>CP136884.1:5425037-7916287 GCA_033000465.1 Sciaenops ocellatus | reverse complement strand
TCCCTGCACCGAGCAACCCATCTGTAAGCCTTTCTTCATCAATAAATCACTGAAATCATCCTGTCTGTCTTAACTGCAGATTAAGATTTAAGGGCTGTAGTAAACACGTTGGAGGTAATTTAGTCAATCAATCATGTGGAGCAACTTGTGTGAACCTCTAATCTCATTTGGTCCACGGGGACATGAAAAATCTGCACCTGCATTATCTAAGGTGCTCAAAGTACCAGAAGAAACTACTTTGACAGCTGCTGTTTTGCAGTTCAATACACTGTAGTATATTCATTGGATAAACAATAAAACAGAATCGTGAAATTATCATTTCCAAATGCAAAGGTAGAAAACTTTCATCATAGAAATTACATATGAGTTGCTTTAATTTTATACTCTAATGTCACTATGATGGAAACCATAAAACATCATCAAATAGTATGATGTGAAGATTAAAACACAACAGTGTCACCTGTATGCAACTGGGTGCAATGTGTGACTTAGTAGTTTGCATCTGCTATATTTCCCATTCTTAAAACTAGTGGTGGAAGAAGTATTCACATTCTTTACCTTAGTTAAGAGACACGCTAACAACAACAAGTAACAGGTGTTTGAAAACCACAGCTGTCAGATAATATTGTGGACTATAAAGCACAATATCTCCAACTGAAATATGGATGGTGAATGAAATGAATATGGTGGAGCTTCAGTATAATGTAGATTTTAAAAAGTCAAGTAACTCAGAACTGTAGTTAAGTACAGTACTTGTACCATTCAATTATTTTAGGTCCAGTTGACATTGTCGTGTTGCTGTAGTGGAAGATTATTCAGATGCTTTACTTCGTTACAACTTTAAAAAGCTGCTTATATATTAAGGCATAATTAATAAGAGTCAATGTTGCATTTGATTCAGTGATGCTTCAGATTTCAGCCTGTACAAAATGACATGGGGTAAATTACTGTCCCAAGTACTAAAACAAAAACATATGTATTTTGTAGCTATAATAAGATTCACCATTCATACTTAAACTTTGTACAATGTTTTGCTTCCTCTAGTACTTTACCTGCTGCCTTTTTCCTTTGTAGTTACATATTTGTCTCAGGAGGTATCCAATAAGTATTTTTCATGCCCTGTAAATAATAAATAATTATGTATAATGATGCAATCTAAAAATTTACTGAATCATTACAATGAAATATTTACTGTCTACTTCCTCGAAAGTATGGATCAAAAACCTTTATTTGACCAAACCATTAGTTTTCTAATACAGATTAGTGTGTGGCATTGAAATCCCTCAAAAGTATTTTGGACAATACTTCTACTACTGTAACTTTATTCACCATAGATATTGAAATCAATGCTTGGTTATGATTTTACTCCACAAAACTCAAACTAACTGCTTAACTCAGCTGTGCTGAATTGGACAGGCATTTTGCTCATCGGTGCAACATGCTTGAAATTATGACAAAACACAAAAGGCTGGATAAATAGCTTTGGATGGACACAGCTGCCACACTGCACCCCTATACCAGTAAACCATGAACAGCATATCGACAAATTTTACCACAAAATAAACTTAAATCCTAAATCTTAAAACCCAATATGTAGTGGTCACGGAATTATTCTTTAAATGCACCTGAAGACAAGTCTATCAACAGGTATATCTAAGATTTTATTTAGACTACTGCTAACAATTTAATGTTTGTTTAATATCTGACCATATAACTGTCACTTGCTATCACATTCCTATTCCATTCCTATCACCACTAGAAGTTATTTAAGATCATACTGTATCTAAGCCCAGGCTAAAGAGCAGTGATGAGGGTCTCTCGGGGGGAAACATTCCTCATTGTGACTTCCCCTCTGATGAATCCTTTTGAGAAGTCTTACTTCTCATCACGTCATCACCTGAGACTATCACAATCCAATCTGTGGAACTTATGTAATTAAGCTTTAAGACTTGTTTGTCCTTTTGTTACTACTAAGGTTGATCCATATACCTGTCAAGATTTGTGTGCAGCCTTTAAGTGTAAGGTTTTTCTTAATTTTCCAAATGCACTTCATGTCATGCAAAGAATGTATTTTTTATTGCAAAAATGATCCAAATTTAAACTATTGCCCTCCATACAAAAGCAAGCATTCTGAAAATTAATTGTTTGTGTTGTGCTGAGCTCAAAATGGGGAAAGAAGGGAAATAAGTTCAGTGTTGCCTTATTTTTTTATTTATTTCTACATTGTCAAACACTTACATTAATGATTTTGTAAAAGATGCTGCAGTTTGTTCACACCAGAGGTGTTGTAACTAGTCCACATTTTGGTTGAGCAGACGGAAATCCACTCCCAAATTGTCTTAACCTAATTTACTTATAGGTTTAATTACAGTGCAAAATAAGTTTATTGCTCTGGCCCCTGAATGGCACTGCCATGCAACACAACTTAACTGTAAATTGATTGTGACCTAATCCTATCAGAAGTCTCCGGAGAATAAGTATAAAAGCTAAAGTCAGGTGTGTTGCACCAGTCACCCAAGGAGGCTGAGAGTGACAAGAAGGGCTGACTGCTGGGGACCACTTTCTAAGATCAGTATGGCAGAAGAGTGGGGAAAACAGGTATTTGCTGCCAGGCGGTACCATGAAGAAACAACCAAGGAATCTATGTTCGTTTACACAAACAGCAATAATACCAGAGGTACAGTATTATGATTTAATATCTTTTCCCAGGATACGTGAATAATATGATGGCAATGTTAAATACATGAGTCAGTAATAAGTGAAAACTGAACAGTACTTTTTTAATTTTATTTTACAAAGAAGCACTTTCAACAATAGAAGTTACTGTTTATTTTACATAAACAATGACTTTCAGCTTGCTAATGCTAACAGTTCCACTAACTATCTAAACTGATAAAACCAGAACAATACTATTTTGAATGTACAGTATTTTATACAAAACCGCAATAATGATTTTGTTTGAAAGTAGAATTCTATATTGTTTCTATAAACTTACAAAATAAATAATGTAGATTTGTGAGACCACATGAGACTATATGTGAGATTGTTTTCTTCAGGTCCCTTTGAGGGTCCCAATTACCACATTGCTCCTCGATGGATTTACAACCTTTCAACACTCTGGATGCTTGTTGTGGTCGTCTTATCAACCTTCACCAACGGCCTTGTCTTGGTGGCCACAGCAAAGTTCAAGAAACTCCGTCACCCTCTGAACTGGATCTTGGTCAATCTTGCAATTGCTGATCTTGGGGAGACGCTTTTTGCCAGCACCATCAGTGTATGTAACCAGTTTTTTGGTTACTTTATTCTGGGACTCCCAATGTGCATCTTTGAGGGCTATGTTGTTGCTACTTGTGGTAAGTGGTCACAGTTTTTTCTACTTGATGGAAATTGTACTGCTTGTTATCACCCTGTGAGTTAAACACCCTTACCGAGTGTCCTTCCTTACACAGGTATTACTGGTCTGTGGTCCCTGACTATTATCTCCTGGGAGAGATGGGTAGTTGTGTGCAAACCTTTTGGAAATGTCAAGTTTGATGCAAAATGGGCCTCAGCTGGAATCATTTTCTCCTGGGCCTGGTCAGCATTTTGGTGTGCTCCCCCCATCTTTGGATGGAGCAGGTAGCCTGATGTTTATATTAAAAAACTGTTTTGAATTTATCAGTGAGAACATCAACTAAACATTTTCTTGCATCAGGTACTGGCCTCATGGACTGAAGACCTCTTGTGGACCTGATGTATTCAGTGGAAACGAGGACCCAGGAGTCCAGTCCTACATGATCACTCTTATGATCACATGTTGTATCATTCCTCTGGCTATCATCATCCTGTGCTACATTGCCGTCTGGTGGGCTATCCATAGTGTAAGTCATCTTCACTGCAGGTTTATACTCTGTATAATGTAGTTTGTATAAAGACCACAGCCTGCAGGACTCTAACACTGTGCTCGTTGGTCAATCACAGGTTGCCATGCAGCAGAAAGAATCAGAGTCAACCCAGAAAGCTGAGAAAGAAGTATCCAGGATGGTCGTTGTCATGATCTTTGCATATTGTTTCTGTTGGGGACCTTACACCTTCTTTGTCTGCTTTGGTGCGGCTAACCCTGGATATGCCTTCCACCCTCTGGCTGCTGCCATGCCTGCATACTTTGCCAAGAGCGCCACCATCTACAATCCAATTATCTATGTCTTCATGAACCGACAGGTGAGCACAACAGTCTCATTGGCACATTGATCAAATTTCTCTGTTTAAATTAAATGTGTTTACATATCCATGCTTTTTTTTCTCTCTCTCCTTATTAGTTCCGTTCATGCATCATGCAACTCTTTGGCAAAGAAGCAGATGATGGCTCTGAAGTATCCTCATCATCAAAGACAGAGGTCTCCTCCGTGGCTCCTGCATAAACCTGCATGTTTTACTTTTTGGAAAAACTTTAAGAACCATTATGACTTGTACAGAAAATATTTATTGTTTAATTTTTCTTTATTTCGTTTTTTTAGCAAAATGGTAGCTTTCTTGCAAATACAAAAAAAGAAGAAAAAAAACATATAATGCAAATAAATGCAAAGTATACTGAAAGTTTCAATGCTGCATTTTGTCTGAATTGTGACCTTTGCTCAAATAATAACACAAAATTGTACACATGGACCAGGGGCCTGTCTCATGAAGGTGGATTGGTAGTGCAGCTACCTTGCTCAGGCTTACGGATCAAAACATTTAATGATCAATTAATTTATGCAGGATGCCAGAAGGTTCTCACATCATGAAATATTAATTTTAGTATTTAGAAATAAAGTAAAAAAGCATAGCGGCCACAAAACACACTGCTACAAGGTCAGTTCAGCTATCAAGCTAAAGACCTATTGGCCACCTGTTGAATTCATAGTCCAAACAAACTGAGGGGCAGTATATCACCAGAAAGTTGGGGTGTCCACCCCTATCATGAGAAAAAAGGAAATGCACAGTCCCTCCCATAGGTCTTCCTTTCTTTCAACAAACAAGACAGACTTAGCAAACATATTAACAATCTAAGTGGTGTTATACAATTGGCAAGGCTTCATACGCTATCATTAAATAGCCAACAACATTAACAACAATATAGAAGACATGTTGTGAGTTGAGCATCAAATTTCATCCCTTTATTCACCAAGAGGTGTCTGAAGCGATGGAATGTGTCACTGTTAACTCTTGTTTTGCTTCTATTTGTGTCACGCCACTGAACGTGATTTCCTGCCCTCAGGGCATCACTACTTTAGGATCAGAATCAGAATGGCTTTTGGCCAGGGCGCAGGGCGGGACATCCTTCAGTCTGAGCAGACACTTCAACCTGAGAGGACGTGCTTGTTCTGAGTGTGAGCACAAAGGTTTTGAGAGCGCAGAGTTGAGATCTGAGCGCGTAGACTTTAGATCTGAGCGCACACAGGACATATTTGAGTGCGAGCGAAATGTTTGTGTCCAGGAAGACGAAATGTGAGCACAAGCATGTGATTTTTGAGTGCAAGCACACATTTTGAAAGAAAGCAGCAGAAATCTGAGTGCGAGCACAAAATGTGAGCACAAGGAGAATAAAAATCATGCTCTCAAACTGAAAATCTACGCTCTTGAATAAAGATAGGATAGTTCTTCCATACAATCATTTCCATAACTTTTGGGAATGCCCCTCTATTATACCTTATTGGCAAGAATTAAAGAAAAGCATGGAGAAAATTTTGAAAGTGGAACTTCCATTTACATTTGTTGTTTTGTACTTGGGAAAAGGGAACCAGAGAATAACAAATTCAGGGGATAAATATTTATTCAGAGTAATGTTAGTGGTGGGTAAAAAAGCCATCACCAGGAAGTGGCTGAAAACGGAGGTACCTAAAATGGAGGATTGGGTTGAAGTGATAATAATAATAATAATATAATATATAAAAAACATAATATTTTTATTATGGAAAAGTTGTTTTCAGTTAGACTAGATTCAGATAAATTTAAGAATTTCTGGAATAACTGGGTTGATTTTGTAACACCATTGAGAACAGACTTTAACTGGCAAAAGCAATGTATCTTATGGACCCCCTTGGTTTTTGCTACACATTTTAAATGTTTAATGTTCACAAGATTGTGTTTGGCATTATCCTTCACCAGGAGAGAAAGGTCTTTACAAGAGGGGAACGAAAATGTGGATAGGGAAAAATGTACTCATCTCTAGTCTATTGAATTTTGTGTTTGTGATTTTTTTGTCTATTTATGTTTTTGATCCCTGGTGTGAAGTATTTGCATGTTCTGTATACATGGAAAACAATGTGTGAGATGTTAAATGCTAATGGGACAATGCTGAATGGAATCAATTAAAAGTTAATTAAAAAAAAAAAAAAAAAAGAAATACATCCTTTGCTGGGCCTGTTTGATGATGGTGTCTGTGTTGGACTCCCACTTCAGGTCAGAGGTGCCAGTTCATCTCCTGGTGCACTTGAGCAAGATACAGAACCCCTAACTGCTCCCAGGGCATTGCTATATGTGGCTGCTATTCTATTCTAACTACTGGTTAGAAAAAAGTGATGGCAGCTATCACATTGTCATGTTGAAGATGATTATCAGAAATTGTGTTGCACATAGTGTCATCATAATTACAGAGAGAGAAAATCATAATTAAGAAGCAGTTTTGCTTTGGTGTAGTGCATTTAAATATGTTAAATGTGTGTAAACATGTTTACGTCTATTTACTGAATAGCCATTGAATTTTGTACAGATATTCAAGGTCCCAATCATGATCAGCGAGAATTTAAAAGACAAGGACTACTGGATGGACTGGCAAAAAATTTGGTACATTTATGGTTCCCAGGTGATGATGATAACTTAATATAGCTAATACCTTGGGTCTGTGAAGTAAAAATAAACACAGGAGAAATGAGAAGTAATAAAACAGATAGAGCTGCTAGATTAAAACTGAATACTTACTTGTCAGTGCTAATAGTTTTTACAAAATGTTCTTTATATGTGCCTCTAAAATTGTAATATCCTGCTGGTATGGACCCGTTTGTGGCATGTATGAGGCGTGGGAAGTTTGGAAAACACGTCGTTTGAATGTGCGGCCAAAAGCTTCAAGCTGTTCTTTTATTTTGACATTTACCGGATGTTGCGGGTTACGTCATTGTCTGCGCATGTCAACCCGTTTGCCACACACGTGAAAGGACGACTGGAGTGAAGCTATGTCGAAAGCAAGTATGTATTTTGTCGGTATTGACTAAATGTATTCACTCACTAAAAAACTGTGCAGGACTTTACTTGAATTCTCTCACATTTACAGAACAAAAACGAGCCAAACGTCTCGGCTTCCTCGGAAAATGTAAGGTGAGCACTATCCAGCTAATGTTGTCTGTGGCTAACTCTTCGTGCTGGAGCTACAGCCAGTGAACAGCTCGGTTGTCATTTGCGTGTAACAGTTGCCAGAACGTCCCTTAACAATCATTTAAATGTGGCTAGTTCCGCCTTTTCCTTCAATAACAAACCCAAATATTCCAAATAGCAGATGTATTTTCCAGGCCACTGTTAACCTTCGTCACCGTACTCTGTATAAGCTTAGCATTCAGCAGCTTCAATGTCACTGTGCAAGTCTCTGTAAACAAACATGAGGTAAAACATTTAATGTCCCATACAGATGTGCTGCACTACATGTCTTTACTTACGAGTCGAATTCTCAAGAGTTCTTCAGACATGGTGATTAGAGTTTGTATTGTTTGCCCAGTAACCTCTGTTTACACGTTTTTCTGTCTGCAGACTACAGATGGAGGAAGAGGTGATGCTTCAGGACGGACAAAGAATTCAGAGCAGTCATCTGTGCAGCATGTCAAAGCCCACAGAAATCCAGAAGAAATCAGGAAGCAGAGGGTGAACATTTGAAAGTCTCGCCTGGACTCATATTTGAGGTTACAGTGCTGATATTTTCTTTAGGTTAACCCATCTACCAATTTGTATCTTCCCTAACTAGCTTCAGGACCTCCAGGAAAAGCAGAAAATCTCTCGTGAACGAGAGATGATGAAGAGGAGGAATTTGCAAAGTTTCCAGAATGACATCCTACAGCGACAAAGAGAGTTTGAGCACAGGGTGAATGTCAGCTTGTTTAGCTGAAATGGATTCCAACTATAATCACAAATTTCCACTGTAGTGATTTCTGTTTCCTTTTTTGTGTTGTCAGGAGACGGAGATGCAGAGTTTGGAGAAGAATGTAAATTTTGAAAATGAGAATTCAAGAAAAGCATATTACAGAGAATTTAAAAAGGTATGTCCCTGCTGCGTACATGCCACACACAGTCTGATGCAGATTTTCTGCCTTCTAAATCACACCATTACTTCAGCTATAATAGAAACATAACATACAGGATTTTTTAACCTGAAAATATGTTGTTGTTTTTTTTTTGTTTGTTTTTTTTAAAGGTAGTGGAGGCCTCAGATGTGATTTTGGAGGTTTTGGATGCACGTGACCCTCTTGGCTGCAGATGTCCTCAAGTGGAACAGGCAGTCATTCAAAGTGGAACCAACAAGAAGATAGTTTTAGTGCTTAATAAAATTGGTAAGTTACATCAAAAAGGTCAGAAAGTATATCTTTTAGAAATGGTATATATTTGCATAAATGTCTTTGTGTGAAATATTCGATGAATGACTTTTGCTTTGATTATAGATTTGGTGTCAAAGGAAATTGTAGAAAAGTGGATCAAGTATCTCCGAAATGAGTTCCCTACAGTAGCTTTCAAAGCATCTACTCAGCAACAGACCAAGAACTTGGTATGCAGTTAAATATTTATATTTTGATCATCTAAAAATGCAGTTTGACATTCAAATAATTAATTTCACATCAGTACTAAACAGTTTTTTCCCACCGTTTCGTGCCATTTACAGAAACGCAGTAATGTACCAGTGACACAAGCCACCACAGAGCTTCTTAGTACCAGTGCTTGTATTGGTGCAGATTGCTTGATGAAGCTACTTGGCAACTACTGCCGTAACCAAGACATAAAGACGGCCATCAGTGTAGGTGTTGTAGGTAAGCAGCACATCCTGTAATACACCACGTTCTTTCTGTGATTAACGCAAGCTTGTCCAAAGTGAAAACATTTTGCCGCTCCTGTTTTGTAGGTTTTCCTAATGTGGGAAAGAGTAGTTTGATCAACAGTTTGAAACGGGCACGAGCGTGTAATGTTGGAGCCACTCCTGGTGTCACCAAGTGAGTGTACATTAAGTTACTGATCCTTTTCTCTTGTGAAATCCTGCTTGTTTCCTGCTAGTCTTGCTGATGGCTTTGATTGATTTCAGGTGCCTTCAACAAGTGCATTTGGACAAGCACATTAAGCTTCTAGATTGCCCCGGCATTGTCATGGCAACTTCAACAACTGATGCAGCAATGATTCTTCGTAACTGTGTGAAAATCGAGCAACTTGTAGATCCCCTTCCTCCTGTTGAAGCCATCCTTCGACGCTGCAACAAGGCGCAGGTATGTCATGTCGTCGATGCAACCTTTTTGTACATTGCTTGATTGTCATACGGCCATTACAGATGATTTTTTAAAATTTTTATTTCTATGGATGTACAGATCATGGAGCACTACGGAGTCTCAGATTTTCACACAGCTCTGGAGTTCTTGTCATTGCTTGCACGACGTCAAGGCAAACTAAGAAAGGGGGGACTGCCTGACACCGACAAAGCAGCTAAGAGTGTGTTAATGGACTGGACAGGGTAGGTAAAAATTAAGATTTCAGAAGTTTTACAAATGACAATCAACCAGTGTTAATTTCAGCATGTTTGTTATTTAGAGGAAGGATAAGCTACTTCACGCACCCCCCAGAGACACACACTCTTCCCACACACGTCAGTGCTGAGATTGTTACAGAGATGGGTAAAGCTTTTGACTGGGATGAGCTGGAAAAGGGAAATCAAGAGGTCCTTGCAGGTAAAAACAAAGCATCATTTCTCCCAAATCACAAAAAAAAAGAGATTAAAGTTAGACGTTTTATTACCTTGTTCTGTCAGATTATCTGGAAAACATGCAAAAGAAGCAGTAGTTGCTCCAAAGGTGGACTTTTTGTGTGTTGCAGAGTCTTCTTGTGGAGATGTCCAAATGGGATTCTGCATGGAAACCACTGGAATGACACAAGGCGGCCAGGGTGAACCACCTTCTGACCTGGCAATGGTGGAAGAGTCCGTGCAGGAGCCAGAATTAAAGGACGAAACTGAATCAATGGAGGATGATCAAGACCCAGAGGTGTGGGGGATGTTTA
The DNA here is from genome assembly GCA_033000465.1 of Sciaenops ocellatus. Lineage (NCBI taxonomy): Eukaryota > Metazoa > Chordata > Actinopteri > Sciaenidae > Sciaenops > Sciaenops ocellatus. The sequence goes on along the minus strand of CP136884.1, from coordinate 7,906,033 downwards.
CCTAATTGTGCACTTCAAATGTGTAGTATGTGGTCCATTTAACTTAACTTTCTGTCTTGCTCAAAATAGTTTGGACCAATGACAGTGGAGATAAAATCTCAGAAGTCAAAGACTGACTTGGCTGCAAATGATGCTGCATCCAAGGCTCCGGGTTTGAAGGATATCTTGAATGTAGATCCTTTACAGCAGGGCCAGGCACTCCAGGCTGCCAGCAAGAAGAGGAAAAAGCAACAGAAAAGAGCTGGTTTGTATAAATATTGCTTTCAGTTCAATATCATTTTGTCCGTGGTGAGATAATGCTCAGATTTTTCATTGTAAATAGAACAACAGGCTTAATTTTACTCAGTTTTTATTTGAACCAGAGTAGAGGAGTAAAAAAAAAAAAGAAAAAGTGTTCTAGACTATCCAAGACTTGGAAAATGGCTCCAATCGTTCAGTGGGGATGTTATACCTCTATTAATATAGTCAAGCTGGCCTGAGAGAAAATGGTTCTGTTGCTCTGTGTTCTTTATTTTGTCAACCCAATTTAACACATTGTGAAAAGCATGTAATCATAGACATACACACACTGGCATGCAGGCATCTGTAAGGAGTAATGTGCTGTCTCTATGTCTGACATGGGTTTTATTTAATCATGTGAATAAAACTTTTTTTCTCTTGTTTTTCCTCTGCAGACAAAATTGCCACCAAGCTGTCAGACACCTTGACATCTGCAATGGACTTCTCATTTTTTGACTAAAAAAGTATAAAATAAAAGACTTAAAGAATGTATTATTTGCGGTTTGTCTTTCTAGTTTCAGGTTTATTTGTCATATGCAGGTTAACACACGGGTCAATAATACAATGAAATGTGTTGGACGAGAGAAACTGGTCAGCTCAGCAACACTAATTGCATAACAACATTACACATGAAGAATAGAAATAAGTCAAATACAATACTGTAAAATTTTAGGTTAAAAAAGTTATATTAAAATACAAAATGTAGTAAAATAAAATAGATGGATGGACTGATGGATGTAAAACTGTTAGAGTCCACCTATAAAACCTGAGCTCCTTCAGCCCTTTTATTTGCAGTTTTTGCTTTTAGTACTAATTAGATTGTTTGCTTTTTTTAGTTTGGAGATACATGTAAATAAAATGACATATTAATGCACCACATGTACACTGTTTTTTTTATATACTGTATAAGCATTTGAGCCAAAGCTGCTCCATGAAGGCCGTTTTGAAAATGTAGGAACCTCCACAGCTGTCAACAAGTTCCGGGTAACATGCGTCGGATGACCTCAGCCCGTCGGCACCAGATAAACAACACTGTTAAGCGCCGTAGCTAGCGACTGTCAGAAGAACAGCTTGTCTCCATCGACTTGTAAAATGGAAAAGAAAACGTAGGACATCGGAGATTTATGGCCGTGATTACGTCAAACAAAACTATTGCCACAGTACGTTTTTATCCTGACTCAATAATATATTATTTAGCCAGACAGCGTTAGCTTTGGCGATATGTAACGACTGCTAGCTAGCTAGCTAACTGTTAAGCCGCAACTTCCTATTTTTACTTTGACACGCAGGTACCGCTGAAACAACGCTGTGTTCAACACTAATAACTAAACTATTTCGACTGGAAGGAGACTGATAAATCACTGGAACATGTCTGCGGTGTAAAAACAAGCTTTGGCTGAGCTGGTTTACGTATCGACACTTGGCGTGTTGATGTGGGCCCGTTAGCAGCACCGAGCTGTCAAGTTAACACGCCTCAAAAATAGAGATTACAGCTAAAAGTAAGCTCGCTAACCAGCTGCTGTAACGTTATTTATCCGGATGGCTCCTGAAACGAATCACAAATGTGTCGTGAAGTGACCTGAAGTAATTCATTCTTTTCATGGTATGCTGTTAGTATCATCCTCATGAGAGACAGCGACCCCTGTACACCGACATAACGGCACTGTCAACCTATTTTCACGTATATGACCAATAGTATGAAGCAATACTGACAGCCAGCTCTGCGCTCAGATATCTACACAACATGTTTCGACGTGTTTCGAGTTGTTGTGGTGAGGGGACATAGTGCCATCCATTTTACAACCAGAAGTCACGTCGTACAAAGTATGAAATCTGAGTTTAAGTTACACAGACACTAAAAAAAAATGCTAAATTGTTGAAGAATTACCCTGTAATAACAAGTATCGTGGTTAAAAGTGGAGAGGCAAGCCTGTACAGGTTGAGGACGTAGGATTGTTGGTGTTGAAGGTGGATGGAGGCATGTAGAGGTAACAGCTCTTGGTTAAAGTTTATAAACATTGGTTTTATAACAGGAGAAGAGAGCATGTATATAAATGTATTATCAAGACTTGGACTGGAGCTTTGGAAATATTATTATTATTGAGTACCTCCAGGATGTGTTCAGTGACAGCTCAGTACTTTTGTACTCTGTATTTTTCAGCAGCAGTTTGATGCAAAGATTTGTTAAAATTGGAAGACGATATCGGGGGTCAGTGGTCCAAATTACCAGTTTTAGCAGTTACCAGGATAATGTCAAGAGGCCAAGATGACCACAGTCTATTAGATTATGCAGTGGTATGAGACATTTATATAACAGGAAATGTTTTTTTTTTTCTCCCACAATTGTCATCTGATGAAGCATCAGCAGGAGGTGCAGCGGTCTTTATAGGCTGAGTTAGATGTTCTGGCTGTGCTGGTCAGCAGACGATTGAGAATGGTCTCTAGCCTGATATATGCAATATATAAATCAATGTTTAAACAATAAATAATGAACCTGTAGTTTATTGGATCTCCATCTGTGTTCAGTTACGCTGCACGCTGCTGCATGTGGATACTTTGACAGTGGACTAAAGTTGATTTTTAATATGTGAATTGTCCAGAGTAGCAGCAGTAGTAGTAGTAGTAGTGGTAATAGATTACACATTAAAAGAATAACTCAACTGGTCATCTGAATGTCTGAATGACTGACATAGTGTCACTTTGGTTTGAAAGAGACAGCAGGATAAGCCAGGTTCCTATAGGATTAGTAGAGGAGGTGGTGCGCAAAAAAACATTTTAAATTGCAGGCTGTTGATCTGTGATGAGTTTAACACCGTGTCACACTTTCAGAAGACTCAGATTCAGATAATTGTCTTGGTTTTACAGCGTTACAGACTGTAAATCTGGAAATGAAAGTCAACATTTTTGAGCCAGTGTTTTCCAAATAATTTCCCCAAAGGTTCAGAATTTCTAATCAGCTGTAGTAAACTTTGTTCTTCATTTCTTTTCCAGCTCCATCCCTAGACCTGGATATCTCTGCTCAGCCATGTCATCACGTGTGTTGCTGCGGCAGCAGCTGATGCGAGAGCAAGCCCAGGAGCAGGAGAGACGTGAGGCCCAGCAGCAGGCCTCTGCCTCTCAGCTCCGGGCCTCTGACTCCACACCAGCCATCTCTGTCACACTGCCCCCAAATGCTGCCCGTCCCCCTCCGGCACAGGTGCCCGTGGAGGTGCTGAAAGTAAGAGTGCCCTGTTTATATGTTTAACACTTGTGTTCCCTATTTGGTGATGTCTGAGTGTGCTATAACATTAGTCCTTAACAAATCTTTAAATGGTCAGGTGCAGACCCACTTGGAAAACCCCACCAAGTACCACATCCAGCAGGCACAGAGGCAGCAGGTGAAGCAGTACCTCTCCACCACTCTGGGTAACATGGCGGTTACTCAGACCATGGGTGTGTCCCCTGTGCCGCAGTCCAGTTCTGCCCCTGAAGTTGCTCCCACTGCCAGCAGCGCCCCGAACAGTCCTATGGCTCTGCTTAACATCGGATCCAACAAGGAGGAAGTAAAGGAAATTCCTGCTTTGTTACCAGTGGTTTAACTTGTTGTGTGTGTTGGGTTTAGTTTGCTGTTACAGCAGATTACACAACCATGCCAAGAGTTGCCTTTCTGCAAATTTGCAGTGCATTTTTGGAGAAGTTAAAATGTCCTACCCTCTGCTCACTTCTAGCTCAATTACTTTTTGTTTGCTCTGCAATGATGTGGCTGCAGGTCCCACCGTGATGATGCATGCCTTTTGTCATCATACCCTTGTTGGCCTGTTGTCACAATAAGATGTTAAATACTGCACCTGAAGTTGAACCATGCCAGCACTTCTCTGTCTTTGAAATCAGTCCATTCAAACTGTTAACATGGTTTAAATCTTTATTGTGTGTGATTACTTCCACACATTTATTTCACTGACTTACTACCGCTGGCGTTTTCTCTCATCTGCCTTATCTAGATTGACGATGTGATCGACGACATCATTAGTCTTGAATCCAGTTTTAATGACGACATCATCACGTTGATTGACTCAGGACTTCAGTTGCCGAGCACGGTATGAAGAACAATGTATTGTTTTAACCATGAATACTTCCTTTTTTTTTTTTAAAGTTCACGTTTAAAATTTAGATGAACATTGACAGTAGATTTCAGGCAGGTCTTACTCACTAACTTTATACACCCAAACTGAGGCCTGTGAATGGACAGTCTCTTTTATGTGTGGAATTCTGAAGTCGTAGGGGTAAATATACACTTTTGGCACTCGGATACTATTTGTCACAAAAGTGCTGCCTGGGTGGGGCAAAGATATCAGAGGATACAAGACCGGGAGAAGCCAGACTAAGTGGTTTGTAGTCATAAAACAAGGATATTGTAGCTGCCAGGTTAACAACTAATTTGTCAGATAAAGAGCTTGCCAAAATTTGGCCGGCAAACATAAAATGAGGATTATGGTGATGCTGTTGGAGGAAAAGAAAAAGAAGCACAGTGAGGTTTGTGATTTTTTAATTTTTTTTTTAATAGCACCAGCTATTGTTGTTGACCTCTTTAATATGCAACAGTGTAATATAAATGTTTGGATTTTGTGCTTTGGCCTTAAACAGCATCTGGTATGTTTCACTGACACAGAAACCAGCTTTAATTCTGTTTCAAATTTGAGGAACTGGTCGCTCTTAACGTTTCAGCAGAAATGGGAAGATGCAATTTTGAATGAACAATGTATTTATTTAAGCGTGAATGAGCGGTTTCGGTGATCATTTATGAAGTGACATGTTTTATTCCTGTAGCTGCCAGGAAATCTGTTGGATGTCTACCACAGCCCTGGGATGGCAGCACCTACTCTAACTGTTAGCAACTCCTGCCCCGCTGATCTTCCAAAAATTAAAAGGGAAATTACTGGTACAGTAACCTTTTTAAGCATGTGTCATGACTGTTCAGAAGAACCTTTATTTAAATTTTAAATTTAAATAGTTTCATAGCTTGAAACACTCTTCATTTGTCTTCCAGATTCAGATGCCAAAGCACTAATGAAAGAAAGGCAGAAGAAAGACAACCATAACCTCAGTAAGTCAAGCTTTATTCCAACCATTTCAGCATTCGCATGTCTTTGTTGAATGTGATTACAGTAACGTCAAATATAGTTGGATAAAATGACATGCAGTGCAAAATCAAAACCATCCCAGCTCCGTTGATCGCGCTCTTTTGCCTTTTTCTTCAAGACATCCCGTTTGTGGTCCGCCTATGTCCATGTATATCAAATAATACTTGCTTAGTGACACCTGATAGTTGAAGGTAAACTTAAGTGTTTTGTTTGTTTTCTGTCATTCTTGCTTCTAAAGTTGAGAGGAGGCGGAGATTCAACATCAATGACCGTATAAAGGAGCTGGGTACTCTGATACCCAAGTCAAGTGACCCGTAAGTCTGACATATTAGAACACACATTTTCTTTTGCTAAATCGCTCCATAAATATGAAATTACATCATTTGAGTTTTAGTTTTTTGCTTAATAAAAAAAAAAATGTTTTCTGTTTATTGTTGATTCCTTTCTTCCACAACCACCTCTGCAATGTATATTCACTGACATCACGACGATGACAGTGAGATGCGTTGGAATAAGGGCACCATACTGAAAGCTTCTGTAGACTACATCAGGAAGCTACAGAAGGAGCAGCAGAGAGCCAAGGATGTGGAGATGCGTCAGAAAAAGCTGGAGCAGGCAAACCACAGTCTGATGTTACGCATCCAGGTCAGTATAAAGCTTGATGTGTGATGGGGTGTTCTGTTGTAAAGATCTGTTTTATCGAGTTACGTAAAGTGGCATGCAGCTAAGCCTGTCTCCAAGCACACTTTACATGTTTTGATCCTAAAATATGTAGTAGTTAAGACATTTTTATGTCTTAAAAGTCTAGAATTAAAAAAGGTCATGTTTATTGTAGGAAGTTATATTTTACATGCAAAATGCAACAGAGGCTTTAAAATAGTTATTCCAGGATATGACATCTGAATGTAAATGTGTTGCTGTTCTTTTTAAGGAGCTGGAAATGCAGGCACGGGTCCACGGCCTCTCCTCCTCCAGCAGCATCTCATCTGGTCTTAGCTCCGATCCCTCCCTGCTACAGCAGCAGCTAGTCCCACAGAGCGGCCAGTCTCTGCCTCCCAACGCAGGAGGAGCGTCCTCCCATAACCTCCTCGGTCTGGGTGCGGCGGGCATTGGACAGTCTCTGCCAGCCTCCTTCCTGTCCCCGCCCTCCTCGGACTCCCCAGCAGGAGTCACCATCAGCAGCCCCCTGGACCTGGGAAGCCTGAGCTTTGCCGAGCTAGACGACAACTCCGCTTCAGCACTCTACCCCGACGTGGGCTTGGGAGACATTCTTATGGACGACGGGTGCGCCCTGTCTCCGGACAGGGCGGCTGAGCCGCTGTTTTCTCCTTTATCACCAGGTGCCTCTAAAACCAGCAGTCGTAGGAGCAGCCTTGAAATGGACGAGGACTTGTGATGAGCTCCGTGTGGTGATAAAAGACTTTCTGTAGGGGCAAAAGTATCAGGAAGTGCAGTCTCTCCTTAAATAACGCAAGTCTATTTATAGGACTGTAGAACTGAACTTAGCAAAAATAGCTAACATTAAGATCAAAACTAACATAAACGTTGTATCTTGAATTTGTTTGCCATACAGACCTAATAATTACTGTTCCTTTGTGGAGCAGGTTAGATGATTATGTCTCGGTTTATAAATGCAATCTTATTAAAATGGAATATTGTATAATAGGGGCATGGACTTAGAATTAAGAAATAATACATTCTTAATAGTTCTTAAGATTTACTTCAGAGAATTAAGAGGGATATAAAGTTTGTTTGAATTTTGTGCTCATTTATAGGGACGAAAGCTGTGAGGTTTGTTTTTCACCACATTGGCATAACAAACTGATAAGAGATGCCAACACACACACATACACACACAAATTTTGTTTTTGTTTTTCTGTTTTTTTTTTGACTGGAATCAGGGTTTGTTAATAGCAGTCGCATGCTCATCCATGTTGAGTTATTTCACCAGCAGCTACAGAAGGGATCGTTGTAAAGTGAATTGGCACATTGTGAGATATTTACTGCAAATTGTATATAAGAATATTTTATTTTGAGCAATTTTATTGCACCTTATTTTATGGCAGTCTATGCATTTTATGAGAGCTTTTGTCTGTTTTTTTATTATTATTACACACAGTGGACAGCTAATGCCCAGGATGCATGTATTTGTAATAAACCTTAAAAGCAGTGGAAAATCACTTGCTGCTGCAGCTAGTTAGCCAAAGCAGGACTTCTTCCAGAGTAGCTACAAATTACAAATCAGCATTTTATTTTTGAATATATTCACTCAGTCAACGGAAATGCAAGACAGAAATGCAGAACAATTTTTCTTTTACTGTAGTTCATTTTTTTGATACCTGAATAATAGTGAGTATAATTATGAGTAGTTTCTCCTGACTAATATCTGTGTTGTCAGTGATTGTTTGTGTCCGTTAACCTCGGTGGTCACTGAGTGATTTTGCCGGTTAGCATGATCTATCAAGATTGATGCTTTTTTCGTTCTTTTTTTGGGCCGATCAAAAGACATTTATCTAATAATGCATTATTGCTCATTGTAGAATGAATTTGGGCTTTGACCTCCTTTTAAACCAACCACTAGCCACACCTCTATAACAATAAGATAAAATTGTTTGTTGTGTGAAACTTGCAATGCAATTATTATTCCATAAAATAGCCACAAACAAAGGCGTTTAATTTGTCAGACGCTTAATGCAACTTTATGTACAGTTAATGAATGTGTGTCTGGAAAATACCTGCGTAAGTGTAGTTTCTTTGTTCTTTCAGCACTGGCCTACTATATTATTTTTCCTTCCTCTAACAACCTAACCCAACCTATCTAACCTGCAGTTTATTGACATACTTCAGTTTTTAACTATTCTTAAAGCTGTGCTAGCATAAAAACAAAATGAGTTAAAGCAGCCAAAAACATCTGTACCTTTTGGTGGTTTGGTGGTTACAACAGTTGTAAGGTGCCCTCTCCTGTTACACCTACTTTGTTTTGCAATAGCTCAATGCTGCTGATTGGTTTTGTTCCTGGTCCCATCAAATGAAGTATCTATGGTCAGCTGTTTCCACTCATACACAATATTAACCATGTTTTACCCTGACATATATTTGCGTGCTAACATTGACTGTTAACCATAAACCGGTAGCATTTGTGTCTTGTTCCTACAAGTTGGCTTTCGGAAGATTTTAACAAATAAATGATTCCCATTGGATCATGCCTGGATGTGGTTATTTACGTGCAGCCAGCATTAGTGGTAAAGCATTTGAGAGATTTCCATAGCAAGGTCCAGGCACTCTGTAGCCTGAAGACAGATGTCGCAGACAGGACAGTCACACAGGAAGCAGCGAACACCCAGACACCTGCAGAGGTCACAGTGTGGGGTGATGTTCAGAAGAGGCTGCAGGGTGGCGGGCTCGCAGCCACACAGGGATGAACACAGCGACCAAACGCACTCGTTACACCCTCTCATTGTGGCCAGTAAACAGTCGAGTGGATGACAGAAAAGACAGGCCAAAAGGATTGCAGCACAAAGGTCTCAGGGAAAGAGAGGTGAGCGGGAAAAGAGGTGAGGTGAGAGAAGAAAGCTTTAATTCAAGGGAAAAGCATTTAAGAAGCAGAAGATCAAGAAGGAATACACATAAGTTTTATATCCTTACCTTCACCGTCTGTCTCAGTGTTTACCCGAGGGGTTTTGAGGCTTTCTTGACTCCTGCCGACTAATGTGATTGACTGACTCGCTTCATAGACTGTGCAGGCCTCCGCAGAGGATGGCAGCAGGGCATGCAGAGGCTTTGGCTGCTCTTTCTCCACAGAGCACGGACTACAGATGGATACTGTTCTGGTCGTTCCACCTTTTGGATTATTATGCAAGTTGATTGGACCAGAGAATTCTGCAACAGACATAAAAATGAACAAATTGTCATGAAAACTACTTTTAGATGAAATAGCTGTTTGTATATATATTCATAAATACTCTAAATTTCCCATCTCTATGTGTCAGCCCTGTGATGAACTCGTGACTTGTCCGGGGTGTACCCCACCAAATTCCAATGCCAGCCTCCCACGACCCTGATAAGGATAAGCTGTTACAGGAAATGGATGGATATATTCAGAAATATTCAGATTAAGGTACCCATTGTTTTGTTTGGGAAAACACTCATAGAGATGTCAGTTGAAGATAATTCAGTGTCCTCAGTGGAGATCTGCTCTGAACAACTCGTGACTTCAGCCAAAGATCCTGTAAAACAAGAAAGAAGAAAGTTAATCTTTTCTAGACTGCAGTTCATGAGTTACAATAAAGCCTGTTCTCTGTAAACACACCTGTTTGACCTGCAACGGTTACAATGGGCAACTTTGAAGCGGCGTTTAGTGAGTCATGGGACTTTGGTTCATTATCATTTCCATCATCCATCTTTTCATTCACATCTGTAGAATTCAGTTTGGCATCCATCTTGGCATCCACTTAAAGATGCTTCATGCTTCAATCTCTTGAAAAACTGAAAGACAAGCAGTTATGAGGGAGGTTAAAAGAAACTGAAATGTTAAATATAAAGTCACCATAAGAACCTTTGTAATAATTTAAACATCTTTTCTTTTAACTGACATAAGTTATTTACTGATAGTGTAATGTAAAATGAGACCTCATCATTCTCTGTACATGGCGCAGATCCAATGTCAGATCTGTAGCTGAGGTTTTGTGGCTGTTAGTGATGAGTGGACATCTTGGAAATTGCAGAGAAGTTAATCTATTATTAATCACCGTTTTGGAAACATTTATAATGTAGATGAAAGGCAGCATGCAGATATCCTGACAGCTCTATGAGACTCTATCTTGATTTTGCTTTTCATTAATAATTCATGGATTACACTTACCTTATGTGGCATGTGGGCAGAGTTTTTTTTTTCAGATACAGAGGAGCAGAGGAAAACACATTTAGTTTATTTTATACAGTTTTTATTAGCTTATTACCTATTTGTTAGGTATACCGTAATCAGTTAAAGGGGATTCAACAGATGTAAATATGTAATATTGTAATATTACATATTACATGTATTACATGTAATGTAATATTGTGTCAAACAAGTCAACTTTAATTCAGTTCATCTGATGAATGAAGCCACAATCTTGTACCCGTTGTTTATTATTTAATTCATAACTGTAACTGGAATCCACAAAGTCTACTGTGTCCTTCTGTCCTTATTGTTCTCTGCATTATAAAAGTTTTGTAAGAAACGTATTGTACTCACTCATCATGACACATTTTAAAAGTAGTCGATCCAGCATGCAGCCTTAATCACAGACGCATCCTTCAGTGACCTGTCAGCTGTCAGCAAAGGAGGTAACCTAACTGCAGCTCACAGGCTCTCTCTCTCTCTCTCTCTCTCTCTCTCTCTCGCTCTCTCTCTCTCTCTCTCTCTCTCTCTCTCTGTGTGTGTGTGTGTGTGTGTGTGTGTGTTGGTCTGTGTGCGTACATGCATGTGTATGTATAAAAAGAAGGACAAAAATAGCTGTATCATTAGATATGTGTTTTGTCCTCCAAGATAGAGCCAAGTAATAGTGATGTCCAAGCCAGACATGACAATAAATAAATCAATATAATTGTATATTGTATTATAGTATATACAGCCTATTCCAGCTGACATTGGGCGAGAGGTGAGGTACTCCCTGGACAAGTCGCCAGTTCATTGCAGGGCCGATACATAGAGACAAACAACCATTCACATTCATACGGGCAATTTACAGTCTATATTATATTATATTATATTGTATTATATTATATTATATTATATTATATTATATTATATTATATTATATTATATGACAATCTAACATCGATTCCCCTTGAGCCTGAATAATAGTCACACGGAGGAGAATGGTATTTTCCGACAGGTGGCGACATTGCACCATTGGATGACATTTGGTACCAGAGAAGAAGAACACTGACCAATCACCGGTGATATTGTGTAGACCTTAGCATAACGCTAGCTGTGGAGCTAACAGACTCGGCGTTTCGCGCTGTATTTGTTGCCTTATATTTTCTCGCAGAACGACCAAAGTCGGTACAGATTTCACAAAATGGTGAGTATTAAAAATAAGTATATTTTACTTCTGGGAAATTTACCATTCGGTAAACTTGGCAAATTTAATTTGGCCGTAACTTTACGTTACATCGACATGAGCGTGTTGTCATCCAACTTAAGTCAGCGTACAGCTGTCTAATGTGTAAGTATAGTCAGTTTACGTCCTTCTGTGCAGAAAGTAAAGCGTCGAGTTTAAATTAGTTTTGATAACTTTGTGTTAATGTATCGCAGCAAAGTAAGCTAGCTGGCAGACGTCACCTGCAAATGGAAATGTAGCTGATGCTAACTGACTGTGCGAGCTAAGTGAAGCACAGAAGTTACAGTAGCCAGGCTTGTCTGTGTGTAAACAAAGCAGCTGGTTAGCTGACCAGCTCCTTACATTTCCTCTCTCTCTTCTCAAGCTAATGATGATACAGCTACCTAACTGTAAATACCATAATATAATATCACGGTGTGAGTTAACCACGTAGTTATAACATTTGCTGCTTTAGAGCTTACTTTCAAATGTTAGACACCTCGTTTTGCTTCTTATGGTGTCATTAACATGTTTATATTTCCACAATAATTTATGAGCGGGAGAGGTGAGAGTACAATTTGAAGAATGTTTGTTTCAGTGTAGTGATTAAGCACTATTTGGGGTGGCAGTAGCTCAGTCTGTCGGGACTTGGCTTGGGAACCGGGGGGCACCCTCCGGTTCCCAAGCCAAGTCCCGACAGACTGAGCTACTGCCACCCCAAATAGTGCTTAATCACTACACTGAAACAAACACACACTCCACCATCTCTCTCTCTCCTCATTTGCATGTGTATGAGCCCTGTGTGTGTGTGTGTGTGGGGGGGGGGGTTGTATTTCGGGGGTAAAATGCATGTATTAAAAATAAATAAATAAATAAAAAAACTAAGTGGAAAAAAGAATTTCCCCTCGAGGGATTATACTTGTATGTTGGGGAACTGCAGTTCAGTGACCAAGGTAGGTAACAGTTCCTGGATATGGTTGATGTGGCTAGCTGCTAAGCACAGGAGCCACTTTAGACTCACATAAAATCTTCTGCTCGTCCCGCAGCTCAGCAATCAGTCATCATTGGTGTTAAGTGTGATTCCATTAGTTGTACTATGGTTTGTAATGTTTTTGTTACCTTTCAGGACAGCGAAATGTCTGACATTGACCCTGTACCAGGGCCTGAGACCAGCAGCATGGAGGGAGAGAATGCACCCCTGTACTGTATCTGCCGGAAACCAGACATCAACTGCTTCATGATGTACGTTCACAGCACCAACGCTGTTGTTTCAATTACTTCATTGCTGCAAATGCATGGAACGATGCTCATATATTATTGTATTCATTTGCTTCTCCCACTAACAGCGGCTGTGATAACTGCAATGAGTGGTTCCATGGCCACTGCATTAACATCACAGAGAAGACTGCGAAGGCCATCCGAGAATGGTACTGCATGAGATGCAGAGGTGATGGAAAATAATCTTCTTTTATCGCAGTATTTAAGCCACACTAATCATTAATCTAATCAGAAGTCATCACAACAAACATTGTTGCTTTATTCTCTCTATCACCAGATAAAAACCCCTCGCTGGAAATAAAGTATAGATCAAAGAAAAACCGAGAGAAGGAAACTGAGCCTGACAGATCTGAAAAACAGTACAGCACCCCGAGTACTCCTGACTATAAGAGTGAAAGGCGACGTGGATCCAAAGTAGGCTGTACTTTTGATATTTAGATATCTTAAAGTATGTTTTTCTTGGCCATTTTACACATGAAAACATTAAAAAATATATGTGATACAAAATGTTACTTTGTGTCACAGCAAAGTACGGCAAGTTGAATGTCTTAGAATCTATAATTGTCTCAAAAATTCCATCGTTTGATTTTTTTTTTTTTTTTTTTTTTTTAGGTGAAGCGCTCGGTTCGAATGTGTGGAGAATGTGAGCCGTGCAGAAGAACTGAGGACTGTGCTCAATGTGACTTCTGCAAGGACATGAAGAAGTTTGGAGGCCCCAACAAAATCAGACAGAAGTGCAGGTTTAGACAGTGTGAGGTTCGAGCCAGGGTAAGTCACTTTATCTCTGTTTTGTTTTCCAATAAGATTATGCCAAAGTTTAGAAGAATGTAAAACTAAGTTTAAAAGTAATTTAGAATGTAAAAAATGTACAGGGCAGAAATTAAACTCCACTCCAACTTAAAAGTTCATTTTTGGGCGATTAGTTCTCCCTGATCTCTGACTTGTTTGTCCATTCCCTTGTGGTCATTTTGGAAATCTGTTTCTTGTTTTGTACAGAAAATGCTACGTGTGAAGGATGAAGAACTCTCTTTGCAAGAAAGGAGGGACAATTCCTACCACAGACGAAGACGGTACTCTGATGACTACGACAGTGAGGCGGATCTGTACCAGCAGTACAAGGCAGCAGGACTTGACAACAGCATGGTAACACAACATTTAACTCAATATTGTTGCATATAAATCTTGTTATTCTCAATTCTTTTTCTTATACTCAATTAGCAGCTGAAAATTTTGATCAGGTATGTTTTAATTTGTTTGCTTCCCTCTCATCCAGGCATGGGGTAGTGATGACGATGATGAGCAGCCTTTTAGTCCGATCATGCGTAAGAAAGCTGTGAAGGTGAAGCACGTCAAGAGACGGGAAAAGAAGTTTGACAAGAAAGTAAGACTTGTTTCCTCATAGAAATGATTATGATTTACTTAAAGTGCTGCCGTGCGTTAACGTGGTAAATGGTAATAACATGCATGGTAACATCTATTCTACCGTCCTATTTTTTTCCAATTATCCAGAAAGAGTCACGGCGCCACAAACAGAAGCAGAAGCACAAAGACAGAACCAGATACACCGAGAAGGGCGACCTCCGGGACAGCACAGGGCAGCGTCAGTGTCTGGGACCGAGCTGTGTGGAGGCAGCTAGACCCAACTCCAAATACTGCTCTGAGGACTGTGGCATGAAGTTAGCTGCCAAGTAAGAACACTTTCACCTTTCAAGCATTGGTGTACTTCTATTAGCAAACATCTCAAGTGAATTTAAATAGAAGTTTTATCTGAAGTATTTATGCTGCTTATTGGTGTTGTTTTTTTTTTCATGCTCAAATGTTGTTTGCTTTCTTATAACCTCTATTTGTAATCGAATTATAGCACTATGGCTCCACCTAGTGTTTAGATGAATGTGATGCTGGTAAAATGCTGCAGGTTTATTTATTTTTTAGTATTACATTAGTGTCTGGAAACTTATGAACATGAACCAATTTTTAAACTCACAATTTGATTAGATTTGTCACCAAACATCAGTATTTATTTTGCTGCTTTTGCCTTTGTCTTTCTCATCATTACCCTTAGTGTAGTGTCTCATAGATAGCTAAAAGGGAAATCCTGATCAGTTCGTTAGCATGAATCTGCGTGCATTTTGATCCACAGCCGAATCTATGAGATCCTCCCTCAGCGTATCCAGCAGTGGCAGCAGAGTCCCTGCATCGCTGAGGAGCACGGTAAGAAGCACCTGGAACGCATCCGCCGGGAACAGCAGAATGCCCGGCTACGCCTCACAGAGATGGAGCGACGCTTCCACGAACTAGAAGGCATCATCGCCAAGGCCAAGCAGCAGGCGGTTCAGCAGGACGAGGAGGTGAGCCGGCAGCGGCTTTGAAATTGCAATCTCAGCCATTCTTTGTTCATTCGAAGCTGCTGAAGAAGAACAGAGGTCACTCATTTGGTTAAATACTTTGGTTCTGTTTGCAGGTGAATGAAGGTGATAGTGAGGACACAGACCTGCAGATTTTCTGTGTGTCTTGTAGTCATCCCGTCAATCCAAAAGTGGCACTGAGACACATGGAGAGATGTTATGCAAAGGTGATTTATTATTTTTTTTTTAAATCTCTGCTTGTAAGCATAAGTTATAAACACAAACAAAAGCATGTGGGCTACTTGTTAAATTTCTTTTCTTCATGATTGTCTCAACAGTATGAGAGTCAGACCTCCTTTGGTTCCATGTACCCTACAAGAATAGAAGGGTAAGTAAACAAAATACTCTCAAAGTGTATAGCAACATTCCCTAATTCATTTGCTTTACTGACAATTTATGTTTCTACAGAGCAACCAGACTCTTCTGCGACGTGTACAATCCTCAAAGCAAAACATATTGCAAGAGGCTGCAAGTTCTATGTCCAGAACATTCCAGAGATCCTAAGGTTAGTGGAAACCCCTCAACAACTTGTAAAATGTCCAGCATGGTTTCCATGATTCACTAAAAACTGGCCACTTGGTCTAAAACTTCAAGTATTGATAGTATTAACAAACATAAAGTAATGTTTATGTTGATATGATAGTATGTTTTTGTCCTTTTTGTTTGGTGACTAGATCCCGGTGGATGAAGTGTGTGGGTGTCCTCTGGTGAAGAATGTGTTTGAGCTGACAGGAGATTACTGCAGGGTCTCCAAAAGGAAATGCAACAAACATTACAACTGGGAAAAGCTCAGGAGAGCAGAGGTGGACTTGGAGCGAGTCAGAGTGGTGAGTCAAACTTCGTGACTGTTGTTTGGTTTTAGAATAACCAATACTTATTGGAAATTCTGCCGTTTTTCAATTGGAAAAGTCAAAGATAGTCGTACTTTCTGTTTATCTCCTGCTTGAAATTGTGTTCAAAGCAAATGCCTCTTTACCCACAGTGAATGAAGTGATAATCTTACCTGTTTCTTTCTTCACACACAGTGGTACAAACTGGACGAACTTTTTGAACAGGAGCGTAACGTCAGGACTGCTATGACCAACAGGGCTGGTCTGCTTGCACTGATGTTGCACCAAACTATTCAGCACGACCCCTTAACAACAGATCTCCGTAGCAACAAGGATAGGTAGTCAACTACTCATCTGCTTTTGGGTCTGTGGATTACTGTACATAACATGAGATTTGAGTGTTTAGGATTTAAACTTGTAGAACAATAACTACCATTTGGATGAAATGATTTTCTAACTAGATGAGTATTTTAAAATCTTTGTATTATTATTATTGTTATTATTTTTAAGATGTAAATTGATATATTTTTCCTGACTGGTAGATGAACTACTGCTCATTGAAAACTGCTGTTTTTGGTATGATTGCCCTGAATAAACCGTATGTTTGCTCCAGGATAGCTTTTTGTGTGCGAGTGATGTTATTTGTTGCACCATTTTGACTGGCTTATCTACACACAGTGTACATAGGATACTTTGTTTATTATGAATGTTGCAACTTAGAATATGTCCTGGTGACACACATTCAGTTTTTATTGGCTCACCTTTAACTACAACAAGGTTAGAAGGAAGATTATAACACACCAGAACAATTGCTATCTGAAAAGGGACAAAAATGTTTGCATGAGTAGTATGCACTCACTTCATTGATCAATACGCCAGTACAATCTAATGTGATCCAGTACAACAGTGTTGTCATGGATTCTACTTGTAAGAAGCTCACAATTTTGGCAAAAATATTAAAAAATATTTTTTCACTTATGTGCAACAAAAAGTGTTCTCAGAGGTCCAGTGTGTAACATATAAGGGTATCTGTTGATAGAAATGGAATATAATATTCATAACTTTGTTTTCATTAGTGTATATCACCTGAAAATAAGAATTGTCATGTTTTTATTACCTTAGAATGAGCCTTCTATATCTACAGAGGGAGTGGGTCCTCTTCCATGGAGTCTGCCATGTTGAACCACTTTGTTTCTACAGCAGCCCAGAAGGGACAAACCAAACACTGGCTCTGCAAAGGGCCATTCATTCATGTTTCTCACAAGTTTCACAGCCACTGTAGTTTCTCCTTCATGCTTGAACCGAGAGAGAGAGGTGATGGTTATTCAGTTGGTTGCAATCTGAAACTTCACCTTTAAATGTTCATGGTGGTGATGACTGACATTTATAAGAACATTATTTCTACAATCTCAAGTGGCTTACGGCCATACCACCCTGGATACTCCTGATCTTGTCTGATCTGGGAAGCTAAGCAGGGCTAGGCCTGGTTAGTACTTGAATGAGAGATCATTCCAGAAAGACTCTTATGATAACATAATTTCTTTTAGTTGCCTTACGCCAGTATAAATTTATATTTAATTCCTTCCTCGATTCTCTTATTTAATAATATAATCAAGTGGGTCGAGTTTTGAAGGAAACTTTGATGAAATAATGATCACTTGGATTAAAAACAGATAGTCCTTGTACACACTCCGAAGCAGCAGGGGGCGCTGAAGAGCACTGCGACTATTACATGTGCACGTGACACAACACGGACGTGCACGGTGTTCACTTGAATGTCTGACGTCTGTTAGAAGAACATTGTGTTTCATTTTAAAGTAAAAAAAAAGAAAAGAAAAAATACTGTGTAGAATGAGTTTGGACGCAGTTTCTGAGCTGAGGTTTGGGATTTGAGCGATAATGGCGGTGAACTGGGCCGAGAGGATCTCTGCTTTCTCCCGCAGCCCGTCTCGCTTCCTCTCCGGGACAACAGCTGAGGCTTTCCTGGCAGAGCTGCTCCGTGAGCTCCGAGATGACAGAGCCAGTTACACTGTCAAGGTACAAAAACAACAACAAACAACAAAAATTTGGTGGTTTTTGGTCTTCTAAGTTGATAAAGTGAATCTCTTTGAGTTTTGGACTGTTGGTCAAATGAAATAAACAATTTGGAAGTATGAACTTGTCAATAAATGGCTGTTATTTTTCATGTTTGATATTTACAATGTGTGTGTAATTACTTGTATTCAGGACTTGGTATTATATTTGGTGTTTTCCATTTTCCAGTTGTGTCTTTAATGTGAGTATAACTGTATTTTGTGTCACTGATTGTGTCCTCAGGTCCTCCTCTTGTCCCCACTATGTGAGCACCCGACTCTGCTGTGTCCCTCAGACTCAGTGGGCGAGGAGACAGCCCTGGAGCTCATGTCAGTGTTCGCCCAGTGTCCTCCCAAGTCTGTCCAGTTTCGCTGTCACCTCCTCCTGGCCCTCACCTCTGTGCTCGTCTGCACTTCCTGCGTGAGCGACCGTTCCCGTGCATCTCAAGACTTCCTGGACCTGCTCCTTCAGATAGCCGAAGACACCATAGACCTCCACGGTGATGGTGCTGTCCATTCTGTGCGGGCCACGGCTTGTGACTGCCTGAGGGAGCTGGAGGCCTGCTCTCCGGGACTTCTCTCCCCGCGCCTTGAGCTCTTGGGTGGTCTCCGGCAGAGAGAAGCCTCCCGGCTCCACCAGGCCTACGCAGCACTTCATACTCTGGTGTTGAGAAACGCCGTGTATCAGCTCACCCAGCAAACTGGAGCTGGTGCGGAGCATCTTAAGGCTCTTCTTGGAGGAAATACATCAGTTGCTTGGGAAGCAGAGCAGGACTGCGGCCTGATGAACAACAAAGACTCAGCCATCCTGTCTTCTCTCATCCTTGGACCTATGGGTACAGTGCCGACCCTCCAGACTGGGCCTGACTGTAAGGAGTTGCGTTCCGTGCTGTCCTCCCTCCTGGAGGAGTCCTACCTCCTGACCCCTCTGTGTCAGGCTGCACTGCTTCACAGATTGACAGAGGTGGTTTCCATGGTGCCTGGTGTCCCTCCAGCCGTATTTAGAGCTCAGCTGCTGCGACTGCTAGGCACGAGCGAGGTTTGTGTCTGAAGTGTTTTACTCATTGTTGCTGTTTACAAGTATTTTTTCTCTCTCTTATCTTTCAGAGTATTTAGATTTCTGCTCACTGTGGCTGCTCCTGACTGTTCCATTAATCCATGCAGTAAATAAAAATGATCTCCTGATGCAAAGTGTAGAAAATGACATTTTTAATTATAAATATATTACACTTCCTGCAGCTGCTTCACATTAAGAGCCACTATGTGGGGTGAAAATGATGGAGGTCTTGATACCAGAATTTGAAGCTTCAACAGTATTAAAAATGATTTGATGCTTCTTTAGATACCACGGCAAAAAGAAAGTATTGGCATATAAAATCTGTGCAGCCTTGGGACATTATTATTATTATTATTATTATTATTACAACCTTATTTGCTTTCTTGTCAAGAATTATATCGAAACCACTCTTGTCTCTGTGTTTAATAATTAATGTTGATTAATGATCTTTAAATGTGCTTTTAGGTAGATTATGTTCTCTTGGTTTGCTGTGTCCCCCTACTTCCAGTCTTTATGCTAAGCTGGCAGCTAGCTCTAGTTTTATATTTACTGTTCACTGGAGTTTCCCTCAGGATCTATCTATCAGACCAGATGTAAGAGTGGTATCAGACTCACTGAACTAATGTTAAGACATATTTCCAAAATGCTAAACTTGCTTTAGATCCTTTAGGTGGCCTTGAAAAGCTCCTCCACCAGTCGGACACTGTGAAAGAAAGGAACTTTGAATTATCGAATTTCTCCTTAAACAAAAGTTTTCATAAACACACGTCTACTCACAGCAGCTTTAAGTGAACTGACACAGATGATAAGAATTCAGGTTTCACAGTGACTCTTCACCTCCCTCCAGGTGTGCCTCCTTCACGCCACCCTGCTGATGAAGTGTGCGTTCACAGACAGCCTGTTCAGCGCCGAAGACGAAGCTTTCATCCTCAAGCGGCTGGTCGTGCTCTCCCAGCACCCGCTCCTGAGCACGCCCGAGAAGCTTTTCTACATGGACTGCATCCTGCACTTTCCTGAGAACCGGCCAATCAGCTGCAGTGACGGCGACGAGACCCTCCCCGTGCTGCTGACTCCGCGGCTAGCCTCGGCTCTGGTGCCCACCGTGTTCAACGACAGCGCCACCATGCTGGCCCGCCTCAACCTGCTCTCTCTGGTCTACCTGGAGGAGGGAGTGGAGGGGGAGGGGGAGGGGGAGGGGAGCAGGGGGCTGGCGTACCTCTACGAACATCTCACCTCGCTGTTAGACATTGTGGAAAGCGGAGGCAGCCGCGAGATTGTCGTCACCTTCTTCAGAGCCGCTTTCCTCTTCCTGTTCTACTTCTTTCATGTGGAGCGCTACTCTAACAGCCTGACGGAGAAGCTCTGTAAGCTCTACCTCCGCCACACCTACCTGGCTCCGCACCTCATCAACCTGGCCGACCAGACCCAGGACAAGCTCACTCCTGAGTCCAGTTGGGCTGTGGGGCTCCTGAAGGCTCTCCAGGGAGTGATCACCAAAGCCCCGCTCGCCCAGCTCACCTTACAAGACCTCAGCCAGCACCTCAAGATGCTGACTCGGGTGGCGGAGGAGGGAGAAATCCCCCAGAGCAGCACCCTCAACTTCCTGTCCAGCGTCATCACTCCGTCTTCCTCCTCTCTGTGCGTGAGCGGAGACTGGCGTCTTGGCAACAGCCTGCTGGGTGTTTGCCGCCGCCTCCTCGTCCACCCCAGTCTGGACTCGCTCCTCCTTCCTCTGGCTGACATCCTGCAGCATCTCACCTGCCACTACGGAAACACAGACATCCAGGACCACGCCCGCCTCTACTACACCCTCCTGACCACGCTGTCCCGGGAGAAGCTGGCTGGAGTTTTGGCGCAGGGTTTGACCGAGGGAGGACGACAGGTCAAGAAGCGATCTCTGTCCTCCATCATGGCTGAAGGTGAGGGGCTCACAAGCATGCTAACCATTCACCGGGCGGAGAAGGCGATATTCAGGCTGATTGAGGCCTGTTCTGAGCCCAGAGAACCACAAATAGAGAAAGGAAGTGACCTAACCCTGAATGAGACAGAGAGCAGCCCAGGAGAGGCAAACGCGGCACTGAAAACCTACAGAGCTCAGTTCGAAGACCCTAACTTTGCCTCAGAAATCATCTTAAACTACCAGCTGACTCATATGGAAGCCATCGACCCCCACTTTAGTCAGCTGTTCAGCATCCGCCTCCACTTCAACCTCACTGACAACCACTATGAAGAACTGAGTGACATCAGTGTTCCGTGTCTGTTCAGAGAGAGGCCGCCACCCAAGGTGAGGCTGAGGCTGAAGCCCAGGCGGCCTTACCCCACCACCCTCCACGCCAGCGCCATCTTCACCACCCAGGACGGCCTCTCCTGGCACACCGTCCTGCCGGACATCCACGTGGCTTTCCAGCAGGCCTTCATGTCTCCCCCAGCCTGGGGACAAGGCGGCAAACGGAGTCTGTTTGAGGGTTTGTGGGATGAAATCAGCTCTGAGAGTGGGCAAAATGACCCGGCAGACTGTGCCACCAGCCTGTTCTGCTGCCAGCTGAAGGAGGCAGCTCTGATCGCGTTGGTGGAAAAACACTTCCTCCCCTTCCTGATATCAGATCTGTCTGATGAGGAAGAGTTCAAAGTGCTTCTCTTCCTCCCGCCGCTGTCTCACATCCTGCTGAAGATTAGGACAGAGGAAGACGCCGTGCACTTCAACATCGCCACAGATAACTGGCAGCTCCTGCCTCACATAAGTTCTTATCTACTGACAATCACATCGTCACAGGAAGACGCTAACGGCTAACTGTGACACATCTTTACCTGGTTTTAAAGAGAAAGGAGCTGATTTTAACTGAATCTCTGAAATTGTCAGCACTTTAATAACTTGTGCTTAAAATGAAATTACTCAAGACTGATTTGAAATAAAGTTATTGCACTTTAATTATCTTGACCTTAAATTGAACAAATGTGTAAAATGAAATATTTTGTAATTCACATCTCATTGGTTACAGTCTATACATGAAAGACAAAATACATCATTTACTTGATGACTGATATTCAGACCAAATCAGGAGTTAGGGTGAAGCGCTCGAAGGTTGACTGGCTCAACATTTCTGCTGCAGGTCGTTGCGTTTTTTTATTTCAGCATACCCAGTGGCTGACATAATACCCTCACTTAAATGAATAGAAAAACCTGCATTTTCACCACAGTGTCTGATTTGGTCTGAATCCAGCCATAGACGGCTCCACTATATTTCCCTGCTATAGAAAAATCAAAGTTAGCCCATGAACAACACTTCACATAGGCTGTAGGACACATTAAAAAAGGTACCCAGTGAAGTTTTTCACCACAAGCAGTAAAGTATTTATTAAAATCACGTGATTCACATCCTGCTGTTGGTGGTAACAACAGCAGGAAACGCGGACATAAACGGTGAACAGTTATTAAAAGAAATGTTTCAAAGCGTTGCAGAAAATGCTTTCATTGCGTCTGCTGAGCCTTCAAGATGCCTTGTGGTGCGAAACGCTGAATATAGACAGAACTTTTGTTTGTTTACGAGAAAACTTCACGGGGGAGCTTTAAATTTCATCCTGGTGATGAATGTTGGTAAGAACCAACCAGATGTGCGTGAAACAGGTTTGATAAAGGCTGAGAAGCAAACATTTTAAACTATATGGTAAGTAAAACAGTAAGTTAATGTGATGTATTCTGCAGTCAGTCCGTGTATGAAAGACACTCTGTGACTGACGCTTTGTTATCAGAGATTCCAATCCACATCACTACACATTGATGTACATTAAGACTATATTTGGCATATTTGGTGTCCTTTTGGAATTCCAGTCCTTTTATTCAGTCCAGTTCCTCTAGTCAGAGAGACCCTTGAAGTTGGGTCCTGTGAAAAGCGGTAAGGCAGTCTGCTGGCTGAGAAGTTTGTCCATGATGGCTATCTCTGAGTCCCTCTTCTCCACTTCGTTCATGGGGGTCCAGGACATGTCGTGTTGAAGTTTGAATGCCCCAACAAAAGAGTGAGGGCAACTTGGACCCCATTCCTTCAGAGGAGAGGACAGAGAAAGTAATGTTGTGGTGAGATGTGCAGCACTTAGAAGTCAAAAGACTGAACTTTTTTTATTCATCAGTTTAATACAAGTTTACCGAGCTACAACTCACTACCTAAACATTTTGTTTTTTGTTCAAGAACTAAAATGATTAATAATCTATCAAATAGTCAATCAGCAGTCGCAGTTGCTTGTGAAAAGTTTTAAATAATCTGTATTCCAAATTTAGTTCTGGAGAAACATCTAAAATTCACTTGACAACCCATTTATTTCCCAACAATTCATTAAGCTCCGTCTCGATTACGATAACTGAAAATCTCTTGACATTCCATAAATCCCATGGCGACTAGAAACCCCGTCAGGACCTTCAAAACTCAACTCACGCAGCTACAACAGCAACCGGTCAATTCCAACCTGAGCCGCCCGTGTTTTGTCCTCCGGCTCACTATCAGCTGGTTTACATGAACTTTGAACACCTCCAACTTTTAGCATTACACAGATGCTCGCAGGTGTTTGGTTAGGCATTCACGTGTTAGCATCTTTGCGGGGGGATGTTAAGTTAACGGGCTGTGTTTTATAACACACAGTATGACATAACATTGAAGGCAGCTGGACAATCTGATGTCAGTATCTTTCAGACACAGACCTTAGGAGAGATGATGGAGAAATACTTCTGTCCAGACGGCCGCTCGTAGAGGTAATACATGTTGCCTGGTTTTTTCACAATGTTACAGGCAGCGTGGTGGAGGTCAGCATCTCTTTTAGCCTCTTCCAAAACCTGGAAAGAGAAAAAAAATAACGTCTTTTGATATGTGACGCTCAAATACTAACATGATGTTTTATCTCTTTACTACTGTCCCATTTTCAAATAGGCCGAGGTTATGTAAGGATTTTGCTTGAATTAGGTTCATGCAACCATGACCTACGGCGGGCCAGATGTGTTGAACAAACTGCAAACCCAAAACACTTTGCAAATTTAAAAACACAAGCGCCTTAATGAAAAACACACCTGCAGAAGTCACAACACACGTGGAAGAAGAAAGGTCTTGCTCGTAACTTGCCAGCTAACTGATTACTATCACTATTTGACTGCAGTGTTTTTATATTTTAATATTTATATACTCGCGATGCACTGACGTCAGCGTTATGCCAGTTGGCTAAAATCCAGTAGAACTCTGAGTTTGTTAACCCTGACATGAGATAAACTCTGGCTCAGGAATCCACCCTCTTCTTTGTCAACTTCGATTCTTGTGTTTTGGCTTTTGCACTTGTGTTTAACTAATGCGTTTATGTATTTGAATTTTCTGTTTTTGACACATCTGGGCCACCGTAGTGACCACTCTGGATCTTGTTTAACAGATCACAATCTACAAAAATCCATAGTGGATGCTGTAAACTAAACTTGTACTTTACAGTTTGCAGCTAGAGTAAAAATCAAAAGACAAGAGTGAGTGTGCATGAGTAGAGCTGATTCAGTGTGTACTGGTGTTTT
This sequence comes from Sciaenops ocellatus, assembly GCA_033000465.1. Classification (NCBI taxonomy): domain Eukaryota; kingdom Metazoa; phylum Chordata; class Actinopteri; family Sciaenidae; genus Sciaenops; species Sciaenops ocellatus. Next base: position 7,881,370 of record CP136884.1, on the reverse strand, counting down.
TGACGCTCTTACCTTTCTGGCCTGTTCCTGCAGGTATCTGATCTGGTCTGCGATGACTGTCAGTTTGTTGCAGGCGTTGGCTTTAATGAAATCATCTCCCTAAATACACAAAGGTAAAATATTTTCACCACTGTCGCTGTGTACAACATAACAGTTTGTAATATAAAAATAAAACATATATCTCAGTCCACACCTTCTGTACTTGTGCTGCCAGAGCCACCAGGTCCATGGGGTCTCCCACTCTGTTGGTCTGATAGGAACTGACCAGTTCCAGCCCGCTGGGGGCGCTGCTGCTCTCGACCAGAGTCACTGCACAAAACAAGTTACATCACAATTATATCAGCTACTAGTAGTGTGATGTAATGCTATAATCAAATACATGTTCAGTCTTTTTAAACTTAGCACTCGCCTCTTTGAGCTTGTACAGTAAATCCACATGTAACGCAGATATTACTCGGGTAAATCGTACTCTGCTATTCACTTGTAATGAAATGTGGACTACACGTTTGGTGTTAGATTACAGCTGCTCGAGCAGTCACACATGCCACACTGGTTTATCGTATACTGTACTAATATGATAGAAACAAGTCCATATTAACATCGACGGTGTGCTTTAGATAACTTTAAGAGTTCTCAGGACGGTGGAAACAAACAAACACACAGCAAGTCACTCTGTAGATAAGTCTCTGCTGCTTTCATTGTGTTACCTGTGGTGGTTTTGTCGGGCTGGTTGGGTAGACTGACCGTCCTGTCCATATTCATGTTCTCTATGTAATTCTCTTTACTACGAGCTCCTCTCCCGGCTGGTTGTAGTCAAGTCAAACCTCTCTGTCCTCTGCCGGCTGGCTATAGTCAAGTTAAACCTCTCTGTCTGTCCACCTGCTGCTTTCGTAACCAGCTAATGTTTGACCAAGAGGATAGTGATGTGTCGGTGGTGAACGTATCGTTCAATATGAACTAATCTTTTATATGACTCGGGAGTAATGAGTAGTCTCAGTGAGTGATTCGTTCATTTTGATGCAGTACGTTCCCTCACCACATGACAGCTGCATGGCCGCTCAGGCTGTGTGAGGAGGAGTACCACCCAGCAGTACGTTCATACGGATCGGTCTTCCGTTCATTTGTCACGTTTACATCGGCCACAAGAGGGCTACAGCACTGCGCTAGTGAATGAACGAAATGACTCGAAAAAAAGAAAAAGTTCATTTTACCGTGCGAGAGTCAGTGATCCGAGTCAGTTAAAAGACTCGAACTTCCCAGCACTACAAGAGGAGGCTCCTCGGGGTCCTAAATCTCCTCCCCCGTTTGCCTGCTTAGTCCTGATTTGTGCCTGTATAGAAAATGTTTAAATAATTTTAAAATGCTTCATTTTTATAACATAATTTATATTTGAAAACTTGCAACTTCCATCTTCATTGATATTAAATATCAACTATGTAATTGTATATTTAAAACTTATTCTAATTTTTACTTGGCTTTGTTTTCAGGCACTTCAAAAACAGATATACCTCAGCACAGAGCCTTTAAACAAGAGGAGATGTGTCGCTGTCGATAAACCAAATCAGCAAAAGTTAGAAGATGCTGAACGTGTCACATAAACAGTCAAAGCTGCAGAGGTTACGGTATATTAGTCTTACTTTGCGATGTGGTTGCCTCCATGATCCATTGCGTGCGTAAACGTGTAAAACGTGATATAGTAAGAGTTTCTTAATTCTTGTATGTTTTTGTGGCTGTGGTGTTTAATATAGCACTTGTATAAATTGCTGCCATTATGACAGAATGTGTTATTTATTTTCATATTAACAAGATACTTTCATTTTAACGATAAAACACACTTCTTATTTCACCAGAACAATAACATTACTATTTATAACAACCTATCTCATAAAAATAATAAACTGTTCTTGTTAGATAAATGTTTTATCATTTCCCAATAAGTCATAATGACAGCTGACAAATTTGTGCATGAAAAAAGTGAAATGGTTAAAGTCGAGAAGTGTGCCTCTGTCTTTTGAAGACGGAATTTCTTTGTGCTCCATAATTTTCGAAAACATTACTATAACAAGATAACTATGTCTTTATAATAAGAAAGAGTTTTCAAACCCTATACTTCAGTATAATCCTGAACTGTGAACACACTGCACAACAAAGGTTCTGCATTCAAAACCTTACTTAAGTAAAAGAATGTAAATATTATCAGCAAGTTTAAGTTTACTCAAGTATGAAAAGTTAATGTTTAATAAAGTATATGTAAACGTATTCATTGTGCAGTAAAATCCCCCCCCCCCCCCTTAGTGTTTTCTTATTGCACTTGATGTTTTTGAATTAATATTACTGCTGCATTAATGTGTATGTTTTATTTTACTGCCATGGATGTCAGACTACACAACAATGAAGAATTCCTACTACTTACTCCAAACTAGTGACACAATTTCTCCGGTGGACTAAAATCAAGTCAAGCAATCAGACCTGTTTCTATTTATTTGAGACAGACAGACAGACAGACAGACAGATAGATAGATAGATAGATAGATAGATAGATAGATAGATAGATAGATAGATAGATACTTTATTGATCCTGAAGGAAATTCAAGCATCCAGTAGCAGCATGCAAACATACACTGAACATACATTAGAATTAATTTGATGCTTGATCTTCCATACATTGCAACTAACTTGATTTTACTGGATCAGTAAAATAAACAACTTCATATGGGAGGAAGTCAAGATAATATTAATGAGGATATTGTACATACATTTATCTCTTCTAGTACTTGATTTTTTATCTTTATATGTTTATTCCATGTTTGTTATGTACCAAACTCACCAGGATAAATTCCTTCTATGTGAAAACATACTTCCCAATAAACCTGATTCTGGTTCTGACTGTGATGATGACTTGTGCCTGGTTTTAATGTGATTTTACAGGATACATCAGAAATGGTGTTGAGATGATGTAAATATTTTACAATATTCTACACTAAAGACAATCCTAACTTATATTGCATTGTTTTCTTCACATTATAGACCCACATTATGGCCGTTGTCATTATTAAAATGTCATGTGTATGCTGTGTATGAGGGGCACAGGGGGTGTTACCAGAGCTCATCTGTTCAAACCCCACCTCCAGACAAGTGACTGTCGGAGCAAGAAGTTGCAGCTCCTCTCGCCGGCTTCCCCCTCTCTGCTTCAGACCTCTGCCCCCGCCGCAGAGCCTGACATCTTAGCATCATGGAGCTCCGTTACGCGCTAACATTTCTCTGCTTTATCGTCCCGCTGTGCACCTCGGACACTGATGTCGGCTCTCGCTTCGTTTTGGAGCCTTATGATTTCCTCTTCGACACGGCGGTGGATGCATACCAAAAGGGGGACTGGTTGACGGTCATCCTGAACATGGAGAAGGCGCTCAGGAATAAAGCTACTGTCCGCAGTGTGAAGGTTCAGTGCCGGCTTAGCTGCGCCAACCAGACCGCTTTCGGCGATCGTCTGGCCGGCTTGGGAGTTCCAATCCCCGGGGCCGGGTCTGTGGATGACCTGGGATTCTTCCAGAAAGTCCTGAAACGGGCGGATTGTGTGAACTCCTGCGAAACTGAGAAACTGGGTTCACCAACTCTGCATCAAGTCACAGAAGACGTACAGCTGGAGTTCACCAAGAGGACCCCGTATAACTACCTACAAGTGGCCTATTTTAAGGTATATAACTCAGTATAGTAGTGTAAGCCACAAGTGTGCAGCTGGTGACTGCAATCAGTGCTGTCCCAGTCTAAAATGCATGACACATAACAGAGATACGTGTTTTTCTAACTTCATTGTAAACATCCAGGGCCTGAACAAAGTGAAAGATCTGACACAGTTTATTTGTAACCTCATTCAAAGCTTGGGCTGATGTGGAGTTGGATACTGTAAATGCCCCAACCCCCCCAAAAAAAACCAAGACAGCCATGCCACGTCTTAAGGTGGAGCCTCTGTGCAGTCTGACGTTAGGACGTCGACTTTTTTTGGGATCCTGCGATTTAAAGGCCTAAAGTGCTGCCTTCAAATGCTCCTCATAAACCCACACTCTGCCTACACAAATTAGGAACAAATGCTTTGTTGGCTAGTTGGAGTTCTTTAAGCTGTGAAGTAAGGGAGGGCAAAGGTAGAGAGACTATTCTTTGCCCCCCCCCCACTGTTTTTATGTGTGTACTTGAAAATACTACTCCCAGAGAGAACTTGAAGGCAGCAACATAATGTGAAAACCTGCAGAACTGTAATAATTCATGTCATAATGTCCCTACATATAATGCAAGATTCAGAAAAAAAGCCTTAAATAACAACATATTTACACACAGCATGACAGAGGTGTTGATCAGCTATGACTCAGCCATGAAGCTGGTCGTCACATTTCTGACTTTCAAAACTTTGACAGTAACATGGTTCGGAGCCAACACTCCTGTTTTCTTTTGGGCCGCAGCTCTAAGCCAGTTTACTGGCCACTGATCTGAAAATGCTATTTCAGTGTTGTTTTAATTACAGGTCACTGAAATGAGACAGACAGGTAGGCAGCTCACAGTTTGAGGTCAAGATAATGATGTTATCTTTTTTTGCAACCAAACTCGTTATTTTGAAGTAAGGCATTGGTTTGCTAAATTTGTTTTTGGTATATATCTCACACCTGCAGTTTAGTCAGTTTAGTCAAGTACAACTGAGAAAGAAGTGTCTTTCAGCTGCTTGTTTTGGTTTTTACCCCAGACTGAACTGTTTTGGTTCTCCAGCAGCAAACAGCTGTTGATACAAACCACTGTATGCTAGCTGTCTAGCACCAAACTGCAACTACCATGCTACAAGCAACAAGCTAATGTTGCTCCATATCTGCTGGATGTGTAAATAAAGCTGTGATTCCAACGCAGGAACCAGGGTCTGAATTAAAGGTCCAGTGCGCCAGAGTTAGGAGGCTCTATTTGTGTAGAATATAGCCAGAATGGAATATACTATGTATAACTATGTTTTCATTAATGTATAATTACCAGAAAATTATAATCATTAATATTTTATAACTACCGATGCCGTAACTCCTCTTCCAAAGAGTCCACCATGTTTCTACAGTAGCCCAGAGCGGACAAACTAAACACTGGCTAGGGACAGGGACTTCCGTGTTTTTATGCACAGGCAGTTTCTCATTCATGCTAGGAAGGAGAGGGTGGCACGAGGGGGCTGCAATCTGCAACTACAGTGTTAGATGCCACTAAATCCTACTTACTGATCCTTTAAGTTCCAGGGACATTATTTTATAACTATAAATATAGTTATATTATTAAACTGTGTGTTTTCAGATCAATAAGCTGGACAAAGCAGTGGCAGCTGCCCACACGTTCTTCCAGGCCAACCCAGACCACTTGGAGATGAGACAGAACCTGGAGTACTACAGGATGATGGCAGGAGTAAAGGAAGACGATTTCAAAGATTTGGAAGCCAGGAATCATATGGTGAACACAAAAGTCTTCTCTGATGAGTTTAATGGCAATTTTTCTCCTCGTAGCCTCGAAGCCAGTCTTTAGAAAGATGCTGATTATCTCTCTTAGTTAGTTTATTTTGCTCACATGTCAGACATTTTTGCCTGTGTTTTTTGCGACTGGCCAACATTAAAGTTTTTAAATAGCTTTACAAATCTTTTGGTCTGCTGGGTGATGGCTGGAAAGGGAAGTGTGAAATATGGTGGAAAATAAAGGCAAATGTGTCCAGAGCTGAAATGAAACCCAGACAAGTTGTTTCAAGAACCTTGTGGGCACTTTGGTATTGTGCTGCGTCCCATTGCAAGTTGGAAGTCGATAGTTCAGAGTGGGTTCTCCAGACTTTTGCTCTAAATGGTTCCCAGTGCATTCGCTCTGGAAAAACATGGACGCATACAGTAAACCATACAGTGTTTGCATGGCGAGTCTCTGAGATGCAAAAGCATCTAGTTAAAGACACGAGAGGAGTAGGGTAATGCCACTTGCTCGATCTATCAAACACAGATCACCTGAATGGCAATGAAAATAGCGAAGTACAAACACTAATTATAGTAAAATATTGCTGAAAAGGTCTTTTTCCTGTAAATTCACTGCGTACTCCGCACTATGTATGACTTATGTTGGTGCACACTTAGACAGATCTTGCCCAAAGGTCCGACTTGAATGACCGTTAATTGCACTTTTCCGTGTTGGAGGTTGTTTTTCCAGAGTTGAATTGCAGCATTCCTGCAACAGTTAATAACATGTCAAATGGAGGTATTTTAATGCTAAATATGTTAAAAGTATGCGCCTGTTTCCTGCCTGACAAACTTCACTGTTAGAAAGGTTACTTATATTTGATGCAAGCTTGCTCTCTCCTCAGTCCGAGTTCCTGCTGGGGAAGAGTTACTACAGCGACGACTCATTTGGCCTGGCGGCTAAACACTTCGAGGTGGCCTTAGACGAGTACTTCACTGCCGATAAGGAGTGCCGGGCGCTGTGTGAGGGAGCCTACAATTACGATGGGTACAACTACATGGAGTACAGCGCTGACCTGTTCCAGACCATGACAGGTGAGACAGCACACATTTGAGGGTTTTTTTTTGTGCAGAGAAGATTCACATGAAAGTGGAGAGTTTGCTGATCATTTTCCTTTGTGTAAACGTTTTTGTGTGTATGTGTGTCAGACCACTACATGCAGGTCCTGAACTGTAAGCAGCACTGCTCAGTGGAGTTGGCTTCACACACTGGCAGAGAAAAGCCCTTTGAGGACTTCCTCCCTTCACAGTTCAACTACCTGCAGTTCTCCTACTACAACAGTGAGTCACAGTCCTTTCTTCTTCAGCCTGTAGTGAGGAGTGTACATGTACTTTATCCAAGGAACCTGGCTGTAATATAAGTGGAATTAAACCCTTAATGTACAGAGATCTACAGTGTCACTGAAGAGGCAGATGTTGGTGTGATGAAGGTTCCTCCCTGCAGAGTTTCTAACATACAGAGAAAAATCAGTGTGTTTTCCCTAGAAGACAAAACCTTTTTGGTCATTAATCTTCATCTGTGTCATTACACAGCACAGATTTCTCTTAAATACCTTAAGGTAACTGGCAACGCACCTAGCAAGTCAATCAACCCGTTTACATAACAACCAATCAGCATCCAGCATTGAAACAAGGAAGACGATGAGGACTAGGTCACAATGAAAATTAGAACACCGTCCGTTACTAAACCATGAAATCTCTCTAAATATCAAATAATAAATGGACATTATAAAGTTCATGAAGAAAAACACCTTGTGATGCCCGCAGTGATGTTTGATTTATTCATCATTTAATTCCTTTATTCTCTCAGGGAGCCATTAAAGACCTAAAGTAGTTTAATATTTCCTGTTGAAAAACATCTCCTGCATTATAAAATGTATAAAATTATCACACTTATTCAATTATTAATAAAAACCTCAGGGTTTCTCCCTGTAGAGGGCTGCTTGCTCCGCCATCCGACACGTCTCACTGGGACACTTTCTAGTATGTTCCGTCTCATTAAAGGGCCGCTGCACTGATTTACTGTTGCACAAGTCAAGAAGAGTCACAAGAGACAAGTTTTAAAAAAGAATAGCTAACACTGAGGCAGCAGAGGCAGAACGATATGGACGTGTATTCCCAAGTATGGTTCAAGCTTCTTTAATGGAATCTGAATGTCTTCAAACTAAAATCAAATAACTAAAGTTATAAATAAATAAATGAACTATTCAAAGATCTGAAATCACTTTTTGTTGGCTGAAAAGCAGAAAGCGCTCATGAACATTCACAATCTGCAGCTACAACCTGTATACAATACAAATAATATGTTGAGTAAATGACACATTTAAATAATAGCCTACTGACTTTTCTGTCTTGTTTTTCACAAATGTCAGACATGCTGATGTAGAACTATTACAGTGATAACCGTACTGATATGATGTTGATGTGATCAGTTATCAGTTACAGTAGACTCTGTGACACAGTTACAGAGAGAAGATTCTTTCTCTCAACAGCAGTCTTTGGCTGAGGTGGGAACACCAGTGTGCAGAGAGAGCATCAACCGGACACCAACCAGTGGTTTTATTTTAGCAATTGAGGAATACAGCTGCTCTGATACTGCTGTTTAAACTGGTGAAACTGACAGGCAGTACCAGCTAAGAATGAGACTAGCAATGCCTTTACTAATAAATAAGATAGGACAAGAGATGAAAGGTTGTTAGCGGTGAAGCTTAGCGTCTCTGGATATTTTGCTGTTAAAAACACTTTCTCCTACACTCCTCATGCTTCTACCTCATCTCGTCTTTAGAACCTCTCTGCTTGATAAACATCCACACCTTTGGGGCACCCTGCACACCTGGCAGAGCGTGCGCCCCATGTACAAAGACTCCAAGTCCAGGCAGCAGCCCAGGGTTCGATTCCGGCCTGTGTGGCCCTTTTGCTGCATGCCATGCAAACTAAACATGCCCCTCTCTTCCTCAGCTGTCACTATCAAATAAAGACTCAAAACCCCCCAAAATGTCCAAATTTTTCAATCCACTTCTCCAGCTTTAGACGAAGGCATTAGGTCTGTCAGCATGACTATTTTGTTGGACTATATATTCTCACAGAAGGAATTGCGATTAACAATATTATTGTATTAAGACCATTTTATTACACTGAAAAAATGATAATATAATAGTATAGCAATGCAATGTATGGGGTCATATTTGAGCTTGACTAGATATTGACTAGAGAAGACTGTTGTTCAAGGCTGGAATGACCATTTAGCAGATGTATGTTCTCTTTCAAAGTTTGTAAAGAAGACAAAAGTAGCACGATAGAAATTACAGCAAAATATGTCTCAGCAATAATATTTTTTTTTTGTTTTAGGCACCCAGGTCTTATAATTGTAGGGAGAACCCGGTGTTTTAACATCATGTTTCTTTAAAACAGCTGTTGGAGAGCTCATTCCAGCTGCTCACCCTCCTGTTTCTGCTCCATCTCTCCAGGTGAGAAGTACGAGCAGGCCGTAGAGTGCGCCAAGACCTTCCTGCTGTTCCACCCTGACGATGAGGTGATGAACCAGAACCTGGCTTATTATTCTGCCGTGCTGGGTGAGGACAAGGCAAAAACCATCTCAGCCAGACAGGTAACTCGCAGTGTATTTAGGAGAGGATTTCGTCCGAAGAGCCTTTTGAGTACGGTTATTTTTAGCTGTGTTATCGTAATCCATAACTATCAGCACTAAATCAGCCCGCGCAACATGTGGCAGGAGAAAAATGGCCTCCATTAGCACTCAAGTGGTCTCCAGGGCATAAAGAGAGATGTTTAAAAAGCACTGATGGCAATCTAATGCACATAAAAGTTTGCTGCTTTCTAAAGAAGCAATAAGTACGATTTTTTACTGCCTCAGGCTCCTAAATGTCCATATTATACAGCATTTATAGAGGCTTAATAGAGCTGTTGATCAATACTAATGACTAAGTGATTATTTCTGTGGCTGCTGAGATTTCTGGCTCTCAAAAGTGAACTCACTTTCCAGCCTTTGCTCAGTTTCTGAATAAAAACACTCAAGAAAGAAACCCCTAAAACTATGTGACAGCAGTCTCCTGTGTTATTGGCTATCGCGTTTCCCATAATAATGACAATTAAACTAGTAAATGCGAGGTCAATTGCCTTATAATTAATCCACCAGCTCTACTTAAAAACACATTCAGATTTTATGCCATTGATGGCATTCTGTGTTTTCCTCTTTCTAAAGTAGTTTTTAGAGCAGACATTTTAAAATGTCACAGTAGGAAAATCCCTGGCTGAATTTTATTTACCTGCTTCAGTTTCATGATCCTGCTGTATTGTGAATACTGACTCGCAGAGTCATCTTTAATGTTATTAGTGACATGTGCTTTATGACAAGTCAAAATGTCTACTGTCTAAGTAAATGACAATGTGACAAATGACAAATGTGTCGTTCCTGGTCCATGTCCGGTCAGGCATCCTTTTTGCATGTTATTCCACATCTTGCTCCCCACTTGTCGTCTCTTCACTGCTATTAAATGTGAAGGTAGAACAATAAAGGCGCCTCCCAAATCTTTATTTAGTTAGTGACAGAGTCCACCTTTCAACATGGGACACAAATTTCATAGCTATACAGGAGGAAACTATGCCTGTACAACCCTTTTCAAATTCCAAAAAAGTTTTTTTCTGCAATTATGAGGTCTAAGGTCCCAGTCATGATCCTATCACCTGTTACCAATGAACCTATTGACCTATTTATGAAAAACACTTGAACTTGAACTACAAGTTACTGTACCTCCGACAGGGTACAGCTCCAAAACTGTCACCAATCAGGGGGAAAGGGTCTGTGTGTATCCTGGGAGACAAAGGCCAGTTGCTATAGACCAGTTAGGTCCATACATGAACAGGATGGAAAGGGACTGTTTTAGGCTGTATGAGTGCTGAGTTCTTCTGCTCACCAGTAGATGGCGCTTGAAACCACAGATTACTCGATGCCCATTTTTAATGTGACCGTTTGCTGCACTTGAACATTTCATTGAACCTTACATTTTATGAATGTATCTCATGGAGCTGTTTTACATTTGACTGATTTTTGACCTCCAGGTGGTGAAACAATACATTCAGCAGTCCATACTGGAGAAAGAGCTGCTCTACTTTGGATATGAAGCCTTTGGAATCACCTTTGTCGATCCAGTGAGTGAAGAAATCCTTTGTTTTCATCACATTTTGCTTATTTGATGCGGTGGTGTCATGCAGGCTGGTATTTAACTTGTGTCTTTCTGGTCATTTTGTATTCAGGACACGTGGACTCCTGAAGACGTCATGCCTAAGAAGCTGAGAGACAAGCAGAAGTAAGATTGAAGACATTGCCTCACACACATTTACACACGACATGAATAAAATGATGTTATGACCTCTGTCATTCTGCCTGTCTTTGTGTGTCAGAGCCGACAGAGAGACTGCAGCAAGGATCACAGAGGAAATAGGAAACCTAATGAAGGAGATTGAGACTCTGGTCGAGGAGAAGAAGAAGGATTCTTCAGACATGGCCATGATAATCGGTCCACAGGAAGGTAAACATTTCATCAAGATTACCAGTGAACCAGTACATACTGGAGAAAGCCAGAGTTTAAGTCGTTGACAGTCAGACTTTTTCCTCTCCTCTAGGTGAGACTCTGTTGAGTGATGACATCAAGGTGACCATGACGGCCAATCAGCTGAACGGCTCGGACCGGGTGCTGCTGGACGGAGTGATCAGTGATGATGAGTGCAGGGAGCTGCAGCGCCTCTCCAATGTGAGTTATCTAAAGGATGAAGTCACTTTGTTTTTTGTCAGGAACTCCTTTTAATTTCTTTTCAAGCCCTAACTGTCTCACCACTCCCCCGTGCTTAAATCTAACCAACCAGCCAATCAGAGAGAGTAACATACATTTAACATAAGTCTGCTATAACTTGAAAACATGATTTCTAGTCTCATTTCTGAATCTCACATTGGCCTAATGTGTAATATGAATGGGGCCACCTATTACCTAAATCTGCAGCTCTACAGAGTCTTTTAGCTTCTTTCAGCTCATTGTTTTGTTTTTTGGTCCACAACTTAAATCAGAATTCAATGAAAAAGCTCGAATAAAGCCATTATCATAGGTACAAATATACACATATAAGCAAACATATAGCATTGTTTTTTTTAATCCTTTTTGCCATTTACTAAAAATCATATATAGCTGATATCAGGCCAGACCAGGCAGCTATTGGTTTCATCATTATACATTATTCAGTATACATTCAATTTGCTGTACTATAGCTGTACAAGTGTAGCTTTTGTTTAAACTGCTTGGGATTATTTAAATATCTAAATATTTAATGTAACCTTTTGGAAATAGCAGGAACACAAGTTAAACAGTGCTATGGTCATTTTAGGAAATAACATTCTGAGGTTAAACTTTTTGAAATGATTATGGTTGTTCTGATATGGTTTCAATTTTTGTAACCAAAAACAGGAACAACTGAAATACGACATGGAAATCACTGACAGTTTTTAAATGTCAGCAGTGCTTTAGTTGTTTTTAGGGGCTAATTAATGCACATTTTTTTTAGATAATAAGGTATAAATTATTAATTGAAATGACTCTTTGTCATGTCACCTAATGCCTGTTTGTGTCCCACATCTGTGTGTTTTCATTGTGTGTGTCAGTCCATCATGTGAGAGAGTTCATGTTGTGCATCATTTCACAGGCAGCTGCTCTGAAAGGTGACGGCTACAGAGGACAGCCCTCCCCCCACTCCGCCAGCGAGATGTTCCAGGGAGTCACTGTCCTGAAGGCTGTGAAGGTCTGGAGTCCTGCTAGTATTTAACCAAACTGTGCTGTTCTCATTACAAAAGAACTTGTCATGAAGTTTACAGTCCTGTTTAAAGACTCTGATGATTATGTTTCCACCTTCTACAGCTCGGACAGGAGGGCAAGGTTCCACTGAAGAGCGCTCGCCTGTTCTTCGACCTCAGTGAGAAGGTGAGGAAGATGTTGGAGTCGTACTTCCGTCTGGAAACTCCGCTCTACTTCTCCTACTCCCACCTCGTCTGTCGCTCCGCCATCGATGGTAAGTCTGGAGCTATCAATAGAAGAAGTTCACTCTGATAAAGTAGGAATTCAGGAAGCATTTTCACCTCAAGTAGAACCAGGAGAATTTTTTAAAAGTCATTTTTACGTGACCAGCAACAAACAAAAAAAACAACATGAACACAAGAAATTCCCTCCATCCATGAACAAATTAAATGAAATTAAAAACAGGATAAAGTGTGTGTTTGTGCACAACTAACTCACAACAGGGAAAAAACCCTTTCTCTAAGTAATGACCTCAGTATTCCTGAACACAAGTTTTTATGTTTTATTGGACAATATATATACACAGATAGCCATATATCTGTGATTGGTCGGGCTCTGGTTGTAACTTCTCTCTGTGACTGTCGTTTATTCAGAGAAGCAGCAGGACCGCAACGACCTGAGTCACCCCGTTCATGTGGACAACTGTCTGCTGGTCTCAGAGATGAACGAGTGTATAAAGGAACCTCCTGCATACACACACAGAGACTACAGGTGAGCACACACACACACACACACACACACACACACACACACACACACACACACACACACACACACACACACACACACACACAACAAGTACACCACAGAGTCTATCCTTCACCCAACCATGATGACGAGCACACACGTAACATCCTCATGTGCCCCCTCGCTCCCCCTGCAGTGGCATCCTTTATCTGAACGATGACTTTGAAGGAGGAGATTTCATCTTCACCGAGTTGGATGCTAAAACAGTCACGGTAAAATTTCAGCTTTTCTTTCTATAATCATCTCATATAAAGTGTGGTACATATAAATAAAAGAGTTGCCGCTGTTAAATGCTCTGTATTTTCACACACCCCTCCAGGCCGAGGTGCGTCCACAGTGCGGCCGTGTGGTCGGGTTCGGAGCGGGGAAGGAAAACCCCCACGGCGTCCGAGCTGTCACCAAGGGTCAGAGGTGTGCTGTGGCGCTGTGGTTCACTCTGGATCCTGCTCACGAAGAAAAGGTACGGACGATGTCTGTGGACTGAAATCTGTTTAACAAGGAGTCGCTCTGTGATTGTAGTCTTTATCAGCAGCCTCCATTCACATGTAAATAATGAAAACTCCATTCAGTTCAATAAAGGATGATTTAAATTTACACAAAATTCATGTATTTTCTTGAAATGTCTAATTACCTGCCTCTGGTCCTGATGTTTTGATTCTTAATTGTCTCATTTTGCATTCTGTTCTCCCTCTAAATGTTTCTTTTTCCGTCCCGTAGGAGAGAATTCAAGCTCAGGAAATGCTGAAGATGTTTTCTACCCCCGTGAATGAGGAGTTCATCAAAAAGGAGGTGACTGACACCTCGCAGCCTCCGGCGCAGGCTGACCAGGTAAAAACTAAACAAGATGATAAACCAGCAGAGCAGAAGGCGGACGCGGCAGCAGCTGACAAACCAGGCGACTCGCCGAAGGACAAAGACGAGGGGGCGGCGAAACCAGTCAGCAAAACAACGACAGAAACTAAAGCCAAAGCTGCTCCTAAAGCAAGGGCCAAAGCTGGAGGAGACAAAGCAAAGACCAAGACGGCAGACAAAGCCAAACCTGCGGCTAAAAAAGATGGAAAACAGACGGTTAAAAAACAAACCAAGCAGGAGGACAAAAAGGACGCAAAACCAGCTGCGAAAAAGACAGAAAAAGCTGCCGCCAAGAAGGACTCCAAAAAAGCTAAAACTGATGCCACTTCAGACTCTCAGAAACAAGAGCTGTGATCTGACAGAACCTGAGACTGTCTGACTGTGTGGTGTTGATTTTTCTACTATTTTCTAAAAGGTCTGTGAGCGGGTGAATGAGAAAGGAGTGAAAGTTTTTAAAAAGTTATTTGTTTTAATGGTGGGTGATGGTATAAGAACACAGAGGGACTGCTGTTTCACTGCGGACGTCACTGAAATCATTACTTGAGTACTTGTTAACTGACAATCTGCCTAAATCACTGTAACAGTCTTTGTCTGGCGTCTATAAGCCTTGTATCTGTATAGTTGGAACACATTTTTCATCTCAGTTTTCAGTCTGAATCTTCTGTAGCTATTTTATTTGTGATGTCCGTGTCGTGGAAGCCAGCGCAGGTGGGAGGAAAACTCGAGTCAGCTGTGAGAATCAGTGAAATAAAAGTGATGTTTCTAAACTGTGGTGAGTGCAGTACTGTGAGCTGGCACTGGGTGTCAGGATGGAAGCACTGTACAGTAATTTGTCCCACTCTCTGCTCATGTAATGAGTTCAGTTTTTGAGAGAAATCCTCTCTCAGGTAGTGAACTTAAAGATTGTGTGAAATTCGACCACTCTCCTGCTGTGATTTGATTTCAGCCTGAATAATTCAAAGCCTGAGAGCTCGTTGTTCTACTGGCTTCCTTGAAGCTCAGCACATTTCTACACTGTCACATTAGAACTTGCAGCCTGCTTGGGAAAACTAACATGTCTAAATCTGTATGCGTAAGCATTTGCTCTTCACCAAAGATACATTACCACTGCTCTCAATCATCATGTTCTCTCCACAGCTAACACAAAGAACAACATTCATGATGAAAGTTGCTTTTATCAGGTACTTGTACTTCAGTATTTCCATTTCATGCCACTTTATACTTCACTGCAGGGTAATATTTCACTTTTATTGCATTTATTTGACAACTTTGTACCTATAGTACACACAAAACATGTATTCAGTCTATAGAACAAGTTAATATGTTCTCAATTAAATCACCAAAATGTTCATGCATGTGCATATAAAGTAGTTTACAGCTACAATAATCCAACGATATATACAGTAGAATATTATAACTCTAAAAGTGTGTATTTTTACTTTAAATATTTCAAGAACATTTTGCTTATGATATTTTATATTTAGGTTCATACTTGACTCAGTTATTTAATTCAGTTTAGATGAATTCACATCATTTTCTGAGTTTTATGACGAAAGGTTTTTAAAAACTAAACATTCTGCTGGTAGACTGCTTGTAGCTTTCACTGTAGAGCTCAAACTTATGGATGGAAGTACGTACAGTATGTTTATTTGTGGAGCACATGTCAAAGGGCTTCACATTAAAAGACAAAAGCAATAGACACATGGAGAAAAAGAGTAAAATACAAACTAAATACAACTAAACAAATCATGACTCAGCACGTGGCATCAGGTTTAAGAGAGTGAGAGAATCACATGACAATCAATCAACAAACCCTGATCAGAGGATCACACAGACCGCAGACCTGCTGCTGATACAGATCTGTAGCTGCCCAATGTAAGCAGGTGCCTGACCGTGCACAGTAAAACTAATCACAAGACTCATGAACGGGAGTGTATTAAATGAAGAGCTGGTGTAAAGACGTCATGAGGGATATCATGAGATCTTTTAGGAACTGGTCAAGCGTTAGCAGCACTGACTGCCTATATACACGTAAAAGTGATCCAGGGACAACTTCTTCTGTATTTCCAGTCTTTATGCTAAGCTAAGCTAAGTAGCTGCTTGTCGTGGATCCATATTTACTGTATGGATGTAAGTGTGGTATCAATCTTATTATCGAAAGCAACCTGGAACTAAACACTGGCTCTAGTATAACGTTTTCATATGTTTCACGGCCACTGTAGGAGAGTTTAAGGCAAAAGGGTTGCAGTCCACAACTACACAACTAGATGCCACTACATCCTACACACTGGTTATATTTAAGTGGAATTGGTGAAACAGACATCCAGCAGTTAGTGAGCAACAATGCTTTTCATTTAGAATCATGTTTCTGGACACATGTAAGTCCAATATTCACTCTCTCTTCGTAGACTGTACCAGAGGGAGAGATCTTTTTCTTTCGCTGCTAAATGTTCACCAGTTATCTCAAACTGTGTCTGTCTGCTGTACAGTGGATTTTAGAGCGTCTCTCTGAACACAGCTGCCTGCTGTGGCTTGGAAATGACTCTATGAGAGTCAGTGAGAGTGAAACAAAACAATAACAGCCAAACAATGAGCTAAAACTCACTAAAAAGCTCAGTGAAGCTGCAGATTGAATCAATATTTCTCACTTTCACATTGTTATTATAAAAGTATTGATTAATGCTGCTTTAAGTATCCAGTGTTTAGGAAGCACAGGTCCAGATGGAATGAAATAAAGCTGTGAATGATCACCTCAGCTTGATGAGAGATTACAATTTCATGTCTGCATTAACATGAGGATACACGGTCCCTTTATAAATGTCTGCTGGTGCGGAGGCAGCTATGACTCTGGGACATGTGATGTGATGTCTGTGTAGGTTTAGCATGTGGATGAAGTCATAGCAGCACAGTGAGGCCATCTGGACACACACACACACACACACACACACACAAACACACAGGGTGCAATTATGGTAGCCTGAATATCTGAAACACAACACAGTACTGGCCGAGTCATTCAGAGAAGAGTGCAGAGGAGGTGTCTGACAGGTCCACTGCTGCCCTACATATGAAGCCTGTGTCCAGACTGTGTCAGCGCGCGTGTGTGTGTGTGCGCACGTCAAATGTTTAGTGAAAAATTCCTTCAACTCTGTTCAAACACTGCAGTCAGTGCTGACGCAGAACCCTTACACTCATGTGCAATGCATATCTGCACACCCACCTGTCCACCAACACACACCCACACACACACATACTAGACGCTGTTCATGTAAATACACACATCAACACATGGGCATCCTGTTAAAGACTTGGAAAGAAGTCCCATCTTCATTTATCTTTAGAAAATTACTAATTTTAGTTTGATGGAGCTCGTGATTAATGTGAAGGGCAGATGAACTCAGCTGTCATGCATAAACCAGCTCGTGTCCTCCTACAGCATAGAATACATGAACAGGACCCCTCTGGTCTGCTGCAGTGTGTGTGTGTGTGTGTTGTACTGTCAGTGCTTTCTTTGTATCTTCTTACTCTTGTTTGATTGAAAGAGAGAGAGACACACACTGGCCACTTTGTTTTTCTGTGTATTTGTGGCCTAAGGATTTGACCATTGTTTCCCCGAAAGAGAGTGGGAGAAAGAAGGGGGGGGGTTACAGTAGACAACGGAGGTCTAGTCCGTGATTGGTACAGCCGTCTCTGACTGTTCTGCCTACAGCCACACCACATTTCAATACATTTTCATAAGCATCCAAAAGTTCTTTATTTTTTCTCTTCAAACACTGCAAAATGTGTGAGTGAGTGCCTGTGTTTGTGTGTGCCACATGGTTGGTCCTTGTTGCCATGGCGACGTGACGGGCATGGAGACGGAGGTGGCAGGTTGGGGTCAGGCACAGTGGGGAGCAGAGCTGAGATTAACTGTGACTGTGACTCTGGAGAGAGGAGAATAAAACAGCAGGCCATCAAGGACTGACATGACCTCCGCCTCTCCGCTCCTCCGGCTACCGGCAGCACATCCAAAGGAAACCTTTCATTGTCCAACATTTTGGCTGCAACTTTCAAGATCAGCCTTTCACTTATCTGTGTAAACCCTTGCTCAGGGCTCCGGGGGATGTGTGTGTGTGTTACTGAAAAGTCACACAACACAATCTTGACGATTGTGTGTTTTAGGCTCAGAATAATACAGTTTCATTTACTGGAGGAGATACCCTAATATTCATCAAACAGGCTCGCTCTCACTGTGGAGGACTGTGAGGTGTTACAGTACAAGACAAGGTCAAACTGTAGCTGTCAGTTCCATTGCTGCTGCCGGGCCATCTCAGCACTATCCGGCCTCTTGTCTAAAACCAACCTTGTGTTAGCGGAACAGAAGGGTCCATTGTTTTGGTGGCTGTTCTGATGGATGCCTGGTCGATGACTTCAGCTCTGCCATGAACTGTCTCCTTATTCTCCTATAGGACCGGGATCACAGCCGTGCCGGTCTGGGCATGGGACCACAGCTGAGAGGGAAGCAGAGGTCCAGTAAGGTGCTGGGCATGTATAGATGACAGATCTATACGGACTTACATGAAAATAAATGAATGTTTCAGACTGGACTGCCAGTAGCTTCCTGGCAATCATTTTACAAATGATATCACAGGTTTCTAGACTGATTCTCTGCCTGCCAGGCAGCTGAAGGTTTACAGAGTTTAATTATCATATTGATGATTTTATGTTTTGATTCTTCAACGGCAACTTACTTATACATTAAAACGTGTACAGATGTAAGAATACTGTGCTGAAAAGCTCTTTAAGATGACAACATTTGAAAAAAAATTTTGACCCTCAGGGCCATCGTACATTGAGGCAACTCCATCAGATTCAGTAACAGTATACAGAATATACGAGTGCACTTTTTTAAAAACTGCAGTTTTTGGCACTTCTGCATTAGCTTCATTTCCCAGCCACTGAGGTTGCTGCTTGGTCAGATTATGGTGTCAGTTACTGAACAAAAATTAGATGGCATTTTTTTGTAATTAGTGACTAAATTGCAATGGATTACAATGTAATCTCATCTCAATACTTTGTGTTTTTAGGTTTAACATTGAAAGTATTGTGCCTTACACTAAAAAAATGAACATAGCTACAAATATTTGAGTTCTATAGATCTTCTTTTTTGTTTTACACATAAACACATAAATGCACTTTTCATTAATTTAAAAAACAGTTTCATAATTAAGAAGTAATCAAACATATAATCAAGTAATCTTGGACAATTAACTATAATCTAATAGCACAATTTTAAACTGTAATTTGAGCTGATTAACTGCAGAGTTACTCAAAGGCGTCTTAATAAATGTGCTGATGATAGCATGTATGTTAGAGCATGATGATGGGACTGTACAGTTTGGTTTACATGAAGGTCATGGATTGTGCCTTAGTGATAAAGAGCTGCTCAGCAATGTAGGTGAGGATCTGGTTAAAATCATGTTTCTGAAAAGGAATTAGCACGAATGTTTGTTTAGCTCTGTGTGGAGGAGCTAATGGGCCTGAATAAACTACAGCACTAACAGCTGAGTGACATTTTTATTGGGCCTCATAAAACAGGATGTAGAAATAAGTATTCTTTATGAATTCCGCGCACTCCGCATTATCACTCAAACGCACTGTTTCACTGTGAGTGAAAGCAGAGGTGAAGGCCTGGCTCTTTGGGGAACAAGTCTGCAGTGCTCGGGGGTATTTTAGGGAGGTTAAACTCTGTGTTGATGTATAGTGCTACGCCTTCCAGGCACCTCCACTCCCCCCATTCCTTCCCACCTGTACCTTCCTCTCCAAATCTCCAGCTCTCAGCCTGTAGGCAGCTGGCTAGCACCCATAAACCCCCGGGGGAACAGCAGTGATTCTTGGAGGCCCTTTTGTCCCATCAAATGAAGACGTCTCAGCTGGTTGTTACGGTGAAGGCAGACCAGGCGATGCTTGGCTCACCGCCACCCACTTACAGAGAGACAGATGGGAGAATAAAGTTGGTGGGAGGGAGAGGAAAAGAGGGAATTTTGGAAAGATGAAAGGTCAGGTAGGGGTAAGATGATAGGACCGAAAACAAAATGAAGCATAAAAAGAAAAAGTATTTTTATATGTGACAAAAGGTGCAGGAGCTGGTGGAAAGACAGCAAAACGGGGGGAAGTGAAAGAGACAGAGAGGGGGAGGTTCTCCTTCACGAGACAGCAGGTACATGGCAAATTTTTGGAATAGCAGCCAATAAAAAGGTGGCAAAGAGTGTGAGAAAGGTTTTGTAGACACTAAAACACCTTGTCACGTTTATCCAAGAGTTAAATGTAACTTTCAAGTGAGCTATTGGCTTTTAAGTGTATATGGTGCTCTATAAAGGTTTATCTTTGCTAAATGTACTGTATTTGGAGCAAGCTGCATCATGCAACCAATCAAATATCATAGACTGATTGTGTTTTTTTAACCCACAGCACTCCAAATGCCTTCAAACTTAACAACTTTCAACTTACTCCTCTTTCTTTCTTCTAAACATATCCTCTAACAAACAAGACAACTAGAAACTGATTTTCATTTTGTCCATTCATTCAGCGAAATCTTTGGAAGTTCCACTTTTCTACTACCCAATATTTGTCTTGGATCCTGGCCAAGGCCATGGCTTTGGAGTGTAGACCCTTGAGTGTGTACATCTGACACACTACAGAGAGTCCCTGACCGCGGATTTGGTGGATGTGGGAAAACGTGCTGGTTTCAGGCAGGTGGCACATATTTGAATATGAGCCATGAGGAATTCAACCTACTTCTCTCCTATAACTTAAAAAAAGACGAGGTGATTTAGATCTCCATGGAAGCTGAGCAAGCATCAATTTGTGGTTTATGGCAGGATAAACTTTGTGGATAATCAACCATTTCCAGGAGCTGTGGAGGAGGTTGAAGGTGAAGATGGAGAGTGTGTGGAGTTGGTAGAGGTTCGAGGGTCGGAGGGCCTGGACTTGATCACAGTTGAGGAGCTGTTCAGTGTTTGGTTAGGACCAGATGGCAGGAGAATGGCGTCTGTAGCCCCCAGTCTGTGTGCTGTGTAGCGAGGGGCTGCGAGGAATGCTTGTCTTTTCTTTGCTTTCTCTCGGTGAGTGGAGACTCAGGGGACTGCTGTATAACAGTGGATTAAGTCCCACATTCCCTTTTTAATCTCTCTATAGTCACCCTCAGGCCTCTGCTCCTCTACCTCCTGTCTGTTGATGTTGGGCTTGCATACAGTATACACACACACACACACACACACTTTGACCATAGACACACACCAAAACCACATCCCTCAACCGAATTTCTCACAGACAGTGACTGAAGGTCATCTCAGCGTAACATCTGTGGTACTGTACTCCCATCATCACTGTGTTGTTAGTGTGCTGATATTATAGACTCAGACTCTGACTTTTGACTTGTCATATTGTGTCTACAGATGATCAAAAATCATGCATTACCAAAAACGTCCATTGAAAACTTCACTGAAATAAAGACTAAAGAAGTTGATACATGAAACGCTGATTAAATGTTTTCACTCTGGACTGCAGTGCTTAAACTGGCTTTGTGATTATTAAAAAGAACTGGAAGCAAACAGAGAAAATGTCTGATCTGAAGTTATCATTTTCATCACCCATTTTAGGCCCCAACCCTATAGTCTATAGCGGCTCTGTAAGGTTGTCCAGTGGCGCTTTGAACTAAATGCTGAAACCAGCTTGGAAACATGCTAACAATGACAATGCTAACATGCTGATGTTGAATAAGGATAATGTGTGTGTTCACCATAGTTTAGCATGTCAGTATGACATTGACATTAGCTAATTAGCACTAAAGACAAAATACAGTGGCGGTTGATGGATCTTTGTTTGTGCAGGAGTTTGTGGTGGCGCTATATATATATACATACACACACACACACACACACACACACACACACACACACATATATATATATATATATATATATATATATATATATATATATATCTGCTGGAAACAAGATGACATAACTAAAAAGAAACACAGACTGTCCATTGGACAGTTTCTACACAAGACTCTAAGTTAATTTATTTGGAAGAGGAAGTGAAGGTGAACAGTACAAATATCACCTTGCCAACTTTGACCTACTGTACATAGAGCAGGACTCCTTTGGATGAACCAATCCCTCTTAATAAGCATACATGAACATTAACTCTTAGTTAAATAAACAATACCAAAATATAACATACATAGGAAGTTGGAGAGGTGGGGGAGCTGCATCATATAATTAATTACTAGTCAGCTGTGAATAAGCGAATGATTGTAATTCCTGAATGAAGCAGTTGATGCTGATCAGGTAATGCATGTCTGAACTTATGTTATAGTTATTTTGTGCACATACAGCGGTCCTGTGTAAGGAGGGATTATTTGTGACATTGCATATTGTTATGGAATTTTCTATCCTTAGGTTACACAGGGTCACGTGTGGGCCTTGAGGTCCTCAGCAGTAGTAGTTGTTTGGCATTGCTTGAGGACAGCAGGTGTCAGCCTATCTCAACACTGTGGTGGCCAGGGTCGAAGGAACTGAATGTTGCCTTCATAGATATAATAGATAGCTTGCCGTTGACGTACCATTAACATAAACAGACAACAGTGGCTCCAGACTAGAATGCTGCTGACGGTAACACAAACATGAGTAAAAACATTCTCTTTGGCTATTTCTGGGCGTTTAGTATTTGTGATGTTACCTGTAGGGGTTTAGAGTCTGACCACCAGGATGAGTTCGGGAGAATGTGAGACCAACTCAGGCACTTCTGATGTACTTTGAGAGTGTCTTTAATTCTTCTTGGCCAAGCGTCAATAAATATTACAGCATAAGACATCAGAGGCTGAACACTTTCTTCCTTCCTGCCCTCACCATTGACCATTGATTTCAGCGATTTCTCCACAACACGTGTGCTCACTTTACTTCAAATGAAGTGGTTTAGGTAATCTGGCTAAACTGTTTGTTTGCAACCAGTTGGATCTTTGGGCTGCTTATGTTTCCTGTCCCATCAGAAATGTCCCTTTTCTTAGGTGTCATTATTACTACTATATAACTACTCATTATTACAACAGAAATTATGGTAGAAACTACAAAAATAACACTCAAAATACAATAAGTCAGAATTATACCTAAATATTCTATTAATCCACCTCATGCTATATAACCATGAAGACATGAAAAAAAGAAATGAGACAGAGTCTTAGCAAACTTAGAAATTTCTATTTGTTTTTCCTTGTTTGATGCAGTAAAAGTTTGCATTAAAATCTGCGGACTGAAACCCAGCATTCGCTCCCAAATCCATCAAAATTTATACCCCAGGTGGGCCTACTCCAGAACTCAAAGGCCCCACTCCAAACCAGAAAGGCTTTTTTCAGAGGAGTCTCTTAAAAGCAGTCATTTTCCAGAGCCCTGGGTTAACCTTAGGCTACAATAAAGCTCTTTCCGGCTCCAGATAAATGCACACCCATAAGAGCCCTCCCCACTACCTCCAACAGTACAGCACCACTAAAAGGGTTCCTGCTCTCCTTTCTGTGTCTGTTTTTTTCCCCTTCTTAGATCAGCACAGGGCTTTCAGGAATTCAGGGAACTGGATAGAGCCTAGACATGCAGGTGCAAGAGATTTGGTTCCAGCAACTGTATGGTACAAGGGGAAGCGAGTAATAAGGTGCCAAGAGGCGGAAGGCAGGAAGGGAATGACGGAAGAAGACGAAGACAAAGCATGGGTTGGATAATTTCTGTTTGTATCGTGGATCAAAAAGAAGAGATGAATGGAAGGAAGGGCAAAGTAACTAATACAGTATCTAATATTTAAAAGAGTCAAATTCATGCCAATCGATAACCCTGACTGTTAAAGTTCACACTGGCGGCAGAAAATCATTTTCTCCATACCATATCTGTTTTTTAATTGAACAGTTCACACATCCGCTGCATTTCAGACAATCTCTGTGAATAGTCTTCAATATTGGTGAAGAAGAGAAATCTTAACTCACTTATCAGCTTTTTCCAGAGCTTTCATCCATATGTCACTGCCTTCCTCTGTGGATAGAAGTAATCATTTCTGACTATATGTCTGGTGTGTAGGATTTAATGGCATGACATTGCATATTACAGCCAATGGATTACCTCGCCCCTCACCTCCTCCTTCTAAACATAAAGAAGAAACTATGATGGTTGCAAAACCTGCAGGACACCCTACCTAGAGCTGGTGTTTAGTTTGGCTTTTCTGGGCATCTGTAGAAACATGACAGTTTAACAATAAACCCGACTCATCAGGTTTGTTGTCATGTTAATCTTTATGTAAGGCAGTTTTACAAAGTGAGCCTTACCGTTATCCAGTGTTGTGCCTGAACGCGTTCAATGAACGATCGTTCATGAACTTGTTCATATTTTGGGCGAATGTGAACTGAACGTACTGTATTTCTGCCGGATGAACGTTATTGTGAACACGTTCATTCTGCCATTTGTGAACGGTGCTCTCGCACAGTTTAACTTCGTTCAAGAGTGTGCCAGTTTTCCATAGAGCCTTCCTTTGCCTGCTGGGTTTCAAGAAGCAAAATGGAATTTGATGTGAATTGTTTCCAGGTTTGGGAAATTATTAAAATCGAAAAACATTTGCACCTTAAGGACTACTGTCTTGTTTTTGTTTTAATAATTCCTCATTAAAAAAGACCATTCAAGCAGCAAGTTTTCCCTCATGTTTTTGAGAATATACTGCAGGGGTGAAAGCTGCAGCTGGCTACTAGTGTGGACTGAAAAGGTGGCAACAAATGGGGAAATGCCAGTATTCTGAGGGCTGTCCTCTCAATGCTAATGTAAACCCTGGTTGGATAAAGATTCAAAATTGGATACGAAGATGAAATCTGACACATAGTTTCAGTGTTAAAACTGATAAAATAATTTGCTGTTGTCTGTGGTACTATATGGGCTGTGGCAATAATTTTGAAAAATAATAGCTCGCAGCAACATACTGAAAAAAAAATGAACTATGAACTAGTTCATTTTTGGAACTGTGAACTTAGTTCAAAATTTTGAATTATGAAGTATGAACTGAACTAGTTAATTTTAAAATTTGTGAACTGAACTTTGAACTAGTTCATGTAGAAAGTGAACTTTCCCAACACTGCCGTTATCCATCAATTACTTGGTACAGAATCCAAAATGCCTTCTTGCATTACTTCTAAAATGGATTGGTGTAATGTTTATCTGTTCATCATCAGCAAAGGGAGTAACAGCAGCCTAATTTAGCCTGTGTAAGTCCAAATGCTTGTGACACAGTGTATTTTTTTCTCTTTACAGATCGAATAATTAACTTTTTCCCACTCTAGAACAACAGTGGATTTCCTTGCCCAGTCCACTACAAACATGTACAAAAAGAAATCATTGCAGAGAATTTTGGCTTCATTCCTGCTGAAGTTCCTGCAGTATACACTGTAAAAGCAGTATAGAAGAAAAAGCTCATGAAGGACAAAAGAAGAAATGGGTAACAAAAGGAGGAGGAAGAGGAGGGAAAGCCTGCTAGGGCTAATTAGAGTGATAATAGGGGGCCAAAGCCCGCAAAGGCAACTGGAAGGGGTCGACGTGACGAGGAGAGTGGTAAACGGAGAAAATGGAGGGGGTGGTGGGGTGAGAGGGTGGAGAGTGGTGGGAACAACACCTTGGCCTTCCCCACGCATAAGGGGTTGGTGGGTAATGGAGGGTGGCTCTCTCTGCAGACTTAAAATAACTAGAGCAAGCCGGCAAAACGTCCCATGGACCCATGGATCAGCCTCTGCAAGAATAAATACATTTTCTCAGCAAAACAGACATCTGTGTACATCTACCACACGGCTACTCGTGCAGTCACGCAGGCAGACTGTATAATCAGCTTGGGTCCTTCCACACTGATTCTAGTTACAGTAGGTCTATGGCGGTGGAAAACCCCTGGGAGGTCCTGTGTCGTTGGGAACTCTCGCCTCTTGTTAGCGACTACATGGCTACGGTCTTTGATCAGCTCAGCTGACTCCTAAGCTCAGCTTAGTGCGGCAGGGGTCTGGAAACTCTGGGGAGAGGGAGAGAGGTAAGAGGTGGGGGAGAGACGATGGAGAGAGGGAGCAACTGATGGCACCCATTGAACCATGTGTCCCCTGGTAAGGAGTTGGAAGGAAGGAGGAGGAAGGAAGGACGGAAAGACGAGAAGGTGATGGGGTATAAGCAGGTTGGAGGGTCAATGGGTGGAGAGGATGGAAAGGAACTGCCTCCTTCCATTCTTCCCCAGGCAATCACACGCTTCATGACTACCATCACCAGAAGGCGCTGACCCCACAACTGAACTGAAGCCAGGCATGAAAGCCTGGTTCACCATAGTGAGTTTAGGAAACAGTGGGATGAAAAGAAATTGGTAGAACGCAGTGCCTCTGTAGGCCATGAGTATGTCATTAGACTTTAGAACATTCATGGAAAGTGCTCCCATCAACCTCTGAGAGTAGTCTGAAGATTTAAGTATCCAAAATGACATAATCAAAGTAATTAGGACATCAGTCAAGGACAATAACCTCGCAAAATATTCGACTCTCAAACTGTTTTTCTCCTCCACATTCTCGATGTTGTTTTTTGTGTGTTTCACAGCACTTGATGCTGCTGTCTACTTTGGGGAAAAGACGCCCTGTTCAACTCCATAATGAGCAGAGCCAACAGTCTCTTCAGGGGCACTTGAGCCAGACCAGAGGAGCTCTCCTTGGAGGGGAAGCAGACATACATTATTCATTTCTGCGCTGAGTTAGCATTCATTCAGACGCCACCTTCTCATGTGGGCTCTCCGGGTGAAAAACATTAACAGGAAAGGCTTGACGTACTGTAATTATAGTTTAGAGGAGAGCACTACAAAATCTCTAGGAATACTGCTAACTCATGTACAAGTTCGCATCCCGGGTGATATCAATAATATGGTATCTTCCAGATGTATGAGTGCATACAAATTTCCTTCATGTGACATCAAAGTGAAGCTGCTTCACTGAATAATGTGTTTCTTCAAATACACTAATCCACAACCTACCTGTTGTGTTACATAATTCTCCTGCAATAGTGTGTACATGTCCACATGTGTCTGTCACACTGACAACACCGTCTAATCTGATAGGCCCCTGATGTCTTAATTATGTGTGCATGGGTATGAGGCTGTGCTAACCACATTTGCTGGTTTCCTGTTTGGGGAGAGTCATATCAAAGAGATAAGAACTGAGAGAAGAGAAGGGATATATCCATGTTGGTATCGGTGGTGAAGCCCAGGCTGATAGCACAGGAATCTTGGGGTAAAGTCAGATGAAGTAAGGGAGCATTCGTGTAAGCTTTATCTGTAATTACCCCTCACAACAAAGTAGCTTACAGCTGATTTTAAAGCAGTGAAGTGATGTGGTGCTTGGGTGCTCAAACAAGACATCTGTAACGCCACCTACCTGTCAATTAAAGCGACTGTTCATTCTGCATAACTTTAAGCCTTAATATGATGTGAACAGGTGAGGTCTATAGAAATTCACTCTCAGCATAAAAAATCAAAACAGCTCTAGCAATCCTCTTCTTCAGTCATATTTTTACCAAAACATGACTACGTTTGACACTGGCATGATTACCTGTTTAAGCTGCTTATTTACAGCCAACCAGTAAGCTAGTTGTAGATAAAACAGTAAACAGTTGCTGGATCCATGTTATCGGCTATATCAGCTGTTTTAGATCACATTTTCAAGGAGACTGGTCTCACCAAAAACACTACAGCATGTTCTCCTGTTGAAATGCCTAAAACGACATACGTTTGCATCTACCTGGAAAGAAACTTATTGTGGTTGGGTAAAAAATAGCGGCTGTCTCTAAGAAGCAAAGGCAGGAGTAGTATGATGTTGATACAGCTCTTTGATGCACAGGAGGCAGCCCCAATCAACAGTCCAAGTTGATTTCTTTACACCATCACAACCATTCCCCACCTCTAATTTTAATCAAGTTGCCTTAATTCAACCAAAGTTAATCCATAAAGCTGGCAGATCAGAACACATGAATCATTTTTCAAATGATAATATGACTTTTGGGAGAAACTGACAAACGTGACAAACCAAGAACTCTTATATGGGTAATTTTGGAAGGAAATGACAGACAGCTCATTTTGTCATCCAGGCATGATGACTTTAAAAACCCAGAAGCAGTGAGTTTTTGACACTGCAGAGTTTTTTCACTTGAACTTGTACCGCCATGACTCCACCAATAGCAGTGTGTTGTTAGGATTCAAAATTGGAAAAAACCTCCAAAGCCTCATAGAATCCCCCCTTCACCCACACTGGACCTGAGCACTTGTTTTTCCCTCTCTTTCATCTCTCCTCGCCTCTCAAGCTCAGCTGACCTCTGTGCTCTGACCACAACTTACCCCATATGTCAAGCCCCTCATTAGACCCCACAAACCCGAGCACACAACGGTTGTGGTCACACATACACACACCCCGAATATTCAAACCCATGAGAGCAGTGTGAAAGAGAAAGGAGGAGAATTACAAGCCAAGGTTGGCTAGAATGGGTCGACCTCCATGTATGGCTCTTTTTATCCATATATGCGTGTACATTTGTGCGTGTGTGTGTAGTGAGGGTTTTCAAAGACATGCTTGGTGCTGGATGAATGAGGTCACATGCATGGTCACATGTTCGGGTGTTTTTTTGATGTTATGATAGATGAAGTTCAAGTTCAAAGTTGGTTTGGTTGTAGAGGCGAGAAAAGAAACGAAAGGGTAAACAGAAAGAACACAATGATCTTCATTAACACAGACACTCTTTTTCTATGTGTTTCTTTACATTGCTAGATCTACAACAATTAACTGATTAATTGGTAACTATTTAACTTATCACCAAGTATTTTAATAGTCAATCGTTTTGAGTCATTTCTTTAAGAATAAAATGTCCAAATTATCTGATTTTAGCTTCTTGAAGTTCAGTTAAAAGTTAGTGCATAGATCGTCCTCCTGTTCCAAGCGTATTTTAAGGTGATTATATATATAATGAAAACACAATTATACATATTATATTCCTTTTCTGCCCTGTTTCTGACTCTCTGGACCTTTAATATTTTCCTTGGTCCTTAGTCTTTTCTGGCCAAAACAAAACATTTGAGGATGTCACCTTGGCCTCTGGGAGACAGTGATCAACATTTTATGGACCAAACAACTAATTGATGAAGAAAATGATCAACAGATTAATCGATCATAAAAATATTCATCAGCTGTAAATATATATTTGTGTTGCTTATTCTTTGGTGAATCATTTCTTACATCCAAAGTCTGTTGAAAACACTTGTGAGCGTACACGGGCAAGAACATGGTTGTTGTGTAGACAGGCTGTGTGTGTGAGCAGGGTGGGGGTGAGACATGTCTCTTACAGATGTGAGAAAACGGCCATGTCTCTCAGACCGAGTGTGTGGACAGTCTAATTGGCAGAATAGAAATATTGGGTTAGTTAGTTAGTCAGTTAGTGAATTGAAGGTAATTTAATGAGTTGAGTTGAAGCAGAGCTGTGGGAAAGCAGGTTTCTGCACTCTCCATAGACACAAAAGACTGGAGTGTGTCTGCATTTGCTGCTCGTAAGGATGTACAGTCGGGTGAACTCTCACTCGGTCGCTCTCTTTCTCTCTCTTCATTTGTCGGGGGTTGCCATGGTGATGGGGTAGGCTTGCCACGGCGGGCCCATAATTTCCAGAGAGCCTGTCTGGATGTGACACGTCCTTTTCAGCCGGGCATTGTTTAGATGCTGATTTACGTGTGTTTGTTGCACTTTACCACTACCTCCTCCACACCCCCAGCGGGGTCGGCAGACTTTTAAAGGATCAAGGCATCCAACAGCAGGTAAAACAGCATGTCGACATTTTGTTGAAGGGTTTGATTGAACGATCAAGATGCAAAATCAAAATTGGTCAGGACCATTTTGTCAAGAACCAAGAAATGCTTGTTTTTCATGAATGAACGTTACCTATGCTTACGTTTTCTTCCTGAACACATCTTTTGCTTTTTTCTTTCCCTCTCTGTTTGAAACAGTAATTATTTTCCCAACCAGCCCATCTCTCTTCCCTCCCAGTAGGCGTTCCTACACCACAGAAGAGTCCAATCCCAGGCCAGCCCTTTACCCCATCCCTCTATGTTCAGCCTGTTAAGGACTTTTTGTGTTCATGGTTTTTTTCTTCTTTTTTTTAAACTTTTTTTCTGCTACCCCTCATTGAGCCACTTGAGCCTGGAGCAGATGGAAAGATTGTAGTGGGGGGAAGTAAGCAAGCAGCATAGAGAGTGAGAATTGGAAGAAGCCATGCAGAGAGTGAGGCAGCCCAGCGACGATGCTTGATGAACTGAACCACTGACCACCAGAAAGTCTTTCTTCCACTTTGACTGAGCAAAGAGAGACCAAGGAATCAGACAGGACGACAGCCCAGAGGGAAGACATCAACTCATCCTCTCAGCTGAAGGGCAAAAAAACCCAGTGAAGGACTTGGAGAGCAAAAGAAAGACAGAGAAGAGTTAGAGACAAGGAGGGGAGTTCTACAGATGAGAGTTAAAGCAGAGAGGTAGAAGGAGATGCTCAGAGGGGCCAGATAGTGAAGACAAAAGTGAAACAAGTAACAGGATTTGCTGCAGGTGTGTCCACAAAGACTGCTCAAAGGAAGGGCGACACGCCAGAGTCACCCGAACAAAAGCTGCTGCAAGTGAAACAGGGAGTGAAAGAGTGAGAGCAGACAGACGCAGAGGGAACAGAGCTAGATAAGGATGGCCAACTCAGGTCTCCAGTTGTTGGGTTATTTCCTTGCATTGGGTGGTTGGATCGGCATCATCTCCACCACAGCCTTGCCCCAGTGGAAGCAGTCGTCTTATGCTGGTGATGCCATCATCACAGCCGTGGGTCTGTACGAGGGGCTGTGGATGAGCTGTGCCTCGCAGAGTACAGGACAGGTGCAGTGCAAGATCTTTGACTCCATGCTCTCGCTGGACAGTGAGTACCATGTTTGAATTTGGCTCAGCAAAAACTTGACTGACTTGTAGTGTGTTGTACTTTCACTGGCTGTTTCTCTGATCTCCCTGTGACTGTCAACTAATGAAATTCTACCAACCATTTTAGAAACCTTATCACATTTGAAACATGATATTATTAACAAAATCTTAGTGGGCTGAACTTCATGGGGTACTGTGTGGTTGATTACTTCAAAATTCCAGTATTGAAGCTTGAATTCAAGCAATAATCTGCTTGCACAGCATCACCAAGGAAGGTTTCTCTAATCTTTTAATCACACTTCACACTGTATTCTCATACTTTCGTTCTTGGCTGCTCTCATTGATGTTGCTGTTCTCTAATAATTGTCCTTTTGGCATTTCTGTGTAAGTTTTCATCAGCCAGGGCGACAAACGAAAGATTCAGCAAAAACTTTCGCCTTCAGTTCTTCCCCAAAGCTAACCCCCCCTTAGAAATATATATGGTGTCTTGTTACAAATCACAACAGTTATTGCAGCTGGCCCATTCATTTGGCCGCATGTACTAATCAGCAGCAAAGACAAGAAAGAAAACAAGCCTCCCAAGCCCTCGCTATATCTGGGATGCATTAAGTTCAGACATTTTAATCTCACTTAAAACACTGCTGTTCAAATCTTTAATGTAGTTCAATTAAATCTTCAAAACATCACGAAATGTAATACGTCATAAGGAGGAGGGGGATCAGGAATGTGGGGTTCAGACATAAATTAGCTCAGAATATGAGCCTGCTGTCATCTCCAATCTGTAAGTAGGACCAAGTGACTCATAATTAATGGCGCAGAGATTATAGGAATCCATCCATCTACTGTCTGCTTAAATCACCCTATTAGAGATTCTAATGAAAGACTACAGGGGGTGGACTCAGGCAGAAGTAATTTTAACAAAACAATTGAAGGCTTCTGAGTTTGTGTTTTTCCTTGGTGGTTTCGAGTCCTGCTGTGGCACACTTGCCTTAAAGCAACAAATGAGGCACTTTGCAAACATTTTGGTGTCTTGGCGAGTGATTTCTGTGGTGTTGTCTGTGAAGGGTGCCCGAGATGATCTCCCATCTCCTTTGGTTCATTGCAGCGATAAGAACAGTGTATTGTCCTGGCGGATGAATAGGGGCTGTTAGGAGAAGAAAAGGGCAGTGTTGAGCCAAACACCAGAGATATTCCCAGAATGCGCTCTGTCTTCCCCACACGCGCACATTGTTCCATTTGTTCCATTAACACACCCAAGTGAGTGCAGATTCACACTGAAGACAAACACTGAAGAAAACCCTTCTGAAGAGTTAACTCTATGAACACAGAACAGGAACGTCGTGACCAAGCATTCTTGATTAATCACAGGTTTATTCAGGTGTTTCCCCAGACAGATTATGAAATGGAGTCAGATCAGCATCCAATCATGTGTCCGGGGTCAGAGAAGGCGCTCCATGTCTGAAACTTGATTAAACACCCCTCTGGCGTTGGTTTGATCTGACCGTAACACTGATTTGAGTTCAGAAGGATCTCTCTTCCCTGGTTAAACATTCTCAGCGGGAGCAGCATGTGATGGTGGGTGTAATTGTTCACCAGACTGTGTGCTGCACTTTGCTGATGCAGCTAAACAACCGTAGTGGAAAGTGTTGGATGTGCGGCGGAGGTTTACGGGCAGAGTATTTTGCTCAGAAAAGGAGATGATGAGCAGGATAATACACGGTTGAGAAGGTTGGCTATTATTGTCAGAAGAGTGTGGATTGTGGTGCTGAAAGGACAGCTCTTCAGAACAGGAACATCTGAGCATCGTAATGGAGAGGTGCCTCTGTCACTTTACCTCGAATTTGCTCAATGTTAAAGACAAAACGTACAGTGTTTGTTGTAGACCACTTTGTGTCTGTACTGCACATTCACGGAAAAGTGTAGTTCTGCCCGCTGAATGCAGCTTTAGATTCAGTAGATGAGGGCAGTGACACTGTTAGTTTAACACCACTACATTAGTATTTCTCTTAGTTTACACTCCTACTCATACTTAATTTAACACTTTTATCATATTGTGGATCAGCTGCCCAAGAGCCAAATCTGCTGAAACAAGCAGCTGTTCAATACATATAGTACATCATCTGCTGTTATTTGGCACTTATTGGTGGATAAAACTGGTGCTATTATATATGTTCCTATGGTCCAAATCCCATAAAAAGACCCAAACCAACAAAGTGTTTATGCTACGCATTACTCTTTGATTTCCCTACTTACATATATGTGGCAATCATTGGTTCCTACTGAAGTAAAATAATCTATTTTTACCTGATAAAAACACCTGGACACTGTGTTTTTATGTTAATTAAGCAGGAGTAAATAGGACATTTGTTTGGGACTATTTTCATCTGTGGACAAATACTCAGTTGGTACACTAGTGAGTAACACGATGGCGTATGTCAAAATAAATTAGAGTGTGTGCATGTGTGTGTTTGTGGTAATGAAGCAACATGTCACCCAGTATAATTGTGTGGTTTATTGATGTGTTTTTAATTGTTTTTGGATAACTGTGGAATTCTGTGGGACAGAGGAAGACGATATATCAGGCTTTGATACACACATAACACTTGTTAGTGGGATGAATTCGTTGTTGGCTTTGGGGCAAGAGATTTTTTAGCAAGAAAAATTTGGAATATCACCAACATTATCCTTTAATACTAGAAAAGTATCCATGATGGGCTGATGCTAAAGGTTCAGTCATAACTATGAGTAATAGTTCCACAATGGCAAATGTGTGAAGTTCATGTCCAAAGAGCAAATAAGGTGGTGTGTTGGTAAGTGCTCATGTAGTGAGTGCTAACAGGATCTATTCCAGTCTCACTGTACCACGTTTGTCTTCGCTCTCTTAAAGAATTTAGTCTTGACCAATTAGGATAACTGGGACACCACCCTGTTTACTTAACAGTAAACTGCCGGGAGACTGAAAACTCAATTTATAACTAAATAAAGTGTGGAGATACAATGAAGAAGATTATTTTAGTGAGTTTGCACTTTCAGTTTGAGGTGAAAGTAGTTTGTCAAGGGGCAGAGCTGTCAGATACGAGTTAATTTTATAGTTGGGTAGTGAGTGGGCAAACAGATATTACGTACTACAGAGTCACAAGTGACCTCACAAAGGGACCTTACAGTGCCTACACACACGTCAGCAAGCACACACACACTCATTGAAAGCTTGTGGCTGGCACTGCCAACCTTGGCACTGGAAAGAGAGGGCCTAGTGGGTGAGCCAGCCCACCCCCACCTCCCTCCTTTTAGCCTCTCCTTCACCCCAAAGGCCTCCTGAATAGCCTTCTGGTTTGTCACTGACAGAAAGTGCTCAGAGTAGTGTCATTTAGCATCGGCCTGAACCCCCGCACACCCTCAGAAGAAGAGAGGAATGCCCAGAGTGGATGAAAGAAAAGAAAATCAGACCTCTCTCTGTTGAAGACTATTCAGATACTCCATCAAAAGAAGCTCTGGCACCATAAATCAGACTTCAAAGATTGTTCCATCCTCTTTCCCTCGATCATAAGTCCCTTCAGATCAGCTTCTGAAATGCTACTTCACTGCTGCAACATGAATGATGGTGTGTGTATTTCTGTCACAATGACAAACGATGGCTTCAGGTTCCTGCTCAGGCTTGTTGCTCAATAGCTCTATTTGAAGTGATTTTTTTCACATATGGTCACGTTCTATTCTATTCGAGTTTAGCGACAAATTTTATGTTTGATATTTGACACAATAATGTAACAAAAATCCTAACTCAAGGTACAATTACTGGAAGACTTGAAAACCATGAGGTGTGATGTGAAATCTCTTGTCAGGTTGGTTAATTTCTTTTTTATGCTACTCTGTTCTTTTCTGATTTTATTGTTGATCTTGGAAACAGTACCAAACCACTGGCAGCTACACCATCAGTTACGGCCACGTTTTACGGCTTTGCGAGTTGTGACTGTTCACCCAAAAACAACAATGGTGGCTGCTAAAGAGGTTAGCGTGGATGCTGCTAGCATCATTTATCAGAACTGTAGAGTACTTCACTGAAAGAAGAGCAAAGAACGAGACTGAAGGCTTTTCTGGATGGAAGAGATGCTTTCGCTCTTTTTCTGACTGACTTCACGAAGTTGAAGTTCGTCTGTCATAGACAGATGTATTTTGGCCTGTATTTTTTGGCTGCCCAAACAGCAACAATAACTGTTCCAGATGGTTTGTTACACAGAACCATCTGGAACAGTCAGGTTAAGTAAATGAATCTTGAATAAAGGTTTTTATTTAATTTTCTTTCAAATAATTCTAGTTGCAAGTGAAAACGATTTCTTGATCTTGGGAACAGTAGGTCGACAAAACAACAACAACAAAAACCTTTCCCCCAAAGCTATGAAGACCATAAAATTAAGTTGAAAGCGCTGTACAAGTCTATTCAATGATGTTGCATTTGTGGCCTTGATGTAATTTGATTCTCGCTTGTCTCTTGTGACGTACAAACACTGGCTTACACTTCAAGTCACTGTTATCTGAAGCAAATGCCGGTGACCTCGGCTGTTAAACTGCATGAGAAGGTCTGTTATGTTTACTTTAATTACCATATTTGTCAGATATCACAATCAGGATATTGAACTGGTTTGCCACTGTTGGGATTTCAATAATCCCCCAGCTTGTTGTAAATAAGACACACTCCGCCAGTATTTTGACAGTATCATTAAGCGCTCAGCATTCGCTTTGGCGTTAACACGTTGGTGAGCGTTTGTGTCCGAGGCAGTTAAAGTCTGATCGCTGTGGCGACGGCCCCCTGAAAACAATCTTGCTTTGTGACAAAGCCACACTAATCCCACTGTGTGAAACATGTAAAGCAGGCCCTCCTACAGCTGCTCCGTGAGAGAGAGGGAGAGTTGTGTGTTTCATCCGTGTCTATTCCACCTACAGTAATTGCCTGTGTGCAGATATTGTTGCATCTACACATATGTGTGAGTGTAAATATGTGTAAATATGTTCCTCCCACTAAGTTATGTGTGTGCTGAGGCCTGTGTGGGCAGCACATTAGATTTTTGAGAAGGCAAAAACCGCAGTGGAATGATCTTGAGAAGATTTGGAGGATCATTTAAGGTTCCAGAGCTTGGCCAAGAAAGTCACCTCTGGACTTTAAAAATCTGGAATTAGCCTGCTGGAAAATAGGACAGTGGTGGACTCTCCCGGATGACTTTCCTGTCATAAATGCATGCGGTCTCCCATCAATCCTGCATGGCGTGTGTAGCTTCATTCCATTGTAATTATCACTTCAATGTCCAGAAATGTTTGTTTTATTCCAAGGGACAGACTAAAGGACTTGTTTTCTCATCTCCTCACCACTCTCCTCCCTCTCCTTTCCTTTATTTTTTTTTGTGCCCTCCCTTTCAAATCTCCGACTGTATCATTCACTATTCTGTGCCCTCCTCTGCCATCCCTGCCTCCTCCTGTCTTTTTCTTTATCTAGTCCACATCCAGACATGTCGGGCCCTCATGGTAGTGTCAGTATTGATGGGCTTTATCGGCATCATCGTCAGCGTGGTGGGCATGAAGTGCACCAAGGTGGGAGATAACAACCCAGTTACCAAAACCCGCATCGCTGTGACCGGAGGAGCTCTCTTCCTGCTCGCAGGTGTGATTTCTGCTGTGTTATCTTTATATTTCATTTAGTATACTGCAGTATCTCCAACAAGCAGTGCATTTAGAAAGAATGGTCTGGCATTTTTCTAGCCTGAGTGTCTCACCAGGGGTGTTTTGGGTAATTAGAGTCCCTGCTGTAAACAGGAAGTGGTCATTTTAGAAGCATTAGCTCCTGACCTCAGACATAAACCACAAGCCCAGGGGAGAAAATTAGCCAGACATGGATTCCCCAATTCATTTGTGTGTTGTTTTAGCTTCAGTGAATGTTTGCAGGATTAATTGATGGGCTGCAGAGAACGACCACACTAATGTTAAGCTTTTCTCCCTCTACAGGTCTATGTACACTGGTGTCTGTGTCCTGGTATGCCACTCAGGTGTCCTATCAGTTCTTCAACCCAAATACACCGCCCAACGCCAGGTATGTGAAAAAACTGCTGCCAAGCTCCAAAGTATATACTATACTTTAGATTATATGCATGTACATATTATATAAATGTGACACATTTTATTCAGCATGCATGGATAAAAAGGCATTTTGTGCATACAGTCAAGATATCTACTGACAATTAACCTCTATTTAATACTGTCCCACCCTCCTTCTAATGTGTCAAAAATGTCAAAAAACAAAACAAAACACAATATTTCATTGACTGTTTAAAGAATGATTGAGCCCAGGAACAAAACTTTAACAGGTTTCTACAATGAAAAACAAACAAAAAACCCCCCCATAAAATATGACACATGGACAAGAGATTCAAAAGTTATGTTTCATGAGTTGTTTTGCAAAGAGAGAGAGGCAAGTGTTGTGCTGTGTTTTACTTGATGTTTAGAAGGGGATTTGTGGAGACAGAGAAGAGTCACTGACAGAAAGTAAAGATGCCTGCCTCTTAATAATTGCTGATCAGTTGAGTGTTTAAATCATTTGAAAATTTGCTTTCTTTTCTCTCTTGCTCTCTGTTGATTGCTCTTCAACTTTTTATTTTGTTCATTGACATATTTGACAACTCCATCACTGTCTCTCATTATCAGACCAGTCTGCTGCAACATACGTAGCAGTTGTTTCACAGTAAAATAAATTACCATACCTTTGTGACAACGCAAATCAATACTGTAGTATTTGAGTTTAACAGTCATTGGTGTTCAGTGCTGCAGAGTTACAGGACCATTGGAAAGTATTACGTGAGGACAGGAATTATAGCCTAAAACCAAAACTGTAACAAGGTTCCTGCAGTATTACCTGTAGGTAATAATCATAGCTACATGGCTGGCTTTAACTGTTAGCACTTTCTAATTTAGACTCATGGAGATGGCTAACTTCAGCTGCTAACATTTCTGTAAACATAAACATGGTTAGCTTAGCTACGTACTAACAGCTGTTAATTAATGTTGATAAACATTTCCATGCCAGTTGCTAATAGTTCCAACTTATTGTCGATAAACACGACTAATATTAGCTGCAAACAGTTGACAATTATGCCCAATAAACATAGCTTGGCTGAGCTGCTAAAAGTTCCCAATTATGGCTAATAAACATGTCCTCCCTGTCACTAACTATAAAATAAAGTTTAGGTTTTTGTCCATGCATGTTAGCATTTTAGCATGAAGTGTGATAAAAAAAAAAGGTTGTCTGATTTTGGAGATACTTTTGCCCTCCCTAAGAGATGGTCTTTAAATTCTTTTGAATATTTCTTGTGTCAAACTGCTTGAAATTTCAGCAAGTCTTGTTTTTTGTCTTCCAACAAGTTGGAGCTAATCACAATAATGTCTTGGAAGAAGTGAAAGCAGACTGTATACCTCTTTATAACCTTTTCCTTCATCTTTCTTGCACAGGTATGAGTTCGGCTCGGCCCTGTTTGTGGGCTGGGCGGCGGCCAGTCTGACGGTTCTGGGCGGCTCCTTGCTGTGCTGCTCCTGCTCTAAAGATGACATGCGAGGGCAGCAATATTACCGCCAATCACAGCCTTCCACAGCCAGGGAGTACGTGTAAAACCCACCCCCTTCCAGCAGCCACCCAAACAGAGAGCATCAGACACGCTTGGCACCATCCACTACTTTTTTTTGACAAATTAAACCTGCTAAAACAAAACAGAACAAAACAAAAAGACTATCAAGTGTACACACATGCAATCAAGTTGTATTCAGTAGCATACATGTGAAGACACAGGTACTCATAAAGTACACATACAGTATTACACACAAACACATTGCCTTTTTATGGCTACAATAGCTACAAACTTTAGTTATGAGCAGACAACCTACATATTTCATGTCAATCATCCAGCTAACATATAATGATGAGCTCATGTGAACAGAAACCTCACATTTGCATTAATGTCATTATTTAATCTGACTGCAAAATCACAACTACTCACTCTGAGTCATCCATTTTCTGAGAGATAAAAAGGAAACAAATAACAAACATTTGTTTCTTGAAACAGCAAAACTACATTTAAAATGAACACAAAGGCAAAATATAAGGTGTATCACAGCAGATACCCAGAGAGAACGGACATGGAGCTAGAAACACGTTTATTAGCATGTCCTATGCTTCCTGGTTGGAGCTGCATGCGTGGTTTGCCTCCATATTGCTTTGTGTATTCACACTCCACTGGTGCAGTTATGTTGTGTGAAGGGAGAGCCTCAAACCACTGTGCAAAAACTTGGAAAAGTTACTGAGCGGGCTCCTCTGCTGTTGTGGGAGAAACAGAAGGTTGGCTTGTGCAATCTTATCCAGGAAAACAAGACCGTTAGGCCGTGATCACAGAGGACACTGATTCCTCCTGCTCAGACTCAAAGCAGAGTCGCAGGTAAACAGAGAGCAAAGAAGGCACAGAGGAATTACATTTTTTAAACTAAAAAAGAGCCAGATTAAAATGAACTGCCTATCTGTGAAAAGGATGAAGATAAAGTTTAGATAACTTTACACACTTGGAGACCATTCTGGTGAGGTGGTGGTGATTTTTCTTGGCCTAAAACTAGTGAGCTTTAATTCAGTTCTATTCAGTTCAATTTTATTTATATACTGCCAAATCATAACATATATCATTATATTTCATGACACTTTCCATATAGAGCAGGTCTAGACCGTAGTTCTCTTTATAATATCAGGGACGCTGAGAAAATATCCACCAGGTGGTAGTTTTGAATTGTTGAGTGTAAACTTGCACCAAGTTGCTAAACCACCACCCCAAAACTCCAGAATAATCTCATTAGCTGTGTCCAGATGAAGACAGCGTATGTATGATTAAATCAACCAAAATGGCAGATAAGAAGCAGGTGTGTTCAGTGTCCTGTGTCATTAAGGCCTCAGGCGGCCATTTTGTAACAGCTGAGGAACCTCCTCACTTTAAAAGAAGCTAGTTCTGTCACTTGATGAGAGCTGCTCATGAAGATACAGTCTGAACTGCAGGAGTGGAGGTGAACTGTTAGTAAAAGGTGTCTGTTTAGCTCGTACGGAGTGTGAGTGTTGTTAATGATCTGATCTCACCATTTTACTCAACACTAAAAGAAGGTGGAGGTTCTCATGAACATGTATCACCATACTCCATTTATTAACACCATCATTCCAGATTCATTCACTCCTTCATCTCATAATCTCATCTATAACCAATCCAATGTCTAAGATCTGTGTTATTCCATATACTTCTCACACACATATAATCATCATAAGCTAAAGGACACTAGTAGAGATATTACTTTACAATAGACCATAAGCTAGCATGATTCTTAAAACAGAGATGTAAATATTATAAACCATGTCATATATAACTTTAAAGCAGTAGAACTGAATACATGTGATTTGGCAAATCCATGAGGATGAATTACAATCAATAAAAGCAGCATTAGAGCCTGTAAAACTCAACAGTGTGTCTAAATTGGCTCCCAAGCTTCCCCTCCCACATCACTTGCTTTCATTTGTGTCTCTAAGAGAGCGGGTCCATCACTGTCCCACATAATAAAACCATTAACTTTTCTTAGAATTGCTCCCAGTCCCCCCATTTCCCGGTCATACAGCTTCTTTTCTTGGTAGGAACTTGTTTGTGGAGTGGTTTGTTATTCTCAGATTGGGGGGGTTGTAGGTCTTTAGGGAATTTCTTGTGCCCTTTAAATAAAGGGGGATGTCAGGCGTCACTGGTCTGTCAGTAGCAGCTGTGCTTTGAATAGGGATAGTACAACAACAAGTCTGATAAAAACTACCTATGCTATGTCCAAAGAAAAGAAAATATACAATTAATCTAATGATTTAACATTTTGGGAAATATGCTTATTTGCTTTCTTGCCAGATGAGAAGATCGATGCCACTTTTGTTTGCTATAGCAACTAAGTTAGCTTAGCATAACATACAGACTGGAAGCATTGGGAAACAGTTAGCCTGCTCTGTTTGAAGCTAAAAAACAAATAGAGACATAACAATTATTGAGATTTCGAGGTAAATGTTGTTTCTTTTTGGCTCTAGCTTCATGTTTACTGTACAGACGCGAGAGCAGTATCAATCTTAGCAAAAAAACAGAAAAGGTGTTTCCCGAAATGTAAAACTATTCCCTAAAAAACAAGAGTGCAGCCAGAGAAATCCGACTTAATGTGATGTGTTTCACCTTTATCAATCAGCACGTCATGACTAATATTTATTTGAAACATGTAATCTCTTTAAACTGTATAGTATTTGCTAGCTGACATGTAGCATCACCTCCCATGTTCCCTCCCATTGACTTTCCTCCACCCTTTTTGCTAACATCTTTATAATCATCAATGTTTTCTGTCTAATAACTGTTGTGAGAATCTGAGAGGTCTTGATGTGTCTCTTATTTCCCCTCCTGTCCTCTAATCCTGTTCTTCTCTGAATGTCTTCTTCTCTCCTCTAATTCAGGGCAGAGTTGTTGAGTGAAACTAGTTTCCCTGACTGATCAGCCCCTGCCTTTTTATCGAGGACTGTCCGACTGTCCAACCACTGTCTTCCCCCATTTTTTCCCCTTTTTACCTCTTAGACCTTAAATTTGGACCTCTTGTAGTAGAATATTCCTCTTCCCTCAGTACTACATCTGCACCTTATCAGTTTCAATGGGAACCAAGATGCATTGGCTTCTCCCATTTTTCCCTACCTTCTGAGCCTTTTCTGTAAATATGGACTCTTAAAGGACATGTGATCAGACCTTCTATTTAAGAAGTGCGGTGGTCTCCATTTCAGCCTGTCAACCCTCTACTACACCTCCCACAACCCTTTCTGTCCCATTATTGGCCAAAAGTTAACAATGAGTTGATTAAAGCCTTTGTGGTTTTGTTGCGCTGATTTATGATTTCACTTATATCCTATGACCTCTGGGTTTTTTTTTTGTTTCTTTTGTTTGTAAATGTATGTTTTGGGTTTATTTTGTTCGCTGTGACTGTACTTTGACTGAAACGTGTCTTTTTTTCCCTTTTGAATTGCAGAGCAAATGTTAAAAGTACCCCACCAGAGAAAAGGGAGCAGTACTTGTAGTTTGGGAGAGTCTTCTGGCCTTACCATGGTTTAGATTCTGTCAACAGACAAAACGCTCTCACTGAGGAATTCAAAACAGACAGACACCATTAAAGAATGAATTTATGAACAGCAACCTTTCAAGTGTATTGCAACAACATAATCTTTGTTGGATTAAAAGAAATAGTTTTGGGGAGGTTTGATGACGTAGTTTCAGGGGGATTGACAAAGATGATATCCTTGTCTTGTCTGTTTTGTTGACTTTGGGAGAGACAGTCATTCAGGGTATGTTTTCTATAACATGTTAAAATGCCCGGGTGTATATACCACCTACTCTATCCTTTTTTTTTTTTTTTTTTTTTTTTTTTTTACTACATATATAATGTTTTACTACAGTGCCTTATAACACATGTTTGTGCACGTTTGTTTTTGACTTCATGGATTCTTCATAGTCTCACACCCTTTTTGAGGGATGTGTGTTCATAGCTCCTCTGCCAGCAGTTCTGTATGCCTTTATTTGTATTATTGTTGGATTTCTGAAAATGAATGTGAAGCTACTCTGCAGTACCACTTACGAAACAACAAAGACATGCAGTACATATGATAGATCTTCAGCATAGTGCCTTATGCCACTGTTTGTAAGAAGCTCTGTACCTGTTTCCACGTAGCCTGGATTGAGGATATACCCAGTACATTGATTTTGTTTTGTTAAGTGCCAATATGATTTTGTGTGAATGACAGAGTCGTTGTATTATTGACTCTAAAGGATGTACTGTACTGTGTGCTGTCTCCTGTACTAAGGAACACCAGTTTGCTGAGTGTTCAAATGCCCTTCTGATGCCTGCATTTATTTACCATGCCATTCCTTTCTCTAATATTTACCTCCTCGATGTTGTGTATCATCTCATTTACAGTATAGCCCTGTCTGTTTCTTTTAGAATAAAGTAAACAGAGACATAAATATGGATTTGGCCATGAGTCAGTGTTTATTAGTTGTTTCCTAACTTTTCACCCTCGGCTGACTTTCCATCCACCCCCCTGCTCGTTTTCCAGCTCAAATACTTCTTTAGCACCCCGTTGTTCAATAATTGCAGACCTGGAATTCCACTTCTGCTCCACTGGACTGTGGCACATTCTCAAAGGTGGACTCACACGTTAACTTGCTCACCATTGCTACAACTGACAACAAGGCTTGAATTTTCTTTGTTTTGTTTTAACTATGAAACAGTTCAAGACAATGAAAACAAATCATGAGCCTGGAATGAATTGTTAGTTTCTGTCTGGATGGATGCAGATTTTTACATCCCTGCTGGTGAACCAGAATTTTCAACCAGAAACCAGAAATCCTCATTTTAATTACTTGTCAAAAGCAAGTGTAAATCCACTGTCTGTTGACAACCATTTAGAGACCTCAAGTTTGGCATTGTGGCTATTGCCATCTGTTTTTTTTGGTTTTTGTTTTTGAGCCAGAAGTGACCATATTCGGATGAGAGTACTGAGCTATTGGGTCATCGCGAGCTGGTTTCGACTCAGCAGGTA
The DNA here is from genome assembly GCA_033000465.1 of Sciaenops ocellatus. NCBI lineage: Eukaryota > Metazoa > Chordata > Actinopteri > Sciaenidae > Sciaenops > Sciaenops ocellatus. The sequence goes on along the minus strand of CP136884.1, from coordinate 7,837,753 downwards.
AACATGTTTTTTGAAAACATCTGAGACAAGAAATACAGTGACAGAAACTTGATTCATATTTGATCAACACTGCCTAGTTTGGCAGTTTAGCTGGATGGACTCTTCACAAGGTAGCCACGCCCTAAAGGATACCCAGCTTTATCGTCTATTTTACTCTAAATGGGACCATCATTTAGCAAATGAACATCATGGAAGAAGACTTGGAACTAGTGACTGACACCATATGCTCAAGAGAAATGTTCACTGAGGTAATAAATGAAGTGAGAAGTAGGATAATTTCTCAATAAGTCTCAATACATTGAACCATATCAAAGCTTATTGTTGCAGCCAATGTCACTACCCTCTGCTGGCCGTTAGAAGAAATACAGGTTGAAGACCCACTGTTGGATTCACTTCACAGACCTGGAAGCTAAACTTTCAATGTTCAAAACCTGGTTACCTACATTACCCACAATGCAACTCACCTGCCAGTACTTCAGTCAAAGATTCAGGTGTGTTGCTAGTAATGACTAATGTTGCCTTGAGCCATTAGCCTCAAGCAGAGATGATGAATGGACTTCTGAGATCTTCACACGCTGGATTTTTTTTCCATTCTCAAACCAGGCAGGAGTTCTTCTTTACTTTTGTATTTAAGAAGGAGTTAGCCAGATCAAGTTAGGCTTTTTAGAACAATACCTCCTCCTTTCCTTTACAGAGCTGCCCCCCCCCCCCCCCCCCAAACTGCCATGATGCAGCAGGAAACTTGCAGACAACTTGCAGGTTTCAGACTCGTGAGAAAAAGGAGTCTGCAACTTTCAGTCAGAAAGTGTGAAGGGACGTTTACATTGGAGTCATGTCAAGAAGAGGTCTCTTCATGGCCGGCATGGAGAGGAGGAATGATTACAGTGACCAGTAACCTTCAGCATACATTCAGACATGTGGGAATTGTGGGTCAAAATGTGAACCCTGTCTTTACGAAAATCACACAAGCATGAGCAAAGATCTTGAATTTGTGGATGATTTGAATGAATTACCACCGATGCTGAGTTTACCCGCAGCTCAAGCAGACCACAAAAGCCAAGGTTCACTGATAAAAAAGATATATAATAAATTGAATAAAGGATGTTTTTACTAGAGAGACAGGCTGTCTGTGAGATTGTACACAGAGTTAAGATAAGACAGTTTGAGAAAATGCAGTGAAGACACCAGTGATGGGAACAGAGCATGGACGTGAAATCTCACATACACCTGACATGTACATGTGGATTCACCTACACTACCCATGACTATATAGTCTGTTCCACAATACTGATGTGCACCACTGACACTATTTAAGACTGTCATGCAAAAAAACAAATTTTCCATTTGCTCCAACTGTATGTACACTGTACAGAAGCATTTCACAACAACTGTGATTTATAGCACATTCTTCAAACTCGCATCCAAATGAAACATCGGCATCCGTCTCTGCATTTTGCTGCTACGCTCGACCACGGTGAAACATATTTTCTGCCCTCTCTTATCAGAGATAAATGTTCACTGATGTGAGATATTCAGCAGCAACACACATTTATAAATTCATTTTTACTGTAAGGGAATATGTTGATACACACAACAGAGGTTACTTACATAATGAACCTCACGAACCAAAGCTTGCAGCAGAAACCAAATCATTACAGTAAACACAGGAATGTGTTTTCCCACTTTTAGCACTCTGAATGATGGATCGTACCACATCGTGGTAATTAAGGAATGTGTGACTGGAAATGATCCCCTTTATTGTAAGCTGTAAACATCATAACAACAATATGACTTGTTTTTATAGTGAAACCTGTCATTCATCTTGAGGTGAAAAATGAGGGCACATATGAGGACTTTATTGAAAAGTAGCATGGACGCCAACAACAACAACAACAACAACAACAACAACAACAGAAGAATAACCAAAGTGCTAACATTTGCATGTCAAAGCTAAGAGATACACTGCACACATTTTGTCACTTCTAAATGTAAGTCTTGTAGCTGGAGGTAGACTGTGGTGATACGACAGCACTGGTTTGACTGTGAGTTTCGGTTGCATCCTGATGGCATCACTGATATGAAACACACCCCTGACTGTCAGCAGAGCTGAGGCAAGAGAGCACAACACACTTCCCACCATCAACCAGTACAAGAGCCCAAACTCAAACGTTATTCCCGGCATCCCCAGAGTCACCTGTTGGAGAGAGAAAGATGCAGAAGTAGTGAAGTGAGCAAATTATTTCTTACTCTGAATATGCCTTCAAGGCATGAAAACTTTCTCCCTCTGATTTTTCCTCCTTCTGCCTCTGATGGTGTTGTTAGAAATTCAGTAACTGCAGAGAAAAAAAATTGATATTGCAATTTCAAAATAACGCCTACCCTCATTTCTGTTTGTTTTGTTTTGTTTGTATCTTCTCCCTCTGTGAGAGCCTTTCTCTGTATTCCACTGCCTGCTAGCTACATTAGTTAGTAAAGTGTCTACTGGACCTCAGCTCTTGCTGTTTATTTTAGCTTGACTAGCAGGTTTGTCTCTGAGCGAGGTATTAAGCTTCAGTTTGTGCTTGCCAGCAAAACACACTGTGGCTGGCACAGAGCAGATTCAGGCGCAGATGAATAAATTATATCTAAAAAATAACTCATAATGCAGTTATCATTATCTCCATGCACCTCTTCATTATGTGTAACCCTTTACAGAAAATGTTTTCTGGTTTTGCCTCCTCCGGTTGCTTTGCCTCAACCCTAATGGACAGTAAACTAAACTCCTGCAAAATGTAGCTGCTATTAGCTAATGGTAGCTTAGTTTGTTAGCTGGGCTGCCTGGACCTGGTGGTGTGAGCACCAGAGGAGTGTTAGTGTTTGTACCACAGGTGTTTTGGACCACCTGGAAGAAGAAGCTGATGGGGAGTAAAGCCAGTGTCATGCCAGAACTGGAGCTGGCTGAGAGGGTGATGTAACTGCCTCACGCTCAGCAGCTTCCACGGATGTAATGGCAGATGCGAAGAGGACTTTGACGGGAGGAAGCTAAGGAGTGAGTGACCGAGCAAGAAGATGCTGGAAGAAGACACCACGGTGGAACTAAGCAAAATTAGCTTGCTGCTATGTCTTGTGTTGTTGTACTTTGATGTTTGGCTGCTAGCAAAGTTGTCGACTCGCTAGTTTTTGATCAATAGTAATGTAATCACAACAAATACTCGTGTACAGCTGTCCATATTTATAGAAAGTGGTATTGAAGTCTGAAGCTGGGGACGCTAAATAGCAAAAATACCAATTTCTTGGCAATTTTGCTTTAATTGATGAGCAAAGGAAAAGGAATTACGATGTTGGATCATATTCTGTTTGTTGTTCTCATAATATTGGGAGAAAAAAGTCTGAATGGGAGACAATTTAGACAGAATTTGGTATTGGCTTCAGTTTTTTAGGCAGTTCAGTAAAATCATGTGAAATGTTGTTGTGTTGTGTGATGACACCTATTTCCTGTCTGTATCTGGTGTAAGTGTCCACACCATACTACAGCAGGCCAGCCGCACCACACACACCTGAGAGACACACAGACACACACAAGCACATAGAGATATGAGTCAGAAGTTCAACATTACAACTGCTGTAAATAACAACTAAATGGTGTGGAAATGTGTTTGAACCAGAGAATGATATGAATCTGAAGTAGTCACCCACTGTGTGGAAACCACAAACCAAGCAAACTGCTTCTGGCTGGATTTGATTAAAGCTTGTTTTTGAGAGTGAGCAGCTGCAGCACAGACCTCCAAACAGGCAGAGGGCGCCAGAGATCTGCAGCAGCCTGCCCTGAGCCAGCACACTGGGGATCAATGTAGTGCACATCAGGCCAGGTATCATGTTCAGGATGGAGAACACAGACACAACACACATCCCCACCAACGCTACTCCCATGGCCAACAAATCAGGAGGAAACATACACCAGACTGAAAAGTAGCTCATGGCAGAGTACAGTACATCCAGAAACCAAAATAGATCCTGACATTTAAAAAATGCAGTCAAAACAGTTTATAAAGAGGGATCAGTGAAGTCAAGAATAATTTCCTGTTAAATTAAGATGTGCATTTGCATGAAGGCCCATAAGGGACAGGAGCAGCAAACAAATGTGTTATGAATGCTGCTATAAAAATAAATATTAATAAGATTACATTTAAAAGAACCTTTCTTTAAATTAATTAATCTTTGTTTGAAAATGTTTAACAGTGTGAGTAAAATGTAGAGACAGTATATTTTAGTTTGGACAAATATCTTAAAATGCTGAGTGAAATTTATCATCCAGTCTATAATTTCTCATTATTTACATCACGTTATGTCCATTCACACAGCCAAACGATTTCTGTATTTATCAATATTCTGATTTTACTGTTGTGTATAAAATTGGTGCATCGTGACAAAGAACATGAAGTACTTTTTGTAAGTACAGTTTTGAGGTATTTGTTCTTTACTTGAGTATTTTCAACTTTTTAACTAGTTATATCTCAAGTTCATCAGCTGTAGTTACAAGTAACTTTACATATTTTACATAGATTTTATATATGATGAAATGTTATACTGTAAACTAACATATACTACTTACATATTCATATATCAGGAATAATAAACCTGAACTAAACTATATTATAATCTATATAACAATACCGACAGGGGCATTGTGTTATATTTAATTGACCTAAAACAGAAAATCACATAATACAATGAACAGCTATTAAAAGCAAGCACAACCTTTAAACATTTGAGGCCATGTGGCCATTATAACAGATAAAAGTTAGTACTGTTTCATGAGCACAAGTACAGTGATGAGAGTGAACAAAAAACAAAAAAACAGATCATCTTAGACCTTCCCATCTCCACTGAGCATTAAGGTTTCAGTTATCATCATCATCCAATGACTGGGAGTGATTGCAGTTTCCTGTCTGTATTTTGTATTTTGAATGCTAGTTGGTGATATATCAGTGCATCACATCAGACACCTGTGCAGTGATATATTTGTGGGATTGAAACATGCAGTGGATGTGCTGCTCTACCTGGCAGATTCTCCATGTCAGACACCGACACGTCACACGTCCTCAGGCCCACCAGGATGTCATGAACACACTCCCCCCACAGGCCTCGACAGCGGGAGCTCAGACCTACTGAGGTCAGCTGATCTTTAGCTCCTTGCTGTACCAGGAGACACATTCAAATGTGTTGAGAAGTTCAGTGTGTGAGCGCAGACATGCTCCTACCCTCCAACAGTCCTTTCCAGCAGCAGCGATTAGCAGCAGCAGGCTTGTCAGTGCTATCAGCAGCCCCAGGACCTGAATCTGTCCTCTGTTCATCCTGTCCTCTAGTCAGTTGGTGGAAAAATTAACAACTTCCATCATAAAAACATCAGAAGTGACTTTGTAAATGCTGAACAAGTGCTGCTGATTTCCAGAAAGGACTGTGTTTCAGTGATGAAGAGAAGCAGCTCTCTGATTCTCTGATGGACTTGCCAAGCATTTCTGAAATAATAGGTTTTATATGGAGTTAATGACCCGTGCTCTCATGACACCTCGTCAGCACAAGTGTGTGAAAAAGTATTCAGATCCTTTAGTTAAGTCAGAGTACCAATGCAGGAAAAAGACCAACAACATATGTATTCAGAGTCAGAGCCACCACTGAGGACACCAAGACCTTGTCCTCTGTTTTGTGAATTTTGTGAGTGTTAGCAATCTGAGGGGAGTCTACACTCTGCACACACAGTCAGTTTTTTAGAACTGATTTCAGTGTTTCCAGTACTCGTAGACTCAATATCTTCAAATTTGATTACTCTTAGGCCAACAGAACGAATAAACGCTTCAGCATTTCACCCCAAGACTTTTATTCCTGGTACCACGGGCTTTGAAACACCTTCAAACCTTCCTATTGGGAAATACAATTTCCAGACAGGTGACCAAACAAATAAAACATGAAAAACTCAAGAACTGTTGAGGGGTGAATTAGATGCATTTCTAAAATTCAAGCTATATATACATATATATTAGATTGTTAATACAGTGCATAGTATTTTACTGTTATAGCTGGTCAGGGTGAAACTAATTTTAAAGGACATGTTCAACATTTCCTGGTGGAGAGTTTGATGAGAAGACTCTCATATCTGTCCATTTAATATGAAGCTACTACAGCCAGCAGGTAGTTAGCTTAATTTAGCATAGTCTACATCCTGAAAACGGGGAAACAGCTAGCTTGGCTGTAACAAAATTCACAGTACATCTAAAGCTAACAAATTAGCTCATCAATTAACAGGTTAGCCTAAATCTATATCTTAATCCAAATTACATTTTGCTGTTATATCTGTTAAGGGCTATTTATTAGATTTGACCTCTGGCAGCAGATTCCAGTCAGTCTTTACACTTTGGTGACATTTCAGTGTTAATTAGAGGTTCTGGTAGGTGTGGTATCTTTAGACAGAACCAGAGTAGCTGTCTCGCCCTGCTTTCAGTCTTTGTGCTAAGCTAAGCTAACCTACAGCTAGCGGTAGCTTCATATTTAGCTAGAAACTTAACTATCTAACTTTTGGCAAGAGAGCAAATAATTGTATTTCCCAAAATGTCAATATCACTTTAATTCCAAATAACCAAACTGAATTTTGATCTGTGGACAAGAGAAGATGACTGTGGTCAAACTGCCACAAAAAAAAAAAAAAAATCTTACAGCTCATGATGAAGTGAAAAAAACCCAGTCTGATATTATACAACTCCAATTTCGAATATGAAAAGATAATGCTTAAAACAACTTCCATAACTTCGATGGTTACTGTACTTCTAAAAAATATTTTATGGCAACAAAGAAATTGCATTATCTTTTAATGAGCACGGTTTCTTCAATTGTTTAAAATTATCTCCTCCTGTGGTGAAACAGCCTTTCTTTAAATATCTGCGAAAAAAAAAAAAATCATAGTAGTAATCTTGCAGCTGTCATGAGGATAATGAACAGTGCTGTGGAACTATTGGAAAAAACACTTACCTCTCAGAAAATGTTTTATTTCAGGACTGGCACAAAGTGGCTCTGTTCATTTCCCAAAAAGAGAAACGTGGGAGAAATTTTGGTAGAAAAGCACAGCTTCAGAGTGTGTGCACGAGTGTGTGTCTTTGCCCTTGATCATTCCCAAATTAAGTGGTGTAGGCCAGTGTTAGCGGGGTTTGGCAGAGGGCTGAAATTAAGAGTCTAAACACATTAACCACGCATGACCTTCATAACTGCGCTATGACTTTCCATTGTGCTCTCCTCTCTGTGAGAATGTTCACCCCTGTCTCAACTTTGACTTAAAAGAAGAAGAAGAAGAAAAAAAATCTTTCTCTCTACAATCGGAAAGAAAATCTGCCTCATTTGAAGATATTTTCTGCCATTTAACACTGCTGAGATGTGGCGAGGAGATATGTGTGAGGAGATGACAAGATTAAAAAAAGGAAAACATTTAAATGCATCACGAAGGAAGGAGGGAGAGTGAGAGACAGAGAGACAGACGGAGGGACAGACAGACAGAGAGAGAGAGGGAGAGAGAGAGAGAGAGAGAGAGAGAGAGAGAGGGAGAGTCGAGCCATATTGAGATGTTCAGATGGATTATGGAGTGAAAATGCCAGCGGGCTCGGTGCCAGCTGCCTGCGAGCTGCTGCTGACAGGCTGAAGAGGGCAGTGTTTGTCTTCCTACTGCAGCACACCTCACTGAGAAGACTGGGAAAAAAAAAAGAAACTGCTCTTATCCATAATTACTTTCAGTGATATACTGAATCCAGAAAGCTCTCTGCATATTAATATGGAGCATTAATAGGTTTCACAATAATTAAAAGTAAAAAAAAAATCATTTAGAATTTACAAAGATTAGTTCAGGTCTTATAAATAAATGTGCTTTAATATAAATAGAGGGATTTGGTTGCAAGCGTTTCTGCTGGGCCGGTCATTAGTAATGGAGTTGAACGGGAGTCACAGTGACAAGTTAGTCATCTGTGTGTCTGTGTGTGTGTGTGAATGTGTTCGAATATAGGATATTGGCAGTTTTTGTCCTTGTATGTGCGTAAATATCTGTCGCTTTGTGAATTTTGTGTGGTATTTATGTGTTTGCATGGGCACACGTCAGGATTTGGGTTTCTATGCATTGCTTTGTCTCTGTGTGCGTCCTGCCTATATTTTCAAGTCTCACTCCTTCCCAACCTTCTCCTTGCATTACTGCCCTCCATCTCCTAACAATATGGCTTAAAGCTTCATAATCACTTATTGATTCCTCATCATCATTACCACAGTTAGGCCTGTATATGAAGCCTGATCTGAATGGGAGGCTGAGGCAGAGCTGCATGGGACCATTGCACCCTGCCTTTGATTCAAACAAGGTCAGAGGAATCGATCTCCTTTGATCGGAGACTTGCTAAAGAGAAACAACAATTTCCACAGGCGCAGCCGGCAGAGCACATGGTCTGGAGCTTCTCTTCACTCCAAAGTGCCTGCTGGTTAGAGACCACACATGGAAAAAGAAATCAGGTTCTTTCATGAAGCTTTCTGCTTTTATTGCACATTTTTTTAATCATTTTTAAAAAGTGCACACTTTATTGTATCACTGGCCACCTGCTGTAGTTTCTTCCTCGCTTTTTCACCAGGTCAAAATGTAATTTATATATAATAAACAGACCCTCGCTCATTTCCACTCAGTGGTTAGTTATCCTGTTACAGCCTTTCTCGGTCTGGTATGACTAGGAGCTTCATGGTGGCTAATGTTAGCACACTTTAGCTAGATATCACTGACATTACTGATTTTATTAGCTAGCTTTAGGACTCTTTTCTGTGTCTGCTACTGCTACATATTTAAGCATTTATGATTACATTGTGTTATGTGTTGAAAAATGTATGCGACTGGGCTAAATGAGATAAAATGGAATACTGTGTTAACATGCCTCCAACCTGAATGTTGCAAGCTGGATGTGAGGGTTTACCTGTGATTCCCATGTGTGTGTGTTTGCCTGGTCTGTGGTCGGGTTGAGGGTGGTAGGTGGTTGGATGAGGTAGGTTTGACTCACCAATGGCCACAAGACAGGGCTCTCAATCAACCACAAGACACAACATCCTGCCGATGAAGAGGCTGGTAGGTCTCTTCTGGGTATGGTCAGCCCGTTTTTCTCTTAATGTAGACCGCTCAGATTTGACTTTGTGTGTAAAATAGCTTTTATTGTTACACAATCCTAGACAACAAGTCAGACACCTTTTCCATGAAAGATGACAACAGACAACATGAAATCTACCAATCTGACACAGGTGTAATATCTGATTTAATTCTGGTTTTAATTAGTGTTTTTGCAATTGTTGAAATAAATACATATACAATGTAAAATAACAAGAGCTTTACAACAATAACATGTCTGCTTTAGGCTTAAATGAACAATAATAGATAGATATATTCACTGAGTTAAGTGGGCCTGTTAACATGTAAAGTTAGTTAGTATAGTATAGAGTATATAGCCTATTGCTGGAGTCATCAGCATTTTTCAGGCAATGGACCACATCATAGCTGATAGAGAGATGAAGGGGGAAAAAAGTAAAACAAAAATGTGTTGCATATTAAACTGGGCCTACTACACTTTCAAAAAATGGTCAAAAAATTATTTGACAGCCCTGCTACAGTAACTCTGAGGGCCCCTTTGGAGATTGTAGACCCCCAGTTGAAGGTTCAGCGTCTATATTTTTTGAGTTCTTGTCTCTTGTGTTGAACGTCATTAAATGGTTAACATCTCTGTGAGCAGCTTCCTGTCCCTCATTCCGAGCTGCTTGCCACAATTTATTATTTTATTTTATTCTCCACAACCGTTACGCAGCCTCCAGAAATTATCTGTCAACATGCTTGAGGGTCCTCCTGACCCCAAGCTGAACCTGAAGAACCTCTGTCCTAATCAAAACAAAAAGACTGAAGGACACCACACACTTGAGACGTCTGACACACACCCTGCACCCACTGTTTTCTATATAAACCCACACACCGGTGGTGTCTTGACGTGCGGCCGATGTGCAGACCTACAACATGTCAGAATACGCCACTGTCACATTTGTCAGCACTGACGTGCGTCACTTTTCCTGGTGAGGAGCAATTTCGCTCCCCAGATCCCCTTGACTACTGTACCTGTTCTACTTCTTCTGCATGACATTCATCGTGTGCTAAAAGCTTCAATGTATGCATGTCAGTGTGTGTTGAACTTTATTATAACGTGTAATTTTCCTTTTTAATGAGATAATTCACATTGTTGTTGCTTGAGAATTAAATTTAATATGTAGAAACATGACAGTTCCTGGGAAAACTGGTACAATCTACTGCATGATGTTTTCAGTGCTTTAACTCTACCACCTGGCTTCACCAGAGACGGAAATGTTCAAATACTACATGTGGGGATGTCTTCAGACAAAGCCAAAAAGTCACATACTGATTAGATTTAGATTTAAAAACAGAGAAACAATAAATGTTCGCTTGCTCGGCAGGAAGGAAGGTGGTAAGATGCAGTTGAAAGCTCCAAAAAAAGCTATTAAATGGACCTTTAATTGATTTTGTTGTCAAACTCCAGCTTCCAAGGTCAGGAAGATGGTTTAGATTTTTTTTTCTCAGAGGATTTCTGAACCCACTGCGACAAAAAAACAGTAAGAGTGAAACCTTAATGCCAAAAATCAGTGTCTCGCCATTTGCGTCTCATCAGCCTCTGAGAAACAAACAATTAGAGGATTCAGAGGAGTGAAAAGTAATAAAGTCCTTCAAACTTTCATGATCAGTGATGTGTTTCTGCTGCTCGCGGCTCTGTTGCCTTGGGCAGCATCACAAATAAAGTCATCTCTGCATCTGTTCTGTTGTCTTGCTGATCTTTGAAGTCTTTCCATTGAGAGACGACGGCGCTGAAAATTCAAGCTTGTTTTTTTTTTATTTATTATCATACTCTGTGTTTGCTTGAGACTTTCCTGAGATCTCTTTCTGTTTTATTTTTCTAGATGGCTGAAGGCAGAACTGTGCCTACCATGCTTCGCTGCACCTATACAATCCAAAATAGCCTGAGGAATTGGGAATAATTATCTAAATTTGCCTCCACTTGTCATGCTGGACCACAGATGAGGCCTTTCGCGATCTGTTCCTCAAACACAGGCTGAAAATAAAACAATGTTTTCTCACGTAACTGTTACCTGCTTGCCAAATTCTGAGTGATGCTTCCACCGTGGAGTTGGCTGAACTCAGGACTACTTTTCATTTCTTCCTTCAGGTTTGCTGTAGCGTTAGTGCTGACTCTGAGGACTCCAATCATTATATTAGCTGCACACAAGTGATTACTTCCAGTTGCAATCACCAGAATCAAACGTTGGCAAGCGTTCATGCACAGATGCACACACACACTCGTTCAGAAGTACAAACACAGTTGAACCCACAATAAGTTAGAGATCCAGTTAAAAGCGTGTTTGGGAGATCTCTACAGCTGCACGCCCGGCAGCTGACAGCTGGAGTGTTTGTGTGATAGAAAGAGTGTTTGTCAGTGTGCGTGATGTGCGACCGAGTACGCATGATAAGCTGTGAGTGATTATCATTGTTGTCGTATCACAGTTTATCACACCGCGGGAGAACAGTTACACTCACCTGGCCATGTTTTCCCTGGAAGCATCATCATTCTGATAAGCACACGCGCTCACACACACACACACACACACACACACACACACACACACACACATTTAGAGGCGCAAAACTTAATCTAATCTGTGTGTTTTCTCTCTGCTGCAATAATACAACGACCTAATTGGCTCTGACAACTTGGCCAACTCAATTCCAGCCAGTCTCGTCCAGAATTCCTCTCTATGTCTCTAATTAGGTCCAATCAGCCAGAGTGATATTTATCGATTCACCTCATCCCTCTTTCTCGCTCTCTCACACACACACACACACACACACACACACACACACCCACATACTATCTCTCCCTCCTTCACACCGGCCTCCCTTCAGTCTTCCTGCGTTGCTTTTCTGAAGGAGACTGTGTTCCTCCTCTCTTTGGCTAATTTTAGTATGAGTAAAATAATTATGATTGATGCAGGTGCCTTTCTCTTCCTTCAAAGCTTTTTAAATAGATAAACTCAGCACACACACGCACACACAAAAAGGAAGCAAGAAGCTAATTAGCGTGCGAGGATGAGCGGGGAGAGAGGCCTTATCGAGCCGTTATCAGTTCGCCTGCCCCACAGCTTTAAACATCATATTAGATATCTTAATCGTTCATTCTGACAGGGGCGTCAGGGACAAACTTTCTCATTTTCCTGGCCAATTGATGTGCTCTATTTTTCCCCCCTCTGGTTCCTAACTCTTTTTTTTTTCTCTCCTTTTCTTTTTTCGAGAGACACACAGCCGTCAGCTACGTGTCGGGAATGCTCGATGCTTTAATTCATCTAAACAACCTTTCAGCCTCGCTCCGAATGTAATGCTACGTTTGAGAGTCTGAGCAAAGTCGGTGCTTGTGTCATTTCGGGGGTATTGACGTGCCAGCCTCGCTGCTTCAAGACACGTCTGCAATGACATTGGAGCTGATGGTTGTTTCTCCAAGTCTGTGATGGGATAGTGGGCAGATAAAAGGAAAGGCTAGGAGAGAGATTAACTGCACATACAGTGTGTCAGAGCGCAGCGCTGGCTATGGGTATGATTAAGGTGAAATCAAGTACATCTAGCCGAGACCACACTACGTATGACCGTCCTGGATGCCCTAGTTGGTCTGGTATGACCAGTAGATTATTGTGGCTGGAGGGAACCCACACACAGGAAAGTTGAAAATATGAACTCACCAGATGAAAGGAAATGATTTTAGGAGAAGTCAGGCGGGTGGAAAGTACAAACAGAGAGGATACAGGGGACATCAGAAGAACTACTGTTTGTATTCCTTCACAACAAAAGGCACTCCATTACTCTATTAGAGTCAATACTAATAATGTAAAATATAAAATGTGTTTTCTTTCTGTGTATTAGTTGATTCCCTACAGAGTTTAATTTTGAATTTTTTGGTTCAAATAAAAGTAAAACTGTTCTTCATTGTTTAAAAAAAGAGCAGAGCTAGTTTTTCTTTTGTTTTGCTGGAATGCTGGATTCATCAGAATATGATACATAATACATTAGAAATACAAACACATTTCCTCAATTGTGATATTTTCATTTGCAAAAGAAAAAATGCAGTTCATGTTGACTTAAATTACAAATGCACTGAGATTTATTGAAAACAAAAGAAGCAAATACCTTTAAAAATGTTTTTAATAAATGTGTTTCTATTCTTATTAGAATAGAGCCCTGAGTAATATTGCAATGCATATACGTATATATCAGGTCCTGGAGGCAAGAAACTATGTTGCAACAATTGTTTGAAGCAACTTTTAAAATAAATGAACAGGTTTTAAATCATGTTGACACTACACTGACTTGTAATCAGGTGAATGGTGTCTCTGTCATTCCCACTTGGACTGTGGGTTGGGACAAATGTGTAGTGCTTTACAGCACTACGTCACACAACATCTACTGTTTCATTGATTTGGGTGAATCTGGATCATATTTTATGGAAAAAATGTCCGTGCTCCATCTCAACTCTCTGTGATTTACAGACTTTCCTGATGTACAGTAAAATAAACTGTACGGTCTAGACCTGCTCTGTATGGAAAGTGTCATGAGATAACTTTTGTTATGATTTGGCGCTATATAAATAAAATTGAATTGTAACTGAAGTAAACTGCTGCTGAAATCCCTCACTTCCAAAACCCAACTCTGCTTTACAGAGCATTTTAGCACCTTTCAGCTCATTGTTTTGGTTTTACAGCCCTCAAATGACAGCTGTTTTCTCACTGTATACTACCTGCCCAGCAACAAACAGCAGACAGACAGAGCTAACTTTTAGCTCGGCAGCGTTAGGTGACTTTCATTTGTCAGCTGACCAGAATCACCATTTATGATTTAATGCTGGCTCAGGGAGATAAACGTCAGATGAAAAGTCACACTCCCTTATTTAGAATGATGGTACCTGGATCAAAAGTTCAAAATCTAAAGCCACGCTTCGGATCTGAAGCTCCAGCGTGTCAGCAGTGATCCACAAAATCCTGACAGGGTGGACAGGGTCACCTGTAAACCTCAGTCTAATTTTGAAGGCCAATGCAACAAAGTTTTTTTTAATAAAGCAGCAGGTTGCTGTCATCACTTTCTCCCAGTTGGAGGAGTCCAACCTTTAACTCTACTTTCCCTCTTACTTACTCTTTCATACTGAGGTGAGTAAGAAGCAGAGCTCGCAGAGGCTTTCTGACCTCCACATAACCCTGATTTAAGACAGAATGATGCTTTCAGATCTCTGCTGCTCGGCCCAAACCTCCTTCCCCCTGTCTGTGTCGGTGTCTCTCTCCCTCTCTCTCTCTCTGTTCTGTGCTGTGTGTGTACAGGCTGGCTGTTTGTGTACCTGCAAACTGACAGACTCTGCTTTGATCAGGTCCGAGCCCGGGGGGCAACACACCGCTGGCCCTCCTCTCTAGTTGTCTGTATGCAGACAGACAGACACACACACACACCCACACACACACACTCAACATTCACATACACTCATTCATGCGCACATCACAGAGGCAGAGCGAGACGATGTGAGATAGATAGGGATAGAAAGAGGGAGAGAGCAAAGCCTTTGATGTGCTCAACATTTTCTGTGTTCGGGTTTCAAACGGCAGCCATCAGAACGCAGCAGAATGTAAGAGGAGAGGCTCAGAAAAGATTGGATGACGGCTGATTGACCCTTCAAACCTGGACAATCTTAACAGGGGATGATGAGAAAAAAACACAGGGGCGGGCTCGTCGTCTCATTTCCTTTCCTCTTCGACACCCGGCCCCCGATCGCCCCGACGACTGACAGACATCCTCCGCCTGGCTCTTAAAGTGAGCACCCTGCTACGGTGATTAGCAGTTTTCAGTTACCCTGCCAGTGTGTGTGTGTGTGTGTGTGTGATGTGACCGAGAAGGGCGCTGGTACTTGGAGAGATTTTAAAGTGCCGAAATTGGCTGCTCAGATGCCCCAGCTTTGACCCCTCTCCAACGAGCCAACAAGCAGATGGCATTCAAGTAGTCAGACGGCGAGTGGATGGAGCGGAGGTTGAAGGCGTGGTTGGTACCAATGAAGTGGCGGGTTACCTCACTTCTCCTTTCCAATCCTTTTAGGACAGGCGTGGAGGGCCGCGTTAAGTGATTTTTATTTGGGCGATTAAACTGTCTATTCACTGAGCCAGCTGAATTCCGCCCCCCGCTGCGCCACAGACACGATTATGGAGGTTGCGGATGTCACTTTTCTCCCCGCGGATCATCTCCTACCATCATCTTGAATATCCGCTCATCATCCCTTCATCATACTCCTTCCGTTGCATCAACCCAGAGTCGTAGACGTGTCATTTATTCCCCCTTCCCGATGCCTCACTGATGTAAAAATGATTTTGTGTCCAGGTAAACGTTTCATGTTTGAGACACGGATCTCGTTGGGGAAATTAAGTCTCCCTGGATATTTTTCCTGGCTGCTGAAACACTTGAAAGGTCCAATCAGAAATAATGATCCCCAGTGCCGTATTGAGCACACATGATGGTGATTCGGTGCTATCTATCTGGCGTGGAGCAATGCTTCCTCCCAGGTTGCTGGTTATTAACTGACAACACAGGGTGATGAAAAATGAAATATAGCCGTAGCTTCCACACTGGATCTAGGTCAGGCTAGATCTAGACGAGGTAGAACGTTCTGGTACGAGATGGGCTGTGGCAAGGCCCAGAGAACATGGGATTTTATTTCTTTAAATTTCCCCTGCTCAGTAAACCACTCACAGCCTGAAGCCAGATGGGACAGAGCCAGTGTATTCTGCAGAGAAAAAGCAGGTGTCTACTGTATTACTCTGAAATAACACACTCCCATCCCTCTCGCTCACAATTACACAGTATTTCGGTGAAATGAAGGGAGGAGGGGTTCATTAAAACAGCCAAGCTTTTCCAGATGTAATACCACGACTGATAGCATGACATTGTCTCAGCTGACCTTCTGGACATTGCTCAAATCAGCTATTGTTCTATTGAGGGCTATGTTCATTCCCCACAGTGTCAGTTAAAAACAGATATGCAGCTTTCCGTTCTCCCCAGAGGGTAGACATATACAGCACAGTATATCTATACTTCACTACTTCATCACCTGTATGTTGCTTTATTGTGCAACAAGACTAACAGCTTGATTCCACCGGGCAAGGCTGTGTTGCATTCTAGACAATTCTTGTGATTTAAACAGATGAGCCGCAGTGAGCAACTTTCCGCTCTGCTCCAATATATATATATTTTTTGATAAAAGTGGCATCAAGCTGCACAGAGCAGATTAAACCGGGCAGGTAGTCAGGAACGCCATAATAAAACTTAACCATGGTAGAAACACAAAAATCATGGAAAAATGGCCAAACCAGCAAAATCGGAGCAGGTTAACAAATTCAGACACGCAATACACTCCGCTTCAGAAACAAAAGCCATGCGGAGGACTGAGCAAAACACACCATCACTGAACCGCATGCCCAGTGGAACCCAGCTAGAAGAGTCTACAGCCATGCCAGAGGCTCAGTGATGCTGTACTTAGTGCAATACTTCCATCAGCAAGCTATGGCAATGGCAACCTGCTAATGTTTAGTAGGTATAGTGCTTACCACAGTCACCATCTTAGTTTAGCTTGTTAGCATGCTAACATTTGCTAATTAGCACAAAACACAAAGTCTTGTCATTAGCCCTTCAGCTGCTATCTCAGCTAAAAAGCAGGAATCTTTCTGTATTCCATATCATGACAACAGAGACTGTCCTCACCAGAAAAATGACAGCATTGGTCGTTCTTTCAAACACTTAAAATCACCTATGCTGCCTTTTTCCTGACAAGTGACCTCTTGAGGTTATGGGAAGTGACTGTGACTCCCTCACATGAAAAGGTGGAAGCAGCGTGATACTGCTAGAGTGCTGCACAGTGAGAGCCTAGTGAGAATGTCAAACGATTGGTTGTACTGTACAAAGTGTTTGAATTCCCTTTGTGAAACCCTCCAACTGTTCATTTAGATTTTCTGTACTGTTTATCTTCTTGCGTGATGGTCTTTCAAAGGCTTCTTCTGCCAGGATGTACGATTCTGATGAAGTAATACTGAATATCTAAAAGTTCAAAACTCACCACTTGTAATTTGTGTGTAATCACACAATGTCCTTTCCTGTGGATATGTCTTCAGTGATCTGTAGTAACTAAGTTTTGATATTGAAACCAGTCTGAAGACCACTATTACTGTGATTAGATGTAAAACAGTCCTGCTTCAAATGCAATCATAACTTGACTCACTACTAGTTACATTTTTGTTACTGTCACCCTTACCCACTCCTCTTCATGCACACACACAAAGAAATGAAAGTGAAAGTGGCTGTTGGAGGAGATCTCAAATGTACTTAGACAGCTGGGAACACGTGTGCTACCTATGTATATACGGTTTATGGTTTTGGTCTTGACATGGTCTCCTCTCTCACAGAATATCTCTGGTCTGCATGGACTTGTTGTTGTGCAGGAAAATTGTTCAAATGGTTCAGTTCTCTAGTTTTGTAAGCATAGATCAACAATTAATGACCAACAACTGTTCAGTATGTGCTGAGAGTGTTTTCTCAAGTTATATAGATGTATTCCATAATGTTCATGTATGTATTTTTTTTGGGTCACTTATTAGGTCTTTAGATATAAGGATACAACAGAGAGGTATGGCCCAGTTACAGCTGGTACAGGTATCATGGGTTGCATCCATCTGCCACATTCAGGTCTGGTTCATCACGTGAGTGAAGAGTGAGAGAGAAAGAGAGACTCATAGTAATTTCATCATAAAGTGAAACATTGCATGTGATGAAGTCTCTACTGTTAAATATAAAATCATTTCTCAAACATTGACACAGTGTATTCTAATGCATGTATTCTGAGTTGTATCTATTTTGTAATACACACATTTGCATATCAGTTGCCTTTCACTCAGTGGATCCTGCTTCGATTGGATGCATAGACAAATAGTTGCAAAATGCAGTTTGAAAAGAAAAAAAATACATGATATGTTTAAATTGTACCTTTCATGCAGAAGAAACAGTGGAACATGAAACGTTGCGAGAGAGGACATTCACACGCTCGTAACATATCGATAACATATTCATAACATAAGCAAACATTCTTTATACACCACAAAGCAGGAAAACACTACCTAGCAAATAAATAAAAAATGTTCTTTCCTCTCTTCAGGTGTCGCTTATATTTTATGTGTTTACGCTAGCAAACGCTTTCCCAGAAAAACACTGTATTATCCAAGTTGGATTAACCAGGGTTCACCTCTCAACCCCACAGGAAAGTTGTTATCTTTGTTCTGTCCTCTGTCTCCTTTCCTATGCAACTTGTTTTTCTGTGTCTTTTCTTGTTCTTGACTGTGAGGCACTTTGGGAACTTTTTGTTCTATTATACAAATGAAGTCATCACTGTGTTATTATTCAAATCTACTGTCATAGTTCCCTGAAGATAACACAATAACTTGTGCAAATTGATGTATTTGGTTCAGTGTGTGATCCCATGGCAGCAGAGATGCAGCTTCCCTGTATAATTAGGACAATATTGATTGATGCGCTATACAGCTCAATCTCTGTAATCTGCTGTGATCTTAAGTTGCATATGCTCCATCACAGTTTCAGACGATTGCAGAGCTGGGCGAATCCTGCGGCTGACTCCGCGTTGGTTGACAGCATCCCTTCAGGTGGTCTGGACTTCATTATAGACGGGGAGTCCATCTGCAAACAACAAAAGTTCCCTCATATTGCACTCACACATGGCATGCGAGACTGGAGACTGAAACAGATGCACGGTAGAAACGATATGTGGCTGCTCAAAGATTATCTCTGTCTACAAGACGCATGTAAATGTTCCAATTTTCTCTTTCTGTGATTCAGAGTTCACAGCTGAAATGGAGGCCGCTGGCCTTTTGAGCTTTTGGAAAAATATGAAACAGCTGCGAGTGTGCGACTGCCCGTTGGTCTCTTGTTGTGGACCCAAATAGAGACTGCAATTAACCTAAGTGAAAAAAAAATCTCTTTACTTTATATCATGTAAATGAGTGAGACCATGAAATAGAGGCTTGGAGATTTCCCTCAACACATCTGGCTGTGAGTAGCCAGCCAAGGGACATCACGTCCCTTTCGGGGGGTTAGAGGTCAAGTTATTGAAGTGGAAATCAATGGCGGATTCCCAGGTGGCCTTAAGAGGACTAGAAAGGAAAGGTACATTTCAAACAAATAAATAGCAGCATTTTCAAGGTGCCCTCCCTACTTCACAGCTGTGGATTGATCTCGCCGGTTTAACCCAGAGGAGGAGGCAGAGAATGGGAGAAGCAAGGAGAGCCTCACTCTGACTTGCTCTCTTTTATGTAATTGCTACTTTTTCACCTTGCTGCTGACATGCGTTGGTGCCAGCGAGGGTACTGGGACTCTGTCCAGATTTACAGGTGCCTAGTCAAGGATAATCTACTTCACACGCAGCATAGGCTAGTGTAAACTTTCATACGGTCTAACAAGTCTTTGAAAAAACAGTTTTTAAGTTTAATTAGCGAGAATAGCTTTCTGATGTAAACTGAAAGGCAGCTGGGGCTGAAAATGTATTCACACGAGGCCTCAGTGGAAATATGTCCTGACCAAGGACAATAAAAAATAGCAACTGCGATGAGTTTCTCCATTAAATTGCATCAAGAGCAGTGATTTAATGCTATAAAGGTGGATAAACTATATATGAACTTGAGGTAATCAGGATGTAACATTCAATTGTTGCATAAAATACACCACAAATGCACTAATTTATGCTTTTTTTGCCCTTTAAATACTTTTAAATGATTTACCTTTTGAAATTTATATCAGCTCAAAAAGAAGGCTAGATCCAGACCAAACTGAGTTTAGTTGGGTTTATCCCTCGCTACATCCCTGATTAAAAAGTGATGTGTTTGGCAGTGATCCCACCTGACTCCCCTGCAACAAACCTTCCATTTGCATCTGGGTGCCACTTTCTCTCAGATTGTTCCTGTGAGCTGATATGTGATGTGAGGTGTTATCTCCCTGGGGTACATGCATAGATCAGTTTAATACCAGTGCGTTGACCTGGGAGACCTCTCTTTGGAGCGACATCTCCTCTCCTGCTCGGCCTCAGACAGATAAATATCAGGGAGAACAAAGAACCTGCCTCTCATATCCGCTCTGACTCCAGTGGACGCAGCACGCTCAGGTCCCTCCAAATTGGTTTTTTGTGGTAATCCGTGCCCTTGGTGGCAGCGAGCCCAGGCAGAGGGGGGTTTTGTGTGGATTGGTATGATTATGGCTATCGGAAGCCTTAAACACTGGCTCCAGCCAAGGTGAATGACAAGCCACACGCCTCATCCCCTGTCCACATGAATGACACCCCCCCCTCACCTCAGCGTTAACCATATTGCCAAAGTCATGACAAAAAGGTGAAGGATGCAGAGACCTGGTATTAAGATGACACAGATATTTGTTTGGTTGAGGAAGAGTAAGTTTTACTCAATGGACTGTGTTTTTCTGTGATTTTACTTTTACTGTTGGACTTGATATTCAGCTAGCAAGCAGCTAACATTTAAAGATATTTTCACTTTCCTAATTAAAGAAAACTAGTGAGATTTATTCAACAGGTTGGGAGAGAGATGAAAAAAAACTGACATACAATAGATATCAAACTCGAGTTAGTCCACAGGTCTGTCCTGGGTCTTTCTGAGAAGAAGACATTCCAACACATTATATTATATTTCTGTTCACATGGGTTAAACATTTTATATTTTGGACAGAGGTAGGTTAGCTGTTTGCCCATGCAGTCTTTATGCCAGCACAATTGATTGATACAATAGCAAAACTTCCACAACATCTCCCTACTGAACAGACATTATACTGATATTGTTGGGAAAAAAATACAAGTAATTCCCAAATAGTAAGAGTTTGTCCTTTTTAAAGACAGCTGACCTAAATTTATTTTACTTTAGTCAGTAGCGGGTTAAAGGTGAAATTCATAACTTTTATTTGATCAGATTCCTTGAATTCATTTTCCCTGTCACTGGTCTGTATTTCATTATAGCAAAGGGGACAGGTTCAGGTCAGCATATTGGAACAATATCGGACTATTATTGGAACTTGGATATCACAGGTGTCATCTGATGTCATCTGTTGGAGGTCTCTGACCACAGCTGGTAATAACCTTTTTTAGTTTTTGTAATTATGTTTCTGCCAGGTGTCCGACCAGAGGAATTAATCCAGTGTGACGAGAGGAAGAATTTTCTTAAGTCTCAAAGATCGAATGTAAACCTAACGGGACGTCACTCATTGGTTTGTAGACAATTGAGTTTGGCATTATGAGCACTCGAAACCTTGAAACCAAACGTGACATGAATAAAACATACCCTGCTTTATCATCTATTTTACTCTAAATGGGACCATAGTTTACCAAATGGACATCATGCTGTAAAGAAGACTTGAATCTAGAGATTAAGACCATAAACTCATGAGGAAACTGTTTACTGAGGTCATAAATCAAGTTGAAGTAGTAGGGAGCAACAAATGCTGCAGGTTCAAGGTACTTCATGTTGGCTTCACTTTTCAGATCAGTGTGTGTCATTTTGTAAAACCCTGTCAATGTTCAGCATGGCAATAGATTAAACATTTGATAATTAAAGGTTTCTGGTTTTTATGTATTTCTAAATGAACTAAGTCTAACTGAACAAGAGCTGAACATGAGAAGTGATGGGTAAAATGGTTGAGTACTGAATGTTGGAAACGGCCCTCAAAAAACAGTGTAAGATTATCAATGGACACCCATCATTAGAAAAAAGAACAAAAGAACAAAAGCAGGCGGACAGATAAGATTATTAAGCAGCCTTCTACAGGCTGAAAAAATAAATTAAATTTGACACTCACCATTAAATGAGCTCTGAAGCTTGATGCAACAACAGCAATACTGCAGCAGACTAGGCGTGTGACAGACATGCACAGCAGAGGGTTATGAGTCTCAGCAGGGCTGTTTAGACAAGTGTAATGTCCCATTAGAAGAGGCTTCAGTTACATTATACACCAACAGATGAAGCAACAACACACCTGAAGCCTTATTTACTGTATGTTAGTGTTGTCTTTGTACAAACATTTGGACGTTTATAGAGCTCCCTGTATCTTTCCACAACTCTGAGATTTATGTCCTTTTTCTTTGTACACAGAATGTTTCTTGACTTTGAAAAGGATGGTCTGTACCTGTCCATCTTTATACTGTACTCACTGCAGAATGGTGATATAGGTTTATCTGTCTAACACTTTAGTCCGTATTAAACTACCTCAACAGCTACTGCTTTGGCACGAGACTTTTAGGGAATATTATGTTTCCCAGAAGATGTAATTAATGATTTCACTGACCCTGTGACCTTTCCTCTGACATCACTGCAGGGCCAAAATTTTTACTTGTACACAATACGTATTAAAATCTAATGGATAAATTGCCCATGAAATGTGCTGAGGCCATTTCTGCCCCCACAGAGGATAAATGTTTTCTATTTTAGAAACAGCATGAGCTACCCTGTACTACCCGTCCTTACGTGTCACCCTAACTGTGTGTTAACACATACGGATATGGAGTTCCCTCGAGTCTCTCATGGGTCTGCAACTTTGGTGCATGTTTACAGTGAGCACAGTTATGTACTGGGCACACACCCTTATTTTCAGACAAGAACGTAGATGAAATTGGGTTTGTCAAAACACAGATATAGGTTCAATCAAGTCTTTTTAAGTCAAGAATATGCTGCGTAGTTAATTTATTTAGCTTTTGTTAAGATTTAACACTGTCCCTACATTGACCTCAAGACATATGCTTGACCCTGTTTAACCCCATATGTGGTGTGCTAGAATAGGAATCTACTTGCTGCACTGGCACAGAACAACATTCTGTGCAGACGTTAATCGTGGGGTGAAGAATTGTCCAAATTTGACATAATTTCCCAGGATACCTGGGCAGCAGCTCACTCTATACTGCTTCATGGTAAACAAGTTCACCCCCAGACTGGAGTGATCTGTTTCCATGTGTTTCTGTTGTGAGAGAATCAAAGCAAGTGGGGATTGGTTGTAGCTCCTCAGAGAACATTTGCATGAAGGTGAACCTTTCTCAGCTTCCCCATCTTGCGGGCACCATACACCACTGACTCACAACAGTTGAGAGTCGTGAGTAGTGGCTCACTCTTCTTACAAAGGTTCATCAACAGTAAGTGTTGTCACGTCTCCAATTTTTTAAGTTTGTACTGTCTATGTAGGGCATTATTTCAAAGGATCAACTTTGCACACCAGTTTGTCTCATAATTCAAATGATGGATTGCCATGACGTTGCATAAAACATTCCTTCTCCCAACGGGATAAACACTGTTCATTGTAATGACCTCAGGGCATTCCCTGCGGTGCCACCATCATGACAAATTTGTTGCCCCACTGCTGGTAAAGTTCTTAAATGCTCATTAAGCAATTTAATTGATTTTAGAGGCATACTGTAGGCCAACTGTAAAATGTACAACAGAATTAGTTTAGATTCATGCAGTGACTGAAAATAATCTACAGTGTACTCAACCTGTAGAAGAAGTGCATCGCTTTTGAGTTTAGCCAGAGTTCAGTGGGGTCCAACTGCAGTTCTGCAGAGGTCAGTCGTCCATTCTCTCACCCTCCAGCCTTTTCATCTGGTCACGGTCCAGA
The DNA here is from genome assembly GCA_033000465.1 of Sciaenops ocellatus. Lineage (NCBI taxonomy): Eukaryota > Metazoa > Chordata > Actinopteri > Sciaenidae > Sciaenops > Sciaenops ocellatus. The sequence continues at coordinate 7,813,938 of CP136884.1, read as the reverse complement.
ATCCCCCTTCAGTACCTACCATATCCCAATTCAGCCCCTGGTTACTCCGCAGTCCTGCCTGCAATAAAGTATGGATCTCCTGCTGCAGCGATGTTATGCTACAGTATGGAAGTTAGCTGGATGAACTCTCCATCAACCCTGTGTGTGTGTGTGTGTGTGTGTGTGTGTGTGTGTGTGTGTGTATATCTACCTTGCTGCGCTGCTTTCAGGGGTGTCTGCCTGCCTTCGCCTCGTCTCCGTCCCTCGCTCTGAGGAGACTTTGAATTAGTCTAATTATCATCGCCTGTGTCACGGAAACATGAGGAGGAAAGGTGTCGTCCCCAGGAGGCCTTCTTAGATTTAACACTGCATGTGTGTGCGTGCGTGTTTATGATAATGTGTGTGCGCGAGAGTATCTTTTATGAATTGCCACAGCTGTGTTAGACAGCTGCTAGAGGGGCTGCATTCAGCGAGGGCGCCTCCCCTTTCGCTGCTGCTGAAAACATGCCCCCTCTTCCCATACACAAACAATTATGGGCACAGTCTATCGCACACACTCAGGGCTTCACATAATTACAGAGTTCAGCGCTTACATTTAAGAATATATGCAAATTCATTCTGATCACCCTCGAGAACAGTTTGAGAAGATGATGGCAACCGTTGTTTGAGCACATTTATGTTCATGTGTGTGTGTTTTCTTGTTGATATTGGCTTCTGTTGTCAAGACCATTTCATCTTTAGCCTTGGGACATAGTTCTGACAGAAACTGGAGAGAGTGCGGTGGTGAAAAATCTTCCTTCCCTTGTAGCGGTTGTGTGACATTAGCTGTGGGCAATGGCGGCTGCTGGGTGTCAACACCAAAGAAGTTTTCCTCTCCCTGCTGTGATCTGTGTGCTGCAGACTCAGCAGATTGCTCTGTCATCTCATGGCCCGTGAAAAGTTCATAATGTTCACCGTTCACAATACCCCAGCCGCTCACACTGGACCCCATATGAAGGATAGAAGAGATAAATTCTCTCCCCGTGGTGGAGTTTGGGAGTGCTCTCCTGTTATGTGTTGGTGTTGAAGTGGCTCGGATGGCAGCAACATTAAAGCTCCATTTGTGGCCCCGGGGTTTAGAAGGTAGCACAGTGGGCAAGTGGGCTGATGAAAAGGGCTTTTCATGTTTATGCGTGATTCAGCACTTTTAAACCAAGAAAGCACGAGTTTATTAAGTTATTTCTCAAATGCACAAAAATGCAGCATCCCATGTGCTGTATTGTTTTTGTGCTGTGTCTTTCATCTGAATATCAATTTCGTATTTTTTTACTTGTGTATGCAGCTTTGCATCTTTCTGTTGTTCTAAATTTAGCTTTACAGTAGGATAATTGTTGATACATTGTGGGCATTGCATGTAGTTGTTGTGACCTGCACTGACTCAGTCATGACATGAAATGGCAAAATAATTGAGCAGAGAAATCATCAGTAACATACATAGAACATATTAATCAATGAGGAAAGATCATGAACAGTGGCTGGCAAGAAAGACATTGATAGTTAAAAACTACTTTTCTTATTGGAGATTAAAATTCAAACACAGAGACACACACAAGTTATAAATCTATTGTTTATGTTGTTGGCTGTGTCCCATTTTTCAGGGTCTTCATCATTCAAAGGCCTTAAAGGCTAAACTGAACCACCTGTGCCTCATTAGTTGGCTTTGGTCAAACCTGTGGTGCATTCAGGTGGCCTTGTGAAGTTATAACAGGGAGTTGTGTTTAAATAGTCTTGCAACACTTTCTTTTAAACAGTGAACCTGAAGACACAATACGAGTTGTAATATTTTACTCAGAATAGGATCCTGACCGTGAATTTGTACACGGCACAAATGTTCATTTCTCTAAAACTTGTCAAATTACTTCAAAACAGCATTTCTGTCTCTCAATTTAATGCAGCATTTTGACATTATGGATATCTGTACTCCTCTATCTGGTCTATATCCCATCAGCCTGTGATCAAATTCATACCGAGTTTCTGGCAGCCGTCTTCAACATTATTCGAATAATCTCATTGACAGTGTAGAATCCTTTAACTTGTTTTGACAGCTGCCTCTGTGACAATGAATATATTCTTGATTTGTATGGCTTCAGTTCAACCCTATTTTAAGTTCAGATTTAAACTTGGCAAGAGGCCTTTCTTTTTCTTATAGCAGGCAGCTATTGTAATGATGGTTGTCACGTTATTTAAACATGCCCTGATGGGTTGGAGGTGAATTCCTCCCTGCTGCCTTTTGCCACCCACAACCCATTTTGATGCCCTAATGATTTCCTCCATTGCAATAGTGATTGCTAGAGGGGAGATGTGCACCCTGCCATGATACCAATTTCCAGGTGCTGCCATGCTGTGGTGAATTACATAGCTGTGAAGCATATCTGTATGTTTTGGAAATAGACTTTAACTAGATTTTTACTCTAAGGAAATCGATTGCAGGTCACTGGATTGCGTGAACCAAATGTGTTTTCCAAATCCAGATATAAAACTCTAAATCTCTCCTCTGTTTCCTCTGTCGACTTTCATTTGTATCTGTTTAAAGCACAAAGAGAGGACTTTTTTTTCAGTATTCTGTCAATTAGTCAAGTACGATATAATTGATCTGTCATCATGTAACACTTTCCTCTGCCTGCAATAAAATGTCAGGTTGTTTGTGTCTCGGATGCTTCTTTCGTGAGCTCCCATAAAGTCTCAAACATCTGGTGTATTTGTGCATCTGAGAGAGGCCTCCGCTGTGCCCCGAGGCAAGACAATGCTCCTGCACGGTCTCAGTTTTTTGCTTCGGTTCTCTGGCACGCCTTGCAGAAGTCGTGTGTCTCTGTGCCTTTCGCTCTCTGTGTATCTTCTTTCTTTCTGCTTTGTTGCCTGCAGAGTAGCACTTGTCCTTGGTGAAGAGTAATTTGACAAATGTAAAGGGATGCTTGTAAAAATCCTTGCTCAGGCTATCATTTGTCATTCCTACCTGAGTTTTTCTGTCCTCCTCAGCAGACCACTCAAATAATTCATAAGTTTGCATTTGGTACGATGACACCAACCTTCCATTAGCGACATTCCCTGTTGTTTTAGCTGCACTGTAACCCTCAAAGTGTTAATGCGACTGTGAATCTTGATCATAGCTAGGCCCAATGTTGCTATTTGCCAGGTTTAGGTACTTTTAGGCAACACAATCTACTCGGCAAAGGTTAGAGAATGATTGTGGTCATGGTTCAGGTTCAGTAGGGAAATATTACTGTCAGGGTTAAATGGCAGTCACATTATTTGCTGGCCCAGCCATCCACCTCGACCATATGGTATGTCGTCATCCTACATCTGCCATTGCTATTTAGAGAGGACAGGCAATAATATACAAGAGATCAGCTGGGAGGAAAAGGTAAAGTTAGGTCCTTTTAAGCCTCTGAACAAATGACCAGTGGTGTCATCTTTCTGGTGAGGATGCCCTCGAAGATCACTGCTCAACTTTTAGAAGATCTCCCATCCCTGTTCTCATTGTTTTTCTTTACTGTCATATGGCATGTAAATAACAGAATGATACTGCAGAAGACTCATAACCTTACATATATAGACAGTATAAGTTATTATTGTGTAGGTGTCACTGGCCAGACATTACGTTCAAGTGTATAAGATCTTTGCTTTTCACAGATGAAGCATCAATTCATCCAACATTTAATGAATAAACCGGCTGAGGACTTACCAACCATAAAAGAACACCATGTCCATCAGTCACAAATTCATCAAATAAACACACAGTCAGATTTGATCAGTAATTGAGTCGGTAATTTTTAATTCCACATCCCTGGTACAGTGGTCCTAACATTAATCTGCTTATATTTTGCTTAATAATACAGTAATAATATGATTTCACAAAGACAAACAGCAGATGTTTCCACTCCAGAGACGGAAAGCCTCAAAAGAAAGTGATGAGCGGAGCAGCATTGTTTTTTTTTTTCTTTGAATGACAGCTGGAAATCAAAGTTTTACTCACAGTGGAATATGAACTCGTGTAGTCAGAGTTTGAAAGAAGTAGAAAGATGTTTCACACAGACACCATCTGAAATGCTCATTTGGAGGCTGGTAGGATTTGAACAACTTAGAGCATTATTGGAAGCTTAGTTTCAAGCGTGGACTTCCTCAGCTGGGACTCAGATAAGCTCTCAGTCATGGAGTGTGATTCAGTAAGAAACAACAAGCCGTCTGGCTCAGAGCAGCTGCAGCACTGTTTCAGTATCAGATCTCTTATATAAATGCTGATCAACAAGCCAAACAAACTGCTTATTGACTGTGAGTAACCTGAGCAAACTATTACAAATGACACAGACAGACAACTGACATTCATTGCACTGTAACAGTAGAATATTGTCATGCATGATTCCACAATATATTTATGTCTAAGTAAAAATACCTTAAAGCAGTCATACCAATCAGGTTCTACACACAATCTGTATCAAACTGTAATTGGTGCAGTGTGTTGAGATGTGTTGTTGCAGTGCAATTATTAACTACTGTATCTAAGTAACATGCATAACTATTAGAAGAAATGGGTCCAAAATCAAACTGCAGAAAAACACTTGCTTTAGCAGGTTTAGCAGGTCATCTTGTCCCAGATTCAGTGACCAGGAGTTATTTTTCTTTCACAAGAAAAACATTCTGCCAGTGGGGTAATTAGATCATTCTCATGCCTCCTCTTCACGTAAAGCCTTCACAGTGGGAAAATTGATTTTGTGCACAGAGCTCCTATTTGCATTTACAGGCGTCCTGCTAATTTCGCAATTTTTCAGGGCACCGGGCTTAATGATTCTACTTCAGAACATTTCAGAACAAAAGTTTTCATGCACGCAACATATAAGCGAGCCTCGCACGCTGCCATACGCCTATATGTCTGACAGTTTTGTTTTCCATCACGCTGTCTGCTGGTGAAAGGTGGGAGGGGAATTGGGGAAAAACTCAGACAGGAGTTGAGATGAGATCTAGAGGCTGGACGTCTACGTTGACTGTGTACTTTTTTCTCTCTGGCCTCACACTGTCTATTGTTTGAGTGACAATATACTCAATTTGGTCCACTTTACTTATGTTTCACACAGACATACACACAGACGCCACTCCCACCCACATGCTGATGCTGGCACACACACATACAGATGAGGCCGAGACTCCTCTCCCTGCCTGCTCTCAAAGCCCTTGGCGCTGCTTGTTTACCCTTCACTGTGACAGCTGTGTGTATGTGTGCGTGTGTGTGTTTGTGTGTTTGTGTGTATGTCGATCTGAGGAAGGAGATATTGCGTGTCAAGTGCTCTCCAGGGCTAAACTATCATTTCTGAGTGTTATCACACCATCCTACTTCCCAGGGGCTGGCTGTCTTTCTCTCTGTCTCTCTTTCTATAATACACACGCACACACACACACACACACACACACACACACACACACACACACACACAGGAGGAGCTCCAGACAGTGTTAGCCCAGTGAGGCGTGCAGTCAGAGAGGAGAGAAGAGACTGGAGTAACTTGACCAGTTGGTGAGCACGCTCGCACTTTTTCAGACTGGAAAATCAGTCATGCAATGGTCCCATTCAGACACACAGCACAGCAAGACCTTTCTGACCTGCAACTACCACACAGAGTACAACATGAACTGTCAGGACCTTTAATGTATAGTATACATATAAATAGGATGAAGTAGTTCCCCTACACTTCATACTCCAGTGCATCTCAGAGAACTCAGCAGGAGTTCAGCTAAAGTTTTGAAGTTAGACGCTGATACTTTAATCTCTTTTTGCATTTCTTCTGCCATAGTACACAGGCCGATTCTCGGAACAACAGTCCTTATCTTTGCTAGCGTCCTTTGTTGACATGCTGAAGGACAGCGCACATCAGTGGACTGTCCTCCCCACTAAAATTGACAGCATCAGTCGTTTCAGCAAATGCCAGGAAAAATGATGATGTACAGTGTTTGTTTTTTTCACAGCCACATAGTCTGTCCAGAGAGGACATTAGGTTGGTTGGATGGGTCAAGAACTCATCAACAGTCAGCATTGGTTTCTTTTATCCATGACCATGATTGCTCCTGTACCTTAACCAACAGTTTATTACTGTTACCAACCAAGGCTTACATGTGTCAGCCATGGATAAGCAATGTATTTTGTCATTTACTTTGGGTGACTTGCTGATGGGTTGACATTGGTCATATCATCACGATACACTGCTATCTTATATCCCAACATTGATGTGTGTCCACTTGAAAAAAGCAGCAATTTAATAAAACGCCCATTTTCCACCCATCCACCCACACAGGTGACTTCACTTGTTTTTTCTGATTAGATTATTGCTGATTATTTCCCTCACTTCTCTCTTAGCTTTGTTGCAACTCCTCAGGTGGGATAAATTACTCATTTATCATTTGTATTGATAGGTGGAGTACAGTGACCTCGCATAGCACAGCTCAGCTAAGCCCATCTGAGGAGAGGACTAACTGGCCAGAATAAGTGAAAGCACCTGTCTGTTTCGAACTTGATATGTGTCAAATGATTCAACGCTCTGCAATGGCCCCTGTTGTGTGATGCTCTTGAAGGTGTAGACAGATTCCTCTCCCATGGAGTCGCCAGCTGCTTCTTTTTCACCTATCAGTTAAGAGTTTCACAAGTTGAGGTTCAGGCCACCATGATCCCTCACCAGCTTCCAACCAGAAAACCAATTGTCTTTAATACAGTGCCTCCAACTTTGCTCTTTTCAAGATTGAAGAAGCTGTGTTTATAGTTGTGGATTAAGAGGTCAAGGTGTACATCCGGGTTACAACAGCTAGGTCTTCATTTAAATTTTTTCAGCTATGGCCGCTTGTATTTTTTGGATACAGGTAGAAATTGTTGAAATTAAAGACAAAGCACAGCAAGTTGGAGCTAAGCAATCTTACCGGTATACTCATAGCAATTGTCGCTCTTTGTCACAGAGTGAATGAAAAATTGTTAGGCATGATTACTTTTGTGGTTACTTTGGTGTTTGCTGTTCCTAGACAAGGCAAACATCACACACTAACTGGTACAACATGTCTTGATGATTCTATTGATGAGTAAAATCTGACTCTTAACTATAAATCAGCTCAAACACAGCAGGACCACCACGAAGCAGAAGTATGTTACATTCTTGGTTGCCTAGAAAAGCCTTTTAAACAGCATTTAGACTAAGAGATTCAAAACTGTCCTCTGAGACAAAATAATGGTGGAAAAACTGCATCGCACCCATCAAGGCCAAAACAAATCCTACCCTTCAATTCCTGTGAATCGACAGCCCTCTGGAGCCTCCTGGCCTTACCATCTGTTCGTATAGCACATCATGGGGTGATGGCATGGACATTGCTTGTGCTTCTCAAACAGTTAACAGTAAGCGTGGAGGCCCATGCCAACAGACGAAGGGGAGAAAAGCATTACTGATTAACATTACGTTATCAGCACAACAGTCCGCCCATTGTTCTGTAGTAAGAAGGCCTAATCCTGCTCTTAGCAGTCTGGAGGAGAGATGGAGGCTTTTGTTTTTTTCTATCCTGACGGGTTTCTGGGCTTGATGAGTTTGCCCTTCGCATGTCTGCAACTTTCCCTTTCACAGACAGTGACTCATCTGTGGCATGCAGGAATGGAGTGATGCAAACACACACGCGTGGACCCACACACTCATACCAAATCACCGTCTCAACAGATAAAGTCATAGTGAATGTGGAATCCCTTCAGAAGCTCGTCGCAGAAAACAACCAGACATTCTGCTCAGCCTTGGACTGCCGCTGAGAAGCACAGATGCCACTGTTTGTCCAAGGGTTGTGCATGTGTGTGTGTGTTTGTTTGCAATTGCTCAGGAGTGCGGCAGATGCCTCTGTTTGAGATGTCCTTGAAATGTGTCCCTGACCGCCAATTAGCACCGCCTTATTTGCCCACTGCAATGCCGCCCCAATTAGCATCAAACCAATACCTGTTACAACCTGCCATGAACCGCTATGAGCCGTCGCCACACCTCTGCTCCGCCACTTAAGGCATCAAGACCCAGGGGTCATCGCTGTTAAATGACTGTCACCGGGCATTTAATTATACTGCTGCTGCAGCTAATGGAATGACTGCTACTCTTATTTGTAGAAAATAAAGTGGTTAATTTTTTTAATTTATTTTTTCTGTTTATTTCACCACGGTAGTACAGGGACTATGGATCACCTGCTGATTATTTGTTAGTTTATCGATCCGCACCACAGTGTCTCATGCTGCACTCATCAGATTGTGAGAAATGATGCATCTCAGAGATTTGAAAAAGTGACACTGATTGCCCCAAAGGGTGAAAGAGGGCTGGGAGTGCTGAAGCAGTAAGTCCAAATTTTTCATTGTATTCACATACTCATTACTGGGCAGAAACATGAAAATCTATTTCTAGACATGTTAGTAAAGCTATGACATTAACCAGTACACATGAGAAAATCAATACTATGCAAGTTTGGCTACAACTGATACACAAACACAAAAGATCCAAATCAAATTCGGTGTGAAATTTGTCAAAAAACAATCTTGTCTAATGACTCTTCCGCTGTGCTCTTAATGTTAGTATGTGTGTGTGTGTTAGTGTGTACAACCCTCCCTTCTCTTATTAGCTAGTCTTATACTGCAGAGGTTTTCCAAAGTGGGCCTCCCCATTGGGGGTCAAAACAGTTTCAGGGGAATGGAGCCAAAAAATATTAGACAGTATTAGATTAGTTACTACATTAGTTATCAAACAGAGATCACACAGGTTAGCCTGAATGTGTGTAGTTTGGTTAAAGAGAGAGTTCAGTAGTTTTGGGGAGTTTTACTGGTTTACTGTGCCAAAATTAGAAACTAATAAATGCCTGAGGAAAGACATTTTTTCTGTATTTGGTGTAGTTTCAAGTTATGTCAAGAAAATATGAGGCTATCTTGTCTCAGTTGTTGAGTGTCTATGATCAAATAACATAGTCACGATCCCATAGGCATCCAGAATTTAGTGAAACAAGCAAATAAACTGTGGGGAGTGAGGGAGCGTCTCAGACTTTGAAAACCCAGCCTATACTGAAAGAAATGGCCGACTCTTGTCTAGCACCATGAAATCTTTGCAGTCTGCAAAACTCACCACACTATATTAAACCTTGCTACGTACAAAGGTGATGTGCGTCCTCATGGAGGCAAGCATCTTAGCGTAGCAGCTAACGCTGCTTCATAAGTATATTGACGTTGAGCTCCTCCAGATTTTTATTTCTATTTCTGTTTTTAGATGGTACTATACCAAGTCAGTGGAATTTCTGTAAAAATAATGTAAAATAAAAATAATAATGGGAAAATGCCATATACATATATTACATAGCACAGTAGAGGTCTTCACGTTCTGCCCAATTCCAAGTAAGTGAGAACCGACTCTGCACACGAGTCGATCCAGACTAATTGGATTGAGTAGTGTCTCATGGGGTCCATGTATCAATGTGTGTAATACCCAAATGGATCAGAGTACACCAGCTATCAGCTCTGATCACATGGTGCATCATAATTATCACAGGACAAAAACATGTGTTTACTGAGTCAGATGGAGAGTGTGAACTGTGAAGTTCAGGAAAAATGAAATGCACATTGCTCTTTTTGACCTCGGCTGCTTGTTAATTGGTGATACATCATGCTGCTGCCAGTGCTAGTGTTCCTATCTCTGGGTCTGACTGTCCATGGGGTCTCTTTTTGATTGAGGCCAAAATTTTGGACCCGTGAAGACCTGTAGGGTCCAACTGGGTTGGAAAGCAAGGGATTAGACTAATCAGACAGGTTGTAAACAGTAGGGGAGTTTTACAAATGATACAAGAGAAGAGTCTAGTAAAACTGGAGGTTTTTGTTTATGACCTCTGTGAACATCTGACATCTGGACTGCCATGTCCTGTCACCATATATGTACTGTACATATACAGATCTGAGCAATTACAGCATTGAATTAAAATGCTATCAAAATCAAAATAAATATTGATCCAAACTACAAACATAATCCTGTAAAAACACTGAATATTCCTGTAACATACAGATGATAAACACACATTTCAAATATTATTATCTGAGAAGTTTGTTTTCATAAATGAGAAGAAATGAGCTTCATGAGCTTTATTGCTCTCTGTGTTTTTAATTAGTCCTCATAATTAAAACAATCCTGCATGTTTCCTTGTTTTGAATTAATAATAACATAGTACTGTCATCTCTCATATTACTCGCTGCTGTGCTGTTTGTGTCTGTGTGCATCTAGAACTCACGTGAGTGTGTAACTGTCTGAGGTTTGAGTGCCTCCATTCACGTTTCTGTGTGTGGGAATATATTTCATTCATGAGCATGACCCTCTTTTAAATTCTGGTTCAAAGCATGCCCCAGTCACGCAATGAGTCACACACACACACACACACACACACACACACACACACACACACACACACACACACACACACACACACACACGAAGACTGAATGAAGACAGACATGCACCCAAGCCTGTGGTGAACTTTGCATTATCTTTATTATTATTATTATTATTATTATTATTATTATTATTATTATTATTATTATTATTATTATTTAATATGTGAGGAATTAACTGACAGATGAAAAATATGTTCTGAGTTAAAAACAAGATGCAATATTCTACTAACAGTGTGTCAAAGACGTAACCATGGCTGATCCTGAACAAACCCTCATTTGTGATAATGTTATATAATGAGAAATCACTGATTGTAAGGTAGGTGGTTTCAATTTTAAATTTATTTGAGATTATAGGTATGTGTGTGGTAGAATAATCAGGGATTGAATGATTTGGGTTTTAATGCTTTATCGTCCAAGAAGGATCTGCAGCAATAAGATGTGAGAAATATTTTAAATTATTTATTTACAGTCTATTTAAACTCTTTAAAAGTCTATGTCAAGGAATTACCATTACAGTAATTTGGAAGCTTTCCATTTGGATTCACTAGTCTGCACATCAAATATTCCAGACACCATCATTAACCCATGGCGGTGGAGATTTTGTTAGAGCAGGACCAGCTTTTGACATTTTTAAGGGAGCTACAGTGTCCACAGTGGCAGCATGTTGTTTCATGAATCTGTTAGCCAGCTCTTTCACAGAAGGTTAAACCTAACTGATGGCTTCTGATGTAGACTATGTGAGGGAAGAAATATTACAGACAAGTTTGAAATTGTGTCCCTTTCTTAAGAATCAAATTTATCATCATATGTATGTAAAAGCTAAGTTGAGCTTCCGTCACCACATAAGGATGATAATGGATTTGCCCCGAGTCTATGAGTAGAAACTCTGAGTGGTGTTCTATTGTACTTTTTGTAGTAGGAGGTTGGAAATGTTTCAGGTTGCCTTGAGACTTTACAGGTAGGCTGTCAGGAGAGTCTAACAATAAGGCCATTGAGATGTTTTATAGGAAGGGTAGGTGTAGTATTTTTTGGAATTTGATCCATACTAATGGGCTAAAATTTAGGTCTCCGCTACATCAATATAGATATGTGTGTGTATACAGTATATATAGTGTCAGTTATGACAACAGGAGAGACATACATAAAAGACTGGAGGTGTAATTCCACAATAGAAGCCCCATGAGGCTGTAATGATCAATTTACACCAGAAAACTTGGACAGTTGAAACATTTACAGACACCATGTGAAGTCTGGCCTGAAGGTGACACTAAGAAGAGGCCACAGTGTAACGTAAGTAAAAAGGGTTTATCCTCTGATGTGCATGACAATGTCCAGAGATTTGCACAGCAGCCACCCTTATCTTTTGACTGACCTCACATGGAACTCATCTTCAAGTGCTAAGTCCTAATCAAGTGTAGGCCATTCTGATTAATTATTGTCAGCATTAAATCAATATATGGCTCATGTCATTATACTCCCAATATGGCCAAATGTTTGTGGAGGTGTAAACATTACACCTATACATCATTGAGCATTTCATTCCAAAAGTTTTTCTAGTATGGTGAGTACAGATTATTCAGTGGTGTTACCATTAGGAATGGGGCAGTTTTATTGAAACAATCCAAATGATTAAAACTTTATTCTTATGCCTGCATGTTGTCGAAGAAAACTTAAAGGAGGAAAATGGCCCAGTTTCTTTTTGTGTTGTTAAGACTAATCTGAACACCAAAATTTTTACACCACCATTATACTGATATATTAACTTGTATGTACTTGAAGCCTAAAACAAGTGACATGTTTAGAGATCCTATTTAGTGACCCTTGCCATGTCTGATCTGTTCCTCTAAACCAAATACTGTAATACTTAATCAGAGCCATGGAGCCTGTAAAGGTCTTATCAATATAAAGATCCACATAGACACACAGACAGTCAAAGGCAGACAGATTTAATTCTGCTCATAACATTTAATACATGCACAAAAAAGTATGGGTGGATAATGTGTAGGAAAATGGTGGGGTCTGTAAGAGAGGTGCACGGTGAGGGGATGGATGGGAGAAGGGGTACGAATGGGCGCGTGAGTAAGTTAGGCTCATGGGGGTAGGAAGAAGGCCTGGTGTAGGAAGCAAGGCGGGTGTAGGAAGCAAGGCTGGTGTAGGAAGCAAGGCTGGGGTAGGAAGCAAGGCTGGGGTAGGAAGCAAAGCTGGGGTTTTAAGAGGAAGAATGTTCTGATGATGTTTTACCCGAGCCGGACCAGCAGCACGCTTCTTCTCTGGACCGTGTGTCTGTTTTCCTTTTTCTTCCTCTACAGTTTTGACTTCCTTTTCCTTCTCCTCCATTCCCATCTTCTCCTTCTCCTCCTTTACCATCTTCTCCTTCTCTTCCATTTCTACCTTTTGCTCCACCTTCTGGTTCCCAATTTCCCTCTCACTCTCCTTTTCCATTCTTCCCTTCTCCTCTTTTATAACCTCTAAGTCTTTTTCTCCCCTTTTCACATTTTCCTCCTCTTCCTCCCTGTTTTTCTCATTCTCTCCCTCCTCCTCTTTCATGTTCTCCTCCTCTTGAGCCTTTTTCACCAACTGCTTCTGCTTCTGCTCCTTTGTGTTGACAGTGAGCTTCTGAAAAGAGAAAAACAGTATACTTTTTACTTCACATGCAAAAGCTCATTTTGAGTCAATTTAACTCAAACTCAGTCCAACAAGTCATTATTCTGAGGTACAGTGACGAGTCGAGGCAGCGTACCTGAAGCTGGCTGGTTTTAGAGATGAGGCTCGCCTCCAGAGCGTCACACCTGCTCTTCCACTGCTGTTCACTCTTCTGCAGCTCATTTTCTTTCAGAGTCAGCTGGTACAGGGTATCCATGTGCGCCCACATTCTCTTCCGCCTTCTCTGGATGGCCCTTTTGAGGAGCTCATCTTTTTGTTTCAGCTCCTCTTGGAGGAGCTGAAACTTGTTTTCCTGTTCCCTGTTTTTCTCATTCTCTCCCTCCTCCTCTTTCATTTTCTCCTCCTCTTGAGCCTTTTTCACCAACTGCTCCTGCTCCTGCTCCTTTATGTTGACAGTGAGCTTCTGAAAAGAGAAAAACGGTATACTTTTTACTTCACATGCAAAATCTCATTTTGAGTCAATTTAACTCAAACTGAGTCCAACAAGTCATTATTCTGAGGTACAGTGACGGGTCGAGGCAGCGTACCTGAAGCTGGTTGGTCTTAGAGATGAGGCTCGCTTCCAGAGCGTCACACCTGCTCTTCCACTGCTGTTCACTCTTCTGCAGCTCATTTTCTTTCAGAGTCAGCTGGTACAGGGTATCCATGTGGGCTCGCAGTCTGTTCCGCCTTCTCTGGATGGCCCTTTTGAGGAGCTCATCTTTTTGTTTCAGCTCCTCTTGTAGCTGGTTCACCTCGGTCTGCTTGTTGTCCAGCAGGCCAACCTGCTCCTTGAGGGCTTTATTTTCATCTTTGAGAGACTTGATCTCAGTGATGGCAGAGTACAGGGCTTCTCGGAGTCCCTGCACAACTGAGTTTGGAGAGTGCTGCAGCTGTACTGCAGGCGGCCCGTTTGGACCGTAAAAGGCAGAACCAAACTCAGCTGGCACAAATGGCTGAAATACAGAAACATGCATTGTCTTACTTTGACATTGGATACAGAGCCAACAAGTTCAATTCATGCACATTCTATGAAAACTAAACATTTTTAGACTATAAACTAGTATTGAGCCTATATTTTAAAAATATTTTTTTATTACCAAAGACACACCACTGAAATGCTGCCACATCAATTTTTGCTTAAGTTAAGTTTGGATTATATTATTTTGGTGGAATTTTGGATCATAGTTTTCAATCAGGCCTTACACACATGCTTAGTTAGTTATGTTATGCAAATTTCACTTTTTTTCCCTCTTTTAATCCAATGATTAGCAACACTGACAGCAGAAGTAATTTGTTTTGGCATGTGGAGTGAAAAAATATGGCACATTTTTGCCCAAGAAACCCTGAGACAACCATTAAACAATCCAAACATATCAGAGGTGCTGTGTTTCTCAATGTTGCTCACTGGATACAAGAAATTATTAAAATTATGCTGCTTTAACAAAGTGTATGAGAACATTCATCTGCTTTCTACAAAATGTTTTTAATGGTTTACTGGTCAAAATATTGAGAAATATCAGCAAACAGTTCAGAGTGTGTGTGTGGAAATCTTACCAAGTTTCTTGCCAAGAAATATTGCGCGTCCATACCGGCACAGCGATGGTAGTTGTTGCACTTCACAGTTGAAGTTGAAGTTGAAACTGTACAAATTGTACTGTAGTTTCAGAGTTAGTAGTAGTCCTTTCTGACACACTTGTTGTTGAATGTGTATATCTCGTATTTTCCAATAATCGAGGGTTCGCTTTCACCAAAGACAGAGGTAGTACTCAGTTCGGATCACTGAATGCAAATGAAGTTTTTCTGCAGAGGCTTGTCTGATATTTCACATGATGTCAGTGTTATAGAATAATGTCATAGGTGAGAGTTCTCATTCTGTGTTCCTAAGTCTCAACATTCTAACCAAAGCTCAGGAGAAAAAATAAATTTAAAAACAAACAAAACACCTTGAGACAGTGTTGATCTTTTTTTTTATTGTCACAGGAAGTGAACAGACTCTTAAAAGTCACAGGGACACTGTCACTATCAGTATCATGTATTTCTACTTACACACCAGGAGCCCACACTGTTAAAACATAGCAAATCAGTGAGCACAAGAGCTCTGTCAGGCATAAAGACCGTGATGTATATCTCTTTAAACAGTGTTTTCTTTTAATATATATTAATAGATGATATCAATGGTCAGCAAATGGTCTGCTGCCAGTGGGCCGAGGCCATACCTCCTCATCACTTACATCTTCCCATGTTATGGTGCAACAGAGAAGATATATTTGCATAAACAGTGTCATTGTTTGCCAGATTACTGTTAATTTGGGTTGGTTAATGACAATTTCATAAGTCAATTAATGAGTCATCTATTCTTAAAATAATGTTATGTAGACGTACTTGATCAGCCGTATTTTTACTCAGTCTTATCTCTGTCTTAGACAAAGAGGATCATGGATTTTATTTCAAAACCAGTCAAGACCACGACTGTATGAATATCTCTAATTTGTCTATGCATTTTTGATTGGTTTAATAATTAGTGAGTTTCATAGTGACACATGTTTTTCTGAAAGTCATCAACGGCAGCCCCAGTTGTAGATATCTGTTTGTAGAGAACAGTATTTTCCGAGGTATGTAACATTTGGGTCTATAAGTATAAATGGTCAAGGTTAATTCAACATGCACCATATTTGAAGCAGATAAATGTATCTAAATAATAATTGCACTGTTAAAATGTATATAACTGTGTATAATTATTTATTTATGTTGTATAATTTAAGTATAAGTATAAATGTGGGACAGTTGAAAAAATTCGGGACAGCTATGGAACACTAAGTTAATTTAAAGCCCGGCACACACACACACGCACACATACTCACAGCAGCATTTCAATGCATTAGCAAGATGTGATCATCCATGTGTCAAGACAGTCCTGAGTGTGTGTGTGTGTGTGTGTGTGCGTACAGCATTTTTTTAACCTATAGGATCAACCAAGATTAGACTGGCTTCCATGTCATGTCAGTTGAAACACCACACAAACACACTTACACACATACACACAATCAATAAAATAGTGATATGTAAGATGTAGAAAATTCAGAGCAAAAGAGACAGGTGAGAAATGAGAAGAATATTGTGAATAAATGAGAAGAGAAACATGACAAATGCAGTTGCTGGTTGATAGAATATGAAACGATGTGAATCATATTCTGTAAAATAAACCTTTGTAGACCTTGGACAGATGTTTTAGACAGTGCTCTCCACCAAATCACCAAATCAGGGTAGAATGCTAAAATGTATTAAATGTATTTAAATGTACTCCTGCTGAGTCATTTCTGTGTTTTAAGTTTTAAATTTATTTACGATTTGATTTTATCTTCTGTTTTGCATCATGTTTGTACATTCAAATGTATATTATTGTGTATTATTTGATATGTATTCATGTCTCCTTTGCAAATGAGAGCTTAATCTCAATGGGACTTACCTCATGAAATGAAGGTTACATATGATGTGTGTCTCAGAATATAACAGGAACATATTTACAGTCAGTTGGGACAGTCATTTAGACTGGAACATTAGTTATTATATGAAAAAAATGGTTGTTCTGTGAACATTTAACATGAATTTAAACAACTGGTCTGGATTAGCAGTACTTTCCTGACACTGTGTCTACTCAGGAGACATAGTGTAAGCAGCATGGCAGAGCAGGAGCAGCTTCAGCTTCCTCCATCTGCACAGGATGTGTTCACTGTATCCACCAGCTAGTCTCTAACTGTGTCTGTCTACTGCTTGGTGCTAGGCAGGTATACTGTCAGAGGAGATGCCTCCTGCTGGTTAAAACAAGGTTGAAGCTAGCAGTGAGACTGAATCCATCAGTAAAGTAAAGGCCAGAAAATCAAAAACCAAACATGTTTTAAACATTATAACGCTGCTTCTCTGTAGAGTTCAGGGGAATTGCAGAAAATCCTCTGTGGGTTCATCACTCATGAGTAACACTTTTCACATTGCACTTATTTGACCCATTGTTCATAAAAATGTATTAATTAGTGCCTCTTTAACCTTTTTCTGTGAATATCTGCTTGGCTCCAGGCAACAGTTTGAGGTTTTTACACGAGGCAGAGCAGATGTTAAAGTCATAGAAAACAGGCACAAGCTACTGGAAATCAGCAGTTTCACTGCTAAATAACCGGTATCGGCCTTCAAAAGCCATGTTGGTTGAACTCTAGTGTTCAGCTGTGTTATTCGAGGAAGGCAGGAATCCTGCTGATGTTGGTCATTTTTATTTTGGGAGCGATTAGTCTCTCCATTTGCATATTGGTAGCGCCTGATCTCCCTGGCACTCGTTCATTCATCCATATGCAATACATCTGGAGAGGAATAATTTTCTTCTCTAGCTTCAGGCTGTTAGAAAAAAAACACAACACCTCAAGAATGGTGTGGTGCTTGTGTTTAATGTATGAATTATATGCATGAAGCCTTTTTCCTTTCCTTTTTTTTTTTTTTTTTACAGTGGATTTGAATTCCAAATTAACTCAACGATATGAAAGGAATGGGTCAACTAGGTCTGTGCTATAAAAAAGGAGAGGCTTTAATGTGTTTCTTATTGATCTCCTGGGGTTCAGTGGGGAAGAGAAGGTTAAAAAATACATATGATCAAACAGATCATGTGATCAACAGCTGACTTGATACCCTGCTACAGTTCACTGCCTGATAGAGCAAACAAAGTAGAGCCCAAGTTTAGCAAAGTATGTGTAAATCCATGGGTCGGTCTTGCTGGCTATCAAAATACTGAACTCTTACACTATATAGCAACTATTTCTGCCCTTTTTCTGATTGTTTCCTCTTCTAACATTGGCATTCATCCAACTTTTATGGAGGTCCAACATTGATGCATTGTCTATTCTTTAGATATTTGACTGCAACCGAGCCCTTTTTAATAACGTAATGCAGCAGAGCTAAATATGCACAGCAAAACACGGGGAATTGTTTACTCAGAGATAACTGGTGAATATAATTTGTAATAAGTTTTAAACAGTTCCACTAAAACAATACCCTGCAGCAATATTTTGTGAAGCAAACTTGCAGCAAAACATTGGATCTTCAATGGACAAAGCAAACATCATGCTACAGGCAACAAAGCGTGAGTCAAATCACATTTTAACAAAATGGTAACAGCTGAGAGCTTCCCTTAAAGGTGCGATCAGTAGCTTAATATTTTAGTGGCTCTTTGCACAGCAGGGGTTTGCTGATCAATGTCTGTCACTTCTCTGTTTGTCTGCTTGTATTTGAAGCTTTGAGAACAGGCAGAGCTGTGCTGTGGTGACAAATCTAATACTCTGTAGTTTCGTCAAGGTCTTCTTTTTCTTAATGTCCATTAGTGTGCAAAGGGGTGAAATGCATTTAATATCTCTGCTGAGTTCACCTTTACTAGTAGCTCACAGGACAAACTGGCATGGCCACTCAGTGGTTAGCACCACCATCACCTCTCAGCAAGAAGGCCCTGAGTTTGGATCTGGCCTTGCAATGTTGGAGTTCTCCTGGTTTCTTTATGGCAGTCCAATCATAGGTGAACTGGAAATATGACCTTGCTCATGCACAAGTCTCCAGAGTCAGTTCCTCTTATAATTTTAAGTTGCTATCTCAGAGTTTAGGCTTAGTATCCCATCACTGAATATTTAATTGCAAATCTTATCAATCAAAGTTGGTATGAGGATTTTTATTTTATCAGCCACCTCTTGGCTAATCCAAAAAATGGGCAAAGATGTGGAGCGTGGGTGGGGCTGAGGCGTGCTGAATGAAGCCTGGTTGCTCAAACAAGCCTCTAACGGCACCCACATGTCAATCAAGGCAGTCTGTTAATTATGCACAACTTTAAGCATTAATATACGGAACGGATTAATTATATAGAAATTCAGTCGTCATGAACATCAAAATGAACTATATAGAGACCAAAAACATTTTTTTTGTACCAGGGTATAAACATGTTTATTTCTGCTAAAGTTGGACATTTTAACATGGGGGCTTATGAAGATTGACTTCACGACCACAGAGGTTGCCACTTGGCCTTTAAGTTAGCCAGCTAGCTATGTGATAGAATAATATAGGACAATATTGCGCACCATGATAGTCAACTTTAGCTATTGTTATGTATTAATTCCAAGATATATTTCCTGCTGGCATGTCTTACAATACATTAGAAAAACACTTTTCCTTCCATAATTCAGAATGAGGATCTTAAAATCTGTCAGTTTAAAGACAGTTAAAAAGCATGAAAATACATAGAACATTTAGCTCAGCCTGTGTTGAAAATGTGAGTCAATCAATGTGAGTGTGAAAGAAAATAACTTCAATCTAATGGATCAAAAAACAACTAGAGCCACTGCTGGATAACAGTGTTTATCAGCATGCTCTAATACTGCAATTCACCCTCTAATAACTATTTACACAGAGGAGGCCATTTTCTGTTATTCCCCTAAATCATTCAAGTCTGTACAAGCTTATTGATGTACTGTATCTCCTCCATGCTTGTGCCTCTGTGTGTCTGGGAAACTCTGCTTCACTTGGCATGTTCCCTCTGCTCACTCTCCTCTCAGACAGCAGCAGGGGTGCAGTCACACGCTGTGAACACAAACCATTGGCAAGATCTCTGGTTAAACTGGGACATTCTACACACTGGCTCCTATAGAGGAACACGCAAAACATCCACACACATGCTACAGAGACATGCTGATACACATTCAAACATTCATACACCTGCAAACTTGCATGCAAGCTTGCATACATGACATGTGAAATGCTGACACAGGCACACTGCCTCACTCTTCTTCTTCTGTGGATATATGTGTGTATGCATATATGCTGTCCACCTGCCTCGTGAGCAGTTTCCTTTGTATTTTCTGCTTTATTCCTCTTCATACGTGTGTATGAGTGTGTGTGTGTATTTTTGTGTGTGTCCAAACTGCTTTGTGTTTTCTGGTTTCAGTGCTCGCCCACGTGAAAAACCTTTTATCTTTAGTGGCCACGTGTCCTGCTTTTATTTAAGCCTTTTATTGGATTGCAGCTCTTTTCTGCCTTCGTCTTCTTCCGTCTGCACTCAGTCAAAATTCTGCCTCTCTTGTAGACACTATACAAAATAATGTATGAAATAATATCACATCATTTAAAATGTAAATTTAATGTCCACAGTGGAAGTTTATACTCATCCTCACAATACTAGGTTACAGCACGTTTTCCTTTGCATCATTTTTTTAATCATTAGTCACAAGGGGTTGCTTTTTTTTTTATCTTCCAGAGAAGACCCCTAAAACAACAGGTTATCAGGATTCTTCATAATAATTCTTCAAATTTTTGATACATATATTCTGGACTTTTATAAGTATCAAAAAGAGAAAAAAAATAAATATAGTATAATACAATTGTATTTAAAAAAAAAAAAAACAGCAAGTTTTTTTTTTTTTTAATGTGGAATTACAACTGTTTTATTTTCACATTTATTTTGTCATGTGGGGCTACATGTCTTGACAGCTTCCATAACAAATATTGTTTCCACTTCCGTCAGAACATTTTTTTTTAGGATTTTCCTTAATATATAAAAAAAAATATATAGTCACTAATAATGAATGGGTTGGGTTGGGTATGTGATATTTACATGTATATTTTTAATTAAGCATCAAAATGTTTTTAGTATTGAAGTTTAAAAGGCAATATTAAATTGAATTTACAGTAATAAAATATCAAAAATAATATTTAAGTTTTCACTAGGTGTCATCTGTACTGCAGTATATGTCCCACAAAAAAAAAAAAAAAATCATTTCTATTTTCAGGTATTGTTCGTGGTATTTTAGAATTTGTCATTACCTGATAAATGATAAAAAGTTGTTGATGACTCATCCTGCACTCGTGGTAGTGTAATTTTACATCTAATGAAATCCTTTCTTTGATACGAGTACAGTGCTTCCTGTTTCATACAGGCTACATTTCAACGCTGCTACATTTATCTATGGCCTCACTAATTACTGTATAAAACCACAACTTTATAAATGTATTCACTGATTTTGGTGAAACTGGATCAGACTTTACACAGAATATATCTGCTGGTTTTCCCTCTGATGTCCTTCTGCTGCTCAGCTTCAACTTTCTGTGATTTACAGAGTTTCCTGATGGACACATAGCTTTAGCATAATGACTTGTTAAAGTAGCTAACCACTAAACTGCTGCTAAGTGAATCTGCCATTAGCAGGCAACAGAACTGGGCTCAGCAGTCGGATCAGACCCAGTTCGAGCACAGCCTCTGAAACCACAGGGAAGTTACTACAGTACCAAGGCTTTCCTGAGGTTCACTGGAAAGTAGACACTGACACTAAATCATAGCTCTACCTGAAGTGCATGGCAGTGGGGTTTGTAACACATAGTGCTATTAGTGCTATTGTCTACTGTTAAAGCTAATCATTATCGCTGCTCACTATCTGCCTGTTTGTTTTTTTTTTACAGGAAACCCACAATAATCCACTGTTAGGGCCAAATCATGGTTGAGCCTTACAGACCTAAAAAGACAGAGAACACCAGCACTGGCAGCAGCATGATGCTCCACCAGTTAACCAGTAGACACGGTGGAAGAGAGCAGCAGAACATGTTATTTTCCCCTGCTCAGCACATGCTCTGTCTGTTCAAAGACACATTTTTCTGCTGTGGTGATTATGATGCGCCACGTGATCAGAGCTGAGAAAGAGTGCGCAGATCCACTCAGGAGCGTCTGAGTCCTGATTCAGGTCCTGGTTCAGTGGAAATCAAATGTGTCCTGTTTGATACATACATTTATTTTTCACACACACAAGTCTGGAGAAATAAAAGAAGAAAACCCAGTGTCTGACTGCTCTGCAGCTTCTCCATACCACATAATAAATCAGCTTGTTTTTGTCTACTACAGCACTAAATATGAAACGTGTCATTCATTTCAATTCTGACCTATAAATCCTCATAAACTCATCTTTGTATTCAATAGTCTTGTGTATTCTTACTGAAATCTTGTATACTGCATTCACATTCGTTTCTCCTCCTCTGAACTCTTCCTCTATCCTCTCCCTTCCTGTTTTTTCCCCACACTGGGAAGAGTTAGTTTAGTCAGGGCGACATGCCTTTGGCACTGCTTGAAAATCAGGTTTCCCATTAAGCCTCGGAAAGTTGAAACTGGGGGCAGGATGTGTGCGTGTGTAAGTGTGGCGATGGACTTTTTGAGGAGTTCTTGGCAGAGAGAGTCAGTTTAACGCCAGCAGCCTCTGAGTGGCTGTTTAACAGATTGCTTGAATAAAATGTAAGTTATATAAGAATAAACATGACATCTTTGCTCTTTTCGGTTTGGCAAAAAGTGCCCCAACAAAGTAAGAAAGTGTATCATTGAGAACATGAAACAGATCTTTTGAATTGGAGAATATGTATTCTATTCATCATGCATTATCTTTAGCTGTAATAATGCTGAATTAACATCATTTAAAAGGTAAATTCAGGCAAAGTAGCTCTTTATCTTCACAGGGAAGGTGCGGGTATTCAGATTTAACATTTCACCCTCGAGCAGTTCAAACCGATAAATGCTGTTATCAGTTCCTCCACGTCCAGCCTTTTAAATCTCTGCCCAGTTAAAATGACTGCGAGCGCTGGCAGTCGTACATGACACATTGTGAAATGACAGACAAGAGTCTTCTCAATCCATCCCCCAGCTTTTCGTTGCAATATATCGTCCAAGTTTATTGCATCGATTTTTGTTGCACCTTAATCTTTCTGCCGGGTCGTGCCAACTGCTCACGTTTTTGAAGGTGTTCGCCTCCTTGTGTGCTTTCTACAATCCCCAAAGCAATCCCCTGTAACCTTTCCTCAAAATGCAAAAGAAAGGTTACATCTGTGAAACTCTCTGGGTGTTAATATTCTTGCCATCTCATTTTAGTGGCAGTGTTGGCTCGACATTTTTGGTGTTCATTTAGCAAAATGAGTTTGAAAGTCACCTCTTGTCTTTTTTTTTCATTTTCCTCTCTTATTTTCTTTCCGTCTGCTTTGGGCATCTGAACTTCTCATCACACTAAGTGTGCTGTCAAGTTGGATTAGTCCATGAAGTTTAACTTGTGGGTATTTTTTTTTTATTACAGGAAAGACACTCTAGGCTTATGTCTGAAAAATAAACCTTTGCTGAGTTGCAAGTTCAAAGTTTATCCATTTATTTTCTGCAGGCCATTTCACCCACCGATTATTCCTCCTGAGTCTAAAGTTTTCTGCTGCAGCTTAGCGATACACGTGTGGCATCATCAATAGTCAGGCAACGGGGGAAAGAAGGGCGAGAACAGAGTGGGGTGACTGGGAGGTCGGCTCCTGCCTCTGCCGTGGTGGGGGGGCTTTACTATGGGGAGGAAAGAGAGGATGAGCAGGAACAGAACCAAAAAGCAACCAGAGACAAGTTGTTAAACAAAATTAAGGAGATTGTGTGAACTCACAATTAATGTCAGGAAGTTCTATTATTATTTTGATCTATTGCGTACTGTGTGTAATTCTAGATGTATCGGTTTGTTGTGTGAGTGACATTACACTTCCTAATCACCTTTTCTGTCAAAACATCAGGCTGCTATGATCAAGCTATTTGACTGACAGGTCTTGATGCTCATATAAACACTATTTTTAAGCAACATTATGTAACTTTTCTTAAAATAACAGGTTGACTATCATAGTAATGCTACACTGACTTGTAATAGGTGGTAGGAAATTGGTGTCTCTGTCATTCCCACTCCTCCCTGTATGCCTGTTCTCACATTATGTAGGCTAGTTCTGGGCAACGGGTTGGGAGAAATGTGTGACAATTCATGGCACTAAGTCACACACAACCCAACTATTTCACTGATTTCTGTGAAACTGGATAATATTTTATGGAGAAAATGTTTTCTGGTTTTCCCTCTGATGTCCTCTGGCTGCTCCGCCTCAACTCTCTGATTTACAAAGTTTCCTTATGACCAGTAAAGTAAACTGCTGCCGACTGTAGTTACTGTTAGCAAATGGTAGCTCAGTTTGTTAGCCATACTGCCTTGGACAGAATACTTAGGGTACAGGGCACTCGTTGTTTACACTAGTAGCTCAGGAGCTTTAGCTTTCTTGGTCTAGTGAGTAATATTAGCTGGCTGCTATATTTGTGTTGTTGCTTTGAACCAAATGCTAATGTTCATATGATAATGCTAACATGCTGTTGTTGAGCTCAGTGTTACCATGTCCAACTTTGTCTGATGTGTTAGCAGCAGCCAAATCACTAACTGTTAATTGCATACAATTAATCAAGTGTTGCTACCCTACCAATATGAAGTTGGAGGTGGCCAATTGAATCCCTCCATTGTCTGCACAGCTTTAGTTGTTAGTTGTTGTGCAGACATCTTAGGCCAGAAAAAAGGGGCTCTAACAGATTACGCTAGTGCTCTTATCAGTGTCGGGCAAGGTTGTAGAGTTTCTGAATTTGCAGACCTGGTGGTTGACAGAGAACTCAAAAGTACAAGAGTTTGTTGTTTGTTATTTTGACAGCACTAGTTTGAGTCTGACATATACAAACTCCCTTTCTCCAGCTCCTCCTGCCTCTCCCCTTCAGTGTTCCCTCCACTTCCTGTTATCACTCCTCAACTTTTCCTTTCTCTTCCTCTGTGACTCAACTATCTCCTCACCTCCAACCACATTTGTCTCCCCCCTCTCTCTGATTCAACACTGCCCCTTTGGCTGTGTTGCAGGAAGACGGGTTTATCATCATCATTATCACCATGTTAATTCCAGAGCCTTATCTTCCTAAATAAAGTGTGGTTTTGTCTTTTTGTGCTGACATCCTCAGGCTGCACTTGAATGTAGCTTATTTCTATCTTGCTCCACTTAGCATTGAAATGAACCGGTTTTTGGGGGACTAGCACTAACGTAACTTGCATCAGCTCCGTGCAAGCTAATAGGGGTATCAGCAGTTGCCTGCATCGGAGGACATCAAAGCGAGCAATTCCCTCTGAACACAGAATCTGGGTGCACACAGCGGGCACGAATGCAAAAAACATACACTCAGGCATGCACGTACACACACACGCAGGCTCGTGCACAGACGGGTGCATTCAGCGGGCATGAGGGAAGGGGTAGCTTCTTGTTTTCACACAGCATTTCCATATATGTTAATAGCATTCTTGTTATTGTGCAGAAACAGCCGGTGGTGTGATGAAGTGATGAGCTGTCCTGGCTGCAGGGAAAGAGGACAGACAGGGTAAGAAAATAGCACAGTCTGTGTAAAGTGTTTTTTTTTTTTTTTTTCAGGCATTTATTTCCCCCCCCAAAAAACACACACAAACTATACACAGAGAATGCACATACATACAATTGATTTCCCGCCATTGTCCATGTTAGTGCTGATATGAATGATGTGTTTGATGTGGAGCACACTGAAGTGAGTCATTGATGTTTCTGCTAACACCACATGATTATCCTGTGAACGGCTTCATTTGATGGCGCTTCTGAAAAACCAGCATGGGAACTGGGTCATGAAATTTTCCAACGTTCAAACAATCATACTCCAAAGCTAGATGAATGGGGTTTATTTGGAAAAGGCACATTTTTGACTGGCTAACTGATGTACTATCATGTGTGACTGGTGCAATTGCTGCTCCTTTTATCTACACACCGCCATGACAAACAAAACACATTAGGGTTATCAAAGTGCTGTAATCATGTTCGGTGGAGGAGCTTTTTTTTTTTTTTTTTGCCTATTTGTTGTATAATTTGATTTGCTCAGTGAGTGGCCAGAGTTTGCTGCTCATTATCATCTGAATAATTCATAATGAATTATGTTTGTAATTTCTGCTTGGTTATCAAATCTCTTTGATGTCATGAAACAAATGGATTGAACAGAAAGAGGTTAATATCTTTTACGCATATCATTTTCAGCTAGTAGTGACCCAGTCTCATCATGATTTCAACATACAGAATCAGGGTCGGCTTTCTAAAAACAGGAACGATGGACAGTGCTTACAGACTGGCAAATAGACACAATTATTAAGAGGACTGAAGTGTTCCAACAAGAAATGACTTCAGCCAGTTGTTGAACTTTGGACTGTTGAATGTGGGTTTTGTTTTGGTCAAGGAAGTGTGATTTTTTTCTTGCATGGATCTATTTGTTTTTTGGACTTGCTGAAGTGACTGAGCATCATCTTGGGGTACATTCTCTATAGCTTCCGCCATCTCATTATTTTCCGCAATGTATTTAAATGCATTTCACAGTATCACATTTGAAAAGTTTGATGAAGATTTGAAAAAGGTTTTGCGTCCACTTCAGGTGTTTTTTTTGTCTTTTTCTACAAAGAGTTAAAGTCCTTAATGGAAGATGGAAACACTTTTCCCAAATAAGTTCTGACATAATGAACATCAAAATGACGGATCAGCTGGTTCCGCTCCGACAGTTTCCTCATGGCTCTCATGGCTCTATAATACAATATAATACATCCATGATGGCTCCACACGGATCTGACGTTACTTTTTCTTGTTTCATTCATCATCTTGTGCCTTTTCTTCTGGTTTTCTGTGGAAAAAACATTATGACCGTTGGACTGATCAATTTGATTTCATCATGATGATGACTGGATCAAATCTGTTCTAGTGTGGGTCAGGCGGTGCTGACAGTCAGGAGATAAAATGCTGTGTCTAAGGACTGTTTTGTCTCCACATCCAGTCTCTGCCTGGCATTCTCACAGGTTTTTAAGAATACTTGATATTTTAGGCTGTAATCAGGACTGCTGGCATCTTGTGTACAAGAGAAAAACACAATTTGCAAATTGCAATGTGCTGTTAGTGAGAGAGTATCTATTATTTTCTTATTTGATCATTAACTTCATCAGAGTTTTGGGCAGAGCCACAGCTCGCCCAAGGTTCACCTCATTTTGATGGAAATCACTTGCTGAGCTCAGCTTGTAGCCTTGCTCCCCTCATCTCTCCATCGACTATCTCATCCACGTTTAGCCTTTTCTCTTGTTTGCCTGTATTGTCTGAAACATGTAAGACTTGTGGGTTGTGTTTTTGAGATTTGAATGGATAGAATTTAGCTTGGAGCTTACAGGTCTGAAGTTTGCTTCTCTGCACATCTTTCCAACTTGTTTGGATGAGTCAGTTTCGTGCGTCTCCAAGTGAGGTAGTCAAGGTTGTCTTGTGGTATTCATCATGAGGTGAAGTGCAGTTGAACACAGTACTGCGAAGAAGATTGGCGAAGTGACAGTAAAGTAAAATGTATGTTGTAGCTTGAAAAAATCATGCGATTGATTGGTTGAAACCTAAAATAATTACTATAAAGTTATTGGGTAGGTCTTTTCACAGTAAGTTCAGGTTTGCTGCTCCAACTGTTGTGGTCTGGGCATCTGATCAAGATGTCACCCAGCTGTCCCTGTGAAGGGATGCAGGCTGATTGGGAAGAGACTCCGTACAGGCTGGAGGGATCAGACTGTAAACTCTAGCTGACCTAGGAACGCCTCGGGATCCCTCAGGAAGAGCTGGAGGCTGTGACTGATGAGTGGTATGGACTACACTCATTAGTCTGCTGTCACTGCGACTTGGATAAATGCACAGATGGATGGATGAGTGGGTAGAAGGTTGCCAGGTACATCGATGAAGACAAACAAGCTAGTATATCTTAATCAAGTCTGCATGAAATGTTAAATCATATTTTAACAAAACAATAACTTTGTGTCCACTGGTTGTTTCTAATATTACAAATTAATTGGCTATAATAGCTAGGCCACTTCTGAAGAAATTGATAATTTGTTCCATCAGTTATTTAAGCAATATTGATGATTGATTGATGATATGATTTTGTCTTTACTTGTGGAAGCTGTATCACATGGACATTGACATATTACATTTACATTTAGTCATTTAGCTGCACTTTTATCCAAAGCGACTTTCAGAGAAGGGAACAGTCAAGGTACAGTGTGATAAGAAAGCGTTAGTGCAGCAATAAGTGCTGTGACAGTTCTTAAAGGGGTAGATTTATCATGTCTAATTGTTGGTAGTGCTAGGAGAGAAGGTAATCTCTGAAGAGCTCGGTCTTCAGGAGTTTTTTAACGGTAAAGAGGGACGCCCCTGCTCTGGTAGGAACTGGTAGTGCGTTCCACCAACAAGGAACAGCGGACAAGAAAAGTCTGGATTGCCTTGAACGAACAGGTGGTAGAGCCAGGCGTCGTTCATTGGAGGAGCGCAACAGTCACTAGGTAACATATGCCTGTATAAGGGCGTTCAAGTAGGTGGGTGCAGTACCGGAGACAACTGTGTATTTAATGCGGGCTGTAACAGGTAGCCAGTGGAGCTCGATGAGCAGCGGGGTGACATGTGACCTTTTTGGGTTGGTTGTAGACCAGGCACGCCGCCGCATTCTGGATCATCTGAAGAGGTTTCACCGTGCAGGCTGGGAGGCCCATCAGGAGAGCATCACAGTAATATTGTCTTGAGATGACCACAGCTTGTGTCGGGAGTTGAGTGGCATGTTAAGTAAGGCCTGATTTTTCTGATGTTGTAAAGTGCAAAGCGGCATGACCGGGCAACTTATACATTTTTTATGGTTAACACTTGCCAGTACACAGAGCAAAATTAGCCATATTCACTGAGTCATGTTTCCAATATATTTACACAGCTTTTAACCTGCTACATTTCTTGGTACCACCTCAGTCAAGGTTTCAAGTGAGCTGTAAATACAGGTTACAGTTTGTCAGTGACAAAGACTACAGCTTCCCAACACCAAAGTTGCTGTGTGTTGTTTCCTGGTTGTTTCCCAACTGCATTGCTCTGACAATCAGCTCCAAATACGTTGAGGGGGTACTGTCCAAAGTACCTGGAAAACAAAGTAGAGGTATCAAAAGTGAGATGAGTTGAGCCGTGCTATGTAGTGAAAATATGTTCACCAGTCAGTCTCTAACCTTGTCTTCCTGCTGTTTGGTGCTTGAAAGGAAGCATACAATGAGTTATAGAGCCTGACAGATATATTAGTTGATTTTATTGGCTGCTATTGGCCCATAGCAGGTATATTAGTATCGGCTTGGGTTAAATTAGATATTTTGATTATGTTCTCTTTGTGTTTTGTACATGATTATGATTAAATTCCCAGAGTTTCCAAGTTTAGTGTATACTGTCTACTATTACGTTTGAGGGATCATTACAAAAAATGTGTTTATTTATACATTTAAAGAATATCAGCCTCAACCCCAGAATTCTAATATCAGTCAGGCTCCAGTGAGTTAATTAGAGCATTTTTGGCAAAAACCAACTGCCTTCTGTTTTAAGATTACGTCCATGAGAGCCTAGAGACTGAACCATGACAGTAAAGTTGCTGTAAAGCTCAAAAGTTCGGTGATAATTCTCTGTGGGTTCATCACTACAAGCGTCATTTGATCCATTGTTAACACAGATTTTTAAATTAGTGCACCTCTAATGTTTGCATCAGTGCAGCTTTCATTTTGTGAACATCATAGCACTGAAACTGCCCTTTCCGAGTTTGCTAAAGATCTTTTGATGAGTGCAGATCTTCACATCCTCTCCCTGTTACTGCTTCACGACATGAGTGCAACCAAAACAACTCAGCAGGCTCCTCTTTTTTTTGTAAACTTATTTAGAAATTGGGCTAGCTTCTCTGGGACTGTCAAGAGTTTATTCTCCATGTTAGAGATTCATTTTCTTCTGTTTTATTGATTATCTACATTGACTGCTGTGCATCAAAGCTCAGCTTAAGGTTAACACTGTTAAAGCAAAAACAAACACTGCACATGAACCAGATAGATAGATAAATAGATGTATGCTGTCCAAACACTGGAGTGTACAAGGAGGAGTGCACAGACCTATACATCTTTTGGTGAAACCAAACAGCCACTCAACAAATGTATGGCTCAGACACCACTTATCCCCACCTACAACGCTCTCCTTTCATCCCTTCCCAGGAGATTGAACAGCAATCCACACTTGGCCTCGTACGACTCTAATGACCATCGCCCACACTGGAGCTCAAGTGACCTGAACAACTGTCTACAACCAAGTCCAGTTGCCCCATATTAAAGTCTTTTCAAAGAGAGATGACCTGGATGACTGAGAATCTTCGCTGACTTATCACCTGAAAATAACAATCTTTATGTTTTTGTTAGCTTAGAATCAGACTTTTATATCTACAGACATCACAGGTCACAATAAATCCTACACTCTGGTCCTCACTGGTCCTTACTTACCCTGGTAAGTGATACCTATTTAACAGCAGTCGAACACCTATGACATGTGCAATGATGTCTTGGCATTACTTTAATGACTTAATGAGTCACTCCAAGAAGGCGCCCGGTAAGCGAACTTCCTGAGACTGCCAGGCAAACATGTGGTGTTTATTCAGCAAGAGAAATACTGTCCAGCAGCTGAGTCTGATTAAAATCTTTATGTCAATATAATGACTTAATGCAATTCATTCTGAACAAACACATGAATAATTGGACTTGTGCAGCTTTAAATCTGTTACCATGTGGCAAACATTTACACAGTGATTAGGATTCATTCGCCGGCACACATACATTATTTGGTAAACACTTGTGCTGACACTTAGAGCTTTCAGCCGAACACGACGGCGTACTAAAGCTGGTTTTACGGTGCGAGGCAAAGCTGCTGTGTCCGTGAGCAACAGATTCTCTTTGTGTGTTGTTGAAATAACAGAATGACCTGACCGCAGCTTCATCCCTGTGACACTGAATCCAAAGACTCAGCACTCTGTCGAGTCTTAAGTTTATGTATCCTTTGAATTTTTATATTTATTTATATTTATTTTGTCAGTCTTTGTGTACCTCATGAATTATATATGGCCTATTTACAGAGCAGCACCATTAAGTCATGAATATATGCATAATATAATACTGTTTGCACAAAATGGTGGACAGAAAACATATTGTTAGATTGACTGTCTGCTGTGACCATTACTGTGTATATTCTGTTATTTGGTGGAAGTTATACCAAAAAAATTAAATGAATACTGACCCCTGATCATATATATATATATATATATATATATATATATATATATATATATATATATATATATATATATATATATTGTAACAGTTACCCTGATGCACCTACAGTGCAGTTTATTCATTGCTTATGATATAAAAATGGTACTCATTATTCATGCATTCATTTGTATCTTGCAGCCCCTTTTATTCTCTATGTGTATATACACTATTTCCATGTTTACTTTATTGTATGCTTTCAATTATTCTTCTTTCAAATTATTATGTATTATTCATTATTATTCCGTCAAATAAACTGAAGGATTAAATGCTCTTTTTTGGGTTTATAGACTTCAAATTTAACCCAGTTTTAACTCTTCAACGACATGGTTACTAGAAATAATTATCTAAATCTAAGTCTAACTGTTAGCCATTTCCCTTTACAAGCTCTTCTCCTGCGGAACCAGCTCCTAGTTTAGGTTCGGGACGCTTAGAGTAGGCTTAAGACATTCCTTTTTCGTGGAGCTTATAGTTAGGGGTGGCTCAGGTGAGTTCTGAACCTAGACTGCCAGGGTGCCAGACTTCACATGGAGACCCCCCTACTAACTCAACTAGTTGCAGAAGATGCTGTCCACCAATAAGCTGGGTTCTGCTCAAAGTTTCTGCCTGTTGAATGAAGTTTTTTTTTTGCCACCATCACATTTGTTGGGTCTCTGTACATAACATTTAAAAAGCAGGTTACTCTGAGAAACCCTGTAGTAACCTGGTTAATGTAAAATCCAGGTATTCATACAGCAGGTCAGTATTCTTATTTCTGCCCTTCCTCTGACCTTATTTTGAAAGAATGACTTATTTTAAGAGCAAATGTTGATACAAGACGTTGCTTCCTATTTTTAGGAATGTGTATGTGTATGTGTATATTAGAGCTTTTACAGTGACAGCACAGTGAGAGGACAGCTACTATAATGAGAGCAGTGTTTGCTTTTAACAAACAGCCTGTCTAATGCTGAACTCACAGAGACTCCTTTATGACAAAAAGTTTCAGATTTGATCGGACATAACGTGAATTATTTTTGACAACATGCATGCATCGCCATGTATAATGATCTCTGCTACCACACAACTGTCACATTAATACTTTCCCTGTTTGGTGTCTTTGTCATGTGCACTCTCACTTGCAAAAACCCGGTTAGACACCTGACATACATTATGAAGAAATCTGCTTTCTCCTGGAGAAAACTGGACAGGGAAATCATGTTTTTCTTCTCCCTTTACCCCGACTGCAACCTCATTTCTACATGACACTGAAGAAATCTGCAGAAACAATGTAAACACATGGACTGGTAATTTGACCCAAGCCTAACCTCTGAGAGGGAAAGGAGTCTTTCTTTCTGGCACATTTCCAGAAGTGATGTACTTCCTTGAGGAAGATGCACAAAATGCACTGGGCAAAATTCAGTACTTCCATGTTATTGCTCTTATTTCTTTTTCTTTTTCTCTTGGAAAAAAAAAAAAAATAGGGTGGCCTCACACTGAACTGAGAGCTTTAGGCTTATTCAACAGTTTGCTTTTGAATACAGAGTGTTCCCGTCCTCTTATAGCGTATAAATCACATTTTGTGTAGACCGGTGGCAGGTCAATCCAATAAAACCCAGCTGGTGATGAATTTGCACACCTTTTTCCCATTCTGTCAAATAAAGTGTTCTAAAATAGTGGAGCTGAAAGATATTTTGTGTTTTGTTTAGGGAAAAGTCCCCTCGCAGCAGTGTAAAAATAATAAAGAACGAAACTAAAACTACCTATAGCGGCAGGCAGAGTGAACTGACAAGGCAATCCCCGGTGACTGCCTCTTGCTCGGATTGTTTACTTGATGAAATATACTGGTGGAATTACAACACTGCAAGCTACACACAAGCATTGTTCCAAGGTTGCTCACAAAGACTTCATTATGACTGTGCAGAGATTTACACAGATTTGAAAGCTGGTTAATGAATTTGTATTGTTGCTGTTTTACGATAGAAACCAACTCAACAATAAATGCTTGAGTGTTTCAATCCATCTGCATTGTCTGCTGCTCCCCCATGATGTGGACCTGCTGCAAGGCGATAAGGAACACCAAAACCTTGCTTGTCGTGATCAGCTTTGTCCTCGGTTCACAGTGTACAGCGGGACATCCGGGGGACACGAGGACACGGAGTGAGCCGAGACTCAGAGGGTGCCTGATCGAAGATACAAAGTGCTATCAACGCCGCTCTCAGGGAAGTCAATCAGGGGACAGTGTAGCTGTTCGTTAGCAATGGGCGGAACTCTGCGTCGTCATGGGGACAAGGCTGCGGCTGATAATTGGGCGTGGGACTCGGTGGCAACAAAGCAACACGGCCTTAGTAATGAGATTAATGATGTTGTGTTAGGTCTTGTTTCACCAAGGAAAGGATTATCTCCTAACAGCCCTCCTAAGGTGAAGGAAAGGACAATTACTCAGACACAGATTCATCATGCCCATTCTCCGTTCAGGCTCAGCCCGAAATGATGTTTCAGAGCTGGGTCAGGGCTCGTTCCCACAGAAAAAAAAAGCAATTTACTCAAAAAATCAGCAATGAGCATTAAGGAAGTCAAAGTCAATTGTTTTCAACCAGAGTGAGCGTTATGGTGCTGCAAAGTTCACATCGACTCCTGATCAAACACCTCAGGGTGGATCTAAATATACTTCAAAGTAATGATGGTTTTCTTTGTCAGAGATTTTGGATGAATTTTTCTCAAGCTCTGTCCTCTGAACACGAAAAAAATATTTATTACAAACGATCTTTGGACCATGTGAGGCGACTGTTTAAAACAAATCTCTCTCTGAGGGCTGTCAGACAGATTCAGGGCGACACGCTGGTGTCTTTCATGTTCCTCATGATTGAACCATAGAAAATCCGACACAGGGAGGTTGAGAGCATCAGCAGGTGAATGCAGTTTAAGACACTCAACTTGTTCTTTTGATAAACGGACATTATTTATTCACAGTGGACTTCTGGGCAGAGTTGCAATCTCATCTCTGAATATATGGAACGCTAAAGCCCTGCCACTCGCTTACACCAAGCGGCAACCTCCGTGGCTGTGAAGTGAAGCCAGTGCAGAAATGCCAAAAAATGCAGTTCCTCAAAGGCCACTTGAAGCTGTCTACAGAAGGAGTCAGTCTTCATAAGTCCCCATGTTAAAATGTCCAACTTCACAGCAGAAATAAACATGTTAACAGCCTGATATATAAAGCAGTTTGTCTCTATAGCTAATTTCCCCGTTCATGACAACTGTACTGAGGGTGAATTTTAATAGAACTCACCTGTTCAAATTATATTAAGGCTTAAAGTTATTATCAGAATTAACAGCATGGCTGCTTTGATCAACAGGTGAGTGCCATTATAGATGGCTGGTTGGAGCACCCAGGCGTCATTCAGCACACCTCAGGTCTGCTGATAATCCACGTCTTTGCTGATTTATAGATTAGCTGGGAGGCGGAAAAGGCAAGACTGTCAACATGGTGGCCTGCAGAGCCACCACATTCCACACTTCAACACGACTCTTTAGAAACCTGTGGGTGATGTTGCAAATATACTGTCCATTCTTTATATTGTCTGTGCTTGTGACACATTATCACCTGACAAAGTTGTTATGACTGACATGTTGGCTTACTTATCCAGAGGACATGTAGCAACACTAGGAATAATCTGTTAATTTTCTTATTTAAAAAAAAAATATGAGGATTGTTTGCTGCTACAGGTGCAACATTCTGTGCCTGCTAGTTGCTAACTTTGTAGGTCTCCCGTTTCAGTAGACAGTACACAGTTTTTTTTTTTTGTTTTTTTTTTAACTTTAACCCCTTATATGGGCATTGAAATACTTGGAAATTTAAAATTTTAACCCTGGAGTGTTATTGGTGGATATAAGAAGACATTTTTTCTTTTTTGACTTTTAAAAAAAGTTTTAGTTTTAGGCTGCAAATCAAAGTTACCATATCCGGCCATTTGCCCATCTAGGGTAAAAAAAATTCCTAAAAATATGTGGAACATTTGTTTCCAAATTAACAATCAGATGTATGTACTAATGTACATACATCATTATGTAATAATAATAATAATGACAATAATAATAATAACAATAATAATAATATGATATATAATGCAGTTATTTGATCCATTGTTATTTAAAAAATATGAATTTGTGCAGCTGTAATCCAACATAAAACAAGTTATTAGTTTGCATTCGACAACTACATCTCCCATGAGGTTAAGACTGTGCACACATTAAGAAAGAAGTGGAGCTAAAGTGCATCGAGACATCAGCTCTCTATTTCTATCAGAGAAACGGTTGGAAAATCACAGTTGCAGTCACACACAGACAAACGTTCCTTTATTGTGTATTTATGGACAGTTTGCACATTTATCATTAGCAACAAGGATGATTCATCAACTGTAATAAAACCTCTTAGAGTTGAATTATTTGGGAAAACAAATGAGAATGAATAAATAATGAAATGTGAATAAATCCGGTTGTTGTTGTTTTTTTTTTTTCCCTTCCAGTGACTGAACTTGCTGTATACATTATAAATCAATTCATCTAGCAAAAACATATCCTAACTTTATAAAATATGGGTTTTCAGTTCAAGTCCAGTGTCTTCAAAAGCATCCTAAAGAAAAAAAAAAAGAAATCTTTTGAAATCTGTAGTGAAATGTCACTATGATACATATCCAAGAAATATCATGAGGTTCTTCTCTAATAAAAACTGACATCAATCATCTAGAGGAAAACCTACCGAGGTGCACAAGAAAAAAGACATTCTCTTGATGGCACAGAGGGGGGCATAAATTAGGACTGATTATGCATTTTTGAGAGCGTTTAGATATAAACATTCTACTTACATGTTCTTCACCTTTTCATCAACACTGAGGCAAACAGTGTAATCACATTTAATCAGAAGTTACACTTTATTTTACAGTCTGTGTAGCTTATGTGTATGCTATATTCCCAGCATTCACACAGAAGATGTGTTCAGGTATGTACTCCGGGGCACTCTGGGGATTGTTGCACTAAACTGTATGAGTGCTGACGTTGATCCCAAAACATCCACTGAATTAAACAAGCTTCTGTAACATTTTGTTCAGAGATGCCGGGAGAATAAGAGGGCTTTCAGGTGTAACACACCCTCCCAGCAAGATATTACTCTGATTATGTTGAAAAAAAAACAACACTTGGGCATCGTGGGCTATCCACTCTAATATACGTCTAATTTTGGTTGAAAGCTAAAAGATGTACAGTATATTTATATTGGGTTAATATTTAAGGACTTTTAAGGATTAATAGTTAAGGGAAAATGTAAGGAAATATAAAAAAAAGTCATACAACATTTTTAAATGTTTGGCAGTCATGGGCTAATTTAATTCAAATTCTAATTGTAATTATAACAATTTTTAATAAGAAATTATGGATCATTATTATATTAAGCCAACATTAGGTGCTTAATGGGACACTGGCAACCATGTGGTAGGCCTTTGACAGTCATTGTAAACAAGTGTTTAGTGTTGAAACAAAGATATTTTGTGCTTCTTTTACTGATATTTTTTTCACAAACACATCTGACTGATTTTATATTTAGATATTTTAGCAGCAGTTAGCTAACGAATCTGATTCTGCTTTGCTAATTAACATTATCCTCTTGTACACCTAGCTTATAAACTAGATCATGTAGTAAAACCTAAAGTTAGCATCTAGTTGTCAGTTAACATTAATACTAGCTGCTTTGTTTTGACAAGTTTGCTGCCAGCTACTTTGCTAAAAAAATAATAAATAATAATAATGTCAGTTTTGGCCTTCAGACATTTCAAATACATTTTGATGTGTGGGATCCGAAGGCATTTCAAACATACCGTTAATCTACCAGGAAATGTATTTCTGTATCTGAAAGTAAACAAAGAATATAGTCAAAATAGATTTTTTTTTTTAGCAATTTCAAATATATGTGAACTGAAGAAACAACAGAACTGAAAGAGTTTGATAAAATAATCTTAACTCGGGGTCCACTCACTAGCTTTTTCCTGGAGCTTTCAACCACATTCTTACCAGGCTCTTCAAGTTTGCTCAGCTGTCAAAATGGTACTGTAAGTATGGAACTTTAGTCACATGATGACAATTAATCATATAGATACATTACACTAAGGCCAAAACCCCACCGAGCACGTCTCCGTCACGTCGGGGCTGCGCCGCTGTTTTGGTCCATTTTCCATGCGACTTCAAACCCCAACAGGAGCGTCTGAGAAGCAAAGCATTTTGCGTGCCAGACTTTGTTAACTTGCTCAGATTTGCTCTTTTTTTTTGCTTTATGTGCTTCTTAACATGTAAATATCCTACGTAGTTAAACTGTTTCCCTTTTCGCTATTTTTTTTTAACGATTGGAAGTTTGCACAGGGTATTTTATTTTGAAAATTGACCAGCTTCTCTATGCTGTTTCTGTGTCTGACTTCCTGTCAGCTTGACCTGCTCTGTGCAGATTGACACAGGCTACTTATGGTGCCCGTCAAAAATAGAACAGCTGCGTACTCTTGGTGGAGCAGAGTGAAGGATGCTTCTGAAACGGACTGGTGGGGTTTGAAACATTGACTAGAGTGGCCACGATTAGCTCCGGTGGCCGCGCACGCAGAATGTGTTGCATCCGTGCCTGGTGGAATTTGGCCTTAAGTGATAGTAAGTCAACCTAGTTAAGATTAGTTTAAGGCCAAGAAAAAAAACAACTTCCACACCCAAAACTGAAGAGGTTTGCAATACTTGAGCAAATTTAAAATATATACTCTACATTTAAACCTGATTTGAAATGCAATTTGCATTTGGAATCAATTTGAAATATGAGGTATAGCAAGAAATCCCCAAATATACTGAAACTGCATCAGATGTACATTACAATATTTGAAATTGCCAATATTATTTAGTATGCATATTTAAACACATACTGTAGGTATTTATTTTACATAGATTTTCTTCAGTTTACTGTCACAGTGACAAAATCTCATGAGCGAGCGCCTCTTTCCTCTGCTCGGGTTTCATACTGTAGTTAGACATTGTTTATGTAATATTTCCAAACAGCTAACTTTTTAATAACATAGTGGCTCCAGTTGTGGCTGAGAGGAGATTTACGACACAACTGCAAAGCCTCTCCACCACAGAGAGATTGTAGAATAAAGTGCACTGTAACTGAATCATACACATCTTCCAAGTACAGTAGTTGTGCGCTGCGCAGCTTCAAACTGGGCAGAGGGCTCTTGGGCTCTCCTGGGTTCATTCATCAAGGTTGGACGGCGGAGAAATGTGCCTGTTGTTGGTATTAATAGCCTCGGGTGAAATAGGTCTTCTCCGCTGTGGAGACGATCTGGCAACTCGGGTGAGCCCTGTCTCACTTTTTTTCTCCACTTTTGTCTGACTCAGGCCTCGTTCTGGGCCTCATGCTCCTCATGCTGTTGCTGCAGGAGAGGCAGCGAGTGTCCTCAGAACATCTGAAAACAAGCTACGCACCATCCCCCTATCCCCAACACCACGACCACCACCTCCCTCTACATCACTCCATGTACTCTTGCTATTGCCCGGTTCAGTAAATCATATTTTTCTGATAAATTCATGATTGATAAATTATCTTCTCTTTGTAGACAATAAAATTAAAATAATTTGTGGTAATTAAGGCAGTCTTTCCATTTATAAACAAGACATTTAAACCCAGAAAATGCGATCGGATAGGAAAAAAAAAAGAAAGGTCGGACTTGTCCCAAAGAAGTCATGTTTACTTGCTCCACAGTTAAAACCTTTCACATTTTGTTCTTCAATATCTTGAGGAAAAAGTCTTGTAAAGTTCCCACATATTTTCTTCTTCCATTTATCAGATCAACTTTAATTCCACGGAGTCCCTTTTAGACTTTGTAGAAGCCTGGGTTTCTGGATTTCAGCAGGAAGAAACCTCAGTGTCGGAGTTATACGTGCACCGACGGCACACTCTTGTTGAGGACCTGCGCCCTCATCAGCTGGACACTGGTCATGATCTTCTTCTGGTGGCCCATCAGCGTCACCCCGAGCCTCTGGATGTCCCTGTGTGACATACACACACAAAAGAGAAAGAGTTTTAGTAATCCATGATAACCTTAATGCTGTTTAACACTTTTTGGGGAGTGTTGTCAAATCATACTGTGAATTCTCAGATAATGGACCTTCGTGCAAACTCAACACGTCTTTCAGTTGCCTGGATAAATCCAGGATATTATACATTTCCACAGCATTAATTCCATCAGTACACTATAACATTATTACACAATAAGGGTATTTACAGAGAATTATCTCCTGAATCTGCAGTTCTTTTCTGCTTTACTTTGGATTTCAGCTCAATGTTTAGCTGTCTGGCCACAACATTGCAGTTTTTCTTCACTCTCAACACTCCTACTGCATTGTTTTCGGCCGCACCAGGCAGCTGTTTACAGAGAAAAACCTCTAAAAACTGACTGTACACGACCTGCTCAGCACTGAAGAGCAGACAGACACAGTGAGAGACCAGCTGGTGAACATAGTGGAGCATTTAGCAGCTAAAGAGACAGATATTTCCCCCAGGAGTTGGTGGAGCCCAGAAATAGAGCTAAAAGGGAGTGGATATTTGACTTACATTGGTCCGGTCACCAGAAACATTGCTCCAAATGGATAACAATTCCAGATGTGCACATAGACAATGTTTGCTAATACATTAGCTATATCAACTTACAAGGTGATGATATGTCAACATTGTGTTCACAGTTTATTTCTGCTGCCTCCATGTGGCCACAAAACAGTTGGTGCAGGTTTAAACAGCTAACAGTGTAAATATAGATGGGAGAGAGGAAGTAATAAATAATATGACATGCAACAAAGGCTTCTAGCCAGAACCGGACAGGGGACATTGTTCTTGCATGACTAGGCCACTGGACAAAGCTTACCAGTACAAAGGACATTACATTTCTCTGATAGACCCTTATTCTAAATGTTTTGCTTTAAGGTATAACTCACAACTGGCTGCAAGTGCATCAAAATAACTTACTTTCATACTATAGAAGAGATGTGGTCATGCAGTTTGTGATGTTAGTTGTCAAGGATGGACTTAAAGGTGGATTGAAATAGAAACAAGCAAAGATCCTGACCTCTGGCTCAAATATAAAAGTACTGTAGGAGGGTTTATTTGGTTTGTGACTGAGCTCAATGGAAAAAGCTCATTAGATGTGGAGGTGGTAAATGATCAGTGCAGAACCGCAACAATGGCAGGGCTGATTTTTATCGCTAGTTTCTATTTTTACTTGGACCCATTTCATATTGATCCAAGTGCAGAGCTACAAGTCCTCACCATACAGACTCTTTAAGCTTGTGGAGCCCAGCAGCTAACTGCCAACAGCTAACAACGCAACATCCCCTCTGACTGATCAGTCTCCAACAGGGTCAGTACTTACCCTTGGTTCATGCTTATGACATGTCCCAGAGTGTGGTACCCCCCTGCTGCAAAGTGGTCCTTGTAGCGGCTCATCTTTATGGTGTCCAGCCACTCGTTTACTGAGTTACAGCTACTGAAGTCTGGGATAGCTCTGTCCATCAGCTGAGGACTGCTTAAACTGCGGCCGAGGGAGAGAGACAGATGGTCATAGATAGACAGAGAGAGAGGAAGATGAATGGGAAGACAAAAAGATTAGTTGGAGGGAGTCTGAAAACGAGAAAAGAGTCAAAAAGTGAGCAAGAAGCAGAGTGACCGGAGGGGATGAAAAAGAGGGGGGGGGGTTTGAAATGCGCTAGTAGCTGAGGCAGAAAATCAATAGCAGTTAAAATGATAGAGAAGAGGTGACTGCTGTGGTTGCAGGATGGCTGCTTTGGGTAGATTAATACAGGGAGAAATCCTTAACACTCCGCCTTCTCCTCTCCCTCATCATCTACCGACTACCTCTCTCACCTCGCACACAAACGCACAGTGCCACGCACCAGTGCCTCCGTAGGACCTGGGATCCGAACAGAGCAATTTACACGATGCCGGCCTCAGCCCGGGTGTCCTCTCAAACTGCTCACCAGATTCACCGCAGATCAATGTCAATATCACAGCTAGGCTTTTACTTAACACACAACACGTCTATCAGGGATGAGCTTATCGGAAAACGAACACGACCGCTCGCTTCATCTGCCAGAGAACTTTGAGGGAAACTTTAGACCCAACTTTATCCCACTGCGCTCATGTTTGATAGCAGCTGGATGTGACTGGATTTACTCTGCCTCACACACCAGGACAGTTATTTAGTAGCCTAACAGTCTGTCGCCATATATTGTCCATGAGATCATCTTCTCAGCCCCTCACAGACGGTGTCTTGCTTTGATTTGCAGCTTAATCCGCTAATCACATGAACCAATATTTGATTAAATGTTGGCGAACTGTCATGGCAAATTAAATCAAAAAGACTCCTCGGCATATGACACAAGGCACCCCTGTTGCTCGACTGTAAATATGGATCTATTCAGTGGCCCACCCACCTGCAGAGTGTGTCCATAGATTTCAGGTTCTCTGGGTTGCGGATTAGCTTGTCAAGAACGGTGACTATCTGGCAGAAGCGTGGCCTCTCGTTGCGATCCTTCTGCCAGCAGTCCAGCATGAGGGTGTGTAGAGCAGCAGGGCAGCCCATAGGAGCAGGCAGCCTGTAGCCCTCTTCCACAGATTTGATCACCTGCACATGTACAGTAAAACATGGATGAGACTACAGTGTTTGCTATGAAATTACACTGAAGATCAGTTATGGTCAACACATAGTGCTTACATCTCTGTTGGTGAGGTTCCAGTATGGTCGCTCTCCGTAAGACATCACCTCCCACATGACTACTCCGTAGCTCCACACATCACTGGAGGAGGAGAATTTCCTGTAGGCGATGGCCTCTGGGGCCGTCCAGCGGATTGGAATTTTTCCACCCTGTCAAGAACAGGAAGTAGTTTTACCAGAGTGTGTCAAACTTTCTGAGACTTAGAAGACATCTTGAGGTTAAAGAATTGAATACAGTTATAAGGCTTAGTCTGGCTATGTTCGATACATTCCTTATTATTGTCAATAAATCCCATGAAAAGACCAAAATCAACAAGCAGTCTTTGTATCTATAGCCTGACAGAGCGCCTTCCTCTGTGCCACAGAGCTCCACTGTGGTCCAAAAACTATTAAAAGCCATGCTGTTTCACTGTGATATGTTCCTTGATTGCTATAAACACACACACTATAGTTTAATTTGATTCAAACCCACATACATCATCGTCCTGCCAGAAATGCTAACTGAAGCACCAAATGTGTATTAATACACAGCTGAAAATTGTCCCCAATAAATGCACGATTTTCTCCGTTTTGAGTAACTTTTGCTAAAAACTACAGTGACCAGCTGTTTTAGAAATGATTTAACTTTTTTCTATAAATTAAGCTATGGAAAAATTCTAAAGATTTACATCTTGACCGGTCACAGACAGTAAGATGCATTATTGGGTTTGGTCCTTTCCTGGGATTTGGTGGCAATAAGAAAAATGTCATAAATCGTTTAAATCCAGGTGGGGAAGGACAAATGACAGGCAACTCCTCAGTCTCAACATTTACCAGACTTGAGAAAGGTGCTGTTCAAATATGAGTTGGGGCAGTTAAAAAACATTTTATTTTAAAATGGGATTGTATGTGTCTCCACAAATATAGCATCCACGTGTTTAATCAAATACAGTGTTTTGTATTCACATCCTTAACTTAAAGCTACACATATTGATATTTTTATTTTAACAAGGGATTAAGAAACTGTGTAATCCGAAACATTTTTTTAATAATGAACCAACAGAAAATGATCCCCTGACTTCACATTTCCCCTCATTTCTACAGAGCATTTTGTTATCTTTTATCTCATTATTTTGGTGTTATGGTCTGTTTAAATTAAAGTGGTGATACCATATTATAGAAATACCCCAGTA
Organism: Sciaenops ocellatus; assembly: GCA_033000465.1. Classification (NCBI taxonomy): domain Eukaryota; kingdom Metazoa; phylum Chordata; class Actinopteri; family Sciaenidae; genus Sciaenops; species Sciaenops ocellatus. Next base: position 7,770,890 of record CP136884.1, on the reverse strand, counting down.
TACCCCAAAGCGAAAGTACATAAGCATTAGCAAAATGTAGTCAAAATAACAGTTGTATGTGAACTACTTACATTATACTTATAAAAGATAGAAAACTGACACTTAATTAGGTTGACAAATGGATACATCACTTCTTAAACAAACAAAACGCTCCCTGCGGGTTATTTTAAACATTTGAAGGTTACTCTTGAAAAGTAGCCCATTACAGACACTTGATGCTTCATTCCTGGTAAACATTAAAACCAACAACATGACCCGCTGGAGTGCTCTGACCTTAACTCATGATTGCACACTCAGGCTCTTCAAAGTGACTTTTGCTGCATGAATAAGCAGCTTTATTCAGATTTGCTGGCAGTAATGTGAACTGCATTAATCTCCAGCCATTATCCACCATTAATTCAAGATGTGATGATTCTATAGGGTCTGTAATATCGTCATCTACAATCCTTTCCCCCCTCTGCATGTCTTTAAGTGATGCTGTGCGTAATCACCTTGCTTTCTGTAATCTGATTGCTGTGCTTTAACAGACTGTAACAGACAAATGTGTCAAATGCTGATTTCCATCTGTGTGCTGTGAGCTGATAGCATCAGACTCTGGAAGGAGCTGTCTTGGCCTTTTTTTTTAGTTAAGACTTAATACATTTGTTCCCATCAGGCTGCAGGTTTAATATTGTGCCGCTCTCTGCTGGAGCGCTTACAGAGATGATTTTACTTTGCTGTCGCATCCATGTGACTGTGATTCTATTTGTATTGCTTTGTGCAGTTATGTTTGTCTAGATGCTGCATTCTTCATCAGGTTTCAGTGCAGACTTGTCTTCTCATATAAAGCTTATATTAGAATAACAAATACAGTTTTACTTGTCAGTTAAATTCACAAAATATGAAGTTGTGTATTTTCCCAAACGTAATCTGATGACTGAAATGACATTTTGCCTAGAGAAAGCTAAACTCTGTTTTTAGATTTTATTTTGTTTCTTCTGGCACACACTTTATCGTCACGATCTTGATTTGTGAAGTTTAAAATTTGAAACACTTTCTGGTTCAGTTAACATTTGCTACATGGTTACTAAAGCTCCATAGAGCTGTATGGCTGAAAAAAAAAGAACTGACATTACATATTTTGTTACAACAAACCTTTAGTAACAAGAGAAAACAGCTCTTTAATGTTTAGCAGTTTGAAGAAGAAAAAAAGATGAAGAAAAGCACGCAATGCACAGGTGAAGCCAAAAGAATGAGAAAATCATCAGGGTTATTTATTGAAACTTTGGCTCTCTCAGCAGAACCACAGTCAAGACATTAGAGGTATTTCCACAGGCCTGGTCTCACCAAATAGAAATAATAATAAATAAATATTATGCTAATATTATAATGGATTGATGGATGCTAATATAATTTATAACAATGCCTTTTTGTGCTTCCTGTGTACTGACTTATATTGTGCAAAGATACCGTGACATTTTAGGTGTCATAGAAAAAAAAAAATCAGGTGATGTCGTATGAAGAATGAAACAAACAAAGGACTTTCACCCAAAAGGCCGCTGTTTGTGTGAAGCCAAAAACTCAGCGTTAACTTATGTAACATTAACGCACATCACATTTAACGTAACATAGCTTACATGACTAACATACTTATTTTCACCTTTTTTTAAACCTAACCAAGTAGTTTTGTTACCTAAATCTAACCAAACTGGGACTATTTCACCGTGTACATGTTTATTATTGTTACCATGATTACAAAGGTCTCAAATGGTGTTAATTACACCTGAAAAACTTAAAATGCGTAGACATGACACACACAGGGGCGCCACCAGGGATTTTGGGTCCCATGAAAAGATATCACACTGGGTCCCACCATCACACACAGGCAACGCCAACCATGTGCAGATTCTGTAACCACACCTCTACCTGTGAAGGCTTCAACTCTCTTATAGTCCGAAACTAACTGTACAATATCCCCTAATGGTGCCCCTGGACACACAAGAAGTCCTTAAAAAAATCACCTGCTATTTAAACACCACCCCATGATAACACTATGCTGAGCTCCATGTGTAAAATGGTGATGTTTGCTTTTAAACTTTGGGAAAGAAAGCACAATGTCAAATGGGTATTTGCAGAAACCCTAAATTTAGATAACCAAATTGGTATCTGGAGAGAGTGAATCCCCTGCGTTCTTTTGGCTGCTATTGGTGATATTAAATGCAGGACCCAAGATCTGGGGTCAGCCTCAGCTGTGACAGGTTTAATATTTTGACTGTCTCTTCTGACTTTATGGAGTGCCCTATAAAAATCTGCATTCCCCATGGTGATCTTTCTTCTATAAGTAAACACAAGGCTGTAGCTGTAACTTTGACATCTTTGCTATAAGGGGAGTTTTGTTTGTTTGTTGTTTTTTTCAGTCCCATAGTGATTGCTGCTGCCTGACACCGACCATTTCTTTTGAAGAACTGTGTGTGTTTGTGTGTGTCTGAACGTGTATGTGTGTGTGTGAGCTGCATTAATGCTTGCCTCGATGTGAAAACTCACACTGGTGGTGTATGCAGCGTCGGGGTCATCCTCCAGTACCCGGGACAGGCCGAAGTCAGACACCTTACACACCAGGTTGCTGTTGACCAGGATGTTGCGGGCAGCCAGGTCTCTGTGGATGTAGCCCAGGTCAGACAGGTAGGTCATACCGGCGGCAATGCCGCGCAGCAACCCAACCAGCTGGATGATGGTGAACTGGCCATCGTGTCTCTACAGGAAGGCAGAGAAGAAAAGGGAAAGAAATATCAGGAAGGAGGAAGAAGAGAGAGTTTCAAGGGTGGATAAAAAAGAAAAAAAAAATGTGATGGTATAGCAGAGGAAAAAAATGAGGAGTGATAATAGAAGAGATTTTAATCAAGATAGACAAGAGAGTAAAGATAAGAGAATAAAACATGACAGGGATTTGCTTTTAAGTAATAATCCACAGTATTTTCATATAAGCAAATACTGGAGCTGTTTGACATTGTCGATGTAATAAAATGTTAAATCAACTTTTATCTTGTGGAAGAAAACTTTCACATTTAAACCACAGCTGACTTTCTTCCAAGAACAATACTCTGACACACAGGAAGTGATGTCGCTTTTCTGTGGAAACCATGTATCGACATGTTTGGAGATTACTACATTTTAACATACATTGAAGGATTTTGTTGTCCTTCATGTATTGAGGAAATTATTCAACATCAGAGGCTCATGAAAACTTTTGGAAATCCACTTATTGAAACCAATGTTCATACGAACCCTGAGGAAGGAGTCCAGAGAGCCGTTCTCCATGTACTCTGTGATGATCATCACCGGTTTGCCTGGGGACACAACAAGAACCATGATAAATTCTACATGTGCTTATTTACATTCATGTTCACAGTGCCTACTGGTGAGGTTTCCATAGCTGTGTCCTACTTCCACACTACATGCCAATTAGAGGTCTCTGAGCCTGTTATTCAGGCCGGGTTCTGGTCTTTTTTCTTTTTGTTGTAGACCAGACTCGACGAGGTCAGAGGAAATGAGTCAAAGTCTGAGTTGTCTCTGCAGGTCAGCACAGCTGGGAGGACGATGAAGGAGACAAGGACACACTCTGAAGCCTCTGAAGCGATTGTCTTTCTTCACACTCACCAATAAACAGTGAATGATGACCACTGTGACTGTACACAGTTCAGTAGATTGGATTAGCCAGTTGGCAAAGAGTTTCTGTAAAGTTATTTAACTTAGACAGGTGGGCCGTAAATCTTTATTTACTTTGTTTGCTGCAGGATCACGTAGCTGGATATATTCTCTATAACGTACTTACACTTCTCTGTTATGGACAGTTGGTTTTAATATTTGTGGCCATGATTGTCAGTGGCACTGGTAGTTTTGTAGTTTCAGGTGTCTGTGTGTGTTTTTGAAAGAGAGAGGATATCAGAGAGAGAGCTTAATATTATATTGGTTTGGACTCTGGCTGAATAATTGCAGACTTTATCTGGCAGCGTTTAGAGCTTGAAACCACAGGCTAGGGCCGGACCAGGGCTGGAGGTTTTGGCCTGTGCAGGGCTCTAATGCTAATTCTACGTAGTATTGTCAGTAAAGTCATAATAAAACATTTTTGAGCGTGCTGTTGTTGCTCACAGTGGCAAAAATAATGTAGCAAATACATTTTGAATGGTAGTGAGACAGCTCCAGATAGAATTTAAACTCTCTGTGAAGTTTAATGATGATTGCATTCGCTATGGCACATATTGTACAATCTTTCTGTATAACAGTCCAGATGTTGATTTTTTGTATACTTACTGCAAAAAACAGTAAACTAGAACCATTACCACTACTCTGTGGAACTAAAAATGGTGAAACAATCGATAGAACAATGTCTCATTTACTTCCATTAAGAAATCTCACAGTAGTACATTATGGTACTTAGTATGGCAGGAAATCATTATCAGTGAACTACAAAAATATGGTGCTATTGAGTTTTTGAGTACTACTAAATGTTATAACTGTAAGTATTTCAATGAATTGTGTGAACTGACAAGTACCTTCTTTGGCAGTCTTTAATGATAAGCATTAAGCAAGGACACATTCATAATCTGATTGGATATTGGGGTTTTAAAATTGGTGGTGTGTTGTAATTATTACCAGTAAAGACTATTTTAGCTCCTTTTACTCTTTCACCCTCTCAGTAAAAATGACTACAGGGTATAATAGCCATGTGTGATTTGAGCTCCCTGGCAAATGTTAAGCCATTTTCCTAAATCTTTTCCTGTTCTTCATGAGCCCAGAGGTACTCGAGGAAGCCTTTTCCTCTAAACTCTTCAGCCCAAGTCCACCTCAGAATAACTGTGGGCTTAAATTAGAGGTCAGAAGAGGAGCTTTAAAGTGCTGAAGTTGTGAGAGCTTGACAAAAGTTGCCTGTAGCCTTCGATACACTACACACACAGTAGATATTTTTCTGTTAATTAAACTGCTCAGATTCTCTGGCCTACTTTGTGTTCAATAAGGAAGCACTTTATTTAGATAGTCTTCCTAAAGAGAGAGTATTTCGAACATTTTGACAGCTTATTAGTTGTCAGTTTTCTGATATTACACCACTGTGCTTAAGGTTTGGTTGGTTTAGGCACAAAAACACTTGGGTTAGGGTATGCTCATGAATTGTCACATACTCTATAGAGTGTTTAACATCTACAAGCAAAGCCAAACAGTTGAAATGCGACAAATACTCGACAAACTATCCAGATAAATTGTCAATAATCCCAACAAGAATATATAGTATTAGCTGCAGCGTACTTTGGGTTACCACTCCCTCCAAACGTATGACATTAGGGTGGTCGAACTGAGCCATGATGGACGCCTCAGCCAGGAAGTCCCTCTTCTGCTTCTCTGTGTATCCCGCCTTCAGGGTCTTCAGGGCCACTGGGATGTCTCTCTTCCCCGGGAGTCTCATGCGTCCATAACACACCTCCCCGAACTCCCCTAAACATGAACACAATTCAGCATGAAATATAGCCATCCTTCAATTTTATTCCACTGTATCCAACATATACAGTGTTTAGCTGCACCACCACCCCCTCTTAAGCCATGGTTACAAATGACAATATGTGTTATTTTGCTAAAGTTATATGAGAAGAAACAAATTAACTGTCAGTCTGTCACTCATTTTACCTCTTTCAGTTTCCCACACCATCCTTTTCAGACTCTTTGTGCCTGCCATGCTCTGCCTCTGCTGTGCTCGGTTGCGTTGCTTGCTCTGGCTTTGTTCTGCTCTAGCTTCGCTCCACATCTGCACCCTTCTAAAAAACCCTCCTCTTTCAGTGGTTCAAAATGCCCGTGGTACAAACACTAACACTCCCCCGGTGCTCTGAGCTCACAGTCCGGGCAGCTCAGCTAACAAACTGAGCTAACAGCAGCTGCAGTTCACAGCAGTTTACTTTAGTGTCCATCAGGAAACTCTGTAAATCACAGAGAGTTGATGCGGAGCAGCTGGAGGACATCAGAAGGAAAACCAGAAAACATTTTTTCCATAAAATATGATCCAGTTTTACCAAAATCAGTGAAATAGTTGGTGTGAGACACAAAGTGACATAGTGCAAGAACAGTCATACAGGGCGCAGAGTGGGAATGACAGAGAGACCATTTACCTGATTACAAGTCAGTGTAGAATCAAAATGAATTAAAATGATTTGTAATGTTATTTTATGGTCGAAAAGTTACACAATGTTGCTTTAATCCACCGTCAGCCTCTTTTTCTATAAATCTGTCGTATCTTTTGTTGTTTCTGCTATTTGTCCTCCTCACTTCTGTACTTTATATGTCTGTGTGTGTGTTCAGGAGTCATATCTTGCACAGTGTATTGTTGAGCTGACACAGTGTTAGTATTCCCTGCCTGTCTGAGGAGCTTTGATTGACAGTCCCACGCAACGCTCTGATTCCGCTCTGCCATCCTCCTCTCTGCTGCACACCACAGCCTTTACACTGGCCAATGATTTTAAGTTAGCTCAGCCAATGATTCTCACTGTGTGTGTGTGTGTGTGTGTTTGGTAGTGTGTGTGTGTGAGAGAGAGAGACTCTGCTTGTGTGTGTGAGCACACACAAGTTCATGGTTTTACCTGAACCAATGATTTTCTCTATTTTGATCCTGGAAGCTTCAATTTCTCGGGCAAACTCGTGGACCGCCTGGCAGGGGTCCTCGTATGTGTGCGGGTCGATATAGAACCTCGCGTCGGGGAATGACACTAAGATAAACAACATTAGCATTTGGTCACATATCGGAGAATGAGAGCAACATCACATCTGAGCCCCTGTCACCGGTGTGTGGAGGGAAAACTTGATGAAAGGGAAGAAATGACTCGCAGAGAGAAGCAGACAGAGAGAGGGAGAGAATAAACAGCATGCAGGGAATAAGGCTGGCGTGCTTGATGAAAATTGTTTGCTCGGAGGATGAACTTTATTACATGGGGATGAAAATGTGAACTCTTCAAGGAGCACGATCTAATCTATTATTGGTAATAATTGTGGAAGGGGCCAAACATACCGTGACCGTTCTGGTAATGCATCTTCTCCTCATCAGAGTCCTGGAAGGCTTTGCTGTAGCCACAGTGTCTATACAAACCACACACACAAGCATACACACATAGACAGTCATCCAAACACACACACATGCACACACATAAACATACGGCGGGATGAATACAGAACAATAATGAAACATTTGTATCAAACTCTAACCACAGCTCATAATTAATAAATCAATAACTGGTCATAATGAATTGTTAACTTTAACAGAGATATTCATCACTTAGTGACACTCAGTTATTCATAAGGAACAACCTGTTCTCGCTGATATTTAGGTTTTCCACTGACAACAAGGCAGACAGAGGGGAGACAGGTCAGGAAACAGAAATGTTTAAAGGGTGAGTTCAAGCACATAATAATAAAAAAAACAAAAACAAAATTTGTTGTCACTCTGACACACGGGGTGACCTGTGGAATGATTTTTTTTTACCAGTAGAATGTAAAAATAATAATCTATGGATATTCATCCATGTTTTAAAGTCAAAATGATTCATATCAATATTCATGTTAAGGAGGCACAATAAACACATCTCAGGAGGGCATTTAGGAGGAAGCATTTAACGCCTTGTTCACACATACAGATGAAAAGGTTTGTCTCTGGCTCCTAATGAGTCTGTAGCTTGCAGGCGTCTTTAGTATTGGGCAAGTAATTCACATAATCAGCTCCGGTTGGTCAGTATGTTTTCTGAGGTGTTTCATTTTTTGCTGGTTTTACGGACAGAAAAGCTCCTGGTCTGACTGTATGTTGAATACAACAGTGACTGATGAGCTACCATGTTTGCCTGATTGTTTGGTCTTGGAAACATTATTTGTACTACAGTAGCTTTGTGTGATATGGGCAGAGTTAATAAACACATAGCTGCATATGAATGATGACTCTGCAGGCAAAGGCCCAAGATTTTGGCAATAGGAGTGTTCTTGTTTCTGTTTGTAGTCCGAGTAGTATTCATAAGTCATGTTCGAATGAGCTTTGGTTGCAACAGTCTATGTGAGGAGCAAAAGAGGTGGCTGAAGTGAAGTCTCTGAACCCATTGGCTATCAACAATTTAGCTTAACATTAGCTTTTCTTAATTAATCTGGATTCACATGCAGTTATCTGTTCATAGAGATTAGCAGAAATGTGTTTCTCACTTATGAATCAAGTTGCTAATCTGACTGCAGAGGAAGCTAGACAGCCATTATCTGTTTTCTGGATATCCATTGGCTACACTGGAAGCCCAGGAACATTGTCAAATCATTGACACTTCCCAACATTATAGCTTCTTCCTAATTTCTTAAAACATGAAGTTTAAAGTTCCTTCCTGTAGGGAAACAACTCCGTGTTTCAGTTTCCAGTGTATGCAAAACAAGTGCTATTGGCTGTTTACTTCCCTGTGTGTGTGCTGCTAGGAGCTTTTTGAGTATTTAAAACGCTTATGAACATTGTCCTTTCTACTTCTTTCATTGACTCGTTCCAGGTACCAGATTCAAGTGGATGCAAACAACAGAGTAAGAGCGAGAGCTGCAGGTGACAGGAGTGCTGTTAACGCAAATTTACGCAAATTTACCAGGTTTTGGCAAATTGTCTCATTAACTGATGAGATGCAGCTAGCGTGTAAGCATATATCCAGTTATAGCTTGACACTTCCCAAAGTGCTGTCTCTTATTCATAAAGATCACAGTGTCATTTAGTAAGTATAGCAGAACATTTGAAGTGATCAACCACTTTCATTATGATTCAGGTTTCCTTCTTGCATAAACAATAAGGCCCCTAGTGGGGGTAAAGTGAGTAAACTGAAATAGACAAAGTGTCATAAAATAAACACTTAAATGTGAATTTAGTTTTTTTTTTTTTGAGGTTTTTGAGGCAAAATAGGCAAAAATCTCAAAATTGACCAGCGCTTTTAAAAAGTAAGTTGTAAGTTAAACAGTAAGTTGGCCTGTCTCACTCTGTTAGTGTATTCCTTAAAAAGGAACATTTTAAATTCTAAACTCCACCATCAGTAAAGACTTCATTTTTTGATCCTCCATCTTGGTTGCATTAAATATCAAGGGCTTTGCAGTCATGACAACATGATTTTGCCTGGATAACATCTTTAAATCCTCCAAAGATTATTTTTTTCTCCTCAAACAGAATGGAAATGAAAAACTTAATATGCATTGAAGTATGAATTAATTAATTGCAATGAAATTAATTATTCGGTGCAGGACTACAGAGATGTAAGTTGAAGACATCAAAAGGGAGGAAAGGGGGGCTGATGGGATAAGTAGGAACGTTTGGCTTGCAAGCTACTGGACATGAATCAACATAATTAAATCCACTATGAGGTGGAAATTACGAGTTAGTAAATTAGCTAAATAAGACAGTGAGAAGACAGCGAGGGCTGAGGAGATGAGAGAAGCTAAAGCATTAGCTTTCAAAACTCCTCTGTACTCGTCGTCCTCATTACTGATAGAAAAGCATGCAGATTATTTATGCGATCCCACATTTTCAACATTTCAGCATGACAAGGGGGAATAAAGGTATTTTAGCTTCTGAAACACATGCTTAAACGAGATCCTTCCATATTTCTTGGAGAATATTTTCTCTTAGCAGAGCTTCACTCAGATAACAACCTTACTTTTTTTTTTACTTGCAGCCAACACAGCATGTGCGGAAAAGCAGGGAGAAATACAGTGCACACTGGGGTTTTTGATCACAAGCAACATTACACAAAGAGAGGCACGGTAGAGTAGTGTAAGAAAGTGTTCCACACACAGCAGCGATGGGTAGTGTGGTAAAGTGTAGCCTTGCCGTTTCCTGCAGATGATGATGGCCAGAAAGGTGACCAGGCCGGACACCAGGGCCATGCAGATCCATATGATTGTCATGGTGTTGTAGCGCAGAGGAACTGAAAACACAGACACACACAAACAGGATGTGTTAGCTGAGGAGAAGGCAGTAACACACACACACGCACTGACAAACACAAAAGACAGGTAGTGTTCTTGGTCAAACAAGATAAACAAAAATTTGCAGCTTTATTAAAGAGCTCAGCATTTTCTAATTACCTACTGTTTGCATTTTGAATGTTTGTCCGTGGCATTGTGGGTAGGAAATATTCAGCTAATGCTGTCATCCATTTTGAAAGACTGAATGAAAGTGATTAAGTCTCATTTAAAATCATTTAAAAATTATATAAAACTAGTTTTGAATGTAATGAAAGGCGATTAAGTTTGTTATTGTTATTATGCTTTCTGTGGCAACTTTTTAAACAAAAATGCATCAGCAAAACGTATTGTACCAGTTTGCATAAATAAAATGACTAACCGTGACATTTTTGCTAAGCATTACAACTGTGTGTTCTAAAGCAGTGATGGTGACCAAGTAGCTCATCACTGTAGAAGCCTGGGTTCAGTTCCTGGAAGCAGGGCATCCAGTTTTATAGGTATTATGAGCAACACGACTGGGACCGTTGGCAAATGGGAAGCCAGTGAAGGATGATTCATTGTTTTTTGCCTGAGGAACTGAACTGTGGTGTGGTGGAAGTTGTCCAGCTGAGGTAGAACAGTGACATTATGGATACAAAAAAGGTCTCAGTGAAGATAAAGACATTTACTTATTAATACATATGTTTTATTCATTTATGGACAGGTTATTACAGTAACAACTTTTATTAATTTTTTATTACATTAGTTACTGAATATAATGCAATTGCAGTTATTAGATCAGTTTCTACAACGCCTAACAAACTGTCAAAATTATATTCATGACCTCATTCCCTGCATCTGTGTGTAAATTTAAAGAGAAAAGTGAAACAAGTTTGATTGATGATACATGTTATGCAGCTTTACACTGATTGCATATTTTGTCATGTATCATGTAGGTTTACTGTGTGTGAAGAAATTTGAAGCAATTTTCTGCAGCCATGTTAAAATGAGCAAATACACTGTAGAGACAGTGAAATACTAACTCCAGCAGCATGCTAACATTCTCACAATGCAAACATGCTGATGTTTAGTAGGTTACCATGATCTCTTAGTCTTAGTTTAGTGTATTAGCATGTAAAATGTGTTAATTAACAGAAAACAAGTACAAATGAGGCATTAGTTTTGTAGGTCTTAAACTTGGTCTATGGTGGTGCTACATGAAAGAGGATCACCAAAGTCATAACAGGGGGGTGTGAATGTGTGAAGCAAATTTCATGGCGTTCCATCCAATAGTTTTTCACTCTGAATATGAAATAATTAGGATGCATCCTAAGGGTATGTCTGCATAGACGTGTGCCTTATAGATGCACATACTTTATATTGCACTGAATAAGAAAAAAACTCAGGTCATGATCACCAAAATCAGGAGGTTTCATCTTCTCTGAACCATAAGTACACAATTTCATATGAATAGTTGAATATTTCAGTCTGGACCAAAATGGTGGCCTGACCAACAGCCAGACAGACCAACATAGCCATCCCTTGAGCAAAGTCCCAAGTGTGGCTAATGGAAACTAATTTCATGATTTGATTATCAGGTCTCTGGTAAGTCTCACACATGCTTAGGGAGCAGCTCAACGTTGATAAATTGCATCATAGTTTGCAGTTGGGTATTGGGCGCAGTGAAAAAAGGCTACTCAGTCTGTTTTTCATAAAGTTTAGGACTTATTGATTACTCAGCATGTAGCTAGTAGGATGTGTGCAGTCCTCTTGTTTTTAGAGTCTGAAAATGAATCAGTATCAAGAGGAGGAGAGTCGGGGTCCACTGAGCAGCAGAATGAAGGGAGACTATTCGTCAATGAAACAGCACTGGGACTCCAACCAGGCAGGAGGTTTAGCTTTGCAGACCTAGAGTCTGCTCTGCACGTTATCTGCCAAATCCCCTATTAGGAAAGAAAAATGTTCTAATAAAAGGGCTTTTTTGGTGTAATTCCTAACTTTCAGTGCTGTACTTGCCTCAGGTGGACAGACTCATGAAGATTTCTACCCCACCCAGCGCTGTGTACAGCTGTTTGAAGCTGGGGTAGGCTGCAGTTCTGCTGACAGGGGTGACCCTCTAACAAAGCACAGATCAATGGAACAGAGGGATGGACTGAGGCGGTTATCGGCCTCACTCACACCCAGGCCTGTTTAGCCCTGGACCATGTGGTCTGGCCTCGCTTTGAGAGGCTGTCTGTGTCAAATCTTTTAACACAACAAACTGTTTTCTTACTGGACTTTTTCCACTGTGTTAAACAACATACAACTGCTCAAGGGATCCCGTGGTTCAGGGCAGACAGGAGGTTTTGTAAAGCAACAATTCAGTGATACTTTCTGTTTCTCTGTCCTCACACACACGTACACACACCTGCTTTCCCAGTCTGGATCTCCACGTTCTGGCTGAAGCGTCCGCAGCCTGCTGACGTTCTGGCTCGGACCTGAAAGATGTACTTGGTGCCCGGTTTCAGGCCTGACACTCGTGCGCTGGTATTTTTAGACTTCAGAGTGGAGTAACTGTGCTCTTCATTATCCTGTGAGAAACAAAAGGCACATTTAAAGATTAGGTTTGAGGAAACTGGCATACTGTCAGCTCATGAGCTCAAAGCATGCCATGTAGGCTGCAGATTGAAATGTTTCATAACTCAAAACGTGAACTCAATGCATGTGATGTAGCCAAGTTTATTTTTAAAGCTGCAATAACTGATTTTTTGGCCACTTGGGGGCGCCAGAAACAAGCTGCGACCACAACGTTGACATATCGTCACCTTTAAGCTAATATGGAGAACTCGTAAGCAAACGGTGCTTACTTGCAGGTGCAGCAGATGCAGAGAAACACTATTTTTCATTTGGAGTTGTGTTTCTGACCTTGTAGTGAATGTAAGTCCAATATTCACTCACTTTTAGCTATTTTAAGACTCTACCTGTGGGAAATAGCTGCTAAATGCTGCACTGAGTTCATTGTTTGTCTGCTGTTTGGTGCTGAGCAGGCAGTGGCTTTTTGGAGCTTTTTTCATTGAAAACGATGCTATGATGAACAGTATGATTGCAGCCAGACAGCTAAACAATGAGATGAAACTCACTGTAAAGCTGAGGAGAGCTGCAGATTTGGGTGATAATTCTCTGTAGATTCATCACTACAAGAGACTCTCTTCACGTTGTCTCATTGTTTTCAGTTGGTCAGTTCCACTTACTGCTGCTTTAACGTGAGAAACCATCTATTAATACACTGCACCATAATTGGTGGGAAGATTATTTGAAATTTGTCAAGTGTGCGAGATTCTTGCTGTTTACTACACATTTATCTCTGGCTGTAACAGGGCATTGTGGGTAATGTTGCAGATCAATGAGCAGGACTGCTTTATGGCAATATTGGATTTTTATGTGACTTTTGCATCGTGGGACGAAGCAGCTTGATCCATCAGCAGGGGTTAAATTGGGCTGGAGCCTGCAGGAGCTGAGCCCCGCCTCCTCAATCATATCCAGGGTTTCCAACTCTCCGCTCCCCTCTCAGGCTCCGTCTCTTACCACACAAATAAATGTCATGCCAAAAAAGAGCAAGCCTTTGATCTAAAAAATATAGTTTTAATGCGATTAAGGCAGGTTTAACTGTGATCAATAGCTCAGTCTTAACAGTACTGTCCTTCATGTGACTGGATGTAATCTGGAGCTTTGCACAAATATCAATATAGATGTTGTGTTTGGTAAGAGCTTGAAACTATTTGTAGAACTTTACCCCCCTTTCAGTGGATTAATGACCGACTCACACAACAGTAAGATTTATACACACGTCTCCAAAGTGAGAGCGGTGCAGTGCACATTTTACAGAAGTGGCACAGCATTGTGAACTTCATTATTTATTTAAAACTCTGACACGGTGGCTGGATCAGTCTGGATCTAACAGTAATTAACATTCTGTGTTTTTCTACTCTGCACATCAGATTGATAAGTTTCATAGTGAAATTGTTTGGAATAAAGCAGAAGTTCTCTGGATGAGTCCTCCATCACAGCTGTCGGGACATTTTCCACTTCAGCAAAAGTCCAAACATTGTTTCCTCTGGAGAATCAAAAAGTTTTTTTCTGTCATGTCAGCGGACAAATAGATGAATACAACATTTTTATAGCATAGCTACTTGGCAACTTGCTGTTGGTTGTTAGTTGTGGACAATTTTATCTGAGTGTCTACTTTATGCATAATATTTCATTGTTTCTTAAACCATTAATTCAATAAATTGTATCATTGAATACACTATTATTTATGCATTCAACAATATATCACTCCAATTAATATTTGGGGTTCGTTCTTGTTATTTTATTATAAACAATTTCTCACCACAGTCCACTCTGAGTCATTTTAATCTCCCATGGCTCATTAGCTCAATAAAGGAACAAACATGGAAAGTAGTCCCTGTGCGTCTTCAAACCAGCGCTCTGTTTTTGTATCAGTGTTAGGTATAAATGAACCAAAGCGTTTGGCTGCATGTAATTTAAGATCATTTAACAATGAGCTTTGGAGCTGCTGCAATTTATTATTTCCTCATTTTGGAGGTTGTAGTAGTGGCTTCGTCAACATAATTTATACTGCTGCTGTAGTGTGGAGCAAATGATCAACTGGGGAAACATTAATATTTTGCTGTCACTTAGCGTTTTACTATAATTCACAAACTCTGTGCATTTCTTATTTTAAACATGCTTTATGTGCGTTAATAGTCTGAATTTTCTGCCACCACAATGTGATGAGTCCAAAGGCTAAGGGTATAAAGATCATTTTTAAAAACAAGTTTTTGTGAAAGTACAGCAGCATCTTGAAACAAGGAGGAAGAGCGCAGATCATGCCCGATCTCAGATTATCATAAATGAATACAGTCTTGTCTGCCAGTCAAATGTAATTGGCAGGTAATTAACTCAAACAGATAATGACAGGAGGAACACTTCGAGGGATGTTTGTCTTATTTTCATATTTCCTTTCAGCTCATTTATGATGCATCATTTGTTCATTACGCCTCTGTGCCATGCAAAGTTTACTTCTTCCATGTACATAGTCATTAAAAGGAGGAATGCATTTATTGTTTTGAAGGAACATGTTCTTTTTTTGGAGGTCTCGCCTAACAATAAAGTTCATCATGGTCGTTGCCATCCTCACCTTGTTTTCATCCGCCTGCTGCAGCATCTTTGCAAACCGAATTCAGAGATACTTCATAAGTATGGAGGTAAAATAAGTTCAACAATAATAAGAGGTGCAAGGTGCATACAAACAGCAGAATAAGTGAATCATTCATGTGTCCTTAGAAAGGATAAGAGCCTAATTATGAAGAAGTGCTCGGTGCAGAAATAAGAGCCTTTTTTTGTCTTCATTATCGTCCTCAGCTAGTGTGCTGCTGCAACGGCCGCCACCCTCGCTGTGACTCATTGTTGTTTAGTACAGTAGTATAGAAACCATAAGAAAGCACATTGCTGACTTGTCCACTTGAAATCCCCAACAGGCGTCTCGCCCCCTGAGCTGGGCCAGATTAAGACACCAGCGCAAGAGACGAGCTAATCCTTCAGCACTCCCCACACCATCCTGCTTGTTTTGGCTATGAGACTGCCTGTTCTCAGGCTGCTCCCTCTGCAATTAGCTGATTTCTATCATTGCACACATACTCACCCAAACACACATACATGTGCACGTTCACACACCCGCAGCAATTAGCTCATCGCGAGGCTTATGCGCCCGCCAGCCGCTTGCTGTCACTGTCACTTTTGCTAAGTTGGAATCTACACCGTCTCATCCTCCGCCTTGCTCTCCCTCTCTCGACCCCCATTTCCTTTCAATTAGCTGAGCTGCCAGCAGGATCTTTTTCTTGGATTAAGTTATCCAGAGTCTATCCAACCGCCACTCCTCTGCATTCACAATATCTTGGCTCAGCTTAGTCGCAGCCCTTTGAAGACAATGAGCTTATGTTCTCCAGGTAGAGCAGAGACTGTGTCACTTTTCCTGCTCTCATAAGTGTCTGAATAGTTTCATGTTAACTGTTAAATAAACAGAATGTGTTGACACAACAGTTGAACAAATGGCTGCGGTATTTGAGTTTTTTTTTTGTTTGTTTTTTTTAAGTGCAGTTCCTGAGAACTGATGCAGCAGTAAGGTAGTGAGAAGTACCTTCTCATAGTATTTGATGTCGTACTCCAGGATCACGCCGTTGGGCTGGTCGGGTTCGTGCCACAGCAGAGTCACGCTGTTCTGACTGGTGTTCTCCTGGCGGATCGCTAAGACTTCAGAGGGGGCTGCACAAGAAACAGGACAGATTACTGTTTTGTCAGTTCAAGATGTGGTTCAACAACGTCTAAAACATATTATAAAGTCATGAGACTACACTGCAGTAAATATTTGGTTTCGCCGAGGCATAAAAACTTGGTTAAGGTAAGGAGAAAAGATGAGGTTATGGTCAAAAGAAACTGAGGGGACTGTCGGCAGAAACAAAAGACTTTTTGTGGTGCTACAACAACATCACAGTACTTTTGATTTTGCCTTTCAGACACCAAAGTCATGATTTGCACGGCCACAAGAGGTTCTTGTCAGGTAAATACAGTCATTTTAGCTTTTTTGAACAAATGGTCAATACTGCCATTTTAATTCTCTTCAGTGCTTTTTCATGCAAGGCACTGTGGAGCTCTAGTTTGAACTTTAAATACAGCACAGCAGTCTGTCAGAAGGTCAACAAAGTCAGCATTCGTACATTACGGTTCCCTAAGCAAAAACTCAGAACTTTTTAACATCAAAGGTATTTTCATGATCCCAAAAATGTCTGGAAAGATAAAATGTTGCCCAGGGAAATAAACAACACTTCTATCCAATACTTCAGGAGGCCGAACCAGCCACTGTCACAGCGCATGCAGTGGATATAGCATACGTTACAACGAAGAAGGAGAGCAGAGAAAAGTACGGGATTCAAACCTTGCTTTCTACTGGGGCGAACATTTTATAACCTGGACAGAGAGAAGACATTTGTGAGATCATGAAAATAAATTTTAATATAGAAATAATTGCTGGATAACAGATGAGAAAATAATGTTTTGATTTCTGATGTGACCGAATCATAGAGCTATATATGAAACACTAAGGTGCACAGATGGGGTTTGAAGCTGGTGCGGTTCACCTGCTGTACGATGATGACCACATCGATGTTTTGTCCAACATTTTATTTTATTCACTGGTCTCAGTGACCTCCTATCTTTTTTATTCTCCTCTAATGTTTATTGGAAACTCCATGTGAGTCAGTCTCTATGGGTGGTACTGCCTTTGATGGCAGGCCACACTGGGAGTCATTGACCAAAAATCAACACAAATTTGCTCTTTCAACACCAAACCCCTCCTAATCCACCCAAACTATCAATCAACCCTTTGATTTATTGTGTTCACACTATTCCAGTGTATTCAAACTGCTTAGAACCTTTCTACATCAAAGTAAATGATGACTGGCAGCAGGAGGGACAGAAACAAGCTGCTCTGGAAAAAGTCCTAAACTTTAGTGCAGGTAAGACTTAATGCAACCAATCAATGACAAGGTTATTACGACTGATTACTGCAACTCTGATCAGAATGCAGATCTGTATAATTTGTTGTGTTTATAGTCAGAATGGAGCCTAGAGGTGTTAGAGTTGGACATAAGTACTGTTTGCTGACAGTGGCAGCGACTCCAACTAGTCCTTATGGAAACAAAGTGCGTGTGCCACAACCTGCTTTTCATTATCAGCACAAAATGTCGTTGAGACAGCACATTTCTTTCAAAGATTGTTATTTTGGCACTTCTGCTAAATTTGACAGTAAGAGTGAGACAGCAAGTGGTGAAGAGAAAGACGTGTGATGAAGGGCCAAGGCCGGATTCAAACTCAAACTGATGTGGCTGCAAGTCAGCCACCACCATTTTTATCTCTTAGTTTTCAACGATTATATTAGTGCCGTTTCTCTTCTTATGGATAATTGTCATTGAAGGATTCAAGTTCTGATTTGAACCCAGGACAATGAGTGACTCCATCCTTTATTATTCTTTACTATTCAAAGTTCGTCTTGTCTAAAGTCTTCAGAATTTTTTGCACTACACATGCAACCCATAACCTGGAACTTCTAAAAACCTTTAAGGTTTGGTGCTAGGTTCTTCTCTGTATTTCTATTAAGTTTCACAAACTGTAACATTTAGATACACTTCATGTTTAGTTGCCAACTGCAGTTAGAATGGAATTATTCCAGAATAGAATAAGTGGTCCTGATAATGACTTTCTTTCATGTATTCTTGTTTATTTCGTGTACCCAGCTTTTAAATCTGTGTCGGGCTCGCAATTTACGCTACAAAATAGTGACACAAGGAAGTTTAATTTGGTTTGTGGTGATGGTTTGAGAGAGACAGAGAGAGGGAGAACGCAAGCATTGGTTGAGAGACAGACAGCGAATGAGAGTGAGTGAGCGCCAGCCTCAGTAAAGCTGGTTAATCAGCGAGATATAAAGTTATTTCCTGATTCTTTCACAGAGGTTACATTCAACACAAATAGACACACGCCCAGCAGTGCTACATCCTGTCTGAATGTACCCTTAGATTTATTATCACTTCCTGAGTGGTGCTGAAATGTATTTCCAGAAACAGTGTAAAGTAAAGCAATCCTTGACCAGGGGGTACACATTAAGTTACGTGTCATTAAGTTCCAAAGTGGAAAACCTTCACAATGAGAAATGTTATGTCCTTGTTTTCTGACTCCTACCTGCCTGGTTCGTTGTGATGTTGACCATAGCATAAGGTGACGGCTCGTTGCTCAGGTGTGTCACTGCATTCATGGCCAGGATGCGGAAGGAGTAGTTGGTGTGAGCCACCAGGTTGAGCACAGTCACCCAGGGCTCCGTCAACCCGGTCTGCCGGGGAACGAATCGAACTGCTGCAGTGCCCAAACGCTCCACGATCCCTCCTCCCCCGGCTCCGATACTCGCCCCTGCCTTCCCTCCACCGGCGCCTCCTGGGTAGGATGCACAGTTCTCGCAGGGCCCCCCTTCCCCTGAGCATTTCTGACACAACACGCTGTACTGCAGGTCGCTGCGACCTCCGGTATCTAGAGGGCGATCCCACTCTAAATTCACAGATGTCCCATTGACCGAAGAGATGACGCTCACTGGAGCAGATGGAGGGCCTGGGGAAAAGAAAGATGGAGGTTTGAGTTCATTTATAGTTTTGATCTCTGTCTATAAAAAGTAAATTGGATTTTTGAGGCATAGATAAGTCCAGCAAATCATTCAATAGTTTGTTGTGTGTCGGGTGAGCGTGTTCTTGCCTATGGGATTAGGTGATCTTGTGTACTGTGTGTTTGTGCTTACGGGAGCATGGAGCTGCTGGTGGGTCATCTGCCGCTCGATAGTAGTTGGAGTCGCAGGGGCAGGAGAGGGCAGCTCTGGTCTCTGAGTGGCTGTGTTGAGGACATTTACCACATGGACCATCGCCCGCCACCGGCTTATAGTAACCCACCTCACAGGCTGCAGATGAAGAGAGAGAGAGAGAGAATAAATAGAGTAAATAGAGAGCTTGCAGGGAAGAGCTCTGCACACCCATAATCACTCAGACTATGATAGAATTGAGAGAGAGAGTGCAGCCAGAAAGGCATGAATCACACTCCTATAGCAAGCTGTGCATATCAACGCAGCTTCAACTTTTTCAAAACTGTGTCATCTCCTCCAAAGCATTCATTTTAGGACATAACACCACCACCGCCCCTCACCCCCTCCTCCAAATCTATGTATAATTACAGGCCTTGTAACCGCAGAGACCGCGGAGCAGGGGAGATGAAAGTCATACTTCTTTCTGCTCAGATTTGGGCTGAAAAGGCTCTGCACTGTTGATACTCCCAGTGAGACCCTCAGAATCCAGACCGTGTTTCAACCTTATTCAGCTCCTCTGATACATATTCACTTTTAACTCTGCACTGATTAATAATGGAGGGTGCTCTGATAAATATATTCTCTTTCCAAGCGGTTAATAGGCTTCTGCTATGGTAAATGGGGCAGGGGTAAACCTTGCATACACTTTAAAAAGCAGCAGCAGACACAGGCGTGTTCGTATTTGCTCTTCTTCGCAGGTTAATTTATCCTTCTCCAGAATGCTGAGTGTTAGTTTACAGATGCACTGTTTTTCTAACCTTTCCTTTGTTAAGTTTATAGAAGACCATTTCAGGTGCTTAAACTTCAAAGGTGCTGAAAGAACCATGAAATTGGATAACCAACATGAAACATGAAATTATAACAAAGTGAATAGTTAGAATTTATTCTGGATTACTGCTTGAGACATTTTTAGATGCAGTTGAAGAAATAAAACCTTCCCATGCTTGTACCTGAAAAGTACACGTGCAGATATTCATGGTGGCTGCACAGAAACACACAGATGCAACCACACGCGTGATTCAACCATGTGATTAGATTTGACAATTTCTTGCAAAATGGTTTTTGAATTTGACAGGCTGAATTTTATTTTCAGTTAATTTCTCACTGGGATACGCTGTAGTTATTACCCTCATCATGAAAAATGTGACTATTTAAACCGTAAAGTGTGTGAAGGTTCATATTATGCTTGAAAGATCAACCTTCCCTGAATGGATTCAGCCGTGTGCCACTGCGAGCAGTCAGATCATGTCAACCCACATTATGATTTGAGAGACGTGTACAGCAGAAATAGAAATGACAATGGAAAAGAAATGAAAGCATCATGGATGGTTAAAAGCACTGCATTCATCGCCTCCAAAATTAAAATATATAAGGCAAACATGAATTTCTTTCCAAGTTTCAGTAAGCCTATTTTTATGAGATGCTGTGGGGGGAAAGGAAAAAGAGAATGATCTACTCTTGTGTGCAAACTGACACAAACAAATTCAAATTAGAAAACATTCTGTAGAAAAATTACATTACTTTTTCTTTTGCAAAGAACCATGAGCACTTTTTTACATGGACAGGGTCACCAAAGTGGTCTAGGCCGCCTGAACATCTCTGACCTTAAATAATTTAAGGCTTTGAAAAACATTCCAAAGGTTTTGGCACCTTTTTGTGTCACACCCCTCCTCACTTGCAGTCAAACATCCCGGTCGCAGCTTTTCTGTTGGACCTGACACTACAAGAAGCCACCACAAGCTTCTAAATACAAACATAAACGCCAAAGGGCTGAGATGGGTGTTCAACTACTCTGCAAACCCCATTGTGCACTTTTCAGAATATTTACAGAACCCTACAACTGTTCAGGTTTGCACTGTTGCAATTTTAATAATTTTAAGTTATTAATAATTATTTTAATCCTTTTTCTCAGGGAGACTGCAGTGAAATGACTATAGAGACAAGGAGAGACCAACGCTGTGCTCATTGTTGTGTGTTTGTATGAACGCTGTCACTCTTGATGAAACCCATCAGTTAATGGGTCTACATCATCAGTGGTACGAAAGAGCGACAAGATTTCTGTGAGAAACGAACGACAATTAAAGGCTGAAGATGATGAAAACCTCAGCTGAAAAACTGCTCTAATGAATAAGAAATATCGATGGAGAGTGTGATGCATGCACACACACACACACACACACGCACACACACTCCAACTCTGTTCCCTCTGGCTGTAAAAAGAAATATACTTGAGTACTTGAGTTAATGTGTTTTTGTGTATTCTATTTTGAAACTAATTTATTCATATATTTCAACTGAGACTGTGGAAAATTCAGTCAGTGACTCTGTAACTTGTGAGGGTGCTCAAAGTTTTCCAGGATGGATTTACAGTTTGAGGACACAAACCAGAGCCGGGAACTCTGAGCTCGAGCACGGCGAGACAGTAAGTTGAGGAGGAGACGGGAGCAGCTTGCAGAAAAGAATTTACCAGCTCAGCTTCCTTCCACTGTTTACCAAAAGAATTCTGTGTTGAGACAAAAATGTCTGGATTTCATTTACAGACATCAAGTTGAAGTGCTGACAAACCTAGAGGGATCTGCAGTGTTTGCAGTGCACATTTAAGCTACGACCAGCCAGTTCTCCATTCCCAGGGTGTCAAATGGTGATGTTTTGTCACGACAAAGTCCACATAAGGAGGATTTGTTGTGGATGGACGGGTCAAAGAAACAGAACTTTCACCCAGGGTTTGCCTCCCATGTGAAACCAAAAGTTATAGATTATATATTCAGAGCAGCCATTTTGACATCAAAATAGTAGCGTAAACACAGGTTTTTACCAGTGATACTAATTAAGGTTCAGTTCCATTCAGGTCAAACAGAGTAAGGGTGCTACTATGGTGCATGTCAGCTCAATGGAAAGTCTCTGCTGCAGTAAATGGAACAGAACCTAAATTAATATCATTTGAAAGACCTGTGTCGACACTATTTCAAGCTAAAATGGCTGCTGTGAAAAAGGTCTATTTGAAGTCCCATAATCTGATGTACGTGACTTGTCCTAAAGCTAACAAAGTAGTGTGGTGCCTAAACCAAACTAAAGTGGGTCTGTTGAACCACGTTAAAAAGGGCAATGACGAAACAGTGTCTGTATTTGACAACCTGTGATGAGAACATGTTACTAGTTTTCAAGAGATCACTATACTGTTCTGTAATAAAAAAATGTCTTAGGAGAAAGCGTCTGCCATGCAGTAAACGTCATTATTGACTATTGATATCATTATCACAGGTGTCAAAGAACAAACAGAAAGAAAAAAACCTTTTTCTGACTTGGCAGAGTTTGTGCATTAATCCATAGTCACCCCCATAGCCTTGCATTTACTCACCATATAAATATGCTATAAAATTAGCTAAAGTATCACAGACAGTAATTGTAGCAGTTTATTGTTAACAAGTTAAGTCAGATACAAACAAATCATTTTTTATGAACTGAATCACACATATTTGTGTGAATGTTTTTTTTTTTTTTTTAATTGTAATTGCCAGCAATAGTAGCTTTGCAGCCATTTTGCCGCCAGATTGTTGACAGTTCTCTTTGCTGAGTAGCACATACTGTAGCTGATGCTAGGAGGCTAAGGTGAGCATTTCCCCACTCAGTTGTTCACAGATATGGCCTTTATGACTTGAGCGTAGCATGGAGCTGCTTCAGCATTATTGCTCATTGCAAACAGCAGCTGTTGGTAGCTAGCGGGTGAACTTCAAAAGTTTGCATTCACCAAGCAGAACAGAAGAAGACAATGTTATCAGATTATATCATATCATATCTGTGTAGCCATGATTGTAGGCTGATAAGGTAGAAGGAGCTTTCTCACTTGTTCATTGAATATTTTTGATTTAAAGACCAACTGTAGATCCAGAATGTTTTTACATGTCTTTAAATTTGTCCGGCTGGCATGTTGAAGTTTTTTTTTTCCTTTTTTAGATTCCATTCAGTAGTTCATAGCTATCTACAGTGCCACATGCTAAAGGTTTAGTGTCTGCTGTTACCAACATAGTGTCAGGTTTGGTGTAAACGTCTTAATCTTTATACAACATTAAATACTACTGAGCCTTTAATTGATTTGCATTGCATTTACATGGTCGAAGCCACAGTCGCATTTAAAGCTGAGAATTAACTTTACCTCTCAAAATATGCAACATATTACATAAACACACCCACACACGCACCTGCTCAAGTGCTGATAATGTAAAACACAGAGCAGATGCTCAGATATGTATACACACACACACACACACACACACACACACACACACACACTACAGTATATGTATTACTATAGATAAACAGACTGGGGGCGATGCTGCTCTTTTCTTTCACTGTCACGGCCCCCACAGGAGCCAGAAAGTATTTCTATTTGCGATATTTATCCCAGACTGTTTTCTCTTCCTCCTTTTTATCCTGTTAATCCCTCCATCCCTTGATGTTTTTTTGCGAAGCCCCTGAGTTGAAAAGCAGGTCACGATAAACATCGGAGCAGCTCGTTCATCAAGGGGAGAGGCGGCGAGCGCTTTGAAGTCTCTGACAGATTCACTGGGAGTTCTACACACACTCACTCATATACAAACACACACACACATGCAAAGGTTATGATAATGCAAAACACACACAGACATACACACGGGGTGCGTGATGCAGCCACGGTAACCACATGTAACATGAATTTATCAACACGCAGGTGAATATGCAAAGGCAGTGTGTGTGTGTGTCAAGAGACCAGCTGTGATAACCTTCCACTTCACTCCTGATGTGCTGCTCATCTGGATGAAGAAAATATGAAGATAGAAATAGGAATCATAAAAATATTTTTATGATCATCAAACGATGAATAAAAAGAATTCTGGATTCTGAGCTGCTGCCTGACGAGACAAACTTTAGACTAAGGTCATTTTTACCTCATATTCCCATTCTATTTCTTGCAATGCACTTTGTACTTAAAAGCACAATGTTGAGTTAATGTTGCTGCACAAACATGTCAACGGTAACCAGAAGTTTTAATTCACGCTGTGCAAAGAGTGACTCTGCATGGAAGTCGCCTATAAGAGACTTTGTTCACTCTAAAAACAAATTTAAGTAAAACAACTGTTTAAATCCTGACCAAACCTCCTGCAACACATCTACATTGTTGCTCCTCTCTCCACAGATATGACACAAAATACTCTATAGAAAATATTACAGTACAGGAAAGGTTAAAGGTGCACTCTTTAACCTTTCCCCACTCATCGTGGACTACTCACCTGTGAAAACAGTTGTGAAATACTGCTTTATGCAGTTTGAAATACTTGGATGTGTTGCATTATTGGAAATGTAGGATCCAGGTTTTTAGAGCTGTACCCATACGAGGGGCTAAAAGTCATTTATCTGAGCCTTTCCATCATTCTTTGTCTTGTTTGTGAATCCTCCAGCTTTACAGGAGTGCAATCCAAAAAATGAGTAGCCCTTTAAAGGAAAGCTCCGATGCAGGTTGTATTTTTCTGAAGCAGAAATATTCAGTTGTTGAATAATTTCTTACTAGTTGTATGTGTGCACTGTTCAGCAGTATTACACACAGGGAATAAATGCAATTCAAGGAAATGTCAAAATAAAAGCTGGATATCAGTATCAGCAGATATTTTTGAATGTAAAAATGAATAACTGGGACAAAGCTGAATTAATGTCATGTTGCCTTCAAATCTTGTACAGAAAAATGATGTACAATTAGTTTATAATTTGATTAATTACAAACTATATCAGTTAAGGCATTATAACCTATAATGTCTTGTCTTTTGAGGACTTAGTTTATGAAGATGAATCATGAGCACAATTTTAACTCTGAAACCGACACACAGTAAACCTTTTTTTTTTTTTTTGCCCCCAGTTGAGTTAAATCAGCGATGGATTGTGACATCTCTAGCTACAGTAATGTGGAAAAGGCTGATAGAACAGTAACTTTCTGCATATTCATTTAAACAAAACACGCAACAAACACACACAAACCACAAAACACTGCAACAAAATGAATGGGAATCTTGGACACTAATGCAACTTTTTAATGCAACCAAGATGTCACAATCATTTTTTAACAATACTGCATGCATGTGCGTCCTGAGCTCCCATGAGGTTTGAATCATTAAAAAGGGTTATTTAATTGGTTTAGTTGTTTATTGTGTTTGTGGTTTTCAACCACTTTATTTAAGAGCTTGCATGTTTTCTGTGTCTAGCAAAATCAATGCATCACTAACTTGAAGATGTTCTCACACAGCTGGAGAGAAATTACAGAAGAATTGCAGCATAAACTTTAAAGTTTGAATGTTTTATCAAAACATTTTCTTGCAACAAATCAACACTTTAAATAATTAATAACTTAAAAACTGCATGGCCATCTGCAAAAACAAACAAACAAACAAACAAAAAAGAACATTTCTCAGCAGTTTTCCTGAAAACTATTTTGTATATTTTACATTTAATTTTACTGTATAATAATATTCATAATACTGAGGAGCAGAGAAGTTTTCAGGGCAAAGGATATGATACGGTTGACAGTGGACTATGAGAGGAAATGATGGAAATAGAAAGAAATAGAAGAGTCGTGGTGTGAGGAGACACGCACTACTTCCTTTAGGTAAACTGTTTACAGAATCTGTAAGTTGGTAAATGTGTGTGTCTTTGCATACGCCTGTGTGTGTTTATGTGCGGTTGTTTGCGTGTCAGTACCTGTCAGCGTAGCGCACTTGCTACAGAAGAATTTGCATTACAATGAATCTTAATAGCCGTGTGTGGCGTTGTGTGCTGACCTTGATTTATTCCCTGTATAAGTGGGTAAATAAATACATTGGAAAAAGGGGGAGCCGGAGAAAGCACATCATCGTCACACACGTGAGGAGACTGAGGGAGGAGTGGGGAGCGGGGTCTTAAGTGTAACTCGGGTTTGGCTGGTTGAAGCTGACATTCAGCGCACAGTGCTGGCTCTGAGCCAGCTCTGATCCAAGGATACATTTTAGTAAATCTACAGAAAAAAAAGTGAATTTCTTTTATTATAAACAAAAATAAGTTCTGGAAAAAAAAAGTCTACTTCTTCTGTGGAGCTGCAAAGTGTAAAGTAACATTGTGTTTGTTGAAAATTCCTTGAAATGGTAAAAGACAGTAAAAGTCAAAATAGTGGATGAATTATATTAAAGATGCATAACCGCCACAAATGAAGGCTTACTAGCAGAAATGCATTAGCATGCTGTGATGGTCGTATGCTCATCAATTAACTGTACTCTGCTGATTTGAATCATTTGTTATTTGTTATTTTTTAATGGCTTTTTGTGTCCTTTTTTCATCCTTTTTTTGTCAATTTGTCACAACCCTCAGTCTGTCATCTGTTTTCACTATTATCACTAACCTTCCTTGTCATTTCTCTCATTCACCTCACCTGGTTTTCCTCACCTTCAGTTTATTCTTTCATTAGTCCCTCAGTATTTTTACCAGTCCAGTTTCATTCACTCTCCACCAGATTGTCCTGTGTGGTCACCCCTTTCGCCCGATTCCTGGACTTCATTTCTCGGCCTGACCCTTGTCTGATTTGTTTGCTTGATTTCCTGGTTTTGACCTAACCGATGTTTCTTGCTACATTATTTGTTTCCGTGCTGTGCATTCAGGTTCTAGCCTGCCATACACCCTCCTCTCACAGTGCTGTTTTGACATATTTTAACACTCCTCAACTGTAAAAACAAGAGTTTATAATTAGAAAGTTTTTTTTATTTAAGAAAGAAAAGTTTTTTGGTAGTGCTGTAGTGAAGACCACTCAATTCCAAGTCCAAATTAGTTTCAAGATCAAGTTAAGAATTAAATGCTCCCTCTCAATTTGGATACTTCTGTACTACACTTCTGTATAGTACACTGTGTACACTATATAATCCTGGCATAATGCGCCAATTTCAGCAGGGTAATGTTGTAGTAATGTCTCAATTAGAGTATGGCCATTGTGAATTTACTGGAAATGACGATCACATCATTTCACCAACATTAGAAATGTTTAGAATGTGATGACAACACAAAACAATGTCAGTTGACTTAAATGTTGCATTAAATGCATTAAATGAGAAAAAAAATATTAGAATTGAAATGCTAGAAATACTGTGCAATATTACAACAAAGAGACTATTAAAGTTTGATGTCATTACACGCTCTTCTGCATAATATGTTTTGTGTTGTTGTTTTTGTGTTGTGTAAATGAGCAAGCCTATTGTCAGACTAAAGCATCAATATTGGTCAATTGTGAAAAGATTTTTGTTTTTAAGGTTCACACTTTCCACAATATCTGCACAAAACAAACCAGGTTAGTTATGATGAGGGTTACCCCACAAAAATATGGAAGAATTAGAGTGTTAAAATAAAAAAATTCAAATAAAATTCTATTTCACTTTGGACATTTGAAATCTTCCATAATAAGACACTTGGTTAAGATTGCTGAAAGATTGTGGTTACCGTTAATAAAAGAGCATACATTAGTTGCAGATCTGTGACGGGACACAGAAGTCTGACTTCCTGCTCACTGAACCACAAGTACACAAAGGACGCACTACTTTAATGATTGTTGGCAGTGAATCTTAAATCCTGACCTAACCTATGGATACTCACCTTAGATTAGATTCAACTTCACTGTCATTGCACAAAGTACAAGTAGAGACAATGAAATGCAGTTTAGGATCTAACCAGAAGTGCACAGTAATGTACGTATGTATAGGGATATATAATTAACAGTTGATATATATATATGAATATATTAAGCAGAACAGTCCATGTAATATTAAAGATTTTCTACATCTGTGTGTGGATCTGACAGTAAAGCAGCCTCCATCTGCTCTGAGAGCAGCCAGCAGCCTCAGCAGGAAAGGCAGAACAATAAAAATAAGACAGACCAGGCCAAGTACCCGATAATAGAAATATGTTTGGAGACAGGACTCAAGACTGAACTTGAGAACTACAGCCCTGGTTGTCAGACACAACATAGACAGTATGTGATGTTTCAATTTTCTTTATCTGTTCATGTTGGATATTGCAGCACACATATTTAACCAATTCTGTAGGAGCGTACACCTACACATACACCTCCTATGTGCCACTTCTAAACACTGGCACATATATGGTAGACTCTTTCATTAACTGGATACAGGTCACACTACGATTGCGCTGCATCAGTCGGTAACAGTGAACAGAAATGCGTTCATCATTCATTGATGACAAAGTATCCCAAATATCTGTCAACAAGAGCCTATCTAAAAGTTTTACGTGTGCTTCGAGAACACATCCAGCCCTCATGTCCTAGACCTCGCAAAGCGTCGACCTTGAGAGGAAGTGAACGCACTCCAAAATCCAGTGACAAAGTTAGCCAAAGGCTCCTTAGCCGTTTCCCCGGGGAACGCATGAAGCCACTAACGAGCCACTGAAGCTGTCTGAGTGATGGATGAACGTGTCGGTGAGATCAGCTGTGGAAATGGGACACTCACCATCCACATTGTCCCTCCTCTTACATCTCTAGTCCAGATACTAACAGCTGGATTGTCGCTCTGCCTCAACCCACTGTACACTTTAAACGAAGGTGTCCCCTTCCAATTCGAGGTAAGCCTGATTTACTCAGCGTTATGTCCAGGTGTATGGAGATAGATGACCTTGGGGATAAAATGGATGGGACCGCTTAAGGACGATAGATAGATGGATGGGTTCAGCTTGTTTGTGTTGGAGTTAGAGGACAACACACTGCAATTATTAGGGGAAAAAAACATAGAACAGTATCATGATTTTTGTGTTGAAAAGGGTTTTTACAATTAACATAAAATTTAAAACATATTTCTATTCAGTTTCCCAAGCAACTGATTTGCAATGAATGTTTTGTATGTTGTCTGCAGTTTTATACTCTTAATATCAATCTGATAGAGAAGGCTGGGAATAGAAAATAAGAAAAATGTTAAAGATAGATATAGACAGATATATCTTTTATAACAGAAATCAGCAATAAACTAATAAATTATTCTATGAACATCAGAAATGGCCACCTCACACACACTGAAAAAAAAAATCACCTCATTGAAAAATGCCAAACTGTCCGAGTGAAAAAGCGTTTGTTTATCCCACAGCGTACCTGGGTTTCCTCTAGCAACATGATCGCAGCACATTTTTAAAGTCATCTATCACACACAATAATTAGCTGACCTTATTGAGAAAATCTGTGTGAACAGAGAGAAAAGTGTTAACAGTGCAACATTTCTCTAGTCCGACTGAGACAACAAAGCTATCAGTTTCTGGAGACAAACATTTGTTTTCCAAATTTTTAATTAATATTGTTTTTCCCTCACTCTTGAGTGGGCACACATGTGTAGGAGTTTGATTGACAGCTGAGCAGGCGGGGTCACAGATATACAGTAAATGAATGTGTGCTGGTTACTTACAGGCTGAGGACAGAGATCTGTGTTTAAGAATAAGCACCGTAACATTTAGCACCTGAATGACTTTAAGCTTTTCAGGGAGATTTTAAAACAGTTCAATGTGCTGATGTTACAACTTACTAGCTAATTAGCTAACAATCAAATCAAATCAAATCAAACTTTATCTGTATGGCACTTTTCATACTTAAAAGCAACACAGAGTGCCTCACAGAGGCTAAAAACAACAATGACAAAAAAACCCAACCCTTCCACCCCCATAGATACCCAGAGAGACACGTAGACATACAGACACACACACACACACCCACACACACGCACACACGCCCACACACACACACACACACACACACACACACACACACACACGCACACACACACACACACACACACACACGCACACCCACACCCGCTGCACACACTAGAGAGAGACATGGCCAGGCACTGAGACCTACGGCAAAGAAAAAGCCACCTTTGGGGGGCCGACCACGTCGAGAGGGCCCGGCCCATGACTACAGGGAGCGCCGCCACAAAGACAGCCCCGACCCGGGCAGACAAGAGGCCCCACACCTAAGGTGCAGAGCTCTCCAGCCACCCAGGCCAGAGCAGTTCACAGGACAGCACCCCCGTCAGTGGGCCAAAAGCAGCTCCCAGTGTGGTAGGCCCCCATGAGGAAACATGAATCATGCAAAATTACATGAATAGGGCATGGTGGATGATTGATTGGTAGCTTGTTTAGCAGGAAAGGAGGCAGACAAGGAGGAACCATTAGATATCAAGCTAGTGTGCCTGAGGCTTTTTTGTTGTCAGCATGAATCTGTATTTTGATACTCTATGGCTTATTTTAGCGTCTTTTAGCTCATTGTTTTGGTCATTTTTACTGTTTGACTCTCGCTGCTCTTCAGCAAAAAGGTCTAAAAACCCACAGTACTGTCTGCGACGTGCTCGCCACCATATGACAGATAGACACAGTCAGTGACCAGCTGGTGAACATAATGGAGCATTTAGCAGCTAAAGAGACACATTTCCCTCAGGAGATGTTCGAAACAGAACTGAAAGGAAAGGAGAGTGAATATTGGGCTTCATCAGGTGGACTGACACACTCAAAAGTTTTGCTCAGGGTCTATAAATGTACGTATAAATGGACAAATGTTTGCTAACACAGTAGCTATATCAACTGAGATGATAATGTGTCAGTGGAAAATTAAGCACAGAGGAATATTCTCTTCAATATATACATATGAATCTAGTCATTTGGTTTGCATAGTTGCATGGTTTGTCATTGATGCAGATGCTCTCGCTATCAGAATTTTCGTCTTCCTGGAGAACTTTGATATGAGAGCTGAGACAAATAGCAAGTGCGTCAATGTCTTTAATACATATATGTTCCTGCCTCTCCTTGCCTCCCTGTTGGCCTCCCTGCTGGGTTCAAATCAATTCCATCAATGAAGCCATCACAAAGGGAACATTACCGTAGTGTTTTCCTGTGAAAAAGGCCTGGTAATTACAAATCAAACGAGACAAATACATCCCGGTTAATGAGCGTTAAACGGATGTTAATTATCCGATTGAATGGCTGTCACCATTAAACTGTGTCTGATGGAGGGAGTGGGAGGAGGAGAGGAAGGGGGTGGTGGCGGGGAGAGGGTCGAGGGGAAGGGTAGCTCAAAAAAGACGAGCTTTCTGAAAGGCATATTAGCAGCAGATTGAGAAGATCAGACAGTGTGAAACGCGTGCGGCGGAAATGGAAACGAGAGGGGAAAAGGCGTGGGGAGAGGCAGCAGGGAAGGGAAGGGACAGGGCGGGGGAGGGAGGGAGGCTAAACTTTTCTCTTTCTCCGACATTAGCAATTGCTGTGATGCATCAGAGGGGAAATTAATCAACTGTTTTTGATTATTTATATATTTGAAAAGGACAAAGTGTGCGGGGAGAGAGCTGCACTGAGGCAGGAGTCACACTGTGTTAATATGGTCACAGCCGGTCGCCAGGCAGCTCCAGTCATAACATATCCGTCTAAGAAGGATCAAAAAAGAAAAAGTTCACATACTTAACATTCAAAACAAGGTACAAGTCCTCTCTGATTCATCAAGCAGCTCACATAACAAGGAGGGGGTCTACATTTGGATTAGAAAGTACGTATAGCACAACTTTAGGAACACATGTTTTGTGATGATTGTTTGAATTTGCTCAAACATTGACTCCTCTCTGGTTTCTAAAAGATCCTCTCTGGAATAAAGGATGCAGATCACCAAGACTAAATAAAGAGATGATGACCTCAAACAATCCAAACTGTTCAACAACACCTCGAATGGTCTGATTAACCTGTGACATCTGTAATCATGACCTGTAATTTTGCTAAATTACAGGTTTTTCACTGCTCCGGGTTTTTTTGTATGTTGAGGTCAAACTGAAAAATGAGTTTCATTGTCTTGCTTTTTCACAAGACTGCTCCTTCACTTTGAGTTTTCTCACGTTCAGTAACAAACACTGTTTTTCCATGTCACAAAAACAAACAGGGCTCAATCAAGTACGGCTGATCTGCAAGCTAACGTTGTGATTTTATTTAATAATGCCAGATAAAAATGTCCATAGAATTAAGATCATTAAGATTAACATCAAAAGGAAAAGAATTTTTTTTTTTGGTAGAACTTTATTTTCTTTAAACTCTCACCTCATTTAAGTTCAGAGACAGTCACGGTATATGTCCTGGGTATATGATATCATCGGTAGTAAACTTCTGTTTAAAATTGCATTAAAGTTACATTACTAGAAATGTGGCCTCATGCCGTATCAGATTATGGGACTAGGGGGAACAAGGGAGCCACAAGGTGGCCACCAAGTGTAAATCTAACGTCACCTATTGGTTTGTTGACAAGTGCTTTGAATCCATGAGTTTGGCATTGGGGCAATCTGTCTTTTTTGGGCCAGAAATGATCATCCACTGATGATCAGTGTAGAGCTGGTAGTTGAAGTGTGTTGGGCAATGAGTGGTTTTCATACAGGAAAAAATGTCCGCCTGCCTGGTCACAAACATTCTTGTATTACAGCTAAACAGTAACTAAAATATGTTTATGAAAACATCTGAGGAGAGAAACAGGCAACACAGCAACAAAATCTAGATTCATATTTGATCAGCACTAGTTTGACAGTTTGATCTGAGTTACGTGAGCCATGTGGCTTGTGTTGCACTGGAAGGACTTACTTAGAATGACTTGTCAATCACAAGGTAGCCACGCCCCAACATACCCTGCTTTATCGGCTATTTACTCTGCCTGGGATATAAAAAATGAACATCACGCTGTATGGACTAGAGGACGAGGAAACTGTTCAGTGAGGTAATAAATCAAGTGAGAAAGACAGTAATTTCCCAATAAGTCTCAATACAATCGGACATTGTTGTTGCAGCCAACGGAGCTGCCCCCTGCTGACCATTAGAAAGAATGCAGGTTTGGCTTCACTTCAAACTTGGTCTACTAATTACATTCTGTCAATGGTGCCCACATAAATTTTGTCCCCTGGGCCCTCTAGCAGGTCATTCCGGTCCAGGATGGAAGAGAAGCTGTTGACAAATACCAATCTACTGTATTGTCAACTTTCATTTTGGCAAATTGAAATGAGCATAAACAGCCAAAGTGTTGCAGTTTCTAAGATAAAGTGTTTGACTTATTAGTTGGCTCGGAAACAAGAGCCAATTAAATCAACTGACATTCCAGCAGGCTGCATTCGAGCAGCACACTGCATACTGTGGTTTTCAATAAGCACTGATGGACAACTTACAAACAGCACAGATTCACAACACTTCTAAAGTCTCGCTTTTATTTATCCAAGCAATCAATTGACATTGATGGAAGAGTGAAATTTAGCCTCTCTACCAACGACGTCGCAACTGGTACCCCTACTTTAAATGCCAACATCATTATAATTCACGACACACACACATACACACACACATACATTCAACCATCCACATCCATACAAAGTCCGTTCCCTTCAGTGGAGGCCTGGAAGAGGGAGAAGTAAATGACAGCGCCCTGTGTGCACATCAGTTTAACTCAACAAGAAGTCGGGGCAGAAAATCATTTGAAGAAGTCCCGCAGTCCCTTCAGACGGAGGCTGCCAGCTTCTCGGTGATCTGCTATCATGTTGCCTGTCTCTTTACTGTCAGCACTAATAGCTCTTAGACACTGGACTGGGACATGGGTGGCTACAACAGGCCAAGGGTGGCACACACTCAATCAATAATTTACCCAGCAGCTCTCGGCCTTTTGTGAGTGTGTGTTTTCATTCCTGAATTAAGCATTCATATGGGCTGCACATAGGAGGATTTGTTTGTGAGAGTGCCTCTTTGTGTAGCTGGTAACATGGGTATGTGAGCGTGTGCATGTGTGCCTGTTTGTGTGTGTGTGTGTGTCAGCAAAGTTGCTTTGTGCATTGATGTGTATAGCCCTTTGCACCTGCTGTGGAGATAGGGCTTTGGCCAATCACAACAAAGATTGGAGGGAAGTTTGAGTGACACAACAGTGCTGTGTCTGGTTGAGATATGATTCATTCTGTTATCTCTCTCTCTCTCTCTCTCACACACACACACACACACACACACACACACACTCATGATGGCTTAACAGTAATAAAATGTTTAATAATGCCATCTCTTCTCCTCCCCTCTTTCTGTTCCTCTTTTCCTCGATCCTTTCATCATTTCCTCCTCTCCTCTTTCCTTTTCTCCACTCCTACTCCTCACTTTCCTTGCCTCCCTTCACTCCTCTTCTTTCCTTTCCTTATGCCAGCTTTGCTCTTTTCTTTTTCTCGTCTACTGTTACCTTTCCGTTTTCCCTTTGCTCTCCTCCCTCCTCTCCTCTCATTTCATATACTTTAATTTCCTCTTCTCTCTCCTCTTCTCTCCTCTCCTCTCTTCTATACCCCCCTCCTCACTGACCAATCACAATCCTCGGTCATCCACCAACAAGGACCAACCAGACACACAAAAAGACTAATTAGTCCTGGCACAGCAACAACAAATCCCTCAGCACTGATGCTCACGCACTCTAACAAACAGATGCACACTGCCTACACGTTTAATGAGACCCACACATGCAGACACACACACACACACACACACACACACATTTGCGCATTAACACCCACACACACACACGTTCCCAACGCCTCGGTTCCCATCGCACAGCATGCGGCTGCAGCAGCTGTGATAGCTGTTGTTTTGTGCTTTTGTAAAGTTTTGTTGAGCCACATCAGTATGGTTGACGTCGCTCTGTGCCAATGACTGCATTCTGTGTGTGTCTGCAGTATGAGCATGATGGGTATTTACCAGCTGAGGAAACCTTCCACTGTTATGATGAAGTTGAATATCCTAATTTAGCTCATTGAGACGTTTCAATTAGCCACTTGCCGTGCCCTGCCACTCACTGTGCTGTGTTTATCCAATGTATTAAAGGATAATTTCAGTTTATTGCAGCTCGAGTTTTACTTTCATGGTTTAGCCAATATTTCTATCGCTCATGATTCTGCATTCAACAAAAAGATTGTGAGATCTGGCAACATGGTGACAATGATCAACAAAGTTCAACAGGGTGAACTTCCATTGGCCGTGGGGGTTTGTTTATGATGAAAATCCAACCTTCCAATATGCCCCACCTCCCTAGCTAGCCTGATAATCAAAGTAAACTGCCATTTGCCCGATGACAGGAAAGCTATGAGTTCATTTAAAAGTTGACATATAACAATCTGCTACAGCTGCAGAGATCCTAACTTATTCACTATAAACAGATACTGTATGTGCAGATGAATACAGAATTTGTAGGCAAGGGGTGAAAATTTGGGCAATCTTTGTAGTCCAAGTAGTACAACTCATGTTTTAGCAGGCCTTGCAACAGTCCATGTGGAGAGTAAAAGAGATGGGAAGCATTGGCCAAATTGTAATCTCTGAACCCATCCTCTATTTGTCTCACTATGATTTAGCTTTTTTTTAAGTTCTGCATTCATATACAGATATTTGTTTATAGAAATTAGCAGGATGTGTCTTTCTCATCATTCTCGGGTATCAAGTTGCTAATTGCACTGCAGAAGAAGTCTTGGCCCAGATATTACTTTTTCATATATTCGCTGGCTACATCAGAAGCCCAGAAACATTATGCGTTGCCCCCAGAGGCTAAATCATTGTGAGATGATAACCACTGGGTTATGAGATTGGTCCCAAACTTGCTTGTCGGTAGTTCTCTGTTGCTATTTTTCATGAATGTGGCTAGGTAGTTAGATGATGAGATGATTTAATCCAATCTATAAAGTTTTGATTGGTCAAATGTCACTCCAATCAGCAGAAATAATCAATGGACACTGAAAAAATGCCTATAAAGTTATATTACTTACAGTTTTTTGGTTCATCCTTGTTTTGTTTTCCATTTAAGTTTCATCTGATCCTCAGAAAAACCTTCATTCAACCTCTTTGATCATCCGAGCGCTTGTGTTTATTTCCCTGACAGATTTCTCTCCAGCTGTAGAGGCATTACCAGATCTCAGCAGTTACTTTGCTGAGTCCAGTGTTATCATAACCAACAGAGTCAAAAATACAAAAAACAGATCCAAGTTGTAATAAAATATAAATTTCCTTGAATAGAATAAAGGATTACCTTCTGCAGAGTTCAGATGAAGTTGATACAAATCTCCGGTGAAATGGTGTTAGAGGATTTAAATTTGAATATATGTGAGTTTGTCACATGTGTGTGTGCTCACACCGGGCAGCTTTCACGCCCGAGGCTGTGAGTGTGGGTGTGTTTCTGGAGCCTCGGTGTCATTCGCCTCCAAACAGCAACAATGTTGTTGATCAGCAGTTGTTTACAAACCGCCAGGAGGATGGAACTAATTTGATCACTTCGTATTCCCCCGTCTCTCTCCTCTCCGGAGAGCGTTTCAATTTGAGCTCCTTATACGTTCTCGATAGCAGGCCGCCACGAGTTGATTCTGACAGCAATTATGAATATCGTGTTCCACTCAAGTGGTCGTGAGCCAGGAAATAATGAAGTTCTCACCAAATCATCTGTTCCCCAAATCACTTAACTGCATCTTCATTAGGAACTTTGCAGCCTGGAGGAAATCATAGTGGGGCTTGGCTGAAAGACGTAGCAGCTACGGGCAGCAGCGGCGCTCAGAACATGAAAAAGAATGAGATTTATGAGCTCAGTTTCATCTTAAATTACAGCTGAAGTCACAGCTATCTGTGCAGGATGTTTCAGGACAGTTTGCATTATTTAAGCGGGAACTAAAATTTTTACTTTGAAATCAGTGTTGATTAATTGTTGACATTTTCTACCAGTATTGATGATGACGATGTCCAGTTTGTACATTTTAGTGCTAATCACATTAGCATTTGACGAGTCTGGATGGAGGGCGTAAAACACATTCTCCTGATCACCTCAACAAGTATTTTGAATATCCATTTCAACTGCTTTCATCGCAAACACTTCATTCACTCACACTTCAACAGTTCAACTGATTTTAGTGCTAATTGATCTTAGACTTTGTTTCAGCTGCTCTCATCTCATACTCTTGAAACAAACACTTCAACTGCTTTCAGTTTACACTTCAATTGACAACTGAACTCTTCTTAATGCATGCATAACTGATAATTCAAATGACATTTCATCTACTTTCATGGCCTACACACTGACTGACACTTCAGATCCCTTCAGCTTTTCAATCACAACTGACACTTCGACTGCTTGAAGTGCTACAGCCTAAACGGCAACTTCCATACCACATCTAACACACAAATAATACACATTTTACCCTGTCTACAGTGCTTGAATGTGCAATTTTTAGCATGAATGAGTACATGTAAATTTCCTCATTAAATGTCATCTTTTGAAATAATAGGTAAACATAGGTGTTACCAATGATGCTAATTCAGGTCTCATTCCATTCAGGTCAAACAGAGTCAGGGTGCTGCTGTGGTGTATATTCGTTCACTGGAAAGGCTCTGCTTCAATAAATGGAACAGGATTCTTGATTCATTGTAAACACTTGTGTTGACCTGACTATTTCATGTCAAAATGGTTGCTGTGAAAAAGGTCTATTGTTCGGTCAGAAAAATGTGAAAAACACAAATTACAATTTCCCAGATTTCTGGTGATTTCTACAAATTGCTTCTTTTTTTTCTGACCAACAGTCCAATTTCAGCTTTTCATTTTCCAACCATATAAAACAGAAAAGCAGCAAACACAGAGTGAAAGTTTTAAATATTTTCCTAAAAATATACTAAAATGACTTCTTTATTTAAATATGTGTTGATTCATTTTCTATCAGTTGACTAAAAGAGAGATGTTCTGGAAATTTTAGCAATTTCAAAGTAATATCATAATTTACAAAAGACCTCACAGAATGAATAAAAGATTGAATTAAATGTACAATAAAAGAGAAAAATCTGTCCATCATTTCCAGAGCATTGTAGCTGTTTTCACAGGTAAACATTATTTTCTTCCCAATATTTCATAAAAATAACAATATCAGTCTGGTAATTCCACATATAAGGAAGCCATTACAGTGGTCTAACCTCTTCTCCACAGTTGAGTGTCAGTTGTTTTCACCTGTACAGACCTCAGGGACCAAGGGCCAATGAGGGTGCTTCACCCTGTCAGAGATGACCATGCACAGCTCTGTCTCTGGAGTTTCAATGACCTGTGTGTGTGCATGTGTGTGTGTGTGTTTATATTTGTGTATCTTTGCCTCTGCATGCATGCATCATGTGTTTGAAGTGGAAAATACCAAAAGTGAGGAGGAATGACAGCAGAGAGGACAGAGGTGCTGACGGGCTGGAGAAAGGACAAAGCCCTCAGCTCCTGTGTGTGTGTGTGTGTGTGTGATGAAATAAATATATAATAGAGGAATATTAAATCCTCCTTGTCGCCCACTGCTGTCTTCCTCTGATATTTCTCTACGGTGCGACATTGACAGATAATGATCACATTATGTGGCAGAGTGTCACACATTTTCTCTTCTGGCTCCTCACCTCTCTCATTTGACTTGGATTCATAATCTCTTTCTTTGTATTTTGATTCTTTCATTTTACTTCTTTTTTCCCCTCCTCACCTCTCCCTTTATTCACACTGCTTGTCTTTCTCTCTCCCACCTTTTCCCTTCACACCTTTCCACCTCCTCTCTCCGACTGTCAGGGAGGAGAGTTTGCCTTCAGGAGAGTCAAAGAGGCTCTGAACAATCCCACAATCCCTCAGTGACTGAAGGAGCCAATAATTGTTGTCTGCTTAAGAGGGAGAAGTGATGAATTACATGACCTGCCAGCGTCTGATAACACACATGTCATTTTAAAGCTAAAACTGAATGACAGGCACTTCCCTCCAGTCTTAGATCAGCAGATTTTGAGTGTGTTCCAAGCATGACTCTGCAAAAATGTTCTAATGTTTCTGAAATGAATGTTTCCGTAGAAACACCACACTTTAAAATTTAAAAATCCATCATTACAGTTTTTCCTGATATAATACACTATGGAGCAGATCATTCTATATGATTCTGCCTTCCTTTGCTCTTTCATGATGTCCATTCTCCATATTGGAAAAATACTGATGTTGTGTGTCTGTTTCTCAGCTCTACAGACTTAAAAACAGACTTTAGTCAGAATAGTATGAAGCATAAGATAATCCTCTCAGAATCAAATGTTATCAGACTCTAGAAATAACCTCTCTTTTATACCGTTGGCTCTGACTGACATGGCAATTTCCTCAATCTCATTATTTGCTCCAGTAATGATTTTATCTGAACGAAAGGATCAAATATATCTGAAGGCCATAATAATGACAAAAAACATGTGCAACTATGAAACAGAAAGAAGTCAGTACAGGTTGGATCAAACCAGTTTAATTCAAATCAAACTCGCAAAATGATTTTTATTCCAAATAACCCCAAAGCAGCGAATAGCATATTAGTTAGCTGTTATGCATGAGTTTCATTAGTGTCTGATGTATTCTGGATATTTTTAAAGTCTGTAAAAATTTCTTGGGACATTTATTTACAATGGAAACATCTGTGCTCAAAAATAAAGACTTAAATAGTGTCGATTTAATTTTTTTTTTTTTTTCGAAAACTAAAATAATGCACTAATATCTAATC
Source organism: Sciaenops ocellatus (assembly GCA_033000465.1). NCBI lineage: Eukaryota > Metazoa > Chordata > Actinopteri > Sciaenidae > Sciaenops > Sciaenops ocellatus. The sequence goes on along the minus strand of CP136884.1, from coordinate 7,730,933 downwards.
TTAATATGAGGATATATAATTCATTTAAATAAGTCATTCCGGTTTAAACAAATACTTTTAACCTGGTGGTGCCCAGGTGGATTTTCAGTCAGTTTATACTCATGTATCATTTAAACTCATTTTCACTTCATTTTTAAGGCCTCAAAAACATATTTCTTATCCTGATCGATAATGTTTCACACAAACACAACATGAAGTTATTTTACAAGAGTGATTTTCTGATTCTCTCTTTTGTCTGAGTGCCTGTCACTGGTATTAACTGAGGCTGAAAATACGTGATGTCACATTTTTCCCTGCACAAAATAGGATTTAGCAACATTTAAATAATAATTAAAAAAAATGTGATGGCGGTTGTGTGCCAGCTGTGTTTGCAATCAAATCTGATCAAACAGCACACAGTCCTCACGAAGCAGATTTGTTTGAGATTTTGCATGGAAACCTTTTGATAAAGAACTAACTAAACTAGAACTAAAACAATTAAAACTTTAATTTTAATTGCTGCTTGGTGGACTGCTGCAGACAAATATTTAAGATTTAAAAGCAATCTTTTTAAATTCTGGCAAAACATCTGGAGTATTTCTATTTGATGGAACAGTAAGTCATAAAAATAATGTAGTCTTCATATAGCTTGAATAAAGTGGTGATAGAGAATATATGTGATAGTGTCAGAGCTTAACGGTCCATCTGGGGGAAATAAAAGCATGTTAAAATGGAAATGTAGTTGTTTAGATGGAATACTTCCACTTGTAGTAGCTGGATTATGTTATTTCCCACAAACTCAGCCATAAATCACATGAAAGTATCGGCGGCACAGTGCCGTTCAGAGAGTAGGAGGACAGGCTGTGCTCCATTGACTGAGCAGAGGAGTGAGCTAACCCACATGTGTGAGTACAACCCCTCTCTCCTCTATGTGTGTGTGTGTGTGTGTGTGTGTGTGTGTGTGTGTCAGGCTTGGATGGACCCGGCTGATTTGAGTAGATGTGACCAGCCTAAGTGTGTGTGTCTCATATCAGTGTGTCCTCGATCGCTCTCACTGTATGGGGCACTTTAGCCCATTCTTCGCCAGCACCGGGAGGCAAACCCACACACACACACACACACACACACACACACACACACAGACGCACAACCACACACACACACATACAGTACACACATGCACACACGTATGCACAACTACACACATACACTCAGTGTTTTGATGGAAACTCAAGTGGACGAGGGGTCCAGTCAACCACTCCACCAGTCTTTCTCCTTCTATCCTCCTCTCTTTTTTCCTTCGTCTTTCATTTCTTCCCTCCCTGTGACACTTTTAACGGCATGTCACGCAACCCTGTTCCCTAACACACTCACACACACACGCACACACACACATGCACACACCATGCCGTGCTCTTAGCCAAAGCTCTGCACCTTTGTCAGGGGAGAACCACTTAAGCACGCTTATATACACATACATATTCACGCACATTCATGTCTGATTTCTCTCTCTCTCTCTGCACACACACACACACACACACACACACACACACACACACACATACAAGCCATCATCACTTAAGCCGCCTTCCTTTCACCATCTCGTGCCCTCCCCTCCTCTCTGTGTCTTGTCTGGTCTCGTGTGTGCGTGACTGTGGCTGGCTTTGGCGAGGGTGAATTAGCACGGCGACCCAGTTTGGTGCCAGAAGAGACAAGACGTCAGTGGAGAATATATTGAAGAACACTTTTTTTTTTCTTCCCCCCGTCTTCCACTGCAAATCCACTTTCTGCTCTGGCTGCCGTGATAAAATAACGTTAAGTAAAATACGTGGCAGACACATCACCTCCAGCTGAGGATTATCATAAAGAAAATGAATTCTATTTTCAGATGCTTTTATCCTTTTTATTTCCACTTAAAAAAGATCCCATCTCTATAACCTCAGATAACTTACATCAGCGTGTTACATTCAAATCAGCCATAAAATGTGGGTAAACTCAGCGCCATAAACAAAACATGACTCAAGGTGATTTTTCCTTCTGCCCTTTCCTCGGCTTTCTTTATGGGCTCTGTTTTGCATTTCTGTGCTGATGCTAATTGCCTGCAACTAATTATAGAAAGTCTGTAAGTGGCCCCCCTGAACCGGACACACACACTCACACACACACACACACACGCACACGCACACTCCACTTTCCTATGCTTCTAAACACATTTTGACAAGAAGCTCTCACTAAGAGGGTGTTTGCGTCCGGCCTCAGATTGGTAATACACAACAGAGATTTGTAAGTGTGTGTGTGTATGTGTGTTTGTGTGTGTGTAGGTGTTGGGAAGAGGAAGAGGAGGACGAGGAGGGAGGAGGAGGAGGGGTGAGAACAAACCGGTGTTGCGTGTCTCGTTCGGCTCGTTTAGCTGACAAACTGCTTTTAGCGTTTAATTATCCATCGCTCTGTGATTAATAGGTTTTAATTACTGTAACCCATGGCAACCTGAAATATGCACAGGTCTACACATGAGGTCAGCCTATCAAAACTCTGTGGAAAAAAAAAATCAAAAATGGCAAAAAACAAACAGAAAGAGGTTTAAAAAAGAGAAACAAGAGGAGCGTGGATCTTTGCATCTCAAACGTCTTGCTCATTATTCATCATCAGCGGCTGAGGCTACGGCTCAGACAGACACGCAGCTATTTTCTCAGTGTATTCCTACTTGAGAAAAATGTTAGACCTCAGAAAAAGATTTTGACCAGACCTTGAACTTGTCCAATTATTTTTTAATTTTTTTACGTGATCCACAGGCAGAGGTTCAAACAGACTCTTTGATTCACTAAAAAAGGTTAGAACCTCTCCAAATTCATGTGCTTGCTTCGAAGGCTTTTTACATTCTACAGACATTTCTGCTGATGCTTTGCACTCAGAGGAAACCTTCAGATGGTTAAATAAACTCTGATGCTTACATAATTTTTTTGAGGGGGTGCAGGGTATTTTTCTAAGTAGAAATGAGACTGGTAGAGTTGATAAAAATTCACCATTGGAGCCAAAAAGGAACCAGTATTTTCCAGCATCCTCAGTGGACGTTTGGTGGCCTTTACACCTTTAATTCACTTCACCATCGTCTGGACCAAAGAAAACATTGATTCATTGCTGCCTTTTGCTTCTGGACCGGTAAGTGTTCAAACTGGCTCTTTACGAATTAACCAACAGGCGAAAATATGAAGTGACACGGACTGACAGAGATCTCGTTCACTGGTCGGTTTGGCCTCTCTGGTCGCATGTTTTTGGGCTCAAATGTTGTAAAGTCGAGTGACGTTTTCTATGTGACTCTGTGTCAATTAGGCAGGTAAATGAACAAATATTACTTTTAATCTCCACCCAGACTATTAACAGATTGTATTGTTTTAAGTACGAGGTGAAAATATTCTGTCATTTGGACGGTAGCTAAATTTACATATATATATTTCTGGTATAACACACTGAGGATGTTGTAGTGTTGATTGTGAGCTCCTTAGACGGTGAGGTCACCGGTGCACCCCGTTTCATGAATCTGTCGCTGCCCATCATTCACATTGAGAGTATTCTGATATATACAACTCTTTATGATCTACGATTAGGCAGCATTGGACGAGCAACCTCGAGGTTCTCTAGATCAGAATAAACGCTTCAGTTTCCAGTCGAAAAGTACTGTCTGAGAGTAAGGAAGTGAAAATATTCTAAAGTAATGAAGTGATTTTTTTAGGTGGTTGAAACATGTTTTGTTCCTGCCTCCATCCACAGTTTGAATTGTTTTACTTCTTCCTGTCTGTCTCTCCTACCATGTGACAAGTCGGCATGTAGCTCATACTAACCCACTTCAAAAAATGCAAAATAACCAATAACATAATGATTGACCTTTTTTGCGTTCCAGACCACACCACAGTTTAATTGTCTCGTTCTTTGGTTCACACCAGCCTACACAGCCAAACACACCAGAGTTCATTTAAACGACACCAAACAGGTCAGATATGAGAGCACCCTGAGTCAACTCACCCACGCAGGAGTCTCTGTGTTCTTCGAATCCGGCGGAGCACACACACCTCCCGATGGGCACCAGCCACTCCCCTTCAGCACTGCAGTACATCTTGGGCGTGTCCCTCTCCTCTGCGTGATCCACACACTGACCCCGGACTTCCACCAGAGAGGACGAGTCGGCGCCTGTCACCACGTCGGTGAACACCGCCAGGTTACGGCTCACACCCACGCAGCGTTTGTAGTACACCCGCACGGAGGTTAGGGCGATGCAGGCGCCGATGTCCTGGAAGGCCAGGTAGAAGCCTCGTCTGCTCAGGGGGCCCACGCCTCGCACCTGGGAGAATATGAGAAGGATTTGACACTTCCATCTTTTGACAACGACAACGAATAAAATAAAATAGGATTTATCATTAATATAACTGTGTGTTTGTCTGAGTCTGTATGTTCATGTCTCCCTTTGTTTTGGGGGGAGTGTACCTTTACTGAGGCAAGGTCACAGACGTACAGTTGCGTATTGGATGGTGATCTAGTGTTTTTGCATTTGTTCTGTCATATCTTGGCTGTGGAGTGTCACAGCAGTGCTCTCTTTGTGGGAATTGAAATCATGTTTGTGTCCAGTTGAAGGAAAATAGTGCCTCGAGAGCTGACTCGAGTTTTATATAAACAGACTTTTAGAAATGTCATATTTTACATCTATATATTGAACGTCTGTATTTTAGAACACTTGTTCTAATGATGGAGGCTTTCCCATTGTTTCCCCCTCTTGTGTCTGTCTGTCTGTCGTGTATGGGTTGCTGGGTGTGGCCTCTAGTCTTCCTCTCACCTGTTTATCACCTTGCTGCCTATGCTCTATAAAAGACTGACTCAACCCTCCAGACGCTGCCAGATCTTTCAGTCTCTAACCTTGTGAAATTCTGTGAACTCGTTTTAGGAATCCTGTCTAACCTTGATCTCCCTGTGCCTCAGAAAATCTTGCCACTCATTCCCCTGACACATCCACACCCAGTTGCACTCACCTTTGGTTCCAATAAACTGTTTAAACTGATTCGGGTCTCCAGATGTTGATGTTTGCATTTTGGGTCCACTCTTGTTTACTATAAGAACTTACTCAGAGGCAACTTACTGGAGTAAAGTTCTCTTACTTTTCAGACTCAAAGCTCAAACAGTGGTTGCCACAGTGGTTCCTGAACAAAACAGGTGGAACAGTGTGAACGCAGCCTTAATTGAATCTCTGGACTGGTGTTTGGTGTTGGGCTTTGGCAGCAGTCATTAATCAGCTCCGTCTCCAACCTGCAAACACGGCGATGTTTTTACATTTTTATCTGCTTGTTTTTCATAACAGCATTAACGTATAATATCGCAGTTGTACATGTTGTTAACACCCAGGAGCTGATTCAAAACAATATTTAAACAGTTTGTTGTGGAAGAAAATATAAAATATAACAACAGCTTTTGTTGTAGTGTTATTAAGATATATTACAGTGTCATAAATGTGTGTAGAAAGCAGGCTGTTTGTTTCTAATTGACTTTTTAATAACTACCTGTAACGGGCTGACATGTTAGGCATATTTACTGTGAAAGTATTTACATCATGTTATATTTTGGCATACAGGCTCTTTATTGTACTGGATTTTCCATGATATGACAATGAGCTACTTGATACTGGACATAATGTACAAAGACTTTAGAAAGGACAGTTTGTGATCCCTTATTGTACCAGCTGACATTAAACTTACCGTCATACTTTTTGCTTCCATCCAAAGAAGTCACACTAAACAAGTTGAAGTTAATTGTCACACATAATTATGCAGCTATAGTCATATTGAAATGTAAATAGAAACTGATCTGGCTAAACTAGTAGGTGGTACAGCGAAAACTAATCCATGAGTCTTTGTGAAACATCTGGTTTCAAAAAGCTCGGTGACATAGTGACTCACAGGGCTAGTTGATGAACTGCTGTAGCTGTCGAGCTAGCCTTTTACTCACTGGCTGGCTGGCTTAGCTTTGGTCCATTATCTCCCAGAGATTCTCTGTGATTTCTCTCTAATATTCTATTTATCTCCCACGTCATTTTGTCCATCATTTTATTCAATAAAAAGTTACTGAAGAGGGAAAATAACGTCAAACTCTGTAGTTTAGCTTGGCCGCTAACCAGACGTACATACTTGATTCGACACAGCTACACTAGCTTTCTATTCTATTTCCTTTTGTCGCCCCATCAGAGGTCAGAACTGTGAAAATGGTTTGCTGGTGCAAATTCATCAAAATTCACCAAGATAAAACTTAATGAGTTCTAATGATTAATTTTGTAATTTCTAATGATAGCTATAATTCAATTTGTGCTCTCTCTGTCCTGTTTTCAGATTCTACAACAACAAACAGGCTGATCTTTGGTTCTCCTTAATACTCAGATACTCTTTCTCACACTTCATAGGATGGATTTTTTTTTATCCTACATATGAAAAAAGAGTATGCTGATGTACAGAAGCCACAGAATGTTTCATGAGCTCAAAGGAGAAATCTCTACATGCTCGAACAACAGCACTGCTGCTCAATTAGAAGCTTTGTTTACAAACTGATTTGATGGATTAAATAGATTTTTCACCGTCAAACTGACTCACCATGCTCCTAATACATCAACACTGTGTGATAATTAGACAGCTAATTATGAGTTTTGCGGATCTTTCTGGGATACAATGGGGATCTTTTTGTTGCTGTTTCATGTACATGCCAGGAATTAAACATATGTTGCATAATCATAACCAACAGTTGACAGCTTAAATTGTCTCCAGTGTTTTCTTTCCCTACATTGTCCTCCTAAAGTTACCACTTATGGGCACACACTGTATGGATTCAGCTCTTTTCAGAGTAATTTATCCTCACATATTGTTCTTTAATGATACTGTGGTGGTGATTTTATTGATTTATTAGTTTTTTTGCTTTATTGGATAGCAATAGAAATGGAGGGACAGAGGAGGACATGCTGCAAAGGAACCAGGCTGGAATTGAACCTGGGTTGCTGTTGTAAGGACTTTTAGATTTGATACATGCATACTCTTCCAGGGATGATAATCCCTGACATGTAGTTTTCCATCAGAAAAGATGAACAATCACAAGACGTACGGGTCACTATACAGTTGTGTGATCTGTGTGTCTGCATCTGAAACCTTCTGTTTGGTTTTAGGGATTTTCTTTATTGATTAGATATAATTCAAAACAGAAAACCAAAGACTACAAGCAGCAACTCAAAGTGATCGACAGTTGATGCTTTAACTTGTGATTTATGATGAGTTTGATTAAAAATGTCTGAGCCAGAGAAACTGCACCTGAACAGTTCAGAGAAACACGATTCTGTCCAGGATCAGCTCAATGACTGAAATACGTTTATTTACTCAAGTGTGAGTGTGAGTGTGTATACTGTCAATGCAGAGCTTGACAGCATTTTAGGAAGAGGTCCAGCTTTACATTATGTAAACAGAACAATCCATTATGCAGTGCATTACTTGGCCCATATTTCATTGTGTGTGTGTGTGAACAAGACAGAGCAAAGTACTTCTCAAAAAATCATCTTTAAAGGATGAGGATATTTTCAAGAAATCTCATGAAAACAACCAAAACCAACTCTGAATATGTCAAACTAACAAGTGTTATGTGTGTGTACATGTGCTGTCTGATTCTTCCTCTGTGTCACAGAGCTCCAGTGTTGTCCAAAAACACATCAGTGAACTGTTGCCGTGGGTGACATGTTCCTTCTAGTTTATTTTAACTCAGTCTTACACACACTGTCCTGCTGTCTGAAACACTCACCAGTTCACCAAAGTGTGTATTAATCCGCAGCTAAAATTGGCCCCATAAATGCGTTATTTCCTCCCGTTTGAGTAATGTTTGCTAGAAACTACAGCACCCAGCTATTTTCGGAAATTACTGAGCATTTTTCAAAAATGAAGCTTTTTTAGTCGCTTAAAGATTTATGTGTTCAGTAGGAAGCAGAGGGCTCGGGATTGAGAGCCACAGAGAGGGGAATTCAGAAAATATCGAGAGATGGATTAACACGTTGCTTTTGGTGAAAAGCAAGGCAGAGAAATACCACCCATATTCTTTAAAAAGTGATTATTACAATTTTCGAAAAAAACTACAGCTCTAACATTGTGTGTGGTATTGAAGTTGTCAATTGACTGACAGCATATAGCATCTGCCAAATTCACAATTCATTAGGTAAAACACACTTGTTTATACTTAAACTAAATATGTTGAAAACAACAGCCACTGTGAAACATTTGACAACCTTTTGTGACATTGTCAGAACGTTTGCCTGGACTGGGGGGCATAGGAGCATTGTGGCTCAGGTGGTAGAATAGGTTGTCTAGTAATTGGAGGGTTGCTCGTTCAATTGCCATCTCTCCTAGTCCATTGGAAGTGTCCTTGAGCAAGACACTGAACCACAAATTGCCCTTGAAGACTGTCCTATTGGTGTGTGAATGTGAATATATATATATATATATATATATATATATATATATATATATATATATATATATATATATATATATATATATATATATATATATATATATAATATAAGTATCAGTGTTTGGATAGGAACCACCACCGCTACTGATGAGCAGTTGTAACCTTGCTTGGTAGCCTCTGACATCTGTGTAGGAATGCATGTGTGAATGGGTTAATGTGTCAAGTGTTTTGAGTGGTTAGTAAATCAGAAAGGTGCTATATTAACCATTCACTCCCTGAAAGCAGACACAGGTGACTGAGTTCAGTCATAGTTTGCAGTTCAATTGAAGAGGTTGACTTTCTCATTTGATCCTGAGTATGTTGAGTGAAGTTTATTCCATTTTTTGTGATATTCCAAGTCACATACTGTACAGATTGATGTGACTCAGTGTAATTTACTGATCTATGAGATAATGTTAAATGATTTTATTTGGGTGTATACCTTCTTTCAATTGTAGAAAATGAGACCACTCTTTGCACCTCACTCTGGCTGAATCAAAGACAATAAAAGTTTTCAAATGGACTCTCGTTCTGTGCTCATATAAATTAAGTCAAGTCCAGAGGATTTCTGTAAACTACAACCTAATTTAACTGTTTCCACCAGGTAACTCAGGATTAATGTGTAGCAAATGTAAACACACAATAAATTTTACTGTGTCTTTCATATCTTCATCTTTGTAACAATGTAAAGTATCAATAAAGGAGTACCGCCACTATGCAGTATCAAATTTGAAGCTGTTATCAATATCAAAGTATTTCCCATGATACTGAACTGAGACCTGCTGTTTGTTTCCTTTAACAGATCGAGCATGAAACAGCCCAAGTGACGAGACTGGAAGAGGCTCTCTGGGGCTGAGGATGTTTCCAACTCGTCTTGAACTCCTGCGGAGGTGTATGTGCTTCGAATTGGAATACATTTCCAACTGAGAGTGAGAGAGTGCTTCAAAGAGCCTGCTCTGACATTTGCCTGTTATATCAGTCAGCATTTCTGCTGTTGTTTAGCGCTGTTGCTCATACCTCGGTGTTGAGTTTAAGTCTGCGGACTCCCAGGTCCACCCCCGTGAAGCTCTCATCAGCAGCAATGGTGTCAATCTTAATGAACTGGTTCTCCCGTATGGCCGAGCCCACCGCTCTGTCAGACTCATAGTAATACAGATTGAAGGTTTCCTGTAGAGCAAACAAGATAGGATGAGTTCTATGTTTGTGTTCATTGTGTTACACAATATATTATTACCCAGTTTACTGTTAGTATATCAAAAAAATCAACCAGGAGGCAATCCAGACAGACTGAGACCACCTTGGGTGATTTTTCGAGACATGTTCTTGTCAGATGTAGAAAAGGTGTAAATCCATCTGACTCTCCAGGAGAACTCCAACGATTTAGCATTGCACTCCTATATATATAACACTGTCAGTCACTGTTGACAGTTTGGGCAAAAAGATGCAGAACTAGAGTTATCATTCCAAGCATTCCTCTTCCTTGTACCCGGCGCCTATATTACCCACAATGCAATTTGATCGTCTACAGTTTAGGCAGAGCGTTATGCATGAATGTATTAGCGCTCAGGTGGCAGCAGTAGGGACTTGGCTAGGGAACCGGAGGTTGGCCGGTTCAAATCCAGCATCGATTGGTAGCTGGAGAGGTGCCAGTTCACCTCCTGGGCACTGTTTAGGTGCCCTTGAGCAAGGCACTAAACCCCTAACTGCTCCTAGTGCGCTCTATGGCTGCCTGTCACTTCACCATCTCTCTACATATGCATGTCTATGAGCTCTTTGTGTATGTGGTTGTATTTCAGGCCTATTTATGTAAAAATAATTTCCCCATTGAGGGATCAATAAAAATTAATCTTCTTCTTCTTGCTTTCAATTTGTCCAAGTGGCCAACCACAGTACTGCAGTGAAAAAGTCCCCTGCGGCACAAAAAACATTTTCCCCACAGACTTCTAAAAAGACATCTGTAAAACTTTTATTAGGACACAGGTGCAAACAAGGCTTTGTATTTGTAAGAACAACAAGAAGTGATTTTGATGTCATTGCAATGTGAAGTCTACAGGCCGGTGGGAGAAACTGTAATGCAGTGAAAGAACTTTTTTGTCTTATGTGCTGGGCAAGCAATTTGCACTCAAGTGAACGGCCGCCATTTTTGTATCCAGTTCTTATAAGAAATTGATGGCGTTAGTAGCAGCTAACGTAGCATCAAGCTGCTAGCCTAAAGCAGAGATGAGGAGTGCATTACAGACTTCACACTAAATTTCAAACTTGTTTTCAGCCCCAGCGGACACTTACTCATGTGACATCACTTGAGAACTTTTTAGACTTCATGCAGCTAGTGGTAGCTTCAAGTTGTAGCAGCAGTATGAGCCGCAGCAGTTTTTTCCATACAGCTATGTTGTCCTACTTCGCCCTACCTGACATCTTCAGCACCAAAGGCACTACCAACTAACTTTTACTGTTACTGCAAGATGCTAATGGAGCTTCAGATTTACACTGACCACTGAGGTATCATGCAGTGAGTATACTTTTGCATAGTAATAAAGTTTGCATTTGTTAGCACTGTACTGCTTCATGTTTCACGTGTGGCTTATGACCATGTGTGGTCAGCTGTGTGGATGGTAGTTGTAATATTGCAGGCTGACATTTCCTTAGAGCCACCATGCTACAGCACTGTTATATTATTATTATATATTATTACTATTTTAACTATAGAAAATGCATTACATAACATCTGTCAGCTGTTTATAATATGTACGTAAGCTGGCCCCACAGGTACGTATCCAGGCGAGCAACAACAGCTGAAAATACATACCAGTGCTCATACAGACCTTTGATGTTTGATGATATTATTTCTCTGATATTAATAGTCATGACCAGATATGCAGTAGTACTGTAACCCCAAGATCTGGAAAAACCACTAAATAGTCCAAAGATGTGTTTCTTGCCTAAACACTTACTTTCCCTCTTATGTGACAAAAGTTGAAAAAAAAAAGCATGTCCAAACTTCACTAGAAAAGGTCAGTCTTTACTGTTCACAACCCTTTTAAAGCTCCATTGTGTTCTACTTTCCTCAAAAAGCTCTGCCAGGTTTATATTTGTCGTTAAAATGCAGTCATAACCCAGTCTTCGAGTTGCTACAGGTTCTCATTTTCTCCGTTTTTGGAAGGTGATAATTATTTATGCCTAATGTACGTGCTGCAAGGCTTTGCTTTAGTGCTGGAGTGTTTGCATGTGCGGCCCAGAGCTATCTACCAGACACAGACACGCATTATTTAGTCCCATTGCTCTTTTCACATATTAGGCCCAGTGAGCAGTATGTCAAACTCTCCAAATGTCACAAAAGTCGTTTAAAGGAAAAATTGTAGTTTCTTAATTATGTGTGAGTCTTTGAACTGTGTAAAAGTTTAAATAGACTTCATCTCGGATTGTGATTTTTAAATGCTAACTGTATAAAGAGCTCTATTTTACATCTTTGTCTCCTCCTCCCACACCCCCCTCACTCTCTCACCCTCTCCTCTGTGTCTCTGTGTTACCTTGCAGGTGCCCAGGACTCCAGGCATGCTGTTGCAGTCTCTCAGGGTGAACTTGACCTCAATGTAGATCCTCCTCGCTCCCTCTCGAGGGATCCAGACTGTCCTCAGCCAGTTGTTCTGGCTGGGGCTCATCACGTTACAGACCTGATTCAGAGTGTAGTGTTATAATCAGCAACTCTGGCAGCGACGTGCTGCACATCATCAATAAAAACAAACAGTGTAGTCTATAAAGGAGGAGTGTGTGGCTCATATATTTTTTAAAAACTTTTTGTTCCTTTCTCTTTTTTTTTTAAGATTTCATGCCCCCCTCCTCCCCTGAGTGGTGCTCTATTTGTTTGGAAGAGCAGAGCAGCTGGTAGTTGCTCTTCATAACAGCTAATATGTATTCAGATGAGCCTAAACAGACACAAGGATGAATCTGCACTCAGAATGGTAGACTGATGTGGACCTCAATAGCTGAAAGCTGATGCACTGATGCACTCCTATGCAGTGATGTCGACAGACCAATAAATGAAAAGTTGATCTTATGACACACTTTGAATGACAGCCCTCTCATTTGCATTATGAAGCAGAAACGCATAAAGAAATGTATCAAGAAAATGCAGAAATAAATAAGTCTGGGGAAATGAATAGGGTGAAATGCAAAGAGAAAATGAATATGCAAACAAAATACAATATACTTGAAATTCAAAATACTTGAAATAATCCGGAGGTAAATAAATACAGAAGATTATTTTGGGTGCATTTAATGACATGTTAATTTATTTAGTGAGTCATTTATTTATTTTTTATTTTGGCAGTTGCGATCCTCCATACTCTAGTTTGTGCCGTAAAGCAATTTAACATATTCTCAACCAAGCTCAACTCACAAAGTGCAGTGACGATGCTGAACTCTGACAATCCAGTTCATTTTATGTCTAAGGTACTTGCTTACTGTAATGTGTACTGTAAATGTAAAAGGGTCCCTACACCCTCTGTAACACTAATTTTAACATGCTCTGTCCGTCCATTTGGATGGCTGTTGTCAGCTGTTGTCAGTTTAGTAGCTCCCATTGACCACACTGAGGTCATGTCCTCTTTACTTTTAGAGGGGTAATTTGGCTGCAGTTCCTACAATTAAAAACCACCACTTGATGGATATTTAGTGGGCTGAGTGTTATTGGAGAGAGCTTTGAAATCACATTTAGATCTCATGTGGGGAAATAAAAGTTAATAAAAGTTCATTTCATTATCAATTAAAACGCTGAATCAATCAACTCATCATTTCGTCCATAAAATATCAGAAAATAGTAAAATGTGAATTACAGTTATTCCAGAACCAAAGTTGAAGTCATCAAATGGCTTCTTTTGTCTATCCCAATGATTTAAGACATATCTACGAAGCCATAGAAGCCAGGCTTACCTGGCTCATATTTAAGGTGCCTCTGATACTTCTCTGAACAAGCACAGTAGGAAACTGTGCTTGTTCATGTAATGCACTGTTTCTCAAACTATGGTATGATGAGGTACGTCACCTCTCTGTGGTGGTACTTGGATGAATCTCTGAAATATTTTTAAAAAAATCAAATAAATTAATTTAAAAACATATTATACTATAAAAATACTATAAAGTTTCCAATGAAAATAAACGATGGGATCGCTGGAACGCTGAATTGGTCCTTGGTTTTTATGTAATGATTCTTAACGTTTTTTTTCTTTTTTTGGCTTTTATTTATTATAACATTTTATCATTGTATTGCTGGTTTTGTTTATGCATAATCTATTTTGCATTCATTGTTGTTTATTTCTTTTTGCTCTGTGAAGCATTTGGGCTGCATGTTTGTATGAAAGGTGTTATATAAATCAACAAAGCTTGAGTTTGATATTAGAGTTATGACACTGACAAAATGGGCAAGAACATGAACATGAACATTTGAGAAGTCGGAACCACTGGATTTCTCTAAATATGGAACACCTTGGTGGCTGAATGGTTACAATGCATGCCACATGACTGCAATGTTGCAGATTTAATTCCAGTCAGGGATGTTTTTTTACATGTCATACTTGCATGTCTGCCTCTTAGCTGTCAAACTGTCCAATAATAAAAAATACGCCGCCCAAAAATCTAAATAAATGATCAAACTTGTGTTGTGTTGATCGTATAAACTGAAGTACAACATTGAAAGTTGTCTCAACCTTTGCACACTAGCAGGTATTGTTGAATCATCTTCATTTCCATCATTTTATTGAAAGTTATTACCATATAATGTAACAAACATACAATAAGAAAATAACTGGTGATGAATGATCCACAGTTTGTATTGTAAAATCAAACCTAATGGCCCTGGGACCAAAGAGATACATTTCCAATGAAGTTCTTCTAATAATTAATTCTAATAAAACATTCAACCTCACCACACACTGAGAACATTACACACCTGGTACGTGTGGATGGGACTGAAGTATTCATCCATCTCATTAATGGCGTCCCACTGTGCAGAGAGAAAGAAAAAGAAAGACACAGAGAGAGAAACATTCTCGGGTCAGTCACATGTTCACACATCTTTCCACGTTTTTTTCAGATTCATATGCAGCAAGTCGTTCAGCGGCAGTCTATATTTCCCACATGATCATCTCCATGCCCATGTGTCTCCCTAACCACATCGGAAGATTATTAGCTTTGACTTCAAATGAAACATGTGATGAGTCCTGTCACACAGGCGGCAGTCATACCAGTGTGGCAGGTGTACAGTATGTTATATTTAAATCTCTCAGAACACAAATAATATGGTTTAGATTTCCAGATGGCTGGTGGTGATTTCAAGCTCATTATTTATGCGATTGAGTTGGAGCGACTTTGACAGTCAAAAAACAAACTGTATTTCCACTTTCATCCACCTTCTCAGTCACACTCATACAAACTCCATGTTAAAATCCCACTGTTAAACTGGGATTAATGCTGGTTTTAAATATGCTGATGTATTCCGCTCCACCTAACACATGCAATCTACATTTCAGCATGTTGGAATTCACTTAATGTAATTCGAACAGGACACATTTCCCTTTAATGAGATGCCCCTCGTGTACGTGATTACATTTACATTGTTTACTGAATGCCGCCAGCGGCCAATAATGGAATTAGGAGGAAGAACATTTAGTGAAATGTGTTGGTATTTCCAAATGTGTTAATACGTTTGTGTTACACCTCCCTGCACCTGTAAATCCAGCGCCAGGAGGGAACTCAATCACAGGAAGCAGTCTGAGGAGATATAAGCTGTACCCAAAGACCTCTATCTACAGAAGGGGAAGAAAAATGCATAGATTCCACGTAGTGGGACACACAGGAAGATTACATTCAAAATTCAGATTTGCTTGAATGAATCAGTGTGTGTGTACACAGGCTGTGTAGGACAAGATGATTGAAGATAATCTTCCTTCCATGTACAGATCTCAGTGCCACTCGACACATCGTCTGTTTTTGCTCCAGTGTTCACAAACAGAACAAGTGTAAACAATGCACATATGCATGCATCTTCATTTCATTTTGCAAAGATACACTTGAAACTGTACAGTGAGTTGTCACTCTAACTGTCAGGTACTGGATAAACTGAAATCAGTCAATCTGGCAGTCTTTATTTTAATCTGTACAGGATGCATCCATGCTAAATTTTGTTCTCAACCCTTTCAATGCCTCATCGTGAAACTTTACCACAATAAAATAAGAGACTTTAAATTGTGTTGTGCTAAACTGACTTGTAATCAGGTGACTGTCGTATGTGTCATTCTCTCTACACTCCGTACGCCTGTCCTTGCACTAAGTAACTTTGTGCTTTACAGCACTAAGTCATACACCAACAACTATTCTAGACCAGAACTGGAGCTGGACAATATAACCGGGCTCTATGGACATAATGGCAGAGCTGAAGAGGTAGAGGAAGCTAAGACAGAAAAGGAAAGAGTGACTGGACAAGAAGCCGTCGGACAAGAGTAAATCTGGGACTGACTTTTGTCTTGTCTTGTTGCACTTGCTTACTGATGTTTGGCTGCTAGTAAAGTTGTCGACTTCACTAGCTAGCTAGTTTTTTTTTTTTTTATCATAAGTAATATAATTCTGACAAATACACGTGTATAGCTGTCCATATGTACAATGAATGGTATTACACTCAACCTGGAGGTGCGAAATTGCAAAAATAACAATTTCTATGGAATGTCCTTTGTTTTGGGATAACTGTCAAGTTTAAAGAAAGACTTTTTGGAATAACTCTCACTTAAGGATTGTGTCTAGACGTTAACCCTTGTGAACTCTTGCACATGAGCACTTGATTCAGCACAGCTGATTCTGCAATGGCATATATTCTGGGACTAGGTGATCCACTAACTTTTTTTCATCTCACTCCATCATCAGGTAATTTCTTTTAATTGTCCATTATTTAAAGGTCCAGTGTGTAGAATTTAGTTGCATTTAGTGGTCCAATCACTGCATTGTAATCTCCTCACATCACCCTCACCTTCCTAATGTAAAGGAGAAACAACACTTTAAGGACCCTGTTTAGAGTCAGTATTTAGTTTGTCTGTTCTGGACTACTGTATAAATAAGGTGTTTCAACATGGCGGCCTCCATGAAAGGGGACCCTCTCCCACTGTAGATATAAAAAGATATTTTTTAAGTAACAAACATAAAAAGATTCTTATTTTCAGGTGATTATACATGCATCAAAACATAGTTATGAATATTATATTCCATGTTTGCCTTATTCTGAAAATAGAGGCCCCAAATCTTACACACTGTACCTTTAATGTTTATGTTCAGGTACGTGCAATACTAATGAAGTCGTTATGGCCAACAGTCATAGTAGATACAAAAACGAGAAGATGAACCTAGTTAAAAGTGTGTAATTGTGTTTTACTCACCAGCAGCTTACTGCTCCACAGAAACGCTTTTTATCCTCTACTTATATTTTTATTTCCACTCGCACAGTTGCATGGTACATTATTACCCACCACAGCTCAGTCAAAGAGAAAATAAGGATGTTATTCATAGTAACACTGAGACTCAATCGCAGGGTGTCAAAAGTTCATGCAAACAGCTTAACTCATCCTGCAGGGGCTCAGTAGGATTCTGAGAGCAGCTCTCCTTCTTATTTATCATGCTGAAACAGGATATTTGCCTGTGACATGAGGCAAGTAGAGGTCATTCAATGATAATAATGAACAACAGGATGTCAGTTAACAAAAGAAATACACATTTATTTGATAAAGGGGAAAGCAGAGTGAGATCATCGCTGTGATGTTTTCATGGTTGGAACTTCTATGCAGGTACACAGTGCAAGACAGTGAACCCAAAAGCTGCTGCAGAGTGACCACCAGCAGGAGACTGGCTGAATTGGGTGAATGTAACAGAGAAGAGAGCTGACCTTTCCTGGAGGCCTCTGTCAAACCCTGTTTTTACATAACCTGACAGTGTCTGAGCAGGATATCCTGAAGAGGAAATCTTAAGAAAAAAAATTCAGTTAGAGCATCCCTTAGCTTCTTTAATGTGGTTTGAAACAGAACATGTCGGTAGGTAACATTTCAAATTAACCAGGGATTTAATTGGAGCACTCAAAAGTAGGCGTGGTCTAACCAGCATTAGTGAGTTGTAGAGGACTGCTGGTCCTCAATAACACGTCCCTCAGCACTGTTGTTACATCAGGAGGTGGTCGATGATGGAGGAAGGTATAAATTACAGCACAACCACACTCTTTAATAAATGTAAACACTGTTTAGGCCAACTGACATGAAAGCAAACACCTCTAAACCTATGATTTAATTCTACACAAACTAATGGTCAGAGTGATACTGTCTAAGATGGCAGCTGGTCACCTCAAATCACATTTGATTGGATAACTGATGGTATACTGTCCCAGGTTCAGAATGAGACATCCCTTAATATTTGAATGTTTTACAGGAAAATAAAAAAGAGAGATTTTAATATACCAATACTCAAAAAATATTTTTGACATATACGTATGTGCTATTTTCCAAGAGATTATGAGAACGACAGAATGATTAGGATTACCTGAAAAATGTTTTTTCTGTATTTCATTATGTCTATAGTAGCACCTTCATCCTGCAGTAGAAGGCATAAAAATCACTATCACAAATATTTCATTAATCCTGCCCTCCTCTCCATCCTATCAAATCAAGCAGCTTTTTGTTTCTCAACTAATATTCTATTATTTATAGTGTTCCTTCACTGTGTGCCACCTCACATCATTTCAACAGGAATTGCATTATATTAAAAGAACACAAGATCTGATTTAAGATTTACTTGTCATGAAGACAACTGAGCCTGTCCTGTGAAAAATGTGTGTGTGGAGTGTCCTCTGTGGATCTGGAGTAGCTTTCTTAAGTCTGAGAAAATAATCTTAGTTTGGGTTTGAGACTTAAAATTCTAACAGAAAGCCTGCGCATTAGAAACTGAGGGTAGTATTTGAGATGTGAGCAGTCCTGCCTGACAGGAAGTAGGCTGTTGGTACAAGTCTGCTATTAGCCAACTGCTCTCTGCGAGCTGCTGTTTTTAAAATCGCTGGGAAACAACAACAACCTCCGAGCCAAGCCTACACGATGAAAATGGCAAGTTACTCCAACCTGGTCACAAACGGTACCAACATAAACAAAGTAGCAGCTGTTACCTTTTTCTTTGGGGGATTTTTAGATGCCAGGGCTTTCCCACGTGCAAATGTTCCACCAAAACAAGTCCCCTGACACTGTTCTACAAGGCCACCATCGATGCATCTGCCCAAGAGAGTGTTTTTTCCCATATAGCAGAATGATAGTGGATTAAGCTTTCTCCAGCGCTGTGTGGAGATATGTCTGGCTATGTGTGATTAGGCAGGGTCTAATGAAAGATATTACTGACTTGCGTTATGGGAAATGTAAGATCCAGTGTTTTTGGTGCTTGAACCATTCTAAAAGTCAGGATACATCAGTCTGAGATGCTTTTATTTGGACATTTTTTTTTAAATCTGTCTCTCACAATTCAACAAGTTTATGGGTTTTCAGGATGTGGACGGAGGTGGGAGTGGCAGCATTTCAAAAACACTAAGACCAGCCTTGTGTGTTAATGTAAAGCAGGTCAGGGGCAGGAATAGAGAATGGCAATCATTTCCTGGATTAAAATAAAGCAATAATAAAAAAGAAATATCTCAGTGGATGTAAACAGAACCAGTGACTCACTCAGCCCCAAACTATATGACTCCCTCCTCGTCTACCAATAGGAAAGCAATTCTCCCAACCTCCGTCCTTCAGATGAGCTGCAGTGAGGAGAGCTGCAGGTTCAGGTGTGCTGGCTATTGAAAACTGATATTCATCAGGTCCAAACCTGGTGCTGTCTGGACTCATGGCCTCAATAAAATTCAACCTCTAACAATATACTGCATTGATTATGTTGTCTAAGTGTGAGCAATTTGTATGCATATATGAATAAAGACATCCTCCTGGGCCTGTGGATCCTGTTGCGAGTGGCAGAGTAATTGAAAGGGAAAGTGTCAACCCTGGGAAGCTTTGGGCCATGACTAGCTGAACTCAGCACCCGGATAAGATGCCCCAGCTTTACATGGAAGCCCTCCAACTTCCCTCCTCGCTCCCTCCAACACGCACACACTCCCCAAGGCCCCAGCAGCCAAAAACCACTGGGATAATTAAGATGTAGGAAGTCTCACCCATCTCACCCTTCCCTCCCTTCCTCATCCTCTCATCTTTATCAGCTAAATTGAAACCGTCCTTGAACTTGTGAAGACCTCGGCTAATTAGTGGGGTGTATAACCTCTCTATCTCCCTCATTATTCCCATCTTGCCGTCTCTGCACTCTGAACCTCTTCATTTTTTTTTCCATTTTCCTGGGAAATCTTAGATTCTCCCTCCTTGTAATTTTCACTAGGAGTGGAAAATCACAACAGATGAAGGCAGATTGTCACGAGGTTTGGAGCCATACGGCAAGCAGGGGGTGAGGTGAGATTGGATGGCTGTTATTTTGTCATGTAAATAATGGAAATATTTTTTTGCCCATCCATAGCAGACAGACGGAGAGAAGAGGAAGAAGAGGACAAGTCAGAGAGATTCAGAGGGGGTGTGTTCATCCTCTCAGAGCCTGATAAGAGAGTTCTCTATCGTAGCGACAACAGAAAGCAGAGTTTCACAGAGCGGCCCACTGACAGTGTAGTGTTGGTGAGTAAGTGTACAACAGAGAGAGAGAGAGAGGGGGAGACATTAATTAGCTGTAAATTGCACATCTGTTTCCTGCCTGTCAACTCATCGGATCTCTCATCAGGAGAAATCAAACGTGGCAGACGAGCCAAACTGTTTCCTCACACACACATTAACATATACACACAATGCAAATGTATGAATGAATGTACATTTATACTGCAGGCACACACAAGTATAAAAATAAAATGTCTGTCAGCTCTATACAGAGTTTTTTTAGGCCGGTGCTCCCTCACTCTCATTCACTGTCTATGAGAGAGAGCACAGTGGTAGAACGACATAGACAATAAATGTGAGAGAACGAGGGCTGATAGCAGGAAAGACAGTGAATCAGAGAAATAAAAACTTATTTTCTGATTGTTTCATAGCGGTTATGTTCATCACAAATAGATACACACACTGCTGCACAACTCTGCAGTGCTTCACCTCAACACCTGATTTTGATCTGAAGAAGGGTGCACTTCCTGTGAGAGACTCACAGACTCATTACATTGAAAAATGTGTGATGTTGTGGTTAAAATAATGGTAGTTGGTGGTGTATTAGTGACCCCCACAGATGTATGATTTTAGCTCAGCTCCCACATAACTCAAACCATGACAAGGTCGACTTACTGGAAATTCTCTTACATGGGTAAAAGAAAACTATTATTTTCCATCAGCACTCCTGCACAAGTACTTCCACAGCTGATTAAAGCATTTCTCAGGTTGAAATGTGATGTCACCAAACTTCATACGAACGTACTAATAAGAATAATAAAGGTGTGAGTTGTTCAACAAACCTAACAGGGAGTGTGGGATATGTCAATCAAGCGCTGACTGCGCACGCCCACACAGTCCTGCGAAGAGATGTAATCACAATGGCCCACTCCCAGTCTCCACACTCATGGACTTTGAGGGGGCTTAGGGCTGTCCCACTGTCAACTCATCAAATGCACGATGGCTCTCTTGCAGACGTTTGGAGCTCTTTATGCACACTTTCCCTAAGTCTGCAGATTTTGCCAGAGGAAATTACCCACAGTTCATAGCACTGTGAAGTTAAACATGAGCTACCAAGAGAACCCCTGAAGCGTTAAAAAAAAAAAGACAAAAACGAATACATTGTTTATTTGACAATGACTTCTGATCCAATTTGTAAAATTTGTGTCAAATCAGCCGAGAGCTCTGGCCATGAAGAAAGTAAGAAGCGTAAAATAAAAAGTCCCCATGACATGTTTTGGCGTTGTCAAGGTAACGCGATATAATCATACAAAATTAAAGGTTTTATGTGGTTGATCCAGGATTAAAAAACACTTCAGGAATGAGGCAAATCAGGCAATTAAATAATACAGAAATAAAATGAAGTAAAACCCCAAACAATCAAGATAAATACTAATAATAAAGATAAGATAAGACGTGTTAGCAATAAAAGAGTGCGCTCAAATTAATAAAAGGCTTTTTTGAGACGTTTTGAAAGAGATGTCTGATAAATGCTGTCCCATTTCTATTTTTACCGTCTGGGGCCCTTACAGCTTCTCACAGTCAAGCACTCACTATGTGACATGAACTAGAAGTCCATGAGAGTTTTGTGCTGAGGCCTGAGGGTGGAGATTGGGATTGGGCCAATAAGTGATACTGTGTAGGCGTACACATTATGTGTGTGGGGGCCCTTCAAATGTCTCCACACACACACTTGTAAGTGTCTGCTGTGAAAAGCAGTCTAAAGTGGTACTGCAGTAAACAGGAGGCAGACAGGACAGTGCGGCGATAAGATCAGTGTTCCAGGTACTCAATTTGAGCCTGTGATGTTGTGACGCATCTGTACCTCGGTCAGCTGATCCCCCAGAATGCCCCCGAGTGAACTGATATCATCACTTCATTACATCAAACACAAACAAATACAAAAGCTGTAAATCCAGCCTGTTGATCGCTTCTTCACATTTACTGCTAATTGTGTTTCCTTCTGGGGGTCAAGCAGTCAAACGGCTCAGCCTCTTCTGACTCTTTGTGGCAATTAACGCACGTCTGATCCGCGTTCCTTGATTCCTCTGATTTTCCACGCTCCCTTTCTCTCTTTAATCTCCATCTCTTTTGTTTTATTCAGCCCATTTAGTGTTTCCACTCAGACAAAGAAGTTGCCATCGGAGTTGCCTCGAGATCAGAGAAGCTGTTGTTAAGTAGAATGAAAGTGTTTTTTGTTTTTTCGCATTGAAATCTTGGGGTCTACTCTGATACGAGAGCGAGGCCCTGTAGCATGAAATCAATTTCAGTCTATTCATAACATGTGATATGAAAGAGATGGATGCCAAAAAAGATGAAAGAGAGAATAAAAGATTGATTAACAAATATCGAGAGAAAACTGCTTGAAAAGAGAGATGATTATGTGCTGCTGGTGTGAGGGACAATAGAAAGGGAGTTGCCTGTTTAAGGCTCTATTCATCATTGTTGTTTCTGAGGAAGCTAAAGGCAGCTGTGGGTAGACAGTAAACACACAGATTCTTGCAGGGAGTCTGATGTGTTTCACATATTAGACACGTTACATTTCCAACAAGACAAACAACAAACAAACAAACTGTTGTCGCATTTAACTTTTAATAGGAAATTAAGAAAATATGACCCACAAGTTAGCGCGCTTGTTGTTATTAATGACCTTCAGCGTCCTTAATGTCCTCTATTTGTCTCATCCTACAGAAGCCCCTATTTACAGTCAACACATCATGCTGAAAGCAGCAGAATAACAAATGTGGCCTGTTACCTTTTAAATTGCCTGTGCACACTTCCACTTTAAAACACTGTGTGTGTGTGTGTGATTGACAGGGCCAGGGTGAAGATTTTACACTAATGTGGCAGATGCTGTTAAATTCTGTGCAGAGAACCTTTGAATTTTTGAGTCTTTATTCCGTTTTTTTATGAATGTTTAATATATAGGGGTGGGTGGTGCACGGGTGTGTGGGACTGGCTTATTGGTTCTTGTCTGAAAAAGACAATAGGAACAATAAGTCTGTTAAGCTGCAATACAGTTAAAAATATAGGATGGTGTATTCTCTACAGTGAAGTGAAAACATTTTTTGTGAAATAACTTTTTAAAAATAAACAAAAATACGTAACAAGTTAGAACAGTCGACCTTGTCTTTTAGAAATGATGTTTTAGGGTTACTAAATGATCCTTGAAACCACTAAATGGTTTTTCCTAATACATTTCGGAGGACACATAATGGCTGCCTGGATTACATTCACTGGCATCATTTTCTCCAGTCCACAAAGTGCTGGGTTCACACAGAAGGAAGAGGCAGGAGTTTGGGGTTGTTCAGAGTGTACGACTTCAACATCACACATCTGGCTTTGCATCCTGAATCCACATGAGGGTAGGTCCAGCCTACTAAAGAAGTGCTACATGTCCTGCCTCGCTCCTCAAGTTAACATTGACCTTTTTAATATTTAACCAAGGTGACAATCTTTCACTAATAGTAATCATAACATCTCTGGCTGATAAAATTACATATGTCCAAAAATCTTTTTTTCCCCAGGAGAATGAAAAACTCTTTTTCACAAAAACTAGCAAAATAAACCTGAAACTCTGTAATGAGACACATTTAGCACCAAAAATGAAAATTATGTTGACACAGTCATCAGTGAACTATTAAATATTTTAAATGGATTCAACTCTCCTGTCTATGTCCATTTCAGTTGGTATACTGTCAATATGAAGGCTGTCCTACATGTTTCCACAGAGCACATTGGCCTAATCGAAGCTATGTTACTATTTTAGATTGAATTTAGCATAATCCAGGTTAATGGCCATCTGACACTGACGTGCATGCATGCTATCCTCCTTCTATCTATTCTAAAAACATGATGCAACAAAACATATTTTCATTGGTCAATAAGATTCTAACAGAAGAGAACACACTCATTCCATGTAGAGAAAAAAGTCAAAATCATCAAATGTGAATACCTTTGGCTCGCTGATTTAATGAACTTTATTAAATCACTCCTCATAACTCATTTTTACAGACTTTTTGTGACATCGTATTTATATCCTATTGTCTTTTATAATTTCTTTTATCATCTTTTATTCTTTTAACCTTAACACCAGATCTGCTTTTGTAATGTCAGTTTTTCTCATTTTAATCCCCCCTTCATATATATTTAAACCTCTTATTACTGTTCTACTACTCTTTTATTTCTAAGCTTTTACAAATGAAAGAACATTTTTTTTAGCGCTCTGTCTATTTTCTGTTGATTTGTCTTTGTCTTAACTTGTTTGGCCTTCTATTGTGACCTCTGTAACACACTTTGTAAACCTTGTTTTAAAATGTGCTATAATTATTATTTGTTTTCATCAGACAAGTGATGATGAGTGCTTTAAGTTTCCTCAACAAAACCATTAAAACATCATAATGTTCCCTCCTTACATTGATAAAAAAAAAAAGAGTACAGGTAGCATTACCTTATTCTCTATTTGTCATTTGAGCTCAGTGGCCGATGAAGGCCATTCCATATGGCTGAAAGCCCGGAAACAGTTGGCAAATGGGTCTTGACTCCTATTTTCCTATCCTAGAGTCAAGAATGAACTATCCACTGATAGATGCATGCATTCATATTCATTCATTTTAACAGAAGATCAAAGTGTCACTTCCTCCTCCTACATTTCTTTTAGTCTAATCAGCAGTCAGTCCCAAAAGTAATGAAGTATCTGCAGACTTCAGCACGTAATGATCAGATTATGGGTTAATCCAGCTGCTTGTAATCCATTAACTTTCACTCAGTCTTTCTGTCTCTCTCTCTTTGCGTTAAAGCGTACATAGGCAGCAGACGACACACACATTTTTAGGGAAAGAGGCGCCAAAGAAAGACAAAGCTGAAGACTTGTGTCTTCTTTGAAAGATCTCATTTCAGATTAGTGTGTTTGATGGAGGTGTCTTTAGAACTCATAGACAGAGAGAGAATGATAGAGAGGGAGGGACAGAAAGAGGATGATAAAGATAGAGTGTAACTGTGTGCGTGTGTGTGTGTATTCGCTGGTGGCATTTCCAGGCTTAATGCTGGGGTCTATGTGAAGTAACAGGTCTGCATATTAACTCAGTGGAAATATCAGGCTCTGCCTAACACCTTTCTGCCTCTCATACTATCAGCCACACAACCAGAACAGACTTAATAAGTTTGCTTCTATGTATGTGTGAGAGTGTGTGTGTGTGTGTGTGTGTGTGAGTGTGTGTCTGTGTGGGCTCTTTGACAGCGATAACCTTTCTGGAATAGGAGTGTTAATTGCACTGGTCTGGGATCAGTGGGGGAGATGGTGTAATTGCTATCTATTCTGAGATGCAATTTTTACAGGACAGTGTGTGTGTGTGTGTGTGTGTGTGTGTGTGTGTGTGTGTGTGTGTGTGTGTGTGTGTGGATGTGTGGGTGCAATTGTGTGCCAAAAGATGAAAACATCATAACAAAGAAGAATAAAAAGAATATTTTTGCTGGCATTTAAATCAAATTTATATTAAAAAAATGGAGTGTGTGTGTCACGCTAGGAGAATTGATCACAGAGGCTTTTCTGCCCAGTATTCACTTTGGCAACAGAGATCTGTTGTGTCCATGTGTCTGATCATGACCTCTGTTCACCTCTCTGGCCTCCAGCAGCTGGAGTGTTTGGGGAATGTCCTGTTCCCTTTTGGTTTCAAAGAATATGTATTTTTTCATCCACCTACTTCACCTGGAGTTGATGATCAAGGATCAGAGATACTGTACGTGTGTCTCAAGCTATTCACAGAACAAACCTCTTCACTATCAACAGCCTGTTGCACCAGCTGAACATTTGAGCAATTAAAAGTTTGCAGAATGTTAGGGTGTAAAGTCAGTAATAACTGTTACCTTGCAACTAGTTAATTTTACACTAAACTTGCTACTTTGTTGAGTTGCATTGTGGCTACTTGTGGCTCCAATTATAATATAACATAATTTTTTTGAGCTCTATAAGATGTGATAATGAAATCACCCAAATCATAACACGGCTGCATCGCTACGACGACGACGACGAAGTTGACTAACCAAGAAATATGAGCAGCTATACAATCAGAGTTTGCTAACAAGTCAACTGATTAGTGAGATTATTTAAACCACTGTATCTGGAGGAAATTCAGAAAAATGTACAGCAGTAGTATGATGGGTCAAAGTCGTACCAGGAAGTTGGCCTGGGATTTTACTGACCATTCTACTCTACATCTAACTGTCTAGTGTTCAGTGCCTGCCAGTGGTTAATTAGGTTAGAGTTAGTTTTTAAACTGTCTGTTGTACTATTTTATTATTTTTCTGTGATTGTCTAACCCTATTTGCCTTTCAATTCCCAAAAAGTTTGGCAAATCTGGGACTTGAAAAACCGTCAAAAACAGAAATAAATAATAATAGAAAAATAATGTATGATGATACGTCTAAACTAGCTAATGTAGCTAGCTAAGTCCATGTCCATGTAGAGTCTTATGCAGTCAACACTGAACAGGACTGAGTGGCACCGACATTACAATGTTGAATAAATGAGGCATAAAATCGTGGTGACCCTGTTTTAAAATAACAGCTGCTGTAGCTGTAACTTTGTACAGTACAAGCATGAATGCACCCAAGATGCATTGAGATCTGGTTACTCAGACCACATTCAGAGGCACCCTGGTCACATTCTCTGAGTAGTCGGTACATGAATGTGACTTGGGTCACACTAAAGGACCACCTAATAAACTGACGTCCTCTGCGTAAGCTGAAGTACGTACTTATTTGCCCGACAATGGCGTCATACTGAAGAGCAATAGACATTGTCTATCTGATAGACATTGTGCGATTCAGCCTCTGGAGATGAATGGATATCCGGGCAAAGACTTAATATGCAAGAATGAGAAAGAATCAGAAACAGAATCAAACAGATATCTGTTGAGGAATGGAGATAACTTTAAAAATGTGTATGAAATGCTAAATTGTCGTCAGATGATAGGCAAGATTGCATTCCGGCAAACGTGTCCACCTCTTTTGGGCTCCACACGGACTGCTGCAACCAAAGCCCACTCAAATTGGTCAATACCACTTGGACTACAAACTGGAATGCTTCCGATGCCAAAATCTTTGTCCCTTGCCCATAGATTTTGCATTCATATGCAGATATCTGTTTATAGAGATTAGGAAAATGGATTCCTGTGGATGGAGCACACGCGAGACACTCAATTTGGACTGCAGAGTCAGTACAACGGAAGCTCGATGATTCATGCAAGTGGTCACTCGAGACTCATATGGAGACGTATGTTAATGCCAGGTGTAAACAGGGCCTAAATGTGTTGGACCCAGGACTGGCGATCTATTCATGGTGTATCCTGGCTCTCACCCTTCTCTGGGATAGACTCCAGCCTGCCGCAACCCTTGATGTTACAGCTAATTTTTATGGTGCATACATTTTTTTCTTATTATGGCATGACTCCCAGTTGATGTTCAAACAAAGCTACATGGGGACCTAATCATACTGGAGCAGGTGCACCTACTACAGGACTCTACAAGCTTCCAAGAAGCTGCAATGGGGGGAGATGGCTCCACACTTGAAACCCATTTCAGATCATTTCATTCCAAACAGATAATCCCTGCTGCGCCTGTTAAAGCCGACAGCAGAATTGAGCTGTCTGTCAAACCCCATCGAGGCTGAGGTGGTCTGTCTGCCTCAAATCTCTTATTCAGACACCTGGGCAGTTTCCTCTCTGTGGACTGCAGCTCTGATCAGGAAATACAAACCTGGATCATGCTGGCTTCTGCTTCCTTTGGGGAATCTCTGGCACAAGATCTTTCAAATCAAGATGGCTCATCTGCATACTGAGCCTACCAACTACCAACCTGCCTGCATGCACACACACTCCTCTGCAGTTCTTACAGACGCCACATCAGGCCCCTCCACTGATCCAGCACCTGCAGCACATCTTTGCCTTCACCTGGCGTATTTATTAAGTGAGATAGTTCCAAAGAGCAGCTGCAGAGGTGCATTAGCACCACCATCAGCCAGCAGCAGCTGTGCTGTGTCGGCCATGCCGTCGTCTCATGGGAGCTTGTACGGCCAATTACACCGCAGTGGACGGTCATCGGGAGGGCAACACAGGAAGTTGAAGAACTAGCTGAAGGTGTGTTAAGGAAGTGTGTAATCAGACCTGGAGGATGGTGCTGCTGATAACAGCAGAAATGCACCCGGAGAAAAATCACAAAAATTTGTTGAGCTTCATGTTCAAAAAGTTTTTCAGAACTAATTTAGATCTGTCTTCTCTCAGGTCAGAAATTAAAAATAGTAAATGTGAGCTTTTTAGGTTTTTAGGTTAGCAATTCACAAATTATAGCTTAACGCTATTAGTAGTCGTATCATTAAGTTAAACAAGCTGTTTACAGTTATTAAACAGGTCAATTAAAGATTTTTTTTCCCTTTTCAATCTACTTTCTAGAAAGTCGAATAAAATCCAATCCACTGTTCTGTATGTACGGCAGTGCCTCACTGTTTCATTGTTGTTTCATTGCTTTGTTACCAACTGTTACATGACTTTTCTCTTCCACCCCCAAAACTTTAAATTGCATCCTCTCCTCCTTACAAAACCTGAATTAGACACTTTATTTTCCTGTGAAATGATAAGAAAAAACAATCAGTGTTGATGGTCAGGATTCTCTTCAACCTTGATGGATAAAGTCAGAGTAGAGTGAATCCTCCCACTCACAGAAAACATCTGGACAGCTCATTTACTGACAAGACAATTAGTACAATTAAATAAACACTTATAAAATGAGCTATGATAGTGAGATGTGACCATTGCCAGATTAATGTGGACAGGAGCCCAGAAGGCTGCACTTTTTGTGCCCCCCCCCACCACCATCTTACAGTATTTTATCCAAAAAAAGGAGAACTAAGTAATTCAGTGACATGTTTCTGGGACTAACCTGCTGGAAATATAACAGCACAGGTGTACAGGGTGTACAGACATAAACACACAGGGAGACAAACAGCAGACACAATGTAATATAAGCACAGCGGTGCCTTGCTTTCAGAAAAACAAACTGATACAGGCTCAGATTAATGATTTATATTTATTTATTTATATAATGAGGTGAGGTGCTGTTACTGAGGGTAGTATGTATATAATATGAAAAAAATGTAGTTTAATTATTTTCTCTGACATTTTTTACTTTGCAATAACGCAATGCCATGTACCTGTGTCTATTTGTCTCTTTGCTAAGATGATCACAAATCTTTTTCTTAATTTTTTAATTATATTTTTATGTATTCTTTATTTTTACATTTTTAATTGTTTTATATTGTCTCGTCTTTTAAATGTCTTTTGCCATTACCATGTCTTATTTTATCCTGCTTTGTTTGATTGTTTGGTATCCTGTTTGCGCTCTGCCAAAGAACTTTGTAAACTTTAGAGGTGCTATATAAATAAAGTTACTGTTATTAATATAACTGATTTTTTAGGCCACTTGGGGGCAGCAGACACAAGCTGTTAACACAAACGTGACATACTGTCACCACTGATATAGTGAACACCTGGCTTATTTACACCTCCAGCAGTTTAAGGGAAACATTATCATTCATTTGGAGTCATGTTTCTGTCCACCTAAGGAATGTAATATTTTAGCTCTGTTTTTGGTCTATACCAACTCTGGCTCTATAGCTGACAAATGCTGCACTGTGTTCACCGACTAGTTGTTAATTCTGTCTGTCTGCTGTTTGGTTCTGAGCAGGTAGTGTATACTGGGTTTATCAGAGCTTTTTCTCTGAGCCATGAACAGTAAAATCACAGGTTGGACAGCGAAACATTGAGCTGAGAACACGAGCGTGCGTACGAAGTGTGTGTTTTTATCACTACAAACAGCATCTTTGACTTACGAGTGATCATGTTATATGCTAATATTAAAATACTGCTTAGTGACTTTAAGGTTTAAAATGGCAGATCCCATTAGCCACCTCTAAGTAGCAGGAATTCTGCTGCTCACGAGGAACGACTATTTTCACTTACATTTAATCAATAATTTAACTAATTTAACTAATTCAACTTTAACTAAGGATTACAAACACTAACTGAGATCTAATCAGTCTGTCTTATATTGTTGTGGTGTGAAAGCAGCAGGTATGCTATGTGTGCAAGTCTGAATGATAATGTCCAGCCTGCTCATGTTGATGAAGGAGATATTTTAATGGAGCGGATACATAATTTCTTGTCTAGCCAATCTAATGCAGCCTATAGGGGGCATTTGACAAAAATCTGCTATTATAAATTCAGCTGGTAAAATAGGAAGTGAACGTATTTTTCAACAGGAAATTATACTTGGTGGGAAACCTAAAAATATAACTGTATTGCCATCCAGCTGTTCTGCCCTGTGGTTCACCTGTAAGACGCCTGCAGGTCCAAGATTGGTCTGTTCAGCCATCAGATAAGAGCCATCTCTACGAACCAGCAGTGGAAGGTGCTGTCAGATGGTAAGGATAGTAATATGCAAAAAATGTGTGTGTGTGTGTGTGTGTGTGTGTATGTGTGTGTGTGTGTGTGAGAGAGAGAGAGAGAGAGAGAGAGAGAGAGAGAGAGAGAGAGAGAGAGAGAGAGAGAGTAAGAAAGAGAGAGAGAAAGTAACAGGGAGTTGGAGAAATAGTTAGTAATGGCAACAGACTGTGGGCTTTTGACACTTCAGCTCATCACTTGCTCATCCACATCATGGCTTCCACGGCCCACGTTAATCATCACACACACACACACACTGTACTGTCAGCTGTATCGATTGTGAGGTGGCCGGTGGATGAACCTGTCATGGCCAACATAGATCGGACTGGAGGATAATGAAGTCTTCCTGCCCTATCTGACAAGCTCCGAGAGGAAGTGAGAGAGAGAGAGAGTGTGTTTGTGTGTGTGTGTGTGCGAGAGGAGAGAGTAAGAGAGCGAAAAACAGAGAAAGATGCTCCTGGGACAGCCCACGGGCGTCCTAACCATTGCCTGAATAAATTGGATGGAAAGAAGCCCCTTGAGTCGAAGACGTGATCTGTCATGATGTCATCTAAACGAGACTCGCATAGAGGGAGAGGTCAGGGTGCTAATAAAGACCTAACCCACACACACCCACACACACGTACACACCATCGATTGAACAGTAAGTGCAAGCTGACAATCTTCAGCAATTTTCCTGGAAACATTTTAATCCGGCTGTAACATTGCTAAAAAAAAAATCTGCTTGGCTTCTCTCTCTGTCTGTCTACATCCTTCTCCTTCATTCCGTCAGACTTTCTAGGAGTACAAGCTCACACTTCGGTGATGTCTCATTCTCTTTTTTTCTCTCATGTTAGTTGTTGCACATGTTTTTTTCCAGTGATTTACTGCCTTGATTGTTAAAGAATAAAGCTGAAGTCATTCTATATTGTCAAATTTGTCAACAAATCCTACAAAAAGACTTAAAACCAACATTGTTTGTCTGACATCTCTACCCTGTCTGCACCTCTCAGCCTCAAGCTCATTCGTTAATCTTTCAAAATGGGTCACGTACATATTTTCATCTTTAAAAATATTAAATAATTTTCTAAAACAGCTGGTCAATGGACTTTTTCAACAAACAGTACTCAAACAGAGGGAAAGTTCATTTCTTTAGGACTATTTTCAGACGTGGATTAATATACAGTTGGTGTTCTATTGAGTTTTTAAGGCAGCGTGACACAGACGTTTCACATATCATGGCTTGAAGAAATTAGTCGTTAGCTGGACTCCCCGGACTGTGAGCTCGGAGCACCGGGGGAGTGTTAGTGTTTGTACCACAGGCGTTTTGGACCACCGGGAAGAAGAAGAGGTTTTCAGGCCCGGGGCGCGGAGGAATGCTGACGGGGAGCAAAACTGGTATCTTGCCAGAACCGGTGAGCAAGTGGGCAATGTAACCGGGCTCAGCAGCCTCTATGGACATAATGTAAGGAGGCCAAGAGAACGAAGACAGCGTTGACGAAAGAAGCTAAGAAGGTTTACTTTAGGACTGTTTTCAGTTGTGGATTACATGTTTCTTGTTCTATTGAGTATTTAAAGCAGCAGGACACACACGCGGATGGAGTTGTGGTGAACATGTTAGCAGACAGATGAATATTCACACATCCAGCTGACACAGAGCAACATTAGCTTTCATTTGGTGTCTTGTTACCATCCACCTCACAAATACAAAATTTATATTTACTCTCTTTTTAGTTTTGTCTGTTTCTTTAGCTGCTAATTGCTGCACTGTGTCCCGCAGCTAGTTGCTAACTTTGTCTGCCTGTTTGGTGCTGAACAGGTAGTGTACAGTATTGGAGCGTTTTTGCTAAAAACAGCTGCCTGGAAATGATAGAAGCACTGACGCCGAAACGCTTTACAATCCTGTATAGTCTGATGACAATTCTCTCACTATTAGCGACCCCTTTCATATTACACATCGGAATTTGACCAGTTTTAAATAGCAAAATATTGATTCATGCAGCTTTAAAGAATCTGTACAGTACGCCTAAATGCAAAGGGAATTCATTTGCCAAGAACAATAAAAGAAATAAAAGAATAATAACAATAAAAAAATAAGCAGTTGTCTGAGCTGCAGAGAGGAAATGTCTGTCCCTCTGTCTGAAAATGACTTCACATTCAGGAAACTACAAGCTGACAATTTTAATCCATCTTCCTCCAGTGTGGACTTGACACGTATTTCTGTTGTATTCCCTGTGGGCTACCTCTCTATCCAGCTCCCACTCTCTCTCCCTCTCACCTTTGGCTCACTCGCTCGCTCACAGTGACATGTGTGTCCCCTCCTGAACAACATTTCAATGTAAAAATAACATTATTGAACCTGCAGGAGAACAGCAGAGCCCAGTTTAATGTACTTGTTATATAACCGTGCATTTCACATGATATTGCAGAATCCGAACCTTTAACTCGCTTTGAGGCTCAAACACGGTGTGACCGTACATACACGAGTCACTCTCAGCCCCGAACGAAAACAGCTTTATGTGACATAATCGCCAGGTGACAGAAATCTTCTCCTTCCACTGCAGTTGTATTTTCTCGACCTCTAAGACCATTAAAGAGGTGCTGCTGTCCAGAGCGGAGGGCAGCTGAAAAACTGATGCTGCTAGCATGGCACATTCATAACACTGTGAACTGTCAGGATGGCAAAAAATGACCTTATATGTGGACTATATGTGTGAATGTGTGTGTGTCTGCGCACAAGAGAGAGTTAGAAACTGTCAAAACATCCATTTGTCAAAGAACCCATGAGGTCTCAGCAATGTTTTTTTCTCATTCTCTCTCTCTCTCTCTCTCTCTCTTCTCTGTCTCTCTCTCACAAACACACACACACACACACATATATACTGTCTTTGGTACCTTGCATATCAGATTGTGAATAAGTCTAAGTTAAAGCAACATTGTGTAACTTTCCTACCAAAAAATAGGTGAATGGTGTCTCTGTCATTCCTACTCTGTTTTTTGGCTTTCCCTCTGATTTCGTCCAGCTGCTCCTCTTCAGTTCTGTGATTTACAGAGTTTCCTGATGGACAGTAAAGTAAACTGCTGCAAATTGTAGTTGCTGTTAGCTAGTGTTAGCTCAGTTTGTTGGCCAGGCTACCTGGACTGTGAGCTCGGAGTGTTAATGTTGTATCACAGGTGCTTTGGACTACCAGGAATAAGACATTTTAAGGTCCAGGGCACGGGCGAATATGGGGAGCGGTGCTAGTGTCGTGCCAGAACTGGAGCTGCGGCAAGCAGACCATGTAACCGGGCTCAGCAGTTTCTATGGACATGATGACAGAGACTGAAAAGGACATTGACGGAGGAAGCCAACAACAGAAAAGGAGAGAGTGACTGAGCAAGAAACAGATGAACAAGAGTAAATCTGGGACTGACTTTTAGTCGTTGGCAAGAGCATCATGAAATAAAAGGCTAAAAGGCAGACGCCGAGCTGGGCTTCTTGCTGTTGGACTAGTAAGTAGTATTAACTGGCTGCTATGACTTGTGTTGCATTCACTGTCTTAGCAAAGTCAACATAATAAATACACATGTACAACTGTCCATATTTACCACAGTGGGATTGTACTCAAACTAAATCACAAAAAATACACAATGTTGCCTGAAAGAAAAGGTTGACATTTTTTCAAGTCTATCTAAACTCAATACTCACAGGCCATATTATAACATTAAAATAGTCATTGGTTAAAGCTGCACTAATCCATATTTTTGTGTATAGAAGGAGTACCCACAAACCATGACCATAATGTTGTTTAAATCACATTTAGACACTGAGACAAAACTTTTGTCTATCATTAAGTTTCAAACAGTTTCGATTTTCTGTTTTTTCCACATAACAAGAACTCAAGCACACAGACAGAGGGAGGACACCACATCAGGTAGCCGCGGTGCCAAAGGCAAAATGTGAGCAGAGAGTGCCGACAGCCGTAGCGAGGTATCTCCAGCGGTGAGAAAGAAAGGGAGGAAATGAGACGGAAGGAGCGACAGACAGAGCGACGTCAGCGTCAGGCCTTGCAGGAGCAGGCAGCTCCTTCATCAGCAGGTGAAATTCTCCTTGCTCTTGACGCCTTCTCAGAAACTTTCAAGAAGCACGCGGACCACAAACTCATCCAGATTGCTTGACGACTCCGTTTTGTTTTCTATTGTAAGGTTTTAAAAACAAAGCATCTGACTTTTTATTGACTTTGTGTTCAGAGGCCTTTAGCTAAATGAAGTGGATATCTTTACCTGACAGTCATGTGGGTGCTTATTGTCAGTGTTGGATCTCAGAAACAGAGACTGTCTGTGGAAGCACAAAAAGGAAATTTTACACTGCAAAGGCAGGTACATGAAAAGATAGATACTCAATTTGGCAAATCTCAGTCTAGCTAATATGAGGCTTCAGTAGCAGCGACTTTAAAGTGCATTTCTACACAGAACGAGGACCATGAATTTTGTTCATTATTCATCATTCACAATGTAGTCGACAAGATGTCTTCACAGCAAGGAATGGAGAGAAATGATTCCAGGAACAAAACCCTATTTCAGTGTACAAATGGCATCTGAATATTTTAGTGAAATAGACTTGAAAAAAGTTGGAACCTAATCTGCTTTTACATAAGTCAAACAGAGTTTGATATATATCAGATGGGTTCAGGTTCCTGACTGCTCTAAGTTAGAAGTAAACGGTGAAAGTGTCCTTCAGTAAAAGCACTGAAAACGTCTTAAGCAGTGCAAACCATCAAACATTCGTACTTCTCCAGTTTCCAGTCAGCGTGGCTGAAAAGAACTGAAAACAGAAGCAGGCCCACAGAAGTGCTGCTGATGGTCTGATGGCTTTGCTGAAGAATCATTCTGAATGCATCATTATCAAGCTCAAAACATACCCAGTCTACAGTGGCACTTACTGCTCCGAGTAAATCAAACCTCCCACATGGAGGACAGCAGCTGCTAGTGACTTGCTCGCACGGTGCGAGCAGAGCTCTTTCTAATGAACACTATGTATCTAGACGAATGTCAAACTTCAGACTGCCGCTGTCAGTGGTCACACTGTAAGCAACCTTAATTCTGTGTATGGGCAGTAATGTAATGTTGAGTAAGGTGCGCAGTAATCTGTTTTCTGACTGTTTGATCTCAACATGGCAGATGTACCAATGCTGGAGATGCTGCTGATCTCAGGCAGCTTGCAGGCACTATTAACAGGCATTTGGCCCGTTACTTGCATTTTCTCTCAATGCCATATTTCACATAATCCTATGTGAAAGTGTTCTGTGCTTATGTGCTCATTGGATCACAATATATATATAGTGTTTCTCTCACAGTTAAAAAATCAGGAGGAAACTTGGAAAACGCTTGATGGTTTTCATAGGTTTCAAGGTTATCATATTAGAATTTAATATAATGTATGACTTAAATTAATTCATTTTACAGGATATACTACACTGTGCCCAAGAGAATATGAAAAGTCTTTTTTATGTTGGAGCTGTAGAGCTATTCTTTCCTGTGACCTAACCTTCAACCTTCACTCTGTGACCTTGACTTTGTTTAATAGTGCTTCTACAAGACAGCTTACATGACAACTTGTTCACAATGAAGGATTTAACTCTCAAATTGCTTCAACACCCTGGAATTTGATAAAATGTGCCATTTTTATATGAATTCTACACATCTATATTAAGAAACAACATATACCATTGAGCAGCAACCATGTACATTTTCTAAATATCTGACTGTGTCAATTTATATACAAAATGATAACCAAAATAACTTTTGGGAAGGTTGTGTGGGAAGTGTTTCTGAGCATCACTAGCCTTGCATAACCACTCTGCTGGAGCTAATCGTAGCCGTTCTGGTCAATGTTTCAAACCCAGACGAAACGGTCTCGCTTCTGGGACGCTTCTTGCGATCAACCCATATCAATCAGCACAGAGCAGCTCGAGTTGACCGGAAGTGAAACACACAAAGGGCATAGAGAATCTGGTCGATTTTCCAAATAAAACACCCTGTGCAAACTTCTGATTGTAAAAACAGCCAAAAGGGAAACTATTTAACTATGTAGCATATTTACATATTTAGACGCACATACACCAGGAAAAATGACCAAATCTGAGCAAGCTAACAAGGTCTGCCACTCTTCTTCTGAAACGCTCCAGGTGAGGTTTGAAGTCGTGTGCAGAATGAACCAAAACTGTGTTGTGGCCGCGATGTGACAGAGACGTGCCCGGTGGGGTTCTGCCGTAAGCCCAAGATTCAGACTGGGGAAGGGTACCGTCTGTTCCCTGGGATAAATTCCTGCAAAAAACAAGGTATCAGCAGCTAGCATGTTTACATTCGTACCATTAGTGACGTTGTTAGGATAACTTGCCATTTTCATTGTGTAGGCTGCTAGCTCGGAGGTTGATGCTGTTGTTTCCTGTAGCAACAGGGTCTTGGAAAACAGGCAGATTTGTGGGCTAAATAGTCTACATCTGCATCAAGCAGAAGCAAAAGACTATTTGTATTATCAGAATTTGATTCTTTAAGTCTGTGCAGTAGCAGTAACATGGCAAATTGCTAATTTTATTATTATTTATAAGTTTCCAAAGTCTCAGTACTTTTCATTAAACTACTGAGCATTTATCACAGTGTGTTTGGCTCCCAAAAGAAAGTTTGTTTTCTATTGTGTTTTTTAATAATGTCTTATGACACAAAAACAAAACTGGCCAACAAAGAATTACATTTCATATTAGATTTTTAAATATATTAAAGTGGAAGAAATAAGCATTAATAATTAATAATCTCTATAATCATGCAGTAATGCCACAGCTTTGTAATGATGCAACACGCTCTCAGGCTTATAAGTTTTTATCACTTATGAGTTGCTTCACAGCAACAGAAATAACTTTCACAGCAAGTTCTGGAAGGATTATTCATCTTAAATAGCGCTCAAAGAGCTGCTGGTACATCACAAAAATCCACATCTGCGATCAAAAGAACCACAATCAGACAACAGTGAAAGTTACTTGGCTCACAGCTTTAAGTACAGGCCTTGGCAGCGGGTAGGGAGGGAGGGAAGGGGGACTTATGCCACTTTAAAAAGTGTCTGAGGAGAACAAAACAGCTGGTTTCACCTTCCTCAGATCCTTGCCATTCAGACGCATACCTTATATAACCTAACCATGGTGGCACAAAGCTGAGCTGCAGCTCTTAATCCATGAGCAGGAGCTCATTGTGACAAAAAACATCTCTCATTAAGTCAGGAGTGAATATTTCTGGCATATTGAACCAATTAAATGAAACACCACGGGCTGAGTTTATGTAATCTAGATGTTATAACAGGAGCCTATCAGGAGCAGATTCACTTCTCACGCTGATTTTACACAGAAGGAGTCATTTCGCTCAAAACTCTAATCCAATTCTTCCAGCTCTTTTCTCAGGACTTGAAAGACAACCCATCTGTTCCTCCTGGCCGATGTTCAATCACACTGCCTTCTGTTGTGTGGGCCGGAAGGTGAGTTAAATGTTTCTACCACTTCACTGACAGCCGGGGGAGTCGGGGACACGGTGGCATCTCACTGCTATAAAGATCACGGCTGGAGTCCTAATTCATCACCCCAGGCATCATCATGTGGCATTACAATATGCTAATGCAGCGACGCCGTGCCCTCGCTGTCACCTCGTTCTCTCTCTTTCATCTCTCTCCCTCCTCCCGCTCCTCTTCCTCCCTCTAGGGGCTACACTTCCCCTCCGCCCACCCACCTCCCTTCTGTGATTTGCGCCTTTCTGCCAATATGTGGAGAGGGCTTAAAGTGATGTCGCAGGTGATGTTGGAATTAGGTGAGCATTGCGTGTAGTTGTCTGGCTGCAACGGACGAACACGTAATTAGCCTGTGGTGTCAGCACTACGAGCGGATCCCATTTAATAAGCGCAGGTTTCCCCTCAACAGGAAAATCACTGCCTCACATGCCTTCAGGTGGGATAAAAATAGGAATAGTGTTGCAACAGGTGTGGCTTTGTGGTGGAAATTTGTGCAGGTGGGTTATGGCACAATGAGGATTACCCAGCAAACATGCTGATGCTGACTAGACGTTGATTCAACATCTGTAGTTGTCATCATTTTGGCATCAGGAGTTAATTTTGTTAAAGAGTTTTCAAAGCTGTTTATCTTTAGTATTTGTCCTGTGCTGCTCTGTGAAAATGTTCTCTGATAACTTCCTTACCCCATGTGACGGATACGTTAGCCAGCCCCAGTCTCCCGTGATGGTCGTCGTGTCCAGTAGATTCACTGCAGAGAGAGAAGAAAACAACAACAGAGCAGGTAAGTGATGAACTTTAAATAATTGTTTTTCCCATCCATCCTGTCCTTCATCACCATCCTCTGTGAGAGCCGCCACCTGACAGAGTCGCGCGCATACACCTGTCTGACAGGTGTGACTGATGAGGCGGGACGGTTGTCGCGGCAACTCTGAGCCGAGAGTCACAGCGTGTGATGTCACCTTGAC
The DNA here is from genome assembly GCA_033000465.1 of Sciaenops ocellatus. Taxonomy (NCBI): domain Eukaryota; kingdom Metazoa; phylum Chordata; class Actinopteri; family Sciaenidae; genus Sciaenops; species Sciaenops ocellatus. The sequence goes on along the minus strand of CP136884.1, from coordinate 7,691,746 downwards.
CTGGTTCACCCTCGGAGCTCTCGGAGCTGGGACCTCAGTGGTCCAGACTCAAAATAGAACAGGAAATGAAACGTTTACTCTTAAATGTGCAGCTTCAAATGGTAAGAAAAAAAATGAAATGAATTAATAACAGCTCAACATAAACATATATTTCAATACATTTAAAGTCCAATAGAAAAGAATATATCGTTCATAATAGTGGGTGTGTGAGCAATATCTATAGGCTAAATAAAAAAACTAGAGATTAAAAGAAGACTTAAGACAAGTGTAGGAACAAAATATTGTTAACCTGCCAACAATTCTGAAAAAAATAGACAAATCACTGACACCATCATACTATAGAACCCAAGCAACACCTGCCCCCATCACCCTTTGTGACTCCACAATCGACCCTGTGTAGTAATCCTCCTGGGAATCATCATCTCTGAGGACCTCAAGTGGAAACTGAACAAGAAAGCACAACAGAGGATGTAAAAGAGGATGTAAAAAATGTTAAAGAAATTCAACCTACCAAAGACAATGATGGTACACTTCTACACCACCATCGAGGCAATCCTCACCTCCTCCATCACCATCTGGTACGCTGCATCTACTACCAAGGACAACTGTCTGCTGAGAAGTTGACTGATTGCAATCTTCCAACTCTTCAGGCTGATTGTAGCTGACTCCTCCCACCCTGGATACAAACTTCTTGAGACACTTTCCTCCAGCAGGAGGCTTCGGTCCATCAGGACCAAAACCTCATGCCACAAGAACAGCTTTTTCTCGACTGCTGATCTACCTCATCAACAAGGCCCTGGCCTTTTAGCCCACCTTAGGTCTGCCAATGATCCACATCTTTGCTTATTTGTAGCTTATTTTTTAGCCCAGCGGCAGCCAGAGCAACATATTCTGAGCTTTAAAACGGCTCCTCAGAAACATTGTCCATTCTTTATACTGTCATTGTCACACACAGTTGACCACACTTTGCTAGCAGACAACTGACTGTACTTGCTAGTGTTCGGGCGACTGAACTCACTAGAAACTACACTTCTTTCTGTTACTTTCCTCTACTCTCTCCTTTTTACTTCTCATATTAAGTCCCAGGATATTTAAGTGTAGTTGAAACAAGTAGACACTTCTTTGCCTCTGTTTACGCTGCCCTGAACTAGTTGTGTCTTCTTCTTTCCATTGACTTTGTATGAAATCTTTGCTGCAGCTAAAATTCACCTGGCATTCTGTCTGAATGGCAGGATATTAATAAGGAGGAGGGATGGACGGAAGAGGAAAAAGTGGATGAAGAACCGCTGATTCTGCCCACTGGCAGTGTCCATATCATCTGCTTTAGCAGGTGTGTGTGTCTCTCCCCTTCAACACTTCCAGCTATGATCCCCACCCCCGGGCTGCTTGTCAAGCGGCCAAGTGATCTTCCTCACATTAGAATGAATTTAACAAAACACTTCACACTTCTTAGCTTCCCGTCCCTCATCCTTCATCCTTCTGCCTGACACTTGCACTCTCCCCAGTCTGTTCCTGCATGTTAAAGCTACAACATGCAACGTTTTTGCCTTGAAGCAGGAAGTGAACTGCAAGGCCTGGCCTCCTCCCCCTCAGCTGCCCAAGTTCATGTCCAGATACTTTTTACCCATACTGATGAGTTTCATACACACACACTCTGGTCACTTAGAAAATGCTAGCTGAAAGTTCAAGACATTAGATGTTCTGAGAAATGTTTTGTTTATTAGTCCACTGGCAAAAAGGGAAATGATGACATTTGTCCTTTTTTTTTTAAGTTGTGATAGTTATGTACTAGTTAATCAAATCATCAGGACTGAAAAGAGAAAGAAAACAACACCTCCTACAGAAAGTCAAACTTCATCAAACCAAGAATCACCTACACACTTTGATTGACAAGCGATTTCTTGCATCTCCACAGAACATCACAGTGATGAGTACTTCGAGCGTCTGCACAGCCGTGGTACACTTCCACAGGTGCTTTTACTTCTGCCTGATTTGACCTCTTGTCTCTGGACCTGAGAGCGCCGAGTCTGACTGACATCTGACTTTCTGGCTAACTTTCATTGGACTTGTTAGGACAGCACATCAAACATCTGCATGATTCTTTTAAAGCTGCAGGAAGTGGAAGAACTACAGAATGGGATAAAAGATAGACAACCCTTATGTTCATAGTATTGCCTTAATTTATGCATGGGCTTACGTGTTAGCAAGCAGTTGCCTACTTAAAACAGGTCTATAAGAGTCAATTTCGTCGCCAATATCCACTCAGATTTTAGCTATGTTTGGGCGCCATCTACTCCTGATAAAAGATGTAGTTCTCTAGCTACTTCAATTAGCTACTTACTAACTTTCTTTGCCTGCTGTTTAGTGTTGGGGAGTTCGAGTCTTTTAACTGACTCGGATCACTTACTCTCAGAAGGTAAGTTGAACTAATCTTTTTATGAGTCATTTCGTTCATTTCGTTCATTCACTAGTGCAGTGCTGTAGCCCTCTTGTGGCCGATGTAAACATGACAAATAAACGAAAGACCGATCCGTATGAACGTACTGCTGTGTGTACTTCTCCTCACACAGCGTGAACGGTCTATCACCTGACAAATGAACGATACGTATGAACGAACCAAATGAACGAGCTGCTCCTCACACAGCCTGAGAGGCCTGTCACGTGACAAATGAACGATCCGTATGAACGAACTGTTTGTGCTTATGGCTCCTCACACAGCCTGAGCAGCCATGCAGCTGCCTTGTGGCGAGAGAATGTACTGCATGAAAATAAACGAATCACTCACTGAGACTACTCCCGAGTCATATAAAAGATTAGTTCATATTGAACGATACGTTCACGACTGACACGCCACTACTGCTGTTTGGTTCTGTGGAGTGTACAATGGATTTATCAGAGCATTTTTGCTGAAAGAGCTGCAGCTATAGACTCTACTGAGAGTCTATGTGTCCTCCTGCTACTCAGCTTCAGTGCTCTGTGATTTCCTCATGGACAGATAGCTTGAACTACTTGCTAACCGCTAAGTAGCTAACTGCTAATTAACTGCATCTAAATGTATCTGCCATTAGTGGGCAACAGACCAGACCGGGATTGAACACAACCTCGAAGACCAACAGGGAATAACTTTACAGTACAGAGGTGATTTACAGACATTCCTGATGGAAAGATTGCTAAGTAGCAAACCGCTGACTGCCGTAATAAACAAACTTAATATTTGACCTGGTGATGGTGCTCAGGGTATCATCAGTATTTCAAATTTATCTTCTGGGGACCATAAATGTCCGAACCAAATCTAATATCAATCCATCCAATTGTTTTTCTGCCAGGAGCACAGTGGTGGGCTGACCACTGCAGAACTGGCTGATAATTTGTTGTTGATTCGTTGTTAATACTAATTAATGAAGCTTTAGGTACTTAAAGTTAGGTAAGTGCAAATTCCCAGCTTAGCTTTTCCCATCTTCAGCCTGAAAAAAAAAGATCTAATTAGCCAAAATAATTGAAAACACACCTGTGTGGGCTGACAGGGCTTTAACACAAATGGTATCCAAAAAAAGGAGATGCACATCACTTTATTAAAAATCTTCCAGGCAGTCCGGCTCTTTGGTGGCTTCAAATAGCAGATGTCAGCCATTCTGAAAATAATGAACTTCGGTAGTGAGAACTCTTGTAATGTGACAGTAAACTGCATGCAGGATGTTCGTTATTGCCAACCTGGGCTAAGATCTGATAGTCCAACACTAAACAGTGATTGGTTGCTGCTGATTTGGAGAGATTTTTGTGTTTTGCTCTGAGGTGTCAATTTGTCACTTCCTGTGGGTCAACCAGTGTCTACACCCATAATTCATAGGGGCAAATGGGATGAGTGTAAAGCACGGTAATGTGAATGGAGCACTCTTGTCTGCTACGGCTCCACTCCATGATTTAGGCTAATAAGACGGGAAAAATTTTCCATAAAAATCTTGCCAAGTGGAGCCTCATGATCTTCTAATTTCTGTGTGCAAAGAATGTTGCTTCCCACACACACAAACACACACAAACACTCACGTGTTGCAATTAGCTGGTGTGTCACTCCTCCTAATTTGAGCACTGGGCCGCTGAGGAGGGCAGTGGGTCAGAACACATAGACAGATGGCAGTGCCACCGTCCTCTCATCCCTCCATCCATCCCTCCCCCATCCACCAGCCTTCTCTCTGCCTCTCCCTCCCTCAGGGCGCCGACATCCCGCCGTCTCGTATTGATGATGCGATGGCCCCTCGCACTCTAGCCAAGGTCACAAATGGATGCCGCCAATTACACTCCTCTGAGTGCTCTTCATCGGCCCACCAAAAGTGACATAATGAAAGTGGCGTACTGGTGCAAGTGGATTTAATAATTCTTCAACGCACCATGGGAATTTTGCTATACTGTTATTATTAAAGGACAAAAAAAAAAAAAGGACAAATATCCCCTCCCTGCATCTGAAAACATGCAAGGCGGTGTGTTATCACCACAACAGACCGTGCGAAGATCCATGAGCCATTCCCAGTGGTATTAATTTAATTTCCACTCAAATGAGAAATCCCTCTGTCTTTGAAGGTGGTGGGAGTCATTTATCTAATTTGCTCTAGCTGTCTGAATTATGACTTGTATACAAGCGATAGGGTTTAGTGGCATGTCTGCTGCTTTGCTTTAATGTGACAGGAACTGTGTGAATAAAACAGAGGACAGGCAGTAATTAGCACTTTGTTGGGTTTTTTTTTTCTCCCCTCGCACTTCTTCTCATCTCACATGCAGAAAAACAGAAGTGAGAGCCCAGTTCTCTGCATCCCACCTCCACCTCCATGGGCAGGCTTGTGTTGCTGACTTTCCAACCTGATTTGCAGGTTTTGTCAAAACAGTGTGTTTCACAAACAAAGTCACGAGTCGGATGGATTGAAACTAGGCTTGTTTTTTTCTGAGAACTTCCTGAAGTGACCTTCATGACTCCTTGGTGAGAGCTAGCTCTAAAGTCAGAGGCTCCTGTAGCTCCAACAAAAAGATTCTGCACCACCAAAGAGGTTAAAGCCTTAGTTTGGCGGTGGAGGCGGGTGGAGGGACCAAGTGTTTCTCCTCGAGGACTGGGGGCTTGAAATTGAGTTTGTTCCTGTTTCACAGCGTTTCTGTTCATAACAGAAACACAAACCACCAATACCAGCCCTCCACACAGCCCCACACCACCTCCACCAATTTCTCTCTCGCCCTCTTTACCCTGTACTCCTCCACATCTTGGAGAGCGCCAAATGAAAAAGCTGTCCACCGACTTGAGAGCTTGTTCTTGCCCGCTCAGAGATACGCCACATATTTCCCAGGGCGGTGGTCAACTTTCCACCACCATTACTTTTCCCTCCCCGCCCCGCCACTCAATCTGGCCAGTAGGTTAGCGAGTGTGTAGACGCCCGCGGCCTGGCATTCATGTCGCAGCATGTATCAAATCAGCCAGGCCCGCCAATGCTGTTCAATTGCAGTGACGTGCACACACGCACACACACACACTACCTGTCCCTATCAGTGGTCATGGCAGGGTGAAAGAGGGAGTGTATGTGTCTGAACTCAACATGGAAGAATTATGAGCTGTCTTGGAGGAAGTGGAGTTTGCCTGCAGTGCCTGCGGTGCCTCCATACAGCCGACAATAACAATGTCGCCTTTTTAAAAAAAAAAACACACACAGTGACACACAGTCACACACACACAGTATAGATACATACATACACACAGATCGGAGACAACATGTGGCAGCAATCAAAAATGTGCACTGTACCGTATTTTTTTTTGGACAAACCTGCGTTCAGCAAATGTACACCCTCACAAACGTACAAACACACACACGTAGACAGATGACACATATACATGTACACACACACACACACACACATACACACAGACACAATGATGACAGGGACTATGACAGCTGTGTAATTATCTCATCAACACCTCCCTTCTCTAACAAGCTTCTCCTTCTCTTCTCTCTCTTCTCGCCGCCTGTAAAGCTCCTCATCAGCGCCGCGGCCAGAGAGACGATAAAAGCCTTCACAGAGATGAGAGGAGCTCCACCAAAACACCAAACCGTCTCTGTCACACACATATGCTCACACACACACACACACACACACACACACACACACACACACACACACACAGACAGAGAGAGAGACAGCCATCTTCTATCCTTTCTAGTTTTGCATTTGCTCCACAGTCCTAATGCCAATTCCCCATTCTCCAATTAGAAAAGCAAGTCCACATAAAATACTACCTCTCCACCTCTCCAAAAAACAAAACAAAAAAAACACAGCCTTTGCTCATTCAAGCCAACAAAGACAAAACGACTTGGAATAATTGTTTTCATCACCCCTCTTCTCCTCGCAGTTTTTTCAACACTAACACTGATGATGACTCATGATAGGTTTAGGGAAGTGTGCTAAACTAAATTAGACATGCGAAATGAAAGGTGGAATAGAATTACAGTAAGGGTGTTCAATGACTCCTTTGATTCGCAAATTGTTAATTTGGTGCCTGTGAGCAAATCGAGGAGAAAGGAGCGCGGAGGTAGAGGATCATGTTTTTGCAGGCACACAAGGACACTCAAGTACACAAGCATGGCGGGTGCTTAAAGCAAGGCCCTCCAAGCATTTTCTGATGGAAACCATAAAATAAGAAAGGCATGACTGTGCTACGTGATGAACTTTGAAAAATTGTATTTTTCATTTTGGATAATGAGGATGTCAGTTACTAGAAGAAAATACATTTATTATGACTTTACAAAGAACATATCCAGAGCCGTAGATGCAGGAGAAATACTTTTTCTGTACGATTTTCAGATTTCAGATTTTATCTATTCAACTGTTCAATTACAGTTTTTCTCCTTGAATTATAGTCTTAAGCAGAGGTGTCAAACAGAACCAACCTGCTAAAGGGTGCAGTAGGGCACACTGGAGATGTCATCACTTAAAACTTTTAGATAACTTTTCTTGCTCACTTCCAAAATGTTTTGTGCCTTTGCAGATCCACAGTAAATGCCCTGTAAATCATATTGCACATGTCAGTCTCAGTCAATCAGTTTACACTCAGTCAGTCTACATGTAATGACAGTAGACTGACTGAGTGGGGAGACATATTGTCGATGGGTATTTTCTTTTTCTTAATGTGGAAGGGAGGGTAACAGGAAGTCTACAGCAGTCTCTGGCTCCAGTTTATTCTGGGTCTTGTGCATTGAGTAACACTGGGTCACATTAATATTCAGGCTGTTTAGTAAATGGATGGTTCATTAATTGTGAACGTTTGCAGAATGTACTTCTCCACACCAATAGAAGGGGAACAATGTGGAGGTGTTGTCATTTATAGGTTATTATGCAACAGTTTTACTATTCTGGCCCACTTGAGATCAAGTTGGACTGCATGGCCTTTTAACTAAAATGAGTCTGACACCCCTGGTCTAAATTCTCTTGTCTTCGCTGCCTGGAGGAAAATACTGAACTCTATTTATTTGAATCTTTGCCTGACAAGACCATTTACAGCTGTGCTAGTGTCTTTGTGAGGCTGTTCTGTGAGAGCTCAATACTAAATTCAGTATGCTAACCTGCTGATGCTTTGCAGGCATAATGTTTTACCATTTCAGTTTAGCATGTTAGCATCATAGACAGTATAGGAATGGATGTAGTATCCGTGACGTCGCCCACGGTTTTCTGAAGAGCTCTATGTGAAGCTCTCGGCTAATCCAGCACCTACCTGTCAATCAAAGCAGTTAATTATACATAACTTAAGCCTTAATATAATTTGAACAGGTGAGTTCTATAAAAATTCACCCTCAGTACAGTTGTCATGAACAGTGAAATTAGCTATAGAGACCAAAATTGTTTTTTGTACCAGGCTGTAAATATGTTTATTTCTGCTGTGAAGTTGGACATTTTGGAGACTGACATATTCTGTAGCCAGCCTCAAGTGGATGTTTGAGGAACTGCAGTTTTTGGCACTTTCACATTGGCTTCACTTCACAGCCATAGCGGTTGGTAAACAAAGTGGATCAGAGGCTGATGGAAAATTAATTTTACAAGTATGGACGTAAATGTAAAAGTATTGAACAAATTCAAACAGGCAGAAGAAAAGTCTGAAGATACTAAAGTCATTAGAATTCATCGTCTGTGGACCCTGATTACCTGTACAAATGATATCAATCCATAAAATCGTTGTGAAAAAATTGTTGAGAAATTTTAGTCTGGACCAAACTTTTCCATCAACAGACCAAAGACCAACATTGCCATTCCTAAATCCATGCACCTGGTTTGATTAAAAGACATTAAAATGTACAAATATTGAATCTCAAAATATCAGAATCAAGTATTCAAACTGTCACCTTACTGGTTGTTAACTTATACAGCTTCATTTTATTCATATTATCATATTATTTATTTATAATTTACTTTTTTAAATATGTACTGTAATGACCCACATAATATATACTACTTAGCATAAACATAAACATGATCAAATCCATGATTTTTTTTAGAATAAAATAAAATTCATTTTCCCTCACTCTTTTTGGTGTACAAGTTTTTATTTGATGTATTTGCCAGAAAGCTCTCACAGCTTCGTTCAGATGCAGTTACACTGAGTTTCTCTAAAGAGTCTGTTTTGTGTTTGACAAGGTGTAAACAGTCCCTCAGTAAGAACAGTTTCTAAACTGACTTTTGGAAAGTTTACTCAGCCAGTAATCCTTTTCATCTCACAGAGTAGGAAACAGAATTGTGTGGCTTTCTGGATGACAAATGGGCTGTAAATAAACCGCAACACATGGGAGCAAAACTCGAAGCTGGGATCACACCCAATGCAGAACATATTTGTGTTGCTGCAACCTGACAAATGTCATTGTGTCAGTTTTTTTATTGACTTATTACTTCTACATTTTGTTAATGAGTATTTCTGATGCAGCATGTTTTTGTAAACCAGATAATTTGATAACACTGTGTTCATTACTCAGTGTGCTAACACTTACTGAACCCAGTGTTTTCAATATGCGAAGAAATAACACAACTTAAACTTTCAAACCATTTGTTCCCACCAGTCCTTCTCATTAGCGTGTGGAGCCTTAAGCATGTCATTTAACAGCATTAGAAATGTCTATGAGGTTTGGGTGTGCAGGATTAGGGTTAGATTTAAGAACTTAAGTGAAGTTAAAGTAAATCAGTGTTGGCATTAAGTCTTACAAAGGACACAACTCATGTTCTCCTGGGTGAAGTTCACCCAGATCAACTCCATATGCAGACTTTCTCACTCTTTACACTACATCACTTCTAAGAAGATAACTGAAAGGTTTGGCACATCACCTGCACACAAAATTGGAATTGCATGCTTTATTTTAAATCTCCTGTTTACCATCTGTAAGCAGTAAATAATTAATTGTGCACTTTATCCATCCATTTTGTGTAACCGCTTATCCTCATTAGGGTCACAGGGGGCTGGAGCCCATCCCAGCTGACTTTTGGGCGAGAGAAAGGTCGCCAGTTCATCACAGGGCACACAGAAACAGACAACCACACCACCTACAGGCAATTTAGAGTCACCAGTTAACCTATTAAGTTCCTGTGGGAGGAAGCTGGAGTAGACGGGTACAACATGCAAACTCCACAAAGGCCCCAGCTGAGGTACAAACCAGGAACCTTTTTGCTGTGGGGCGACAGTGCTAACCACTGCAACACCGTACCGCGTATCATATGGATATGATATACAATGTTATACTATATACTTACTATATTTATTCATTACGTTTTAGCTACTTTCTATTAAAATATATAATATTATATAATATTATGTATTTGTGAACTCTCTTTCACTCTCCATAAAAACTGAGCAAACATCATCCACTGATGAAGGTAATGAGATGAGTGTGGAATTTAGTGAGTGGCCCTTAAGTTTATGTTTGTTTGACTACTATTTTCTTTGTTGAACCCATTAATGAACAACACACCTGTAAATGAAGAATAAATTATAATAAACACTTAAAAATGTCCTCATGCATGCTTAGATCTACATTACAGTGTTATAAATAATTAGTAAAGAGTTTTGATATTGATTTTAGAGGCGGAATAAGGGGATTTTTTTGTAAAGTGTTTTCAAAATTACTGGTGACAAAAATTAAATTAAAAATATGACCTCATTACATTCAACCTCATTTGTTAAACTTGAAACAAACTTCAGCAAAGTGACACAGTCTGTGCATTAAGTGTCATTCCTCCCTGAAGTGTAAAGTTAACTTCACTGCTGCTCTCCTCTGTCACAGATCACTACCTTCTCATCAGTGATGAGCGTTCAGAGTCACATACAGTGTGTGTGCATGTATGTGTGTGTGTGTGACTCACCTCTATTCATCACTAGTCTCGGTACGACAAAACACCATCAAGTTCAACTTTCTGTATTCTAACAACATTCTGCTGTTTCTCGCCTGGAAGAGACGGTCGATATGAGACATGTAGATTTCCATCATGTCTCCCGGCAACAGAAAAATAATGTAAAGCAAATGTCTGATCAGTGATAAGATGATCATTGTAGTTCATTGCACTAACTGGGTTAAACATGAATAAAAAGACAATGACGTGCTCAACCTGCCATGTTTCTCAGATTCGGTGACAGAGTCGTTGACATTGTATGGAGGCAGCTTGTCACACTTGGCTGAGAGTGTAGACAGGGAATTAATAGTTTTTATAGAGAAAGATATGGAAGTTCTTGCGGCTGTCATCAATTACAAACAATCACGTTGAACTACTTTTGTTGTTCCTCTCCTGCTCAACCCCAAGATGTAAATCTTTAACAAAAAACAAAACAAAAAAATGTCTGTCTGTAAAAAAAGGCTTCAAAAACAGCTGTGCTACACTCCAACAGGAGGAATGTTGGGTACTACTTCCAGCCGTGGATTAATCCACATTTGGTGCTCTAGTGAGTATTTGGGACAGCAGGATGGTGTGTGTGGGATCGACTCAAAATAAACTACAGTGTGTGTGTTCATGCTAATGAAGGAACATGTCATCCAGTGCAACAGTGTGGCTCACTGAAGTGTTTTTAATTGTCTTTGGACAACAGCGGCTCACAAAATGCGTGCAGCAACATTCCTGGGGTGCCTTGATGACGGGCCAATGGTGCTGCAAGACTAGCAACACGATTCACCACATTTTAAATAATCACATTCACGTTAAGTTTTTTGTTTTCAAATGTATCAAAACTGATAAATTCACCATATTAAAAACTCATGGTTGCCAGTTGTCATAGTAACACGAAAGGCCACCCAGCTCAGGACTTTTTCAGTCTAAAGCCAAGAAAGATTTGACACGGTACGCTAAACATTGCTGATACATCGGACCCTCAACACAGTCTGACAGGACTGAATCTGAGCCAACTGACAAAACCACAACGCTACTTGACGGACAGGTTTTGGCTGACATATATTCATAACTGTGATATAGTGTGTTGCCAAAACATAAGCATATGTGTACATACATTATATGCACGTAACTGTATAGGGAGTTGTGTGCCTCAAGGTGCCACGACTAAACTACTACTGCTACTATTTCGTTTGAATGTTTGGGTATCAGTTCTCCAAAGCACAGAGGAATAAGATACATCAGGCTTTGGAAACACACACAATGTTGTACTGCATCAAAACTGCTAACATCTTAAGAAGCATGGGCCAGATGTCAACGATCCATAATCAATAGCGTTTCTTTGTCGATGTCTTTGTCAGAGTTCTTTCATTAAGGCACAGCAGGCCACCGACTTATTTTGCAGCACCACAGCAATCAATGCGCATGCAGCCGATGAGTGACGTACTGCAGTTGGGCTGGGTTTGATTTTGACCAAGTGGGATCTGCCTGATGATAAACATAATCCTGTTGAGCTAATCAGTCCTTAAAAATATGTGTTTTGTGAGCCTGGTTCGTTGCACTGGATGGACTGAATGACGTCAATTACAAGGTCGCCTAAAACATACCTCGCTTTATCATCTATTTTACTGTTAGCTGATATAATAAATCAAGTGAAAAGTAATTTCTTCATAAGCTATCATTCAGTCTGACGTTTTTGTTGTAGCCAAAAGTGATGCCCCCTGCAGGCCATTAGAAGAAATGCAGGTTTTAGATGCACTTTTCTGACCTGGAAGCTCTGTCTTCTAATTATGCTGTCAGCAGTTACAAGTGAAATGTGAATCTGTTCATCAGACAAGTGTGAAATGGACAACTGAAAAACACCTCCTGTGTAGACACGCCATAAGTGTAAATGAGGTATAAAAGTCTCCAACTTAATTAACCTTCATATCTTTGGAGTATCTGAGCACACTAAAGCACTTGAAGGAATCCCACTCAAAGTTGTGCACACTATGGAGAGTTAGCATTGAACACTAAAGACAGAGATGGGTGTTTTTTTATTTTTTTATTTCTTTAACCAGTCTCTACAGAATATTTAATATTTCTTATATTTCTATGTTCCTTGTTCTCAGCTGTGTATGTTTGTTTATTTTATTGTTTATGTTTTCTTTATATCCTAATTATTTCCCCTGATTTGACACGTTTTACACAAGACACTACACATTTTCATGTTTTAGGTTTATTCTTGTGTGCAACATTTCTGTTTGTTTTATCCATCCTCAGTTGCCTTTGTCACAGTCCATATCTTTTCATAGTCCCACCTTCCATAGGTCTGATTTAAAATGTCGAGCTAAAACTGTGGTTTGGGCAGTTGTGTTGCATCTTTATGGTAACATCTTTTCATCGTTGCTGTTGACACTCTTTCTGTCTTTCTTTTTTTCTTCTTTCTTTCTGAAAGTATCCTCTTAGTATTTGTTGCAGCACTGGCCTATTTTCCCCACAGGGATCATTAAAACTTCATCTCGTTACCTCTACACCTACACTAACCTTCTTCCCTCCTCCTCCTCCTCGTCTCATCTTTCTCCAAAGTCTCCCTGAAGTTTTTCTCCCCAGAGGCTCTTCTTTTCTCCCTGCATCTCCACTGTGGTGTAAGCATTTTGTCCTTGGTGCAGAGAAAGCAGCACAGACGGATGGCGGGAGAAGACTGCTGAGAGACTTATTATGACACTGATGCAGACGTCCCCCGAAAAAACACTTTGTTTTCAACTTTTCATCTTCTCCTTGTGAACTCTCCTCTGTTTGTACGGAGAGTGTGGGGAATGACATGGTAGAGGGTTGATTGGTAAACAGAGCCAATGACTGCCAACAACAGTACAACAGCCAGAAGTCACACACACACACACACACACATAGACATACATGTTTTTGCATATCTGGGAAGAAACAATATTTTGTAGATTTTCTTTTCATTCATCACAGAGACGATATAATACTTTGCACATTACAGTACATACAAAAACTCTATTAGTATTCTACTCAATTTTTTGCAAAGGCAGTCACCTCAGAACATGGACCTAGCTTCATTTACAATTGACCGGATTTCAGTGGCCATATTGTTTCTTTTTTTTTTTTTTTTTAAATGTGTAAGGCTCCAAAAAATGATCTGATGTTGAACAGAATACATATTAAATTATAATAATATTATTTTCTTATGTTATCATTATATTATATAAATACAAATGTATGTATTAGAACTTCTCAAACCCTTTTAATCATCTCATTATACCCCTACACTGGAACCACTGGATTAAACTAGCTGACTTTATATTAAGTCTTTGAAACTAACTTAAACTCCACCAATCATAACAGTAAGATCCCATTCACATATTCATGCATCAGTATTACCAATCTAATCTAATAATGTAATACATAAATATATATCTGCCACAGGCGAAATACTTCTGCAGAATCTGTATTTTTACTATTTTAGGCATATTACGAATACTTCTGTACTTTTAAAGGGTTTTTTACAGTGCTGTATTTGGTACTTTGACTTCAGGGATCTGAAAACTTCTTCCTAAAATGGAATCTTTGCACAGTGCTGCCATGTTGAGGACATGACTGAACACGTCTGAACCACACATGCACAGCTATCTAAAACAAATTTGTTAATGAAACACGTCACTGTGACCTGTCTGAAAATAAGCAATTCAAAAACGCAGGAGTCTGAAAGTGATACTTGGTACAGTGTCCGGTTACCTTAGGTTTCAATGAAAAAAATATATACAAATGTATGCAGAACAAATCAAGACTAACAGACACCTTCAAGGACTCAAGAGCCAATGCAGCAGGACCCCCTCGGGACTCAGACAGGGATTGAAGACTTGATTTGTTAGGTGTACTAAACTGTTTCTTGCATTATCCCAGAGTAATAGAAGTCTGTCGCATGCTTGATGCTTTTTTGATGAAATCGTTACCTGACTCATACATTTTTGATTAGTTGATTTTGGCAGATCAATGCTCCAGGAGAGAACAGAATTCTAATATGTTTGAGTTTACTGATGTATCGATATCAAAGTAGAATTTCATTGTCCTCATATATCATTAACGAATGATCTAATTAGAAAATATGAAACGTAGATATTTATATATTACATGTTTGCTGCACGCCTCTTACTGTCTGACTTTTCCCAATAACAGTAATCTCACTGCATCACCGAAGATGTACATGTACAAACAAAATACACAGAAATCCAGAAATGGTACTTACATTGCAACATGCTTACATGGATCTGCTGTCTCTGTAACCTACAAATATTTTTACACTGGAGACACAACAGCACACATCATCATCACTGCCACAGGATCCAAAATTGTTATGGAAATGAAGCATGGAAGTGTGCACCGCGCAACTTTTTCCATAATATCAGCACAAAATGCACTAGAGACAGCGCTTTTTCTACAAAAAAAACAACAAAAGAAAACAAAAAAAACCCCAGCAGAATATACTGTAAACACGCCCCAGTTTAGCCCTTTCCAACATTACAAGATTAGGTCAGAGAGAGTGGCCAGTGGATTGTCTGCTCCTCTGCCGGAGTGGTGTCGAAATGATTCAGTTTACACTGGCCAGCGCACCCCGACACAATCCCTCATATCTTATTTTAGCAGGTGCTCCCAGGCTGGAGTATGGGACCCTGCTTTGTATATCCCTGCAAGGCATCGTGTTTGCTGCATGATGGAGGGTGGAGGATGCTCAGGGCCAGCGAGGCTCATCTATTCCCAGGAGAGAGGAGTGAATAGCAGGCTATACTGCTGCCCAGGCCTGCCTGGCATCCCAAGGGAAAACATCCAGAGAGGTATAGACGTAGTGGAGGAGAAGCACGCAGAGCTATTTTTAGAGCAGGTAAAGAGGAGAGGTGAGGAAAGAATGAGAAAGGGGGAGTGGGAAAGAAGAGGGGAGTTGAAAACAAGAGGACGAGAAACAGAAGAGCCTGAAAGCGGGTGACAGAGTGTGATTTCTGTAGCCGACAGCGTCCACAGAGAACTGGGTTGATGTCTGCAACACCTGCTGAACAGAACAGACTCCCTGACTTTTGGCGTGGCCTGCTGGTGCAAAAGCTAACAAAGTATGCCTCAACTTATTGATTTATGGTAGAGAGAGTTCATGCAGAGGTTAGCTGAGCTCAACTGAAAGGGAGCGAGATAGAGCAGAGAGAATATTTGAGTCAAGACGACAGTGATATTTTATCAATACAGACTCGACTTGCAGCTCAGAGATCTTTGTGATGTTTCTATACTCGCCCCGTTCTGGCTCTGCCTTCCTCTTTAATAAATAAAATTACTTTTATTCTTTATTTATTTTCCCACTCTCTGGTTGTTCCACCCGCAGGCCCCCGCACTGTCAGCTCGTTTCAGCCCTTGTGCAGCATGTATGTCTCTATTTCACACTGATGCCCTTTAATCATTTTCATCATTTCAACGAGCTGACATTTTACATAAAGAGCTCTTATCATCCCTGGCTTTACGCTTAATGATGAATGGTGATAATTACTGTCAGTCAGTGTGTCTAACGTACCATGGTCACATCACTATTTCAGCTGTGAAGTGTGCATGCTTATAGAGAAAGGAGAGTCTGTAATATCCACAGCTAGGAGACATAATAAAGTGGGCCACATATTGTACCATATATGGTCATGGCTCATGATTTAATGAACACATAACACATAAAATATGAGCGGTACACTAGTTATGTCAATTAAAGCAGTGGCTCCTAACCTTCAGAGCATCGACCGATTCTTCGCTAAGAAACGTTTGCTCCGAGGCTGCACGGGAAAACAACCTTAATACAATTCTAAGACTTTACAGTCTATTATCGACTGTGTGTGCAGTAATTACATTGACTTGGCGCAGTCTTTCTTTCCTGCTAAGCCAGAACAACATGATACTGATTTTGAGCTGCAGTAGGTCTTCCTTAGGTGAGGTAATTAGTCCATTGTCATCCGTTTAGCTACTCGATGCAGTGTTCCTAATGCTGTTACAGCTTGCTAACATGAGCAGAAATGAAAACATCGAGAGTTTGAGAAAAGAGGCCTGATGTCTCTGCTATAGTATACAAATATCTGACCTCTGTTAGGGCTGTTGAGTCTAAGTCAATCTGTAATCACGGAATACTTTCTAGCATTTCAAATGCGCATTAATCCGCAGCAGAAAATAGTCCCCAAGAAACGCACAGATTTATCCTGATTAAGTAACGTTGGCTAAAAACTACAATGACCAGCTGTTTGAGGATTTATTTATTTATAAAAAATATGGCCTCACTTAATTAATTAAGTTAATTAATTGCAAGATATAGTTTTTTGATAATTTATTAGAAACTAGTCCATTAACTTGAATAAAACAAACATAACTTTGGCACATATATTCCACAATTGTTGATTGATGATATTTTTCTTTGAATCCAGATTGAGATTTCTGATCTTAGTTTTTATTTCTGAAATTATTGAAGAGCATCCACCCTTAATGGAAGCATCTGTGTTCTTTGTTTGTTTTTTTTGGAGCTACTTAATGAGCATCTACATATTCATCCACTGTGCAGTGATTTGTGATGTCTTTTTTGGGTTATGTTTCATATTTTGGACTAGAATTGCTTTCATATTAGCTAATTTTCCATAAGCTGAAACAAAACGTTAGCATTAAGCAGTAATCCCCTGGGGATAAAAGATGATGATTGTGATTAATGAGTGTTCTCTCACTGCCAAAAGTATTGATGTACTCTTCTTTGCATGCATGTGTAAGACTTTTTTTCTTCCATGTCCCCGTCTGTGTTTGTGTTTGTGTTTGTGTGTGTGTGTGTGTGCAGCCCAGTCAGGGTAAAGTCCTGATGCTGTCCGCCTGAATGAGCGCCGTCACGCAGCCACCAGCTGTCCATGCAGTGACATCAGTGTTATTAGCAGTGACTAAAATAAAGCAGTCTGACGACAAAAACACCAGCAACCAAAACTGAGACACATGACTCAGTTATCATAGCATGAATTCTAACACACCATGTGATGACACGCTGCCATATTAATGTTTGCTTGCCCCCCACAGAATGACGTGTCGGAGTGTGGAAAGTTGCAGTGCGGCGCTAACTCGAGCGTTTCCTCCTCTGTCATCACAACCAAGCAAAGTCCCCGTCCTCGCAGGGATACACAAGCTTTTGTTGTTAATCTAGTTTGAGTGCGAGCAGATGAATGAATTTAGCTTCATGCATTTAAAAAGGGCCGAGTATGAACAGACGACTGCAGAGAACAGAGAGGAGAATAAACAAGTGTTTGGACTCCCTGCTTTGGCTCTGTTTGTGGGTTCGCCCCGACTGAATCGTTCCATTAAACATCAGTGGACGGATTGTGTAAGATCTTGTCTTGTCTTCTTGTCCTCTTTTCGGGGACTTGACTGTTGCAGTTTGGATGATAATTACACTATGTTGGATTTGTTTATGGCAAATATCCAGAATGAATGAATGCTCTTCAAGTTTGCTCTCTGTATTTTATGGGACCTCAAACATGTATGATTGCCCTAATTAGTCGTGTTATCCATTCACACAGCAATGAAACACAAAGGGAGCGATGCTAAAAGGGAATAGATGAAGAAAAACATATTTTTACAAGTAGTAATCGATCAAATAAATTACTTGCAGGTGGCAGAATAGCTGTGCAGTCTCGGAGATTGTGCTGTAAATGCAAAATTACAGACACCCTCTTCAACAGATGACTTTTTCTAACCTTTGTGAGTTATTTTGACTGTGAGACATTGTGTCACTAAAGTGCTCTTCATGTCTTGGCCCGTGTGAAGGATGTGTCTGAGGGTAATGATGAATTCGCTGTAAAACAGTGATGGCACGCTGTAAAAGTCAGGAGGTCAGGACGGGCTACGGTTCTTTTTAGGCTTCATTTACCACACAAACACTCCTGTCCTCCAAACAGGGGGAGGCTGTTTTTTTAACTTTACCTTTCTTATTTTTTTATTATTTTTCTTTGCACTAAATGTTGTGGTTACTCCAGCAGGAGGTAACTCACAGGCTAGGTGCTGATGCAAGACATTGAAACAGACTTTTACAAACCTTTTGCCAAAATACCCATCATTTGATTTATTCACTTTCTCCCCTTCGCTTCCCTTTCACTTTCTACACTACCTGTGTGTATAAGTTAGACATTATAAACGCTTCCGTTCCCTTTAGACTAATGCTTCACATATACCAGGCATTAATATCATTCCCACAGAGATAACTCGGTTAGATGGAGTGTTTCTCTGACTGTGTGTGTGTGTGTGTATGTGAGCGAGCACATACGTGTGTGTGTCCGTGTGCCTCTGTTTGGATAGCGTGTACATGTGTGTCTGTATTTTCATCAGATGAGAAATGAGTTATCTGGCCCACCCCCTTCCTAGCCACATATTAATTACATCAGGCCTGTGATATATGGACAGATTACTGGGTGTAAAACACATTATTTCCTTATGGAAACAGGCCCCAGGAGAGATCCATCAGCCGGCATCACGTTCGGTTTGGGGCTCACTACATCATACGTGAGCATCCAGCTTACCTGCCACAATCAGAGTCTCTTCTCCTGCGTACCATCACGAGCATGAATCATGCTCAGTTTTTGTTTTTTTTTAGTACTTTAGGTTGAATACTCAGTAGTTTCAGGTGACTTACTCTTTCATTTACTCACTCAAGCTCAAGCTAAATGAGCGCTGAAGTCCTGAGTATCAGCCTACAAGTGCACCATAAGGAATCATATGCATGTATAATGGACTTTTTTAAAAAATATATGACCAGAAACACTGTTACAGTGAAACTATGTTGCTTTGGCTAAACAGTATAACTGTGTGCATTAGTCTGAGTCGGCTGTGGGTATGAGCCTGCCATTGGCCGACTATTTCAGTTGGAATTCTCCTCCCCCTCCACTATCTGCGTTTTGCCATTTTGCAAGGGCAAGGTTCACTGCATCCTGGGTTAGACCCAATTCAAACTAAATCTGGTGCTGTGTTTATTCCATTCATCTGAACGGGTTATGACATTTTGGCTGCAGCACTGCAGGCCGCAGGGTATGCAAAAACAAACAGAAAAATAAAAAAAAAATAAAACGGTGGAGGTGAAGTCAGATTCAACTCAGACCAATCAAACTCCTCCACAGTCAGCTTGAAATGTCATTGAAATGTAGAGACTAAACTATGATGCTCTCACAGTTCCAATTTCTGCATCTGTGTCTGCAGCAAAATAATGACACCAAAAAGTTTGTTTCGGTTTGTGTCGATGGTCAAGTGACATAGAAAGTGAATGAGAGAGAAGAGGGAAATAAAAAAGTTATTTTCTGAGCGTTTCATAGTGGTTACGTTCATCACAAAAAAACACACCCCCGGCAACCCCCCATCCCCCTCACGGCACAACCCTGTGGCGATTTGCCACAATGCCTGATTTGGTCTGAAAAGAGCCTTTGTGTGTGTGACGACTGTAATTGGTTTAAGGAAATACAAACAGGCCAGAGCGTTTTATTTCCCAATACCAGAATGATAATGGGTTCAGCCAGACCTTTCTCCGTCGCTGGCACAGCACTAAGACAAAAATGTGGTGATCTGGTCTGGCTTTGCGAGACTAATGGCACATTGACTTTTTCCCTTCATTTCCCAAATTCTCTTTAGCCAGTTGTTTTAAAGACCTCATCAAAAGATAACTGGAATGGAACCACCAGCAGGAAACACCAAATATGGTGGTCACACAGTCTGTTTACTTCTAGTTGTAATTTTACGATAAAACTGAACTACTGTCTTAATATATTGTGACCAAAACATAAGAGTCATGAAGTTAGTTAACTGACTTGAATGTAAGGTTGTTAACATTAGTTAATTGGCCACCATAATCCACTGGTCATACCAAACCAACTCAGGCTGCAGCAGCAAAACCCAATGTATTGAAGTGAGTAAGAGTGTTTTATGAGTTATGAATTTAACTTTTCATTTGTAAAAAGAAGAGGCTAAGTTTGAGGATAATTGCTTGGAGCCAAAATAACAGTATATTCGCTAAACTAAGCACCGCACAAATACAAGAAAGTTATGTGTCTGTATAAGCCCTTCAAAAGTTCAAGAAATGATTGCATAGCAGAAAAAAGTCACCCAAATCAGTGTTTAGTCTAGTCCATGACCACCCTTTGACACCACTGCATCTTGTCTCCTATCAACTATAAATGTTGTTTTCTTTTAACCATGACTACTTTAATTGCCTCGACCTAGCCAAACCTTAACGACGGAGGCGGCAGATCAGAAAAAGACCATATGAATCATGTTTGTTCATTTTGGCACTAACAAGCTGTCGTCCTGCTGAAAGGGTACTCAGTTCAGAAAACTCTAATATGAGTAGCCGTGGAAAACAATGACAAACAACCTGTCTTTTACTTTAGAGGACTTGTTGATGAATTCACACTATGCTCTCAGTTCATTTCTGTTTGAGTCGCTGTGACTCGGTGGAAACGCTCTTCACAAAGTGAGCCAAGCACAAACTCTGAGTTTGACCTTATTAGCTGGATGGTTCTTTGTTGCTGCAGCTATTGGAACAGGTTGGCAGGTTTTGCCAGCGTTTATCAGAGCATATTAGACCTTCGCTGGGCTTCTATTAAACTTAATGAACATTTAAATCCTTTAATGGATTGAAGGGAATTGAGAGCAGCAAATTATCAGCTAGACACTCTCCGCTGGTGTTGATAAAGACACCCGCCAATGGATGTTGAAGAGACGCGTTTGAGACAGCAGCCTCCCTCCTTTTCCCTCTCTTCATCTCACTTTGTTCTCTCCCTGCAACTGTCTTGCACTCTCCTCCTTTCTCTCCTTCCCTCCTCACCCCTTCCTTCCCTCTTTGCCAATGTATCACACAGCCTCTCTTTTGTTTCTAACACTTGCTGTGTTCCTATGTCTGTCTATAACAGAGGAGAGGAGGTTGTTGCTGCAGCGCCAGATCTCCGTCATTCATCAGTCCCCATGAAGGGAACATCATAGGGATCTCTCTCCAGGAGGGATGTGCTAACACAACCACAACACCAGCCCATTACAGAGCTGTCAAGCGTTGCCTACAACCCTCTCTCCTTGTCTCTCACTCTTTTGCTTTATCCTCAGCCATCCCAGTGAGGGATCTTCTACCACACACGCTAGTAGAGCGGAGAGGCATAAATTACCCAACGATACAGCTCCAATCACAGAGCATAGCAGAGCGGGCACAGGGGCTGCTGAACTCCGGCCAGCCCAGCACCAGGTCCTGCTAATGGGTGGAAAGGGCTCAAGAGAGGCTGCCTCTTTCTGAGGCCACGCCTGCTTCTGGCCACAGCTCAGGAGGACTGGCAGACCTGACTGTATTGATCTGGTAGCAACTATCTTCCTGTCGACAGCTGGCTAACAAGGCTGATGTCTTAATAAAGACCAGTGCCTTAGGGAGAAAAGGGGGAGCAGCCGGCCAACCGACAATAACCTGTGTTAATACAAACCAGCAGACACAGGGAGGGGAAGGTTCACGCCCTCTCTGGTTATTTAATGTAATCCCACGATGCAGCACATGCAGGCTTTGCCCCCTCAGGATGAAAACTGGAAACTGTTATTATTGAGCTGAAGCTAAGAATGGGTCATGAGCCAAGAAAAAATACAATTTCAACAATTACTGACATGACTGGTGAGGAGCGAATTTGCTTCGATTGCTTTTAAAAAGAAGTAAATTTAGGTCATTTGCTGGCAAAGCACAATTATTAAACCTCACATTTGAATAATTATTTCACATTTTCAAGGTGAAATCATGAGTAATTAATACAGAGCTCTGTTTGCACAGAACAAAACCCCTCACAGACTTTTCCTACAGCCTCCCATATCTCCTAATGCTCTTCTATCTATTATTGACCGGGAACCGACAGCTCTAAGTGATTGAGCAAAACAAACAAAAGGAGCGAGTGTGCATGTGAAAGAAACACACTGACAGATGATGAGGGCCGCTGATCTATTTTTCATGCGTGAGACTTTAGGATATAGTTTGGCCGCTCTGTGTGGTGGAGGAGGTGGAGACGGGCAGCTTCACGAGTCAATAAAAGGTGTTAGGAGCTGAAATATGAGATGCCGCGAAGGAAAATATCTTTGCTTGTCAGCAAGCCTGCTTAAATGTCCTTCAGCAAGACACTAAGGGTTACACACACAGCAAAATTCAGCAATTATTATAAAAGATAAAATGTTTTCTTGCTGTAATCTGCTACAGAAAGATCTCCTCACCATTATAGTAAGTTCTCATGCATTTTTCTCTCCTGTAATGTTACCAAACATGCAGCAGGTACTCTATTGACCGAGGAGAGATCAATACAAACAGCAAGCTGAGCTGACTGTAGCAGTGATCAAATCAAAAGCCTCACTGTCATTTTTTTTTTTAACAAACAAAAAATTGTCTTTTATTGCACAAAAAGAAAATCCGAAATCTTCCAGCCGTCCGGCTCCTTTCAACATTTTTTTCTCTCATTTCCTGTTTGCCCTGCCATTTTGTTGCATCTATATTACACATTTGAATCTTGAAGTATTAAAAAAAATAAAATTGTTGCTATTCATCGCTCCCTGCCTCTGTGTCTCTTTCCCCCCGTTGGTCGTCCTGCAGCAGAGGTATGTGGTAATAATCATCCACCTACAGTTTGCTCATTAGCAGCCAGTCCGGCTCACTGCATGGGTCTTTTCATGTTCCTCTGCACTAACAACAACCTGGAGGAACACTCCCTATCCTCGCTGGGAATGCGACAGTGTGAAACAGCGTGCAGGAGTTGAATCAGGGATGGTGCCCACAGACAGGAGGGGCTGCTCAGGGAGACCACCTCCTCCATAGACGCAAATTTCAGCACACACAAATAAATGTGGGAGCTACTGGACACAGCAATGTTGAGCCGAAACTTTTTTTTTTGCTAGGTGCGTTCAGCCTACACTGACTTTTCTCAAAGCTGATTCAAATCCTGATTTTGGGGCAATAACTTTAATGTGACCATTTTCATCCCTCAAAATGACACAGATTCAGCGTTTCCCCTCAGGACTGTTTCCTTGAAAACATCATTTCTGCACCAGATCGCTCCTGTTTGAGGGACTTTTACCGCCGCGGTAATGTTTAGAGTTGATAGCCTCCTAAGACTTCACAGGAAAAAAGTTTCGTTTCTGGGATGTGCGTGTCAATTTTGTTTGAGTCTTTGCTGTCTGCGAAGAAAAGTGTCTGAATCTAAACTTAGAATGTGGATGTGTATCGCAGGAAGTACTGCTAGAGAAACTGTTCAATAAATTAATACCATGATGCCATAAACAATCAATGAAAAGTAACGTGTGAATGTTTAAAATGAACAGTGATTAAGACCTAAACTGTTCAAAATGAAATAAATCATTTTTCAATACATGTGATGAAATATGCCAAATACATACAATTAGTACATAAGTAGAAGCATGAAATTGTGATATTAATCCAGTACATGATCCAAGTCCGCTCACTACTATCAAATGTATTTCATGCTATCACTTATTTGATGGGCTGTTGCTTTGGTTTATATTAACAAATGTTTATATAGACTGTCAGACTTTATGATAAAAATAAGACAGTCACGGGGAAATAAAAAAAATAGACAGAGAGAGAAAAAAAAAGGACATTTTGAGCTAAAAACTAGAGTGAAATAAAAATGACCTGAAATAGGGTTGCATAACATTTCATCATAAGCCAACCAGAAATGTAAAAAAGCACTGGATTATTTCCCAATTTCATGGTTATATTTATATTCTCTGTTTATTCGTGTGATTATTTATTTCATTTTGAACACATTGAGTCTGCCAATGTTAACGATAATAAAAGTTAAATTTACACTTAACGCCATAATTCACGTCGTTACATAAATAGGTGCCTCGGTGGTTGTTATGCATCATCTCTTCCTCCTAGGGGAACTTTTTAAAAAATCTTATTTTACAGCTTTTTCATTTTTTTTTTTTTTTTTTTTTTTTTACAGTGGAAAATAACAGGAAAATATGGAGAAAGAGAAAGAATGGACAATGTGTGTAAGAGGTTGCCATCAAGACTGTAGTTTTATCCACATTTCTTCGTGTATCTCAAAGATTGGTTGTATTTTTAATTTTGTTAGAAAAAAAAATGAAGGACATGAGTGTTCCTGTATGGAGTGAGGAGACTCTTAACACTAAAAAAAAGCTGTTTAAAATCCTGAAAACTTTACAAAGGTGAAAACAGACCTGTTTTTTTTTTTTAACTAAGGAAAAGTTTTGCAGATACATGATTTTCACAGGACAGTTAAAGTGTGCACTAAATTTTTCAGTTTTTCTTCTTTTTGTTAAAACTTGTTAAAATAAGTTGAATTTCTTTAATAACTTGACTTTACAATGGTACATAGCACGGTGTCTGCCACAAACTTCCAGAAAGAAATGTATGTAAATATGTTAAACTACATCCCTGCTGCTCCGTCAGATTCCAGCTGCTTCTATTTTTTTCTGTTCCTGGATAAAAAAAATAAATAAATAAATAACGCAGCAATCTGATTCTATAATTACTGTGTCGCTCAGGCACTGCAAGATTTAATATCATATGTGTTCTATTGAAGAAATGTGCATTATAAGATAGAAAGTAATATAAGATAAGAAATATTAAGACCAGCTTTCCCTTTGTCTCATCCCTCCCATACACACACACACACACACACACACACACACACAGTATGTACACATACGCACACACACAAAAACTCCAATGCAAATAAATAAATGACAATCGGGTTATAATGTGCTCACATATATGAGCAGTGGTAGTGGAGTGAACAGTCAGTACATTTGTATCTATACAAGATGAATGACTGCAAACATGAACAATGAACAATAACAAAATGGCTGACCATGGCTCCTGCTCGTACATCACACACGTAGCTCAGTCACGCCGTGTCTTTTGTGAGTGCTCTTGACTGTTATGTGTGTGTGTGTTGTCGAGTGGAGCTCTGCATGGTTGTGTGAGCAGTTACCTGTTCTTCCACCAATTTAATTTCCAGCTCTTCATTCACTCCAAAGGTTATCTCTTCCATGTACGTGTAATATTTGTAATTGCCCTCGAGTCGGACCGAAGCCAAAACCAAAGCCAAGAAGAGAAATTCAATTTTTTCGGCACCATCACTTTTAAACTCAACCAGAAATCATTTGTCAACTATTTGCTTGCACTAGATTACAATTTTGCCCGTAATCACATCCAAAGGAGAATGAAAGGAGTGGTTACTTTTTAGCAGAATGTTAAGAAATTGATTTGTTTTTCTTGTGCTTATTTAGATTAATTAGTGTGCAGGATAAAAGCAAAATCTAATTTTGGAGAACATTATATTCACAACTCTCTGGTGACTTTTTTCATACAGCCAGAACATCATTCTTGGATGAACCAGTGTGAATAGAAATCTGTTGATTCATTCGCATTGATTAAAATGTGAAACTAAACTAGGACCAACTAGAGTTTTTCAAGCTGGCAATAGTTTCCATCTCATGACAGAGGAAATAAAAGAGTTTGGGAGAGGTCCAGAAAATCATTCAAAGTCTTTGCTCACAACTTTCCAACACTTTGTTTCAAGCCCTCAATCTTGAAAGGTCTTTAATGAGACGATTCAGAGAGTTCCACAAAACATTTTGTTAATATATTCTATCAAGGTTCGTGTTAAATAACTTGTTATTGTTTGTACAATAATAAGAGCACTCACACTCATTTTGGACTTTTCTTACTGTCACATGATGATCTAATTGCTCTTTTGGGTAAGTAATTACAGCATTCCCATTTTGTTGCATGTTATATCCGTCTTCCTCTCCACACATTTTTTGTCTATCTTTGTTCTGTCATCTAGGAGGAAATAAAAGTTGACAGTAAAAACAACAACAAAAAAACCCTGAAAGTCTATTTGCATATTACACAGTGGATTACTTAGGTTTCAAAATGTTCCTCATGATTTGAATTTAATGCAAATATAAGACCTATATATGTACCGTATATCTGTAAATGATCTATGAATCAAATCCACATAAAATATATCAATTAATATGATTATACTATTTGAGAGATTTTTTGCATAGCAGTCACTATTTTGTTGAAGTCATTTCATTTTTACTCTTTGTGACGGCTTAATAACAATGATCCCTCCTGTAGTTCAACTCCGTTGGAATATATTCAGACGTGCCAAATGACCGACAGTGATGGATTTTTATGATTTTTCATACGGCAGTCTTGTTATAAGATTAAAAGACATGCAGCTCTGTATTCAATGTTGAGAGGTAGAAAAGACCTTAAACCAAATTCTTTAAACTCAGTAAGCGGAGGGTAGCTGACAGGACAAGAATCCAAACTAGAGTGTTATTACACCTTATTTATCGAATCACACGGAATCGTTAATCAGCAAAAGGGCAACAATCATCACAGGAGAGGTTGAATGAATCTGAATAGCAAACACACAAGAGAGGGAACGAGGAGGACACTTGACATGGAAGTCAATAAGTGAAATTACAGTTTAGACACAAGCAGCAGGGAGGAGGAGGGAATAAAAGCTGACATGTAAATAATACAGATGTTAATGGCGGGTTGTAAATGTGGCGGCCACTGAGGCGACGCCACACGAGGACTTCTGGATCGACCGCCTGTCTGTCCGCGTGGCGGTCCTCGCTTCCTGCTGACCCGAGGTGGCCCAACTCTCCCATCCCGACTTTACACAGCTTAATATGGGATAAGTGGCTGCCCTCACCTCTCCACCGCTGAGGAGGTCCCACCTGAACCAAAGCTCTGATCTCTCTCTCTCTTTTTCCCAACACTACCTCCTCCTCCTCCTCCTCCTCTTCTTCTTCTGCTGCTTTTTTCCCCGCAGTGGTTAAGCCGAATCTTGCCGTCTGGGCGAAGGAGGCCCCAACAGTCGAATCACTGCTGTCACTCAGCCTCCCGAGACCAGACCTATGTCAAGGACCCTGTCACACACACACACACAAGTACACACACACACAAAGAAAGGCACCAGGGGATTTTGTGGTGTGTGTGTGTGTGTGTGTGTGGCATTAGTTGAACAAGTGACAACAACAGTTTTCCGTCTCGTGGTAGAAAGATGAAGGACAGGAGGATGGAAGTAAACAAACCCCGGCTGGGCTTAAGGGACACACACACGCACACACACACATTGTTTAAGAAGCTCTAAAGGAAATACACATATGAGATTCACAAAGATGTTCTCCTCAGATCACGTACAGGAATGGAAACAGCGAAGACCCCCCCCCCCCCACACACACACACACACACACTTTCACGTCACTGCCTGACCCCACAGCACACACATGCGCTGTTACTGCATCTGGCACGCAACCCGGGCAAATGTGAGCAATGTCAAAAGGAGTTCAAACACACACACACACATAGACGGACATCAGGCAGATTTTCTTGAGTTGCCGTGCAGAGCAAACTTTGATGTCATGCCCCGGGTTATGACAGACAAACACACCATTTAAGTGTGTATGCATTTGTTGATGTGTGTGTGTGTGCGTTGCATTGGTTCGTTGTCAGTGTGTTTTCCAGGAGCGCCACATGTTTGAAGTTCATCCCCGCTGTCAGAGAATATGTATTCTTTAACTCTGTCTATTCACGTGAGAACACACACACACAGACACACACACACTCTTACCTTCGTTGCTGGTAGTTCCTGCGGTGCCCAGAGCCTGTAGTGATATAGTCCATAGCAGCATCGCAGCCAGCCCCGGATCTGAAGCCATGGTGTTCTCCCTCACACCCCGCCAGTCTCCCTCTGCCTCTCTCTCCCTCTCTCCTCTCTTACTCCCTCGCCCTCACTCTCCCTCTCTGCCCCTCGCTGCCTCTCTCTCTCTCTCTCTCCTCTCCTCCTTCTTCTTCTGTGTCCCAGGGTTGAAGCGAGAGCGGAGAGCGCGGCGCTGAGGAGAGTGTGTGTGTGTGTGTGTGAGGAGTGTGTGTGAGTGTGAGGGCTGCGAGCTCATTGGGTTGGAGTTGGAGGCTGCCTCTGTAGCTCGCTTCAGTCTGCCGGCTCCCTCACACGCACACACACATACATACGTACACTTTCAGCAGGCAGCCGGAGGGGGGGAGGGACGAGCGCGTCTGTCAAAGTCTCACCAGCCAATTAGGGCACTGGATCGGCCCCGGCGATGCACGCTAAATGCTCTCTTGGTTGCCACACCCTCCCGTCCTACCTGCCTGGCCAACTCTCACTTTCTGTTTATCTCTCTGGGTCATGAGCTGGCACACTGCATCCCTCTCTCTCTTTCTCTCTCTCTCCCTCTCTCTGTTATTTACCCTCATTTGTCATTGGCTCGCTTCTCCCACACACACACACACACACACACACACACACACTCTCTCACCTACCCAATGGCAAATATTTGACTGATGGGATGAACTGAAAACAGCGGCATGTCTGCGAGGCTCAAGGACAATGATCGGTTATTGATCTCCTGTATTATATTCATAAAGCTATTATCTACAGTATGTCCAGGTGCAGCAG
This sequence comes from Sciaenops ocellatus, assembly GCA_033000465.1. Classification (NCBI taxonomy): domain Eukaryota; kingdom Metazoa; phylum Chordata; class Actinopteri; family Sciaenidae; genus Sciaenops; species Sciaenops ocellatus. The sequence goes on along the minus strand of CP136884.1, from coordinate 7,662,833 downwards.
AATCCTCACATGGTTCTGTGTGTGCGTGTGTGTGTGTCTATCTGTCATTCAAGGACTATGATCATTTATTGATTCATGTGATGAACTCTGCGAATGTGCCAGTTCACAGCGCCTGTCCTGATCAATTGGTTCTCCACTCTGGTCATGCTGCAACAGACACCTGAGCTGATTTGTAGTCTGTGTTAAACTGATGTCAAACTAATAATGCAGTGTACAGCTGACCTCAGGCCATGAAGTAGCTGTTCTAGTCTCCTGACAAAAATTGTGACATGATCGAAAGCTTCACCGCAGTTATTAACCGGACCTTGAAGTAAGATTGTTTTTTCGGCTGCTGGTTCAACGGTTAACATTGAACTCTGAAGCTCAACAATAATATATATATTATTATTAATATACAATCATACATATACTACTAATTATAGCGAGACCAATACTCTTCTGCTACTAATGATAATAATAGTGTCTTTGTACTTCTATGCATCTGTATTACTACGACTAATAGTACCACATTAATACTGATAGTATTATAATAATATCTATACTACCACTGCAACCACTGTTAATACCATTACTACAAATTACAAATCAATCATATTATTATTATTATTATTATTATTATAAGAAACATACATATATATTACATAAATTGATTACATTTGTGATTATTTTACTACTCTAAGTGATACTACTACCAATAATTATAATAATAATAATAATTAAAGCTAATAATGCTACTACTCATGATATTAGTGTTATTTTATTTAATTGGCACGACTTTCTATTAATACTAATATTCCTGGTGCTGCTACTAAAACTAATGTAATGTGTGGTGTTATTTGTATTACTACTCCCATAAATATTATTTCTACTAATACAAATACCAGAAAACAAATTTATTACCACTAATACTAACTAATAATAATAATAATAATAATAATAATAATAATAATAAGTTAATATTCTTAGGTTTTAAAACACCAGTTACAGTTGTTAAAAGAGAATTTTAAAGTTTGTGTGTGTAGAAGTTCTCAGTGTTACTGCATGTTCCTTGCCTTATGAGGATTTGTAGTTTATTTACTCACACACCCCTGTGCACAGCGGTCAGCCGAGTGAGTGTGTTACAGCCCCGCTCAGAGGTCTTCCAGAACTGGTGCCGTGCTGAGTTTCCAAACTCAAACTGTGCGCCCTGTAAGCCCCGGGACATGGCAGCACAACACTGTCACCGCTCGGCTGCCATCACGACAAGGCTGCTGCTCCTGCTGAAGCATCGCTGCCAGGTCCGCTTGATTGGCCTCGCACGCACACACAACAAGGAGAGAAGGAGTTCACCTCATTCTACAAGATATTTAAGACTGTAAGTAAAGAATGTCCCTGAATATTGAGTGTGAGTATACATGCAGCTGGCCTGCTAAGTGAAGGCGATGGAGGGTTAGTTGAGATGAGTGTCCAGGCCAAATTGAGGCAGCGCCGCGCCTGCCAAACCCCCTCCTCCTCCTCCTCCACCCCCCTTCAGGCCTGGAGACACAGGGGTTTCTGTGTGAGTTTATAATGCTTCCTCCACAGCATGTATAGGGGAGCCTTGTGCCTACGTGCAACGTCTGCATAAAGCGTAGAGCAAGCAAGACACACACATAAACGCACAAAAGTACGGGTCACGCATCATTCACGGGCCGACGCCGTTATTCTCTGTAGCAGTTTTGTCCCTGCTCTGCAGTGTGTGTTCATCTGTGAGGCTCCGTTGCTTTACCACTAGGCTGCACTGTCAGTCTGCCTGTCTAATAGGCTGCACGCTTGTGAGGACAACAACACTGTCATCTTCACCCCGGCGCTCCCATCTTTCAAGTGCAGAGGAGAAAACGCTCTCTGAACCCTTAAACACAACACCAAAAATCACTGATTTCTGTCAGTGTCTCTGATGTAAATGCATCACCACGGGGATTTGTAGGAGAAAAGAATGCTTCGTAAGGAGCAGGCTGGGGGAAAAAACAGAGGAACTAAATCTATATTCTTCCTTTTATAATGTGAGGAATATTAGAAAAACAACCATTTATGAAGGAATGACACTCCATTAACATATACAGCCTGGAGATACTCAGCATAAAATATAGATACAAAATGTTTGTTCTGTGTTTTTACGCCCAAACATGATCTCTTTTATTGTGTTGTATTGAACCAGAAAATAGATCTGTATCCCCAGAAAAATCACACTGGCTGCTGTCTCAGTCACCTTTCGCATCTCTGGTAATTGATTTTCTATGCAGAGACACATCAGTGTGACATCTCAGTTTAGACGGCAGTGTAAAGTCTTGTCTCATTTCTGGCTCCGGGAGGCGGCAGAAAATCTCCACGTTCAAAATAAAAAAGTCCATGAGTGTGTGAATAATAGTACTCTGAGGCGCAGGTATTATACGAATAATAATGTGATTCAGAATATGAACATGAATATCAATGTGAACACAAAGAAGAGTAATACTAACATTGTAGGGTCATTTTGTCCTTTTACCATAATTGAAGCAGTGTGAGGGAGAGAACTGTGTGATAGATGTGTTATTATATAGGCTGAACCTACACACACATACACATACACACACACACACACACGCGCATAGAGCCAAGCTCATTAAAATGGCTCCCCATAGCTCTTTGCTCTCACAGTGAGTCTTTGGGAAGCCTTGTTGTTGTATACTCATACAGTATGCATCCGCCATAATGAGAAAATTTACTAACGACTCTATCGAAGTGGGAACAAAGTGGGGAGTCCCCTGCATGTCTGTGTGTGTGTGTGTGTGGGTGTGGGTGTGTGTGTGTGTGTGTGAGACCACCTTGTGATGGGAATCTAAATAAGTCCACCCGGGTTTACCTGTGGGGGTCTGTGGGCAGCAGTTGGCATTAAAACCATAAGTTGTGTGGCGGCTTACGTGACTGTACTGTATGTGTGTGTGTGTGTGTGAATGTGTGTGGGAGCGAGCAGATGGTGGGGGTCAGTGCGTGCCTACTGTTGTGGGGCTTGTTGGTGTGTGTTGGCTAAATATAGCGCAGTAGTGACAGAGCTGCTCAGAGCACAGTCGCTGACTCTGTCGCCACTCTCACTTTAATTCTTTGATCAGTTCAGCTCCGTTCATTTCACCTCGATGTAACCGAGTCGCTTCAAAGCAACCAAATTCATTTCAACTATACACTAACCAGGTGCAGAAAGACACGTAAAGATGGTAATTTACTTCACAATTGTCTTCACCACCAATTCAAATAATTACTTTTTTATCAAGAAAGCATTTTCCCCTTAAATTATTCACTTACTTTATAATTGGTTGATAGAATTTCCCTGTACTGCACATGCTCAAATAGTGACCAGGCCCTTAATTTACCTCAGCTGCAAATATATATATATTCAAATATTCAAGTATTTTTTAGCCTTTTTCTCTGGTTTGCTTCTGTGTCAATACTTCCTCCATGTTTGCCTGTTTTCTTCCAAAATTTTAAGTAATTTTAATTTCCACAGAATTTTTATATATAGCAGTTGTGTCATACTCAGCTGGTTCTCACTCCCAAGTCATCAAATATGATAGCTTGATCAGTGGACCTATGATGCTGTTAAGTACCCCTGTAGTTTCAGGTGAGGAGTAGTATAAAGAGTGAGAAAGTCTGCATATGGACGATGTTGATGGTGGATGGATGGGTCAAACAAGACTTTCGTTGAGTGGAATGCTGTTTGTGTGAAACCAACACTGATGGTTTTTAACTGACGTTATGTAAGTTACATTGAATGACATACTAATTTGAACCCAAACCAAGTAGTTTTTGTGCCTTAACCTAACTGAAATGCAACTGATCAAACTCATTAAGTGTGAATTATTTCTCAGTAAGCTTTATTTTGAAAGTCACACAATAATTGTACAATAATTGTTACTTACTTCACAGCAGAGATTCATAGTTTAGAGGGCAGGACCAATGACCAAGCTGCCATATTTGATGATTTGGGAGTGAGAATGTGTTGTCACACTCCCCATTCTGCTGCTCTGAGCTACTAAGGTGTTTTTTGTTCAATGTGACGTTAATATCAATTAATAAACAATACTGGCACACAACCTTAGTGAAAAAGCCATAGCAAGAGGTTTTTCTAACCATAACAAGGGATTCATTTAAACCAATGTTTCCGTAAATCTAACCTAGTCCTGTTTTGGGCTAAAGCTAACCAAACCTTAACCACAGTGCTGTCACAAACAATGATTTTTGTTGCTTAGACATTTTTTGCGAGGGCATAGTAATTTCCTTTGACTTTTAATGTGAAATGTTTGTAGGACATTATTTGAAGACCGACTGTTTATGTTAAGACTGATGGATATACCCAATATTTCTGAATGTTTGGGCAGACAGAGTTCAGATGGATTCACGCCATTCTTTATCTTTGCTGCTTCTCCATTTCATTAAACCATAATTGAAAGTCAACATTTCCCACATGGAGGTGTATCACATTAAAAGCCTCCCCCCGGCTCAACAGTCATAATGCCACCTTTTTCTGGTAGGCTTTTAATGTGAAATGTTTACAGGAAGGGTTGAGCTTCATCAGTGTTACAGTGATTGAAAGAATGGCAAAGAAATGATTTAAATGAACTGGTGAGTGAGAACAGTATTTCTGTTAAAAAGACAGACTCAATCACCATGAGATGAAATCAGTGCTGTGGAAAAGCACCAAGAAAACCCATGAAAAAACACAGACCTGGTTTATACAGGACTAAAAGAGGCATACCTCCTGTGGACAGCCTAGTTGAGATGGATTCTCGCTGTGCTACATCCTCACATGAAGGCAACTACTCAGTGTTTGCAATCTCAAAGTCAGCCAGCCGGATCAGCTAAGACTCTCATCTAATCTTGCCCTCATCTGGATGGCTTGTTTGATCAAACTCAGCACCAGTGAGACTCCAGACTCCACCACCCACTCCAATGTCCTGACACTATCAGCTTCTTTAAGATGATCATTTTCAACCCTCCTCTCTCCCTTCTCTGGGTACCACAACAAACACGGAGAATCTAAAACTATTGAAATCTCCTGCAAAGACCTTTTTCCATCTCCTCATCTGTTTTGCCTGTCACCCCCCAATTCTCTGCTCCTCCCTCCAACACGGAGGTCAGTGAACTCTTATCAGGGTGCTGCAGCTTACACAGCTCAGGGTCAGAGGTGCTGCACTTAACAGGTAGCCTCACAGAGATGAGCTTTGCGACAAAGCTTGAGTCATGACAGGCTGCAAAAAAATGAGGGTAAAATATGCAGCGACTGATAAGACTTCATGAAAACATAGCTCCATCAGATAGCAGATGGTGGATGATAATAAAGTTATAAAATATTTTTACAGACACAGCATTTGATGTTGCAGACATCCATGATAAGCATTTAAAAGCAATGTCAAGGAGCGAAGACAAAGTCATCAGCCAAAGTTCTATATAATCTACTGCACCTTTCACCAGTCTGCTAATCTGTTTAAATGCACAATACAGTATGTCACTGCGGTGCTGAATTGGGCTCCTCCCATCGCATTTCAAGCCCTGACATCTGCAAGATTCAGCTGTGACATAATTCAGAGGCACTACTCAACTACATAGCCATGTTGCAATCCAGTTCTTGCAATACAGCAAACACTGCACCTAATTAGGTACACCTAATTACTGGAGAAAGATTGTTGCTGATTGTTGAGTCTCATTACCAGGATGTCAAATACCGATGTAAGTGGGAAACAAACAGTGGCCACACAGCACAACAGGTGTTGATGGTGTTTGTCTGTCACCCTTTCATTTCACGAATCTCTCACAAACTCTGTCCCAGATTTATTTATGTGTGGCAGCTTCTTGCTCGGTTACTCTTTCATTTCCCTTCTTAGCTTCCTCCATCAATGTCCTGCCGCTGACGCCTCATTTCCACCGGGGACGTAAGCGCCGCGAAACGGCTGCACCACGGAACGGCTCCATCCTCTGCCCGGCGTCAATCCCCACCGGGTGCGTAACGGCAGCGTAGCGCTCCCTTGCGAGCCAGCCGTATTCACGCGAGATCGCGAGATCATGCAATAATCCTGAACGTACGCGAAACCGCGAGATCCCGTGATAAACTGTGGAAGCAACAACAACAAACAGCTTACTTTGCTTCTCTGACGTGGAAGAGATTATAAAAAGGATCTGTTGTGTCATAAATTATTGTGTGTTGTTCCACTTCAGCAATTACTCTGTCGTCGTCCATGTTGAGACCCTTTGATCGATTGACTTCTGACCTGGTGCCACCGGTCATGGCGTAATGTTGGTGTGAAGTCGTGATAGGCTACATGAACTGCGTATTGTGTTTTATTTTGAAAGGGAGCGGAAGTGTATTACGTTGATTCTGTGTCGGATTTCCTGTCTGGTGCAATCTGCTCTGTTGAGCTTGATGCGATTCAGCAACGGCTCCGTCAAAAATAGAAGTGCTATGGAATGATAGCGCTACAGCGCGGAGAAACGCTGCTGGGACGCTGCTGAGACGTTCCGCGGCGCGCCCGGTGGGGATGGTTTCATTGATAAGAGTGGCAGCGATCAGCTCCGGTGACTGCGGCGCAGCCGTTCCGCAGCCGTTACGTCCCCGGTGGAAATGAGGCGTGACCCTTGTTACATTACCCACTTGCCCAGCTCCTGTTCTGTCTCGACACCAGCTTCACTCCCCCGTGAGCAATTCCCTCCACCCCGGCCTGGAAACCTCTTCCCTGTGGTACAAACAATAAAATTACTTTGAGCTCACACTCCAGGCAACTTTGCTTACAACACTTTACTGTCCATCAGGAAACTCTGTAAATCACAGAGAATTTAGGCGGAGAAGCTGGTGGACATCAGCGAGAGAACCAGAAAACATTTTCTCCAAATATGATCTAGTTTCACCAAAATCAATGAAAAAAAGTTGGTGTGTGCAGGCAAAGCAAAGACAGAGACGCCATTCGCCTGATTACAAGTCAGTGTATCATCAAAATGATTTATCTGTTATTTTATGTTAGAACAGTTACACAATACGGCTTTAACTGGCAAAACACAAGTTCCCTATTATTATGACCAGAAGATAACCGCTATCGTTCATCAACGTTGCATCTTCAAAACAAGACAATGGCCATTTTCTGCATTTTGACATTAAAGTTGGAAATATTGCAGAGAGTAATGGAACAAAAGGAACAGCCACAGTTAGATGAAAAGCTGCAGGCTACAGGCTGCATACTTACAACTTCTCAATGACTTTCACGTTTGTTGTACTCGGACTCATGACGTGTGCAGCATAAAATCAGCACGGTCGCAGAATGATGGAAAACAACTAATTACTGACCTCTTTATTAAAATGATTTCTTCATTTAACAATACTAGGATAATTAGGCCTAAATTAATACATTTTTGGCCATTGGACAAATGTTGTTGAAGATCCATGCCTTAGACACACGTGCCTATGTGACCAGTGACGGCGGTGAGGTTCATGGCTGGTGAGGCACTGACTCCATCAGAATCAGATTTACAAATATATGAACCCAACACAGTATTCACCATTTGATCGGCAGCAGTTGACGGGTTATGTTTCATATCTCATATCAACATTCTTTACACATACAAACTGTAGCCCACGACGCACATTTCATTTAAAAAAAAACGTTATTATGGTCTTACCCTTAGTTATACATGAAGTCCATGCGCCGATCCTTCTGGACAAAAATGTCTGTTACTTTTTTGTACAACTCTTCCTTGTCTTCTTTCAGTTTTAAAAGTCTCTCCATCTCAATGGAGATCACTGCCCCCTACCATGCTGCAAGAGAACTGCCTGCCTCACCTAGTGCCTCTTCACTGCCGTTGTGAGATCGCTGAGCACACGAAACAGGTTACACATTATATACATCAGCTAAACTATGGAAAGTCAGGGGGGCATATATTAAAAGTGTTTGAAACATTTGATTGGCGACATACAGAGAGACAGCAACACGCTCTCATTGCATGGTAGAGCACAGTTTGTGAGGGATTGCACAATCCAAGGTGAGGCTCAGCTTGCTGCCTCCGCATCGTGCGTCTCTTCCCCGTATTTGAACGGGAAATGCGAAAATTCAGTGATTTTTAGTAAAAAACAATCAAAATTGCTTAAGTTAAATGGAAAATTAGTTTATAGTTCAAACCATTTGATAAATATAACCATTTATTTGTTTATTATATATTTTATTTTTTCCATGATGACAGGTGAGGCTCTGCCTCTCCTGACCGCACGCACGTATGCAAATGCACATACGTTATGCTGTCTCTTACAGAACGTGTGCACACACATTATCAACTTAATTTACTGTTTCAAAACTGGAAAATATTTGACATAAGTAAGACAATAAGTAGGAAGCCCCAGCAGTACACTGGCAAATGCAGTCATAAATCGTGGCCATATGGACTATGCAGTGACCATACACACAGACAGCGCGTGTTAACACATCCTCCTACGCAGACACCAACATAGTACAAACAACACTACGTGAGCATCCACTGTCAGTATATCAAGACAATAGGTAGTGGTGTTATCCGTCAGAGTATGTGAGCAGTCCAGACTGGAAGCAGAGTGGAGTGTGTTTTATTTTTGTGGGAGTCTGTGGTTTCTCTCCAAGATATCTCTCCTTCCCACCAGCCTGCCTTCAGATTCAACACAAAGCATACTCTTACAACACTATCAAACCCAACTGATTTTAAGCCACGAACAGCAAATAGGCCACTTCCTCCACTGACAGTACAGACATCTGCTGTAACAACACACACCGATTCCATGTACAGGGTGTCTGTACACACTACGCTGTCTGTACACTTACTTTCAAATTTACCAGGAAATCCAGTGGTTTCTGTCATTTTTCTCCTGTCACAGAGCACAATGAAGTGGGGGACTTCTTTTACATTTTCTACCCTAGGTGAAACATTTAACGCCTTGATCATACTTATGGGTACAGCTGCAGACACAATCCACAAATGTGCACTAGAATACATGATGGCAACCTCCTTTGTTTGTTGTACTCTGCTGAACAAAAAAGGAAACAATGTGTGTGTGATCGCTTAATAAGAGTAGTGGCAGTAAGTAGAACACAGTTCATACATACAGTGCATAAATCAAGCTTCAAGTTTGCTTTTCTATCATTGGAGCAGTGAACAGTCCAGGCTGTCACACATTTTGGGATGCACTCAGTGTCACCTGCCCTCACGGACTTGGGAAGATAATGAAATTTGCATCTCACGGACATGAAAACTGCCTCCTTTGCTTTGTATTACAAAACTGAGCAACGTTCACACATCATGTGCTTTGAAACAACCTGGGAGGTGAGGTTTTAAACAATGCTTCAATCACGGAAGCCTCTACACTCTCGAGGGAACTTTGGGCATTGGTAAAACCACAAAAACGCTGACCCCCAAATTCCATCGGGCACGGGTATGCAGCAGTCGCTGCAGTGATACGTGGCCATTCTAGTCAATGTATCAAACCCCACCGGCTTTGCTGCGGTCCGGTTCAGAAGTGTCCCACAAGCAGCCCACGTCAATTTACACAAAGCACCTCGAGCTGGCGAAAGCCAGATGCAGAAAAAGCATAGAGAATCCGGGGGATTTTCAAAATAAAATACCCTGTGCAAACTGCCGGTCATAAAAACAGACAAAAGCGAAACTAACTCTTTCTATTTACACACGTAGAAGCATATTTAGAAACACATAAACCAGGAAAATGACCAAATCTAAGCAAGTAAACAGAGTCTGGCGGGCTAAACGCTCCGCTTCTGAAACGCTCCCGGTGGAGTTTGAAGTCGCGTGCAGGACGGACCAAAACAGCGTCACATCCGCGACATGACAGAGACCGGTAGGGTTTCGGGGTGAGACTGACACTTCAACATATCTGGAAACTGTCTACACTTGGCACTTTCTTATCGACCACAAATACCTCTGCCAAGATAGTATTATGACCAGAAACAGTTGATTTTGAAATGTTTCATGTTGGTAGATTAGAAGGATCAGTAGAAGAATTCTGGCAGGTCAAATGAAGCAATTCCATCAGTATCCACAGTTGGTCAGTGTCCCCTGACCCTGCTGAAAACCACAGTTTGAATGTAAGAATCTGACTCGATATTTTTGTACTCCAGCACAAAAGACGAACTGCTCTAATCAGACTGCATGCTGGAGGTCCTGTGGAAGCACAGTGGCAAACCACTTTCACTTTTTCTGGAATTGTCCCTCTGTGACTCCATTTTTAAAAAAAAGTGTCCACAGTGTCCTGGAGGCAGTTTTTAAAATGAAAATGTATTTTAATTTTAAAGTCATGTACCTTCACTGTGTAACCCGAGATAATTGGTTGAGGGTCTTATTAATGGAAGGCAAAAGGCTTTGACCAGAAAATGGCTTAAGAAAGACAAATCAACGAAATGAGTAGATTGACCTAGTGTATTATATAGACCGATCAGCCATAACTTTACGGCCACTAAATAACGCTGATTATCTCGTTATCACAACACCTGTCAGTGTGTGGGATGTATTAGATAGCAAGTGAACTTTTGGTCCTCAAAACTGACACGTTAGAAGCGGAAAAAATGGTTTGACTTTTGGTATCACTTTGACAAGGGCCTGTGATGGATAGAAAACTGGGTCAGAGCATCTCCAAAATTGCAGCTCTTGTATAGTGTTCCTGATCTGCAGTGGGCAGTAACTATCAAAACTGGTCCAAGAAAGGAAAAGTGGTAAGCCAATGACATGGTTATGGGTGGCCAAGGCTCATTGATGCACGTGGGGAGCTATGGGTGGCCTGTATGGTCCTATTCAATAAGACGAGCTAGATCAAAAAAAGTTAATGAAAAGGTTAATGTTCATTCTGTGTAGCTGCAGACCAGTCAGGGTGCCAATGCTGCCCACTGCCCACTGCTGAAAGCATCAACAATGGACATGTGAGCATCAAAACTGGACCACAGAGCAATGGAAGATATATGTCAATATTATATGTTGATATTGTTGCTTATTAAAGGACAAGTGTGTCAGTTTTAGGGGACTCAATTTACAAATTCTGATATTCATAAATATGTTTTCTTTCATGCATAATCACCTGAAAATAAGAATTGTTATGTTTTTGTTACATTACAATGAGTCTTTTATATCCACAGACACTGCTGGTCCTCTTCCATGAAGCCCACCATTTTGAACTGCCATGTTTCTACGGTAGCCCAGAAAAGGCAAACTAAACACTGGCTCTAGATAGGAGATTTTAAGTGTGTGTTATGCAGATTTTGCAGCCGCCATAGTTTCTCCTTCATGCTACGAAGGAGAGGGTGAGACGAGACAAGGAACTATACCACTATATGTCACTAAATCCTACACACTGGACCTTTAAAGAGATGTAGCGTTCCCTTGATGTATATTTATTTATGTTCATTTGTTTTTATTTCCATGTGTTTTCTTAAAGTGTGCACTGTGTGTCCAGTTGGCATGTATGAATTACATTTGTTTAGCTGTGTTCTTTAAAACAAAAAAAGAAAGAAAAAACCATGGTACCCTGCCTTCTTGTCATTGTGTAGCATCACGTCACACATCATTCAGCACACACAGAAGACGCAGTCAAATTACAGTAGATGGATGCCAGTCCTGGCAGTGAAGTGAGTGTGATAAATGTTCTCTTTTTTCTCTTGGCTCAAACACACAGCAAAAGGTGGCTTGGGTGTCTTGACACACATTATGCACCACAGGTGTGTGTGTCCTGATTAGTTAACGTTGCCAAAATGTACAAATTCCCAAACCTGAAGATTGACCTGAAAGTCGTGGCCACAGTCAAGAGCACCTGGTGACAGCCTGAAGCTGGAATCATGGGGGAATGCACTTTGGTAGTTGTGCAAGCGTCCACAACCTACAGTTACGCATAACACCTTTCTCTGCGTATGTTCGCAGAGATTTTTATGTGTATCTTCGGAAAAACATAATTCCAGTTTAACACACATTATGAGGCTGCTGCTGCTTTGTGCGGTCACCGCCCACATACTGAGGCTTAAGGATCTTAGCAGTGCTTGTCGAGCAAAATATAAGCTTACAATAAACAAAGTGTTTATTCAAACAGGAAACACTGATCCAAAATTGACTGACACTAACAAAGAAAGTGAGTAATCCAATAGAATACTGTAATTAAAGTGAAGTGGATTAGAGATCAGAGATGAAAACATAAAAATTATCCCTAAACTTTAAGATTTACTCGGTAACAAATCGCTGCCTTAATGTGATTGTATGGCTGTTACAATGCTGTGCAGGCAACAATGGGCTTAGTAACCCAAACTGCACTCCTTACAAGCTTTAGAGATGCTGAGCTGCCTGGTCCAACAAAGTGCCTTTTTTGTCTCTTCAGAAGGTCTTTTGCCGACTTTCAGGAACATGAATGCTAATCATGATATCCATTGTGGGATTTAAATCAACTCTTCAAAGTTGCTTCCTTCGAGCAAATCTTTTGATGGGCAACGACTTCAACCTGACCATGTAACCCCGCGACATCTCTAAGAGCATTCAGGTCTGCAGGATTTAATGAGCCTCTGTTTCAGCTCAAACTTGTTGCAGTCTTCTGCTGCTTATCTGTGATGCTGCCTTTGAACTGCGCTCAAACTGGGACCAAACAGAATCCAACTGTAAGCTGCCAGAGCTGCCAACCTTGACGCACATGTAGCTAAAATACATTTACACAAAGCAGTGTCATCTGTTCTCTCAGACAGGACTGCAGACGTCTTACAGCTTGATTAGTGTGTTATGCTTTAAGTAATGAGCATTGATTATTCAGTCTAATTTACCTGCATATGTTACTGATTGCTGCTTCACTGTTTTTTTTTCCTTCAGTGCTTTCTTGTCTGCAACTACACCAGTCCAGCAGTTTAAATCTCTGCTGCTGGGTCCTCGACTTATACTGCTGTTTAAATGTGTGGTATGCATGTGTTACTTGTGTACACAGCTAAACATATCAATAATTTAATCCAGTAAGTTTTATCATCAAAGGCAGAGCTATGCCCTTGGTAATAAAATCCATATCTTCTTGAAAGCAGAGTCATTGTTAACAAGTAACAAAGAAATCTGGCTTATTTCAAGGTGTTACACTCATTTCTATACTTTGTAAAGTTATTTAATCTTTTCTCAACTAAGTTTTCAATATTCTTCAACTATTCACCAGGTACGTGTCAACACAGACACTTCACCCTGAAACATTTATCCCGCTGATGCTAACAGCAGTAAATTCTCTCATACATTTAGACTGACCATTGCAAGTAATGATTCACTGCATGAATACTTAATTCATCAGTCCACCACAGAAATCATCCTTGTAAATGAAGCAATGTATGAAAGCTCAGGTTCAGTTTTGTACTGTTGATTCTCAAATAAAAGCCTGCGGTGTATGGCTGGAGTCTCAAATAACAGCCAGCACATTAATACAGCAGTGCAATAAAACTGTTCAGCACAAACACATCAAAGCCAGTTAACCAGCCACTAACCCAATGACAAGAAGTCACTTTTCATAAAACAAGAAAACGTTTTTGTCTATCCAGCCATCATCATTGTCTAAACTCTGTAGTACAGATGTCTCTGAAAACACACAAACACACACACACACACACACACACACACACACACACACACACACACACACACACAGACGAGCCCTTAAGGTGACCATTGATTTACATAAAAAACAATCAGCATGTAGCATTGGAAAAAGGAAGAAGGATCACCTTTCTGTGTGCTTCATTCTGCTGCATCAAGATGTAATGGGACCACTGCCAGTCCATGTGGCTGAAGGGCAGAAAACACCCACTGCAATGACAGCTGATACGAACCAGTTTTTGGAGTTGGTGTGTAGATGTATGGCCTCCCCCATCCACCACAACAAACTTGGACAACCCCACAAAGATGAGACAACTGAAAGCAGTATATATTTGCTTTTCAGTTTCCAGCAAACTGATGAACAGTCATGTCTAGATGGTAACTCTACATTTTGAGAAACTCTTGAATATTCTTGTTTCAATGACTTCATTTGTTGTATTAAAGAGCAGTACAACTGTTAAGTTTGACAAAGCCTTTAAGGAGTCACGTGACCTCTACTATCCTACTGTTCTATAAAGAGTCTAAATCCATTGAAGGAGGTGGTTGTGATGTTCCATGTGGTGTGAAACCCATAGGCAAAAAACTACATGGTTAGGTTGGGAAAAGATCATACTTTGAGTAAAAATAATAAGTCAACATAGGGTTTTGGTTTCACATGGGACATGAACAGCAGCTTTCTGGTAGAAAGGCATCTGGCAAACGTCTCCGAAATGCACAGAAGCAATGGATGCAAATCTCAACAGAGTTTCACAAGGGTTACCAGGTAGACATTGTTTGCTCACTATCTTTAGGAATCTTGCTCAACGTGGTTGAATACCCAGTCCAGTTTAAAGGGACCTAATCGGTGATAGGAGCGCACCTCAAGAGGTTGTTTTTTATGTCTAAATGAAACAAATGTAGTTCAGGACGGTGTGACATGACTGTATGTTGTATAATAATGCTGTGCAATGTATATAATAATGCACTGAAAACAAATAAAGACCCTGCTTCTTTCTGCAGCCAATGCAAGTAATTTCCCTGACCCGCTGTAACTATCAAACATGCTTCTGGTATTGGATTCTGGTGATTCTCTGACATTCATCTTTAGACCATAATTGACCCAATATTTCATACCATCAATACAACAGTGATCAGGTGTGACTAAATGAAAATCAGCTGGAAATTGTCCATGATTCCTCACGTCTTTGAAAAGAAAAAAAATGACTAGTTTACAGTAAATCTGTGTTGTGTTTTTTCCATAGGCCCCGAGAGCAGCAGGGACCGTGAGAGGGTCTTAACCAGGAACAACATCAGTAATGAGGTCACACTTTCTGTATGTCAGTGCGTACATGAGAATCTGTATTTTCACTTGTTTGTGGTGTGTCCGTGTGTGTGAGACGTCTGAGAGAAATACAAAGTGTGTGTGTTACAGAGAGAGGGCTTGGAGGGGTCAGTGTTGTTGTTGTGCTAATACAATTTAGTCCTAATTAGCAGCTGCCTCTGAGCCTCAAGTGTCCTCTCACAATACACACTATTTCCTACCAATCAATTTCCAAGAAAACAAGAATTAGCCCTGAAACTACAACATGATGACCCGAAACCTTTGTTGTTTTGCTTACTTTGGCATTTTTTTCCCTGTTTTTAATGTTCTTCATGAACATGACATTTCAGCACAGACTAACATCCCAAAAGACGAATAGCCAGGAGTGATGAGTTGTCTTGTATCTTGTCTCCATGAAAAGCTAGTCTTGACTTGTTTGGAAACCCCAAGAGTTTGACGGACTGACAGGGACTGCTCCATTGAGACCTCGTCAAACACTGTGTGTGTGTGTGTGTGTGTGTGTGTGTGTGTGCGTGTGCGCGCGCTTGTTCGTGTGTGTGTTTCAGTGCCAGTATATGTGTGCAGAGGGGTCACAGAGTGCCTGTGTGACACATCAGAATCAGAATCAGGTTTATTGCCAAGAAGGTCTTCACATACAAGGAATTTGCCTTGGTGTTTTGGTGAATAACAAACATATTAGGTACAAAAATATAACGAAGGTGAAAAAAAAAAAAAAAAAACAAGTGCTAACAAGTTATGAAACATAAACAGAAAATGAAAAAAATCAAAAAAAAATGTGTGTATTCACCAGGGAATGTGCTAAAGTTCATAGTATAAGGAATATTTGTTGATATTTGAATTAAATCAGGAAAATAAATAAATAAATAATGGAGATGGAATTAGATGAAAGACTATTGGGTCAAAATAAAACAAAAAATGAAAATCTTGGTGAAAGTTACAGTCAGTCACAGCTATTCAGATGAAGGTGTGATTGGTGAAAGTTCATCTCAGAATCCAAACTGATTTGGTAAATACAAAAACAAAAGTACTTTTTGCATCATGACCTTGTCCTTCATCTAATAATCTATTAAAGGAATACTTTTTGGGTAATGCAATAGTTTCCTTCAGAAATCCTGAATGAAGCCTGGGCGCTCAAGCTATATGTGGCATCCATCTGTCAAACAAAACAGCCATGATTAATTAATTTAATTAATCATAACCTTAATTATGCATAACTTTAAGGCTTAATATAATTTCAATAGGTGAGTTCTATAAAAACTCAGTATAGTTGTCATGAATGGGGAAAATAACTCAATTTTGTAACAGGCTTTGTTTATTTCTGTAAATTTGGACATTTTAACATTGTGTCTTATGGAGATTGACTCATTCTTTAGCCAGCTTCAAGTGGACGTTTGAGGAACTACAGTTTTTGGAACCTCCGGATTGGCATCACTTCACAGCCACAGAGGTTGCCGCTTGAGCCTAACATACTAGACACTAACTAGTATGAATTAAATTTATCAATTAATGATATTTACTCAAATGTTGAGTAAACTCAACTCTGTATTTTTCTGGAGTTATGATGTGCTTAGCCTAGCCTAAATAAATCTGCCTACCAGTGCCTCTAAAACTCATTTACTAATTGACATTTATTCCAATTTGTTAACACGTACATAAGCAGAAATGTAAAAATTCTAATGTTAATGTGAAGAATGTTCTGTCTTGGCCAGGTGCAGTAACTTCCTGGAGTCTGGACTGAGTCTCAGGCAACTACTCAGAGCCAAGAAATACAGTAGTCCATAACTCTATTAAATATCTAATTGATGTTTTTACACTTAGATTTTTTTTTCCAGATTAAACACTTGAGATGTAATGTGTTAATTATCAAGCTTTAGAGGTGCTGCTCTTAACCATTGGACAGAGCCAAGTTAGTTTCTGCCTTTCCAGTCTTCATGCTAAGCTATAGCCAGCTGCTGGCTGCAGCTTCATATTTCCATACAGATATGAGAGTGGTATCTTCTCATCTCAACTCCATGCCAGAGAGAAAATAAGCGTATTTCCCAATCCTTTCCGTTAAACTGACAGTTATGTTTTGCCGACATCTGCGCCATATCCTTCTCCCTCGTCTGCCAGTCTCCCCATTTCCCTCATCTCTATGTTGTGCGTGTTTGTCGTGTCAGACACAGTCATGCCTCACCTGTCCAGCAGACGCCCTCAGCGTCTCCGGGCTCGGCACACCTGTTCCCTCTCACCTCATCAGCCTTATGACCCGCTGCCTGCCTCCACAGCTGCACTGCGTTGGCTAATTAGTCTCTCTGTACAGAGGGGATATGATGAGACCACGTCCATTCTGTCCATTCAGCACAATACTAAGTTTGTACTTTGTGTAAACTCTTAAAATTCATCAAATATTTGTATATATTGGGCTTTTTTTTTTTTTAAAGATTTCAGTCATTTAAACTGATTTTGACTTGCAGTTATCTCATCTTCAGACAAGAAGCACATCCAAAAGCACAGATTCTAACCAAAACCTGCAAACCTGATTTCATGCATGTTTCCATCCATTACTGTTATGCAAATATTAGCAGTTGGTTCATCAAGACAAACAGTTGGTGGCACTAATATCCATTTGGGTACCATTAAACCTTGGCAGAAGAGACAGGTGTAACAAGGTGACATAATTATACCTCACCTAACACCTTTTCATGTCTGTTATTTATTCACAAAGTCTGTCTCCATTGCACACTTTCCTTTTCACCAATACCAAATTTAGGAGGACTTCTAAGGATCTTAATGACTTATTCATCATCCATCCAATTTCAGTTATTATTGTTGCTAACTCACTGTAGCACTTCTTCTTGATACTTTTCTATGAGATGTCTGTAAAATACAGATTGAACTCTATCTTCCACAAGCATAACCATACATATTACTACACCTAACATTGAACATAAATTATATTCCGTTACTGACAATGAAATAACAGTTATAAACTAAACTCAGTGATCTTTTGCCGTCAGACTCTGAGGCTCTTTTCTAAGCAGACGCTCTCTTTAACTTCCCTGTTTGTCAAGGATGGACTAGAGGCAGCTTTAATAACGTGTTTATTTCTTGCACCAGCAGTAAAGTTCACTATATAAAACACCTGCTCTACTGTTAAACAAAGCATCCTTATTATTATTTTATATTAAACCACTTCATGAACTATACAGGTGCAGGAAAATTCCACCACCTGTTTCAGACCCATCTACATCTTCACAGACAGATTGAATTGGATTTACTATCTACAAATAATAAGGACTCATAGCTCCCATCTGGAAGGTAGAACTGAAGTGTCCCCAGTGTTTTTACACCAACTGTAGTCTATATCAAATTTTTCATTTTCACAATAACGTTTTATGTCAAATGATTTATCAATGGAAACTTTGCTTTCCATTATCATGTTTATCACTTCATTTCACAACTGAAAGGTTATTTTACCACTTATTCCCTCACAAACAAACATTTCTTTCAATGTCTAAATAAATACTGGTGTGTTGTAGAACCACTGCTTTGATCGTTTGTATATTCCTTTATAATGTCCAAGCATGCAAGTGTTTGCTCAGTATAAATTAAAACTTTCATCATTTATGACTAATAGTGTCCCTAGTCATGTTATTGCTTTTCATGCTGGTGTTGTGTTAATATCACTGGGGTTATCTTATCTTAATCTCATGTTTAAAGGAGAACTGTGATTTTACACAGGAGTACTACTTAATATATTAAAAAAGTTGTATAAAGCCTTTTACCTCTCCAGAGGGAAAAACATCTGGGGTTGTGGAGTTAGAAGAAGTGAGCTTAACAGACCTCGGTAGCCCACTCTCGCCTTGTTTGTACCTGAGACGCTGTGGTGTGGACCGCTGCAGATGGCACGTGAGCTACAAGCATGCACAGAGGCGTTTATGCTCACCATGCTATTTGTTGTAGTATTCTCAAACACCAGAGGGAGTACAAAGTATTCTGTGAATATGCAAGACGTCCGGACGAACGTCTTTTCCAACATTGGTACATGCACTACCTTGGTGCTCATCGTTTCTGAGAATTTATCTGCTTGTGGCTATTCAAACAACAAAGGCAACACAAGAGAGGTGAGGTGACAATAAAGCAGAATGTGTGAAATGAAAACTACATGTCTGTGCAACTGCATATCTCAAGTCTCAAGTTGTATGGTGTATGATGAAAGTAAGTACTTTCTCATTTTATATACAAAAAACTTGCAATGTATTTGTTTTTCTTGTTTTTTTCTCCTGTGCACACATGGGTGGAATTTGTATCAGAATGTATTATAGGAGTATGCAACTGTGTCGTGTAGCACTTCATTTTTTGATGTTGGTGTTGTTTCTCTGACATTGAGAGATTTCCCGCAACATCAACACCCATGAAGTGAAAACGTTTTCTAGTCACAGCTGTAACATTGTCTAGCATTGGTGCTTCTAGTGGGACAGACAGGTAAGTCATGCATTGAAATAATTTTCCTGTCCTGATATGTTAGATTAGAAGTTGCTGATTAATGGGTTTTTCATTCTAAGATTATGTTTACTGTCATATCTCCATATGTGTGATGTACAGATCATGCTCTGGTTATTCTTTACAGAAATGAACATCTGGATGTCATTGCAGAAGCCACAGAAACTCAGGGCCTTGAATAAAGATATACACCTGTGTTGTATATATTCATAATTCATATACTATTGATGCCTTTATTTTTGCAGTTTACGTGACATGAGCATTGCTGAGGAGGGCATGGTGGAACATGTTTTCGATGACCCCATGAATACGCCATGAATCCTGAACAAGACCTACTGATACGTTTCTGAGTTGACCTTGAAGGCTCGATATGGCATCAGCCACAGCAGAATTGGTGCAGAGACAAGTAGTGGCTTGGTAAATAACACACATTTGTTTGCCTGTAGTGTAGCATATAATTTGACCCAACCATTTTCTGTAACCTTATCAGGGTCGTTGGGGACTGGAGCTGATCCCAGCCATTGGGCGAAGGTACACCCTAGACAAGCTGCCAGTTCATCACAGGGCTGACACATAGAGACAAACAACTATTCACACTCACATTCACACCTACGGGCAATTTGTCACCAATTAACCTGCATGTCTTTGGACTGTGGGAGGTAGTATGCAGAGAGTACCCACACAGACATGAGGAGAACATGCAAACTCCACAAAGAAAGGCCACAGGAACCTGCTTGCTGTTAGGCAACAGCCACCATAACCCATAATCACAGTGAAATGGCCACATAAAAGTTCACCGGGCTTCTTTCAACAACAAATCACTGAATCACGGTACTTGTCAGTCAGGATCATAGAATAAAAGTGCTGGTGCACACAGATACACTCACCGCTTTTAGTGTTCTAAAAGATGATTGCTTCAACAGCCTGTTCTGTTCTTACCTGAGCTGACTCTGATAAAAACAGAATAAGCTGTTGAAATGTTTGTTTATACAAAAGCTGCAAGTATGATTGTGTGCCAGCAATTCTCATTCTATCTTCAAGATTGAAACAATGTCAATCAAAATGATAAGAAATATATCTAGAAAGTGTTATTATTGTCATTGCTGTTTCTTAGATTATGTGATTATTTGGGTCAAACTTATAAATTAGGCTGCAGCTGCCCCCTGTTATGTAAAAATATATCACTATAACCTATAGTGGAAGTGTAAATCTAATGATACTGCTAGGAAGTACTGTCAAACATACAAGTCATGTTTATAAGCATATCTTGAAATAAATACGTCTGTTAATCACACTTATTGCAAAGCAAACTTCAACTTGCAGAACAAGTAATAGTGTCATTACCTATGACCTATAGTTTTACATAATATCTAACTAAATAGAATTTCTAAATATATCTATCTAAAGAAACCTTAAGACAGGCTACTCAGTGCAGTTAGATGATAGCTTCTCTTAAGTGCTAGAAAAGAGAGGGGTAATCTTGCACACCGGACTCTTAAGAATCAATTTGTTTTCATGGATCAGTTTTCCAATAGCTCCCTGCTCAAGATGGTAGCCACATCAGCAGGTGTTGCCTCTGATTCACACGGTGTAGTGTCATCTGCATACATAGTTAATCTAGCATTTTTTTGGTATAAGAGGTAAATCTTTGGTAAAAATGGAATAAGTAGGCTAAGGTAAATCACTCCACATACACATTATCTGAGTAATCCATCATAGAAGACTCTGTGATCTATTCACTAGATAGCTTTCCATCCAGGTAGCTGCAGGTGGTCTAAATCCATAACACTGAAGCTTTTCAAGAAGAAATGTCACATTGTCCCCTGTGATGTGACTCATTTTTTGACCAAACATTTGTCTATATCACGGTTTTCAAAGTCTGACACACAATTCACAAAAGCATCTGCATCACATGTGTGTTCAGATTTGAGGGAGTGGAGTTTTTAATGACTTGACTGTGCCATCCACCTGAAATGTCCTTATTGGAAATTGTTTGGAGAAGCACAGGCACTTTCAAATCGTAATTGGCAGATGATTGGAAGAACCATCTGTCTATCACGGGTGAACAAACCATGTAACATAGTAAAACTTTTACCAGAGTCATCTTTTCCATCAAGAAAAAGCCTTCAGTGCAGTTCTTTACTCTTCTTTCAATTAAATACTCTGCAGTTCTGATATAACTGATGCAGCGTCTATAATAAAATCTCTTTAACAGCCTCCATTGTTGTTACTGAGCAAACAAACCACCCAAACATAGCTTGAAGCCTGGAAAGATGGATTGATCTCTCAGGAGTCCAGCTGCCTCACAAGGTTACATTTTTAACACAAATTAAGGTAATCAGGCGCAAAGGGTTTTAAAGTACCTTAATAACCTCTATGAGCTGTGTGGCACAGCATCAGCTACTGACTGTGTTAGTAAGCGGGCCAAACTACAATGACTTCCCGCTGTTTTTAAAAAAAAAAAACACGTCATGCACCTGTCCCTTTCACCTCACACAGTAACTTTGGCTCACATCTCTCCCTCACAGCCTCACAGTTTGAAAACCTCTTGTCTATACTGATGTTACTTTCCTTCCTACTTTCATGGGGAAATCACATTTGTATTATGTGTGTTGAGAGAAAGGAGATAAGAGATAGAGTTGCAACCTGGACAGGGGGTGAAAAGCTTTTTTATTGTGCAGCAGATGGGATTTTTTTTTTATCCAGATGTTTAGAAAAATCTTTGAGGACTCTGAAAATACCTTGAGAACAGCGGTATGTGGTGTTAACCTTCTGGGTTTTTTTGAAACTCACCAGGTTTTTAGTTTTCAGAAAATCAGATGCTGGGTTGTGCGCCTTGAAGGTAACGGTAATGAGAGGCACAAACTTATATATAAACTTATATATAAACTTATTAATATGAGTGGCCTATAAATGGTGATCTATTAATGTTGATCTGTAATAAACAGCAGTTTTCCTTTAAAGCTGTATCTTTGTTTCTGTGGTGACAGAGTTAATGAGTGACCCTCCTCCATGCTGCCCTGGAAAAATATTATCACCTTTGTTGGCTCACCTTAACAAGTAAATGTGACAAGGTGACACAGGACTAACTGAAACACTGATACACACTCTCTCCCCTGTAGTACATGCTCTAGTGCCTCCTTTTTCTCTGTTTCTATCTGTTTTTGTACCCTTGTTCTCTGTAAATCACATTGTGACAAGCTTGTTAGTTTAAAGACCTCTATAAATAAAATTGACCTACACGGTACAAAGATATCAGGTCATATTGTGTGAAGAACTGGAAAGAACACAGTCTGACAGGAGATTATGCTTACAGTGCATGAAAACATTGAGATTTAAATGAAAATGCATTGAGAACTCCTGGCTGCGGAAGTATGCTTGAACTGAAGCTGGCAGCATAATGACCCTGAGACTTCTATAAGTCACAGGTACAATTACTGCAAAGGTCAGCATGTGGCCAGTTAACCCGTGCACTGACTCATTAACTGAGTTGGTGGAGATCAGTTTTAAATAAATAGAAATTTTAAATAAATATTATTCCACTGAACTTCAGCACTTTTCAGCACAGCAATTTTAAGTTACAAGCTTTATAGTGTTGGGTTCTTACCCTTTGAAGTTTTGTAAATCATAAATGCTATTTTACCCACTTCATCCACCCAAGACTCACCCCTCCATGGAAATACATTCTCCGACAGTAAATGTTACATCAGCTATAGAAGCACTAAAATCTTCCAAAACTGATGTGTGGAACTGCAAACCTTCATTCAACTTTAACAAGCAGTTTTTGTCTCTCTGCAGAGGTTTACAGAGTCCACTGAATATGTGCTCATCAGGTCCAGTTTGCAATTTGGAACGACAACAAAATACAATGAGTACAAATAAATGTCAAGTAGGGCTTACTGGCAAGTAAGAGTACAGTAATGTACAGACACAATAAAAAATGAATAAAAGTTCAAGTTAAAAATGACAGCTTGACTGTATTTTACATCCATTTTACAAAGTACTGTGTAGACTGCCAAAAATCACACAATCTGAGAAATTGACAACATGAACATTGTATTATTATGCAGATCCTATCTCTTATTTGTCATCACTATCTTACAGTATAATATTATCCTATTCCCTGGAAATATTAGTTGTAGAAACTGGTGCATATGCATACTCTGTTTTTATAGATACCAGTTTGTGTGTGAGAAATGATTTTTGTGCATACATAATAACTAACCTCCACAAGGGATGAGTTACAAAATCGTATTTCTGAAGCCGTCAGTCTTACAGTTTCCGTTTGATTCATTCACTCATGTCCAACCACCATAAACCTAGATGGGAGAAGCTCTGAATTGGTCAAAAAGTTAGTTTTTATTCGTGTGATATGCTGTAATTACACGCACTCACTGATTTTACACTTTACAAGCAGTAGGGAGTGTTTGGTAGACTCTCAGGCAGCGTAACAGCTGCTCTACCTTCTTGGTAAAGATTGTTCGGTCTGTGTACAGCTTTTGAGGAGGACTAGAGACAGTACTCAGGGCTGAAAACAGTCTGTCAACTCCTGTGCATTTTCAATAACAACAATAATAATACGAATATATATAGCAATAGCAATAATGTATGGATCAATTGATCCATACATTATCTGTAACCACTTATCTGCATCAGGGTCACGGTGGGGCTGGAGCCTATCCCAGCTGACTTTGGGCAAGAGACGGGGTACACCCTGGACAAGTCACCAGTTCATCACAGGGAACATAGAGACAAGCAACTATTCACATTCATATTCACACCTACAGACAATTTAGAGTCACCAGTTAACCAATATAGTGCATGTCTTTGGACTGTGGGAGGAAGCCTGAGTACCCGGAGAGAACCCACACAGACATGGGGAGACATTGCTAACCACTGAACCACTGTAGTTGTTGTACATGTAGAATCACTCACCATCTTCAAAACAGCAAATGAGCAAATATCTTTTGGAATAATCCCTTCACTACAGGTCAGAGACTCTGAGACAAAGGAAGCTGTTTGTTCTTCTGTTTCTCTCTGCTGCTGCCACTGGAGATGGAAATCACATGACTTTTCCCTGGAAAGATATGATGCCATTGCAATCACCAAAAAAGAGCAGCAAAACAAACACTGCTCATGTGAAAATATAACACCATGAATAAAGAGCCTTTTGTTGATTATGCGTAACGTTTCTGAGGGAATACTTGTCGTTGAGGAGGAACATAATGGTGAGCAGAGCCTTTATGGCTACGCTGACGGTAAGCCCATCTGATCTGACTGCCGGCAACTCCTCCTGTCATCGCCAAACACATCTCCCTGCTCATTTACACTTCTAAAGGAAGCCTACCTGCCTTAAGGAGCTACTTCTTGTGTATATGTGTGTGTGTATAGGTGACTATGAGCTTGCCTATGTGATGATAATTAGAGGAAGCTATTTCTTTGCACCCTTGAGGTTCATTTTACAAGCTGGAAACACTGATGTCAATTCATTTCACAGCGTTTTATGATTCTCTCAGCACCCATTTTCATTTACGGCGTAGAATCGATATGGGACAAATTTTGCAGCTGATAAACTGTGACGGCCCCGCTGTGTGTGCGCGCGTGTGTGTGTGTGCATGTGTGTGTGTGACCTATCAGCACGGAGGCAGCATGGAAACACATGCGCACACACTCTATATGCTTGAATAAAGGGGGACAGAAATAGATCTTCAGGTTCTGTGCAACTCACTGCAGAGACAACAGGGTCGTCCTCTCTCAATGCTAGTCTGTGTCTCAGGATCTCTTTATCCATGACAGCCTCTCTCAGAGGGGTGGTTTATAAAAAAAAATAAGGAATAGGGAGAGGAAGAGGAGGAGGAGGAGGAGGAGGAGTGAAGGGAGGTAAACAAGGGCTGTCATCAAACAGCTCGAGAACTCTTTGTCACTTTGAGAAAGAGAGCAAACAGCTCCAGCAGACAGAGGACGGAGGTGTGTGTTTGTGTCAGCATCTCTGCATTAGGTGAGAGCGCATGTGTGTGTGTGTGTGTGTGTGTGTATCATCGAGTCTGAATGTATCTTTGTGCCTTGTGATTGAAAAGGATGGTAGGAATTGTGGGAAGCCGTGGGAGGTTACTGAGAGTGTTGCATCATGGGAGGCAGGGTCAAATAGAGTTCAATGTTGAGTAAGTTGACCCAGAAGCATTGTCAGGATAACACACACGCACACACACGCACGCACACACACACGCACACACACACACACACACACACACACACACACACACACACACACACACACTAACACACACACACAGGATAATGGCTGAGTCCAAAATTTTGCATCTTGGGGATATAATGCCCGTGGTGCCTTAAAGCACTATCTAAAACACACACACACTCACACACAAACAACGCTACACACATATAGTTGATGAGCTTATCTCGTCTGAATGTAGGCTATTCATTTATTTGCCAAGAGTGGAGATAAAGCAGAGGGAGAGAGAACACCAGACACTGTAAATCCATTTATGTGTGAGAGAAAGTCTGTGTGTGTGTGTGTGTGCGTACACATGCCCAAACACGTGTGTGTTACTGGCTCCAGCCCATCTGCACGGTGAAGTTAACAAGTGATTGAGTTAAAGCTGTTCCTCTGTGTTCAATGTCACTCCTTTAGCTAAGTGACACATACGAAGCTGATGTACATTTGCATTCAGTCTGCTTCATGCAGCACTGATTTGGAATCAGTGAGTGGCTTCTCTTGATCAGCTCGTTAATATGGATGCGTGACGCAAACTGAATCAGGTCTCTTGTTCTTATATGTAAAAGCCAAGCATGAATGCAGAAATGACATTGCCACACTGACAGCTTTCAGTTAAATACGATCATACTTTAGTCATCAAACTGATGTTAGGCCACTACTGATCTTCACCTCTGCTTCCAACCACAGAGCTGCTGTGTAGATGAATAAATGATGATTTGTCACAAATAAAAAATCGCAACAAACAATTTAAGACTTTCCACATCTGTTTCTTGAGTCACAGATTGTGAGAATTAGCTTTTTTTCTTTTAGGAGCTGAGAGTGTTGGTAGGACAAGAAAAGTCATTTGAAGATGTCTGCCAGAAAATGGCATAATGACATAACTAAATACCAAGTGGCAACCTCTGTGACTGTGAAGTGATGCCAATGTGAAAGTGCCAAAAACTGTAGTTCAAACATCCACTTGAGGCTGGCTACAGAACAAGTCAATCTCCATAAGCCCCCATGTAAAAAAAAAAAACAGCAATGGATTGCATTGCCATTAATTGTAAGATGTTCACTCTAATAATGTCTGAACTTCTTTTCGAGATCAATATACTAGTATGCTAATGTCAGCATACTCTGTGTCATATAATTTGCACTGTGTATAACGGTCAGCCATGAAACTCATAGGTACATAGAATTCATTATCAAATAGAAGAAATAAGTGGCCATAGACTGTGTTCCAGCATTACTGCTGAGTAAATCCATAGTCTCATTTATATGTATTATTATGCTGCTAACATGCTCACATTAGCACATTAACACGCTGTTGATAGAATTCAAAGCACTTCACAAAGTAGGCTAGCCTACTTACAGATGTCATTACTTTTAATTTGTCAAACATATGCACACGTGTGTGTGTGTGTGTGTGTGTGTGTGTGTGTGTGTGTGTGTGTGGGATAGACTACCATGAGTAATTTTGTATTATGTGTGTGTCTCTTGTTTGTATAGTTCAGTGCTGTTCTATCGTGACCTGCACTCAAGAAAATGAGCTTTAAGCTAACTCTGGTACAGTGCATCACATGGTAACATTTATGTTTAATGTTGCATGGTCCCTTTAAAATAACTAAAATAATACTAAAGAAGGCTAGAGGCCAAGTCTAATAAGCTGAGGTCTGAGATGTCCTAAAATAGCCACTGTACAGAGAATAAAAGCCTTTGATTTAGTGACACCCTCAGGCCAAACTATAATTGTTTTGCCCCACTAGTGGTGACAGTGTAAGAAGTTATCTCTTCATTTTTCATTCCCCCAACCCCCCAACATCTGGTATGCAACGAGCATTACAGTCTTACAGGACTCTAATGTGGCTACATACTTTAATTCTTTTTCTACAGGACTTCAATGATTAATAGACTGCATGTAAACAGGTCAGCCTCAATTCAGACAAATTACCAAACTGGAGGGACTATTAAAGTCTTTTAAAGGCACCTATGAGGAAGTCAACACATTCAGTCAACACAACACAACATATTTGCAGTTTCAAGCAGGTTGAGGAAGCTGTGACATCATCGGTCTAAATAAAAGTGCTTGAAATTGAAAATCACTTCAGTCTTTGTCTGGAAATACTCTAATATATAGCCACATCCTGTTTAACACCCAGTCATGCCTTACTGAATTAAGGATTTCATGTTCTTAGAGGAAACAATCTGGATGTACATGAAGTAGGCCTATTTTCTTGACGTGGTGGTATTATGGTACCATGTCTTCTGTTCCCCTTGGCCTTGTTGGTTTTTCAGGGAATGTGTTCAAAACAAAGCGGCAGACAACTTTAGCTTCAAGGCTAGAGTTCCTCAAACATGGGAAAGTTGTTAAATAACTCATGACTTATGGCGTTTTTCTTAACATTATCCTTACTGTAGCACCAGACCAGAGTCACTAAGCAGAGCTACTCATCAAATTCACAGTTTGAGGTTATGGCATCTTCAGGTATTACAGATATAACAGTATGTGTTACAGAAATATCTTTGCTTTAGGGTCAGTTTCAACCCAACCATTTGACACGAGCACCTATATCCTTGCCTCAGGGGTTGATCCTACCCTTGTATTTCATGTTGTGAACTAACTGTTCATCCTCCCTTTACATTTCTCTTCTATCTCCTCTCTCAAATCTGGTGTCGCACATAGTTCAAGGAACCCCAAGTGACATGCATCAACTTGTGCCATGCCTTCGACTCTCTGTTCCCAACTGTGTGGTTGACATACAGCACAAGGTAGAACACTCTCATTCATTCAGCAACAAGTAAAACACGTACAAGAAAATGGATAACCAGCCCGTTCTCATTCCCAGGGCGTCAAGAACACATGTTCAGTCATGGACCTCTTTGTCTTATAAAGACACACATTACATTTGTGTGTCTGTATAAGACATACTGAGCTGATATCTACTCTGATGTAGCCCATCAGGATCAGGTGACATAATCTGACCAGTTTAAAGTTTTACGCTGTGTGCACTTCATGACACTTCATTCTCACACGGGTACGGTTAAAAAGGCGTCTCATACAAACACTAAAAAAAAACATTATGCGTCTTTATGAGATGCTGAGGGGCATGACAAAAGAAGACGAAGAATAGATACTTTATTGATTGCTCAAGGGGAAATTCTTTTTTTCACTCAAGTTATTTTACATGCATGTTTACCCAAAATACAACCACAAACACAAAGGGCTCATAGACATACAAATGTGGAGAGATGGTCGAGAGTGATGGGGGGCCACACAGAGCATTTATGGGTTTGGTACCTTGCTCAAGGGCACAGGGCAGTGCCCAGGAGGTGAACTGGCACCTCTCCTGGTACTTTGTTCTCGTACTTCGTCCTCATTGAACGTTCTTCGATGACAATCTGTTGGTATAAGGACAATAGATCTAAGAATTGTTGCTACATCTTCATTTACAAAGACAACCCCTTTAGCTGGTCGTAATATCTCAGTAGCTCTGTATGTTAGTGTGGAGGGGGCGTGGTGCATCAGCTGCAGGGGAGAGCTGCCGGGAGTGCTCAGGAGAGCAGCACCAGGTGAGAGTGATTGGCGCACCTGCATCCAGTGAGCTAATCACTCTCACTTCTTAACAGAGTAGCGTGCTGGACCAAGAGAGAGAAGTTGGAACAAACACACGTCCATACAGCAGCCACTATGAGAGAGAGTGGTGTAGCCTGTGAACGGCTGGACAGTGCTGACAAAGTCCCCGGTCTGTGTTGTGTCCTTTGCTGAAGTACCCACGGTGGCAGAAGACTTGCCACAGTTAGGCATTACTGACACTAGCTCTGCTAGCCTAGCATAGTAATATGTGCCTAAACGTCTCTATCCCAGAATGGTGTTCCTCCCCCCTCTCTACAAATATTCAACTAACAGAAGATCTATAAGAAGGCACTGTACGCATTTAGTTATATTCTTGACTTGTCTGCTAAACTCGTATTCTATTATGCTAGTTTCTGGGCTCCATATATTCTTCAAATAACTTATTTTGTCTGGCCAATGGTCTAAAACACCTAAAACATAGGATTATAACACAATACCCTACATTCTCACATGGAGGCTAAAGCACCTCATTTGAAGGAATATGAAGGCACCTGTAGTTCTCAACAAAGAGGCAGAAAACTTTATTTTGCAGTACTTGTCTCGAAGGGGTTCTAGGTTCCTCCCAAGTGCCATGCCCCGTCTAGTGACCTGTTTTATTATGGCACTGCCACAGTAACAACAAGTAGAGCAGAAAAGCACAATGACATTGGCACATTTACTTCTTGTTTTAGCTAATGAACTGTACAATGACTTTTAAACCTTTTACACTTGCATCTGTTGCACCTGTGACTTGCATCTATTGCACGAAAAGAGATCAACTTTAGATGTTTAATGTTTTTTAGCTGCTTGGTGGAAAGCAGAGAGTGAAGTTGTTCAGCCAGTTTTCCAACCATGTTTCTCTGTGCCAGCCAGCAGCCATACTAGAATTAAACTCACTGCATGGAGAATTGTCTTGTTAAAATAGGCTTTACTGTCATTAAGCTTTAACAGACAAAGTAGCAACAACCAGTGGTACAGAGCATGTGGCTGCATCCACAATCACCCCTCAAAGTGTGAGTGGCTTTGGAAGACAGTTTGGCGAATCAGGTGAGAAATTTCAAATTGCATATTGTCCAACACTTCAAAGGTCAAGTTATGCGTAACCGTGATAATGCGCACTCATAAGTAATGGCCATGTTACATGGTCATTATCCACAGTTTTTCACCAATTGTTTTGGTGAGAGTCTGTCTCAAATGGTAATGAGGCTAAAAACATCCATATGTAATTCAAAATATCGTTACGGACTGCTGTTTACTTCAGAATCTCATAAAAAAAATGAAACAGATGTAGCAGGATTTTATTCAGAGTGACATAAAGAGAGACACTTTGTAAAGACACAATCATTTTCGAGCAGTTTGTCATCAGAACTTTAGGAGTTAAACTTCACACTGAATGCAGATTTTTGAGTAAAAATCATATAAATAAAATAAAATACATATAAATCATATACATCAATTGATTGTGGAATTGTACTTTGCAAAGACATCAAAAGTTTGAAGGTTTGTAAATGAGAGTGGTAGCATAACTGCTCTCAGAACGTAGAGCGGAGTTTAGGGGCGGCATGATTGCATTCTCTTGGGGTGGCATGGATTGATGTGAAGATTATCAAATGAGTTAAAAATGTTTCAACTCGAGCAAAAGATTTGCTTGCATCATTTGTAAAAACAGTGACAAAAGTGAAAAAACAATAGGAAAAAAAAGTGCATAGGTCAACGGCAGTGGTGTCACTCATCAAAGCAATTTTTGACTGCACCATAGGAAAGCCCTGTAGGGCAATATAAGACTTGTAACCCCGAAACCCCACTGGGCACATCTCTGTCACGTCACAGCTGCAACGCTGTTTTGGTCCGTCCTGCACGCGACTTCAAACCTCACCGGGAGTGTTTCAAAAGCGGAGCGTTTAGCTCGCCAGACTTTGTTTACTTGCTCATATTTGGTCATTTTCCTGGTTTATATGCTTGTAAATATGCTATGTAGTTAATTAGTTTCACTTTTGTCTGTTTTTTGTCTATTTTATTTTGAAAAATCCGCCGGATTCTCTATGCTGTTTCTGTGCCTGGCTTCCGCCCGCTCGAGGTGCTCTGTGTAAATTGACTGTCCGTCAAAAATAGAACAGCCGCGTGTTTAACAGGGAGACGAGCGGAGCCCCACTTCTGGGACGCCTCTGAACCGGACCGCGGCGGAGCCGGTGGGGTTTGTCTGTGACTGCGCCAAGGCCCGTCTGTCGATCAACGATACCAAGAAATGGGTGAAATCATCCTGAGCTTGCGAGATCGCCTCCTGTTCATTCCTACTCATTATGCTCACGTATATCGCTGAATATGTAGGGAAGCAACTAAAATAACTGAAATATGAATTAGTACTAGATACCTGGGTACTATGTGACAGTGAAGATGACATAGAATATGAGAACTTTTAGTTCTAGAATAGTTTGAGTTCAGATAATCCTGTCTTGTGTTGATATTAAAAAGTGTAATGAAGTTATAGTAATTAATAGTATTAACATTAATAGTAATAGTTACAGCAAGAAGATGAAGGAGAAAACAGAAAAAACTGTTTTAGATTTTAAAATGTTTTTTTTTATTTAACAACAACAGTAAAGTAATGGTAGTAGTAGTGATAACAATAATAACATGTTTAACTTAACCTAAATAACTTAAGGTATAAATAAAATGAAAAGTGCAATATAATATAATGATAAATGATGAATATAACTGAACACACATTGCACACACACATTACCAATTGCCAAACCCCTTGTTTCAGCTTCAGCACTGTCTTGTCTTTCCACATAATAACCATAAAATACTTCAAACGTTTTAAGAAGCTGGAAGATTGTCATTTGCTGGCTTTTCCTATAACCTCTTTGTTCCAGAACAGCCCTCCATTTGCCATATGACTGAGTCTCAGACTCTTCACAGTACCAGTTGCCGAAGTACTGAAGATGTGATGGTGGCTTCTTCTCTGTCTTGCACTTTCTGCAAAGTATCACATCTGTCTTCTTTTCATATTTTCTTTTGACAGTGCCAGCATGCACCCCCTCCAGTTTTCTTTTCCTGTATTGCTGAGTGGTATATGGCACAGTTTGACTGGATATCAGTGTCTGGGTTAATGGTGGCATAGCTGAAGGTAATGGTAAGCTGACAAACGTCATTTGTGACGTTCCAGGTGTAGCCATCACCTGTGAGGGTCCAGGCCCTGTAGGAACCTGACCAGATGTTAAAATAAAGGGGACAGAGGCGGCTGGTGGGAGGTGGGACGAAGGTGGTGCTGGGGTTGTGGCCTTATCACTTGCCAGCGTGCCTATAAAGTGAATTCAAGTATTTTCTATTAATACATTAACAGCATAATTATCAAATAATTTATTTAAAGTAAAATCTAATTCAATTTTAATATTTTCATGAAGCTACTTTTTGCACATATTTACCTGGATGGATGAAGCGGTTCAGGTGCAGGTGAAATGACTCCAGTGATGTGGACCCTCTGGCATAGCGGTAGGTGGGCAGACGGTGGCCTCCTTTCATGATGGTTCCCATCTGCATGGAGAGCTGCACACCTGGAGGATCTTGTTTGTAGGCCACATGCTTGTGCTGTTACGACCAGCGGGTCCATCAAAGGCCTGGATGTGGCTCTCAATCAGGGCCTGGGTCTCCCTGGTCCTGCACGTTGTTCTCTTGCAATGCAGGGCTAGCTTGCTTCGGCTGATGTAGCACAGCAAGTTTCCGTGCTGCATGTCTAGCCTAGCCTTTTTCAAGGCCGTGAGGTCATCCTGGTCCCATAATAAAAATACCTTGACTAAGGCAGCTCATGAAGGTTGCATACAGTGGATGTGAGTCAGTGGTGCAACCAACAGCAAACCTCCGCATGAAGTGCCATATGTCAAGGCAGATGGTCATTTGGTCCCACTTCTCAAACATCCTCCTCAGAAGAATGATGCCACAGCAGTCTCTGTCAATATACTGTAGAGTACCTCAGGAGGAGCCACCCCAGCCACTCTGTACCGTTTAATGAGACCTTCTATCATCAGCCTGAGACCAAAACCTTCGCTGGTTGTGAGCACGGACATGATCACCTGTCCAAACTCATTGCCAACATTAGCTACCCAGGTAGTGATGCCATAGCTGTGCCCTGCAAGCTTTGGGACCACCTTCTTTGTGGAATCCATCTTCAAGATTCGTCCATACTGCGAGGTGATGGTGGCCTTGATGTCATCCAGTCTTTGCAGGACATCCTGGGCATAAACCTGCATGAGCCACGGATGTTTGGGGACAGGAGTCATGTACAGTACACATTCAAATTTAAGAGGCAGAATCAGGCCCAATTTGACAGCACTTGCAAGTCCCTTGCAATCTGTCAGGTACTGGATTGTCTTTTGCAACCAGACCTCAGCATGACGCTCCGGCAGTTTCCGCTGGATCTTGTTTCTGCTGTTTCCCAGCCCTCGCTGACGCATTAAACTCACAACTTCTCCATCACATTCAAGTTTTGATGTGAGAATGCAAGGGAACTGCACCCTGTGTCCAACGTCAAGCTGTGAGACAATACCGTGGCTCCAGCTGATTACTTTTTGCTTGCATCTTTAGCAATCCAGGTATTCAGATGCCACAAAGTATATGTTTCCAACAGCCACAACCACAATCTTCTGATGCAGGCCAGCTGAGCTCAGACGTTCTTTGGTACAGTCTGAATGTGGACAGGTCAGCTTGACTTCCTAGCATCCAGAGCAGCAGGGGATGTCCAAAGTAATTCTCCATTTGAGGAAAATTGCTGATCTTCAGTGGCACCTGTGGAGAGTACCTCCAAAGTTTGTCCACCCTACTTGTTAAACTTCTGAAAAGTAAAGTCAAAAAAACAAGAAAATAAATCATTATTATCAAAACATCATCGGTACCACTCACAGACCATCATCGTTGTATTGTATGATTATAAATACTTACGTGCCACGTGCCACCTCAAACCTAGAGGGTCCCGCGGCTGCCTGTGTGGACAGAGAGGGGTGGGCGAGGGTGGATGAGGGCCATGTGTGTGCCTGGGTTAAAGGTACAAAAACATAGTATTGAACAGCAATAAATGCTAAACATAAAAATTATTGTCATGCAAATAAATGCTTGCTTACAAAGTTTGGTTTTGAGAGGAGAAAACTGTCTTGGTCAGGCTTTTCTAGGTAACTTCCTAGCCAGAGGGTAGTGGAGTGAGGCAGTGGAAGCGTGCTGGGTAGTGGCAGCATGCTGGGTGGGGGGAGAAAGCTGGGTGGTTGCAGCAGGCTGGGGAGTTTTTCCAGCATATTGCTCTTCCGTTATGACAATGGCAATTCTGCCAGAAGGAAAGAGCTCAGTGTACTCCCTGAAACAACCTTCATTGTGGGCTTGGTCGAGGGAATCTTTGCTGCCTCCTGTGGGGTCCCTCTTCATAGCGGCTACCAGGTAAGCAGCATACCCCAGGGCATTTTCAGCCAACCACCTGAACGTCTGGCCACGAAACACACCAAACTGAATTTCGAAATAACCCAGCAGGTGTTTCCTGTTCGATGGATCCCTGTGGTGCTCAATTAAAGCTCTTTTAGCTTTGTCAAGCACGGCATCCGGGGACATGGGTCGCATCCATGGCTTCCCTTTGTTGGCCTCCTTCACCTTTGTTGATTCAGGTGTGTCTGTTAAGTTCAGACCACCATTCTCTCCTTGAGCAAGGTTCCATCTATGTTAAAAAATAAGAATATGAAGAAGGCAGAGAAACTATGTATGTAAAACATCTATGTATATTTCCAACAGGTTCAAAATATCTGATAAAATCCCAGATGCTAAATAAGTGCTAACACTCCACATACACACATACATTCTCCCTTGATAAATATTAGTCAGTAGTAAATACATGTTATTACATGCTGTTACATGTTATTGTGCTTTAAGATATTCTTGCGTGTTATACAGATTCCTCACTGAGTTAAAATCTGTCCACTTCTTAGTCCTTTCATGTTCAGGTTCAGATCAATGGTGGCTCTGCGGTAAAAATGTTTTTTGAGCCTGGAAGTGCGGGTATTTAAGGTCCTGTAGCACTTTCCAGCAATGTCCTTACATACTTTCCACCAATATTTTAGTCAGCTAAAATCTAGTCAGCACTATAAGCTAAAGTAAAATGAAGTAATAAAGTAGTAACGTAGTAAATAAAGTTTTACTCTACTGAATGCTTCTTTGAAACTTAGCGTTCATTTATAGGCCTAACTCTGTAATGTCATAAACAGGCAAGCTAGTTAAGATGACTTTACATCAGTGTTCATATTTGTATGAAGTCTCAAAAAAGTCAGCAAGCCGTAGCTTATAACAGTGATGGGGAAAGGTAACATTTGTGTTATTAGTTAGTTATAGACGTGAATGATCCGCAGGCTAATAATTTAACAAAACATACATAGGGAGTATACTCCCATTTGTATTGACAAAAGCTATAAATTATTCAAGGTATGGTAGGGGATATAGAATTTTCTATCCTTAGGTTACACAGGGTCACGTGTGGGCCTTGATGTCCTCAGCAGTAGTAGTTGTTTGGCTTTGCTTGAGGACAGCAGGTGTCAGCCTATCTCAACACTGTGGTGGCCAGGGTCGAAGGAACTGAATGTTGCCTTCATAGACATAATAGATAGCTTGCCGTTGACTTTTCTTTAACATAAACAGACAACAGTGTCTCCAGACTAGAATGTGCTGACAGCAACACAAACATGAGCAAAAACATTCTCTTTGACTATTTCTGGGCGTATAGTATTTGTGGTGTTATCTTGGGGTTTAGAGTCTGACCACCAGCATGAGTTGGGTAGAATGTGAGACTGACTCAGGCACTTCTGATGTACTTTGAGAGTGTCTCTAATTCTCCTTGGCCAAGCTTCAGTAAATATTACAGCATAAGACATCAGAGGTTCCTGAACACTTCTTCCTTCCTGACCTCACCACTGACCATTGATTTCAGCGATTTCTCATGGTTTCAAAGTTTGGTAGTCCTTAATGTTAATTTATATACATAAATGTATATTAGTAAGTTTCTTTGTATTGACAAAAGCTATAAAACATGACTTACTTTCACGCAAGTGTTGAAGCAGTGCTATCAGTGTAACTTTTCTCCGCCAAGTATCGTCAAAGACTCCGGCCTCTCGGACACTCGCCACTGATTGGTCCATTCTGGGGGAATTCTTGGTAGCAATACGGGTGCTGATTGGCCCTGTCATACATCTGTTGTGACAAAGGGGAACTTTGATTAGCTGACCAAGAATTGCCTAGATTCACAGGTGGCAGGGAGCGCCACTGAGTGAGGGATGAAGTTACACCATTGGTCAGTCGACTGTTGGAGTTTCTCCATTAAAACTGACCTCAGGAGATAACATTCGACATAAAAGACGTGATGATCACTTTTGGCATCCACACCCACGAACCCTCCCATTTACATTACAGGTCTGTTCTGAAATGTACATGAAGTCCATCAGTAGGATGTCACACAAACATCTGTGCTGGCTGCTCCTGATATATAAGCTAGACGAGTCAGACTCTCCACTTGGACATTTGGTTTATTATTTGATTGGATTTGGTTTTATGTTTATGCCCCTTTATACAAGACCAGAACTTATCTGCCAAATCTCTTTGGGTGAGACATGGTCCTACTTGTCTTAGTAAGCATTTCATTGCAGGATTTACATATTGCTGTTTGTTGTTTTTTTGAATTCTGTTTTACAGATGAACTGTTTGTGGTTTAGTATTTTAAGTATTATCTGATCAGCTTAAGACTTAGTTGCAGAAGATTTAGCTCCCAGACAGCAACAGTTGAGATTTACAGTAACAAAAAATTTCTTGACCTGTCCTTTGTCTGAGCTTGAGACAAGACTGAATAAAAATGTGGTTGACTCTAAGATGAGACCGAAGAATCTCTGGGCCGATCAGGAGTACACTGCTCAACACAACTCTGATGTTAGCTATTTACATACCTTACATCATCTTTGGTTATCTTATCTTATATTTTGTTTAATCTTGAACCCCCTGATTTGTTTTTTCCCTGTAGAGTTCCCTTGATACTTTGTTGTATGAAAAAGCCAGCTAAGCAGACGCAGAACTATTGCAGCAAGATAACAATTATCTGTGTGGGTTTAATCAAGGCCAACATTCTCTTCTACATGGTCCCACATGTACATAAAACTGTGGTGTGTAGTTTATATACGTATATATATACGTGTGTGTGTCTGTGTAGTCAGGAACAGTAGAGTAATGTTCCCCAGCACACAGCTGCTAAGTGACAACAAAAGGCCTGTCACTGTGATTAATGACAAGGGAAGTGTCCCTGCGTGCTTCCTGTGTGTACTGTAGCGGCAGCTCTGAATGCAGCCGCGTGCACTCGCAGGCAGGCGTGCGTGTGCATCTCTGTTGGTCTCTTTCTGTCTCATTCCACAAGTTAATACCTCCACTTATCTCCGACCTTGCACACTCTTACCGGCTTTTCTTCTCTCCTGCAGGGTTTGCCCACCAAGCCTGGTGTTATTTTTTTGGCTCAGGAGAAGAAAGACACTGAGCAGTAAAAGGAGGAAAACACTGTGCCATGACTTGGTGAAAAGACAATAGTAACAACATGACATATTCACCAAGGTGCTTTAAAGACTACAGGGCTCTGACTTCTCGCCATGAAGCTGTTTTCCCGCCTACCTCCGTGTCAGCGAGGGCAGGCTGCTCTTTTCTTTGCTTGTTTTTGAAGTGAGAGGGAGACGGCGGAGTATCAGAGAGGGAGAGAGTCTATTGATTAACGTTTCTGATTCTCCCATCAGGAAGCGAGCACCAAACCCAGCTGGAGTAAAATCACATCAGCCATGGGTGCTAAATTGATGGCTCAAGTGTATGGAAAAATCCATACTTTAAGGTTTATTCCAGCGATTGGGATGCACCACACTGCAGAGCACCACATGAAGCTAAGAAGAATACAAAATAAAAGAAGTGTAACGCTGAAACTGTTTGAACCCTAAAGACCTCAGATTTCTTTGTTTAACTTAAATTCAAAGTTTAAATGCTGTATTTGTGCAAACACCAGTTTTTACAGACTGGGTTTTATATTTAAGCATGTTTCAGGCTTATTACAGTTTGGGTCCTAGGTCCCTTACGGCCAAGTTCTACTGAGTACAGATACAACGTGTTCTGTGTGCCGGTGTGAATCGAGGCCGTTCTAGTCAAAGTTTCAAACCCCACTGGCACACTGCGGTCTGTTTCAGAAGGATTTCAGAAGCGCCCTGTTCTATTTTTGATGGACGCCGCAACGCGTGTCAATTTGCTCAGAGCTGCTCGAGCTGACCAGAAGTCAAGTATCCGGTCGAATTTCAGAATAAAACACCCTGTGCCAAAAAACAGCCAAGTGAGAAACTAATGAATAACATAGCATATTTACATATTTAGAAGCACATAAATGAAAAGGAAAAGTCTGGCGGGCAAATGCTCCGCTTCTGAAATGCTCTTGTGGGGTTTGAAGTCGTGTGGAGGCTGGACTAAAACAGCTTAGTGCCCGTGACATGACAGAGACGTAAGTTTTGGCTTTACACACTCAGTTGGTATGAACGGAATAATTTGCTGTTGCTTTTTACCTTTGCTCTGTTTCATGTTCACAAACATGTAAACATGAAGTCATACAGACTGACATTCAAAATCAAATTCTAGAGACTGACAACAAGTCATGCTGCATATTGCTGCTTCTATGTGTTTATAGATCTTCTCTTGTGTCACAAACAGCTCAGGAACTAATTATTTATTAGTCTAGACTGCTACTGGACCTCCTACATTAGAAGTAATGAGGGACAGCCTAACAGCACAAAAAACAAGTTGTAATGTTTACTGTTACTACAGTTACTGTAGGATCAATGTTTTTACTCACTTATTAATAAGGAACTGCTACAATACATGGACATAAGCAGTATTTACTGCATGCTTTGCTTCAGTAAAAGTATACAGAATAAAAATACTGTGTTAAAAGTAAAAGCTCTGCATTCACAATTTTACTTAAAAGTATTTACACAAAAACTAAATGTACGTAAAATATCAAAAGTAAAAGTTAAAAGTACTTACTATACAGTATGAACACAATCAGTGTTATTTTCTTTTTATCATATAACACGTAAAATTTTTCCCCCTAAAATGTAGTCTAGGAGTGTCGAGGAGTATAAAATGAAACAACTCAAGTAAAGTAAAATCACTCAAACATGTACTCAAATGTATTCTAATATACAGTTTTCTTTATTGTAACTGTGGTTTTCTTTTTTTTTTAACAGAAGGTGATAGGAAGGATGGGGAAGCTGACAGAAAGCTTGTAATCGAGTATTTGGAGGATCATCGGTTCAATTCTCAACTCCCCTAGTGTGTCTTTTAACAAGATACTGAACCCCAAGTGAGCTTAGTATCAGTGTGAGTGTTTTGGATATGAAGCACTGTACCCTCCTGGTGTTGCCAGTTTGCATGACAGCCTTTGCCATCAGTAAATGACTGTGTGTGTGTGTGTGTGTGTGTGTGTGTGTGTGTGTGTGTGAATGGACGAATGTGACA
The DNA here is from genome assembly GCA_033000465.1 of Sciaenops ocellatus. Classification (NCBI taxonomy): domain Eukaryota; kingdom Metazoa; phylum Chordata; class Actinopteri; family Sciaenidae; genus Sciaenops; species Sciaenops ocellatus. The sequence continues at coordinate 7,623,050 of CP136884.1, read as the reverse complement.
AGTGTGAAAGCGCTTTGAATGTTCAGTAGATCAATAAGGCTGAATATCTGAATACAAGTCCATTTACCATTATGTTCTTGCTTGTATTCAAAGAGCAGATGAGCAGGCAGGTTGTAAACAAGTTTATGCAGATGAACTAAACCACTTTATTTGGAGGGAAAACCAAAAATATGCAAATATAAAGTGTGTAATAATCTCTCATTACATGTCCGGCAGGTGAAAGATGAAGTCTGTCTCTAAACTGGGGTGGATGTTTGGGATGTAATTTTACTGTTCACCTTTGTTTCCTCTTCTAAATAATTCTGGCTAACTCAGGGATTTGTTTATAAGCTGTTTGAATGTCTGACTTCATTCTATTGACGTTGCTGCTACCAGATCCCAGCAAACTACGTGTGGGTACAATGTTATTATTACTGATACAAATGCGATGTCTTGTTTTTTACTGTGAAGCATCAGAGTTCACCCTTCAGCTCTCAACAAAACCAGGTGATTAATTGACCAGTGGATACTTAGTCAGGTAAGAGGAGACAACATGTAAATAAAGCCATGTTGAAGTTACTGGAGAGTGTATTTCCCCCTCTTTTGGGTGGAGGCGAGCTGCCTCCTTGTTGCCTCCACCCCATGTGCCAAGCTGGATTTTTTTTTTTTTTTCAGTTTTTTTGTAATAAACTGAAATTCAATTTGGATTTAACATATTAAGCCAAACTGAATTTCAGTTCATGTGATGAATGCAGTTATCACTGCGTGTCGAGCTCAGGGCTGTGAATCTAAATCAAAGCATTCAGAGGAGAGGACGGGCTGATATATTGGAATATAGCCAAACTTTTTGTTGATTAAAACTACCTGAATGGTACAAAAAGTAGTCCAAATGATCACAGCCCAGCCAAAAATTGTTTTACCTGCTCAGTTAAATAGAAAGCAGCCCAACAGACTGAAAGCCGCAACATGGGTAACACATTACTGAGCAACAGTGGAAGTTATGGCTAAAACTACAAGATCCAAGTTATGACGAAACCCGTTAAAATATTTCCCTGTGTGTGTACTAATAACGATACTGTGACCTGTTTACAAGTTCCACAGTGAACAATCAAAATTTGTCAAACTGCTGATGCATGTCTTTCACCGAAAAGCAGCATTTGTCACTTCCTGTTTTGCACTCGACAGTAAAGCTGTCTAGGTTTACTGAGGACAAACACAACAGGAAAGAAACTTCTGAAGAGACGAACTTGATGTTGCTCCTGAAAGGAACTCTGCACGATGGCGGCGTCTGTCGGCAGGCATGCTAACGAGGCCGCGGCGCCTCATCGACGTCCTCTGGCTCCGAGCTGGAAGAGTGTCCTCTCCCCGAATGCTGGAGACGACCACAGGGGAAGTGAACTGTCTCATACTGTCCCAGATGGACTCATTATCCGAATAATGAATCTCTGCCTCGTGCTCACACACACACACACACACAGACACACACTCTACGTCTTTTTCTCTTTCCCTCCCTCTTACACACACTCTCCATCTCTCCGTTGTCTCTCGTGAACACATCAAACAAAAGACAAGTGAGAAAAAAAAAAGTACAGCGAGACAGACGAGAGGAAGGTTTTTCCTTCGCATGCTTCTCTCCTCCTGATTAAAGATGGTGGGGATTTTCTCCACCAGGTTGATTGCAGTTTGCTCCCTTTGAACACTACAACCATGGTCAACTTCACAGGCGCAAACCGGTCACGAACTGCCTCAGATTTAAAATTCAGCAAGGGCCACTTTTTCCTTCTTTATGCAAATTAGCTAAATCAAAGTGGATTTTTTTAAAAAAGATTTTCACTGAATGCTTTGCTGCCACTGGGCAGTCAGTGTTTGGCCAGCGTATCACCGCTGGCCACTGACTTTTACTTGGCACAGGCGCCTTTGGACAGCATGTACTGAAGATTCAAAGAACACACACACTCCTAAACATCCTGTACACACACACAGAAACACACAGACACACACACTCTATGGGAATAAGCCATGTAGGGGGGCAGCGGTACGGCTGCACATAATGGTTGCTGTTGTGGTGATTGTTGACAGCTTGGCTGCCGTCGAAAACGCTCTGTGTGTGTGTGTGTGTGTGAGAGAGAGTCATTGCGGCTTAATGTTTATGTGCGCTATTGTGTGGAGCAGAAAAGAGCATGCTGATCAGCACAACAGTGTGTCAGTCCCTCTATTGGCCCCTGCAAACACCAGGGACTCCGTGCACAATTAAAACAAGCCAGCTGCAATTATTAGCCGCCTCTCCCTCTCCTCCTCCTTCTCCTCCTCCTCTTATTCAATGTTTCCCCCTCGCCTCCCTCTCTCCTTTCCCTTTTAAAACAGAAAGATAAAGCCGAGCCTCCGATGACTATAATCTTGGGCCTCACTACTTTCCCAAATGGAAACATTGGAGCCAGGAGAGAGGGAGGGAGAATGTTACACATCACATTTGGAGCAAACCAAAATAGCTTGTGTGTGTGTTTTTTAAGCTTGTGCATGTGTGAACACCTTATGTATGGGAGTGTGTGGGCATGTATGTGTGAGTATTCAGTAAGTCAAATAGCATAATACTCTATTATAGGATAGAAAAGCTTAGCACAATAAAAAAACATATCCTCGAAACTCAATATATAACCTCGATATGCTATTGATGAACTATATTTAACCAATCACATGGTAGTGCATGAGTTAGCTGAACACACCATGTTATACTGTTTGATAGCTCAAGGCTTCAGCACAAAATTTATGTGTGATGATGGTGCAGAGATATTTCACCTGCCCTACAAAGTGGATGAGACGCTTCCAAATGGGACAAAGTCCAACATGAAACACACTTCTGAGTCATATTAAGTCGACACAACCTGCGCCAATGAAGATGGGAAACACAAAACTTATCAGCTGAAGCATCACCATCCAAAAAAATCATGCATAGTTCAAGCGCTTACGTTCTCCAGCACCAACAATTGACCATTCCCCCAAACAGCGACTGTCCAATTATATCTTAGCAACCGTAACTAGGCACAGCACGCCTGTCAAGCTTTGGTTTTCTCAACATGTTGCAGTGGTGCGCGTGGGGCTGTAATAATCAGAACGCTTTGTATCTTAAGAGTCTGGACAGTCACGTCTTTTGAAAATCGCCTTTCCAGTCAACAGTCTGTTTATCTGTTCAAACGTTAGCATGCCTACCAACTTAATATAACAGTAGTAACCTGTTGATTTCAAAGCCAAGGAGCATATTCTCAGCTAACTATGTTAGTTTTGTTGGGTCACAGAAAAAGCCTCATTCAGGACTGGTCCTTGAAGCTACAGTTTAATAGGCTAACGTTAGCAGCCTTTTCTCCTGTAAAGAACACTTGTTGTTGAGAATGTGAACAATGAAGTTGCTTGTCCAATGATGCTTTTCTGTTGTAAACATTTACTGTATATGAAGATCAATGACAAGGCAGCTCCCCAAAAATAGAAACCAAACGTCTTGATCACTCCCTGGCGGCTGGCTGCAGAATAGGTCATGAAGCTCACCCCTCCATGTTAGCACAAAGATGGTGTCTGTCATAGTTCTTATTATACTGACTAGTGTTCAAGTGTAATTTTTTTTTAATTTGTTACTTGATGATTTAAAAAGGGCGAGGTCTGCATGTAATGGAGTTGGCAGGTGTGTGGGCGGACCCTGAATCACTACTAACTAACTCTGGCTCCAAATGACGTCACCAGTGCAAGATGTCAGCAGATATATCTAGGATATTTTCGCTTCATATTTATACAGAGGGAGGAAGTGAGTCATTATAAATGTCAGTGGTTGTTACCTTCAGTTTTTTTAGCGTGTATGTAGCAATCAAGTACATTTGTAAGACTATTCTCATTTCATAAGGAGTTAGTCTGACATCTAAGCTGGAGACAATTTTTAACCAACCAATGACGCCAACGTCAGATAATCCTGTGACAGTTGTCTTGGTAAACAACAAAATCTTAAGTCTTAAATCTTAAGCTAGAAATGAGAAAACTTTAATTTGTCCAAGTCTTTCCAAAATCCAAGGCAGAGTATTTCAAAACTTGTCGTGAATTTTGAGTGGCCTCAGTTGTCATTGTAACCTTGTAAAAGCTGAGGTGTAGAGAAAGGTCAATTGGACACATCAAGCCAATTTAATATATGTAACCCAATGTCACAAATTCAATATGGAGCCAACTGTAACTGCTGGTTTATAAGTTAGTCACGTTTTTTGTGTAAAATCTTACTTTATAGTAGAAAGTGTCAGAAAATAGTAGTACCTCAAAATAGTACTTACTACTTTGATAAATGTGCTTTCCCTCATGGCCCATGTGCATGTATGCATGTGTGTGTGCGTGTGTGTGTGTTTCCACAGGCTCAGAGGGTGGGTGTTCCTCATCTTAGCTGGCGGCCTTCAGCTCTGTCGATCTCACACTGTTTAGGAGAGGTTTATCTAGAACTCCAGCTTAGATATAACACAGACTCACTTCACACACACACACACACACACAGACACACACCTCCACCTAGAGTTCCCACCACGACTCTGCAAAGACAGAAGAAGAAGCAGACAGTGGAAGGAGGGCAGGGCACCGATGCATGGACAACGCCAAGCAAAGATGTCATGAAAGAAATGAAGTGAGATTCCAGACATAAAGCTTTGAAAAAAAAAGCAGCAAAAAGAACAGCAGGGGTGAAGTCAACCCCCAACGGAGGAGTCCCGACTCCCTGCTCTCCCCTATTGACTCCCCCCCTCCCCTCCTTTTTCTGCCTTTCGCCCTCCTCTTGCTCTCTTCTCCTCTCCTCTCCTCTCTTTGACATGCTCTGTCTCTGTCCTAGCCTCACCCAGCTTAACCCTGTCTTCTTCTCCAGCCTCCTCCTTGCTCTCGGTTCTCCCCCTTCGTCCACCCCTCGACCCCGTCCCTCACCTTCTCCGTTTTTTTTCCCCTCCCCTCTCATACTGTCACTGCCCTGGAAAGCATTCAGGATGGCTTATGTTATGCTGCCTCGCTGTCTTCGCTCACTAATGCAAGTGTTCGGCGGATTAAAGGGAGAATGTGTTGACTGTGCCATAAACCATTTCCATGGCTCTTGATCACAAAGTGGAGCTGACTCCTGACTACAGAGGCTGTCAAAAAACAAAAAACATGACAACCTCATTACTGATTCAAGTGGTATTGATGAAATGCTCATACGAATGCAAATATATATATACCCTAAATATACCCTGGTACTCGTCCTGGCCCTGGGATAAAGCCCAGTTCATTAGTTCAGCTTACATAAGTATGCTAACGAGGCACTGATTTTATTGGCCTCATTACACTGCAGGGAATAAAACGGGAGTTATGTAAGAGAGGAGAGGACCTGAGTTTAACATCTGCCCCTTCGTGGCATTGAGCCCATCAGACATCAGTCAGCAGCACCGGGCTGTCTTTACGCTGATAGAGTGACAGAGAGTGAGACGTAGTGAGAGAGACAGATCCGTGGCCAAATCCACATTTGGCTGTCCTGGATGTGGGAGGGTGTCTGCATGTGTTTGTGCGATTTGTTTTTGTCTTCTCTTTCTGTGCTTGCCTCTTTGCCAAAGCTGAAATTTCATGGCTGGGGACTATCAGAGGTGATTCTGAGTGCAAAGCTGAATTATTTCTTTTTGTGTCTGATATAAGCACCTCGGGATGTATGTGTGTGAACGTGTGTGTGAGTGTGTTTGTGCACCCCGCAGATCTCGAAAAAATTTTCTCAGGCGTTTGTTCTCATTCCAGCATATCAATGAACATAAAGGAGCATACGCTGTGAAACAGAGCTATCCATTTCTTTGCATGAGGGTGTAAAGTCTGTCTGCTCCGATGTCTCGCCTCAACCAGACGAGCTGAATTAGAGGCTAACTAAGAGCCGCTACCTTTTGTACTGTGACGGTGATTATCGCCAGATATTATCCCAGACCTTTTGAATAACTCTGGATAATGGAGAGATTCGTTTAAATAACAGTAAATGACTTCGATGCTTTACAGCGAGCTGAGTTTCATCAGAAACTTACCCTGCAGCTGAGAAAGTAATTACCCGCTAAGATGAAGCTGTGCCACGTTTGTCTCCACATGTGATTTGCAATAAAGCTCCACTCATTTCTAATCAAACACAGCTAAGATGTGAGGTCATATTGACCTGTATTAGGTTATTCAACACCACAGGAGTGGAACTTGAAGATCTAAACATGATTAAATCTAAACATGATTAAAAATATTGTTTCACATCCACTCCATAGTCGAAGGTTTGGTCCATTTTGTTGGTTTCCAGTCAGCTTAATAACTGATTACGCAATAGACGGTTTGCTTGCAGAAGAGCTCCACAACAAGCTGAAAAACACACAACTGACATACTATAACCTCATGAAATTGTCGAGTTTCTGTCAAATGAATGTAAGTCCAATACTGACTCTCTGTTTGTTTGTGGTGAGCTGACATGTAGAATATGCTAATATTCTTCTGGATTTGTTCTGGCTTTCATCAACTGCTGAGAAAATCTGTGTCTGCAAAATGTTCAGATTCATTCACTAGCTACTCGCTAACTGGTCAGTTGTTTGTCCAACGCATTTAACTTACGGCCAAATCCCTCCGGTCCCACCAGTGTCCGGTTCAGAAGTGTCCCCGAAGCGGCTTTCCACTTGGCTCTGCGGGGAATACGCGACTGTTGTAGTTTTGACGGACATTGGAGCAGCTTGTGTCAATCTGCACTGAGCAGCTTGAGCTGGCCAGAAGTCAGACACATAAACGGCATGGAGAATCCTGACGAATTTCAAAATAAAACAACACGTCTGTTGTAAAAACAGCCAAAAGGGAAACAAACAAGCTATGTAGCATATTTACATATTTAAAAACATATTTAGAAGCACATAAACCAAGGAAAATGACCAAATCTGAGCAAATTAATAAAGTTTGGTGGGCAAACACTGCACAGTTACAGGTTGAACAGAGCTTGTTTGAAAACAGCTATCAGCGTAAGAAATGGATTCAAAGATCTTTCACATATTACAGGTTTTGGGTTTTGCTTTGGCCTCTCTGGCTTGTATGAAAATTATGTTAAATCAGTATTTTTATATGAAATGATTTTTAAATTCAACATAACCAGGTATGATAACTAACATGATGTCTAAAGGTTTTTTTTTTAGTTAAATCTACAGCAACTGGACTTTCACCTTCAATCCAAGAGGCTCTTCTCAGGGAAAACATTAACTGAAAACATTCACAGACATCACAGTATCTGAGGCTTTTTGTGAAATTTTCACTCTGTTCCACACTTTCTTGTTGCTGCTCTCCACTCACTCTTCAGTCACAAACTCCCTCCTGTTTTCTCCACAGTGATGTGGTAAAAGCTGCCTGTCAGATGCATTATATGATGTAAAGGGAAATTTAGAGCCACGAGAAATGAATGATAGAAAGATCTAAACATGAATGATTCACTATATGTGATAAAAAAAAAATAATAATAAACTGCAGCAACAAATCAGCAGCTGTTGTAGCCTGTGTATCTCTTGCCTTAATGTTCTGAGACAGGAGCAGGAGGGAAATACAAAAAACAACTGAAGTTATTAAGAGGATTATTTTTTTAAATCAAATTTTCTGAGCTATCACACACACAGTTGGTGCACTATGTTATCCTCTTAATAAATAGACCCAAATAGACTGTAAGTATGATAACATGTCAATTAATGGTTATTAATATGTGTTTGGAGACAAAAACACACAGAATACAGAAACACTGCAGCTCTGAAATTTGCACAGCTAAAGAGATGAAAATGAATTTCGGCCGACTGCAGATTGCCTGTGGGATGGAGCGATACCTTGGAGTGAGAGTGATCACAGATCCTCTGATTTTCAAAAAAAGCTGCTCCGTGCTCCACAGGAAATCCTGCTGCTCTTCTCCCAGCTGCTTCAACAACAACTGAGAAATTGTGTCTGCTTTTTAATATTGTGCAGTTTAGTGTGATGAAACGATGGCTGCCTGTGTCAATCCAGCAGGGTTAGCTGGCCCGTTAGCTTATTTACTTTAAAGTTTGGTGATCACCAGTTTGGTGATGGCTGCAGGTATTCTTCATTTAATAAAAGTCAACATCTCATAAAGTGAAGTCATGGTTACACTGTGGTAAATGTCATGTAAATGATCGTAGAGTTCAGTGGTGAGTTCAGTTTAGAAACTAATGTAAACCTGCTGTAAATGTAAGTGTGTAAATAAAGTTAAAAAAGAAGTAACTCAGTGGCTGTTCATGAGTTTGAGGGTGTGATACATTTCTTCACCAGAGACATCGCTGTTATGCTTTAGTGCTGTGGGTAATGTAGTACTTTCCTACGTGATTGTCAATACAACATGTTTTGCTTAAAATAAGGTTGATATCATACAAACTTTTGGCCTCTGCGGGAGAATACATGATTTTCACAATATTATAGCCCGTGGTCTACCTTGGACAATTACAACATTATGATTAATGATTTGAAATCTGCAATCCTTCATATCAGGAATGAGATTTTTACTTTCAGGATCTTACTGTTGAACTCTATATCACAACCAGTGTTGTAGTCAAGACCACCTAAACCAAGTCCAACTCATGACCAAGATCAGAGTGTATTTAGATCGAGACAAGACCAAGACTTTGAGGGGTTGAGACCGAGTCAAGACTAAGACTAAGGCAGGGCAAGACTGAGTCAAGGCCTGATATTATATAGCCTACTTAAGGAGCTAATATTGGCCAAATCTCTTCGAGGCGTGGTCCCAGCCATCTCAGTGCGCGTTACATTGCAGGATTTACAGACTGCTGTGTGTTTTCTTCTCTTTGTGGTTTAGTCAGCCAGATTTTTTTTTTCCAGAAGATCTGACTGACATCTCCTCCCAGACAGCCACAGCTTAGTCTTCTCTCTCCCATATTCATTTGCTGTAAGTGCTGAGGGGTGACAGCTATGGACAGTAACAAAAAATTCAAATGAGTCAAGTTATTGGTTGTATTTGAATCATGAGGTTTGCATCCAATCCTAAAATAAAATCCTCTTTGACTAAAACAAAACTAAGTCTAAGACGGGTCTCGAGACCAAAACGCATTCCAAGGAGTACAACACTGAATGCAGCTGCATTATATCTGTACTGCCGTACCAAAGGAGCTGTCCCTAAATGCCTCAGGTCTTAGCATATTTAAATGTCCACTGTCTTTTTAAGCTGTTTTAAATGTACGAACAATAGCTTGCTTTTGTTCGTTGGAAAGTAGTTGCAGATAAACACCCCAGGTCTGATATTTGCTGACAGGTACAGTATGGTGGAGCTCTGGGGAATCGCCTCTTATTACAGAATAACAGTGACCTTTAAAACATTACATCAGGCACCCTGGGTGTTCTTGGTAAAACATCTGTTACTGTAGCTCAAAGCCACACACCGCCACCAGCACCACAACTCAGTGTCCCACTCTGCTCTGTTCAGTTCTGCTCTAAAAAACTCACTTTTTTTTCAGGGAACTGCAGGATTTTGCATAATACATAGCATGACAGGGGCCATACTCTTCTTTACTGTCTGCTGGACTTTCTGTCTATTGGAGATAGGACTCCACAGTCAGAGTGTCAGCCATTTTCCAAACACATATTTTTGTCCACAGCTGATAAGCTTGATATTTCAGTATCGGGCATATATCTTGACAGAATGCAGCCCGTTTGTTTACAGTGTAAAATCAGGATTATAGACCATGGGACTTTCGTCCCACTGGCCTCGCTGTGACTCTGTCCGCAAACAGGCCTGAACAAAAACAAGCTTTGTCCCAGAAACGCAATTTGGAACGGTGCTGTCAGCCCCCTGTCCCCCTTTTTGGCCACTGTGAGAAAGATCAAAACAACTGCACTGAGGCTTAGCGTCAAACACTGCAACATGTCTCTACTCCAAATGTACAAATGTGCTGAAACTTTCATGTCACATATACTTGGCTATGTTTGAGCTGACTAAATTAGACCAAAAGGGGACATCAAGTACAATGTAAATGAGACTTTCACTGTCACACATTCTCATTTGGAAGAATGAAAGTTGTCATCTTTAGTTTCTTATAGTTACTCTCAACTTTCAATAATTAATTACTAAAAACCTTCTCTGTTTTTATCTCTGCACTTGCTTACATGTTGTTACCGCTCTGCCAAATGATCTTAATATTTATTGCTTGCAGATGACCTGGACACTTCCAATGATCAGTAGATGAATTTAATAGCACTTTAGCTTTTGAATCATGCTACACTTCAAGGGAATGTGGCAACACACACAAGCATTCAGGCAAACAGACAAGCTGTAAACAAGCCAACGGTTTGGACATGATGATCTAAACCACTTTCTGTGGAGGTAAAAGTGAAACTGAGTTTGTCTAAACTGTGATGGATGTTTGAAACAGACATTCGGAGTAATCATTGTACTATTCTCTTTTGTTTTCTCTTTCCCAGATTGATTAAGCTGAGAGTTTGATTTAAGGCTTTCTGATTGTTGCCATGCTCCCACATCCCAGCAATGAACTTGGTGAGTACAGTGTTAGCATCACCAATACCAAAGGCCAGAGCTACAAAAATAAAGCCCAAACATATAAAAAAAAATAATCAATCTTTGGACCATGGACTGTTTTTGCTTGGTTTTCACTCGCTTTATTTTTAGGCCTATAATATTCACTACATGTCTAAGCTAGGCAAGACAAATTAGTATCAGTGTCCTCAAACAAATGTTATTCTTGAAGTTCCAGATCATCCAGATGGGCCTTGAGTTAGATTGTTTTTGTCAGCTGCTGTTTCCAGAAAAGGATTTTAAAAATGAGATATTTTGCCATTTTGTGCTCAGATTTTCATCACCAAGCAAACACTGATACATGAATAACTTTAGAAAGTTGTCATAGCATGTATGTTTGCTCATCTACAGTATAGTAAATTCTACTGCATTAGTATTATTTAAAAATATAGCACATACTATTTTGTGAAATTATAATAAAGCATTTGTTTTCATTCGTTTAAGGGTCGTAAATAAATTGTAAATGATACAAATAGTCCTTGTGTAATGCAGTACATGTAAAACAATGACATTATCTGAGCTGGTTATCACACATTTACTGAACTTTAAACAAACAAAAAAGGTTATATTCATTCTGTTAGCTACCTACATTGTGGCAGCCTGCCAGTCTAATTCGTCCCACCACAGTTTCATAATGAACCAGATGGAGCAGACACCTTCTGGTCAGCTGGTTGATTCATTAGTTGATATACTCTTGTCTGACCAAATTCTTATTGATTGGCCAATCACTGGTGTTACTTTGATAAGGAGAAAAGGCCTCTTAAGCAGGAAGGACATAGAGTATGCAGATCTGATGTATTGAATTTGTGATAAGTTATACTGTTTTAGAAAATATATGTAATTTACAACAAATGTCGTTCTGTTAGAATTATTGTATGGTATCAAAATACCCCCTTTACACAACTCACCCAATGGAGACTGCTTGTTCCAACTTGACAGTTGCTGAACATTTATTCAGCTCCAAAATAATTTACAACAATGTCAAAGAACCAGCACAAATCACTTCATTGGTCCACAGCCTGAGCTGGAGAAGAAGCGCTGAGTGGATAAAGTTGTTGGCAGCGTGTGTCTATATTCTGCTACAGACTGAAAACTGTTCAAACTCAATGATAGTCTGATAACATTACCATCTGTCTGTGACCCGTCTGTAAGTGTGTTTTAGTGTTGACTTTGTTGTCTTGTTGCGATGGTTAGACGCTTGCTGTAAGGGCGCGTTGTAAGTTTTTAATGGCTGTCTCAGTAGGGAGGCCCATGTGTCAGATTTGTCTGTAAGGTGTGAAAAATAACAGACAGCTGTTGGGATATTCAAATTAAATCCACTTGAAAAAAGTTGAAGATGATTATATTTCTCTTTATATACAACCTTCTAAGTTTTTCATGTTTACTTTGCAGTGATTTTTCCCTCATAAAAGATTTTCAGCCTGCTTTTTCCTTCCTGAGGAGTCGACCACCAACACTGGCTGTCCTGGTCGTCATTCTTGGCCCTCGAACAGTCGCCATTCTTCCTCTTCTGCAGCCTGCAAATGATACTACTAACACTGACTGAGCTGTTTTCCTCCCCGTGTTCTCCAGGACTTGCAATTATTGATCGAATCAAAAAAGCCGAAATGCCAGCAGGGAATACACACTCCAGCAGGCAGATTTATCAAAGGTTGGCTGTTAATGAAGTCGCACCAGGCAGATGGAGCGAAAAAAATGTCAAAGTGACACGCAGGGTTTCAACTAAAAGACAAGAAATCTGGTAAATTAATTGATGCCCTTGTGATTTGCTTTGATAATCGTTTTAATGTCGCCACAATCCTACTTTGCGGATTTTTTCACCTTAAATTTTTTTTAATCCTATTGTAAAAATTTACGTGCAGACTGAGAGCAAGTGTTCGTGATTCAGTGGGTTTGATGAAAAGACCAAAAGACCTTGTCAGATCAGGACAGCCTCTGGCAGAGTTTCCTGTCTGGCGCTGGTAGACTGGTAAGTGTGTTTTCAGCCTCGCAGTCACGGAATTTGGATGACTTTAACTTTCTACTGCGGCCGTGGGATGGAGCATGTCCCCTGCAGAACACAACAGTCAGCATGAATATCTTACCGCACTGTGATTTTGTGTGTTATTTCGGTGCTATGTTATGTGCTTGCATGTATGCATATACCGCTGCTGTGTGTGTGTGTGTGTTTTTATGTGTGTATGGTGGTAGCGTGAGCAGGAGTGTATGTTTTCAGTGCTTCCGTGACTTGCCAGGAAGCCCCCCTGCTGTGCTGCTGAGTGCCTCCCCTTCAGACGCATTAAAATAAGATGAGTGTGTGTCTGTGTGAGTGTGCGGTGGTGTGTAAGTGTGTATGTGTGTGTGTGTGTGAAGCAGAGAGGGAAGGACATAGTAAAAAAAACAGAGAGTTAAAGGAGAGATTAAAGGATTGCAAACACACACATCATGAGGCAATCTCCGTGTGCGCAAACACGCTGCACACATGCAAACATGCCTGTATATGTGTGTTTGTGTGTGTGTGCAGGAATGTGTGTGTTAGAGTCCCTGTGGGCCATTAAACTAAGATGAGTGCCATGTTGGATAGCAGAGAGGGAGAGATAGCGGAGGACGAGGGTGGAGGAGGAGGAGATGTGTACATGGTGGGTAATTGGCTCTTAAGTGCAGCACGCGTCTTTACCCAAGAGCCCCTGCTCTCCGCTCCTCTCATGGCTGCTGTTTGTTGGGCTGCAAACTCCGACCACTTATCTTCGCAGCCAGCAATCACTACAACCTTAAACAGACACACTCTTTATCACTGACTTACATGTCTTCTTCTGCTCTTCTCTTCTGTCTGTCTGGCTCTCCATTGTCACTCACCTCCTCCCCGTCTATCTGTCACAGACACACATCCAGCAGGAAGAGCAGCAGAGCTAAGCAACGCTTATTATTTCAGACTATACTATAAATATATAGATTGCCCCTCCACATGCACACACAACAACCCATCTTAACAGTTAGCATATAATATGTTATGTTATGTTGTGTTGTGTTATGTTGTGTTGTGTTACGTTACGTTACGTTACGTGGTATTATGCTATGATTTATGTTATAGGAAACATCCACACAACACCTTCAAATCGTTTCTCAGTATTTATTATTGATTTGACTTTATGACAAAATAGCTCAGGAATACAGCACATCTTTGAACAGACTATGAGGTCTCAGATATTGGATTTTCTTTAAATGCACCAACAAGGCAGAATTCTTAAACTGCCAGATTAACTCTCTCAATCAAAATTTAAGTTTTATTCTTCCTTTATGCTGATTTTCAGAACTGAAATGACTTGAAATATATATCATGTATAATAACTCATTATAATTCTGTATTCTTTACAGCATTCTTCACACTACATGCAGACCTTGCTCTGTCTCTGCCACAACCCACCCCCATGTATACTACACAGTAACCTGTATATAGATAGTTGGTTGTCCAGCTCTTGCCTATATATAAAAGCCATATGTTTAAGTTCACTATATATTTCCATAGATGTATGTCTGTAGTGTATCCTCTTATAAGGACTGCAAACATGAGTCAAAATTCTTTGCACCAATGTACTTGAAACATGAAATATTTCTATTATGTTAACAAAAACTCTTCTCAGCCTCAAAGCAGCTACAAGGAACTGGTGGCTCCTATATTCAAAGGCATTAACGATTGCCCACCTCAGTTCTTCTGATGTCAAGGGGAATCTGACTGGTGGTAGGCGTTAACAATAACTGTACAGAAATAGCCCGTCCACTTGCTGATGCTCTTGTTTGTTTATGTTGCTCATATAGAGGCATCAGTATTAAACTGAGACTGTTTCATAACCAGTTGAAACCGTCTTGTAGTATGTTTGAATGCAGAGAGATTTCCAGCAGCATTCCAGATGTCACATACTCACTCCACTTCTGTTTCACCTGTTTATGTGGAGGGTTCACCATATTACAGACTGTACCAAAACAGATAGCGAGACAGGTAGACAGTGAGTCAGTCTGCACCAGTGTTGTCTTACCAAACTTTACTACCTCTCCACAGAAGCACAGGATAAAAAAATACATATTTAATATCTGTGCAGAATATATCTGATGGCTAAAATATTTGTTTGCAAAGCAAAAGTGACACAACCTTGGAAAAAATGAGTAGTCTGTGCTGCTTCCTGTCTCAGTATGTAATCACTCGCTTGCTGGGATCTGTGCTGTCTGCCCAAGTGTCTTTTTTAATATGACCACTAAGGGTCACTAAAGTGAGAACATCTTAAATCCTGAACTATAAGTCCTATTAAGTTCCATTTTTCTATTGTACTTAATCAGATATTATATTGATGATGCACAGAAACCTTAGCAACATTTACGTTACACTGCCTGTTCATTCGTTTTAGACAAAATATGTGGCCTAAATACTTAATTCATCTGCTTATTTTTAAGCTATCCCTTAATGTGTAATAAATATAACTTCTTTTCGTTACAACTCTACCAGTGTAGGTCACCTGACAACCTAAACTGACAAGATGACTTATCTTTCCACAAGCGGCTGATTACAGCAGGCATAAGTGGCACCCAGCAGCCTGGCCACAGTCCGTCTGGCTCTACCCTAAACCTGGCCGTCCTGAGGCATTATTGATTTGAATGTGGTCCATGACCTTTTTCACATGACATCCCCTCCCTGTCTACCATCTCTCCTGTCTAATGAAGCAAACATGGAATAAAAGTGCTGCTCAGAGAGGTGTTTAAAGATTATTTAGTGCACCGCTGCTCTATTCAAAAACAGAAATAAACTTTTGGCCGACTCCCTAGGTTCATACCAAGTACTGCATGTGCAGACACGCACATACACAAATGCAAAACAGTACAAAGTCATTTATTCATACAGCAGCAAATATCCGTTTCCAAATCTGTGGCTCACTTGAGTACAGTATGTTACAGAGTTTACTTGAAAGACTGAACTTTGCTAAGTTATTTTTCTTTAGCAGACACAATGTGGTGGCAAAACATTTTAAAGTTTGTCCCCTAGGTGCCCTTAAATAACATCTGGTTGGTGCTGTTCGCGTTTGTTTCAAAAACCAGGGGACCTGGCAAGCTGCAAAGCCGCTTTAACTTTCTCTTCCTGATGTAAAAAGCATCTGGTGAATAAATCTAACCCATTAAAATACAAAATATTAGACTATTGCTTTTAAAAATTGAGCGCTCCGTGTATCAGGATCGCCCTTCAGAGCGCGCAGCGTTGGGCGTGGAGGAATAACACGAGTGCGTGTTTGTGTCTGGCTTCCGTGTCTCAGAATTGTCAAACCTTTACATTACAACATCAGGAAACATCAGAGGCATAAATGATTGAAGAGAAAAGTGAGCGGCACATGCAAGGCTAATTCACCCCATCTAAAAGTCCTATCATCCCTCCGTCCCTCCAGTTTCCTCGTTGGTAATAAGGGCTGCAGACTCCCAACATAAAGTATTCACGGAGGAGAGATAAGCCCCTCTGCTCAGAGAGAAAGAGAGAGAAAAAAAACATCCTGGAATGATAAACAGCTGCTGGAGAAAAAATAATATTCCTCAACAGAGTGAGAGAAAAGGCTTATGTTTATGATTTCTCAAAACAACTTTATTTCTGACCTCTCCATAATCCCCAGAAAGTCTTTCAATTAGAGAATGGCTGAGATTCCCCCTATTACTGAGCGCCCTGCTCCCAGACAGGCTGGGGAGAGAGGGAGATAATTGGCCAATAAAAATGTAAATAGGGTGGTGGAGCAAACCAGCATGTGATGTGGAGGGTGGTGGTGGAGGGGGAGGCGCTGGTGAGGGAGAGTGGGGAGGTTTTGGGATAATCCACTGTGACAGGTTGTGTTGGTTTTGTTGGTTGCTAATTGGATGCTCACGGAGTTCTTTTCTGCGCAAATACCATAATACCACACAGGCATGATTATTGATGGAAGCCAAATGAGATGAGGGGAAGTCCAAAGCCTGAGCAATTTGGATGGGACACTGCCAACCCCCCCCAACCTCCCGCTGACCTGACCTCCAGGATGATGGCTTCAGGTAACAGGTGAAACTCTGCCGAATGACATGATTTGATTTGTTTGGGTAAAAGTTCAAAGTAGAGTTAGAACTGTAATTGGATTTGACAACAGGCTTTAATTAAAACTCCGATACGATCTGTGTCGTCGGGCTCCACTAAGATAGATGGTGCATACCATTACATATTTATTTTAGAATTTATCACAGCTTTAGAAATACTTTGATCAGATTTAATTAAGCATTTTTAATTATTATTTTGTTTCATAGTTTTCTAGTTTTATCTTTTAAAGGAATTGTTCATTTTGGGGAGATACGCTTTATTTCTGGTTCTATAACACACAGCTTTACTGTTTGGTTGACTGTCATCGCTGTTTTCCAGCAACAGCAGGCAGCTGTTTTTAGCAAAAAGCTCTGATGAGCTGACTGTACAGCTGTACTGTACCAGTCCAGCACCAAACAGCAGGCAGAGAAACTATCTGGTGAACAAAGTGGAGCATTTAGCAGGTAAAGAGTCAGATATTGTACACAGGAGTAGATGAAGACCAAAACAGAACTAAAAGAAGATATTGGAGTTATATTTGTCATGTGTCCAGAAACCCAGCTCCTAATAAATGCTGATCTTGCTCTGTGTCTGTAAAACAATTGTTCCCCCATGTTTGCGTTAGCCATATCTGCTTTATGAGATGATAATTTATCAAGTACTACCACAACAACTGGCTTGCTACATTGCTTTATTGGGTCACACTTAAACAATAAACATCACACGCAGTTGTCACACGCAGCAACCTCCGGTGCTGGGAAATGAATAGCCAATGCAGAAGTGCTAAAAACTGTAATCCCTCGAGACAGGATGCAGAATGCAGATGCTTATTAGAGCACCCAGGCATCATTTGGACTGCCTTGGGTCCACCGATGATACGTGTATTTGCCGATATTTAGATTATTCGGGAGGAGGAAGAAGCAGGACATCCAATATGGTGGCAACCAGCGGCGCATATTTTTGGCTTACTATGGGTGACATCACTCAGGCTCTGTCCATTCTTTATACTGTCACTGGGTTGACATACTATATCTTTAACATGTCACATATTCAGTAGACACAAAGCAACATTAAAGGTCCAATATTTAACACTTTTCCTGTGTTTATTTGAAGTGTTGATATTTATAAGAAGATATATTTCCAGAAACGTCTCAATAAAGTTTTACATCTCCTCTATCACACTTCTCTTTGATATGAATGAGCCTCTTTTCTGGCCGGCTGAATATTTTCCGAGTAATGTGCGGCCAGGCCATCTACAGGGAACAGATTGTAGCCACTCCGTTGTGTTGTTGTGTTTTCCTGAGAAAATATCTGTCTTTAGCTGCTAAATGCTCTGTTATGTTCACCAGTTAGTTGCCAGTTTTGTCTTTAGTGCTGAGCAAGTAACAAAGACAATTAAAGTTAACTAGAGCCTGTTTGTTGGAAACAGCTGCCTGTTGAGGCTGGTAGAGTTTTTTTGTTTTGGCTGAAGTAATGTTGTATGAGGTAATTACCCATGGTCGTTGAGCTAAGCAGTATTCTTCTGTGGAGGGGGGCATCAACAAAATGGATTTTAGGGAGCTAAAAAAAGCTTTAAAAAAACTTTAAAAATCACTGCACTATATTTAGCTTCACCTTACCATCAGGCAGTCCTTATTGCTCCCTATAAAATGACCAGTATCCTTTAACAAAACAGTGACTTTACTTTGCAGCATACAGGAGTTGCTGCCTCACTCCACAGGAACTAATGTTAATTCCAACCTGTTAAAACACCAAAGTCGCTCAATAACACAAACAAACTAACCGTTCAAGGCAGCGGTGAACCAGCAACTCCTGTGTCACCCATGTCATTCTTTGATTGAGTTGGCTACAGTGTATTTTGTTGCTGCCTCCCTCCACAGCAGTGCATAGCTCTCCTTCCTCGGTTAGTCTTCCTGTGTGCCTCTCCAAACTCTAGGTAATACTGACTATGTATAAATATACTATAATATCAGACAACCACACTTCAAAAAATACTATCATACTATCAGTCAAATCTTCATTTAATATCACAAAGACAGATGGAACCAAACAAAACAAACTCCAAAACTAGACACTGAGAAAATAGAAGAAAACAGAGGGCAAAGAAATCAATTCCAAATCCATTGTCTATATTCAAAAATGCAAAGTTCTATATTATTTCCTCATTTCATGAAATGTAGATAGAGCAAATCAGACAAATACAAAATGGGAAAAAGCTTTCAGAGAGACTGGAGCAAATTAGTTTTTTTTTTTTCTTCACCCTTTGACAACGTTCCTCGGTCACCATGTCGTTAGGGAATAACAAGCTGAGGATTTAGTTTTGTGCGGATGTATGTGTGTGTCCGTAAATGTGTGTGTTTAGGCCTTTGTCAGATGGGAAGAGCTCGTCACTGAAATGAGGTGCTGAGGGAGAGATTTTTCTTTCCCGTTCCGGCCTCCACTGTTTGTCCTGATGAGAATTCACTTCCAAAATCACTCAGTACGTTTACATGCAGCAAAAAATTCAAATTTCTGATCGTATCAGACATAGTTCGGACTTTTAAAATGCATGTAAACACCTTAATCCAACCTACTTCGGACCATAACGGACATCTCAAAATCGGATAAGAACACCTAGATAATTCGTCGGCTTTTTAACGCCATGTATACTCAGCAATCGGATCTAAATCGTATTTTGCATTCTGCGCATGCTCGAGAATTTCCGCCGGGGCTTTCACCCGGAAGTGAAAGGAGACGGCGTATTAAATAGCGGTGTTGTTGCTTTTATATGCATTATTAGGAGGAAAATAATACACGAAATGTACGCTACTGTAGCATTGTCCATCTCCTCGTACACAATCTTTGTTTGAATGCCGTCAGATAGTTTGTTGTTGCTGATAAGTAAAGGTCAACCGGACGTGGCTCTTTGTTGAGAGGGCTACAACGCCACATAGCGTAACGGAGTCAGCCATGCTCCGGCCGTTTATCCGATTCTCTGAACGGCATGTATACTCAGACAAGTGAGCCAGTCTTATGCATGTCATTATCTGATACGATCAGAAATTCGAATTTTTTGCTGCATGTAAACGTACTGAATCACAAGTGTCAGGATTCACCACTGAACTGACTTTAATCACTGATTGTTTCATCATATTTACTCAGACCTTCGTAGATCTGATATGTTTCATCACTCTGGAGGAATGAAGAAGTCGACGCATTAGACAGAAAAACAAAGAAACATGTTAAGTATTGAGTTGCAGGCAAAGCTGGTAAAATAAGTTCCAGTCTTTCACATATTCCCTTACAAAGGCATCGTAATCCTTTGTAAAGTTCTGAAGAAATCCTTTCTGAAGAGCACCTTTTTTCAAAACCAGGACTCGCCTCTCTCTCATGTTACATTTACATTTCATGTAGCTCCCCTACCAGGAATGAATGTAACAAAGGGATGGTTGTGACCATACTTACTTTGAAACCTCAAAAATAGAGACTTTGTTTCCTGCATGCTGGTGACTTTTAAAGAATCAAAATAAACAGTAGAATGCAGCAGCATTTTTTTTTTTTATGTTTAATACTTTTGAATATAAGAAAGAATACAAAATCATTTGCATCTCTGGCATAAACTAAGTCATCAGTTTTCAATCATTCATTGAGTATTTCTTTGCGTTTCTCTCTATCTTTCACTCAGTGAGGAGGATGAGATGCGAGCAGCTCTCATCTGCGACACATGCATGCCAAGAAATGACATTTGGTGTGGTGGTATTTGGTAGAAACAGTAGACTTTCAGAGTCAGAAACAGGTTGTGAAAAAGGAAAGGATAAAAAGGGTGAAAATTTGTCTTAAATCTTGAGAAAAATGGGAGAATTGTGACTCCAACGAGCGGAAACCAGGAGAGTTCCCTCCCAGAATTGTGCGGCTGAGGGACTCCATCACCAGAGGGTCAGAGACAATTTACCTGTTGCATCACCCTCCTGCTGGTTGGAGGAAGTGACTCCAGGTGTGCTCATGTGGAGACTGATTACTCTGCCAGTTCAGAGCAGACAGATCGGTCCTGCCTCCCTCACGTGTACTGAAAACATGAGCTTCCTTCTTGACAGTATGTTGTTTGAATTAAGTTTTTTGTTTGATTACATTTCTGCCTCATTAATAGAGGACAAATTATTGGAAATTTAATAATGCACCTTTGAGTGATAATATTCAAAGAGAAAGACACTGGGGGAAAGCCCAAGAACAATTAAAATGTATTTTTAGAAGAAGTGAAAGATAATTAATACCCATTCACATACTGGTGAATTTTATTCTGGAATTTCAATATTATTTCTAAAATTTTGGAGTTAACTTGTTCTGGTTGAGGTACTTGTGTTGTGAACAGGTATAGTACAATTACTGATCACACACACCTGCTTTTGTTTTGTAAAATCACTCGGTTTAGGCCTGCTCTTTTCCTGTTTTTGGTTATTAGATAAAAGTTAGTGAGTTTTTTTGTTAGTTTGTTTGTTTCATTTAAGACTTTTCAAGAGTACTCCTTTTATTTATTTATTTAGTTTGAACAGCATCCACTCGCCCTTCTTCCCTTGTAGTCTGCCTCACCTCCATCCTCACCTATTATTAATCTGAACTCCTGGCAATAAATAACTTTATTTCACCAAGTACATCTGTTTTTTTGTTGCTTCCTTTTCCCTAAATGAACTGGGTCATAACAAGCTGTTGCTTGACATTTCCTGACTTTTAATTAACAACAATGCAAAAATCACAGCTCACATCTGTGTTCAGAGATTAAAATTCTGTTTAGACACGACTGTCACTCTGGATTTATGTTTTATTTCGACTGATCTTAGACTTAATTGATTACAACGATCACATAAAAGAGAATAGCTGCTGTACAACAGTCTGCTTTTGTGGATTTGATCAATACTTCAAAAGAAAACAAACTTTGTTTAATAGCTGGAACACCTAATGCTGGCCTCAAACCAAGTACATTTTCAAACAATTTCACTGTCACATACAAATTTCCAATTTCTGTATGAAATCCTGAAAGTTTTGCTCGGGCTGCAGTTTATCGTTTGTTGTAAAGTGGTCATAAAAGTCTAGTCCGAGGTGTCTCTGCCCTTTTCTCATCTTGAAATTCAGATAAAATTAAACATATTTAATAATATCTGAGGTTTTTAGTCTCAGCTCATGCAAATAGTGACGTTAAATCATTGAACGACCAATAGATGACTCTCTCAAGCACCATCAGGAAACAGGCGACTGGCTACACAACAGTAAACATGGAGGAGATACACAAGAACATGGACGCTCGGTTCTCTTGGACTGTAGAAAAGGAGGAGAAAGGAGTGGAGTTGTGGAGTAAGCGAGTGTCTTCGACGTGTCCTCCCATTTTTACCACGATCGAGTGGAGAAGGAAAAAGAGTAGACAGAAATCGCTACAGACCTCGAAATGCACAGATGTGGCTAAAAGCTGCTTTTGTTTCTGCTCTGTTGCTCAACAGTTTAAATTGCAGGTGCACAATAGAAAATGATCTCAAAATGAGTCTAGTTGTAATCTTGTGACCCTGCGAGATCCTCAGTCTTTGCAAAATCATGAAAACTCTGTGAGTTTTGACACACCGTCTTTAGATGAGAGAGCATGTCAGACTTCAGTCTTTTAACAATGTTTCAAAGTCTTTTCAAAGTTTTGTGTATGATAGGCATAAGTTAAACTTCCTTGTGGCATTACCCTATAGATTTCTACCATTTCTCAAGCTATAAAATCTTCCAGCTCCATTTCTATTTCTATGCAAACGATAGCCTTACATAATGATTCCTTTGAAAGGCATTGAGATTTGAAAAAAAAGAAAAGAAATTAAACACTGTCAGGTTAAACGAGTTAAATAGGCGTACACAGAGCCTACAGGGAGGGTCAGCTGGTGGGACCGTGTTAATCTCTCCATCTTCTCTTCTCTTTACGTTTTTTAGATCTTTCATTCAGCAGATTCACCAGACCCATGAGAAAAGTCTAACCTCCGGATGAACCTGCATCTCACCTCAAATATGACAGCTTACACTTCCCTCTCATCTCCCTGTTCTGCTCTCGCTCTGACACACACAGACAGAGAAGACAGTCACACACACACACACACACTGGAGGAAGACAGTCACACACACACACACTCATCTCAGTTTTCCTCTCATCTCAACACTACATGCACAGCAAAGTTTGCAACTTCTCTCTTCCTTTCTCACTCTTTCTCTATCTCTCTCAGACACACACACATACACACACACAGGGGAGCTTAACTTTGAGAGGAGGCAGTGAGAGGAAAAAGGAGATGGAACAGGGAAGAAAGGGCTGGAGAAATGTAAGATCTGTCACTGTGACCTTTGATGGTGACAAGTGTGAGAGCGCTGCCATACAACTTCTGTCTTTACCTCTGCTTCAGCCCGTCTTCCTCTCTTTCTCCCTGAAATATTTGGATGAAGAGCGGCTTGTGCATGTTTCAAGATGAGAGAGGAGTTGTGTTTTGAAGTGTTGCCAACTAAAGCAGTTCACAGTTTATTACAGATGGTTGTGTATTTTCAGCAGATACACAAAGTCGATGGTTTGGATTGGCTACATTTGCTCGTTATTTTGTTTGTTTTGCTTTTGCACAAGAAAATTTACCCCTAGAAAACAGATTTTAAAAAATGCTGGATAAAGGTTCACTCTTCCTAGGAAATTGTGTATATACTAAATGTTCTGTATTGTTGCTTTTCTGATTCAGTGCACCCTACATACCAAATAATTACTGCTGAATTTACTTCATACACGCTAATTAGGTTTATGTTATTATGTTTTAGCCATTGGTGGCACCAGGGCCTCAGTTATGGGAAATAAAGTCCTCATCTCAACTATGAGCAGACAGAGGATCTTTTTATTTTACCGACATAGACACATGGCAGGAAAGTCACAGGTGTATAATGATAGCTGCATTCCACTTAGTGGAGGTTGTCCATGCTGGTTCACTGTCACTGTCACTGGGACACTTAATGGAATTCAGCCGTCATTACTGTTACTAAGTCCTGTGTGTTTCCTGCAGTGACAGATCAAAATGTCTGCTGTAAGATAGGAAACTATATTATGGTAGCATTTGTTTTCTAATGTCCTCAGACAGATGAGGTGCCACATGTTGGATAACAACTTTTCAACAACAAGAGACAGATTGTGCTGCTTGGAATATACTTTGAACAATCCAGTCAATTTGGAAAGTTGCTGATTTTGTTGCATTTTGTGTGACCTCGGCTGCTTAATGTTCTCTCTCTTTATATTTGAGCTGCTGCTGATGTGTTTTGACTCTTACCCCTAAATTCCACCGGGGTGTCCTTGTAACATCTGGCCAGCACAAAGCTAAAAGCTAAGCAGTGGAACTGTTTAATGTGTAACTCTGGCTGTCTGTGGTTTTCTTGCGGTTGTTTTGTCAAACAACAGCCAGTACTGGTGCTAACACAGTGAGTTGTAGTTTTGTCGAAACTCGTAGTCCTTCAACTTGAACATTTCCCATTGCTCAATAAACAAATTCAAAGTCAGTGCCCCATATCACTATTTTCCAAGTGACTGTAGCTGTAATATGCAGTTTTCTCAATAAAGTTGGGGAAATAAGCTGTCACATGCTGTCGAGGCTTTGGTAATATGGAATTGGGTGTGGTTTTATCTAATCTGGGCTGGAGTTGCTGTTAGCCGTCAGAGAGCAGCAGCAGCCCCGGGGAGCTCGAGGAAGAGACCCAGGGGCAGAGCCGAGCTTCCTGAGGAATAAACGCCCGGAGTCACGTCGGAATCTTGACTGATCTAGAGCCGTTTACCAGCGGGAGGGAGGATGGCTTAGAGTTGTTTTTTTTTTTTTAACTTTTGGGATTAAAAAGTGGATTTATCTTCACTCTCAATGCAGACATCCGCTCTTGTTATTGTAGCCATCTGTGGGCGCCCAGAGCTCTGTGATACTAAGTAAGCAAGGAAGTTGAATTACCTGGTAAGTACTGAAAATATGACTGTTACTTGATTCTGGCTTTGCTTTACTATGAACTAAGTTAGAATAGCCTTGATCCGAACTCTGTTCAGAAAACAAAAGTTGTTTATTTGTCATCTTGTGTCTAGGTCTCAGTCATCTTAGTGATTAGTAGTCTAGTGCTGTGCTGTCAGCTCCAGAGAACGGCCAACCAGGGAGCCTGGTTTGGTTTGGTGACTCCATGGAGTAATTAAGTTGGTGGTTGGAGTTAGATGGGTATCTGATTCTGCAGAATGGGCAAGCTATTGATTACAGACTTTTTGGCTCGTTGCCAGGGATTGCCAATCAAACCGACCATCACTCTTAAGACCATCACTCTTAAGACCCTCTTAGGACCCACTGGTGAGTTTACCTGTGTTTGACCCAGCAGTGTGTGTGTGCTTACAGGCATCAATCGCTACTGTATGTCCCTGCGTAACTGGTGGAAGCTGCACAGCCAACAGCCACTATCTGAACCAGTTTTCTCTGACAAAGATGGTAATGTTTTTTTCTAGTGTTCTTGTCTTCTGACACATACATTACATATCACATTCCCAATTTTTGGATTCAGTATCTTCACTTCAACATGCAGACTGGAGGAGCCAGGAATCAAACCAATGTCCACTTCTGATTAGTGGATGACCTAAAACTATTGGCGCCGAGTAATCAATCGACCAGTCGTTCTTGTTCATATTGTCGGTCATATTGTGACCACTTAGCATACTCTAGCTTACTGTAATGAGTGTTTGGAAACT
Source organism: Sciaenops ocellatus (assembly GCA_033000465.1). Classification (NCBI taxonomy): domain Eukaryota; kingdom Metazoa; phylum Chordata; class Actinopteri; family Sciaenidae; genus Sciaenops; species Sciaenops ocellatus. The sequence goes on along the minus strand of CP136884.1, from coordinate 7,597,718 downwards.
TTGCTATACATTTTTGAAGTCATTGCAAGGTCCATTATGTGTTCCTAACTGTGCACAATATTGAAGAGTGTCATTGCATGGATGGTGGGAGAAAGTGAAATGCTGCCCCCTATTTTTTTGGAGCATGTGGCCAGAATTACACATTGCCACTTAAAGAAGATATGTTCAATTTGTGTAAGAACTGGAAAGTTATGTGACATACCGAGATCACTTTATTAAAACTGAATAATTTGCTATGTATTAATAACAAGAACAAGACAAACAGTCCAAAGTCACACCAGAGGCTCTGTGTGGCTGTACTTTGGCACAGTGCTGAACCAATACACTGCCACTGACTTCTGTCAGTTAGATTTTATATCAATACTGACAAAATACTTTAAGAGGATTGGAACAGCTATACTTTTGACATATTGTACCACACATTCTTTATAACAGCATATTGATATGTAGCATTTTGGAAGTGAGGGCTTTTCCTTGTTATGTGTGTGTGTGTCCCTGCAGATGGAGAGCTTTAAATAGTTCTAACATACAGCCGTTAATGAGCAGCTTTCCCCGTCTGATCTGTTGTGATGTCCCATGCTATTTTAAGAATAAAGCCTTTCTAATAGGCACACATGCAGACATTGATGTTCAGTTATTCATGCTGCACCTTGTCACCAATTAGTGTTTCTCCCAGTTAGATCTAATTCCAGAGACTGTGTTTTCCCAGTTTTTCTATATTTGCTGCTTCTCTTCTTATTCTCAGTGATGTCTTCCTCTGGTGGGTTACACAAAGTCCAAGTAAACCATACATACACAATCATCTCAGGTTAGAATGGTGTCACGATGACAGCGAGCAGTGGTGTGCAACATTGTCATCACCAGAAAAACAACAGCACTGGTTGCTTGTTCAATACTTAAAACAACTGTTGTGTAAGCTTTCATGACAAGAGCTTCTGCAGCCATCGCTGTCTGGATTGTGATGTTATTATACATCACAACACCTCCGCGGAGGTCGTGATCAATGATTGGTTTTGTCAAGTGTGTTACTTTGTCACAAGATGGTTCACAGCCTGACTCATACCAGCAGTCAACACTCATTTCTTTTAATCAGCAGCGACATTTTCACAAAGTAGCGGCGTGAAAGTTCACGCTTTATCTTGGGAAAGTTTAAAGACAGAAAAAAACACCACACAGTCTTTGCTCAGCAAACCTCATTCATGGAAGAAGGCTGTAAGGCAGGGCCTTTTCAGGAATGTTTAGTGATGCAGGCAAGATGTCCAATGGTGCCCATGAGGAGAACAATCTTTTCGTTATAATAATAATTTTGTGCAGGACTAAGGGTGACTAATGGAAGTTGAATGACAATCTCTGGATTTATGACAAGCCTGCTTGGAGAAAGCTAATCTGATATCCCTACAGCCCTGATTATGTTGAGTGCCAATTGGACATGATCCCCTGCCAATGTATTACTTAATGACCTACTTTCACCTCCTGGACAGCACCAACCAATGGCTGACCAACAACTGTAACCCAACGGCTCCTGATATGATCTCCATCAAGGACTCATAATAGCCCTTAATGACACAATGCTCTGAAACCCATTATTTCCAATTTCCACAATGGTTTTTCACTGCATCAAGTAAACTGTGGCACACAGCACAGCACACCACTAGTGCACTTAACCCAGTGGCGAATGCAGTGCAAATCACTTTGTGTCTGAGAGGGCCATAAAGCTTAAGGACACAGAGAACAGAATCTGTGACACAATCTTTATTCAATCTCCTAAGATCTCCTGAGGTATTTAAAGTATCAAACTTGTATTTACAGATGTCCTGACCACGTTTTCAATTATCCAGAGATTATGATTAGGGTTACACATTATAGGGCTGTGTTAAAATTAGGCAAAAATATTGTTTCCTATAGTATTTGTAGCGTTCTGTGGTTGTTTGATATGATACCCATAAAGCATCAGTGTGTATCTGAAGGGAAATAATTGGATAATTTATTCATAATAATGGTTTACCAACACGAGACCAAGACCTACAGTAGCCATAGTTGTCAAAAGGAATTAATGCATCATGAACACTAGATTGCAGGTTTCTTCATTAGCATAAATACATAACACATATAGTGTCCTGCTAACCCAAATACTCACAAACACCCTAAATGTGTATTAATCCCCAGTCTAAAATAGTCCCCAAGAAATGCACAGTTTACTCCTGCTTGAATAATGTTTACTGAAAAGTATAGTGACCGTGAGTCTTGTGTTGCATTTATGAATGGACTTGGAGTGTAACGGACAGGACAGACAAGTCAGAAAGTATTGAGATACAGACGTACACGTTGTTGGTTTTGGTCTTTTAATGGGATTTATTAACAATGATGAAAATGCAGAATAATGTGTTATTCTTTTGTGATTTATCTGTTCATTTTAGTTCAGCTGATTTCAACCATGTTCTACTTTGTTAGACCACATAGAAGCCCTTTCTCTCTTTACTTGCTTCAGGTATAGCATCACTTTAATAACGTCTAGTGTTCTTTCTTTTGCTGCTATCATACATATTTCTGAGCAGTGAAGCAGAACTCCTTCCATGCAGTATATTTTTATCCTCCTTTGAAATTCTGTGCATGCTTCCTTGATCTTTCACTCAGCCCTCCACACTCCGACATACACATTCACATCTCCACCTCCACCTGCACTTCCCAACGCACCTGCACTTTCTCGTCTACCTCCAAACGTATACCCTCTGGAGCAACCCAAAGCAAGCCGGGGCCTAGCCATAATGCCCCCGTTGTTGCCGGCCTGCTGGGTCCAGAGCCTGGGAATAGATTGGATGCCTCCGTTCCCACTCTGTGACACTCATCCAGGCATACCTGCATGCAAGACAATCTCCTAAGAATGTCCAAGCTAGTCTAAGGGGCTGTTGTTGTTTGCTGCTTTGTTTCATGCCATTCCCAGACTACTGCGAGGCCCAAGGCCAGACCTAAGGGAGTATTGGCTTGTCATACAGGAGAGCAGAAATACATTTTTGCTTTGTTTATGAGGGAATTCTCCCGCTCGGTTTACATCTCTCCCTTCTCATTTTTCTTGCAAAATGGCAAAGCAATGTGAGAGCAAATATGATGGACGTTGAAATCCACTGAGAGGGAGGAGAGGCGGAAAAGAAAAAGAAGGGAGGAAAGTGAGGAAGTGGGGGTGGAGGAGGGAAGATGTGAGAAAAAGGTGTACATAGGTGAGGAGTCAGTCGGGAATGGAGAGAGGGAGGGATGCAGAGCGGAGGAAAGATGGAGAGGGTAGATTTTGTCTTCCCATCAGGGTGCTGTCAGGTTTATAAATAACAGTAATCAATGGCTCAGCTGGCTCTGTCCTCTGCACTAATTGCTTTGAGTGCCTAAAAACCAGCTAGTACACTTTTTTTCCAGGACAGCATGGTTATAGAGCTGCCACTGTGCTTTTGTCTCGTCCACCGCTGTTTCACATTTAGACCAGCGTGTTTTTAGACACAGTGGTCATGTGATTAGTTGGTTTTGTAAGTTGCACTTATCTGTTGTGGTCTTGTGCATAGTTTAATGGTTAGAAATGACAATGTGCTCACACAACTGGACACAACTTGATTGGTTTGTGTGCACCAGCTAGTCCAAAATCTGAAATGGACACATGAAAACCCTGTAACCAATTTTCAAAAAAGAAAAAAAAAACAATTCAAAAGTAGGGTGACCATATTTTCAAACCCCCAAGCTGGGACCATTAAGTATATTGCACGTTCATGTATAAATGTATGCCCTTATGTATGTAAGCATTTCATCACGATTATGGCAATTATTTCAGCACTAAGCATACTTTGTAACACCATACATGCCATGAACGCAGCATTTTTTACAGGATACTCTGCAAAGAAAGGACTAAGTGTCCTGGAGGTCTTAATAAAAGACTTTCTCTCGGCATGACAGCTAACTATTATACATACAGGCAGGTTCTGTCAGAAAGAGCCTTCTGAGAAAGAGACTCAGAGGATAGCAACAGCCTCAACAACAACACATTTATTAACACACATACTGACAAGTCAGTGTGGAATTCAGATGCAAGGTGAATTATTATATATATATATATATATAGTTTTTATTTTGGGTAAAATATCTATCTTTGCCCCTGGTCTGAAAACCTCCTGACTGTACATGGAGCACAAAGTTACATAGTGCAAGAACAGACATACAGAGCACAGAGTAGGAAAGACACTATTCACCTGATTACAAGTCAGTGCAGGATCTGAGTTACGTCTGTGGCAAAGTTGGTTAGATTAAGATAAAACTAGAAATAAGTTAAATTAAAAAAAACATCTCGGTTTTGAAAAGTGCCTAAGACTCACTCCAAGCTGGTTGCTCCAGGGCTCCATGCTTCCCTCTGTGCTCCCCTCTGTGTTTTTCCTTCATGCTCTCCGTTTGGCCACTGTTTTAAATTCTCCCAGTGCTCCTGCACACCTGACGCTCATCTCCTTGATCACTGCCAAGTAAGTCTGCACATAGAAAAAGCAAACTACATGCAAAATGCTAAAACACTCAATTAAAACTACACAAATGCCTCGTTACAGGTTGTCTTAGAAAAAGCCCCATTATGGACTGATTCACAACACTCAAGATTGTGTGGGAGTCAGTGTAATCTTCTGAATGGTACTAATAGACTTTAGCAACTCTCTGCTGCACTATATTGGATTATGAAATCATCACTTCACCTTTATTTCCATTTCTTCTGCAGATCATCATCTGAGGATACTAACTTTTCTTTACATCATTACAACATTGAATTACAAAATCTGTGAACATCATTATTATTATTGTTAATAATTATTATTATTTTACATTTAAAAGTGAGCTGCAGATAAGCGTGAATGTTGACTGGCACTCTGCTTGTCTATTTCAGACTCAACTCAAGGACCTGTTGTTTCAAATATTACAATTTCAATATTACAGTAGCTAAGGTTGGACAGGGAAAAGTGAATATGGTCAATTAATAAGCAGCCACAGCTGAAAAGAACAACACATGTAATTTTCCATGCACGTCACAGGAAAATATTGTCTCAAAAACAAACTGATGTCCTCTTGGATTTACTCAGGTGTTGTCAATGCATTAGCATCGAATACATGGCTTGAATGTAGCCTATTGGTGGAATTCTTCTCTTCAACTGTGGTTCAGAATCTTCAAACAGTTGACTCTAATAATGTTACAGCAGCATTAGTGATCGTCTTCCCATAAGGACTCTGGACCCCTTCTTTCTCACAGTTTTTAATAAGAAGGTGGGCTGAATGCCTAGGACAGAAAATGAGGGAAGCGATCACTCATTAGGTGATATGTAGCTCTGCAGGCACCTGGACGACTCCATGACATGAAGTTTTTGGTCCGACGTTTTCCCCACAAACCTCCTTCCAAGTAAACCTAGTGTGAACTCAGCAGATTCAATTCATCTTCACACATACCTCCCATCAGCTTTTGGGCCAGGGACTCGTCCTATATTCCAGCTCTACTTGGCAGGTATCCACTATCTTTGGGCTAACAAGCACATCTCTGCCCATGAACAGAACGGAAGAGCCAAGTCTGCCGCAGTCCTGAACACTCTGCTGGAATTAGTTTTTTTTTTTATCTTTGTATCGCTTATTCTAAAACTTTACAGCATTTAATACTGTTGAAAAGTGTGAAAAGAGTTAGTACAAGCAGTTGTTTTTTCTCTAGTTTGTTTTAGATTTAGTCCTGAGATCAAAATAGATTTAGTCATAATTAGTCAAGCTCATCCATCCAACTCATTTCAGTCCCGTTTAGGCAGAAAGACAAAAAAAAAAGTTATAACTGCATTAGAATCTTTAAAAAAAATCATTAGTTCACTAAAATGTTATTTAGTTTCAGTTAGTTTTAGTCAAGACTGTGACTTTTTGTTTACCTTTTGTGCAGCAGGTACCCGAGCAGCTGTCTACTGGTCAGCATATTTTATTCAAGTCCAAAATGAATAAAATTCTGTAAATTCTGAATATATTCAGCTTGCATGGAGCCATTCAAAATCAACAATTGTTCTTATTTACACAACAGCTGATCCAATTTAGCTGGCCAAGCTACTGACCTTTAAGTTTGGTTAAACCCCCATAAATGAAAAAATGGCCCGTTGTTGTGAGATGCTAATAATACATAATATTACACCCCTGCCTTTTGTAAATTAGTTGGCTTAAGTTGATATGAGTTATTCTGTGTGGCACACTGTAAGGTGTTTCTTCAGATTTCTAGTGATGTGATGCACTGCTGGTGTGCAAACTCAGTGGAGAGGTGATTTGATCGCACAGGAGGAGAAATGTGCAGCCATCCAAGGACAAGATGTAATTGTTTGAGGAAAAACAGCCTCTTTATGTCAAAACTTTTCATTGTAGTTTATATTTTTTCATTCCATTTTAGTCACCTCTTCTTTTATCAGTGATGTGTTTAATGAAATAAGTCTCATTAGTCCCCATGAAGTCAAAACATGTTTTTATCACAGATGTCTAGTGCTATATGTCACCTATACATCAGTATCTGGCTCAATAATGACAAAAAAGCTCATCTTTTTAGTTATTGTGAGGTATTCCTCATGGTTACCCATGGGTTACTGTAAAGACTCATCCTGCACTCAGGGGCCAAAACTAATTTTGCATCCAATGAAACTCTGAAACTCCAATGAGTGCTTCCTGTTTGATTCAGTCCATGAGTGATTTTGAGGGCTGCTACATGCATCTATGGCCGGGCCTCACTGATTACTGTACAAAACCACAACTTTATAACTCTATTCAGTGATTTTGGTGAAACTGGATCATGTTTTATACAGAATATCTGCTGCTTTTCTCTCTGATAGCTTTAGTCAAATGACTTTGGCATAGCTAATTAACTGCTGTTAATTGAATCTGCTGGACCAGTCGGACCAGACCGGGTTTGATTAAAAAGGTGGTTGACAGATTGCTCCATAGCAAACCACTAACTGTTAACTAACTAACCGAAGATTCATCCCGATGATGCCAGGAGCCAAACCCAGCAAGAAAACCACCTTGGTAGGCTACTGTATTCCCTGCCACACTGGCCACTGCTGGTTTTGGAGGTTGTGTTGTTCCGGGTTCACTGGAAGATTGACGGTGACGCTAGCTAATAGCATTATCTGCAATGCAAAGCAGTGAGGGTGGCTACTGTAAAAATATCTGCGACAATTCCCTCCCTATCTGATCAGGATGTAATTATGCGAAAGCCAGTCTGATTTCCATTTCATGGGAACTTGAATAATTTATACATATACAGAATATAAATAACTCGTAGCAGTGCAAATCAGAAATCAGACATATTTAAGATGCTTTGTATAATCAGAAACACTTCAGTTTCTGTAGTGATCTAAAAGTGCTGCAGTTGAGCTGAAGTTGAGAGCTCGGCAAATCTCAACCTTTAACTTCCTCCAGCCATTAGCGATGCAGTCAACAGAAGTTCAAGCTCAGTGGACTGGATGTCTCTTACCGCAGTCCTCCTTAAGACTTATAGTTGACCTGTCTCCTGAAGAGAGTCTTGTATTTTAAGCATATCATCAATTTTTTACAACACAATTGCTGATTGTTTGTTTCAGACAGTAGAGTTCATCCAAGCCTGAATTCCTCCAGCTACCATTCACCTCACATATAAGAACAGATTGGGAACACTGGCTGCTGGTTTAACCTCTCCCACACTGCTATTGTGTTAGAAGTAATACAACTGGGAGAAGGGTTGGGCAATATGACCTAACTAGCACTAGCTACCTGGCTACTTGGCAGGGACAGACTGAACAAAGTAGAATCTGCAGTGTACAGGCGACTCTTATGGCTTAATCTTTCAAACTATCAACTGATGCTAATGCTAACACTGGAGTAAGTATGAATGTGTCTAACACCTCAGAAGTCTTCCTCTGAAATAAAAGCACTTCTTGCTTGACATCCTCTCTAAACACAACAGCAGAGATCTGATATTTATCTGAGCTTGAAGGCTTTCACACAAGTGAGCCCTATGCAATGTTTGTGTGCCGATTGATTTCTTCAGGCATGTGAAGGTGAGCGCTTACTTCCACAGTAAGCACCCAACAGTGCAACGGTTGCTTATGTACTGATCTGTCCTGCTGTCATGGATCAAATCAAAATAAAAAAGAACTAAACCCGTGGGACATCCAGGAGGCTTAGTGGTCTAAACAACGTCTCACATCTTCTTTGTCTGTTGTTCTTTTTTTATTTATTTTCTCTGCAGTTCTTTGCTCTTATTGTTGTTCCTCTTATTTCCCCACCCTCTTGACCTATCCTAACCCTCCTTTCCTCTACTCTCTCAAAGCTATTTCTCTTTTCTACCATCTCTCAAAGGGAAAACTCCACAGAAACCAGTTTCTTTTTCAGAAAGGGTTTGTCACTTTTAAGACTGACCTATGGAAGTCCTTTGTACATAATCAAAGGAAATAAGCATTACTGCCTTTTTCTGCTAGTTCCCTTGTCATTCTTTATGGTGTCAAATTGAGGGCAGGTGGAATTTTAACATGAGACCAACAAAGAACTGCACTGCCTGGACCCACTCTCTGGATTAGTTGGCAGATTTCTTCTAATCACTTCCAGCCTCATGTGCCTCGAGTAGTTTTGACCAAATCACATACTATGATGTTGGTAAGAAATGATGCTTTAGATTTGCTGCAATGAGAGCTCAGTCATGCATGAGTGTTCTCAGTGCCTGTTTAACACCCAAAGTGCTGTCTATCTCCAATGAGGCTTGCCAGTTTGGCTCATTGAAGGGTGTGCTTCGTGTCTATGTGCATGTGTTCATGCTGGCATAGCACTAAAATGAAGTGAAACCAACTGTGAAGAGATGACTAGACATGCCAGGTAAGTGTGTTTGAGTTTGAGTGTGGCTGATGGTGGTTTGACAAGATGCATGTTAACCTTAAGTGTTGCCGAGGAACTTTTTGTGTGAATGCGAGCTGTTTCCTGGTGCCGATTAGATACGAGCAGGTCTTGAGAAGGTGAAACCAGACGCCCTCCTGACAAACTGACCTACAAGGTTTTTATTGTGAACAGTAATTCGGATCCCTCTTATTAAAATCTATTTGGGCAATAGTGGCCTTTCCTTAAATTTCAGATCATCATCAACATCCACCATTAATTGATGGAGGCTCCTCACGGCTACGTAAAAACAGACAATAAAATAAGTGTGCAGTGATTTTCCAGGCTTGTTTTATTGTTCATGTTTTCATAAATTCTTCATGTATTGACAGCAGAAAATCCAGATTTACGACTCAACAGTGACTGAGAGTAAGCTGCTGAACAACACTGCATTCATAAACTTTGTTGTTGGAAGATAAAAGACCCGTAGATGTCAGCGATGATCAGAAAGCTAACATGGTAAATGATGGTAAATGATGCCTAATCATTTAAGGGTAGTAGCAGCAGCATAAGCATACCGAGTATGTCCGTAATCCATTATAAGTAGTATGATAGATGAAAATAGCTCTGTTGTGGTATATTAATCAAGTTTTTCAGCAGGAGTTGAGTTTGAGGTTTTCTATCTAACCACATTTTTTAAATATGTATAAGACTGTGTCATTTAGATTTAGATTGAGGGCATGGATTAGACCAGGAACATCAAAGCTTCATATATTTTGTATTTGAATTCAGAATAAGTCTTAAATCAATAAGAGCATCTGGAATTGGTCCAACATAGACTGTAGCCTGAAGAAGGCCTGGTTTTCGGTAGAGACGGTTGGATACAAGATGGTATCCATAAAAATGGAAATGGTAATGTTGGATGTGAAAGATTTTTTTAAAGCAGGGGGAATAATACGACGACTTGCCAACGACTTGACCTGACAATAACAGCCTGAACTCTACCAGCTTTGAACCAGCCGACCCATCAGAACAAATGGAAAGCAGCTTATTAAGCAGATCTACACAGAGTGCAGTATAATGTTGCTTTTAATTAAACTAGGTGTCATGCACAATTAGCCTGGCATCATCAGACAAATTGTTCATTTTTTTTTAACCAACCAGCCAACCACAACCAATCAGCCAACCACATGCAAGTTTGGGTGGGGCCTTGAAAGTTTTCAAATTACAGCTAAATGACTGAATTAAAAAGGTGTCTAAATAAATAGAATATTGTTAACATCATTCTTCCACAACTCTAACTTTTGTTTCTCAGTACTTTAGGGGCCCAGTATTTACAAAAATACATATACTATAATATATACTGGGCTAATTTAACCCTAAACTCCAAAATGCCTAATATTTATTTGCTTGTTCGCCATAATCGTATTTTCTTCCATTTCACCTGCAATTTATTACCAGTAGGAACCAATAAGTATTTTATTGGTACCTGATTCATACAATGGAATCACACCGTACACCGTAGGCTGTCTTGAAATGTATTAACAAAGTTTGCAACACCATCTATAATGGATATTGGCATAAACAATCAGCCCTCAGTAACTGTATAAAATGTCTGGTCTGACCCTTCAGCAGGATGAAAACACCAAATGACCCAACAGAAATACAAACAGAATAACTGCTGAAAACATTTGCTGTAGAAATCATTGAGACTGATTTATTGCCTGCTGTTTAACATCCAAAAGAACACAGAGCCCTCGTGTTAATTAGAGCTCAGTAGGATCATGTACCATAAAATGAACCCTCAATGAAGAATTACTGTTGAAAGATCCAGATCCCGAGCCAAGTTGTTTCATATAGTCCTCCTTGGAGGAGCGAACGGGGATTCAGAGGAAGTCAAATCAAAAGAGAACGGTGCGGCCAAAGAGCCGATGAACCGCGAGCCAAGACAGATTTTGTTGGGATAAAAACAATTAGCTGTGAGAAGATTAGAGAGGACAATTAGCGGTGAAATGGTGCTTTTATTCAATGACATTAGCAATAACAAAGAAGTCTTGTGGCTGTTTATTTAGCATAACAAAGGCTACGTAGAGTGAGCCAAATAATGCAGGCTGGCCAGACAAAAGCAGTCCATCAAAACTCATTAGAAAGAGACACATTAGGAATTTATAATGCTTGGTTATGATGTTGGAGGAGAAAGAATGGAGCTCGGAAAGTAAAGGATGTGTTTATTGTTGGAAAATTCAAATGTTTACTTATATATTTATAACAACAATATGGTGAGATGGTAAAAGACCCACTTTGTATTCTACAGAGAGAGACATGGCAGCTGATCCCTGGCGTTATTATTTATGGCTTTCACCTCAGCTATAAATGGCACGATCTGCATGGTGTTTGCTCCAAAAAAAAAAAAAAAAAACGGTAATGCCACCACCTGTAGACAGATACAAGAGGTCAGGAGGCTAATGTCAGCCAGAGCTTGTATAGTTTGACACAGTAAATCTTGTCAGAGGGGATAAACACTATCTCTCAGCGCAGTGACAAGCCCTCTTTGTCTCAGAGAACGTGAAAGTCTCATGAAAACTTTATTATTTATCTTCTCCTCCACCGCTTGTGCCTAAAATGGAGAAAAGGAAAGATTGAGCAACACAGGAAAGGAAGAGGTTTAGGGCCAAACCGCTGCAATAAAAGTGATGTATGAGACGTCATTCAGTGATTGGCTCAATACATCACCCTCAAAACACAAGCACGTGTGCGTGCACACACACACTCACTCGGCAGTGCGGTGAAGTACGCGGCGGAGTCCTGTCTGCCTGTAGGCTAATAGATGCAAGATAAAATAAGAACTTCGCAAATATGGGATAGAGCAATCCTTTATTGGACTGTATTAGCTCCACCAGCATACACACACACTCACCTGCTCTCTCACACACACAAGCACACAGACATTTTTTTTTATTTTTTATGTGTGTTAAATGGAACTTTTCTAAAGCTGGAAGCGCAGGAGCATTAAGGGTGAGAATAAGCAGGTGGTAACGAAGTGGGATAACAGAGATGGCAACCGCTCTGATTGATGTGTCTATTGGTGCTCACTGATGCTTGATGCTTCCAATGGCGCTTATGAACCTCCTCAAAGTGCAGAGGTCTGAAATCCGGATGGCGTACGGCCTCACTGCTGTGGAATAATAGATGGATTCTTCCTTTGTTTTTTGCTCTGTGTTCGTCACAGTGAAGTCTGTCCTCAGATCAGACACTCAAAACAAAAAAAAAGCTGTCTGTGCAAGTGATGGTAGACAAGTGTTTCTGTTATTTGGTTATGTATTCACTCCTCAGTTCATTAGTTTGTCCTCAGCGTTTGAAGACCCGAAGAAATGTTTGAAGAAATGTTAAGTGTCCTACTTTTATAGACTCTTGCGGTGCAACATCATTTTTGTCCACTGATCATGTGCAACATTTCAGAAACAATTCATCAGATTCTAATGAAACATGGGCAAAAACAAAAGAATGCATCTGACTGTTCCATTTTTTAGCTCTCTTGGGACCAGATTTACTCAGAAAATGTTGCTGCGCAGTTGCGCATTGCTGCGTTCATTGGATTTGCAGCTGCATTCTGCATGCACAGACAGAAGCTCATTACAGTCAGCTGCTGGACTGATCCTGGGACTGCTCAATATACACACACTGCAAGTGAAGGAGAGCTCATAAGTGCAGTTCAGCTGTGGGATTTCTATGAGATTAACTGAACTCAGAAAAGATTACAAAACATTTACTTTGGCCATGGTTCAACTCCGTCTGAGGAGAACTGTAAAACAAACAAAAATATTGTGTTCATTGAATTGTGATGTTCAAATCGTTAACATATATCTAATTAGAGGGCAAACATGTTCATGAGGAACAAAAAGGAGATGAAGTGACATAATAAAATTAAAGAGAGAGAGCAGGTGCTGAGGTAAATGTAGCTAGATTCACACTTAACAAAAGAAAAGTTTGGTTACAGTCTGTAGTAATTTTACAGTTTTTCAATAGTCAAGCTCAAATTCAAGTTTCATGAACACAAATCAATATTCATTTGCATTATGGTTATCAGATTGTGTTCATTAATTGCTCAATTTTTCTTGTTGTCTTCTGATCTGCGCTGTGTTCACACCCTGCAAAGCTAACAGTTGCAAATTGCGTGACCTCTGTAAATCCAGTGAAATACATAATCAGCTTCTGTTCACATGTCTTCTCTAATTATTTGCACAATGCTGCCTTAAATGCAATCAGAAGAGATGCACACACCTTCCAAAAGCTCACACAAATGATGCACAGACTGTGACTTCAACCTGGTATAGCTGATGAATGAATTTGAATGTAACGAACGTATTTTGTAATAACGTTATTTGAAATGCATAAAGTAAATCCACTCCTGAGAATTACCACATCAGCATTAATGACAGCAAAACTTAAATCTATTCTTTCAGTCAGGTGGGCGAGTTCAGTTTCTACATGTCAAGTTGTCTAGAAACGTAAATTTGCATGGATGACCAACAGTAGAATTTTTAACCTCTTTATTTGACCACAACATGAAGTGGCATACAAAGAAACACGGACTTTAAGGGCCGATGTAAGGAAGAGTGAACAAAATAGGATTTTAAGATCAGATGATATCATACTGCAATACTAAAAGAATAAATTAAATAGAGTGTCCTAATAGCTGAATTCTGAAAGAGCAGCAGGAAGTGGAAGCTATGAGAAAGCTATGAGGGAACTATTATCTTAGCTAAGACAAATATATTCACATTGTGAGATTTATGTTTAAAAAAAAAAAAACGTGTTAACACTTTTAAATCAGGTGAGTCTCTCTTACTAAATTTGTTTTCAAAGGTGTGCTGAGACGCATCATTCACTGGAGTTAACGTTATTTTTTGCAAACCCTCTACACAGTAATTTGGCCCAGTGGTTCTGACTACCTCAGGAGATTTTCCTTGTCACCGTCACTGAGTGCTTGCTCATGGTGGGAATTCTTTGGGTCTCTGTAAATAATATTATAAAGAGTGCGGTCTAGACCAAATTGAATTGAAAATTGAAAGCTAGGCTTGGCTAAGGCTGTTTTTCAGCTGGGGAGAAGGACTGCTGACCTGGACTAGGGGTATAATCAAATGGTGGAAAGAACACCTCGAGGACCTCCAGAACCCGACCAACATGTCCTCTGCGGAGGAAGCAGAGTCTGAAGCCTCGGGGGAAGCTTCAACCAAATCCCTGGCAGAGGTCACAGAGGTAGTCAAGAAACTCCTCGGTGGCGAGGCACCAGGTGTGAATGAGATTGTCCCTGAGGTGCTGAAGGCTCTGGACATTGTTAGGTTGTCTGGGCTGACACACTTCTTCAGTGTTGCGTGGAGGTCGGGAACAGAACCTGTGGAGGGGCAGATGTGGTGGTGGTTCTCATTTTCAAAAAAGGGGGACTGGAGGGTGTGCTCTAGTTAATGGGGTTACTTTATGCACAAGTAAACTTTGAAAAGTGGGGAAAAAAGATCTTGAATATCCCATGATATCATTTCCCTCTAAAATGAACATCAAGGATTACAAAATCTACATAACGATGATAAAAAATCCAGTAAGGAATCTCCAGCGTGCTGAGAGGCACCGCCACTGTCTGCTGGGTGGAGGAGGTGCTGAGTGTGGGTGGGGTTTGGGTATGGGGGAGGGGGGTGGGTGGGTGACTCATGGAAGACACTTGAAGTCGCCCATCCTGTTGGCCTTGCCCTTGACGCTGACAGTGCTGCTGCCCTTGCACTTGAAGATGTCAGATTGCCGTGTGTGGATGTGTGTGTGCGAGCAGCATCGCTCGGCTGGAGTCACTTAGATGGCAGTCACCATGACAGGGTCAGCAAGGAGGGAGAGCACTGACACTGACATCACTCGACCTCTGATGACCGCTCTATACACACACACACACACACACACACACACACACACACACAAACAAACACAAACACACATGCGTGCTTCTTGTTCAAACACATTCAGACGAAGTTATACAGGACCGGAGTTAACTGATTAATGGCGCCATTTTGGATTGGATTTGAGATTTAGACTCATAAACATTTAAAATCTCAGAAAAAACATCAGAGTTTATAAAACAAAAATTTTTTTATGTCAAATGGTGACTTATTCTTTTTGTTATGGAGTCGCAGCAACAAAGACGAGACATTTAAAGCGGTGGATCATGAAACCTCCCAGATCAATAATATTTCTGTAACTTTATAAAGGTTTAAATAATTTTAAATAGAACGACTGTTCACTGTGTTCGTGCTTTGATGATAATTATAAAATCAAATGAAAAGGTACAGTTTGGTCCCAGAGCAATTTTGTTTGATGCAGTTACAATAAAATGTTTTCAGTCAGGCAAATTAAAGTCTGAAGAGGAAAAAGACGTGGAAGGATTTGGAGGCTCAGGATAAGTTTTTGAGCTCTGCGTGCTTCAGAACTTACTGATGTGAATGCTGCAGTCACAATATATCGTACTGTTATTGTCAGGGTGGGTTTGGGTTAAGGGTCCTACTTACTTTGCATAATTTAATTCCAGATATTTAAATTCTATTAAAGGCTATTTGTTTTGAGCCTTCTGCTTGGTTGCACCAGAGACTCCTGGAGGCTAAAGAGGTTGTCACGGGTCAGTGGGTTGCACCCAGTCGGCATACCTGAAAGGATGAAGGCATTTAGAGACTTATCTGCCACGCGGGATGGCTGTTTGAAAGTCTCATATCCAGGAAGATAGCTAAACAAAAAATGAGGTTTGATTTGATTTAGTGTGATTTCACTTCCTTTCTGAATCCTTTGAAAACAAGATTGAGGTTCCTCCCGCTTACTGAATGGACATGCAGCAGGTTGCTCGCACAGGATCATCTTTTCAATGTAACATGGCCTGGAGTCAAGGTAGAAATTGTAAGCTGTGGAAAAAGGTTTCCTGGTTTCATTTCAGCTTTCAGGAGACACACCTGGGATCAAACAGCAAATAGCACAAACATAACCGCGCACCAAACAGATGTCATACAGTTTCCCAGCTTATTTCATCATCAAGACTGAAACAACACTATAACAGAGACAGATATGTGAGTCCTTGTAAAATACTGAACACCGAGATAATGTAGATAGGGTAAAAACTCAGAATAAATGCATTTGTGATCAGTGGGTGTTAATATTAACCACATTAAACTTAATGCATCAGATTTTATAGGCAGATAGACATTTCATATGTAAAATGAATCTGTAAAGGTACTTGATTCTATACTGAATCTGTAATACACACCATGGCAGTGTCGCGCGTTCAACAAACGATCATTTCACATCTGAGTTAGCAACTCTTGCTGAGGTCGCAGCATAAATGAAGCCCTTTTTAGTGCCTGTTGCCTGTGCTACCAGCTCATCCAGCAGGAAAACACTGCACAGCAATGGTCAACCTTATCGTCGACGTTCATGCGATTAAACGCTGCAGAATTGTTGAGTATGCAGATGGCGGCATGGGTTTTATCCATAACAACAAACTCTGGCCAGTGCTTCAATTTGTAAGGTTTAGGCAACAAGACTATTTGGTTAGTTTTAGTAAAAGATTGTACATTACAACATCAATCTGCTGTAAGTTGAGGAGTTACATGACTTACAATAATTCAGTGTTAACTTTTTGTTTCACATGATACTTTAACAGCAGTCTCCATGGTGAACGTCCCGGTTTGACCCATCTATCCACCAAAAATCTAACTCCATGTGGACTTTATCACTCCTTCATACATGTGTGTACAACATGTAACACTGACATGGTGTCCTCTTGTGGATTCGCTGGTCTATTACACACTTTGGCCTAAGACTGGGCTGAATAGTCATAGTGGAGTAAAAGGTTCAACATGTTTCATGCATTATATGAAGAAACATATCAGTGTTGTCCAATGAAAACTAACCCAAACATCTTTCAGAAGGATGAAAAAACTCTTTTTCTCAGAAACGAGCTCACAAAGTCAACCTAAAACACTTTAATGAGACACATTTAGCAATAACATTATTTATCCAAAGCTATCCTCCTTCTATCTACACAGCATGTCTGCTTCGATTGGCAGGTGGGTGCTGTTACAGGTGACTTGTCTGAGCACCCTGGTGTCATTCAGCCCACCACAGCTCCACGTCTGTGCCCATTTTTAGATTAGCCGAGAGGCGGCAGAAGCAGGACTGTCAAGATGGCAGAGGCCAGAGCCACCACACTTTGAGCTTCACAACGGCTCAGGATCCTGTGGGTGACATATCATTGGTCAATAAGATTCAAAATGCTGACTGCAGATGGAAGAGAATATGCACATTTCATATAAGTCAAAATCATCCAGCAACACTTTGAGTACTGCTGAGAACAAAATCTGCACCAACACACCTCATCAGAATATTGTCACATTAGTTAATCTGAGTTATTTGGTGAAATATATCATTATGTTTGACTTTGTCAATATTGCCCAGCCTTAATGCTTCACATTTATTACACTGTGTCCTTGCAGGTGCACTCTGACTGACGGAGCTCATGAATAGCCTTTGAGTACACCTGGAGTAACATTAAGTTGAGGAATAAGAATGGGCAGAATTTCAAAGGTGATAGATTGCTCTCTGTAAGAAGTTTCACTCAATAGCCTTTACTCCAGAGCAGGGCCAGACACCATTATGGCTTATAGAGTGAAGTTATCGCCATGGTTATCATTCTAGATGTTAATGGACTTTATATGGAGAGAGAGACGGCGAAGACACACTAATGTCCTCCTCTTCATTTTTAACCTTGACCTACCTATCATGCTCGTGAGGTAACCACCGCCACGGTAATGAACACACACACACACACATACACACACACACACACACACACACACATGCATACACACACATAGAGAAAAGATGAATTCTGCAGAGGAGGTCATTTATAATTAGTTACACAGCACGACAGTAGTCCTGCTCCGCCACACACAATCAAAGAGAGCTCGCAGTTTACAGCATCCACTGCATGTACAATAGCAATCAGTATTCAAGACAATCAAGTAATCACATTTTTAATAACACATCCCCCATTGGGGGATGGTGTACAGCAGTGTAGGCTGAATATTAGATAATGAGCAAAAAATGGATAAAAAGCAACCCGTTATGCACACATTTTAGTTCATTGCACTTTTAACGCCACAGTTTTTCCCCCCAGCAGCAAGCAGCAGTGTGCGACTGTCAGAGAGTGTGACAGCTCTATACCTCGATGCCAGCAGTGAGACAGGTTGCCACAGAAAGCCTAGAGAGAGCTGCAGGCTAATGCGCAACAGCAGCAGTCGACGCTGGAACTGTGGCCCTCTTTGTTCCTCCAAGCAAGTCTTGGAAAACTTTGGTCCCACCTCCCCCTGTCCATAGAAGAGTCTCAGATCATTCTTAGAAAGAAAGCCACACCACCTGCTCCACCTCTGGACACGTTTACTTTATTGAATAAGCCCGGTGCTTTGAAGTGCTTTATTTGTTAATTTTATTATTAAATTAGTCATTATTATAACTCTGTCTGTGGGCCACTCTTGCCCAGTGTGTGCTACAATAAGCTCATGCCAAGCGTGTAACAAGACAGGTCCTGAAGAACTGGATGAGTGGTATCAGAAATGGATCACACATTACTTATGAGTCTGTTTCACCTAATGAACTCCTCATACGTATTATATATCATGTAGACTCTGAATAATGACATGCAAGTCATAAAATAACTAACCTGACTTAACTAAACTAGTTTAAATAATCATGTCATATAAGTCATTTTCTGATAATTAATATATTATCAGAAAAAATGTATAATATATGAATAAATTATAATGGTTCAAACTACTTATACCATAAAATATTGGCAACTCAAGATGGATGCATCAAAAAACAAAAACATAGACCTGAACCGGTCCACAAACAGTAGTCAACAATGAATCACTATTGCTTCAAATAAGGTGCTTGTTGGACTGTCTAACAGGATCTGAAGTCCCCTCCTCTCACACCTCTCTGACATTGGAATTCTGTAACGTTTCGGCAATCAGCAATCCTACTTCATGCAGTGATTGGTCAGGTGTGCAGAGGTGTAAGTCAACAGGATTTGAACTTTTCTCTAATGCTTTATTATTATTTTTTTTTTCATTCACATAACAAATTTTGGCTTTAAGGGGCCATAACCGCTATAAACAGTTTCAACCTTAGGCGTGGTCAGACGACACAGCATACGATCTAGTTTGTTTCAAGCAAACTATTTCCAATGACTCGTTGCATTGTCTCTAAACAGTTTTAAGCCTGCACAAAGTTTTGACAACTTATCCAGCTGTGAACCTCATATTTAAACAATTTGACAGTTTAGAGTGACGTGTCCCCTAAAGAGAAACAATCTATTTATGGAGCGATGTGATTCATACCATGAGGTGGGAGAGCAATCCAAAATGGCTGTAAATGACTGAGTATGTGGAAAAAAGTCTAAAGTAGTTTAGGTTTTTGAGGAGACATGGTGCAGATCGTCTCAAACCACAACGGGAAAACAATGAATGATAGGGGAAAAATAATTAGCACATTGTCTGTCCAGTTCAGTCATTTTGATTGATTTTTGATTGTAACCAGTTGAACTGAGAGCAATAGCAATTCAGAGCATGGTGGATTAGGGTGTAAGTCAGACTCTGTTCAGGTCCTTGGGTCTATGTCTGCTGGAGTCTGCTATACCCCGAAGACCTCTACAGTTGCAAAGCTGATGGGCTCCACTTTGATGACATTCTCCAACATTAGCGCTTTTCGAGGTCATGTACTGTACATTTGGAGTGCCACATTTGGCAGTTGCAGTTGAAAACCTCAGACGCTGTCAAGAAATGATTTCTAAAATATAACTAATCTAGGGCATGACCAGAACAAGTGTGTCAGACCTCCTGGGCACTGAGAACATCCAATCGAAGAACACGCTGGCCTCTGGGTAAATTTGGGTCGATAAAGTTTGTTAAAGTGGACTCCCCAAACTCTCCTCCACAGCAGCAGTCCCTCATGTGTGGTCTGTGCAGTGGGTATACTTCCAATGTTCCTGTAGGAGTTTGTGGAGCGTCACTAACAAAATAAGGAACAATTTGATTTGTGAAAGTTAAGAATGATGTTTCTCTTTCTTTATACAGACACCTACAATTCAACAGCCGGGGATGGAAAACGTATATGGAGCCTTTGCCTTTTTTATTGAACAAACATTGACAAAACAAAATGTACAGATAATAGGACGGACGCAGTGACACAAACAGTGTTATCATACATACAGTATATGGGGGGGGGGGCACAGCTCCCCAAAAGAGACCTGAGCTTGAACAGAAGCCAAAAAAAAAAAATCACAAAAAACTGATACAGAACCATGAGCGTTTATAAAGCTGCAACAAATGACATAAGGCGTATTTAAGATCATGTCTTCTCATCTGTCATTTCAGATGTGTGTGTACATTTAAAATGACTCTGCTCTTTAGTGTCAAACTACTTATTCTCAATGACTGGTTGGTCTATGCACTGTTGGATGCTGGAACAACCCCCCTGCTTCCCTCTCATCACTGCTGCCGTGTGTGAAAGCTGAGTATCTCCTCTGTCCATTAGCATGTAGTGGACACTATACTGCCCTTCACAATCACACACCTTTTTTGAAGCAGCTCTCTCATTTATGCAAGCCACAAAAACATGGTACCTTACTGCTCAGTTTATTCTTATTTTGTTTTGTTTTTTTCTCTTTGTAATATTTGATAGTCTGTCATGCTTTGCCTCGTTTTGGAGCTGTCCATGGTTCTTACATGTTCTGATGACGTATTGTCTCAGAAATAACCATGGAATAAGATTATATTTGATATTTAAATATTAAATACATTCTGTATTTCATCTGTATGTTGTTGCTGTTGTTTGTATACATGCAATGGTTTCTTTCTTTATTTCTTTATTTATGTAGTTCTTTATTTTCATTTGCTGAAAAAAAGAGAAGAAAACTCTAAGTACTCTATTTCAGCCTGTTTTTACTTAAGACTGATTAAACCTGTAAAGAATTGTCTGTATTGTGACACAAGTAAAAATACGGTGGGCCAATGCACATTATTAAATAATTAAACTTGATTTTATAGATTGTATATATATGTGTGTGTGTGTGTGTGTGTGTGTTTGCTGAAGGATACATTGTGGGGACAGGCATACCATTAAATTTGTGGATGATTCTGGCAGCGTGCGTTTACTCCAGGAGCTGGAGTGTGGCCCTGTAGTAAATGACTTTGTCAACTGGTGCTACTACTTGAAGCTGAATGTCACTAAAACAAAGGACACGGTCGTTGATTTCAGGAGAACAAATCCCTCCGTGGATACCACCATCAGAGGACAAAAAGTGGTCGTTGTGGAAAGTTACAAGTACCTGGGAACAATCATTGACAAGGACTTGAGTCTCAGTGAAAAAACAGAGCCACTCTGAGAGCAAAAGAAAAAAACAGACACTTTAATTTCCTACAGAGGTATAAAAGATTTCCATTTCTTAGAAAATTAATGAAAATATACAAATCTTTCTTTCAGACTGTTGTAAAAAAGTGTAAGATGTTGATGAAGGTAACCAGTATGAATATTAGTGAGCAGCACTCCTCACTCTTCAAAGAGTCTGGAAGAGGCAAACATAAATGCCGGTGATACCTGCCGTGCATACAGTGTACAGTGTTTGAGCTACTTCCGTCAATGAAAAGACTCCTCAGGACCAGGTCCAAGACCAGGACCAGGACCAGAGGCAATTTTTTAGAAATCACTTAAATGAAACTCCAGCAACTAATTTGCACGCTTTATAGTTACCAAAAAGACCGTGTCTGTCTTATTGTTTTATTATTTTTGACTTGTTCTTATTTGCCAGTTGTACCTGTAGTCATTTGTTTTTACTCACTGTTTTCTTTTTCTTTTACACTTCCGATGGATGAGTCTGCTCTGGTGTGTCTGGTGTGTTATTGTCATGCTGCAAGTCGAATTTCCCTACGTGATACAAGGCTGAACTGAACTGGATTTTTTCTTCTTTTTTTTTTGACAGACAGTTGGAAGTTTGTTTTTTTTTCTTTTTGTGCTGAATAAATGCATCATATTTGAGAAGCTGACCATATTTGTTTTAAAAAGATTCATTTAGTATTGTAACTGGTAACTTCTGGTAAATCCCTTAAATAAATGTAGAGTAAAAAAAATACAGTAATTACTGCTCAAATGTTCTATGAAGTAACTAAATGGAAATACTCAAGCACAAGTACAAGTAAAAATACAGTTTTAAAAAAAAGTCATTCAAAGCCACATGATTATGCCACTGCCTATATTTTATCATGACATCCATTCCTAAAATGGTGTTACCCAGTATATGATTAAGTGTTCACATTAGGAGTACGGGGTGATTTCCTGGATCAAATACGTGAGATCCTGTAATTTAACAGCATGTGGTCAGATCATCCAACGCTGTCACCTTGTGGCAGAAAGAAAAAACTGCACTAAATGTGCATGTGGGAACATAAAAAAGTCATCATTACAGACCTCCCCTGTCTGTGTGTGTCTATGTGTGTGTGTGTGTGTGTGTGTATAATGATAACGCCTTCTGGAAAAGTTCCTGGGAGAACCTTTCTCACAGGATCAGACTGGGTAACAGAGGATGTGTTTTTTAAGTCCTTCCTGTTGATTAAAGAGATTGTGATATTGATATTTAGCCTTACATTGGTTCATGCATTTGTAACTGTTTTGTCATTCATGTCTGCGGTACGATCAGTCGGGTTGCAGCAGCAGCTCAAACCTCAGCACTCCTTATAGCAGCATATTTCGGTGGGGGTTTGTATGTGTGTCACAGAGACACCCTGTCCTCTCTTTCACCCCGAAAAACAGAAATACTTCCTCTTCATCTTGCTCTTCCTCTCTCTCTCTCTCTACCCCGTATCTCCCTCCGCCTCCACCCGGCTTTGATCCGCCCCTGCAGCCACGCTGGAAAGATGACAGAGCGAGGAAAGAGAGGGTGGAGAGGGAGGGAGAGAGAAGAGAAAGAGATGACAGCCCCTCAACAAGTGTGGAGCATCAGGAATGAAGAGAGAGAGAGAGGGAGAAAAAGAGGAGAGTGCTATTCTGATGATGAGCTTCTCACCATGGGAGAAGGGGGAGACATATACAGCATCAAGAGGCGCCTGAGCTGGGTTAAGCATGAACCCGTTCACCGCTCTGTTTTCACACACACATTCTGGGTTAACTGTCTCTGTTTACCCTCAGTCTAGATCGCCTGCTGCCCTTGTTGACACCGCAGACTGTATAAAAAAAGTGGACGTAGACTCCGGGCCTGAAAAATGAAGCCAATGCAGTGAAGCAGAGTGCCTTAAACCTGCATTATTTTGGTGGACAACAGGGGGATACTCCACTGGTTTCAACAAAATGTCAGATTTAATATAAGCTTATGAGAAAATTAGTCTATCTCTCACTTGAGTTATTACCTCAGTAAACAGTTTGCTCATATATTTATGAGCTCAGTCATTACTTTCAAGTCTTCTTCCGTGTGTTGTGTGTGTGTATGATGATATGTGTTTTTCAGGTGTGCAGTGTCATGTAACATGGAGGTGTTGTGCACAGTGTCTGATGTTGAGGATGGAGAATTTAGGTTGATACAGGTCAATAGAGCAACCAGTCATCTGCATAGAGACTGATCTTGCGATGTGTTAGGTGTTTGAATTCCTTTGATATTGATGTTTTGGTGAATGGCTGCTTATAAAAGCTCAATGAAGATGATGAATAGAATTTTAACCCGATGAATTGTGGACGTATCCATGTTTGTTGTTTTGTTGTTAGTCTGAAGTTTTGTTTTATTTCACTTGACAATTTGTGAAAAAGTTGGACTATGGTCCTAGAGTGTTCTCTTGATATTGGTGAATCAAGTGTTTCTATTTGTTCCTTGTTATAAAAAAGGAAGGAAAGTCTGTAATATTAAGAAATGATTTTGACTAGTGTCATTTTCTGTTGAATACAGGTTTTCATCAATCTTCCAATTTTTTTATTTCTTTCATCAATTTTTTATTTTTTTTATTTTGATTTGCCAGGTAGATTTGGATTTACTAGCTCTATTGCTGTACTCAAACTTTTCACGTCCAAGCCTATCATGTCTGTTTAATTCAGTTGTGTTTTCTTGGTTCATTTTGTATTTCCTCTGATTGAGTTAATCTCTAATTGTTTCATTTTCTGTTCCAATTTGGCTTCTTAGTTCTCTTTCCTTTTTGTGGGTAGAAAAGTAGATTATTTTTCTATGTAGTACCGCTTTACCTCTTTCCCAAAGGAGAGTTGGTGATGTCTTTGGAAAATCATTTATTTCTTGGGAGAATGCCCACTCTCTTTTAATATAGCTGTCAGATTCAGTTTAGCAGGGATGAGTTAAAGCATCATCTAGTAATGGGTTTGCATGAATGGTATTCCATATTAGTGATACAGAATTATTTTCACTGATAGTAATGAGGTGAATCTGTAAGTCTGAGATATATTATTGAGTTGCTGGTTAAGAAGAAGTCAATTCATAAATACAAGTGGTGAGAAGAATGAATATTACCTGTTATTTGCGTCTATCACTAAGACCAAAATTACTCATGAGTCACTTTATCATTCCTGTTGGAAGTGATAAAGCAGTTATATCTTTTGATGGATCAATAACTGTGTTCAAGTCACCTCAAATTATTATTGGGCAGTTGGAGAGAAGAAAAGGTTATGAAAAAGTGACGTTTCATCTGTTTTACTTACTGGGTTATTATTAACAGAGACTATTAATAAAAGAGACACCTCACTGAAGAGTCACTTCCTGTATTTCTGTCATGTCGGTTTGAGAACAGCAGCAAGTCCTGAGTCAGTTGACTCTAATGGGAAAACGTGAGCTCAGATTATGAGTGATTCTTTCTCCTCACAGACACTGAGGTAAATGTTGAGCTCATTTTTCACAACCCACATATCTTGTACATGAACATCCTGACACTAAAATTATGTTTTTCAGACAAAGAAATCAGGAGAAAATTAACTTTATTGGAGACCCATATCAGTCTAAGCAGCAACACACTACACAGATCTCTTGTCTCTGTCAGTGCTGAGTCGTCTGTCTATTTCACTAAAAATGAGACGATAACAACTAAAACTTAAATAACTTTTTGAACTGTCTCTGGTACGACATAATCTGCTTCAATCTATCCACACAATGTTCATAAATCTTCCAAATGAGGTTTGGGCACCTTGGCCACTTAGGAGACAGGAAGTGTATACCATTTCATATCACTGCTGAAGATTGGAATGTGTTATCTTCTGTTATAGAGCATCTTTGTTAAAAATTATTTATAATAACAAATATTCCTTCAGGATCTACGATTGTAGTGTTTTGGACAGATGAGATTGTTTTGTTGACTGAAATAGACAGACCTCTCCTCTGCTATTTTACTTTATTAGAGTCTGATGTGGTAGGTGAGTTTCCTGTATGAGGCATACATCTACATGTAGATCAATTTGTCAACTGAATTGACTGCTTTGTTTTTCATCCTTAAGGAGCTTGCTGATGGGTAATTGGTTTTATCATATGGCAAGTGTCTCCCCCGTGTGTGCTGAGTCTATGCACGTCCATTTAAGTTGTTTTCCCTGGTGCTGCATTAGTTCTTTGTGTTTATAGTATTTGAATTTGGCTGTAGACATTTATTGGGTTGTGAGATTGTTTACAGAATGTTACAGTGTTTTTATTTTCCCTGGTGAGTGACGTAATTTGTTCTTGTCTGGATAAAACACTCCTCTATACAATTGTCCATGTTGCTTGGTTGCATTGGATAAAAATTCAATGAAAAGTATTTCTGCAGACAAAGAATGTGTTTTGGTCTCGTAGCAAGAGGTCGCCATCTTGAATCTCGCGTGTAGTCTCATGAGCATTGCACTCAGAGCCTTGGCGTGCTGGTCCCCAATATTATCCCTATAAGTTAGGTAGCGTAGGTTTCTAACAGGACAATAAGTTTGCAGTTTATTCAAGAAATATGTTTTTACCATCGACTACTGTCACATAACTGCCTGCAAACCATTCCAACTCCAACAGAGAAGGCTAAATAAAAGTGGATGGTGTAACAGAGCTAATAATGGTTGAACTCGACTTATGGCCTTACTTTCCCACCTTGAGCAAATCCACTGATTGTGGAAATTCCACTGAAATAAATAAACTTCCCCTCAGTATTTAACCATTTTAAATGCTGGTGTGATCGAGCTGCATCATATTGTTTATTTTGGACTTTTATATTTATTGACATTAAATAAAATACAGAATAATAGCAGCTTGTCATGTGACTGCCAAGTCTGTTGTGCAGCTCACTTGCCAGTGTTCTATGTCCACAGCCTAAGATCTTCCTCAACCACCATGGAGAAGTCCCTAAAATTTAATCTGCTCCAAAATCAAATTAGTCTGAAATTTAGACTGTTTATTGGTCCCAAAGTAGAAAAAATTATATCTTGTCTCAAATGTCAATGACATGTGGGTTCTAACTGTTTCTCATCTTAAAAATCCACAATGTTTTTAAAAAGACTGTTTTTAAAAAGAGCATTCTTACTTTAGTTCTGATTTTTGTCATTTGTTTGATTGTTTTGATTCTGCAAATAAATAAAATTCCAACTCATATATAAAGAATTTTATTCGGAAATGAGATATCCATCATTTCATGATACATTAACTAACTGAACAGAGACTGAACAGACTTTTTAGCTATTTGATTTATTTTGATAATATTAACTTTATAAAACATGAATATTGGTAAAAATGTGTCTATATGTGTGCGCTTGTATTGTAATGTGTGTACAATGTGGATTAATCTAGAATAGACTTTAAAATGTTTTTCTCTAAGACAAAACTTTAATACAGACAGACAGTAAACATAAATGAAAGACTGATGTGATGTATTTGCTCTAATGTTGAAAAAAACATATGTATTTTTTTCATGTCGTTGTACCTGTACAGACTGATAGGCCTTGAGCTTGAATAAAGGATGAGGCAACATGCTGGAACCCTATTAACAGATAACAACAGTTAGAAACAGAAGCGGTGCCAGTGTCTGATGGGTCTCTGCCAGCATGGGATGCATTTTCTGGCACACAGTCAACATGAGAAAAGACAAAATCATCATTTTCAACCTGTGCATTTTTTTAGGGGAGGGAAATATCTGATAAGAGCGCTGACATTGCCCCAAGCGAAAATGCTGCCGATGTGACTCGAATATAGCGTTGCTGCATAATTGCAAATCATGTAAAACATGTATCCTCAATAACAGTCAGTTATTATCCTGACATAATTCAGAAACAAACACTGAGGTTCCCATAAGAGAACTCAAATCATCCTGCCTCTTTTTACATCTTATTAACATGCATCTCGTACCAGACTGTCTCCATGTAATACATTTAGCTAATTAAGATCACCCCTGTCATACACATTTAAATTGGATGCCTCTTTGCCTCACAAAATACTAATTGGTTCATGTCACTTCTTCACATACCTTTTATGTCTTTCAAAATTGACAATCAGACAAACTGACACAACATCTGCTGCCTGTGTGACTCCTATTTGTCCATTTTAAATTTTTCCTTTTTGCTCCATTTGGTCTTCAGAGAATTGCAGCAGGGAGACATGTTTTAATGTTTAAAAGTCCATTGTGTAGGATTTAGTAACATCCAGCAACCAGCTGGATACCCTCTCCTCACACTTCCTTTCTTAGCGTTTACGAACATGTAAATTACAGTGGCCATGAAACTCTCAAAAAAAGAGAAGGCTACTATAGAAATATGGAGGTTCAACATGTAGGTATAAAAGGCTCATTCTAAAGGATTGAAAACACAAATTCTTTTTTCTGGTGATTATAAACTGAAAAAAATGAAACATAGCTATGAATATTATGCCACCATTCCATTTCTGCCATTAGTTAGACAATGGACCCTTTAAGTCGAATCAACGGTGGCTGAGAATTCCTGACTTTTAATATTGACACCATCATCAGGATTATTTTCTCAGACTTGACAAAGCTCCTTCAGAGGTATCCTAATGGCCTGGTCCACTGGTTCTCAAACTTTTGGAGTCAAGACCCTCAAGAAGAATCAGTTTGATATTCAAACAATCAGTCTCTGGTTTGATTTCACCTGCTTTGTAGTAGAGGTCTTCAAACATAAAAAGACCTGCAAATGCACAACCTGGAACCAGACTTGTGAATTATTTGAAAGCTGGGAGCCAGAGCCATGTAGAATGGTGGATAAGAAGCCGGCCAGGATTGTCAGTAACAAGGGTTTTGTTGCATCTAGCATGATAGAGATAACTTTGACTGTTTGCCTTTTTGAACTATGAGAATTAATGCTCCCCACCGGGAGCGTTTCACCCACCGGATTTTGTTAACTTGCTCAGATTTTGTTATTTTTCCTTAGCTTGTGTGCGTCTTCCATGAGTAGGCAGTTACATTGTTTCCCTGTTGTCTGTTTTTTATTTTGAAAAAAACAGCTTCCCTGAGCTTCTTCTGTGTCTGACTTCCAACCGGATCTGCTCTGTGCTGTTTGACGTGAGTTCCACCAAAAATAGAACAGCTGCGTCTTCTCCGCGGAGCAAAGCGGCCACAGCTCAGCTTGAAACTGTCGCCATCATGCCCGGTGGAATTTAGGGGTTAGCATTACTAATTTGTTATCATCTGTGCTCTCCAAGACAAATCGGACCTCTGCTCTCTGACCCTTCACCTCCTAACCAGGGGCACTCACTTGCTCATTTGGTATCACCTTGTGGCCACAGATGCACTTTATTACACACACACACACACAAACACACACACACCTTTTACTCCACTACATTTATCTGTCGGCCATACTCGCTTTGTAGATTAAGATTTATATACAAAATATGATCATCTTGGAGAATATGATTCATTGCTCAGTCAGTTACACTGACCAAATAGACCAAACTGAAGTTAACACCTTTGTAATTAAAACACACTATACATATGTAATTTAAAATTTGGTTAGACTTTTTCTTTTGATATTTTTAAGCTCCACTGCGTCAGATTTAAGGAATCTATTAACAGAATATGGCAGGAATGGATGGATGATATTCATAACGTCGTAAAGTGAATCATCTTAAAAATAAAAATCATTATGTTTTTGTTACCTTCAAATGAGACTTTTATATTTACAGACATCGCAGGTCCTCTTCGCAGAATGCACCATGTTGAACCGCCATGTTTCTACAGTAGCCCAGAAGAGACAGGCCTGGTGAAATCTGAGGGAAAAATACATCCAGGAAATAAGTTGAAGCTCAATAAAAATGGAAACCAGTGTTGAATTCTTGTGATGAATTTGTCCGCCGGTGTGATTTTGGTTCATGTGAAGAGCGTTAAAGGATTTATAGAGCTGCTACACATCACGTCTGGCCTTGAGTTTGAAAAAACTCCCGCACCCCTCCTCCTCGCTCTTCTTTAGTCCCTGCCAACTGGCATAAAAGGTGCCAGATTAACACACTGGCACACATACATTGAAAATGTTGGTGTGTGTGTGTGTTGGTCTGCTTGTGTGTATGTGTGTATAGGTGTGTGTGTGTGGCGGGATAATTGCCTGGATTTATGGGTGACAGGAACAGTTTACTGTGTCATTTGGATTTTCAGGGACAAGGGTTCACTTACCGGTGAATGTGACAGACAAAGAGTCGGGAAAGACACACACACACATACACACACACACACACACACACACACACACACAAGCTGACTAGGATGCGTAGGAGTTTCACGGCTTAGTGTTTGCATGTCGCAGTGATATCTTGTGTATTGAATGTGTGGGATGGAGGAGCGCTTCATGTAAGGAGACAGATGCTGGAGCTCGCAGTGACACACACACAAACAAACACTGACTGTCTCTCTCTCTCTCTATCTCTCTCTCTCTCTCCCACACACACACACACACACACACACACACACACACACACACACACACATCTATGCATGATGCCCAAAATCTGACAAATGCTGCAATGAGGCTGATGTGCTCAGCGCTACTGACTGTCCCACAGATGAACTCCTGCTACTGAGATTCACACTAAACCAAGGGGAGTCTAATCAAATACTCCAATTCCCTACTGTTACCCACCTCCCTCCCCCTGCCTAAACACACACACACACACACACACACACACACACACACACACACACACACACACACACACACACACACACACACACATGTTCAGACACAAAAACAGAGTATGGGATGATGGCTGAATACTAATGTCGGACCTATTTACATTTCAAGCTGTACGACTGTCAGCACATCTCTGTTCGGGGAGAGAGTAGGGAATTGTCAAGAACACACAGTTCTCACTTGGCTCTTAGTTTTCTTCCAACCTTTAAACCTGCAACATAATGTGGGGATACTCTGGCATCAAGGCTGATAATGAAACTTCAGTCAAACGGGGGGGAAGCTACCATTTCATCTTTCATTTTGTTTACAAATCCCATGTTTACACCGGTTTTCCTCTGAGAAACCAGCACAAGTTTAGATGTGATGTCTCTCACTCTCTCTCTCTCTCTCTCTCTCTCTCTCTCTCTCTCTCTCTCTCTCTCTCTCCTTCTCTCTCTTTTCAATCCATTTATTTTGTCTCTGCGTCACTTCAGGCTGACCCACTAAAAGAAGTCAGAAGCTGTCGTTTTGAATGGTGCGGATTTTCAAAAGTCTAGACCTATTCAGATATTCTCATTAGGCGTCCTTCGCGCTTGAAGAAAAGTTCAACCAATGCTGCGCTGAGATGTTTTACTGAAGACGGTATGAATGAAATAAAATCAGAAAGCAAATGTTGGTGAATAGATGGTTGCTTAGCAGGAAACAGTCTGAGCTCAGGTGCCTATGAAACAAATGCACCATGACCAGACTCATGGCTCATATTATAAGTCAGATTCAGCCAGCTGATTGGGGAAATAGATTATGTATTATGTGTCATTTCTTTTTTTGGCAACCAACTTTTAATTACTTTTACTAGTCATTAAAGTCCCTAATGTAATAGATGAAAGGATGAGACAGAATAAGAGGTGTCTGTGTTTTGCAACATGGTAAACGTTCATATACAATATCTAGGATTGACGCCTAACAGCTATGGGTTTATTGTGATGTTAAATCATGTTTGGATCATTTAATGAGTTACTCAACTTACATGTTAGATCATCGGAGCACAAGTATTTTTAATGTTGAATGAGTTCATGCAACACTGTTCTGAGAACCTTTTCTGCCATTGCAAAAACCAATAATCCAGTTTCGGGAAAAAGCATGGTGGGGCCCCCAACAAGCCTAATTTTTTAAATGGCTATATTTAGCCTTGATGTAATATTATGCGTAAGAATATGTTTTGTTTCCAAACTGTCCTGCTCCTAAATGATAATATCATATCGTAAATTATATATTCAATTTTATTTTAATTACATGTGCAGGCAGAAAACCTTGAAATTAGGTGTAAAATTCTTTTATTTTCTTAAGGTTATATGAAACATGGAGTTATGAATATATTTATGTATATGCATATCTACAGTACCAGTCAAAAGTTTGATTACACCTTCACAATCATTTGTTTATTTTTTTATTATTTCCTACATTGTAAATTCACACTGAAGCAATAAAAAAAAAATCTATGAAATAAAACAAATGGAATTATGCGGTAAAAGCAAAATATGTTTTCCATTTTTGATTCTTCAAAGTAGACACATTTTGCTTTGATGACAGCTTTTCACACTCTGCTTCATGAGGGAGTCACCTGAAATGCTTTTTAATTAACAAGTGTGCCTTGGCGAAAGCTAATTAATGGATTTTCTTGCCTTCTTAACGAATTTGAGACATCAGTTGTGTTGTTCAGAGGTAGTGTTGGCATACAGTAAATAGCCCTGTTCAATTGCTGTAGTAATCCATATCAAGGAAGACCAAGAGACTGTGTGAATCAGGCCTTCATGGTTGAATTGCTGAAAACTGAGGGAGACCAAGAAGAAGAAGAGAACCGCTTGGGCCAGGAAACACAGGGAATGGACATTAGACCAGCGATAGTCTGTAAGACTCCAAATTTGAGGTCTGAGCGATGGTGAAGGGATGCTATCTGCATGTGTGGTTCCCACTATGAAGCATGGGGGACTTGTGGTGGTGTGGGGTGCTTTGTTGGTGACAAAATTGAAATACACTTAACCAACATGGCTACTATAGCATTCTGCAGTGACATGCCATCCTAACTGGATTGTGCTTAGTGGGACCATCATTTGTTTTTCAACAGGACAAAACACACCGTAAGGGCTATGTAAGAACCAGGAAGGAAAGTGATTGATTGCTGCATCCAATGACTTGGCCTTACAATCACCCGATCTAAACCCAACTGAGAAGGTTTAAGATGAGTTGGACAGCAGAGTGAAGGAAAAGCAGTCATCAACGAATATGTGAACTCTTTCAGGCCTGCTGGAAAACCATTCCAGGTGATGACCTCATGAAGCTGGTTGAGAAAATGTCAAGAGTGAGCTAAGCTGTCTCCAAGCAAAAGATGGCTACTTGAAGAATCTAAAGTATGAAACAGATTTTTCTTTGTTTACACTTTTTTTTTGCTTACCACATAATTCCATATGTGTAAATCCATAGTTTGATGTCCTCGGTGTTAATCTACATTGACAGTAATAAAAAATACAGAAACTTTAAACTATAAAAACTATTGAATGAGAAGTTGTGTCCAAACTTTTGACTGGTACTGTATATGTATCTGCCGGTGTGTATATTCAAGTTTGTATATACTGTAGTCACTGTAATGCAGCCCTTAACTTGTAACACAGGCAGGGATTTTGTCTTCTTTTATCTGTATTCATTCCATTCTTTTTGTGCTGTATTTCTTGGTTTATCTTCAGTAAATATTAATGACGAAAGAAAGGATAATAATAATTATTATTAAAGTTGTTTTTGTTTATGTGGAAAATATTTCACATACTCCTCTTGAGCGTAGTTGCCTTGGCCCCAGGACAGGGGGAAAATGTGAAAACTAAAATTTAATATATATTTTTCAACACTGGTGTAACTAATAACATTAATGCTGCAACTAATGATTATTTTCATTGAACAAAATAGTAAAGAATGCCCATCACAATATCCTGCAGCCCAAGGTGATCTTCAAATAGCTTAATTTGTCAAACCAAGAGTCCAAAAACCCAAAGATATTTCATTTACCTTCAAATATGTCAAGTAGAAACAGCAAATCTACACTGGAACTGAGGCTGGAACACACAGATGTTTTCTGACTGAAACAATTAATAGTTGTGAAACAATTTTCTCTGAGTCAACGATAAGATATTATTAAGCTCTGCAGTTGGTTGCAATGATTGCTAGAGCTAGAGCAATGCAATCATTAATGTATTTTATTCAACTTGCACTTTTCCTGATATGATGACTCATAATGTCTGCTGTGCAACAGGTCTGTGGATGTGCTGCATTTGGAGACAATAAATAAATAAGAGTGTCATGAAGCTAAGTGCAAGTTAATTCAGGGAGATTATCTTTATGCCTCATTTAGCGTCTCTGTCCGTTTACTCTTTCAGGTAAACCAACCAGATTTTGCCACAATCTCCATCAGTCCATCATGTCGCCCACCCCATTCACCTCCAGTTCATCATATCCTATGTCCAGGCTGAGCTCATCAGAAGTCCACTCTTCATCACATCCAGATCTTCGGCATCCTCTTCACCCCTTCACCACCACCACTGCCAGTGACTTGACTTCACCAATGTTTTAATTGGGGCTTGACCAGTCCCTTTAATTATGATGATGTCACAATGGAGTCTAATCATCAAAGACTTTTCACATTTCTCATCTTTATTGTGCTCAGGTCAATAAAATTTTGTTGATTTGTTCACTCAAAATAAAGTCTCTCCTGATTGAACTCGTGTTAGCAACGTTATTCAGATTCAGAAGAGCAACATTCTTTCAGCGAGCAAAAAGACAAGTACAAGATGGACAAACTCTTGACAGGGAAGAAAACAAAGGAAGCTCATCAAGCAAACATGTCAGGGAACCACTAACCTCACCCAGCACTCTCAGGACAGATTTCACTGAAACTACTCTCTACCAGACAAATAGTCGCAGTGAAAACATGCTTGTGGATTGTCTTGTAAATATGGTTGATTGGTTGAGGATTGACCTGGCAGGAGCAAACAAATGTGCAGTTTGTGCAGACTATGGGCCAGACTTTTGGTTTGTTTGTGTGTGTAGCACTATCTCTACACATGCACATGTTTTATATAAATCACAGAGTTTACGAATTAAGTTAAACAGCACAGCCTCCTCGCCATCTATCTCACTCAAACTCCCTGTATTTCTTGCTCCACTTATCCACAGCGTTGCCTGCAGCTACTCATCTGAGAACAGAGCAGAGAAAATGAGGGAATCAACTCCAAAGTGAAGGAGGATGATGTGTAAGAACAATCATTGTGCCAGGAGGCACGATAAGCCTTTGAATAGGAGGTTCATTTATGGAAGTTCTTAACCCTGCTTGCTTTTTCTGTTTCTCTCTCAGAGCATCAGCGAGTTGTTTGCAGACTGTCAAACAATGAGTTCACCAACAGAGGGTGTCACCGCCAGGTCAAGAGACATTTTAATCAAACGTTCACACACACACAGACAGAGGTACCGAGTCAAACATTTGGCCAGCAGGCATCCACCACTAGTAGCTGACTAGAATTAGCAATGGGCTCTGTGCTGGCGAACAGTAATCCAGTTATACTGTGGGTCAAACACAGTCCTGCACTGCCCTCTTCAGGAGGAACACGACAACTTGTTGTAAAAGGCTGGACTTGCTCTGCCATCAGTATCATCTGTTATCTCTGACGTAACTGTCAAGTCAGTGACTGTGTAGATTAACAGTAATCACAATTTTCATTTTCGTGTGAGTTTCGCAAGTTCAGCTCATACATGTTTATATATACAGATATGATACAGAACCAGGGCCATGACTTTCCTGATACAAACTTAAAACTCTTTATGCTCTTTTTATGAGCGGACTGGAGCCGATCCCAGCTGACACTGGGCAAGAAGTGGGGTATACCCTGGACAAGTCGCCAATCCATCACAGGTATAGTCATCTGAGTCACCAATTAACCAATAAATTTGCATGTCTTTGGACTGGACTTAGGGAGGAAGCCCGGAGAGAACCCACAAAGACAGAGAGGCCACAGTGCTAACCACTGCTCCACTGTACTTTCATTCACATTGTTATTCTGTAGGATTTATGTTTTATGTTTTATGTTTCTTATTTTACATTAAAGGACCAGTGTGTAGAATTTATTGACATCTAGTGGTCAAGTTGCAGATTGCAACCAAATGAATATCACTCACCTCACCCTTTATAAAGGAGAAACTACAGTGGCCATGAAACTCGCAAAAAATGTCAAAGTCCCTATCTAGAGCCAGTGTTTGGTTAATGCCTTCTGGGTTACTGCAGAAACATGCGGTTCAACATGGGGGACCCGCTGTCTCTGTAGATATAAGTATTCTCATTCTCAAGTCTCATTCTAAAGTAATAAAAACATAATGATTTTTATTTTCAGGTGATTATACACATAAACATAGTTATGAATATTATATTCCATTTCTGTCAATAGACCCCCTTCAGTATTACACACTGGATCTGTTTTTATTGCATGGTCTTTTATCTTGTCGTACTATTATTATTAAGTGGGTTTTTTATTTTTCATTTTTTATAATACATTTAGATATACACTGTTGCCCATAAAGTTGAAATAATTTTGTTTTCTGACACATTCCTCTTTTTATTCCCATTTATACACATCAGGTTGATTGTGATTTAATTTTCACTGTGATATGTTTGGAAGAGATTGATCAATAAAGTTTTACACTTTATCTAGAATCAAGAAGAATGTGTCAAGAATAAATCACATTGTCACAATCATTTCATTAGAAGAGGTAAAAATATTTTATTACAACTTTATGGGCAACAGTGCACATATATACAACATAATCAAGTCAAATCAATGTGTCATAATAAAAATTTGTCTATTATATTATAATATTAAACAAATACCCAAACGAATGCCTAAATAAATAACCTAATGTACTGGTATACACAATACATACACCCACCCATGTACATTCACGCACACTCACTCATGCTTACACACCAACACAGTAGTGTAAATTAGAATATATATAGAGGTCGGTGAATGATTAGATTAGATAATACTTTATTTATCCCACAAACGGGGAAATTCACTTATTACAGCAGCAGAATTAGAGTAGAAAGGGCAAAACACAACGAACAGACAGAAGTATCTTATAACCTACACAATAAACAAAAAAACAAACAACCGGCAAACAACAGACAACGTGCAAAGCAAGTACTGAAGGTAAAAGTGGCCATGATATAAATAATATTGTAAGGTAAAGTGACCATTGTTATGGAATTTTCTATCCTTAGGTTACACAAGGTCATGTGTGGGCCTTGAGGTCCTCAGCAGTATTAATTGTTTGGCTTTGATTGGGAACAGTAGGTGCCAGTCTATCTCAACACTGTGGTGGCCAGGGTCGAAGAGACCTATTGCTGCCTTCATAGACATAATAGATAGCTGGCTGTTGACGTTCCAATCTGTGTAAACAGACATCTGTGTCTCCAGACTAGAATATGTTGACAATAACACCTCCATGGGTAAAAACATTCTCTTTGACTAATTCTGGGCGTATAATATTTGTGGTGTTATCTTGGGGTTTAAAGTCTATCCACCAGGATGAGTTGGGCAGAATGTGAGACCGACTCAGGCACTTCTGATGTACTTTGAGAGTGTCTCTAATTCTCCTTGGCCAAGTGTCAATAAATATTACAGCATAAGACATCAGAGGCTCCTGAACACTTTCTTCCCTCCTGACCTCACCATTGACCTTTGACTTCAGCAATTTCTCCACAACAACCATGATATAAAAAATATTGTAAGGTAAAGTGACCATGATATAAATAATATTGCAAAAGTAATATTATATATAATTATACTGGTTGTAATAGTGAAATTATATAACTGTGTACTTGACCCACTATCACCAGGGGGCATCACATAGGCACATCTGTAGAACCCTCCACAGCAGACTGTGACAAAGTGATTATGTTATGATACCTGGGGTATTTCTTCACACTTAGTCGAAGCACAATGAAGCAACACTTACTGCCATCCTTCCCCATGACCCAATTTTCTTAATTAATTAATTTCCTCTTAATTTATATTAACTTTTTTTTCTTTTTCACTTGAAGCACTCATGCATGAAATTTCTTTGTTGTAAAGCTTAGAGCTGGATTTCTTGTATGAAAGGTGATATAGAAAAGAAGTTATTGGTCAGTATTATTACTAGTAGACTACAAGCTCAATGGTTTTACCTCCACTATATGGGTTACTGTAGAAACATGACGGTTCAACATGGTAAAAGAGGATATTATTATCTTATTATATTATATGTTATCTTAGATTGTAGGTATTTGTTACCTCACAAACTAAAGTTTTACATTTAAAAACAACAAAAACTAAAAAAATATGTGATGAGCTTATAAAATAGAAGTCTTGTTAAAGATTAAATGAGTGGTTCCCAACCTTTATGACTTGTGACTCAGCATAGTGCAGTGTTTTTAGTTATGTCTCCTCGTCACATTGCAGATGTCTATAACTCATAAGCAGTTCAGTGAAGAGACATTTCCCCTCTAAACTTTTCAGACAGTGTCATTTCAAAAAGACTGTTCAAAGATGTCAAACACTCTAATATTTCACAAAAAGCAGAGAATGGAGAAAAGTCCAAAATATGAATAGAGATTTGTTTATCATAGTGTTGTTCCTTTTTTCTCATCTCACAACCCCTTTATGATTGACCCTTTAGAGGGGCCCAGCCCCTAGGTTGGATACCAGTGGCCTGAACTACCTAACTGTACAAGAAATAAGGATGTGTGATATTTAATTTTTGCTGATAAAACCTCCACACTGCAGACACAAATAAAGCTTCATCCATCTCAAGCAGCTACAACATGGAATGAAATGAAACACACACAACACAACACTCTATAAACCTTCCACTGATGTTCAGTTGGGTTGAGCCCTAATATATACATACAGTATAGTATAATATAGATGTTTACACACAGGTGTTTAATTGTCTCTTTGCTTCTTGTCCACATGTTAGAGATAAATGAACAGACAACCAGACAGATTTTTTTTTCTTTAACAAGACATTTTATTTAATAAGTTTAACATCTCTTTTTATGTAAAATATCAATTGGAAACATAACTACAGGTAGTCAAATTAATTTAGTGAAGTAAAAATTACAATATTTCCCTCTTTATGGTAATAGTGTAGATGTGTAAAGTGGCATAAAATGGAAATTCACAGCCATTAGTACTCCACAGAACAGTAATTGAGTGAAAGAATTTACTCTCCACCACGAACACACACCAAATGTTTGAATATATTTTGCAAGACTCCCTCTCTCTCTCTCTCTCTCTCTCTCTCTCTCTCTTGGAAAACCACTGGAGGCTACTTGAGCATCTGGGTTAAATGAAGTTGTAATTGCAGGTATTTCTTCTTACTGCATTGTAGTTTAACATATAAGCCACAAGGTGGCAGTGCTACATAGGTGAGGAGATGGTGTGGTGCTCTGCCAGCTGATCATGTGTGTCTGAACTTCAACGTTTTCCGTTAATCACCAGGGATGTTGAACAATTTGGTGGATTTGAGTGAATAAACTGAATGATAATCTTTGAATTTGATGTATCGTGACTGTATGTGTGAGTTTTTAGCTACAGGTCAGTACTGTTCCCTACAGACCGGACAGTGGAGGTGCACAAACTGTGCATTAGTCATCTGCCCCAGAGGTGTTATATGAACATGTTCAAGGACTTTTCTATTGTTGCAGGTTGAAGAATGCAGAGCTCGGACTGAAGGATGATCCAGAGGCAACTGTGAAGCCATGAAGAGAAAGTCACTTCCCTGGTTGCCATAGCAACATACCTGCTCCTCACTACAGCATCATCCCTGAACACAGAATCATACGTCTGCCTGATGTGGAAGGAGCAAGAGAGAGAGGCAGAGACAAGGCATGCATTTCAACACTTTCTCATCACATTACACACGACTCCCAAAATACTGAACAATGCCTCAGATTCTGATCAGGATTCAGCAGTGTGTTTCTCAAAATCAAACTTTACATAATTTCTTCACAATTCAACACAAACACAAAGACACACACACACAAACTGCATGATGGGGATGGGAATAACTCACATTCCAAACAAGCCCTCAGCACAGCCTACAATTTGACAGAACGTACTCGAACTCACCACACCGAGTGGGTGGACCTGAAATTCAATGAGCCTAAAAAACAAAGGTTACCTCCACCCAGAGCCTCCAAAACTCTACTGGAATTGTTGCAGTACAACTATATTTTTGTAACAATTTTAATTGTGTTTCCCCAGAGTAAGTGAATACTCAACAAGCAAAACAATTCAGCTATAACTGACAATTTACCTTGTGGGACACGTTTTCTGTTTCCGTTTTTCCCTTTTTAAGCATTCAGTTGGGATGACATGCAACACTGAGAAATATACTGTTGGCACACTGCTAATTTGTGCAAGTGTATGTGTGTGTGTGTGTGTGTGTGTGTGTGTGTGTGTGTAGAACACGTAACACTTTATACACTGAACAAACAAGTAAATCATGCTAAATAATTTCAATAACACAGACCATTTATATTATACACAATAGGTCATCATCTTACCTAAAAGGTTTAAACCCTTCAGGTAAATTTGCTTTAAGGCATGTTGAAATTGATTTTTTATTTGTTTGCGCCTGTCAAGCCACAAGGCCTAAAACAGGCAATAAATAATAAATAAATTACAAAAGGATGAGCAGCAAAAACATGAGGGATCACTGTGTCACAATAGGCCATGGCACATTACTACATATTTTGTATGCATCTTTGAAGCGACACAGATAGGAAGATTTTGGTGAGCACAGTGTTTGTGTTATGTTGCAAACAATATCACAGACATTTTAATTGTGTTTTTAAAAGGAAACATGTCTGCAGCCGCAGTAGCATTCTTGCAAAACAGTAAACACTGACAACTTACAACTTGAAAAACAAAGTTTGAGGGTGTGATGCCGGTTGTCTAAATTAAACGCGTTAACCTCTGTGTGGTGGCCTTCATATACTGTACATACGTTTTATGCCCGTGCTTCTGCTTTGCATGATTCAGTTAGTGTCTAACAATGTTTTTTTCATTTGCTTTTTATTATCGTTCTGCATGCTTAATCATGAGCTCAATAACTTCTCAATCGTATATTCTGTTTTTGGGTGACTTTGTAACATCTGATGAAAAATGGCCTCTCTGCGAACTATGGTGCATTTACAGAAATGTTTTAGTAATGTCACTGTCCCTGTTAACAAACCAGATATACATTGTAGCATAATCAACTTTTGCTTATTATTATTATTATTGCTACCTTGCAAGTTAAAGAATGAGCTAAGACAGAGTGGTTTTGACCAATGGAAGATCAGAAAGCATGTGTATTAATTTATACAAACCAATGCATCTGCTAGCATGTAATGTTTAGGATGCTATCATGCTAATATTAGCATGTTGGAAACCCTTGTCAACAAAAATTTGTCAACTTAGATTTTTACTGCAAAGCCTTTTGTCACCATAATACGAATCCTCTGTTTGTTTGTATGAAGTGCCTTTATTTCTTAGCATGTCATATCTGCAGCTCATTGACACTTTGACTGTGCAGTATGGCGACCGCTCTTTGTGTCAGAAAAAGTAGCCTATAGGCTTAAAAGATAGATGTTGGAGTTTTCCACAAACAGTGTAATGTCATATACATCCATTTGTGGGGAATCATTGAAACTCAACACACAAATGTAAAGCAACAAATAATAATAACAATAATTCAGGTCATTGATGCAATGTGATCCATCAGTAATTAATGCCGTGTAGTGATGAATATGAAAATATTTGTGATTGTGTTTTTCCAGCAGTTTATGAGTATCAGCTGGTGAAATTCTTCCTCCTCTTGAAACTCTCTTTTGTCTTGTTTGTGTCAGTGACAGTGAGGGCTGCGTTTTGAATTTTTTTCTCCCAAATGAAAATATACATCATTGTGTAACTGTGTGGGGCTCATGTGTCTATATGGACGAGGGGCTCGATCATGTTTTGAGCAGCCATCACACTTGGCTGGCAAACTGGCTCAAACTTACTGTATGTTTCTATGTTCAGATAAATGATTTTAATGAGCTGCTGTAGTAGGAACACTTTAATAAAGAATGTGATTAAGTTTGTAGCTGCTGATTCTAAAATCCAATTTTGGTCCTGGAGGCTAGGAATACATCCATACACAAGATAACACACCCTCTCTGCTCTCACAGAAAACCCAGGTGGTCACCATTTTAGGAACAAGGGTGCTGTAGCCTACAGTACCATATAATATCAGAAAGGCATTATACAAACTCCTGTTCACCCTTTCATACCAACGTGGAGCAACGTCAGACCTGCATTAAACCCAGGTCAGGATCAGAGTCATGAAAACCAGGCCTGAATTCATGTTGACTCATTCAGACCAACTGAAAACAGAGTTATTCTGGGTCAGTGCAGAGCTCTAAAAGGAGTTTTTTTTATAATGTGGCATTGTGAAATTTATTTATAGATTCTCATTAGAGTGTGAAGATTAAAAAGACAGACCTAATTGTATGAAATCTACCACTGAAAAAAAGTGTATAACCAGCTACAGTAATGTTATAGGCTTTGCAGCTGTAATGCTATGCAACTGCTGCTACCTGCATCTCATGCTGCAGCAGTCTGCCAGGTGAAACAGAAGAAGGTTAGTCTCGATATCAGCAACATAACAGTCAGTGTGATTCCTGAAATACATTATCCTCTATCATTATATATACACATGATGTTTGTGCACGTTGTAACCTATAATTGCAATATTTCCTTATGCTCTTTTGGGACCTACACTGAATTCAGTGTTTGCATCCAACCTGAGGGCCTCTTTTTGTTTTCTTAACAGTGCTAATTCAACCGAGCCTGCTAGCA
Source organism: Sciaenops ocellatus (assembly GCA_033000465.1). NCBI lineage: Eukaryota > Metazoa > Chordata > Actinopteri > Sciaenidae > Sciaenops > Sciaenops ocellatus. The sequence continues at coordinate 7,555,719 of CP136884.1, read as the reverse complement.
AAGGCGGGGAACTATATGCTAAAAGTGTTCTAACGAGCAGCTAAAGCGTCCAATACAAAGGAAGTTTGTCGTTCAAATCAGCCAATGGGAGCCTCGGGTTGCCGCGCTGCTCCTCTCAGGGCCCGGTAGAGGCGGGGCTTGTCGTCGAGGACCCACCCTCAAGGCCGCGGGGTTTGGTTGCACATAGGCTGCAGTTTCAGTTTGTTTTATTCACCATTTTGAGTAGCTGAAGGTAAAAAAATTAAGAATATTTGCGTTTGGAGGACAAGCCGCTGCCGTACTTTTATTTTCACGCGCTAGCTCGGACGGTGGAGTTGTGCGTCAACCCTCGCTCCCCTCGGTGTTTTGCAGAGCGGGAATCTATATTTCTTTTTTTCCCCCTGTGCTTTTTCTTCTCCCCCCTTTCTTACATCCTTAACCTCTACAGTATTCCTGCAAAATGTCAAGACCAGTGAGGTAGGTGTGCTAAATCTGTCCTCTGCTCTCCGTAAGTTAATAACGACGCCGTGCTTGGCAGGCATAGCCAGATAACATGCACGTCTCGACCATGCTGCGTTTTATGAGCTGGGTATTTGTTGATTTCGTTAAAAAAATAATGGGAACGTGTGCGTGTGTTTGCCCTGCCTGTGTGTGTGTGCACCCTTCTTTTTCTAACATGGATCCCAGCGGTGTGGACTGTTCGCCATGTCTTGTGGAGATAACGCGCAGCCCGCCGCTGTGTCGTGTCTGTCTCGTGCTTTTAAACGGATCCATGATGTGCATTGTTGGCTGCTATGTAGGCCAAGCGGAAAATTAAGGCGGTGTGATTTAACCAGTTACGTTTTACGGCTCACTTACAGCCAGGCCTGATAATATTTTTTCCCTCTCTTGACTGAGAATGAGAATATGGCTACCCATTCATCCAGGGGAGGCTCTAAAACGCTAATACCCCCCCACCAAAACTGAAAAAAAAAACGACGGGAGGAGGAGGTGGTGTTCGGCCTCGGGATTTGATCTTGTTACCGCGCAGACTAGAAACGTCTGCGCTGTACTCCCCCCTTTTTATACCGTATTTTATTGCATGGAAAGATTTGTGTCGTTTCAGGACAATAGAAAATCGTGTATTGGTCAACAAAAATGTCGTCGGTGAGGTTGGGGGGAAAAAACTAGGGAGAGCGGATCTACATTTTCAGTGCTGGCAGTAAATTAACACTGTTGGCTGATGTCACGGGAAGGCGGAGAACTACAAAAAGTCACCACACCCCCACAATGCAAGATCCCCAGTGTGATTATAACGCATGAGGTGTCTCCGGGCCATTTTTAATACACATTAAAACGTCCGTTAACTTGATTAAATGTCAATTTCTGCTTTCAAATCAAATCTAAAGTTGATCCTCGAAATCTCGCGGTTTCTCGGTGTCTAAATGCCGCATTTGTGGCACAGAAATGGAGTGTTTTAATCAGAGGTGGTTGTCCTTTCTCTAACGGTAAACTGACTTTATAATATTTGGAATTAGGTAAGTCTTTAGGAGCTTTATACACATTAAAACTTAGAAAAGTCCCGAATGTTGTTCATTTGGTTATTTTTTTCAGGGCCCCCTCTAGAGATGTAAAAGTAAACCCCTCTGTCTCAAAAATAATTTAACCACATAATATTTATGTAAGCCAATATTCATACACAGTCTATAGTAGTAATAACATTTATTATTACTATGCATACATACTTTCATATATAACATGTGTGGTAATGTTCTGAAAGCTGTTTATGTCTGCAGCTTTCATCATCAGCAAGACACTCACCAAAACTTGTAGTCACACAACAGTGCTCATAGAAAACTCATTGTCTTAACATTTTCATGCTAAGTCATAATATTGCAGTATTGTTACAATCTCTTATTTAAAAAAACAAAACAAAATTTCACCGATGTGCACAGCCATGACGGACAATGATCTGTTGTGGTTACTTAGATTAAAGCTCAACCGATCTCTCAGATGCTGCAAAATAGTCACAAGTTGTGTCTTATGTTTACTTTAATTGTCCACATTTCATTTCACTCCAGCCTGAGTAAGTTTGTGGTTAATGGATCAATGGACATGAATGGAAAACAGAGTGACTGCTCTCCACAAACACAAAATAAGCTTTTTTTTATTATTATTTTAAAAAAAGATACATCTGGTGCATAAAAGGTCCGATTGTTCACACGTGTTTACAGTTCGCCACTCCACACATAATTTAGCTTAAGGCTACTTCAGACACGTAACTGAAAAAAAGGCTCAGGCAGCCTCAGTTTGAGCTAATGTTGTTCTGATGTAGTAAAAAGAAAAATAAAAGAACTGGCTCATCTTTTGCCAAAACTCACTGTGCCAGATGAATATGTGCAAGTGCACATTCCACATAGATGACTTTTATAACAAGAAAAATGTCCTTGCTTTTGTGGAGACAGAATAAAACGTCTAACTTTTAGTCACATTTACCTGCAAACTCATGGATCTGTTGCTAAAACTGACCTTCCTGAGTCACATGTCATATTCTCACCTGTACCTGAATAAATGTGCAGTAAATTTTTTTTACCGCAATGCTGTGTGGGGACTGAATGTCTGGTTACTTTCCCACCTGAAGAGCAGCACTCTTGGTCAGCCATTTTTGACATGTGCTGCTGTGTTTGGAACAGCTGTCTCGGAGTTTTGAAATGGTTCACGTGAGCACCAGAGAGGGTAATGATTATTGCCACGTGCTGCTTTATGCTCCACTCTACACAACCTTTTGTACATGCCACACTGCACATATATGAATAAACTTACAAGTCCTTGGATATTCCAGGTAGCGTAAGCTCACGGCCAACAGAATGAATACACTACCAAGAACTAGTGAGGGCAATCAATACAATGAAGCGCAGACTCTCCCATGTACTATCAATATTCAGACTATGTTCCCCTCATCATGAGGAAATAATGGCCCCTTCACAATTTAATCTTTTCACATTTCCTCAAATGTCTTTAATTTAGACTGAGACTTACATCCCAAACTTAACTTATTAGTGTTTTAGAGAATACTGTCAAAACTCCAAACTACTGTCATCAATACTGTCGTTTTTATTTCTAAGAATGTATCTAATAAAATGATCAGGGCTCACAATAAACTGCTTTCATGATGAATTTAAAGTAAATAGCCTATAACAAGAAATATGCATCACAAGTTAGCAGATATATTGAATTGACTGATACGACAGTCAGCCATAGAGAAAAGTCAAACAGAAAAGAAAACAAAGCGTCACATTTGCTTAGTCATTACTATAAAATGTTTGCTGTTTTTCATTTGATAAATTCCCTGCAGACATTTTCCTATTTAAACCCAAGTGTCAGGAGCTTTTGATGTCGAGCTGTGGTTATTGAGCCCAGGCTAATGTAAAAAAAAAAAAAATCCAAACCGGTTTGATATTAAGCCAAAGACCAGGCATGATAGTCACAATACCAAAATCTGACACTAGGTGTCACCTGTGACACAGCTGCTCTCAAGTGGAACATGATTAAGGGTGGAGTTACACCTTTCTACTACAAATACCTGCAAATGTTTGGAAATAAAAGCCTTTTAAAGGAATTAAGGGTTTCTGTCCACTGAAACAACATCGGGCGTTTAATTTGAAGGAGATACAGGAAATGTTGCATTTGTATCACAAACTAGCGAGTTGGCAACTTTGCTAACAGCCAAACATCAAGAAAGTGCAACCACACAAGACATGGCAAGCTCTCGTCAACGACTAATAGTCAGTCCCAGATTTACTCTTGCCCGGCAACTTTTACCTTCTTAGCTTCCTCCATCGCCTTTGCCTCTGCCATGCTCTGCATGTGCTGAGCCCGGTTACATTGCCTGCTTGCTCACAGCTCTGCTCGGCTCTGGTTCTGGTGCCCATTCCGGTTACTCCCAGTCTCATACTCCCTCCCACCCCAGACCTGAAAACCACCTCTTCCTGGTGGTCCACAATGCCTATGGTGCAAACATAAACACTCCCCCAGTGCTCTGAGCTCACAGTCAGAGCAGCCCGGCTAGCAAACTAAGCTGACATCAGCTAACAGCAGCTATAGTTCACAGCAGTTTACTTGACTTTCCACAGCAGCTGGAGGACATTAGAAGGAAGGCAGAAAGACTACGTACCTCTCGCAGGAGATTGCCTTGGAGCTTAAAATTACAAGAACAAGTGAATGGGGTGCAGAGTGTTGCGCAATTTTTCTACAGGGCAAACAGGAGTGAAACAAAACGAAGCTTCATACGCCTGCTACGTTACTGATAAAACTCGCTGGCTAGCAGAGTGGTTGCATGATTGTTATCAGGGACAGCGTTATTTTACTTGTATTGAAAAGGGGAAATGATGGAGCCATTGTTTATAGCGATGTTTTAGACTAACTAGTGAACAAGACAAACAAGACATGGCTAACTGTACTACCTTCTGCTCAGCTGTGATGGTACTCTGCTAACGCCACATGTGCTGCAGACAGAGCTTAAAGTATTGTTGTGACCGTCCACTAAAGGACATACCACCACACACAGTTTTGATGTTTAATAGATGATTTTTCAAGCTAAAAGGTCAAACATGAACTACTTTCAGCAACTCAATGGTAAGGATTTGCTGCAGTGCATTAAAGTACACTGTTAACTTTATCTGCTATAACTCTGAGTAGAACTATTGTCCAACAGAGATCATGTTGTGCAACCATGGCTGTTAATTTCCCCTCAAAATGTGACAGAAGTCTGAAGAATACTTGTTTGCATTGATTCATGAATCACTATTAACCACAGTATTAATGCCTTTCAGTATGTAAACCAATGGTGACAATGCAGGAAAAGGAGCACTGCACTTTTTTTCCCCTTTTTTTTTTTTTTTAATAAAAGTAACACTCACCAATATGGCATTACATCCCCTTAAGGCCATAACACATACATATTCTATTCTTTGCTTCTTTCATTTTCACTAAAATACTTGCGTCATATTTATACATCCGTAGTGTTGCGAAATAAATGAAAGCATTCTAATCATGAAACCACCATTGAGCGTTTCCTCAGGCTATAATCGTACCATCAGAATCTATAATCATTGCATCCCTGGTTGTAATTTCCCACCACCCCGGGTGGCATCTTCAGATGTCTTGTGTTGTCCAAGCAACAGTTCAAAGTATTCAGTTTGACGACGAAGAGAAGCATCAAATTCTCATATCTGAGAGCAGAACTATCGGAATGGGAAGTAAGAGTGAATCAGAGCCCCGAATGAAAACCTCACAAAGAGCGCAGACTTATTAGAAGGTCTGTCATAATGCAGAATATCATTAATAAGAATATCTGCATTGTACACGCCGCCCCATCCTCTCCCCACATGCCATGAATTGTATCACCAGAATGACACTAGAGCCCAACTAGTAAGTAATTATCAAACACGTGACAAAGATATGTCATGGAGGCCGAATATTTTACAGTTTAACAATAAAACGTGTTGTTCAAATGTCATCAGTGCACTAATTTTAAAGCTTCTTTCCTGCCAAAAAACGTCCTACCACATATACACAACTATCCTGCCTTCATATCTCCGATTGGTTAATATCAGTGTATGTGTTGAGCTCCACCATCTCTTCACCAGTTTGGTGATTTTGGCAAACAGTATGTTGCTCTCTTGATGATAATGTGTGCATGACACGTCTGAAGCTTTTACTGTGGTGAGTGTCGCTGTGGGCGCCTGTTGTTGTAATCTAAGTACTTGTAAAAGTTTATGGCGCTGTTACCCTTCCCCCTCCCATCCCACCACACACACACACACACACACACACACACACACACACACACACACACACACACACACACACACACACTCACTCCCCCTCTTCCCCTGCATGCTATTTAACCTGGTTAGGATCCACAGATGCGTAGTTTTCCAGGCAGTGCTTGCAGATGATCTGCGGTGCCCCCAGTTGTTCAAAACGATCACTGCACCAGATATGACATTTTCTTTAAAACGTGTGTTTACGTTCATGTATGTAAATCACTCTAAAGGTGGTTTGAAAGGTTTTATTTTTTTCACGTAAGACGGGAGAGGGGTGATTTCTCTGTGGTTTTAACCGGCACCAACGCAGCTTCTAGAGTTGTGTGTTACCTGAACTATAGTTGGCTGCTGTTACCTGAGGCTTCCTCCATACACTTTGCCAAATGAGCCCTGGAAACTGTAGAAGGCAGACCAGTGTCCAGTTCAGTGCCCCCAGCCGGAGGCCGTTTGTGGCTTCTCAAACCAACTAATACAATCCACACATTCATACACAGCCGACTTGTTGCTGCCTGTAGAATTGCCGGACATGACATATAATCGCTTTGTTGCCCCTTTAGCCACACCCCCCTATCCTCCACCCAGCAGCACCCATTGACATTGAATATCAGGTGAGCGTGGTGATGCAACTTTGTTCTGTGGAGATGTAATCTGATGCAGTGTGTGCTCTTCTTCACAGGAACAGGAAAGTGGTGAACTACTCACAATTCAATGAGTCTGATGATGCAGGTAAGTCTCCCCTGATGTGTTTTTGGCTAATCTGGCTAATGTAAAATCCAACATCAGCATAAAGACATGCTTATTAATTTGCATCTGTGAGCTCAATGGTCAGTAAAGAGGTGTGCATGATTTAGGGCCATCTAGCGGCGAGAATGCAGATTGCAACCAACTGAATTCCACTCGCCTCTCCCTTCAAGTGTACAGGAGTCACTACGGTACCTGCGAAACTCACAAAGAAGCCGTATCTAGAGCCATTGTTTGGTTTGTCCATTCTAGGTCAGTTCAGCATGGCAGCATGTAAAAGGACCCCGTAGACCAGTAGATCGTCTTAAATGTTACACACTGGACCTTTTTTAAAGGCAAAATCTCTCAGCAAAGACTCATTTACATGTTGCCATGGTACACACACTGTCATATTGGGCTACCATGTGTGGTAGAATGCACAGACACTGGTGTCATCGATATTAATACTGCACCTGATGAATTATACCAGATGATTCTGCTCCTAGTACAGAACATGTAGAATTTAAACAACAAAATATTTATTTTATTACATATTTCATTGATTTTAGTAAAGACAAGTGACTAGTTCATTTAGTACAAATGATGCATCTAAACTTCATGTTGGCAAATCCAGTGTAGTGGTCTCAACATAACTTGCGTGCCAGCACGTCACCTCCTGTGATTTTTTTCACGTGCCTCATACAGGACATTCCAAATATCACCATCGAGAAGCAAATAAAGAAATGCAGAGTGACAAGGACTAAAAGAGTCAGCCCGTCTGACCAACAGCTACTATAAACGTGTCCATGACAGTACGTGGATGCATGCCAGAGAAAGACTAAATTTGTGTCCTTTCTCTGTAGATGAGGAGTATGGTGACAGTAAGCCGAAGAAGGTGCGCACAGCCCCTCGTGAGCCCAAGCACAAGCGCTCGAAGAACTCACAGGATGACAGGTGAGCCCCCGCTAAAGACCGACAGTCTAACAGCTTTCCACTCCATGTTTAGTCCTGTGACTTTTTGATTAATGTCTTAATTATATGGTTCTCCTCTTGAATGCATGACAGATTTACAAATGTTCCACGGATCAAATCAATCTTGTGTCATGTACGGTTTAACCACATGAATACATCGATGCAGAGAGCAGCACAATATTTGTCCTGAGGGAAACAGTAGCCCCTGTATGAGCAGGGTGGAAGTTTAACCCTCCAGAGGCAAATGGACACAGTCAGCACTAAGACACCAGGATATAGTAGTACAGGTGCAACAAGGCTGGGGGGGTGGGGGTTAAGGCGTTGGTAGAAGACAGCTTTTATGGGGTAGCGAGCAGAGGAAATGGGTAGTTGATCAAATGCATGTTTATGAGAGCAGACAGCCAGGTGTGCTACAGCAGTGTGTCAGAGTGTAGAGAGAAAGAAACTTAGCCAGAGGGAACTGTGGGGGAGGGAGGAGAGCGCATTCGATTCACCACGGATGCGTCTAGTGATGTACAACCTCTCTAAAATTTTATAGGGTTTTTATCTGAGCCCGGGTCGGTCTGCTTCAGCCATTCTGTAAAAAGCCACGGTGTGGTTACATGAGTTTCCACACAGCTATGCAATGACAACTGTGCTCAAAGACTACAGATTGTCCCTGTGTTCAGTTCTTGGTACTTTTGTACCTGAAAATCTGTTTTTTGGACTTTAGTTTCACTGCCGTGTTCCTGTTTGTATTTTCAGAGATCAGCCTTATTTTGCTGATCGCTCAAACACTTCCTGCTATTCCTGCTTCACGTTAGAAGCATTTCCTCTGGCAAACCTGCAGAATACTTTAATAGCAAAGACGTTTTATAGTTATAAATGCAGTGAGTGAATAATCAGAGATTCATTCAGTTATGGACCTAGCACATGACATTTCCTGCACTACAGCCGTCTCTGTTTCTGCATCGTCTCGCCTGTCAGGTGGACAGTGTTTGTCTCTTTCAAATAACTGAAATATTCTTGAGTGCTTTGTACATAGTACTGTTGAAAAGCTAAAGAAATCAAATGTTGTTTTTCCTTTTCATGTGGAATCAACATTCAGCGTAATACTTTACATGATGCAGGGACTGTGTTTCAACCTTTTAAATGTTTTGTTTGTTCCCCTCACCTTAAAGGATAGAGACAAAAACCAGTGTTGCTTTCACATTGTCTCTCAGGATCTTATCGATGCACATTTCTGACCAGTTCTCAGTCCCCGTCTTCTGTTGTTTGTTTGTTGAGTATTTGTTTGCTAAATGAGATGCAGATTGAAATCTGTGCCTTGTTCATGATCCCCCCGGGGCACCCTCACTCTACTCGCTCAGACTTTGTATTGTCTTGATTTTTGTTCCAGTGAGGAGTCTGATGACAAGCTCTCCAAATCCAAAAATGATTCAGCAGGTAAGTCCCTCCGTTGTCTGATTGAGAAGAGAAGGTTGGCTGAGGCACTTTGTGAGTGAACGGTGGCGAGACGGCTCCCTGATTTCCCTCTGTATCGTTGCTGCAGATGACTTTGGCAGCGATGATGAAGACAATGACTTTGGAGAGGAGGAGGATGAAGATGGAGGAAGTGACTATGAAGAAAAAAGAGGGAAGAAGGCAAAGAAAGCCAAGGTGGAGAAGCCCACCAAGAGGGGGCCGAAGAGAAAACGGGCTGCAGGTAACGATCAAGTTTCTCTCCTGATCTCCTTTGATTGTGGTATCCATTAAAATGTGGTGACTATGCTGCTTCCTTCTACTTTGATACACAGTATGTGGAATGCTATGTTGTCATATGTGCATGCAGATGTTTACAGAACTCCATTAAAAGAGCAGTATATTTATTATTTAGTGTTATCTAGCAGCGAAGTTGCAGTTAACCCTCTTGCTATACCTGCTCCTCCTTAGTGTATAGGGGAAACTACGATGGCCACGAAGCGTTTGGGGGAAAAAAACGCACAATCCTATCTTGAGCCAGTGTTTAGTTTGTCCGTTACTTTAGAAGCATTCTGAAGCAACAAATGCGTAACAATTCTTATTTTCAGCTTTTTTTTAGCTCTGAGTATTATATTCCATTACTGCCATATTCTGTAAATAGAGCTCCCTAAATCTGTCACAAACTTATTCTCAAATAAGTTTGTTTGTTTTTTTTAATCAGTTCACTTTTGAGTAAACTTTCATTTTGTGTATAAAAGAAAATTGACTCTTTAGACTTTAGACAAAAATACATAAAACATAAAATATAAAATTCTATTACAAGTTTTGCATTTGCAAGAATTCTAAATAAATGATTACAAGTTTTATTGACCAATAATTTAGCACACATAAATTCATTATGAGAATGACATAATAATTTAAATTTCCCATTATTACCTCATAATTTATCAGTCCTTTTAAAGCAATGATATTATGTGCTTGAAAGTTTAACTGGTTAATAATCATGTAAGTTAGAATCAAAGTTGCAGCACATGCTATTTTAAATTAGCTCTCTTTACAACTCGACTGTCCTTCATAGTACTGTCTTCGATCATAAAAAAATGAGTTTGAGCTGATCATTGAAGGAAAACCTTGACGGGTTTAGACATAGTGTTGCTAAATTAAATATGACTGAAACAAAAAAAAAAAAAAGTCAAATTCCATTTTTGGCTTTGTTCTGTGCAGCCAGACGATGTATTCGAGGGATCCATGGGGGTTCTGGGATGTTTTGGAAGGCCAAGCAGCAAGGCAGTGGGGGTGCTACCATCAAAAATAATGATGAGAGGAATTGGTGCCATTGATGTTTTGACATGTGAATATCTAAAATAACTTCAGCTTGGTGTTTGACGGGCAGCACGAGCCGCGTTCTGATTGTATTCCTCCCACATCTCGGGCTTATTGTGACTGATTGAGTCGTTTGCCTCCAACACTGTGACGCTCTGCTTTGATTCATCACTGTGAGTCGACAGTTTGATTGATAAGCCTGATCAATCACTTGCCGTCATCTGTTGAGCTCAGTCCGTTGACGGCATCTCTGCCGTGATCAATCAAACAGTGACTAGATGATGCTCTGAACAATATCCTCAATAAATGTACACCTCTGCCCGCTTTCTCCTGAAGAATTCATAGGATTTAATGTAATTTTTTGTGCCCGATTTAAATCACCACAATAACTGTTTTTATGTTTCTGCCTCATCAGCGTTGAAATGAATAATTAACCTCTACAGGAACAATGTGTGTGCTATCAGTAATTGCAATAGACCTGGCAGTATGGGGCCTCAAATGTCCTACACAGCAAAAACACCTCACCTGCAGTGCTTCACTGCAGCTTCTCATTACATATCATGGTGATATGTTCCATTTAAAGTCATTGCTTTGCTTTGTTACCCAAAATACACACCCTGGTTAACAGGATGGCTGCTCCCAGTAGGATAATTTTTGCCTGATTGCCCAACCCTGAAAGCTATAGGAAATATGAGCTAGAATGGAGTTTCTCCAAATCTATATTTAGGTATAGAAATTCTGTCATGCAGCACATCTAAGGTTCCAAAAACAGGAAGTAGCTGCTCAAAAATCACTCTAGAGCTGGTTTTACTTATGTTTCATCATTATCAGATGTGTAGTTTGGACACTGTAAAGCCCCTTTAGAAGGTCTGATATGGGCCGGAGAGCAGACAGACAACTAGTCTGTAACTAAATGTATGCTGACGATGCAGCACAATGTATGTATCAACAGACAGACCACTGAGTTACTGAATATGCAAATGGTTGCTGTCTCACAGTGACATTGAAATAACTTCCTCACAATATGTGATGGCTCTGCAACAGCTATTGATTGGAAGCAAATGGAGAAAGTACATGAGTTCAGATATCCAGGCTTTGCCTTCGATTTCTAATCAAATGTGAAGCACAGGTTAGGACCATCCAAAATAACTATAACTGTTTGTCTTATATGATCTTGTTTACCCATAAAGGCCACCCAGCTTTACATACACACCATGATTTGATCACATCTTTCTTATTGTGTAATGGTCTGGGGCCAGGCAACCCTATCATCAATGAAATCTGTAATTTCATTATGCAAACAAGCTTTGAAAATATTGGATCAGAAGGAAGCAAAATGGCAGCCGTGAAAAAGTAGAATTTGTTAAGCTTTAATAACTTAATAAATTTATGATTTATAAAAAAGATTGAAATAGAATAGAATAGTGTGAATGGCCTTGCCCCAGGGGGAGCCATTCAGTAGAGACTGCAAACTAGGAAAACATCATTCAGTCAGTCAGTCTTTTTTATTTCAAGGCCCACAGATCTGTCTACACTGACATCAGAAAAAACATGAATGATTTAAAGCTTCCATGTAAAGGACAAAGTACGGCTTAAACAAAGGCAAACTGAACACAGATCCAGAGGTTCACGTAGCTCTCCTTTTGTTCTCAGTGGTCGTTTTTCATCATGTCATTTTCAGTCATCCATCTATGTCTAGAAGTTCTATATACTGTACAATGCATCAGTTGCATTTTATTAAACCTAGCAATACCAACACGTACCATCCCTGTTTAATCATGGCTCAGATAAAAAAGTTCAATAAACTACCTGTCCTAAAGACAGTTTTTAACAAAAATGCCAAATTTTGATCGTTTTAATTGCAAGGATTTCCTGCTTTTACGTCATAGGAGTGGAGACTTAGATGTGGTTGCCAGATAAAACAAGACATTACTTAGGGCATCACATTAATTAACAGATTCATTTCTAATGAAAATAATTGTTATGGGCATTGGCATCACCATGCTTTTTGTCCTGAAACTGATCCAGGAGGAATATCTATGAACCAACAGACCGGGGAAGTGTTGAACAATTGTTTATCACAGTTCTAGAAATTGATAGCATTGTCAATAACACAATTAAAATCCAGTTAGTTACAAATCCGTTTTATATCTCGGTTTTCTTGCTCCCAGCGCTCCCTCTCCTCATTCACTTTCTACGTTGCTTGACCACCGTCTCTAACAGACAGACACAAACCAAAGGAAGCTTCTTGGTATTGCTGTTTTGCAGCATAAACTCAGAAGGCAGACACAGACATAGAAGCTGGCTACATGACCTCCACCTGGATGGTGTTCATTTTCTGTGATATTTCATGATGACTGTGGAAAGGTCTGACCGGTCTGATTGTCCACTGCAATGTGATGTCGGGTGGAGTGTCTCCAAAAGTTGAATGTGTCTCGAGGGTATACCCTGCATTCCCCATTGCTGCAACATAAACAGACTACCCCGACTCTGATGAATAAAAGATCTGGCATTATCGCCTGATCAGCATCGTCCTACAGTGTTATATAGATAAACAAATTAAATAAATAAAAGTGTTAATATGTTACGACATCAGTGAAGCCTACAACGATACAACATGTCAAAACAATATGTCACAAATAAACCTGGTTAATCCACAGTGGCACGTCTTTTTTTTTTTTTTTTTTAACCTGGCCTGTTGTGAATCATCGTGTAACTGTGGGTGTGTGTTCTTTGCGTAGATGACAGTGATGATGACAGGGAAGTGAGTCGAAAGCGTACAGTGCGCCAGGCGGCCTCCAAGGCTGTGTCCAAACAGAGGGAGATCCTGCTGGGCGACGGAGGCAGCGAGGACGAAGAGCACGAAGACCAAGAGGAGTCCTACATGGACCGTATGTACCAATGCACCACACACTGATACAGACAACACACACCTGTGTGCCTTCCAAAAGAAGAGCAGTGGCTCCCATCCTGGACGCTCCCAAAATATCTCAAGGTCTTCAGATGATTGAAGGACTGAGAAAGAAAAATGTGTTTTTGTTCGACACTATTCAGTGTATTTTTGCACTGCACACTTGACCTTTTCTAGGTCCAGACCTTCAGATTTGCCACCATTTCTGGTCTGATCTCAGGAACTACTTTATCTCTAAAAATCCTTCAAATGAAACAGTCATATCATATCAAATAGACACTCATTCATTTCAAGGGCATTCAAGACAGAGGTTTATAATCACTGCATTAAAGTGATCATTATTTATTATCATCATCATCTCAGGTCTTTATAAAATGTTTTTGTGCACTGTTAGAAAGCTCTTAAAGGAAACAGCCCTCTATGTTTTTATTTGAAATTACTCTTTATTCTACTCCATGCGTCCTGTATGTACTGTAACTATAAAGTCACACATACGGGTCCAGGTATAACAGGAAGTTGGAGTGACAGTGCCGCAGTGTCCGTCTTGCAAAGATTCTTACGCGTCCCTTTTCTGTGTACAGCCGACGAGTCCGGCAGCGACGAGGACTTCATGGTGGAAGATGATGATGACAGCGACTACGGTCACTCCAAGAAGAGAGGCAAGAAGGTGATTCGACGGGGACGGCCGGACAAGAAGGAGAAGAAAAGCCCCAAACCTCGACTAAAGGCCACAGGTGAGAGGTCCAGTCCTTCTGCAGCTGTAGCTGTGTTTGTGATGCTCCCGGTTGTCCCCGCTGAATCAGGTCAGGTAGCTTGTGAAAACCACGCAGAGCGGTGCACAGTAAGGAGGCTACAGCTGTTAGTCTAAAGTGTCAGATACATATTTAATCAACGTTCCATGTGTTCTGTCGCTCATCTAATTTCCAGGTGTTATCTATGCGGTTGCGATCAATAATTAGGCTGCCACTCAAAACTCGAGAACGCTCAGCACTCAAACTGCCGTCTCAGTGCAACAAAAACTTGATCTCAATTCAGCGTTGGAGTTATTTTTAACTTCACGAAATGTTGGAAGCTCAAATGGTTTGACACTAAATTGACATTTGATAAGACTGAAACACAAGAATGCAACAAGAATCCACAGGAGTGACATCCCATCAATCATTTAGTTTGTAAAAGTGTAAAAGTTGTAAAATAGCATTTATTGAGGAGGGCATAATGACACAGTTTAGGACTAAGTATAAATAATAAATATTGTGTTAATAAATATTAACACAGTTTGATGATCAGTCGGCATGCTCATGTTAAAGCTTCATCCATTGTTGACAAATTATTTAAAATAATATCTAATAATTCTTTGTAAAGACTGATTTTCAGATGTGCCTCTTTGTAACTTTGAAATATAACAGACTGTAGGGACGTGGAGATTGATTGGCTACTTACATTTCCCTGAGTGTTGATTAAATATGTATCCGACACATTGAGATAACAGCTGTGGACGTTTGAGAGACCTAATTTGTCTTGAGCTGTTTGATCCAAATACTGAAGGTAGGTTCAGTTATTGATCTGATATGAAAGAAAGTTTAACTGGAGATGTGACTCCATAAGGTGGCGTGATGCGATCAGAGAGAGAGAGAGAGGACGTCTCACTCTGTTGGAGTTGTTAGAACTACAAACACACACACTGTACAGAGGTGTTACAGAGTGGAGCTTCTTCCCTAACAGATGATCTTTGGCTGAGAGCAGACAGCAGCTGCAGAGAGAGCACAGACCAGACAACCCTCTCATTTTGGCCTCCTATCAGGTTAATCATGAATTAATTGGCCACAGCCGATGAGATCTGTCTCTTGTAACGTTTATTTAAACTGGTGAAAGTATCGACTAAAAAAAAAAGAAGCTGCTCACTGAATGTTTTGCACGCTGAGAAAGACGGAGCGGATTCATCCGTGTGTTTTTCACATTCACACTCAGTTCCACTTGCATGCAGTGAAATGCTGCACTGTAGTCTGCGCTAAAGGAGAGCAGCTCTGCAACACCTGCAGGCTCAACAGAGTTCAGTAAAGCTGTTGTAGATGATCCATAAAACTGAGTCCAGATCAGCCGTGATGCAGATCTTTAAGATCAGTTTGAGACTTTGTACCACAGAACATGATGCTGTGTTCCATCAGACCAGTGTCTGTTTATGAATAATCAGTAATAATCTGTGCAACAGCAGGTGGAAGATTTCACTTCTGATTGGTGTTTGATGTGGAGCATTAAAGGAACAGTTCGATGTTCGATCAGAAGAGTGATGCCACTTCATCATCCCATCGTCTGGTTTGTGAAGCTACGCACTGAGCTAAGCACAACAGCTGGAAACAAGTAATCTGGCTCTGCCATTTTAGCTCTCTGGGGTCCCATCAATGTTCCTATCAACTGCCTTTGCGTGGGCGGACCCAAGATGGTTTACATCTTGTATCTTCTGTACACAAGCAGAACTGTAAAAATGTCCATTTATGTCCAGAAGCTGTTACGCAGTGTAACTTGACAAACAGCAGCTTATCGGCCCAGATTCACAGTGACGATAAGGTCGCATTCAGAACAAATTAGGCGCTGTGGTGAAAACAGGTTTTTCTATTCATCGGGCTGTGCTGGTGTGGGCCACGGAGGGTTGTGGAAAAAAAATGCAGTGATCTGTGGTGGAGAAGCGGAGCCGGATTTTGGAAAAAAACGCACCGCCAATCAGACGATCAGACCAATCAAACTGCTCCACAGACAGCCTGAAATGTCTCTGAGACTGAGATTATCCAGGTGGATTCATGGACTAAACTACGATACTCTACCCGATGTGCTCTGGCTTTGTTTATTTCATGTACGCAGCTTCTAAATCTGTGTCTAGCTTGCAGTTTACGCTGCAAAATGGAGACACAAAGAAGTTTAATTTGATTGTGTGGAGAGCGAGCTTTGGTTGAGAGACATAGACAGTGAATGAGAGTGAGGGAGCACCGGTTAATCAGAGAAATAAAAGTTACGTCCTGATCGTTTCACAGTGGTTACATTCAACACAAATAGACACACCCCCAGCAGCCTCCCTTACAAAGAGCAAATTGTAATCTGTTGATCACTAACTGATCTGTTTCCCCGCCCCCTCAGTGACCCCCAGCCCAATGAAAGGAAAGGGGAAGGGGCGCCCCAGCGCCAAGGCCCTGGAGAAGAGCTCACCCAAAGAGGAGGAAGAGGAGGACCCCGAGAGTCCCCTGGAGGAAGAAGAGGAGGAGGCCGAGAAGAAAGAGACCTCCCCCGCCCCCAAGACGACGAAGGAGGCTGCAGGAGGCGACGAGGAGGAAGAAGACGAAGAGGAGGAGGACGGCTCGGAAGAGGAGGCACCCTCCGGAGAAGACTAGAAGATGGTACCCGCTGAAGCCCATCCTCCACGTCTCTCTGTCTCTTCTCAACGTTTTTGTTTTCTTTTGTTGCTCTGCGTTAAGAGTTGTTCGGTTTTTGTTTTTTTTCTGTTTCTCTTTTTATTTTTTATTTTTTTTTTTTTTCCTCCTCCCGGTGGCCTGGCTCAATGGTTTGGACTTTGTGTGCTTTTTCTTGTGTTGCTTCTCCCTCCCCCTCCACATCCCTTTCCTCCAACCAAGACATTGTGCTCGTGTGTGTGCGTAAGGAGTTTTTCTCTTTGAACACAGAGTCACAACATTCAGCCTTCCTGACTTTTATCATTTCTGCATTTTAGTGTGAAAATCCAGACAGGTCTCTGCCTTTCCAAGAGCTCAGTACTAGTGCGCATCCGTCCTCAGTGTGAACAGACCTGTGTGTGTGTGTGTGTGTGTGTGTGTGTGTGTGTGTGTGTGTGTCTGTGTGTGTGTGTGTGTGTGTGTGTGTGTGTGTGTGTGTTGTCTTTCCCCCTCCTCACCCCTGGGATTATCAGTGATCTGCTACACCATTTTTCTTCCTGTTTATCTTACTGATGTGCGATTACAGGGAGTATTGTTCAGAGCTTCTCAGTATCAGTAACTAAAGCGCTGTATTTACAAAGCGACGTTAAGTCAACACTCGCAGGGCTGAAGCCTTCACCCTCTCTTTGGTACTTTGTGCTTTTAAACCAGGAGCATGTTTTAACAGGGCAGCGCTAGTTCAGTCGTTGTTTTAAAGCAGCGTCTTTTTAATTTAATTTTTTAAACACCACCCGGCTTTTTGACACTATATCAGCGCCCTGAACTCTCGTTGTGTTGGCCGCGTGGGGAATGCATTAATGCGCGTTCTTTTTTGAGAAGTATTTCACTTGTAGCTGCTGCTTGTAGATCAGTTGAAATGGTTAAAGGTGTGTTCTGTAGACGGGCCGCCGCCATCGCGCGTTTCAAGCCAGCATGTGTGTTTTTATGTACTTGTTTAAAAATTTGTATGCTTGTGGGAGTACTCTGGCTTTTTTTCCCTGTCAGCCCATCAGCTGCCTATGTGAAACGGTTTTTGTTGAATGTTGGGCTGCACCATGCTACGCGAAGCAACCCCCCCCCACCTGCTCCTCTTTCAACACACGACCCCTCCACCCTCCCCTGCATGGCCACAGCATCTTCTTAACATTCAACCCCTTGTGCCAGGCACCCCTAAATCTTCTTTTCGTTTGTTTATTTTTAAGAAATGCAAGAAGAGATGTTTCTTTTTTTTTTTTTCTTTTGAGAGTTAAAAAAAATGAATGTCGTTTTTTCTCCTGTTGGTTCATTGTTCTAATTCTCTATTCAGATTTTTTTTGTAATGTTTGTTTTTTAAGAAAAGAAATAAAATGTATCTTGATTTTAAAGAAAAAAAGTCGACCCTATCCAATCTGTTCTGCCCGATGGTTGGACCAGTCATCCTTCCCCCGACTTCCTCCTTGTCCTTTCCATCACTTTCTTCTCCTCCCCTCTCTCCCAGTCCCATCAGCTTAATGGTTACTGTTGGTATCCATGCTCATGTGTTTCCTCTGAGCTTTTTGTTCATCCAT
Organism: Sciaenops ocellatus; assembly: GCA_033000465.1. Taxonomy (NCBI): domain Eukaryota; kingdom Metazoa; phylum Chordata; class Actinopteri; family Sciaenidae; genus Sciaenops; species Sciaenops ocellatus. The sequence goes on along the minus strand of CP136884.1, from coordinate 7,537,604 downwards.
TAGTACTTCACAAGTGGAAACGTTTTTTTTTTCTTGTTGTTTTCTTTCCAATTCAGAATTACAAAGTACTGAGGCTCACAAGAGATCAGCAGCTTGGTACATCCGGCATTCATTTGTCTTTTTAATGCCTTAATTTTCATTGAGTTCAGTTTCAGTAGTGGCTCTGATAACGTCGTTGGAGGCCTGAGAATGTAACCTGTCCTCATGTTTTAGGTCTTTGCTACAAGCGGCAAATTAGGCTTAGAACAAGTCAACAATTTGTATGATCAGCAGACCATCCAAAGCCATAAAACGATCTCAAAACTAGTGACTCGGAGATCAGGTGCAGCACTTGTGAGATTGTCCTTTTTTGCGATAAGTAGTGTTTTGATGTCAAAGCAAAAAAATAAATAAAAAAATACAAAAAAAATGGGAAAAAGCTGCTATTGTGACCTTGGGAACATAAATTCATTATTATGAGAAATTCAGATTACTCCCAAGGCTGCAATAGGAATCAGTCCTGGATGTGTACAGGACGAAGTCGAACCTTGTCCTCGGTTCAGAAGCACATTCAATTGTTTTACAACTGTCCTTATTAGCGGGTTAGTGTGTTTTTTCTACGTTCAGGTCCTGAATTGGCACTCAAGTCATTTTAAGACGATTGGATATGAATAAGAAAATAAATCAGAAAAAAGTGTTTATACCAATCTACAGCTCCGAGAGCTCTGTTTGCAGCAGGATCAGACACTGTCTGTAGTCGACAGCATTGAGGGCTTGAACGAGGGTCCTCTCCATCATCCCACAGGGGGCACATAGCATAAGGCTGTGAATTTCTCCTCTTTCATCCATTCTACGATTTCTTCTGTTTACTGTTTTTGATGTTTTTTTTCTATCTACCTTCAGTTGTATTGGCAATGTAAATGTAAGCCAAGTTGTGATTCCTACAGGAGACCAAGCGGAGAAGCTTTTTGTCAGTAGTGTGGAAAAGGAACGCTGAACTCTTGAATCTTTTGCATGTTGTGGAAAAAGTGCGAAGCGATAATGATGCTGGTGATGGCAATATTGTGGTCTTACAAAAAGTATTAACAACGACGATGTTGATAATGTTTTGGTTTCCCAGCTTCTAATAAAGGCAACCTACTTTTTATACGGATTTAACTACTTGTTTTGTGACGTTGAGCTCTGTGTACTGTGCGGGTGGTGGTGGTGGTGACCAGCAATACTCGATATCTGCCACTCAGTGGCGCTGTGTTTTTATATGCAGTCTATCTCATATGATGAGTCTCATTTTAGATCAGTTTAGTAACAATACTGCTCAGCCATCACAGAACCTGGTCAATAAGAGAGTTATACCCCAAATGTACAGAACCATGCTTTACTTAGGTATACTATGTGTTCCCTGAATGAGAGCTGATGTCTCCGTATATACCTACAGCTGGACCCTTTTTATGTCTGTATGCAAATGTTATTTCCTCCATATTTGTATCGCGCAAAGGCAGAGGTCAAAAACAGCAAAAGAATCCCTTCATAAAACATGAGAGGATTCTTTGATTAATTATATTTTACCGCTATGCTGTATTTATATACAGCATATAAACATACACAAATGTTTTTGAATGGAGACATGACCTCAGCTCATTCAGACTGTGTTCATCTGCATACAATACTTACATACCTGTTATGTACATTAAATTATTGGTTGCTGTACGGTGCGGTGCTGTTCTGTACCGCCCAGACAAAGCTAATACGAGGCTTCAGCAGTCTGAATTAGCCAAAACAAGAACGTACTGTCTTTTTAGTACATATTTCATAGAGTTCATAGAGTGTTTCCATGCTGAGCCATGGCAGTTTGAGCTAAAAATACATCCACTGGAATTCCTCTAAAAGTCAAGCTCATCTGAAAGAGAAAAGTGCTGGTTCTGTGTCATGTATATGCCAATTTCTGTGGTTCACCTAAAAGATCAACACAAGGTCATTCTTTTGCCGTTTCTGACCTCTGGAGTGCGGCCTTTTTTTCGGACTGTTTTGGGGAAATACAGATGTTGCACACAGCTGTCTTTGATGTAGGGCACCCAACCAAAGTTCAGTATAGGGGAAACACAACTCTTGAGTATATTCAAATCTTCCTAACCAAAAGCATAAGTAATAAAGTGGGCAGTTACAAGTACTGAAGGTTGCCCACTCTGCACCAGGCCAGATAATTATAAATTATACACATGCAAAAATGCACCATTCACACTCTCCTGCATACTAATGCAACAACCATTTATTTCTGGTAAATGTGTAGAACTGGCTAATTGTAGCTGCGTAGTTTTGAATGTCTACTTCCTGTTTGCCTGTCATTTCCTGTTGTCACACAACAACAAAAATATTTTCGCAGTGTAAAGTCTGATAAAGTCTGCAACAAGGAAAATGAGTCCTCGGCTAACCAAAAGATAGTTTATAGTTTATTTGGAGTTAGAACTTTCTGCACTGAATTTTCAGCAAAAACTAAAGCAAATATAATAACTGATTAAATGACTATTTGTTATGTGAATGAGGTCACTGTTAGAGACAAACCCACAGAAAACTATTCGATTTCTTCTCAAAGGAACGTTTTAGTGTCTTTCAGCCTTTGTTTTGGTATCTGATGAAGATAATTAAGCACTCCTAATTTTCTAAGGAGTTGGTGGAGATCACAAACCACTAAGAGAGTGAATATTGGACTCACCCCTAAATCCTGCTGGGCACGGCTTTGTGATGTTGCGACCATGACATTGTTTTGGTCTGTTCTCCATATGGCTTCATATCCCACCAGGAGCATTTCAGAAGCGTTTTGCTTACCGGACTTTAGGCTATGTAATTGTTTCCCTTTTGTTTTTTTTAACAATTGAAAGTCTGCACAGGGTGTTTTATTTTGAAAACTGACAGATCCTCAATGCTGTTTGTGTGTCTGACTTCCATCCAGCTCAATCTACTCTGTGCTGCTTCTGGTAGAATCACGAACGTTGTCTAGAACAGCCATGGTAAGCTCTGCCAGCCTCACAGCCATGCGCTGTGGAATTTAGGGGTTACATTTGTTAGTTGGCCACAAATGGGACTCAAAATGATGCTGCTGTCGCTCTGAGTCTGCTTTGTCTTTTTAGCAATTGCTTGCTAACATGTTATAGCCATAACAACTTCAGAAGCTGCACAAAGCCGAAAATCATTGAATGCAGCTTTAAAAAGTCTCACTAGTAATAATATCACACACTGAGAATAAATGTATCTCAAAATTTGAATGTAACAAACTTTTTAAAGGAGCAGTGTGAAGGATTTAGCGGCATCTAGTTGATGATAGCAACCCCCTTGTCTCACTCTCTCCATCCTAGTGTGAATGAGAAACCATGGTCCTATCACACAAAAGGTCCTATCTAGAGCCACTGTTTGGTTTGTCCATTCTGTAGAAACATGGCAGTTCAACATGTGGAAGAGAGCCCATGGTATCTGTAGATATAAGAGGCTCATTCTAAGGTAACAAAAAACATGACAATCCTTATTTTCAGTTGATTAGGAAATAGTCTTGCCAATATTTCAAGTATCTTGATACTTAGAGAAATCACACTGTAACTCAGACGTCTTTAAATGCAAATTATCACCACAGTCAAAGTGTTGTAACAGCACTGAACTGTCACGTCTCCCCTCCCAAACGTACAAACTCGTCACACTGGCTTCAAATAGTCTGATATTCTCATCCAATAGTGGCGTCTCTATGTGTCAAAGTGTGAAAGTGTCTGCGCTTCCTTTTTTTACAACTTACTCCTCAGCACTTTTTTTGCTGCCGTGTTCGCACTCCTCTGAACGTTACACACACAAACACAAAGCCAAGTGATATTTTAGGTCACCACAGGACAGATGAACGTCCTGAAACCAACCGGCAAACAAAGTCATCATGCTCAGAACAACAAAGTGAGTAAACCTGATTTTATTCATCACCATATGTTCACTCCCAACACAGTCCGAGCTGTTTACAACACTGCTTTCTTTCTTTCTTTCTTTCATTCTTTCTTTCTTTCTTTCTTTTATCTTTTTAACCTGACAATGGTTTCTCTCCACAGCAGCTTTTATTAGCAGGTTCATTATGGCTTCAAAAAACAACACATTGCATCATGTGTAGAGTGCTGTTTATGTTCTAGTATTTCAGTAGTCTATCCTATAGTCATTGTGGAACTTTCACTTGCTGCTATTGATGCAGTGTGTGCCCAATAAAAGTATATACGTTGGTCAACAGAATAATTGTACAAAAACTTCAGATCAGGGGTAAAATAGACTAAATTAAATCTCCTCCAGGCAAGAATGTGTTTTATTTCTTGTCACTTTGCTAAGCTAAGCTAACCATCTCCTGCCTACAGCTTCATATTAAACAGACAGATATGAGAGTGGTGTGTATCTCAATTAACTCTAATCAAGAAAGTAAATAAGCGTATTTTCAAAATGTTCTTTGTAGGTTTTGCTTATCTTCAGCTTTGTCCTGAGCTAAAATACCAGCAGAGCATTGTGCTTCCTTGATGCACATCATACTAATATAACAGCTGATTCATTCCTTATTTGACATGTGAAGTCATCTCAATGTATATTAATACTGAGATTTGAATTTTTTAATATATTCAACTCTTTCCTTGAAATGACAACCCCTGTCCCCATGGCATTCCAACTTTTTAAAGCAAGTCTTTATACCAAGTGTATAAATCCCAAAGACAGCATAATGCTAGCATCTTTGCTGAAGTCATAGTACATCTATGGAAGTATATTTTAATTTACTTAATCTTAATACCTTCTTAACCAGCAACATTTAATATTAGGCTACCTATTTGGAAATTTGCCTAGTCCAGAGAAACAGAACAGACTTAACTCCGAATGAATTACCTGAATGAAAGCGGCAGGGTCCGTGCCACGTTCACAAACGATCAGATTCAACTTCGGTACGAACGAAGGGAACCGAGTCATACTCTGTGAAAAGTGAGAACGAGCCAGTCACAAGAGGTTTGGAAAACTTCAGCAATAAAAGCATCGCAGATCGCTGACATTAGGTCCTGCAATAAGTAATGCTGCTAAAGCTTGTCCATGCAGACGAAATGAAATGAGATTTGGTGTGATGTCTGAGTTTGAATCTGATCCAGATTTTACCCTGTCATTATGCTTGTGGTTATTTAGCAGGTAGGCCTAGCCGTTCTTTTGAACAGCTCTCTGAAAAGAATGGCGCCATGAGACCTCTTCACAGAGTTCACAGAAAGAAATAAAGTGAACACACCACCTAACATAATGTTAGACCAAACCCTCACACTGTCATAGGGCAACTGGCATGCTATAATGACACATGAGGCCCGCCCACATGCTCCACAGAAAGCATGATGAGAAACCCAGTCATTTACTCTCCAGAAAGAGCCAGCGGAACCTCCTCACCTGTAGGCTGGAGTATGTGTCCTCCTGTCATCATGGAATAAGACACACGTGCTGCCACACACCGCTGAGCTTTGGAGGGAAGATGTGATTACACTGGGTGAGCTGCTGCTGGCATGTCTAGCCACTTTTGTTCCTTGAGGAGAAATCAAAGAGCTTTTATGGGGCAAGTTGAGCAGCTTTGTGGTTTATCGCTTAATGCTTAACAGCGTATCTGAGAATGAATGTTCAACAGAAACAGGAGGCTCTTGTTTAATGAGTGACTGACGTTGTCAGATAAAAGATTAGCAACTGATAAGAGTCTTGATAAAGTCATGTTCAGTGCTTTTTGTGTCTATGTAGTTGAACATACTGCAACAGATCAGGAAACATTCTCAGGATTATTCCCAGTAAACACCGGCAGTGTTTTTAATGTGCCAGCAACCTGTAGTTAACATTTAATGATCAAGATTATTCACACCTCAAATCTGAGCTGCTTTTGTCTGATGCTTAAAGGTGCCACTTCATTTCTTTAGAATCAACCAACTGCTGTTTAGGGTGTGTAATGAACTAAGGAATGGAACAAGTCACTTGTGAAAAGAAGAGTGAGTCATCTTGAATGCCTAAAGGTGACTTAGTGGCACCATTTAAACACCTGACATTAAGACGTGTTATACAACAAGTAGGTCCGACCGAGCAATCTGATTGGTCAAATAGACATTTAGAATGTGCTCAAACCAGCATGACAGCACACCTGACTAATCACTAAAAATCTTACTCCGCCATCTCCACATTGTCACAGTTTGAAAATCTGTAACATGTAAACAAATACGAATAAGTCCACTGGAAGTACTTTAATAAAGTAATACATCTGAATTTATAATTTCAGGTTTTTTAATGAATATTCTGTGTGTTATGGAGATGTTAGACTGCCTTGTTAATACAGGTGTGTACCTCGTTTGTGTGCAGCACGTCGGAGATCAAACAGTTCAGTGAGCGCAGAGAAAATATTTTTGAAGACTAAAGGTGGACTAATATGGACTGAAGAGGAATATTTGGTTAGATAAAAACATGTTGTTCATGTTGGAAATCATTACATCGATCTTTGTTCAATACATTTTGACTTTTGGACTTTACAACTCTGTGGAGTTACTGAAAATGTTTGGATCATCCTCCATCAGCTGTGCCGGTGAGTCGCTGATACGGCGCTAGCTTCAAAATAAATGTGAAGTTAGGAGGCCAATCTGTCCATGGAAAAAATATATTTTTCAGCAGATATCTTAGTCACTACAAGACTGAACTAGCAAAGCAGTTTAGTATTTATATGTGCGCTATTTATTCAGTTCAGGAAACTCCACGATCTCCATAAGCTCTGACAGGACTAGAAAGTTTCTCCGTTGCTGATCGTCACTATGGCCCGGGCTACCTGCTGGAGTAGTGACCTGGGTTCCATTACACAAAGGAGTCTACTGCTGTGACTGATTGTTTTCCAGGTATTAGTCAGGCCCCGTGTAGCTCCATAGAAACGGAGATCAGAACAGAAACGGCGAGCAAAGAAATGTTTATTTTGAGAGCAAATCACCCCAAAACATGAATATCTTTTAATTATATATTTTATTTAAGTTGGTAGTTGTTGTATAATCGCAACATTACAGTGGAGACTCCAGTAAGTTACTGCTCCCCTCTTGTAAATGTATTGTTTTTATACTTACATTTTAGTATGGATTAAACAAAGGAGATACAACATGTGATGAGTGAGGTCTACGCAGGCAGATTTTGTTACCTCTGGCTAGCTGTTTCCAGTCTTTGTGCTTAGGTAAGCTACAGTAACGTACTGTTGACGGTAGCTTCATATTTAGAGTGGTATCAATCATCATTCAGTTTTCAACAAGAAAATGAATAAGTGTATTTCCTAAAATTTCAAACTTTCTTTCAGAAAAAACTCCCAGGAAGTTGAAAGGCCACCTAACTCTACTTCTTCCTGCTACCATCATTTGCAGTAGGTAGTAATTTTCTCTCATAAAAAATGACTTAGAAATGATGTCTGGGCTTAACTTTGCTTCCTATTTGTTGATAAGTCTGCCAGCTTAATAACAGGTATAAATACAGAGGCTCATCGATCAGATGTAATTATCCAGGTAATGTATCCAGATACAGATTGTATAGTAATAGGCGGTAAAAGGCACCTATGATTTAGTGCCAAACCCTAAAGAGCTTTTATTATGACAAAATATTACCAAGTCAAGTTGGCTGTTTGCACATGGCAATCTTCACTTCACTGAAGATGATTTCATAAATGAAAGATGTTTTTTTTCCATCTCTCAGGTCCAGTATATTTATTGCAGACCAGACGGTGTTTTTCTCTGTCTTAACTCCACAAGAAAACATCACGCAGGCAGAAGATATCCCTCTGTTGTGAAGCAGAACAACACCTAAAGCCGACAAAAATAATCTCGAAAATTAAGAAAGTTCTCTTCCTCTGAAGTCAACATCTCTTGCACGGCACATCATGACATGGAAATCTTCCAAAACTGACAACCAGCCAAAACCCCTCTGGGAAGACCTTTTATTTATCAGTTGTGTTGACATGTACCAATTATTTCATATCAGGACTAAATACTGAACACAGCAAAGATATTCCATTCAAACAAGACAGTAAAAATAAAAAGACAGGAGCGGTTCAAAAGGAGGCAGAATGAATAAACCAAAGATGCAGATGGAAAATCCGTCACAAGGCCTGGTCTGGAGGTTGTTGATGGTGAACACTTTATCATGTGGTTTGGAGGCGTGCATGGCTGCAGGAACCGTCTACATCCCACCTCTGCTGCTGCAGGCCGGCATGGAGGAACGCTACATGACTATGGTGCTCGGTAAGTGGATAAATCATACACACTCAGTGATCATGGGTGGAGAGATTGGATGTTAATGGGCATGACTTACAAAACAGAGGAAGTTGTTGTATTTGTACTGACATTTAACACACAGCACGGTGGCTCAAACCTGACCCAGTGGTCTGGGGTGTGTAGAGTTCACATGTTCTCTCCATGTTCGTGTGGCTGACTTGGAGATGTAAAATTGAGGAATAATAGAGTGTGAACATGTCGAGTCAAAGAGTAAATTAGGGAAACAAAAGCGTTTTTCACATTCAACCTTTATACTGACTGCAGTTATGAACTCTTTAACATTTAGGAAGTCAATTTTTTATTACAGAAGGTTTGTCTGACGTGTCCTCACAGACAGACACAATCAGTTTCTTGAAGTGCATGTGAAGGAGGGCAGCGACGGCTGTTAACATTGACAAAAAATTTTAATTAGAAATGAGTCGTTAAAACATATAAACATGTTTACAGCCCGGTACAAAACAGATTTGGTTTCTATAGCTAATTTCCCCGTTCATGACAACTTTACTGAGGGTGAATTTTTTTTAAACTCACTCGTTCAAATTAGATTAAGGCTTAAAGCTGCACATAATTGACAGCGTGGCAGCTTTGATTGACAGGTAGGTGCCATTACAGATGGCTTCTTTAAGCACCCAGGTGTCATTTGGCCTGCCTCAGGTACGCCGATGATCCACGTCTTTGCTGATATTTAGATTAGCCGGGAGACAGAAGAAGCAGTAAAGCCAACATGGCTGCAGCCAGCGCCGCATATTTACGGCTTCAAAATGGCGCTCCGGAAACCTACGGGTGACGTCACTCAGGATATGTTCATTCTTTATGCTGTCACTGATTTACAACATTTTATTTCTCAGCAGGCAACATGTGCAACTCTCAGCTTAAACCAGAGCAGACTATACCTGGTTATTGGGAGCTATTGACAATCCAATCATGTCGCCTCAGTTGCCCGGTCATGCCGTTTTGCACTTTACAACATCAGAAGAATCAGACCTTACTTAACTCAACATGCTACTCAACTCCTGACACAAGCTGTCGTTTTCTCAAGACTAGATTACTGTAATGCCCTCCTGATGGGCCTGCCAGCCAGCTCAGTGAAATCTCTTCAGATGATCCAGAACGCGGCGGCGCGCCTGGTCTACAACCAACCAAAAAGGTCACATGTCACCCCGCTGCTCATCGAGCTCCACTGGCTACCTGTCGCAGCCCGCATTAAATTCAAATCTCTAATGCTCGCCTACAAAGTTGTCCCCAGTACTGCACCTACCTACTTGAACGCCCTTATACAGGCATACGCTACCTCACGATCCTTGCGCTCCTCCAATGAACGACGCCTGGCTCTGCCACCCATTTGCTCAAGGCAATCCAAACTCTTCTCGCTTGTTGTTCCCCGCTGGTGGAACGCACTACCAGTTCCTACCAGAGCAGGGGCGTCCCTCTCTACCTTTAAAAAACTCCTGAAGACCCAGCTCTTCAGAGAGTACCTTCTCTCCTAGCACTACACAACAAATCTACACCTTAAAAAATTGTCACTAGCACTTATTACTGCACTAACGCTTCTTATCGCACTATACCTTGATTGTTCCCTTTTCTGTAAGTCGCTTTGGATAAAAGCGTCTGCTAAATGACTAAATGTAAATGTAAATGTATTGTTAAATTAGATTAGATTAAACTTTATTGTCATTGCACAAAGTACTAGGACAATGAAATGCAGTGTAGCATCTAACCAGCAGTGCAAAAAGCAGTAAAGTGCAGAGTAATGTGCATATGTATAGGGATATATAAATAACAATGCAGATATAAATATGAATATGTCGGCTCGTGGTCTTGTGGTTAAACCTCGACCTGAATCCTCCTGTTCTCTCTTTAGTTTTCTGTGTCACACAGGTGTTTGCTCTACAACTACAGACTGTAGAACAGCTTTTTGAACTGTTTCTCAGCCACTTTCACCTTCATTTGTTTGACTGAAGCGTAAAAATATTTTCAGTACATTATGAAACTGTGGTGGACAAACTAGACATCATTATTACTAGGTGATTAATGGGAAACACTGGTGGTGGTAACCTTGCAGTTGTGGTCTTGAAATAAAATCCTGAGACCGAGACAAGGCCAAGTAAAAATGCAGTCGATTCTGAGACGAGACTGAGATCTTCAAAAACCAATCTCTAGTACTACAACACTGCATGCTAGTGTTAGCAGCTTAAGTTAGAACATTTTGGAAAGGCAGTAAGAAAAGACATGACATGCCAAACTCTTTGTAGAGTGAATGTGTTTTTCAAACCAATGTAATGAATTTAACAGGCTGTCTCTTTCTTACAGCGGTGGGTCCAGTTCTGGGTTTGATCTTTATACCCATGATTGGCTCAGCCAGCGATTCGCGACAAGGCCGTTTTGGTCGTCGCCGGCCGTTTATCTGGATGCTGGGCCTGGGAGTTTTACTCAGCTTGCAAGTCATACCACAGGCCTGGCGATTAGCTGCCCTGATATCCCCACATCACCCTCACTGGCTGAAGGCTGCCCTGCAGGCTGGAGCTGTGTGTCTGATGGACTTCTGTGGACAGGTGACTTACTAGCCAGATTTCCATTGATGTATGCACATTGATGCAAGAGTCAAGGCACTAAATGGGAGCTCGAAGCACCTTTTTGGAATAAGTTGTATTGTGTTTTTTGCATTGTTCTTCATTGGTTAAGGTATAATTGCTATCAACTGAGGTATATGTCATTTTGTTGCGCCCTCTTTAGCATAACAGTAGTGGATGGAAACAAGCATCCATTTGCATTTTCTTTTGCTGAGTTACGATGGAAACGTGGCTACTGTCAGGCATATAATGAGGTGCGTAATGCCAAAATTCAACACGTGGCAGTGGTGTTGGTTTTCTACTTTATCCATTGAGACATTTTCAGCACAGTAACAGTAAGTGCATAAGGAAGTGTCTTGATTCATAAAAGTTTGACACTGGAAACAAAAGTGGTTTCTCAGCAGCAGAGATAACAAAAAACAGAACAAGTGTGTAACAGATGTGCTGAGACGATTAGATATTATCAACTTCAGTACTGCACTGTCACATCCAGTGACTGACATTCATTCATTCATCATCTATTGAATCAACTGCCTCGTATTGAATAATATGATGCAATCCAATAGTGTTACACCCTTAATAAATATACGAGGTATACATACTTTATATTTATATGTTGGGTATTATGATGGTATTATGAAAGCTTCATTTGGCATTCCGGTTAGAATAAGTGTACTCAAAAGAAGAGAAGCACTTCTCATGAAATCACTGAGACATACCAGTTAATCCAGTTTAGACGCAATGAAACTGACATGTTCACTGGAAACCAGTGAACGGTGATGTCATCATTGTGTTTTTGAATCCGCTATGTGTGTAATCTGAAAATGTTTACTCAGTTACACGGCAATATCCTGAGTCTGTTGACATTAGCCGCCATAAGGTACTGGTCATACCAGGTCAGGGAAGGAGCAGAAGCTGTAAAATCCACTGAATATATTGAAGTTTCACAAGTTTGTAAGAGGAAGAATGTGTTCTTCTTTTTTTTTTTTTTTTTCAAAAAGTTCATCTCACTTTAAAACATTCAAGAACTCAGCTACTCTGCTTCAGCAGCACTGTGTGGGTGGCAACATAAGTAAACAAGCTCACAACTATTTTCACATTTTGTTTCGAATCCTGATTTCGGTGCATAGAAGTAGATGGCAGTTACCAATTCACAGTAAAATGTGACAAAATTGATGTTTTGACCTATCATTGGGCCCCGTTGGGTATCAGGATGTGCCATCATAAATCTGCTGAGCCCCATGACAGGCACTGACATAACTTACCTTTAAGCTGCCTTTAAATCCTACAGTTATCTAAGCAAAGATCAGATAATCCGTGGCTTTACCCGGCCATATATCTATATCTCATCTGCTTAGCTTTCACTACGGTAACTGGCCTCAATAGCTTTATAGGTACTATCATCTTAATATCACTCACTAGTCACTATCTCATTCATCTTGTCTTATTATATGTTCCTAGTTAGCAACGCCTCTGGTATGAGAAATGCTTCATGTCTTGCCAAACATAAGAAAATGGAACATGAAGCTGTGTGTCAGCCCAAGAGTCCAAGTCTACATGTTAGATAGGCACCTTGTCAGTAACTAATGTTTAATTGAGCTCATGACACTTAGAAGGCTCACAGTGTGCTCTAGCATCCCAGAACCACCCATCTCTTGTACCTCCTGCACCCACACATGCAACATAGCCCACCATAGAAGTTACATTTACTTTTGTCAACAACATCACCAGTTAACAGCGGACTAAGTATTAACACCCAGCTAATAACTGGAGAGATTAAATGCAAGAAACTCACTAAGCACACACAGTGTGCCTTGTGGGATGACCTCTACTCTGCCTCTGGCTATACCCTTCCAGGCCAAGCAGCAACCTCCGTGGCTGTGAAGTGAAGCCAGTGCAGAAGTCCAAAAACTGCAGTTCCTCCAACAGCTGCAGAAAGACTCAGTCTCCATAAGCCTCCATATTAAAATGTTCAACTTCACAGCATAAAATAAACATGTTTACAGCCTGGTACAAAAACAGTTTAACTCACACGTTCAAATTATATTAAGGCTCAAAGTTATGCTTAATTAACAGTGTGGCTGCTTTGATTGACAGTTGAGGACCGTTAAAGGTGGCTTGTTTGAGTGCCCAGGCTTCATTCAGAAATTGGGTCGTCATAGCAGTCCGGTATATTTGAATACAATAAAAATACAATAGAATAAAATACTGAGGTAGGTTTCTGAAGAGCCACCATGCTCTTCAGAAACCTATGGGTGACATCACGGATACAATGTCCGTTCCTGTATAAATGCTAACATTAGCATAGCTATGATGAGCACTCAGCACTACAACCAGGACAGGCCCGGGAGTAGTGACTCACAGCAGCTCACATTTTTGTTCCCATAGCACCAAAGCAGCGCAGAGAATCTCCAAACTACCACGACAGCAAACTAGCACCTGCAGTGGTCGCTAGCAACCGGCCAGTCATGCACACAGACCCTGCTGCGAGCTGGATAGAGCTCTCTTAATAGACAAGAGGCTTTTATTTCCCTGTTGGCGGATGGTTTGTTTAAATATCACAACATAAATGCCCATCATAAAATTCTTGTCACCAGTAGTATACTGCTCAGTGCCTCAAGCAACAGCAAAACAATCATCCTCAGCTGAGCTACCAAATAATCCAAACAATCAAATCATTAGTTACCTCACCTCACCATCAACAAGTATACACTTGTCTACCACTATTGGCCAACAGTATTCTAGCTAACACCAATTAACATTAACAAAACCGACCAAGCCTCTTCAGCTACCACATGAGCAAGCACCGCACCATACATGTTTATCTAGAACATTGGCAGTATAAATATGTTTAAGGACTCTGGAACCGATTTTCCAACAAAACCAGTATAGCCAATCTACGCGCTCACCAACTGAAGCCTGTCCACTTTGAAACTACTGAGAGAGCACTGATACAAACAGAAATCTTTAATGGGAAATAACCAGGTTAGCAGGTGATAAGGTAGACAGTTATTTATGTCAGTCATGTAGGACCCATCAGTCAACTTTAAGGTGATTATGAAAATATCTTCTCAGGGTCGTTAAAGTAACAGATTGTTATTATTATCTCCGGCTATGATTTGGTGTCACATAAGCCTTGTTTTGGCTCCTCAGGCCTGTCTAACCCTGCTGTTGGCACTGCTGTCAGACCTGTTCCCTGTGGAAAAGGAGAACCGCAGAGCATTCACAGTTAATTCCCTGATGATTAGCCTGGGGGGATGCCTGGGGTAAGGCCCTTATTAAACCTTTCTCTCCTAACTGGTTCTGTCTCTTACTTGCTGTCTTTCACTTTTATGAATGCATGCTTTAAAGTTCAGCTTCTGTGGAGAAAACCTATTATTGGCTGCATGTCACTTTGTCTTTGTCATGTGTCATGTGATGAGGCTTGAGACACTGTTGCATTCAACCTCATGGTATGTCTGTCTGATGTAGACCTTTTTTATGGCTTTGCGTGTCCTGATTATCCGTCTGATGACCTTACATTAAGTTTCATTAAGTTGACGTGCGAGAGTGGAATGATGATAAGCAAGAACAGCAGGCAGGTCCCAGACCGCCATTATTTTAAACTCTATAATAAGTATCCTCATTAGTTATTTTTAGTCACTATGAGTTATAGACACCGACTTTGCAGCCCATTCATCTTACAGTTTATGGCATTCAAACTGACAGAGTGAGAGCCCCAACCCCGCAACAATTAAAGGTTTGACCTGATAATGGCAATAGTTAAGTTAGTTAGTAAGTTAAGGACTTGCTAAAGTTATTACAATTCATCCTGTGGGAGATATGAAGGTCGGTACCATATCTCCTACTAATTTATATAAAGGTTGCCATGACGTTGCACATAAAATGTCAGTCGGTATCACCAAAGTTCATCCTCTCTGGACCATGAATCCATCTCTAGTTGTTGAAATGTTTCAGTTTGGACCAATGTGGTCATATATTTCTATCCTGATAGTTAAGTCTTGTTTGGCATTTCTAAGGAAGACTTAATCAGAAACTGTTAAATTAAATTCATGTAAGAAGAATTGACTCCACCAAGTTGGAAAAAAAGAATAGTTCTTGCATAATGTTGCTTTAACCTGTGACAGCTGTTTGAACGGTATCCCTGATTTGGATCCATGGCACTGTGGGGCAGTGGTGTGCACCTCTACTTGAGTGTGTTTTTATACTACCAGTAGGGGGTGCAAAAAGATTTTTTTTAAATCCATCATGTTGTACCTTTAAGATTACTTCAGGATGTAGGTACACAGGCAGTTTATTAAGTTCTACTTAATTAATTTTTTACCGATGACTTGAACTGAATTTGGACAGCAGCCATTACATATGACTAATGAAATAGAAGTAAGATCTTTGGAGCGATGGACATCATTTTGTTGTTGTCACCATCTTCATCTCTACATTCAGTTTCTTCCTCCCTGCTGTCGACTGGAGTCAAGTACCCATAGCAACATACCTGGGAGGGCAGGAGGCCTTCGTCTACGCCCTGCTCACCTCCCTCTTCTTAAGCTGCCTTCTCACCACCGCCTTTATCCCGGAGAAGACCGGAACCAGGGGAGGAGAGAGAAAGACTAGCCCGTTGAGAAGCTTGAGCAGCAGATGCTTCCCTCACTTGTCCTTGCCCCGGCCTCAGTGTTTCCTTGTCACACTGAGCCGATGTGCATCAGCATGTATGTCAGTATTGCCTTGTGCATATACAGCGTGTAAGCGTGTGCCAGCAGTCATATGGAGGCTGTTTGTGGCGGAGACATGCAGCTGGATGGCGCTAACAAGCATCATGCTCTTCTTTGCTGACTTTTTGGGGGAGGGATTGTACCAGGGAGTGCCAGGTGCAGAGCCACACTCACAGGAAAGAAAACGCTATGATGAAGGTAGGGTAAGTGCTTCTTTTGCTCCGCCCATTCAGGTTTAACTCAACCAATTAGATGCATTTGCCTCATAACCACTTCATTACTGTTTGTCCAGGTGTACGTGTGGCCAGTCTGGGTCTCTTCCTGCAGTGTGTGGTGTCGGTGCTGTGCTCGGTGCTAATGGACTTCTGGGTTGCTCTGCTGGGAGCCAGGGTGGTGTACATCAGCGGCGTAGCTCTGTTGGTGCTTGCCACCATCGTCATGAGCGTCTCAGAAAGTGTGATAACGGTCACTGTCATGGTGGCTGTGACAGGATACTCACTCTGTGTCCTTCAGGTCTTGCCATACACCCTGCTGTGTCTCTATCACTCAAATAGACAAGTAAGTCCAAACCTGACATGATGCTGCATACACTTATGTTAAGTCATGAAGTCTAAGTATATATTTCAATATGATTATTTACAGAGGCATATAATCTAAGAATATATGAAGTAGAGTAAGACAATATCCAAAAGACAATACAGCCACCAAAAGGAAAGACGTCTACTCAAACATCAGAACCTTACATTTCATTTACTGTTACTCAAGTTATTCTATATAAAATTTAAAATTTAAACTAGATGTTATTAGACTTTGTTGAAATTGTGTGTCCTGTAACAACATGCGTTACCGTCTGCCACAACCTTTTTTGGCACTTCAGGGTGTCAAAAAAGTGTCTTTAAGAACAACTAAACTGGATACGTTAGTAGTTCTAAAGCTGCTAATAATCTAGCAGACACATTTTTTGATGAAATACTAATAAAGTTTTGCTGCAGTGTCAGGGTGTGGTTAGCCTAGCTTGGCACAGAAAAACTGGCTGTTCAAAGTGAAAAATACACAGTCAATCATTCTAAATAGTCAGCCTTAAAGGCGTTGACAGGTGGATTCTTGATCTTTGGAGACAACTGGGCTGGCTGTTTGTCCCCTACTTCAAGTCAAGCTAAGCTAAGCTACACACAGATATTAGAGTAATCTTTTCATCTCACTCTCAGAGACGGAGACATTAAGGACATTCTTCACTATACCACTGATTACACAAGACTTTATTTATTTTAAAGAAGTGGAGAGCTCCCTTTGCTCATCTTTCATCCCTCTCTCCTCAAGGCTTTTTTCACTTCATCCAAGCCCAGACCTCCTCAGCTCAGTGAAAGTGACAAACCCCTCCTCACCTGCGGTCCAGCCACTCCTCGTGCTCAAGACCACACAGGGCGGCTGAATTTACCCGGGACAGAGCCCTCTGTTGGATCGCCCCATGTTTCACTGCCTGTGGGTGGAGGCGACAGAGTTGACACAGACTGCACACCGGTCTCACAGAGGGGGATGTGTTTTGACATGGCGATACTGGACAGCGCCTACCTGCTCTCACAGGTAACGTGGGTGATCAGATGTGTTATTCAAATGATTGTTAATTATTAATTTGAAAACCAAACAGTGCAATATGAAGCTTTTTCTGTTAGGTAATCAAACCAAATCCACAACTCCACTCCCATTGGAGGAGAGATTTGCATTTATTGATCCATTTCCTGCTGAATGGGCCCATGCATCTATCAGTTTGACCGTGCACAGACATCTAACATGACTTCTGAAGAACCCAGCAGCTCTTTCACTGATTAGAAAGTCTGAAAGAGTTTGTGCTGCAAAACATCTTTGTGCATATCGCAAGTCGTCAAACTCACTCTTTTGGCTGCCAAAACAGCTTAAGCGGCTATCATCTGTGAACCCTCGCTCTGTGCAACAGCAGACAATAAGATGTCTGTGGTATGCCTGAAGGTTTCTGTTCAGTATGTGAGAGAGTGTGTCAGTCACCTCTGCCCAAGAGCTCTTAAAAAACGCAGCGTGGGTGATAGCACACTGACACACAGCTGCGAGTATGTAGCTGTAGCTCTAAATCTATTTGGGAATTTGAGGAGATTGAATAAAATCTGCTAATGTCTGGGCCTTCTTCATATGACCTCTACCTCCAACTGGCAGCAAAATGGATTCTACTACATGTCTAGCAACTCGCATATTATTAGCTTTCTGACCTCTGTTAACTGCCCACGTTTTTTCTGTGCTTATTGACGACCACTTTTTTTTTCCAGTTAGAGAAATAGTGTGAGCTTTGACAGGATAAAACATGTGTATGCTGTCGATAGTTAGATATCATACATCCCTGAAAAATCGTGACATCTAGCAACAGCTAGTGCAGCCTCTATGTATGTCATTAAGATGTCATCAGCAGGACGGATACATCGCTTGCTAATGATTGGTTCGGATGAAACAAAACAAAATACCCACCACCTTCACCTTCAATGTCTGACTAAATGAATAAAACAAAATGGTGATTCAGTCTTATTCTTAGATGTGTAAAACAGGCCTTTAGTTTCAATTATTTTCATTTGACACATAAAAGAGTGCTTATTTTCAAGATTGAATGGAACTCTTCAACTCTCTATTGCAAAATAAACTAGCAGAGATGTAGAGTCAAGACATTATGAGGCACTGTTTTGATGACTTGAGACTTGAAAGTTGAAGATGCCTGCCTTGACTTGACTTGTTCATTTCATTTTTTCAGTTTAAATGTAAAATATTAAAAATGTTCAACATTTGCTATTTGGAATGCTATTGTCAGTCAAGCTCCTTTTGATGCTTTCTGATGGTCTATGGATTAGATCGTCATCTTCATGCCTGTGAGTCATCACTTTTAGATTCAAGAGTTTTACATGTGAAAGAAAAAGGTGAATGCAAGACGTGCTCATTGAAGACAGCCAGACAACAAGGTTGAACTTTGTTCGTCATTTGAAGGCTCATTCGTGTCTAGCTTTCCTAACATTCACCAGAGACAATGTTTTCTCTCAACACCATAGCTAGCTAACATTAGCCTGATAAAGTTATTGACATGACAGCGGTCTTCATGAGTGACGGTGCATGACTTGACTGGATTGGACTTGCCCAAGAAAAATATACTTGGGATTTGCTTGAATCTTGGTGCAAATGACTCAAGTCACATGTCTGGTAAGGAACCTGATCACCATTTCAAATGTAATTCTGTAATTCTGTATCTCCTGCAGGTGCTGCCGGCAATGTGCCTCGGCTCGATAGTACAGCTGGCCAACAGTGTGAGGGCTTACATGGCCTCCGCCTGCTGCTTCAGCCTGCTGGCTTTTGTCTGCTCCACCAAGGTTGTCTACAGTCGCGCTGACCTCCAACACTGAGCATATACAGCACAACCTCTGATGATTTCTTTTTTTTATTATTTGTATTGTAATTTTATGTGCATTCTTCTGTTTGCTGGTGTGTGTCGACAGGTCTATTATCTATCTGAAGTGGTTACAGTGACTGTGTTTTTGAGGGTTTACAGATGTTCAGGGACCTGTGTAGACATAAAGCAGTTCTTAATGATCTGTGTTGCACATCCACTTGCCAAACAGAGAATCAGTTGAAGGCAGCACGTTCTCATCGGCAGTAATGAGACATGGATGAATGCTTCGCTTTCATCACAGTCAAAGCAATTTATTGTGGGTAAAATCAAACAGCGCGCAGAAATTATGTTCGTGTATGAAATCAGTTTGGGTTTTTTTTTATATTCTTGTATAGGCAATGATAGGGAGCAATATCCTGCTGTGTACTGTTGCTAAGAAACCACACTGGAGTCTTGACACTCCTTGTGTGGTGCATTATGCTGCAATCTCCTCATCTATATGCTCTGTTTGGCTTCTATGAAGAATCAGTTACAGCCAGCATGTAATAACTAAATGAAGCTAATTACCCAATGGAAAAAAAACAACCCTTTAACTGAAGCTACCATTCCACTCAGTTGTCTAATTGTTCAGAGCTATACTGGTTATTCACGAACCGTCAATGCCTACCATATCAAAATTATCTCTCCACACCCTGACCTATTATTGCTCCACCTTGTATAATGTCAACATCTCAGGGACAATGTTGACTTTTCAAAGTTTACAATGTATCTGTCAGATTTTTTCTTATCTAGATTGAGTCTATGGGCGCCTACTTAGGCACTGATCTCATTGAAGTTACTTGGAAATGCTGCATTTGAAAGATACCTTTTTATTTTATACGCATTTTACTCTGTAAAAGCAGCTGTTGCTGGTGTACGTCTTCTGAGGAGCTGCTAAGCTGTAAGCTGTGTGTGTGTGTGTGTGTGTGTGTGTGTGTGTGTGTGTGTGTGTGTGTGTGAAGAACAGAGAACTTAAAGATATGATAATCACATGTCCATGTGTGTAGTGTGGAGTTAGAGCCAGCTTGACTTTGCATTGCATGGAAACAGTTAACTTAGCACCCAAAACTCAAAAATAACTATAGGTCAAGTTGTATCTTGTTGGTTCAGTCCCTATCGAACATATCATCTAACTCTAATCAAGAAAGAGAATACGTTTCCCAGCATGCTGAAGTATGCCTGGCCAATCTCACCATAAACTTTAATCAACCCGTAGGTAATTCAATAGGAGTGATATTCTGTGACTATAACAAGTGTATTCCTTTGTTTACTGAGGCCTCTTAGAAAAGATTTTAATCATTCATGAATTGATGCATTTTTTTAACCTCAGTTTAGATGTTGTTTTTTTTTTTTTTGTTTGTTTAGTTTGTGCCTGTTAATATGCAAATGCACAAATATTACTGCACTGGATTCAGGTACAAGCTTGCACTTCTTTTAGATGAGTTTTAACAGAACTTCATCTGAGTCACCCGCATTGTGTTACAGAACAAATGATAAAAGTAAATGTAATACAGGATAGTGTAACATTTCTTTTTTTTTTTCTTTTCCTTCTCCTATTCTCTTCTCTGTGTAAAGATTTATATCATTTAGAGTTTTTTTTTTGTGGCTCAGCTGAACCACCAGAGGGCGCCTTTGTACAACAGACCAGCAGCACATCGTCAAGACTGATGAAGATATTAAATCATGTGCCTTGGTATTTAATAAAGTTCATTGTGGTTCTGGTTGTTTAAATAATAAAGTATAAAAAAATAATAAAGAATAAGATATGTGAGGATGATGTTTGCTAATGGCAGTTATAGTAATGTTCCTGAATAAATGTAATGATTTATTATTGACACTGTTTCACATAGAAAACCTGAAGTTGTTTTTGAATCTCTGATCCTGCTCCCAGCTGTTTTCTTTAAGCACATTTTGTTGTGGGCTTTTTAATCTCAAGAGACCTAGAGGGGACCAGCAAAGAGTAAATAGTCAAACAAGAATATCTTACTATCACTTTATCATTCTTGTAACTGTTTATATAAGGTGGACAGACAGTAACCCAGAGGGGAAAAGTTAAAAGAACTTCCATTACTTCCAGCAATCAATCACTAAATCAAATGATCTTTGTGTACTGGGATGTGTGAAGTACAGTAAGAAGAGTTGTATGCTTAAAAGTTTTATACCCATCCCACCTAAACAGATTTTATCAGTTTCAGTGGGCAGGTGTAGTGCCTCATGGAGATCTGAGTTCTGTTTGAGATACTTTAGACACATCCTAAAAAGAAAAAACAAAACTTCCTGCTATTTTCAACACAAATTAATGCTGTAGTTTTTCTCAGAATGTGGTTGATTGTCAGATATAGTTCATTTTTTGTACTTTTAACAATTTAGGCACATTTAGCCACACAGGGTTCAAACTGTCATCAATATGAATACTATCAATCTTTAAAATTCAACACTGATGGGGCTTTAAAGCAACGTCACATAGAAATTTGTATTTTTGCGATTTAGAGTGCAATGCAAGTCGTAAATATGAACAGCTGTGCATGTGTATTTGTTATAATTATATTGCTTATGATCAAAAAATAGTCAGGTTGACAACTTTGCTAACAGACAAACATTAAACAAGGTCAACAACACAAGACATAGCAGCAAGCTAATAATTCATACTAGTCCAACAGCAGTCAGCCCAGCAGGCGTCTGTCTTTCAGCCTTTTATTTCACCAAGCTCTCACCAACGACTAAAAGTCAGTCCCAGATTTACTCTTGTCCGTTGGGTTCTTGATCGCTGCATTGCTCCTTTTGTCTAAGCTTTCTCTGTCAACGCCCTCTTCAGTCTCTTCCCAGAAACCTCTATGAACATGACTTAGAGGCTTCTGTGGCCGGATACATTGCCCGCTCATCTAGCTCTGGTTCTGGCACGACACTGTTCCCCATCAGCATGAAAACCTCTTGTGGTACAAAGAGTAACAGTCCCCTGGAGCTCTGAGCTCACAGTTCAGGCAGCCAGGCTTACAAACTGCTAACATTAGCTCACAGCAGCTACAGTTTGCAGCAGTTTACTTTACGGTTCATGAGAAAACTCTGTAAAGGCAGTAATGTCGAGACGATGTGGCCGGAGGGCATAAGAGGGAAAACCAGAAAACATTTTCTCCATAAAATATGATCCAGTTTTATAGTGAAATAGTTGGTGGTGTGTGAATTAGTGCCTGAAAGAGTTGGATATATCTCGTGGGTGATCGTACCCGGAGCACAAAGTTAAAAATCTGCTTATGGTTGAAAAGTTAGACATTGCTGCTATTGCTGTCAACCACATGTTCACCTCAAGAAACATTCCCATACTTATTCATTTTGTTTGTTTTGTTGTTATAAGCCCCTTTTGTTGTTCCAGAGACTCCTTTTCAGAAACAAAGTTAGCAATCCACTCTTCCATCTCTCTTTAACAATAATCCCTGAAGCTCATTGAAGGTTGGAGAAGCATTGCCTGTACCGTGGCTCTTCAGGCCACATGATCTTTCCTCCTTGTACCCTTACATCATTTGTCCCAACATGAATTACCATGTCACTCTTTTTCCTGTTGCCATTGGCAAACAGAGCAGACTGTGCAGTGGCACTACAAGCTGTAGTCTAACCCTACATGTCATTAAGAAGCCAATTACAAGGGATTTTTCAGATGTGAACTGTTCCACTGGGATACATTTCCACAGAACAAATACACAGGATTGAGAGGGAAATTTCTATTCTAGTACATATGGGGATTACACAGGGTCAAGCATGTGTTTTGAGGTTAGGTTGTGAGAGACACTCACTTGTCTCCTTGAAACACAGAGCAGCTGTATGTTTGTGTTTAGGAAAGCAGGCGCCATTCTAAACATTACTATGGTAACAGAGGTCAGAGGATAGGACTGTCTCACTCCATAGACACAACTTATGGGTACAAGCCTCTACAGAGTCAGATAACAATGTTGGACTAAGGGAAAACATATTTCCTTGTTTGTAGACTAATGACCCATAGGCAAATACCCTACTGTAGATGCACTGAGGGGACAGCTTCCTCAGAACTGAAACGGCATCACACAACAAAAAGTGTATTG
Source organism: Sciaenops ocellatus (assembly GCA_033000465.1). Classification (NCBI taxonomy): domain Eukaryota; kingdom Metazoa; phylum Chordata; class Actinopteri; family Sciaenidae; genus Sciaenops; species Sciaenops ocellatus. The sequence goes on along the minus strand of CP136884.1, from coordinate 7,514,537 downwards.
ATAAATCCTCCATTCTTCTTCATCAGACTTATTTTGTCCATAACCCAAAGATATTCAGTTTACTGTTACAGAGGACTAAAGAAAATATTCACATTTTGAATGTGAATATTCTGTGAAATCAGAGATTTTTTTTTTCCTCTGGACTCAAAATGATTATCAACAATTATAAATGATCAAAATAGTTGGCGATTAATTTAATAGTTGACAACTAATCGATTAAGAGACTACACAGCGTCAACATGTGTCTCAATTCTCACTGAACTATATAGATGATCCACATCACGACTGGATTAATAACTGTGCAAAGTAGGCAACTGGTGACTAACTGTGGTGATTTATTAATATAAAGTTATTAATATAGCCTGAACTGGTCTGGAAGGTGTTTACCTAGTCTTATGGTTTTTGTATCTGTTTTTAATTTGTTCATTCATAACCCCATTTGAGTCCAATCTTGATATGAACAAGTATAGGGTGAGGGACCTTTTATTAACAATGGCAGATATTACACTCAGGTTACTGTCACTGTTGTGGTTTATTGTTTCTGCAACACTTTACTGTAAGTCCCCCTACTTAATATATATGCATGATATAAACAATTAATAAATGGTTTATAACAAATTATAATGTAGCTGTAAGCAGAGGTAAGTGTTTATTAATGCATTTATTAATATCTATAACTTGGACACTAATAAGCGGCGGCTTCTCCATTAAATAATAATGAATGTAGTAAAACAGAGCTGTGAGAAGTTCTAACTGTTCAGTCATAAACACTTAGAAATGTTCTTACAGCTGCAAACAACAACATTGCAGTGTGTTATAAATCATTTATTAAATGTATCAAACCGCTCATAAAACCTAAATAGGGTGATCAATATTGTTAGAAAGTGAAAAGTTCATTGGGATATCAACAAGAAACTTTTCTTGTTATAACACTAACATAACTTAAACATAATATAAACTGTTATAACATGTTGATATAACAATATAAGTTATTGTGTTATATATCTTATTAGAATGTAATAAACAACAAACAAATGTTTGAACACTAAACTTTTCACAGTATAAAATGAGACGTGTGGCAGCAAAGCACAAACACAGTGTTGCTGTTTTTTCTGACTCTATGTTCATGTAGATACCAGCACCTTCCGCTTTGCAGTGCATGCTTTTGGTTGTAGTTTTTCAGTTGAGACTGAGAAAAATTGTATTTAATTAGCCTCAAAGTTGGCCCAACACAGTGTGAGTAGCCCCCAGTTCTATAAAACAGTGATTATTACTTGCCATTTCCAGGTAAAGGGAGTTATTTCCACTGCAGTATTGTGCAGATTCATTATGTGACTGTACCATATTTTACCGGACAAGTTGGTTTTTTAGTTCTTTAGGTCCAGGCTTGGAACGGTGATGCACTTCCTGGTAACACAAATCCAAGTGTGACAAGTTTTGGCTTGCAGAATTGTGTTAGACATGACACTTCAACAGTGACTCAAAAGGCAAAAACACAGCGTGTTAGAATCAGATTGATTATGCTCAATGTTTTATAGCAGTTTATTTATTTGATGAACCTAGATGATCAAATAAACATGAGAGACACACCATAGACTCTCAGCAGGGAATGTATCATCCATTATTCAAACTAATTTTAATTTTTGAAACATTTTCCTCCATCACTGGTGACATTATTGGACACTTCCTGAATGAAGGTCAACAGACCATGATTCAGATGTTGCCTTTCAGAGACTACAAGTATACAAGTAAGAAATGAACACAACATGGAGGTCGGATGAGACATCTTTGCACTTTTTGTAACATTTACATCATAGATGTTGATCAGGAGCCAGGGACATCTAAACAAGGCCTCCACAGAGTGATAAAGTGTCTGCAGTAGTAGGATGTTTCAGCACAAACAGCCCTAAAGTTGTTGAGGTGGAAAAGGCTCATCTGACTTATATCTAATGGGTGTTTCCATTATTTTGTCCACCCCCCTGTGTACACCATCACAGGGCCACATTGTGTCCAGCTCAGCCGTGGTACAACGATCCCTCCATCAACACATGGCAGTCAGAATTTATCGAGCGGTGGCCAATCAGAGCGCTCCTTTTAGGGCGAGCCTCCGCCGCGCTCAGCCAATCGGAGTCGCGGAACAGGACCCGTGCCTCCGAGTTGTGCAGCGATGCTGTCACGTGACGCTTGGAAAAGGAATGCCAACATGGACCCGTGGCAAGGACGGGATGTGAGTGTGCTACGACAATAACACGACGGAGGCAAAAAGAAAACACGAGAACAGAAGAAGCCATCGACGGCGCTGCTTTCCTCCACCGACTCTCCTCCGAACTACACACGGTAGGTCGAGCCAAATGTCCCGGATCCTCCTGCTCCGATCATCCGAAGAGACGGAGGAGTATAAATAGAACATTTTTTGACCCAGCCGAACTTGAGACTCGTGGATTCCTGTACAGACGCGGTTGTATTCAGGCGGATTGCCATGTTGTACCCCCGCTCCTCCGTCACTCATACAGTCAGGGCTGCTTCTTTTTTTCCCGCTTTGACAGCGGTCGTTGGTTCGGGTTAGTTTTCTGCTCGCCGTGCGGGTATGGGCGCGTCAGTGCGGGCCGTGTTTACCCAGAGAGAGCGCTGTGGAAAGTGTGAGGCCCTGCTGCAACATGTGCCTGGCTGACGGTGTGACAGCAGCAACAAACAGCCTTTATATAAGCTAACGGGGACTTTACCTCTGAAAACCCGCATGGGTATCTGGACTCTGGGTTCAAATTGGAGGTCTGCGGACCTGATGGGAGTCCTAAATACACCAACCCACCTCCACCACCAGCAGCTAATTAAAGTTTAACTTTAAATATACTTAAATTTTGTATGACAGAATAATTTTCCATTATATTTCTATACATAATATATAAATATAAATATAAATATATATATATATATATATATATATATATATATATATATATATATTAAGCTTCAGGGGGAATAAACCTTTAAGGCAAACCTGTGTTTGACAGCAAAAATGTTATTTTTAATGTCAACATGCGGTCGGCTTTAACTCTTTGTCGAGCTGGTTTGAGGTTGGATTACTAACAGGGCCAAACTGGCAAAATGGGCAAGTCCCCCGGGTGCCTCAGCCTCTCAGGGCCACAAAAGCCCCTGTTTTGGTAATTGGCTGAATTCCAAATGTGTTACACTAACACTAAAAGTGGCTAATACATCATGAGTGTTACAGTTTTTTTTAGTATTGTCGAGGGGCCCTGAAATGTTTTAATGTGGTCCTCACGTGGTGCATCTTTCCAGATGAAATGACCACAAATGATGTATTTCAGTGTGGGAATGAGCTGGTTGGTTCATTGTTGGGTTGATACTTGGATCCCCTGATGTGTGCACATCTGCCAAAGATTCAATATATAATCAATATTATTATTTATAAATCTTTGGTGGAATTGTATCATGACGGGATGGACAAACCACAAAGTCTAACCACTTTCACTGGATAGATACGCTGACATGTTGTATAGCATCACTTTTGTGAATGTCTTGAGTTGTTGCTTGACAAAGATTCAGTTCAGTTGTTCTAATTGTTTTTTCAGGTGGTTAAACAGTAAGTTCCAGTTAGACAAATCAGCCCCAAATCCCAAAATTCTAACAACAAATGATACTTTTCTAAGAACTAGCTCTTTACTTTCTCCTCCAGGCATTTGATATGAATTTTTCCAGTCTGCCCTTTGTTGTTTATTACTCTCTGCTCTGGAGCGCAGCCACAACATCCAGGAGTCTATTTTTTTTTTTTTGTTGCACAGGCTGCTGCTGCAGGGTGCACGTGCAGCATGACAGCTCTGTAAAAGTGAAGCCAAATAGATCCCCTCCAGTGGTTGGCTGTTAGTTTAGAAAGCGCTTGATTTGATGTGCAATCGGTTGTGTTGAATTATTTGTGGGAAGCCATAACGATGAATATTTGCAGCTCTGTGTTATCAGTTGTCAATTCTGTGTTATCATTTCATAAGATTGTGTTTTAGTCAAATAGCAAATTTTAGTCAGAAACTAAAATAAAGAGTTTGTTTTGTAATTATTTTACAGTGGAACCGCTGTCTCTAAGAATATAGCAAACCAACTGTCTTTAGAAAAAATATGTTCCGAAGGTCTGCTGCTGCATCTACCTTTTCAAGTTTAGTCCAGGTGCTGAGGTAAATAAATAGCTCTTCATGCACTTTTACTTTCTGCTGGGTAATAAAATCCAATCTCAATGTTGCCTTTGCAGGTTTTTGTGATCCCACCTCTGGATAGTGTTTCCTCGACATCCTCTCTTCTGCGTTCGGCCTGGATCAATGGTGTCTCTCAGCAGCAGAACGCTGAGTTTGGAGAATGACCTGTTCAGGGATAGCAGCAGCAGCAGCCTGTTCTCCCTCAGCCTAGGAGACGGAGCCCGCAGCGAGGGAGGCAGTTTGGCCTCCTGCGACAGCCCCGAGGCCGAGGAACTCGGGGCTACGCACACCTCCAGCCCCGGAGAGGAGGAAGATGAGGAGGAGGAGGAGGAGGAGGAGGATGAAGATGGCGGGGCGCATCTGCATATTTTTCTCGGAGCAGAGGGAGAAGAGGAACCTGCCACTCAGGAGCTGCCAGAATTTCCATTCCAGCCCTCTTCCCCGTTCTCCCCGACCCTGGAGGACATCGAGGAGTTCTTGAGGGAAAAGATGGAACTTGTCAAAGAGGGGCTGCTGACCCCAAAAGAGGAGGCCTCCCCTCTACCATGCAGTGACTCTCCATCCTCCACTGCACCCCTGGCTGCTTCCTCAGAGACTTGCAGTGACCCAGGAACTAGTGCCTCCCAGTGCACTTTGAGCCCAGACACCTCTCAGAATGAGCAAAACAGCCCCAGCCCAGCTGACCCTTCCCCCTCTGCCCAAGTTAACCCCTCACCATCCACCTTAACCCCGCCCGTGCTCCTGGGCGGTCCGCTGGTTCTCCAGCTCCAGCCCCTACCTCTGGCCCAGCCTCAGACCCCAGCAGGCTCCCCTCCCGGTGCTCAAAATGGCATTTGGCTCACTCATCTTGTCATGGGGCTCCAGAGTGGAACAGGACAAAATCTCACCCTGCTTGCCCCACAGATACCCTCCACCCCCACCACCTTGTTATCTCTAAACAGTGGTGATACCAAGTCAGCTGACCAGAAGTATGTGAAGATCGCCCCTCTGCCCATCACTATGAGGACTCTAGAGATCACGGGCGTGACTGGGGTTGGGGGCAGTGGTCTGCTGAAGGCCGTGGCCCCCCGGGTGAACAGAGTGCCGCCTACAGAGAGGGTCCATAAGTGCTCCCACCCAGGCTGTGGGAAGATGTACACCAAAAGCAGCCATCTGAAGGCTCACTTCCGTCGACATACGGGAGAGAAACCCTACACGTGTAGCTGGCCTGAGTGTGGCTGGAGGTATGTGATGTGTACCGTACCAGGATTTACAGTAAATCCTTTTAAGATCAATATTAAAAGGATTCCAGCAGGTTTTGGGTAGATTTTCCCACATGTTGATGCAGGGGTTGATGCAGAGGTCTGCACTGATTGGGCGAGTTGCATCAGGGACTAGTGAGATGATGAAACGTGATCCAGGAGGTCCAGTTGGTACAACAGCAGGTTTATCACATGCCAAAACACTGCACAGGTTTATAATACTATGAGGAAACTCTAGAAGTTTATCATAGTGACGATCATTTTATCCTCTGCCCCAGTGATTCATCTACCTGGAATGTAGATTGTGAATATTTCTGCAGCAAAGTGCCTTCATGGACGATTTACATTGAGTCACACCAAAAGTAGAGCTGGGTTCAACTTTTTAGCCATTTTGAGTACAAAGAACATAGAAAACAAAAGTTTCTCATAATGCTAACACTATATTGAGTGTTAAAAGGCCGGTACCACTATCCAAATGACTCTATAAAAGTCCTAAAAACTAGTTTTAAGAACTGGCCTGCAGCTATTGATGATTTTAATTATCTTTTCCATTCATCCTTGAAGGGCCAGTGTGTAGCATTTAGTGGCATCAAGATGCTGATTGCAACTGCCTCGCCTCACCCTCTCTTTCCTAGCGTTCCATGAAACATGTAGAAAATGTGAGAAGGCCCTATCTAAAGCTATTGTTTAGTTTGTCCATTCTGGGCTACTGTAGAAACATGATGGACTCCATGGAAGAGTTCAGAAACATAACAAGTCTTTATGTTTTTTTAGATGTTTATATACCATATTCTGAGAATAGAGCTCCCTAAATCACCCTAAAAAAACCCTAAACACACTGCACCTTTGAAGTATATTAAAAGGTTCCTTCACAATTTTGGTAACATGAGCAGCAAGATATGCACTTTAAAATTATTTTTTTTGTTTTTTTTGTTTAAACAGACAAAATTCACTTTTTGCAGCTGAAATTAGTCACATTTGGCCATCTTTGACTGATAAATGATTTAATGGATTAATAAGTTATCAGAATTGTTATTGAATCATTTTTAATTTAAATGCTTAATTAAAAATGATCACACTATTACAGGAACATCACGATGTGAACACACTTACCTGCTAACATTATCCCGCCTAAGAGGGCTGAATAATAAAAACTTGACAGAAATGAAATTAAGTAAGTCCATTAACTCGATTCACACATTTCAAAACATATCTTTCTTTAACTAGTATGTTGGAACAATTTTACATGAGCGGTCACATGTTCATTTGTTCGTTCTCCAGCCATTTGATTACAGTAGCTACAGCTGTACAATCTAATATGATCTAATGCAACAGCTCTGCCATAAATTCTACGTTTACGAAGTTTAATAATTTATTTTAACGTGTATCATTGAGGTCCCAGTGGGTGGTAGTGTTGTACAGGAGTGCATTATATTGAAAGGTGTTTCTAATATTATGGCCCTAGGGCGGCCAAAATATTAGAAACATGCCTCAATATAATGTAGTCCATTTCAACACTGCTTCAAACTATGCTTACTGCTACTGCTTCAACATATACTGCGGCTTATTGCAGTATATGATGATGAACACCCATTAGTTTACAGTACAGTGAGTAGTACGCTGAGATTGCAGCTACTTATCAATCATCATTATGGGTGCACTGGCTGATGTCACTGTGTTCCTCACTCCACCCGTCTGCTCTTGTGTTACTAGGTTCTCCCGATCTGATGAACTGTCCCGTCACCGCCGCTCTCACTCCGGCATCAAGCCATACGAGTGCTCGCTGTGCGAGAAGAAGTTCGCCCGCAGTGACCACTTATCCAAACACACGAAGGTCCACCGCAGCTCCAGGCCCAGCAGGATTATCAGAGCCACTGTGTGACACCCATCAGCTGGCCTAAACCCTGCCCTGCACCCACCCACCAAGCTAGCCTGACTTTGACCAGGCAGTGGAGGGGGGATTCCGGGACTCCCTCAGGACTTTTGGTGCTTCACAAGCAGAACTTTCAGAAGAAATCTTGAGAGCCGGCTGCTGGTTATCCCCTCATAGTTCCCTCCCTTTCTCTCCACCCTGCTGTTTATCTTTCACTGTCCCTTCTGAGCAGCTCGTCTTACACTGAGCGAACGACCACCTCAGGAAAAAGTCAGCTGGAAGTGGATTTCCTGGCCTTCACACACATACACACACACACACACACATGCAGGACAAAACGCACGACAGGAGACAGTCTTACAGAGGCCCCTCAAGCTACCAGGTGCTGTTGGAAGTAGGGTGGTGACCAGTAAGAGTAATCTCCTTTCTACTTTTGGGATCGCCCTCCTTCCTCAAAGCCAAAGGGTCCACATGCATAAAGCTTCCCAATGTTTTTGTACGTTGCTAAAGAAAAGAAAATTGTGTCTGTGTGGCGTCACATTTATGCCATGCTCTCTAATCAGAAGGTTTGCAATGGACAATGAAATAATGATTAAAGCAACAAATGCTCCTGTGAGATTTTCAGAGTTACAGTTCAGCCTGAATTGAACACATGACTCCTGACGTTAGGAGCGAACGCCGAGACGTTTTCGTCAGACTAAACTCGTGGCTGAATTTGGCCGAGCTGAGAAAAGCTTCCGACGTGTTTTGCATCCAACCCTGGCCTTTATTGCATTCGTCCAATCACGTTCCACCCTGTTTCGACCCGTATGCCTTTTCTCAGCCCCACTATGCCCTAATCTCTATCGATGCCTTTGTCCATATCACAAAACCTCACTTGATCCTACTGTTATCATATGACTGCTCTTATTTAACTGTGATTGAACTGGGGGTTGCCAAACCAGAAATCCCTGTTCTGGCCCTGTGAGAGCATGAAAACAACATCCTCGGTGCGTGACAGTTTATAAGCTCTTTGTTCTCTGAATCTCTTGAAATCATGTAGCCAACTTATATGGCTAGAAAACTACTTCGGTCTGTATGTCATGTTTTGGCTCAATGGTGCAAAAGTGATGTGAAATACTGCTCTTTCTTCTTTACAGTAGCAGTTACTGTAAAACATTTATCTGATGGTTATAGCAGCAAGAAAAGCTAGTAGGTTAAACAGCTGGAAAGGCAGCTAACATCTATTCAATCATCTGTATTAGCATACTCAATATAATATGTACTGAACGTGTACAGCTTGTAGCCTTTATATATATATATATATATAAATGTCTTTTTTTTATCAAAGAGGATCTTCAATCAGTGCATTAAGCTATTCAGTCGTGTTTCTGGAGAGGTTTTTGGTCCGTTGTGTGAGTTTGATTGTAGCGTGATCAATCTGTGGAATGTCAGACTGATTATGGTCTGGGATTTGGAGTCCCACTCTGCCCATTTACAAACCATTAAGCTGAGTCTGCTGGTCTCAAGTGCACTTGTGTTAGTGGAAAGTGAGAAACGGTCATTGTGCTCTTATGGCAGTTCCATAAAATGTATCGGAACCGTAAAATGCCAAAAAAAGAAAAAAAGAAACCCAAACGTGTTTTCTGAAGAAGGTTAAACTGCGCTGTGCAGTTTAGTAGTTCAGTCACTATCATCACTTATTCTTTGATCTCAACTTGGTGCTTGTTGACCTATCAGTGCTTCACACGAAGAGACTGTATAACTGACAGTGTAACGCTTCACATAACTGGATTGTCTCTGTTGAACCAGCAGACACTTTACAAACCGTAGGCTACCAGCAATCTTAACTTAGCTCGAGCAACATTGGTGCTTTTGGATACACTCTGACGTTAGCATTTCTGCATGTCATGTAGCAGTGCACAGCCACAATTATGCTCATATCTTTGTCTCTTAGAATCATGGACACGTTAGGTCTCGCTCTTTAAAAAAACAACCATGCTTGGTAGTGTAGAAACCCATTTAAAGCAGACAGACGGGCAGACGTGTTTATCCGTCTACACCAGAGCTGTCTTTGTGTCTGAGCCTCCCCAGGCTGCTTCTACTGACCTACATCCAGACCTGTATTCCCTAATCATTGTCATCCAACCCTCTCTCTGTCTCTCTCTCTCTTCTCTGTTTCTCTCTCTCTCTTCTCTGTTTCTCTCTCTGTCCTGTCTGTGTATCTGGTTGAACACAGGCTGTATTTTTTTGTTTTGTTTTGAATACCAGAAATGCTATTTTCCTATTTGCAAAAATAAAAGCAAAAAAAATGAAAATACTGAATCCTTTGCTTTATTGTTATGTCAGGGGGTGCTTATTGAAAACTGTTCTGAGTACAGAATACGAGTTACTTCAACAGTGATCAAATGGTGTGAAAAAGGTTTGTTTTTTTTTATTTTGAACCCTCACTACCATTTAACATGATGATTTTGGAATGCTATAGTCCTGTTTAGCGATCTGCCAGTGAATGAATCCAACAGTAATTAGTGGTGGAAAGTAATGAAGTGCATAAACTCAACAACTGTTCTAAAGCTGCAGACAATATTTTTACATTACCAATGAATCAAACAGCTAGGTGTAAAAGGAGTTGTTCATCGATACTGACAAAGAATTATCAAGCTACTCTGCAGTTTCCAACAGCCTCTTTTAGCTTGTTTTGTTTGAACATGGAATAACTTCACTGTTTTGGCTCTATGATATCACTGAGTTTCAATAGCAGCAGGAAGTAACTGACTTTATGCTACATGGCCTGCACTAAACTAAAGGTAGTAACTAGCTGTTGATCATAGTAGAGTCAGATATCTCCCTCGGGAGTTGGTGGAGACCAAAATAAAGCTAAAAATAGAGTGACTCCTGACTCACTAACTGGCCAGAAACACGTGTGCCCTGTGTCTGCTGAATGTTTAAATATAGTTTGGTGACATATCCATCACCATAACTTGATAATACCATAATGACATGTAATGTTTTCAGCTTGTGTTGTTGTCCTCAGGTGACCCAAAAAGAAAAAAAAAAACAGTTTACATTTTGATCCAGTACCTTTATTTAACAACCACATTACAAGTAGATTAAAGTTGCTTTAATGATCACATTACAATGTTTGACATACAGCCTTATCGGGTAACATGTTAGCAAACAGTTGCCTAGTTAGAAATCCAGCAGACTGACTGGAAGCACAATTAACATTTGGAGTTGTGTATCTGGTGATTCAACACAAGTCTCGAGTCCATTAATCACTCTTTCTTTCAGCTATGTCTTGATCTTTACCAACTACTGAGAAAAATAACAGGTTTTTAGCTGCTAAATGCTCCACTATGTTCACAAGCTACAGTAGTTGCTAACTGTGTCTATCTTCTGTTTGGTGCTGAGCAGGTAGTGTTCAGTGGGTTTATCGGAACTCAGGACACATAGACTTATAGGTCCAGTGTGTAGGATTTAGCAGCATCTGTGAAGTTGCAGATTGCAACAGAAGGAAAATCCCTCACCTCACCTTCCCCTTCCAAGTATGTACGGTGGCCTCGGAAAAATGGGAAAGGCCTTACTTAGAGCCACTGTTTGGTTTGTCTCTTCTGGCCTGCTGTAGAATTTATAAAGAATGAAAACATACTTCTAAATATTCTGTTTCTGCCATAATCTGCAAAGAACCCCCCTAAATCTTACACAATGGACCTTTAACCTTTAAGTAGTAAATCTTAGAGCTGAAAAACCCAAACAATGAGGGGAACTGAAAAGTCAAGTGACTCAAACGGCCTCTTTCACTTTTTCACATAGTCATTTGACACACTGTTTATATAAAACATTGAATAATGTAGGTTTATGACAAAAATACTGTACACAACAGTAACCTATAACTCTGATAGACAATGATTTGGAATCCTGTCATATTAATGCTTGCTTCTGTTGTCATTTAACTGTATGTGATACTTACATACAGGCAAGAATTAAATGTATTTGAATTGCTCCTAATTTAATAGAAATAAACCAGCAACATTTTCAATTTTTATCCACCAGACAGACAGACAGACTGTTGTCTTTTCATTGCGTCTCTCTATTAATTTACCCAATGATTGTCTCAGTGAAATGACACCCATCTGAATCTGCAGCACTGAACGACAGCAGGGATTACAGAACAGAAGAGTGGGAGGCAGGATAACCACATCAAGGCCACTTCAGTGAGCCTCTGAATAATAAGAAAAATGCTGCAGGCAGGTTTCAATCCTGTAATCATTTTCCAGTAGTGATCTGACTGCTGCAGTATGGTGCAATATCTATAAGTGCAACACTCTAGAAAACAGAGAGGAAGCTGCAGCTCTGTCTGCACGGATATCAGCCTGGAATTTCTGGCTGCTGGTGCTTTCCAGTTGTGTTTGGCTAGGCGGGAGCACTCAGAGGAAACTGGGGCTAGCTTCAAAGCCAAAAAAAAATCAGTGTTGCCTCCTTTCCTGCTATGCTCTCTTTCACACTCTGGGATGCTTTCGCTAATCTGAGATGAAGTGATCCGCTAAAGCATTTGATTCCTGCCGTGCTGGATTGATTCATAAACTGTAGCTGAGACAAGAGAAAATGGGCCGGAACAGGAGGACACAGGGAAGCAGGGGGTTTCCTTTTAGAAAAGAAATGTGCCCGCAGGCTGTAATGTAATAAGAGGAGCTGACAACAGTTGTGATCAGAGGTTATTGTACAACAGAGTACTGTACTGTCTTTAAAGAGGAACATTGCTGCCATTAAAAAGCTATAGATTTCTTCTAATAAGTGACAAGAACATCTCCCTCCTGAAGCTACAGAACAGAGAGGAACGTTGTTATTCTGTTTCAGTGGATAGTTTGAGGTTGTTCCTTTGTCAGTTAAAAGAAACTTATTTTGAGAATTTATTAAAAATGTTCTCCTTCCTTCCTTTATTGCTTCTTTCCCTCTTCCTTCCTCTGTCTGACCCAGTTGGAAACTAAACTAAAGCCATATAGGAATCAGAAAAGCATCTGGAGAAACGCTTAAAGCTGCTAATAAATATGTTTTACAAAAACGGTGGACCGTTTACTAGCCTGCAGTTAATCTATGAAGCGTTTTAGCGTCTTTTATCTTATTGTTTTGTTTTTATGGCCTGCAACTTTACTGTTATGGTTCAGTCTCACTGTTCTCAGTGACCTGGTTTCCAGCAGCAGTGGGGCAGCTGTTTTTTTTTTTGAGCGGAAAAGCACTGATAAAAACCCACTGCATGCTCTGTGCCCAGCACCAAATGGTAGACAGGTGGTTATCTGGTGAAGAGTCAGACATTTCCCTCAGAAATTGTGGAGACCAAAAACAGATCTAACAGGTGAATAGTAATCATTCTTCAGACTCCAAATGAACGTTGATATTCTATTTCTTTTGCTAATGTCAATATTGTGTTTACAGCTTCTTTCCCCATGTGACTATTTATTTATTTATTTTTTACATCAGTTACTTTTAAGTCTTAAAAAACTAGATTAAAAACTGTAATCTAGAGTTACACATTAAGTAACATGACAGCTAGTGAAATAATACTCACGTAGGTTACAGTGGATTCAGTCATTTCTGTGCACATTTACTGTAAATTCTCAAGTGCTGGCTACCAACAAATCCACAGTATTTCTATGCAAATTCTAAGCACACTGTAAACCTACAGAAGACGTTAATCTAAATACTGTAGATTTCTCCCTCGGCTGGGATGAGTCACTCAGCCAACAAGTCAATCCAACACCTCAGCTCAACATAACTCACCCTCTGCTCTTTGACTGCATCGTATTAAGGGCTGAATAGAAAGTCAGAATCCTAATAGGACTGGTAATATGCGCTAAGTGGCTGCATACCGGTCATACAGGAAGCTTTTCTAGCTGCTGCTGTGCCCATAATACCTCCTAAAAGTGTTATTTAAAGGTGTGCTTGTATTTATTTATTTATTTAATCTCTGTTATCGTGCTTAAAACTGACATTAGCAATATGTTCAGTCTGTGTGCACACCAGATTTGCAGGCGGCTGGTTGACAGTAGTGTGACACTGCTGTGATATGCTGCCACTTGGTGGTTAATCTGAAAACATACTTACAGTTTCTACTGTATGTGCCTGTAGAGAAGATATTATTTTACGTTGCTAATGACAATCTGCATGAACAGAAAATCCCTACAATGAGCTTTATCATGTTGTATGATTCCAAAATGTGTTTTGTACTTTTATTGTAGTTTCATTGTTTACAGACTGACCCTGCATAAGAAATGTAACATTCTAAACTGGAAGGGAAAATGGGATAAAACAAATTATTAGTCTAAACCAGCATTCATTTTGGGCAGAGCAAAGTGCATAACTATGGTGTGAAATCATCTTCCTAATCATAATAGAAGAAGACAAAAAGTTTTTACCAGTTTTATTAGGAAATTAGAGGGCTAACATTACTCATAGAACTCCACTGTTAAGCTCAGATACGATGTGACTCTCTTTCTTCTCATGAACCTGGACCTGAAATTGACGTAAACATTGGCCTCAGTGTGTTTCATGTAGGGAGGTGATTGTGCAAAGTGATTATAAAAATGGCTGTTGCCACCAGGCAACATTGTAGCGTTTTGAATATTAAGCGGCAGCAGCTTAGTCCATGGGGACTTGGCTTGGGAACAGGAGGGTAGCTGGTTCAAGTATGTAGCATGGACTGGTAGGAGGGGTGCCAGTTCACCTCCTGTGAGTTGCCTTTAAGCGAGGTACCGAACCCTTAACTGCTCCCAGGGCGCCGCTACGTGTCTGCCCATTACTGTATCAATCCACATTTGCATGAATAAAAATCCCTCATCAAGGGATCAATAAATCTTCAAAACAAAACCTGTGCACGTGCACTTGGGTGGCAACCGCTTCATACCATTACCATAGTTTTCCTTCTGCCACCTTCCTCCCATTGAAATGACAGGAGGCAATGAGATTTGGTGGAGAAAGGCCTAAAAGTTTGGGGCCCAGGGAGACTCTCTTTTGGGTCTCAAACTGAAAAGGTTTCTAAACTCAACTCTAATTTTGTTAGTTTGTCCCAGAGAGTCAAACCAAGGTAGCTAAAATTAGCTGCACCGGATTTGGCTTTTATTCTAAGTACACATCGAAAAATCCAGAAAGCCTGATGGCCTGAGAGGTCTGTCTGGATTGAAGTCAACGAGCAGGTCAGAAATGCAATGAGGAGCTAAGCCATTCAGTGCTAATGAAATGATTTCAGTAATGAAGTAATGTTTGGCAGCATGTTATCTCTGCTGCTATATTTAAATGAGTTTGAGCTTTCCTGTTTGTCTGGATAAACCAGCAAAGAGAGGGTTACAGTTGTGTTGTTTAGATGAATGAATTAAATTGTTTCTCAGAATCAGCTTGTAGATAGTAGGAGCTGGAATAGACTGCCACCTGGCTATCAACTACCTCACCAACAACACATCAGACTTCACACAGAACACTGACAGCTGTCACCTCCAGAAGTTCTCTGATGATACAGCTATCGCTGAACATGTATCCTGTGGAAACAAGCAGGAGTACAGGAGGGTCATTGCAGACTTTGTTGACCGGTGTGAGCTCAACCACTTTCACATCAACGGCAGCAAGATAAAGGCAGTGGTGATAGACCGAGAAAGACACCTTACTGCACTGGTGAACATCAAGGGACTGGATATTGAGAGATTGTAGGCACATACAAATACCTGGGTGTTTATATCAACAACAACTGGACTGGTCGGACAACACAGGTCCTTCATTCCAACAGCTGTCAGACTCTTTATCACCAGCATGACTGACTGTAGCACTGTTTGTGGTCCCTGTCACGTCAATTACATTATTTATCTTATCCATCTTTTCGAGGCATTTTTTCAGCTCCCTCTTGTGGACAATCTGCTGCCTAAGTATGAATGCACAAGTTTGTAAGTTACTGAGTGACAGTGCAATTCAGTTAAAAGCTTTGAATCAAATATAGAAAAAAAAAGGTTTAACTGATATGTGTTTAATAGCCCGGTGTTAGACTGGTGGCCCTTCCTCTGGCCCAATGCATGCTGTGATAGGCTAGAAATCAAGCAGAGAGTGAGGAAGAAGGAAATGCAGCATAGAAATATACCACTCCCCCTCACTCACTCTTTGCCGTTATTCTTTTCATGACTTACACAGATGATAATAAGATTTTCACCATTTAAATTATTTGACAGTGCACCCACTTCTTCTTCTTCTTCTTATTATTATTATCATTATTGTTGTTGTTGTTGTTGTTGTTGTTGTGTACATAACTGTTGTACATTGTATCTTTTTATTGTCTTTATATGTTATATGTTTTTATTCAGTCATTATGATTTATTATTCTATGTATACTTCTTGACTTGCAGTACTTGTACTACTTTAATTATACCTTTTTCTCGTACTATGGTAATTGTTGTTATTCACCAATTCACCAAAACAAATTCCTTTTTTTCAGTAAATAGATGATCTAATTCTGAAGAAACTGCAGTATAACTTTTATGATTTTTTTTTTTTTTTTAATGAATATTTTTTATGAATCTACTTAATTTTCAGAGGAAATGTAAGAACGACTTTTGGTGTAAAAGTTTTGCTCAATCGTTTTAACGAAGGAGTGTGGCTAAAATCGTTATGATTTTTCAATGGTTTATAGTCAGAATTGGACGCTCACAGTGCAGCACAGGCTTAGAGCCCACACCAGAGAAATACACAGTAAGTCATGTTATTGTTGGACACACCGCTGCTGCTGTTATTTCGGTGAAACGTACAGATGTGGTCAAGTCCAACACGACAATAATAAACCGAACAAGCAGAGAGACGAGAGAGAGGAAGTGATCTCAGCTTGAGTTTAATGACGCATTTTGGTGCTATCGGAAGCATCGGAAATTTGAAATGCTCTTCGAGCAAACAGGTGGTGGTTCTCTTACAGGAGGTGCTGAGGTGTAGCGATTAAAGCTAGAAGAACATGCAACAACGAGCGGAACGGTGAAGGTTACGTATATTGCAAGACCTTTAATAGTCTGTGAAAAGATTGATTTGAATGTTCTCTGAGATGTGACTCTTTATTAGATAATGCGCTAATAATAATACTAAAATGTACAACTAAAGCGCGTTTTCTCACCTTCGCATCGCAAATCAAAGAAAGCATTTGTTGCACAATTTATGCATAAAAAAAAAAAAAAAACATATACCAACGCACAAAATCCATTAGTTTCTCCGAGCAAACGCGCTAATAGGGGCGACTCGATTAAGAGGTGTACGAGGAGCCCTGAATGCAACATTTTTTCAGTTCAAAGGATATATCGTCAGTGCGAGCCACAGGCAGTTTAATATATTTTATGTTCAGGCATTTCCTTGACACTCGCTTTGAAACTTGTTTCCTGGGCTATGGCGCAATAGAAAGCTTTCCAGCTATGTTTTGGGAATATTTCGACGCGCCTCGACGACTCGGAAATCCAGCGGGCTCTGCGAGCGAGGTAATGTTAGCCGACGAGCTAACGTGAAGCTAGCTAACAGCTAACTTACAGTTAGCAAACTAACGTTGACGCTTTGATTTGTTTGCCTCCGTGATTGTTTACACGCGCGACAAACGCGACGTTAACACTCGAGCTGGACACTGCGACTTAAGACTGTCGGGGAATAAGTGTCAGCTTGCGTTGACGGTACCGAAACTAACGTTATTCATCAACAAGTGGTCTTTTATTTTGCACTGTGTGGGTTGCCTGACCATCGGACAGTAAGTCAGAAACCAGTCACTCCAGTCCGAGCGTCTGTGTTACATGACCGATGTGTGACCTAGCTTTCATTATCTCAGCGCTCCGGAGATAACGTCCGCTGCTAATATCACGTTACATAACGTTCATCGGTAATCTTTTCCCCTGGCAGTAGTTTTGTCGCTGTCCTATTTTTTGCCCCCGATATCATCGGTTTGAACATGACAGTTTGGGACAGATTGTGTGTGTGGGGGGGGGGTGTCTCCAACACAGCAGGTCTGGATGAGTCAGGATAGATTTACTCGTCCCCATAAGAAGCTTACACACACACACACACACACACACACTTGTTGACAGATACTGACAGGGAGAGCACAGTCACATTCAGCCTGTAACACACGGCAATCAACATTATTAGTGTTAATGTCACAGAGCAGCATGTGTCATCTCGGTGCCAGTAACTTCTTTTATGGCTCCTCAAGCCAATATGAGAAAATGAAGATTAAGATAGAAATCCTGTCCTGGCAGAAAAACCTGTATGGCGCCATTATTGTAGCAAAACTACTTACAAATGTCAACGGAAAGTTGTGTAACTGTATCTCAGTCCACATGTGTGCGTAATTAGATTTGTGAATGTGTAAAAGAATCTCTAAATGCAGTGCTGAGATCGGTGAATGTGTACAGGAATCTGCCAATGTGTATTCACGACCTGTGCGCGCATAATCAGATCTGTAAATGTGTAAATATGTCCCAAATCTGTACTCAGATCTGCCGGCATTTGGAGATGTTTTTCCTCCTAGTCTTTTTACATGTGACCTTTGCTTCACTGCCGTGGTGGAGATCTGCAAATGTGTTGCAGAGATTTGCCTCAGTAGCTATCCTTGCCCACTTTTATGTGATGAAAGCCCCAACAGCGTATGACAGCTACAGTGACATTGATGAATTTACTGTTTATCAGATCACAGGGGGCTCCGACCAGGATTCTGACGCTGGGGATGATGGACACACTTTGGCAGGGACAGGAGAGGCGTGAAGCAGGAGAAGAGTGAAAGGGACATCTGTCACCCAGGCCTGGAATGATGTCATTTTTAGGGCACATTTCACATTTGATAGATACAAATTTATTGAGGTAATAAATGAAAGTAATAATTGCATTGTATGAAGACAAAACAGTATCAATAAGGAGTCAGTGTACTAAAAACAATCCACAGTTTATTAAAACTGTACACTGCTGAAATATGTTACTTGTGCAACTATTAGCATTTGAGTCTGAGGTAGTCGTAGCACTCACAGAAATGACTTCAAACACTTTTTACAGGTTAGAGCTGCAGCAATTTGTTGATTAATCAATTAGTTGTTGACCATTAAAATTAATTACAAACTATTTTGGTAATTCAATCATTTTAAGTTTAAAGGAAACCTGTCCAAATTCTCTGATTTCAGCTCCTTGAGTGTGAATATATTCTGCTTTCTTTATTCCTCAGTGAACTGACTGTCTTTGGGTTGTAGACAAAACACGATATTTGAAGACGTCATCTTGGGCTTTGGGAAACAGTGATCAACATTTTTACCATGTTCTGACATTTTTTGCACCAAACAATGAATCAGTTAATTGAGAAAATGAAGACAGATGAATCCATAATGAAAAGAATCATTAGCTGCATCCCTAGTTTGCAGCCACCGTTGGTTAGTTGAGCTATTTTAATGACAGAAGACTGGGGGAATGAGAGGCGAACCGTTTCAAACACACGCTGGTTGGTGGCAGGGTTTGCAATGAGAAAGTCCAACGTAACATAGTTTTATGATCATGTCTGCTTTGTTGGCTCCACAATGTATTTAAGTTGATTGCAGCTGTGTAAAGCACTATTGGCTGAGCCAAATCTCCCCTCAGGGACAATAAAGTACATCTTATGTTATTTGAAATAGTTTATATTCATATGCATGGAAAGACCTATTTCTTAGTAAATTTCACACTTTCAGTGTTTGAAGATGCAGGTTGTAACAGGCGTCATTATCTCTCTCATCGCCTGTGTCGGGGGTTTGTTTTGAGCTCTTGACGGTACTTTTGTGGTTCTTGTAGACTCTCTGTGCTGTTTGACACAGATCTTGTGTAGGTGATAAAAGAAGTTAGTGGTGTCTGGGGACCAGTTTACAGTGTAATTTGCAAAGTAACGCTGCATTTTTTTTTTTTTTTTTTTTTTTGATCAGTTTCAGACTTTTCATACCCAAACCTAATTAATGTGACAGAATTATCCCCTCTTTTGGGTACAAGCTCCTTGTTGTGTTTTGTTTTCTCTGTTCAGAACTACCTTGTTCTGTGTCATGTTCACTCTCCTTCCATGTTTGCGTTGCCATCATGCAAATTTTCTGCCTGCAGCCATGCTGCGTGATGCAAAGTGTTGTCCAAATGAGGAACAATAATGCTGCAAAGAGTGTGATTTACAGCACAACCAAATAAATGGCAAAGCCAAATTATGAAATGGTCAATGTTTTTCTACCGTCATGCGATATGTATGTGTCATTACTCCGTTAATATAATAGCTTGTTCTCCAGGTGAGTCTATGCTATGACCAAGCACACTTCATAGCAAAGTGTCGACACACCATATGCAAATAGATGTATTTCCATAATCGATGAGTCGTCCCTGCTCCAGTTACCAAAGTAACTGCCTGGTTTGCAGCTTCCCATTTGGTGCTGCAGAGATGTATGCATTACAGTGTCTCCTGATGGACAGTAACCGCTAATTGCATACACTGGATCTGTGGGGGGTCCTGATGGAGGACCACCTACCCAAGGCAATGGTATGGGAAACACTGTGACAGCTGACTCATGTGAACGGGTCCAGTGTGGGTTGCATTTGCATCAGTAGATCTGCATTATAAAGGGCTTGCATATGAAATGGTATCTTCACAGCGCTGCTTTTTTATATATTATGATGAGCTGGCCTCTCCTGCCCACGTTTCACTGACATATATGAAAAGCACAGACGTTATACAGTTTGAAGTTTTAGGTCATATCAATAGGTGAAATAGTGGATGAAATTTGTTTAATATTTATTTTAAAATAAACTGTGTCCACGAACCCAGAGCTCTGAGTCAAAGGCAACACATTTCCGTGGTACTGTTGCAAAAATGAGCTGCATTAATGTATGAGATGTAAAGATAATGTTTCCTTACATATAGAAGAGAGGTTTCATGAAAAGCAGGATATTGTTGAGGTTTCCACCTCTTTCATCTCTTAATCAACCGTGGGCTTTCAGGACACTGACCGAGAAACTGAAGCTGTTCTTTTTTTTTTTTTTTTGGTAAGATATTTTTTTGGCCTTTTTGACCTTTATTTGACAGAGACAGCTTGAAGAGTGACAGGAAATATGGGGAGAGACATGCGGGAGAGAGCCACAGGTCGGATTCGAACCTTGGGCCACCGCGGCAAGGACTGAGCCTTTGTACATGGGGCGGTGCTCTACCAACTGAGCGAAATACATACTGAAGCTGTTCTGAAGACAGAGAGTTATGGTACTATCTATGAGACATTTAATAGTTATGCAGTGTTTGTTGTTTAAGTAATATCCACCCACACAATTTACATTTGTACATACTCTGTCCCCTTGTCATTCACAACATGACCTGCAGAAAGTCACTGCAGAATGTCACTTTTCTCTGGACAACGTGTAATTATTTGAGCCATCAGAGGTGACAGGCAGGAAGGATTGTAATTAATGCAAAGGTTCGTGTTGACTTGTTTGACACACTCAGAAGCTCCAGTTACCCATGCTGGTGTTAGGACTATTCCAGGTGCAGATGGATGGAGTGTGAAAGATTTTCAAAGATAAAAATCAGCAATTATTAATAGAATACTCAATCTTCTGTATTTGTGGAATGTTCAGGTTTTCTAATAGGTCATTTAGGCTGCGTACAACAATACTAGCAGCCTGTTGAGGTCTCAGAACATCATATACAGATGTTCCTGACAGGTGCAACACATAAGTGAGGGACATGTCAGTCAAACCCGCTCTGCACACGCCCATGCTCTCAGCAAAAGTGAAAACACCTGTGCGGGTGCACCACTGGTGTTTATGGCCTTTAATCTCAACATAGGACGACATGCAAAAACTGCAGCGAAGCCACTGAGAAACATCAAAGAAAATACCAGGTGGGGTTTCACCTTAGCTGGAGGTAATAATAAAAAAAAAAGTCAAACCAAAGCATGAGCAAGAGTCAGCTTTGTTTTAAACTTCATTTGTTCTTCTGCAACCTACAGTTTACCAGTTTACCAAGTTTTGGCTGTCAGAGTAATCACAGCACATGTGCAGCCATCATTTGGTTGGTGGTCTTTGCCAATGTAGGTGTTAAAGACAGCAATACCAAATTCTGGATAATAAAGGCACAGCTGCATAATGAGTATGTAGGTTATAAAAATTCTTAAGTAAAAAGTAGTTGAACAAAGTCAAGTGCAATAAAACTGAGTGAAATTATTTAGAGCTATAGTAATGATGAAAACATAGTAATTATTCCAGCTTATACTGTGGATACCATTGCTGTTATGTCACAGTTACTATCCTTCTAACGTGCTTTGTGTTTGCCGTTCCTCTGCCTCCGCTTTTGAAATGAACTCCTTAACGATTATTCTTTTCCTCTCACTGAGGGGCATTTCATTTTCATGGCCATGGTGTTTTGGTGCTCTTTGAAAGCCAGATGTGAACAAGATGTTTGGCCTTGACTAGAACTAGTCAGTAGCCACATCACGCCACATTTTATAGGAAAAAATGTGTATTTCTAATGAGGTGTCATGTTCTTATTCCTCAGTAATTGGCTTAATGTGAACAATGTGACACTGAGTTTAAATGTATGACATGATTTCACTGTCATTGACCTGACATGAATAGCTTCAATCCATGGAAAGTATAGGCAGAAAAAAGAATGGCATTAAAGGTGTTGGACTTCATCTAGCTGTTAATGAAAGCACTGTTGAATTTATTCAGCAGGGGGTACAGTGGCATTATCATCCTGGAATGTGGGAACCACATGAGGGAACAGTGTTTGTACCAGATGGAGCACCTGGTCCTTTAAAACAGCCTCTTATTCCTCGACTGTTAAATAACCATTTACAGCAATTACACCTCATTCTGGCCATACTTTTAGGTATCCAGCAGTCTTTGTAGTTTGGGGGCTGGGATACAGGTGAGGATGACTAATATCAATACAATTCTCGATGCATCTCAGTGAAAAACTAGCCACGTGTGGTAACATTAAAATGTGGATTTTAACTGCATATATATGGCTGCGACTTGATTAACTCATTGACTTTGCTACCCGAGCTTTGGTTCTGCAGGTATCGCTAAAGTTTTTATGAAGTGACTTCATGTGTGTGATTCTCACCCGTCTCAGAGTCGACAAAGTTAACAACACCTCCTCGGTTCTAGGCTGATTAGCTGCGAGCTGTATTTTATAGTCGTAGACGTTAGCTCGGTTTACAAACAGTGTGCATCTAGTCCAGTTTGTGTTTCCCTGTAACCTCATAAAATCTGAAATGTGCCCAAATGTCAGCACTCAAAATACTGTTTGTGTTTTTATCACACACTGCTGATGCAGTTGAATGCAAGAGACATGTTACAAAGTAACTACACAACATTACAACTTAATTGTCTAGCTGGGGTTGCTAAATCAACAGTCAACTCTGGTCAGCTATAATTTTGTGTAGGCTGAAAACTTCTGATTATGTGCTGTCACTGCATCAATAAATTTCCACACTTCCAACATGTACAACATTTGGTCCTCCTTCTGTGTGCTGTTGTTCATGCACATACTGTATGCTGCTGGAGCTTGTACCCATTCTTTGGTTGAGTGGTTGAAGGACACACGTCAGATCTAAGCACATACAACAAGAACTAAGTTCCAGCACTTTGTCACAATGTCGCTGTCAGAATTAACTGAGATTACTGACAGTAATGTGTCCAAGGGAAATATTTTCCACATTATCAGTACCCCATATTGTTATCTTGTGAACTGTAATTCTGTTCAACAAGCATAGACCTGCAGAAAATCTGTTTCCACCTGTTACATCTGCAGACTCCTATCCACACCTGTATGTTTTTTTACCATAGTTGACTATCTTAAAATGTGGCTTTGAATGTTACTGTAACCTCTGTTTTGTTCTGTGTTGTTTTTTCAGTGAGAGACATGGACAACTCTGTCACGCTGTGGCAGTTTCTTCTCCAGCTCCTATTGGATCCCAGCAACGAACAGTTGATCTGCTGGACCAATGAGGAAGGGGAGTTCAAACTGCTGCAGGCAGAAGAGGTGGCCCGGCTGTGGGGAGCCCGCAAGAACAAGCCCAACATGAACTATGACAAACTCAGCAGGGCTCTCAGATACTATTATGACAAGGTAAACACACCAGCCCTGCTCCCCTGTAGGATACACAGCAGTTGGTTCTAGGTGACTGAATGTCAATGCCTGTATTTGATGTCTTAGCTTGGATTTACATTTCACAATAACTATGCTATCATCACAAGACCAATATTTGGTCAACCATCAGCTGCCTGTTTGCTTGTGTCACACACACACGCAGTCTTCTCACCTCTCCCAGCCTTTTCATTGCCACAGCGTCATATATTATCACTAACTAACCCTGCAGTACTCCCTAACCCTGACCCAAACCCATAAGCATGTCTCGTCCTTCAACTTTGTCAAACTTCTGACCAATTACTGGCTTTTAACCTGTTTTTGAACATCTGGTGTTGGCCCCAGATGTCAGCATACGGTTGGCCAAAACATGCCCCTGACTGGTGGATAGGCCACATTGTGGTTAGCCTTAATTTAAGTCTTATGTTTCAACTTCTTAGAATTCCTGTATTGACTCCATAACCAGAGCAAGCCCTCTCAGGCTGCTTGAAAAAGATCGAAGTATTTTGAAGTATCCAATGTGATAACATATTTAGTTAGATTTTAGAGCACGATGAAGGATTATATAGTCTGAAACTGAAACTGAACTAAAATTCTTAGAACGGGTGTGGTTTTATGCAGGTAGCTCACTGCACTCTTTCTTTGCTGTGCACAGATCCAGCAGTGTGTAGTTTAGTCATCAGGCCTGCTTCCAGAGTAAAATCAGTGCATGTTTTCCAAACTAGTGGAGATACACTATTAAGAGTCACCGTGCAGCCTGCGTAGAGGCAATCACAATATCATATTTCCTATACAGAGTCAATACAATTAATTTAATGAACTATAAGGTGGCACCACAGCAGCAAACTGTAACACAGTTAAACCTCACTGGTACAACTCATTTCTGTTAAAAACTAAAACAGGCAAAGACATTTTAGAAGAACTGAAAACATAATATGTTACACGGTCTGAGTCAGAGCGCATCACTGCAACAATGTACCCCATTAAAACATAAAATGTTCCATCACTATAACCATCCTGCGTCTTATTGCCCCCTGTTGTTTGATCATTAATTTCGTGAGTGAGCCACAAAATGAACTAAATGTGGATGTCTGTATGCTCAGCTAAATATGGGTAGTGAGAGCAAACCTCACCGTGTACCAGTCTGACTTTTGAAAGGTTAGCAGGGATTGTCTTGTGTAGTGTTTTGTCAACAATAAACAAACAGTAAACTGTATTGTTTGTCATAACCCAGCCCAGAAATAAGAGAGCTCATGATGCATAAAAGAGACAGAAGCATTGGAGTCAGATAATCGTCGAGTACTGAGCAAGAGCTGATGTTGGCAGATAGTAAACGGCAGTCTCAGTCAGATCACATCAGTATCTTAATCTCAGTCAGTCAGGATGATAAGGACTGAGCAGCAGCGCGTCCTGTCAGTCTGTGAGGCTTTAACGTTAGTTCAGTGGCTACAGAGCAGACTCAGCGCTGTCGACAGGATCAGTAAATAACGATGTCTTTGCATTTAATTGGAAGACGCAGCTTACCAGATGTTTGTCATCACAGCAGCCAGGACTAAACACAACAGCACCTTTAAATGTAATGATGAGAATACTGAAAAGGTTATTTTAAGTATCAATATAATGTAGTTACAATCACTAAATGTGAGCTGCAGTGAATTAGTCTGGTGTTCTAGTGTGTTCTGGTGTTCAGGTACTTTGAAGTTGACGTCAGTGTCACAGTTGAATATTGGCATGATGATGTTGAGAGTAATAGAATATCAAACAAAATTGTAGCATCACATTTACAGAATGTTCCTACTCTCTTCTTGAACTCTTCTTGAAGGCTCAGATGTACAGCTGTACGGCTGCTTAGAGGCTTAATCACCTGAATATTTTTGCCCACTCTGGGGATCCAAAAAACTAAAAATGAATATGAGTGTGGTCAGATTGTGTGGCATCCTGATAAGTATGGGATCTGATGTTTGTCAGTCATAATTAAACCAATTACACGATGCCTCTGTTGCATGACAGCACATGTTTTGAAGCAGCAGCTGGAGACTTCAGAGGGAACTGCCTCCTCCAGACAGCTTCACCACGAAGTGCACCAGCAAATAACGAAACACAAGTTAATTGCTTCTCCGAACGGTTAAAGTCCACTGCTCACTGACATGCGGAAGAGGGGGAGAGTGCTGTCTGTCTCCCACTCTGCTTGTGGTTTGGCAGAAGCGCAGGCCTGACCCTGTGGGCGTTCTGGGCAGGGCTGTTCTGATATGTTTGGCTGTAGCAACAGAGGCTGCTAGTTTGGTACAGACAGGAAGGACAGAGCTGTCCCACGCACAAGGCTTTTCTGTGGTCTCACTCTTCTATTTTTTACTCCTAGTGCTGTACTCTTTGGTAGAGGCATACTACGTGAGGGAAAGTCTTGTTTCTGCTCTCACTGTGTGCTTTCTGTCTAGATGATGGCGATGTACTTTCAAACTAATATATTTTGTTCTGCAATTGTTGTTTTTGTGTCTTCCAGAACATCATAAAGAAGGTGAATGGTCAGAAGTTTGTGTATCGCTTTGTGTCCTACCCTGACATCCTCAAAAGAGATGTTGCTGCCCAAATAGAGGGTGGGGAGGTGGGTGCTGGGGGCATCCCTCCCCTGTTAAAGAGGGGAGACAGCACCCTACAGGAGGGTGAGTCTGACCGCAGTAAGGTAGGAGGTAATACAGCAGCTCTGTGCTCCAGCACCAAGCAGTCAAACCGTAACGACTACATCCACTCCGGCCTATACACCTCCTTTACCCTCAACTCGCTGCAAAATGGACGCCAGCTCTTCAAGTCCATCAAAATCGAGAACCCAGCAGAGAAGATGGCTGACAAGAGGGGTCCCATCGCCACAGCACAGAGCCAGGAGCAGTTGCCTCAGCCACAACAGCCAACTGGTTTGCCATCCGTCATCAAGTTTGGAAACACCCCTCCGAAGCCAGCACCAGCACCACCTCCTCAGGTTGACATAGAGCCGACCCTGATGTCCAACCACTTGGATACTCTACAAGCCCAGCCGCCGAGGGCCGAAGACATCAGCAGCACACACTCCTCCCTGCCGTCCCACTCCGTCTACGCATTTGAACAGATCCGCCCATCGGAACCAGCGTTCAGCCTACAAGACCTGACGGCGGCAAGCCCGTCCCCAAGCCTCGTGCCTGACTCCTCCCAGGAGCTGGTGATCGACAGCGACATAGAGTCCGGATCTTCTCAGCCTGCAGACGCTCAGGCACCAGAGAAGGCAAGTATTCATATGAACACATCTCACATAATGCAAGTTAAAAAAATTAATAAAATGCCCTGAAAACTTATTTCCTGTCAGTTTCTTGCTGTAACATAAGGGGTCTGACATGAATAAATAATATTCAGCCAAAGTTAGATCTGTTTTGGTTTATTATTTATTTATTTCACATCATGTTTGTCTGTGTATGGCTGGATAATATCTCAACTATATTTGATGTATTCAAATATCAATTCATGTGCGATTTTAGCAGATGACATATCGCCATATTTGAGTTTTCAATGTTGCCCTGAGGACTAGGTTAGTCAGCCATGAACTGTGAAGGTAAGCTCAACTTGCAGTGTAGTAGTTACTGAGAGGCTGTGTGTTGTGTTCGCTGCCACAGAAAAGAAATAAAAGTCTGGTAATGTAATGTAACGTTTACGTAGTGTTTATGTAGCGTCCTTTGACGTTACTCTACACATCCACGTTTGTCCGGACTGTCAGCAGCTAGCTAGTTAGCAGTCGTGTGATTATTTTCACATACAAAAATATGTTTATTAAATTTGTTTTTTGGGTTTTTTTTGACAAAAGTGTAAAACAGATTTTTGTCTTCTTTGGAGCAGTGGGGAAATAATCTAGAATCAGGCTTTGACAGATTATCAGTTATCACTTCTGGTATGTGACTTTTCATGGTGAACATGTTGGCAAACACTTGCCTCTTTAGCAGACAAAGAGCAATTCATTCATTTGGGATCGTGTTTCTGAGCGCAGATGAATGTGAGTCCTTTATTGACTCTCCTTTCAGCTCTATTTTTGGTCTCCAAATACCTCTCTCTTTAGTTGCTAAACACTCCACTATATTCACCAGCTGGGCGCTTAGAGTGCTGCTTTTAGAATGTGTTTCTGTGTCAGAATGTGAAAAACCGCTGCCTGCTGCACCCAAAAACCAAAACCACATGATCCAAAACAATAAAGTTGTGGCTGGAAAACATAAACAATCAGCTGAAAGATGCTAAAAGGCTGATTCAGGTGATAATTCTCTTTGAATTCATCAGCACCATTGATCCTTTTCACATCCAGGTAGTCATGTAATTCATTGTATAAATAATTGCTAAAATATGTGTATGTGTAATTGATTCAGTAGTCACACAGCACCACGTCCTTGAAATTAATAGCACAGCATGAAATGATAATGGGAAATAAAAAAGAAATCACACTAATTTCACTCAATAAAAACTGAATGAAGAACACACTTTAATTCTTCTCACAGAACTGTGTTGGTTTATGTTTTCAGTTACATTACAGCGGACTGTGAAAATAAAATAAAGTGCCAAAATCAGAAAGTGATATTAATGAAACGTGTATAATAATAATAATAATTATGTCTCTTATCCACCAGGTGGACAATGGCATTGGTCTGTCAGGAGATGAGACCAGTTTGGTGGATGCCGAAACCAGTTCATCCTCAGTGAGCAGCAGCACCACACTCAGCATTCAGGGCTCAGGAAAGACACGCAAGCCACCCAAAGTCCTGCAGATCAGCCCACCAACTCTGCTGGTCACCGCCTCGGACTTCTCCCCCATGAACCTCTGCAGCCCCTCTTTACCCACTGCCTCCCTCACACCAGCAATGCTACAGGTGAGAGTGTGGATCCATCCTCCTTCAGTAGTAAAGTCAGTTTAAAACACATTAAAACAAAACATTTATACAAATAAATGACCATAAGTTAATGACATTTAGGTAATTATGGAATAATGGCTGAAACTAATGATTATTTTCACTATCTGTCAATGATTGTTTGTATTAATGAATTAGTTGTCTGCTTCATAAAAATGTCAAAACGTTAAAATATTGATAGCCCAAGATCACATCATCAAATATCTTCTTATTCAGTTTACTGCCTTAGAGTTCAAAAAAAGCAAAAAATATTCAAATTTGGATACGATTTCTTATAAAATTATTAATCACTTATCTTGCCAATTAATTGAATAGTTGACAACCTATTGTTGCAGCTCTATAAATAATAAGACAATTTCAAGTATAAAATAAATATTAGCCCAAAAAAGGAGAGAGAATTAGAAAGATGTGCAGCAAAAGTGGTGAACATGTGGAACGACATCTGTAGACTTCATAAATTCAGTCTTTGCTCAACCATCATACGACTGTATGGTCAGATGCACTGAGGACACACATTGTAACTGCCAATGTGACATACTTTCATTCCAGTCTCATTTTGAAGAGAGCATTTACTCACAACACACACACTTACTGATTATGAGCTGTAAGCTGAGCTTGTAATAGATACAACAAAGCTACATTGTTTCATTGGTTTGTGTTTCTCTGTAAAATTTGCTTCAGTTTTGTTCTCTATTCATTTCCTGCAGGAGATAAAACCAATTCAGTCTTATGAATCTGTTTGACATTCAGTGTGCCGCAGATCAATTCATACCTCATAAACTGCTGCAGCACTGGATGAATAAAACACTAATCTATGCTGAATTTATAATGAAGTGTATGTCATGCTCGCTATTACGAAGTAGTTCACCAACGATAGGTTTGTTTATCACTGTTGAAGTGATACTTATCATATGATAACAGTTATTTACATCATCTTTTATTCCTGCATTTTGTTTGTGTGCAATTTCTGGAAATATGGTAATGTGTTGAAATTGTTTAGTAACTAGTAATCAGTGTCTCCTTCCTAGCTAGGAAGGAGAGGGTGAGTTTGTTTTTCATGGCCACTGTAGTTTCTCCTAGGAGAAAGTACAGTGGCCATGAAAAACACAAAAGGCCCCATCTCAAGCCAGTATTTAGTTTGTCTGTTCTGGGCTACTGTAGAACTATGGCGGCTCAACATGCTGGACTGTTGAGGACCTGCAGCATCTGCATGATTCTTGTTTTCAGGTAATTATACACTAATGACAACTGAGTTATGCATTAAGTATTATATAGAGCCCCCTAAATCTGACACATTGAACCTTTTTAAGACGCCAGTAGACAAGCAGCATCATTGTCTCACTGGGCAGAACCCAGAACTGAACTTTCACATACAGCCTCCAGCATTTACTGATCCTTACCAGCAGGTGGCAGCAGTGCAGCGTGGCTCTCTGGTCCTGTTTTTGTGGCGTTTAATTGTTCCCCAGCGGTACAGACCGCATGACTGTGTGTGCCTCTGTATAGAATTAATGAGTCTATTAGATTTGCCGGCTCAGACAATGCTGTTTTTATTCAGTCCCTCCCCAGCAGGTCAGGTTGGATCATAAGATCAGTGTCAGACTGCCAGTCAGCTCACAGATGAAGGAGTTGACTTCAAGCTGTTCCTCTTCAGTGTATAGGAGGGTTCAGATGACTTTGTGATGGTCAGTACAGATGCATGTGGATTAAAGCTGCTGAGAGCTCTTTAAAGTGTCCCTGTGTTCGGCTTCTTTGTGTTTGATGCTACAGTTCATGCATAAAATGAAAATACATGAATAACTATCCAGTGTTTTGTCGGCCGAGTGCAGTTAAAAGTGACAGTAAATGCTGGCAAGACAAGAGATGATATGCAACAGGTCAGCTGTTTCTGTTCACACAAACCTTGTGAGCACTTGGTACACACTTGAGCTCTCTGAGGTCATGATGAACTTCATCAGGGTCCAGTTCTGTGGCTCAATATTATTTCTGGTTTTCACAAGCCACTTTAACCTGCACAAGGTATAACAGCAACAGTTCCTTAGTCACTGATAGAGAATATAAAACACGTGAACAAGCTGTAAAAGTGGTTCAAACCAGCCACTGTTCACAGTTAAACAGTAGAGGGACAAGGACAGCGTAACAAACAGCGATGATCTCCCTGAGCTGCCATTTGTGTTTTCACTTCATTCACTCATGGACTTACAACTTGTATAGCCCTGGTGATCTCATCCACGCTTGTTGCCATGGTAGCTATGTGGGAAGATGACATCCCCATTCTTAATCCTGCCTACTCAACTCCAATTGGTCGACTGGTTCTCCAACTGGTGAAAAGAGCTATCAGTGGGCACACACACCAGACCTATTGGAGTTTGCTGAACACAATTAGAGTTGTGGGTGGCAATTCATAGGTCTGGGACGAGGCTAAGAGTGCTCTTGAAATGTCTCATAGATGGTAGAGACCAACCGATACTGGATTTGTTTGATGCTGATACTGATGTCAGTATTTGAGTTAGAAAAATCCAATATATAACAGCTGATATTTATTGAAAAGTTTTTGTTGAGGAAGCCTCAAAATTGCTTATTTAAGAACTGAGCTGAGCGAGAAAGTTAATAGTTGAAAAACGAACTTGCTTTTTGACCAATCACGCTTGAGCAGTCTTTGGTCGCATGAGGTTAACCAGTTTGTGTGGAGCACGATAGATGGAACTCATTGGCTATCGTCAGATGACAGTTTTTTATTTTTTTATGTTCTCTGCTTTCATATGCAGATGTCTGACTGTAGAGACTAGTTAAAATCAGTCTTTCTCATCATTCTCACGACCCAGATATCCATTATCTGTTCTCTGGTTATCCACAGGCTACAACCAAAACTCAAAAACATTGGCCGTTGCTTCCAGAAGCAGAATCGCCTTCAGATGATAGCTGATGTGTTCAGACTTTGATTAAATAACACCGAGTCTGTCTTGTTCGTCTTCCTCCCCAGACTCCCACTCTGTTGCTGACTCCCAGCCCTCTGCTGTCCAACATCCACTTCTGGAGCACGCTCAGTCCGGTCGCTCCCCTCAGCCCAGCTACACGCCGCCAGGGAGGCCATCTGTTCCAAGTCAGTACATCAGAGTATATGTTCTCTATATTTGTTCATATTAGCCTAACACATCCTCTAACACTCCTCTCTGCTCTGTTGCAGTTTCCGTCTGTCCTCACCCCTCAGTTCCAGATCCCTGTACACAGTATGGATGGGACCAACACGCCCGGCCCCATTTCCCCAGACCCTCAGAAAACATAGAATTAACTCCCTGACAGCATCAGCACATTTGGACCCAGACAGCCAGACAAACTCACGACCACCCCCCTCCCGGCTCCCATCTCCTACTCCCACATCCAGGACGATTATGTGGGAGCTCAGTCATGATCATTCCTCATCACTCCAGTGCTTTAAAGCTCACTGCCACAGGATTCACACTACAATCAGACGTGTGGAGGGAGGATCTGGAGAGATGTTGGCAGTCCAGGTTTGATGGATGGATGGATGGATGAAACATTTAGTTTGGTTCTGAGCATTTACACCCTGCGGATGTCATCCTGTACTCATACACACTGACGCTGTAGTTCCTCATGCACTTATGGATTCATTTTGTCTGGCTGTTTGGGATCCTCAGTCACAGCAATTCGAGGGAAGGAGGAATTTCCATGGCAACAGTTTTGGTGCATGTGGATTGGACCCTCAGCAGCGACAATCTGCTTCATACTTGGACAAACAGACCAGTGGGATTGCAGATAACGGAATCTTTCCTTTTTTATAGAATTTCCGTCTTTTCTTGTGCAACAGTGTTACTGCCAAAAAAAGACACATTTTGTGTTATCAGTTAGTTTCGAAGCTGTTCTCTCCTCTGCTGACAAAGAGTCTGTTCCTTTTCGTGCTCCGTCTTTAACTTTTACTCTTGTTGAAGGGTAGTGCTTTAACCTTATAACCTGCATGTTTACCTGCAACTCTTTAATCTTTTACCCAGCTCTCAGCCTCGCCTCACCTGCCTGAGTGTGTACTGTTTGCTGCTGACTATAGCCACATCCAACAGGACTTTTACCTTGACTGTCTTATCATAACATGTGGCCATAATCTAAGCTGAACTTTGAGTCTATGTAACTGTTCTAATGCATATATACAGTAGAATAGCCCCCGAACGCCAGTGTGCCCTGGTCTGCCTCCAGCCAGTAAGCTTTCAGGTGGGAGTGAAAGAAAGTGAAGCCATAACCCTTTCTGTGCATCGACTGTGCAAGCAACGCGCAAATCGTGTTCTATACTGCTCTCATGTTGCCTTTTTAAATGTAATCTGCGTTGCCATGTTAGAGACACTTCAAGGTTTTCAAATGAAGGTTGTAGATGAGAGTTAACAACAACAACAACATGTCTGGACTGTAAATATGTAGCTGGAGCCAGCAGCTGGTTAACATCACTTGGCACAACAGACAGAAGCAGTAGTAAACAGCTAGCCTGACTCTGATCACCTATCAGCACCTCTGGAGTTCACTAATGAACTCATTACATCTCGTGTGTTCAATCTGTACAGAAATCAAAGTGTAGAAACATGGATTTATATCGGGAGTTATGTGCCAGACTGTTTTCCTCAACCCGTCTCCACTGGTTGCCCGGCAACAGCTCCCAGCCAAGAAGTGGTTCCAGTACACCCGTAAAACCACAACTTGTTTTTACACTTTTATGAGATGTAACAAGTTAATTAGTGAGTTGATGTATTTTTAGGTGGAATTTGTTGCCATTGGACAAAGCCAGGCTGCTTCCCCCAGCTAAGCCAAGCTAAGCTAAGCTAATTAGCCACTGGCTCCAGCTACATACTTCCTTACAGTTGTGAGAGTGGTATCAGTCTTTTTGTCCAACATTTGGCAAGTAAACAAGAAAGTATAGTTCTCTAAATTCAGACTATTCCATGAAGTATAATTCGAACTAAATCCAGACCACGAAACTGTTGATTGTCCACATCTCAGCTCTGATTTCTTTGCTGTCAATGAATGAGCTTTGATAAATGTTGCTTGCAGTGTCAGTGCAGTCATTTTTATCCCCCACTGAACCTCCACATCTGAGTGGGCTAGACTTTTCACAGTCCAGCTTAACCTTTGCCAAGCCTTAGCCATCTGAAGTCCGTCAACCTTTAATCCAGAGGACTGTAGAAACCCTCTGGAGCAGTGAAGCACCTTCTTTACCATGAACCCCCTCCTCTAGATGATCAGCCATGAAAGGTTTACACCTGTTTTGTAAATGACTTTGAAGCCATAAGTCTGAGACACAGACTCAAGAGGTAGATCCCACATTTCTATGCTATTAAATGTGGAAATTGTACATCACACTTGTTTACATGATACTTGGAAAGAGCGCGCTTAAGTGTTTCTTTACCCAAGTGTCCCTTTCTAACCCAGGGATGGATGACCAGCGAATCTTGTTGGGGGGGGGGGGGGGGGGACTCGTGCTGATTTTTACTCAACTAACAGATATCTGCCCCCTCGGCCTGCAGTCCGTCACATTGATATACGGTGCCTTACCACAGCCAAGCCCAAGTTTATCTCCCAAAAGTGGACGGAGTTGTATCATTTGACAGTTAGTGTCAAACTAATGGAACACGACAGCGTTTGTTTGTTTTTCCGCCATATCTTTGTGTAGACCAAACCAGAGCCCCAGAAGTTTGGAGTCAAACTTCACAGGGACGTTTCGTGTGCGAGCACACTGCGGCTCACGCGGTCCGCCACTGCTCACGTATCACAGGACCTTTTAAATGTGCCGCAGTGTCCTCAGGGATGCATAACTGTATATACTGACAGCAATGTGGGTTAATATGCACAGCATGCAAATGTAATCAGGCCATGTTTTCAAGTTGGTGGTTTGTCTTTTTCCAACCTGCTTATAAATGTTTGTGATAACAAATTTACTCAGAAATTATATAAATATATATAAAACCTGTTTATAATTTTTTTTGTGTAATCTCCTTTCATTTCCTGTAACACCATTAGAATTTTAAGATTAATTTCTATTTTTGTAACAGCCAGATAGTTTGTAGTATGTCTGCTATTTTGGGTTCTCTGATTTCATGTTCTCTCTGTGCATGTGCTTCATTATGTTGTTTTCCTCTTGTGTATGTGCAGGCGGCTGCCCCATGGTGGCATTGGCTATTTTTGGGAATCAAAGCCTTATGGGAGAAATCTATGTTTTATATGTCAAGTGTTTTGATATAGTGTTGATATTGTACATGCAGATGTTGTGATGAAACGTTTGCACTTAAACTTTGGGGGTTCCTGTAGTATTGGATTCTGTCGCTTTTCTATGACTCAGATCTCCTCTTTGATGACATGTTGTTGACGTTTGCTTACTGAGAAATGTATATTTTCCCAAAGGGAGGATAAAATGATGCACTTAGTATTTTATACGGTAAATCTAATCTTTTACAATATATATCAAATGATATACAGTGATTTGTGATCAGGCACGGCCACACAATATTTATTTATTTGAATTTATAACAGAGCCTAATAGAATCGGTGGCTTTTATTGCATTTTTGCAGCAACTTTGATGAAAAACTATAAAATAGCTGGATAATAACCCCAAAGCCCATTTGGAACTTTCCTCCATCATCGAGTCTTTTCAGACTTATGGTTTGCATAGTTCTTCAGTTGTATCTCCTGATGATGTTTTTCCTTCAACTTACCTTGAATTGTAAAGTCTCATTTGAAAAAGAAATGACATGCAGTTCTTGCTTTGTTCTGTCCAGTTTTCTATTTGTTTGATGCTTTTTCAAATGTTTACAAGCTACTTGTCTTAAGTGGCATATCAATGTGTGAGAGGCGTAGAGGAAGTGTTCATAATGGAAGAGATGGGTGAGACCAATAATAAAAGATCTCTAACTAACCACCTGTCTGTATTCTGTCATTACATTGTGTGTTTTTGTCCATTCAACCATCAGGAAATAACAGCAGTACTAACACAGGCTGATATGAGTCATATTTTAACAGCAGCAGCAATTATGTTGCACGTGTATTGACATAAGCAGCAGACCTCATACAAGAATTTAACCTCCACAGTGTTCTCACATTCACATTGAAAAGAAGATACTTGATCATTTAAGTGTCTTTTGAATCTCTCTACAGCAGTTATGTTGAAATGAAATCGAGCACTGCTCATCCACTGAGCTGCTTGTTGATCACCAGGCTTGAAAGAAGAATTCACTTTAGGTCCAGAAAAATGTTCATTTGGGAAAAGGCCAAAGCTGGGGTAAGATGTCAGAACGTCAGAGATCATGCCTCGACTCAGCAGACGCACTCCATCCTCCTGCCAGCCTCGCAGGGATCCTCGGATCAGGAGCCTCCTGTCTTTGGCTTCTCTTCCATGTCTATGCTTTTAGATGAATCTGAGGAGTGAACAGCAGAGAGATAAACCCTGTTATACAGTCCCTAAGAGTTGAACACTTTTGAATCATCGAAGTGAAGCCAACGCCAAAGTGACAAAAACTGCAGTTCCCCGAACAGCCACTTGAGGCTGGCTACAGAACGAGTCAGTGTTTGGGTGAAATTTGTAGCTGTGTTTGAGATCCTGAGTTGGTGAGTGTAAGAAGGCAGCAATAACATTATAATACATAATAATATGATAATATAATATTTACATCATTATACACAAATAACTCTCCACCTGCTTTGGTTTCTGCTCTGTTTGTGTGCATTTTCAAGTCAAATGAAGTCACATTGCATTTATTTTCATATCCTGTAGCTACGAGTGTTTCTAACAGAACTACGTGTACTACTAATTTTCTTTAAGATGTGTTGAATTGGTTAAAGGAATTTTCTTCATTCTCTCCACGTGTCTACCTGATGTGTGTTCTCCCGTCGGGTAATTTCTGTGGATGTGCTGGATATAAAGGAACAGCAGGAACAGGCCGAAGGCAATGAATGATGCTATTGTACAGCACACCAGGAAAGCGTAACTGCCCTGACTGTGGATCACCTGCAGGAAGAGACACACACACACACACACACACACACACAGTGGGTTTATAATCTCAAACAACTCTGCAATCAATGCTGGAGAGCAATGTGGCCACAGAACAGGTTTATAATGGCAGTGCTTCCACTTCATTCATTTAGACACAGCAGGCTGCCACAGACACACTATTATTATACCATGATGCAGGCAAGTTCCCGACAATGCTGAAACACTTTTAAACTGATATCGAAGTCCACAACAGGGTTTCCAGAATGTTTTGCTTTCATTGATTTTGTTCTCATTGTTATCATAAAAGCCTGTTCCACATTTCATTGTGAATAAAATGACATTCAAGAGGAAAGGACGCTTTCTTACAGATCCTACGAGCAGCTGCAGCATCATCTCTCCTGTGCTGGCACTGGTCACCAAGACAGTTGTGGCACAACCTTGAACACACGAGATGAACAGAAATGTTACATGAAATCTACATATACAGAGGACTAAAAATGACTAATACATACATACATACATACATACATACATACATACATTATATGAACTGATGATGAGATGAGTTTGATGCTGAGAGTCGTATGTGTGTCGTAATATGTGTAATAGTTTACCTTTGTAGTCCAGTACATCTTCTGTAAAGGCCAGCATGGAGGGGAACACACTACTTATGCACAGTCCCAATACGCAAGTACCAATGAAGAGAAACACACAGCTGGTGTAGAAGATCAACAACAGGCACTGCACGATGATGACCCCCACCTGTGAGAGACACACAGACAGAAAGTGACAATGAGAAGACTGAACAGCTGACCACTGTTATAGTGTACTGAGGCACTAAAAATAAGCGTCAACTGCTTAACAAGCGATCAAATTCCAGGGAATATAAAAGATTTGAGAAGAGGAACCGTATATTTATACACTTTGTATAATTTCTTATGTGGGTCCAGAGAACTAAAGATCTTCATTTTAATCAATCAACGTGAATTGCAAAACGTAACAAGCCAGCGTAATGTGTTCGACAAACAAGGAACACAGAGTACAAAGTTACAATGGCAAGAGTTATTCCCTCACCATAGATGTGTTGTTGTCCAAATAATGAGGACACCTAGGACCAAAAGGTTGGAGGAGTACGCAATGTGACTACTATGAGTGGGCACGTCTCACGATGAAGGAAATGTGTTGCCAAAACCGCGCTCAGCAGCTGCCCCAACCCAGAACACGTATGAGGTCGCGACTCACACCATCACGGTAACATACATCCAAAACACAGCTCCCTAGCTGCCGAAACCCGGGATCGAACCAGGGACCTTTAGATCTTCAGTCTAACGCTCTCCCAACTGAGCTATTTCGGCTTGTAACCCATGATACGGTGGCCCTCATGTGAAAAACATCTTGGAAAAACAACTTTCAACAGATCATTAAGTGGCTGTCACTGAGCATGGACTCATAATAAACAGACAGGAGCCAATCAGCTATGACATCATGAAACACATGCTCATACATGTAGGAAATTAATTAAAAAAAATACTCCAATGTGACTGCTACGAGTCAACAGCTGTAACCATTGTGGAATGTGTTCCCAAAAGACAGCCTGAAAGCTGGCATGAGCCAGAGTTGGTCCAGAGACCAAAAGATCTTCAGTACAATTAATCAACCATTCATTGATTATTCTCAACATAGATGTGTTGTTGAGAAAGATGCAATTGCAAGAGTTATGTCCTCAACACAGATGTGTTGTTGTCCAAATAATGAGGACACCTAGGACCAAAAGGTTGGAGGAGTAGGCAATGTGACTACTATGAGTGGGCACGTCTCACGATGAAGGAAATGTGTTGCCAAAACCGCGCTCAGCAGGTGCCCCAACCCAGAACACGTATGAGGTCGCGACTCACACCATCACGGTAACATGCATCCAAAACACAGCTCCCTAGCTGCCGAAACCCGGGATCGAACCAGGGACCTTTAGATCTTCAGTCTAACGCTCTCCCAACTGAGCTATTTCGGCCTGGAGCCCATGATACGGTGGCCCTCATGTGAAAAACATCTTGGAAAAACAACTTTCAACAGATCATTAAGTGGCTGTCACTGAGCATGGACTCATCATAAACAGACAGGAGCAAATCAGCTATGACATCATGAAACACATGCTCATACATGTAGGAAATTAATTAAAAAAAATACTCCAATGTGACTGCTAGGAGTCAACAGCTGTAACCATTGTGGAATGTGTTCCCAAAAGACAGCCTGACAGCTGGCATGAGCCAGAGTTGGTCCAGAGACCAAAAGATCTTCAGTACAATTAATCAACCATTCATTGATTATTCTCAACATAGATGTGTTGTTGAGAAAGATGCAATTGCAAGAGTTATGTCCTCAACACAGATGTGTTGTTGTCTAAATAATGAGGACACCTAGGACCAAAAGGTTGGAGGAGTAGGCAATGTGACTACTATGAGTGGGCACGTCTCACGATGAAGGAAATGTGTTGCCAAAACCGCGCTCAGCAGGTGCCCCAACCCAGAACACGTATGAGGTCGCGACTCACACCATCACGGTAACATGCATCCAAAACACAGCTCCCTAGCTGCCGAAACCCGGGATCGAACCAGGGACCTTTAGATCTTCAGTCTAACGCTCTCCCAACTGAGCTATTTCGGCCTGGAGCCCATGATACGGTGGCCCTCATGTGAAAAACATCTTGGAAAAACAACTTTCAACAGATCATTAAGTGGCTGTCACTGAGCATGGACTCATCATAAACAGACAGGAGCAAATCAGCTATGACATCAAGTATGAAACACATGCTCATACATGTAGGAAACTAATTAAAAAAAATACTCCAATGTGACTGCTACGAGTCAACAGCTGTAACCATTGTGGAATGTGTTCCCAAAAGACAGCCTGACAGCTGGCATGAGCCAGAGTTGGTCCAGAGACCAAAAGATCTTCAGTACAATTAATCAGCCATCCATTGATTATTCTCAACATAGATGTGTTGTTGAGAAAGATGCAATTGCAAGAGTTATGTCCTCAACACAGATGTGTTGTTGTCTAAATAATGAGGACACCTAGGACCAAAAGGTTGGAGGAGTAGGCAATGTGACTACTATGAGTGGGCACGTCTCACGATGAAGGAAATGTGTTGCCAAAACCGCGCTCAGCAGGTGCCCCAACCCAGAACACGTATGAGGTCGCGACTCACACCATCACGGTAACATGCATCCAAAACACAGCTCCCTAGCTGCCGAAACCCGGGATCGAACCAGGGACCTTTAGATCTTCAGTCTAACGCTCTCCCAACTGAGCTATTTCGGCCTGGAGCCCATGATACGGTGGCCCTCATGTGAAAAACATCTTGGAAAAACAACTTTCAACAGATCATTAAGTGGCTGTCACTGAGCATGGACTCATCATAAACAGACAGGAGCAAATCAGCTATGACATCATGAAACACATGCTCATACATGTAGGAAATTTATTAAAAAAAATACTCCAATGTGACTGCTACGAGTCAACAGCTGTAACCATTGTGGAATGTGTTCCCAAAAGACAGCCTGACAGCTGGCATGAGCCAGAGTTGGTCCAGAGACCAAAAGATCTTCAGTACAATTAATCAACCATTCATTGATTATTCTCAACATAGATGTGTTGTTGAGAAAGATGCAATTGCAAGAGTTATGTCCTCAACACAGATGTGTTGTTGTCTAAATAATGAGGACACCTAGGACCAAAAGGTTGGAGGAGTAGGCAATGTGACTACTATGAGTGGGCACGTCTCACGATGAAGGAAATGTGTTGCCAAAACCGCGCTCAGCAGGTGCCCCAACCCAGAACACGTATGAGGTCGCGACTCACACCATCACGGTAACATGCATCCAAAACACAGCTCCCTAGCTGCCGAAACCCGGGATCGAACCAGGGACCTTTAGATCTTCAGTCTAACGCTCTCCCAACTGAGCTATTTCGGCCTGGAGCCCATGATACGGTGGCCCTCATGTGAAAAACATCTTGGAAAAACAACTTTCAACAGATCATTAAGTGGCTGTCACTGAGCATGGACTCATCATAAACAGACAGGAGCAAATCAGCTATGACATCATGAAACACATGCTCATACATGTAGGAAATTTATTAAAAAAAATACTCCAATGTGACTGCTACGAGTCAACAGCTGTAACCATTGTGGAATGTGTTCCCAAAAGACAGCCTGACAGCTGGCATGAGCCAGAGTTGGTCCAGAGACCAAAAGATCTTCAGTACAATTAATCAACCATTCATTGATTATTCTCAACATAGATGTGTTGTTGAGAAAGATGCAATTGCAAGAGTTATGTCCTCAACACAGATGTGTTGTTGTCTAAATAATGAGGACACCTAGGACCAAAAGGTTGGAGGAGTAGGCAATGTGACTACTATGAGTGGGCACGTCTCACGATGAAGGAAATGTGTTGCCAAAACCGCGCTCAGCAGGTGCCCCAACCCAGAACACGTATGAGGTCGCGACTCACACCATCACGGTAACATGCATCCAAAACACAGCTCCCTAGCTGCCGAAACCCGGGATCGAACCAGGGACCTTTAGATCTTCAGTCTAACGCTCTCCCAACTGAGCTATTTCGGCCTGGAGCCCATGATACGGTGGCCCTCATGTGAAAAACATCTTGGAAAAACAACTTTCAACAGATCATTAAGTGGCTGTCACTGAGCATGGACTCATCATAAACAGACAGGAGCAAATCAGCTATGACATCATGAAACACATGCTCATACATGTAGGAAATTAATTTAAAAAAATACTCCAATGTGACTGCTACGAGTCAACAGCTGTAACCATTGTGGAATGTGTTCCCAAAAGACAGCCTGACAGCTGGCATGAGCCAGAGTTGGTCCAGAGACCAAAAGATCTTCAGTACAATTAATCAACCATTCATTGATTATTCTCAACATAGATGTGTTGTTGAGAAAGATGCAATTGCAAGAGTTATGTCCTCAACACAGATGTGTTGTTGTCTAAATAATGAGGACACCTAGGACCAAAAGGTTGGAGGAGTAGGCAATGTGACTACTATGAGTGGGCACGTCTCACGATGAAGGAAATGTGTTGCCAAAACCGCGCTCAGCAGGTGCCCCAACCCAGAACACGTATGAGGTCGCGACTCACACCATCACGGTAACATGCATCCAAAACACAGCTCCCTAGCTGCCGAAACCCGGGATCGAACCAGGGACCTTTAGATCTTCAGTCTAACGCTCTCCCAACTGAGCTATTTCGGCGTGGAACCCATGATACGGTGGCCCTCATGTGAAAAACATCTTGGAAAAACAACTTTCAACAGATCATTAAGTGGCTGTCACTGAGCATGGACTCATCATAAACAGACAGGAGCAAATCAGCTATGACATCATGAAACACATGCTCATACATGTAGGAAATTAATTAAAAAAAATACTCCAATATGACTGCTACGAGTCAACAGCTGTAACCATTGTGGAATGTGTTCCCAAAAGACAGCCTGACAGCTGGCATGAGCCAGAGTTGGTCCAGAGACCAAAAGATCTTCAGTACAATTAATCAACCATTCATTGATTATTCTCAACATAGATGTGTTGTTGAGAAAGATGCAATTGCAAGAGTTATGTCCTCAACACAGATGTGTTGTTGTCTAAATAATGAGGACACCTAGGACCAAAAGGTTGGAGGAGTAGGCAATGTGACTACTATGAGTGGGCACGTCTCACGATGAAGGAAATGTGTTGCCAAAACCGCGCTCAGCAGGTGCCCCAACCCAGAACACGTATGAGGTCGCGACTCACACCATCACGGTAACATGCATCCAAAACACAGCTCCCTAGCTGCCGAAACCCGGGATCGACCAGGGACCTTTAGATCTTCAGTCTAACGCTCTCCCAACTGAGCTATTTCGGCGTGGAACCCATGATACGGTGGCCCTCATGTGAAAAACATCTTGGAAAAACAACTTTCAACAGATCATTAAGTGTCTGTCACTGAGCATGGACTCATCATAAACAGACAGGAGCCAATCAGCTATGACATCATGAAACACATGCTCATACATGTAGGAAATTAATTTAAAAAAATACTCCAATGTGACTGCTACGAGTCAACAGCTGTAACCATTGTGGAATGTGTTCCCAAAAGACAGCCTGACAGCTGGCATGAGCCAGAGTTGGTCCAGAGACCAAAAGATCTTCAGTACAATTAATCAGCCATCCATTAATTATTCTCAACATAGATGTGTTGTTGAGAAAGATGCAATTGCAAGAGTTATGTCCTCAACACAGATGTGTTGTTGTCCAAATAATGACACCTAGGACCAAAAGGTTGGAGGAGTAGGCAATGTGACTACTATGAGTGGGCACGTCTCACGATGAAGGAAATGTGTTGCCAAAACCACGCTCAGAAGCTGCCCCAACCCAGAACACGTATGAGGTCGCGACTCACACCATCACGGTAACATGCATCCAAAACACAGCTCCCTGGCTGCCGAAACCCGGGATCGAACCAGGGACCTTTAGATCTTCAGTCTAACGCTCTCCCAACTGAGCTATTTCGGCCTGGAGCCCATGATACGGTGGCCCTCATGTGAAAAACATCTTGGAAAAACAACTTTCAACAGATCATTAAGTGGCTGTCACTGAGCATGGACTCATCATAAACAGACAGGAGCAAATCAGCTATGACATCATGAAACACATGCTCATACATGTAGGAAATTTATTAAAAAAAATACTCCAATGTGACTGCTACGAGTCAACAGCTGTAACCATTGTGGAATGTGTTCCCAAAAGACAGCCTGACAGCTGGCATGAGCCAGAGTTGGTCCAGAGACCAAAAGATCTTCAGTACAATTAATCAACCATTCATTGATTATTCTCAACATAGATGTGTTGTTGAGAAAGATGCAATTGCAAGAGTTATGTCCTCAACACAGATGTGTTGTTGTCTAAATAATGAGGACACCTAGGACCAAAAGGTTGGAGGAGTAGGCAATGTGACTACTATGAGTGGGCACGTCTCACGATGAAGGAAATGTGTTGCCAAAACCACGCTCAGCAGCTGCCCCAACCCAGAACACGTATGAGGTCGCGACTCACACCATCACGGTAACATGCATCCAAAACACAGCTCCCTGGCTGCCGAAACCCGGGATCGAACCAGGGACCTTTAGATCTTCAGTCTAACGCTGTCCCAACTGAGCTATTTCGGCCTGGAGCCCATGATACGGTGGCCCTCATGTGAAAAACATCTTGGAAAAACAACTTTCAACAGATCATTAAGTGGCTGTCACTGAGCATGGACTCATCATAAACAGACAGGAGCAAATCAGCTATGACATCATGAAACACATGCTCATACATGTAGGAAATTAATTAAAAAAAATACTCCAATGTGACTGCTACGAGTCAACAGCTGTAACCATTGTGGAATGTGTTCCCAAAAGACAGCCTGACAGCTGGCATGAGCCAGAGTTGGTCCAGAGACCAAAAGATCTTCAGTACAATTAATCAACCATTCATTGATTATTCTCAACATAGATGTGTTGTTGAGAAAGATGCAATTGCAAGAGTTATGTCCTCAACACAGATGTGTTGTTGTCTAAATAATGAGGACACCTAGGACCAAAAGGTTGGAGGAGTAGGCAATGTGACTACTATGAGTGGGCACGTCTCACGATGAAGGAAATGTGTTGCCAAAACCGCG
Source organism: Sciaenops ocellatus (assembly GCA_033000465.1). Classification (NCBI taxonomy): domain Eukaryota; kingdom Metazoa; phylum Chordata; class Actinopteri; family Sciaenidae; genus Sciaenops; species Sciaenops ocellatus. The sequence continues at coordinate 7,470,489 of CP136884.1, read as the reverse complement.
CTCAGCAGGTGCCCCAACCCAGAACACGTATGAGGTCGCGACTCACACCATCACGGTAACATGCATCCAAAACACAGCTCCCTAGCTGCCGAAACCCGGGATCGAACCAGGGACCTTTAGATCTTCAGTCTAACGCTCTCCCAACTGAGCTATTTCGGCCTGGAGCCCATGATACGGTGGCCCTCATGTGAAAAACATCTTGGAAAAACAACTTTCAACAGATCATTAAGTGGCTGTCACTGAGCATGGACTCATCATAAACAGACAGGAGCAAATCAGCTATGACATCATGAAACACATGCTCATACATGTAGGAAATTTATTAAAAAAAATACTCCAATGTGACTGCTACGAGTCAACAGCTGTAACCATTGTGGAATGTGTTCCCAAAAGACAGCCTGACAGCTGGCATGAGCCAGAGTTGGTCCAGAGACCAAAAGATCTTCAGTACAATTAATCAACCATTCATTGATTATTCTCAACATAGATGTGTTGTTGAGAAAGATGCAATTGCAAGAGTTATGTCCTCAACACAGATGTGTTGTTGTCTAAATAATGAGGACACCTAGGACCAAAAGGTTGGAGGAGTAGGCAATGTGACTACTATGAGTGGGCACGTCTCACGATGAAGGAAATGTGTTGCCAAAACCGCGCTCAGCAGGTGCCCCAACCCAGAACACGTATGAGGTCGCGACTCACACCATCACGGTAACATGCATCCAAAACACAGCTCCCTAGCTGCCGAAACCCGGGATCGAACCAGGGACCTTTAGATCTTCAGTCTAACGCTCTCCCAACTGAGCTATTTCGGCCTGGAGCCCATGATACGGTGGCCCTCATGTGAAAAACATCTTGGAAAAACAACTTTCAACAGATCATTAAGTGGCTGTCACTGAGCATGGACTCATCATAAACAGACAGGAGCAAATCAGCTATGACATCATGAAACACATGCTCATACATGTAGGAAATTAATTTAAAAAAATACTCCAATGTGACTGCTACGAGTCAACAGCTGTAACCATTGTGGAATGTGTTCCCAAAAGACAGCCTGACAGCTGGCATGAGCCAGAGTTGGTCCAGAGACCAAAAGATCTTCAGTACAATTAATCAACCATTCATTGATTATTCTCAACATAGATGTGTTGTTGAGAAAGATGCAATTGCAAGAGTTATGTCCTCAACACAGATGTGTTGTTGTCTAAATAATGAGGACACCTAGGACCAAAAGGTTGGAGGAGTAGGCAATGTGACTACTATGAGTGGGCACGTCTCACGATGAAGGAAATGTGTTGCCAAAACCGCGCTCAGCAGGTGCCCCAACCCAGAACACGTATGAGGTCGCGACTCACACCATCACGGTAACATGCATCCAAAACACAGCTCCCTAGCTGCCGAAACCCGGGATCGAACCAGGGACCTTTAGATCTTCAGTCTAACGCTCTCCCAACTGAGCTATTTCGGCGTGGAACCCATGATACGGTGGCCCTCATGTGAAAAACATCTTGGATAAACAACTTTCAACAGATCATTAAGTGGCTGTCACTGAGCATGGACTCATCATAAACAGACAGGAGCAAATCAGCTATGACATCAAGTATGAAACACATGCTCATACATGTAGGAAACTAATTAAAAAAAATACTCCAATGTGACTGCTACGAGTCAACAGCTGTAACCATTGTGGAATGTGTTCCCAAAAGACAGCCTGACAGCTGGCATGAGCCAGAGTTGGTCCAGAGACCAAAAGATCTTCAGTACAATTAATCAGCCATCCATTAATTATTCTCAACATAGATGTGTTGTTGAGAAAGATGCAATTGCAAGAGTTATGTCCTCAACACAGATGTGTTGTTGTCTAAATAATGAGGACACCTAGGACCAAAAGGTTGGAGGAGTAGGCAATGTGACTACTATGAGTGGGCACGTCTCACGATGAAGGAAATGTGTTGCCAAAACCGCGCTCAGCAGGTGCCCCAACCCAGAACACGTATGAGGTCGCGACTCACACCATCACGGTAACATGCATCCAAAACACAGCTCCCTAGCTGCCGAAACCCGGGATCGAACCAGGGACCTTTAGATCTTCAGTCTAACGCTCTCCCAACTGAGCTATTTCGGCGTGGAACCCATGATACGGTGGCCCTCATGTGAAAAACATCTTGGAAAAACAACTTTCAACAGATCATTAAGTGGCTGTCACTGAGCATGGACTCATCATAAACAGACAGGAGCAAATCAGCTATGACATCAAGTATGAAACACATGCTCATACATGTAGGAAACTAATTAAAAAAAATACTCCAATGTGACTGCTACGAGTCAACAGCTGTAACCATTGTGGAATGTGTTCCCAAAAGACAGCCTGACAGCTGGCATGAGCCAGAGTTGGTCCAGAGACCAAAAGATCTTCAGTACAATTAATCAGCCATCCATTAATTATTCTCAACATAGATGTGTTGTTGAGAAAGATGCAATTGCAAGAGTTATGTCCTCAACACAGATGTGTTGTTGTCTAAATAATGAGGACACCTAGGACCAAAAGGTTGGAGGAGTAGGCAATGTGACTACTATGAGTGGGCACGTCTCACGATGAAGGAAATGTGTTGCCAAAACCGCGCTCAGCAGGTGCCCCAACCCAGAACACGTATGAGGTCGCGACTCACACCATCACGGTAACATGCATCCAAAACACAGCTCCCTAGCTGCCGAATCCCGGTATCGAACCAGGGACCTTTAGATCTTCAGTCTAACGCTCTCCCAACTGAGCTATTTCGGCCTGGAGCCCATGATACGGTGGCCCTCATGTGAAAAACATCTTGGAAAAACAACTTTCAACAGATCATTAAGTGGCTGTCACTGAGCATGGACTCATCATAAACAGACAGGAGCAAATCAGCTATGACATCATGAAACACATGCTCATACATGTAGGAAATTAATTAAAAAAAATACTCCAATATGACTGCTACGAGTCAACAGCTGTAACCATTGTGGAATGTGTTCCCAAAAGACAGCCTGACAGCTGGCATGAGCCAGAGTTGGTCCAGAGACCAAAAGATCTTCAGTACAATTAATCAACCATTCATTGATTATTCTCAACATAGATGTGTTGTTGAGAAAGATGCAATTGCAAGAGTTATGTCCTCAACACAGATGTGTTGTTGTCTAAATAATGAGGACACCTAGGACCAAAAGGTTGGAGGAGTAGGCAATGTGACTACTATGAGTGGGCACGTCTCACGATGAAGGAAATGTGTTGCCAAAACCGCGCTCAGCAGGTGCCCCAACCCAGAACACGTATGAGGTCGCGACTCACACCATCACGGTAACATGCATCCAAAACACAGCTCCCTAGCTGCCGAAACCCGGGATCGACCAGGGACCTTTAGATCTTCAGTCTAACGCTCTCCCAACTGAGCTATTTCGGCGTGGAACCCATGATACGGTGGCCCTCATGTGAAAAACATCTTGGAAAAACAACTTTCAACAGATCATTAAGTGTCTGTCACTGAGCATGGACTCATCATAAACAGACAGGAGCCAATCAGCTATGACATCATGAAACACATGCTCATACATGTAGGAAATTAATTTAAAAAAATACTCCAATGTGACTGCTACGAGTCAACAGCTGTAACCATTGTGGAATGTGTTCCCAAAAGACAGCCTGACAGCTGGCATGAGCCAGAGTTGGTCCAGAGACCAAAAGATCTTCAGTACAATTAATCAGCCATCCATTAATTATTCTCAACATAGATGTGTTGTTGAGAAAGATGCAATTGCAAGAGTTATGTCCTCAACACAGATGTGTTGTTGTCCAAATAATGACACCTAGGACCAAAAGGTTGGAGGAGTAGGCAATGTGACTACTATGAGTGGGCACGTCTCACGATGAAGGAAATGTGTTGCCAAAACCACGCTCAGAAGCTGCCCCAACCCAGAACACGTATGAGGTCGCGACTCACACCATCACGGTAACATGCATCCAAAACACAGCTCCCTGGCTGCCGAAACCCGGGATCGAACCAGGGACCTTTAGATCTTCAGTCTAACGCTCTCCCAACTGAGCTATTTCGGCCTGGAGCCCATGATACGGTGGCCCTCATGTGAAAAACATCTTGGAAAAACAACTTTCAACAGATCATTAAGTGGCTGTCACTGAGCATGGACTCATCATAAACAGACAGGAGCAAATCAGCTATGACATCATGAAACACATGCTCATACATGTAGGAAATTTATTAAAAAAAATACTCCAATGTGACTGCTACGAGTCAACAGCTGTAACCATTGTGGAATGTGTTCCCAAAAGACAGCCTGACAGCTGGCATGAGCCAGAGTTGGTCCAGAGACCAAAAGATCTTCAGTACAATTAATCAACCATTCATTGATTATTCTCAACATAGATGTGTTGTTGAGAAAGATGCAATTGCAAGAGTTATGTCCTCAACACAGATGTGTTGTTGTCTAAATAATGAGGACACCTAGGACCAAAAGGTTGGAGGAGTAGGCAATGTGACTACTATGAGTGGGCACGTCTCACGATGAAGGAAATGTGTTGCCAAAACCACGCTCAGCAGCTGCCCCAACCCAGAACACGTATGAGGTCGCGACTCACACCATCACGGTAACATGCATCCAAAACACAGCTCCCTGGCTGCCGAAACCCGGGATCGAACCAGGGACCTTTAGATCTTCAGTCTAACGCTGTCCCAACTGAGCTATTTCGGCCTGGAGCCCATGATACGGTGGCCCTCATGTGAAAAACATCTTGGAAAAACAACTTTCAACAGATCATTAAGTGGCTGTCACTGAGCATGGACTCATCATAAACAGACAGGAGCAAATCAGCTATGACATCATGAAACACATGCTCATACATGTAGGAAATTAATTAAAAAAAATACTCCAATGTGACTGCTACGAGTCAACAGCTGTAACCATTGTGGAATGTGTTCCCAAAAGACAGCCTGACAGCTGGCATGAGCCAGAGTTGGTCCAGAGACCAAAAGATCTTCAGTACAATTAATCAACCATTCATTGATTATTCTCAACATAGATGTGTTGTTGAGAAAGATGCAATTGCAAGAGTTATGTCCTCAACACAGATGTGTTGTTGTCTAAATAATGAGGACACCTAGGACCAAAAGGTTGGAGGAGTAGGCAATGTGACTACTATGAGTGGGCACGTCTCACGATGAAGGAAATGTGTTGCCAAAACCGCGCTCAGCAGGTGCCCCAACCCAGAACACGTATGAGGTCGCGACTCACACCATCACGGTAACATGCATCCAAAACACAGCTCCCTAGCTGCCGAATCCCGGGATCGAACCAGGGACCTTTAGATCTTCAGTCTAACACTCTCCCAACTGAGCTATTTCGGCCTGGAGCCCATGATACGGTGGCCCTCATGTGAAAAACATCTTGGAAAAACAACTTTCAACAGATCATTAAGTGGCTGTCACTGAGCATGGACTCATCATAAACAGACAGGAGCAAATCAGCTATGACATCATGAAACACATGCTCATACATGTAGGAAATTAATTAAAAAAAATACTCCAATGTGACTGCTACGAGTCAACAGCTGTAACCATTGTGGAATGTGTTCCCAAAAGACAGCCTGACAGCTGGCATGAGCCAGAGTTGGTCCAGAGACCAAAAGATCTTCAGTACAATTAATCAACCATTCATTGATTATTCTCAACATAGATGTGTTGTTGAGAAAGATGCAATTGCAAGAGTTATGTCCTCAACACAGATGTGTTGTTGTCTAAATAATGAGGACACCTAGGACCAAAAGGTTGGAGGAGTAGGCAATGTGACTACTATGAGTGGGCACGTCTCACGATGAAGGAAATGTGTTGCCAAAACCGCGCTCAGCAGGTGCCCCAACCCAGAACACGTATGAGGTCGCGACTCACACCATCACGGTAACATGCATCCAAAACACAGCTCCCTAGCTGCCGAAACCCGGGATCGAACCAGGGACCTTTAGATTTTCAGTCTAACGCTCTCCCAACTGAGCTATTTCGGCGTGGAACCCATGATACGGTGGCCCTCATGTGAAAAACATCTTGGAAAAACAACTTTCAACAGATCATTAAGTGTCTGTCACTGAGCATGGACTCATCATAAACAGACAGGAGCAAATCAGCTATGACATCAAGTATGAAACACATGCTCATACATGTAGGAAACTAATTAAAAAAAATACTCCAATGTGACTGCTACGAGTCAACAGCTGTAACCATTGTGGAATGTGTTCCCAAAAGACAGCCTGACAGCTGGCATGAGCCAGAGTTGGTCCAGAGACCAAAAGATCTTCAGTACAATTAATCAGCCATCCATTAATTATTCTCAACATAGATGTGTTGTTGAGAAAGATGCAATTGCAAGAGTTATGTCCTCAACACAGATCTGTTGTTGTCCAAATAATGACACCTAGGACCAAAAGGTTGGAGGAGTAGGCAATGTGACTACTATGAGTGGGCACGTCTCACGATGAAGGAAATGTGTTGCCAAAACCACGCTCAGCAGCTGCCCCAACCCAGAACACGTATGAGGTCGCGACTCACACCATCACGGTAACATGCATCCAAAACACAGCTCCCTGGCTGCCGAAACCCGGGATCGAACCAGGGACCTTTAGATCTTCAGTCTAACGCTCTCCCAACTGAGCTATTTCGGCGTGGAACCCATGATACGGTGGCCCTCATGTGAAAAACATCTTGGAAAAACAACTTTCAACAGATCATTAAGTGGCTGTCACTGAGCATGGACTCATCATAAACAGACAGGAGCAAATCAGCTATGACATCAAGTATGAAACACATGCTCATACATGTAGGAAACTAATTAAAAAAAATACTCCAATGTGACTGCTACGAGTCAACAGCTGTAACCATTGTGGAATGTGTTCCCAAAAGACAGCCTGACAGCTGGCATGAGCCAGAGTTGGTCCAGAGACCAAAAGATCTTCAGTACAATTAATCAGCCATCCATTAATTATTATCAACATAGATGTGTTGTTGAGAAAGATGCAATTGCAAGAGTTATGTCCTCAACACAGATGTGTTGTTGTCCAAATAATGACACCTAGGACCAAAAGGTTGGAGGAGTAGGCAATGTGACTACTATGAGTGGGCACGTCTCACGATGAAGGAAATGTGTTGCCAAAACCACGCTCAGCAGCTGCCCCAACCCAGAACACGTATGAGGTCGCGACTCACACCATCACGGTAACATGCATCCAAAACACAGCTCCCTAGCTGCCGAAACCCGGGATCGAACCAGGGACCTTTAGATCTTCAGTCTAACGCTCTCCCAACTGAGCTATTTCGGCCTGGAGCCCATGATACGGTGGCCCTCATGTGAAAAACATCTTGGAAAAACAACTTTCAACAGATCATTAAGTGGCTGTCACTGAGCATGGACTCATCATAAACAGACAGGAGCAAATCAGCTATGACATCATGAAACACATGCTCATACATGTAGGAAATTAATTAAAAAAAATACTCCAATGTGACTGCTACGAGTCAACAGCTGTAACCATTGTGGAATGTGTTCCCAAAAGACAGCCTGACAGCTGGCATGAGCCAGAGTTGGTCCAGAGACCAAAAGATCTTCAGTACAATTAATCAACCATTCATTGATTATTCTCAACATAGATGTGTTGTTGAGAAAGATGCAATTGCAAGAGTTATGTCCTCAACACAGATGTGTTGTTGTCTAAATAATGAGGACACCTAGCACCAAAAGGTTGGAGGAGTAGGCAATGTGACTACTATGAGTGGGCACGTCTCACGATGAAGGAAATGTGTTGCCAAAACCACGCTCAGCAGCTGCCCCAACCCAGAACACGTATGAGGTCGCGACTCACACCATCACGGTAACATGCATCCAAAACACAGCTCCCTAGCTGCCGAAACCCGGGATCGACCAGGGACCTTTAGATCTTCAGTCTAACGCTCTCCCAACTGAGCTATTTCGGCGTGGAACCCATGATACGGTGGCCCTCATGTGAAAAACATCTTGGAAAAACAACTTTCAACAGATCATTAAGTGTCTGTCACTGAGCATGGACTCATCATAAACAGACAGGAGCAAATCAGCTATGACATCAAGTATGAAACACATGCTCATACATGTAGGAAACTAATTAAAAAAAATACTCCAATGTGACTGCTACGAGTCAACAGCTGTAACCATTGTGGAATGTGTTCCCAAAAGACAGCCTGACAGCTGGCATGAGCCAGAGTTGGTCCAGAGACCAAAAGATCTTCAGTACAATTAATCAGCCATCCATTAATTATTCTCAACATAGATGTGTTGTTGAGAAAGATGCAATTGCAAGAGTTATGTCCTCAACACAGATGTGTTGTTGTCTAAATAATGAGGACACCTAGGACCAAAAGGTTGGAGGAGTAGGCAATGTGACTACTATGAGTGGGCACGTCTCACGATGAAGGAAATGTGTTGCCAAAACCGCGCTCAGCAGGTGCCCCAACCCAGAACACGTATGAGGTCGCGACTCACACCATCACGGTAACATGCATCCAAAACACAGCTCCCTAGCTGCCGAAACCCGGGATCGAACCAGGGACCTTTAGATCTTCAGTCTAACGCTCTCCCAACTGAGCTATTTCGGCGTGGAACCCATGATACGGTGGCCCTCATGTGAAAAACATCTTGGAAAAACAACTTTCAACAGATCATTAAGTGTCTGTCACTGAGCATGGACTCATCATAAACAGACAGGAGCAAATCAGCTATGACATCAAGTATGAAACACATGCTCATACATGTAGGAAACTAATTAAAAAAAATACTCCAATGTGACTGCTACGAGTCAACAGCTGTAACCATTGTGGAATGTGTTCCCAAAAGACAGCCTGACAGCTGGCATGAGCCAGAGTTGGTCCAGAGACCAAAAGATCTTCAGTACAATTAATCAGCCATCCATTAATTATTCTCAACATAGATGTGTTGTTGAGAAAGATGCAATTGCAAGAGTTATGTCCTCAACACAGATGTGTTGTTGTCCAAATAATGACACCTAGGACCAAAAGGTTGGAGGAGTAGGCAATGTGACTACTATGAGTGGGCACGTCTCACGATGAAGGAAATGTGTTGCCAAAACCACGCTCAGCAGCTGCCCCAACCCAGAACACGTATGAGGTCGCGACTCACACCATCACGGTAACATGCATCCAAAACACAGCTCCCTGGCTGCCGAAACCCGGGATCGAACCAGGGACCTTTAGATCTTCAGTCTAACGCTCTCCCAACTGAGCTATTTCGGCCTGGAGCCCATGATACGGTGGCCCTCATGTGAAAAACATCTTGGAAAAACAACTTTCAACAGATCATTAAGTGGCTGTCACTGAGCATGGACTCATCATAAACAGACAGGAGCAAATCAGCTATGACATCATGAAACACATGCTCATACATGTAGGAAATTAATTAAAAAAAATACTCCAATGTGACTGCTACGAGTCAACAGCTGTAACCATTGTGGAATGTGTTCCCAAAAGACAGCCTGACAGCTGGCATGAGCCAGAGTTGGTCCAGAGACCAAAAGATCTTCAGTACAATTAATCAACCATTCATTGATTATTCTCAACATAGATGTGTTGTTGAGAAAGATGCAATTGCAAGAGTTATGTCCTCAACACAGATGTGTTGTTGTCTAAATAATGAGGACACCTAGCACCAAAAGGTTGGAGGAGTAGGCAATGTGACTACTATGAGTGGGCACGTCTCACGATGAAGGAAATGTGTTGCCAAAACCACGCTCAGCAGCTGCCCCAACCCAGAACACGTATGAGGTCGCGACTCACACCATCACGGTAACATGCATCCAAAACACAGCTCCCTAGCTGCCGAAACCCGGGATCGACCAGGGACCTTTAGATCTTCAGTCTAACGCTCTCCCAACTGAGCTATTTCGGCGTGGAACCCATGATACGGTGGCCCTCATGTGAAAAACATCTTGGAAAAACAACTTTCAACAGATCATTAAGTGTCTGTCACTGAGCATGGACTCATCATAAACAGACAGGAGCAAATCAGCTATGACATCAAGTATGAAACACATGCTCATACATGTAGGAAACTAATTAAAAAAAATACTCCAATGTGACTGCTACGAGTCAACAGCTGTAACCATTGTGGAATGTGTTCCCAAAAGACAGCCTGACAGCTGGCATGAGCCAGAGTTGGTCCAGAGACCAAAAGATCTTCAGTACAATTAATCAGCCATCCATTAATTATTCTCAACATAGATGTGTTGTTGAGAAAGATGCAATTGCAAGAGTTATGTCCTCAACACAGATGTGTTGTTGTCTAAATAATGAGGACACCTAGGACCAAAAGGTTGGAGGAGTAGGCAATGTGACTACTATGAGTGGGCACGTCTCACGATGAAGGAAATGTGTTGCCAAAACCGCGCTCAGCAGGTGCCCCAACCCAGAACACGTATGAGGTCGCGACTCACACCATCACGGTAACATGCATCCAAAACACAGCTCCCTAGCTGCCGAAACCCGGGATCGAACCAGGGACCTTTAGATCTTCAGTCTAACGCTCTCCCAACTGAGCTATTTCGGCGTGGAACCCATGATACGGTGGCCCTCATGTGAAAAACATCTTGGAAAAACAACTTTCAACAGATCATTAAGTGTCTGTCACTGAGCATGGACTCATCATAAACAGACAGGAGCAAATCAGCTATGACATCAAGTATGAAACACATGCTCATACATGTAGGAAACTAATTAAAAAAAATACTCCAATGTGACTGCTACGAGTCAACAGCTGTAACCATTGTGGAATGTGTTCCCAAAAGACAGCCTGACAGCTGGCATGAGCCAGAGTTGGTCCAGAGACCAAAAGATCTTCAGTACAATTAATCAGCCATCCATTAATTATTCTCAACATAGATGTGTTGTTGAGAAAGATGCAATTGCAAGAGTTATGTCCTCAACACAGATGTGTTGTTGTCCAAATAATGACACCTAGGACCAAAAGGTTGGAGGAGTAGGCAATGTGACTACTATGAGTGGGCACGTCTCACGATGAAGGAAATGTGTTGCCAAAACCACGCTCAGCAGCTGCCCCAACCCAGAACACGTATGAGGTCGCGACTCACACCATCACGGTAACATGCATCCAAAACACAGCTCCCTGGCTGCCGAAACCCGGGATCGAACCAGGGACCTTTAGATCTTCAGTCTAACGCTCTCCCAACTGAGCTATTTCGGCCTGGAGCCCATGATACGGTGGCCCTCATGTGAAAAACATCTTGGAAAAACAACTTTCAACAGATCATTAAGTGGCTGTCACTGAGCATGGACTCATCATAAACAGACAGGAGCAAATCAGCTATGACATCATGAAACACATGCTCATACATGTAGGAAATTAATTAAAAAAAATACTCCAATGTGACTGCTACGAGTCAACAGCTGTAACCATTGTGGAATGTGTTCCCAAAAGACAGCCTGACAGCTGGCATGAGCCAGAGTTGGTCCAGAGACCAAAAGATCTTCAGTACAATTAATCAACCATTCATTGATTATTCTCAACATAGATGTGTTGTTGAGAAAGATGCAATTGCAAGAGTTATGTCCTCAACACAGATGTGTTGTTGTCTAAATAATGAGGACACCTAGCACCAAAAGGTTGGAGGAGTAGGCAATGTGACTACTATGAGTGGGCACGTCTCACGATGAAGGAAATGTGTTGCCAAAACCACGCTCAGCAGCTGCCCCAACCCAGAACACGTATGAGGTCGCGACTCACACCATCACGGTAACATGCATCCAAAACACAGCTCCCTAGCTGCCGAAACCCGGGATCGACCAGGGACCTTTAGATCTTCAGTCTAACGCTCTCCCAACTGAGCTATTTCGGCGTGGAACCCATGATACGGTGGCCCTCATGTGAAAAACATCTTGGAAAAACAACTTTCAACAGATCATTAAGTGTCTGTCACTGAGCATGGACTCATCATAAACAGACAGGAGCAAATCAGCTATGACATCAAGTATGAAACACATGCTCATACATGTAGGAAACTAATTAAAAAAAATACTCCAATGTGACTGCTACGAGTCAACAGCTGTAACCATTGTGGAATGTGTTCCCAAAAGACAGCCTGACAGCTGGCATGAGCCAGAGTTGGTCCAGAGACCAAAAGATCTTCAGTACAATTAATCAGCCATCCATTAATTATTCTCAACATAGATGTGTTGTTGAGAAAGATGCAATTGCAAGAGTTATGTCCTCAACACAGATGTGTTGTTGTCTAAATAATGAGGACACCTAGGACCAAAAGGTTGGAGGAGTAGGCAATGTGACTACTATGAGTGGGCACGTCTCACGATGAAGGAAATGTGTTGCCAAAACCGCGCTCAGCAGGTGCCCCAACCCAGAACACGTATGAGGTCGCGACTCACACCATCACGGTAACATGCATCCAAAACACAGCTCCCTAGCTGCCGAAACCCGGGATCGAACCAGGGACCTTTAGATCTTCAGTCTAACGCTCTCCCAACTGAGCTATTTCGGCGTGGAACCCATGATACGGTGGCCCTCATGTGAAAAACATCTTGGAAAAACAACTTTCAACAGATCATTAAGTGTCTGTCACTGAGCATGGACTCATCATAAACAGACAGGAGCAAATCAGCTATGACATCAAGTATGAAACACATGCTCATACATGTAGGAAACTAATTAAAAAAAATACTCCAATGTGACTGCTACGAGTCAACAGCTGTAACCATTGTGGAATGTGTTCCCAAAAGACAGCCTGACAGCTGGCATGAGCCAGAGTTGGTCCAGAGACCAAAAGATCTTCAGTACAATTAATCAGCCATCCATTAATTATTCTCAACATAGATGTGTTGTTGAGAAAGATGCAATTGCAAGAGTTATGTCCTCAACACAGATCTGTTGTTGTCCAAATAATGACACCTAGGACCAAAAGGTTGGAGGAGTAGGCAATGTGACTACTATGAGTGGGCACGTCTCACGATGAAGGAAATGTGTTGCCAAAACCACGCTCAGCAGCTGCCCCAACCCAGAACACGTATGAGGTCGCGACTCACACCATCACGGTAACATGCATCCAAAACACAGCTCCCTGGCTGCCGAAACCCGGGATCGAACCAGGGACCTTTAGATCTTCAGTCTAACGCTCTCCCAACTGAGCTATTTCGGCCTGGAGCCCATGATACGGTGGCCCTCATGTGAAAAACATCTTGGAAAAACAACTTTCAACAGATCATTAAGTGGCTGTCACTGAGCATGGACTCATCATAAACAGACAGGAGCAAATCAGCTATGACATCATGAAACACATGCTCATACATGTAGGAAATTAATTAAAAAAAATACTCCAATGTGACTGCTACGAGTCAACAGCTGTAACCATTGTGGAATGTGTTCCCAAAAGACAGCCTGACAGCTGGCATGAGCCAGAGTTGGTCCAGAGACCAAAAGATCTTCAGTACAATTAATCAACCATTCATTGATTATTCTCAACATAGATGTGTTGTTGAGAAAGATGCAATTGCAAGAGTTATGTCCTCAACACAGATGTGTTGTTGTCTAAATAATGAGGACACCTAGCACCAAAAGGTTGGAGGAGTAGGCAATGTGACTACTATGAGTGGGCACGTCTCACGATGAAGGAAATGTGTTGCCAAAACCACGCTCAGCAGCTGCCCCAACCCAGAACACGTATGAGGTCGCGACTCACACCATCACGGTAACATGCATCCAAAACACAGCTCCCTAGCTGCCGAAACCCGGGATCGACCAGGGACCTTTAGATCTTCAGTCTAACGCTCTCCCAACTGAGCTATTTCGGCGTGGAACCCATGATACGGTGGCCCTCATGTGAAAAACATCTTGGAAAAACAACTTTCAACAGATCATTAAGTGTCTGTCACTGAGCATGGACTCATCATAAACAGACAGGAGCAAATCAGCTATGACATCAAGTATGAAACACATGCTCATACATGTAGGAAACTAATTAAAAAAAATACTCCAATGTGACTGCTACGAGTCAACAGCTGTAACCATTGTGGAATGTGTTCCCAAAAGACAGCCTGACAGCTGGCATGAGCCAGAGTTGGTCCAGAGACCAAAAGATCTTCAGTACAATTAATCAGCCATCCATTAATTATTCTCAACATAGATGTGTTGTTGAGAAAGATGCAATTGCAAGAGTTATGTCCTCAACACAGATGTGTTGTTGTCCAAATAATGACACCTAGGACCAAAAGGTTGGAGGAGTAGGCAATGTGACTACTATGAGTGGGCACGTCTCACGATGAAGGAAATGTGTTGCCAAAACCACGCTCAGCAGCTGCCCCAACCCAGAACACGTATGAGGTCGCGACTCACACCATCACGGTAACATGCATCCAAAACACAGCTCCCTGGCTGCCGAAACCCGGGATCGAACCAGGGACCTTTAGATCTTCAGTCTAACGCTCTCCCAACTGAGCTATTTCGGCCTGGAGCCCATGATACGGTGGCCCTCATGTGAAAAACATCTTGGAAAAACAACTTTCAACAGATCATTAAGTGGCTGTCACTGAGCATGGACTCATCATAAACAGACAGGAGCAAATCAGCTATGACATCATGAAACACATGCTCATACATGTAGGAAATTAATTAAAAAAAATACTCCAATGTGACTGCTACGAGTCAACAGCTGTAACCATTGTGGAATGTGTTCCCAAAAGACAGCCTGACAGCTGGCATGAGCCAGAGTTGGTCCAGAGACCAAAAGATCTTCAGTACAATTAATCAACCATTCATTGATTATTCTCAACATAGATGTGTTGTTGAGAAAGATGCAATTGCAAGAGTTATGTCCTCAACACAGATGTGTTGTTGTCTAAATAATGAGGACACCTAGCACCAAAAGGTTGGAGGAGTAGGCAATGTGACTACTATGAGTGGGCACGTCTCACGATGAAGGAAATGTGTTGCCAAAACCACGCTCAGCAGCTGCCCCAACCCAGAACACGTATGAGGTCGCGACTCACACCATCACGGTAACATGCATCCAAAACACAGCTCCCTAGCTGCCGAAACCCGGGATCGACCAGGGACCTTTAGATCTTCAGTCTAACGCTCTCCCAACTGAGCTATTTCGGCGTGGAACCCATGATACGGTGGCCCTCATGTGAAAAACATCTTGGAAAAACAACTTTCAACAGATCATTAAGTGTCTGTCACTGAGCATGGACTCATCATAAACAGACAGGAGCAAATCAGCTATGACATCAAGTATGAAACACATGCTCATACATGTAGGAAACTAATTAAAAAAAATACTCCAATGTGACTGCTACGAGTCAACAGCTGTAACCATTGTGGAATGTGTTCCCAAAAGACAGCCTGACAGCTGGCATGAGCCAGAGTTGGTCCAGAGACCAAAAGATCTTCAGTACAATTAATCAGCCATCCATTAATTATTCTCAACATAGATGTGTTGTTGAGAAAGATGCAATTGCAAGAGTTATGTCCTCAACACAGATGTGTTGTTGTCCAAATAATGACACCTAGGACCAAAAGGTTGGAGGAGTAGGCAATGTGACTACTATGAGTGGGCACGTCTCACGATGAAGGAAATGTGTTGCCAAAACCACGCTCAGCAGCTGCCCCAACCCAGAACACGTATGAGGTCGCGACTCACACCATCACGGTAACATGCATCCAAAACACAGCTCCCTAGCTGCCGAAACCCGGGATCGAACCAGGGACCTTTAGATCTTCAGTCTAACGCTCTCCCAACTGAGCTATTTCGGCCTGGAGCCCATGATACGGTGGCCCTCATGTGAAAAACATCTTGGAAAAACAACTTTCAACAGATCATTAAGTGGCTGTCACTGAGCATGGACTCATCATAAACAGACAGGAGCAAATCAGCTATGACATCATGAAACACATGCTCATACATGTAGGAAATTAATTAAAAAAAATACTCCAATGTGACTGCTACGAGTCAACAGCTGTAACCATTGTGGAATGTGTTCCCAAAAGACAGCCTGACAGCTGGCATGAGCCAGAGTTGGTCCAGAGACCAAAAGATCTTCAGTACAATTAATCAACCATTCATTGATTATTCTCAACATAGATGTGTTGTTGAGAAAGATGCAATTGCAAGAGTTATGTCCTCAACACAGATGTGTTGTTGTCTAAATAATGAGGACACCTAGCACCAAAAGGTTGGAGGAGTAGGCAATGTGACTACTATGAGTGGGCACGTCTCACGATGAAGGAAATGTGTTGCCAAAACCACGCTCAGCAGCTGCCCCAACCCAGAACACGTATGAGGTCGCGACTCACACCATCACGGTAACATGCATCCAAAACACAGCTCCCTAGCTGCCGAAACCCGGGATCGACCAGGGACCTTTAGATCTTCAGTCTAACGCTCTCCCAACTGAGCTATTTCGGCGTGGAACCCATGATACGGTGGCCCTCATGTGAAAAACATCTTGGAAAAACAACTTTCAACAGATCATTAAGTGTCTGTCACTGAGCATGGACTCATCATAAACAGACAGGAGCAAATCAGCTATGACATCAAGTATGAAACACATGCTCATACATGTAGGAAACTAATTAAAAAAAATACTCCAATGTGACTGCTACGAGTCAACAGCTGTAACCATTGTGGAATGTGTTCCCAAAAGACAGCCTGACAGCTGGCATGAGCCAGAGTTGGTCCAGAGACCAAAAGATCTTCAGTACAATTAATCAACCATTCATTGATTATTCTCAACATAGATGTGTTGTTGAGAAAGATGCAATTGCAAGAGTTATGTCCTCAACACAGATGTGTTGTTGTCTAAATAATGAGGACACCTAGCACCAAAAGGTTGGAGGAGTAGGCAATGTGACTACTATGAGTGGGCACGTCTCACGATGAAGGAAATGTGTTGCCAAAACCGCACTCAGCAGCTGCCCCAACCCAGAACACGTATGAGGTCGCGACTCATACCATCACGGTAACATGCATCCAAAACACAGCTCCCTAGCTGCCGAAACCCGGGATCGAACCAGGGACCTTTAGATCTTCAGTCTAACGCTCTCCCAACTGAGCTATTTCGGCTTGGAACCCATGATACGGTGGCCCTCATGTGAAAAACATCTTGGAAAAACAACTTTCAACAGATCATTAAGTGGCTGTCACTGAGCATGGACTCATCATAAACAGACAGGAGCAAATCAGCTATGACATCAAGTATGAAACACATGCTCATACATGTAGGAAATTAATAAAAAAAAATACTCCAATGTGACTACTATGAGTGGGCACGTCTCACGATGAAGGAAATGTGTTGCCAAAACCACGCTCAGCAGCTGCCCCAACCCAGAGCACGTATGAGGTCGTGACTCACACCATCACGGTAACATACATCCAAAACACAGCTGCCTGGCTGCCGAAACCCGGGATCGAACAAGGGACCTTTAGATCTTCAGTCTAACGCTCTCCCAACTGAGCTATTTCGGCCTGGAACCCATGATACGGTGGCCCTCATGTGAAAAACATCTTGGAAAAACAACTTTCAACAGATCATTAAGTGGCTGTCACTGAGCATGGACTCATCATAAACAGACAGGAGCCAATCAGCCATGACAACATATGCTCATACATGTAATTAAAACTACTCCAATTTGACTGCTACGACCATCCTTCTGTCAATTCACCTGTCCCAAATTAAATAATTACACAGCATGAAATCTCAAAGCACACAAACCCAGGAACCTTGTCTTCATTCATTACATCATCCTCAAAATAAAAAACTGTGCACAAAGGAGTATTTTCTGAACTTGCTTGTGTAGAAGAAACCCATTTGATCACACAATCAACGCAATCACAAAAATTTGACATAAAGTTGTCCCACTCAGTTACAGCAACAGCTGCTGCGCAAAATATTGTGGAAATATGTCACCAAACGGCACGCACCTTTCTGGAAATATGTCCCAAAAACACACATAACATGGTTTTAAAATCTCAGAGCCAAACGAGAACCCTCACCAGCCAGGACAGGATCTGAATTCAGCATGTTTTATTGAAGGTAAGGACATAATCAGTGCTGCAAGATAGCCCTTAATATGTGTGGCATTCACAGTATATTCATTCTTGTTGAAATTAGTTTGACTGGTTTTATCCTTCAGTGCTGTTCACCTTTCAGACCACTAGATGGCATTGCTCTCTAATAGTTGGTGTGGACATAAGGCACTTAAATGATTCCACAATTAATTTAAACATTTCTTCATTAGCTCATGGACAATGTCATGTTTTGTCTGAATTTATTTTTAGGGAATTAAATAAATAAATAATGTGTTATCACGCCACGCCACCGGTGTGTGTGTTTGTGTATGGGAAACTATTTCATGGAGATAAGGTGTTCGTTAACGGATCCTTGCCATTTGTTGGAGGCAGATTCATGTTGGGCCATGGCCATCTCTAGATGGGGCATAACATAAAGTGGAGTAAGAACACTGTAATTGAAAAAACATCCAACTCCATTTAGATGAGCTAGTTCCAGGGTTCTGGTACTGTTCATGTTGGCCCATTGTCATGGCACACTGGAACACCTAACTGGATCATCGTTGCAATTTTTACCTGTGCTTTTTCTGCTATGAGAAATCACAATGTCTGCTGTGATGAAGGTCTACAAAGTATTTGTCTTTCAAAAAACTTTAAAGCTGCGTTATTTGGTATTTTTTTATATGGACAATGGATCAATTAACTAAGTGCAATGTGAAAGGTAGCGCTCGTCGTGCAAACTGTAGTTCTCTTCAGCTCTATGGAATGTTTTAGGCTACTTTGGCTCATTGCTATCACTGTTAGCAAAACAAGCATCCTGTAAATGAATAGCTGGTGAACATGGTGGAGAGTACAAGTATTTAATGGAAACACTGAAAATTGAGGCACAATTCTGTGACTGAAATAAGAGAGGGACAGAAAGAGCTACAGACGCTGACAAGACAAACTTTAGTGCATGACATTATTGTGTTTGATCTGATAAATATCCTTTGTCTGTATACCTCTGAAGGATGCGTCCTAATCTTATCACATGCATTCCCACCCAGTTCAAATATTTGTTTGGAAAAATCAGCTGTGCTTGAGCTCTGCTGTTTTACTGGAGTTTACTGCTCAGTTTGACACAAATAAACATGGAAAAAAAACATAAATCCTGACCTGATTGTCACCTCTTGGCCCAGTATTTCAAAACCTGTAATCTAGATCAGAATAATCCGGATAATTAAATCCTCCTTTTCTCAGTCATGGATCAAGGTGATCCTGCTGACTTTATCTGAGTATTTCAAAACACTGGCAGGGCGGATCACCGTGATCCCGACCTGGCCGGATACGGATTTCCAAATCTCGTGTCTCCACCTCCGGGATCGAAACATGGCGGACTACCTCAGGAAAGGAGCAGCTGGGAGCACGACTTTCACATTAAAAGTGTAAGTTTACCGTCGTCTAATGTGTAGCGGTTTTAAGACCATACGAACGCCAACCAACATATCATGCAAGCCAACTTCTTGAATTGTCACCTAATTAAAACCAGGCCGTAGCGATCTCTAATTGAGCCGCGGCCGTGCTAACGGTAGCTAACTCGGCTCCATTGACTTGTGTGTTAAGCAGCTAGTAAGCTGTAGTAAGCATGTAAGTTACAGTGTTTGGTGAAACTAGAATTTGAGAAATAGGTCTGTAATTGTTACTCTTATTTACAGCAGTTTCAGAAAGTGTGGTCAGAAATGTGTATGCTTTAAATTTCTTACGAGAAGTGGAGCTGAGACTTTGTCAGTCTAAGTGAAATCCACCTCTGAGGTGGGATCCAAATTGTAGGAGCCATGAAGGCATATATGATGTGTCGTAAATTTTGTAGTTTATATTTGGGTTCTTTTTGTTGTTTATTTTTGATATCACAGTAACTGGGTCATGGGAATATGGGCGGTAACATCTAATTAATATATTCACCTGTGCATTGGCATGGCGGGGAAGTAACAGAGAGAGAGGGTGAGTGACTGGGAGGCCGTATTTTTTGTTGACCGCTGTTTTTTGCTGTTGATCGCTGTGATTGATTTTTCCATATTTCAAGCACGTTATAAAAAGTAGTTTTTCTTCTTTAATAAAATCCTTAAACGCATTTTTTGATCTCAGCGAATATTTTGTTAGTACAGCGTGTCAGACAATCAGCAAACACCCCACGCGTAGCCTCTCAGCGACTGCTTTGTTTTCTTAGTCGCTACACAAATGATCCTGAAATTTTGGTATCAAGTTGATCCAGATATCTGCCTTAACTTTTGAAATACCCAAATCCAGCCTTTTATCTGGATTCAAGGGAGGATTGGATTACCAGAGCAGAATCCTGATCTTCAGGATCAGGATTCTCTGGATCTGTGTTGAAATACCCAGTTTTCAGATCAGATCTAGAGTTAATCCAATCCGACCAGGATAATCCTGTCAGATCACTTTTGAAATACTGGGCCCTTGTAGTGTGATGTCAACTACTGTAATCACTTTAGTGTGGATTTTTCCTTTAAATGTGTGTTCATACCAGACAGAAGGAAAGCAGCTTTGGTGCTGTGTATCTGTAGGACAGGTAGATGAAAGCCAGTCGTCCTACTGTGATGGAGGCCCAGAATATACTGTCCAAACAGCCGGCAGTCTTATGTCCCATCAGCAGAGGAGGGGACACAGCGTACGTGTAGACGAAGCCAGCGTAGGAGCCCTGCAGGGCAAGAGACGTTGCAGGAAGTAAGCACGGAACAGAGGTTTTCAAGTCTGACATGTACACAAATTGCTGAGAGCTTTTAAATAACTGTTCAATTTCTGACTGCAAACCCCTCCAACACACCTCACAGTTTGAAAATCGTTGGCATTGACTATAGTGTTCAATGTTTATGTGTATGTGTGTGCAGTGCTGGCGGGAAGTCTCACTATAATTCCATCAGTCATGAGGAGGATGGCTCCACCCAGAGCATGGAGGATGAAAAAAGTAGCAGGGCGACCCTTGAGCTTGGAAAAGTTACAGCAAATAAAAAACCTCCAAAAACCTGCAGAGATTTGGAATATTGAGACGTCTGTCGTTTCATTTTAACAGAGTGGTCACAAACCACATGGTCACACACACATATGCATGCATGCATTACCTCGATCACTGTCCCCAGTGGAGCTCATGCTGGACACAGAGTTTCTATTGAGCAGAGGTGGACTGTTGCTGAGGCAAGGCAGCAGTCTCTCATGGGACATCAACGCGAGCACTGCCACTGGCACAGGGAGCTGACAGGACACACACACACACACACACATATAAACCAGGCTAATTTTTAACCAAGTTAACAGTCAACACTTCCTGTCAGCTGATTCAAATTGTGCTCCCATGGAAGTAGAATCCAGGCTGTCTTATCTTGTCCCCTGCTTCAAACAGATCCAGTGCAAATATCAAAACTCAGAGGTATTTCTGCTTTATCTGAGAGACAATACCAGAAGAAATGCAAATAATTCTGAAAACAACAAAACTGAAAACACGAAATTGAGTGACACTGAAGAGCACTAACACTGTCTGGAAATTTCATTATATCATTTAATTCTATTTGGGCCATTTTCATGTGAATGTGTGCAGCACTGCATGAGAAATCTAGTCATGGGATGCCTGTATAATTATAAACCAAAAGAACTTTTCCCTCACCAGAAAAAGGTGTGTCAATGTTGAGACAGTTTTCTTTAACTGCATCAGAAGCAGTTTATCCACACACCCTTAGTGTAAACAGAGTCTGAGCAGAGGACGGATATGTGAAAACCATCACCAGTTGAATGTTGTTTAGCCACGCTGGTAATGTCACTGCAGGAAGGTCAGTCCGTGTTAGTCCTTATGTCTCGACAAGTAGATTTGCCTCTGACATTCATGTTCCCCTCAGGATAAATAGTAATCTCTGGCACTTTTTACCTAACACCAACATCAGGTTAAATTTCTTAATTTGTCCAATACTATGACCAATACAATTCAGCAGCATGGTCATTGTAAGCATGTTAGCATACTGATGTCATCATTTAGCTCAAAGCACTGCTGTGCTGAACTGCAGCCTCACAGAGCTGCTAGCAGAGAGGATGTTGTTTACAACTTGTAGGGTAATATTGAATATTTAATGTTACCGTCAAGTTCAAAATTTCCAGTGTATAAACACACAAGGCCAAGAGTTGTGCTCCAGCCGGGGTGTTCGTGTTGAAATTCATTGTCTGTCTCGGGTGCTTGTTAGCTCAGTTGGTAGAGCATCCGCCCCATGTTCAAAGGCTCAGTCCTTGCCGCAGCAGCCCAGGGTTCAAATCCAAACTGTGGCTCTTTGCTGCATGTCATTCCCCATCTCTCTCCCCACATTCCTGTCACTTCTTCAGCTGTTTCTGTCTAATAAAAGCTTGAAAAAGAAATACACTGTTTGTCTCATCCAGTCATTCCCTGTTGCTCTATCAGAAAGTCTAGTTGTTCTCTTTGCTAATGCAAAATGGAGAAAACTAGCGAGCCGTGCTAACAGATAATCATAGTACCAAACCATCCGGGATGGGGAAGCATTTTGGATTCCACACACACTGAAAAAATCATGGCTAACAGTAATGTACAAAAGATCATCCCTTTGTGCATGTTTCTGCCGCACATGTGAATTCCCACACTGCTGAGGTCCTTGAATGCACCACATACATCCTGATCGGCTCAGAGCAAACACTGGCTGAACGATATGCAGTGTGTGCGTCTATTGAGCCCTTGAACTTTATTAAATGACTCTGTCTCTTATTAATGCCCTGAGTTGAACATTACAACAGTGTCCTGACCTGACACCCTGAAGCGATTGCTGCCACCTAAGATCCCTATATAGTCAGTCTGTCATACAAGTAATGTGACTTTGTTGAACTGAATGAACTGTCATATTTCCTTTAATCTATTACGCTTGATGGATGCAGTACTTGTACTTTTTGTATTTCTGTCTTTTTAACTTAAAATATATTTGTTCTTTTGTTGTTAGTAGTGCATGGGATGTGGAACTTGGACATTGACATTGGCAATGAAAACCCAACATCTGTTCTAGGTTGACTGTATATGCGTTTGCTTCATGTTTTTTTCAGTGTTGACTGATGAAGATAAGTTAGTATGTTTGCGTGATTAAAGACTAAAAATCAGTCAGTGTGCCCCAGACTAGAAGATGCTCAGAAAACTGTTTCAAACCATTAGTCATGATACTACATGTCATAAGTTATCTTTATCAATCTATCTCTTTTAGTCAAACACAGCTACATCTGATCACACATCAAGCTTGCTAACTGGCAGCTACATGAGACACTGTCATTTACTCATTCACTGGTAGTGACATTTGAGCCGATATTAAACAGATCACTAGCATGCTCTGTATACATTTCTGTCATCAATCACATGACACATGTAACATTGCCAAGAACTCACATTGATAAGAGCCATGATCCAGAAAGCGTACGACACCCTGGTGATGACTACACCCTCGGTGTACAGAGGATACTGGGAGATGTTGTGTAGCCCTGAGCCATGCCCGTGCGCCATGCTGCTGCGGAGGTGGTGAAGGTCTGAGGAAGAGGATGAGTTGGCGGTCCAGTTGACACTCAGGACACAGTTGTCCTCTGCAAGGAAAGGATCAGCCACCAGGGGACTGACCAGTGCTCCCAGGCCTATGAAGAAATGTAAGGCCTAGAGCGAGACATGAACATAGATTCCCTTCAGATCATATTTTGTGGCCATTTGGTCCCTACTGGTTAAGATGCATACCATATATTACACACACACACACACACACACACACACACACACAGTCAAAGCTGTCATTTTCCCTCTCCTCCCTCCTCTGACCTGCAGGAAGATGGCGGAATCCTTCTGGTACAGATTCACTAACTGCAGATTGGCGATGGTGTCGATCACCCCCATGGCTTTGCCAGCGAGCGCCATGGCGACAGACAACAGTACAATGTGGTGACATAGCGGTATGATGGCAAACACGAGTGAGATGACGAGAGTGCAGACGAATAGGGCCGACAGGGACGATAGGAGTCTGGAAAAGGCAGAGAAGATGACACCACAGCATCATGCAGTGCATTCAGATCAGATCAGTCGTCAGTCAGTCAGTTCGTTTGTCATCGAGAAATGTAATTTTAATTTTGGTTTGAATGTTTGATGTACTGTAACTCAGGCCAGATCAATCAGGGGATTTCCAGCGAGCTGTTTTGCTGCAGTAAAGTCACCTTGATGGCTCGCTGCTCCACTAACATTTATTTACCCAGTAGGTTTATCACAGCCCCGCAGCAACAGCAAACCTCCACATTATCTTCACCTTGTATTCTCCTTCTTTTCTGCCAACTTTCCACTCTCTTTTTAACCTTGTCCTACATTGCTTTTAGTTTGTCGGGGGACATTCCACAGGGTGGCCTGTGATAATGTGTGTCCAATATTTTGGTTTATGACCACATTCCCATCAGCCTCAACTGTACTTTATTGCTAATTAGCATGCTGACATACTGAAATCAGATGGTGAACATAGTATAAACATTGTACCTGCTTAACATTAACATGTTAGCATTATTACTAACATGTTTTTTACTGAGGCCCAGATGGCAGACTTAAAGTGTCTGTGAAATGGATCAGTGTGTGACAAAAGAGGGATATTTTCGATCGCACACTTAGATCATGTATAAAACATTATGCATCAAGTACAATGACACTTTCCCAACACGTCTTTATCCACTTCACATACATTTGCATTTCACAGGTCACCGTTCGCTAGCTGCTCAGTGTGTGAGGTGACGCACAGACCAGGAACCACCGTCTGTCATTTGAATGTAGCAGCTTTGCCAGTCAAATATGGTTTAGTCTAACTGCTAAGTGTCACTGCAGTTATTGAGGTCATTAAAATACTCCACATCCATGCATTTAGTCAGTCATATTAATTATCCAACCTCAGGGGCAGAGCTATAGCCAGCATTTTAAAAGAGGTTATGTGACCAAATTCTCCAGCAGAACTACACCAAACTCAGGAACCTTTGACCCTCCACCAACGAAACTCTGTACAAGTTTTGTGTTTTTTTTACACAGAATGTTACATTTCCTTTCTTTATTTAAGTGTTTAATTAGAAAATGTTATCTCTCTATGTTATGGTCACAAAACATCTTCTACACTGTCAGGTATGTGATTCTGGTGCATATCATTTATTTGATTTTATCGTACTGCCTGCCCCAGAAATAGCTTTGACCTCTGGCAGGTTGAACACATGTGAGCATTGCACTCTGATATACTCTGATATACTAAGCTTAAGTGATACTGCTTTGTTGGCTAAATCCTTGTTGTTCTGGATCACACTGCTGTATGTGTAAAATGACTAAAAAGAATTGCAAAGACAACATATTTTAACTTTAAAACTAATTTTCTTTTCATTTGACCTTAGTGAAACTGAATATGTAGAAACATACTGAAGTGGTAATGATTGTCAAACTGGTCTTGCACATTTGAAGGTGACAGAATATAGAAATGATAATAAAGCATTGTTATTACATCAAATAAGGAAACAGATCAAGTTTTGCATGTTTTATAAACAATGTATGAACACACTGTACATACTGTATTCTTATTGTTTGTTTACAGTACTATATACTGTAATAAGTAACTATAATTATAGAGAAGTCCAGAGAGAAAAAGTGCATATAAGCAAACTGTTATGAAACTCTAAAAAAAGAATCACAAGCAGACTTATTTTGGATTTATGATGAGAGTGCTGTCAGCACTAGTCATATATAAAGTATATTTTATACTGTACAGAGTTGATGTATATTTCTCTTTGTATATTTTCTCACATGGACAGATGTTCTTCCATCATTAAAATTTAGTTCTATTTATATTGTGATAATTCACTTTATTTGATCTACCTCATGTCTATTCGCATAGCGGATGCCTGTATTGTTGGGTTTTGTAATATTTGTAACCGCGGCTGCAACGCAAGAATTTCCCTTCGGGGATCAATAAAGTACTCTGGATGAGGTCAGTAAACTAACTGATGAGTGTTTATAGTTTTTACATTTCATTAACATCCCTCTCTGTGCTCACAATCTACACTCACGTTTTCTTGAAGCGTCCTCCCAGGCCGCTGCCCACCATCAGGAAGAACTGCTGGGAGAAGAAGACCCAGGTGATCTGCTGCAGGGTGGACTGGGTCTGACACCTCAGGTCCAGGATGGTGGGTCCCAGGAAAGCGATGCAAAGGCCGAAGCTGAAGAACACACTCCAGTAGGTGAGAGTTTGGCGCCAGTGGCGCCTAAACAGCGACAAGATCCGCTCGTCCAGCAGCTTCATGTCGGTCCTTCAGAGGAGGTCCGAACTGCTGCCGGCGGATCATTGACTCTGACTGCTGATGGAGCTCTGAACACCGAACTACTCAAAGTGCCAGCGGAGAAAATAAACACGACTTCACAAGTCACTCAGCCCCTAGAACTGCGCCAAGTTCCAGTTATCCCATTGACGGATGTGACGCTGATTGGCTGATGTCTCCAGGGTACAGCCTACTTTCTGACTGGTTACAGATCAGATCATTAAGAGTTGGGTCCATTGACACTATGGGTCATATATATATATATATATATATATATATATATATATATATATATATATATATATATATAAGAAACAGCCTAATCATCATTTTCTTAACGACACAGTACAAATACTCTGAAATACAGAAGTATCATTGGATGAGAAGCTTTCACACACATCATCTGTAGACCATGATTGTTTTAAAGAAATTAATATATTAACATTCTCAGTGATTTAGAATATACGAACATACAAAGTGTTGAGAATAATATTTTGAGTGATCATCAAGTTTTATAAATCTTTACAGGTACCTGTGACATCTTTATTGCATTTGTTACATTGTTAAATTGACTAAAATGAGAAGTCAGCTTATTTTCTGTTGACAGAAGGGACACTGTGTATGTGAGACAGTTTAAAAGATGGTAAACAAAGACAACAATGAATGCGTAGCTAGTCTACAAACAATCCAAATGAACTTGGATACCAGAGGGTTAAAATTTCTTAAGAAGTCATTCTGAGTGGCCTGTGTCAACATTATATTATTATACTATTTGATTATCATTAAGATGTAAACACTATTAAGCTACTTTAACGTTGTAGTTGGTGGAGGTGGAGCTGAATTGAACTACTTAACATGCAGTTTAATCTGTAACAATGTCATATTTTATAAAATGTTTAATCTGAAACGTAACTAACTATAAGTCTGAATTCATCTTTCATGTACAACTACATATATCGATGGAGCATAAAATTAAATTACTCAAGTAAAGTACAAGCAACTCAAAATTGTGTTTAAGAACAGTACTACTTGAAGTACATAAATATAAAAATGTAAATACCCGTGATTACCCATTGTTGTATCATAAAGAAATGTATTTATGCAGTCTTAAGCTCTGAAGTTTAATTTTTTTGTGTTCCCAAAAGTTCCCAAACTCGCCTCACTCTCAGTCAGAGGATGTCAGGCCACACTCAGGCTCATGTGGGGTTAGCATGTCAGAAATATAGTCAGGACCTCATTGCAGACAACCCTTAAAATTGCTCATTACATTCTTAAATCCAGTTTATACTGACATGGTTGGAGTTGGACTGAAATGCATTATTTACTCTTGGAGTAGTCTTGCTTATTGAAATGCCTTAGGACCCTTGCAGCTGCCTGGATCTGACTTTGCAAAACCACTCGTATAGTCCACTAGATTCCAGGTTTGGATGATTTGACGTAAATCCCCTTTAGGCTCCCTGAGGCTTTGCATGTCAGAGGAACACTGATGACTTCACTGTCACTGAATGAAGTGACATCTCATTACCTCTCAGTGTTGTGTTTGAAACAGGAAGAATAAGGCAGTTTGCTAACCTACACACACACACACACACACACACACACACACACACACATATATATATATACTTATAATGAAACAGTACAAACAATCTGGAAATGCAAATGCTCTCTAAAGTTCTTTGTTTATGCAATTCAGATAGTAGAATATAAAAGTAAGGCATATTTAAATTCAGCACTGTCACAGATTAAATTATGATGTTCTATATTGGTGCTGGTATACATTTTCTATTGATGCTTGTATTACCAGCTGTGTATTAATTTAGGTAACTAACTTAACATGTGGTGCTGACAGGCAGTAGACTAATAGCACCATCTTCTGTTCACCTGTGTTACTGTACCTATTCATTTGTACTGTATCAACAACAAATACTCCACATTTACTCATAATGGTAGACCAATGTAAGAACAATGTAAGTAAAACAAAACAAACCATTGAACTGGTGGTTGTGTTTCAGAATTTCAGTAGTTTATTTATTTATTCATTAATTAATGAATTATTCAATCAATTTTATGCCTGTTGGCAGTCACAGTACATTCAATTTCTCATTTTATAACAGTGTAGACAAATCACACAAAATATCACATCTTATACAAAATCTAAACTTATCTTTTATAAAACATTTAGACATCATCTGCAGGTTTTTTTTTCTTTATTTTATTTTAAATACAGTGCTCTATATTTTTAACAGCATAAAACTCACTGAGAAAGATGAAAACATCTGTTAAAATACATATATATTATTTCTTTTCATTACAGTATTTAAAATAGCTTCATTTACCACAACTAAAACACACAGTAATACTCCTGTCACTGAGGGAAGAAGGGGGGAGGTTGGAAGTGAAACATCCACAGCTATACATCCCTCTGACGTCCCAGCAGGTTTGCCCTGAATTTCTCTTGTCCTTGTCTTCACCTTTGCTCGCACTAACTGGCAGGTGAACTAAGGGTTGGTTGGTCGCAACATAATTCTTCCATCAACTTCATTCACTTTTAGAGGTAGAAAAACCTTCAGTGGCCATTTAGCTTTGGCTGGCATATATCTTGTACTTAACATACTTACGTATTTAACTCGTACACAAACATAAACACCTGCACGAATATGACTCTTCAAAACAGTCTGGCACTGGAGTGCTTTAGAGGTTCAGTGCTTGGCTTATGGGCACTTGAACACACCCTGCTTTGGAAAGTCAAACCAACAACTCTCTGGTAACTGGTTAGCTTCTCTACCTCTTTCTTTCTTATGGTATGTCTTATGGTGTCAGTCATTGGCTCTTACTTGATGACTCAATTCTGTGGACCCAATCATCCACAAGTGTTATATCAAAGGCATCTGCTGTGGACTTCACACATTGAGAGTCACCAAGTTCACATGGAGCATTTGGCAACATGGCAGTCATGAGAGTCAAGTTCTTAACATTTTCCAGCATGTGGTTGTGTGTACACTGTCCACACCAAGCAATGTGTACATATAGTACTTGAGTGAAGTGTGTTTTCTACTTGCTTTTGTTTTTTTGGTCTTTATTATCTGATTACTGGTGTGTTTTGAAAGAAGGTGGGGAAATTACGTGATTGGATTTGGGGTACCAGAGACCAACGAGCCAATCATCACCAAGAAGCCATGCACAGCTGAGAGAGATGTTTCAAAGTTCTTATGGACAGCTCAAGAGGCAAGCATTGGGCTTAGAGTCACAAATCAGGGAGTGAATGGGCCTTAAACTGCCTGGGAAAGGATGTCAGGATGGCACTCTAAAGGCTGAGGTATGCTTGAAATAAAGAAAAAAGTGTTGTCCAACCACATCTAAAGGTAAAAGTGTTAAAAGGACCCCTTACTGTAAGTTCCAACGTCATACTGGTGTGCGTTTGAACACTTCATTTGAAGTGACTAACCCCTTTAGTGTCACATGAGTCAAGGTTTGGAAGGCTGGCTGGGAAGGGATATCAGGATTGTAATAGCATCCTTCACTACTCTTCTGCACCATCTGTCCACATGAATCCATATGTGGATACTACTGGCAAAGCAATGGCAATGGTCCTTTAGATGTTGGTCAACTGCTGAGCCTTGACCTGAGACAGCTGGCTCTCAACATGTGACCTTAGTGACTTTCAAGTTGTGAAAAAGTGGTTAAATGCCTGGAAAGGGGTCAATGTTCTTCAAACAAAGCCCTTGTCAGGTCATCTAACACCCACTCCATTTAAAGGTTGGAAACTGCATTCAACTGCATTTTTGTAACCCTTCAAAAACATCTTGATTCATGCAGCGAATGACCTGGTGTTTGCACATGACAGAGTACTTATGATATGAAAAAAGCTGTCTTTGTTCATCCATCACACAATTACTGTATTTTGTCATTCTTTTTTCTGCAAACAAGTGGAACACAATGAATGCCTTCAAGGAAAGACTGTCCTCTTTTGTCTCCTTTTGAGCAATTATCAAGTCTTACCCCTCTCTATGACGACAGGCTTACTGCCCCACTTTCGACTGTTACTGGCAAACACTTTTGCCTTCAGGTGTGGTTAGACGACACAAGGAATGAACTAGTTTGTTTCAACCATAGCCCTGGAAGAATGATGGCAGTAGGTAACCGCTACTGTAATCCACAAAGACTTCTAGAGTCTCTTTCATATTGCACTGAATTTAACAGACCACCTTGATCACACCTCAATACTCCAGTAATACTACTAGTATTTAATGTGGCCCCAACCCCTTGTCACTTGTTTACATAAGGACTCCACAGCATTTCTTTTTCTGCTGGATCTCAGCAGAACTGGACAGACTGGAAAGAGGATGGAGATGTAGAGGGAGTGAGGGAGTCAGAAAGAGGCCCTGAGCCACAAGCAGCCATCACTTTTGTGTCAGCAGATTATTTCATATTATATGGCATAAGGATAACCTCTGGGCTCAGTCTCAGTCTCAAGGGAACTGAGGAGGACATTAGATGAGGAAGATTTATAAGATTCACTTTTGCAGATACATATACTTTATAAAGTTTTACTGTATACTTTTATATAATTCCTATTGCTGCTCCCTGGGAATAGGTCCAATAGAGCTGTGTAAAATATAAGGGGTAGTGGTGAGTCCTACTGAGAGTAATTTGCTACTAGAAAGTACTTGTAAATCATACTTTCCCAGTTTACTGGTCTAGGTTTAAGGGGTTTTTGTATGATATGGGGGTCATATTTTGGAACAGTAAGACACACGGGGAAGGGAACAGGCTTCAGAGGACACTTCTGGTTTGTGCAAATAGGAGACTAAGAAGTACATGTACTCATAGTGAGTTATTTACACACACAAAGCAAATGCTTCCTAACACATTGGCTACACAAGATCAAATATAGATTCTTCACAAGCCAAAATATCATGCACAGTTTTACTAAGGCAACTTCAAAGACTGGAGTGAAAGTCAGCTGTTAACACTGTATGGAACTAAACCCCACACTGAGTTGAAACACTGGGGCGCTGTAGCAAGGCAAGTCTGTTGACATGAATCCATTTTACAGTGGAGTTTTACAGTTTTTTTCATGATGGGGGTCAGATTTTATGGAGATTTTTTTTATAAGCTTCATTGTTTGTTTCATGTGTGTAGAGGTACTGTAAATGAAGTGTGTTGCTACTGTTTTAATGTCTGCACTGCTTGTATATGTACAACTTTAAGACTGTCAGGTCACAAAACATACCCATAGCTGCCATATCGATGACTCTTTTTTGACAGGGATGTAATCAATTTATCATGGATAAATCTGATTTTGTTTAAGTCATGCTAGCTTATTGGCTAGCTGACATAGCTAGGTTTTTAGCAACCTGGGGGTACTTTGGGCATTTTATAAGATGATATTTTCAGATTTAATATGTTTACATTTGACTACAGTTCACTAAATCAGAAAATATGAAAAAACCTTATCTGAAAAGAAACCTTATCTCTGGTTTCTGCTCATACTTTCTGATGGTGGTAAGAAGTGCATTTGGAAATTTATGACCTCAGTATTTCTAAAATCATAGTTAGGGCCCTGAAAGTACCACAAATCTCAGAATGTCACTGTTGAGCTGGGAGGACATTTTACAATTCAGAGGTACCATTGGATGCTATAATAACATCAGAGAGTGTATCTTTAAGCTACTCCTGGTGTAGAGACAAGCCTACACACAAGCAAGGGAAACATTCAGCAAAATTTGGAAACAAACTGGTCTCATTAAAAAACTGAATCGATCTCCGTTCACACCACAACCCTTGCTTCTGTACACCTGCAGCTGTGTGATGGTTCCATGTGGTAGCTACCTTAGATGGCCAGAACCCTGGGTGTGCTCTGAATGGTGGCAATTATACAAGCTTGTGTATGTGTGTACACTATAACAGAGCAGAGCAGTTTTATTCAAGTGCCTAGTTTTTCTTGGGGTGAAATGCATGTGTGTTGTCAGCAGGATATTTATAAATCTCTGGTGTGTGGAACTAGGTAATGACAGCATGTCGCTGATTGTGCAAATGTGTGCTAATATTTATGTGTTTGTGTGTGTGTGTGAGAGTGTATCTCAGCCATTTCAAGTGCAGTACAAGTTTATTTCCAGAGACACTGTGTGTCTCCTTGGTCAGCTGCCATGGAAATGAGTGAGTGCACATGAGTTTGTGTGTAGACATGCAGACGTGTGCACATAAGTGAGCATGCTTGTGAATGTACTGAGCTGTGTTGGTCTCTGTGCTGTGATCTAAACAGGCAGCTCTTTTCTGTGCGACTCCAATCCTCCTCTGTGACCTTTAGAAGATGCTTTGCCTCCGGTTCTTTCCTCGACCTGAAGAGACACATTGAGAATGAACACTTCTTTTCCCCGTGTAATCTTTATCAGTTGATTAGTTAAGTTTGGTCTTGAAGCTTCATGAGTCTTAAACAAATTTACAGTAAGACTTATGAAGCCTATGAGGAGCTTATTAGAGCATGGCTGACAGTAATCTGTAATGAATTCATAGACAACTCCTTGTTTATTTTCATTTTCTTTTCACTTCCTCTGAGACTCTCCTCTGTGGTATTTTTACATGTGTCAGTGTAAACAAAATCAGCATGCTGGCTTCTTGCAGAGATTTGCTAATTAGCAAAGTTCATCTGCAGACACCATCTCAGCTGTTGTGGTCAGGAACAAAACAGAGCTGGATAAATTATGTTACATTCTAGACAGTTCAGAAGACATACAGTGTTATGAGTATTCATCCTATAGTTATTAATGACTTGTACTTCCCTTTGAAACTTTTAATTTGTCTGTCCTATCAACTTAGAGAATTTGGGGAAAACAAATGTGAATGCACAGCATACATACAGGATGTGGATCTTGTCTAATGCTGCACTACATGATCCAGAATTATTATAGCTGCCTCCTATGTAAAGAAATATGTGGCTTCGATAATAGTGACTTGACCAAAGCCTGTAGAAAAGACATACTGTGGATTGTGAGGCAGAAACTTTACCTAAAGGCTGAAACACTGAACTGCGGTGGCCTGGGTCCTTCTGGAGCTGCAACTCTCTGAGGGAAAACACTGAAGCAGCTAAAACAAAGGTGGGAGAAAGAGTGATTTAATAGCTCAGAAAAATCTTCATAAAGGATTGGATTTGAAAAACTGTCACATGTAGTGAAGCTGTACAATACACCTCATCATACAATCATCCTGACACTCTAGCTTGAGACTCTTGACAAATGTGAGCACCAATTTGTATTGTTTAATACCAAAATCTGTTTGGCACTGTGTGCAGTGCACACCCTGCAAACCAGATTTTATAGATTTTTTTTTATAGATTTTGGAACAGTGAATTTTGTAACAGTGCATTGTAGTTAAAGGACCAAGTGTGGGTGGCTATGACTGCCGCCATCTACAAATGAGCAACGACATGGATCATTGGTGGAGCTGAGGCGGGCTGAATGAAGTCTAGTTGTTCAAACAAGCCACCATTAATGGCACCCACCTGTCAATCAAAGAAGCCACACACAATTCTGCATAACTCTAAGCCTTAATATACTTTGAGCATGCAAGTTCTACAGAAATTCACCCTCAGTATAGTTGTCATGAACGGAGAAAATACTTTTACATATATTTTTTGTACCACCTGCTGTGAAGTTTTAACATGGGGGCTTCCGGAGACTGACTCATTCTATAGCCAGTCTCAAGTGTCCATTTGAGGAACTGCAGTTTTTGGCACTTCTGCCTTGGCTTCACCTCACAGAGGTTGCTGCTTGCTATGAGCGACAAACAAGAAAGGCCCCATCTAAAGCTAGTTTTTCATTTGTCCTTTCTGGCCTACTGTAGAAACATGGCATTTCAACATGGCGGACTCCATGGAAGAGGACCCATGGTCGTCTATAGCCTATAGGTATATAGATCTAGCTATAAATAGCCCCTGCTAACAGCCCCTTTCAAGGCTGTTGGTATATTAAGAGTGATACTGCACAGAAAGGTACAGTTTTCAACAGGTAACAACAAAGAGCTAACAAGCTATATGCTAATAATGGGAACCTCTGACAAAAAATCTAAATAAGGCAAATAATTTGTCACATGCAAAGTTTAAAGAGATAAATCTGGTGGACATAATATTTAAAAGAGCAGCAGTTTAACTCAGATGGTCTTGGAGAGATTTTCAAATGGGGCGACGGCGAATCCTGAGTGTTCTGTCAGACCTTTTCTGACCTTTTGTGCAAGCTAGTAGCACTTAGTGAGCACTTTTTGCGTATTTTTTGAGCAAAAAATAAAATAAAAAGATTCAACTCTGCCTTTTAGAAAGGCCACAGCTGAGATGGCAAAGTAGCACATTTATAGTAGAAGTGCCACTTGCTGTTCACAGCCAGAGCTGCCAGGAGCTGTGCACCTCACATAACACCCAAGAGGCTTTAAAGGTGTGTTCAGTGTATGTGTGAGTAGGTCTTACTGTCTGCCAAATTGTGTATGTTATCCCCCAGACTCAGGAAGTATGGGTGTCGTAGAGCAGCTTCAGAAGAGATTCTGCTCCTGGTGTCGTACTGCAAGCAGAACACAAAAGTAGCAGATTGGACCGTCTCTTGAGATCACAGTTCAGTTCTGCCTCATATCCAAATGAGTGAATGTCATTGTGCTTTTGTCTCATACCTGCAGCAGAGCAGACAGCAGGTCCATCCCCTCTGTGTCCAACCTGATGGAGACAAAGACAAAAGATCTGTTTGTATTATGACTTTTCACTGATAATGAGTATATACTGTAAGTAA
Organism: Sciaenops ocellatus; assembly: GCA_033000465.1. Classification (NCBI taxonomy): domain Eukaryota; kingdom Metazoa; phylum Chordata; class Actinopteri; family Sciaenidae; genus Sciaenops; species Sciaenops ocellatus. Next base: position 7,435,275 of record CP136884.1, on the reverse strand, counting down.
ATGTTTTTCTTTGTGGGTCTGTTTTATAGTTTTAAATCCTAATTGCTCTTGGAATAAAAGTACTGACTGATTCACTATCCTGAAAAGATATGTGTGCAACTCTTTAAAATATAGTTGGTATTTTCAGAGAAACTCAATTAGCAGCCCAGAACTGTACCAAGACACTTGAAACTTTCAACAGTTTCGACAAGTTGGCTGTCAAGTACAACAGGCCCTGTTATGAAATCCCGTTGGCACAAATATTCTTTAGTCCCAATAATATTAATCTCCAAATTACTTCTGTACCAAGCCTGAGCTTATGGGCCAGATACTCAACTTCACTTAAGAGGTCTGTTCGAAATAGGGCAATGTCATCAGTATACTGAACAAAACAAAAGAAGCTCTTTAGAGAAGAAAGGGAAGACATCCTGGTCTCTCTTAATTATGTGCATCACACAGACAAATTGACAAAATTATTTTGGGCTATATTAGCAGTTCCAGTGTTGGTGTTTCTGTTACCATTTTGGTTCCAGACTGAAATATCTTCACAACTATTGGATAGATTTGGTCACAGATATTTGTGGTCTTCAGAGGAATGATCCTGATGACTTTGGTGACTCTTTAAGTAGAATAATGTTTGAACTTCTCCTGTGAACTATCTCAACAACTATAAGATGGATGGGCTCAAAGACATTCATGGTTACCAGATGACGTATCTTACTGAATTTGGTGATCTCGTGAATTTTCCTCTCGAGCCAATGTCTCGCCAACTATCAGATGGAATGCACTGAAATCTGAACTTGTCCATCAGCCTCAGCTGTACTTTGTATTTAGTTCTTTAGTTCTGCTTGCAACAGTGGATCATCTGTTTCCATTGTGCTGGCACTGCCCAACCTGTCATGGAGATCTGATAATCGACATATTTGATTTGGTATTTTATGCCAGATGTCCTCCATGACCCTGGGCTTGAAACAGACTGGCTTGTGCATCCCAAATGGCAGAGCAGCACTATGGTAAACACCACTAGGTGAGGCCGTGTTCAACATTATACCCACTAAACAGCATGTTAGCACTCTTGTGCCCTACGTACAGCCTCAGAGAGCCACTAGCATGGCTGTTTTCCCCTCAGATACCACTCAGCTGAACATTGAGATGTAGGTATTACCTGGGCACATGGTTAATAAGAGCTTGAGGTCTGTATTGGGGAAAGAGGTAAGACCTAAACTCCTCATTGCTGCTGATACCAGGCCAAGTCTCTTCTGTTGGAGTGCCTGAAGACAAAGAAACAAAGAAATGCGTGCTCGTTGTTCTTACTTCATATATTACTTGGTTTTAGCCTGGTACTATGATCATAATGTGCAGCTATCTTACCCATGAGCCTAAAAATTAAGTGTAGCTCCTCTTTTACTGTGGCACCAGGAAACATGGGACGACCCGTTGCCATCTCGAACAGGATACAGCCCACTCCCCTGGAGGAAGAAAGGGTTTTATATACAGGAGGAGGAGCAAACAACAAAGAGTCCTCCAACATTATAGAACTCTAGGTGAAGCTGTGTTCAACAAACACACACACACACACTTCAAAGAGCAAACATGTATGGTGTGAGTGGGCACAGTGCAGCCTTTTGTTCCATCCAGGATGGCATGTTAGAGAGGCGGCCTGTGGTGTGATGAGAGGATACGTAGCTAGGTGAGCTCATAAAAGACGTGTTGCCAGAGAGACACATTTAATTATCAGTGGTTTACCAGAGCTGTGAGGGTTTTCTCACCATGGCAAACTGCTAATGAGAGAAAACATATAAGGAAAGTGAATGCAGATGAATTACGCTCCATTATATGACTAGTGACTCATATTTCTGTTAATAACCTGGGAGCTTTTAATAGATATGCATGATTCATGGAAATCCTGGACAACCCTCAAGCTGTTAGACATTCATCTCATTTACCAAGTAAACAGCATTGCTTGCTATAAAAAAAAAAAAAAAAAATCAAAATCAAAGACTCATTCTTGAGTGCTGCTGGACACGTGGCAAAGGTGGCCAGAAGATTTAGGTGTTACTTTATTATGTCTTTCACCAGTGGCTGCACTGAGTGCTATGCTGATGTACCTGTGAAGAAGGAGTTGTACATCGTGCACCTGCCTGGGGATTTTTCTGGGGATGATACATTCATATGCAGATATCTGTTTATAGAGATTATATGAGTTGTTAAAGTGTTGTTTAACATATTTCTATATGAGGCACTCATTGTCTAAAATGTCTACGTGACAGGCATGGCGATGCAGGACAGTGATATGTAGTATGACGGTCTTGAATCAGGACGAGGCAACAATGTGTCACTTACTAAACGCAAATGTTGCAAAAATAGTTGTTTTTAAAGTTTAGATTATTTTTTAAGACATTAACGAAGACTATTTGTGTTAACTCTCTGCAGACATCCTTATTCTGCTTTAGAAAAGCACGCAGTTAAAACAGCCAAAGAGCTCATAGAATAATAGCATTGAATTGAATTTGTCAAAACATAAGCCTATTGAATATGGATGATTGTTAAAAAACAAACACACAGAGGAATTGTATAAAAAGTTTCTGAGAAAATATCAGAAAAAGTCATCTCTGATGAAATATTCACAGAAATGAATCTGCTCCAAATTCATCCAAATAATAGCAGCAGCCGTTCATTGTGATTCTGTACTACTACTCACCACATGTCAATGGGTGTGGAGTATTCTGTAGAGCCCAGCAGCACATCAGGGGGCCGATACCATAGAGTTACCACTTCATTGGAGTAGGTCTTAGTGGGGACGGACTTGGCTCTCGCCAGACCTGGACGACACAACATGGTCGGAGTTTAACAGCATGAGACTTCAGTAACAACAGAATGGTTTTTGTAAGGCTGTTTTAGAAAGGCAGGTTTTCATGCAAATGTTCTACCTCTTTCTGTCACTTTTATACCAAAAGTACCTTGAAATGACAAGTATGTTGTGTCTACGCAGGTGAAATATGAAACCATGTGATGCAATAAGTCTCATATGGTGGAATTAGCTGGATCGACCTGGATCAGGTCATATGCTGCTACAGTTAAAACTGTTGAAAAAAAAAAGTCAGGAAATTCTGGTGGGTTTATCTACCCACTTTCAGCACAAAACTGAGAAAACTCAGAGAGCGGGGCACAGTTGCTAGGATACAGGAAGTAAGGGTGCTAAAGTAATCAGGACAGAAGATCTCCGAGTGGCAGTAAAATATAATTGGAAAGCGATTGTGGCAGGAAACGTGCTATTCTATTCCAAAGTGTGTCTTTGCGACCACATTTGCATCCGTTGATGTCCGTATACACGCCGCATGCAAGTGTGCCGCTTTTCCTACCAAAGTCGGCCAGTTTGAGCTCGCCCTTGTCGTTGATGAGCAGGTTCTGAGGCTTTAGGTCTCTGTGCAGGATTTTCCTCTTGTGACAGTAGGACAGACCACGCAGCAGCTGGAACATGAAAATCTGTAAGAGAAAAATTTAAATGATGAAGATCTAAAAATCTGCATATGTGACTATAATGGAAAATAGACTTTAAAACTACTGCGGGTACTTTCTCTGGGAATAAACCTCTAGCCTGTATCCAAATCAACAGATTCTGCCTCCTCCTATTCAAGTCTCCCCTCACCCCTCATACTCTTCCTGCCCCCTGAAGGCCTGAAACTGAAAATGTAATAAATCAGGAGCTAACCATTTGATTTAGCCAAATATAAATAAATGGAGAAATTTGAAAAACATACAAGGTAATACAGTACTTGCTGCTGTTCTTGAGTCCTCAAAGGTCTCAAGGTCTCTCCTCAAATGTGGATTAAAACAAAAAGTCTGTCTGCTGCACAATAAAATCATCAGTCATTTTTCCTCCCTGGATGTGACTGTCAGTGAACTTGAGGAGAGTTTGAAATAAAAACTTTCATTTAAAGGTTCAGCCTGAAGAATATAATGGCATCTAGATGTGAAGTTACTGTTCCCAACCAACCCTAAATCTTCCACACTGGACCTTTAAATGTCAAAATTAATTAGAATTTAAATGAAACCCAACATGCCCCCCCTCCCTCTCTCTCTGGTACACAGTGAGTAGTGTCTGACACCTGCTGCTGCTGAGTCATTCTCATGCTGGTGGCTCACCTTGACGTTATGCATGCTCATGAGATTCCCGCAGTTGTCCAAGTACTGTTTAAGGTCGCTGTCCTGAAAGACACAACAGCCACAGTGTTCACATTCACATCCTTCCATATTCTGTGTGTGCAAATTGAGGTCAACACATTCCGAACTCCCGATGTACTCACGAGATACTCGAACACCAGAGTGAGGCAGCGTTCAGTGTGGATGATGTCGTGCAGCGTGACGATGTTGGCGTGTTTCAGGTTCTTCAGTAGAGACACTGGGTGGACAGAAGAACCTCAAATGAGCTTATAGCACAACATCAACAGAAGGAACTACTGAAAAACAATATACTAACACTACAGAGCTACAGCTTTGCAATGATTCCAGGCTTAAAACAGATTTAATCTGCACCGATGGTTTAGTCTAAACTTAGCTGCAGGGTCCTAGATGTAAATAAGATCATGTAAATAACCTACTGCAGACATGCAGCTATGTCCCAGTTCCATACTACATACTAATCCTACACAGCAGATACATTAAGCTATTAAAATATGCCCTAGTAACATCCTTCAGATATAGCTTGCAATAAAATAAACTTATTATCCACATGAGGGCAGCACCCCTGGAAAATATGCGTGTATGTGTGTGTGGTTGTACCCTCTCTGATAGCAGTGCAGGGCGCTCCCTCCTCGTGCTCCAGCCGAATCTCCTTCAATGCCACCAGGTTCTCTGTTAGTTTGCTTCGCCCTTTGAACACTGTGGCGTACGTCCCCTATGAACATACACACAGAGGCACATTCCCATAATACTATATTTTGAAGAACTGTTACTCAAACAACAGCAGGTACGATTTATTTCTATTCACAGCAACAGAATAAAGAAGTTAATTTGATTGGAATCTGTTTACTTGCTCATCACCATCATCCAAAGCACATCAAGAGAAATCACAGCAGATATTTAATTCCAACTGAACTGAGTGAGCAGCATCGACACGTTACATCAATGAAATGCAGGCGTTTCACTTCAAAGCAGGCTTTGATTTGATCCATTAATCAAGTTCACTTGATTCTGATCTACTTCTTTGGGATCTGATTATTGGGATTACTGACTGTCACAGCTCATTATCCTCGCTCATAAATATCCTTCATATATTTTCTCAGCTGTGCAATTTTTCCATCACTACGTTGTTGATCAGATCAGCTAATACAGGCTGAAAACAGAGCAAGTGTTTGAGGTGTTGACAAAAGGAAAGGTAGTAAATGATGTACTGTATAATGGCCACCTGTGCAAAACACTATGTTCCACTGCATATGAGCTAATCATGCCTTTGTGAACCACAAGTTATAATAATTAACGGCAAAAGAAGCTCTTTTTTGATCCCACAGCAACGCTGCTGCTGAGCCTTGTGACTGAGACTAATGCAGACAACGTCTGTCACTATAATCATTCCTTACGCCTTGAGGCAATAAGTGTTCTCAGATAAATGCTGAGGTATTTAAGTGCATCTTAAAGCTGCACTCATCCACAGCACCACCATGCATTGTGAGTACGTGTCCGAGCACACGGTGTCAATGCAGATTTAAGACTTATTCTTGTCATTCTTGTTAAGCTGTGCCATCCATGTCCATCTAATGAAGGAGTATGGATAAACTGCAGTCTGCATTTAGGTGGGTAAACAAAGCTGTATGTGCTGTAGCTATTTTAACAGACTTTTATCTCCCCTGAGAGGCTCAGCTCACAGCGAAACTAATGAGTATAATGAAGACTCGCAGACAACTTGTGGTGAGCATGGTTGATATTATACACCAGGGAGATTCTTTATCTGTGTTTGATAAAGTTCTGTCAAGCTTCAAGTTATTGCAGTGGGTGTTAGCAGTTGCACACTCATCTCTCACTGGGCTGCACGTCAGCTGTTTCCATAAACCGTCTGAAAATTGTTAAAAAGTGAGTGTGTGAGCAGTTGACGTGAGGTATTGACGTACTTCACCCAGTTTGCCGAGCTTCACATATGTCTCCAGTTTGCCAAAGCCTATGTCAGACTAGGGGCAAAAAGAAAAGCACAGATTAATCTTACAGTATCTACTGTTATGATTCTCTCCTCTGATTATACCTATTGTGCAACAGTCAAAAGATCATTTGCATGCATGAGTTAATGTTTTCTTAAGTTAATTAAGCACAAATTTTTGTTTCTGCTGTCAGCCTGGTAGGAAACAAATGCCTCTTAATAGAGAACAGGAGGAAATGTCGAAGAAAATAATACACTTATTACAATGATAACAAAATAATAGTAATAACAGCAAGGCGGGATAAGAGGACAAGTAATTTGCAGAGAGAAAGTACACTCTGCTACATCAACCCTGATTCAAGTCAAATGGGTTGTAAAATAAATAGGAGGCCAAATGAGATTTATATGAGAGTTAGATAAACAAAAGGTCTGACAGCAGACAATAAGAGGAAATGTCATGTTAACACTTCATGGGCCTGAGGTTGTTTGTATATTAGATTATAATATATCATAGTCAGGTGTATAGATGAATGATACAGAGCACTAACCAGTGAAGCACGTCGAGACATGCGGCTGAGAGGTTTGCAGAGCGGCGAGTTTTCACTCTCCAGCTGCAGTTTCTTGAGAAACTCTGGAGGCAGGCGGATGTCCATGGGCAGAGACATGCGCTTACTGACGTCCTGTGGGAAATCAACAGACACCGAGGGTTACAAAACGCTCCTATCTGCTCATATGTCTGTTGTGGTAGAGTCGCATTTTTATTAACATCATTCATGCTTTAACGGACAATCAAACCTCATGCTATATGGCCACTGTGTCATAAGACTCCAACAGCCTCCAATCTGCTCATTTTACACCATGTTAAACCGCTTTATTACACTGATTTGAGGAATACTGACTGGTCAATTTCATCATTCTACGGTTATTTCTGTAGTGCAGACTGCTGCTATGAATAACTGAACTGAACTGCCACGGACACAGTTCTGGTCACAGACTTTGACCACAATAAAAAAAGAACACATTAAAATAATTTTAGATCAATAATGTATGGTGAGGGGTCATTGTTCTGAAAATAAACCCCTCTGTTTCTGTATGCCTTACATATTATGTCAACTACCAATACTTACCAGGACTATTGTTACTGTTGCCAGTGTAACATTCATTTATGTACATGGTGCATACTTGCTGAAATGTTTTTATGGTTAACGGATCATTTTGAAATCCATAAAAAACAAAGACCTCCTGTTCCAAGCAGCCATAAAACTATGCAGAAAACAGAAACACCCTATATATGAGTCAATGTTTGTTTGTTCTGGGCTAACACAATGGTTGAACATGGGAGACTACGCGGCATCTGTGGATTCTGCTGCTTGACTTCAGGAACAACTACATTATTATGCATTTTGAGTATTCCCTATTTCTTGCTCCATTCACTCGTGAAAAATGGACAGTTAGATGTACTGTAGGTACACCTGATGCTGACTGAAAAATAATATACTCTGTACACCTGCGCATATCTTGCACCACACCACTGCATCAAGAACAACCAATAAGGTGTGTGAGAGAGGCATCTTCATTATCAGGACAGGGCAGTGTGCAGCCACTGAGCCCAGCTGTTAATAATTAATTAGCTCCAAACAACATTAAGCTAATTGCTGTTAAATCACACTGTCTCATGTTGTATTTCTGTACATGTTAAATACAAAAACGTGATGCTCTCTGATAATGAAGTGACTAAAGTTTGTAAAGTGAATTTACTCTTTAATTATCACATTCTCTGTGTAATTTGCTCAATTTATGACTTAGTGAAAGTGCAAATGTGAAAGAGATCAATAAAGTGTCATGACACTGTCACTTGATAAGCGAGTGATTGGACCTTTGCTTAGGCTGAAGGTGGGTGGAATTATGTCAGTGGGCTCATCAGTTAAAAGAGAAATCACCTGTGTGGGGGTACGGTGGCTGTGCAGGGCCTTTAAATGTTAAAAAGTCATTCATTAATAAAGGGCTCTTCTGGTGTAATAATAAGTGAAGTCTGGGCTTGTAAATGTTAATGGACTAATAAATGGATTTTGGTCTGGAACTCTTTTCTAGAAGGTAAGTGGTTGAACTGTCTGCCTGATGAATTAGCAAAATAGCTAAAAGACACCAGCCAAAGAGATTTTTACACATCTGGGCACCCATAAAATCTTCTCTGTTAATGATCTTTGAAGCATTAGTTGACCATACAGCCATTAGTCACAACTTGTAAAGTCTTTTATTGGACAGAAGCACATACATTTCTTATGCTGGTTAAATGAAGCTATCCAAATTGTCTAACCTCCCAGCCCTCTCACTGTCACACTATTATTTCTGTCTTGGCAGCACTGAGTCCTTCTGAGCACTCACTTCCCTGTGGCATAGCTTCACTTGACTGTCTGGTATGAGCTGAGTGGAGTATGAGAAAGAGTTGAAGTGAATCACATTCGCTCCATGGGGACTTTTTCTGAAAGGGTGGAACTGTGAACTCTCTAACATTTCCAATAAAAAGTCTGGTGCTCCTGGGAGGGTTAAAAGCTTCAGAGGTGACTCATCTCATCAAAGTGGCATTGAGGTGGAAATGGAGAAATGACTAATGTGGAAGAGTTTAAACGGGAGAATGAACTACTTGTGCCACTGTTCATATCATATCAGAGTGACTTTTAATGCTTGTAATGTACACTTGAACCTTGACAGCTCCTGTCAGTGCTTAATCAACGACAGGTAACATAACTGTGGAGGAAAAGCTTGGCAGCGTGTCACAACAGCACAACCAGAAACCAAAATGAACACGTTTGCCTGGTAAATGCAAATCTGTCGCATTACCCTGTGCCCTCCCTCGCTACTTACCTCCATGGAGAAACGCCTGTGCTGGGCCTTGCTGTGATAGTGTAGGTGGGAAGGAGACTGAGCTCCCGGTGTTGTTGATTCAGGGCTCACAGGACTGGTATCATGAGATGGAGGACCAAGCCTGTCTGGAGTCAGTCCTGACAGAGGAGAAACATATAGCACTCAACATTTGGTAAAAAACGAAAAATTTATGTATGCAGGGCCACCATAAACTTTTAAAACTTAACACACTATGATTCACACTGTTTTTATACCTGTCAGACATTCGAAAAGAGTTTCTATTATTTCATATGTTTTTCCACTCATTTATTTAGATGTTCTCATTCTTAGTCCTTACAGAGAGTTTTCTAATCAGATAATTAGAGGTGATGTTTGAACATCGAAGCAAAACATCCATGGTATACGCAAATCACTAAATCCAACCACTATCTCAATAAAATCTTAACCTCTTCAATAAAATCACCCTTTTCTTTTTTCTTTTTAACAATCAGCAACTTCAATCTTTCATTTTATGGACGTGTAATGTCATTTTTACACTTATATATCTATCAAATGTATATATATATATATATATATATATATATATATATATATATATATATATATATATATATATATATATATATATATATATATTAAATGTGTCAAATATATGTGTGTGTGTGTGTGTGTGTGTGTGATTAGCTTGTTGCTAATTTGTGACCATAATAAGAAAGGGGCATTTGAAAAATCAACTTTTCAGTGTTCTTTGGTGGGTAGGCTATGGTGTGTGTATTTTTATGCTTCATAATTCTGTGTTAAAGGATTACAGGGTAGCTTCCGTTGCAAAGACTGTGACTGGTTATCTTTGGCTGCATGTATTTTCTCCAACAAGGTTTAAAAACACCGTGAATGAAGTTGAAGAATATGTGATATATCTGCACACAAAAAAGAAAGGCAGAAATATCTGCACACAACCAGAAATGGACTCTCAGTCTCTTGTTTACAGAGATTACAGTGGAGATCATATAAGGCAGCTGAAGCGAACGTGTGAGCACACCAGCATTGTGACAGCTATTCAGCCAGCAAGGTGGGAAAAATGGACTTTGATCCAACATTGTATGTGATGTGTGTTTGATGCCTTGTCTGTATCTTTTGAATGCTACCTGCTGTGAGGTTTCAGCCGCAGTTTGATCTCTTGTTTCAATGGCAGTAGTGTTGGCTGCCTCACCGGTATGGCAAGTGTGGTGCGTGAAGTGGGCATTTTATTCCATTTTATCAGCAGCCTCCTGGCGTGTATATGTGTGTGTGCTACAACCATTCCCTCCTGGGGGGAAGCACGGAGTGCTTTTTACTCCTTGTTTCCATGGGGACAATGGCTAACAAGAGAAACAGGTCTTGGCGTTAAGGAGGAAGTCTCGTATATGTCTTTAAAACCTCCCCTTCAACCCACAGGCATTATATACACACAAACATGAATATTAACTGCATGAATTATGGCTTCAGGAAATTCAACAGTGTTGGATCTCACACACACACACACACACACACACACACACACACACACACACACACACATAACAATATAACCTCATACAACAAGCTGCTGGTGTGTAAATGACAAAGAAGGCAGACTGATAAAGGCCAAGGTGACTCAAATTTAGAAATGCCTGGATGAGTTTAACAAGGCGTGTTTAACACCACTACAGAGAGGACGCTAACAGGCCTTCTTGTGTCAGATTGATTGACACTATCTGAATAGGCCGGGGCCATGAAATGACAACCAGTTTGCTAACCATTTGAATATCACAGCTGCAGCACTCCTTTGATCTCCCGATGCTAATTATGGTCAGTAAAGGCGACACTGACATGAGCACATACACACACACACACACACACACACACACACACACAGAACACACAAGGTGCTTGATTGCTGTGAGATATGGATGGATGCCTGCTGGACATCGTCTTAGGAAAAGGACAATCCAATATCATACGCCGCATGATGTTTTTGTGGTGTTTCTGTCTGAAACTAAGAGGAGAAATAACCGTGGAATGTGTGTTGGAAAATAAGCTTCACAAATATTGTCAGATTTAACCACCAGGATGTGTTTGAGTGCATTTAACGTAAGATATTCACAGAGCTGCACACATTTAAACCTACAGTCTGGTCAATATGGCCATCAAGCAGATGTACACCACAAGATATAGCAATACACCACTGGTAGTTGGCATTGAAAGAATGAAATATATGTTTCTCTATGTTCTGGTAGGTCAACTTAAAGCTACACTAATCCAAATTTTAGAATTAAGAATGGGTTAAATGACTGTGTGTAATGTGCTTTTTAGCTTACTAAGAAAACTCTGTAGTTGTAAGTGTAGCAAAGCTAAAACTATCAAGCAGGTTAGTTAAGGTAGATTGATGGGAATGGTGACTAATGGTCCTTTTTCTATAAAAGCCAGTCAACAAACCATGCTAAGAAAGTCTCACCTGCTTGGTTAGAAATGCTTTGAGACTTTGTGCATGTGTGCCAGAGGGTTTGATCGTTTAAAGACTCAAACAACTGTCACATAGAACTGATTTAAATCAATTTACGTTGACTAATTACAACTGACAAATCCGTTATCCCTTCAATCAGGATTAATTTATTTCAGCGCATTGTCTGTGAAGACATTAGTTTTCGACTGTGATCAAGAAGAAGCTCTCACCAGAGCTCTGGTGTGTCACGGTGGCTTATGTGATTATTACTCTCAACATTACATTAGCACGTTCATATGGGAGCTCAAAAACAGACTTTAAATGGACTAATATATGGAAAGTGAACAAGGGGATTCTGCCTAATGTGAAATATTAGCAGTAAGTCAGGCAGTAAGTCTTGGCTTCCCATAAGACCATTGACTGAAACACACACACACACACACACACACACACACGCACGCACGCACGCACACACACACACACACACACACACACACACACACACACACACACACACTATTTGCATAATATAACACCCTACTAGACCTGTGGCAGTGAAATTGTGTGTGTATGTTTGTGTTCATATGCTACTGTATCTTATGTGTGTATTTATGTGTGTATACACAGCCTTAGGGGATGCTAATGAGTGCTCAGTGATCTGAGACTGATTGACTTTTTTTGTGTTTGCCAGTTTGATCCAGCTGCTCTTGTTTTCAAATGAGAAACCTTATCAGAGAATACGATAATCTGATAAGATAGACGAAGTTCAACTCGCCTGAGCCTGAGCTGTACATTTACTGAGGTTTATACACGCAGTTATGCATCAGAAGTGGACATTAAAATCCTCTAGGAGTGCCTCTTTTTGATTAATCTTGTGGATGAAAGAACACATCAAGTACACAAGGCAGCCCTGACCAACACCCTTATATGTGCACCCACAGATATTAAAGGAGAGACACCATAGTATACAAAATATGACAAATATGACTCTATGTATTGTAATACTGCCCAAACATTGCAGTCATCTGATTGAGTGTCTTAGACAGTTTTGATCAGGGCTGTATATGAATCATTTTAATAATGTTACAATATGAAATTAGATATCTGAATGACTTTCAGATGAGAAGACTGTGTAAGAGCCACTTAAGTCACATACCTTTATTTGGTAAAGAAATGTTGTAATGACATGTTATTTATGTTCAGCTGTTAAGGCAATATAATATATGTTGTATAGTGGATGAAGCTAAGGTTATGTTTCTAGTTGCTGATGTTCTGTTTTGAGTCACTGTAATAGAGTTTTTGTTGCAGCTATGATAGGTTTGGTAATGCTGTAAGGCGGTTTGTGCACAAAAAGCTGTGCATATGCACGGTGATATAACATGAGAAGTAGTTGGGGGAGTTATGGATTGGTAAGATATGACTGATAAGTTTTTGATCATGTAAAACCATGTGAAGTAAAGCATCATGTCTGTAATGGACCAGGCTAAAATTTATGACTACCTTTTATGATGCTGTAAGTTGTTAATATTCAAATAAATCATCATTTATTTCTGTTTGTGTATGGATTAAATAAGTTAAACCTTAAATTAATGATAGATTAGTTTTAGAGGTGATGTGTGCATTTTTGAACTCCCCCTGCTTCCTCTCTGCATTCTCTGCGTATTTCCAAAGACCTCAGATCATTCCTTTATAATACACCAAACGTCAAATGAGGTTTTCAGTCTAAAGAGCAGCATATGCTGTGGATAGCGCTGTGGGAGCAGGATATAATCCCTCACAGGAGACAGGAGAGCGAGATGGAAAAGAGAGAGGAGTGTAAACATCAGACGGCTGCTGGGTTTCGGTCAAAAGCTCTGTCTTTCTTTGTGCCTCCTTTCTTTCTCCTTCAGTTGTTCATCATTTTCATTGTTGTCCTCTTTTCTCTCTCTGTATGGTTACCTCTTTCCTCTGACCTTCAGGAGCAGACAGTAAGGCAGACAGACAGATGTACTCTGGGGGGTTACACCACATATCCAGCTGCTTCTCTTCATCAGGCAGCCAAATAACATCCCCACTTTACTAAGCTCCATGTCCACATCATGCCTGATTTTGATTTGTAGAAGTGTTCTATATACAAGCTGATCTGATGAAACCACTTAAATAACAGTATATTGTGCTTATAGTACATTGTAATGCTTGTGCACTTGACTTGGACGATCATTTTAGTACAACTACTGTAGATTGACCTTTACATTTCCCATGAGCCACTTCTCTCCTTGCATGTTCTAGTGGCTTTTTTGCATTAAATCTCAATATAAAACATCAGATCTAATCTTTATTTCCCACCTTAAAGCAAATAGCCATGAACAAAAATGCGCATGATGTACTGTAGGATGAAAGTGTTAACCATCGTCTCTGCAATCAACCCAACAGTATTAACCCAGTTCACTGTTATTCCATCTCTTTGTACTGTCTTCACAGTCATACTCTACATGATAAAGCAGAGACACTTGAAAACCCTAATTCAGAATGCATTCAGTTCCTTTGCATTATCTACCCCTACTTATCCTACCATAACCCTCATTTCCCTTTGAAGCCTGCTGATCCTCAGCAACACAGCGCCGGTAGTGGTACCAGTTGTAGCCGGAAAAACCCCAGTTAATCTGTAGGGTTCCGCTACAGACACGGAAGGAAGGAAGGCTTTTGTATTTGGCATTAAAACCCAGAATGAGATTTCAGTTTGTGCTCTGTTATTACAAACAGTTTTATTATTATTGCAAAATGAAGTAGAGCTCAGAGTTCAGCATTCTGAACGTGCTTAACTGACCAGTGGTTATAAAATGGTTTTGTTAGCCACTGCGGCCATCGTGTCAAAAAACTGAAATCCCTCAGATACAAGTGGAGTTACAGAAGATATCTTTGTCTCATGAACCTACAGAACTAACCTACATGTACAAGGTGTCAGTAGAGAGATTTGGCTGTCTTAACAGTTACACTGCCTAAAGTTTATGAAAATTATTCTTAAATGTTACACTCCCTTACAGTAACCCATTCCATGGAAATGTTTGGTGCAATATTGCAGCGCGAAATGTAAATTTAATGCCAGTGCAAGAGGAGTGAAAAGTATGTAATGTTTTACGACACTAAGTCACACACCACCAACTTTCAACTTTCTTTTTTTTCAACTTTTTTTTGATTGTGGTGAAACTGGATCATATTTTATGGAGAAAATGTTTTCTGGTTTTCTCTCTGATGTCCTCCGGCTGCTCCACCTCAGCTCTTTGAGATTTATAGAGTTTCCTGATGGATAGTAAAGTAAACTACTGCGACATGTAGCTGCTGTTAGCTAGTTAGCTCTTAGCCATAGGCTACAAAGTTGGTGTTTACACTAGTAACACAAGAGCTTTGGACCACCAAGAGAAATGTTTTTAGGCCCGTGGAAGAGGGGAATGCTGGCAGAGAGCGGTGCACTGGTGTCGAGCAAGAACTGGAGCCAGGCTCAGCAGCCTCAGTGGACATAATGTCAGAGGCCAAGAGACTGAAGATGATGATGAGAGGAGAAAATAATAGAGTTGCCAAGTGAGAGGTAAATCTGGGACTGATCTTTAGTCATCGGCATGAGCTTTGTGAAATAAGAGGCTGAAAGAGATGCTGACTCGCTAGTTTTAGATCAAAAGTCACAACAAATACACATGTGTATTGTGTGCATTTGTCTATATTTATCTCTGTGGGATAAGACTCTGAAACTGGGGGGTGCCAAATACCAAGTCTTACATAATGTTACTTGAATCATTTAAAGCTCATGTGAACAGAGTTGAGTGATAATTCTCTGTGGGTTTGTCACTATTAGCAACTTCTTCACATTCCAGATATATACTTGATCAACAAAATATTAGTTTAGTGCAGCTTTAACTTTAGTCAGAACTTACATATTATTCCAGCTGAATATGGATTTTGTGGGACTATTTGTATGTTGTATGTGTTGTTGTTGAATGTATTTGGTTTGGTTCCCCATGGCTGGATGGAGAAAAAGGGGTTCTTACCCTGAGTGTGCTGGATGTTGAGCTGGTTGATCTGCTCAGTGAACTCATTCTCCTCAATGGTCTCAGTGCGAGGAACAGAAAGAGAGAAACGTCTTTTAAAGTTCTTCATCTTGTTCATGGTGCTGATGAGCAGAGTCTGGGTGAAGAAGGAGACACACAAATAGAGAGAGAGAGAGAGAGATCCAATAAGAAGTATACAACCAATCCTCCAACCCACACAGTACATGCATCAACACATTCTGATGCTCTTCAAAAGGTCAAGGTGCAACATTTGTTACATGTATCTATGTAATACAGACACAAACTCTGAATGATCAAAAGATCAAAAGCTGATCTGAACAGTAAAATGTACAGAACATAGAGTACACCATAAATCAAAGAAACTGAAGTATAAACACTCTCCGGTGTACTGCCTACATGAGTCGAGCTGCAGAGCGTGATGTGCAGCTGTAATGGAGCTTTATGTGCAGCTTGACCAAAGACAGTCTTCTGTGTCATCTGATAATGAGGCAGAAAACAGCAGGAAAGCATCTGATCAATATATGCTCTCCCTCAGTAGGTTACATAACCATGGCCAGCCCTACTAATTAGTTCTCAATCTCCTGCAATCTTTTTTTTCTCCACTCCAACTTTTTGTTCTCATCTTTTTCTCTGGTCTGTGTGCTGCTGTCTCTGCAGCACGCTGGTATCATGGGGTCTGCATGATTCCTTCACTGACACGGATTGGTGCATATGTGTGTGTTTCTGCTCATTGTTGTGAAAAGCCAAGGGATGTGTATGGCGGGTTCAATGACAGAAGATCCTAGTGTTATTTTTAAGTCTTAATAACCCATCAGGGTACGTCTGAACAATCAGGGTATTATCAGATGACCCCGTTTGCTGCAGTACCAGCACAGTATTCAGACGGCTGCCTGAATCCAATCAGGAACTTGTCATATACACATTGGCACAGAAATGTGCACAAACGTCATCAAGAAACACACAAAATGCTCTAAATACAACAGTTGAGTAATGGGATTTTAAAAGACAGTTAAAACAATATATGGCTTGTTGAGCAATGTCATTATGAGATGTGAGTGCACATGGGGTGTAGAACATGATCAGTATAATGTATTATATTATTTTAGTGCCTTAATCGGTGGAAAATGTTCAGTGTTCAATGACAATGTTCAATTTCACAAGTAGAAAGGAAACCTCCGGTTAGTCGAATTAATGTGTTCCACAAAGCTGAGTGGTTCTTGACTATTTTAGGGACTCATTTGTAAAGAATTCTGTGCAAATCATGGTTGACCAAGGTCAAGCACATCAAACCACTCAGCTCGTGTCACTCCAGCAGAAATAATTCAACAATTTCAAGGATATTTCAGCAAGGTCAGCAACAAAAGAAAAATAGAATTATGTTTAATCCCACAGTTGACAGGAGCATCAAAGACAGGCTCGAGCTCTTTCTTTGATTGACAGCGTCTTCACTGCGCTATATTTTCAAGAGGTTACTGTGGTCTCTAAAAACACTTTCCCTTCTCACTGCTCACTTCACAACATTACTACCAAGCCATAAATTATCAGCCATGTTTTCCTCTTTTTTTTTTTTTTTTTTTGTCATTTGGTGCCACTGGTCAGCAGGTGTCTCTGACTGTTACCATGGATACATGGTTCTTAGTTCAGAGTTAGCCTGAGGGTTTAGTGGCTAACTTTTTAAGCTTAGAAATACATTAATATCTTTGTGAAAACGGGCCTTAGGTCAAATGCATCAATTTTGCAGCCTCTTTTTATAATCTTGTGTGGATGATTTAATAATGCTTATTAAAGCTTTAATTGACAGTCTGATATGAGTTAAGTAAATTGCATTGACTAATCTAATTTGTGACATCCATGTGAGGTTTTGTGCTCAGCTGGCAGATATCTAGTGTCTGCTAGGTGTATTTCAAGTTAAAGAACAGCATTTTCATATATGATGACGTGTGCTCTTGTATAATAGATGAAGAGCTAATGTTAATTTTACTCAGGTGAGGAGGCTTCTGTGCAGTCATGGTTTCTATCATGTTGCGTTATATATAAATACTAAAAGCGGCATGCAGATACATTTGTATAAGTGGAAGATCTGTATAAGGCAACTCAACAAAGCACACATGCAAACTTGTTTCCTCTCTCATTATTTCTTCATTTCTGTAAAGGCTACAGCGTCTGGCTGCTCCTCTGATCACACAAAAGAAGTCAATGAATGTCACAGAGAGACTCAAACACGGGCCCTGACAAAGTCTGGATAAAAAACAGGATTGCTTACTAAATTATTGTTTTCATGGCCTTGGCCTGAAACTAGAAATAAGACAGCAGTTTGGTTTGCAGTATGCTCGAAGCAGCAGCCATTCAGCTCTGGTTTAGCTGACAAATATTGTGGCATTTTTATACCTAAAGGACTTTAACATTTTATGACAGCAGCTTCCCTGGGGAGTTTGTGCGTGGATCCCCGATTTGTTTATCTCATGTACAAGGACACACATGGACGCGATACACTGTCCAACCAAGAGTGCACACTATTCCATTGATGAACAGATGGTGGTAAGGCGCCAAAATATGCTGCAATGCACCAGCAAAGGAGAGGAGGTAGTAAACATTGATGTATTAAACCATGCTGGATTTAAAATATCCTGCAAATGTTTTATGAGGAAGGAAATTCACTAGACACATTTGTTTGAGGATATACGCGGTTTTGGTTAGTAACACTGAACAGAACTTTTGTTTGTTTACAAGAAGACTGTGCCTTTAATATATTTTATTACAAAATCTATTTTTGTTATTGTCACAAACACACTTGGTTTAAGTGGAAAAACAACTAAAAAAGAAGCACACTGTGAAAAATTAAGACTCCAAAATAATTATGCACTCTCATGTCTGGAGCCCAAAGATATATATATTTGAATAAAGGTGTAAGATGTGCACAGAGGCCTGGGAATTAAGAGAAAATAATGAAGGCATTCTCCAGAACCAGAGAAGTGTGGGCGGCAGCCATAAATTGAACAGCCAGCAGTGCAGCAGAAGAAGAAGCAGCTCAAAAGGTGACGGTGGAAGCAAATTATCCCCAGATCAGTGCAGAGAAAAGGAGGATTACATTTTGGAAAAGGAGAAGCCTTTAGAAATCAATGAAAAAGAGCTCATGTGACTCTTCGGTGAAGAGGGAAACACCATCTTGGTAGCACAAAAGATGTAACAGCACTGCTAAAAGCAGGAATCACAACCTTTTAAATGGTGTCCATAACACACAATCATGTTCGATGAGCAGCTGAAGCATGACAAAGACCTCAGTGGGCTCATTGTCATCCATGATGACAGTAACATTAATTTCAAACTTGCACAATATCTCAACATATCTCTATGGATCTTCTGACAGTCATATTATATGATAAAACTGGCTAGAATGAACATAAAAACCTGAAAATCAATGGACAGTTATTGTTAACTGGCAAACACGATATCAGTTTTGGAAACTTAAATAATGAAAAGCGATCAGACATAAAGCAGATTAAAGGGTTAAGAATGGAGGAGGAAAGAGGCTTACTCTGTGGAGCGAAATCAATGCCACTCAGCTGGCTAAAATCCTGGTGTGTTTGTGGTCGTGGCTGATGTTTTCCCCCCTGAGAATGTGTGAGGAAGCCCATGTGAAGGCAGACTTCCCTGGTGTCTCAGCAGGGTAGAGCTATATAGTAAAGGATTACCTCCAGTGTACTTCATACAGGAGTTCAAATGAACAAAAGTACCCTGTAGTTGACACTGCGCTCTAAAACCGAAGTGTAAAGCAGTACAAAACAACAGTACAAAGACCTCTTTGTGTCACAAGCTGAGTAACAGTGCTGGGTTCTTTTTAGTTCTATGGTTTGTTGTGATCTCTCTGTGGAAAGAGACAGTGTTTATTGTCACGATGTGGATGGAAAATGACCTTCTGCTCCAGCATCTTTCCACTGACGCTGTAATGTATTTTATCTTCAGTGCTGTCAAATAAGTGTTATTACATCAGAGATTATTTCTATTTCATTGGCACTTGTAGCTGGCATTGCCACACCATACTGTTACTATCTTTTGTGACTTGATCATCCTCATCCTGGAAAACATTTTACACAAGCCAATAAATACATACAGATCATCATTTTGTGAATAAAATTTGTAAAGAAGAAAAGGTGTCCAGAGGATACAGAGGTTTGGTTAACTTTGAATGAGTTGGAAGTAATCTAAAGATGTATGATGTGTTGTAGATGTTGTCTTGAGTGTGTGATTGTTGAGTATTTGTCAATTCGACAGTTTTTGTCCGACAGGCTCACTGGAAGTTCCACATCCACAGGATGGGTAATCTCTATAAACAGATATCTGTATATAAATGCAGAATCTGTAGGCGAGGGACCAAGATTTTGGCATCGGAAGCATCCTGGTTTCCATTTGTAGTCCAAATAGTATTGACCAGTCATGTTTGAGTGGGCTTTGGTTGCAACAGTCCAAGTGGAGATCAAAAGAGGTGGAACACATTGGCTGAAATGCAGAAATCTCTAGAACCATCGGCTCATCTGAATTAACTAAACACCTGATACTTTGAGGAATTAGCTGACAGACTCTACGGACACCATTGGTTGTGGTTTGTGATCATTTGACCCTGCAGTTTACTTATTCATTGTCCAAGTGAACTACCGAGCCATGGCCATGTGGAATGCTACAGTACAAGCGAAGGTCAGGGATTCAAAAAGTACAAACTAGCAATTCTATTATCTGCTCCATATGTAGAACTACATTGGATTTGGCACAAAATGCAGAAAATCCACGTTCATAAAACACCTACAGTATATTTACCTTATTGCTATTTTTGTCCAAAGTAAGGAATAATGTCTTTGTTTGGAATAAACCAAAAAGAAACGGTGGTTAAGAAAGCCAACCGTGGCTGAACTCACACAGAAAAAAGCTCATACAGAAACCTTAAAGGACGACTCTATTGATTTTATGGGTGTTGAGTACTACTGCATATGTGAAAAACCTGTATAAAACCTGTTTGTCTCCAGAGGGAGCTGTGTGAAGTCTGAAAAATGACCTCAGAGATTTCACAAAATACAACAACCAAAGTGATGGTTGGACTAAGCAACTGACTGACTGAACAGCATTTCCATCTTGAGTCATCTCTAGTAGCGTGGCTACAACTCTGTACTGATGTGGACCTGAAAGTACCACCAGTAC
Organism: Sciaenops ocellatus; assembly: GCA_033000465.1. Classification (NCBI taxonomy): domain Eukaryota; kingdom Metazoa; phylum Chordata; class Actinopteri; family Sciaenidae; genus Sciaenops; species Sciaenops ocellatus. The sequence goes on along the minus strand of CP136884.1, from coordinate 7,414,607 downwards.
CACACGTTCATAATGTACAGACATACAGACAGTAACATGAAACAGTTACAATGCTGTATGTGGTGAAGTTTAGGAGTCTTTAGGAGGCTTTCTTGTCTTGCAGGACTTAGATCATGATTGATTCTTTGTAAATAATATTATAAAGCATGTGGTCTAGACCTGCTCTATATGGAGAGCTTGAGAGCTTCTGTTCTGATTTGGCTTTCCTTTCAGCCTTGGATGAGTGCAGTAAAATCTCACGGTTTATATGCATATCTAAAATAACTTTGTTCCTAAATATTTGTCAGACATCACTGAAAAATGACTCAAAATGTAGCAACTTTCAGTGCTAACATTGTTTCCTGTTTACAGTTCAGACCAATGTCATGGCCAAGAGTGCAGAATCTAGTCCACACTGAATCCATGAAACCATTTTCTTGGTAACAATGTAGATCATCCCATCTGTACACACAAACCTGTAAATCATTAACATGGCCTTCCCTTAAAACACATTGTTTGTGTTTAGACAGCCACAAATGTAGATTCAACTTGTTTGGCTGTGTATCACCCAGGAGAAGGACTGCACTCCAAATCTCTTTTTACACAGTTCACTCCCTCTTGTTCCCACTCGTCTGCTCTTCTCTCCTCCTCTGTCATCTGTTGCTCTGGCCGGCTGTTTGAAATAGAATCTAAAGTGTTTGCTTTTCTAAACAGGACACAGAGAGATGCAGCGACCTCAACTCTGATTGGGAGCCTCTCTTTATTCACTCTCTCTCATTTGCCCTCTTGAACAATTTAATTGCATGGGTCGTGAGTGAGAAAATTCCTGATTGCGATGAACACTGTGTGTGTGTGTGTGTGTCTAAAACTGGCAGTGTGTTTCATGTATCTTGTGGACAACAGTCTCCTCTGTTTGCAGAAGGTTAAAAAAAAAATGAGGGTCTGGATGCTTGCAGCCAATCAAGAGTATGTGGCATCACTCTCACAGCTACTCTATCAAAGGGAGGAAGTTGGTCTTAGGTTGTGTGACACAGTCTGTCTACACACACACACACACACACACTCAATCTCACAAGTGCATCTGCTCCTAGTGAGGTGCCAACAAATCTCAGTTTGCCCATAGCTGGGATTCTCCCCGGGCACAAACACTCTTCATGTCACTGCAACGCTCTCGCTCCTCTTTTTTTTAATCCTTCTTCCTCTTTGATCTCTGTTGTCTTTCTCAGCTGTTCTCCGTCTCTCGTGCGTCACCATGAGGGTTTATAATTTTTCTGTTTGTGGTGTCACAAATTTGGATGTAACTTTTATTTCTTTTCTCATAAATTTCGGAGGACAACGCTCCAAACTGCAGTCAGTCAACAGTAAGGCAATCATAAGCCAGTCTCAGTAATATTACAGCTGGAAGCCCAAAGTCATTTCATGTGTTTACTGAAATCGAACAGACTCGCAGCACCGAATGACTCGACTGTGGACAAGGTTACTGAGTGCAACAGGGCTGTAGATCATGAGATTGTCAAGAAATCATCTTAAAACAAATGCAAAAATATGCCTGGAAGAGGTTCAAACAAACAACTTTTGACCTGCCTGCGGGCAGTGCTGTAGCTGCTGTAGAACTTGGGACACTTAGGTCATGTCCTCTGTATAAAATGGCTGAATTTGAGGCTTTTAAAAAGACTGTCATCACATGAAAAATGACAGCCTTTGTTATCTGTTCAAAGGCCTAAAGTCTATGTTTAGACAAACTGACAAGGACCTCTCCTCTAAATGAACAGTTCTTGTTGAAATGTCTGTCAAATGAGAAAATGGGTTGTTTTGGAAGACATATTCTAGTCTGGAGGCCTCGGAGTTACACATTTTGGGGTTTTCAACACCAATTCCAGTAAGTTCCGGTTTTACTCACTATATTTTTTAGCCAACAAAATGAGTACTTTTTTACTATAATTTTATTCCAGGCAGTGTGAAAAACTCATGCAGTAAAATAATATTCACAGAAAATATAAGTCAAACCATACGATTGAACACAAATTTTTAGGTCTACAGCTTTTTATGTTTGGGCACAATGTCAATTATTCCCAGAATTTTGGCAGCGGTTCTGGCTGGCATCTCATATTGTTAGCCTGAATTTTTTTGGGCTGCATATAGTGTCAATATACAGGTATACAAATATAGATAAGATGTAGATAAAGAGTTATTTCATAATAATTATTTGTACCATCAACTCCTGTCTTCCAAAACCAGGCCTCTTTTGAGGAGCCGTAGGTGCCGTAGTTGATGGTGCAACACTAGCCAGCTAATATGATAATTTTGAACTCAAAGGCCAGCGCTGTCAAGACGGTTTCCTTATTGGTCAAAAGTGTGAATAAATGTTAAATTAAAGTTCACCAAAGCGGACACAAAAGATTTGTGCAGATTCACCATTTCTAATGCTGGTGTGACCGAGCTTTCGTAGCACCAATGTGTCTGACTTCTAAAGGCTGGGTTGTTTCAGTTTAGTCAGACTGAATGAAATTATTTGTCAATGGATTATTTCCCTGCCTTATCATGCTGCTGCATGTGTATAAAAAGTTAACATGGCCAGGAAACTGAAACTTCTCCAAGAGAGATCTGGCTACGGAAATGTCTCTAATCCCCTACGGGATGACAGAAACCATGTTTCTTATTTACAACATGGAAGAAATCAGAATATAGCAAAAACACAGTTACTTAAAGGTCATGAGTGTAAGATTTAGTAATATTTATTAGCAGAATATGGCAGAATCCAAATATATTAAAATATAAAATATTATTAATCATGAGCTAGGATAGGCTCCCCTCCCGCCCCCTGCGACCCTAGTGACGATAAGCGGTTACAGATAATGTATGTATGTATTAATCATAAGTATGTTATCATTTGTGTATAATCACTCCTCTTCACATTTCTACAGTAACCCAGAGTGGACAAACACTAGCTCTAGATAGGACCTTTCACATTTTTTCACTTTTTTCATGAGTTTCGTGTAGTTTTCCAACATGCCTGGAAAGGGTATTGCATTTAAGTCTGCTTCAGTCTGCAACTTCACCACTAAATGCAACTAAATCCTACACACTGGAGCTTTAACACACAGATTAACTTGTAGAGCTGTTGCAGTGGGAGGAACATGAGCTGCCCAATGCAAACAAAACATTGTCCTCTTGGCCAGTGACCAAATCCACTGGAGCAGTGGCTGTTGGCTCTTGGGGGTTGAGGAGGAGCTTGATTCAGCAAAAAGCGATGCCAGTGGTCAAGTGACCAATGTCAGCTCCGGTTAAATTAATATACACAACTCCCCTCATGTGTACTGATTTAGAATGGTGCTAGCTGATGGAAAATATGTGGGGCATGTTTAGATGGGCTTCATAGTTTTATACAGGTCAGTGGGCACAGACATCAGAAAATATGACACACATTCAACAGTCTTTCCATATACAGTATAAGTCACAGTACAGTACAGGCATGATGATGCACAACTGTGACTCATGCTTTGTGCACAAGCTCAGAAAAACCTTAAGGCAAATATGCTTTTCTGGGGTTTGACCATTAGCCAGGTAACAGTGAGGCCACAGCTTCTTCCAACCACTGTGTTTGTCCAGTGAAACCTTGCATGGCAGCTTCCTGTTCCTGACAGCCGCCCAGGGCTGCCAAGACAAGCTGTGATCTCTGAGAGGGTCAAGATAGACGGGGCGACAACAGAGATTCAGAAACTAAATGATTACTTGATTTGCAGAGCGAGTGTGTGCAGCTGCTATTTCCAGATGCAACATTCAAGAGAAGAAGGAGGAAACAGAGCAAGAACAGAAAAGAAAACACACACGCCATTGAAATGTGAAATGATTCCTTATCATCTAAGAACAGTATGCTGCTGATAAAATCCCATTAATAGTAATAACCTTTAGCCACTTATGTTTGGTGATACAAAGGAATTTTAACAACACTAACAAAAGTCCTGCACAGCAGCTGATTATTATGACCTAGCTTCACAGTTTCACAAACTAGAGAGTAACAGTTTCACATCGAAATATTTTGTGCCTACGCAGAAATAGGAGTTAATACATCTAAATGATTAATGAAATTATCATTATAAGCATATTGGCTTGAAAACAAAGCTTCATATACGAAACAAAGAAGAGCGTCTTCAAACTGAGAACACAAACAGTTCTTTATATGTCAAGCCACATGTGAGTGTGTGAGTGTATGTGTTTGTATGAGAAAGAGAGAAAAACAGAGAAATACAGAGAAGCACACGTCTATGTCATCTATGTACGTGTGTGATGGGTCATATGCTCTAAAACTGACCTTGAGCCTTAGGTTACATTACTCTCTGCTCCAGTGGTTCATATGGACTGAAAATACAGCTTTGCTTGTACAACTGTGTGCACAAAAACACACATGCGTGCACATACACACACACTTTCCCTAAAGGAGATGAATGGTGGCAGTGCTGCTTCACAGAAAACGAGTGGTAAGAGAGAATCATTGTTAAACAGCTGGTGTGTTTAGTCTTTAATGCAGCTAATCCAATTTTAGCTGCCATTATCCAGCCACAGTTACAACAATGAAACACATAATGGAGATAATACAAGTCTTTGTACCAGTGAAGTGTTTCATTAAATCCTTTGCAAAATGGGAACTTGACCTGAATTCATACAGTATTTTCACGTTATGTCAGCAGGTGAACTGTTGAGCTCGACCTGCTGTTTTTTTTTGGGGTAACTGAAATAAAGTCACATAGCTGTTTGAGTTTGAGGGCGCAAGGCTGAATTTAGGTCCACCCCGGGTCATACAACAATTCTAGTTTGGGAAAGTAAAACTGTTACGCAAAAGAAGCTAAAAGGGTCTGTAGAGCTGAGGGAAACTGTGGCGCTTGGTTATCATTTTTAGTGAGCCACTACAAGTAACATCTTTTACATGGTCATTTGTAATGTCATCTACTACAGTCATCTGGAAGCCATTATTTGTCTCCATTAGACAAGAAAGGTCATAAAGGGTAAACAACCATGAAGGATGAGCATCAGCTGAGTTTGTGAATGATCATATCTGTGTTTGGTCCATAACACACAGAGCACAGTCAGATCACAGTCAGATTATATTTTCATAAATTCCAAACAAAGACTCTCCTCTAAACAGTGAGATTTATTGCTTTTAACATTGTCAGACGAAATAGGAAGTTGAGATAGACTAAAGCCTGTTTTGAGGTCCTCCTCATTACTTCATACAGGCTGCTGTGAACACTAGTTGAACCCTGAATACTATTCTTAAAAGGGCATGCTAGAGAGACTTGGCTTAAGCCCTGTCTGAGACAAATGTGATTGGTTTAAGAGATAGAAGAAACCCAGAGGGCTTTCTACCCCCCTGGGCCACAGTGATAATCAATTCTGCCAGACATTTCTGGAGTGTTCTGGAGAAAAAGTTAAGCCGAGACAGACAGTAATCAAACCTTAGGCTTGAGCCCATGTTCCTCTAACAAATTATCCAGCACACTCTTGCCTGACATCTTTATGTTTTTATGCTACACAAAGCATGTAGTTAGAAATAAATGTCACAGTTGCCTCTTCTTCTCTTTGTACCCAAGCTGAAGCTGTAATAAAGATGACCTTTTGTTTCCTCCCATCCCATCTTTCCTTGGAGTTGGGCCTCACTAGACAACAATCAATTGCCTTATTTGCTCAGTTATATGGCCATACATCACACTCCCCATTCCTCTATTTGACATAACTATGTTTTTCTCCACTTGTTTATCTCTCTATGTTCTTCCCTCCTCATCCAACAAACATCTCCTTAGAATTTTGCACAGAATAGTTAGAAGAGCTAACAATAAAACTATCACTAGCAGCAAAATTGACAACAGTGTTGACAGCAACAATAAATCCCTCTGTCTGTATCTCTGGGTCTGTCTACACGTCACCCCCTGCCCCCATGTGAACAGTAGGCCCACTGTGTCCAGTGGCTGCGGGTGAATAACAACAGTGCGGTGGGGTCAACATCAGACTGGCCTTTTGTATCACAGGCCACCACGGTTTGTGCAACACGCCACACATGCTGTGGTGGTTGTTTTTTTTAGATATTCACAAACTTTTATATAGATGTATTTAGCAAATAATTGTGCCACGTATTTCATGTAAAATAATTCATTCTAATCATCCATCCATGCATCTGTTTCCTGCTAATGATCCATTCCAGACCTACATGAAAATGACACTACATGAAAAGATGTAAGGGTTCAAGGTGTGTTGCTTCAGATACTGGTGAGATAATGAAAACCATCTTTGTCACAATGATCTTGAGATCAACAGTATAATTATGGCCTTCACATGACAAAATAATCTACCAGGAATGTGTACTGAACACACTGTATGTGATTGGCCAATGCAGCGCAGTGCTGGATGATGTCTCATTACATTCCAGCTAAAGCTGAGCCACGTTTTTGCTACACAACCCTGCGATTCTTTTGCCAGATCCCATTGCATTAAGGCAGTAGCTTCAGATGAATGATTACAGGTTTGTGAATGATGAATTATAGGTGTTTTTTCACACAATATTGTTGTCTGTCTACATAAAGTTGAGTTGAGATAGAACTTCAGCAAGGTAGCCAACAAATCCTTCTCTTTAACCATGACCTCCAGCTCTTCCAATATAATCCCTGCAGCATATTCTTGGTATGAGTTGGAGGGGTTGCCTCCTAGTTGGATGCAGTTGGAATATTTAAGCATGGAGGCATCTAAGAAACATCCCAATCAGATGTTCTCTACCTAAGCTGGCTGAACTCGATGTACAAGCTCCTCACCAAAGAAAATGAATTTTGGCCACTTGCATTGGCAGCTTTGTTCTTTTAGTTACAACCTAAAGCTCATGACCATTGATGAGGGTTGGATAGAAACCAACAAGGGTCCCTGTTCACCATGACAATCCATTATAGTGACTGCATGACTGCTGACGCAAACCAGTCCTCAGGCTCCATCTTTCCAAGACCCTAAGATACTTGAACGCCTTCACTTGCAACATTAAGACACTCCCAACACAAAGGCAGCAGTTGGTGAAGCCAGCAGAACTGCAACATCTGCAAAAAGCAGACATAAGCCAAAGTATCAAAGTAGTAAGTATCCAAGTATCAAAAGTAATTCAGAAATGAGATTTCACATAAGGCATCAAGACATCCATGACCACCACTGTCTGTGGCTACTAAACTGGACACTCTCCAAACATTAGCTTTACCGGTGGATTCTGTCAGTGAAAATTGGAAACAGAAATAGTGACAAGGAAAAACGGTGGCACAGCTCAAATCACAGACTGTTACATAAAAATGGCTTGTAGTAACAACCTCACACACAAGCGCCCTAACAAGATATCCTGGGGAACATAGTCATAAACCTGCATGTCCACAAAGCACATATAAACTGACAGAAGTACGAGTCAAGATGAGTCAGGATGTAGAAGGTGAGATATGTTACCACGTGATGTGACGCACGACTCAAATTAAGAATGTCTCTGCTGATGATTTAGATACGCTCTAAAAAAGAGGAGAGAATAAAAGGACTGAGAAGAGGAAGTGTCAGGAGATAAAAACAAGTGGGGGGGATTTTTTAATTTATTTATTTGGAGATCAGACACAGACGGTTATCATCCTCAGACAGGGACAGTTGAAATGATGTCTGTTTGTTGTGACTAGAAGCATGAAATTACCACAGACCTCTACGTCTGCGGTCTCCGGGCTAATCCAGAAATAGGCAAAGACGCTGATTGTCTGTGGAGCTGAGGCAGGCTGGATGAATAACTTTACCTGGATAGCTCTGGTCTGACCGGTCTGTTTGCCCACCGTAGCATGATGTTGGGCTGCACCTCATCACCTTAAAAGTGATTCAGGGACATATCTAGTGAGCATAAGAGGCATTTATTGATGTAGACGTATTGGTTAATCTTAACACCCTTAATGTGTTCCAAACTCATATAGTACTATTTTCTTATTTAAAAATCAATTACTTATTAATTATTTGACCATTATCAGACAAAACAAAGATAAAATAGTTTTCACCTTAATGTCAGAAATGTCCTTGAATACTCATGACCTTTGATTATTGTGATGCTTTGGTTGTTAGGACTTTCCGCTGGGGTTTTGTCTTATGGTCCTGATTCTGACAGGATCAGCTCTGTGACTCACAGCTTACCTCAGACCACTCGTACACAACACATTATACATTTCCCAGGGTGGCTTCTTCTTGTCAGTGCCAGCCAGCTTCTAATAAGCTATCACTGCTGCAGCACTAGACTAGCAACCTGGGAGAAAAAAGGCCTGCAATTATGTAAAGCGCCTAAACACACAGCTGAGCACGACAGTTAAAAGTGAACACACTGGCTGACCTCCTGCCCAGAGAAGCAAATCCTGGACTGTCACAACATTTGCGTTGCTCCGGTGTTCGCTGAAAACAACATAACTCTATATAAAGCATTGGCAGCCTCAGATGGGGTGGATAATTTTAAATGAGCTGGATCGCTCAGCTGTGAATTCACCGCCCGCCCACCTGTGAAGAGCTTTTGAAGTGTACTGGGCGTGAGTGAGGAAAGCATGCCCAGCAGCACTTTTAGGTCCTTTAGGCCTTTTTTTAGTAATTTAATGCAACCCTGGCAGCAGCGGTGGCACATGATTTAGTCTGTGGCTGCTACTCGTGCACACAAAGAGAGCATCAGGTTCATGTTCTGTTGCTGACATTTAAACAATTTAATGTACCAATGGGGATTCCTTATGATAATCTAAAAATCTGAAAGCCAGTAAGAGGATCTTGAGCTAATATAACTTTGCTAGCATGCAAAGAAGACTGAGGAGTGTGTTGTTTTGGGTGAGTTGTGTGCATCACTGGCAGCTGCACTGGTTACTATGACTGTGTACTGTACTCTCTCTTGCTTAACTGTGGGTTTATCCCAGTTTATTCAACTGCACCCTGACCTATTGAGAAGTACTGTCCAATAACAATAGAGCAATAATGTGGTGATATAGCCAGTGTGCATGTTTTTTGCAGTTTAAACAGTAGAGAATGGAACAAGAACATATTGGGAACACAGTGTTCCTTCGTACAACTGGCAATTTGGCATGTTGGCATTTCAAAATGGCAACAATAAGAGGAAAACTGCTTCTGTAGCATTAGTAACCTGCAAATAGCACACTCATGTTTTCCCACACAGCCAGTGTTCACACAAAAACACGGATTATGGAGATGATGGATTTATTTTCACAAAAGATACTTGCTTGCTGAAGCATTTAGCCTTTCATCACAGTAGCCAGCGGTCTTGGTGCTATGTGAAAGGCAAACTGCCTTCCATTTGGTGTGTTTGTTCATCTGTGAGTGGTGTTTAGTGCTGGTGCCACGGCTGTTGTTGAATATGGAAGGGTCTATCTTCACATTATCATGGCCGAGTGAGCCTGGGGGCTGAGTGATGAATCTGGGACTCAATAATAAACTCCTTATGTAAACATTACTATTGTGCCTCGGCTGCAGCGTGTTAAGGCAAACGGTTGTTACTATGGGTTCAAAATTATAGTAACAACCGTTCTCAGAGAGACAAGGCTGACTGTTTGAGATGTAACTCTTCTATTAACATTTGAGGCAAGTATGAGCTCTGCTAGTATTTAGTATGACCTATTTGAGAATCAAAAAGACACACCTGGCTGTGCCAGATGGTTTGTTACACAGAAACATTTAGAAAGTCAGAAATTGTTTGGGGGAAAGGTGATTGGATGAATCATCTGTCTATCACAGTCTATCATAGGCGAACTCAGAAACAGAGCGAAAGCATCTTTTCCATCCAGAAAAGACTTCAGTGCAGTTATTTTTTCTCCATCAGGGAAGAAAATATTCTCCACTTCTGATATAACTGATGTTAGCAGCAACTATGCTAGCCGCTTTAGCAGCCAACATTGTTGTTTTTTTTACCAAACATTCTTATGGAAACTGCTCAGTGATGCATGGAGCCAAAAAAAAGTTTGATTTCCTGACATAAAATTATCCAGATCTTCCACATACGCTTCTGCATGTTGCCTTTAGAGGAAGCACACTAGAGACTTCTGCAGACTGAGTCACTGACTTCCAATTTAGCCCTCCACTAACTTGATTGGGACAAAATGATTTAATTGAGGCTTTACAAATCTTATCGGCCCAAATGAATTCTAGTAATGAAACCAAGGCATTTTGCAAGGGTTGTGATGTAAAAAAAAAAGTACAGCCTCTTCTTTTACAATGTAAACCCATAGGAAAAGTCTTTTTGTGATGGATGCCATTTCTGTCATTACCCGGTTGGCCGCTATGTGAAATTGGCTTCAAAGCCCGGCATACTTCCTACTTCCTGGGGGTTTGATTCTCACATGCATCCTTACACACATTTAGTGTTAAACCATGCCCGTAGGTCATGCTATAGCTGCCGGTAGCGCCTCAGCCACCATGCTGAACAACTATTCAGACACAAGCGTGCAGCCTGGGATGACGAGTCCTGCTGCCTCCCAAGTTTAGCAAAGACAGACAGAATAATTAAACTAATGAATAAAAGGACCCCAACAATGAAATGCTAGATAGATAATGTGTATCCATAATGTTCTGTACTTCACTTGAAACACTGTGACTTGTTTATTACAGATTACTGGTGGCCTGTGAATGTAGTATTATGTCACTAACCACTCGAGTAATTTTGAAACTACAAAATCTCTACTTATCTAATTTCATTTGACTTTTAAATTTTGCTTTCACACATTTAACCAATTCTACATTTGCCTCCACGTGTTTTAGCATTGCACACATGCAAAAACTGTGAAAACCTTCCCAAATCCAACAAAAAGCAGGACAGAGCTGCTAATGTTAGCCTAAACTCTGATGGAGGTGCAGCCAAGACTGCCTCCCCTGCAGTAAATGTGTTGCTCTTAAATGGGAATTTCTGGTGCAACCTATATGATATGGTAACACTATATTACTTATGTAGGCAGTAAGCTAGTTAGCAAGACACGCTAACATTAACTGCTTATGAGAGAGCAGATAAAACACACTGTTTAATCCCTTACTTATCCCTTTTGACTATGGAATTGCTTCAACGTGTTGAGAAAACTAAAGCTTGACTGAGATGCCATGCCTCATTACAGTGTGCAATGATTGGACAATTGGTGTTTGGGGGAGGGGTTTATGATTAGATAAAGTATTGTATCTGCCTGTGTAATTCTAAAATGTCATACCTGCATCAAAATGAAACTTTACTATTAAAAAAAGCTGTATGCTGTATCATGAAATGGAAAAACAATTTCATCAATAAAGCATTTAAAAAAAAAATCTAAAATGTAATTATGACAATGTCTTGACACATTATTTCAGACTGTTCAACATTTCAGTGCGAGTCTTTTAACAGTGCAACTTCTCACTGATATGTTATTTTTGTAACTCTGCATGATTCAACACATGACAACAATATGGAAAAGAGTAGCAGTTGTGCACGTACACACACACACACACACACACACACACACACACTCACACACACACCAGACACTTAATTGCACCCACAGGCTCTTATACTGTAGGTAAACAGTGCTGTGTGTACAGTGGCTGTGTGGATAGACTTCAGTATATTTGAGTGGCCTTTCTTACTACTGTTGCAGTGTTAGTTTACATGTGAGCACTAATGCATGAGCTTCATCAGAGAGGAGAGAGGTGGTTGAGTGAGTGAGTGGGTTGGTGGGTGGCTGCGGGGGTTTCAGATGTCCTAAGATGTTCTTATTGCAGTGGTGGGAGCAACAGTTATTTCAAACTTTTCAAATTAGGGCTAAAGAAGAGGCAGCAGGCATTATGTAATAATGTTATAAGGAAAACCTGTTAACTACAGCACTGTGATTCCAATTCGATACTAGCACTGTCAATATGATCAAAAGGTTTGTTAAAAGACAACACAGTGATACGTTTTACATTAGTTTGATATTCTGTACTGCAGTATAACCTCTGAATTTAATTACATACACAACAACATTAAAGTCAATCTCATGATCAGCATCAGAGCCAAAATAGAGAAAGTAACCACTAATGTGGCCAATTAGGAGACCCCTGAAATCTCCAGTGAGATAATGAGGAATCCTGATAAAAATAATGAACAAATTACATCCTCAAAGCACAAAGTCAGCCTCAAATCAGCAACACATGTGTCTACCTCCCATGACCCTTGACCCTTGCTGTAAGGTTGACATGTCCTAATGAAGAATGTGAGTGGATGTGGCTGCAGCAGAGCTACTTACAGAAGAGCACAGGTCATCCACACACAGGAGGAGGGACAGCGTGAGGAAGGGATGGGGGAGGGCAAGGGGAGCAGACTCCTGCCTCTCCGGTCAGGTTTCCCTCGCCTTCCCAGGTGTCACTCACACAGAGCTAAATCCAAAAGATGCAGGCAGACCTATCACGGTGATGGACGGATGGGTCGGCAGGAAGACAGGGCAAATGGACCAACCTGTCCAGCAATCCCTCTGACAGCTCACCCTCTCACCCTCCCTCTGTCCTGTACACAGAGCAATGCGAGCTGCCTAACTGTCCAGATAACAGGAAAAACTAAATAGAGAGACAGAGATACAGTGGAGAGAGCTCAGGAGAGGAAAAACTGCTGCTCAGAGGGTTTTATAATGATCCTGCAGCTCCTCCCCCACCAATCTTTGACTTTGGCCCTCCCTCGTTGGTATGGTGACAGCCAATCACCACTTAGTATAGCACAAGCCTCCTCCTCTCCATCCTCCTCCTCCCCCTCCTCCTCCTCTACAGCAAGCCTCTGGTGTTGACAGGATTGTCACACACCAGCAAGAGCTAAGAAAGCACACGTGTGTTTGTGAATATAAAAAATTTAAAAAGTGTAAAGAGTGTGTGTGTGTGTGTGTGTGTGTGTTTATGTCTGCACCCATGTACTGTGCATGTGCATTTACGCTTTCAAGCATGTTTGTCAGTGTTGTGTGTGTATACGTTTATGTATGTGTATACTGTTCATGTGTGCAGCCTGCACACGTGTAACTAAGTGTGGATGAATGTGCATATCTGTGTGTGTATGTGTGAAAACGTGTACGCACATGTACTGCAGTGTGTGTAAGTGTCTGTATGTTTGTGTTTCCTTTATTAGCAGTAGAACATTTCTCCATCAGCTGTATATTTATACCTGATGTGATATGAATGTTCCTGTTAATCACTCCATTAGCACAATTCAAGTGCAAGAGTGTGACAGTTAAACAACAAATAGAGCAGCTGCTGATAGCATGAAATACATATAGATAAGTTGGAGTAGCAGTGTAATTCATGTCCTGCTCAACATTATGCTGAACAAAAGGTGCTGGAATCCAAATGCACTTAGAGGTGTTTTATCACACATAAATTGAGGCATGAGTATAACACACTTGAACTCTTTGTAACTCACACTTCTGGTGCGGCACACTTGTGAGGTCGACCTTACTCCTCCCAGACCAGACACTGTGTGATCTCCACCTCTGCTGACATCGCTGTCAACAGCACAGCAACTCAAAGCAGTAATTTTAGCACTGAACTGGGAACAGTTCATACTTTTGTTTTCACTGATAGTGTGACAGTCTCATCTTGCTTTGTTGGACTTTAGGACAATCTAACATTAAGGAAATATCTTGTGACTGTAAGCTACGGCTACAGCATCATGGTGAGCCTACAGACAGCTCATAATTTTTGACTATCATAACTTCACACAAGACCAAAACAAAATATCACTGAATGCAACATATGCTTTCTCAAAAGTAAAGGATGATGGATCACATCAAATTGTATCAGGCACCTAAAGAGTGAAAGCACACCTACACATGTGAGTCACCTGTACAGTTAGCAAACATAGTAGCTTGATACTAGCTTTTTAACGAAGGGAGGTTTGCAAGTATCTTGGAAAGATAACTGTGTGTTTTTGCTTGCCACAGTTGTTCTGATAGGCTGTTGTTTTTCATCTAGAGGAACAGGTGTCAGTGAGCACTGTTAGGTCACAAAAAGCTCTTTGGCTTGTTCGTGAGGCAAAATGCATAAGGAAAATACGAATATATTGAATAATCAGTAATACTGTTTTAGGTATCCTTTAGGCATGCTAGTAACTCCTGAAATGGCAAAGTCTAGAAAGTTTGCTTCAGATATTCAAGGTCCAGAGAGGACTTATCTCTAGCACCACCATTGCGTCAAAGTTTTCACCCATCTGGTGAACTATTGCAACATCTACTAGACAACAGGCACAAAATTTGGTATAGACATGGTGCCCAGTCCTACTGATGGTCATTCCATGACTCTCCACTACTTAATTTACTGAAATATACTCACATCCATGATTCCCAGAGGACAAATTGTTATAACTTTGATCCAGCTGGCGCCATAATCTGACCAAAATATAATTTTGTCCAATACTTTCATTTGTGACCTGCAGAACTAACGACCATCCCTTCAGTGCTACTTTGCAAATGCTAGCATACTAACACGCTAAACTAAAACAGTGTTCACGGTAAACATTCTGTCTGCTAAACATCATCACACACTGGCATTATCACTGTGAGTATTTTAGCATGCTGACGTGACCATTTAGCTCAAGTGCAACCTCACATAGATGCAGACCTTTAGGTTTGAAGAGGCTTCCATGTGTTTTGATCCATAAGTGGTCATATTGCTGAGCCCTAATAAGCTACTTTAAAAATAGTTTTCATTCCAAAAGAAATGAATACAACATTGGTGGCGGGACTCATTCACTGTTCATTCTTATGGAAGTTGCTCAGTGATGCATGAAGCCCAAAAAAGTTAAAGTTCCAGGTGTAAATGCTTCCCTATTATGGGGACTATAGAGCAAGCACATGAGAGGCCAAGCACAGCAGAGATGCTAACTTTTGGTTTAGTTCTCTATTAACTTGAGTGAAACAGTGTAAGCTTACGTGAAAAGTGTTTTTGGGCCCCTTTGTATCACATCATCAGACGCTGTTCTTATACAATTTGGCCACTATGTAAAATTGGCTTCTATACCTCTTGTTCTATACCTCCTATGCTCTTCATGGGGGCTTCGGCTGCACTGTTTTAAATAAAATCTAACAGTATGTGAATGATTCACATGGGCTCAATGGGGATCTAACCCGCAAACCTGTAATTGCTTTCTTTTTCAGACCTCTGTGTCACAAAGACATGCATACAAAACTTATTCATCGCCCCCTCCAGTGGAAAGTCATTTGGGCAGTAGTGAGTCAATAGCTATCACAGTCCATTTGCAGAAATTTCAAATAGATTGCCTTATGTAAAGTCGTGGCAGGTCACTGAGTGTGTGTTTGACATGGTGATTAATGGCAGCAGTAACATGAGAACTTGACCTATTATGCACACACACAAGCACTTACATGTGAGTTTACCTTTAACAGTGTATGTACATAAGTGTAACCTGAGGAAACAGGCAAATTGTGTTTGCAATACAGTTTATTTAAAGTGTAACTAAACCCTCAAACCCTAACCTATTTTTCAGCTGAAAAAAACAGATGTGGGTATTTAGGAATGTTGTTGATCGATTCAGGTCCAAATCTTGATAATTAAGTGCAAAGTATCTGAATTCCACATATTGTGCTATAAGCATGCATAACAACCTCCCTCTACTGGTTGAAACCTGGCTATTGCAACTGAATTTCACTATTGGCAGATCTGGAGGCAGGTGACCTATATAGTGGCAGCTTTTGTCACCAACCATACCCACTCCTGACTACAGTCTATGGCCTGCGATGTAGTCATACTGACCCCACCAGGCTTATGCACAAGAGACGCAGCCACTCTGAGTTGCTAGCTTAGCTAACATTTACCACACAGAAACGTTTACAAATGGCAGTGAAATGTGCTCAGAGTGACTGTCAAAGCTCCAGCAGACTGTCCATGTGTCAAACATGGACAGCTTGACAGCAGCTACTTGTGACTGTTAGCTCCGCCATGAGGCCATGTCGCCTAAAATAAATGTCCTCTGCAGTCCTCTGCTGCATTTTTTTTTAATTTGCAGCAGAGGAGCTAGCAGAAGCTGAGCTAGCAGAATTTGGGGGTTTAGTTACACTTTAAGTAATCAAGATGCCGTTCTGAACCCTCTGTACATTCTGTATAATACTCATATTACCAAAGGGACTGTTTTAGTGGTGAAACCAATGCTGTGCACTTTTCCACGGTCACTGAGTGAATGTTTCAGTTCTTCAAGAATGGTCATATTGAGCAGAACATACACCTGGAAGCAGGTGTATCTATTGCATGATATGACTTGAGTTGAATGCACATTATTTTGTACATAGCTATGTTACATTGGTAGAACTAGGAAGAACCAATAGGGACAGGCATAGCCACTTAGTTTAGGCTTTAAGTGCTGTGGGGTGTGGAATTGCTCTATACTATAGTACCCATCCATATATAATATACCCAATATATTAAATGAATAGAACAATGAACACTTAGAACAAATGGTGGAAACTAACTTTTAGTACATTTACATGACATTTCTGTGATTGACAGCTATAGATATTCAGCTGTATCTATCTGAGGGCCCCCTAAACTGATCAGATGATTTAATTGCTGTAAGTGTTAAGTGTTTAAGTCTGAAAGGGCTAACATTGACCAACATTTGATATATATATATATATTTAAAAGCCACATTTGCAAAGCCTTTCAATCAACCATCAGTCATCTCATGACCTGAGGGGACCTGAGCCACTAGTTTAAAACCACTGGGATTAACTACTGAACTGTACATGCAGTATTTAAAACTAGCTCCAGATTGACTGACTACAACAGTGAAATGTTAAAAATGAATGCATCAATATGAAGCTAATTATGGAGCTAGTGCATCCACTTTGGATGCTTTAAGTATAGTTGGTTGTTAGGACTTTTGTACTTTGACTTAAGCAGACGTTTGGATGCAGAGCTTGTGTTTCATTTGCAATAATAATAAAAAAAAGAATTCAAAATAATAACAAGAATTTGATCTCTTCAAGGTCTGTCTATGGGCTGTTTCATATGAACCAGCTGTACAGAGTTTTGTGTGTTTGAAAAGAGCTGTGCTGCTCATAGTGAAAGATTCCAGAGGTGAAAGGTCAAATGTGTTTTTCCTGGAATGAGAACAGGAAGGAGTAAACAAACAACCCCTGAATTCCTCTCAGCAGATTAATTGATTTGCAACAAAATTAAAATAAATCCCTGTGGAGTTCTGTGGCCTACACTCAATTTTTTCATTGTTCCTTTTCTCTTCACTTCATCTTGCCCACTGTGAAATTATGAGATTATCATGATTATATTTCCAGATTTCTTATGGCGTGTATGGTGTATGGCTATTTGTTAATTCACATTATATGCTTTGCACATGTTCCTTGTCATTGTTACACAATAAAACAATTATATATGTAAAAAAGAAAGATTTTGAAGAAGAAGATTTTGGATTTGTTTGTTAGAATCATAAAACTTTTCAGTTTCAGAAATACAGACATGTATGTGTGAATAGAAGAATCAGAGCTGTTTGACAATTTCGTACATGTCGCCTAAATCAGACATAAGAGCTCCACTGAGGTAACATGTACAGTATACCTGTTATAGTCGAGTGTCGTTTGTCTCATTCACTAAAAAACAAAGCCACTGTTAACATAAGTCATTATAACTGGTGGTCAAATGATTCTCAAAATATAGGCAAGTAAAAGGCTACTGAATAGTTTACCCTTTACAGTGTGTTCTCTGCCACTCAGTTGGCAGTTAATTCTGTAGTACTCTAGCATGCGAGTACTGATAACCGGGTCTCTGTTTTCACTACTCGCAGGCAAAACAGCTGAGGTAAAAACAAGGTTTACTCAGTCAAAAACACAAGGCAGAGGTCCTGAACATCTAAGGTCAAGGAACTGGAAACAGAGGAATATCCTGTCTCTCTCACACGAAACACGTCTCTAGCAGATCACATTAGATTGTACAAGTGTACATAATGAAGTGGCCTGTGAGTGTGTAAGTCATTTATTGGGCAAAACTCGAAACTCAGTTCTTTTAATTTGACAACTATGATTGCAGATGAAGACTGATTTATCTCCTCTGGTGGTCATAATGATTTCACCAAACTCACAGAAACTGTTAGATAAAAAGAACTGAAGAATCAAATAGACTTCATGTATCATAAATAATGATAACTCTGCTCCTCAATGGACCTTTTCAGGTTGTCTTAGAGTGATTTCACTACCTGATAGACGGGAGGTTTGGCATCAGGTTTGATTATGATATCACATCATTAGAGTATTAGAGATACTATAATGTCGTGCACAGGAACATGAGAAACAAAAATAACTTTTGTTTTTGCTTTTCTGAACCCTGGTGAGGAGACATGCATGTAAAAGAACACACACACAAACACCACTTAATACACAACAATGAACAGGGTACAGCCAGCAGCCTAGCCTGGAACATTCTTCAGTGTGATTAGATTGCCCTTGTCATTCAGTACAGGACCAGTCTCCCTCTTTCATTCCTTGCTCTCTCTCTCTTTCTCTCTCTCTCTCTCTCATACACACACACACACACACACACACACACACACACACACACACACACACCTAGATGGATGTAGTGTACAAGCACACAGCATTACAGAAAATTAAAATCTATCCTAGGGAGCTGCTGGCACCAAGGAGGCTGTTTCATATTTGGTGAGCAAACATGGCGCTCTCCCTCTCTCTCTGTGTCTCTCTCTCTCCCTCTGTCTTTCTCTGTCTATCTCTCTCAACATCTCTAATTCTTTTTCCACCATCCACAGTTAGTTGAACCTCTATTTTACCAAAGACGTATGAACAGGACAAAGTCTTCAAAATACTGTCCTTTATTGATAAAACCAACCTGCAGTGTCATATAGAAACTGAAAACACTGACAATTCCGTCTACAAACTAAAGGAGGTCTAAAGTTGTACTCTGTTGAAAATGTACTTCTGTGCAACACATTCAATGAATAAGTGCTTATTAGAAATGACCCCCAGGACATTTTTCCAGATAAGGCACAACTGGATATTGGAGATTTGTATGCCTTATATATATATTGTAGATATATTGAACATATAGTAATGAATCTTTTCTGCATGCAGTAATTATTTCTCATTTACTGTAAAATTTAAAAGATTGATAAAATCACAGGTACATTCTGTGGGCGGAGCTCAATACTTGTGGCTACCAACATCAGTATAGGTCTTGAAGGCAGTCAACATTACTGTGTATTGGCAGTGTGTTTGGAGTTGTTAGCTAAGGCCTGAAGCTAAAACAACCTCAGTGTGATTTAGTTTATAAGCTTTTGGTTGATTACATTAACTGTAATACAGTGGCTGTCTGAACATAGCTAGCCTTGTGTCTGACTAGCCTGAAGCTCATCTGGCAGTGTTATCTCTAACAGGTACACTTTAAAACTTGGAGTAAAAAACAGTCAAACAGTACTTACTTGCTTGCATGTGATATAAGAGTGGTGTAGCTCACTTGGGGAATAGGTGTGTACGGTGTGGACATGGTGTGGGTGTTGAAGTAATAGGAAGAGAGAAGCAGATTAGTGGTATGGGTTTGATTAGCAACAAATGTATAGTGTAGGCTGCAGTTTATTGAAAATAAAGGCTAGGGCCTTTTACAGAGCTCCTGTGTATTATTCGCTGACTGCAAAAAAGTGAAAGCGGGTTAACCCTGAAGTTAGTGTGAACTTCGGCCCTGGAGGAAAACTCAGGAAAACTATCATGTGCTTCCTGACTATGGTCTGGCAGCAGAACAGGAACAGTTAACACATGCATGGATGTGTGAAGCGGTATTGTAACGGGTGCATACAGTCAATGGTCTGTTAGAACACAACTCATTGCTTTCACCCAAAAAAAAGCTTGACAAAATCTTTTTTGTCTTATGGTACTGAATATGTAATTTAGGTTTTGTATGTTGAGGTTTCATCCCTAAATCAGACAAGTTTTACTTTTAATTACCTGCATGTTGTTGTCTTACACAATAATCGCTAATGATGTAGCATAAATTCTTCTAAATGCACCAAAATGCATTACATATTACTTAACACCAATGATGAAATATCATCATGAAACATGAATCATTAGAAATGCACATAACTTATAATTCTGCATGGACTGTCAGATGAGTTCTTACTACAGTTGTTGAGATGTGTGTACAGGTGAGTTCAGATAATAATCATCATCAATGCATATTCAACTTTTATTACTGGTCATTCTTTTTTAGTTTTTAGTTTTGTAAAAACTAAGCATCATCATTCATTCATTCATTCATTCATAACTGTTTATCCTAATTAGGGTCGCAGGGGACTGGAGCCAATCCAAGCTCATATCGGGGAGAGGAGGGGTAGACCCTGTATGGTTGTGTCCTAGTGCAAGTTCATCACAGGGCTGACATAAAGACAAACAATCACCTATGGACAATTTAGAGTCACTAATTAATCTTTTTTTGATTTACATATAATCGTGGGTAAGCCGGAGCACCCGGAGAGAACCACAGAAACTTATGCAACCTCCATTCCTGGGCTGATGGGTACCTGGTGGGCTGCATGACAAAAATTAGATAAGGGGCTATAATCAAATGGTGGCCATTTTTACCAAATGGTGTTGTTTTACCTCAAAATATGACGTGATGTGCATAGTTTAAGCGGTGAAATGACACCGTGTGAATATGGTGAATGCGGTCATTAGTTTGGTTTTACCATTATACGCCGTAGTGATGTTGTGTACTTCCTGAATAATTACTATGTCCCAAAGTTGAGCATTGTGCCTGTAGACGCTTATACCCTATAATGTGGATGGTCTGTGTTGAATGTGGGCAAGTTTGAGAATTCCTATTAACTACAGGCCTTGCTCTAGCTCTTTCGGTCCACAGAACCCTTGGTCCTCTAGTATTCTCTGGTTCCAGGATCCAAGGTGGCCGTGTCCTGGTGCTCTCTGGTTCTGGAACTTTAGGTTTTGTAGGTGCTTTCGTGGTGCTGAGTGGTCCCGGGACCTTGGGTTTTGTGGGACGTTTCTTAGTGCTCTTTGGTTCCAGGGCCCTGGGTTTTGTGGGCTGTGTCCTGGTGCTTTCTCTTTCTTGGACCTTTGAAGTTGATGGTCGTGTCCTACTGCTCTCTGGTCCCGGGACCTTAGGCTGTGTCATGATGGTCACTGGTCCTTGGACCTTGGCTGTTGTTGGTCGTGTCCTGGACGTCTTTGGTTCTTGGACTGTAGGCTGTGTAGGCTGTGTCCTGGTGCTCTCTGGTCCTGGGACACTGGGTTTTGTAGGCTGTGTACTTGTGTTGTCTTTTTGTCGGACCTTTGAAGTTGTTGGTCGTGTCTTGCAGTTCTCTGCTTCTTGGACTTTAGGCTGTGTACGCTGTTTGCTGGTGGTCACTGGTCCTTGGACCTTAGATATTTTTGGCTGTGTCCTTGTGCTCTCTGGTTCTTCAACCTTGGGCTTTGTAGGCTGTGTTCTGGTTCTGTCTTGTTCTTGAACCATTTGTGTTGTTGGTTGTCTCGTAGTGCTTGCTGGTTCCAGGACCTTGTCTGTTGTTGGTCGTGTCCTGGTGCTCGCTGGTTCCAGGACCTTAGGCTGTATCCTGGTGTTTGCTGGTTCTGGGATCTTAGGCTGTATCCTGGTGCATGTAATTTCTGGGATTTTAGGCTTTGCAGGCTGTGTCTTAGTGCTTTCTGTTTCGGGGACTTTGGGTTTTATAGCCTGTGTCCTGGTGGTCTTTTGTTCTGGGACCTTGAGGGATGTTGGTTGTGTCATAGTGCTTGTTGGTTCCAGGACCTCAGGTTTTATAGGTTGTGTTTTGGTGCTCTCTGGTCCCGGGACCTTGGCTGTTGTTGGTCGTGTCCTGGTTTTCTTTGGTTCCAGGACCTTTAGTGTTGTCTGTTGTGTCATAGTGCTTGTTGGTTCCAGGACCTCCGGTTTTATAGGCTGTGTTCGTGTGCTCTCTGGTTCCAGGACCTTGGCTGTTGTTGGTGGTGTCCTGGTTCTTGCTGGTTCTGGGACCTTAGGCTTTGTAGTCTGTGTTGTGGTGCTCTCTAATTCTGGGACCTTGGGTCGTATTTTGGTGCTTGTAGGTTCTGGGATCTTAGGCTTTGTAGGCTGTGTCTTAGTGCTTGCTGTTTTGGGGACCATGGGTTTTATAGGCTGTGTCCTGGTGGTCTTTGGTTCTGGGACCTTTGGTGTTATTGGTTGTGTCACAGTGCCTGTTGGTTCCAGGACCTCAGGTTTTATAGGCTGTGCTTTGGTGCTCTCTGGTCCCGGGACCTTGGCTGTTGTTGGTTGTGTCCTGGTGGTCTTTGGTTCTGGGACCTTTAGTGTTGTTGGTTGTGTTATAGTGCTTGTTGGTTCCAGGACCTCAGGTTTTATAGGCCGTGTTCGTGTGCTCTCTGGTCCCAGGACCTTAGCTGTTGTTGGTGGTGGCCTGGTTCTTGCTGGTTCTGGGACCTTAGGCTTTGTAGTCTGTGTTGTGGTGCTCTCTGATTCTGGGACCTTGGGTCGTATCTTGGTGCTTGCAGGTTCTGGGATCTTAGGCTTTGTAGGCTGTGTCTTAGTGCTTGCTGTTTCGGGGACCTTGGGTTTTATAGGCTGTGTCCTGGTGGTCTTTGGCTCCGGGACCTTTAGTGTTGTTGGTTGTGTCACAGTGCTTGTTGGTTCCAGGACCTCAGGTTTTATAGGCTGTGCTTTGGTGCTCTCTGGTCCCGGGACCTTGGCTGTTGTTGGTCGTGTCCTGGTGGTCTTTGGTTCTGGGACCTTTAGTGTTGTTGGTTGTGTTATAGTGCTTGTTGGTTCCAGGACCTCAGGTTTTATAGGCCATGTTTGTGTGCTCTCTGGTCCCAGGACCTTGGCGGTTGTTGGTGGTGTCCTGGTTCTTGCTGGTTCTGGGACCTTAGGCTTTGTAGTCTGTGTTGTGGTGCTCTCTGATTCTGGGACCTTTAGTGTTGTTGGTTGTGTCACAGTGCCTGTTGGTTCCAGGACCTCAGGTTTTATAGGCTGTGCTTTGGTGCTCTCTGGTTCCGGGACCTTGGCTGTTGTTGGTCGTGTCCTGGTGGTCTTTGGTTCTGGGACCTTTAGTGTTGTTGGTTGTGTTATAGTGCTTGTTGGTTCCAGGACCTCAGGTTTTATAGGCCATGTTTGTGTGCTCTCTGGTCCCAGGACTTTAGCTGTTGTTGGTGGTGTCCTGGTTCTTGCTGGTTCTGGGACCTTAGGCTTTGTAGTCTGTGTTGTGGTGCTCTCTGATTCTGGGACCTTGGGTCGTATTTTGGTGCTCGCAGGTTCTGGGATCTTAGGCTTTGTAGACTGCATCGTAGTGCCTGCTGTTTCGGGAGCCTTGGGTTTTATAGGCTGTGCTTTGGTGCTCTCTGGTCCCGGGACCTTGGCTGTTGTTGGTCGTGTCCTGGTGGTCTTTGGTCCCGGGACCTCTAGTGTTGTTGGTTGTGTCATAGTGCTTGTTGGCTCCAGGACCTCGGGTTTTATAGGCTGTGTTTTGGTGCTCTCTGGTTCCAGGACCTTGGCGGTTGTTGGTGGTGTCCTGGTTCTCGCTGGTTCTGGGACCTTAGGCTTTGTAGTCTGTGTTGTGGTGCTCTCTGAGTCTGGGACCTTTAGTGTTGTTGGTTGTGTCACAGTGCTTGTTGGTTCCAGGACCTCAGGTTTTATAGGCTGTGCTTTGGTGCTCTCTGGTCCCGGGACCTTGGCTGTTGTTGGTCGTGTCCTGGTGGTCTTTGGTTCTGGGACCTTTAGTGTTGTTGGTTGTGTCATAGTGCTTGTTGGCTCCAGGACCTCGGGTTTTATAGGCTGTGTTTTGGTGCTCTCTGGTTCCAGGACCTTGGCGGTTGTTGGTGGTGTCCTGGTTCTCGCTGGTTCTGGGACCTTAGGCTTTGTAGTCTGTGTTGTGGTGCTCTCTGATTCTGGGACCTTTAGTGTTGTTGGTTGTGTCACAGTGCTTGTTGGTTCCAGGACCTCAGGTTTTATAGGCTGTGCTTTGGTGCTCTCTGGTCCCGGGACCTTGGCTGTTGTTGGTCGTGTCCTGGTGGTCTTTGGTTCTGGGACCTTTAGTGTTGTTGGTTGTGTCATAGTGCTTGTTGGCTCCAGGACCTCAGGTTTTATAGGCTGTGTTTTGGTGCTCTCTGGTTCCAGGACCTTGGCGGTTGTTGGTGGTGTCCTGGTTCTTGCTGGTTCTGGGACCTTAGGCTTTGTAGTCTGTGTTGTGGTGCTCTCTGATTCTGGGACCTTTAGTGTTGTTGGTTGTGTCACAGTGCTTGTTGGTTCCAGGACCTCAGGTTTGAAAGGCTGTGCTTTGGTGCTCTCTGGTCCCGGGACCTTGGCTGTTGTTGGTCGTGTCCTGGTGGTCTTTGGTTCTGGGACCTTTAGTGTTGTTGGTTGTGTTATAGTGCTTGTTGGTTCCAGGACCTCGGATTTTATAGGCCATGTTCGTGTGCTCTCTGGTTCCAGGACCTTAGCCGTTGTTGGTGGTGTCCTGGTTCTTGCTGGTTCTGGGACCTTAGGCTTTGTAGTCTGTGTTGTGGTGCTCTCTGATTCTGGGACCTTTAATGTTGTTGGTTGTGTCACAGTGCTTGTTGGTTCCAGGACCTCAGGTTTTATAGGCTGTGCTTTGGCGCTCTCTGGTTCCGGGATCTTGGCTGTTGTTGGTCGTGTCCTGGTGGTCTTTAGTTCTGGGACCTTTAGTGTTATTGGTTGTGTTATAGTGCTTGTTGGTTCCAGGACCTCAGGTTTTATAGGCCATGTTCGTGTGCTCTCTGGTCCCAGGACCTTAGCTGTTCTTGGTGGTGTCCTGGTTCTTGCTGGTTCTGGGACCTTAGGCTTTGTAGTCTGTGTTGCGGTGCTCTCTGATTCTGGGACCTTGGGTCGTATTTTGGTGCTCGCAGGTTCTGAGACCTTAGGCTTTGTAGACTGCATCGTAGTGCCTGCTGTTTCGGGAGCCTTGGGTTTTATAGGCTGTGCTTTGGTGCTCTCTGGTCCCGGGAACTTGACTGTTGTTGGTCGTGTCCTGGTGGTATTTGGTCCCGGGACCTCTAGTGTTGTTGGTTGTGTCATAGTGCTTGTTGGCTCCAGGACCTTGGGTTTTATTGGCTGTGTTCTGGTGCTCTCTGGTTCCAGGTCCTTCGCGGTTGTTGGTGGTGTCCTGATTCTTGCTGGTTCTGGGACCTTAGGCTTTGTAGTCTGTGTTGTGGTGCTCTCTGAGTCTGGGACCTTTAGTGTTGTTGGTTGTGTCACAGTGCCTGTTGGTTCCAGGACCTCAGGTTTTATAGGCTGTGCTTTGGTGCTCTCTGGTCCCGGGACTTTGGCTGTTGTTGGTCGTGTCCTGGTGGTCTTTGGTTCTGGGACCTTTAGTGTTGTTGGTTGTGTTATAGTGCTTGTTGGTTCCAGGACCTCAGGTTTTATAGGCTGTGCTTTGGTGCTCTCTGGTCCCGGGACCTTGGCTGTTGTTGGTCGTGTCCTGGTGGTCTTTGGTTCTGGGACCTTTAGTGTTGTTGGTTGTGTTATAGTGCTTGTTGGTTCCAGGACCTCAGGTTTTATAGGCCATGTTTGTGTGCTCTCTGGTCCCAAGACCTTAGCTGTTCTTGGTGGTGTCCTGGTTCTTGCTGGTTCTGGGACCTTAGGCTTTGTAGTCTGTGTTGCGGTGCTCTCTGATTCTGGGACCTTGGGTCGTATTTTGGTGCTCGCAGGTTCTGAGACCTTAGGCTTTGTAGACTGCATCGTAGTGCCTGCTGTTTCGGGAGCCTTGGGTTTTATAGGCTGTGCTTTGGTGCTCTCTGGTCCCGGGAACTTGACTGTTGTTGGTCGTGTCCTGGTGGTATTTGGTCCCGGGACCTCTAGTGTTGTTGGTTGTGTCATAGTGCTTGTTGGCTCCAGGACCTTGGGTTTTATTGGCTGTGTTCTGGTGCTCTCTGGTTCCAGGTCCTTGGCGGTTGTTGGCGGTGTCCTGGTTCTTGCTGGTTCTGGGACCTTAGGCTTTGTAGTCTGTGTTGTGGTGCTCTCTGAGTCTGGGACCTTTAGTGTTGTTGGTTGTGTCACAGTGCCTGTTGGTTCCAGGACCTCAGGTTTTATAGGCTGTGCTTTGGTGCTCTCTGGTCCCGGGACTTTGGCTGTTGTTGGTCGTGTCCTGGTGGTCTTTGGTTCTGGGACCTTTAGTGTTGTTGGTTGTGTTATAGTGCTTGTTGGTTCCAGGACCTCAGGTTTTATAGGCTGTGCTTTGGTGCTCTCTGGTCCCGGGACCTTGGCTGTTGTTGGTCGTGTCCTGGTGGTCTTTGGTTCTGGGACCTTTAGTGTTGTTGGTTGTGTTATAGTGCTTGTTGGTTCCAGGACCTCAGGTTTTATAGGCCATGTTCGTGTGCTCTCTGGTCCCAGGACCTTAGCTGTTGTTGGTGGTGTCTTGGTTCTTGCTGGTTCTGGGACCTTAGGCTTTGTAGTCTGTGTTGTGGTGCTCTCTGATTCTGGGACCTTGGGTCGTATTTTGGTGCTCGCAGGTTCTGGGATCTTAGGCTTTGTAGACTGCATCGTAGTGCCTGCTGTTTCGGGAGCCTTGGGTTTTATAGGCTGTGCTTTGGTGCTCTCTGGTCCCGGGACCTTGACTGTTGTTGGTCGTGTCCTGGTGGTCTTTGGTCCCAGGACCTCTAGTGTTGTAGGTTGTGTCATAGTGCTTGTTGGTTCCAGGACCTCTAGTGTTGTAGGTTGTGTCATAGTGCTTGTTGGTTCCAGGACCTCGGGTTTTATAGGCTGTGTTCTGGTGCTCTCTGGTTCCAGGACCTTGGCGGTTGTTGGTGGTGTCCTGGTTCTTGCTGGTTCTGGGACCTTAGGCTTTGTAGTCTGTGTTGTGGTGCTCTCTGAGTCTGGGACCTTTAGTGTTGTTGGTTGTGTCACAGTGCTTGTTGGTTCCAGGACCTCAGGTTTTATAGGCTGTGCTTTGGTGCTCTCTGGTCCCAGGACCTTGGCTGTTGTTGGTCGTGTCCTGGTGGTCTTTGGTTCTGGGACCTTTAGTGTTGTAGGTTGTGTTATAGTGCTTGTTGGTTCCAGGACCTCGGATTTTATAGGCCATGTTCGTGTGCTTTCTGGTCCCAGGACCTTAGCTGTTGTTGGTGGTGTCCTGGTTCTTGCTGGTTCTGGGACCTTAGGCTTTGTAGTCTGTGTTGTGGTGCTCTCTGAGTCTGGGACCTTTAGTGTTGTTGGTTGTGTCACAGTGCTTGTTGGTTCCAGGACCTCAGGTTTTATAGGCTGTGCTTTGGTGCTCTCTGGTCCCGGGACCTTGGCTGTTGTTGGTCGTGTCCTGGTGGTCTTTGGTTCTGGGACCTTTAGTGTTGTTGGTTGTGTTATAGTGCTTGTTGTTTCCAGGACCTCGGATTTTATAGGCCATGTTCGTGTGCTTTCTGGTCCCAGGACCTTAGCTGTTGTTGGTGGTGTCCTGGTTCTTGCTGGTTCTGGGACCTTAGGCTTTGTAGTCTGTGTTGTGGTGCTCTCTGATTCTGGGACCTTGGGTCGTATTTTGGTGCTCGCAGGTTCTGGGATCTTAGGCTTCGTGGACTGCATCGTAGTGCCTGCTGTTTTGGGAGCCTTGGGTTTTATAGGCTGTGCTTTGGTGCTCTCTGGTCCCGGGAACTTGACTGCTGTTGGTCGTGTCCTGGTGGTCTTTGGTCCCGGGACCTCTAGTGTTGTTGGTTGTGTCATAGTGCTTGTTGGCTCCAGGACCTCGGGTTTTATAGGCTGTGTTCTGGTGCTCTCTGGTTCCAGGTCCTTGGCGGTTGTTGGTGGTATCCTGGTTCTTGCTGGTTCTGGGACCTTAGGCTTTGTAGTCTGTGTTGTGATGCTCTCTGATTCTGGGACCTTGGGTTGTATCTTGGTGCTCGCAGGTTCTGGGATCTTAGGCTTTGTAGACTGCATTGTAGTGCCTGCTGTTTCGGGAACCTTGGGTTTTATAGGCCCTGTTCTGGTGCTCTCTGGTTCTGGGACCTCAGGCTTAGTAGGCTGTGTCATCGAGCTCTCTGATTCCGAGACCTCAGGCTGTATTGTGGTGCTCGCTGGTTCTAGCACCTTGGGCATGAGTGTCATTACAGTTTCCTCTGTCTGACATGAAAGTTCTGCTGGTGCTGTACATGTCTCTGTGGTGGCCACTGGAGATTGTTGCCTTTCTGCCGTCCTGGTTGTTTTTTCCATATTTCTGAAGTACTTATTCTCTGGAAAATACATTTATAAAAACATGTTTTAGATAAAGAGAAATATTTCAAACCATGCCTTACTCATAAATATAATACACTTATCTCCTATTATTAGTGGTGTCTCAATTTATTTTTTTCCCTTTTTTGTCCTGACTAAAGTAATCAAGTCTGCGAATATATAGTTAAAGTAGCTCTGTAACAATTACGTAGTTTTAAAATGATATGCCCATTTTGATGCCAGTAACAGATTTTTAAAAAGTTGCAAAAAAACAAGCACTTGGTGACTTCCTCAGCCAAAACAGCCAAAAAAAAAAAGCAACTATTTAATTACCTAGCATACTTACTCATGGTAGAAGCACATTAACCTGGTAAAAATGCCCCTGGTGGAATATAAAGCCGCACAGAGAACAGACCAAAACAGCGTTGTGGCTACGACATCACAGAGCCTTGCCGAATATCAAATATCGAATATTGTGTTTTGGCCTTTTCTTCATATTTTTTATGATTCTCTTTATTTGAATGATACAGAGTGGTGAACCCCTCGCCATCTTTACTTCACAAAGACTCGTCCTTTCTGGGATGCCCCCTTTTTATGCCAATAGACTATACTAACCTGTTGCCAGTTAAGCTCATTAATTGTGAGACGTTCCACAAGGTGTTTTCTTTTAGCATTTCACAACTTTTCTAGGTTTTTGTTGCCACTGTCCAACTTTTTGAAATGTGTTACTGGCATGAAATTCAAAATGGGCATATCATTTTCCAAAAACAAATTAAATTTCTCACTTTCAACAATTGACAAGTTGCCCATGTGCTTTTTTCAAGTAAATATGGAATTTCAATGTTTTGCACATTTACATCACATCACATTTAGTTTCTATTCTATTTTACACAGTGGGCAAACCTGCAAAAATGGGGTTCTATAACATTATTCATTTTACTACACCTTACTTGATAATGGCTGTATCTATACGAGAAGTCTAATAATTGAGCATTAGTATTAATAAGGCTTTGGTTTAGGACATTACTATCATTTACATCATTATAAATTGTGATTTTAATATATTAGATTTGATCTTCATGTGTTCTCTGTATGTGTAAATGAGAGTAATAACTTACCCCACTGCTCCTGGAACTGAAAAGAGACCTCTTTGGGATCATCGTTATGGTAAGTGTCTCTGAATTTGATTAACTCTGCCACATACTCATCCACAAAGTTTGGGATGTTAGCATGTTGGGAAACGAGTGTCGCTCTAGCAGTACACTCCAGCAAACTCTTCAGTCCATACTGATCAACGCTCTTGGAACTCATTTTTAGCACTTTTTGGAAGTATTCTCTACCACTGAAATACAATGATTGTGTAGCATGTAATGATTGTGTAACATATAAAGACTGTGTGTGACCTACAATAAGCTTTGTGGATCAAAGGCCCTTAGAATTCCATTTCGACAGAATAAAGTTCTAGAACAGTAAAATGTTTTTTTTAAAAATGTATTTAATTCCATGACTGCAAAACATTTAAACTATGTCAGTGACCAGTTTTTATGAACATTATTCTTAAATAATTATCACCTGACAAACTCTTTTATACAGCCTGAATGATACATCATTCAGCCAATATTCTATCCTATCACAGATATGTCTTCAGTGGTGTATATGTGTCTGATATGCAAATTGCAAACTGACATTTGAGTGTGAGCAAATTGAAAACGATGAAGCAGATCCCGAAATACAGATCCCGAATACAGCCTAAAGAATTTGAGAGAGGCATTTTAATTGCAGCATTATGTGTTAGCATAAAGTTTAGCATAATGGGTTTCTATTACATGGCATTTATTATACAGTTGAAGGAGTGATGCTGACTGAGTCATGAGAATATAATTCTTTTGTATTTGTGGCAGTTGAATATAATGCCAGCTAAATAAAAGGTTTGGAACTATTTACAGCCTCATAGTTAATGTTAGAGAATGTTTTAATAAGATGAAAATGCAAAGTTTTATTTCCTGCATCAAAATTTCAAATGCACGAACAGTAGAGTGCCCTCCTTGTAGAACAGGTCTCAAATTTGAATTTATTTAGCCTATTTGTAGTCCCAAGACAGTGGGACTTGTTTCACTGGCAGAATTTATATCCTTATGAACAAATGACTCAAAGTACTCGTAAGATCCAGATCTGTTCAGTGAGTGCCTCAAAGATACGAGTCTGTAAAAGGATCTGAGTTTGACATCTCTATAATGGAGAAGAAGCAGCTTCAGCAATGTCAGCAAGAATTGATCTACAATGTACATGTTTAACATATTAATGAATATTCTTAATTTGTTTAGGAAAACAGCCTTCTCAGTTCTCATCATATTGGTGAACAATCGATGCACAGTACACTTAGAAAAGGTCTATTGCCATTCCAAATTATTCCCCTCCATCTAAAAATCAGCTTTATTTGCTCATCATTTCTAACTTGCATTCACTTTCTTCTCTTGTCCTGATCAAGCCATGCATTAGCTGTGTACAGTAAACTGACTGGGAGAAAGGCTTGATGTTTAACAATGACTTTATTACAGCTGCTGCAAGCAGCAACCTCTGTGAAGTGAAGCCAATGCGGATGTGCCAAAAGCTGCAGTTCCTCAAACGTCAGCTTGAGGCTGGCTACATAACATACCGATCTCCATAAGTGCCGTTATTAAAATGTTCAATTCACAGTAGAAATAAACATGTTTATAGCCTGGTACAAAACAGTTTTGGTCTCTATAGCTAATTTCCCTGTTCATGACAACTGTACTGAGGGTGATTTTTTTTAACTCACACATTCAAATTATATTAAGTCTTAAAGTTATGTACAATTAACAGTGTGGTCACTTTGGTTGACAGTTAGGTACAATTACATTGTTTGAGCATCCAGGCATCATCCGGCCCTCAGGTCCACTGATGATCCACGTCTTTGCCCATTTCTAGATTCGCTGGGAGGTGGAAGAGGCAGGACTACCAACACTGTGACAGCCAAAGCCACCACAATCTGAGCTTCAAAACTGCTCTTCAGAAACCTATGGGTGACGTCACAGATATGCTGTCCATTCTCATTCCATTAAGTTAAGTTCAGTGTAATGAAGGTCGTCTTCATTACTTACTTTTGGTTAGCAATAGCACAATAAGTAAATATATTAAAGAATGAGGCACAAACCAAAGTAATGAATGTTTTATTGAAATTGTGTATCTATTATGGTAACAATGTGTGTGTGCAGGTTCTGTGTTGCCCTCAGCAGGGAATGAGTGGAGACCGGGCCTGCAAGAGAAACATTCAGTTAGTTTGGCTAGTTTAGTAGCCTGAACAATGCTCTTTGTGGTAATGTGCAGCTACAGGTATTTGATAAAATGCGATGTGACTGAAGTATTACAAAATTAAATATGTGTGTGTAGGCCTATTTGTACAAGTCACTCACCTGTTGTCTTCTCTCCAGGGTGTTCAGGTGAAAAGCAAGTCCGCTTTAATGCACGGGCTTACCTGGGCTGAAGCCCAGGAGCCTCCCAAGTTCAGGGTCACGATGAGCTGAAAAGGTCATATTGTTTTGTAACTTGTCAGGTTTTCTGTCAATCACTCTAATCGCACATTACGTGGCTGCTGATTGATCCAAATTAGGAGTGACTCACGTGGCCCCATAGCCTATGGCCTGTGGGCTCACCTATCAGAATGTGTATAGTTAGTTTTGGGGTGTGTCCGGTGTCCCTTTTTGATTGAGTGACAATAGGTGTCAGGGAAAATGTCAGGGAGGACGTTTGAGAGTGGTGCCCAAAAAAGAAAAAAACTTATAAAGAAGGAGTTGCTCGAAAAGGAGCTACTAAAGAGCATCCCTAAGCTCACTGGATTTTTTAAACCAGCTGCTGCTGCTGAAGATGGACCCAGCACCGGAGGAAGCCCGCTATGTCACACAACAGAAGGAGCGGAGGAGGCGCAGGCCGCGCAGGTGGATGTAGCGGGAGAGGAGCAGGGGACCGCCCAACGCAGTGGAGGGGAGGAGGAAGGGGGAGCACACGAGCCCCAGAGAGAGGACCAGGCTGCATACCAGTTAGGGGGAGACGAGTCAGATGACCCATATAGCAGTGACCCGGGCCGCTGGGGAAATAATATGGACACAAATGTTCGCGCTTATTGGGCGAAAATGGGACCGGAGTCCTGTCAAAATAAAGATGCTGACGTGTCGGCATCGGAACGCCAGTATAAACATCAGAGAAGATTTTTCTCAAAAATGCATTACAAATGAAAACTCAGTAACGGAGAGTGTGTGCCCAGAGAATGGCTCTGTTATTCACCATCAGCAGGTAGTGTGTTTTGTTTTGCATGCAAAATATTTGGCGAGAACAAGGAAAAGTCAGCATTTGTTAGTGGGGGTTATTTTGACTGGAAACATGCTAATGATCGTATAGCAGAACATGAAAGCTGTGACATTCACAGAAAAGCCATGATCGCTTACATCAATCAAGCAGCTCAATAAAGTGTCTTGTGTTTATGCTCAAGTGGGCTCAGTGATATGTTAATAACAATATAATGGTGTTTTCTGGCTCAAAGAGGGAAAACTCACTGTTGTATGTCTCAAAAGAAACTAATGCATTTTGTGATGTAGATTACCTAGGTATTACACTTTTTTTAAAATTAAAATCTTAAAATGAGACTCTATAAATCGAGGGGATGGGGGGCCTACAAAACCTCTCAGCCCCGGGGCCTAACATTTGGTTAAGGCGGCTCTGGTGAAAAGAGTCCCCAGGTTAACTGAGTAGTATTTAAAGGTTCCGGACGACACCATGAGCTGATTGGCAGGGGGGAGTGCACTTCAATCAGTTCTTGGGAGTTTAGTGGATTCTTTGGTAATGTTCAGCACAGGTAGAACATACAGACTAATTGATAATATAGTAGAGTGTGATTGTTTTTTAAGGGTTTTGTCTAATGTTTGTTATGTTGAGATGTAATGGGAGGGGCAGAATCCCCCAGACTGTGTCAGGGTCTAGGTTGGTAGCAGCAGCAGGGTATATAAGGCTGCCAGTTCCACCACACGTGGCTGCTGCTAACACCACTTAAGTGCCCGGTTCACAGTATGTGGTTTAAGTATGTATGTTTATTGTGTCAGTGTCTGTGAAATAAACACCTGGTTGGTTTCGCACACAACCCCTGCCTCAAGCCTCCTGCTTTGTGTATCCAGCCGCTACATGGCCATCCTAACATTTAGTAAAAGAAATCCCACGTGATAATAAGCCTCTGCAAGTTATGTAAGGGGCCTACTGTTCATTATTTTGACCGCCTGGAGGTACAAACTGTCTTTAAGGCTTCTGGTCTAAGCTCTGATGCTCCGTAAACAGACCATGTTCTTCGTGATATTTAGGGCCTTCCTTTTGTAGTGGGTGGTGTAAATATCTTGAAGCCGTGGCAGTGACATTCCTATGGTTTCTGAAGGTGTTTTTACTGTCCTTAGTTTGTTTGTGGTCGCTCTCAGTCAGGTTGCCAAACCACACCAGTATGGCTCCTGTAAGGATGCTCTCTCTGTTGGCCTGGTAGACTGTGACCAGTTTTTATGAACATATATCATGCATCACATATATAACATATCATATAATTTCTTAAGAAATCTCGGAAAGTAGTCTCTGTTGTGCCTTCTTGGCAACACATCTGGTGTTTAGAGACCAGGTGAGGCAGTTCCTCACAATTTGAAAAGAGACAATGTTCAAACTGGACTGCTGTCAACTATTATGGCTATTATGTCCTGTTTTCATCATTTAGGAAGAGGTTGTTATCTTGACACCATATGGATAGGTCCCTGACCTGTAGCTTATAGACGTCCTCGTTGTTTTCATTTATCAGACCAGTCACTGTGGGGTCATTTGTGAATTTCCCAATGTTGTTATATTTGGCAACATAGTCATGTGTGAACAGACTATAGAGTAAGGGATGAGGGCAACAGCCCAGCTCCTGTGATATGAGCTATGGTAGACGAGTATCTGGTATCTCCTCTCACTGTCTCAGGCCTCTGTCAAAAAGTCATTTAACCTCTTACAGATGGAATTACAAGAACCAAGATTACTGAGATTTAACACCAATTTAGATGGTACGATGGTATTAAATGCAATGATATTAAATATGGGGTTTCATAAAGATATTTTAAAAAATCACTGACACAAGCATCTTTTTTTTTCAAGACACAGAGCCAGTGATACAGCACAGTGGCTCAAGGTTGGCCGAAAGATGAATGATGACTGTATGTTTGCCTCAACTAGTTTTTCAAAAGATCATTATAAAGGTCATTAAAACAGAATGCAGAAATGGTGTCTTGGTCACTGTAGTTTTTAGGAAACATGACTCAAACATGAGTAAATAGTACATTAGATGTACATTTTCAGTTGTGGATAATAGTCGTCAGTTAATAGCAATACCATTCTGACAAACCATAGATTAATGTTCCAACATTTTTAGGCAAGTATGCAACATAACTAAGGCTCTCTTGTCTGTGCCTATAAATAGTGAACTAAGGTTATTTGAGTTGTGCTCAAATAGTACTTTAGTGTCATGAGTTTCAGGACATAACAGAACATGTCTTCTCAGTGCAGTCAGTCAGCCAGTACAACACAAGCACAGGCGTTGTTCAGCTGGTTTGTAACTCCACATTCTGACTTTAATATGTGTAATGATAGATCCTTATAAAAGTAATCCTCAAATGATGTCCAACACAGGATCTACTTTATACAGCAGATATACAATTAATTCAGGGTTCTGTTCAGCTCTTTTGGGTCAGTACTGATATTGTCACATCATATATTTGGGATGTGCGAGTGAGTCAAAGTGTATGTTTGTGGTAATGAAGGATAATGGAGGTCTGTGAAACAGCAAATCTATATCAGGATTTGGCTGCACAGGAAATACTTGGCAGAATCAGTTTTATGGTTTAGGCATTTTCATTGGAGTTGTTTGCAATAATAATATAGATTATCACCAGCTGACCACTGCTAACACACACACACACACACACACACACACACACACACACACACACACACACACACACACACACACACGGTAGTGCAGAAAATAGCAAATGTAAGAGGCGATGTCAGAAGGTCTTTCAATAATTAACAGCATAGCACAGGGTATTCCCATCGCCTTGCTGCTGTATAGGCACAGTATGTGCCTTTATGTACATTTTATCATCTTGGTTGCAGCCACAACCATCTCCATGAGACTACAGAGAGGGCACACACACGGACATGCACATGCTACCTACCATCACATGAACCTCACAGGCTGCCAGGAGCACTGAGGTCGTCTCATTCAGCCAAATGAGATTTTCCCTGCAGGGCAACAGATGGGGGAGTTTCCCCTTTGGACTGCACAGCGCAGTGAGAGATGAAGCATTGCAGAATAGCTCTGCTCTCAGCAGGAGGATAAATACACCTTCTCCTGCCTCTCAGCCCTGCTGAGAACTCTATTCTCTGCAACAGCTGCAACACCTCTGATGCAAACAGCAGGGATATTTTCAGTAACAGTGGCTCTCCTTCGCATCTTTAGTATTTGCTTTGGCTCGGGCAAAGGTTACTCTTCGAATAGTAGTGCATTCATCTTCTGTGTTTACTACTACCACTGAAAAAACATACTGCCTAAGTGCCACCAGTAAGAGGTCAAAATCGAATCATCTGTGTGATGGATTTTTTAGCCCCTGTCGGCTGATGATGATGAGAGCAGAGAAATGATATCTCTGGTAGATCATCAGCACTGAGCATGCAAATGCTGACACATTGCAGGCATTATGCTTGCACCGGTGGAGGTACTCCACCACCTGACACCAACAATGATTCAGGCAATGCCAAAAGAAACTACTGCAATTTTATGAACCACAATATTAAAGGGTAACTTCAATATTTTTCAACCTAGGACCTATTTTCATGTTTTGTATCAAAGAGACTAATGGACAAGTTTTGAATTTAGTCAAGTATTGAGGCAGAGTCCTGCAGCCATGAAAAAAGGCTCCAACATAAATCTTGCAGGCAATTGCACACCATCAAAATACTTCCATGACATGTTTTGTCACTGACAGGGAGATTGTTTGAATAAGTGTCTGACAACATTCTGACAAGGAACCTACTAAACTACTAAATTATTTTTATGTACCTTTTTCTTGATCCAATTTGTGAAACCTCCTTCATGGGCATAGGGTCACAGCATGAGGTCGCAGCACCCACAGGAACACCACCAGTCTCCTGAGATTCTCAGCCTTGCAGCAGCTGGTTCACCCTCATCTGCCTCTCTCTCTTTGTGCTCAAATTCAAAGTCCTTGTTCATATTGTTGAAATCAGCTAAATATTCAGCTATGACATTAAAAATCTTTTATATAACACTAAGCTACACTTTCTGCACTCCAACAGAACAAACTCTTCCTGGCTGTTGCATTACTACGCTCATGTTTCCACTGTTCTCACTGACTTCCTGCAAGAAATCACCTCACCTGTCCTGAGATTTCAGAACAAGTCTTCTCTTTGAGCGAGACTTAGAAACACAACGGGTCAATCGAAAGACACAGGCGATGTTTCGTTTCTCTGTAGGGTCGTGCTGTCAGAGACTTTTAAGCCGATCAGTCGCAACAACAGGTGCTTTAAATAGACGTATTTTGAAGGTGTGAAATTGTGCATGATGATATTGGTTTCACAGTTCGATCACTGGAACAAATTCAAGACTTGTTGTCCCCATTAGACAACTTGATACAACCTAGATACAAAAACATGGGAAAAAAACTCCAGGTGGAAAAAGACCAAAGTTACTCTTCAAGCTTCATGGTGCAGCAAAGGCCACAATATTTAATAAGTGATGTGTGTTTACTTAAACCATCGTATAGAAACTAAACTGATCACAAAAAGATTTGTCTAATTCAGTTCAGCAGAAAAAAAAAACTAATGATTGATCTATGACATTTTTTGTTTTGTGGCAATTAATCAGAGCAACCTCATACAATGTCAAGAAAACGGAGTACTTTTACAAAGTACAACCAGCTCTGCTGCTATAAATTACACACCAGACTAAAATCAGAGTCTGATGTTTCTTGATATCTAAAGTTTAGTATTTTATTTTAATAAGTCAAAAGGTACTTAAATATAGACATAGAAAAGGAACAAGATGCAGGTACAATTATCAGAATAAAACTAAAAGTGAAGTCAAGTGAAGATGATATATAGCAGCAGCAGTGATGGCAACAATGGAAAAGGGAGAATAATAAAATATGATTTGGTCGAATTTGTCTTCCCTGCCTGAACTGAACACTAACCTGCTGTGTTGTTAGATGACGGTGGTGATTCTTCAAGTTGGTGCAAAACAGAATTCTTCAGCAGGCACTCTATTATTAGGCTATATAATCGTGTATTTGATGTATAATTATATCTTGTAGTGCAAACAGCAATTGCAATTCCCACAAAATTTGTAATGATTGATTGTGATGATTTGGTTTCATCTTAGGAGTCTATGAGTATTGTTGGAAACAACGCCTCACTACGAATGAATGTGACTCAAGTGTCTGTTCATTTGGAAACAAATCAATACAGAATACTTCATGTAAAAAACATCCCATCTCATCAAAAACAGCAGCTTAGTCAGTCACCCTACACTTCAAACTATGACGCTTTTCCAGTGACACTCTGGCACATGTAGGGTTCTGTGGTCAAGTTAACAATAATGAACATACAATGTCCGGTTAGACTTTCAAAATATAGCTTGCTGTGAAACGTTTCACATTTTTACACATTGCAGTTTGATTAGGTTCAAGCACAGAAACTACTGTTTGCTTAAAATCATAGACTGTATAAAACATGGACGTAGTATCTTTGGCGTCACCCAGCTCTGGCTGCAGCCATCTTGGCAGTTCTGCCTCCTCAGCTAATCCAAAAGTAGGTGAAGATGTGCAGCTGAGACTGGCTGAGTGAAGCCTGGGTGCTCAAACAAGCTGCCTGTAATGGCACCTACCTGTCAATCAAAGTGGCCACGCTCCTATAACTTTAAGCCTTAATATAATTTGAACAGGTGAGTTTAAAAAAAGCATCAGTACCGTTGTCATGAACAGGGAAATTAGCTATAGAGACCAAAATGTTTTTTTTTGTTCCCGGCTGTAGACATGTTTATTTCTGCTGTGAAGTTTTAATATAGGACCTTATGGAGACGTCACATCAAACATTACAGTAGACAGGAGCGTCTGGTGCCTACAGTATTCTATATGAAGCATAGGGTCACTGACCAAGATGCCGTATTTGACGAGTTAGGAGTGAGAATAGGCTGAGAATGCGCAAATGCTTTAAATTGTTCATGTCAGAAATGTAGTCATTAAACATGTGTTACTGCTTCAGTTCATGCAGTTAAACACTGTGAAAAAATGATGAAAAATAACCATGCAAGTGCTGTCATTTCTGCTCAGTTGCTCTCATCTCAAGCAAGTCTACTGATGTACGAAATAATCCAATGAACCAACAATAAAATAAACATGTTTAACAAGCTGGTGTTATTTGTATAACCTGACTGATCATTTATTGGATGAACTGAAACATAGCAAATGAATAATTAATCATACAATACATACAAGCACTATTAATGTTAGGAAAAGGGCCTTATTAAAAGGTAGAACTGCAACCATTTCACAGGTTGTTAAGTCATGTCATGTGTTTATTCTTCACTGTGTTTCTTATTGGTAAAATGTCTTGTTATCAGAGACATCTTGCAGTTGAGCCAGACAAGATTTATCATCCTGCTGGTCACATTATCACCGTCCTCCTCATTTCAAATGTTGCTTTTGTTCCTCCAACTAAAAAGGAATTGTAATTTCTTTGTAATAGCCAAGTGTGTGCGTGTGTGTTTGCGTGTGTTTGTGTGAAAGCCCACATCATTGATACCAAGTCAATTTTCATAATGAATAATGCAGCCCCGGCTTTCCAGACACAGAGATGAAAGAAGAATGGGTGTCGAGGCTCAGACAGATGGCTGCAAAGAGAGAGAACAAAGGGCGGTTAATAAATAGCTAAAAGATGGCCAGTGGCTTGGATTCACTGTTGTACACAGAGAAAGATATGTTAACAGTTCCATTACATTTGGTTTGTGAGCAGATGAACAAGCTGTTTGATTGCTGTGCTGCCCGCCTGACAGATAAGCAAAAAGAGAAAGACAGATGGATAGAGAGAAGGATGTCACACTGCAACCCAAAACACATAAATGAGTTTTTCTCATTGACTGCCTTGCACTCGTGTATTGTACTCATGGTCAATATGAAGCTAAAAAGCTGCAGATAAAATGCAAAGAAAATCTCATTTGAGGATTTTAAGCTGGCAGCAGTGATGTCATCATTCTGCTCCATGAAGTGGAAAAAAACAGACAGATATCTTGGTGGGAAGCCAGCTGGAAAGTCTGACAGACGGACAAGGCAGACAGACAAGAGGATAGG
The DNA here is from genome assembly GCA_033000465.1 of Sciaenops ocellatus. Classification (NCBI taxonomy): domain Eukaryota; kingdom Metazoa; phylum Chordata; class Actinopteri; family Sciaenidae; genus Sciaenops; species Sciaenops ocellatus. The sequence continues at coordinate 7,375,005 of CP136884.1, read as the reverse complement.
TCCTGGTACAGTAGTCAACCAGAAGGACAGGGAGGTGAGACCGGGTGAGGCCAGTCAGGCAGCAGAGAAGTTTTCTCTCGCAGTACAACTTCTATAATTACAGTTGTGAGTGAACTGAGTTTATTATAGAACTTCTCCTTTCCCACTGTCAGACTGCACATGAAGTACAGATAATTACCTCTGCCCCACATGCACACATACACACACACACACTGCATATATTGCAGCTTCTACAGGCTGCAATGTTCATTACATCAAACAATTCAACACAATTTTGGTACTGTTAAAGCGTTACTGCTATTTATGTTTTGGGTTGCAGTAGAGCAAAGCTCATAGGTTATTTAAAATGGAAAGAGGGTGAGTGTTGAGTTTTTTTTTCATATTTAGAAGTCCACCTTTCATCTTGTACCATGTTCTTTTTTTTTTCTCCACCAGCTACAGAAATTCTCCAACTCGCCCTGCAAGTAGAGCGTCATATTTCCAATTAGCGCTGCCTGTTTTGTGAGGATACATGGATGAATTTTCGATGTTCTGGTATGACTGGACCTTAACAACATGTGAAACCCACTGTCGTACCGTTCAGTCCTCACTGTTTTGCTGCAGCAGTGGGTGTATGAGGCGTTGCCCTTTACCTGGACTTCTCAGTTGAGTTGGTGATATTTAACAAGTGAATGGCTAGAGCTTGGCGTGGGAAATGGTGTTTCTAAAGGCCACTAAAAACAGAATTACATAAGGTATTAGATATGGAGTGGAGCACACAGCATACTACTGAGTACAGCTACGTTCCAAGACTGAATTGTGATTTTTTTAAATGAGGTTTTTAGCAGCACCAAGGTTTCATTTTGGACGATCTCAATGGCAGTCCTATAAAAAAGGCATCAAAATGTCCAAAGAGACTTGTTCACCCAGGCCTGCTGAATGTCTCTGTCCTTATGTGTGCTTAGAAGATTCTTAATAACTGTGACATAAAGATAAAAAGTGCTTCTGACAAACCTATGGGGGCTGAGTATTACTAAGACTTTCTTTTGAGATTACCACTCACTGCAAACATAAGCTGGCTATGTGTTGCTGTTATGTAACTATTTTAATAAGTTCAGTTCACAAGAATGGTGTTGATGATTTGCACCCTCCTTTACAGTTTCTTTTGTCAGAACAGACTATTTATTAATTGCAGCTTCCTACAGAAGGCTCACAGCGTTGGCCGATCCAGCAGTAACAGGCTGTGTGGTTTCCTCGGGGCTCTACCTCGTCCAAGAGATTTGACGTTAATTAGGCTAGCTGGCACTAATTACTACCATCCACTGTCAGGGAAGGGGAGTTCTTTGGACGTCTGGCGGACTGCTTTGGACTTAAGCTTTTCAAGGACGCGTGCCTGCTCTAGTTCTGTTCTAGTTCTAGTTCCTTTGTTGTCACTATACTGAATCTATGAAGACAAAGATAAACATGGAGAGAGTCTTGAGCTTAACAGGTGAGCAGGGTTTTAGAAATAAAACCTGTCTGCCCCAAAATAGAGGCTGAGGTCTCATTTGTCAAAAGCATCTTAAGGCTAAGATGATCCCAAAATTTTATGATGAGAGGTGATTCTCCGAAACATCATAACAGATGACACTCACACAAGTGATCTTAGATTATAGATAGGTACCTTCCTCACACAGGAAAGGTAGCCAGATTTGCAAAATCACAAGCTCACACGAGAATCCCTCCAGGCTTCAATCTATGTGTTTATTATTATTATCTATGTGTCCAAACCACAGTGGTCCAGAGCAATCAGCGTCCAATGAGGAAGTTGTAGCAGCCATGAGTTTGGTTTAAATTTAGATGTGACGCAGGGAGAAGTGACTGTTTGTTTGTTCTTTATGCAGGTGCATGTATCTATGCTGCTAGCACAGAGGACGGGTCGGATGGGATGGGAATGCTGTTGTAGGAGTAAAAGTCAGGGAGGTTTTTCAGGTTTCAAAAATCTTTTTTATAGCTTGTTTGTGAAACAAATATAATTTATTGTGCTTGAATGCACCACAAATCACCTTTAGTGTCACGCTGCCCAATACTGCAGACACTTTTTGGTGTATTGGTCTTTCTGGGGTGTGTTCCAGATAGCGGGTGCTGTGAAAACTTATGACATGAAGGAAATATGAATACCATAGAGTCCCCTTCTTACAGAGCCAGACACATTCTATATTTCTCCATTATTTCATTCCCTATCAAAACATATGTTGAAGTTCATTAATTACCAAAGGTTTACTGTCAGAATCCAATTCTAATTTGATATTAATTAGTTTCAGGACGATCTAAAGTTACCATTTTACACGCTGCTTGTCATTTTTTTAAACATTCAAATAATATACTACAGTCACACTCAAACTCGAAGGTCCTAAAAATCATTATACATGATGTGATGTGACTGGTCGCACTGATGGAACATAATTCCTGTAATACTGGAGATTCTATATTTGTATATCTGAGTGAGCAGGATAGTGGTGCAGCTATAGAATTTGAAAGTCTGAAAGTTTATTAAATATGCTCTGTGTAGTCTGAACATGTTTTAACAGCATTTCAAAGACTGCGTTTAAATGTTACTACATTTGTTGACAGAGCTTTAACAGAGCTACTGAATATAGAGTAGATGAATAGATAGATGTAGAAATACAAAGACAGCAAAATATATAAAAAAAATAATTGGAAGCATTTTCATTCATTATCACATTTAAAGAGAGATAGATTTCAAGTTTCAAGACGTGTTCTTTATAAAAGACTATATATAGTGTTATTAGTTTATCATATAAAGTGAACATTCTTCGTCCTGTGTCAGACTGTAGGTTAAAACAAGGATTGAGGCTGTGAGTTCAGAGGCAGGACTGTATGTATTCAAGATTTCCTCACCTGTATTCTCACGTCCTACACCTGTATCCATCCCTCAGTTTATCTCTCTGCTTGATTTATCAATACACTGATGTAACACCAATTTGACAGCAACCTGTGGTTATAATTGCAATCTGTTGACACATGCTTTAAGAAATGTTGTGTTAAATGGCAATTAGAGCAGGTATAATATAAAGGAAATTGAGACAAATGTCCTCATCTTTCAACAAATTAAAGCTTTAATGCTCTAAACACATCCTAATGTACAACTAATTCCATTTCCCATTACATATTTCATCATGTGTTTGTGTTCTCTGAGTGTGTGTTGTGAATGTTACTGTTTAAGTCTATTTTTTCATGGGCTACAAGTTCCCACCTCACTCCATCTACAGTGTTGTTAACCTCCACCCACAGTACCTCTTTTAGGTTCTTTTTTTTTTTTTTACTCCTCTTTTCACTTCCAGCTCCTGCCAGCTCTCCACTCATCTGCACTCGTCTGCACTTGTCCTCTGGCAGGTGAGTGCAGAAGAGAGATGAAGGGGGAAAAATCACAAACAGATGGCGCTGAAAAAACAGGAGTGACGCAAATGAGTGTGGCAAAGAACGAATCTCAAGAATCGTCTTTTCAGTCCACTTATGTTTGAATCCACTTTGACTTTGCTCACACAATGGGACCCTGTGCCACTTATTCATAAGGTCATACTCAGCTTTTTACACCCTAATGGACTGCTGCACGGTCCACATGCTTTAAAATGTCTTGGTATAAGGTGTCGAGAAAGACTTTTGAGTGCGGGGGGTTTCCGAACCAGCTTTTAATACAGTAACATAAAAAAAAAGACTTGCAGCTTTTTAAAAGATCAGCATGTACGTCAGTAAGTAAGTGACCAAAAAAACAAAAAGTGTATCTGAGGTCGCTGTTGTGGCCCTCTAAATATTTAGAAGTAACCTGACATGTATGGCAAGTATGATCACCATTTGACTTGTGATCCAACACAGTTTCTTCCATTTTACAGACACTGATGTGCAAATAATGAGACTGTCCTCCAAAAACAACAAGAGCTGCCATTTCAGCAAGTACCCTAAAACGTTTACGTTCAAGTGAAAAAGCCCTCTAGAAAAAATGGTGGGAGCAAAGGAGGAAGTCAAGTGATGTTATTATAGAGAGACAAAGTCCACATAGGGAGGAGGTGGGATTCAATGGCTGCGTCAACAAAGCGTGGTGTTTCCTGTTTCCATCTGTCAGTGCTGTTTGTTTTGAAAAAAAAAAAGTTAATCATGTAACGTTCATGTACTTAAAGTAGTCATTTTAATACAGACCATAATGTTTTCCAAACCATGAAGCTGCAGAATGCAATGTTATTTTATTACAATTGAGGTTGAAATAACTCATTTTGCCAATTCTATGTCAATAACAATATTTAATTAAAGGGTTACATTAACATGAAGTTTTTCCTTGCCATCGTTGGCAAGTGCTTGCTCATGGTGGGAATCGCTGAGTCTCTGTAAATCATTTTATACAGTCTACAGGGTACAGTCTAAACCTGCTCTATATGGAAAGTGTCATGAGATAACTCCTGTTATGATTTGGCACTATTTAAATAAAACTGAATTGAATTGAAAAACGGTATGTCTGTGAGTCGGTGTGCCCATACATTTGTAGTTTAAAAAAAATAATAATAAATAAGACCCAAACTGGGCTCAATCAGCAGCAGCAACTGTGTTGGCTTTGCTGAAAGTTGCTGTGAGGTGATCAGAAGATATACCACTCTGTTGGAGTTGTTGGAACTACAGAGACATGGTTGTTGTGGAGGTGTTAGAAAGTGAAGTTTCTTCAGCATCTTACCTCTGAGCCAGACATAACTAGCCGAGTTGAACAGACGTTAACGTTTGGAAACTTGATACGAGGCAGCGGAAGGTTTTGTATAGTGTCAGTGCAAACTGCTGACCATTATCTTTTTTACAACCTATCCAAGTAATCTTTGTGCCTAAACCTAAACAAACCTTAGCCATGGTGGTGTCATGTCATAAAAGTGATTTGCTTTTTGGTCTGTGACTCCTTTTGAAGGCACAGACAAATAATCTGTAAGTCTTAAGTCTTCCTGCTGATAGAGGTGTCAGATCAGAAATTGCTTCTTTGTCTTTTCAGAAGTCACAGACAAACAAGCAACAATGTATTTTGTGTTTTACTTTGGATGACTTGTTGCAAATGATGATCATTACACCAGTCCACAAACCTGTTGACCCTCATAACAGCTAATGTCAGAGTTACTAAGTAATCTGTAATCTGAACATTTTCCTGCAAATGCACATATCGGAAGCTGAAATCCATTTGCAAAGAAAAGGGTAAACTGATGCATCCTTGGTTAGAGAGTACTGAGCTCACTTTCACCTCTTGCCTAAAAGAGAATAATACCATCTAATACAAAGGAATTCATCTTCAGGTGTGCAGATTTTTAGATTCAAGATGTGTGGGTGAATCTGCAGAACCAAAATCAATACAAGCACTTTTGTAGTGCTTCAAAACAAGATGCAATAGAGTGGAAATGATCCTCTCCTGGTTCTCTCTAAAGATTTAATCACACTGTAGAGTCACTGGCCTACATAATCATTAGTTTCCCGAGGACAGGACTCAAAACAAGTGATCCAAACTATATCTCAGACATTAGTCAAACACCTGGGGTACCTAAAATGACCATGTGCAAAATTAATACTGTCACCATTATGCCTGTTATTTAGTAATAGTGGCAGTAGTATTTTCTTTTATTTAAATTTAAGTTTGTATTTCTAAAATATGCCCAGGAAATAAGAACAGTGTAGTGTCTTTTGGTATTTTTGAGGCACGATGAAGACTTTTTTCAACAGTTCTCAGGTTCGTGACATGACAGTAGGATCTTTAAAACAGTGTACATGCCTCAGGTGTCCAGCAGAGGACAGTGTTTACATGAAATTTTCAGACCACCTACAGTAGATTCAGTTTCATTGTAAAACACTGTACACACGTTCATGTGGGTAAATTCCTCCAAACTCTAAACATGGTTCCTTTATCTCGCTACATGTATCCTATAAAGAATCAAATTCTTTTGCATGTACTGTAAATCAGAGCTGTACTGTTTTGTGGTATTGTCATGTTACTATACTGATAAATTAGAATAGTAATTGATTGACATAATTACACATAACTGTCACTCTAATGTGGTTAATATGTACAATATATATCCTGAGATAAATAGTGCAAAGTGGCTGTCATGTTCTAAGTGTTGATGGTGACAATTGCTACATTATGTTAGTGTTCAAAGGTCTGACTGCTGCTGGAATAAAGGACCTCCAGTAGTGCTCCTTCTAATGCTGTGGATGTAGCCGCCTGTTACTAAAGCTGCTAAAGACACCCACTGGTGTTGTCCGTGATTGACATCAGCTCAGCAAACATCCTCCTCTCACCCATCTCTATGGATGGGTGAGAGATCTCAAGAGTAGACCAAGACAGAGCTAGTGAGAGTCTTTTTCTGTGTCCATGCTTGTCAACAGCAGACCACGTTCATAACAGTGTCCTGCCCACTCCAAAGGACCTCAGTCTCCTCAGCAAATCAAGACGTATCATATCCATATTGTCCAACCAGTCCAGTTTATTGTTATAGTACACTTCCACCATCTTAATATTCAATCATATGTCAATATAAGAATGTTTTGTAGCATCTAGTGGTGAGGCTGCATTGGACATTTAACATGGGGGCTTATGGAGATTGACTTTTTCTGTACCCAGCCTCAAGTGGGGAACTGCAGTTCTTGGCAAGTTGCCAAATTTTCCAAGTTGGCTTCACATCACGGCCACAGATGTTGTTATGAGCTTCCCCATGCTTTTTTGGGACGTTCCAGGAATGTACTGAATGGTGCTATGACTACATATGACTGAATGTAGACCTGAATGTAGATTGTCTTAGTGTGTTGGATAGGTTTATAATAACAATTAGTACAAAGTAAAGTATCAAAGTACCTGTATTCTAAAAACAGGGTGCTTTGTTTTGTGGCATTTTCTGTTTTTCAGTTTCAGTTCACCAGCAACGAAAGGAGAAAATGTTTTTAAACCCACTGAATCTTGAAAAAGGTGCTGTTTGAAAGAATCCGTTTTACATTAATAACAACAGAAGGCACTAGCACAGTGTTTTTCTTTTTTTGGAAATAATTCACGGTTGGAGAGCGACACTAATAACAGTGATTTGTAGTTTGCTCAACAGAAACACAATGAAAATACAGAGCAGCAGTTGGTGCATTCATAATGTTTATTAATGAAGGTAAATTATGAAGCAACTGAAAAATGGAGTCCGTGTTAGATCTCTCCTTTGTAGTCAAAGTCTGTATGGGAATTATAATTTTACATCGACTATGACAGAAACACCAGACACAGGCGATCCTGAAGTGGCCTTTAATTTGATTCGACCTGCTATTATTGGCCACGTGTCACACAATATTACAGTATCATTTTATAGTATGGTAACTCTGCTCTGGTAATCTACAGATCAAGCAGCTAACAGCAGACATAGTTGGTGATGTGTCACTTAGTGCTGTAAAGTCTTAAGTACATCTCACGGAGCACAAACTTACATGGTGCAGAGACAGTTGTACAGGGTGCAGTGTCAGTGTAGTGTCAAAATGATTTAAAATCTGTTATTTTATGGTAGAAAAGTTGCTTTAAATTTCATCCTTGATCAGTGTTCAGTCTGAAACCAGTCCAGATGGACACTGCAGAGTGTTCTCCTGTGGCAAGCAGCAGGCCAACTTTGTGCTATAAATTAATTCAGCTCCAGTGGGTACAGCTGGGTACAGAGACTCTGAGGACACGTTCCAGAGAGGCCTGATCACCTCTAGGTACTGCAGTACAAACTGGAGATGCCATTGTAAGGTGGTGTTTCTTGTCTTAGGCAAGCAGAAACAGGCAGGTAAAACAATGAAAGAGGTCCTGCGTGTCTGTCGCAGTAGAATATATAATATACTGTATCTGTTATTATAATTAATCTAAAAAGAATATTTCAGATATTAACTATACACAATGTTGATCTTTCTGTAGTTACGTCACAGATTGCAAACTAATTATATCAGAGTAATTGTTTATAAGTTCAATGAGGCTTGTTCACAAATTTGAGCTTCCCTTGAAGTAACACAGGATCCTGTAGTGGTTCCAAACTTGGAGCTGTGAACCCCTTCAGGTAATATCAAGGTAAATGTTAGGGGGGCAAGACGATTCATTGAATAGTTAAGAAGTTATTTTGTTTATTTATTTCCTACATAATGTTTTTCTCCTTTGCATGTGAATCTGATTATAGACAGCCTGATGAAGGCTCCCATCAAAAAGTCAGTTAGTGTCGCACAATTACTTTTTTCACATTTGATTCAGAACTGTCCAGACTGCCAATGGAGAGCAAGTCTGAGACCAGGAAGCTCATTAGCAACGTGGCCTGTGTGTGACCGAGACAGATTTCTGTGTTTGACAGATGTGGTTACAAATTTGTTGTGTTCATGTCGCTCCCTCTCGTGCAGGGCTGTAAAATTGTGGAGTGAAACATCTTCGCCCTTCATGGTCTCTGTGTTTTGTTCTTTACAGACACAGATACACCTCTGCTGATTATTTGTTGATCGTTTGTGCCTCAGTGGTCTGTCTAAAAGTCACCTGATTTCTTTGGCAGATTTTAGTGCAATCTTTAATATTAACATATCCATATACGACTGTGTTCAGTTTGTATTTAATGCTGTGTTTTTAACCCTTCCTCAGTTTAATCCTCATCCTTTATTTGTAGTTTAAATATTTGTCTAAGTGGTGGATTTTCGCCTTCACTTCTATCATCCTGTGTACACAGGGGGCCCATGAAAAAGAGAGCGATTATTATGTTACAGTTTTTCTTGCCAGATATATTGCACACTAAAGCTCACTGTGTGTTTTAGAGCTTTAAACTATTTTGCTCCTCTATTCTTTGGAATAACCTCCCACTGTACACATTCCTCTGTCCTTTGGGTAGTGATTGCTGGTACTGGGACGACCACACATACAGGATAAGTTTTTGTGGCCTCCCAGTCGTCCATTAATTCCTGATAATGGACACCGTGTTGGGAATTGTCCCTTACATATAATACACGTGTATAATCAGAATCAGGTTTATTACCAAGTAGGTTTTCACATACAAGGAATTTGTCTTGGTGTTTTATGTGCATAACAAACAAATAATAATAAACAATATAAATATATGTAAAATATGTTTTTAGGATGAAAAAAGCTGTACAGTTTGTGCAATATACATGATAAAACAATATATTCCTCCAAGCATCTTTGAGCATAGAAATTATAATTTTTGAAACTGACCCCTCATTGATTGGTACAGTATGGTATTTTATTGTCAGATATTACAACAATACACTGCTGAATCTTTCTGCACTGCCTCTCAAACACTGTGTACAAAAGCTGTACATTACTATGTTCAGCTACCTCCTTTGCAACTCACGGTTTAAAAATTTGAGAGATACAAGTTAGACTTTTTGAGCAACTCTGAATGAGGGCTGTCTACTTTTTCTGTCACAGCTGTTGTCATAAAAGACTTAATGGCTCACACTGGTTTATGGTGTTTCACTAATTAGATTTGTCCTCAGGAAACTGTTGTCCTGGCTCGCCTTGTGGTACAACGGTTAGAAACGCTGTCTCTTAAGGGAAAGACTTGTTCAGAACCCACCAAACCCTGCTGGTTCTTAAAGATAAAGCTACCATTGTTCTTTAACAATGCACCTACCTCCACTTCTAAACACTCAGCTAAATGAGCACCCAAACTTTCTTCAAGAAATGTTGACTTGTCTCATTTTCATATAAATTGCCAAGGAGTCTGGTCTATAGGAACAGAATTTTTGCTTCACAAACAATTTGAAACTGACCTTTAACAACCTTGGGATACATTTAAAACTCTAATTTGCTCATTAATTTGTAGCTCCCAGCCATGTCCACAGACCAGTTTGGAAAACGTGTTTAATCGGAGTAAAAATCTAAACCCAAACAAAAGCCGGTAATGCTTGGCAGAGTTTTGATAGGCAGCGCCACGGGGCCACTTTAATGGAACAGGACTGTTTATCTGTGCATGCAGGGTCAGCGGTAATGTGCTCCACTGCTCCAGTATTGGGCAGGTTTTTGATGGAGGTCAACTGGTAGCCAGTGAGCAGCACAAATTACTCACTCTGTGCTTATAGGAACAGGAGTTGACAGAGCTAATCCAAGCTGGGACTGGATATAAATAAAGTGGTGGATCTGTTGATTTACTATAGGCTGCTGAACATGTTGGCCTTGGTCTTACTTTTGTTTATTGTGGATTTTTCACATTATTGTGGTGTTTAGTTCAGGGACACTGAGTAAAACATGATAAAATGTAAGGTTTCCGAGCAACATCAATTTGATGGTCACAAAATTGTTTTTAATAAAGTCAAAAAATTATGTTGGTATTTCTCTAAATCCAGTTTTAATGGCAACTACATATTGCTCTTTGATGACTTCAGCCTTAAGGCAGTTTAAAAGACTTTATCACCTGATCAGTTACTTCTAATATTAACAGGAATTTAACATAAATTAGCTTAATAAGGAATTATAAGATTTCTTTTTTTTTTTTATGAGAACAGCAAACACAAAAAAGCCATCTGTTCATATTTCTTGCATGCACAACATAGCTTATCTGTTAAAGAAAATCAACATTTCTTTCCAAGAGTTAGCTGAGAAGATCAGTAACACTGACATGTTGTTGGAGTGAATATGAAGCTAGAGACAGAAACTTAAGCTTAGCTTAACATAGAAACCGGAAAAGGTTTCTTACCCAAAGACAGCTGAAATAAATGTGATGCTGTACTTTAGCCACTGGGTGGCAGCCAGTATCCACCTATCTAAGTGTTTGCTCAGACTGAGACCATCACGTTCCATTTATTTTGCTGATGCTTTTATCCAAAATGACTTTCAATAAGCGTTTTCAACCATGTGGATACAACACAAAAATTTCCAGAATCATGGACGTGCACCAGCTTCATCAAATAAACAACAAAACAATAAAAGACAGAGAAAGAGTTTTCTTTCTTTTTTCTCAGCACGTCTGCAGACATTTCAGGAGTTCCTGTGAAACAGTCTGAAGTGTGAGAAGAAAACAGATTGTGAAAACCTCATGTTGGCACTTCACTGTCTGTTTGTTGAGAAGGGGAGGTCTGAGAATTTCCTTGGCATTCTGTTTCTCTCCAAAGCCAGTCAGTTTTTTTGAAGCAGACAAAACAGCCAGAATATGAAATGTGAGAGAAGCTGTTCAGTGGCATCGACAAAAGGGCTGTGGGTAGACTGGACAGCTGTACTGTACATGCACCTGCAGGATATGAGGAATGGAATCACTGAAACATAGTAATAAGTGCAATAGATTTCAATCCATTTGGATTAGGCCATGGCTAGACTGAAATTAGCACTGTCATTATTCATTACTTTGAGACTACTGCAGCCACAGCAGAGTGCTCCAGCAGGAAAAAAAACTGTCATCTGGCAAAGAAGTCAAACCTGGCTCAACTTTGTAATGTGAACGGGGTATTTCTATTATTCACCCTGCAGTTGTTGTAATGGAGGATAAATGATAGTTGCTGTCATACCTTTGCAGTAAAATCTACGCTCACAATAATGTAAACGGTTGTGCAGTGTTTTGGCATTTGATAAGCTTTCAAACTCGTGGATCCATTACTCAAACTCAACTTCCTGAGCCAACAGTATTTTATGGTTCCACCTGTACCTGAAGCAAGTTGGCCCCTTGCATTTCCTTAGCGCAATGCAATCTGAACATGCGGTAAATCACACAAAGGATTGGGTAAAATGACAGGTACACAATTCTACAAGTGTTCAGTCCATATGCAGATTGAAACAAGTTTATTTCAGTGGAAGTGATGGGAGACAAAATACTGTTCATTTAAAGCTAATGAAGCTTCAGCAGTTAGAAGAGTGTCTTTCTCTGTGTGTGTTTCTTCCAAAGTCAAAATCTTTTGAGTACAAAGGGTTAGGGTTAATGTTTCCCAGCAGTGTTTCTGTGCTGCAGAATGTGAACCTATCCTTTAATGTTAAAACTACTTGCTTAGGTTCAGGAAAAGATTGTAACTTATGTTGCGTACCTGACATAACTACACAAGTTAACTTAAGTAACCTAGAAATCAACATTTACTTTTGGTTTCACATGGATTTCACAGTGGATTTTCTGCCTGAAAGTTGGGTGTTTGTTTGACCCTTCCATCCACCTCACCTTCTCCAAGTGTTTTCTTGCCCTCTCTCATTCTTTATGTCACCTAGCGCATCGAACCAAGCTACATATGACATTAGAGGAGTACCTACAGCGTCATATTTTGAAGTGTAGGGCCACTCTGTGAGTTGTGAGAACAGGCTGGCAAGTTATAGGGAATAAACTATGCCTACCGGTATGGTTAGAGTTACACACTAAAACACTTGGCTAGGTAAAGATTATTACAGTTCAGATGAAGCTAGTGTGTGGGCCAATATGCATATCTTAAAAAATAATTTTAAAAATAAAATTAAAAACTTCTAGAAGCAATTAGTTAAATTGTTGTTTGTTCACGTTACTTTCTCTAACATGGGTAAGTGCAAGATCCGACTCAAGAGCAGCAGCATTTAGTGCTTGGATGAAGCCTGCAGAAACCCTGATAAAGGACAAACTTCTTCCTGCACTGGCCCAATAATTGTAAGGTTTGACGTGTTTCATTTGGAGGCCCGTGTTGGCTGTGGAGCCCTAAGCAGCCTCTTAGTTCACTGAAGCCTCGGGCCAGCTCTGAGACAGTTAGAAAGGATCACAAGGAAGAGGGGACCAGCTGAAGTCATGCATACCAGTGACGGAACCAAGGAGAAAGCAAGAGACTGGTTGTGAGTGGTGCTTTTTAATGCAGAACAGTATTATAGAGATGATGCAATAGGACAAAACAAGGAGAACCTTTTAATGAAAAATATCACCATTTCTCAAATATTGAAGGGATCCTTGGAAACAAAAGCATTTGCATGTTTAAATGGAGGGGTTCTGATACCTGATAAGTTTGTTCCTTTTGTATTACAGTAGTGTATCATTATGTCACTAAGATCCTAAGTGAGCAGATAAAGGGTAAAATGTTGTCTCAGATGGATGGAGATCAGGAATTCTTATTAGCCCTACTTCCTTATTCAAGCCGACACCTCAGGTCCAAGTGCTCTGTGGTTTTCTGAAGAATAAAGCAACTGTTGAGCTGGTAAATGCCTTATAAAATATTCCACGAAGAACATCAAATACTGACTCTTGTATACAGTGCACATGAGGGAATCCATTTCTTTAAAATCTCCCCACGTCCTTCTCTAACCCCTGAATTCCCCCCTCACATCTTCCTCTTCAATTTTATCTAAAACAAACAACAAAGACTGTAACTCCTTCTTGTCTCTGCCCTCTACTTCTGTTGTAGCCTCTGTATCATCCAAAGTCATTCCAGGATCTGAAGCACAGGTCTAACGTTTCAAGAAACATTGTGCATCTTTCTACCACAAAATAACAGGTTTAAAATCATTTTGATGCTACATTGACATGTAATCAGGTGAATGGTGTCTCTATCACTCCTACTCTGCACCCTGTATGCCTCTGTGTGCCAGGTACAATCACCCACAAGAGGTAGGTAAAAGCTTTGCGGCACTAAGTCACACACCACCACCTATTTCACTGATTTCGGTGAAACTGGATCATATTTTGTTGAGAAAATGTTTTCTGGTTTTCCCTTCCTGATGACTGCTCCTCGTCAATTCTGTGATTTATGATGATTCATGATTTACATTTTCAGGGGGATGGGGAATGCTTACGGGGAGTGGAGCTCGGGTCGTGCCAGAACCTGAGCCGGGTGAGTGGCCAGTGTAACTGGGTTCAGCAACCTCTACAGATATAATGACAAAGGCAAAAAAAAAAAAACAATGGTCTGACGGCGAAGCTGAGAAGAGAAAATGAGTGAAGAAACTGATGGGAGCTTTATGAAATAAAAGTCTGAAAGACAGATGCCGAGCTGGGCTTCTTGTTGTTGGACTAGTAGGCAATATTAGCTGGCTGCTATGTCTTCTGTTGATGCACTTGCTTGATGTTTGGCTGTTAGCAGAGTTGTCAACTCGCTTATTTTTTATTATAAGTAATACAATCATAACAAATACATGTGTGCAGCTGCCTATGTACCACAGCAGTATTACATTCTGAAACTAGGGGCACTAAATCGCAAAAATACTAATTTCTATGCAGTGTTGCTTTCAGGTATAATACATATGTAGTAAATATCTGGTTCTTCAGTCTGTGGGGAAGACTGGGTCTAGAGTTGGGTCAGCTAAATTCTAAAATGTGAATTAAAGGTTAGATAGGTTAGGAGTTGGTTGACCACATCAGTCTCAGTTGGTGTCCATAGTCACACGTTGTCCTCTCGAGTACACCATGCAACCTTTTCAATTAGGTTGAACATCTGGCCATTTATCCAGGTGAAAATGTTTGCTGAACAAAGCTTGGTGTTCTGATGCTGGACTTCAGTACACTTGCATAGAATCCCACAATGTGTGTGCATATTCAGAGTAAGAAAAAGTATCCATAGTCACCGTCATGAGGCTAGTTAAAAAGCCTGCATACCTCCACACAGATGTTTTTAGTTGTACAACAAAGCCTGTTAGTCATTTTTAGTTGAGCAGTGGTTGTATTATTCCAGGTGGTTGTTTAAAATTTAGCACACTTTACTTTCTGGTAAACCACTGGCTCCCATGATTCAATGCAATTTTTCTCATTAAGTGTTCCTTTCATTGGCCTGAAATGTGGGGTTTACTTTGCATATTCCCACATATATATAAGCATGTACCACAGCACATGTAAATTAAGATTGAACTGTTTGTGGTTTCAGGATCTACGCCATTTATCCCTCCCTGTCTGCTGTCATAACTGTCATAACTGGTTTAACCGACAATCTAGGGGCCTTTTGGGAAATGTTGGTCCTCAATGACCGTAAAACAGAAATGATGATGACGAATTAAAATAAACATTGCATTGATTTTTTTTTTCTCAGTCTAGACAAATGGCGTGCATCACACAGTCCACTGTTGAGCAAGGTCATGTTGAAGGCTAGATTTGTAATAATTTGCTTTGTTACAAATGTCAGTGTGATTTTTAATTAAAGTTCATGATCATTACTTCTTGATAATCATTAAATTAGCTTTACCTTTAACACACTAATATGAAAGATATGACTTTCCTGGACATAATTACAACTTGGACGTTGATTAGGACTGGGTAAAACTTACAATACCAGTAGTCAAAAAAGTGCTTAATTCAGTACCTGGTGTCGAAGAAGCCATTGACCTTGTAAACACAGTGCAGCTGTCCACCCTGGTTTTCTCTGTGCTTGATGAGGTTCATTATCATGTTACTTGCTCAGTTCTTAAATAATTCTTCTGTATTTTATTTATTTTTATCAGACGCCATTATTATTTTTATAGCCATATTTTCAACATTTTCACCGCATCGCGACACGCCGAACTACCAACCTATATACACATTGCTCAACTTTACCACCACAGTCTCTATAAAGCTGCTCGCTGCTAGCTGTAGCTGTGATAGTGGGTCAATCACATGTCGACTTAAATCAAAGAACACTTGTATTGATTCAGCTGCAAGTAAAACCAGCCATCCATCTATCCATTTTCCCTAACCGCTTATCCTTATCAGGGTCATGGGAGCTGGAGGCAATCCCAGCTACTATTGGTCAAGATGCAGGGTACATCTTGGACAAGTTTCCAGTTCATCATAGGGCTAAGTAAAACCACACAGATAGTACTTTCTTTCTAAATCGGGGTACAAAAAGGGTGACATACAGGTTGAATGGAGAAGTTTCAATACAACTTGGTACTGGGTTATTTCAGTTGATACCTTAAAGGTACCACTTGCAAATCCCCGGCCCTAACGTTGACTGATGTGTATTTATAATTTGTAAATTATCAATATAAGTATGTAAGCATATCTGCCATAAATGGTGATCTAATCAAGGAATAACTGTGGACCATGGATATGTAGGGTTTCATCATCAGCTGATTTTCCCAACATGTTCATTATAGTTTGAAGTAATATTAAGGATCATTGTGAGATTGTGGGTTGTCACATTTGTTTCAGGTACAGGAATATGCTGCGCTTGTATTTATTATAGCTACTAAAGATTTGCTGTAGATTTGCAGTATATCAAAGGGCTTGTGATCCAAAAATTCCCATTCTAATAACATTCCATTGGGTTCAAGTATTTCTTCTTGCTGGCTTGCTGTTGAATCACAGTATGTGTTTGAATAAATGGGCAATATTCAACAGCAAACATAACAGCTTTGTGGTCATCGATTCAATCTCCGCTGCACAAACATACAGCTATATATTCCATGAAAATGGAGCGCATTGTTACTTTCAATTGGCTTTAGAGTTCTGAGGAACTTTGATTTTATAACCCACCCCCTCACCTCACAGCCTCTGACACACAGGCACACATACTGACACACACATGCCCGGAGGGAAACAACAGGATGCCGTAGAACACTGCATTTGCAACTGGAGCAGACACAGTTCGCCCGACAGGATTTTCTCCAAATCCTTCAATTGAATTTCTCCCTCCCGCGAGGGGAAAATGCTGCTCCCTTTCCAGCCCAATATCCCAGAGCAAACACTTGCGTCAGCTGTTTGTGTTTGCCAATACATTATGACTATGAATATTTTAAAGGCGAAACGGGGTTTGTTTTCTGTAACACTTGTCTTGTTTGAGGAGGAGCCGGTGTTCAGGATTGATTCAAACTCGCTTCGTTAGCGTCACATGATTACGTGGCTTGTTGTGATATGGATTGTCAAATAATTCAATATTAAATGAGCAGGTGAGTTATTGATCCAGAAACCTCTCTCTTTCTCTTTCTTATTGTCTTAGTGAAATAAGTTTTGGAATATCAATATCAACTAGCCACAGATGGATGAAACAATAGTTTATTTATGGAATAAAACATTTATCCCTGCTCATAACAGTGACTTATCGAAGACTTAGCAAGGATATTTGCTTTAAGAATGTCCCAGAAGCCTCATTAAAATTTGCTTTGAACCTTGCACGAATTTGAAATCATGGTTCTTCTTCTCTGTTTAAAAATAAATTCACTTAAGTGTCACTGCAGTGGGGTTCACTTATAGCACAGTAGCTACTGCAATTGGAAGTGATGGTATACATAATGGTCTGTTTTGAAATTTCTCAGTGCTGCTGAGGAGAATGAAGCACACCGTTATCACTTATTTCTGTGTGCTTTCATTGTACTTGATGTCTATCAGCCGCATTATTGATGAGCGGAGCGCCGCAGATGTTTAGACAGGCGTGAGCCGCACGCGTCCCTCCATCACATTCAGCCATGTTGACTTGAGCTGATATAAATTGAGTGAACGCAATTGATTTGGGGCATCTGCCTTTCAGCGAGGGGGAAGTTAGTGAAAAGGGGAAGAGACAGCAGCACCTCTGTGCAGCGAAGAGGAGGAGAAAGAAATGTGTGTGAGAGCGATAGAGACAGACAGATGGTGTTGCTACACAGGAGCCTGCCCTAATGTAGTTTAGTTCAGCCCTTATCACCGCTGGCAGCATTTTGGCACAATTTAAACAGATAGAGGGAATAGTAAACACAGCTAAGCTTTAAAAGGTTTATTACAAATTTCACAACACATTAGCGGCATTAACTTTGCCGAACAAGTAGTGTTAAATTGCATATTTTCTTGAGATTGTATCAGTTTTTTAGCAATGGTAAATTAACGATGTGACTGCAGCGCAACATTCAATTTAAATTCTTAGTTTTTTAGCCATGCTCATGGTGAGGCTTTAGGGATGGCAATGCCAGTCTGACAGTCAATCCAACACTTTGGTCTAGACGGGAATATCTCTCCAATTATTGGGTGAACTGGCATGGGATTTTTTACAGATATGCTCCCTACAGGGTGAATACAGAGAATATGTTTTTGTATTCAATACTTAGACTCTGCAAAACTAACGACAACGTCCCCTCAGCCTCACCTATATTTACTGCTAATTAGCAAATCTACACATTCTAACATGCTAAGCAAGAATGCTAAACATGGTTAACATTACCTTTAAACATCAACATGTGAGTGAGTATGTTAGTGTATATGCTGTTTCAATTCAGCTCAAACCTCTGATGTGCCTCCGCTAGCATGGCTGTAGAATTTAAGTGCAACACGCCTCAGTCACTTTGTGTCACATCATTTGATGCTTGTAGCAAACAAGTCCTTCAAATTAAACAACAAAATGTGTCATTGGTCCAGGGCCATCAAAAAACGACACATACAGGCGCTTTCTGATCTGCTGTCATAAAGCACAGTGTTCATTGTCAGTGCCTTCCAATACGGATACAAATTTCCATTTAAAACACAAGTTCTGGCACAGATGATTATACTTTGGATTAAAATTATTATGTTAAGATTCAAAGACTTTCATCATGATTGCAGTAACAACACTTGGTTATGTTGATGGAAACAATCATGGTCACGATTAAAAGAAACCAACATTGGCTGTTCTGAGAAATGACTTGCTGAAAAGGCAGTGTTGTTTTTAGGAGGTAGCACTGTAGTTTGAAAGTACAGATTGCTGGCTTGACTTTGAGAAATTGAACAGCAATGTATCGCAATGAGAAAGTGCATCAAGACACCACTGGTGCACTGGTTTACAAAGGAAACAATGCAGAAAAAATTTGTTGTCTCGAATGAAAAATAGGACACAAGTGTTTGGTGTATAACCAAGAGTTTTTGTCCTCTGGAAAATATCTGTCTCTTTAGCTACTAACTGCTCGATGTTTATCAGCTAGTCTCAGATAATGACCCGAAACTCACTATAAAGCTCTGTAAAGCCAAGCTGCAGATTCAGTTCATAATCGTTTTTTGTCACATTGTTTTCACATTTTCATTTAATAGATTATTGCCACTTTTACAGCTTTAATGTATTTAAGACCATACAAATCCATTCGTAATGAACCACACAAACAAACATAAAGCATTTAAGTCAGCAGGTCTATCCAATGGCAGAGAAATACCATTTGTAAAACATATTACTAATATTGTACAGCTATTAATGGTGTTTCAGTTGAGCTCTGAAGTGGAGAAAGATGCTCTACAGTCCCTCTTTCATAGTTAACATTTCCTATTTCTGCTCATCCTGATTTATACACATTCAGCATGTCAATTCAGCCTACGATACAAAATGTCAAAACATATTGAACAAAATTCTGATGAAGCGAGGTCATCTTTTATCACCCACATTAACAGAGATCATTTCCTGCAGGAAAAACGAGTGCTGCTTTAACGTCTGTACAGATTGCTCCGGTATGTTTCTTGAGGCACAGTTTGCTATCAACAGAAGATATTTATAGCTGTCCACTAACTCAATTTCCTTGCCTTCGATTACAGTGGGCGGTAATCCCCTAAAACTTATTGCTATGTCCTTAGTCTTTAAAATGTTGAAGTCAAAGAAGAATTCATCACAGCACGGCACAAAGTCATCAGTAACATGGCCGCATCCATCTATCCCCTTAACTGCGAACAGCCAAGGAGGATCCCTGCAGTCCACAAAATGACTTCCACAAATTTCCCGTTCATCATTTCTTTACACTAAATAGGCTGCAAGTCATCAAATATTCACAGTAAAGTGCTGCTGCTCTCCTCAACGCCAACACACTTTTATAATCATTATATTTTATGGGCCTTATTGATGGTACATCGCTCCATGTACCAGTGTTACCTTACAGGGCTTTAGGAGTAATATCATCTGATTCAATTTCTAACACAGCATATGAAAGTTGCATGACAGCACTAATTATCAGATCACAGCTCCAAGACTTCATTTGGTTTCTAACTTTCCATCCTGCTACATAAGTTAGTGTATGGATGTTCCTGTGATGTTAGAAAAGAAAGATATAAGATAAGAAAGAAAAGATATTCTATTAAGTTGTTTAAGCTAATAATGAAATATGTTTTTGAGTTGGAGTTCTCTGACCTTTTTTGTCTGCTGTAACTAGGAACAAAGCTGATGACAGCAATGAGAGTGAACCAAAACAGTAATGGCAGGCCATCAAAAACAATGAGCTAAAAGATGATAAAATGCTCCATAGAGCCTAAAGGAACTGCACAGTTGCGATATGTTTTACACTGACCAACCATTTTCACAACGCATGCCATTGTTAATATGAAAATAATGAGTAGTGCAGCTTTAAAAACATGATTGGTTGTGTACATTAACAGGACGACAAACGTGAGGAGACAATATTTATTTCTCAGCTGGATTGTGACATCAAGAGCTGCTGCTGTAACATGCTTTTTTTTTTTTATTCTCCTGCCACCGAAAAGGGCACAAGTGTGTGGAAAGTTTCAGCTTTAATACCAAGGTAGTAAAGAAATATGTCAGTTTAGGTGCATGGTAAGATTCCATCGACAGCTCACAACAACAACATGT
The DNA here is from genome assembly GCA_033000465.1 of Sciaenops ocellatus. NCBI lineage: Eukaryota > Metazoa > Chordata > Actinopteri > Sciaenidae > Sciaenops > Sciaenops ocellatus. Next base: position 7,354,611 of record CP136884.1, on the reverse strand, counting down.
TTGTTTCTTTGCAGCTCATCTGACAGCTCGGCTGGCTCCCCAGCTCCCGCTGTCTCTCTGAGGGGAGGAAGGGACAAAAATTATTATTTCTCATGGCACTGAGTAATTGGTTATATTCAGTGTATATTTGTATGCCAGGAGTTTTAAATGTTATTTCAGATTATGCAATGCACTTTAATAATGTGTGTGACACCTGACACAGTTTGGTTATTAGATGTACATGTCATGTCTGACAGGAGTTGATTTTGTGACAATATGTCAGTGCACCTAGACAGCAGGATGTAGAGACTGTAGGGAATACATCTTGATGGCAAATCCATAACATCAATAACTAATTATGTAATAATAAAGACTTAACTTATGAAATGAGACTGTCCTTCCAAGAAAAGTAACATCATCAATCATTTCATCAAATAACCAGTAATTATATATGTTTACGGTGAAGTGACAAAGCCGTCACTTCACTCTCTTGATTATGACATATGGATTGTTCAACAAAACATCTGATTTTGACGATGGAAACCACTGTTTCCTCAACAGTCAATGATTATGTTTTGTTTTTGTAACCATGTTACCACACTGTAACCAAGTAGTTATTATTATAACAATGACACCAAATGCCCAGAATAACCAATGTGGTTACTCTGGGCATAGCCAGGTGAGATGTTTTCACCTGTTTCAAGTCTTAATATAGTTATTGTTTTTCATATTATAACAACAGCGTGTATACTGTTCATTGGGTCATTATTCTTTCATGCACAAGCTTGGTCAGGTGACTTGCAGTGCGTAAAACATCCCCATATATTTTTTAAATATTTATAGGTTCATGGTCAAAAATAACTATATTATTATTATAATAATTATCCGTTGTTGATATCAAGTATAACCAAGTTAACTGGTGTTTTATATGAGCCTTCTCATATTCTCATATTCTTCTCATATTCAATTCTCTTCAGAAAACTCCAGATAACATAAAAGTATCATTCCTCCTTGAAACTGATTCTTGATTGATAAGATGCAATATGTCATTACTCAGAATCTCAGTGCAGTCATCTAGCGACCATGATTCCTCCTTTCAGAGAAGCCAGAGTGAGCAAGATATTAAAATAGTTTGAATCATTTTTATTGGGATCGTATATGTTTGCCAGATTGAGAGAATGTCGAAACGGGGAATTAATAAATCTTCCTCCAGGATCTAATGCTGTCTCATTTACCTTGAAGGGAATTGATTTATGAATGAATGTAATTACACCTCTAGCATGAGTAGCTGCAAAGACTGGTCCTTAACACATTCTGTCTGTCTTGTTTGTGTCTCCTGGAGTCCCTTACTCTGTTATTTTACCTCGATAGTAGTAATTAATGAATCTGCAAGCTGTATAGAGTGTGCTGAGAATGTTCAAATATTTAATATGTTCTGACAGAATAATTGCAAAGGAAAGTGCTTTAACAATATCACCGTGTATTTTCGGGTAACTTCTGTATTTTTTCACCTGCACCTTATTTTCCCATGTTTTTGTGTCTAAGTGAGTAATGGGGACAACAGCTTTTGAATTTGTTTCAGTATTGAGCGAGAGTGCTGCAGCTTCTAAATGTCCATTAAAAGTTCTTGTTTTTGCCATTGACAGGATCAGATTGTTTGCGCTGGTCCTGTAAATTGTGGTTTAAGGAGTATGTCTAATTTCCCTCTTATATTAGGCTGGCCTAACCGGCTGCTGCCGATGGACAAATATGTGGTGCGGTATTGATCTTCTCATCTAACTCTAGGGGGGTTAAGTGAATAAAGGAATTTCCCAAAAGGTCAAACCATTTCTTTAATCCCAAACCACAGTCTTTCCCTCCGTTTTATACCAAAATTTAACCAGACTTAGGCTACATCAGAAAAGACTTGACAAGAGTGTCACATCAGAAGGAAACTGCATTTTTTGTTTTTAATTTGGAGGACAAACTTCCATTGTATGTTTGGATGAGTGCATTTTTCTCAAAGGACGATATAGACAAAAGCAAAAGATAAAATGAGTATCTGAGGATTACCACATTATTGCCGCAGCAGAATGTAAAAATGGTTGCACATCATGCACCATTAGCTATTATTCTCCTATCATTTGCGCCCAAGCTGATGACTTCGAACCAAAGTCTCATCTACTGGGTACAATAGTTTGAGTTGCCTCGTAAGGCTGATGAGTTGGCTGGATGTACTGAGCCCCAGCAGAATCCATTAGGATAACTGTGCCAGTTTACAACATCTCTAAAAGCACCTAAAATAACCACATGATGCTCACACTGCAGCGGCCTGCAGATGACACATTTTGTAATACCAAGCGGACAGATGAGGTGCTAAATGGTTGGAAATGATTGTAAATGAACTACAAAACCGAATTTACATGTGTATTAGACTAGCTGGAGGCAATTACCATGTGGGTGATTCGCACAAATGGGTGCCATTCAGGCCTTATCATTTTACACGAGAAAACAAGTTCATAATTTCATTTCTGATCACTGCATCTGATAGAGGATGAGTTTATTGTGCGAGGTAAACACACTTCAAACACACAACACATCTTCTCTCACCTGAGGCATAAAACTGCAATCATTATCAGGCACTGCTCTCTGACAAGGACACTGTTTGAGTTCAACCCTGTCACGGACAACATGGAGCCTGTCTGATTATGATTAGGGAAAGTAATCAGAGGTAATTGCAGTTCTGTCAAACTATTCCTGCTGCACATCTCTCTTGGTCATGACTTTCAGGTAGAAAATTAATCTGAAAACTTAAACCATTTATCCTCTTGAGCATGTCATGACATTCTGATTGAGATGTGTTATCATCAAAAAGTGGCATCATGACAGGAATTCACATTTTCTGTCATCTAGCTAATTGAATGATCAACATAAATAACATGTTTCTTCAAATATATTTTGTTGGGTTTGTCAGTGACATCTTTAATTGACATCATGGCAGACAGGCAGGCGAGGTGTTCACAAAATTGCTGTATTGTATCAGACATCAGTAATTGCATGCATTTATGTGGAAGTCGTTTTGCAGTATAAAAGTATTACAGGATGATTGAGGTGGCTGCATGTAAACTTGTTTACTGTGAACTGAAAATTCAAATAGAATAAATGTTTCCAAATGTTATCCTTGACATGAACTTATTTTCTTTTTTTTACATTGGCGCTGGTGTTGATAGGTATACAAATGATGTTGTCGTAGGAATGTGTGTGTGCCAAGAGCAGTGGTGTCTTCTTGAATTTTTTTTTTAGGTAAACTTTCCCCCATGTTTTGTGCCTAAGTGATTTCTTTGTGTTTGATTTGTTTGACCTTGGTGTTTTATTTAATTCCTGTGCTCTGTGTGGTAAAATTAGTTTTTGTCTGGTGGCTTTGAACAGAGCAATATAACAGCTGTTAATGGGTTAAACATCAATATTTTTATATTAATAATTAATCAAATGTGTGTTTGGGCTCATTGTTTTTTAGGCTCATAACTTTACTATTAAAAAGTGAATATTGGACTTTGATTTGTTGCTTAGATGGAAATCCAGCTGCAAATGAATGCTGTTCCATATCTGCTGGATCTGGTAAGGTCCTGCAGGTATGGTGATAACAGGTCTATGTTGTGTTACCTTTTTGCACTGCCCCAAGTTGCCAAAAAAATCCATTAGTGCTGCTTTAATTGAATGAAGTCAGAGGGCCGGAACGCTCCCCCCAACCCTCTCCTCTATTCTCCTCTCAACATGTTTCACAGAGGGCGGGGGCTTACACAGAGCTGTAAATTTCTCACATTTTGTGAAGCAGGAAACACCGCGCCCCAGATACACCAATTCCCATTTTAACCTCTCAACACACCATGTAGCAACAGAATTGGTTCAAGTCAACTGTTATTAGCATTACGATGACCTCAAATATTAAATTCATAATATAGTCTTGGAAAAGGTCCAGGCATCTCTGTCATAGACTGGTTACCTGTCCCGGGTGTACTCCACCTCTCGCCCAGTACGAGCTGGGACAGGCTCCAGCCCTGTGTATTCCTGAAAAGGTTAAGCAGGTATGGATAATGGATGGATGAATGGACAAGGTCAAAGTGAGTCTGGCTACTTAATTCCAGCTGGGGAGATTAAACCGCAGCAATGCATATTGTTGCATGTAAAAACATGAAATTTGAGGGATTTTCATGCTTAGTTGAAGGATTACATGCTGCTCTACCGGCTGAGGGATTTCTCTAACCTCTTTCTCTGCTTAAAATTCATCTAGATACTGCCACATCTACATACATGTTCAACAGACAGAAATCATAATCTGGACAGTGGGAAGGGTCTACCAGTGTCTCATCTGAGCCTGCAGTTTAAATTATTTCTCACCTAGTAATAAGATATCTGAGCACACTGATGTTTACTGTGTCTGTGCATTTTCATCTCATTTTATTTGCAGGAAAAACAGTGTTGTCTGTCAGGGCTGAAGACACATCTTTAGAATTCCATATGTTGTCGCAGATGGAGGGTTCAACTCATTTGACCTTTTTCTTTCTGGATGGGTTAATCGCTGTCTATTTAGAAGTGTTTTTTATTAGTTACATAATGACAATGTAAGTATTTCCTATAGAAGGCCCTGCCAGGGACATTTGTCGCTATACAAGAAAATATAAGCATATTTCTTTATTCTTAAGTTTGAGGAGCTTTTTCTGATGGAAACCAAAGTGGTTTGTGGGCTTTGATAACAGCCTGAGATTGTCACCTAAAATGGTTTACCAGCAGTTTTGAAGGAGTTCCTATATATGCTGAGCACTTGTTAGCTACTTTTCCTTCACTCTGTAGTCCAACTGATACCAAACAATCTCACTTGGGTTTAGGTTAGGTCATAGTGGAGGCCTGGTCATCTGACGAAGCACTTCATCACTTTCCTTCTTGATCAAATAGCTCTTAGATAGATGGGATATGTGTTTTGGGACATTGTTCCTGCTGAAAAAACAAATGATGGTCCCACTGCTCAAACCAGCTGGGGTGGCATGTTACTGTAGAATACTATGGTAGCCTTGTTGCTTAAACATGCTTACCCCCACACCATCATACCACCTCCATGCTTCATGGTGGGAACCACCACCACATGCAGATACCATCCATTCACTTCACATCTCTGCATCTCACAAAGACACAGGTTAAGATCAAAAATCCCAAATTTGGACTCATCAGACCAAAGTACAGATTTCTGCTGGTCTAATGTCTATTTCTTGGTCCAAGCAGTTCTCTTCTTCGTGATGGTCTCCCTCAGAACTGTTCCTGTTGACTACTTAAATTCTGTAAAGCATTTATGTGGGCTCTAATCTGAGGTGCCCTTAGTTTGCAATTTCTGATTTCTGGTAACTGTAATGAACTTATGGTCTACAGCAAAGGTACGTCTTGGTGTTCCTTTCCTGGGTCCTCATGAGAGCCAGTGTCTTCATAGTGTTGCAGTGGTGTTTGCGACTGCACCTGAAGACACGTTCAAAGTTCTTAAAATTTTCTGGATTTTCTTAGTTGAGTGGCTCCTGCCATAACATGGATTACTACAGTGGTAATCCAATGATATTTATTTCATACCAACACTACCTCCGAACAACACTTGATGGTCTCAAACTCATTAATTAGACAAAAAAAGAATTAACTCTTGACAGGACACAGCTGTTAATTGAAAAAAAAAATGAAAACTTGAAAACTAATTGTCACTAAACACAAAGCTAAGGCTGATGGAAATGTCATGTTTTGCAGGTATTTGGTCATCAAACAAAGTAACGGACAAATTCAATTTCTCAAGAGAATTTCCATTCAAAAACACAAATAAAAAGGATATCACCAAAGTCATTAGTCATCATCCTGTGCGGACCATACATGGCTGTATGAAATTTCATGCCAATCCAATGGAGAATAGCTGTGGACAACTTTAAAATTACTAGAGCCATGTCGCAAGAGAAAAGACATTTCTCAGTATCATTTCATTTATTTTGATCCCTGTTCCTGGTTTCAGTGTCGTTTTTCCATCTCGGAAAGTCAATGTTTGATTATCTTTGTCTTGTCCTCAGTCAACATCCTTTTTTGTCTTCTGTTATTCTGTCACCGTAGCGGTGCCTGAAAATGACACCAGTATCATTATTTGGCTTAGTCTGTCACTGTTATTCAAAATGATCGCTCCGCTGAGTTAAATTTCCTTTTCAAATAATACTGTCTAACTTAATACTTTTTTTATTATGTTTTCATATCACATGGTAATAACACTATAGCAAGCCTGTGCATTCTCTTGGTCCAAAGACAAATCTAAACTTTGGGTTTGATGCCAAATCTCAGGTGTACACCCAAACACCAAGTGCATGCCAAACACAAATATTTTCATTATTAAGTCAGTCAGTCTTGTTAATTGACCAGGAGTCTGGCTCACTCAGGCCTGCTGACACTCATGGGATACCTTTAATGCTATTCATACACCCTGTTCCCTATTATTGATGTTGAAAGCCTCTAAACAACCACTGACACCCAGAGGGGACTGAAGGTCATTAGGGATTATGTTAAACACCCAAACAAATCACAACTGTGTCTCTACAAAGACATCTCATCTCATGCACATGCCTCATTACGGTCTTCAAGAGGCTTTATTGAAGCATTGAATAGACATCGTGAATTGACTCAAGTGAAACCAGTTCTTCACACAACCGAGAGATTTTTAAGGGTACCATGAAAGATGGAGACAGGTTGGTGCCAGACTGTAAGGAACTGATAGGCATCCAGCTTATATTACATATTTCTTTCACCTGACCTTGCACTTATGCAGTGCATTATTAACATTAACATTATAGATGCATGCTGCTACACCCACACAACTATATACATAAATGATCCACAGGAGAAAATCAGTTCATTAGATTTTTGTAAGTTTGTAGGCGCAAACTACAGTATACCACCCTTAATTAGAAAAGTGTACAAAACAGGAGAGACATTTCACACATAGGTGGATTCATCAACTCTCCACTAATAGAGCTTAATTTTCTCCAGACAACTTTTTCCATTCCTTTTGCAGTTTTCCAGGGAGATCATGTGCAACAGCTGGCTGCAAATGCTGACTCTACCAACTGAGCAGCATTGCACATCTGTGGTCAGTTAAAATGACGATCAAAAGTGGCTGGCTATGTAACTTTTTACATGAACTACTGTGAGACATATACATTATTGACTGAATTATACATTATTTCATTGAATGTATTGATTTAAATTAATGTTACATAATGTAAAATGACATACAAGCGGATGCTTACAGAACTCACTACTCAAAAGTGTTTTACTCATTGCGCATTAATCTGTCCATTTGAACCTTCCAAAAATGTTATATTATCATTGTTTATTTATTTTTGGGGCATTTGGTGCCTCTAATGGGTTACTGATGTATGCAGATGACAGGACACTGGTGAAGATGAAATACATGCAACGAAGGTAGTCAGCAAGATGTGTACGGGACATGTTGTGGCTCATGATCGTGCACCTATGCCACCAAGGTAACCCCACAAACAACTTAATATCACCTCAGTGGTACATACTGTACCTACATGGGATAGTTTGCCAGATGGTTGTGTGGTCTCCAGTTAATATATAAGAATATTGCCATGTGTACAGTATGCATCTGTCTCCCTGGTGTTCAAACAGCATGGACCAAAACTTAATAAAACCAAAGATGAGTTTGTCCAATTTTTATTCTTGAAGGACCTTCAAGATTTTCATTTGTTTCAGTGTACGTGCTAAAAATGATCTCCAGCATTTGAAAGGTTCACTCAGTTGGAAGGAAACAAACACAACAGATGCAAAGGCCCAACAGAGCATCAATTGGCTCAACAAATCAACAACTTCCTCCTCAGCAGATTCATTTTATGGGCTACATCCACTCAGTGAATTCTGGGCTCTCATAAACTTCACTCCACTTTTTACTGAAGAACAGCAGGAACTTTGATTAAAGATTGTAAATACACCAAACAAAATGTCTCACGGAGAACAATAAGAAGAGAAACAAAGAGTCTGACTTGCAGATTTGTATATAATTACTTCTGAAATGTAGAATCACTGAAAACGTATCAGTCTGGAATCAGTAAGGATACGTAGGCCTGCATGCTGCAGAAAGATATGAAGATGGAGTGAAAAGGCAGGAGGTGCGCTTGTTTGTTTGTGTGTGGGCGAACTTGTTTAAAGGCTCCCGGTTGGGCTGTGACGTACTGGCTGGCTGAGAGTCGTCCTCCTGGCAGCAGCCTGCCAACATGCCTCAGTGGCAAAAAAGGAAAAAAAAACAGCAGCACTGGAAACAAAAGGCTCCTCAGAGGATGATAAACAGTCTGGCTAGTAAGCACTCTACAGTTGAACAGTGAAATCAGCCAGATCTGAAGAACGTTCAAAGTTAACATGTTGCTTTATTGTGTGAGTCGTCTTTTTTTGGAGGCCAGGTGAGCTCTTGAGAAAGTTAAGAAGATGTTTCTATTTTATGATACTGTCTCCAGGATTTTGTGGGGTTTTGTGTTATAATGTATGCAGTGGGTTGAAAAAAAACCCCAATAAAACCAGAGTTTCATTTTGAGATAATCTTGGTGTTTTTGTCATGTATTGTGGTATTGTGATACAGTGAAGTCTGATGTCACTGCCTTTGAGTAATGCCAAAGGCACTTCAGCAAGGTGACCACCACAGGTCATTTTAACAGGGGTGTTAAGTTACTCATTCAAGTCTTAGTATTTCAAAAAAAAATCATGGTCATTTCTGTTAGTAGCTGCTAACCTGTGTTGTTAGCTAGCTAGGATGTTGAACACATTTCTGTAACTTTATCCATCCATCCATCCATCCTTCCATCCATTATCTGTAACTGCTTGTCCTTATCAGGGTCACGGGGAGCTGCAACCTATCCAAGCGGAGGCGGGGTACACCCTGAACAAATCGCTTATCACAGGACACATAGAGACAAACAACCATTTGCGCTTCTGTAACTTTATTTTTTCCTGTAAATCACATCATTATCAGTCTGTCTGACAGTCTGTCTGTTGGTTAGTCAGTCCATCACTTGGATTACTGTGACATTTATCCGTTCACGATCCCCAGAGGATGAATCCTAATGAGGTTGGTGATCCTCTGAATTTTCATCTAGTGTAACCAGCAGATTAAAGTCTTATCCAGTGAATTATTTAAACTTTTATGTCAGAGGGCGGTAAATCATGCCAATACTGACAGCATCAACAGCGAAAGAGGAAAACTGAAAACTTTGAGATTGTTTTTATGAAACTGGTTAAGTCTGCTAGAAGAAGAAATAGAATTAACAAAAATTAAGAAATATTTTTTTTCTAAAATTAACCATATATTCTTTTCCCACGTATTTGAAATAAAAAGAGAAAATGTATTTATAATCCCTCTAGTTTAATGTAAAATATTATAATATCATTCTTATCTGATTTGATAGGCAGTTGTTGACTACATATAAACACTAATACAGCTGGGATACTTTAGTATACATGGCACTAATGTAAATTATACATTATGATGTTCCAGACCAGGAAAGTTTCTCTAACTGGACCTCTGGATTGACTTCTATTGATTCTATTGATCTCTACTTTAAACATCAACACTTTATAACACTGAACACAGCCACACTGTCTCTCATACACTCATGTTTATATTAAAATATCATCATGAAAGCAGTTACACAGTAATTACAGTTTCTTCTGTTTTTATCGTGCACAAGAAAAAAACAGCAAACAGCATTTCTTCAGATAGATTTTACTCAGAAGTCTCTCTTTTCTTCTGCTGCACTGTATCTAATGGAAACAGAGAAAATCCCCTTGAAATCCTCTTTTGGCACTCGCAGACATTTTGGTGGCTTTGCTCCAGAGCAGACATACTGTTGTTTAGTTGTCACAAACAGCCCAGCGGCACACAATACTGTATTTCATTTTTCATGTGAATTCCACATGTTGTCCTTCAGGATCAGTGGACTGTCTGTATGTATATATATACTGGTCATGTGTGTGTGTGTATACTGTGATAGGTGACAAATCGAAGGAAAAACCTGCAGATAAAGTGTCTCAGTAATGTGCTGGGCCACCATGAGCTGCCAAAAAAGCTATAGTGCACCTCAGCATCAAATCTACAAGTCTCTGATCTCTACTGAAAGGCCATAGTATCACACATGCATAGCATTTACATGCTCTGCAAACCATTCAGTGACCCCCTCGTGCCCTATGGATGGCACCTGCATTCTTATGTTTCTCCTTTCATTTAATCAGCTCAACGCCCAATGTAATAGTTTGGTTCCCAAAAGAAGAAAATTTAAGAGATTAAATATTCCATTTAGTTGAGACAGGGCGTTATAGAATACAGTTTTAACCACTTTTACACAAAAATACTCCAGTCCAGAAAAATGTAAGTGACCTGAGATCACGACTGAACCACAACAGTGCAACTGGACTCTAACTATTTTGGGAAACAGTTTTTCTTTGGCCTGTCTTCCTTAGTTGTCAGATTGAACAGGTTTAAACTGTGATTTTTCAGTCCGTATTATGTTCAGCTGATATTCAGTGATCCAGTTCCATTTGTGCTAACCCTAGACCAAACCTCTGTTCCTATTTTGAATTGTTAAGAATAGCTGTGATAAAGCAAAGCAGCTTGTTTTAAAGCATTTTTGTGAACATGACACTGAAACAGGAACCTGTTGATGCTAAACATCTGATTTCTTTTAAAATGATTTCTTACTTTTGCTCTTTCAGTTGTCAGTCTGGTTAAACTGTTATACAGCGCTGCCCAAAGTACAACTGAAACAACACAGACAAAAAAATAAAAACAAAAAATGAATACAAACAATTACTGAAAATAAAATAGAAGAACATATACCAGAGATTCAAAAAAGTAAAAAGTGAAACTGAAACAAAGGCTATAACATTACTCCAAATAGTAATTTAAAATCCTAATCTAGTTTTAGATTTCCTTTTAAAAACACAAAGAGAGCTTGATATTCTAACATTCAGAGGCAGTGAGTTCCACAGTTTAAGTGCATAAAAACACAAGGTACTATACACATATTACGGGTACTTTAAATATAAATATATACAGTATATATATATCAGTGTCTGATTAGAACAGTATACTCTTTACTTGAGCTCTATGTCACGGTACAACCATTAACATGGATGATACAGACCTCATGTGTGTTTCGGAGCTGAAGCGTCTGTATGTCAGCATGCGTGTGTCTGTGGGATGATGATTGATGATTACCGTCATGATAAAAGTAATAATCACCCTGCCAGCGAACTGAAGGCACAGTGGTTGCTGTTTTTATTTATTTTTTTAAAGCGGTACGTCCCGGTGTGTGTGGGTTCGCAAAAATGGATGACATTTGTGTGTGTTCCTCATCAACACCCCCTCGCCCAACTGTCTATCCATCAAGATGTTGTATGGCACAATGGTGCTTATGCGTGCATGTGTGTGTGTGTGTGGCCTCAGGGCCACCGTGTGTTGCCTGCTACTACTGCATAGTGTGTGAGTGTGTGTGAGAGGCTTGAGTACATGAGCTACCAAGCATGTGTGACATCTTAAATTAGACAACGTTCCTGGCCGCAAAACCGCTCAACCCTGCCAAACACAACGCAGACAGCACCATCCATGTGTGGCAGACTATGATGACAAGACACACGCACACACGCACACACACACACACTCATGCAGACATGGTGACTCATACATCTTAATTAGAAGCTAAGCAGCAGCGTGTTAGCATTAGTGAGGAGAGGCGAGCCTGTCACCGGCAAATGAGAGGGGGCACGGATACGTGCGTGGCCACACACAGTTATGCATACAAAGCAAATGCATGGCTTAAAGTCCAATTAATTCAATACCTGAGGAAGACTCAGACGTGTGTGTGTGTGTGTGTGTGTGTGTGTGCATGTATGTGTGTCCAGGTCAGCACACATGCTCTACTAAACTCTCTCGTAAACACACTGGTATAAACTTTAAAAAGCGAAACGGTAGTATGAAGGAAAAGTAAGGAAAGAATCTGCTATTAGTGTCTGTGTGTGTGTGTGTGTGTGTGTGTGTGTGTGTCTTAGTTTGTGTGTGTGTGGCCTCAGTGCTGTAAAGCCAACACTCCTAACACGATCTGAAAACCCTACCAAGACCCTGTTGTTTGGTTTGATGGTGTCACTGGTCAGTGGCATTTAACGAAGTTCAGGAAAACACACACGCACGCATACGCACACACACGCAGATGGTGGCATTTGGTCAGAGTTGTGTGGGGGTTTTGGGGAGGGGTGTTCACTGACGTTCCTGTTGCTACGGGGACAAAGTGACCTTAAACAGCCTGTAGTGAGGGAGGTACGGGGTAGTTTCCGGTGACTGATCAGCTCACCTTAACTTCAAACGCACGCACACACATGCACGCACACACGTGCACACACAAACACGCCATTGTTGAGTATTTTAACCAGAGATACCTCACTTTATCCATTACATGTCAGGTCCTCACTCCTGTTTAGTCCTCAGATTCCCTTTGTCTGCGCTCGGTACATCACCAATCCACTTCCACTTCTATCCTTTCGTCTTTGTCTGCTATTCTCTTCTCTACGGCCTCCATCCCTCCCTCCGTGTTCTTTTCTTCTGTCTATACATCCCTGCCCTTTACGCCAGCATATTTTTCCATCTCACAGTCCATTTGCATGCTTGACACTGACACTGCAAATGTTGTCTAAGAGATGAACAGCAATTTTCTGCAACAGAACAAAGTTCTTTCTCTTTGACAGTTTCTCTGAATTCACAACATAAACGATTTTGCTCACATTTCATGAAGTTTTATGTATTTCACTCCAACCTATCGTTTGAACACCATCCAGGCTACTACGATCCTGTATTCTTCAGCTAAGGACAGCAGCTAAAATTAAATGGTTTAAACTTGTAGGTCTTGGGCAGTCTGTGCTTTTAGTTCCTGGGACTTCTCCTTACTTTGGCTCTGACCATGAACTACCAGCTTACCTCCAGCTGTCGATGAACAAACTCAAGGGAAACAGATTAGATCGCTGTCATTCTCTCTTAAAATAAGCATAAATATGTACAGTAGGTTTTTTTAAAATATCAGTTTTTAAAATAATGTGTACAAAACTACAGACATTATCAGTAAATTAACAACCAAACTGTTATTTTAAGTAATTAGTCAACATTTTGTATATTTTGCAGTTATCTGTAATTTCTGTACAGAAAAAATTACTATATTAGCTCTAGAGTATTTTTTTCTGCTTTGTGAAAGTACATATAAATGTATGAAAAATGACAATAATAATCTGTAAATAAATATGCGACTCATTATATATATCTATATAGCTGCTTATCTATAACAGCTGCTTTTTAAAATTTATTTTAGTTTTTTAATTATTTATTTATTTATATTTACAGTGTAGGATTACTGTGTGTTTCAGAACTGATTTTAAGATTTTGCTTATCGCTTTTGTGGCTTTTCATTGTTGGTGTACTTGGGATCTAACTGAATATGATCATGAACTGATAATGTGTTTCAAACTTCAGCTCATAATTATCAAATTCTAAACCTTTTCTTCAGCTTCAACAGTAATCCAGTCTGTACGGTGACAACAGAAACTCCTACATGTCAAAGCAACATGACAAGTCAGGGTGCAGATTTGCCTTCATGTAATCAAATAGATAATAGGCTAAAAGCACGGTGTAGATGAGTACATAAATAAAATAAATCAAACATTCTGTTCCTCCTCAATAACTTTAAATCACTTTTTATCAGATTAGTTGGGAAAAAGCTGACTGATGTCTCATAGGTGTTATTGTTACCACCTGATCTGATATTGAAGCCTGATGAGAGTTTTAGATTTTTGTCATTAACTTTTTCACTTTGTTCTTCAACACTTTTACACTTTTTACACTTTATTTTTGCCTGCAGCTCTCACCATGAACCACCAACATTTTTTAAATTTTTCTTTTCTAATCATGCAATATTAATGATCTATTTTAGCCTGGTCAATTATTATTACTTATTATTTATTTTATTTTTATCTATTTTTCGTATCATACACAATTCAGACCCACATAACCTCCAGATTTTAAGGAAAAGTCATGCAGTGTTGCTCAGAGAACTCCTCACCATTTTTCTGCTAAAACCTCCTGCTCAAACGTCCACTTGAGGCTGGCTACAGTATGAGTAAATCTCCATAAACCCCCATATTAAAATGTCCAACTTCACAGCAGAAATAAACATGTTTACAGCCTGGTACAAAAAACAGTTTTGGCCTCAATAGCTAATTTCCCCATTCATGACAACTGTACTGAGGATGATTTTTTATAAAACTCACCTATTCAATTATATTAAGGCTTGAAACTTCATGGGCTTCATTCGGCCCACTTCAGCTCCACCTACAAGCCACGTCTTTGCCCATTTTAGAATTACTGGGGAGTGGGTGGAGGCAGGACTGCCAAGATGGCGATGTCAAGAGTAACCATTCTGAGCCTCACAACGGCTCTTCAGAAACCTGTGGGTGACGTCACAGATTTGTCACGTTTGTTTCATGTTTGAATGACAGATAGGCAACAGCACTCAGAATACACTATTCTACGGCATTTTATCTCTCCATTTGCATTTGGGGTGTGGACACAAGAACATCTATTGCACAAGGGCTAGTCGCAGTTATGTTACACTGTAGATTGTGTTACACTCCTACTAGCAACATATCTGACATGTTAATCACGTATGAGCCATGGAGCAGCCTGAGACACTCATGCAGAAGTCTATCTGTTCTAAAAACACACTTTTTTTCTGTCTTCATTCTCCATGAGTCCGTCTCCTCTCACAGCCTCTTCCATCCCTCTTGTATCAACCATTGCTCCATCATTTATCCTCCATCTATGCATCTTTCACCATTCTCTCCTCCCTCATCTTCCATCTCATCTTCCTTCCTCTACTTATTCTTCTCCTTTCTTCATCCACCCCATATTTTTTTTCTCTTCCTCCTGAACTTTAACACTTTCTTCTTTGGCCTTCCTTGTTGGCTATTCTTCCAACACCTCCTGTTACTTCTCCATCCCCCATCCCTCCTCCATCCTACCATCACTCCATCCCCCCTTTTCCCCCACTGATGAGCTGAGATGCAGCTCCACTCATCAGATTGCCTGTCTCTCGTCCCTGCTTTCTTTAACACTTGTAGAAATGACCTGACACATCCAATCCCAGGTTATTACACAGATGTGCCAACTCTTCTCTCTCTCTCTCTCTCTCTCTCTCTCTCTCTCTCTCTCTCACACACACACACACACACACACACACACACACACAAACATAGACACCCTATTACAGGAGCCCAAATGAAAATGAATTATGCATTCTGTCAGGCCACTCGTAACAAGTATATGATACATCCCCTGTTTCCACACAATTGGGCACACAGAAACACATGCAAAATGGGAAAAGTGGTTGCGCTTGGAGACACACACACACACGCGAACACACACACAAAAGCGCACGAAAAGTGGCAAAAAACAAAGACATGAATGTATTATTGATGCTAATCTCAAACAAACAAACAAAAGTCTTCATACCAAACATGTTGCATTATTTTGGGCCAATGAAACTGCCCGAGATTTGATGCCAGGGTTACTGATTTCTCTGAACGCACACACACACGCACACACATGCACAACCACATCATTGTTTTCAGAGCTCATGTTTACTGCAATTTTGAATGATGTGCCACCCACAACCAACTCCTCCTCCTCCTCCTCCCTTTTCTTCCTCCTCCTCCTCCTCCTCCACCTCCTCCTCCCTCTGAGTCCATACCAAGGTCGTTGGCCTCCTTCCTGGCTTTAGCATTCCCCTCGTATCCCACATAATCCTCACTGTTTAAGCCTGAGGTACAAATACATTCTATTCAACCCGCACCAAGGGGTCCGCTAATACCCAGCAGAGTGTGTGTTTGTGTATATGTGTGCGTGCCTATGTGCCGCTGAGTACTGTGTGCTTATATACACCTCTGTGTGTGTGTGTGTGTGCGTGCATGTACACGCCAGCGTCTGTGCAGGGCTTTGTGTTTAACACCCATCGGTGCTTAGTATTCTCTCCGCCACGCGTCCTTGCATCCCCATGCTTATTCTTTCGCACTCTGTTCTCTTCTCTCAGATGAGAATACCAACGGCTGATGGAGAGAGGAGTGGAAGAGGGTTTGGAAAAAAGGAAAGGGGGGAGACGAGGGAGACCGGGGGAGACGAGGGAGCGAGCAACAAAATGCAGGTGGATAAAGTTTATACAGCATGACTGATGTAACCTTGGCACTGTAGTGTGCATTCTTTAATAGATAATTAAAGTGGATGCAGATATTTGAGCGTTGAATAGGACATTGTTATGTTGTCCAATGGATCCAGAGTAAAGTCTGTGTTAATCCTGCATATCTTCACATGGCTATAAGACAAAGGGAAGGTAAACCTACTCACTTTATCCACACTTTATGTCACAGAACTGAGTCTAACACCTTCTAATGTTCATGTAAACCGGTATGAAGCCTGCTTCATGTCACAGTAAACAGTTATATGAGGCATAGTTCTGTCACATGCTTGTGCTTTTAGCCTACAGTATGCTTAGTAATCACAGGTGATTAGCGTTATCCCAACAGTGAGAAAATGGCAGCTTGTAGCAGCACGAACAGCAGTTTACTCCAAAGTAAATGTAATTTGGCTGCTGCTGAAATGTGTCCCCACCAGATGGTGAGGTTTGCAAGTCATGGTGGGAGCAGACATGCCTTATAACGTCCTCAAAGCAAAAAAGTACAGACAGGAGTTTCACAAAAAAACAACCAAAAAAAAAAAAAACCAGAGTAAATCAATAATATACAGCCCACGATCAATCATGGCATTGTTGACTGTGGCAGGTGAAGGTGTACTGGTGGGCGGTGAACAGGGCTGTGCAACAAACACTGTTTGTCTGCACGCAATTTAATAAGCTGAAAGTGTTTCATAGTTTTTGAGACTAAAAAGACGATAAGACCGCACCAGTGTGAAATATCTTCATTTAATATCAGCTGATATAAAGATAGGTGCAAATCTAGATGCTGCTGGTGCTGGAGTACATCAAGAAGGAAGAAAATGAAACCTCTCATTGGGTTTCTCAGTGGTAGTCGTGTGAAGCCATGCAGTGAATGGCCGGAAGCAGTCGAACTGCGCTGGGGTGAATTTTTTTTTTACGACTGCACCACACAGCAAGTTAGAATGATTTATCTAGGTGACATGTTGGAGGTGTACTGGAGTGCTGCTTCTGTTTGTACTATTGTAATATTTAAAACTGATCCTGTGACCAAATCCAAATTAATTAATTAATTAATTAATTAGACCTGTTTAGAGCTGCAGTAGTTTGAACATAGAAAAGCCACATCACTCCATTAAACCTACAGCAGAAGGAGCTGGTTTCCCTGCGAAATCTAACGCTGAGAAGGGCTCAATGTGAAAGCCTCGCCAAGACCCTGTCCCTGTCACGAGACTCTTTTTCTCAAAGACGTCCTTCCAGTGTCAGAGTGCCCAAGGCTTCAAAGGCAGCTGCAACACCGTCTAACAGTGGGATGTGAGGATGTTACAGACATACTTTTGGACAGTGAGGTGCAAGAAGCAGCAGACATTTGTCTGTGAGGTTACACCAACCTCTAATAACACAGAATAACACAGTTTGGCTCAGCTTCGTGCCATCCTGAAAGTTATACCCCACTATTTGTCATCATGCATCTTTGCCTCTGCCTATATGAGCACCATGGCATTGAATAATGAACCTGAAGCTCCTTGTGGAGCCGGGATGTGTCCTCACATGTGTTTTGTACTATACACTGTTGCTGGCAAAGACGGGATGAACTGTTTTTTTCATTTGCTGGTTGTTGTTTCTGTTTGCAAAGCTCCTCCTGAAGCCTCACTCTGAAGATATTGAGCTTGACTGAATGAATGCGTGGGTAGAGGAGGGCGGTGCAGCATGTGCACGAGCAGTGATTGACACTGTGTCCGATTGGTTGTTTTCATCCAGGCGCAGTGGATTCTTACAAATGCTGTTGGGAGCCAAGATGATCTGTCTCAGGTACTACCGTCAGGAATATAGTGACAGCTTCAGCAAATATGCCAAAAAGTTATTTGTATAAAGGTTAGCTGCTGCAGCACCGCTAATGAAGCTCCTCTAGCTCAGTGACAAACATGCCACATTTCCCCATAAATTCCTAAGTACAATAAATCCCTCTTGTAGAGTGGTGTTTAGTACATGTACTAATGAATCTTTAACAACTAAACTTACTGACTGAACTGACTCTACTAAATCACCATTGTCAATGACCGAAATCAGTAGCTGCGAACACAGTTGTCAGCCTAGCAGAACGTTTCTCATTAAAAGACTTCAGAATCCCCAGAAACAATCATAGTCTGATAACTCTGTTGTAAACAAAAGGCTCAACACAGAAGTGAAACTAAACTCCAAACCAGAGATTCAGGTAGAAGTCACAAAAGTATTGAGAGCTGAACTCAGGGTCTGTGGAAAAACCTTATCAATCCCCTGGAACACCATGAAGGTCACGGTCGTGGTGATGGGCAGGTGGTGGGTTGTGCCATAGTGTGTCTAAAAGACAGAATGACAGGACGGTAATGATATTTAAAGAACAGCATCCAAGGACAGATTGGCTCAAGGAAGACAAGCAGAAAAGTCACTGAATTGTGAATGTAAGGGAGGACGTGGGGAAGAGGAAGTGATGGGACGGATTCAAGATCTTCCCTTGTTGAATTTTCACTAAAGCTTCATTATGAAGTTCAAATGGGGCACGCATTCATGGTGACAAATTACATTTCATTAGGAGCATGGACAGATTATAGCATGGAGGGAATGGACAAGTGCCCAGGTCACTGCAATCAAGGGGGAGCTGGCCTTAAGAATGCTTGAAGTGAAAATACATAATGACTACAAAGACTCCATTTACACAGGAGTATGCCAACATTTGAAAAAAAAACAAAAACATAATTATATACTTGTATGAGTGTTTTGTAATTACATCGCTTGCTGTGCAGAAATGAAGTAATGTTAATGTCAAGTGTTCGCTGCAGTTTCAATATGTGAAAACAGACTTTCCGTAGGTTGGCACACTGTAAACTTTAAAAGGAAAGAGAAGCTAAAGATGCATGTTTGTAACTGATACACATCGTCTGTCGCTATTCCTGTTACCTACCGGACAAACGTCTCTATGATTCACTGATCTGATCATTTAAGATCTTTCTCTCATCAGACCTGATGGCTCCTTCATCGCTAAAACTAACTCTGTCCTCATGGTAGACTGTATCTGATGCTTGTCAGCAGCTGTGAGGGAGAATGTTACTTTTTTCAAATGTCAAACTTAAAAATTAAGTTTAAAATGAAGAAGACAGACACGAACGTGCTTCCACTTGTGAACTCATCCAGCCAGTGTGATGACTTGATCGTTGACTTCTTCTCTTCACTGAGGCCAGAAGAAGCTGGTGGTCTGGATAAAACATCTGTTCCATCCGTTTTGTTCTATGTTAAGCCGTGGTTCACAACCTTTTCATGTTCTGATTCCTCATATATTACAAGGCGCCACGTCTAGCTGCGACAGTGACAAGCACAGCAAGACTTGTTGTCAGATTATATTCATAACTATGTGTTCATTAGTGTATCATCTGAAAATAAGAATTGTTATGTTTTTGCTACCTTAGAATGAGTCTTTTATATCTATAGGTCTTTTACCACAGAGTCCGCTGTGTTACCCCTCCACGTTTCTACAGTATCAGAACAGGCTAGGAAGGACAAGGTAAGGCGAGGGGGTTGCAATCAGTAGCTACACTGCTAGAATCAAACACACTGATCCTTTAAAGCTAGACAGCCAGCTCAGTTTTAATGACTCACATATCATTAAGGGATCAGAAGAGCAGACAAGTAGTTTTAAAATGAGTAGTTTAGTTGGAAACATCTAATTACACTTTGAGTGTAAATTGTTGAGAATATTCTGAGAAAGGAGATTTTCTTTTTAGAACTAATGACATAAGAAAATCCAAAACCAACTTTGCCAACTGCCTCAAAGCATTATGGGCTCTGTTTTCATCACGCAAGAGCAATGACCAGTGTAAAGCGGAAACTCCTGGGTCCTCTGACTGTGTGCACCTGCTGTTTTGTTCACAAATGTGCAGCAGTGCAAAGTGCAAAAGAGCTGCACAAAGCTGAGCAGAGATCAGAGGGTGTGGTGATTAAAAAATACACTCTCAGTCAGTCACATCACTGGGGTCAGTGTGACGACGACAGCTCAACAAATGAAGAAACGTTTTCTTCAGGAAATCACGTTGCTGTGTGATGGAGCCGAGCAGCACAATGTGAACACACAGCACCACAAATCTACAGCCAGAGGCAGATGGTGTGTGGGTTTAAATAATAAGAAAAGAGTTTGGTGAAGCAGTTTATGAGATTGCATCAGTGTGACGTTAGGCTACTGTATGTCATGTTGTAAATGGTTACATCATATCTTCAAATGTTTGCTTCATCATGCATTTCAAGAATAAAACATGAAAAAGAAAGTTGGAAATGAGGCTCCGACACACCGGACTAATGAACGTCTCCTGCAGTATGCTGTGTTTGGAGGTGTGTGTGGTTCTTCGGGAGCAGCCTGCTGTCATTTGTATGTGATTTAAAGGAGGAAAAGATGGTGGACGTTCATGTGTAATGGTACTGTGCTCTGATGAAGCACTTCTCAAATCAGGTGCAGAAGATTTACCAACATATGATCAACGCTGTCCTGCTGCCTCCAGATGTCTGCAGAGATTTAATGAACTGAAGAACTCTTCATAAATCAGCTGTGAAGAACAGGCACTGTCAGAATCACTGAAAGACTGAAGCCACATACATTTTTCTTTTTTGATGCCAATTTAATCACATCCTTGACTTTAATCACCAAAGCGAGGTGGTGTTGCATCAGAAACCGATGTGGTCCTTAGACGTCTATTCTCGGCTCAAAGTCTGAGACCCAATTTTCACCAACCTACCAACAACTACCATTGCGCTGCCCCATTTAAAAGAACCTCCCACATGTTTGTACCTCTTCTCCCACCTGTGCACCATGCGCTCTGAGCCGGGCACCAAAATACCACAGCGAAAGGCAAAAACAATTTCAAGGTCAAATTGAAATAGGCCACAAAGTCTCTTATATTTTACAATTCCACATTAAAATCATCAAAAACATTAGACCTACGATTTTGTTAGGCTGTGAACTTCCAACAGTGTTCAAACAGGAGAAATATGAGTACTTACCTCGAGGAAAACAAAAGAGTTAAGGAGGAAGTCGTGAACATGACTAATAATAATGGGAATAAAACCTCATAGGTGAAAATGAGAAATGGTGGTCGTTGAACAATGGAGACCACTTTTGTTATTGTTTTTGCACCTTAGAGATTCATAAAATGACATACAGTATGTTTAATATATGTTTATATATACATACACATAACTGTGTATCACCACTGCTGTATGGTCAGATTAGGAAAAGATCATCAACATGATTGAATAATAAAACAAGTCAACATTAATTGTTAGTCCATGGTCTCCAGCATCATCAAAGTCAAACTCTTTCCTTCACCTGCTACATAAACACTACTCTTAGGTCACTATCCTCTGTTGACAATGAAAATTACCATTAGATGTAAATCAGGTCCAATAATTCCTAAGGAGACGTGGCCCTCTAAATAAAAATGTAATATATCTATCCCCTCTGGGCTCGCTGCCAACTGCTCCCCCTTGAGTTTGTGTTTTTGCTCATATTCTCACTAAAGTGCTCAAAAAGGAGCAATAACCTCATGGCAACGTGCAACACGACAATAGATGTCTATCAGTTCTGAAAAGCTCTCTGTGGTCTGTAAATGGACTTCTATCTTTGTGTTCATGTGTGTGTCACATCTATTGCTCTTCATGATCTGCTGTTTTCGTCTTCTGACTCCACATATATCACAAAGCTACATCTAGCTGTGACAGGTTTTATAGAAGTACAGCACGACTTGTTGTCAGACACATAATTTGATTTTTCCACAAGGGTCCATGTAGAGTAATGTTACAGGATGACATCACTTAAACTGTACAACCAATGAGCTGGTTAGTCGCTTGCGTAATTTCACCCATGCTACGATCCAGCCCCGAACCAACCACAGCTCTGCTGTAGACGCAGTAATGACAAGTAGCAATTATCTCATTACGTATTGGAGGACAGCAAGGCCACTGAGTGAGTTTGAAAATGGTTCAAGGGGGCCAAGAGCTGAACCTGCAAGCAACGTGTCTGGAATTAAAGACTTTTTCAGTTTCAGGGCCCAGACTAAGCTGTGCTAACAGGATCCAGAATGCCTTGCAGCACCTCTGGGGTTTGTATCAAACTCTCAAAAGGTTAAAAATTCTGTAATGCGCATATTGTTGCAGTGATGGTTATAATGATCCCAAACTGCAGTATTTACCATTATGTCAGATCTGAATGTTGGTGTAGTGTGAGTGTGTGTGTGTGTGTCGAGGTGGTTACAGCCTTTATGAAGCATGTTATGAGCCACGTAAGTGGTTGGACGGATGGCTCGGAGCTGATTGATGCTGGCTGGAGCGTCTCTAATGCTGTCTGGCTTGTAGCATACAGAATGTGACATTGGTTTGGTCTGAAGAATATTGATCTGGAATGGTTCTTGCCGAGCGTAGATATGGAGGGCTGTATTGATGTTCACCGTGGTTCTCATTTCAAGCTCATCTCACCCCGCCTCTGTGTTTGTGTGTGTGGGAGAGTGTGTGTATGTGTGTGTGTGTGTGCGGGGCGGCAGCAGTGCCGGAGGCTACTCAAGTGTGAAATCGTGTGACGGTTTCTCCATTGCGCTTCATTTAGCTACACATCGCCCATCTCTCATTCCTGACAAGTTGCTTAACTGCTCCAAAATGCGAGCGCCTCAGGGTGGGGTGGCGATGTAGCCCTGTCAGTGTACAATGAGGTGTGTGTGCGTTTGTGGGGGCTAAAGTGAGAGTCTAATAAAGCCAGCAGCTGCCATGGAAACCAGGGCAGAGGCTAACTCATCTTCTGTGTCTAGGGAACCATCAGGGCCTCGGCCATGGTTCAAACACATGCGTGTGCACACACACAAACACACACACAATCGTGTACCAAAAGCATGGCAAATGACTCTTAGAGGGAGGCCTCTCATACACACTTGCACACAAACAGCAGACGAAGGGCCGTGAAATAATCTGTGGCACCACATGAAATAGGGAAGCAAGCTGCTTGCTCAATAGCCACTGACACACACACACACACACACACACACACACACACAGTGTACTGGTACTCCAACAGCATGACATGGGAGTCAGGATGGCTTAAGATGCTCGATATCCAGCTGTAATCCTCTCCCTTTCCTTATCAAATGTGCATGTATGTGAGCATGCGTATACATTTGCGTGTGTGCATGCGTTTACATTTGAGTGTGTGTGTGTGTGTAAAATAGGTAGATAAGAGTGACAGCACGCTCAGGTTGACACCATGACAGCAACATTCTCCATGTGACAGGTTTATTGCATTTCTAATCTCTGTTTACATAAAACCTCAACATCCACACACACACACACACACACACACACACACAAACCTATGTATATGTATACATGTGTGTGTGCACACACACACACCTCATCATCCCTGCCTGTCGCTCAGACAATGAAAAGGGCAGAGGAAGTCAATCAAAATGATCTCTAATAAGAATATTACCCATCAGGCTGTGGGGTGGGGGCGTTTGGGTTAGACGGCTTCGTCTGACATTTATAAAATGAATTGCAGGCCGTACACTGAGGAAATAGCGTGTGTCTACGCATTATGTGATGCGGGTTCTCCCCCGGTCTCGCACTTGACAAATCTCATATCGGCGCTCCGGAGCGACACGCCAGCAGAAAATTAGACGGCCGCAATTGAAAGCGTGATTGAAAGGGAGATGTGGCCGAAGCTGATGCTGATCGCCACTCTGGGTGTCACTAAGGTGTCATGAGATGAGGAAAGATGACAACAGTTAAGGTGGGTGACTGACTTGTTTCCGCAACCGGGCTGGAGATTCAGTTAGGTCAGACAAGATGAGACTTAAATGACCCCTGTGGGGTTATCGACTTGACGCGGCGGCAGAGGAAACAGAGACGATAAGAATAAGACGAATGGCGAGTGGAGAAGACAATAAAAAATGCAGCTCACAGATTGCAGCCTGGCTGTGTTTAATGGAACATGTTGCTACTTGTTCTTTCATTTCACGTTTTTGCTAAACACAACAAACACATACAAATTGCTTTGTTTAGGGGCTTTTAACTTAACACCATCGTCTGTAGCTAGAAACTGAAAGCTTTAGTCTTGTTCTGTTTGCACTGGAACAAGTAAAGCCTATTGGTATAGCTCTTACTAACTGGAGGAATCTCAGGGGGCTTTGTAACGCCTACATGATGAAACAGTAAATGAAAATGGCACCCCACAGCCCTAACCCACAATGAGAACAAGGGAAACCACCCACCAAAGCCTTATTAAGAAAAGAAGAAACTTTAGGGCAGCATTTCAGTCTGCTATCAGTAGAGTACAAAGTATAAAAGTGCAAAGAGTGGGCAAACATGGATTAGTGGCAAAATGAAACAATCACAGAAAAAATGTCAGCTCTGCCTTGTCATCAGCATGGACAACAACATAACATGAACTATGGCTTCAAGACAAAACACTAACTCACAATCTAAAAGTATAATCATTTTCCCTTTGGCAGTATTCTCTCAGGGGACATCACTTAACACCACTACTGACGCTGCTGAAAGTCCCGCAAGTGCTTCTTTTTTGCTATTGAGTGACATTTTTGTTAATGAAACCTGCCCACAAATGGTGCGGAACAGGCTGCCTCATGTATAGCACTCTTTGGCAACGCTGATTATGCTAATGAACAAATCTTATGAATGCACCTACTCATGAACAGGTGGCATCCATTAGGTTGAATCTAAATCCGACATGGAGCACTTGTATGAGCAAACCTCATGGGAAAAAGTTAGAAGTGGGAAGTTGAAGATAATAATATAAATTGTGGCCCAATTTCTTAGTGGGCTTTAAACTTTCATAACAGTAGTCAGTAGTTGCCCTGGCACAAGGAGACAAGGAGAATCTCCCAACAAAACCCTGAGTTGATAAGATGATGGAAACCCTAGGAGAGGGAACCTCAGGTCCCCCTCCTCAGGCTGAGGGTACACTAGGATGTAGGAGGTGGATGGGGTGAGGGTTAGGGGCAAGGGTGTGGACGTCTAGTCCAACTTGGTGGAACAGGAAGCAGAGTAGAGGCCTGGCTTTTCTAAGAGAGAGAGAACCCAACTCATCTGAGCAGGACCAGCCATCAGGACACATGACCGACAACAGACAGTTGACTTTTAGATGCCTGACACAATCATGTGACCGGAGATGAGAGTGTTGTGCTGGTTTTATCCTGCACTTGCCTGAGATTGCTTGGCAAACAGACAAGACTGTGATGTTGTTTTTCTTGGATTGTGGGTGACCTTTGGGTTTCTGTAAATATTGAGTACTGTAGCTCACTGCACAACTCTTCTATTAATTCTAGGCACAGCCTCTGGGTCCACAAACATAAATTATATCAGTCCTTATATGCCAGGGTGCTTTTTCTTCTTGGGAAAAAGATTTGACACCAGAACTACTGCCATTTGTGTTGGTTGAAAGACCAATTATGTGCACTTGCACCTGTTTGGTCTTTTTGTGGCTCTAAAAAAATCCTGCTTGCACTGGAGTTGCTTGGAGTGGCACAGCTGCGGTTGTGTTTAGGCACATCAGCTGGTGCAGAGCAATTTTGGTACTTATTTAATGAAATGGGTGCAAAGAAGTACAAAGAACATTTTTTTGTGTGTGTTGTTCAGTTGGTTGAGACACACACAAAGAGTTCACATAAACCCATTCCTGTATGTTAAGTTTTGCCGCTTTTAAAACTTTGGTATTTTTTTGTGTCTAAGGGACAACAATGCTTGAAATTGGTCCAGTATTGAGTGAGAAAGCTGCAGCCATCAGCAGCAAAACAAGGCCGAAATGTAATCCTAGGGCATTTGGGCAGCTCTGGTCAAAGCCCCCCAAAACAGCATAAATACAGCATTTTTACCTTGTAGAAAACAGGAGTTTCTGGTCTAGCACCGCCTTTATTCATTAGAATAGTAGTCTTATTTTGTGACTTTGGCATTTTAACATGTTAGTTGAAATTCTGACAATGCTGTCTCCATGTCTGTGGTGTCTCCATGTCTGGTTAAACAAGAAGGGTCTTACTATTTAACAAAAATGTCTATCTCTGTAGGGTCCTTTCCATAAGGTTGTCAAACACCCTGTCAGTGGCAAAACCAAGCACTTTAATGGACACATATTTGACAGTGCCTCAGAGGATTACAATAGCAGCCCATTTGGCAGCTGCTGTCTCCAGCATTCTCACTCAATACTGGATCAGTTTCAAGAACTGTTGTCCTTAGTCACTTACACACAAAAACATGGAAAAATAGGCTGAAAATGGCCAAAGTAAACTCTACATTGCATTACAATTCCAATAATAAAGTTTATATAATTTCGGATTTCTGTTTTTTCCTGAATTATTTGTGACCATGCCTGCTTTGAGGACTTAACCTGAATTCAAAAATCATCTTGCTGGTCAATAGTTTAGGATTACAACTGAACTATCAAAACCAGTATTACCACGTAAAATATTATATCTTCAAGTTTTGTGCTGTAGCTGAGTGTCATTTATTGTCTTGACTTGAAAATCAAGTGTGAAATGTAAGCTATTGTTGACAGATAACTAGAAGTCCAAGCTTCAGTGACTCAGACTCAAGAACTTAGAAACTAAAACTTGTCTTGGATTTGACCTTAATGGCTCATTACTGAAGACTTGGAGATTTGAAGTACTTGAAGTACTTTAGAATGAACTCATTTTCATTTCCTTTATTACACATGTTTAGATTAGATGAGGCTTCAATGATCCCTGTGTGGGCAAAAATAATTATTGCAGCAGCAGAGAATGGTGTTCTCTGTAAGTATGCAGAAAAACTAAAGGCTCTATTATTAAAACAAATATTATCGACAAAGGCTAAAGCCTTAGTTTGCATTAAACTATGTATTTAATTACTGCCAATTGTTAAACATACAGTGCAATAATAGGAAACAAAATAATAAAAACGTCCTTAAGATTTTATGCCAGCTGTCAACAAACAATGTACAATTTCATCAGTATGAAAAAAGCCAGATTTGGTGCTTGTTATTAAAGCTTTACTCTAATTGCAATTTACAATGGACACCTGCTGGACTGAGAGAGCCACTGGGAATTTATTCGCCCTTTAAACATCTGAGCAAAGGAAACTTAATGTCAAAAGTGTACATTCAGAACACCTTTTCAAGAAAAGGTGAAAAGCTGAAGGTGATCATAGCCATTAACAGCTTAGCCATTCTTACAGCCTTTAATAGGTGCTTAACACATGCTTGGAGAGCATATTTTGCCACCAGAATTGATTAATCCCACCTAATTGGTACTTGCCTGCCAGCTATGTAATCTCATTAAAGCGAACCCGTACAGAAAAATTACATGATTTGATTTTTCACTGCATTGGAGCTGGAGACACAAATGGAGGTAAAACGTGTGAAAACAGTGTACAACTACATCCCAGGGTGTTACAACAGTTTAGTGACATGATTATAATCCTGACCTTTCATAATGTGCCCATAATTTTGTTGATCAGAACTCATTCATTATGAAACCTCTTGGTCTGTCCAGGTATGCTCTCCTTAATGTTGTTGTCTGTTCTTCTAGTCACAGTAGGTTTTATCAAATACGTGCCACATTTAAACCCAACAAGGAGCATACATGCTGCTTTCTTGTAGAGAGTTAGATCAATCAAGTTCAATATCATTCACATTTCTGTATGCTAATGCTAGCCAATGGCTAAACTTCATGCTTAGCTTAGCATCGCATAAAGACTATAAATAGGGGCAAACAGCAATAGCTGGCTCTTAGCACCTACTGAGTGACCCAGAACAGCTACTAAATAGATCCTGTGGTGAGATTGTTCCAAAATCAGGAATTACCTTTCAGTCCTAGTCAGCCAAAAGCAACAATATGACCTCAAGTCATTGCGACTTGAGACTGAAGGCAAGTTAACTTGAATGACTCATTGATTTTATGTTTTCAGTTTAAAATATTAAATGTACATTAATACAAATATTGTGTAACATTACCCAGTATGTGAGCACACACTGGGGATGGCATTGTCATGACTAGATGACTACCCTGTCAGTCAAATTCCTTGTGATGCTACCTGATGATCTATGGATCAGATCAGGTAAGACTGTGGGCTGACTTGACTGACTTGGGATTTGACTTACCTTAACTAAAGAGAAGACTTGCCTTGACTGTGACTAAACTTGATTTGCCCAAGAAGAAATGAATTTGGACTTGCTTGAGACTTGAGCCAATTTCTTGAGTCATATGTCTGTCTAAATATTTCAGCTTGGAGAGTACATGGCTTGTTGACAAATATTGTAAAAAAAAAAAAAAATCAAGGTAAAGTTACATGATTTGATCACTCAAAACATTATAAAGTACACAGACAGATTTCAAAGCTTGCCATACCGACCACAGTCTTGTGTTGCGGTGTTTTTCTGACCTCTCATAGCATATTTTTGTATTTTTATGAAACCTTCCTGTGTGTCCAAGCCACGAATGTATGAAGGAGAACTGGACACCACGTTCAAAGATGGCGCCCCATTCATCCCTGTGAAAGTTACTCACTGGAAGCATATTTTGAAAAAGCCTCCGGTAGACTTCCTCACACTTCTGCAGTTTTGACCAGTGTGTGCACTGGAGTCCTACTCCAGCCAAACTGGCTGAGTGAATGCACGTTTGAGACTAGTCTGGTTGTGCCGTCTAACTTCCTGTTGCCACCCACTACACATAAATGGGAGAACGTAACTAAAACCCCATGGACTACGGCAACAGTAGTGCCTGCACCATCCATATGTACCTGCTGAATGAATACGAAATCAAAAGATTGAAATCAGAGTAAGTTGTTTTTTGAATTCATTCTTCCTAAAGACTGTGTCTCTGAGTTCATGTTGATTTGTCTTGCTTCGGAAAACTAAGACTCGTATTGAATTCATGAAAAAAGCTTGAGCTGTCTGTCGCATGTCTCACATGACGGTTTAAATTCTGTTCCAGACACCTTCTCAACTCCCTAAGAGGGAAATTCTCAGGGAAACACTGAATTCTTGTCATACATTTGTAGTTGAAACATTTTGGCTAACGGCAGTTTGAATCCCAAAATAGAAGTGCAGCTTGTAGCCGAAACGTGCACGTGTGCGTCGTTTCAGTTACTTTACCAAAAGCAAAAGCTCACGTGCTCGTACTCGTGCGTACGTACACACACTGGAACACACACATGCACATAGACACACATTGAGGGAGAACAATAGACGTAGAGGGGACACCTGCTCGCCTGATACACCCTCCTCCTCCTCTCCCTCCTCCTCCTCCTCCTCTTCATCCTCTCTCCCTCTCCTCCATTAGGATTCAGTTCAGGGCTCGGCTCCATCTCCGTGAGTAGGTTAGCCATGCGTGTCATGGCGCAATCCAGTGAATGATAATGAACTGAGCAAATGTGTGTGTGCGCGCGTGTGTGTGTGTATGCGTAAGGAAGGAGGTGGCATGCTTGCTGAATCACTCCCTCTATCCATCCCTCCATCCACCTATCTATCTATCTATCTATCTGTCTATCCATCTATTCCTCCTCCACCTCTTCCTCGTTGGTGGTGTGTCGGCTCGAAGGACAGCCCCCGTGCTCTGACACACTCACACACACGCGGACACGCACCTCCGCGATGTGTCACTACCAATTCCACCTGCCTCTTCCTGTCATTCCACGCTCGCCGCTCCATCTACCTACACTTGCTCTTTTCCCTCCCTTTTTTTTTTTGTATTCTTTCTCTCTGTCTTTCTCTCCACACCTCCTTGTCCTCACCCCCCCCACTCAACTCACCCCCCCACGCTGTGTGTCACCACAGCCGAGAAGAAAGTAAAAATGCTCCAGCCGACCAAAGTGAGAAGAGGAAGGAAGAAAACAGAGAAAAGAGTCAAAGAGGAGAAGATAGTGAAAGCTGGAGCGTGTTTGGAGCGCAGCGATGCCTCCATCCATCATCACGAGCCGGACTCTTCTTTGATGGAATATCCCGGACGGCGGAGGAGCAGAAGGAGGGAGAAGAAAAAGTAGAGGAGAAGGAGGACTGAGAGAAGAATAAAAGGACTGAGAAGGCAGGACAGCCGGCGCTCGCCTCAGGAGGGTACGGAGACACAAAACAATAAGAACAAAAAAACATATATAACATGTCAGTCATTTCTCTAACAACCTCAGCTCCTATGTCCCTTTCGGCATTTTGGCAATTTTTTTTTGATCTCCCTCCCTCTCTCTCTCTCTTTCTCTCTCTCTCTCTCTCTCTGTAGTTCACTCTCAAGCTCACTCGTTCGCTCTCTCAGTTGAGTTGTGTCCACAGGCTCTGGTTGGGATTTGGGCTAATTGTGTAACTATTCTCCGGAC
Organism: Sciaenops ocellatus; assembly: GCA_033000465.1. Taxonomy (NCBI): domain Eukaryota; kingdom Metazoa; phylum Chordata; class Actinopteri; family Sciaenidae; genus Sciaenops; species Sciaenops ocellatus. The sequence goes on along the minus strand of CP136884.1, from coordinate 7,323,979 downwards.
CCGAGCAGAGAAGAGACTTTCTCTTCCCTCCATTTCTTTTTCATTCTAATTAACTCCCCCCTGTGCAGACCCTCAAAGAGCCTCTCTCTCTCTAACTCTGAGTCTGTCTCTCTCTACCTCGCTCTGTTTTTTCCCCTCTCTCCATCTGTCTGCCTTTGAGAAGCAAATAATTGGATGTGGAGATTGGCTTTTCTGTGGCTGAGCCGGAGGATTGAGGCTGCACGGCACTTCACATACAAGCACACACAATTACATGTATACACCTGGAGCTCAGAGTGTGTGTGTGTGTGTGTGTGCGTGCGTGTGTGGTTGTGTATTTGTGTGTGTGTGAGCGCTGGTGTAACCTGGACGCACTGCAAGAATCTCCTTATCGAGTCATTTTTGTGTCAACTTTAAGTCTGGTGTCAGTTTACTTCTGTCACTGAAAAGACCCAAACTAACAATGTGTACTTTCTAAGTACTCTGTCTCTTTGAGACGAAGACACAAGTCTTTCTGTCAGTAATATATAATTTCATTCAACAAAGGCCAAATAATGTCCTTAAACAGCTGGGCACTGTAGTTTTTAGCAAGAATGAGTCAAATAGGAGTAAATAGTGCGTTTATTGGGGACTATTTTCTGCCGCGAATGAATACACGCTTAACGCTCGAGTTTTACAGGTGTTCACTCAAAATGAACTATACAGGAACATGTCACTGGTGGTTTTAATAGTTTAAGGACAACAAATAAGCTATATCAGGCTTTAAATTCTGTATTATTTTTGTTATTTAAGATCAATTTATTGTTGGTTTATCTCAGTCAAGTTTCATGTTTGATTCTTCTTCTGTCTTGCTTGACACAAACTTGTAGAAAATGCTTGAAACATGCTCAATTCTACGGTGAAATGTCCTCACACCAATGGCTGATTTTTTTCACCTGTTTCAACTGAACTGAACTGAACTGAAGGTTTTAGGGCTCAGTCGTCGACATAAATGATGTGATAATGTCAGACATTTTACAGCGCAAAGCTGTAAAGTGAGAAGAAACCCAGAGAGAGAGAGAAAGAGAGAGTTCGGTAGCTTGAGTGGCCGAGAGACCTTTGAAGAGATTAGTAGCAGCGGTATTTCCCCGGAGAGAGAGAGAAAGAGAGAGAGACAGAAATGAAGAGGACGAAGAGGAGGCTTGAGGAGCTTCTGAGACCAGAAGACATGAGATGTGTTGTAATGCCGAGCGAGCTACAGGCTAGCTGACTGAGTGGAGGACACAGACACACACACACACACACACACACACTGACACTTAGAAGAGATGTAAAGCTGCTCTCGCTACACTTTCCGCTCTGAGGCAGGGCGCCAAGTCTCAAGTGACGAACAGGAGACCCTCCAGAGCCTTTACACACACACCCACACCTTAACACATTTTACACACTCAAGACACACACACACACAAAACCACAAATGGGACAAGGGGGACTCCTTTTCACGTTTCTTTTTTTCAGCCACTTCTTTTTTTTTTCTTCTGCTGTATTTCATTATTCACCCAGTCTCCCTCTCTCTCTCTCTCTCTCCTCTTCACCTTCCCGCCCAACCACGCATCTCCCTCCTCCCTCCCTCTCTCCTCCTCCTCATTCTCCTCCTCCTACTACTGCTGCTTAGCTCCATCCAGTCCAGTCTCATTGTCCTCACACACACACACACACACACACACACACCTCGCCGCCGAGCGTGTGAGCACGCACGCGCGCGCGTGTGTGTGTGCATGTGTCTCTGGGAGGACGGAGGTGCAGCCGGTCATTTCTACACCACAGCACAGCAGCGGAGCGCCGGGTTCCACTCTGAGGTGAGTGTGTGTCACCTCCTTATCTGACAAACACGCACATTGACACACTGTTTTAGCCTGTAATTGAGTTCCTAACGCTTTTTAAAGTGTGTGTATGGTATCTTATTTAAAGTGTAGAGACAGTGAGGATGGTGTGGAGTGTGTGTATGAATTTCTGTGTGTATGTGTGTTGTTTGCGTTAACAGGGGTCAAAGGTGCTGGCGGTGGCATTTGAACACTGTAGGATTGGATATGGAGCTGAGATTGTGGCTTAGGCTTGTCCAGACTGTTGGTGTGGATGTGAGTGAATGTGTGTGTGTTGATCCATGTGTGTATGTGTGTGTGTGTAGCCAGAGGGTGAGCTTGACTAAGTCTGTACGTGCTCTGCTTATGAATTACTGACCACGGCTTGAGTCTTACTCCCCGCTAGTTCACATTGAGCATGCAAACACTCCCTCCTTTAGTTTTTTCCTCTTTCCTTCCTCCTCCATCTATCTATCTCTTTCTCTCTCTTCCTCTTTTCTCATTCCGTCTGATTTGACTTCAGTGACTTAATTGGCATGCCTGCGTATTGGAAACCACACAGCCAAAAGCCGTGCATCAAATGCAAATTCTCAAACCAACCAGCCAACACTTTGTATGTTCAAATTATCTCGACTTCTTTCTCTCTCTCTCTCTCTCTCTTTGTCGACTCTCTCTCTGTCTCACACACACACACATATACGCACACATACCATGGCAGATTTAAATATTTCCCGGCGGGGTTGGAGGGTGAACAGAAATAGATCTAATTCTAAATCAGGACGGAGAGCTCGGCTCAGGCAGCCTCGCCACCCTCCCTCCCACCCTCCCTCTTTCAGCCAGCAGCTACAACACTTGAGCTCCAAAAAAAAAAAAAAAAAAAGTTCAAAGATTAGCTGCAAATTCGTCATTTTGCAGCTAATAATATGGAGTGAATACGCCCCAACTGTATGAAATAGCAGCTGCTGTAACGCTGCCAAACAGCTCACACTTTGGCCTCGATACTCTGGACATCGGAGGCGTGAGGACAAAAGGGCGTCTCAGTTTTAGAGATATCGAAACAATGCAGCTTTCTTGAATTAGGTGGTTTTTGTCTTTTTGTAGATTTGCACTGTGCCACCCACAAAATAATAATAAATCTGAACACAGGAGATGTTAAAGTGCGTGATTTGTTTCAGAGAACTTGACTTTTGAAAGATTCTGCTGAGTTTAAGCTCTATGGATTTGTCTGTTCCGGCTTCTTGGCTGCTACAGTAGCTGCCTGCGCTGGAGAAAGCAGCCCGGATTAAGCCTCTAAGACTGGAGTTAAGATACAGATCTGGAGTTGATGAGTTCCTAGCTGCCTGTCTATCTGCCCATACCTGTCTGTCTGTCTGCCATGTCTATGTGACTCGAGCAGCGATAGGATAGGTCATGGCCCGTCGGCTGCCTCAGCGGCCCCGGAGAGGTACGGAAAGACGGAGATGTGGAAGAGTTAGAAGAGGAGAGTCGGAGGAGGAGGGGGAAGACAGGAGAGCAGGTTGAAGGAATGTGTGTGTTCATATGTCAAAGTGTGAGTTCGTGGCAGCAGTGTGAGAGATAAAGCAGGATGGGGGTGGTGGGATAAGATGTGCTGAAGGCTGGATAAGCAGCACCTGGCTTGAGAGAGAAAATAAAAGATAAGAATGCACAAAGGGGGGTTGTGGAAGTGGGTGAAACCTCCAGTATCTACCTACAGTCAGGATGGATGTCACCCACTCTCCCCCTCTTCCTGTCTCCCTCACTAACCGCCCTCTTCCTCTCTCCTTTTTTTTTTTTTGACAATGAGCCGACAGCAAAGAACAAAAGAAGACATAATACATGCAAACCCTCCTCTCTCTGCAGTCAGGAAGGAGAGGAGGAGGAGGAGGAGGAGGAGGAGATGGGAAAGAGAGAGGGATGAGTAAGGCACAACATGTAAGGCGATTGCGGTAATGAAATTATATAAAAAAATAAATAAAAATAAAATAAGCTGCTGCTCCAGAAAAGTCACGCTCGTGTATTTTTGAAAAGACGGCAAATAAGTGGGTAAACTTTGTGATACGAAGTGTCATTTAAAGTTTGAGTAAAAAATGACTGCATGTGATGATTCTACATTTTACACCCAGATGAAGCTCTTAATGAGCTGATAGAAGTCAAAAGGAAAAAGTCTGTCTTCACTCGAACACTCAAAATAACTGAAGTTCACATTCTGCTGACAGGCTGCCTGTTGTGGTCACTCAAATATAGCGTGACGATCTTATAGTGCCAAGAAAACCTCAGAGTTGAGGAGGATGGGCAGGTGCGCATACAAAGTGTTGGAATCGACTGTCCCATCCATACTTTGACTACTGAACCAAACCTTCAAAGGTTTATTAGAACTTCTTTTGTCTACGAGCAATCAACGTACACATCAGCTTCTGAGTTGTAACTCAAAGTTAGAGATGTTGATGATGACGGCATCCCAATATACCATTTGGAGAAAAGAAATACCCAAGTGGCTGCAAAGCCTCAGTCGCTGGCATCTGAAAAACCCAAGAGTCAACACCAATACAAATCAGTTAAGCTAATTCTAATGGAGCGACCATTTGTTTGACTGTGGTTTCACTGGTTAATGAACCGCTACAAATCCATGACACTGCAAAAGTAGCCAGACTATTTAAATGATGTGACTAAGGCTTGCAGCTGTGGAAACCATCTTGCAATAACGTTGCACTTCACAGTCAGACTAACAGGTGATTCTTGCTCTTCCCATTCATTCAACATTGCACGAATTTAGCAGAATTGTTGAGATCTCGGAATACGGTGAAACCGCTAAATAATAGTTCCAACGTAGTCGGTCAGACGATCATAGAAATGACTTTAAAAACGTAAAATTATTACCCAAACTGTCACTTGTAACCAGCTGTAGACCAGCTCCCACACTTATTTTTCTTACTTACAGATTATTAGTGCTGTGATTGTTTAACAGGTATTTCCACATTCAGTATTACCGGAATAAACTGGTGACTCATCTTACAAAACTGTTGGTTTGTAGACAGTCTGCCTGGTATTCTGACCACCTGCTATTAGAGATATTTAGATGTCTATATTCAGTATTTAGTTGTTTAGTCTGTTGAAAGTTAAAGTCTGATCAACATATTATGATGATTGCTTGGTATGATAGCAACCTTATTATGTAAATGATCATTTTAAAAAATGAAACTGAACAGTTGATGCTATAGATAGAAAGGGGAATGATTCACAGCAGGGGAGGTGATTATGTTTGCATACAGTTTGGGGTGCTGCGCTTCTATAGGGCTGTTTGGCTCTTCCCTTTGGCTCTTCTCACTTATGCAGCCTACTCATAATTAATGGTTTCTGTGTATTACACATATTAGAGACCCTCACACACACACATGCAGTGATCACGCTCTGGCAGACTTTAGCTGCGGTAATTAAAGAAGTGTTAGCGGTGAGTGAATAAAACATGCATCAATCCCTCTTCCCTTCATTTGAACTCCCCTCCTCCATTCTCTCCTCAGCTTGTTTTTCCTCCCTGTTCCCTTCCCTCTTTTTATCTATTTCCCTCTTCCCCTCGTTAGTCCTTTAATCATCCTCTCGCTCTTTATCTTCTCTTTTTCTCGTGTTGTTCTGCCTTTTATTGTCTTCCTCCGCGTCCTATTATTCTGCTCTTTCCTCCTCGGTTTCTCCATTCCTGTTCTCCTCACCTCCCCCCTCTTTTTTTCCTCCTTTATCACTGTCTCCCTACTCTTACTCTTCACCTCCTCTTCCCCTCTCACTCCATCCTCCTCCTCTTCTCCTCTCCTCTCTGTCATTCCCCAGAGGTGAACCAATGTGTGCAAGCTGTTGCAGCAAGGGCAGCGCTGGCATAGATAGAGCTAGCAGGGATGAGATATACAGCGAGTGTGTGCGGGGAAACTTGGAAATACACACTCTTTCTAGCACACACACACACACACACATGCATGCCTTGTAGACTCTGCAGGTGCTGCATCAAGATAAATGAGCCGTCATTAGCCAATCAGGTCAGCCGGTGGGAGGGCGATGGAATACCAAGGAGCGAGATCAGCTAGTGGAGGTCAAGCCTCTGACAGGAGAGATGTGTGTATTTATGTGTTTCTCTGTACGGAGAGATTGAGAAGGAGGAATCCCTGATTAGATGTGAGCTCATGCAAAGTTTTCCTCTCCTCCTCCCCCTCCTCCTCGCTGCACGAGCTTCCCTTTCCCTTCCTTCCTCCATTGCTCTGTTTCTTCTTTTTTTTTTCTCCCACCAGCACTCCTCTGGGAAGCGGAGGAGCGCTGAAGATTGTTGTGCTGCCGTTTGACGGCCTAATTGGTATCTTCGGCCCATTGTTTATCTCTTCATCGGCGACTCGTCAGAGTGAAGGAGACAGAGGTTGAGGAGGAATTAAAAGTGTTTTCAGAAGTCTAGTTTCCGGCTCTGGATTTTCTGCAGGAGGAAAAAGGTAGATGTCATATTATGTATTTTTCGTGGTTTTCTTTTCCAAAAGCACTTCTCCAGGGAAAGAGCTATGAAACCAATTAGAGAGAAAGTTAGACTGGCATATATTCTCATTACAGCACCATAATCAATCATGTATGTGTGTGTGTGTGTGTGTGAGGGTGTGTTTGCCCTCTTAACATTTACACTACCACTAATGCAAATGGATTTATGCATAAAGTGCTCAGTCTAACCACCAAGGTGCTGCTGGGAAGGAGGAAGGTAAATGATTAACCCCATGGAAAAAAAACCCTCTAATCTCCCTTATTCTGCCCCTCTCTCTATGAATGTGTGTGTGTGTGTGTGTTTCTGGTGTGTGTGGGGGGAGCTTTCAGGATGGCCGCTGGCTTTCTTTGATCACTAATCCTTTCTCTGGCCTGACTTTCTGTCCCTGGTTCTTTTTATTTTTTCCTCTGCCCATCTCTCCGCTCTCCTCTCATCTCCTCTCCAGCGCTCGCCTCGTGCGGCCGGTTGCCATGTCTGCATTGTGAGCAGCTTACAGGCGAATAACTAGGGCAGGGAGCCCTCTCTGGCTCTTTCTTCTCCCTCTCTCTCTCTCTCTGACTCTGTTCTCCCTCTGCCTCTTGCAACTGTTTTACTATTCTCTGTTTTCTTCACTGCGTAAAGGATAGGTTTTAGAATAAAATACTCGAGTTGTAAGTCACTGTAATCATTTCTTCTTTCTCAAAATGTGGCATCATTGTATGCAAAGTCAATGGAGGACTGAGAGTGGATGCTAATTGATGCAGAGTAGTTCTGGGCGTTGCAAATTGCAGAGATGACTCTTCTGTGTGAGCTGAGAAGTATTATCACGCTTATCCAAAAGCTTTATGAGAAATTTAAAAAAAGGGGCAAGACTGGAGGGAAAAACAGAGCACACAAAGCCAACATGTACTCTGTCTGTAAAGTCCATCTGTACTGAATTGGTGGTCAGACCAAAAAAAGCCATTTGAAGATGTCGCCTCAGGCTCTGGGAACTCATAATGTTCTCTATTTATTTCTTAAAGAATACTCAAAAGGTTGATCCATACATGTTCATCCATAGACACAGCCACACAGGCTACACACATGGCTGTTTGAGGGAGAAGGGTCACATGACACACCTACCTTAGCACACGCACCCCGAGATAACTACCTTCATTAATGTACTTAGAACTAGGTACCGGACCCAAAGATGCTGCCTAAAAACTTTAGAGCTTCCGTTAACTTCCTGGTTGTGCAGCCCGCTGAATATGAGCTTTAGTTCCCTCCGGGCCCACTTTTCTCAGCTCAAGGAAAGTTTCAAGGAAAATTAAAACTTCGCGATAGAAAGAGTTATAGTTGACCTTGTTTGCAGTTCAAGGTGTCCTGCCAACATTTTCACAGACGTTTATACATATAAATCGGTCGTCAGAGACCGGATAAAATGCTTTTTGTGAATTTTCTGCTGGCAATATCACCAAATGGCCACTGGGCGGCAACATCATAACCAGGTCTTATTATATATCCAGGATTTTAACCCAAACCATGATCTATTGCTAAACATAACGAAACTGTGACCGTTCCAAAGGTGTGTCATTTAGGCTAGTATATGTGTCCTATAGTTCATGTACCTGCAGGTAACACTGCCAAACAGCTAGATAAAGTTTCAAAGTTTGTCCCCATATTTGTGTTTTACTGGACTTTGTCTCCTTGACAGAGGAGTACTTATGTAGGTTTTATGGGCAATAACCTACATAAAACTAACACTGTGAAGATACAGTACTTTCTAATCTGGCTAAGTGTGACTGTGGAAGCCTCATTTTATCATCAGCTTGACTTGAACATGTATTTTTTAAGCAAAGCTGCAGATTTCTTACAGTGTCATTTCGCTAAGAAAAGATCAGGAATGATCACAGTGACCAAAGAGTCTTTGACCTACATCTGTAATGTGAGCGTAGTAATAAGATATAACATCCTCTTAACACAAATCTGTTGAGCTGAACATCCTCTTTCATTCAACAGTTACTTTCTCTCTTCTGCTATTCCCCACATACCCCCCGGTTTCTTCCCTTCCCTTCCCTTTCCTTTCTTTTCTACCTCCATCTGTATTTTTCTCCCTATCTCTCCCTCCATTGCTTTGAGATCACTGTGACCTTTCTGTCCTCCTTTCTGCTGCTTTCTCTCTCAATCTGTTTTTTTCTCCTGGTTTCAGGTAATCTGTCCAACCAGCTGAGCCGAGAAATCTCTCGGCTGCAGGGCACACACAAAAACACTGTCTCTCTCTCTCTCTATGTCTGTCTGTCTGTCGCTCTCTCTCTCTCACAGTTCACAGCCCCTCTAAGGCTCCTGCTAATGCCTTACAGCATTATTATTCAGCGCGTTCATAACTTCATAGAGGAGCTCAATGGTTGGCCAGACAGTTGTAGTGCAAGTGAGACCTCGTAATCCCTCTGCTCTCTGGCCGGGCCTCGTTAAGCCTTATTCCCCACTGGGAACCCGGAGGTTATAATTAACGTATCTCTGGTAGACCTCGTGAGCGCCTCTTTTGCTTTCTGTAGTCCTGGTCTCACTCCACAAGGGGGCAGGAGAGAAATCTATAGAAGCCAACAAACAACGTAAAGTGTTTGTCAGCAGCCTTGGGGAAGTTAAGAGCTAACTTTTCTAGTGTAACATAGATGCTGAGGCTGCATCCAAACATTACCTTACTGCAAAAAATGCTAGTCGGCTACAACAGACCACTGAACAGATTTGAAAGCCAGTGTAGGCATGAGACGAAACATGAGATGAAACTCTTACTAAGTGTCTGACCATGTCTATGTTGCGTGATATGACATCCAAACAGCAAAAAAGGTGATGTGATAAATTAACTACAGACTGTATAAAACATCAACAGGTTTCTGAAGAGCCATTGTTCAGAGTGTGGTGGCTTCTGGCTGTCGCCATCTTGGCAGATCTGCCTTAAAGACGTTGAGCGTAGGTGGAGCTGAGGCGGCCGGAATGAAGCCTTGTTGCTCAACCAAGTCAGTGTAATGGCAGCCACCTGTCAATCAAAGCAGCCACGCTCTTAATTATGCATAACTTTAAGTCACAATATAATACGAATAGGTGAGTTCTATAAAAACTCACCCTCAGTACAGTTGTCATGAACGGGGAAATTAACTACAGAGAGCAAAACTGTTTTTTTGTACCAGGCTGTAAACATGTTGGACATTTTAATATGGGGGCTTATGGAGAGTAACATCTTCTGTAGCCAGCCTCAAGTGGCTGTTTGGGGTACTGCAGTTCCTGGCACTTCCGCACTGGCCTTACTTTGCCGCTTGTACTGAACCCATTATGATGCTCAACCCACAGAAGTCACAACAGCAACAAGTTTTGATAAACGACACATCATTCAAGTCATTCATCGAGCGAAATTCCCAAACATTTGATTCTTACGTCTGTTTAATAGAATGGTAAAAACGAATCTCTTTGGGTTTTGTACCGTCAGACAAAGAAAGCCTGGAAAGAAACTTGTCATTGGCATTTTGTTACTGTTTGATACCATTTATATGACACTTAAATGATTAATCAAATGATTATTCATAAAGGTAAAAATAGTTGCAGCTTTAGCTTATTTAGTCCATTTCTGAGTCATAGTCAGACTTGTACCAGATATTTTTACTTTCCCATGCAGTCGATTAAATGGCATTTTCTCTTTAGATAAGATGGATCTCTTCACAGTGTCTAGTCAACGCCACTTTATTCATAGAAATGAGTCAAAACAATCTGGTTTGCAGTGTTAAGTACTGAATTATCTCACTTTAATATTAAAGTGACTTTTTGCACAACTCGTCTGACAAAATGGACACATCGATGTTGAGTATCGAGTCGTCCTAGAGAGAGGGCGGATATATCCAGGAGCAGGTGGAGTGGTGGTGTGTGTATTTGTGTGTGTGTGTGTGTGTGTGTGTGTGTGTGTGTGTGTGTGTGTGTGTGTGTGTGTGCGTGAATGTGTGTGTGTTAGGGGAATTTGCAAATGTGTGTGTGCTGAAGGGACAAGCACAAAGCACTGGCCTGTGGAGAAGAGAGAAAGCTCCTGTGTGTTAGCGAGTCAATAGGCTCTTTGTTCACTGGGACTGGGAGACAGTTAGCCATGAGGACAGACTGAGACTCCAACGCACCATAGTGTACCTGAACCCTAATACATGCACACACACACACATGAGACAGCACACACTATTCAAATACCTGAGCCTGACAGGACGTCATTCAATCTCTGTCCACTCCACCTGCTTTACCTTCCTTACCACCTTATCAGTTTTTTCCTGACTCACTCCTCACTTCCTTTCTCTCTCTTTCTATACATAAATCCACCTTTCCATCCCTCTTCATCCCACCCACCGTTGGCGCCTTTGTGTTGGAACAACAGAAACTGTTTCCCTGTTTTTTCAGCCCTCTCGGTTATCTGGACTTAGGGGGTGGGTGGGAGTTTTTTTTTTTGTTTTTTTTTTACCTGAGAGCAGGACAGAGGGCATTTTGTGTTGGACAAGGGAGCGAGGGACAGCGGGGTTGCAGAGGAGAAAGAGAGAGTTGGGTGGGTAGAATGGGGGAGGGGTGGTGGTGGTGTTGGTGGGGGTGGGGGTGGGGGGGACAAAAATGCAACAGATACAGGTAAAAGCTTTGTGCAGGTACCAGAATGAAGTGCAGGAAACCAGGACACACACTGATTTCTATGTGATGGTAAAGACAGAGTGAAACTGGGGCTTAAAGCCAGAAAAAGAAGGACATGGAGACGGGAAAAACGAAGGAGAGACGATCAGATAAGTGGTAGAGAAATGTTCGTGTGTGGCAACACAATGGCAGAGCGAAGAGAACTCAGGAAAGTGTGAGTAAAACCAAAATCTGCAGGCATTTGTTCTCATTTTTATGAGCTTTCTCTGCTTTTGAAAAGTAATCTGTGAATTCTGGGAGCTGCATCGTGCCTCTTAAGTGTATCTCCTGCAAATAATGACCTAAAAAAAACTGTACATGAAAGTGAGAGCTTTGGGATTTGAAAAATTCGAGGCCACTGCAGAGTAAAACTTGTGTTTTATACACCAGTTAAGAGCGTGTTGTTTCCTGCATGATGGGAAATGTTCTGGACGGGAGGGTTCTCAGTGGCAACTTATATTCCATGAGTAGAAGTCAAGCATGTCAGCATGAATCACACTCACATACAGTGTTTCCGCTTTGTATACATGTGTATGTGTGTGTTTGTGTGTGTGTGTCCGAAGGCAGGCGCAGTATAAATAATGGATAAAGGTCTAATAAGCTTTCTGTGGAACGTCTCTGGGCTGTTGACCATTGGGATCAGCATTAGGATTCTGTCACTCAAACTCAAAGACACAACACTCAGCTTATCTATTGCTCTATGTACGCACACACACACACACGCACACAACAGCTGTTTGAGCACACATGCATATGCGCGCATACTCATACGTTTTTTCGCTCATGCAAACACTGATCGCCTTATCTCGTCGTCCAAACAAGAAGATAACAAATAAACCACATTGTCTGTTTCCACAGAGGATCTCGATAAGACACAAATCAGCTTACACACACACACATACTCGGACAAACACACACACACGCACACACACACACACACATAAACGTATACAGGCACGTACAAAGAAGCACTAGTTTTCACGGGGATGAGGTTGAAAAAGTCGGGCAAAAACAAGGATGGATGACTTTGACATTAATCCCACCTGCTTCATTCGCTCTCCGGGTTCCCCTCTTGCTTTTTTCTCAAACCTGCTTCTTTATCTCTGGTTTCTTCTTATCTCCGCATGTCTTTCCAGCTCTCTGACTTTCCCATCCCCGTGTTTGTTGCTGCAGCATGTCTCTCGAAAAGCAGTGATCTCCCCCCAAACTGTGAAATAGCTTTTTGTTCACCAGATAATTGGTTATTGCCAGTCTTGCAGGTGTGTATATGTGTGTTTGGCATTTTGGCTGAGCAAAGAGTGATTCCAGGGAGAAACAGCTAGCCTGGGTCAGTTCAACGATCAAAAGATCTGCTTACCAACACCTCCAAATCTCTCAGATTAGCACATTATACCTTGTCTGTGTGATCGTCTAACTCTAAAAGTCCATAACATGTTAAAATGAACTACTTTAAGTAATACTAAAAGCTGTTTCCTTGAAGAGTTTTGTCCTATGACAGGATTAAACTTGACAACATCAGCCCAACATGGCAGATGTGGAGCATAAGGAACAAAAATGAGCATTCGGCGTGAAAGTCCTCCAATGTGTAGTCAGCCATGTCCCTCAGCCAAGTCAAAGTCAGATTGTGACTCTTTGATTTTGTCTAATCTGACACAGAAAGACAAAAATATCCTGTAGGGTGTTCAAATCATAGACGGTGTAAAACATGGACGTAGCATCTGTGACGTTACCCATAAATTACTGAAGAGCTGTTGTGAAGTACAGTTGTCATGAATGAGGAAATTACGTGTAGAGACTTTTGTACCAGGCTGTAAACATGTTTATTCTGCTGTGAAGTTGGACATTTTAATATAGGGGCTTATGGATTTATTATTGACTTATTCTATAGCCAGCCTCAAGAGGCCGGTCGAGGAACTGCAGTTTTTGGCACATCTTGGCTTCACTTCACAGCCACAGAGGTTGTCACTCGGTTAAAACTCACTACCTGTAAATCGAACCATTTGCATGCCTGTAACACAATGTTTTGGGAGTCTAATTCTTTCAGGGCAGAATCGGCTCTGAAACAGAATTCAGACTACAATGGGGTGAGAGTTAAATAGATTAGAGCCAAATCGTCCACACCTAATACAGTCTGTAGAATTGTACATTTTGGACAGAAAGAATGATCAAGAATGATTTTCAACTAAAAGTTTGATATTTTCCTTTTATTACAGTTTATACAGATTTTATAGGGTTTTATAGATAGATCTTTTATATATGTTCATGCCTTATCTCTATATTGGATTTGTTGTTGTTTGTTGTTTATTGTTACAGACACAATTCATTTCAAGCAAAGCTTATAGATTCAAGATTCATTTATTTAATTTCCTTGAGAAACAAAATGTATGTTGGCCATAGCTATTTATCTTCAACAACATTATATGTTAACATGTTTCATTTAAAAATTGTGAATCGATACTTTGTCATATTTTAAACCCACAAAATCCAATATTGTTTTGACTCACACCGCACTAAAAAATCTCCACTGAAGCTCATTATCTTGGTTTAAATGCAGGATTTACAGGTTGATAGAGCAGAATGATTCAGTGGTAGGGATAGTTGGGCACATCACTGCCTTGAAATTAATAATTTAATAAGAATAAGTTCAACTTTTTATAGTATTAAATAATTCAAATTCACTGCCAATTTCTGTCCCTAGTTTGGAGCCCACCATGTTTGGTTCATGCATGGTGCCACGCTGTACTCAGGCCTGTGGCTGTTCATTAATGTGTGTATTTGTGGATGCACGTGGGCCACTTTGCCTCCCTCTCCCTCTCTCTGTTAACGTTGACTCATCCATTTTCAGCCAGTTAATAATTCAGAGGGTCTGCAGGCTGTGTTTTCATCTGTCTCATCTCTGCGCTCGCCTGTGAAAGAACCCCTAGTAATTACACACCACCAAAACAAGACACCGACTCCTGATGGCTGGCAGCATGGCTGGGGATGGAGAGCGAGCAAGTGATGGTGGTGGTGCTGGTGCTGGTGGTGGTGGTAGTGGTGGTGGGAGGGGGGTGGGGTGGGGGGAAGAGAAGGAGAGATCGAAGGACAGGAGGGGAGGGATTGGAGGATACACAGGAGACAAGAAGGATACACAGTGGAGAGAGGTGTCTCAGCACTGTTGTAAATCCTCTGCAGGGCCTTGTAAGCTGTCAGACAAGCTGAGGGTGTTAAAGGCATGAAGCGAGAGAGCTACACACACTCACGGACACACACACACGCGCGAATCATTGTGCGGAAGAGAAAAGTTTACTCCTGCTACTGGCGTGACTGACTCGCTGCTGTGTTTTATGGCTTTCTATTCCTATGTGATTTTCTCTGGCATGTCACATAGGGTCTAAAGCCATTGGGTACAGAGTGGGAGATCTGCAAACGTGGTTTAGATGGGTATACGCAATGACAGAGAGGGGATAAAAGAAGAGCACATGGAGGTTTAATATCATATATGTACACACACACACACACACACACACACACACACATGCTCATATACACTGCACCGCCTGAGGCGTTTTTGTCTCTGCTTGCAGGCAGCCCAGTCTAGCTCAGCTAATTGCCCCCCGTATGAGACAGGTTGAAGTGTGCATCAATCCCTAAAGCCCCACACACACACACACACACGCATGAATGCAGACACTTTGTTTGGTCTGTGCCTGTGTTTTTGTCACCCACTCTCTCCTACTTGCATTACACACATACACATATACACACACACACACAGTCCCCAGCCAGGCCTGCTGGTGCTGCTGACTCAGGTTGGTATTTAATGAAGCTCTCAGTTTCACCTCACGTCTCCTAATCTCAGTGCTCCTTTGTGATTGGCTGCTAGCACGCTAGCGAAAAATGTTAACGTTGGGAGTTTAGTGAGCCTCAAGACTACTTCTGGCTGTGTGTGTGTGTGTGTGAGAGAGAGAGAGAGAGGGAGAGAGAGAGGGAGAGGAGGAGAGAGGAAGAAGGAGACACAGGGGAGAGAGAGAGAGAATAATCGAAGCGCAAATACGGATGTGAAGAAAAATGGGAGAAGAAGTGTATTGGTAAAGGGGTTTTTCTCCTCCTGAGTGACAGCACTCAATAGACCATCATGCCAATCTTTACTGCAGTGTATGTGTGTGTGGTGTGTGTTGACTGACCTATTGACTGAACCTCAGCAACTTTCTCTGCATTGAGTTTCTTGCTGAGAGCGCTGCAAAAATGTGAAACACACATATACACACATTGTCTTTGAGTATCATATCGACAGCTGTCCGCTGTATACATTTACTGGATTACAGCAGTTTCCTGCTGCCGACCTTTAGTTGATATAAATGATGGTAAATGTCACAGTTGAGATGTGGTCGTGTGTATGACGAGATATTTTTGACAATGTAGCCTTCAAGGTTGACCATGACACTAACAAAGAGCTTTAATTCCATTTGGCCAGTTCCCTTTGTGGCTCCTTTGAATTCTCATCACAGTAGTCGTGTCTCCATCCAAATGCACCACAAATTTGAACCAAATTTCAAATAATTCAGCAAAAGAAAATGGGAGTGAATGCTTGTTCCATCCACTGCCGTTGACTACCATGAATATGATGAGTTAAAAGAAATTAAAAGAATGCTAGCCAAACTTCAAATAGTGAAAAACACACACAAAACAAGCTGTAAATCAGACATTTGTGTTTGTTTTATGTATTAATGTGAGGAAGGTTCCATCAGATCTATGTGGCGTGATCATGGATTGATTATAGAGCCACGAGGAAACAGATGATCAGTCACGTGACTCTAATGTTCGCTACGTCAAAATCTATTTTTTTAAAAAGTGTTTTCATCACTAAAGAGCTAAAGGCCTGAGCTAAATTTTTTTTAGAAAAGGGCAAGTAAAAGTTACATTTTTTAGATTTGAATTTCCATCAAGTTCCATCAAACTTCTCTCATGCCATATTTCAAAATGCACATCAAACTACTTTTTTACTCTTAAGGGTCCAGAAGTAAAGGTTCAGACCTATTTGGGCAATCTCTGAACTTTGATAAAAAGTCGAAGGTACATTTACATTTAGTCATTTAGCTGATGCTTTTATCCAAAGCAACTTATGAAAAAAGGGAAACAATCAAGGTACAGTGCGAAAAGGACATGGTAGTGCAGCAGTTAGTACTACTCACATAGAATCAAGTGACAGTTCTAGAGGGGGATAGATTTAACATGTCCAGTTGTTGGTAGAAAAGTTTGGGTTACCCTGAGTGTACGGGGGACAGAGCCAGGCTTCATTTATTGGAGAAGCACAACAGTTGGGAGGTAACATATGACTGTATAAGGGCATTCAAGTAGGTGGGTGCAGAACCAGAGACTACTGTGTAGCATTAGTGATTTGAATTTAATGCGGGCAGCTATACAGTAGGTAGCCAATGGAGCTAGCTGAGCAGAGGGGACATGTGACCTTTTGGGTTGATTCAAGACCAGGTGGGCTTCCACATTCTGGATCATCTGAAAGGTACAAGCTCATGTACATCACAATGTTAGGAGGGAAGTTAGATATGATTTTGACTACAAACGATCTGATTGAAGAAAACTTGACTATACGTATAATATCATTAAATTATCAAGGAGACACCTGTGTCTCTATGTTAGGGAACATTCATGAAAAAAAAAAATTACAAAAGCAATTTACAGGTGGGAAAATATCTGTAACTAGCACCTCTACTCTTACACCTGTTCTATTACAAATGAAATATACAGATGTGCACATAACTAACACTTTTGTCCAGAGTTTCCCACTAAACAAATCAGATCAACACCACAGCACATTTTTATATATTCTGCACATCATTGCTGGCTCCTTAAATAGCAGTCCAAAAATAAGACAATCATCCATCCCAGTGAGAAAAATGTTGTACATATTTGTACAGCTTGAGCCGGAGGCCTTCCTCAGAGCAGTTATCCCACAGTCTGATCTGATCATGTGAAGAACATTTGTGACGGTACGACTTGCATTTCAGTTCATTGGGTGAAATTCCCAATTTGTGTCTTCAAAGTAGCCACCGAAAGAATGAGATCAGTGCAAATCATTGATGCCTGTATTGTGCTGGGAGGCACTTTTGCTGAAAGCATCCGCTGCACGCGATGAAATGGCAACTACACGCTCGCTTAATCTTATTTTAACTTTAGGCGAGGCCTTTAGGCAAACTGTAAGTGAATCAAATTAACCCACATAAGGCAAAATCTCGTCATCGTAGAGTTCAGTTAAAAGCTCTAATCAGGACTCTCGCTTTGCCTCAATGTGCATAAAAGAATGAAAACCCCTTTCTTCTGCTTTGATGCCGCGTAGCCGTGTGTGTTCAAAAGAGAACACTCCTCACCAGCAGTGTGATGTCTTGGCAGATCGCCAGATGAAGGAGAAAACGTTTTAACGCCTCTTCTCCCTCTCTCTCTTCCCCCCCTTCCCTCTCTCTCTCTTGCCCTCTTCCCCACAGGTGAACGTGGATGCGGCGCTTCAGGTAGGCCATGCCCTTCACCTGTGCCTGCTTCTGTGGCCTGAACGGCTTCTGCCGCAGACGGAGGAAGAAGAAAAAGGAGCAAGTGGAGGAAGAGGAGGCTGAGGAGGGAGAACAATGGAGGGATCAGGAGACAGAGGTGTGACAGCGGCGCTGTCAGCTGCAATCTCTTCACCTTCAACAGGGTTTTATCCTTTTAACAGCCTGGAATGTACAGCCCAGGTTACTGCCGCTCAGTTCAGACTGTCTGATATTATGTGTGGGGATACTATAACAGGGACTTTAAAGGGGCTTCAGAAAACACATGCTTTTATTGAACATTTTGAATGAATTGTGCATTTTTCAACCAGGTACTGTATCTTTTTGCAATATCTGTGACTAAGACTTTAGGATTTTCTACTTTTTAAATGCCTAAACTCTACAACCACAGCACTGTCTTGAGCCATATTCCTCGAGATGAATCAAACTGATGAAAATAAAAGCCTGTGAACTCTGAGCCCGTCCACATTACCCATCCCTGCAACACTCTAATTTTTCCCTTGGCAGCTGACTGAGAACTTTGCTTCTGCTGATGTGATTCCAAAAAGAAAAAAACATTTCTTTTTCATTCATTTGATTCATGTCTTGCCATAGCTGGTGTACCGCATAAGGTGTGAAAAGATGCCGGGGCCCTAGAAATCCATTATTTCTCTCAGTCACACCTCTCAGCCATGCCCCATCTCTCCCTTCTCCCCCCTTAATCGTAGTTCCACGGAGGCTGAATTGGAACCAAAGCTCGCCGGAGCTCTGCACCTCCTCACCTGCCTGCTTATGTCAGATCAACTTAGTGAAAACTTCAGCCAAGTGAGAAAGTGTGCAGTAATTTCCAAAGTCACCCACGGAGGGCTGGAGCCCCATCTCGGTTTTCACGCTGAGCTGGGCCCAATCTAAAGCCGAGCAGCTGTCCAATCAGCAGCTTAGCTGGAGTGTGAAGATAGGAGTCAAGGGTCAGAATGAGCAACAGGGTTTGCGAGAAGTCCCTCCTCTGATGCCATAGCATCTCTGTCTCATTAATAGGCAGCCAAGTAATTACAAACGCACACTCACCGATGCAGACCCATCAATTAATGTCCCCCCGGTGGGAGTGGAGAGTCTGTCCGTAAATGCCACTGCGGTGTGCTTCCAGCTGTCACCTGTGTGAGTGTATGACTCTGAAAGTGTGTGCGCGTGCTTGTGTTTCGTCTCGGCTGCGACAATAGACTTTGAAAGCTGAAACAAGTGGTTAAGATATCCATTCAGCTGCTATAGAACCGCCTTTTCAGAATGCACATCGAGACACAAAGACAAAGACACACACACATACAGGTCTCATTAGCCTGTGTGATTATGCATGGCACGTCCAGTCAGGCAGTGGAGATGTAATTAACCTTTTCCAGCAGGAAACAGATGCCTGGATGTCACACACAAACACACACACAATGACACACACACACACGTCTGCTGTCAGGGAAACAAAGCCAACGTCACGGTGTCACGGAAACAAAGCCCCAAAAGCGCCGCCTGGCACTCTGTGATAATCCCCTCACGCATATTTACATTCAGGGCTTAGAATGCGCCTCGGTGCCGCCGTCTCCACTCTACCACCCGCCCCTCCGCCTCCACCCATCTATCCTCTCGCTCCCCTCCGTCTACCTTTTCGGCCTTCCACCTGATTCACCTTATTCCTTCCGCTAGCTCTTCCTCCCCTTCATCTTTTACATCTCCACCCAAACCTCTCCCCCTCGTCGGGGTTTGTCTGTTTATTATCAGTGGATAGTACATGGCCTTGCATGGCAGCTCCCGCAGATTAGCCCCCACTCTCTCTTTCTCTGACTCTGAATATCAGGGATTTCTTCAGGCGGGCAAAAAGCTGCTTTACGACAGATTAATGGACGGCCCTGATTGTGTCTGTCGGTGTGTGTCTGTGCCTGCGTGGAATAGATTGTCTGTTTACTCGTTCTCCCGCTACAAGCGGCGAAATGAGACAAAGCTAAAGCCATTTCACAGTGTAGAGCACCTATTATGATTCACTGTGTTACGACGCAGCCCTAATGAGAAAGAGAGAGAATGAGAAGAGGGGTTGGTGGAGGATAGGAGAAAAAAGACAGTAATGAGAGCGAGAGTTGGATATGGAAGAGGGGGGCTAATGCTAGACAGAGCAGTCATGCTAATTGGCTACAGTGGATAACTTTCTGAGGCGGGGGGGTGAGATTGTGTGCGTGGTGAACGGGGGGCAGAGAAAAGAACAGCCTGATCTGTCGGCGTTACACTCGTTTAACGCTCCCTCCATTTCACCTCTTTAATGAGAGGAATATTCGCTCCAGTAATGGCGAAAGACTTGAAATTGGTAACGATTTGTTGCTCACACACACACACTTGGAGGTGGTAAGAAGGGGATGGAGGGGCGGGGGAGGCTGGAGGGAGGATGGTGTTAGTGGGGGCGGGTGTGTGTGTGTGTGTGTTTTCCCTCAAGCACCACATCCCAGTCCTTTATGGATCATGGCAATTTTCAGGGATTGTAACTCAAGGACAAACAGCTAAAAATAGAGGGGTGGTGCACGACTCCTGCGAGGGGGCGGTGGGAGGAGGCGTGTGCGGGTGGGTGTGTGGGTGGGGACGGCGAAAACGAGTCCTGTCGCATTAGATTTGGGTCAGAAACGAGGGAAGAGCCGATGAAGCGGAGAGTGTTACAGACGGCGGGGAGATTCATCACTCGCTTCTCCCCGTACCTCTCGCCCATCTCCTTCAACGTCTCGCAGCGCTCCCTCCCCCTTCTCTCTGGAAAAGATGGTAAACCGCTGGAAAGACAAAGGAGAAGTGGCATCGCAGAAAAAAGAGCGAGAATTGAATGTATAATTTGACGGAAACAGAGACTGAACCACTGCTAGGTTAGATAATATTATCATATTAATATATGCCATTCTATCCAAGGCTCTTGCTGTATAATGAGTGCATACATAAATTCATACTATGAAAGATCCCAGTAGGGAACAAACTCTAATGTTGGAGCCTTGGGTCCCAGTTTAAAGGAATGGTGTGACATTTTCAAAAAGACGTTTATTTGCTTTCATGTCGATAAGAAGATGTGAGGAACGATCCACTGTCAAGTCTGTACAGAATGTTGAGCATGGAGCCAGAGGCATGTGGGTATTGATTAAGCTTAGCATAAAGACTGGAAACAGACAACTCTTGGCAAGGAAGCATAGTTTCCGAAAATAATTCCTTTAATCTTGGAGGTCCACTCTTTCTACTGAACCCTATAACCCTGTCCATGAAAGTGCATTGAGTTGAATCTCTAACACTCAACTCGTGCAGAACACTTTTTAGACACATTCTCCAGTTGCAACTGCCACCTAGTGGCATTTACCACGAGAAAAAGGTAGTAAATGGTCCTTGAGTTATAAATTTGGACTAGTGGACCAGTGTGTATTTCTTTGCAGGAATTGAATATAATATTCATTAGTATGTTTTCATTAGTGTATAATACCTGAAAATAAGAATTGTTGTGTTCTTGTTGTCTCATAATGAGCCTATTATATACAGTAAGAGCGGGTCCTCTTCCATGGAGTCCACCATTTTGAACTGCCATTTTTCTACAGTAGAACAGACAAACCAAACACTGATCTTAATTTCACCCAGAGTTTTTCTTACGTGCTTGGAAGGAGAGGGTGAGGAGGGAGAGTATTCATTTAGTTGCAATCTGCAACTTCACTGCTAGGTGCCAATAAATCCTACTCACTGGACCTTTTACTTTTTGTGTAATTATAAATGTTATTTATTGGCCCAAGAGAATAATCAGACCTTGAAGCTTATGTGTTTTGTTTAGGGTAGTCCACTTCAGTTCAACAGTAAAGCTAGCTCCTGTGGTAGAGTGACAGTGAAGCTAAAAAGTTCAGTCAAGTAGGAGTTGTAATGTCCTGGTATTTGAGACAATACAGCTTCTGGCAGGTGATCACCATTGTATGACATTACCTTTCTCCCCAAGTGTCTTATGTCTACTGTCACTATCAAATTAAGGCAAATTACAAAAAGACTAATCTAAAAAAAGTTCAGCTGTGCGCACATTACACAAGTGGCAGCCATCCAAACTCTCTTTGCCATTGCCGCCTACCTCTGCAACAGGGATGCCATCAAGTTAACACTGGAATCAACAGAGGCAACCACTCACCATCTGAGAGCAACTATACAAGCAATTACATTCATGACAGTGTTAGTACCTTTCTTTAGGGAATGGAACCCTCAACCCTGGCAGTCTTACTGTCATACCAAACAGCTCTTTCTCCCTCCAGCGTGTCCTCCCATACATCAGCCTGTTGTCCCCCCATTACTTTCTCCTTCCTTCACACACATCTGTTTTGTTATCCTAATGAAGAGGAAAGTGATGGTCCCACCATGGCTAATTAGGTGGACTGAGATGTGCAGTGCTGATAGACTGGTGTTAGAGTCAGGAGGGAAGCGCCAACACCGACCGCTTAGAGCTCCCACCAGCATCAGAGGCGGGAATGGGGAAAAGGGATGCCGAGAGGGGAGATAAAAATGAGCGGAGGAGGAGGTGGAGGAGTGAGATATATAGCGTAATTGAGACTGTAATGGGTTTTGTCAGGAGCACCTGTCAGGGTCAAGTTAAAACGGTTTCGGTGAGAGAGGAAGAGAGGGATGAGAGGATGGGAGAGGAGAGAAGGGGCCAATTGGAGTCAGGATCCCGGTGAGGAGAGACCCTCGTCCATGCCAACCTCACCTGATTGCCAATTTGTGCCAGTCTACAGACATCAAACGCCAATACGAGCCGCAAGCAGACACACAAATGCCACTGATTGGAGAGTGCTAACCAGCTAAAAGCACCCATATACATTCAATCACACACATGTGCAAACCCACGCTGACAACCCACCTACGCCGGCTGATTGGACACATCTAGGCACTTAACAAGGTGTCCACGGTGCAGACCTAAGCCGTGTGATTGGGAGATAAAACTGCTGCTGTTAAATATCTAATTCTCCCTCACGTCTAGATAAAAATAAGGTGTAGCACTGATTAGATTGCAGCCTGCTGTGCCAACCTCGGGTCTGCGCCATATTCATTACCAACCCTCAACCCCCAACCCCAACAAATCCCATCTCTGTTCGCATTCTCCTGGCAGCCACAAATGCTCTATTTGTGATGGAAAAGCAATTCTGACACCCTCGAGAGTTGAGGTCGATGTCTGAGGAGTGATGAAATTAAGTGGAGTAAAATTTATTTATACATCACTGTTAAAGCTGCACCTGGCAATTTAACATGGTGACAGCCCCGAATGGCAGCGAGACATAACTGATTGAAATTTAGGACCTCAGTACCGAGAAATTCTGTTTAGGCGGCGTCAGTAAATGTCCCGCTCTCGGACCAGAGGGTGGAGGTGATGAATAGGTTCAGCAGTCATTCTGGGGACAAAGCTGTCGCTCGGTGCTGCTTAGAATTTAACTTTTTTCATTTATCATTTTCATGCCAGACTTTCAAACCTTAACATTTTTCACCTTGGCTGATAGACTGAAAGACTTTTTACGTGGTACAAATTTTAACAAATGTACTTCTTACAAATCAAAATCCATACATCTGATATAAAACTGCTCATCTAGATGAACAAAAGGACAATCAGCTGGATTTTCTTGCTATATTACACCATAATTCATGCTTTTCATGCTGAGGACACTGAGTTTTGGGACCTTGGGGGAAAAAAAGATTCTACTCTTGTTGATATTTTGTAAGCTAAACAATATATTCAGCCCTGACTGGCCGATGAATAAATAAAGGATTCATTATTTCCCCACCAGATTTTTATTCCTGGCAGTGACAGAATCAACGGGCAGCCATTAAACAATTTAAAATCTGATTGAATTATCTGAAAACTGCCTCGTTCCAAAGCTGAAATCATGTTTGTTTTATGGAGATACATGGAGATAAAAGACATACACACTGGGAAATGAGATTAACCCCCATGACATCATCAGGATTGTCTTTAGAAAGCTTCCTCTGGAGACATTACACATTGCACATTACACAACAACAGTTTTGATGAACTGAATTTCCCTGAAACCTCTAAAATCCAAATAATTAACAAACATTTTGCAACTTTATTTTTGGTGTCAGATCAACTTTTTTCTTGAGGACGGCGTCCTGGGACTCGTGACCTCTTTCTAGCCTAAGTAGCTATTTCTAGCTTCGGCCACTCCACTGCATGATTCTCCTTAGTTATATAATATAATATTTATCTTCTAGAGTTTGTCATCTTCAAATCCTCAATTGAATATGTTTTGAAAGAACAAATACAGCATCAAAGCACCAAAATGAACTCTTGATTTAAATCCCTCATGTCTCTCGCAGGCCTTCAACACTGATGAAAACAATCTTCAAATAATGTGCCACCACCTCAGCTGCCTTGGGGTGACAGTAGACTCAATTTTGTGGAACATTTGTTATTAACAGATCAAAGAGGTTTTTTAAAAAATATTTCATTGCACTACTTGCTGCTTTCCTGCTCACCAGGAATATTACTGGGACACTTTGTGGAATATAACCTGGTTCACTGCCACAGTTTAGGTCTCGGAGCAGTTTTGTTTAACTGTCTTAAGTGTCAGAATATAATAGGGGTAATGAGGACATCCTTTAAAAAAATAAAACAGCAGCAGAGTTAGCAGCAATTCTGCCAGAAAAAAAAAAAAAACAATTTCTGTCTATTTCAAATGCTGAAAGTCTCCTGGAGTCTTTGGTCTTAGTGGGCTGAAGGTTAAAGGAGGCACGCATCAAGGTGGACACTGTGTTTTCCACATCAATTTTCTCTGTAACTCTTAACAACTTCTACAACTGCTCTGGGCTATCTGAGCTCGCGCACACAACACTTTCTTTAACTGTAATGCTATTTTATATTTACCGTCCGACCTCGAAATGAAATGAAATGTATATTGAGCTCAGAGAAAAACTTTTCTAATTGGCCAGGGGCTGTAAACAGGTCAGGTGTCGCACATATCTGAAGCCAAATCACCATCATCAATTGAAGATAAATCAATTTCTCTCCCCCTTTTTTTCCCTCAGCCTTTTCTCTTCGTCCTGCCCCACCTCCTGTTCTCTCTCACGCTCTTTCTCATCCACACACACACACACACACGCACACACTTCCACAGGCGCTGGTCGATAACAGAGCAGATATTGAGCAGTGGCTGTGGTCTAAATGAGAGTTTGATTTCTCAGGGGGTGTTAGCCCCTGTAACTATGGCGTTGAGTCGCCATCAGAGACCTCTTCGCCAAACTCTCATTGATGAAGTGCATATGTGTGTGTTTCTGTGTGCGTGTGTGTGTGCCACGGGCGCGCGCTTTAAACACCTTTTGATTTAGTTGTGCTGAAGAACAATACTTTTCATTAGAGGCTGATAGCATTCATTAAGAGCAATTCAGCAGGGCCACTAATGAGCTGATCTGCTCTCGAACACCTCATTCTCCTTGAAAAACAATGAAGCGTGGCATCTCACAAACACACACACGCACACACACACACATACACGACGGAAAGACAACACTTGTCCCCCGATTGCATCTTGAGTCAATTCTTGAAACTCTCAGTTCATCAGAGCTCCAAATAAGTGAAAAGTAGCTGGCTGAGTCTTTGTTTAGGAAGCTGTGGCAGTGAGCCTTTCTGCTCAAACTGCAAATACACTTTGTGTCGTTTGAGCCCATTCATAACATTTGCTAAGCCACTGATATTGTCTAAACCAATAAAAAGCATGTGCCTTCCATCCAATACGTGGCCAAAGCTATTGAGCACATAGCAAACCTCTCTGTGTTTTTCCAGATTCTGCCCGTAACTGCTGCTTCGCTCTCAGCAGCCAAACTTTGATTTTGTTTGACAGGATTTGTGTTTGCCGTTTGTAGCATCTCACAAATTCTTTCACCCCTGTTAGCCTTCTTGCGCTTCACCGCCACCCAGAAAACACACGGCCTGTTTGTCGGCGCCTGAGTGTGTGTAATGCTATCTCCTTTTTCTGTGGAGTTTTTATATTATTCATGTCTCTGGGCCTTTTGCGGCAGGTGGGGGAACAAGCGAGTCTGAGATGGAGAGAGAAAAGCGAAGGAGAAGGAGGAGGAGGGACCTTTGACAGAGCAGCATTGACGAACAGCTCGACATAGTGAGATACATAAACATGAGGTCAGAGAGTATTGCGGTGGGAGATGGAGAAGGAGGAAGGAGAAAGGGCAAGAGAAGGAAAGTGTGTGAGAGTGAGAGCAGGGGAAAGACAGATATACTGCATCAGAAAGGTTGTCTCTCATTGACAAGCTCTCACTCTGTTCAGGAAGCCACCAATCAATGCTTTAGCACGGCGGGGCATACACTCACACACACACACACACACACACACACATCAACCTGCGAGGTGTGTGTGTGTGTGTGTGTGTGTGTGTGTGATGGAGGAGAGGATGTGCTAGTGGTCTGCGTGCTGCAGGAGAGTGTGTGTTTGAAATGCAGAGCACGTCAAGAGTCCTAGGGAGCTCCTTTTGCAGCAAAGCCTCATTAAAGAGACACTTGCCTTAAAGCAAGGATATACTGCCAGACCACACACACACACACACACACACACACACACACACTCACACATGCTCGACACCAACACTAGAGATTCACTCAGGCTAACAGAAAGTGATGCAAACGCAGAAGCAGCTCCGGACAAATGGAATAGAAATCTCTGCGAAGGAATAAATGTCCTCCACTCCACTCCTTTTTCTTTGCTCCCATTTCCTCTCCTTGTTCGCCGTATGAATAAAGTTTAATTCATCCAGCGGCAGACCCTCCCCCCCATCTCACACTAATATTATATTCATGTATATTTGATTGTGTCAACTCTATGGAGATTGGCTATGCTGTATCTTGTGTGCCTTTTAAAAATGCATCTATGAATAAATAATGTCTGTATCCGCTGATTGAAAAAGCCATATTGCCAGAAAGCCATGATGAAATGATAATGTAATATCTGTCCCTGTGTTGAATAAAGCGAAGCACCCTTCATCCTTTCCCCCTCCACCTTTTTTTTTTTTCTTTTTTTAATTCTCTCAGTAAATGAAACCTAAAGCTCTGCAACCGCACTTTACACTGCCTGATGACATTCTCTTGTATGGTTTGCACTGCTGCTCTGAGTGTGTTTTAATAAAGAGAAAAGCCTTTCTATACATCTGAGTGCCGTGTGGTTGTTTGGAGATATTAATAAAGAGAAGCAAGCCGTCTCCCCGAGCGGCTCCCCTGCTAATTGACAGTGATAGCAGAGACTCGTCTCTTGGGCTGATGTTGGGAGCCTAATAAAGATGCATTACTACGAGGATGTGCGAATGATGCAGATCGCGTGTCCCCCACTCCCTCCTCCCTTTTTCCTATCTTCTCCCCCTCCTCCTCCTCCTCCTGTCCTCCTCCTCCTCTCCCCACGCAAGCTGATTAAACTGATAAACTGCGCCAAAAAGAGGGAGGGAAGGGGATGTAAATAATGAAATAGGATGGGGTAGGAAGAGGAAGAGTGAGAGGTGAGGTGGGGGAGGCGACACAGCGTTAAGATAGAGGGAGAAATCCCATTAGAAACAGCTCCATGCCTAATGAATAAAATGTTAAGTTTGATATCGCCTGCTTAATTTCACAAATTATTAATTGGCGTGACATTTCAAGCTAAAAGCTCTGGCCTCTCTGTGACCCTGTGGTGTCGCGCTGTAAATAAAACACACACATACACACACATGCACTCATAACACTTGACAGGCAGCCGCTGCCGCTAGTGGCTTTGATATACTCTCATTAGCATAGCAACAGCGAGCTGACCATCCGCAAGGGATACAGTAACCCAGGCAACCAGAGTTGGCCAGGCCAAGTATGGGAACCAGAGGCACAAATGGAGCCTTCCTCCCCGACTCCATCCTAATGTATCAACACTCACGGGTCTGAACAAACACAGCTCAAACATTTACACCCAACGGTGGAAGCAATGATTTGCAATTGTTACCGTAAGTAAGCAGCATTTTTATGTGCAGTTCTGGGCATTTTTCTTCAACCGCGTTCTAGTTTGCTGAATTTTGAATAATATCTGCAGCCGGTCTCCATGATAAAACAGAAGTTATACATTTACATGTGATTAGAGAGGGCAAATCCAAAAAAACAGTGGACACGCTTTATTTCTTTATGCATATTATTTTGTTGTAGTAATGGCAAATCAATACTTATTGGGCCAGAAACATTGACTGTCCTCAAAAGCCTAACGTGAGCCGTCTTTACCGAACCCCGTCACCAGGCAACTACATCAACACTGGACAATTCTGCAAAACGAACAAATTACAGTAAAGGTTTGGTTGAAGTTAAGTTAATACAAAGAGTCACAAAATCTTGTAGGGCAATGGTTGGGGTGGATGGTTGAGTCAACAAGGGTGTGACTTTGACTTTGACCACTGTTTTGTTTCCAACAATTGGTGTTGGTTTCTTTAACCATGACCGTGATCGTTCCGTGACCATAACTAAGGAGTTTGACACCAGATGGCCATCTACCATTAGCCAAGTTTTTCCTTGCCGCTGTTGCCAAGTGCTTACTCATGGTAAGAATTGTTGGACATGGAAAGTGTCATGAGATCATTTTTGTCATGGTTTGCTATATAAATTAAATTGAATATTCCCAAAATGAAGGAATATGTATAAATATATATGTATATATAGTATTTTAAATTCTGATAAAGATATATGTATAGATATGTATAGATTTTTCAAATGGTGCCCAGCCATGGTAATGGTAGTTTATCTGTTAAAATAATTATGTGCAGGACTATTTCCTGGCTGGGAGCAGTGACTTGGTCTTGGTGCCACCATGAACTTACCAGGTGGAATTACATTAAGTCACTGCTTCTACAGAACAAATAGTCTGCATGTAACCCCTGCACATACACAACTTGTCATTTCTACACTTCATATTAATTAGTGAGCCTTGAAGGCACTGGTGGGTAGAGTTTGGTATCTTATTCAGGTAGAGCCAGACCAGCTATTTCCCCTTTAACCAGTGAACCACGGCTATTGTCTGATGATATCTATTTGGAGATCAGCAGAAATGTGTCTTTCTCACCATTCTCACGTATCAAGGTTATTAATCGGACTGCAGTTGAAGTCTTAACCTGAATAGGTGTTGTCAGGATTTCCACTGGCTACACCAAAAGCCCAGAAACACTGGCTGTTGCTGCCAGAGGCTAAATCATCCTCATATGATAGCTGATGGGTTCCGAGACCGAAGCTAAGCTAGCTTGCTGGTTAGGCTGCTGACAGCAGCTCTATATTTAAAGGCACAAAAATGACAATGCTTATTTCCCATGTGAAACTATTCCTCTAACTCATTTTTGCATTACTTTTGACAAATAATGTGTATCAGAGTACGGTCTGTTTCTTTCTGACCAACTTTCTGTCGAAATCATTTTTCAATGAGCTACTTACGACTTTTCCTGAACACATTTTTGCTCCATTTTTGACTCCAGTCCTATTTTTATTCTCGTCTCAAGGGACATTTCAGCCAAACAGCTCTTCGAATTGAGTGGGACATTGTAATAATCTCTCCACCCCTGTTTATACCCATACACCTCAAATATAGACTGTGCACTGGCAGATGGAACAGTGTCAATCTCTCGCCATCATTTGGCATGGAAACCTTGCATAGTTTTTGAAATGCATATGGTGGATCCTTCACAGATGGATACCTCGCACTGGCAATTTTATTCCACCTGTCAGTGTCTATCCCACCTGCTTGGCGCACACACACGCACAGCAGAGCAGTGGAGGCGGTAGTGCTGTAGTTAATTAGAATTTAACATATCAAACTGCATTTTCTCATTACCTTGGTGTGTGGGGGGGGGGGTTAATTGTGTGGGCAGAATGACTAGCTGCATAGCTGTTTGTGTTAACTCAAAACAGCAACACAGGCTATGTATGGGAGCTTCTAATAATAGAGGCACGGACAGATTGGAAAATCCTCTGCACAAGCAGAATAAAAGTGCTTTAACTACATCTCAGGGTAAGCAAGGAGGCAGTGGGAGAGAGGAGGAGGTGGAGGAAAAGTTGAGAAAAATAGAGGGTTTGTTTTTTTACTCCCTGTTAGCTCTCTTTGTGATCGTGAAAAGTGGTGCTGTTCAGTCGCGGATGGTGTTGTGGTGATACAGCAGGCTTTTTCAGTGCGGCGTTTTGCCTCGCTGTTCTTTGTGTGCAGCGTTGTGCAGACCCTCTGCAGGCCTCCCAAAGACACAACTCTTTAATGAGCATATCGATCAGTGTTTCTCACACCTTCGTTTCCCCCACAGAGAGAAAGAGAGAGAGACAGGGAGGAAGGAGAAGAAAAGGAAAGGGAAAGCTATGAAGAGACGAAAGCTTTAGAGAAGCTTTAGACTCACAAAGTGGGGCTTTTTTTTTCTAAAGACCGCAGGGGAGTCGGCTTTGTGCCTGTAAAATTCAATTTACCGTTTCACAGATGGGCTATACTGCGGCTGGTATTGAGGTGCACAACTCATAAGCCGCTCTGAATGTGCGTGTGTGAGCATGTGTGTGTTTCTACTTGTACTGTATGTGCGTGCACACCTGTGAATATGCACGCTTGTGTGCACGTGTACACACAGGTGCTCCTATGTTCATATGTGTGTGTGTGCGAACAGAGAGTAAAGCAGCAGTGTAAGCCACCCTGGTGTGAACCTGGGTTTTCTCTCAGAGCTCCGTCTCGCTCCAGTCGCTTCTCTGCATCACATTACCTCTCCACCTCCACCCACCCAGCACCACAGACGGAGAGGGAGGAAAAGAAAAAACATCAAAGACAACCAATGAGAGCGTTGTAGCAACTTAAATCACTGGGATGTGACTTCTTTGTTGACTTGAATGAGAACAGTCAATACGGTACAGTTTTTGGGAGATTGGGACTGTTAACTTCAGAGCAGTCTGTGTCTCCTTGATGCGGAGCTGCACTTTAGCAAACACCACGTTGAGTGATAATAATACGCTGTGTCAGCGGAACATCCGCTTCCACTTTGTATGCCACTGTAGTTCTTTCAAGTGACACTCTGCAGCAACATTTTGCTCACAAAATCAATTCCTCTAAACACCACATAGGTTACTGGGTTGCAGATAAGGGACTGAAAATGTACGCTCTACTGTAGGGTGTGTGGCAGCTTTTTACGTGAATGATCTGTTTGCACCAGAAACTTTCTGTGGGGAACAAAGACCAAGCAATCTGTTTGCAGCCTCTTTGATCTGTTTGCTGCCTTATTGATGATGATCATAAATAATCTAGATGCAGAAAGGTTGTTGCTAGTAGTACTAGTCCCATCCTATAAGGGCAGTTCACACATTAGATTAAAGGTTTGGTTTGTCTGTTGTGGGCTACTGTAGAAACACGGCGTACTCTGTGGAAGATGATCTGCAGGGTCTGCAGATGTAAAAGGTTCATTTTGAGGTAACAAAAATATAAAGATTCATATTTTCAAGTGATTATACACAAATTAAATGAATTTTTTTGTAAGTAGAGCCCTCTAAATCTGACACACTGGACCTTTCAAAATTTTATTGGGTTGAAAAGAGGCAACATTTTGACTCTACAAAACCTTGTGAATTTGAAATGTTACCTTGTAAATTTGGTTGATGAAGATGTGGTAGGGTTTTAAGATTGCATTTTTCAATCCAATCCATTTTTGCAGCTTTAACACAGTCTGTGAATACTGTTTAAACTTTATTGTCAGATTCCTTGAAAATGTAGCATGTTACAGGAAAACCTTTTTACAGTATAAAAGTATGTATGCATGAACACAACACAATGCTGCTCAGCTGTCTGTGTTAAAAAGGAAAAATGTTAAACCTGGGTTGAAGCTAGTTTGGTTCATCAGCAAGTTGCCCCAGGACAAGGTCACCATGGTGTTAGCTACAGTCGCTAACCTATGAGGCTGGACTTTGGGACAAACTTTTCAAATCATTTGTGTTAAACTCAAATCATTTGTAAAGCTTTGGGAGGCTTGCACTGATTGCACTGACATATGTTTTGCCAGAGACCAAATGTCCTCTAGTATGCTAACTTCAAAACTGAATTTGTTAAATTCTGACAAAGAATACAAGATTCCAGGAGTTTGGGAGCCAATCTATCCCCAATTCACTCTGGTATGGGACCTTGGTCAGTACCTTTGTTCAGGTCAGGTTATCCGGTCATGTGAGGGTCATGTGAGCGGTTTACAGATCCAGTTTTAAATCTCCCAAACTGCTCGCAGATCCACCCCAATCATTTCAAATGTGTTTTATATTTATGAAAAAAATGGATTATTCCATCAGTACTTTCCAAAATGGTTCACAATAGAGAAATGAGAGAGACAAGTCTACAAGGAGATGGAAGTGATTGAGAGCAGCTAACGTGTTGCCAAGCAACAGTAAACATTCAAGCCCTTGAGGCTAACGTTAGCTAACACACGACTGTTGACAGATATTAAAAGTGACAGTTAAAATCTCACCTCCATTTCTCGCTGGAGAACAGACAACTCGTGATGACCACGTCTCCCCAACTACTTTTTCACCCAGACTGGTTTAGTCCACGACAGTCTTCATTTTGTTTGCATCTGTCTCCTCATGAGATCGCACAGGTGGTGCATTATGGCAAGCCCCTTAACATTTAATCAGTAGGGCTGACAAGTAGTGGTAATTTTAGTCATTTTAACTAGTTATAATTGTGTTTTAAGATATTATATATGGAATTCTCGACATCTAAATTTCAGTTCTTAACAATTCCATGCCAACATGTGAAATATTACATTTGACAATAGTATAGAATTTTTGTTTCACTCTAGATATCTAGTATTCCATAGATATCTATGTAATCTATCTATCTAATGTAAGAAAACTTGTAGATATAAACAATAAATCTTGTGACTAGTAAGTATTTAATAGCGGATATCAACAATTGACATTGTGTCCACTTGTGAACTGAAAGCGCATTTTTGATATTTTTGATTTGAGGTTAGAAGATATCATAAATTGGAATTGTTAATAGTCAAAATTACTTCATGAATATGTTGACTTGGAATGGTAACATGTTACAATTGAATTATAGATACTAGTTGTAATTAAGTTACGGACATCTCCAGTGAACATCTCTACTAGTAAGAAGTTATTACTGATATCAATAATTAACATTTTGACTGGTAAAAAAAATGAACTGTACATATCTTTAATCAGAGTTGTTATAGTCAAAATGTTATAGTCTTAATTATGACGTTGGCTTGGAATTATAACTAGTCAAAAAACAATTATTGAATTGTTAAAAGGGCTTACCATAGTGCACTGCTCCCTCTGTGTTGATAACCTTAATTATGCCTTTATTTTCAAATCTTGTAGTGTGTGCATGTTTGAGTTTAGAGAAGAACATCTATGAAGTTTCTCCTTTCCATTTCAAAACCAGTTAGAATTTTAAAACCTAGCCCAGCTTCATATTCACAGCTTCCATTTTGTATGAAATCCCTGCTAAACAATTCATTTTAAGTTGAATTTGAAATTGACAGTTTTAGAACCAAATTATGGATTGAGTATGACCTGATGAACATGTGATTACTGAAATTTATCTTGATCAGTGAATCTGCTGTGTTTGATTCTCCACGTTTCAGTCACTTGAATAGAAACTGAACAGTCCAGGTGTTCTTTTAATAGTTTGTACTTTGTGTCAATTTAGAGAAAAGTAGGTAGAGGCTGTAGCAGTAATTAGGAAAATTAGAAAAGTGGACAAAGGCTGCGAGGATGACAGGTGAAGCAGTGAAGGAATGCAACAGTAAAATACCGGAGTGAGAGAGGACAAAGAAAATGTGAGGTGAGAGGGAGATGAAACAGAGATGAGAGAGTGTAGCATGTACATGATTGTCAGGTTCCTTTAGCTTGACTGAACCTTCAGTGTAGCTTGTGTTTGTGTATTTGTGAATGCATCAACCAGAATCTGTCCCTCTTACGTTCTTTTTAATGAGGGGGAAAACTCTCTCCTCGGCATCCCGAAGTCTCTGCAAACTCAAATATGAAAAGACTGAAAGAGAGACAGAAAATGGTAGTTCTTCATACTACAATTACAGTGACACTCTCTCTATTTCTGTGGTAGTAAAGACACAGAGCAGCTCCACGGCAGCCACGGCAACTTCAATGACATTTCAGAAGCAGAAAACGGAGAGAAAAAGTAGCTCACTCACGTCGACAGAGCAAACGTCAGAGTTGAAAGGGAGCTACAAGAGCAGTGGGGAATCTATTTCTTCTGTCTCTGTCAGTCTCCGTCTCTCTTCGGATCTACCTGTCTGTCTTTTCCTCACACATTGTTTCTACACATTTGTGTTGCTATACCTGCAGCAACTGCCCATAAACTACCCCAAAATAATGAACGCAATTTTAATACAAACATAAACATATCTGGTTGAGATATGGATAAAAAAACATATCAAAACCTAACCATTAGTAAGGAAACATCCCATTTTGAGTGTCTCATTTTGGGCATGAATGAATTTAAAAGTAAAAATTTGCGATACAAAAAGTGAGTTTCCTCCTGGTTTTAGTGGAAACAACAACCAATTGTTGAAATATTATATGAATGTTTTTTATTCTTAAATGTAACTAAGTACAATAGAAACAAATAAATTATGATGGATATGAAGTATGTGACATAAACATTACTCATCAAAGAATCAGATCTGTCATGAGATGACTGTAACCTTCTTCAAACTAGTACACTCAAAAAAATATTTCGGGCACTTATGCATTTCAATTACATAGAAAATTTCCATCCATTTGAATTACACAGTTTTGATATAAATTCACTAACAAACTTAATGTGAAGCAAGTAATAAGATTTATGTAATAGTACTAATAAACTCAAAATGACTGCATTCATTTTCACTGTTGGGTTTGGGCAAACAAATTGGCTTTATTAATATTGAATGCATAAACCTGGCTACTACTACACGACTGTGTAGTGGAAGCACATTGAGTTTATTAGTACTATTACATAAATCTTATTACTTGCTTCACATTAAGTTTATTAGTTGATTTATATTAAACCTATGTAATTCAAATGGATGGAAATTTTCTATGTAATTGAAATGCATAAGTCCTGCAATTTTTTTTTTTTTTTCTTTTTTGAGTCTATGAAATGAACATAAAGGCCAGATTTCCATTGTATTTCCACACAGTTTACCATTGTTTGACATTTAACATATGCAGCAGTTTAATGCCATTCAACTGGAACTTTCACTGAAAGGGAAACACATTAATTCGCATTTTCTTCTGCAGATTTCCCTGAAACAAGGTAAAGGCTGAAAACTTGACGAATGACTCATAGTACACAAGGAGCAGAACATTCCAACACTAAAAAATGAACTCTGGACTTCTTCCATACTATCTAAGATCATTTTTTGTGGGGTATGTTAGCTATTTTTGTATTTGTTTTTTTTAGGACCATCTCCCATAAAGAGGCATATTGAGTTGTCATGACTAACAAGATGTTAGGTATAGATTAAAGCTAAAAGGTAGAAAAGAATACATTAGAGGACAGTGTTGGTGAATTTAAACAAGGGAGAACATATTCCTTATTATTTATGCTGTCATGCTGGTAATTTCATGACCTGTAGTTTTTTTGTATGCTAACAAATAAATTGTTGTTGTTGTAAATTGTTTCTGTGCTGAAGTAGATACTCATTTATCTTAGAATATGAGTAGTAAACCTCAAGAACAGATTCCGTTTTTTTTGTAAAAGCCAAAGCAGAAACACGTTTGTGAGAGGCTGCGTTGAATCGAGGAACAGGATGTAGCTCAGATGTGACATCAGGACTTCAGCTCTATATTTTGAGAAACACAAAATGCTACACGAATAGCACCTTAACAACAAGTCCTCACACTTGAGCAACCGTGCCTTCCAAATGTACCAGTATCAATGTTGCAAAAGCAATTTCAGCTTTTTCTAACCTGCCACATATATAGTTGGGTTTCTGCATAGGTTTTGGCAACAAAAATACTTGGTTGAGGTTTCAAGTGAAAACTTTACTTGCCAATAACCAAACCAGACAGTCTTAAAATCCTAGTACTGCAGCCTGAATTAGCCCTCTACCACTTGGTATTTTTGTACATTTCACTGAGACAGCTGTTAATTTAATAGCCCATGGTGTTATTTTTGCCTGAAATGTGCATGAATCCGTCACAAGTTGTATTTATGACTTACAAACTGGGATGCTGGAGCATACAAAGGGCACATTAAAGCAGCACGACTCGTCCAGTAAATCACTTTCGAGCGACCTGAGGTTTGTAAATGAGGAACACATAGAGGATAATGAAGTAAATATTGGAGTTATGGACCCACTGTGCAATCATTTAGCTTCAAGGTGTTGGCACAAGGTGTTTGGAGTGTTTCTATTCACGCTTTGCCTTGAATGGAACTCCAAAAATTAATGGATTTGACCACTTCTGACGCTAATGCTACACCAGATGACTATTTTCAGACGCAGATTTCACCAGTGTTTCACCTTAAGGATGATATCTTTGTATAGCCAGAAAGAACAGACTTGGAAATGTGTTTAAATGCTGTATACATTTTTCCTGACAAGCAACCTTCTTCAGTTTTTTATAAAATGACTGTCCTCTGTCAGTAGCAAAGGTAAAAATCACTCTTGGGGGTTGGTTACGTGCATGCACGATGTGACTTCAAGTGTTTAGAGACTGTGGTGTGCATCTTGCAAGCAAAAGTCAGTGTTTTTCCAGAATCTTAGCCCTGCATAAACTGATATTTTGATAACTTAGGGGTTGATAAAGTTGACGAACAGCGTATCATTAAAACATCCAGCAGATACAGAGCAACATTAGCATTCATATCGAGTCGTGTATCTGTCCGCCTGATGAAAGTATGTCCAATATTCAGTCCTCCTTTGGCTTCATTTTTGTCTTCACCAGCTCCTGAAGGGAATATGTTCACCAGCTAGTGGCTAACAGTGGCTTCATCAGAGCTTTATTACTGAAAATTGCCTGCTGTATAACAGTGTTATGCTGTATACTGCTGTATAACAGTGTTATACAGCATCTCCTCAGTGATGCAATCACTAAGTCTATTCTCTGGAGATACGGAGGTCGAGGGATCAAATCCTTCAGGAGGCTTTAAGACTTTCAGGGCGGCAGTAGCTCAGTCTGTAGGGACTTTGCTTGGGAACCGGAGGGTGGAGGGTGTTCAAGTCCAGTATGGAATAAAACTATGGAAGGTGGATTGGTAGCTGGAGGGGTGCCAGTTCACGTCCCTGCCGAGGTGCCCTTGAGCAAGGCATTGAACCCCCCCCAACTGCTCTCAGGGTGCCGCGCTGGGTGGCTGCCCATCAGTCCACTATCTCTCTCCACATTTGCATGTCTATGAGCCATTGTGTGTGTGGTTGTGTTTCAGGTAAAAATGCATGTAAAAAAGAATTTCCCCTCGAGGGATCAATAAAGTATCTATTCTATTATACAGTATTCTATTATATTCTATTCTGTTGATGAGAGCAGTGAGACTGAAGTAAAACAGTTAACATACAGGCTGTAAAACCAAAACAATGAACTTAAAAATAGTAAAAATCCCTGTAGAGCTGTGTCTAACTGAGGTGGTCGTATTTTGTTGGTTTGCCACTACAAGTAACCCTTTTCACAGGTTAATTACACATCTGTAGACCATCTATTGTTCATAAAAATATTGATCATAGAAGCTGTTTCCTGTGTCTACATCCTGCCATCAGGTTTCGTCTAGATAACAACAGCCTATTTTGTCATTTAGTAATTAGAGCTTGTTGCCCATTTTGGGTTATTTGGTCCTCATAATGATAGAGGTACACAAACATATACATCCAGATCGTAGGAAAATAAATAGAAAGGAGGGCTGCTGGAATTCATTTAGACTTTCAGTCCATTCACTTGTTCTGCAGACGTTCTGGGAACACAGAGAAGAAAACCTTTTCAACGGAGTCTACACGCATGCATTTGATGTTACTGGTGGAGCAGGGACACCCAATGGCTTCCTGCAGTACTACAACTGCCTCAGAGACAAGATCCTCACTTTGACACTGATGCAGTCAAGCTGATATAAATCCTCTGTGACTGAGGTGGGATAAATACAATCACAATCTAAACATGTCCTCAAGCTTGACGTAATCAACCTGCTTTTATCACACTTCTGATCACTACTGTGTTCGTGTGTGTGTGTGTGTGTGTGTGTGTGTGTGTGTGTGTGTGTGTGCGTTTTGAATGGCTGTCAGAGTCTGAGCCTCTTTGACTGTTATCAGAAGTCTGATTTCAGCCCAGGCTGTCTCTGTTCTCTACAGGCTGTGTCAGCCGCATGGGATTTTGGGCAGACAGTGTTGTTACGTAGATATCCAGACATCGGGATTGAGGACTGAGGGTGTTTCCCTTGGGAGATAAGGGAGCTTGATGGGTGACTGCGTCGCAGCATGGCAGGGGCCAGTTTCCGGCCGCATATAAGGCGTCTGGCTGCAAAATGTTCTTCATCTATAAAGTTGAAGGTCAAAAACTTAAGTCGTCTGGACTCACAGAGGGAGATTTAATCAAAACGTGACTGACATGCACAAATTATTAGCTGTTTAAAGGTTATTGGGGGGCGTTTTATTGCACATGCACATTATATCTTTTTATACACATTGTATACGAGCATGTTCTTATTGACTGATTGCAATCCATATTTCACATTTACAAAAACATAATGTGAATCAAAATATGCATTGGAAAATGATTCATTAGAAAGAGTTATGCTGTTGAAGTCATGTGATCTATAAAGAGTTTAAATATATATAGTTTATAGCCCACATATGGATGAGGGTGGGTTGGATGGATGGGTCAAACAAACACAAGACTTTAAAGACCACTGTTTTAACCCAAAACATAATCTTTCCAAAATGTAACCAAGTAGTTTTTGTGCCTAACTTTACAAACTACGACAGTTTTACCCATAAAATGTTTCCCAGGAAGCTTTATTTTGAAAGTATAACTAGACGTTATACGTTAGAATGGGACGGCTGTGGCTCAGGAGGTAAGGTCGTCCACTAATCAGATGATTGGTGGTCAGATCCACAACTCCTCCAGTCTGCATGTCGAAGTGTCTTTGGGCAAGATACTGAACCCCAAATAACCATCGGAGTGTGAATGTGTATGAATGGTTAGCTCCTAAAAACGGATGAGCAGTTGGCACCTTGCATGGCAGCCAATGCCATCAGTGTATAATTCTGTGTGTGAATGGGTGATTGAGACATGTATTGTAAAAGCGCCTTTGCTGGTTGGAAGACTAGAAAGGCAATATATAGGTACAGTCAATTTACCATTAACGTTTCATGTTTCTTATGCTAACTCCACTCAACATGTACATGTGTAAAAGTGGCACTAGAATCGTACTTGAATGTTCCCAGTTTGAAGTGTAGGGCCACTGACCAAGCCGACATTTTTGATGAGTTGGGAGTGGGAACGTGTTGGAACATTATAACCATTACACTTGTTAAACAGCAATTTAGCATTGTCATTGTTCCCATGTTAGCATACTGACATTAGCATTTAGCTCAACACACTGTGCCAATAAGTACAGCTTCACAGAGCTGCTGACTGTAGACTTTTTTTAAATTATAGTCATGATTATAGTAAGCATATTCAAATGACTTGGTGCATATGAACCACTGGAAGGATTCCAAATGCTGAATATGTAATGAAGTGTGAAGTGCAAATGAATTGATTTCAGCACTTTGTTCTGTTTTGTAACCAGTGCAAACACTGTTTCCATGGAGTCCATTATATTTTGTGATCAAGTACATAAAAACACGACATAAACACTGCAGAACTTCAGACTATATCAGTGTCTAAAGCTACTCGTGCAAGAACTTTGTATCTAATAGCTCCATCTGAACACCAAATCCTCAGCAAGTCCTCAGCCTGAGGACAAGGCTGATATTTGGATTTTATAGTGCTGATATTCTCACAGCACCGTGCCTGCTAGATTTATTGGAATGTTTCACCACTCGTTACACTGTGGATTCACACTTCCAAGGACATAAAAAGACAGAGTTGGTAATGATACATCCCTTGTCTCACAGCAAGCAGACAGGAAGGTGATTTCACTGTCTTTCCCATTCTGATGCAATGTCTTATTCATTACAAGCCTATTGCAGCCTTTGGAGTCTCTCTCTCTCTTTTCTTTTTTTCTTTCAGACCCTCAAGGGAAATGTGCATCTGATATGGACTGGAATTGGAATTTCTTTTTCATTTTCAGGAGCTGACTATCTCATGTATTGGTATGTTGTGGTTTGGCATACCTTTAATGCTTTAAAATGGTAAAGCTCCCTATGGTGCACACCGATAGAAACAATTCCCTGGTGTTGCCCTCATGCCGGCTGTTTGATTTTCCCTTGTTTTTCACTCTTTCATCCGCCCCTCTCTGGTGTATGGTGTGTACCCCATTCTTCCACCCTCATCTCTGTTTGTTCTGATAACGAGCATAGAGGCACACACGGCCTGCCCACAGAGAGAGCGACAGAGAGACACGGAGAGCAAAAAGACAGAGTCGAGGAGTAGAGAGCGAACACTCTGTTTTCATAGGAGACTCCTTGTGTTCCACTTTTGCCATAATGGCCTATTTGTGTACGACAATCTCGCTCCAGCACCTCGCCCCTGATGCCTGGTTTATTTTAAACAATGCACGGTGCGCTTCCCCAGATATAGTTATGTGTGCATGTGTTTTAACATGTGTGTGTGTGTATGTGTCTTTCCAACTATGTGGGAAGCCGGCTCCCGCGCCTCTCATCTGTCAGCTCAGCAGGGTTGCTATGGGAA
Organism: Sciaenops ocellatus; assembly: GCA_033000465.1. Taxonomy (NCBI): domain Eukaryota; kingdom Metazoa; phylum Chordata; class Actinopteri; family Sciaenidae; genus Sciaenops; species Sciaenops ocellatus. The sequence goes on along the minus strand of CP136884.1, from coordinate 7,283,638 downwards.
CGGCAGAGGACCGACAGAAGTAATGAAGATGATCTGAATTGTCGTGAGGTGACCTTGAAAAAGCAGGATTGGCCTCGTCTGCAGGTGAGACGCACGAGATGCAACGTTGTCCATCACGTACACAGTCGTATTGTTATTTTGAAAAGCGGCTGCTGTTAGCCAATCAACCCACAATGCACTGTGGAAATTTGTCTCTCCCATGATGGGTCGAAGATGTTCAGCCATAACCAGCAAATGCTTTTCTCAAATATTCAAAATCTTCCTGCTGCGAGGGGCCTGGTTTAAACTCAGGAGTGCTGCAGATCACCAGAGTGCCGGTATTAACACTCTGCTTTTAATCAGGGGCTGATGGAGTGGCGTCGGAAGCCAGGTGGAGGCTCTTTCTGGGAAATAAGTGCCATTAACTGATCAAGTAAAGCAGCCGAAATTCACCACAACAGCAGCTGTACTCCCTAATGGAGAGAAACGGCAAATAAGCCCGTGCTTGTGTGTGCATGTTGGTACGTGAGTGTGCGTATGTGTGAGCATACAAAAGAGCTACAGTAACAAACAGGTCCCTGTTCATGCGTGTGTGTGTGTGTGTGTGTGTGTGTGTGTGTGTGTGTTGATAGAGGAAATGAGGATTTGAGGTCAGAGGGAGCGCAGACCTACTTTGAGAGATCCTCTTCGTTTGTTAATGTCAAGCAACCACCATTTAACAGTGATCCCACCTCCTTATTGTCTTGTTCAGATTGACCTCGATGACCCTGCGTATTCGCGCAGATGTGTGTGTGTGTGTGTGTGCGTGCATGCCCTCCTTACCTCCACACCAATCAACCACAGTACAGCTATTGATTGCGCTGCACTCTGCTCACCTTTCCACTTGTTTACTTGTTTAGTGATTAGCCTGCCTCTCTCCCCCCACAACGCGCTGAAGCTCATCACATCAACGCTTTTCCAATGGAAAGATGGGAGAGATGTGATCAAAAGAGAGGAGATGGGGAGATGAGGGAACAAGGAGGTGAGGAAATGAGGAGATGGGAGAAGGAGGCGTGAAATCCCATGATGGGTTCTGCATAGCATCCTGAGGATTACAGGAACAACCACATCCACCAGTGCAGCGGAAGGGAGATGTCCTGAAGTACACACCGGCGCTTTTCAAAATGAAATATCCAACACCGGAAAGAAAACCAATACTTACTTCTATAAGACGATTGTATGTAAGTAAACAAAGGTTTATGTACATATTTGTTGGGTTTTATTTGTTTGCACAGGATAAAAAATACAGAAAAGTAGGGTTCTAGAAAGTGGTATAATCAATATAGGTTCATGAATATATTTGAAAGCCACTTGTACACTTTTTGTACCAATTGTCCAGTTATGACTTAGCAGGCTTAGCAGCTTTGGATTCGTGTGTATGGATCTCATCAAGAGTTTGGAGGTACTTTTTGTAGCTTATTCAAAACCACAAGAGTAGACGTCCTTGAATGGATTGAACTGTCTATTTGTCTGCTCTAAGCTGCAAATGTTAGTAAGAATGCAGCATGTCAGGTGACTAGCTTACGTATACAGTAATAACTGAACCCAGCATGACTTCCAAGGCCAAGGAGCATTTCATACAATTAGTTTGTGGGGTTGCAGGTTCATTTAAAAAAGTAAATCTGCCACAGCTGTCAGTGTAAACTGCATAAATGCCAAGTGAGAACTGAAAGATCAACAGGCATAGCAACAATAACTAAGGGAGACAATTGCTTTTATGTGAAAGAATTATTACAAGAATAGAGTGTTTTTCCTACTAAGTGTATTTTGTTTTGTGGTATAAAAGCCTCTGAAATGGCATTCAAAACTGCGCTGAAGCACAGCATTATAACAAAAAAAGTGCAGTTTGACGACAAACAAACTAAATTTGAGTGGTTTTCAGTCTAAATTATTTCAATAATTAAACAATAAAAAATAATTAGGTCAATCCATAATTAATCAATGCTTAATTATAAGGTAAAGAACAAACCTTTAAAAAAAATACAGTTTCAGGTTTGTGGAATCTATAAAATCTCTGTAAAGCAGTGGAATAGTGTGATTGTTAGGACTGTGTATCATGTCACCCACATGTATGTGAATCCTTGTGCAATTTGTACAAAACAGGAACACACAGAAAAACAGCTCCATCAAGGTCCTTAAATCCAACATGGAACCTTAAATAATTAATTATATATAGAAAATAAAGATGAAATCAAAGGAGAAATAAGAGCATGTGACGTGTGGTTGGTTAGTTTGGTGTTCTCTGTAAAATCCTTTGAGTATTTCAAGGTAATTGAATTCCTTTTTCATGTAAATGTTACTTTGTTTTCAAGCCTTTTCTATAGGCTTACTGTCTCATGTAATTTCAATGAAGAATACACTTCAGTCCTGTCAGCTGTGGCCCTGCTTTGACATCGATTCTGTTATGAAATATTTACAAGACAAGACACTCCACTTTCAGTCCATTTTACTTAAGACCTCCCTCTACACAAATGTGTAGGAAAAGTGAAGATCAAGCCAAACAATTAGAACACATATTCACACTGGAAACTACTGCACTCTGAGTCCATCTTCCAAAACACAGCTGTTAGCTCTCTATTTTGCTCTTCACTTGTGATTCATCACTTATTGTGGGCAGACAAGAGATCATACCCGACATCAGAAATTTGAATTGGACAAGCAGGGTGAATTTATAGCATCTCATTCTGTTGTAATGGGGCTCCTCTCTGTTGGAGCACCTCTTTGAGATGCCAAATTTTTTACATAATAATCTACCTTGTCGAGCATTGACAGAGACTGTGGTTACAGGGTGCATGTTAAATTGGACAGTTAAATTATCACAAAAAAAAAAGGAAGCTTGTTGTAATTTCTGACAGATCTGTGTTCACCAGAATATAGCTTAACATTCTGAACAGTGCACAACAACAGATGGCAACCAATCAGCAACGCTACATCAAGCTGTTTCAGTGCGGAGTACTTACAGATGACTTCAGGGTTGATTAGGATGCGTGATGAAGCATCTTGGTCATTTCAAGGTAGCCATGGTTATTTCTGCATGCTGAGAACATACATGAGCTTGACGGGGTTGCGTCTGATTGACACTCATCTACAACCCACTGAGATCACATGACCAGCTGCATGGATTATACCAATTAGGCAAACCGGCAGTGATGTACTGTGAAGGTTTTCTACATGGACCAAGTCAAGAGCATAAATCAAAAGCATAAAAAGTGTTCATCTAGTGCAGTTATTTCTCGTGTAGAATAACTACTTCTTTTTTGTTGTGTTTTTTTATGTCTCTTAAAAAATAAAGCATTTGGAATGTGAAGCACTGCCAAGCTCTTCCCACAAGCACAGGAAACTGAACTTTTATGTACCAACAGTCTGAAAATACTGTGCACTATGTTGACTGTTTTATGCTTTAGTGAATTTACTAGAGGCCTTGATCCCACATGAAGCACAAAATTTAGTACAGATTGAACACCAACCACAGAAGGTCATCATTTCTGCAGCTCTAAGTGAGCCGAGCTATAAACTTGTAAAGTGAGCGAGATCAGATCATGACGCATGGAGACAAAACTGTTGTGATCAGATGCTTATTGTTGCACTAAAAACTAACACAATTTGGAGCAGGTAGAAATATGAAATGAATGAATAATCTAAAACCATAAACCACATAGCTTAAATGGGTGTAATAGCATATCACTAAGAAATAATGTGTTACATTACTTAAATGTATGTAATTAGGTTCCTTACTTCATGCAGCTTTTTGCAGAGGTGAGAAAGTAAGCTCTCTCCAACTTTTTTTCCCTCTTTACACAACTATTTCTGCCACTTTCCATGTGTACAATCAAACGCAGTGCCATGGACAACTTTGAGGACAGACTCTCCAAAATTGTGAACCCTTATCCTCATTTGAACAATTACCTGTCACACTTCTCTTGTTGACTGCAGGCTTTTCACCCCACCTGTGGCCATTAGAAAGAACTCTCTTCAGACTTTTTTAGACAACTTGACACAGGAGCTAATGGTTAAACGCCAACTATCTGAAGCTTAATTCTGATAAAACAGAAACATTGATTATTGCGCCGGATGACAAAATCTCTCAGATCAGGCAGTACATTGGTGATGTTTTAGGCTCATCTGTTCAGTCCAGCCTCAGAAACTTGGGTGTCACTTTTGATTCTGCAATGTCGCTAGAGCAGCGCTCCAGACAATTAATCAGAAACTGCTTCTTCCACCTGAGGAACATTGCAAAATTAAGTGATATGGTTTCTAAGGCTGAACTTGAGATGGTCATTCATGCTTTTATTTCTTCTCGTCTAGATTACTGTAACAGCCTTTTTACCTGCCTAAACAAGAATGAGCTTGACCGTCTCCAGACTGTGCAAAATGCAGCTGCACGGCTTTTAACCCACACTCACAAAAGAGCACACATCACCCCTGTTTTAGCTGCCCTGCATTGGTTACCAGTCCATTTCAGAATCAATTTTAAAATTTTGGTCCTTACTTTTAGAGCCCTACATGGTCAAGCACCCCCTTATATCTCTGACCTGATTAAACTCCATGTACCTGCCCGTGCTATGAGGTCATCAGGTCAGAGATTGTTGGTGGTCCCTCTCACCCACTTTAAGACCAGAGGTGACCGGTCCTTTCAGGCAGTGGCACCCAAACTTTGGAATGCCCTGCCTCTCTCTCTAAGATGCTCCGAATCTGTGGACTCTTTTAGGAAACAGCTGAAAACTTTTTTTATTTAAGCAGGCTTTTAGTTAATGTCTTAAATTGTTTTATTCATTGTATTTTTATGTTTTTACTGTTGTATTTTATTTTACTGTGAAGCACTTTGTGATCTTTATCTGTGAAAAGTACTATATAAATAAACCTTACTTACTTACTTACTTACTAGTTTGTTAAGACCATAACCTGGCCCTAAAAGCTTTGGCATGGTAAAGCCGCAGCTCCATTTGTCACGTTAGCAATGGCCTTGACTTTACATTACTCTGTGACTCAGTTACATAGACTTCTCACTTTAAACTTTAAGGGGGAACACAAATGCTATTTTTCTACCTGTTATGCAGCAGTGGTTTGCATCTCCTTCTAAGGTATTTATGTGCTCTCACAGAGCTAAACCTGGGGTGAAACCTGCGTTTAAATCCAGCGTCCGCAGACCTTCCAGCCACAGCACTACAAATATGGCCCTACTGTTCTCTTCTTTGCTGTATTAGCTATATGCTGCTGGATTTAAACATTGCTTTTGCCCTGGGCAAAGATCATCCCAGGCAGACTGGAAAACCTGTGAGATCACCAAAGTACCACTGAAGATGCGAACCACTGCAGGTATTTTCTGCATAAGGTTTTACATTGAAACTTCTCTGTGTCTGAGTCACAGAGTAATGTAAAGTCATGGTAAAGGTCACAAATGGAGCTATGGCTGATCCATGCCAGTGGTTCTAGTGTGGCCCTCTAATGCCAGTTTACGCTCTGGAGAAACTGGCTCCAGCAGCAACCCATGTTGTTGTTTTTCTCTTGATGGCAGTCTTGTTCATATGCTATGTTTAGAGACTTTAGAGATTTTATGATATCACAACCAAGAAACTAAACGAATGACGTGGTTGTCATAGTTCTAACAACTTTCAGGGCCTCACAGTGGGAGTACAGCTCATAACGCCTTGTAATCTGAGGCTGAAATCTCTACGCATGATATCTGAAAAAGGTGAAACACCCAGGTGGCTGTTGTGTAATAGAGGACATCAGATCCCAGCCTGCCGTCTCTGTCAGTCCTCACAGGGAAAGGCAGAGGATTCTCAACTGTCAAATTACTTTCTCAAGTCAGATTGGAACAAAAGCTGTTTGACTCAAACTTGAAGGTCATAACTGAGGAATTTATTCATTGTTTCATCTCTGCCTGGGACAGAACAATTACTCTTGTATATTCTAATCTCACTATGCATCCATGTACACTCATGGCAAGCTTCAAAGGGTTCCTTTGAAAAACAACCCTCCCTCGCCCCCCACCTCCATAACAAATTACCATACAAAAGTCTCCCAGCACACGACGCTACACTACGCTGAATCTCTTCACAGACGGAGCTCCGCTGGATGATTGAAGTTGAGCTCTCCTGAATTTCCTCTGCTCGCCTCTGTGATCAAAGTGGATGAAGGCAGGCGGTTAGCAAGACAGGCCCAGAAGTGAAGCTCTGCCTGGGGCTCATGCTGTTCTGTGCACGGGGAAAGACTTCTCTGCCGTGTACCCTTCACTCTGCAAAATATGCATTGTCTAGAGCTCACACATGGCATCCCTCAGCTCTCTCCAGATTTACATTTACTGGTTGCTGGGCTGAGTATAGTTGACTTTCATTAATGTTTTAATGTTGCCCACACAGACAGATTATATAGTGTATGCTTCTGTAATAAATGTCTGAAGTGAATACATTATTATATGTGTTTAAAATGCAGAAAGTGGCAGTAAGAAGCCCCCTCCTGCCTCATCTTGGTTCCCACAGTAGTCCCATCTGAGGCATTAAATATGACTGTGACATCTTTTACATTTTATAGCCTGATATTAATATTCTGCAACTTTGCAGAACATGTGTGACCTTTTCTTTACTACTTGTCTTTTTTTCTATGCTGCTGGACCTTCACTCTGTTCTGCAAGTGACACTACATGACCAAAAGTGACACCTCAACATTACACCCATATGTGGTAGCTTAGATTCTCATTCCAAAATCATGTGTTGCTATAACAACCACCACTCTTCTGGTTTCAGACTTTCCTCCAGATGTTGGAACCTGGCTGCAGGGATTTGTTCCCATTCAGCTACATGAGCGTTAGAGAAGTCCAACATTAATGTTAGGCAATAAGGCTGGGCAGCGTTCCAGCTCATCCCAAAAGTGTTGGATGGATTTGAGGTCACGGCTCTGTGCAAGTTCTTGTACAACAAACTTCGAAAAACTTCTTCGCTGTCTAAAATTGAAAGAACACTGGTCTGAAATATCATTGCATGGTTTTAGTGCTAAGATTTTCCTTAAAGAAATAGTACAACATACTTATTTGCTTACATGCTGAGTTACATAAGATCACAATCCCTGAAATCTGTGTGCATTAGTTTTGGAGCTAGAGCTAGGTGTGATTAGCCTAGCTTAGCTTTAAGACTGAAAGCAGTGGCATAAAGCTATCCTGACACTCTCCAAAGTGAGTACACCTACCTGTACCTCTAAAGCTCAGTGTTTAACTCCTTCTTTCTCATTTGTTTAACCTGTACCCAAAAAGAAAATTAAAACTGACAAATTAAGTTATCAGAAGTAGGGCTATGCCTCAACCACACCTCTAATCATCACATCCAGAAACAGAGCGTGATATTAGAGACTGAACCATTGAACTTCAATAATTCGGAAAGTTTCCCCTCTACTTAGTCTCTATCACCTTTCCAGCAACAACAACCACTGGGCCTCATGCACTTCTGGCTACCTCGCCAGGACCAGTGACAATGCCAAGTTGTATTTCCCCCTGTGTCTGCTCCCTTTGTGACTGACTTTTCTCAGGTTATCTCAGCCTCAATGGTGTGATACCTAGTCCACATTTCTCACCTCAGCAGCGCATTCTAAGTCTCACCCGTTCGTCTAGACTTCTGGCATTTTTTGGGGATTTACTGGAAAGGATTTTCTGTGCACCTTACCTTTGGCTAAAGAAGCAGATCTTTGACTCTCTTGGGGCCTTTCTGAAGAGAAAGTCTTAGGGCCCAACACATCCATCAAGATTCTATTTCCTTTCAGGCATCTCTGCCCTTAGACTAAATACAGTGCATCACTCTGCTTCTGTCAAACTACCTGCTAGAAGACATATGCACCAGCTACTAGTCCTCCCTTGCCACCTCAGTTATTCCACAAGCAAAATCCTTCCTGTCCAGATGCTTAACTAAAGGTGCAGCTACTCCATCTCTCCATGATAGAGTTGTTGCACACAACATGGAAATAAATATGTGACAACATTTCTTCTTTCATCTTAGAATGGCATCTCCTTCTTCTGTGACAACTTCATCATCCAACCTGAGGACATTTAATTTTACACGGACACAGCTCCTCCCTTAGGTTCCTGTGTCTACAATGGAGGGAGCTGACAGAGAGCCCTCCTCCCTTTCATCTGTGCTTCATGAGCTGTATCGTATTATCATAGCTGCCATTCTTTGGGGGCATGAATGCCGAAAAAGTCCATAGTCGCCCACTCTGACACCACAGTTGTAGAGATACTAAACAAAGGTGGTTCTCGTTCTCCAGTGATCAGGCAGTTCCTGCACAGACTCACAGTAATCTCAACTCAACACCAGTACATCAACAGGCCAGCCCACATTCCTCATTCACATACCAGTATCGCTGATTTATCTCTCATTCTTCGTTGTAGAAGTAGTTTCTTGGCCCCAGAATCAGATTTTAACCCCATACCAGTCCAACCGTTTTCAGTCACATCATTCAACTTGTTCCACAACTGGGAAATCATCATAAACAACTTTTGCCCGAGTCTTCTCTCATGGACGACAGCTCCCTAAAAGTGAAGCCAAAACATCTCATCATCACCCTTTGGTGGCTGGCTGCAGTATAGGTCCATGTTAGCAGATGAAACACGGGCCTCTGTCGCTTTGGGTAGTTCTTATCACACTGATGTTCATTTATTAAGATAAGTTTTATTTCAGTTATTTGATGCTATAAGAAGGGGGTGTCATCAGATGATTGACAGCTGGGGTCTGCTTATCCAAGTGTATGGTTGGGACTTTGATACCGTAGATGCAACCCCAGATCACTTCATCACAGACTCCGGCTCCAAAAGATGTCACCAGTGCAAGATGGCAGCGGCTGTAATCCATCTTTATATACAGCATGGTTGGTCAACAGGTTTTAACAAATTTCCACTGGTGACTGTGCCCTGTGTGTTTCTGTGTGGAAAGAACAGAATTTATCTGTTAAACAGAATGTGGCAAAGTGCTATGAAGCCTATAGAAAATTTGTTGGTGCACAGCGTATGGGTTGTATAGTCACATGCTGAACTGATTGTATTATTCATACAAGATGGTTGGCTATATGGTCTGGCTACACTGAGCCTGTATAAGAATACAATCCTGCAAAGTCACTTCCCTGCTTGGTGAAATGGATGTGTACTCACATGCACATCTTTGTCTTTGACGTATGGTATTGTTTTTTCGCTTGTTTCTTGATTTTTTGCAACATTTAAAATGATACTAAATTAGATAGTTTTATATATACATATATAAAGAATGCAATAAACCATTCAAGGTTTTAGCTACATTTTCTCGTCCCCTTTCCAACATCTGCCATCACTACAAGCGACCACTGAAGCATTCAGCCAAAGACACAAGATGTAACATCGGAACAGGTTTTATCCAGTAACAGAGAGTAGCTTAAGATGGAACTGGAAACACTGGTGTAGACAGCTCTTCTGGAGCAGGCTGTCTCAGTCTAGTGTTTGCTGAAGTGACAGCACTAGAGCTGCTGATCTGCCAGGGACAGATGGATCATTTTGGTACTTCCATCCTCATCATTTAACAGGTAAGTTGACCAACAGGGCATTTTCTTGAAAACTGGGAATATTCCTCTGAGTAAGGGTTAGCAATTGGTTTGCACAGTCCAAAAAGAACCACCTTGGCCCAATTACTGCTCCTGTTGACCTGGTATGAAACAAACCCTGCAGTAACAGTTCCTGGCAAACCTCACACCTGTGCCAAGTACTATAAGCTGTAAGTTTTGCCAAGTAAAAAGTGCTGGCTGTAGACAGTTTGGGTCTCAGTTGAATTATAGATGTAGCAGTGGATTCCTTTCCCCCAGACCAGTGTTCTGCTCCAATGGAAATATCAGTGATAGAGAGTGACATGTCGACAAGCCAATTATGTGACTGGCCAGCTGTCATCGGCAACAATATCTAAACTGCCATCTCTGTCTCAGACTCAGGCACTTCAGAGAGCCTGAAAATACAGTGACAGGAGGCCACACGGATTCAAGGCTCTTACTGTAGAAAATAATAATGCAGTTGAAAAGGCATATTCAATGAGCTGCAAAGTACAGATGTGCATTGAGAGCAGCACTACAACTGTGTGTGTGTGTGTGTGTGTGTGTGTGTGTGTGTGTACGTGTGTCCAGAACTAAAAGAGAGAGAATGATGGTGCTGTAATCAGGCTAGGTCCCAGGAGGGCAGACAGCAGTGCTGACAGCGAGTTGGTACCCATCTTCAGAGCAGGATTTCTGGGCCACAGTCCCTCTGTCTGGCTTTTAAAAAATAGCAGGGGAGCGGAGGATGTGGAAGCACAGACTGGAGGCAAAAAAAAAAAAAAAAATGACCCGAGCAGAGAAAATAAGGGAGGCTTGATTTTCTAGTGGCAATGACAGTAACACAAAAGCTGGACTGTCTATCAGACTAAATCACACAGCCTAATTGACACAGTAGATTCTGGACTTGGTATGATGTGTATGGGGATGATAGTGGCCATTACTCTCTAACAAAGGCAGAGACTCACAGAACCAGAAGAAGGGGTTTGAAGTTTGAAGGCTCCTCGCCAAGCTGTGTAGCATTCTGTATATAAATGGCAAAACTTTAACTTTAAACCATTTTAGGCTAAAATTTAGATACTTTAGGTCGATCCAAAGGCTGCAGAGAAATACAAAATCTACAAACAAAATATGTTCTCATTTCTTCTTCAGCTTTCTTGTCTGTTTGAATTAACGGACTACTTTAATAAATACATTTAAATGAATTCCACAAGATTCAGAGGCTGCAGTTACTGCTTATGTTGCAGTATGTTTAGCAAGGTTGTTTATCTGGTGTTTCATTTTTTACTCCCTTATGTTTGGTTTTGGTTATGGCCTTATTCATATGGTGTAATAAACTCAGTGGCTAAGATGTTGGAACATGAAAATGTTGAAATAAAGAGTAAATAATTTATGTTTAGCCTCAACAAACCACAGTGCAGTCACTACAGTTTGATTTTTACCTCTGTTCGCTTGTTTCTGCAAATGATGTGCTTTTCCCCAAATAATTACACATTTCTGTGCATCTGATCTATGGTGACGGTTTGTGAACACAGCACAATTTACATAGTTTAAAATTAAATGTGTTTTTTTTGTACATTTTCCAATCAACATGTTGCAGATTGAGACCCATTTTATCAACCCAAGTCTGTTTAACTGAGGAGTTCTAGTGTCTCGTGAAAATATCTAATACCTTTTTTATATTTAATGCAACATTTATGTATTCCCAATCATAATAATTACTATAGAGTAATTAATAGAGAAATACCGACTGCTTTTATATGCTATATGTCTTGAGATACCCCAAGAAGTTGGAAATGAAAAAGAGTGAAATCCAAACTATATATACTATATATATATATATATATATACCCCGATAATAGTAACCTGAAACTAAGAGAGAAAACCAGGAACAAACAAAAAACTGGGCAGGTTGCATAAGGTCAATAAGCTCCATCTGCTCCAACAGCAGCACTGAGACTGTATGAGGTACATGGCCATTTGAAGCATAGACACGCCACCAGCTGGAGGAGCACTGAAGGGGAAGAGGAACTGTTAAATGAAAGTCTACTTTAAAAGTCGTCCACAATGGACTACATACACCTGATGCTGAGAGGAGTCTGCAGGCTGGCTGAGTGAGGGGAGGTCTGACGCTCGTTGTTATTGTCTTACTGCTGAGTATGAATCACACAGATATGACTAACCAGGTTTTATCATCTTTAATGGTTATGAAAGAGAGGTTATGATAGACCTTTTTCACCAAACCACAAACCACAAACCACGTGCCATCTGCCATAGAGATGTGATTTCTCACATATAGGTTAATAGAACTCCCATTATATTCAAGATAATGCCAACATCTCTACAGCCAATATCTCAAAAACTCTGCAAGTCATGCCAAAACAATCTAGATGGATTAATAGAACTAAGAGGTGAAATACGTATTTTGGATTTTGGCATGAACCATCCCTTTAACAACGGCTCAGTGAGCGAGCATGTAAAACACCAAACCCTGGATCTGGCTCACTTAAATGTAATTCAGCCTTCATTAATATTATTAACATTAATATAACACCTCTGGTCACCAGACCAAATCTGAGGTCACAAGTCTTGGTGTCATTTTGGACTCTTACGCCTAATTTACACAGGGGACGTAACGGCCGCGTAATGGCTGCGCCACGGTCACCGGAGCTGATCGCTGCCACTCTAGTCAATGAGACCATTCCCACCGGGCGCGCCGCGTAACGTCTCGGCAGCAGCTCTCCGCTCTGCAGCGCGAGCATTCCGTAGCACTTCTATTTTTGACGGAGCCGTTGCTGATTCGCGTCAAGCTCAACAGAGCAGATTGCACCAGACAGGAAGTCCAACACAGAATCAAAGTAATACACTTCCGCCCCCTTTCAAAATAAAACACAATATGCCGTTCATGTAGCCTATCACAACGTTACATCAACATTACGCCATGACCGGTGGCACCAGGTCAGAAGTCAATCGATCAAAGGGTCTCAACATGGACGACGACAGAGTAATTGTTGAAGTGGAACAACACACAATAATTTATGACACAACAGATCCTTTTTATAATCTCTTCCACGTCAGAGAAGCAAAGTAAGCTGTTTGTTGTTGTTGCTTCCACAGTTTATCACGGGATCTCGCGGTTTCGCGTACGTTTAGGATTATCGCGTGATCTCGTGTGAATACGGCTGGCTCGCAAGGCAGCGCTACGTTGCCGTTACGCGCCCGGTGTGAGTTGACGCCGGGCAGAGGACGGAGCCGTTCCGCGGCGCAGTCGTTCCGCTGCGCTTACGTCCCCTGTGTAAATTCGGCGTAAGCCTAGAAGGCACACATTAGCAAGGTGACCCAGATGGCATTCTTCCACCTGAGAAATGTTGCCAATTTAAGGCCGTTCCTAACAAAGCAAGATGCCAAGAATTTGATCCATGCCTTCATTACTAACAGGTTGGACTATTTTAATGCACTTTTCACTGACTGAACTCTGCCACCAGACTGGGACTACTCCCAGACTGTACTGACTCCCTATGTCTTCAAGAATTGATTTTAAGGTCCTTTTACACACAACGTTTTTATTGATATAGCACCTTCTTACATTTCACACTTGTTAACCCGTATCAACCAACAAGGTATTTGAAGTATTCTTAAGGTAGCCCACAAAAAGAGCAGGGAAACTGCTTTCAGTTACTACGCTCTGAGATTGTGGAACATCCTGCCCTGTTAGGCTAAGCTCTCCTGCCATTTTTAAAAGTCAACTGAAGACCTACTTATTCAGGCAGCCTTTCACTTGATGTAGTACTACTTTATCTTTGTTGATGTCATTAATCTCTGCCTTTCTACGTTTTTATTTATACATGTATATTTACATTTATGTAGGCTAATATACGGAAGCCCTAAGCGGTCATACATTTTGTTTTCTCGAGATAACAGGTTAATATCATTTGTTTTCACGAGATTGTGCGTTATTTATGTCATTATGTCGAATGAACACATCATTTTATCGAGATCTCTGGATAACAAAACTTTGTTTTCCCGAGATAACAACATAATTCATTTGAGATCTCGAGAAAACAAAAGCATTGTCTAATATATTAAATCAACTGCAACTTTACTCCTGCTCCTCTGACATTGCTACACTGAATGACGTTGCCTGATTTAATATACTAGACTATCCTTTTGTTTTCTCAAGATCTTGAGTTTACTATGGCATCATTCGGGAAAACAATGTTTTGTTACCTTAAGATCTCAAGATCTCAAATGGTATAACAACATTTATTTTTTCGATAATGACATACATAACTAGAAATGTCAAGAAAACAAATGAAATTAACTCATCACAAGGAAACAGAAAAGATAAAATGTATGAATGTATGACTGCTTGGGGCTTCCGTACATATATACTTGTTTTAACACCATCTATTGTGTTTGACCTTTGAAGAGCATTTCATGTATTAAAGGTGCTATCTAAATAAAAGTTATGAATATTATGAATTGAATGAAACAAAAGAATTACAATGATATCACATAACATAACATAAGATAACATATGGATTGTGTATATGTGTCAGTGTGGGCCTGCATCTGGCCCAGGGCACCAAAATAATGCCTCTGCAGTAGAAGATGATCTGAGAATAGAGCTTGCTGGTGTGTTTCCAGTATAAGAGCTCTCAAAAACTATGTCATTCCCAAGTCCTTTGTTTAATCTATAAAATATTCATACTGCACCCTCAAATCGCCTGAAACACTCACAAACAACACACTGTAAACACTCATATTCATATCTTTCAATTCAAATACATGAAATAGTGTCTGTGGTCTCCGCTTTACTATATATAGGTTATCACAACACACAGGCTCCTTCCCTCTCTCTCCGGATTGTACCATCGCAGGGATGCATTTTAACTTGTGCGATGAAAGCTGGAGATGAATACTTCATCTCTGACCCACATAATGGCGATATATCAGGCAGCTCGGTAAGCGGAGCTCTGTCGTGTAACAGCCCGCACCTCCGCTGTGCGCTCCCGGTGCGGAGGGAAGCATCTGCGGCGCGCCTCGCCTCCCATCTTCCTCCGCCTGGATCCTCTGACTTGACTCCTCTGTCCATATCGCTTCCAGGAAGAAGAGAGGAGGGAGAGGGAAGGAGAAGCGGCACACACCGAGAGACAGGCGACGGAAACGGAAAAAGTAAGTAGCTCGAGAGGGGGAAATAAATGGAAATTTCACCGCTCTGTATGAGAGGCGAGCCACTTGAGAGGGGGTTTACATGACTCCTGGCTCAGTTGAAAAGTAATGCTAGTACTTTAGCTACCAGTATTTCGTTACTCGTTACATTTGACGTCAGGAAACCTCGAGAAAGTTCCTGTTTTCTACTCCAAACTTCGGCTAGCTTAAAAGACACACAAACAAAATGAAGCTAGTGGCGTGGTAAGGTTGTTGCAGGCTAATATTACAACTATTTTAAAAGGAGGTGACACTTTATTTTGCCTTACCGTTAGCTGTGTTTTTAATTAAGGTACACTAATTGATTACACTAAGCCTTCCTGAAGCCAGCCACTTCAGTAGGGATATAATGTAATGTTTTCTCGCTCCTGTTGTCGGCTTTGTGTGCAACACTGTGATAATTAGCCTGCTAAAAGCCTCCATTACAAATGCTGAGACTAGACAACAACATGCAGCTGTCTGAATGGGTCTTAGAAAAGAGCAGAAACCTGTGGTCATACATGAGGGATATTGTTGATAGCAATAAAGTAGGAGTACTAACATCAAAACAAAAACATATACACTCATTTGCCAGATGATTAGGCACACTAAGACACAACTAATAGACCTTTTTCACAGCAGCCATCTTGACATGAAATAGTAGGGTCAATGCAGGTGTTACCAATGATACTAATTAAGGTCCTGTTCCATTTATTGCAGCAGAGGCTTTCCATCGAGCCGACATGCACCACAGCAGCACCCTGGCTCTGTTTGACCTGAATGGAACTGAACCTTAATTAGTATCATTGGTAACACCTGTGTTGACCGACTATTTCATGTCAAAATGGCTGCTGTGAAGAAAGGTCTATCCAGTTCCACAATTCCACAGCCAAACAATAACGCATGCGTGAAGATTATAAGAGGTGTTTCTAGTATTAAGTCTATTTTCTGTCATATACATGGAGTTGACAAAATATTAATACCTCTTAGCATAAAACCATGCAATTCAACAGCAAATTTCAGCTTCCATAAAGTTGAATCAACACCTTCATTCAACAAAAAGTCAACATTAGGAGCTTCATTTAGTTAGGATTTATTGCAGGTCTGTTTATTGCATCAGTTTTAGCTCTGTCAAACTCATAAACTGGCAACTGAGTTCAAGTCCCTGTTTGAATATTACTGGATTGTTTACATCATTTGTCACAGTTCAATACTTTTTAAACTCCTTCCCTAGCGTGTGAAATGATGATTGATGATGATGGATCTATTGTTACAGTCCTCATGACAATGAAGACAGTGAATATAAAGACCAGACAGGCCTTATCTGAAAGGTCACTTACTCAATATTCAACACACTCCAGCCTTCAGTCCGTCTAGGCACAGATGTACGGGAGGAAGAATGACATTTCTTTCCCTTCCTTTCTCCCCGGGGGAGATTCTCACTCTCTTCTGCTTTCACACTTTGTTTCAAAGTTGGAAATCTTCAACTTAACTTAGAATTGCAGAATAATATAAGGTAGACACTTGTACTCCAGTGGTGCCCATCAGAAACTCAAGGGGAGAGACATGGACCACAACTTTGTTCAATGTAGACTAGTGTTTCAACTCTTGAACTATTACATCAGTGACGTTTGGTAAACTTATCTAACTATTTAGTGCAGAATCTGAGAAGCCAAGTGAAGTTATATATTTAAAAGCTGCATGAATCAGTTTTCGACAGATGGACTCCAAAACAAGATGACAGACACACAGATGTAACATTTGGAAAGTACTGAAGGCATATTCATTTCAAATCCAATTCAAGGACTAAACCAGAAGTTAGTAGCTTGGTTGGCGGTTATGGTTAGTTCCTAGTGCACTTGCTCTATGGGGCACAATGCAGAAGTATATGATGAAGATCCGGGTAATTTTATCTCCACAAATCAAACTTTTGTTGTTTCTTGAGCCACTGGTCATCATTAGTTCAGTTCTCTTTGTATTGACATGCACCAGACAAACAGCAACATTAGCAGTCGTTTGCTGTTGTATTTTTGTCCATCTGGTGCATGTAAGTCCATTATTGATTTATTCAAGTATTTGGCTCTGTAGCTGCCAGAGCTTTTCTTTTGCTTGCTGGGTGCTGTGCAGGTACCATGCAGTCATCATGCAGGCATTGTTTGAACTGATACTAGTGCCAATTTAATACCTGAATTTTGCCACAATACCAAAACCATAACTCTGATAAATACAGGAATGAAGAAATATAAACATGTTTTTCTACAAAATCCTGTTTTCATTGTCATTTAAATACCAGGAGATGCAAAAGAACTTTGCCAATAAAAAAAAAACAAACTCTAAAACTGAGAAAATTCTGATTTAAGTAAAAGGATCAGATCAAAGGATAAGTAAAAAAAAAGGAAACATCTAATAGCAGCTTTACTTGAGCTTATCCTACAGACATATTTTGAACTTAAAAAAAGAGTTCAGGTTAGATACCCAGCCTTTAGTTGAAAGCGCTGAAATAAACATACAGTACATTTCTGGGCCAGAAGATCAAAACCGTAAGCTAAAAGAGGCTAAAAGGCTCTGTAGAGCTGCAGTGTTGGCTGATAATTCTCCGTGTTTCAGACTTTCTGATGTAATCTTCTTGACTTCACAGGTAACTAAATTGTAGCGCTGAGAAATCTCCTGCCTGGGATTCCAACCTGAAGGTACAGTAGTGTCATTGATTTTCTAATTCCTCCTCTACCCACACTTTTCCACCCCCCATCTTTACTTCCTGTCCTCATTCTTGTTCCAGCAAGCATTGATCACTTCCTTCCTTACACACTCATATATACAATTTCAGCCAATTGCTATGCATAGGGTGCAGTACTTACGTTAAATCAATGTCGTTCATTGCCGGCCTCAGTAACGTTAGCCTCTTCACTGGCTCTTAAGACAAACATGATGGAGCTTCTTCCTGTCAAAGTTAGAGGGAAGTGAAAAACTAATAGAAGGTACTGTTTGTCTGTCAGCCGGTGCTGTTAGGTTGATGGGCCATCTCTTCCTGCCAAGGTGAGTGACATTTGCAAATTCAGAATTGGCAGCAGTGCTCCGAGTCACAGTTTGATTGACACACAGACTTTTTAATACAAAACAGTAAATGACATTCATTTATTGTATCCTTACTGAGAAATCTGCACTGCTTACGTTAGAAAGTGAATACAATTTGTATTTCTGTTACACAAAATACACACTATGCTTATTATTACCATACGAAGTGATAATAGGGTCCATGGTAACACTGTAGCATGAATGAGTAAGTAAATTAACCACTAGCATTATGAAAAACTTAAAAGTTAAAGCTGCTTAGTGCATGGATTTCAATGAATCAGTTCTTGTTCGTTCCTTTGCAGATGACAATTAGATTTATATTAAAATTTGTATGAGGGATTAGTAAAGATGTGTTGAAAAGATGATACAGTAATGTATTATCTTATTTGAGCAGAGATTACCTTCCATGTTTATACAGAGTGCTAAAGTGACTCTGTGCAGCTAAAATTGACTGCATGGTTCATAAATTATTGGTTGCTCAGCAGGTTGGAAGAAAAAGGCCTGACAACATCAGCTCTAACTAATAACACATATTATAACAAACTGTAATTGCAGCATATTAAAACATTTTTAAAAAATTACGTGAAAATCACTTTTATTTGTTTTATTGATTGAATATTGTCTGTGATGAATACCAATAGACTAA
Organism: Sciaenops ocellatus; assembly: GCA_033000465.1. NCBI lineage: Eukaryota > Metazoa > Chordata > Actinopteri > Sciaenidae > Sciaenops > Sciaenops ocellatus. The sequence continues at coordinate 7,265,178 of CP136884.1, read as the reverse complement.
TCAATTTTCTAGTTGCTCTTCAATTAGCTGCAGTACCAGCAGTGTAAAATCAGGACCAAGGATAAAAACGTCATCAAAAGCCGTCTGTAGTTTTTGTGCCTTCATTATTCTTTTAGTGTGGATGATATGCTGATATTACAGAGCTAATGTTAGCTGCATCACCAACTGAATGCATGCAGGTTCTCATGGCAAAAAACACACAGTCACTGTTGTTAGGTCAGACAGACTTGACAAAAAGAAATATGGCGACACCGGTTATGTTTATTTTTTTAAAGCAAGAACTACAGTATGCAATGGAAGGATATATTTGCAATGGTAACTTTTGTGAACGAAGCAAAATGATGCGAATTGAAAACCAATTGTCTTGGTGCGTACAACACTGAGGATGATCAATAATTCATCAACCTATCCGTCCTATTCCACAGAAATAAGGAGGAAACAAACCTAGCTGACAAATGTGATCTACATTATGCAAATCCTAGCTAGCTAAATGTTAGCAAACTAGTTAGCTAGCACTTTGCTAACATTAGATATCTTAAGATGTGACTGTATCCAATGCAATGTGTCTGTGAAGAAACAATTCAACACAGAAGTGCCTCGCACACAGCATATCTCAGCACAGGAAAGGGGAAAGCTGACAGAGGTTCCGCTGGGTAACCTCAAGCCACAAGCCTAAACTGTTATTGAGTTATAGAACAGATCGATAACAGGTGGGACATAGGAAGGATCAATTAATAATGTGCAGCACAGCAATCCGAAACTCAGGCGTGCAGCATAAGTTACCATGGTGATCTAGGTGGGTTAAAAGAGAGCTAGTGAGTGTTAGTGAGTTTTCAACATACCTCACTAACCCATTAATCTCGCTTCAGAGTACACCCTTCAGGTCAGTCCCAGTGGCCTTTTTTACTCACATATCACATGCTAAGGTGTTAGCATGCAGTCCTGGACTAGACTTTATGTTCATACCAGAATCAAGGTGAGCAACCTGGTTACAGTGTATCTATAGAACAGGTAGATAAAGGCCAGTCAGTCTGCAGAATACAGTCTGTTCAGACCTGCTGCTGTCTCCTGATCCACACACACAGAGTAGGTAAACACACTCTTTATGTTTTCTATAAACACACCTAACCCATCTAACTCTTAAATGCCCTCACTATGCATACATGCTCTCACTTTGAAAGTCAACCACTCAAATCTTAAAAGGGTGGAAGTGTGGCTGACACACACACACACACACACACACACACACACACACACATAAAGCATGGTGCAGTGAAAGGACCGTTAGGGAGTTAATTCCAATTCTGCTGACAGTAGATAGGTCTTACCATTCTCTCTCTATCACATAGTAATTACTTATAAGGCCACAGGGATTATGATGTCCCCAACTCCCCTCTGTAATAGAGCTCGTGCTCCATATAACCCGTTAGCTTTCCTACCCAGTCTCTATCACCCCCCTCATTAAGTTGTCCCTCCCTCTCATTATCCCCTCCATGTAATATCCTCCATCCATTAACTTAGCCCACTTCTCCCACTCTTCACCATAACTCCCCCTCCTCTTTCTGCCTCTCCTCCATCTTCCCTGCCTTTCCTTGCATTTCTTCCTCCTCCTCTTTTCTCCACTCAAGCCTTCACAGCACTGCCACACTGGATCAGCTCACTCTAATTTGACTCCTACACAGCAGTCAGTGAAAGGTAGCAGAACCACTATGCCCTGAATATACTAGTGGTTGAGCCAGGGTGGGGGGCTGGGCTTCAGGGAAACAATACAGCACGGTGGAAAGTGAATATACATTGTTCTTATGTAACCGAAGCATGTTCTTTTGTGCAGACGTGTCATGTCCATGCATACCTCAAGCTTAGTTTTTCTCAGCTCTGATAATGTTGTCTTTTTCCTAAGCGCCTGTATCTATTTCCGTCTCGTCGCCATGGTTCCTGGCACAGCAACATGCAAAAAGCATCCACGTCTTCTGATTAGCTCCATGGCTTCAACTGTATACAACTCGCACAGGAAAACTCATTAAGATGTTTGTGCATAAAAGCTCAAGAGTGTGCTGTGATGTGTAAATGTGCATGTTTGTGTAGAACTGAGAGTGTTACGATCCCTCAGATCACTTTTTTTTCGGCTGAATAAGCAATGTGCATGGGTATTTAGTCTTGACTTGAATTCCACATCTTGTGTTATAAATATGCATAGCATCCTCCCTGTACTGGTTGAAACCCAGCTACTGCAATTGAATTTCGCTATTGGCTGATCTGGAGTCAGGTGACGTACGTGGTGGTGGCTTTTGTCACCAAACTACCGCCCCCCTATCCTGTCTCTTTCTTTAAAACTGTCTCCTTTGTCTGCAGACTGTGGCTGCCTGCTACGTAGCCGTACGGACACTCCCTGACAGTCACACACACACACCGACTTAGCCTCTCTGAGTTGCTGGCTAACATTACAACACGGCACCACAGAGACCATCTGTGAATGTGCTTCAAGTGACTGTCAAAGCTCCAGCAGACTCTCTGTGTGTCCACCATGGACACGGAGAGTCTGACAGCACCTGCTCATGTCTGATAAGCTCTGTTAGCTTTGACTACTGGCAGCTGTATTCCTGCTACACTGAGCGGTGGTCAGTCTGTCACATTGATCACTCCTGCGGCACAGACTACGTAGCCACGAGGTTACGCCTTCTACAGTGATGGTTCTGTGCTGTCCTCTGCTGCATTTTTAAAACTTGCTGGTAGAGAGGGAGCTAGCAGACTTCGGTGGTGTTTGGGTGACACCTGATGGAATTTTGGTCATGTGAACAGGTGACAGTATGTTAGGGGAGAAGTAACTCCCCTGTCCAAAGGGGATCTCTGGTGACTGATGTGAATGTCCTCCTCTGTGGCCGTCCACTGAGTCTGCTTAATGACGAGTTGTTTCACCAGTGTAGTGATCCCCTCAGGTGTTGCATGTGATGTGATGTGAGTTTCAGCTCATTGGTTAGCAGTCTGATTACAACTTTACTGTTTCAGTTCACTGTCACAACTGTCATAGTGTCATTTTCAGCCACAGCTGGCAGCTGTTTTCAGAACAAAGCTCTAAAAACCCACCGTACACCACCTGTTCAGCACCAAACAGCAGACAGACTCAGTTAGTAACTAGCTGGTGAACATAGTGGAGCATTTAACAGCTGAAGAGACAGAAATGTCTTTCAGGAGGTGGTAGAGTCCAAACTCAGAGCTAAAAAAGAGTCAATATTGGATATACATTCTCATGGGATCGTCCTCTTCCCGGCAGCTAACCTGTGTGTTGCACAATCAAGTGCTACTTGCTGATTCCTTGTATTTTATATGGAAGAAATAAAAATTGACATCATGTGATGCTGTAACCAAGATAAGATGTTTACACAGCAAATTCAGAAGAGTTAAATTTTTGGTGTTAGTGAAATTTGAGCAAGAGTAGAGTTAATTACACTCTCAGAGTCAAATGCATTATATTTTACTCTATCTTTGAAGGTAGTTGGTGTCAAATTCGAGTGTAATAACAAAGTGTCACTAAATCAAACCTGTAAGTGTGATTGTATAAATATTAACTCTGAAGTTCTTACTCTTAACTCTGATACTCGCTTTTACACTTGAAGTGTTCATGTCAGCAGAGGAAGATTTCCCAGCATGCCATGAGACACTGTGTTACGGACAAAGTTTAAGTAAATTGTTCCAAATTACTACAGATGTTGTTTGTTTACAGTTATGAGTGTAACTGTTCTAATTCTACAATGTTCTAGTAGCTTAAAGTTGCTGTTATGAAACAAGGCATTTTGCACCATGAGTGAAGTTATGTGCACGGTTAATAATCCTCCTCAGAAGCTCAGTGTCACGTGGATTCCATGGCAGGTCCTGAGGCACAGGAGTTGTGATTTGAACAGAACTCATCTCATTGCTTGAGTAATTGTTGCAATCTCCAGCCTTCTATGAGACACTGTCCTGTAATGTTGGGAAGTTCGAGACTTTTAACTGAGTCCTGTGCTATTACTCTTTGTAAAGCAATGTCAAAGTCTTTGCATTACAAATGTCAAAATAAATGTCAAAATAATACCAAACATAACCACCTTTATTTTAACAGTCCTTATTACTATTATTATTGTTTAATGGTATAGGTCTAACACTTGTGTACTTACCACATGATCCTCTGAGAGAGTTAATGTCCAACACTACATAGAAGTGTTAAGAGAAACTAACACTGGTTGTTGTTAATAAGTGTTAAATTTTAACTCAACAGAGTGAAAAATGACACCAAATTAGTGCTAAGGTTCCAACACTCCAAAAAGAGTTAAATTAACTCTCGTGGTGTGGACCCATGTAGACACTTAAAAAGTGTTGAAATCAACTCTGGTAGTGTTAATTTGGGTATGCTGATTTTGCTGTGTACATATGCAACTCATAACCGGGATACTACAAAAGTCAGATCATAACAGAATACTAATGCACGTTTAAACACACTCAGAGAAAAAATCATTTTGAGTTTTTTATTTGACATGGCAACCATTTTTCTCTCACGTCATGCTCAGGGTGGGAAGCTCAAAGGTCGTACTGCTGTGTTCCAGGTTGCAAGTCGTATAAATGTTGTGATTCTGGCAAATTGTTACCCATTGATAAGCAACTGAAAAGACAATGGATAGTGAACATTCAGAGACACACCAGACAAGGTAAAACAAGATATTTTATAGCCCATTAGCTACTGTTAGACAGCAGCTTTATCAGAATGTTCCACATTCCACACTACACACTGGAACAACCTGGAACAAAGCAGTACGATTTGAGCCTCCCACCCTGAGCATGACGTCAAAGAAAAATGTCCGCAGTGTAAATATGATGAATAATATGTCTTATTAACATGGTTCTTATATCAATGCAACACATTACTCAGACACTGGTATAAATAGCTAAGGTATCTGTGCTGGAAAGCTGTTGATGTCAGGCAAAATCAAAAGTATGACGAAATGAAAATAATATCATGTAGTATGTTTAGCAGTCAGAGTGAAAAACAGCCTTGGATTCAAAGGGTTAATTAGGATGTGACACTTTTAGATAGGAGGTGTGAATACATAAAAAAAACTGTGAAAACCTCTATTTATGCAGCTTTAAAAGACCTGGTCCTTTCATACGGCTGCTGTTGACTGTAAATTCAAAGCTTTCAAAGTGAGGTTAGACTTTTAATGTTACATAAAATTGGCAGGTAATCTTTAGATGAAGTGTATTTACCGTCCATCACTTTCTTGTCCTTTTATGTGTGTTTCCCAGCGGAACTTCTCTTTTTATTGGCTGGTTGATGTTCAGTGAATGAACTGAGCTGAACCAGAGAAGGAGAAAGAAATAGGTGCTCTATTCTTTCCTCTTTAACGTGACAGCACACTTGAGTTGCTACAGTGACAGCGTGCTCACTCAGCTGAACGTGGACACATGCGCACACATACACACAAATGAAAGGCACACAAAAACACATGAGGACAGCCACTTCAAGCTGGGAGGTGGGGGCGAAGGGACAGAGTGAATTGTTTGCTATTTAAAGGCAGATAAGAGAAACGCCAAATGCTACACAGCAGCCTCGGCCAACAATCAGCCACAACTGATTTAGTCTCAGCTCTCTCATTATAGGACCTGGAGCCTGCGCTGCCAGATTCAGCCTGCTAATTCACTTCATCAGTACCAACATGGACACAGGAACAGCTGGGCTGGAGCATTTTGCCATTTCAATCTTGTGTAAAATATGTAAATGACAACATTCACAGTGAGGTGGCCAGCCGCAGCAGAGGAGCTAAGAGACGCTCCAGTTACAGCAGTAGGTAATTTTCCTGCTCCGGGTTGTGGCAACATTATTACGCTGCATTGTTCCTTCTCACCACAGAGTCTGTGTGCATTGAGGGTGATTTATTACAGATAGCACACTCTATGTATATGTGTGCACAGTAGAGATAAGATTAGCGGAGAGAGCAGCCATTGGCTCAATTTTCTCTCTGGAGGCTGAGGGATGCCATTTCACCCTCTGGCCTATTGATCCAGAGGTCAGCTCAGACCCAGTGGAGAGTCTTGGTTGAGTGACTCTCCGCAGCCCACAAACCTTCAGACTTTAGTTTTCTGCCCCACTCTGTTAAGGCGGCACATTCACCTAATCCTGTGCGGGCCATTAGATCAGTTGGAGCTGGGCAGCCAGGTAACACAGAGCCTCATCTAATCTCAGAGCTGACCGGCGGCAGGATGTCTGCAGCTGCTGCTGGAAACAAGGCGATGATTCAGTTGGCTGAGAGGGATCGAGCTGTGGAGCTGTCAGCCAAAGAGGCTGAATGTGTTCACGCTGGAATGTGCTGTATGTTCACATGGTAAGGAAGAGCTCTCGTGCCCTGAGGTATTACAGCTAAGAGGCCGTCTAAACGTCATGTACGCTATACTGTGTTGGTCTGAAGTGAAGCAGAAAAAATAAGGCCTGCTGTCCTGCAAATCCCAACCAAAAGTACTCTAATCTACAAGTTCCTCCTTTACTTTGGCTCCATCTTCACTGTTCAGGTCTCTTCCTGGAGTGTTTCTGCTCTACGTTTTCCAGACATCACCTGTCAGTGACACTGTGTGGGCAGTACTTCATTTCTTTGCATTTTCTTCACATAAAGTTTGAGCTTATTTAGGTTTCTTCACTTTGTCTGTTCACCCGTGGTAGCTCTTACTGGGTACCGAACTTCGACACTTTTTTGGCACAGACAGAATTGTTTCGACACTAATGAGAATCGAAACATGTCTTTTCATTCGGCACCAAATTTCAATACCGAAGAAGTAGGTCTCATTAACGTCAGTGAGCCAATAACCATGCAGCATGCTCATACCAAGAGCTAAAAATGCTGGTGATTGGCTGTCTAAAGTTACACGTCGTAGAAGCATGAAGGCAAAACACTAAGGGGGCGATCAGACGCATCACTACAGGTGCACCTGCTTCAAAAAGCCTTGGCAAAGTTTTTAGGGCAAAAATAGCTGGTGGGCCTGTGGAGCAGGGCTTGCAGCACAGCCATGCGATCAAATGTGATTGGCTGTTGCAGTGCCATTGGATGAGGAAGGAAGAAATGCCATAAAAAGCAGAGATATTAGTTGAACTTTGAACCTTGAACCTAGCAGTGCAAGACCAGTTAGCCAGTATCAGCTAACCTGTTTCTGCTCATCAGTGAGTCCATTCATGTTACCGTCCACCAGGATGAAAGCTCCGGCGCATCCTCATCCTTTGGAGGATAACCTAGTGCCGAGGTGGAGAGCATTTCTGATGGCATGTTAAGTGTCGCTCACAGACCGACAGGTAAAAGGAGAAGTTGATATGGAGGATGAAAGTAAGTGCAGAGAAAATAAGATATAGACATGAGACTGCATGGTCACTTTGCGTTGTGTACAGTCCAGTACTGTACAGATATTCCATCAGTTTCTTCATTTTAGCCCCGTTAGCCAGATTCATTAAAGCGCACAGAATATTAACAGTTTCTCCAGCTTCCCCCGGGTCTTTGTATTGTACCATAATGTTTCATCTAATTCCCTTTGGTAAAAATTGATTTTATAAAATTGTTATAGAAAAAAAATATAATTGAAGAACCAGTATCAGAAGTCAAGATATATACTGGTACCAGTATACCCAACCCTGACTGAGTTTCTGTGCTCCTGGAAAGCCTAACCTGAGATTAAATATTTGTAAGAATACTTTAAGTGTAGAAGCTTTTAAGGACTGGCTGAAGTGCTGCAGTTGACTGACATGATACTTAACACTGCTGGCTTCATCAAGCTGTTACTGTTTGTAAATGTTTATTCAGACATGACGTGACATTTGCAGAGAGGGGTGATGCTCGCGCGATACTTGGCATCTTGTGCATGAGAGAGGGCAGAGGGAGAGAACAGTGTGTAAACAGTTGAAAGTAATTATATGAAGGATTTCTGTTCTCTCACAGGCTGCAGCAGTGGCCAGTTAGAAGTATCATTTTGCCATTGAAGCTTTAATTCACGGCCCCCCTAATACATTTTCTTATCAGTTTCATCAATTATTAGGGAAAGAATTCTGCAGCTTACTTCATAATGTCAGACAGTTAATATGCATAGAATAACAGGATGTGAAGTTGGGACTCAATCAGTTTAATTACCATTTGCTCATCCTCTGTATGTGAAGTGTTTTGCTGGATATTAATTCATTCCACTGATTTAATTAAACCTTGAAAATATAAGGAGGGAGAAAGCTGCTCTCATTTTTACTGTGGTTGGGTGTTATTTTCTTTTTTTTTAACCTTTGTCCCCACACTGCTTTAGAAGAAAACTATTTTATTATAAACTGATTGGACATTTTATGCAAAGAAGACAGTTATTTAATGATCATTCACAGAACTCTCTGTGTGCTTGTTTAACCTTGTGCTGCATGAGCTCAACATGTTAAATCACCATCACATGTATGAAGGAGTGTACGTAAGAACGAAAGCAGCTTTAATGCATTAATACTGACAGGTAGCTCGTTCCACATGAGATAGTCTATTGTGAATTTTCACTATGCCAGACATGTTTTGTAAGAAGACCTGCACATGCAGAAGAGGTGTCAAACCCAGGGTTTCTTTAAATTTCATTAACATCACAGAGATTTAGGAATATCATCATGTATATGTGCAGAGGTGGGGAACAGTACTGCAGAAGAACGACCAAGGTACACAGCATCTGGCAGCGCCACGTTCCCGCTCTGTCATGGCTGCTGGAGAGGATCCACACACGCCATTTAACCTGCTGTGCGTAAAGCTAAATTCCCAAAACAGTTGCTCTCACTGACGGATCTTTCACTGAAAGAGTGACATCATCATGGCTCATAAACACTATGTTGACAAGCAGTGACTACCAAGCTGCTGAGAGCTGTAGATAAAATCATTATTTATTTTTTGTCAGTATCGATTGGACGACAAAATAAACAAAAATAAAGGTTCTTGACAGCTGCTGTGCTGTGAGATTGTCTATATCAATGCTGAAAATGAGTGAGGACAGAGAAGTTTTGGAACAACAAAAGGTTGTAAAGTAAAGCTAAAATGTGTCTGTTAGTCCATCTTAAGGAGCTGAAGGTATATTTATGCTTGAAAAATGACTCTGAACTATATCATTAATGTGATTTGGAAAGGGGATAGTTCACCAGGTTGCTAAATCTAGAAATTTGAGCTGAGACATCAGGGATGAACTAACAATTAGTTTTTTGATCCGTAAAATGTCAGTACAGACGTCATGTATGCATCTTGCTTATGTAATCACCGTATCTCTCTGGCTCAGGTGAGCTCACTGCAGGACCTCAGTGGGCTGGACCTCAGTTGCATCAGTGAACAGAGGAAAGTAACAAAACACATTATTTATATGAGAATGTCTCAGGTTATTTATTCAGAGGCCTGTAGTAATAAACAAGAACTGCTGTGTCCACACTTTTCTTGTGTTTATCTTTACTTTGCAAGGACTTTTTCTCGCTCCTAAACTTAAATGGATCTGTATCAATAGTGGGTTGTCACCACGAAGTAGCTGACCTGCTCTGACCTTTACCAGATAAGGCTTGTTTGAGCCAAAGCAGTACTGATTGTATCAGACCCAGGGAGGTGGAACTGCCATTGGAGCTCTGGGGGACGAATTCAGCGTTGTTAAAACCAGGCCAGTGTGAAAAGCTGTTAGTCTGATAAATCTCAGGAACCTTCTTTGGCTTTTTTTAATACACTTACGCACACACACACACACACACGCACACACGCACACATGCACACACACACACACACATATCCAGTGCAGTGCGCACACATTTGCTCGCCCACATGCACGAATTAACAAATTTTGGCAACTTTGCTGGTGTACTGAGGTCAGCTACAGACTGCAGCACAGATGCGCTATTTGAATACTGCAGACTAATTAAATACAAGTCAATAAATGATCCCTTGCTGAACTGCCTGTACCCACAGAGACAGAGAGAGAGTACAGAGAGGATCAGCTTTAGACCAGAGTAAAGCACACCACGCATTTTATATGACCTCCAAATAATGAAAAATAGGTTACTGCACTAAAAACAACCTGGTGTAGGAGGTGCCTTTTCCCAAATCACAGCCCAACCTGTAAAACACACTTGAAAGGAGGATTAAAGGAGGCTCAGCGATGGAGGTTGTTTAAAAAAACAGCAGGTTAAAGATTGCTGCTGTATTTCAAGCTATAATGTGGCGTTCAAAGCAGCAGCCAGGATTATGGCTCTTTTCATCCTTAATTTCAAACCTCGGTGCATTGTGATGTCCATCAATACAGTTTTTTTACCCATTGGCAAGATTTTCACCTGTAGATTATCCTGCTGGCTCTTGTTTAGGCATCAGATTGGATTCCACACTCTCAGACCACCTCGTACTGCAAACAAAAGTGCACACAGCAGTGTTTTGGATTTTGTTGGCGGTAGTGCTCTCAGAGACCTTTCCAAAATCCACAAAAAGGTTTTTATGTGCTGTGTGTTGAGTTTTTCCTCTTTCTCTTTGACAAGCACTTTTTTGTATTAAGTAGTCACATTTAAATGACATTCTAGTGTTTCCACTCAAGGGACATGATTACAAAAAGAAAGGTTCAAATTGAAGCAGCAGGGGCCAAGGTATCCTTCATTTTAGTCTCAAAATGCTGGGCCCTACATTTCCCATAATGCAACTCCATTGCATTTTTCAGTAAGCACTCAGGCCTTTCAAACTCTACAGCTTCTAACATAGGCTTCCTATATATATTTGTAGTCTACAAGCCCATGACAACATCAACATGTTTTTTTTTATTATTGCAAAGATGAGTTGATCACACCTCTACGCTGTGTAGCTACCGTGCACTCAGTGTTTACCGGTGATTGTGCCTCCTCACAATTTGAGGAAATGATCGGCCCCACACTGTGTTCAGACTGTAGGCACATCATGTTTTTCCATTTCCAACGTAAAGACTGCCTTCCCAGAGTGCTGTGTGTGTGTGTGATCACGTCAGATATGGTCTTCCAGGCGTCTTTTAACTATCTGCATTGGTTGCTGTGGTAACGACCTAGATGTGTGCATGTATGCTAACTGATGGTGTGATTTTCCAACATAGAATGAAAACAACAAGCTGCCATTTAGATGGAAATGTGTCCTCTCAGTCTCCTTCACAGCAATATGTTGCCACAGAGCAGGAGGCCTCCTCTGAACATCAGTGTTTTCACTCTGTAATCACGGTCAGCTACCTGCACTGTGGTTATCAAAGGTGACCAGAAATATTGTATTTTTTTATTCCAGGCTTTCTCATGCTGTAGTACTCCCCAACACCTTTTAGCATTTTAAATGGAAAACCCATTAGTTTAACCTTCTAAAAAGGAGCGTATACCAATAATGACGGTAATGTGTTAACATTACACATATGATAATATTGTAACCCAGCGCATCTTAAATCTTAAATCATGAATTATTTTGGCCACCAAAATCTGACAGTTCAAATCTTGACGACATTTTTTCAGTTGAACTAATTAAATTAAAATATAACATTAACATTTACTTGGAAATGGTAATTCATGATACTTTTGAAAACAACAGCATGAAACATTAAAATACGAGACTATAAATGTGAGAGTTAATTCAATCTGATTCCCTAATGTGAGTCTTTCCTGGGGAAGAGTATTGTGGGATTTCTTCCTTCCAGGTCTGATTAATAAGGGATTAACTCACATGGTGGTGCAGTTGGATCCAGTTTAGTCATCTCAAATATTCCAATTTGTTGTATCAAATGTTATTACTGGCTGGATTTGTGCCTTGGCTTCAGGTTAGCTTTTGCAATCTCACAATTTGCATATTGATGTGTCTCAAGTCCATGAGCAGAAGAACCAACAGACTGAGTTCAGATGTTCCTCCACCACAACCTGTTCATCATAACTGATGTTTATTGTCATTCAAGCTTGGATGGAAGGTTGATACGACACTAATCAATGATAAGACATGATATGAAATTAACATGCACTTACGTTACCTTATGCTGCATTTAATGAATTAAGCTTACTATGGCTTTACGTTCAGAGACGGTGCCTACATGGAGGGAGCTGAGGGAGATTGACTACGCTACCTAATTAAAAGTTTCAAGTTGGAGGCACACTGATCGTAAATGACTTCAGATGATGCTGGTGGGCTTACTGTTGATCTCAAGCTGTTCAAGCAGTTAATTAAAAAAAAACGATGTGGCGAACCAAATCGGTTACAGATTGCAATTAATGCACTCTGTGAGTCGGGCCGGGAGTGAACTACTCTGCCTCGTTAGCAAGCGCGTGCCTGCCAGGGTCAGCCTATAGGAAAGCAAGCGCTTTTATTTGTTTTTCATCCTTTTTCATAAGCCATTATTAACAGCAAACCAAGCGATAAGCAATCATGTGCAAAAGAAATGAAAAAACAAAAAGCTCCCCCTTGGGAAAACCCTAACTGTTGCTATGGCAACCTTCCCACACACATTAAAATGGGGGGCGATTTTATTTTGAAGGACAGTGCTCTCTTTATCTTTCCCCTTTGTCCTTTTAGTGAGATGATCAAAGGTATGGCAGGTAGATAAAGCGTGGCAGTAAAGCAGAGGGAGTCGGACAGAGAGGGGGAGAAAAGTGGGAAAGGGTGGAGGTTTAGAAGGAGGGGGCGCGTGTGCTAAAAAGAGATGTGAAGCTTTAAGGGATAAACTGCTGGGATAGTGTGTTAAATCACAGCTGTCGTAAGTAATTTAACAGCAGTTACTCTTTCACTTAAATCTCCTCCCTGTGACACACCTGACTTTGACAGTAATGACTGCTGTTAGTCCTCCCTGTATGTCACACAAGGTTGTGATACAGGTTGAATTTAAGGTGATGTAGTCTGTGATGTGGTCAGAAGAAGGTTGGCAGTGCATCGTGGGTTTATTGTGGATGCTTCCTCCCACGTCGATGATAGATTTCCTTGCTGGAAACCGTATGTAGGCAGGAGAAGTGGGTTACACGCAGGAAACAGAAAGCTCCTGAGGGATGACACATGGTAAAACAGCGGCGCCCGACATCACAGCGTCAAGGAAGGAGACTTAAACATGATAGACGCCATGTCAGTTTAGTCCCAGCACACTACAGCTGTTACTCATCTGAGCAGAACGTGGAAGAGGAGGTTCTGATTTACAGTTACACACAGGCAAAGTGATGTAGTGTTAACGGGAAAGGTGGGTAAACTGGAACTTGTTGTCAGTGATCGGTAATAGTGGAAGTCTTTCATGAGAAACATGGCGCTTTGTCTTGCTGGACTTATACATAATACAACAAGACAATCTAGTATGTCCACGAAGCAATTAGCATTATTCTTTAAATTAGAAGCTCTAAGGCTGGATGTTTCATTTTAATGAGACACATGTCTGGTCAAACAAATCTGACCAAAGAAACGAACTTTGAGCAACATAACAGGTGAATTCTTACAGTTCAACACAGGATGCTGGAAAGCTTGTTTCCTACTGATTTAAATGATGATGATCATGATCATCATCATCATCATGATGATGATGGAGATTTTCTTCTTAGAATTTTGATTTAATCTTTGGACCACAGAAGAAATCATAGCAAGGTTTTGAGTGAATATCATGTTAGATCAGGCAATGAGTGTATTCCTTCAAGTAGCCCTTTCTCAAATTGGACATGCAGCAGAGCGATGTTTATATGATTTAGGTTAATTAAAGGGGTATGACTAAACTAGTAGGTAGCATCTGTTCTGCAAATCAGTTTAATTGTGTTTGCAGTGTACTCTCATTTGTATTTGTGCTCGTTGAAGAAGTATTCAGAGCTTTTATGATATTTGTCTCCTCGATGTCCTTGAAGGGTATTTGATTTCCTAGATTTGATTCAGTCTTGGGACTTTTATTACATGTCTTCTCCTTTGCTCTCTCTCTCCATCTTTCTCTCTTTAATAAAATTATTTTAATGTAAAGGTATGGAAATATTATCTCTAAATTGTAATTAAAGTAGTATTGTCATCTAAACAGTGTAGCTAGTTGCGGTGGAGTTTTTTTTAACTAACTTTAGTCCACAACATTATCTTTTCATAATTAACTAAATTAGCTGTGTTACATCTTGGTCAGAAGCAGCTTCTTCAGCAATCAAGCCTCATAAGATGAAGTTCATATCATACAATTCAAACGTTTGGACAGGAAGCTCACACCGCTGTGATATGCTTTAGAAATAAATTGTGTTAAAAGATAATTTTGGTATTTTTCAACGTGGATGTTCACCTTTAAAGTGCTTGTTTTTGCTACTGAACAGTTCAGATTGTTATTGTGAGAGTCTAACAACATTATGGAAAGGACCGTACAGAAAATTGGAACATTTTCTACCTTTCACTTGATCCACTCTGTGAAATCTCCTCTGTGGGCATAGGATCACAGCACAGGATCACAGCCAAGGGTCACAGCACCCACAGGAACACCACCAGTCTCCTGAGCTCAGCCTTGCAGCAGCTGGTTCACCCTCCTTCCCATTGCCTCTCTCTCTCTCTCTCTCTCTCTCTCTCTCTCTCTCTCCCTCTCTCTCTCTCTCTCTCCCTCCCTCTCTCTGTATCTGTATACTCCGGCTCAGCAGTGGTCATTGGATTTAAAGTCCTCATCCACATTGTGGAGCCATGACATGGAAAATCTTTTTACATAACACTAAGCCATGCTTTCTGTATATAACCACTTCACAGAGTTCAAGTAGCAGACACATCTCGACATCAACTGTTTAGAGGAGACTGTGTAAATCAGGCCTTCATAGTTAAATTGCTGCAAAGAAACCATGACTGAGGGAGACCAAGAAGAAGAAGAAAATTGTTTGGGCCACGAAACACAAGGAATGGATATTAGACCAGTGGAAATCTGGACTTAGGTCTGATGAGTCCAAATTTTACATCACAGCTGTGTTTTTGTGAGATGCAAAGATGATTGGAGGTTACCTGCATGTGTGGTTCCCCCAAGCATGGAGGATGAGGTGTGATGGTGTGGGGGTGCTTTAGTGAGGACACCGTTAGCAGTTTATTCAAAATGCAGGCACATTTAACCAGCATGGCTACAACAGCATCCTGCAGTGACATGCCATCCTTTCTAGTTTGACCTTACCATTTTGCTTTGTTTTTTAACACAATTTAATTTAACATAATTCTATATGTGTTGTTTCATAGTTTTGATGCCATCAGTGTTAATCTACAGTGTAGAAAGCTAACTGATCTGATCAGGTAAGCAACAAAGACAAGCACTTTTGATGGACGTATTTTGCCCATGTGCAGTTGACCATAAAGATTACACAGCAGATTGTTTTCTGGCTGCAGGCTGCAGGCTTTCACTCAATACATGACCAATTTCAATACCTGTTGTCCCCATTTGTCAGTTTGACACAAAACATGGCAGAATAAGGTCCAGGTTGAAAGAAAAATAGTTAGCCTTTAAGGTTTAATCATTTCATGGAATTTGCTAATAATAAGGAATGTATGCCTAAATAACCAGGCTCCTAACGTGCTCAGTGACCTGGTGGTACCTCTTAATGTTTGAATGGTGTCCTTTTGTAAATCCTCATTTAGATTCACAGATTTTTCTGTTCAGCAGATCAATTTGTGCAGCTCCTCGAAGCTCAGAATGAATCACTTCAAATTCCGGTTCAAACTCTTTTATAAGAGGGAGCAATCATGTAGTTATGAATGATGTGGTACTTGTAACTGAGGTTCATGGTTATTATATTGTATCATCACTTGGGCTTTGTGCTGTTTTGTACGTATTTTCTGGGTAAAATGTGTGTGTATCATCTAGGGATGGACATTTCAAACCAGCTTAGACTGTCAGTGCTGTGGTAGAATAATGAATAATTTTATATGCTCATAATAATGTTTTTTATGTGCAGTATTAACCAGCAAAACAACCTGTGAGTGTAGCTGTCAGATCGGGCTGCTGTGTTTATTTTCATGTCATATTTATTGAATAACCTGCCAATTATTTTCTAATGTAATTGATTAATTGTATGGTTTGTAAAGTTGTCAGGTAATTATGGTGCTGTAAACATTGTCATTACACAGAAATTTTCAAGTACATGTACCTCAAACCTGGACTTAAATACTTGAGTAAATGTACTCAGTTTCTTTGCACCACTGCTGGTGAGATGATGCTTCACTGTGAGTGTTAACATCTTGTTGGCTACTATAAATGTTCACTCTTGTAGCTCAACAGAAAATGCACTCACTGCTCTCCCCTGAAGAATATATTCATACCGCTCAATCAATCCATTTTCATTTCATATCTTCTGCAGAGCCCTATGTGAAGCGGCAGAGCATCCCCGGGAGAGGAGAGCTCAGCCTTTAACCGATCCGACCCTCCCACTGCTCAACTCCACTTCACCTCTCCAATAACGAACCTCCCCCTCATCCTGGAGCCCTGACTTCAGTTTCCCAGCTCTCTCACACCTCCATCTTCTCCGCTCCCCCTGATCAATCCTCCACCAAATCTTCCTTTACTCTGGCCCTTTTCCTCCCTCCCCACCTTGGTGAGCCATGGCACTACCTTCAGCCCACGAGTTTCACTGGCAGAGCCTGGCAACGCTGCCCAGCGGCCGCGTCTACCACACTCTGTCTGAGGTGGGGGGGCAGATGTACATGCTGGGGGGCTGTGATGCCGGAGGGAAGCCCTGCCAAGCCCTGGAGCTCTACTCCCCTGAGGTACTAAACAAATTAGTGCTGCAGCTAACAGTGATTTTCATTATTGATCATTTCATCTATGAATCAGTTTGTATGTTGATCCAGAAAATGGTGAAAAATGTTCGTCACTGTTTCCCAAGGTGATGTCTACAACCCAAAGATATTCAGTTTACTGTCATAGAGAACTAAAGAAACCGGAACATATTTAGATTTGTGAAACTGAAATCAGAGAATTTTGACATTTTTTTTGTCAAAAAATTACTCAAATGATTAATCAATTATCAAAATAATATGATTTAATTTAATTTAATACACCTAACTGACTAATTAACATATTAACATATTTTACTAGTGATGTCAGGTCAACAATAATTTACTAAAATATTACTTACTACTTATTACTTAAAAAAAAATCTGACACACGTGCTCACATGAAATGTTAGATTTCCCCAAAGCACTGAATAGACTTAAAGGGGGAAATAAAGCTGATATTATTAAGCTCATAATTTCTTGGCAAATCAACAGCAAAGTGCTGCCTGTACAAGAGCTGCAACCTCCACTGTGCAAATGTATCATGATTTATTTAAATCCCCCTGAAGACACTGTCACAAATCAGTTGATTTAAATTGGAAATAAATTGGCTGTATATGTAACGCAAATCCCAGCACTGCAGAGAGAAGAGGGAAAACGAAAACCTAGAATAAGTTCATCGTCTAAAACAGAAAACTTTTTGTGGCTGTGCTGCAATCTGAAATCGATGTTAATGTTTGAAGAATGTTTTTGTATTCAGTATTTAGCCTCAATCAAACAGCTCAACATATTTAGCGTGTTGAATCATGAAACATTAGCAGATGTTTTGACAGCTGTCCTGTGTTTCATCATTCGTGGGTTTGTCTGTAACTGCTTTGCCTGAATACAGCTGCTCGTCCCTGTTTGCAGGGGGACCGGTGGATAAGCTTGCCCCCCATGCCCACCCCTCGCGCTGGTGCAGCCGTGGCAGTGCTGGGGAAACAAATCCTGGTGGTGGGAGGCGTGGGAGAGGACCAAAGCCCCCTGAAGGCGGTGGAGATGTACAACACAGAAGAGGGGAGGTGGAGGAAGAGGAGTGCTCTGCGGGAAGCCTTAATGGGTGTATCCATCACTGTGAAAGGTACAGACTGTATCGTTTATAAGACAAACAGTAACCAGTTACCACACCCAGAGTTTATTAAGTTGTCCTAATTACTCAGAAATACTTAAACATATAGACCTCTAGTCTCACTACAGTGTTGTACGGTGGTGTGTGCAAAGCTGGCAATAATGAGACCAAAACTGTGTGACTTAAAAATAATTAGCTGTGTGGGTTGAATCAGTTTAACAGTACTTCTCTTTAAACATGAGAACTGTAAACTGTGAACTATAAAATTACAGTTCACCACCGAAAATAACCCATTTTCAGAAAAGCATATTATTTATCAGCAGCTCCACACAGAAACCAGAGAGGAGACACTTTCTCAATCATCTTAAAATAAGTGAATGTGTCCACCACCCTGTCAGGGTATCTCATTTTATTAAATAACATAATTCCAATTTGATGTGCATAGAAATATCAAGCCTAAACATGAAATGTGTTATAGATTATGCCAAATGTATTTCATGAATGCGGCTGCAGATGGATTATATTATCCAGCAGGACTGCGTGAAAAGTCTGAGGGAGAGGAACACAATCAACAAGAATCCAGAGCATTAGCTCAGCCTGTTATCAGTTTAAGCTCTGTATATTATGGCCATATTTTACATCAATATATGATGATATTTCTATTTCTCTCTTATCTGTGCTGTATTTCGTTACTGTAACCAACTTTACTTTACAGCATGCATTCTGTTGTAGCTTCTCAACATAGAGTTTATGATATTTTTCTGATATGATATCAGTATAATATTGAACTCTAAGGATAGGTGTCTTGTCCACTCTCTCTGGGGAAGAGATTAGTGTGCCAGTCACAGATACTGTGAGCCAAAGCTGAAAACAATGGGCAGAATATTGATAACAAATCCACATCAAGATCTCTGCACCCTACTGCTGTTAGCACCAGTTTATGACAGTGAGACAGTAACTACTAGCTGTAGTTTGTAATGGAAGGTTAAAGTCTGCACTGATCTTTATAGAGTAAAGAGTCAGTTAAATTAAATCACATCAGTCAAACTGCAAATTTGGAGTCATTCAGTTAAAAAAACACAACAAAGCGAAATGTTTTTATTTTTTCAAGACAGTCTCGAAACGCGACACATTCCAACAGATCTTTGAAATCCTTAAAAGTTTGTGAATTTGAGGGGGGGGGTTTGAAAATAGACATTAATAGACACATGTAATTGAAAGCGCTTGAATTTATAGATTCTGTGCAAGAATAGAAATTGAAGTAGTCTTTTTAATAATTTCATATTTTTAACTTACATAATAACACAAGTGAGAATTGAGCCTCTCTCTCTTTTTAATTGTTCTCTGTGAGATTCTGTAAAGCCTGCAAGTTCTCATTAAAACCATTTTTACTGTTCTAACAGTAATTAACCTTGATCCATGTCTCAAACAGTGCTGTGTTCGGTCCTTGAATTTGAGGGAATTGGGCCTGAAAGCCCTTGAAAAGAGAAGTATTACATGGCCAAAGCCCAGTAGTACACAGAATCAGTTTGGTCACAGTGAGTGCAGCGTGTATGTTATGGTGCTTTATTGAGGTTATACAACAAACCTCAGCCTTCAATTTGATCAAAATGCATTTACTAACTGTATGTTAGAATTCAGCCATTCATAAGACATGGAATGTCTTCAATTAAAAATATATTAGAAATATTGTATATATAAGGGTTTTTATCAATATGCACCAGTGTCTGCACTCCACAGTGAACTTCAGATAAGTTCAGTTCAATACACTTTCAAACAAGAAGTCCTCAGTAAGTTTTCCCTTTTGATGTCAATACAGCAACTTTTGGGCCCTGACGCTCATTTTGGGTTGAGTCCAGCAGCATAAATGGTCTTTTCAGAGCACATCTCTTCAGCCTTGGATGAGTTTGTGTTCAGTCCAGCGACGCATCTGTCAGTGTCTACTGGAACACAGATAGATGCTGTATACGCACAGACTTATTGGCCGCATTTCGGCTTCATCGTGCTGGCCTCTCCATCTCCCTGACCAATCTTCAATCCTCAGCCCTATGCTTGCACTTTCATGCCCAAACTCATCCGCAGCATCTGAAAAATGACAAAATGATCAATAGGGCCAAATTAAGACAAATACAGTATTTTTAAATGGATAGTCAGTCACAGAATTGACTAAATGATGCCATTTTTATTGACATTTCTGGAATCATTACTTTCCAGATATTAGATAATGAACTTTAGGTAATGACCTTTTCTATTTCCCTGAAATGAATATAAAGTGTTGGGGGAAACTTTTTACCTTGTGATACTTGTAATGTAATGTAGATACATTGAGGTTAGAATGTGAAGTAAATGACTTTACAATGCAAAAACATGAAAAATGATCAAAGGAAAACAGAGTAAAAAGGCAGCTTGTTTAGCTGCAGCTCTTTTTCTTTTCATCTCTTCATTCTGACGGTTAAAGCCGTACGTTCCCTTGTGAAAACGCTCTCACCCCCTTCCATTCTTATGCTAGAGGTGTCATGCCAAAGTGCCAGACATGGACGTCTGCATTTTTATTCTGCTGCTGTACTCCCTGTCCTTCCCATGTCTGTCACAGTCTCATGCTTTGTCACGAACATCTCATCCAGCTCTGTAGCTTTGCAGATTTTTAGCACTTCATAAAGTAAAGTGTCAATGAGGTTTCTCTGTCGGCTGGGACTGATCTTTCATACGCTGATGAATCAAATTTTTTTGACAGATTTTAACTAAATTTATGGGACGGTTGTGATGTACAGATATTCCACAGGATAAACTTAAATCCATAAAATCCATGCATTTGATGAAACCAGTAACCTCACAACATTATATATGCATTATAAATACAAGAAAGCACTCAGATTAAAACTTGCTGTGTGTGCTGTGCGCAGATGGCCGGGCTCTGGCCGTGGGGGGAATGGGTGCTGACCTGCTCCCTCGTAACATCCTGCAGCAGTATGACCTTCGAAAGGACGTGTGGGCGCTACTTCCTCCCATGCCGACCCCACGCTATGATGCCAACACACATCTGCTGGCCAACAAGCTCTACGTGGCAGGTACAATCAGACGAGTGTGGGTGTGTTTATACCACAGCAGTTTTACTTTGTGTCTCACAGTTATAAATGATTTGTAATCTTTTAATATAACGTTTCAGGCGGTCGTCAGTGTAAGCGACCAGTGAAGGCCTTCGAGGTGTATGACGCAGAGACACGGTCCTGGACTACGCTACCCATGATACCTTGTAAACGGTCATATGGGGGCGTGATATGGGACACATCTGGGAGGTTGTGTCTGCTTGGAGGACTGCGGCAGGGAGGAGGACACCAGAGTTCCAAGTTCACCAAGAATATCAACATTTTCGACACCAACCAAGGTATGAAGACACATTTTACTTAAGAGGTTTTGATTTTTGTGTAATTTGTTCTAAACTTTAATCGGCCTTGCACATTGAGACAAAAGTTTTAACTGTGCCACTCGTCCCCTGTTGAGCCATAATCCATGAATTAAAACACATATACATACTATGTGACAAAGATGTTCAAACCAGCCTGACACTCTGTATTTTAAATTCTTAAACATGTCAGGATTAATTGCACTGAAGTGTGTATAAAACAATCCAGTTGGAACTGCAGATACTGAAAATGCCATCTTGACTTTGAATACTACACTTCACTATTTTAAGCAGGATGTAACTTTAGTGAAGAGTTCGAATGAAGACAGAATATGAGGAGGACTTGAGGACTGAAGGCATGTATGCATAATACTGCTTTATATGCAGCTCTGTATCCAGAACTAGAGATGAGTATTTTGTTGACTTATTGGAAAGGTGTAGGTTGTTTTGTTGAGAAGATTTTATACTTGTCATAATACTTAAGTACAACAAAACATAATCTTGGTTAGCCTTGCTAAGCATATAGGCTGGAGGCATAAGGAAACAAATAGCCTGGCTGATCCAAGGTTAAAAAATATACCTACTAAAACCTCTTTGCACATTTCTTGCTTGTTAAACGGTGTAAAAGTTATGATTTGTGATTTTTGGAGGTGCGTTTGGAGGATGAAGAATGAAAAAGATGATATCTGGTTCTGCTGTATTGTTAGTTTGATAATGTTACAGGAGTAATTAGATCCTTTTTGAACATTTACAGCTAGCAAGGCAAGATGTTTCTCCATCATCCAGTCTTTATGCTAAGCTAGACTAAATACCTTCTGATATCAGATATGAGATATGTGTCAATCTTCCTATCTCACTCATAAATATTAATACAATTATTTTTCAAAACTTTAAACTACTTTTAACATTTTTAAACCAGTGAACAACCTGTCCGTCATCTCTGCAATCCAAAAATAAAAGTCATTATGTTAGAATCGGTTAGATTATGACTATCCCTCACAGACATTTTATTTTTTTAATATTATCCAATGTCTCATCATCTCCCTTTTCTCTGGCAGCATTCATCTTCATTCTGACTTAAGTGTCATACAAAGCATCCATTAACATCAACCTCACCATTGGAGAGAAATGGTTTTCCACTCAAACAGGCTCATTCCTCTCTTCATTCTGTGCACATTCTGTGTCCCATAACACAGTGAAATGACTTATCCCTCCACCCAGCAAAGACACCCCAGAGTAACAGGTGAACAAATTGAGGAGGGACCGGAAGGAGAAATGGGAGAGCAAAAATCGATAAGTCATTTTAGACAGCTGGATATACGGTCACACATCAGGATCGGTCGAATGAAAGCCAAATAAAGCAGAACATGGGTGTGATAATGTTAATGTATGATAATGGAGAGAAAGTTTGCCTTGCGTGTGAGAGACAGAAAAAAAACGCCTTCCAACTCACACAAACACAGGCCTTCGTGTGTGATGCATATCCACACACTCGTGCACACACATACTGGGAGAAAGCAGCCGTACCCCGTTTCTCCAATCTAATTTTGGTGGAGATGAGATGGTAGATGAGCTGTGGAGGGAGGGCTGGGGATGAGGAGCGCTTTAAATTACAAGATCCAGAAACAGATTGCTTTATTATCCATCTGCAGCAATATCTCCACACACACATACACACACACACACACACACACACACGGTCATGCAATCTGCTGTCACACAGTGATATTCTATTACTGTTCCATTCCATATCGCCTGTATTAAGACACACGGCTGTTAGGTGTTGTTTCGGCATCGTAGGCAAGCTGCAACAAGTATGACTGAAATCACAAAGAGCCGAGATGTGAAAGAAAAGTTTCACAGAAAATGAAAAATTGAAAGGGTCAGTTCTCCCGGATTAATTAAAAGAATTCTCTGTTTCCTCTCATGGTATCCAGCTCCAGATAGTTAAGTATCAGTGTCTGCCACAATTCAATGGAGGTTTCAATGCTGTCAGCACCACAAACAAAAGCTGAAGAATCAGATATCTCTCAACTGGGATAAATAAAACCAAAACTATCTGCATGGCTTGACGTTTCCACCGAAACAGCTTTTCCAGGGGCCTTTGAACTATTTTATAAGAACCCAGTTCCTCTACTGTACCCTGCTCTGGAGGTATTACTTTCTAATGGCTCATTTCGGCGCAGGGTTTGCATTGCTGGGTGCCACCACTATAAATACGAGGATGAGGGACAGACGTTTCTTGTTTGTTGACATTTATCAATGTTTAAACATACACCGTTTGACCTTCTGACGGTCTAAAAGCAACATAACAAGAGCATGAACAAGTGAGACACAGAGAGATCACAGTCTTGATCGAGAAAATTGCTCTTGATTTAGTTTTGTTTTATTTATTACTAATTTCAAAACTAATTTTGTACTAACTAGACTATTATGATTAAAATTAATTATAGTAATATGATAAAATAATTAGAAATTCTAGATAAATCACTGTATCAATCTGCAAATCCTGTGCAAAGCTGTGAAGCTGTGTGGTGACTCGGGCCGTCACCATCCTGGCTGTCCTGCCTCTGCCACCTCCCACCTAACCTAAAAACTGGGTAAAGATGTAGAGCGTTGGAGGAGCTGAGGTGGGCTGAATGATGTTGGTGGCTCAAACAAGCCACCTGTAATGACACCCGCCTGTCAATTAAAGTGTCCACGCTCTCAATTATACATAACTTTAAGCCTTAATATAATTTGAACAGGTAAAAAAAATCACCCATAGGACCGTTATCATGAACGGGGAAAGAACTATAGAAACCAAAAAACATTTCTGTAAACATGTTTATCTCTGCTGTGAAGTTGGACATTTTAATATGGGGGCTTATGGAGTTTGTCTTGTTTTGGAACCAGCCAAGTGGCCGTTCAAGGGACTGCAGTTTTGGCACTTCTGCATTGGCTTCACTTCACAGCCACAGAGGCTGCTGCTTGTCCTTGACTGATAATCGACTGCAGTGTCTTTTCAGGAGATTTAATTATTAACTATTTATTTAATTCACTAATTATTTTTCTGTTAAACTGAAAAACATGCAGTTGAGTATTACCTGCAGTCCTTTTCTCAGGCTGCATACAGCCCCAACAAAGTCCACCAATAAGATAGGGCACCCCACCACCCTGTGTTTCCTGGGAGGAGAAAAATGGGCCAAATACATCCACAAATCACTCGCTGCTGCTCATAAAGGTTCATTGCTGAGCGCATGGTAATAACTGAAGGCAACTCAGATGTGTGTGTATTTTTATCAACTCCTGCATTCTCTCATCTGGAACGTGGAAATTACTCCCTTGCTTACGAAGGCAGAAATAGTATCCATGTGTGAAAATTGTGTCTCAGTGCATTTGTTTTTTAATCTGTTGTCGGACTAATTTACCTCATCTTCATGGTTTTTCAGATGCTGTGAAAACTCAAACAGGAATGCACAGAGGACACTCTTAGTTCCTAATTTAGTTCCTGACTTATTATCCTGTGGCTCTTAAGTACCTGGAACTAAAGAAATCTTTTTGTGATTTGCGTGAACATTTAAAATTCCAATTGCTTTTCTGTTGCTGATGCTAGAAAATGAATTCTGCTGCTTTCACTGCATCCATCAAAGACACTTTCATCAGACACTTCTGTGAACTAGGGGCCAACTAGTAACAAATGTATTCCATGTTGTTTATATTTGATTTACATCCTGCTTGAGATGGTAAAAACTACCCAAAACACTACAAAGCAGATGAGATGAAGCAGAAATGACAATAGAGCAAATGACTGTGGGCCACTATGTAATTATTAAAAATGTCAACAACATAATGGTGAGATTCTTTCCAAAAGAATCATCTGTGTGGTCAGCGGTGTTTGAGCTTTCAAACATGACAGACAAATAAAATCCATCAAATACTGAGAACCAATCACCATCCTTTTCTAGTTTTAATCACGATGGACAATTACAGAGGGGAGCTGTGGACGGAATTACTCCCACACAGACTACAAAGCCAAGTCTTCAGAGGATCGCCTCATCTCCCTCATTCTATTGTCACTGTCACTCTCTGTCTATATATTCCCTCTCTGTATTTTCTCTGTCTCTCCATCTCTTTATTCTCCTCTGCCATCTCCCTCAAGAGTAGAATAATGCATGCTGGTGTTTTCCCTGCATCCTACAAAGAAAATCTTGGCACAAACACTTGTGTAATCCCTCCAAAGCAAATAGGAATAAGGTCTGCAGTTGAAACTTAGCCTCAGAGGATTGGACCATAAGTCTGTAGAGTGATGTGTTGACACAACTGTGATTTAAAGAGGAAAATCCAGCCTGAAACACTGTAAGCACTACTTAAAAAGAATTACAAGTGTTGTAGCATGCATTCTGTATATACTTTGTCGCTAGATGTTGTGTTTTATTTTCCATTAGTTGATAAATTATTAACTTAAAGCTTGTGATTTTATGTGAATTCACCATGTTGTATCAACTCACAGCAATCATTTACAGATGAATACATTACAGTACAGGAAGACATTCTGATGTGTCAATCGATAGTAGCCTGAATAGAGCAGAATACAGTGCAGCCACTAGACGTCTGTGCTTTTACTTGCACTTTAATATACAACTAAGATCCACGGTCATGCTAGCAGCTCTGTGAGGCACAGCTTTGAGCTTATTGTCACACTGCCAATGCTAACATGCCGATGCTTGGCAGGTATAATATTTACACTGTTCACCATCTTGGTTTAGAATTAGCATGCCAGCATTTGCTAATTAGACTAAACACAAAACACAGCTGAGGTTGATGGCAGTGGGCATGCAGGTATTTTGGTCAGAAACCAAAGTATTGAGGAAGGAAGGAAAGTCAGAACTCTGACGGTGGTGCTAGATGAAAAGTCAGTGGATTAACAAAGTTATTACAAAGTTAGGTGCAGCGGAGCCAGATGCACCAGATGATCAAGTTTAAACTTTTTTCACCTATAATGCAGGTGTTAGACCGGACTATGACTTGTCAATCACAAAGTAGCCATGTCCTAAAGCATACAGCACAGGTGATGTTGCTCTGACATCCTGCATCCTACATAGATAATTGCTCAGCAGGCTAAAACATTATTTGTTTCAATTGTGCAGCCCAGTTTAGTAAATCACCTGTTTGAAACTAGCTAATAGTCACTAAGAATTCAAAAAGAATTTTTTCTTTTTTGCAAAAGAGAAAAAAAAGGAGACAAAGTAGGTTGGAAATTACATGTCGATATCCACTCAAATGTTTCTATAAAACTAAGTTCAGAATGCATCAACAGTGCTCTTGCAAAATAATGTTAGAGAGGAACTTTTAGAGGAACATTTGTACGCGGGGAGACGAGCATTGTTTCTGAAGAAAAGGTAATAGCTACTTGATTGTTTACATTGGTACCATTAGCACCAAGTTATGGTTAGGCTAGGTTGCAGCATGTTAGCCGCTAGATCTGAGGTTATTGTTGTTGCTGTTTCCTGGAGTGAAGGGGAGGAGAATGTTGGAGATTGTTGGTCAATGGCACGGTTTTTACGAAACCTGTTAGACTTGTAGAGGAACATGGAAGATGTCTAGATGAAGTCTACATCAGCTGAGATAGACTAAATGCTACATTTCGAGAAGTATAACCTTATTCTCGACCACAACATAACTTGTGGAATTTATTCAACATCTCAGGTTTGTGTTACATATTAGTGTGAAATATCTGACAGGAGGGTTTTCCTCTGAGAGAACAGAGCAGAGTGGACAGCCAGCTGTGATATCTATTGTGTTCTCTTCAGTGTAATTTAACCAGGCTGGAAAGGAAAACACAGCTCTTCATTACACACTGCTGCAACATGCAGGAAGGCTCACCATCTGGCTACTTATCTCTGTTTCATTCTCTCTGCCTCTATTTGTTTCTCTCCACCTTGTTGTCTCTGCCTCTTATTTGAGAAAAAAAATAGAGTAAATGAGAAAGAGAGAAATAAATAACAAAGCAAAAGGACAGAGGTTAGGAGAACGAAGAGAAAGAAGTCAGTGAGAGAGAGAATGAGGAAAATAAAGCAGATAGAAGATAGAAAATATAAAACTAAGCACGAGAAAAGATAAGACAGAGAAATCCAGAAAAGAAACACAAGATAGACAAAGATAAAGACCAAGGCGTTTCTTTTTACCCTTTTTGTCTTGTTCTGTCTCTATCTTCCTTTCTACTTCTCCATCCTCACCCTCCCTCGCTCCCTAATGAAGTTATCTTTCTTCCTCTGTCACGATTCTCTCCAGTCTGGGTTTCCTTCAGATAAACAAGACTTGGCAGCAACAAAAGCTAAAAGTAAAAAAAGAGAACTTTTGCAGAATCTGCTGGGAAAGAGAAAGATTTGATGGGTATGTTTTCATTTCCACCACTCTCAAGCACATTTTATATCATCTGGAGTGCTTCAGCTTTAAGTGTGAAGGAAATGTCACCTCTGCTCAGGTCGCATAAGATTTTTAATACTAATAATAGATTTTTAATTTTAAATACTGTCTTCATTGTCAGTCTGAAGTGTTAGATAATTAGGGAGATTATTTAAATTTGTAATGTCTTCTACTTGACTTTTTGAGTTTTGAATTTTTTTTAATGTGTCTATACTTTGAGATTAAAGCTGCATTGCATAGAAATTTGCTAACAGTCAAACATCAAACAAGTGTAACAACACAAGACATAGCAACTAATGTTAATAACTAGTCCAACAGCAAGAAGCCCGACTCGGCGTCTGTCTTTCAGTCTTTTATTTCACCAGGCTCTCACCAACGACTAAAAGGTAGTCCCAGATTTACTCTTATCCTGCAGCTTCTTGCTCGGTCTCTCTCGTTCTTTTTTCTTAGCTTCCTCCATCAATGTACTCTTTAGTCTCTTCGGCTTTGCTATCATGTCCATCGAGGCTGCTGAGCCCAGTTACATTGCCCGCTTGCCTGGTTCTGGCATGACACTGCTCCCCATCAGCTCTCCCCCTCGCTCTGGGCCTGAAAACCTCCTCTTCCGAGTGGTCCAAAACGCCTGTGATTAAAAACTAAACACTAACACTCCCTCCGGTGCTCTGAGCTCACACTCCTGGCGGCTCGGCTAACAAACTGAGCTAACAGCAGCAGTCCATCATGAAACTCATAGAGAGTTGAAGCGGATCAGCTGGAGGACATCAGAGGGAAAACTAGAAAACATTTTCTCCATAAAATATGATATAGTTTCACCAAAATCCGTGAAATAGGTTGTGGGGTGTGACTTAGTCCTGTAAAACGTTACATACAAAGATACATAGTTCAAGAGAGTGGGAATGACAGAGACACCATTCACCTGATCACAAGTCAGTGTAGCATGAACATGATTTCAAATCTTTTTGTTTCTTCATGGTAGAAAAGTTACACAGCTTTGCTTTAAAGACGGCAAGATATTTCTGTGGTTGATTTGGAAAAAAAACACTTGCTGCTACACCTGCCTGTACTGAGGTACAATTCTCAGCAGTGGGGCTTCCATCTCAGCAGTAGCAGTGTTATCAGTGGGAAGCTGTTGAGGGATCAAGTATGCCTCACTGTACTAGCAGCTCCTACTGTTTTGGTCAGGATATCTATGCAGAGTGGTGGGATCTGAGGGAAGAGTGAGAAGAGTAGAGATTCGACAGCCTTGTGTTGAAACAGCACAAGGGACTTTGTTGGTGGGGGCATGTTGCTTAGGTAAGGCGAGACAATAAAATACCATCCAGGAAGTCCATTCGGAGTAGCAGATTTATGCTGGCAATAAAGCAAAATTATCAGATGCCAAAAAATTACAGAACTGACTATGATACTCTATATGAGACAAAATGTTACAACTCTGGAAAGTCATGTCAGCAATGATTTTATCTTTTGTGTTGTTTTTCAATCTAATGCAAATTGTAACATATCAGAATAAGTTCTGCTTAAGCTGTGGTGAATCATGACCACTGGCCTAAGTCCTGCTATCCACCCACCGCTCAAAGTAAAGCACACAGCTCTTATGGCCACGAACAAAGCCTCCCACATTATAGCACAATGCATTGTGTCCTCTAATTTAGTGTCACAGAGTTTGCAGACAAAACTACTAATAAACTTTGTATGTAAATGTGTCATCACATTAAGAGTTATCCTGCTAATTTATCACTGCATGAATCAACACACAAACACCCTTATGAAAAGAATCTAACTCTGCGTTGTGTCATATGGTGGACCACACTTCGCAGGACTGTCACCACTTAATTGCCATGCACCATATCAGCAGCATAACCCCCACCGGCAACCCTGCTACACACATGCCTCCATAGACCGCTCTTCTAATTAACAGATTTATGCATGAAAATAAATAAAAGTTACACCTCAAGAAGTAAAAATGTCTATACATTCACTTCATCCTTGTTTAAACTCATGGCATGCAAAGTGAAAACACCAGAAGCAAAAAGAGTGAAAACATGCGCAAAGTAAACAACACAGAATAATCTCATCTGTTAGCAAAATGTATAAATTGTGCATTTCAATATATTTACTCCCATAAAAGTACACAGGAATTTATCATTTATAAATAAAACTACTACAATCTGGCAATTATACCTAATGTCGGTGAAGGTTTTTAGATGAACTGTAGCTTCCAGGTAACTGGCAGACTATGTTGTGCAAACTTTTTTTAAACTAAGTTCAGTCATGAAATGTACGTGCCAACAGGCTGACAACACTATCCCCACTTTCTCTTCCTGAGAAGTGACCCTAACTCCAACCGTCCTGTCCACACTCTGTCTTTGTTCGTTGTCCGTGTTTGTTATAACCCTTGCGTGTCCTTGCCAGGTGTGTGTGTGTGTGTGTGTGTGTGTGTGTGTGTGTGTGTGTGTGTGTGTGTGTGTGTGTGTGTGTGTGTGTGTGTGTGTGTGTGTACTGTACATGTCCTGGCTGCAGCTGGCTTGTGGGTGACCTGTTTGTACAGGTCAGAGTCTGAAAACAACCTCAGCAGCATCCTGTCCAGCTGAAAGGAGGACTAAAGCGCACCTTACTTCACCTTCAGCTACTTCATGTTGTTCACGTTGTGCACACGCATGCACACACATCTGCTAACTTCATCTGCCATTTCCTCTTCTTCTGTAGGAGCCTGGTTGAAGTCAGAGGAGACCGTGGCGATGAAAACAAAGAGAGCTGACTTTGCTGTTGCTTTCCTGCGTGGCCGGATGGTAGTAGCCGGAGGACTTGGTAGGAGCGATACTTTGTAAACTGAACTTTCTGTTTGCTGCTTTCACCCTGCAATTTATATTGATTGAATTTTGCTACATCTATGTTATATAATTCATGTCAGGACAAGCCAATGGGTCAAAATACCGTGTCTTTGACATCTGCGAGAAAGAAGAAGTCCAGCAAGAACAGGCTCATGATCATAAAATGAAGGAGAATTGTTGCATTCTTTGTTTTTATTTATGTGCACTTGATTACCGGTTTGATGATCATGTCTTTTGTTGTTGATGTCAAAATAATTAAGACTAAAACAATGATTGGCTGCAGTGTTGTGAGCTAAATGATTCCTGATGCATTTACAGTATGTTGTTACATTTTCTGTAAAACAGGAGCTTGAGAAACACCCTGTATGCCAGTCAGAACACATGAGGGAATATTCAATGCCTTCACTATGTCTGATATCTTGGATGTGTGTGTGTGTTGTCCAGGTCATGAGCCCTCAGCCCTGGACACAGTGGAGGCCTTTCATCCTCAGAGAAAGAAGTGGGAGAGGTTGGCTCCCATGACATTCCCCCGATGCTCCAC
Source organism: Sciaenops ocellatus (assembly GCA_033000465.1). NCBI lineage: Eukaryota > Metazoa > Chordata > Actinopteri > Sciaenidae > Sciaenops > Sciaenops ocellatus. The sequence goes on along the minus strand of CP136884.1, from coordinate 7,234,193 downwards.
TTCCTACATCGTCATCAGAGACCGCCTCCTGGTGGTGGGAGGAGTCAACCAGGTACACTTGTGTTAAAATTAACCGTTAACATTTACACACGCATAAACAGTACTTCATTTCGGGAGCTCAACAGCTGAACGAGCACAACATCTCTTAGCATCCATGGTTTCCATCTCACTGTTAAAAGTGACAAATGTGTCCCGCAGTTTTATTTATACCCTCCACAGCTGTGAGTGTGATTTTATTCCCTAGTGAGGAGATTGTAAGTAGGATTGTGTTTGTAAAAGGCCCTCATCTGTCTGACTACCTGCTCACTGCATGTCTGTTTATCAGCATCACGCCTACGCAGATCTGTCCCTGCCTTACACACTCCACATGACAGTGTTGAACAGTCATGTGCTACTTTTCCCAGTAATGAACAATGTTGTGAAATACTCCCCAGTCTGCTGTAATAATTACAGTTACAAAAAACAGAATGACCAATTCAAGATTAAAGGTTAATTTATTTGTCTTTCTACAACACTTGAGAATGCATGAAACATTCAGTTGAGTTGCACAACTAAATTTAAGCTGTAGTCTTGCAAAAACCTCTCAGCTTTTTTAAAAACAAAGAAGTTTTTTGTTTCTACGAACATTTGGTAAAAAAAACTGTGAAAACATCTATCTGACAGTAGCAGCAGTAACTCAGATCAGATTCCTCCTCCTATGAGAACTGCCTTCACATGGTGGAGAGGTTGGTGCATCCCTGTGACCCTGAGAGCTGTGTCGTCGGGTCCAGTAGCTTCTCGTAGGGTCTCCTAAGGGGAGAGACGAGCCTAAAAGTGATTCATAAACTCCACCAAGAATCTGCCAAGGAGAAACAGCAGCTCGCAGCTCATACACTGGGGCCCCTCCTGGAGTCAGACCAGTGGTCCAGGGAAGCTTGCCAGCTTGTGTCTTGACCCATGGCAGCAGGTGGGTACAGCCTGAAAAAAGACATAGAACCAACATACATAGAACCATTGCCCTGTGGGCCCACCCCCTATGGTGCCTTGTTAGCCGAACGGCAGGCAATTGATTGGGGGGAATGGTCTGCCTGACCTCAACCTGAGTGGTGCTTTATTATTTTTATTGTTATTGGGTTTCTGTGCTTGTAATGGATTGGTGATTCACAGTGCGAAAATATGGTCAAGATCGATGAGGTCTTAATGGTTGTGAGACTCCTGGACAGACCTGGAACTCCCACTTTTTTAATACATCGCGGGGGAGGTTGGGGACAGGGAATCCAAGTTAGCCATGCTCAAAGCCTCCATTGTGCAGCATCTGCTCGCAGTTGTGGTCAGAAGGTCGTCTCTGCCTATCGTTGTGGCAACCTGAGAGCTCGCTAGTGGACCACAGTGGTTGTTACTCTGAAGGGCACCTTTCAGGCTTGGTTGGCTTGGTTGGCACAGGGGTCTCCTGAAGCAGCAGACAGGTACCCGGAGGCCAGTTCTGGCACATTTAGGAACTCCTAAGCCCAACCAACATGTCCTCTGTGGAGGAGGCACAGAAGACTCACTGGGAGCCTCACCAATATCCCTGACAGAGCTCTGAGCTATAGTTTTCTGGGCATGTCTAACTGGTAGGAGACCCCAGGGTAGACCCAGAACATGCTGGAGAGATTATAACTCTCATCTGGTGTGGGAACACCTCGGGATCTCACAGGAGGAGCTGAAATGTTGCTGGGGAGAGGAACATCTGGTCTACTTTGCTTAGTCTGCTGCCCACTGCCCAGCCCCAAATAAGCAGCAGAAAGCAAGACACGGCTATTGCTATCATGTTATCATTACTATTAGATATTAGATTCAGTATGAATTATTTCAAGGCTTTACCACCTCCATCCATACAATTAGTTCAGAGATCTTAGATCACAATTAACCCTGATCTAAGTGTTCAGAATCCAAATGTGAGGATTTTACACGTCATTATGTATATATATATATACATATAACTTAGTTTTCAAAAGTGTTAAAAATTCACATTGAATCCTTCTCCAGCTGTAACATTTGTCTTTTGAGGGGAAAAAGTATTTATTTCTAATCTTAAAGTCTCTCTGGGATTAAATATATATTGACTCTCCAAACTCTAAATCGGTCACAGTCGAGCTCAGCTGCCATATGTTGCCTGATATGTAGGCCTGGATATCAGAAAACTGTTTTTGCTGGTATCATACCAGTTTCATATATCTATGTGGATAATTGGAAAGTTTCCAAAAGAAAAGGATTGCTGTGCAGTTTGAACCAGTTCATTTCCTACTGCATAAAGGAAATAGGATTTGGTCATTTGCATACTTAAAGAGTGCAGCTGATGGAAGTAAAGTTGCCTAAGGTGCACATTAAAGCAACATTATGTAACTTTTCTAGCATAAAATAACAGATTTTAAATAATTTTGCTCTCTCTGTTATCCCCACTCGCACCCTGTACACCTGTTGTCACACTGTGTAGCTTTGGGCTCCAGGTATGATCTCACAACGCCTTAAGGCAGTAAGTTACACCCCGCCAACTCTTTCACTTATTTTTGTGAAACTGGATCATATTTTATGTAGGGATGCACTGATCCGCTTTTATCACCTCCAATACCGATACCAATATCTGAGGTTTAGTATCAGCCGATACCGATACAGAAAACAGCACGGAATTACGGTAACAAACGGTATGTCTCATTGTGTGGAAAAGACTGGGATCATTCTTTTGTGCAAGGTAACCTCAGACTTGACTTAAACATTTCCTTTCCTATTTTTTAAAAATAAATAAACAGATATAAATGTACTGAATTACTTATTTATTTAATAACTGTGCACCAGTACAACAATGTTAAAAAAACAATAGCTTCACAAGCTTCATAGACATTCAAAATGGTTTAGTTTAGTGCAAAAATGATTTTAACATCCAACACAAAAGCAGCTTTTTTTTCACCTCTTTCCTTCATCTCCTTCAGAGTTAGCCGCTTCAAACTGCCTTTTCTGTAGGTGCTTGATTAAGTTGGTTGTGTTATAACTTAAAGTTTTACCACCGCCCCTCGAAACATTTACTGCGCAGGTATTGCAAGTCGAGTTTGTTGGCTGAGGTAGTGTGAAAAAGGTTTCAGATAGCCGATCCTTTCACTCACTGCATTTGAAAAACAATGTGGGCTTCTGCACGGCGTGTTGCTTGCGTATGACGTCACTCACAGCACACAGCATAGAATTAGACTGAATAGATTGGCCAATATGGATCGGAAATTTCCGATACCGATACCAATATCAGATCGGTGCATCCCTAATTTTATGGAGAAAATGTTTTCTGGTTTTCCTTCTTTTCCCTCGAATCTCCATGATTTACAGAGTTTCCTGATGGACATTAAAGTAAACTGCAGCAAACTATAGCTGCTGTTAGGTAATGCTAACTCTGTTAGTCGGGCTGCCCAGCTGTCCATATTTATCACAGTGGTATCACACTATGAAGACTTGCGCACTAAATGACACAAATACCAATTTCTGTGTAACGCTGCTTTCAGTGATGGTTTGACAAACATCTCAGCAGAAGAAAATAAAGACACTCAGCACCTGAAACCAGGACTAAAAACTATCACTAGTTACAGAGCCACAGTGTCAGCATTCTGGTCCTCCTGTTTTAGTTCAACCTGATCCACCTGTCGAGAAGAAAAGCAAGAGCTGCAGCACTGCACGTATAAAGTTCAGAACTGGTCAATGAGTGAAGTGTTTTTAAAGAGAAATGCAATGTAAATTCAAATTCAAATTCAAATGTTCAGGCTGGATTGTATTATCTTTTGATAATTTAAAACCCTTGAAAACTTATTTTAAAAATGTTATTTAATAAATAACAAGTTAAAGAAAAATTTAGGTGTTACATTAATAGTCTAATCTCAGCTAATCAGCTTCATCAGGACTGTGTGGGTGTCCTAATCAAATTGTACTTACAGCAGCCTGGCAACACCACACAACTGTCATCACATTTGTCATCATTTTGATTCAGTTCATTCAATATTACTAAATCCTGATTGGTCTAGAGAAGTATGTGACATCGGTCTTTTTTAACTCCCCCCCTCTCCCCATCCTCAAACCAGAGAGAATACTGCAGACAAGTCTCTGGTGAAATAATCAAAACTGTTCTTCAGAAAAAAAAGTGTTTATGTAGGATCCTGTCACTCATAGTAACACACTTTAATATTCACTGAAGCTCAGTGTGACACAAAATGTTAAACCCTGAAATATATACACAAAGGAATCAGCAGCCAGAACTAACAAAAGTTAGTTTGTTTGCCCGTAGGTGGCAACCAGATTAATAAACCTGATCAGAGAATGACTGAACAGCTCCACCTTGTGGACAGTCTGCATTCTGTCACAGTCACTGAGTGAGTTTGTGAGTTTGTGCACCAGTTTCAAGCCATTTTAAAAAGGTGCTTTATATCTAATAATGGACAACACTGTACATTTTCCATATCAGAGTGCATTATCATTCTTATATCACGGCCACTTAAAGGAAACAAAAGGAGGATGTGTCTATATGGTTTTGTTCTTCAGTCAGTTAAACCCTTGGTAAATGTCATCACTGAGTTATTGTTTCTATGGTTACCAGCAGTTTAAAATATATATATTATATAATATGTGACTCTCTCTTTTAGAACAGTAGTGTTAAACTTTTGTCAGAAACTATGTGAGGCTGAAGTGCAATCAGATACAAGACTTTTCATTTATTTATGGTTTCACATTGAATAGTTCAGTATGGAAATATTTTCAATCTTTGACCAATCTTTTCTTTATTCTCCCTCTCTGTCTCTCTCTCTCTCTCTTCAGGTTCCCAGCTCGGCCCACGAGATCCTGTACGTGAAAGAAGAAGAGTATCTGTAGCCCGTAGTAACTGACACCAGATGAATGCAGCACATCAATGGTTCCACTTCTTCTTCCTCTGTACAGCCCTCCTGTATCAGACTGCGGTGCAATATGTAGGAAGCACTGGAAAAAAACAGAGATGGAGTCTGAGTGAAAGGTTCTGACTTTGTCACGTAATGTAACAGATAACACTGCCCCCTGCTGGACTTTACTGACACTGACACCCACATGGAAGCACACGTTCACAATGGAGGAGCTGGCTCTTTCTTTATACGGAGTTATGCTTCTTGATACTTTTAGTATGTGACACTTCTGCGTTGTACGTTGTAGTGCATACATGGAGAAGAACTTTTGTAGCTTATATGTCTAGTATTGTAGACAGAAAATATATGGATGACCTGTTTGACAGCACGTATGCCTTTCATGTTCGGGTTTGTGTCTTTGTTCATGTGTTCGTGTGCAGCTTGCTAACAAGTTTGTACATAGTGTGATTTTCACATGAGATTTTAATTTAGTTTGATGACATGACTGCAATATTTCTATATTGTTTAATATCATCTAGCAAAAAAAAAACAAAAACTGGAAGGTGGGTAATGTGTGTCATACTGTACTGTAACAAAATTTGCACTGAAGCAATTAACACTGAGTGGGAGTTGATTCTACCATCAATAATTTCTAGTGTAAGTTATTGTAGTAATTACACTGAGACTGCTGTGCTATCACTCCTCTATGCTGTACCAGTGCACATTAGTCGGTATGATCATAGATATGATTTAATACCTTGAGTACATGATAATATGTGAAACTGTATTAAATGATGACATGGTGTTAAAGTAATGACCAGACTGCTGCTGTAGACAAAGAAACAGATCTACTTTGACTTTGTTTGATTGTACACATTTTATTCCTGCAGCAATACAAGCTCTGTTTTTGTCGGTGTTTCATTTGTGCAACACGTGCTGTGCCGTAATGATTCATTAATAACACTTCACTCAGGTTGTGATGTTACAGATTAGTTTTTGTGACTTCAGTTAGTCGGAGCCAAACTGTTGTCAATTCGGCGCAGGTTGTTTAGGCAACTAAGCTGTGATATATTTCATTGTGTTTGAAATTCTGTAGATTTGATTTCATTTATTTCATCCTTAAATATTACACGCCATGTAATATTGAAGATATGAGTAGTCATGTTCAGTGAAATAAATTGGATTTGTTTGTATCGCATTCATTTTCCACTAGATGGCAGTGATTGCACACATGAATCCACACAAGCACTCGTGAGGCCTTCACTGACCTATTACACAGTTTTAGATTCTGCACAGTGAAGTAGTATAAACTGATATTTTATTATTAGTCTGATCATTTGGTTAATTTTTCACTTTGTCAAGCTAAATTTCATGAACTTAGAATTGATTATAATAAAAAACAGAGAAACTAGAGGTATTATTTTGCACTGCACGAATCACAAAAGTAACAGATGGAAAATATTCAATATCCCAAACCAATTGTGCAGTCTGTTAGCTTGGAGTTCATAACTAGCTATTAGCGTGCAGTGATCTGGTCAGAGCCCTGGATTTTAATAAGGCAGTGGATGTTTTGCACAGTATCGCCTTTCATGAGCCCCGATGCAGCTGATAAATAACACATATTAAATTATGTAGCTTTTTTTTAACCTTTATTTATTCAGGGGGGTTTCACTGAGTCTTTTTCAGGAATGTCCTGATCACATTCACACCTGGACGCTGTTGGGTACAACCGTTACTTCGTCATTAAAAAGACCTCAAATCCCACAGACACAGTTATGAAGTCGTAACTCTGTCGCTGAGTTATTAACCTTATGAACAGTTCTTGAAGCGGTCTCATGTGGAACCCAACGTCGCAACTAATATACAGAACTTAACTAGGCCTACTGAACTTGACTGTCCAGTGTTTAACATATAGGAGGATGTATTGGCATAAATGGAATATATTATTCATTTTTATGTTTTCATTAATCACCTGAAAATAAGATGATTCACTGAAGTGTTTTCTACCCACCTTCTGTGTGAACAACTTAAAGAAACATTTGGTAGAAATAAGGTATTTTTATGATTTAGTGATCCCAGTTTCAGAGTGTAATACCACTGTGGTAAATATGGACAGCTGTACATATGTATTTAGTATGTTTATACTGCTTATCATCAAAAACTAGTGAGTTGACAACTTTGCAAACATCAGGCAAGTGCAACAACACAAGACATAGGAGCCTGTTAATATTACTGACTAGTCTAACAGCAAGAAGCCCAGCTAGGCATCTGTCTTTCAGCCTTTTATGCCACAAAACTCAGTCTCAATCATCCATCAACATCCTCTTTGGTATCTTCACCATTGTCATTATGTCCATAGAGGCTGCTGAGCCTGGTCACATTGTCTGGCTCCAGTTCTGGCACAACACCGGCTCCACTCCCCATCAGAATTACCCCAGGCCCCGGGCTTGAAAACCACCTGATCCTGGTGGTCCAAAACACCTGTGGTATAAACACTAACACACCCGGTGCTCTGAGCTCACAGTCCAGGCAGTCCAGCCAACAAACTGACCTAACATTAGTTAACAGCAGCTATAGTTCGCAGCAGTTTACTTTAATGTTCATAAGGAAACATAAGGTAAAAAGTTACAAAATGGAGCTTTAAAGCAGTACTTTGGTCGGATGGCGGTTATTTTAGATTAGCATAAAAGCTGGAAATTGGCAAACAGTTAGCCTGGCTCTGTCTAAAGATACAAAACCTCTAAAGATCACTAATTAACACGTTATATCTTGTTGCTGATGAATGCATGTCAATGGCTGCAAACTAGTTACCTTAATAGACTTCTCTAATTCCTATTCCTTGAATCTTGTTGTCTCCATGAAGTCCTTCTCCTGCCAAGAAATACACTCATTTCCAGCACATAACCATAACAAATCTGTCCTATCTATTTCAGTGGTAGATATCTGGAAATAGCTGTTAAAGTTAATTGGCACTAAAAGGTCCTTGACTATCAGAAGTGACTGATACACTAATGTGTTAATGTAATGAGCGCTACAACACTCACGATTTTACAGCCATCTTTAGTGATGGCAGAGGCTTGTAAGGTATATTGCTTATTCACTGCTTACGCTAAGTCTCTGCTGATTTCCTCTGGGAGGCTTTTTCTACCGCAAACCAAGGATTGAAATTTGCTCTATAAATGACTCATGCACCCGCCTCACCTCCTCCCCCACACACACACATACTCATTTTAGACATCATCCAGTCTAAAATGGGTTGATTGCATTCAAGTGAGACTGGCTGCATGTTTGTGACCGCTCTCTGTGGCTGCTGTATTCCTCTCTGTGTTTTTTCCACATTAACTCGGTCAAAGTAATTGCCCTGGCAAAGCAGCAGAGAGACACAGAGGGGGACGATTATTAGCCTGGACTTGTAACTCTCACTTAACCATTCAGGTAACAGGAGAAAATTATTTCAGCTTTCATGTGTTTTTGTCTCCAATGGAAAGAAATGGCATCTACAATGAGAAAAATAACATATCACTTCAATACTGAGGCATGTGATTATGTATTTGTTACATTAAAGGACGCTGGAGGGGATTGAGGTAATGGTGCCTACTCCAAACATCTATAAAAGGTTGACGCTCACTGTTCATTTCCAGATCTGTTATCATTTGAAGTGGAAAACACTCAGAAAGGTGTTACATTAGATGTTTCCTGTCTGGCGAGTCACAACCAATCAATAATGTTATTGGCAGAATGCTTTGCAGTATTGGCTTCCTGTTGTGTTTTCTTGGACACCTCAGCCTCGGCATACTGCGATCTCTTCTTCAAGTCAGCTCTGAGTGTCTTTTACACACCTGTATGTATTACTGCGAGTGTGACACACACACACACACACACACACACACTGCAGGAATTTCAATGCATGACTTTCACCACTGCAGTGCCGCTGTGAATCATTGTGGTCTGGTGTCAGTCTAACACATTGATCAGTTTCTGGTTTAGAATTTGTGGGTGTACTTGCAACTTCAAATGTTTGTTTTTTTTTCCTTCACCAGGAAAGCCCCCCCCCCCCCCCAATTTACAATTTAATGACATTCACATTGTCCATTGTAACAACAACTTTGCTGCTGTTCAGTCACTGAGAAGTTCACCTTCTATGAAGTCCATTACATCTGGAGAAATACTATATATTTACTTTTTGTTTGACTAAGATGTATCAGAGCTGCATTTCCCAGCAGAGATGAGAGGTGAGGTGTGAATTTCCCATTGGGGCCGTCTTTAATCTCTTTTCTTGCTCAGTGACGTCTCCTTTTTGTTTTATTTTCCCCTCTACAACCCTTTTTTTTCCATCTTCCCCTCTCCCTTTGTTATTCTTCTGTCTGTCTGATTATTTACCTCTCTCTTGGCTTTCTCTGATACTCTGTTTCTGGCAACATTTTGACAGCCCTCATAGTCATTGATATACATTCATAAAAACACTTGATTAATGTAGTGATGGCATTTAAATAATTTAATAAAGTACAAATTTGAAATACATGATTCTATTATTAAAGAGTTATTTCACTTCCGTCAGCATAGATGTCATCTCCATCCAGTTGACGCCTTACGGCGTTGAGAAAATGGTATATTTTTTTCATTTGACAGCATAGAGTCATAGTAAAAATATTTTTAAGGGACCAGTGTGTCATATTTAGGGGCCCCTGTTGATAGAGTACAGCAGAAGTGGCATATAATATGCATATGAATTTTGTTTTGTAACCGTAGGATGAGCCTTATATATCTACAGACACCGCAGGTCCTCTTCCACCATCCCCCATAAGGAACCACAATGTTTCTACAGTAGCCCAGAGCAGACAAACTAAACACTAGCTTCAGATGGATTTCATTTCATGTTTTTCACTTGTTTCATGGCCACTGTAGTTTCTCCTTCACACTAGGAAGGACAGGGAGAGACGAGGGGGTTGCAATTAGCAACTACACTGATAGTTGTCACCAAATTCTACACACTGGTCCTTTAAGAGTACAATTTTACATCTACATTATTAGTAGGTATCGTTAGTTTTAAATTTGTAAAGGCGTTAACATATTTTTTTTAACTGTTTGAAGTGTTCAGTCTCTTCCACCTCTGCCATTATGTCCATAGGGGCTGCTGAGCCCGGTTACATTGCCCAGCTCTGGATCTGTCACGATGCCGGCCTGAAAAGCTCCTCTTCCTGGTGGTCTAAAACACCTGTGGTACAAATACTAACACTTCCCCAGTGCTCTGAGCTCACAGTCTGGGCAGCCTGACTAACAAACTGAGCCAACATTAGCTAACATTAGCTAACAGCTGCTATATAGTTCACAGCAGTTTACTTTACTAGCTACCACGAAATGCTGTAAATCAAAGAGAATTGATGCAGAGCAGCCGGAGGAAGCAAACTCCGTAAAATATGATCCAGTTTCACCAAAATAAGTGAAGTAGTTGGTGGTGTGTGACTTTGTAATCTACATAGTGCAAGAACAGACGTATGGGCTACAGAGTGGTATTGACAGAGACGCCATTCATTTGATTACAAGTCAGTGTAGCACTGACATTATTAATCCTAATGTTTTACACATTTACATTTGATTACCACCAGCAAAGACCATCTTATATTGTGTTCTTGTCTTTCCCTTGTTGTGTACTATATTTTCAGTATGCAATGGAAATTCAAACCGGCTTGAGTTACACTCTTCATAGATCAGGCAAAACCAAAAGCGGGCATGACATTCACTCTAATGGATTATCTAACTCAAGCAAGTCCTTGCATATTGATTTTCTTACTGTAATCTAACTAATAAAGATTACTGGTATCCAAGAACGATTTGTAGCAAACTTGCACAAACACTGGTTTGGTCCTTTAATAGATGAGGCAGGTCCTGCTTCACACTCCTCTCTGACCTGAAACAAACTATTTTTGTCTCCATTCTCCGATTTTCCATCTCTCCATGATGTGATGATGATGTTTTCCTTTAATGGGTGAACCATGTGCTGCCCACGGGAGGTTACTCTTCACCCACCCATACACCCATACACACACAAACACACACAAAGCAAGGCAGTTAATCTGTAAGGCTGCGGGTTATTCTCTAACGCCCCACAAGTTGAATTTTCTTCCATTTGCAGCAAGTTCTCAATGATAAGGAGTTTCTGTCTGAATAAGTAACTTTTTTAATCATCACACTGGTTCTTACATGTTTCACTGATACATCTCTCTGCCTGGTACAGCCATTTGCAAGGTCACAGCTCATTCATTACAAGAGCCAATGCTCACAGGTCAGGACATCCACTTTTCATCTGCACTCTGTGATCCCGAATGAAGTGAAGCGCTAGTTTTGATTTGAAAAACTTGCAACTATATTTTCCAGCAATCTCCCATTAGGAATTTTGATATGCATATGCGTAATAAATGAGCTTGAGGTCAACTGTAAATAACTGATATTAGGAATTCCAATAACTTTTTTAGAGTTTTGGCCAGTCATTTCTGTTCGTCACCAAAGGAATTGCTGTGATCTGGGCAACATGGCGCCATCGCTACAACAGAGTTAGCACTCAGACAATCAGATTTTAAACAAACCAACAGTTTAGATGATCAAACCACTTTATTTGGAAGTAAAAACTTAAAGTTGTGCCCAAAATGTGGCTAGTAATTGAATGCGCAGAAGAAAAAAAAAACGGTGTGTACAGCAAAGTTGAACGAGTCTGAAATCTTTATATGTGTTTGTCAGAATATATCATCATATTTTGGTGTTAGTTTGGTTAGCTACTTGTCACTTGTTTCTCTCATAGACATTGTTTTAGTAATTGAAATGTTGCTTCTTCACTGCTCATGTTCTTCTGTTGTAAAAGGTTAGTAATTAAGTAGACAAGAAGCTAGCAAAAATTAGCCTACTGATGGCTTCGAATGTCACCATCAGCCACGTAGCTCTCATAGCAGTCCGTTGAGAGTCTTTAATGACCTACAAGATGAGGTTCACGTGACGTACAGAGACAGACAAAGGCACGATACGCTACTTGTGGGTTATCTGTATGCTATTTGTGCTGTAAGAACATGGGTGATACAGTTTTCCTTCAGTTTTTCTTTAAAAGAGTTTGTCTAACTTTGGGTTTTGTGTTAATTCTTGTGTTTCACGCTCTGTGTGACTTTTCTTCGCTTCCAGATCTCAGTAAAAAAAAAATAAGACCCCAAAAAGCTAATTTATTTAATGGAATGAAGCGATTGGATGATGTCAGTGACAGCACTCTCCCCAGGGGATGTAATGAGTCTAATGAGACGAAGAAGTGAACACTCAAACTGAAACTCGTCGCAGTTTTCTGCTTCTCCTCTGTGTGTAGAGGCGAGAGGTTGGAGGGGATGGGAGAGAGAGCGGGGGAGTGTGTTCGGTGGGCAGCCATTCATCCTGAGCTGAGGGAAGGTTTCCAAATCTCCCCCCTGACATTCTTCTGGGCTCAAAGAAGCCCCGGGACAGAAGTGGCCCAAAACTGGCACAGACCGCCTTGATGTTGCCAGGGACAGCCACTCTGTCGAGGCGTTGCTGGGGCCCAACGCTGTTTTGTGTTCCGTTCTCACCTCACTTCCTGGTTTGGAAAAGGAGGCTTGAGGATCATTAACCACCAGAAGGACCCCATACTACACTGTACGTCCACATGTAACCAGACTTCAGGACAGGCTTACACATCTTCCTTCAGTTAGTTATTTCTGCCTCCACTCACAGGTGTTCTTTTTCCCCTCTAAAGAAAACATCCATCCAGGGTTGTCTTCAGGTAGACTTTATAATGAAAGTTATTCATATCTGAAGTAGTTACACAGATCTTTGGCCAAATGAGTCTGCTTACATTGTTCCATGTCCTGTCTCTACAGCTTAATGTGTAACTTTCATTTTATTTTCTCACTTATAATAAATGTATGTCAACCTTTCAAGTACCAGTTTGTATTTTTACACACTTAGTGTCATCTAGTGATGCAGTCATTGCAGATCATTGCAACTCCCTCGCCTCCACCTCTCCTTCCAGTGACTAAAAAACACGAAAGGTCTAAAGAACCAGTGTTTAGTTTGTCTGTTCTGAGCCATGGAAGATGATCCACAGTGTATGTAGATATAAAAGGTTCATTCTAAGGTAACAAAAAACACAATGATTCTTATTTTCAGGTGATTATACACTAATGAAACCATAGTTATGCATATTATATTTCAATTTTGCCATACTGCGTTCATGGTGACCCTTAAATCTGACATACTGGATCACAATAGACAGAGTACTTTACAATTTTGTCTTGGATGGACTTAAGTGCCCAAAGACACTTTGACACACGGAAAGGACGAGCTGGAGTTTGAACCACCAGCCCAGAGATTGGTGTTCGATGCAGCTTCTCCTTTAGCATTTCCACAGAAAGGAAGTGCTTCAACCTTGTTTTTTTCTTCTAACTTCCTGCCCACGCTGGAAGTACGGAAGTGTCGTGTTGTGTAGGTCGACATCTGCTGCTTGTGATCAGCTTGAGTCTATATTTGATCAAATATCTGAGCAGTTTTATAATCACAGTGTGAAAGACTGACAGAGCTGAAATAAAAAACAAATTAGTCTTTTTTTTGTGATAATTAGATCAGCTCTGCTGCACAATGCTGGTATCATGTTATAGTCATGGTGACTGGTCAGAATGTGTTGGTATTTGTGTTATTATGTGTTTGTGACAGTATGATATCATAGCAACAGTGCGGCCATTCAAAACATGCTGAACAATATCTCTTTAGCCAAGTGCCATTAGTTACACTACACACAGTTCAGTCTTCTATATGTGCTTATTACTGTGTAACAAACCGATTAATTCAAATCATATTCTTAATAAAAATATATTACAAAGTTGGGTGAAAAGTTTTTTTTTTTTTTTCATGTCGATGAATCAGATTCCAGGGTTCTAGTCTTCTTTAATAATGATGTGGTGTTGTCAGGTCATATAAGCTCCCAACTTTAAGAAATATATAGCAGGCTGTGTGGACTGTGACTAGCAACTAGTAGTTAAGAGACACAACCAGAAACAGAAACAAACAAACAAAAAAGGTTATTAAGTGTTGATGGGACCTTTTCAGTAAATCTTTAAAACTAATTACAATTTCATAATAGCGCCATTTTTTAATCTAAATTCAGACTGAACACCATTAATTATAACTGATAGATTACATCATGTGTTCTTTTGCATCCTTTCAGGCTCTTTGAGTTTGCTCAGGTTTGTAGCCAGTTGCCTGAGCCGTGTCCCGGGAAATCTCCGAAAAACATTAAACTGCCCAGTTTTCATGCTTTGAACTGGAAATGAGCATTGTCCAAGGATTCTTTAGTGGTTTTGGAAACTGTTTAACTTCTATTTACAAAGCCAGATCCACAACAAACCGTGCAAGGCATGAATCCATGTGCACACGCACAAGCACAGGAATAGTATCTGAGACTGAGACTGAAAACTCTTATTATTTTTGTAGTGAAATACATTTTAGGACACATCTTTTCCATCCGCCAGGATCCAGGCTTACTTAGTTTGTACAGACACAAAGAATACCTTCTTAGAAAGACACACATAGACATCTTATTTATTAAATAGTGTATCATGTGTGCTGATTCTCAGAATGAATCCTCTTAGCTCCTGAATCCTCTTAAGGATGACCCGTGGGTTTACACTCTCCTTGCCTGCATTCCTGCAGGACCGCAGTTACTGTGAGGCACCAAGCCACTGTAGCACATCTACAGAGGAGGTCACATACAAAGACGAAGCATCAACTCCACAAGGATCGTCAAAGTCATTAAAGTATCCATTTCAGTTTATTAAAGAAAGCTCTGGAAAATGTCAAAGGTCCACTTAGTAAGGTAGCATGGTTTGAATCTTAAATAATAAAATGAATGAAAAATTCGAGTAGCTAAATTCCATTTAGCTGCTTCAGGTTCAGGGTCCCGGTATTGTGTATGCTGGTTCACAATCATGCTTATTTATATACACCAATATCACAATTTTCTGTTCCCCAACAACACCCTTTGTCCTCAGATCTTTGACACAGGTATGGAAAAACCCTTTTAACATAGAAAAAATGAAAAGAAAACAAAAAACAGCTGAAACAGCTGAGCCATCATTTTCCCAGGACGGACAGATATGCAATAGATGTGGTGTGTACAGAGAATGCAAAATCACATTTTATTGCAATTTGGATTATAAAATTTCTGATACATTTATTATAAAATGTATGTGAAGAATGTGGACGACATGGTGCTGCTCTGCTTTAGAAAATAATGCTCATCTTTCCTCCTTACACACTGAGCGGCCAACGGGCAACATCAGCATTTATTAGAAGTTGTGTATTTTGTCACATGATGAGTGTTAACTGACACTGTAGCTGCTAAATGCTCCACTATGTTCACCAGCTAGTTTGAGCTAGACAAAGATAAAAAGTTTGAGAGGAAGTAACAGTTAGACTTTGAAACACTGACAGTGAACGTACGTTTTTGGTTAAGTAATACATTTTAGCTGATATGCTGCCAAAACCATATCCTGTCCAATCAATGAGTGACAGAGTTCAGAGCTCAGATGTGTCCGTGACTTTTCATTCATATTTGTTCAATGATTGTGTGTGTGCGTCTGTGAGTGTTTGTGTGTGTGTGTGTGTGAGAGAGAGAGAGAAAGAGAGAGAGAGAGACATTGTCTGATGGATCAAATATTACAGGGTAGGGTCACACTTGAATTTCCCTCTGGATCAATAAAGTATCTATCTATATATAAGGCCATCCTGAGTCAAACCTAACGTTCTGCAGAATGTACAGATTTTTGTTTGTGTGACTTACAGGAGAGCAGCATCATATCGTGTCTCAATTCTGTGTTGTTCTCTTGTGTTGTGCAGGAAAAAGTGACAAATGTAACAATTTTGACCATTCATGAAAACACTTTTTAAAAGTCACTAAATTGTCCTTTAAGATGTCATTAATGTGCTTCATATGGCATATAACAATATAGTAGCTACAGTTTCATCCTGTTGCACTGTATAAACAGAGATCTGTTCCAGGAAGACGTTACTCAGAAATCTTTGAAAACCAGAAGAAGCCACTTAAATCTAGAGATCAAATGTAAAAAGTTCTGTTCCAGTTGATCATCAGAGTTCATCAAATAACTGAGTAAACCTACTTCTTTGCTGCTGCATGTAGACATATTTTAGAGAAGATAAGGAAATCGGAACAACAGTAAATATTTACTCATGTAAACAGGCGGGGCATAAAAAAAATAAATGAATAACAAGCTTCAGTTCAGCTACGTGTCTATTAAGTTTGATCATTTATCACAGGGCACAGTATTACACGCATTTCATGTTTTTATCCAAAATTTGTGTTCAGCAGTGGGATTGGATGAAACTACAACTCGCAGCTGGTTATCTTATCTTAGCTTAGCTTAGCATAAAAACTGGAGACAGCTAGCCTGGCTCTGTCCAAATTTGATAAAATCCACCTACCCGCACCTCCTAGCGCTAAGCTCAGTTAGCTGTCTGCTGGTAGTAAGTTCATATTTATTGAAAAGAGAGAATGGTATTGATTTCTACATCTAACTCATGTAAGTGTATTCCCCAAAATGTCAAAGAATTTTTTTATATTTAATTGTAAATAAATCATTTGATTCTTTGTTAGTCACTGACAATAAAACACCATCATTGCCTGCATTAGCCACAGGAAGCATCCATCAGAACTTAAAGTCCCTGCACTCCAACCTGCTCCACCAACACATCCTCTTCCAGACCTTTTACTCTCACTCCTCTGGTGCAGTGCATATATATATATATATATATATATATATATATATATATATATATATATATATATATATATATATATATATATATATATATATATATATATATATATATATTTGAATCAGAGGTCCATAGTGTGCCGCGGTGTAACTGACTCTCACTCCCTTGTCATTACTGGATGTTTACACTGTGTGCAAACTGCCCCAGCTCACCACTTTGCCAGCACGGGTGGGGGGGGTGGGGGGATTGTAGCCTGTGCTCTATGTGCGATGCTGGGGCTGCTGATGCTGAGCCGAGCCGAGCGGCTGTATAGCAACAGGCGAAAAGCACAACAAAGCTGCAGGTTCTCTGGGGACGTTGTTAGTGCTGCTGCTCTCCTAGGAACAGCATTAGGAGACTGAGGCAGCATACAATTTATCTGTCAGATAACACACAAAACACACACACACAGACACACACAGACACACACACACAGCTAATCAAACACTACAACATTATAGAAATGATTTTAGGTCAGGTTGGGAAGACAAATATTTTTGTGCTGTGACACAAATAAAGATGTAAGTGTGCGGTGAAAATAATAAGAGCTTAAAGCTGCTACTGTTAATATTCCAATATTTAGATCAATGACTGAATGTAATGTAATTTGTAACAAACCTACAGAGAATTTATCACCCAACTCTACAACTCAATGGAACATTTTAGCATCTTTCAGCTCAGTGTTTTGGTTTTTAAGCCGTACATTTCACTGTTTTGGTTCAGCATTGCTGCTCTTTCAGGATAGAGGGTGTTATATGCCGTACAGATTGTGAACTCCTTAAGGCAAATAAGTGATTTGTGATATTTGGCTATATCAATAAAATTTGACTTGACATGACTCTCATCAACCAGTTTCCAATAGCAGTTGTCAGCTGTTTTTGGAAAAACGGTACACCTACAACCCACCACCAAAAAACACCAACACAGACGGATTTAGCGATTAGCTGGAGAACAGTGTGGAGCATTTAGCTACAGAGTGGTTTTCTCAGGAAACCAAGGTATAACCATAAAAACTTTAAGAACGTTGTGTTTACAGATTGTTCTGCTGCCCCATTTGGCAAAAAGTATACAGGTTTGTTGAAAATAATGCAGAGAAAGAGAGAAAGAGAAAGAGTTGGACTAATTTGTACCAAAGATTCCATCCGTTTTTAGATGAAGAGAGTTAAGGCATCTGTACTTGTGGAGAGACTATACTTGCCTGGTAACAAAGCTTAAATATGATTTTCTTTTGTTTGTTTGTTTTATGTAATTGTAACTTATTGAAGCATGACAATGTTAAATGAAAGAGGCCCAAGAATGGAGCCTTGGGGAATCCCAGAGCTGTCTAGAAACCCACTTTAATCACAAAGAAAAAACAATGAGTCTATTTATTGCATATTCAGACAGGATCAGGGAAACCAGCAATCGGTGGTGGGGGAGTGGTAGTGGGGGGGTGAGGGGAGCTGAGGTGTGTTGCTGTGTGTCTATACCTGTTGAATGTAACCACTGTGAGACAATCAGGAAATAACTTTACTTCTCTGATTAACAGCTTTATCGAGGCCAGCGCTGGCCTTCTGTTATTGTTACTCTGTCTCTCGGCCAAAGCGCTCTCTCTCCCTCTCTCTCTCTCTCAAACCATCGGACACAAATCAAATTAAACTTCTTCGTGTCATTATTTTGCGGCGTAAACTGCGAGCCAGACTCAGATTTAGAAGCTGGTACATGAAATAAATAACACACACACACACACACACACACACAGGTAGATTATCAGAGTTTAGTCCGTGAATCCACCTGGATAGTCTCTGCTTCAGAGACATTTCAGGCTGTCTGTGGAGGTTTGACCGATGTGAGTGTCTGACCCGGGGCTCCATTTTCCCCAAAAGTTGAGGGCGCGTTCAGACAGGAACAACAGAAACAGGAACACAAACCGGACGCCGGCGACGTTTTTCGATTCATTTCACTGGAGGTAGTGCGTTTCCGCGCCGGCAGCCCGCAACGCATGGGTTGCCGCAAAAAACGTCGCCGGCATCTGGGAAAAGAAGTTGAGTCAGATTCAAAAGATGAATGATAAATCAACTTATTAAGTTGAATCTGACTCAACTTCTTTTGAATCTGACCAAGATGCAGGAATGAACAGATCAAGAAAATAACAGGTCACTCTGGCTCTCTTGGATAAACTCACTGCTGGATAAAGAGAGACAGCACAGGTTTTGAAAGAAATAGTAAAATAATATTCAAATTATTCCATTCAAATTGCCTGTGAGTATTAAGTCATTTTAAAAACATTCTATTCAAATTCTCTTTTTCCCACTCTTGTGTGTGTGTGTTCAGGTCAGGTCAGTATAATTTCACAGCTTTTACTTATGTAACATTCATTTTTTGTCCGTGTTGGTGGATCAGTGACTAAAATCCAAGCCAGCTCAGTTAGACTGTACTGATATGCGTGTGTACCCATTCATTCAGGAATCTAGGCCTATTGTTAAATTAAAACTTTCTATCTCAGCCCCCTGGTAGTAAATTAGTAGGCTTGTGGAGGAGACTGGCACCGCACGGGCACAACTTTCCACACACATGGGGGGCAGAGGGAGGGGACGTGCTTGTGCTCACTGGACGGGAGGGAGGGCCGTGGGTTGGAGGGGGGGGGGGGTGTATCGTTAGCTGAGAGTGTGGAGGGAGGGCCCGCCTTGTGGCTTCCTGGCCCCCTGCACCGGACGGGTGTATTATAGATGCGCATCCAAGCAGCCGGGCTGGCGGGGGCCACTGGACGGGTGTAATGTGACGGGTTTCGGGAGAGACTGGGACACAGCCTTAACCGCGCAGGGAGGGAGGGTTTAACCATTAACCACCATTAACCATTAAGGCATCTGTGAGGAGCCGGTACCGTACATAAGGCGTGCGCACCGGCGTCCACGCCTCAGCCTGAGCGCGTTTCCAAGACGTGGAGGATACATTCAGCCAGCCAGCCAGCCAGCCACACCGATCATCACTCCAGTTTGTCCGCTTCTCCTCGCCGGACCTGCTGACTGAAAAGGTAAAAACACCTCCGAGGAGCTTTTTATGTGAATACCTGCTGGACGTTTTAGTCGTTATTTCATAGAAGAGAATGAGCGACAGTCACGTTAGATAATGCCGTTATCTAACGGAATGTGTCACTTGGCGGCTCAAAAGTGCCAAACCCGAGCTTCTCCTCTAGGTGTGTGTGTATGTGTGTGATGATAAAGAAAGAAAAATGTGCGGTGCCTTTGCATTCATGTTCATGAGTTTAATACTCGTGGTGATAGTGGCAGTGACATGGGCTCCAGCCCGGTGTTGGAACAGAAAGCCCTCTGCCCCTGTTTAAATGAGCAGTAGAATAGAAAAGGAGGGCTAGTCTATTCAGTCCTGACCAGGGGAGCACTAATTTACGCCTTTGCCATGTTGGGTTCGGGTGGTATTGGTCCTGACTACTAAACAGAGGATTGTTTCAGCGGGGAAAGCCAAAGTCTGTGTGCGGATGTCGCAACATGCAGGCGGAGGAAAGCTGCGTCAAGCTGGCGGCAATGAGATGGGAAGCGGGTAGAGTGGCCTTCAAAATAAAAGTGTTCATTTAGTTAATTGTGTAACATTTTGGAAGAAAAGTGTGCTCGTGTGTGTGTACTGTCAGGTATGATGCAAACAGGCTAAAGTGAGTTTAAATGATCGTCAAAGGTCCAGATCGTTGATCTTGTAGCAATACAGACCAGAGATCACCCTGACTTGAATTATACAATTACATATTTTGTACATTTTTTAAGTTTGAATCACGAAACTGTTTCAAGAAGGCAAGATTTTATGTTTTGTGGTCATTTTTTCTATAGCCAATAAGATTATATTTCCCCACATCTGTTTCCATGACGAGGTGAAACATGTTCCTGCTGTTAAACTCCAATTTCAGTTCAAAATGGTCTCTCAAATGTAGTGAACATTTTATCTTTAATGTTGTTCGCTTGAATCTGAGACTAATTTTTTGCTCTGACAGATTTCACACAGTGTATATGTCGTGCTCGTGTTAGGGCGGTGGTTTTTACTTTGAAAGGCTTGACAGGAAGCGTTGTTTTCGCCTTGGGGCTGTATAGACGGTGGTCTGACACTCGGTTTTCCAGAGGATGTACGCAGCACCTCTGTTAATGGTAGAATATTTTTAGCCGCCGGGAGGAAATTTGGCGCTGGATGAAACTGTTTTTAAACTCACTGTTCGTCTCTGCTCCGCTGTCATAATGTCAGTGCACTGTGTTTCTTTTGTCGGCCTCAAATAGAAGGCTATAACAGTCTTTTATAAGGGAGAGCTTCAGTCTGCTGCTCAGACTGAAGTTATGATGCTGAAGGAGTTTTTATCATCCACTGACTGTTTGTTTGCAAGATTCTAGCTGTTTTGTATATTATTGTGGCGCTTGTGTGGTGAGTTAATATCAGTTTTCTTCTTAGTATTTTACATTTATAGAACATTCCTGTAACATTCAAATTTGTTTGCTGTAAATTGTTTGTCTATAGGATAGTCGTTTGTGATAAAGGAAATGATAATGGATCATATTTGCATCATGTTATGAGGAAAAATCTGTTATTTTTCCAAAGATGGATGCTTGAACTCCACCGTGCTTTTAAATGTTGCTGTCTTTTAGGCAATTAGAGCTGAATTCATTCAGTTCTCTTCTTACATGTTCCTATTTTTTTATGTATGGATAATATAATTTGAATGACATAGTCAGGAAACAGCCTTGGTCTACTAGCTATTCATATTTGTTAATATACAGAGCAGTACAGGACAATGTTTACATTTAAAAGTGAATAATCAATTAAATGATTTCTTTTCCCAGGTGACCGTCTACTCTGGTTGGAGGTACTTTTCGGCAGCTGGTAATTCAATCCTCATACTGCAGACCTTTAAATATCTCCCCTGAAAACCTGCCAGCAGCCACGTGGTGTAAGGTGAGACATTTCAACCCCGGTACACCAACCAGTCTTACATGAACAGTGGGCTGAGAGCATGACCAGTCTGTACTGCATCTGGCCACTTCAGACCTCTGATTTTGTTCTTCCTTTAGCTTATAGTGAACTTTAAAGGACTGTTTACAAGTGACCGCGGGGGATTTCTGTGGTGAGTCCCCAAGCCTCTTGTTTTCTTTTCTCCTCTGTTTTGAACCAGTATGCTTTCTTCTTTTTTTTGCCGGCCTACCCTGAGCACCTTGCAGTGAATGGAGAACATACTGGTTCTGCTCCCGAAGCACCGACAGGAACACGGGCTCTGCAGACGCACGGCTGCATGTGCCTTGCTACAGGTTTTTTCCTACAGAGCAGTTTTCTCCTGGTCTTTAATACCGACCCCCACTCCCTGTAAGCCTCTTTAATGGGATAAATCAATTGGACTGATCAGGTTCAAAACCAGATCAGGTGGCCAGTTCCATTCTGACTTCCCCAAAACTGTTAGGCCAAGGCAACCTGACCTTTTCTTGTCAAGCCCACTGTCTTCCAAAGGCTTCCGCATGGTACTTTGGTCGAAAGAACAAGACAAACTCCCCGACATCGACATGTCCTCCGGGGCCATTGAGATGAAGAAGGAGGGAGGCCCCCTGACGCCGGCCTTCCTCAACTCCAACTGCACCGTTCACCCGGTGATCCTCACCCAGGGCCCTGAGGAGGCTAACCCCGGGACCGGGGGAACTGAGTTAGAGCTCACAGAGGTCACAACATTCACAGAGAGGGCCAATGAGACCGGGGAGGATGAGGAGAGGTCAGAGATTGTGGTGGCGATGGACTGCCGGGCTAATGCCAAAGGTCAGCGGGAGGAGGACGCTCTCCTGGAGAACGCAAGCCAGAGCAACGAGAGCGACGACACCAGCACCGACCAGAGCCCAGAACCACCGGCGCCTCTCAAGGAGACCTCCTTCTCCATTGGCCTGCAGGTGGTCTTCCCCTTCCTGCTGGCCGGGTTCGGGACAGTGGCAGCGGGAATGGTGCTAGACATTGTCCAGGTGAGTGATCCCGACATGTTCTTTACTGTATGTATACACACAACATGTATTGTGAAAAATGTGCTTGGTTCTGCAAAGTTTGAATTAGAAAACGGTTCTCTGGTTAAATATCTTTTATGAAATGAGGTTCCACTTGTATGAAAACACTTTGGAAGGTGGCAAGGGAAACAAAACAAATTTTGACCAACACGCTTTCATCTTTATTTCAAAACAGTATCACGAAACGCATTCAGACTCAATCTAATTACCAGATTACCTGCAAAACAGCAGCTCCATCTTATTTAAACACCCAGTGAAGTTAACAGTTTCTGTTCCTGAGCAGAGCCTGTGCTCCAGGCAGACCACGTGTACTGTGTCACACTGTGGGATGGGCTTGCCCCCTGGAGCATTTAAATGAACTGGTCTAGCGAGCCCGGTTCGCCTTGGCATGTGTCTGTCATTATGCCGCCTGCCTATCTGATGGCATGTCTTTGAGGATGGGCCGTCGGGACAGTTGTGTTACTCCACACATATTTACATAACCTTTCACTCCTGCCTGTCCCCAGGGCTGGCACATACTGGAAAACTCTGTGTCTTCTAATGACCTGTCACACACCCTTCTATTTGAAATCTGGCCCACAATGGAGACCAGAATAGAAGGTGACTATTATAATACAGCGTGTAGTCAGAGAGCTGCTGGATCAACTCTGCTTTCATGAAAAAATATAACTCAATTTATAATTACTCTCCTTCCGTCTTATCCTGTTGACTCACTCTGGTTGCTATCTCTCTCTGAGTGTATCTAATGTGCATGTGCAGTGTAGAGATGCAGGCCAGAGTCATGCTGACAGGTCATATATTTCTTTAAAGTCAGCTTGTGATGCACATAAAGCTGGAGGTGTCAGGCTGCAAGGAGACCAGTCTGGGCACATTGTGTACACGCATACTGATGCCAACATGGCAGACCCCAGGAACTCAGGCACAGAGAGGAGGGGAAGAGGCAAGCGAATAAGTGTACTTTCTTGGAGCACCTGAAATGGCAGCGCACTTCAGTCGGGTTAGAGTCGGAGTGAAAACAAAATAACAATGCGGTGTCAAAGCCTCTATTACCGTGTGGTTAGGTATCCTCACTAAAACCAGGAATGCAGAAGTTTGAGGTCAAAAAGTTTTCATGCTGCCTCAACTTAGGCACCATGCTGCTGCGGTTTCTCCAGTTTCCAAAACACTCAGCGCACCATTCCTTCGGAGGTGAGGCTGGGAAAGAGGAGACATATAAGGTACATGGCCTTATCTGTCCCTTCTTGTCTCCCGTACTAGCTTGTGCTTGCGAGCAAACCTTGGAGAAGTGCTTGCAGTGAAATGCAACGTGAGGCTTGACGGTCAGTCTTAAATGGCTGTTCTGTTGAGTTGGCCTGAGCACCTAGCAGGTTGTCCCGCTGCCTAATTCCTCCGTCCATGACACCGTGAAATGCTAACTCAGCTAATCCCTCCTGTCCTTGCAGGAAGGTAATTGTCTAACTCTCTCTCAGTCTCTCTCTCTCTCTCTCTCTCTCTCTCTCTCTCTCTCTCTCTCTCTCTCGCTCTCTCTCTCTTTGCTTTGGTCAGACTGCAAGATTTAAGCATGAAAAGAAGCTGCGGTTTGACATGGTTTTTTGCGTCACACTCTCTTATGCTTAGGCTTCTTTGAAATGTGACCTCTTGCTTACTTTGACTATGTACAGCATTCATGCACACACACAGAGCTTATGGCCTCATTCCCATTCAAGGCTGGCCCAGAAAGGACTGTCCAGGCTGGTATAGAGGAGTGAGACGTCTGCATAGTTTTGCTTAGTGACTTGGCAGCAGAATGACCTAAAACCGTCAGTCTCTCACAGCCAGGGCCAGAAACAGGACTCTGAGGTTGACAAGCTCACTTGGACTAAAGGTTACGAACAGTTTTTAAAGGTCATGTAGTGGTAGTTTTCCCGTGAATGCCAGCGTCAGAGCCCAAACAGGTGATTTGCTATCGGTCACAAGACAGTTTCATATTCTAAAAGCTACGGTTCTGTCCACTGTGCAGTCAAACTGCAAACCAAGAATGCGAATAAAACCCTAAAACAACTTGTTACTACAGTAAATTGCCATTATCATCTGTGTGTATGTCTGCCTCAGTGTCTAGCCGTCCGTCCTGCGCCGTGTTGTCCGTAGACTTATACACCAAAATATAGTAAAGAGGTGGGTCACAGCTTCAGCCTCAAAAACAAACAGTCTAAAAATACAGGCACTAGTAAACAGGAAATCATAGTCAACACAATGGTTTAACACCAGCCAAGCACTCTCTGCCCACCAGACACCATTTCGGTTCAACCACATCCACTTGCCTGGTTTTCACACAGGAGCCACTGTAAAACCAGAGCGTGGGCTTATTCCCTCAAACTGAATCATCGTTCCAACTGCTGAACTCAAACGCCGGCTCCATTCATTCCAGGATTTTCCTAAATAATGCCACTAAAAATAAAATATGTGATGTAACAGCCAAAACCAAGTGTGTTTATGTAAACTTTGAACAAAGTATTTGCACTGATTGACAGCCTAGACCTTCTATTGGTTGTTTCCGTCAGCCAAAGATGTTTTACCCTGAGAATCATTATCAGCTCACAGCTATTAACACCTGACAACATCCCAGACGTTTATGTGGTCAGGACCTGAGTGATAGAGAATGAAAGGATTAGTAGGTTAGAATGCTTTTGTGTTACCCTGGCTAATCTTTCACTCTGTCCAGGAGGAATCCTAGTCCCAGGTTTCTTATTTGCATTCCCTCTGGCTTTTTCCACCTTCATCTGGACAACAGTCCAAATCTCTGGCTTCTTTAGGGCTTAATTTAAAGCCTGATCATTGCTAATGTGTGTGGATGCTTCAGTGCTTCTTATGACAACTTTGTGTCTGGAAACTCTTGAGCAATTATGGTACTTCCTCCCACACAAAAAAAAACCCAACTGAAATTCAGTTCTAGTTGCATAGCTGAGATTCATCTTTCAGGTTGAACTCCAATATGTCCAATAATTTGGCCCCCAGCCATGTTAGCCAGGACCTAATCCCTATCATCCACGCTGCAGCGCCAGAAAAATGAAACAGACACAACTTGTGACGCTGCAAGTTGCGTTGACATTGCATGCCATCAGGTTCAGCTTCCCGCTAAGGACAGCAAGTACAGTGATCACAAATAAAATGGGGCCATGTTACTCAACTGGGCAACTCGACCCTTGTGGGCCTTGCATACCAGAGCTCCTATAGGTCTGTACACAGTGGTACTGGGGTTGTCCAGTAGAGTTCCTAGAACCGAGGAGGTGGCCATGAGGAGGGAGGGCTTGTTTGGCTCAGAGCCAGTGTTCCATGGAGACAACAACATATATCACCACAGGGGAGGCAAAGAGGGAGATAGGGGAGTGAGACAGAAGTAGAGAGGGAGAAGGAGAAAGCTTGAAAACATGCGGCTGTGAAAGAAGAGAGGAGTGCTCACAGAGGTGCTCACAAGGCTGCTGGGTTGGCAGAAGGCAATGAGCCAAGCTAAGGGGCTGGCTGTTGGAAAGGAGCTCTGCTTGGCTTGACGACAGCAAGTGGATAGACAGAAGGAGTTTAACCCACACTGGAGTTTTGATGCCACACCTACTGATACAACACAAACTGAAATGTAGACGGCAACCCTAATCAGCTCTGTACATCTGGATGCACAGCGGGAGCAACACATTGAAACGGAGATGCAAGCTTGTTAGTGTGAGAAATGTGGGCCAAACAGTGTTTGTACATAGCTCCAACGTCAGCTACTCCTCTATTTTTCCTCCCCTTGTCTATTTTCTCCTCTCCTCCTTTCTTTTCTGTGTCAGCCTCGGTGAATATTGATTCAGCTCTGGGCAGACTGGACTGTAAGTGCTTGGAAGGGGTGGGGGGGTGGGGGGGTGCCTTATGGGCCGGCTCCAAAGATAAGCACTTTTACTGGAGATAGATCGATGGCCTCAGCCTTAGCAATAGCTTTGTTTCTGGCCACAGTAAACCACAAACTTGCTATCACTGCATGAACTCTAATGGAGGCACTGCCGAGAGAGGCACTTCACCACAGTGACAATCCCAGGGACCCCACGGGGGAACCCACCTCTCAAGGGCTGGCCAGCAGCCACGTAGGAGGTTATTGAGGGTCAGGTCGTGTAACACCACCAGCTATAAATTTCATTACAAGCCATATACTCAGATCTGGACAGCTGAGCAGACATTTTCACTTGCACGTGCTTAACATTACTTGTGATTCTTTCAAGCATGCCCACCACCTGCCCAAGATGTCCTTTAGATTTAGCTGGCCTAGCTCCTGGCTGACTTTGCCTTTGGTTCTGGGCTAATGCTTACAGCAAAATTGAGCTTTTTTATGCTAAGGAAGAGGCTGAGCAGCAAGGCCATGCAGGTTGATGATTGTCACTGAAGCACTCTGAGACTTTGGAGACTCACCAATAAAGTATTTCCATGATACATGCTATGAAACTGGACTCTCTGCCATCTGCCTTCATTCATTCAGCCTGACATTGTATTCATGTTAGCCAGTTTCAGTTTTGGAGAGGTGGTTGATAGTAGTTGCTAGGAGCAGTTTCTAGCTAATTAGGAAGATGATGTTGCCTTGTTTAGACGTGTTTAGTCATCTTTGATTTGGCTGGGGAGTCATAAAATGTCTTGGCACAGTGTTGGTACACCAGACCTTTGAATCACTGAACTAATCAAATGCTTGGGCAGAAATTCAGAGGTCTGGAACCAGGCTGAAAACTCTACACAACTCAAAGTAATACATGAAATTAACGTATATGTTATATTATTAACTTATATATTTACATGAAAGACAGTTTGATTTCAGAAAACCATGCTGTATAAATTTTAGTTGTCATTGTGAAGACTTTTCTCGTAAGTTTCTCGTTTCTCGTAAGTGCCGTCCACGTGTACTGACAGAAATATTAGTATTTCTTAAGTAATAACATTATTATCATTTGCTGCCCCAATGTACCATGTACCATTGTTCCACTGTACCATTTGTTGAAAGTGACATATGAGGCGCCTTGGCCTTGTTGTGTTTAAGACGCAGTAGATGAATCTTGGTGAGTAAAGGTGAGGGAGGGGGATCACGAGGGAAAAGGGAAGAATGGAAGCCAAAAGAGGAGGATGATAAATCATTTCACGAAATCCCAGTGACCTTGTTCTTGTAAAGGAAAGCAGAGAGCTGATATGACACAGAGTGTTAAGGGTCTGTACTGACAGACTATCTGGTCCATCATATGGGTCTGGTTTCACCACTGAATCAATATTAAAGAACAAGGTCACAGAGACATTGTGCTCCCAACTGAGGATAAATTCTATGTAGGTGACATTGTACAATTGACATTGTACAATGTACAGCAGTGTGTTCATTATGTTGATGTTGTGTTATTGATATTACATGGTGGTTGTTGCAGCACTGGACGGTTTTTACGGAGGTGTCGGAGGTGTTCATCCTGGTTCCAGCGCTGCTGGGGCTCAAAGGCAACCTGGAGATGACGCTGGCCTCTAGACTTTCCACAGCGGTAAGTGATTTGTGTGTTTGTGTGAGTGTCTCTCTGTGTGTTGGTGTGGTACTACCTTTATCACCAACACTTTTTATTAACTTTCTGTTATTATGAAAATGTATTTTATCTATAAAGTAGCCATGTCTAGGGATTTCTTAGGTTATTTGTCTTTGCATAACACTGTAAAATCATCTTTATGTTAGCCTGGAGAATAGTTGCACTTATGTTTGTGCAAAGTGTTTCCCCCTCAAAACTTACCCAATCTATCTCATTGCCTGGCAACCCCTGTCACACCCATTAAAGCTAATTGTTCTTGGAGTCAGAGGTCATATTGCCAAACGTGACCTGGGTTACGGACAAACTGATAGCAACATTCCTGTCCCATTCTTTGTTTTTGAACATTTTCACTGACCCTGCCCAGCCGGTTCACCTGAACACGCAGGTTCTCTTGCTGTTTATAGCTCAACTAAAAAGCACGTCCAAAATCTCAACGTCCACTGAGTAGCACGAAATAATTTTAATGTCTGTTGCATGTATTAATCTGAACTTACTTTGCTGGTTTAGTCAGACCAAAGGCCGGGGTGTTGTAACTGACGTGACAGTATATGAAAAAGAAAATTTTGGAAAATTAAATGCTGTTTTGGCAGCTGATTTTCCACAAACATTTAATGCTAAAGGTACATCTATTATCTGAGGCTTATAGCTCCACTGATCTCTTGGCTATAATGCTGTTCTCTGAGCTAACATTGTCCATTGTATAGTCTGAGAGGTCAATGACCCAGAGGTTAGGAGCACAACCTACAGTTATAAAGGCATCGAGAATTAGCCCAGTATTGCTCTTAAGCGCACCAATCCTCACATTCTTTCCACTAGAATGTGGGAAACGTGATGAAGCTGATTAGCATAGCTAGCAGCGGCCCACCCAGCGTGTGAACTCAACCCAGTCACACTAGAAAATAATCTATTCTATCAATACATTTAGATTTGATTTGAAAGTTATAAGTGTTG
This sequence comes from Sciaenops ocellatus, assembly GCA_033000465.1. NCBI lineage: Eukaryota > Metazoa > Chordata > Actinopteri > Sciaenidae > Sciaenops > Sciaenops ocellatus. The sequence continues at coordinate 7,205,000 of CP136884.1, read as the reverse complement.
AAGCTAAGTTAACAAAGAGATCACATACCGTACATTCATCTTTTCCAAAAATCTGTCTTGTCGTATTTGTGTACGACAAATCCACTTTTGCCACCAAAACTCCAGATCTTTGTAAGTATCAACTGCATGAGGAGTAATACATTAGTTACAACAAACCATATTATTTGGTTATGGTGTGTAGTAGCTACAGAAAAAAAGTGCTCTTAATCGATTAGTTGTTTAGTTCATCAAATGTCAGAAAATGGTGGTCACTGTTTCCAAAACCCAAGGTGACATTCACAAATGTGTCGTTTTGATATGAAGTTTATCGTCATAAATTAAAGAAACCAGAAAATTTTTTATAAAAAATAAATATTCAAAACGATCGATCACTTGTCAGATTAGCTGGCTATTGATTTTATGGTTGACAACCAGTTAACTCATTAACTAATCATTGCACTCTACTTTAGGGACACACACAATAGGTAGCTCAAATGTATAATTTTCAGCTTGCTTTTCACAATAAACACTAAATGCTGGCTGTAGCTAGAGTAGAGCAGCTAGTGACAACATCTGAATATTTGATGAGACAACTTTTTTTTATTTTCTGGTCGGTGTTTTGTTTAACTTTCCATGTTGTTTCCACATTAAACAATGATGGTGAATGAGTTTCAGACTGGAAGGTTGATTCGACAATGTTTCGCCGTTGTTTCAACACTGATTTAACAAACAAAGTTCAATATGACAATATGTTGAAAGAAATCACTGCAGCAAACAGCAGACTTATAATATAAGCTCATTTTACAAGAGACCTTTTGACACAACTTGTGTTTGAAGGAAGTTAGATTTTAATTTAATATGATGTATTTTTCACATCAGTCCCACTTGTCAAGCTGCATAGTTTTCTGTTCAGCATGAAATCATTCATACATCCATCATCACAAAGTAGGCCAGAGTCTGGTGCTTGTCCTGAGACATTACTGTTAGCTCTCTGCTGGCTGGCCCCAGCGGGACCATGTTTCTTTCCACGCCGCCGCTAATTATGAGCAGATTAAGACCACTGTAAGTTTCCTAATGCGCTTATTACTGAAAAAAATAATGTAATCCCTCGTACTGGCTGGCTGAGGGACTTTTCAATTCACATGACCGTGTTTCCTTTTTCATTTTTTTTTCCTTTGGTCTTTTTAACCTTTTGTCTTTGAATATTTCACTGGAGCGAGGCTCAGCTTTCTACTTTCTCATCGTTGTTTATCTGACTAAGCAGATGTTGTGTCAGTTCTGTCTCATCCCTTTTCGTGTCATTGAGTCTAATTGATCGTACGTATTTGGATAAAGATATTTTGCGGATTACTGGAACTTGGCAGTGCCTGCATTGCAGCTGTTTCCAAGTTAAAAAATTACAACATTGACCACACTGTAATCAGAGATTACTGCCACTACAAAAGCCTTCTTTCTTTATCCTCATTTTATGTGTATTAGATGCTTCAACATGCACTCCAATCACGTATGTTCAGGTTCCAGCCTGGTAAACAACAGATTTTCTCCATACTTAACAAGCTGAAAATGAAAGGGTGTTATTATTCAACTGGAAAAAACGTAGTAGTTCTTTTGAAACTCAGCCTCTCTGGCACTTTATGTTAACCATGAATCACTTTGACAGCATTCATCGTGCTCCATCTCTGTGATCGAAACACCCATAATCCAGCCACCCACCCACACACACACACACACACACACACACACACATATACACTCACACTTACACAAACACAAAGCTGAAGACTCTGCATCGTCATCGCACATCATCACATAACACCAGGCAGTGTTTCTGTGAATTTGTGATCTTGAATCTGAATCGGTTTGCATATTGATCTTTGCAGAGTTTTGCAACTCATGCCAAAATGAGTTGCTCTCTTGTCTGAAATTAAAGACATGGGTCTCTTTGCATCATGAGTTCATCGTGAGTTCATGATGGCCCCAGTGCTCTGCACAGATGTTTAACTTTCACTTATCTTTCCACCTTTAACCTTCTTAGTAGTATTCGTGACGACGTTCAGGAGGTGTCCGTGCACAGGTTCACATGGCGCTGATGGACGAGGAGTATGGGTGCGTGGCTGTAATCAGACCGAAACACGAGTTGTAATGACGTCAAATCAGTCAGGCTTGTGAGTTGTTTCTGTCATGCTGCCAGTTATATTCTTACAAGCGGGGATGGTGTTAGATTGTGAGAAATTTGAGAGGGAGAGAAAAAAAACACACACACACTCAGAAAAAACTGATATGAACACCAAGTCATTGACACCATCTCACTATGACTCGTCATTATTAATCAGCTTTGTTTTTATACAGTTAAGTACTTTTAACATCGGATTATCTTTATAAAAAACAGTCATGGTGCAGATCATTTTCAGGCTGTTTCAGCATTTTAAAATATTTATTACACATTATAGTATCTCTAATCCTTTTAATGTTTTTCTATTATTTGCATATTATGCAGTTTTGGATAAATAAGTATTCAGATACTCAGAAAACATGAAAATACAAGTCAGCTAAGATGATTCACTCAAAGTTTCAGTGTATAAAAATCAACATTTTACTCTCTAAAGCAGCATTAAGCAGTACGAGCTAACAGATACACAGCCATAATGTGTTGCAGACACAGAGCAACATTTCTAGCTGCCTGGCCAATCTGAGTCCAAGAGTCACTCTTCACTATTCACTCCTTTCCTTTTTCGCTCTCTTTGGGTCTGTATCTGCTGGATGTTGGATTGCTGATGAATGTTTGTTTCTTTGCCAGCTAATTGCTAACTGTCTGTTTGTTGCTGCGAGGTGTAAAGCGGGTTCATCGGTGCTTTCTTGTGGCAAAACAGCACATAAGGGTTGTTGTAAATTTAAAGTTGTAAAAACAAAACAAGCTAAAAGAGGCTAAGACGCTGGTGAGTTGCAGTTATTTTGCCATCATCCCAAGTTTATATTGAAAGTATTGATTAAGGTTCCATATTATACACTTGTCTGATGTTTTATTTGATGTTTTAATATACATAAGAAGATGAATTTGTGGTTTTTAAGTACTAAAAACACTTACAATATAGATTTAGTTTCTCACACGTCTCTCTGGAGCTTTAGCAGGCAACAGCATTTTGGCTTATGTTTTGTTTCGTTATATTAATTAGCCTCTCTTCTGATTGGCTGACTGTTTTATGAGTGACGCATGGTCAGGCCAACCACAGGTAAAGGATTATAGCCTAGATGGTGCGTCCAGGTGGGCTCAGCTGAGCTGTGTGTATTTCTCTGTGAATTGTTTTGATACTTTCACAGTATTTATACGGCACCTTGACCTGCTTTATAATAAAAAATGGAAACTCACTCTCTACAGTGTGGGGCCCTTAATTTTTTTAAAAAGGGACCTTTTTTACTAAAATAAATTTTTTTAGCTCAGTACCAGGATCAATTGATTGAGACAAGCTTTTCAGATAGCCATTAGCAAATAGACTGTTAGGATAATTCCAGTTTATTATAATTCAGTCAATATTTGTAGTATAAGCTTGTAAAGATTGTACTCACCAAGTGTATTGCTGACATTTTGCATCACTAAAAAGAAGTCAGATAGACAAGAAACACGAGCAGTCAGACAGTCAGACAGGGTTTAAACAAACCCAGGTTAGCCAAACAAAGGTTTTGTGTCGTGTTTACAGAAGGACTTCCTCCAACTTTGACCGACTATACTCATCTAAATTATGGACACACAGTCTTACCTCCAAATAAAGTGCCTTAGATAATCTGGCTAAACGGTTGGATTGTTTACAACCTGTCTGACTGCTTTTGTCTCAACAGACTGCACTGTTGGTCACTGTTGTGTTGTTGCTGTGTTTCCAGGTCTTAAAAATTATTATAACTGATCAAATAAGACAAAGGTTTTAATAGTTAAACTCCATAAATTAAACTTTATATGTATTTATACGTATTTGTTCATATAAACTTATACACACCTCACCTCCACCTGTTTGTATCACTTCTTACACCACCTTATCAAAGCCGAACATGAAGCAGATACTCTGTCACGCAGACTTGTATGCGTTTGGATGTGTCCAGATGTTTCCCTTCCCTCTGCATATGTAAATGTTGAGAGAGAAGAAGGAAGAGGAGATCCTCTGTTTGTGTCCTCTCACTGTGGATGAGCATTAGGATCATTGCTCTGGGCACACAGTAGCCCACTGTAGCCACAGCCACTTGACACTTGAGACCATCAGTATGTGTGTGTATGTGTATTGTGTGTGTGCGTGTGTGTGTGTGTGTGTGAAAAAGAGGGGAGGATGAGATAAGTGGAGTCGGCCGCAGGGTGGGGGATCAGATCAGTGTGTCTTTGTCCAGAGAACTGACATCGGATTGTTCTGACGGGACAACAGCATGCACACTCTGTATACACACACACACACACATACACACAGATGATAATGTGTTGACCCTGTGTGCTCTTGTCTCCCTTTCAGGCTAATATTGGTCAGATGGACACAGCCAAGGACATGTGGAAGATGATCATGGGGAACTTGGCCCTCATCCAGGTAAATGAAGCACATCTGACGATGGCAATGAAGTGGACTCTGTCACGGAGCATCACCGAGCACGCTTACATCCACTTAACAAACCAGATTACATGGAGAAATCAGGTTAAGGCAAGAAATCAGATAATGTGTTTACGTGGCGCTCACTTCACCAATCAGATTTCACTAAAACTTGGTTTCCATGAAGTAAATCAGTAATCAGATTACTCCCATACAACCTTTTTTTGAATTTTGACTGACGCTGCAGAGAGAAGACCGACTTCTTTTGCTTTTAATTTTAAATTTAGAACTTTGCATTGTTTTATTTTGGAAGATACACAGCTACTAGTAACTAGTAACGTCAAAAAACCTGATTACAGTGTAACATGACCAAAGAATCAGGTTTCTTCAACAGAAATCTCTCTTAATCCCTTAATCTGATAAAATAAATCCACTTTCTGATTTACATGATATTCAAGGACTCAAATTACTGTCAAACCTAGGAACAATCTGGGTTCATAAGTGTATTATGTGTACAGTACACACCGCGACGGATCGTTACAGGTCACACTAATGACACACAGTGACACACAATTTGAACTAAAGTCCCTACACACCAATTAAACCTGCTTATTGTGTTTCCACCTGTTGTCTGATCTGTCTGCACATTCACAGTGATAAAGGTGAAACTAGTCTCACTTCAACAGGTGTAAAAACACAGAGTCATGGAGATGTCAGAGTAGAGTCTGAAAATAACTTGTGTCCTGAGGCAAAAAGCAGGTGGGACAGGAAGTAGCAAGAGTTGGTATGACTAGCGGGCTAATAACAGCACTGTACATAAACAAGAATATAAACAAACATTATTTCCAGAATGTGAGTCGCCTTCTGCCAAATATATGGACAGACTGATATGTTTTCATCTATTCGGAACATTTGAACAATTTCATGTCCCAAAATGAACTCTTCATTTGGTCAGTGAGTCTCATGAGACCTCTCATGAGAGTTTGAAGACTTGTTGTTATGTAATATCTGGTGAGGCTATAGTTCCTGGAACACTTCAAAACCAGTGTCGGCTGGGTGCTGACACAACCTCCTATATAGGGTCATTGTGCATTCACACTGGGTCATGCTGGGCTCCATTAAATTCCATGAGTTATATTAGGGATTCGGATATTTTGGTGGTTGGGTCACACTTTAGTGCCATAATCTTCGACTCTACAGATTCTGAAAGTTAGTCTTGTATACATCTTGTATACATTAACTGTAATTAACCTGTACATTTTAATGCATATGTGCATGTGTGTGTGTGTTCAGGTCCAGGCCACAGTGGTAGGGTTCCTGGCCTCAATAGCTGCTGTGATCTTCGGCTGGATCCCAGAGGGACACTTCAGACTGGGCCACGCAGTGTTGCTGTGTGCCTCCAGTGTGGCTACTGCCTTCATCGCCTCTCTGCTGCTAGGTATGACCAGCACACAGGATGTGAGGGATATTCACAGTGTAAACAGGCACTCATCAGGCATGTCGGGGTAACATTTGACACCCTGTACAAGTTCTTTTCTCAGCTACTGTTTACTGTAAACCAAGCTAATGTAACTGATCTCATGAATTTTTAGTTACACAACTAGTTTAGATTAAAGGACCAGTGTGTAAAACGTAGGGGGCTCTACAGAATATAGCAGGAATGGAATATAATAATAAAGAAGAATAGTTATGTTTTTGTTAACTCAGGGTAAGGCTTTTATATCAACAGACGATGTGGGTCCACTTCCATGAAGTCTGCCATGTTAAACAGCTGTGTTTCTATGGTAGCCCAGAATGGACAAACTAAACACTGGCTCTAGTTAGGGCATTTCAAGCTTTCTGTGGCTACACGGCTAGATACCACTAAATCCTTTAACTAGCTAAATTACACAGACAAAATGGCTTGATAGCATAGATTAATGTACAATTTAGAAACATTTACTTTTAGCCAAAACACAGTTGTTTATGATATCTTGTCATTAGTTTTAGCTAGCTATACTGTCAGGCTGTTCTTGGGCTCAGTGGTGCTTTGAGCTAAATGCTAACTTCAGCATGCTAAAACATATACTAGTGTTTAGCAGGTCATATTAACTAAGTCCACCATCATAGTTTAGCATGTTAGCATGCTAATTAGCACAAAACACAAAGTAGATGATTTGAATGTAATTAGTTTTGGTCATAAATCAAAGTACTGGACAAATTAAAAATTGGACCTGATGATGGTTCTAGTTGAAAAGTTGTTATGATTGATCCTGAGGCGTAAATGTCCACAATCCAGATTTCATGGAAATCTATCAGAAGTCATTGAGTTTGGCCTTATTTCACTTTGGGGATCACCAAAAACCTTAGGATTCATCTTCTGGGCACCATGAATGTCAGTACCAAATATACTGCTGCAGCGATCATTTTATTATCAGAAAATCTGATAATAAAAATGACATCTGTAGTGCAAACATCCTGTAGCTTCACCATTTATTATGATGTTTGTGGCTTTGATTAACTCAACAACAGTTCTCCCTATAGATTTGTCCTTTCAATGAGAGAATGCATATTTTTAACTCTCTTTTCCATGAGAGAGCTCTGGTTACCTTTGTTTTGATGTGTGGAAACATAGAAGCAATTTAAACCAGTCGATTCCTTTTAAAATATCTACTCTCTCTTTCTTGCTCAAACCTCAGCCTCTCTCTCAAGCAGCTCTTTATTGCTGCAGCTTATGTTTTTTAAGCCAACCTTCAGCTTTTGTTTTTGCCAGCTTCAACTGTCCCGATCCATTCCCGCTGAAAATACTCCTGCTACATCCCTAAAATCAACATGATCTGCTCCGTGTTTTTGATTCTCACACTTGTTTGAAGTCAACAGCCAATAAGAGCCCAGAACCCAGATGATCGACGTTACACTGAACATCATTATAACACAGAATATTACACATATGAAGATGTGCAGCTGTTTGTGACATCTCTGACCTAACACCCTGCAGGGCTCATCATGATCGGCGTGATCATTGCATCCCGGAAAGTCGGCATCAACCCTGACAACGTGGCCACGCCCATTGCTGCTAGCCTGGGAGACCTGATCACCCTGTCCCTGCTGGCAGGCGTCTCAACAGGACTGTACAAGGAACTAGGTAATAAACACACACACACACACACATGGGTCACAGAATAAATGTGCTACATTTAATATCTAAAGTAACACTCAGTTTTCGGTGCATCCTGGTGCTCAAATCAGTGTCAGGCTTCCCAGTTTACTTGTTTGCTAATTTCATACAGTGTAGACTTTAGAGCTGAGTGCGGGCAAGAAATATACAGAGGGGACAGGATGTAATAATTTCAGTGCAAAATATTGCTTCAGTTATAGCCTGTTCTTTTATGGCAGGAAAAAGAATAAAAATATATATGACATACACAACAACAACCAATCCTCCAAACAAGTTTAAGAAGCAGAATCATTTCTACAGAAGCAATATTTCAGTGATGGTGTCATTGCACTTCACTTCTGTAGGTGTTACCATACAACTGAGCAACATATGTGGAAATGTGTTTACGTCTGTCTGTGTACAGTAAATTAGGATTAAAGCCACCCACACCAAACCTCACTGTGTTTTAAAGAGAGAAAATCCACGGCTACTTGGCTCTGTCATAACATCTTCACCGCTGACCAACCCCACAGACAGACAGACAGGCAGGGAGGCAGACAGACAGACACTGACCCACACAGCAGCAATGAAACCGTCCTGACCCAGAATGTGGAGTAATCCCATAACTCCTCCTCTTCGTCTGAGAAGAGTCTTTAAATGCCACAGTCAGGCACTATATTCAGCTTTTTTTTTTTTTTTTGGCTCAAACACACAAAAACACAGCCGGTGTCTGGGTCTGTCCACTTAAATGTTGTGTTTGCGGTGGTTGTGTCCTGTAGTGTCAATTTAGTAGTAGCACTGCCCCCTACAGACAACATAGGGTACTTCCTGTTAGTTCTATTACTAAAATGTTTTATTATTGTCAAGATGGAATAAGTTGTAAGCTGGTGCTTTAATATTTAGCTTAAATATTAAGTAATCTACGCCATTTGAAGTGATTTGGATTGTATTTTTATGAAGTCTAAGTCCTTTAATGGAATTCATAACAATTCTTACTGAGCAATGTTTAGAAATTAGTACAAGTGGTGGTCCATCAATGCGTGCTCGGTGTGTGAACCCACCTGTCCTTCTTCTCATTCAGAGTACAACAACTATGCCAACCCTCTGGTGTGTGCTGTGTTTGTGGCTTTGTGCCCCCTATGGGTGCTGATAGCCAGGAAGATCCCCTCCACCAGAGAACTCCTCTACTCCGGCTGGGAGCCAGTCATCATTGCCATGGCCATCAGCAGGTAGAGCAAATCTGTTTGTTTTATGATGATGCATGTTCCAGCTAATCAAACAGGGTTTTAGTCACCTTATTATTCCAAACTCACCAAAGTCACACAATAACATCAACAAACTTTCAGATCAATGCAGCAGTAGACCAGCAACGTCCATGTTCTGCAACATAAAATTGCTGTTTTTTTTTTTCAGTGAAGTCTGGTGGCTTTGAACAGAGCGATAAAACAGCTGTTTCTGGTTTAAAAAAACAAATCCTAAACGTCTATCTCTGTAGGGTCCTTTCTGTAATGTTGCCATACAATTATAAGAACAGTCTTAGCCTGCCAGTGGCGAAAACAAAGACTTTTAATGGGAACGGAATTTCAAAAATGATAGTCCCTATTGGTCTCAAGACAAGAAAATAGGGGAAAAGGGTCCAGGTTGAAAGTAACAAAGTTTTCCTTTAAGAAGAAGAAGAATTTATTTTCACCTTCAGTTTATCAGAAACTTTCAAAATCGCCACACTTGGATGGTTTTAACTAGAACAAGAAGGGCTTGAAAAATTGAAACCTGAAAAGTTACCTGTAACTTTAGCTGCCCAGATGTCTCAGATTCTTAATTGTGTGATAGATCTCCATGTATTTGTAGTGGAAAACAATGACTTCAGCTAACCCCTTTCGTCTGTCTTTTAGTGTTGGTGGTTTGATCCTCGACAAGACTGTCACCAACCCAAACTTTGCTGGCATGGCGGTCTTCACCCCGGTCATCAACGGTGAGGACTCATTAAACCTGTACATGTATGTATGCGTGTGTTTTTATATCGGGCTCGCTACATTGACATTGAGCTTGTTTTGTTCTGTTCCACCCTGTGTGTGTGTGTGTGTATCAGGTGTGGGAGGTAACCTGGTAGCGGTTCAGGCCAGTCGGATTTCAACCTATCTGCACATGAACGGTCTACCCATGGGGGATCCCAACCCCACCCCCAGGAAGTGCCCCACACCCTGCACCTCCTTCTTCGGCTCCTGTAAGTTGATGGGTGGCTGTGGAATGTTCCGCTGTTTCTCTCTTTGGTTTTTTATCTCATCAAAGCAGATCTTTCCATGACGGCCTGTCAGCGGGATTTGGTCGAGGTCCAACCCGGTCCTACATTTCCATTTTTTAGTTCCAGCATCTGTCCTAAAAGAGCACAGTCTTCATGTTTTTTAAAATATAGGACTGTCCTTTTTCTCTTCCAGCTGTGAACTCTCGTTCTGCTCGTGTGCTCTTCCTCCTGGTTGCCCCGGGTCACCTCGTCTTCCTCTACACCATCAACTCCCTGAGGGGTGGGCACACCACCCTGACACCCATCTTCATCACCTTCTACCTAGCTGCTGCACTACTACAGGTACTCACACACACATAAAAAACACACTTTTTATTCCTTACTTATTCCTTCCTTACAGCAAGTATTTTATTACTTTTGGTACGAGCTGCTGCCATACACTTTATCTCATAAACATTCAGTAGAGCCAAAATGAGAAAGCAGTCTCTCATTCTAAAGATCTCTTTGTTTTGTTTTCTGTTTTTTAAGTGATTTATCTGATGTGATTTATTAGATTAAAATAAATGTGCAGTGACTTCTCCAAAATACTGAGCAAAGATTTTATGGAAGCGGAAATGGAAGACAAAAATAATTGTAGACCTTCATAATTATGAAACACTATCTAACATAATTACATGACATGCGTAACATAATATTACATCTCCATAATTATGAGTGAAAACCTCATAATTACAAGAGCAGGATTTCATAATTACACACACTATATTCTGTGCTCCATCAGATTCTGTGACCTGATTAGGAAATTCAGAGTATATCACCAGTGTAAACGTTTTCTTTGTTGCATTCCTTATTTTGAGAGCTGGTACCAAATGTTACCAGAGTATTTAGATGAGGTCAGTAATGTTGACAGCTTAGATGCATTTCAGATGCATCACTTTGTATCCATGACACCTCTCATACTGGTTTAACTGGCCCTGAACAAACAAGACTGACTCCGAGCAGGTCAGAGTGTCCTTTGTCTGAACAATCCGGATGACTTCAGATGGACAGTGTTGACTAATTGTTCTGAGACCATGATCTCATAATTACATGACGAGAGAAAATGCAAGTCAGACTTAGAAAAGGCAACAGGGTATCCCACTATTGACCTGTCTACACAGTCAATCAAATACAGACTTCCTGTTGATACATTTTGGGAAGTGGTTCCTGTGAAATTAAAGGTTTTCCTCTGCTTCGTCTTCCTCCAGGTGATAATTCTCCTCTACCTGGCAGACTGGATGGTCCACTGGATGTGGGGCCGAGGCATGGACCCCGACAACTTCTCCATCCCTTACCTGACAGCTCTGGGTGACTTGCTGGGGACCGGCTTCCTCGCCCTCTGCTTCCACATGCGCTGGTTCATCGGAGACAGAGACGCTAATGCGGGCAACTGAATGCATGCACACACACACACACACACACACACACACACACACACATGCCACAAAAGGAAAAAAATAAATCACATACTGTACACTTGCACGCACGGACAGTGACGAATATCACTCGTATGCCTGAACATTATCTGAAAGTGGACATGGTCTACAATAAAAGGGCTAATCTCCTGTAGGGCTCTGGTTGATGGTATAATGGACTTGTAGGGCAATAGCGTTTTATCTTCAGGATTTCACAGCAGCAGCAGCAGCAGCCCAGAATCCGGACAGCAACTCACACATATCTCCACCTCAGCCACTGAACAAAACTCCACCTGATGGATCCAGCCCCACAGACTACACCACTGCTTTATCCTACTTAATAACTGAGTCCTACTACTTTTGCTATTATTATACTATTGACAATGATTATTGTTGTTGGTAAATGATGCATTTGTTATGAGTCGATATCTCTTCTACGTACAGGGCCGGTTCTCATTATTTTCAATGGGGACGTTAGCCTCCCCGTCTTTAAAGTTTGAACACTTGAAAAAAAAAAAGTCCAAACAAGTCTAGAATGCTTAATCACCAAGTGCTATACCGTACATACAGAATGAATATCCTATGAAATGCAAATCTAATGTGTCTCTTTTCTGATTTAGTAGAGTTCATAGGGCTAGCTGTGCTCTGTTTTACATTGGCCTGATGACAGCAGGGGACAGGGTTGGGGAGTTTTACCACAAGGGGACTGGACCACGATCATAACGAGCTAAATCCCTTTTGGAGTTGCTCCCGTCAGCGGATGGCTTAATTTGCATCGGGACAGGAACAGGGTTGTAATTCCTGCGCTTACTTCCACTTAATTTTGGGCTTGAGAATTACAGATATCAGAGCTAAGGTCAGATCAGACCAAACTCATACATCAGCCAACACCAGAATGGATTTATCTTTGATTTTGTTAACGGTTGAGAATCGCCTAATTATTCAAAAGCTTTCGGTTAATGAGAAACGTTCCACACAATAGCCTGTACTTTATTCCTTAGATGTTACTTCCGATTTTTTGGGCCAAATCTACTAAAAACTGCCATTATGTAATATCCTGAGTAAGATTCTTCTTCTTTGTTTGAGCAAACACATAGAAACAGTGGGAAACAGTATGTGGAAAATGGCAGCACAACTGTCAGTCAGGAATGTGTCAGTGTACCTGACACATAAAAACACACCTCACTGTTTGTTGCAGCTCACGATAGGTTTTTATATATTTGCCAAGAGGTTAGAGAGGTCTTAATTTGCAGTGAGCTGTTCCAGGCGAGAATAACACCAGTCCCCGTGTCTGAAATCATCTGCCAACGCTCTACTGGAACAGGCTAGTTGTTGTTGTTGAGTTGCCCAAGTCAGGCTTATAGTAAGTGACAAGAGGCTCAACGTGCTGCAGCGCACTGGAAACAACCTGCAGAGCTCGTCCAACTGAACGGCGCGGTGCTCACACGTGGTGCAGAAGTGTGAGAGTCTGTCAAGTTGCTTTAGCCAGGATGTGCTCGTTCGGTTTCAGTCTGACATTAGGTGAAAGGTACTGATCGCTGATATTTTGTGTTGATATTCAATATCTTTAGATCTTTCGTTTGACAACTTAGATTCCCATTAGCGCTGAGACCACGTTGGAGTACTGAATCAATGACAGACAGACCAATGAAGTTGTTTGACGTCAACAGTTAGGTCACAGTGGCTGCAGGAAGTTGTGGCAAACCTTTTGTTTTTAGTATTTTAGTAATCTGTAGCCTTAGATTCAGACTCGCCAAAAGATCAGCGTATTTCTTTAGAGTTGTCTGAGCCCCGGTCACAACACTTCACGTCAATAGAATCACTGCGATCGGGAGTTTGAGTTTAAACTTTAAGCTTCACAGAAGAATGATTTGTAGACATTTAAGAGACAAGAGTTGATCATAGAGACACATCTTTTAAATGACCTGCGTGAACTTGTAGTCGCCTTAGGTCCCCTTCAGTACCTCTTTATTAATAAAGGCTCTTTAGTTATAAAGAGTTCCTGAAGGATAAAGGTCAAGGAAAGGGAGAGTACAAGGCAGAGCAAATAGATTTTGGAGAGTGGAGCAATTTGTTTTTTTTCTCTTGTCACATAAAAATGATAGAATAACTAATAATAATCTGTCTGGTCATGGAGAACCTGACCTTCTGATGAGTGAATGATTGGACGATGTTTAATCAAAGGGCGAAATCTTAGCCACACATCGGTTTAACCTTAGTGCATACGCGCGCGCACACACACACACAAACACACACACAAGCTATCTGCCACCAGACTTTGAGACCCAGCTGACCCGAGCTGACTCTTTCTTTGAGGGCTGACAGGCGCGGGGGGCGGGGGGCGGGGAGGAGAATGCAAAAGGAAGTCGTGAGCCATTTTGACAGACTGTACCGAGTACAGACGTTGGCCCAGAGGTGAAGCCCAGTGTCTTCGGAGAAACTTGCATGTGATGCTTGACTTATCCGGCGCTTGTCAGACTTCTGTGCTGTTTCGAAGGGGGCCAGCAGAATGCATGTGCAGGGCACATAGTGTGAATGTGCAAAACTTGATTATTTTATCTGTTCAATTTTTTTTTTGTTTTTTTTGGTCTGACTGATTTTATTTTTCAAATGTGTCGAATTAAAATTGCGATTTTCTTTTTTTTATTCCTTTCCTCCTTTCCCTAATCTTTTTAACTCTTCACGATTATTGTTTTGTGTCATGAATTTTTCATCAAACAAACAAACCACTGTAAAGATGAGGCAACTTCTCGACGCTGGTCAAATGCACAAAAGTACTGTAATCTGCAAAACGGACACCAGAGGGCAACGCAGGGATTCTCGTAACTGTACAACTTCTCAGTGCATCTCTGTGTCCTCTGGATTCAAACCCACGCTTGTCCACCTTCAGTGACATTTATTATGTCTCCTTTTCTAAAGCGTTTGACTCGTTGTAAAAGTTGCATCCTTCCATCTGTTCACCTTCAGTCTGTATCCTCCACTCTCTTACTGAGCAGGTGCCAGCGTTCTGCCTCTGTGTCAATGGAAAGTTGTGAATACTTCTATAAGGGGGCAAGTAATGCTTTGTCTATTTATTTTTAGAAGCACACAAAGCAAATTGTACATACTATATTTATTCTATATATATGGTTGTTTATTTTGTCATTTCATTTTGGCTCCGTTTCGTTGTCACCATGTTGATGTCATTTTTTTTCCTTCTCTTTTATGTGTTTTTTTTTCTTTGCAAAAGGCCAGTAGAGCTTTTTGGTGCATGCCGCAATAGAAAGGCGATGAGGCTAATGAATAGCACAGTGCCTAATACCAGTCTTTACACACCTCACACATATGCGCACACACCCTGTGTCAAACAGGGAAAAAAACATACTTATAAGACATAGAATGGCCTTAACCTACCAGAGCCAAGCTCAACTCAGAGTAACCAATCAGGAGCTAGGTTCGCCACAGAGTAGCGTCTCTTTAATTAGCTTTGATTAATAAAAGATGTACAGTAAGTTGATTTATGATGATGTGTAATGTAATAATGACTTTATATGATGCAGCGGTGGAGAGGAGGGCTGGTAGCGTCAGTTACGAACTTGAATCTGCAAAAAAACAAAACAACATTTGGACTTGGAGGCTGAAAAAACCACGAGGCTGGTCACACAGGGCATCTGAAAAGTCTGGAGTCAAGTTAAGCACCAACAGAAGTAAGATTTTAACCCACAGACACCAGAAAACCAGAATACTTCTCCTTATGAATCCAGATGTTTCTCCCTGTGTCCACCTTTAAAATCCTCCACCCACCTACTGCCTTGTTAACCTCAGTGCTTCAAACCCCTCTCGAGCCCCTGAACTCACAGGGAACCACACTGATCCTCAGGCTGCCAGCATCCACATCCACATCGAGCCTTTGATTTAAACTTTCATCTGTCCCAGTCGGCTCTGCTGCCTCTGAGAAACTGACACTGGGGCTGAGATCTTTGCGTTCTCTGTGTGTTCTTCTTGTAAAAGCCCTCCCTCTGTGAGGCTGGAGGAAGGCTTTCTCCCTGCAGGACTTTGTAAATTGCTGGAAATAAAGGACTATATTATTTCATACCATTCCTCAGTCTTAGTGTCTGCTTTTGTCAGTTTTTAATGTGTGAATGTGTCTGACAAGATCGATGCTGATACATGTTCTGTTGTCAGAAGAAGGGGTGAGGCTCATGAAGCTCTGCCTTTATTAGCTTTTCAATAAAATATACTTCATTAATCCCTGTATGGAAAGTTCATGTATTCATATGATAGACTACTGTGACAGGGTTTAACTGACTTATCAGAATATTTTTTAATATCAACTTTTGGGCATAAAAGAAATGAAATCTAGAGCTATACTTTGTACTTTGTATATTATCACAAGGTGTTGCTTCTTTTGGACTTCTTTATGGACTGTTAAAATATAGATTGAAGAAGAAAAATGATAATGTTTTGCTTTTTCTTGGTCCAGTATTGACATTGTGTGAACAGACATTTCATAATATATACCTGTCAGATGAAATGAGTAACACCATGAGACTAAATATAGTACGATATGACTGTATCTCAAAAATTATACCAATGGACTGGAAATTTGATATTTAACACAACAATCAATCAACTCTTACACCAAGAACAAAAGAGTTTGGATAAAAATATTTAATCATTAATTAAAATTAAATAGATACAAAATAGAACAAAAAGAGTGAAGAAGTTAATAAAATTAATCTTTAAATACAATGATTCACGTTTATAATCGGGGACACAAAACTGTGAAATGTACATGGGTGCAAACAGGCCAATAAAATAGAGGAAAAGGGTCAACTAAAAGGAGAAGTACTACAGTAGCTTATTTAACAGGAGATGAGCAGTGGGTTGATGCTGCTGGTTTGACATGGAACCAGAAGTTTCTCTCTGCTCTCTCCTGATTCATTGTCCCCTCCATTACCAAGGAGATCCCTGGAGGACAGCCGGAGACAGAGAGCATCAGCAACCTGCAGGACCTGAGAAGGACCTGGATGGAGAAAGTACAGAGGAAAACCTCAGCAGCGAGCAACACAAACACATGAATACATGGCCGACTGGAAGATGCAGAAGAGACCTACCATCTACGCTCCTGCTGCACACGGCCAGAGTCTCCATCACAACCTTCTCCAGGGCTGTGCGGGACACGTTCTGAAAGGGATGTTAACTCTACTTTAACAAACATGAACAAGTACAACAATAAAAAATAGTAAAAGTAAAATAGCAAAAGTTAAAATCAACAAAACTGACCCAAATCAAGCTTTTAAGGCTTCATATCAACACTGACACATACTAACAATACCAATCCTATTTTCTGGCCCACTAAGATAGTTAAACTATTTAAATAAGTCATAACCCAAACTTAAAATCATTCTATCATTTTCCTGCCAGTCTCTATATAAGCCTTGTGATACTCTAATATCAATAAATCCTGTGCACATCCAATTGGGATGGAATAAACACTAGATGGTGCTGAAGAGGCACATGTGTATGAGGTGAACTGTGTTGTGCGTTGTGAACCTTGTTGCGTAGCTGCAGCAGCAGTGTGAGGGCATCTGTGAGTTTCTCCTCCAGCAAAGACAGACGTGTCTTTTCTTTCTCCTCTTCCTCAGGCCTCTGGCAAACAGGAGGAGGAACACATTAATGCAAACAAAGACAAAGACAACTCTGAAGAAATGAGTTTCCGGAGCATCTGTGGAACATTTGACACACGGAGCAAGCTGCTTGATGTTGCCCCAGTGGTTAATATTTCATTCAGATGAAAGAAAGTGTTTCTACAGGTATAACCTCATTTAATAGGTGTCATAACTAAGTTTCTCATGTTTATCGCTCTCCTACCTTTTCTTTTTCAAACCCTCTGCTTCCCTCCAGCTGCTCTTGGTTTTGTCCTTTCCAACTGCAGCGCCCCCTGCTGTCCTTAAAAGTGCTGATGTGGTGTTTATCGTGTAGGTGATTCTGAGAGGGAAGTTGGTTCTGATGGTTCTGACATCTGGAAGAAGTAAAAAAAAAAAAAAAAAAACATGACGTGACATTCACAGTTGGAAAAAAGTTTGTGCACAGTGGTGGTGTATGTGCGTTGGCTATAAGCTAACCCTTTGCCACAGCCATGTAGCCGACTGACATGCTTCTTCACCTCCGACAGGCTGCACTGCCCTTCCTCCCCCATCCCCCTGTCTTCCTCTTCTTCATCAGAGGCAGCTTTCCCCTCCACTGCTCTCTGCAGACACTCCCCATCTGCAAACAGGAGAAGTGGTCACTTCATTCGCTCAATGAACTTCAGTGTCCTTTTGCAAAACGACCTTTTTCACAACAGACATTTTCAGTCGTCATAGCAGGAACAGCACATGTGTAATCGATAACAAACGGGTATTGGAGGAAACAATACAGTTCAGTCAGAACACACTCAGTTGCTCAGTGATTCATCAGTTTCCCAGTCACTCACCTGTCTTGCTGCTGGCGTCTTCTCCTCCGATTGGGTACATTTGTTGATGGGTGGGGTCAGAGATGCAGGTGCAGCGGGATCTGGGGGTGGTAAAGGTGGAGAACATACCTCAAATATACTGCCCGATCAGCTCATACTGTACTGTAATAGCTTGTTTGTGCTTTTGTATGTGGGTGATTGAACCTGGTATGTATTTTTTCACTGGCTTAGACCTGTCTAATGAAAGCTTTCACATCACAGCTTCATTCTTTCTGCCGGCTGCCACCTACTGACCAAACACACAGAGCTGATGTTTCACAGTGTAATAGTAGGGTAGTGTCAAGATCAGACAATGCATTAATATCTTTTGAGGTGGTCATTATGTTAGATTTAAGTTATCAGTGGTGTCTGAGAGACATGTTGGACATGTGGAACCTCTGACGAGTTAGAACTTGCAGCGTTTGCATGACATGCAAAGGTGATCAAACAAAAGAGACTTAAAGACTTCTGAGATCAGGTAAGGTAACAACTATAGTCCATGAAGTGTCACAGAGCATGTTGTAGACGCTAACAAATCAGGTGACAGAGGGCAAAAACATTCTAACTTGCCAGTCTTCCCATCGGGGTTGCATGAGGCATCTTAGACATAGAATAAGTTGTCTTCCACATGACACACTTCATGAGATAGGACAACAAACTGCCAGACAGTCACTTTTGTCCCTGATAGCCTAGTTCTGTTGGATCAGGGTACTTTCAGGCTGACATTGTGTTGCCTGATCCTAGCTTTCAGAGAGAGTACGCTGTGATGGAAAGTTCCCGGTTTTATATCTTCAAACATACTAGATGCTGTTGAAGTGTCCTTAAGCAAGCCACTGAGCTGTCATTTGCTCACCCACTGCAGGTAATGGTAAATGGACTTGTTTTTATATAGCACCTTTCTGCGCTTTTACAACACTTGTCACATTCACACATTCATGCACCGTTGGCAGAGGCTGCCATGCAACATGTCAACAGGAGCGATACAACGCTTCCTATGCAGCAGCTTCTATGGACATATTTGCAGAGGCAAAGAGAACGAAGAGGACATTGACAGAGGAAGCTAAGGAGAGAAAAGAGAGTCACTGAACAAGAGACTGCCAGACAAGCGTAAATCTGGGACTTTCAGCCTTTTATTTCACCAAAGTCTTGGCTCTCGTTGGCGAGAGCTTTCTGAAATAAGAGGCTAAAGGACAGACGTCGAGCTGGGCTTCTTGCTGTTGGACTAGTAAGTAATATAAGCTGGCTGCTCTGCCTTGTGTTGTTGCACTTGCTTGATGTTTGGCTGTTAGCAAAGCTGTCGACTCGACATGTGTACAGCTGTCGATATTACAGTGGTATTAGACTCTGAAGCTGAGGGGAATTAAATCGCAACAAATACCAAATCTGACATAATGTTGCTTCAAAACAGTGATAATTGGCCAATTTGGGGCATCAGAACCAGCTGTATGACATTTTATCACATTATACATTGGTAAACAGTTTCCTGTTTGCACATCCAGCAGACACAGAGCAAAAATTGGTCAGGTAGCGTACAGTTAGTTTCAAACAGTTGCCTCTGGCTGTTCAAAATGAGGTTGATGAGAGCGGTGCACCAAAGCAGTAAAGTTGTGGTAACATGCTGCAGAGGTGAGAGGAACTGAAGAGGTGATAACTCTCTGACAGTTCTTCACTACAAGTGATCTCTTTCATATTATACAAAGTCATTTGATTCATATCTAATAAAAAACATGTCAAATGTTTCTCTGACAGCCATCAGAGCAGCTTTGAACTATCTTTGGTGCATTGTAGGTGTGGCTGAAATGAATCTGAATGAATGAGTACAATCTGGTCATTGTGGAGGCTCAGAGAGAGAGTCCTGTTTAAACATTAATGCAGTGATGTTTGTTGAAAGTTAACCTATCTACTTTTACCCAGCTCTGATTCAGACTGAGTGTAACTCAAGCTTTAGTGGCTTTAGTGCATTGAATTTCAAATCAGCAGAGCACAGAGGCAAATGATGTGTAAATGGATGCACAAACGTGCCCATGCACTTTCCTCCACTCGCTCACGACCACACACAGTGTTTGTACCTGTACTGTTGTAGCTCAGTCTCCAGCTGGGTGATCCTGGACTGGAGCTGCGGCACAGACTGAGCCTGCTCCTGGATCATCCGAACCCTCTGAAGGCCCAGGCTCAGAGCCTCCCTGGCCTCCTCCGCTCGCCTCCTGATGGAGATCATCCAAGATCATGAAACCGTTCATCTATCATCTATCAATTCAAACATCATCCAGTTAAATGGGAAAAAAGATCTCCAACCTGATCTGCGAGTTCTCCTTCCTGAGTGCAGACTCAACCCCCTGGAGCTTGTGCACCTCCTGGTACGCCCATCGCAGCTCCTCCTCCAGACGTTCATTGAACTTGATGGCCTCCCCCAGCTGCCCATCACGTGAGGAGCGGATTAGCTTCAGCTCCCTCAGAAGGGGGTCCCTGATGTCCCGTCTTCTCACAGCCCTCCTCGCCCCTTCCCCTCCAGCACCGCTGCACTGCCCTTTAATTCTCTGCGTTGGTACCAGTTTCCCCTCTATGAGGGTGATGGAAGTCGTGGGTTGAGTTGAAGCTGTGGATTTGCAGCCAGACGGGGAGGGGAGGCTGCGGCTCCTCTCCCGTCTGAGAGCCACCTCAAGGGCCAGGCAGCGAGCATCGCTCCCCTGCAGCGCACAGCGCAGGTCCTCAACCAGCTCCCTCAGAGCTGCTACCTCATCTGGAGAGGAGGAAAAAGAAGAGTACTGCATTTTCAGTCAAACTAAGAACTGTACCATAAATTTGAGGCACTTTACTTGAGTATTTACATTTTATGCCAGTTTGTACTTCTTCAACACTATATCTCTGAAGGAAACATTGAATTTACTTGACAGCCATTGATACTAGTTACTCTGCAAAATAAGAAATAAATACAAAACTACCAGAGTTAAAATGATCATCAATGACATCAGTAATAATAATCTAAAGAAACTCACAGGGGCGAGGGCATTGAGTACTTTTACTTTTGATGATAGCACACCTGAATACAGGGTTTGTACAGGTAATATAGTATTTCTTCAGTGTGGTGTTGATACTTTTTCTATGTAAAGTATCTGACTGAATACATTCTACACTACCATACTACTAATTTTGTACAAGTACTGTACTTAAGTACAATTCTGAGTTCTTGTACTTTACTTATACTGTCATTTAATTTAAACTAGCTCCACCTCAACCAGCCACAACAGAATAATACGCTGATTGCACACATGGTGCATCACTATGAACCATTTAATAATGTCAATATTAATGTAACATCGAGCACTTGGGGCATTATTTCTACAGAATGAGTACTTTAGGAACATTTAGCTGATCATACTTTGTTATTTTTACTTTGAATTGAATGCAGGACTTGTAATGACTTCATGTAATGGAGTGTTTGTATTGGTACTTTTGCTCAAAGGTTCTGAGTTCTTTTCCACAACTGACTGCAGGGGAATAGGTGGTGCAAAATGTGTAGAACAAATCAGGTGTGAAATCACACTAAACAGAGTAAAGTGAGGACGGTAGTTGGTGCTCCCCCTTTCTAACCACATACTGTCTCTATACAATTATCACTGCTCTGTGTCTCTACGTAGATTAGGGTGTCGAAATGTGTATGTGTGTACAGTTATATCTAGTTATAAGGTGACACTAGTCCAGTTTAATCAGACATGGGACAGAGACATCCTGGTACGGTACCTGAATCGCGGTCCTCATTGGTTCGACCTTTAATTGGTCTGTTCCCGGGTCCATCCTGATCCTTCGTTAGATCAAAGCTCACACATTTCCTCCGCCTGACGCGCGGCCACCGGAGCCGGATCTGTCGCTCCACCAGCTCCGTGTCCTCAGTAACGGGCAGACGCCAGGCACTCTCCCCGGTGCCTCTACGCGCACTGCGCACACGGAAATACCCACAAAGCCGCGAGTGGAAGTCCTTAAATGACAGCTGACACGGCAGCCCAAAACATACACCCTTAAACTCTTCTTCATCATCTTCTTCTTCTTTTTCTCCGTCTCCGGTTCCTCCTTTCACCGTCCTCTTTCCTTTCTCTGCTCCGTTGAGTCCCAGCACGGCACACAGCGCGGTGAAATCCTCCGCCGACACCGTATCGTTCCGGTTGGGGTAAGCCAAGTGGTGGAAGACCTCCTGCAAGTACTGGTCTATCCCAGTAGCCAGGACGACAATTTCGTGTTCCACGCTGGGGTCGGGGCAGTGGTGATGGGCCAGGGCGCTCCGGAGCCACTCGCTTTTACGCGCTGCTCGCGGCGAGGGCTGGACGCGTGGAAGTGCCAGTGCGGTGCGCTGCATGGCTACACATAAACTAAGTTTTGCTTCTTGATGTTGCCAAATGAAAATCAGATCATGGAATTAGAATCCCAGTCGATTGTAAACCGGAGTGAGGCTAAACACACATCTCGGTGTGGTTTGACGCTGCGTAATTCACTGGAAAACCACCTTGGATTCCGTCCTGGCGCATCAAGTCAAAATCTGATCCCCTCCGGTGAGAAAAAAAAAAGTCTCACTGCACCGGCTCCACCCTCCTCTGTGCACAGAATGACTGTACCATAAGGTGCTTTTCACCACTTACGGTTAAGTAGGCAGGAAAGTGGGGCCAATTTTGGCTGTTTGATCTCCATACAAACGCGGATCGTATATCAAGTATCGCCAGAGTTTCTGAGGGAAATGAGATCATCTGTAGAGACCTGTCATCCAGTGACAAAAACAAACCACAACAATCCAGAGTGAGCCATGGGTGTCAGCTTGCACCACGATGAATCTTAAGTGGATGTGACTCACTCCTGTATGACAGCAACAACAAAAAAGTCAAATGAATCCCGATGCCCCGACAGCAGGTAAACATACCTTGGAAGTCTAAAGTGAATTTGTTTCCAGGAAACTTAGCAACCCTCAGCGGAAATACCTTTCCCCACCCTGACCACCACCTGACAGCCTAAACAAAGAGGGCATCTTGATTACACTCACCTAGGCATGACTAGACATACCACATGACTTAGACAGGAATTACACGCCACTGCTGCACTTAACTATGGCATTACACACCAAAAACATCATTCAGTACATCAGCGCCAGCGCCAAAACAACGTGTTCATTCACAGAATATTAGTCATTTTATTTACATCATTTATCAAGCAAAAAATATGAGCTGAGCTGGTTTCAGCTTGTGAGGAGGGTTACGCTGTAAATTCAATATATTTGGTTTTGAATTGATACTAATTGAGACAGAATTTCCTTTTTAATTTACTTTTTTTTTTAATTATTTTTGTATACAAACATGGCATCTAACCAAAGACAGAAAGAGAGCTGCACTGTCTGGAACTGCAGTCAAACCCCACCCATACAGTTCAGATCCTCTGCAGGCAGAGCTTTCTTTAATTCCCCGGGTGAACATGTAAACTTTGTAGTTGTTGATCAAACAATATATTGAAAAATCACATGAACGTATTCAGTATTCTTAGATTTGACCGTTAAAAGACAAAAAATATAAATAAATGTACAAAAAATACATTTTAACTCGTTTTACATTTTGGGAAATTCACTTTCTTGTTCAGAGTTAAATGACAAGATCACACATCCATGAAATCAATGACGAAGCTGCAGCCAGTTATCTTAGCTTAGCATAAAGACTGGAAACAGAGGGAAACAGCTAGCCCAGCTCAGCCCAAAGGTAAAAAAAAAATCTGTGTACCAGTGACTCTAAAACTCACAGAATTATATCCTGTTTGTTAAATATGTACACAAACCAACGTGTATAAACATCATGTTGTGGTTTTATGAGGGGATTATGTGCTGGACTATTTCTTTGGCTGTGTGCGATGACTTCCTGGAGTCTTGCCATCACCATGAGGCTGCCAGACAACCAGCAGACTTTTTATGGCTTTAATCTTATCATACATCGTTTGATCAGTATCAATATTCTCTGGTAAATCATAAGTGACTGCATTCCTGCACATAACCAAGCATGCACTAAAAGCAAAGTCCAGCAAAGTGTGTAGATCAGCAAAGATAGAAGTGTGTGTGTACCTGCATCGATTAACAAAATCTAAAAATATAAAGAATAATTCAAAGTGAATCACCAATACTGCTGAAGATCAGAGCGCGTGAGGTTGACCATACTTTTTCCACCTTTGCATACCACACACTAATGTACTGGCTAGCAGACGAGTCATCTGAGCCCACATGAGCTCACACAGGGAAAACCTCACATATTGTCTAGTCTTTGTTTTGGTTTCCAGCGCTAATCTGAACACGGTCGAACTGCAGCGCTCATAGTGACTTATCTTGGGCTTTTACCTTTTGAAAGGTGTGTGAGTGTTCTGTTTCACTCAGTGCTACGAATGTTGTGAAGCTAAATGTATTCTTTCAAACGGGCACACAAACTGTCCTGAAGACATAAAAAGACACTTCTCACATGTGGCCGGACGTGTGGAGGCAGGCAGAGATCAGTTCAAGTCCTCTGGCTGTGTCTTGGAAACTATGTTTTTTCTTCCAGGCTGCCAGGGAAGAATCTGTGATAACACAGTCAAGGACAAGATATGCACTACAGCCACGGATAGACTCACGTTATTTTTATTTACACATCAATGAAGTGGTAAGTGTGTATACGGTGTTCTTACATGTTAGACTTTCATGTAAATGTAAATAGATTTTAAAGAAAAACTCTGTTCCACAAAGAAAAGTTGCACTACAAACCAGCACACAAACACACACACATACTATACAACGCCCACCCACTGGGAGCCCTTTGGTGCTGTTATTACGTTTAACTGTCAGCTGTCAGAGGCTCAGTCAAACCTGCAGCCGCACATTCATTCCCAGCGGCAGCAAAAAGCTAAAAATGGGTTGTGCACATCAGTCGTCACTGAAGGCTTTTTATAACTATCGCTCAGGTAACAGTATGTGGGACCCTCCCTCTGTGTGCACTGCTGTTTCACTGGAATCAAAGCTCTTCTTCCTCCATCTGGATGCATCCAAAAAGAGCACTGGCTTACATAAATCACATAATAGGCGTTTTGGTGAGGGTAAATGCTCATTTTATCTGTTCTTCCTATATACTGTATGTGTGTGTGGTAACTGGTAGTTAATGTGTGGCTCAGCTCTTGTCCCCTCAGTCCTGCTGTCACGCTGCCTCCCTCTGAGAGCCAGTCCTCCAGCTGCTGGCTGCTCTGGGTGAAAGGACCTGATCTGAAAATGAAAGGATGGGTAGCAAGAAGAGGGGGCTGTAAATAAAGGGGAGGGGTGGGGGTCTGGAGCTGTGTGTGTGTGTGTGTGCTCGTGCGTGCATGCCCGAGTGTCCTGTTGTTCACCTTTGAGAGGAGGAGTGAGGCAGTATCAGTATTGATAGGAGTTAGGTTCAGGCTTTGTGTTAGCTGCCATATGCTCCTCTGAGGGTCAACAAAAAGACAAATAGAGGCACACACTCCCAACACACACACACACTCACACACACACACACACACACACACACACACACACACACACACACACACACACACACACACACACATACACACATGCAGCACCTCTTTGAAATGGTGACACTGACCGATATGCTGTGTCAGTTCACTTAGTCCTGGTTAAACCCTGCGGGGATGCAAAGGTCTCTAAACGTGAGGTCACACATGTTAAACTATTTGTCAACCTCTGTGGTTGTTCTCTCCTTTCTTTAATGACCATTTCCTGTCATGGGCTGCATGTTTCAGGACAGAGCCCCATATCAAGGAAAGAATGAGGCTGTGCAATGATAGAGTGCTACAGATGTTGCATCCAAAGTATCAGTCTCCCTTGTTCCCTTGTCTTATTGTGCACTGTGTTCTGCTGCCAGATTCAAACAGAACTATAACTATGTTTTACTCACTGAGAAAACATTAAATCCAGTGAGATAAAAACTAAAGTCAATGTAGCAAATGTAGCAGTAGTGAAAGAAAAAGTCAAATATGTACACAACATTGAAGAGTATAACATGTACTCAAGTCTTAAAAGTAAACATAGTCATTGTGATAAAGAGTTTTCTGGCTTTTCATGCTTTCATATCTGTTAACAAAAGAAAGAAAGGATAGATAAAGTACAAGAGTAAAGAAAGAATATCAGGCCTCTGACAGATGTAGTGGGGGAACAGCAACTCCTCTGAACTGTAAGAAAAACAGCATAAACAAGCAGTAAACAAAACATCTGACACATTATCACTTTTTAAGGTGATATGATAGGAAGACAAAGCTCTTCTGTCCACCTGACTATAAGTTCCATATTCATTCTCTCATTTAAGCTCTGTTTTTGGACCAACTCCTGAGAGAAATTATCTGATTTTTTTTAAGCTGCTAAATGCTTCACGATGCTCAGCAGATCTCTAAATGTATCTAAGAATGCTGAGAATGAACCAAAACTGTAAAGTTGCGTGCTGGAAAACCAAAACAATCAGCTGAAAGACTGCAGAGTCGGTTGATGTTACCTGAGTGTGGATGGAATAAAGCTGTATGTTAGCTGTCCGAATGGTGTAACAGGTTTGGTGTTAAAGTTGAGCAAGAACTGAAGTACAATAAACTTTCATATCACTGAGTTTTTTTTGTTGTTGTTGTTGTTGTTGTTGTTTTTTTACCAATTTGGGTTCCAATGTTTGAGGCTAATGGTCAGTGATGATCTACATCCTATTCTAAGAGTTTCTTTGTACCAGTGCAGCGAAGTAAACAGTCATTTTCCCCAGCCACTGTATGTTACTGAACGTGTAATCCAGCTTTACATTGTAATAGAACAAACAATCTTTTGTTAGCGGGGCATATAAAGCTTTGAGTGCTTTAGTGATCTCACTACTTTGTGTGCTCAGGTGTGGCTATCTAAAGTATCTGGAATGGGACAATCGCTGACCTAAATCTCAGACAAACTCTGAAATGTCATGTAGGTTTTATATAAGACAGTCAACAAAGGGAGGGGGTGGTTCAGAAAGGAAAGTGAAAAGAAGACGAGGGGCAGAATTAAGCAAATATTGTGAAGGAAAAACAGAAAGACTGCGATGACAAAAGAATCACTGGAGGGTAAGTTTACATAAAACATACATTTGAAGGAAACAAATCTTTCTGACAGTGAACTGGAAAAAATCCAATATAGAGATTTAAAAAATAACCAAACAGGAATGCAAATTTCTGCTTGGTTATTTCTGCTTGTCCTGTAAGAGTGAAATTGTGGGAAAGATATTATTCAAAAATGCTTTAAAGGGTTGTTATCTGACAAGGGTCTATCTGCAGTCTTGCAGACAACACAACATGTCTACTCCAGTAAACTACTTCAGACACTACTTTGGACAGTTGGACACGTGTATTTGTTATGATAACATTACTTACAATGAAAAACTAGTGAGTGTAACAACACAAGACATAGCAGCCAGCTAATATTACCTACTAGTCCAACAGCAAGAAGCCCAGCTCGACATCTGTCTTTCAGCCTTTTATGGAGCTCTTACCAATGAATAAAGTCAGTCCTGTGTCAGTCCCAGTGCTGTGGACACACTTTTCTATTCTTAGCTTCTTCCGTCAATGCAGCATCTGTATTTTCGCCCTCTGTCATTATGTCCATGGAGGCTGCTGAGCCCAGTTACACTGCCTGCTTGCCAGGCTCCGGTTCTGGCACTACACCAGTTCTGCTCCTGAAAAGCTCTTCCTGGCAGAGTGGGAATGACGAAGTCAGTGTAGCATCGAAATAATTTAAAGTCTGTTATTTTATGATAGATAAGTTATGCAATGTTTCTTTAATTCAGCTTTTCTACATTTCCACTGAACCAAATGTGAAAAGGGTCTCTTACAGTGACAAAATCGCTGCCACTGAGCTAACTAGCTAGAAAAAATTTGCTTTAGTAGCACATGCACTGTTTGGTTCAGTCTCAACTTTCATATCAATCCTGTCACCACCAGCAGGCATATTTAGCCAAAAGCAACCTCCACCAAACTCACTGCACACTCCAGTATCAATCAAGCACCCAACGGCTGAAAGGCCCAGCAAGCTACAGACCCAATTTTAAAAGGAAACATAATATCAGATTAACATCTGATCGCTGGATTCAGTCAGGATGATAATGTTGCTCTATTGTCCGTGTGTAAATAGAACTGTTTGCTAACACATTAGCCAACTTTAATGGGGGCAGGGCGGTGTGCCAGCTTTTTTTAAATCAAAATGCAATAAGTGGCATTTGTCAAGTTGTTTTCTGTTTACAATAAATTAAATTAAATTAAATGATGTGCCAGTCGTGCTTATAGAATTTTTAACATAATAATGGGCATGTTACCGTTTCACGTGTAGCCTTCATTTGACATCAGTCACTCTGGACAGTGGTAAAAGACAACAGTAAGAAAGCAATCAGGACATTACAGCAGACAAACAGTAAAGTCCATCACAGTCCTTCATCCCAGTGAGATCTAAACTGTCCAGATGGTCAGACGTCCTTCAACGACCTTTTCCATTCACTTATTTTGTTGTAGATCATAAAATGTGCACATTGTTCAGCCACTCAAAGGACATCTGTCAACTTTGAGACCACTCCATGTTCTCAGTGTGGGTTTGTGTAAATGTGATGTGAAGTTGTGTGTGAAAGTAAACACTCCTCACGTTGAACGGCCCCTCTTTAAAAACACCCTGATTCATTCTAATCGTGCAATCTTTGATAGATGAGGAGTGTGTCAACAGGAGCCTTGACATGAGAAATTAGGTTAGACAAGAAACAGGCTCCGAGTTCACTCTTACAATGGAGATGTGATTTATGGTGAGAGAGACTGTGTGTGTGTGTGTGTCTGTGTGTGTCACATTGCAAACAGCACTCCACAGTGTGACAATGTAAACATTTCCTCATTCTCGAGATATCGAAGGAGCACTGGTTTACCTTTGAGCTGTCCCACCTGCGCACAAGGTCATGGCTGAGAGGCATGCACGCGCATTCAGATTCACACACACACACACACACACACACAATACACAATTTGCCAGCTGCATTCCTGAGAACCGGTGAAGAACTTGGATTAAGAGAGCAGATGAGACATGTGGCTACAGGTAGAGCTCGACTCTATGCTGCTACGTTCACACAGTGTCTGGGTGTGAGTGTACACACCGACACATCCCGCTGTGACCTGTGAAACTAAAAGCAGCCCAATAGGTCATTTGTAAACAGGAAGACCGGGATTGGTTGGCAAACCTTTTCACTCTCATATTTCTCTGTCATAATTCTCTGTCTCAGCTATAAATGAACGTTTCAGTGCACACAAACATTTTCTAAAACGAGGGGATTCCTGATTAGAAGTCATGGTGTGTATTTGTGCCATCACAGGCTTAGCTGGCACAATGTTAAAATGAAGCAATCAATCGAAACATACATTTGGAACATTTAATTCAAACAAGTTCAAAACATGAACATTTAAAATATATAAAAATATTTTTAAAAATTTAAAAAATAATATCTGCCCATTTTTAAAACCAAATAACATTTTTAAGCAAGTCATCATCAGTAGTCAAATTACTTTTGCCATTAACCATTCAAAATAATAATAATAATATATAATATAATACATTGTTTTTAATATCTCAAAATACTCCAACAGAAATATATTTTCACAGTTGCAAGTTCATGAACAAGAACAACAACTTTCAGATGCTTTAACATGGTAGATGAGTGCAGGTGAAGAAAGCCGACCAACCCCGGTCTCCCTACAAATTTCAGTTGCTCAAACTTTTTGGGTGTGATGCATTCCTTCCTATTTCTTCATTAGAGCTCCTGACACCCATGATACACTTCTTGCTCAAAAAGTCATTAATCTCCATCCCACACATGCAAACACTGACACACACACATGTAATGTCTTATCTCTTACTTTGAAACTGCATGAAGTCCCAACACAGATCAGGTTATATAGTCCATAGGAACTATTTTATGAATAAGTGAGACAAATGTCACGTTTTTCCTGTAACACACCGGACCTGCAGTCAGCTGCACATTCTAATAGGTCCAGTGAAGACATCTGTCTTGGGTCCAACTTCTGACTCAAGTTACTGTCTTAAAAATCCCTTAAAAACACTACACTATACTGTAGCTTAGCCTTACTCAAAGCTGTTTGTGTGAGAAGTGAGCGAGGTGACTGCTGGGCCCAGTTTTCAGGGCAGTTACTTCAGTGTAATACTTTGCATATTTTCATTATTCTTTGCCCTTTTTTGTGGTATTGTGTGCAGAGAGACACAGTATGTATGACTTATTCCATTTACCTGATGATTTTCAGTTCAGTTTCAGTTCTAAGCAGATTTGTAGAAACGTGTATGGGGTCTGAATATTACTGCAACTTACTCTTACTTAAACTTGACATCAAACACATGACTGTCATCATGAAAACAAATATTCAGAAGTATGCTACAAACAGGGCAAACCTGTAAACCACATATTGTATTGAATATAATGTTATATATCTTTTTTCCCCTTCTGTATAATAAAAATAATCTCAATGAAATAAGACTGTAGAGATAGATTAATAAAGCATGTTATTACATGTTATAAAGATAATGAGATATATAATAAAAAACTGTAAATCTGTCATAAACTCATGACTGATGGCCACTGACACAAGACAGGCAAGGTAATTTGGTTTATAACCTGGAGCACATTTCATACAGCAAGTTAACATATAATAAACAAAATAAATGTGTAAGTTCACTCAGAAAAAAAGAACAAACACCCATGTATGAAAATATAATAATGAAGCCAGGATCCAGCCCACAGACACGGTAACTAATCATGTAAGTGGATGCAGATATTACTGATCTCAGGTCATCAGGCAATGTGTTCCAGAGAACAGGACCAACACTAAACACACCCTTATCTGGATCTCATTCTGGGTCTATTAAGAACACCACCACCAGAGATCTGATTAGACTGTAGTCAGTGAGCAGGTCAAAGGTGTACAGGGAAGTAGGGACATACCATAAAGTACACTTGAAGCGAGGAAGGGATTTGAGCTCTGCGGTAATATGTCTGGCATTACGTGAATGCATAAGGACTCTTATGAGAAGATTAAACAGATTTTTCATCGATGCAGGCTCTCTGCTTCCAAACAGTAAACACCACAAGCCAAAATCTCCCAAACTTCCTGTGGTCTTGTTTATGTGTTCTGGTTTAGTGCGCACACACACACACACACACACACACACACACACAGACAGACACACACACACCAGTGACATGCAGTGGTCGCCTCCAGCAATATAGGAAACAAGTTTGAGTTTAATGTGTCCGGACGTCCGGCTGGATGTTTATCTAATTGTTCACCGGCTGTTTGAGATTTTAGTGACAGACAAAAGAGTCATGATGAGCATGAAAGCAAGAATGAGTTATGAGAGCCACATTACTGAAAGGCAGTTTGGAGGTATGACCTCATAAATCCCCAAACTCATAAAAAAGCAGGGACGCTCCATAATCCCAAGATCACAATATGTGTACAGTGTGTTCAGAGCTGTGTTGGACCTTTTGGTTTTCTGGAAAGTGCTGATTTATATTCAAATATGAAGTTATAGAAGAAGAAGAAGAAGAAGAACTTTACTGATCCCTCAATGGGGAATTTTTACTCATATACCGGCCCAAAATTCAACCAAATATGGAGACATGGTGAAGTGATGGGCAGCCACTGCGGAACACAAGGCAACCCAAGCCCAACCCAGGCCAAGAAGCTGACAACTACAGTATTCTCTCATGTACTCATTCACTAACTCAGAGGCATCCTTCAGGGTAACCCGTCCTCCTGTGTACGTCACTTGGCAAAGACAATTTTATTACTATGCTGCCACCATTTGGCTGAAAGTTGGTACTGCCACAGAGCCAATCTTTTAGATTTCATTCATTGGCTGCAATATGTAAACGATCATTTATCTCTATGGGCCACATTTGATGAATGGTTTCATTGGTTGAAATCAGCTCCTATTGGCTTCTTATCTCATATAGTACATCAATTTACATAAAGCACATTTATATACAGCGGCCTACTTACTCCATTGATTATAGCTTTTTAAATAGATTTTAATTCAATTAATTTGTTTCTGTGCTATACTCTCTTGTATTTATCGTAGGCCTATATTGTTATATGATTTTTAATTATTGTGTGCTCTCCTAACATTTTATTTCCTTTGCTGGTCTGTGCTGATATGAACACCTAATTTTCCCACTTTGGCAATCAATAAATATGATATTGGTTAATCTTTTACTAGTACTTTGTTGCTATCATGTTGTACTTCTAAACCTGAAAGTCCTACAGTCATGAACTCAGAGCATTTGATTACAAAGTCCTTCATTCACAGGACTTGTTAATAACTATATTCTTTATGTGGTGTGTATACTTTATGTAAAAAATATGAAAACGTAATAATTATATGAATAATAACTAATAGTTGTACCTTAAGACTAAAATAAGAAAATAAAAATAACATGTTCATTTTGCCACTTGTAACCAAAAACTCTTTTTTTTTTTTTTTGTTTAGTTAAATGAGCAAATTAGACTGTAGATTGTGGAATATCAGTGTGTTTGAGAACCAGTGCCTTAGATCATGATCTTAACATAAAATCGTCATATTGTTCACCCCTAACCCAAACAAAACAAAAATATCTCTCCATACACACACACATTGACACACTATATAAATACACACAGTACTATAAAGTCCTGTAAGTATTACAGTTATACAGTAGTTATAGTCATTAACTATAAGCCTGTCTTTCCTCCAAACATACAGACACTGGCCTTCACAGTTCCTCACAGTTCACGTGACGCTTGAGACTGCAGCTGCTCAGTTATTATGTTGTTTCTTAAAGATAAAATCATTTAAAAACCATAAAGTCAGCAGCATGTCACGCTTTCTCTTATTCGGCTGAACTCTAATAATGGGCGTGCTCGCCTGTGGCACGTCTCAACCGGCGGTACAATCGGATGATCCCGGGTGGGCGGAGCCAAGTAGGAGGAAATGGTACCGTTGGCTGACTGCTCCCAAGAAAAACCGGCGACGAGCATCCATACCCGGCAGTTTGACCGCACATCTTCTTTCAGCTTCATTACTACTGCAACAGGAAGCGAGCGAGACAAGCCTCTCAAGCAGAACTTCAGTCATCCACACAAACACACCGACATTTAGCTACTTATAAACCGAGCGACACTTGTATGCTGAAATTTCTAGAAATATCTGTGAAGGACTCGGAGATTAGCATTACAGATAAACCGCTTCATGATGGAGACGCAGATACATGTGCCCGTCGGGTCGCCGGTAATCCGAAAAATTCCCATTTTCGTGGACGAACACGACGTGACGGAGGGAGCGATGAAGCTCATCAAAGAGCTGAGACCGGCGTGGGACACGAGCCATGTCAAGACCAAGGTAACGTTAGCCGCTATGCTAACTGTAGTATGCTAGGCTAGGCTAAAAGATTGGCAGCTCCGCAGCATCACCGAGCACTACCAGCCGGTGAGAGCAGGAGGGCCGTCGATACATTCACGGTTTATACTGCCTTAGCCTAATTTATTTTTAGCAAACCACACCCGGTTAGCTACACTGTCCTCATAATTCATGAATGAAGTCGTTTTATGTTTGATATTCTGTCGTAGCGTTGACGTGAAAATAACACGATAACGTTGATTAAGCTAGCAAAGACGCACTCAGACTTAAACTCCAACTAAGCCAGCGAACCAACGTCTATAAGTGAGTTAATACCTGTAAGAGAATATTCCAGTCACAGACAGCTTTATATTCACAAAGTGAGGTCGTGTCAGTGTGACTGGTGGAGAAATATGATTCAGTGTTAAAGAAAGCTGACACACCTCCACGAAGACTGTTTCGTAGTTTCGTGGATGGTTACTGACAGTCAGCCTCTCCTCTCATTGTGTGACTGAATGTTAGTAATAGAAACATTAGCTGTGGGTCTGGTGTCTGAGCACTGCACAGGATGAATAACTTTTCAGGATAGCACTTTTAAATTTCACTTAAACTATAGATGCACTGGACTGGACACAACTAACAGTTAGCAGGGGTGTAACAGCCCTGTAATACATGATGTACAGTTTATACTTACAGTATTTTGAACACTATAATAGACTGAAAACAGTTTTACATATTCACCTTAGTACAAAACACATGCACACATACACAGGCCTAACTAATTATATGTAAAAAATGCCACAAAACCATGTTACTATTAAGATAAAGGGCACATTTTCCCACAAAGTAAACTAATTTCCCAAAG
The DNA here is from genome assembly GCA_033000465.1 of Sciaenops ocellatus. Lineage (NCBI taxonomy): Eukaryota > Metazoa > Chordata > Actinopteri > Sciaenidae > Sciaenops > Sciaenops ocellatus. The sequence continues at coordinate 7,170,851 of CP136884.1, read as the reverse complement.
TAAGTGTGGTTCAACATTTTACAAGACAAAATAATATACTAATATATAGTATTAATACACATAAAGTCAACAGAAGGCAAATATACAGGTCAGGTAAACGCACAGAGCTGTGTCTGTCTACAAACATATGTGGAGGTGTTTAAAACCGTCTAATTTAGTCTAAAACTGAGACTCTGTCGAGTTGTATTGTTCATGAATTGTCAGTGCCAGGTGCAGAAAGGAGGAGGAATGATAGAAACAGGAGTTTCTGCTAAGTTCAGGGCATCATCTGTTTCTGACCTGTAAACACACACACAGTCTGTGCTCACTGCAAAATGCCTTAAAAGGCCGTTTGGGGGAACTCATTTGTGGCCTGCTCGGGGTTCAGAGAGTCCTGCTGAACGGCTCTGTGGGATGGAGCTTTGTGTCGGAGTCAGAGAGATCTCTGACAGTCTCAGCTCTCGCTGCTCGCATAGCAAAATACTGTTCCACAATATAAAGTTACACCCCTCATGTCCATGTTGAATATGTAGTCTGATCTGTATCTGTTTGTGGCCACTGACATAGAAAAGTGTTGCTGCTGTTCGTTATAATAAAATACTTTCATAAACTAAATTTAATAGATGCAGCTCATTGTACCTTTTACATAAAATTTGGACTGAAACTAACAGTTATTTTCATACTTAATATAATGCTGTAGCGGCATCCAGCAGTGCAAATTTTCTAATAGGTTCTTTTTTTTATTTCACCATTTTGATTCTACTTAATTCTCCACCTTATTTCAGTGTTTACTGCCAAACGACTTTAATATGCACACCTTACTTTTTTAAGCTTTTTTTTTTTAAACTGACTTCACCGTCCAAACAAAATGAACTAGTTCACGTTCATGTTTTTTAATGAGCTGCTGTACAAAACACTGTTTGATTGGGTGGACGGACTGTGCAGCTGTTGGTTCGCGGTCTTCTGGTCAAACCGCAAGCTGAACTCTCCTTTCCTCTCCTCTCTTTATTTTTCTGTGTGAGTGTTGATGCAGGTGTTTTCTTTTTCTTTTTTCTTTTTTAACCCTTTCTAAGCCGCTCGCAACTGTAATCTGTTTTACTCTCTCTTCAGCTGTGTGCTGACGTAGCTTCACCTGAAATGTAAAAATATTTTGGCTTCATTCTGAAGCTGTGGTGGGACAAATTAGACTGTGGTTTGTCCATCCACAGCTACTGTACAAACTAGGGATGGACATGTTAGGTAATTTTCACATTCAAGTACTCAAATTATTACAGAGTGCTCACAAAAAATAAAAATAATTCTAATATAAGAATAGAATCTGAATTGAACAAAAGCGAAAATGCAGTGGGGTTAGAGTTCATTTACCTGTCTGCGCTGCACAGCCGACATTCACAAACATTAAGATGTAATAATTTGGCAGGTTTTTTTTTATCTCCAGCCTCTGAATCTAAACTGGCAATTGGCCAAAAACAGAAAGCAAAAGCAGTCTGAGTGCAAAGATCGACTGAAAACTTGAACATTATCTACAGCTGGGCAGACCTGTCGAGTATAACTGCCAGTACTCTCTATGTTCAACGAATACTGACATCCCAATCGAGTACCGAGCACTCGAGTATTCATGCACATTCCTAGCTGAAACATGACGGTGCAACATGGCAGACTCCGTGAAAGAGAACGTGCCACTTCGTTAAATATAAAGATCTCATTCAAAGATGAACACACATGAAGTGAAAACATACTATTACACAGTGAATCTTTAAAGAAGAGAATATTTTACTTGACTTTAAAGGACTTCATTGAATAACTGTTACAGCGCTGCACAAAATTACATGTTTAAATAAATAAATAAAAGGTTATACACATCATCTTAGAAATATAATGTAAAATAAATTAAACTGTAAAACCTTCATGTAAGATTTAATAAAATCAAGAAAAATAAAAACAAGAAGATTAAATTAAATGAATTTACTGAAGACATTGACTGTCAGTTTGAGAAATCAAATTCATGGTATAAGTATGTTTAATGTGGCCAAATATTACATTAAACGGTCAAACCCTCTTCCTGAAATTCTACTAATACTACACTAATACTAATTAAACTAATATATAATAAAATTCTTTCCATGATTTAATTGGATTTATTCAAACCTGACAAAGTTAACAGTGAACTGTATATTGCAGCTTTGTTAGAGTGAACCAACACTAAAAGCATAGGAAATGACTCAGTGTCTGTATATTCAAATCTATGCACCCATTCATGTTTTCATACATACATTCTGATTTCTGGTTGAATATTTATGGAAAAACATAAAAGATCCAGCACACTCAAACACTTTATTCACTATGCTTCACTCCTCTGAGTCCAGTGAGGTGAAACTGGAAAAAAGGCATCTTAATATCATGTTGATTTCAGACATGTTGCGCATGTTTGTGCTTTATTCCCTATGGTAACCCCAGGTAGTCTGTATGCATTTTTTACAGTATGAAAACATGCATAACATATTCTTGATTCCTATTAATCAGTGTCACACGAGAAAAGATCTATTTTTAGAACAACATTGTGGCATGCAGCACCTCGGAGTGTATACATGCACTGACAGGTAATGGTGCATATCACCTATCACATCACATATCAAATGTTTTCCATCATTATAAACTCTATATAAACTCTATGTTACTCTTGATTGGTGATATGACATGTCAGCCAGTGTCAGAAAGGATCCATAGAAATTCATTCCTAACTCACAAATGTGAAAACTGAAATAACCGTCAGCACACGAGAAAGAAAAATATAAGTGTCAGCATACACATTAAAGATATATGCATAATTAATTAATCCATTATTATTCAACAGTTCGTTCTGACAAGGTAATTGGGCAAAGGTCCAAGATATAGAGAACACCGTTGTTCTAATGACTCTTATATTAATGTTAGATTGACACTCTTCTTCTATCTGAGATTGTAACAAATTTGCACAACAAATATGAACACATTTCTACAAGTAGCTTAAAACACAAGGGACAACTATTCATGGCATACTACTGTTAGAAGTTGAATATGATTAGCTGATAATAAGCCTAATCAGCCACCTTCAGAAATCACACAATCCGCACCAGTGCAGCATCAATATAACCCATAATGAACAGTATTTCTGTACAAACATTACGCTTTGGATTCTGTCACCTCGATAACTCAGGAGCTCGCTACTCAACGACCGTGGGAATGAGACAAACAGTGTCAAAAACAGAGATTTCTCACTAAAATAAGAGCTGGTTGGTGGATCAGATACACGCTGAATGAAGCACAGATTCAAAACACTGATAATTCACCATCTGTCATGTGTGTGTGACAGTATTTTACATTACCAATAGACTGATATTTCCTCCAAAGCGACTGTCAACAGACTGGTTGTATTTCACTAGTTGCATACATGACACAAAGCAGGTGACCCGTGGTAACGTGTAGACCTACACAAAGTAGAAAGCTAGTGTTCAGGAAATGTCGTTGTGTTGTTGGTCCAGTTGTGGAACTATTTGTTTTGGAGGAGCCAATAAATGATATACAAACAAATTAGTTACTTAACTAATAAGTGGCACTAGTAGAACTGTCAATATTATACTCGAGGTTGTGATGTTGTACTGAGTATCAGCACAGGCCTTGTACCTATGACTCAGTCACAGCTGTGCTGATATTAACTATAACATCACTCCCTCTTGTGTGATAATAATTTATTTATGATTTATCATCTCATCTCTAGTAAACATTTTCAGTTCCAACCACCATGGAACTGATTCTTTCTGGAGTCTTTGTACATTATGCGTTCACCACACCATCACCATAAGCTAACATACACACAGGAGTGTGTTGTTGAGCAGTCCGTTGTAGAGACTCGCCTTGTCAGGAAAGGAAAATGCATAATTGATTCCTTGTAAAAGGATCAAGTGACTGATGTGTCATTGCCAGGTCAAAGTCTGTGGAGTAGCTCTGACAGTGGACATGATTTACTGCATCATTTACTGCTCTTACTCTCAGGAGGCTCGCTTTGAACACCGCTAAGGCAACCTTGTGTTTGCATCCTGCTGGCTAATCTCTCTGGATCCGATACTCCTCTCATACACCTGCAGCTGAGGCCGTGACAGTGTTTACCTCGATCTGTACAGGCCAGACGGGCAGAGCATTTTCTCACTGACCGCCACCCAAACAGGCTTCTTTGTCCCACGGGATGTTTTTGTCTAAAGGTGCTCATGTGGAGTGGTACAGCAGCACGTACACAACTGGCAGGTGTACTCACGAAGCAGGACAGAGCAGAAAATGGAGTGTGAGGATTAACGTAAAAAAAACAAGCAAAACGTGATATTTGGTTGAGTTGGAGAGGATGTTCTTGAGCAGTGGGACCTTTGTTTTGATGAAAGCGGGAAGCGCTAAATGTGGTGAGGTACAGCAGGGCAGCACTGTTGACAGAAACACCTGATTAGCCCCACCACCTGGACAGGAAAACCTTTACTGTAAATATACACTGTCCATTTCCAATCATCCCACACACACGCTGAGTTCCTGCAAACAGCAGTGTGAGCCAACAGCAACAGAGCAGCAGTCTCCTCTTTCAACTTTCTTAAGACAACACGATTCGTCTCCGCCAAGGAGCAGCCCCCTCAGTGCAGAGCTTACATTCATTTATGGATTAAAAAAGTCAAACGTCATGGATACGGCTGCATGTTTACCTCGGTCTAGTCCAAGCTTATCGCCGCCTGTTGACGTATTGATCGCCGGTTTTAACGGTGTATTGTGTGGTGGGTGGAAGGGATCAGTCGTGTGGTAGCAAAGGCGTGTATGCTTGTGTATGTATGGTCATAACAGGGATGCCTGCGTGCCCATCTTTGTGGTCAGCCACGTGTGGAATGCCAGATATGTATGAGTGAGCGTCTGAGCCGAGGGGGGCGATGCCGGCTTTGTTGTGTATGTTGTTTATTGTGCTCGCTGCCGTGGGATGGACCGGCCCACTGGTTTCCACTGAAGTGATGTTGTAACTCAGACATTTGACACAGAAGGCTTTTTTTTTTTTTTTTGCTTAGTTTTCACTTTAAAAGAGGTGCTTGACTTTTTGACTTACTTCATTGATGTAACACCAACACCGCCCTGCAGAAGAGTCAACAGGCCTGATGCAACAACCACTGATGGTTTTTAGTACGAGTGATTTCAGAGAACTTTCTGTCCCATTCACCAATCTCATTTTTATATAATCATATAAAGAATTCAAATAAAAGTTCACGAGTGGTTTAGGATTCTTACACGAAACATCAGTCCTTGAAGATGAAGGTCTTGAAGCTTTTGAAAATGTGTGTGTATTTAAAAAGTCAGTGTTTTAAGAGTTGTAATTAACCTTGATCCGTGTCTTAAACTAAGCCATGTTGGGTGCTTCAATTTGAGGGAATTGGGTCATGACAGTCCTTGACAAGTCCTTGAATTAGATGTTTAAGAAGGTGTTGGAACCCTGGTCTGCCTTTCTCTACAGGAGATGAAACAAATGTTTGACTTGAGGATTATAATACCTAAATCTGAATAAATGTAAACGAAATAAACAAAAATTAAATAAACTTTTTGAACTTTTTGATGACTTGCCTATTCACTGAGACAGCAACTCGTTCTTATAAAAGCATATTTTGGCGTGGTAACTCACACAGATGAGTAGTTGCCAGGAAAATGTTGACACTCCAACAGCTGTGTCAGGGTCGTCCACGGGAACATCCTCTGCTGCACCTGACAGTGTCACCTAAAATGGAAAGTATTCGCTTCATTGTTCACGTGTCCTTGAAAGTTTGTGAATCTGTAGGAAGAATCTCAAACTTGGCTGTTTTAGACCCTTGAATTTGAGGATAAGTCTGGAAAGTCTTTTGAAAAGTCTTTGAATTGAATGTTTAAGAACGCCCTTATGTCTTCTTGAACACCTCCATTCTAAGTCATCCCTGACTAGACTGTTTTTCTTGAGCAATACATTTTGATTTGCATAAAGAGAACATAACTTTCTATGTCTTTTCCTCCATGCATCCTAAGGGCAAAAAAAACTTGGCAATGAGACAGTCTGTGGGCTGAAGGCACACGTGACAGTGATTCAGTTAAGAATGTGGCTCTGTGTTAAGAATGTGGCGTATGATACATTATCTCATATATGTCAGAGCTGCATGGCGTCTGCACAGTTGATTCTGACCTGAAAACAAACGATAGCTTCATAAAGTCTCTCGAGGACATTCGAAGTCTGTTTGGGAACTGCTATGGTGTCCGTACAGTCAGAGGTCAGAGGTCTGTATCTCCGTGAGCGGTCATATGACATCTTTTCTTCCTCTTTCAGCTCTTCACTGATGGAACCACCAACAAGCTGGTGGGCTGCTATGTGGATGACAGTCCAGAGGACGTGGTCCTGGTCCGAGTGTACGGGAACAGGACCGAGCTGATTGTGGACAGAGACAATGAGCTCAAAAGCTTTCAGGTAGGGCAAAAGCAAACGAGTCAAATGGGATGTGATCTCCTGTGAATTTACAGTAAAATCCTCACGTGTTGTGTCATCCTATCTCTCTTCAAGGTGCTACATGCTAATGGTTGCGCTCCTCGCCTCTACTGCACCTTTCTGAACGGCATCTGCTATGAGTTCATGCAGGGAGACGCTCTTGGGACTCAGGACGTCAGGGACCCTTCATTACTCAGGTCGGGACACGGTAGAGTCATGGAACTTGGCTTAGAGATGGTTGAACTGTAACACTGCAAAGCAGCAGTGTGCTATCGTATCAGGTTTCTACACTGTATGTATAGACGCAAACTACTTTACAATGCAGAAGACCTCAACGCTGTGAAGGTAAGAGGCAAATGAAGCAGCATGTGAATCACATGCAAATGACAGCCGGCAGACAATCCATACTATAAAGATCAGTGAATGAAGGCCCTCTGGGCTCATGTCACTTCATGACTGCAGCAATTACTATAATGTGCTGAAACCAGTTAGTACTAATACTTAATCTGATAACACAAATTGTCCTTGGTGGCTGTACATTCTATTGTCAGCTCAGTGGGGTCACATGATGTATTCAGTTGTTTTCATTGGACTCTTTCCAGAAACTATGCAGGAGATAACTTGTCCTCATCTAACCTTGCTGATAAAAGTATCTAAATCTTATGTCACCAGACTGTTTGGTTTCTTCAAAACCAGAGACAGTCAGGAATGCACTTCATGTTGAAATCTAGTCATGATGATTGCTTGACGAGTGTGTGTGTCTCCTCTCAGACTGATAGCCAGGGAGATGGCTCGTATCCACGCCATCCACGCACACAATGGCTGCATCCCCAAACCCAACCTCTGGATCAAGATGAGAAAATACTTCTCCCTCGTGGCCACAGAGTTCACCGACCAAGCGTCCAACATCAGGTGAGACCAGGCTTCTTTGCAGTTCTTACTAGGCGCTCCTGCTCATGGCTCAGCACACACACGCAGCGATAACGATGCAAATTGCGCATGAAGCAAAGCCTGATTTGACTGTAATATTAGTTATGGGGACAGAGTCAATTTGCTCTGAGCCTGATACCATCTGAGAGCACTCAACGAAGTAATTTTATCAAACGTTTTAGCACCAGGATGTTTCATTTCCTAGATACAGAGGTATCTAACACATGATACACATACAGAATAGATGTCCAGCTTACTGCACAGTGAGAGGATACTGCAGAGGTTGAAGGTGGCCAGAACAGATGAGAATCTTTACACCCACCTGTACTCTTTAGTTACAGCACATTTTTAGCCACTTTAGCAGCATCGGTCAGTGCAGTTTCCTTGAAACAATCATCAAATCAATATTTGAATTCAATTAAAAATTGATAAATCAGTTGGAAGACAGCCAAACATTTAGAGAAAGTTCAGCACACAGTTATTTTTTTACTTTGCTGCCACACAGTCGACTGTGTGGAGGTGATTATAGATACATCCAGTACTCCGCAGACCAAAAGCTTGGTTCACTCCCAGCCTGCTCTCTGTCATCACCTCTAGTGTGTTTTAATGCAAACTCACCAAATGGTCGTTTACATAATTTTCTGTTTCTGTTGTCAGACAACTGAAAAAGTACGAAATACGGATTTAATCACGTGTATTTAACACGACCAGCTGCTGCTGCACTACAGTGATGAAATCATTATTTTATAATCACAACAGAATCTCTCTGCTGTGTATTCAGGTATATATTGACATTTGAAAAGATCTCTGCCTCTGTCTTCTTTACTGGCACACAGCCCCTGACCTTTACTGGGCAGCTTACATCATAGCTTTGCAAAAGGTCAGCATTCCCCGTAAACACCAGGTGAGCGTTTTAAAATGTACAGACGCCGAAAGTCGTTCTTGAAAAGTTCTGTTTCATTCTGAATAAAGAGCTGAAGCAGAAAGAAAGCTGAATTTACATGTTTAGTGTTAACATACTCTTTGATGGTGAACATCATATTTTGCCTGACAAGCATCACTTGCCACGATGAGCTTGTTAGCACTTAGCTCAAAGCTCTGCTGTGCCTCAGCGCAGCCTCAAAGAGCTGCCAGCATGGCCGCGGACTCTCAGTCCTGTCCTTTGGACATCAAGGTGTTGAGAGGTGTTGTGAATATTAGTTTCAACAAAACTGATTTTATACTCATAATTTCATAAATAAATGCACGGCCAAGAATAGAATATAACAAGAAGATGTGCTTCCTGAACCAGACTGCCTCTGAGATATGGGTGCTGTAAACCCCTTATAACTTATCAGACAACTTTCTGGGCTGAAACACACACACACACACACACACACACATACACACATATATATAATCAGTCAGCATTTGATATTGAAAAAATCATTTTGTAGAATATCATTTTCATCTCTGGAAAAGAGGAAAGAAAGAGTTCAGGCTGAAGATGGTTGGGATCTTTGGAGCCGATAAAGGTAGACTGTTTTCATAACCTGGCCAGCTGCCCAGTCCCAGCTGATATCTTTGTTCTGATGGCTATTAGATTAAGTCCAGCATGTGGCTTATATAACTGTAACAATAATAGCCGGCTGGATTAGGGAGTCTGAGGCATGCAGCGGGCCAGCAGATGTTTACTCAGCTCGGTGTATCAGGTCTCTTCCTTGGTTACACAGACAGCTAGAGTGTCCTGGTCCAGGACAGGAGACACTTGTTGCTCTCAGCCCAGATGTTAACCGGCATTTTCAAAGAATTAGCCGACAGAGATGTGTGTGATGTGTGATATTCCAGCACGACACAGAATGATGATGAAAAATGAAGGCCACTTCCCGTAGATCAGCAGTGTGATGTGTTTGATGTACACCGGGCAGGGATTGAATAGTTGAGACTCAGGCCACAGGTGAAGGAGAGGCAGCGAGCCAGGAACCTCCAGGGAGTGTGTGTGTGTGTGTGTGTGTGTGTGTGTGTGTGTGTGTGTGTGTGTGTGTGTGTGTGTGTGTGTGTGTGTGTGTGTGTGTGTGTGTGTGTGTGTGTGTGTGTGTGTGTGTGTGTGTGTGTTTTACACAGCCTCTCTCATCTTCAGCCATCAGCCTAACTGTGGATTAAACCCCATAAGCCCATTACAGTTAGCACAGGGGTCTCTGCGTAGCACGCCAGTCTGGTTGGCTGAGGCGCTAACCCAGCGACTTAACTCTTTCTCCATTAGCCAGTAATACCACTTTCAGGCCAACACATGCCGACGATATGACGTGGTCAGCGCGTGTCATGTGACCGGGTCTGAACGCAGATCTTCAGCAGTCCTGTGTGAGATAGACAAAGGGGCAAACGTAGAGATGAATCAGATTTTTAGAGTGTAAATCACAAATCAGATGTTTAGGATCAGATCTCAGAGCTCTTTTCAGGAGCAGGCATAGCGCTGTAGCCATGGTGACTCCCAGCACTGTCCACTGAGAGCTTGTTTGTCTGTAACTGTGATCCCAGGAGCCAGCAGGCTCCGGCCCCACTGCGCCTGTGTGCTGTCTGTGCATGTTGGTCTCACTTGTTTGTGACTTACAGTTGTACATGTTTTCACTTTGTGATCATACAAAACAATGCTTTGGTCAATAACAACTAGTGAAACTATTTCTCTCACAGTACAACTGTACAAGTAAGCTGAATCTCATCTCATCATCAAGCTCATCTCTCCCTGTCCAGAATCCAGCAGGAGGTTCCCAGCAAGGAGGTTCTGGAGCAGGAGATGGTGTGGATGAAGGAGCATCTCTCCACACTGGGCTCTCCTGTGGTGCTCTGCCACAACGACCTGCTCTGCAAGAACATCATTCACAACAGCAAAGAGGGTAGGTGTCCTTTACCGAAATGTTACTCTGCAGGTCTGAATGTCGTCCTCTGCCCACAGCCTGAAAAACGCTCCCTCACCCTGCTGCCATCCAACGGCTCACTGACACCCAATGCAGTGGTTCCGATGTCTGTCTGTGAAAAAGTACGTGAACGTTCCGTCCTGACAAGGATTAGAGAAATGCAGAGTGGCTATTTGATCATTCACCAAGTGTGTATATATATCTCATTGAGCTTTTCTAAAGCTGTCAGAATGTAAGTAGTTTTTGACTTTGGCAAAGCTGTCAGAAGCTCCATTATCACCACAGGATGTCACTGCCCTCACCTGAAACCCCTCAGGTCAGTTAAGCCTGCAGTTTGGCCTTCCAGTTTTTGCTACCAAGCTAAAGCTCCAACAGGTTGCGTGTGCTACACACTCCTGAGACTCAAACATCATCTCAGTGGCCAGAGGAGACTCAACAGCTGTTTTTTAAGCAGGTACACATCACACACAGTCTCACTGTCCTCTTGTTGTCTTTCAGGTCACGTTCGCTTCATAGACTATGAATACTCCAGCTACAACTACCAGGCCTTCGACATCGGCAACCACTTCAATGAATTTGCAGGTTTGTTGAACCACAGTGTGATTGATATTGTTAGAATGAATGTAGTATCCGTGCAGCATTGCCTCTTATGTGTGTCCGTGTGTCCGTGTGTGTGTGATCAGGAATGGCAGAGGCGGACTTCGGGCTGTACCCCAGTCGGGAGATGCAGATGGACTGGCTCAAAGTGTACCTGCAGGCATACAAACTGTTCACCAAGAAAACCGAGGAGGTCAGCCCACGAGAGCTGGAGACGCTCTATGTACAGGTCAACAAGTTTGCTCTGGTGAGGAGGAATATGTTAACACACACACACACACACACTCTCTCCCACACACCCTCAGCCGCTCACATTACTTGAATCTGATATCTGATTTCTCTCTTTAAGGCTTCTCACTTCTTTTGGGGCTTCTGGGCGCTCATCCAGGCCAAATACTCCACCATCGACTTTGACTTCCTCGGGTAAGTCCCCGCGTGAGCGCTGTGGTGGCCACCCCCACCTGCACCCCCACCTCTACACCCCACGCTTGACATTACATAAGTGCACTGTGTTTCAGTGCGGGTTTAAACGGAGCATTAAGAAAGACTGAAACCAAAAACCCTAAAGCCAACATGTCTCTCATTTCTTTTGTGAGCATCTGTACCACTTAACACTTCCTGCTCACGCACCTGTAACACACACACACACACAGACACCAGGTTTGCCTCTCCTAGTGGTCCACAGACAGAAAGTAGACCTAAAGTCTCAGGTCTGACAGAGTGATGCGGTGCTGTGCTGTTGCTAAAGTTCTGTGCTCAGCCTGTCAGTAAAACTCCTCATCATCCAACACGCTGTACAGACGCAGGTGTTTTAAAAAGAAACTGACTCAGCGTTATTTTCTTCATCCAATCACAGTGGCTTTTCTGTCATGCAGGACAAACACAGCACTAATAGCATGAGCTGACTCAGCAGGATATAACGTAAACGTCAAGTAGGAATCGGTGTGTTACCTGGAACGTTAGCAAGCTAAGCTAACTAGCTTTAACTTGCCAAGTGGAAACAACATCAACCTATACAAAGATGGACAACATAACAGCTTAACATGATCCTCTTGTCCCCTTGTATCCCCTTACACAAAAAGTGACAACGCGCCTCCTCTTTCCGTGCCATCACCACTGGTTTGTTCTTGTGTCTCGCAGGTACGCTGTGCTCCGTTTCAACCAGTACTTCAAGACCAAACCTGCAGTGATGGCCCTGCAGATCCCCGAATGAGAGGAGGCAGGAAGACAGAACGCGGAGAGAAGACAGGAGGAATGGTGGGAGGGGGCGACAGGTGTTATGCTGGTACTTCCTGTAGGGTGGGAACTCTTCTCTGTGAGCCAGCTGTTGATGGACCACTGCTTGGTCTACCTGACATCCTTTTCTGCAACAAGCGCAATTACTCTTTCATTCCTCCAACTTAGCTCCATGTCTGTCACAACTCTAGCTCAACAATTATAAACCTTCCACGAGTTCTGTGTGTGTGTGTGTGTGTGTGTGTGTGTGTGTGTGTGTGTGTGTGTGTGTGTGTGTGTGTGTGTGTGCGTGCGTGCGTGCGTGCGTGCGTGCGTGCGTGCGTGCACGTATGACTGTGTATGTTCAGAATTTATCTCGAAACCCGACGTCTTGCTTTCCCACTTTGGAAACGAACGAGGCGTAGAGAGCACAGCAGTCACAGAGTGTAAGGTAGAGATTGACTTCAAACCTGCTTTATTGTCTGTCACACTGGAGCCAAAATGATCCACAACGCTAGTAATGAAAGTCAAAAGAGGGGCAAGACTTTTAAGGGTTCGATGCTGACATTAACAGATAGTTCGTCCTGTCCTCTGTGCACTGTATCTTTGGCTCAATGCCACGGCCTCGTTTTAGTTAGACACCGGCTACAGATGCATTTCACCTGGGATTCTTCAGATTCTGCATGTGGTGTGAACGCTGAGGCCATTCCTCCTCGTGTCTGCAGATATTTTAACACTTTTAAGTTCTAATCTGTGCGATCCTTTCTCTTTTTGTCTTTGGAGCCTTATCTGCAGAGATCACCTATGCGTAAAGCACTTTTCCCATATTTTTTTTTCTCACTTCCTCTTCTAGTTATTCCGAGCAAACTGCTGCTGCTCCAAGTCTAAGACAAACTTTTCTGCGTGCTAGTGAACTTTTCCCCCTGGAAGGGCCTACTTGATACTGAGTATGTGGAAGAGCTGTAGGTTGAGTCACTATTGTGTTATAGCAATCGGTGATAGAGAGTAGCTAAATGTGCATTTATTTATTTATGTGAAGACATTGTGGATTATTTAACATCTCAGGTGAAATAACTCTTCAGTTTGGGTTGTGTTGGGAAGCTATACTGAAAGAGGAGGGGAGGTAGATGTTGGTTTAAAAAGAGGCAACCTGAGTAAATGTCACTGTGTGTGCGTTTCTGTCCTCAGACCACATTTTCCACCATTTTGACTTTTATGGTTAGAGCGAATCGCTCCGTTAAACTTTCCATTTGAACTTTCCAGACCTCTCGGAAAATGCCCACGTCAGTCACCCCACCGCCGCCTACCTCTCCTCCCCTCTCTTATGCCCTCCCTTGTCTGCTCCCTCCTCACGTTACCATCTTTGACCTCCTCCCACCTCACTTTTGTTTCACGTCTTTGTCTGATGAGATTTGAGGCAGTAGCACCTGTTCCACGGACCATCTTAACATCACAGACCGCTCTCAGCCCCCCCTCGCTGTAATCCCTTCACACTCACATCACAGATTTGGAGCCAAATTTTGTTACATAATGAGACATTGCATAAGTTCTATCTGGGGGTCAAATCAAGTCTAGCTTCCAAGAGAAGCAGAAATGGGTTATCTGAGGCTGTGTGGCTGACATGAGATCAGCCATTACTTAGGAGCATAGTCCTAGAGGGAAACGCGTACAGACACATAGAACTGTCCTTATAATGCTTTGATACTCTGTCTGTGTCCACTCTGAGGTTCATACACTACAAGTTTACTATGGTACATATCTCCAGCAGTTTAGTTTTGCACTTCCATAAAGAGGGGGCTTGTGAGATAGCCAACACCTACAACTCCGCAAAGTTTCTCTCGTGAATATGTAGTCTCTCGAAAAATTGAGAAAATGCTGAAAAATGCTCATCAAATGTTTTTTTTTTTTTTTTTTTTGTCCAAACCCACCAAACATTCAGACAAAAAAAAAAAAGAAATTGGACAGGCAGCAACTAGAAAGTGGTTTCCATTTTTTCCACAACTTTTTGCTTTAAAAAAAGACGGCAACAAAAGAGCAATTCTAAAAATGAGTTGCTGAGCAGGACCAGTAAACTTCATCTTCTTTCCCTTTTAAATAAGAGATAGTTTGTCTTCATGGCCTTTACTCATGCATTTATTGTTTTTGCTGACAGCTTCTTTCCGTTTGTTCATTTGGTCATGGATTTTTCTTATACGGTGACGCCTTTCCTCCAGTCACAATGAACTTTGAGCACAGGATTCACTCCTCCACATTCACGAATGAATCTGAGCTCCACGTGATCTTTTCTGAAGCTGTTGATTCATGTTTTGCTCCAGAAAAGGAACGTGTCCTCACTCTTAACACAATCTTCAGGATATTTTAACCCCTCCGAGGCCCAGCAGGGGGAGACACTGAGCCATGACCTTTGTCCTCCAATGCCGGTGTCATGTAACTGACAGGCTTAATAATTTACCAAGTGAGCAGCAGCCCGTCAGAACAGCAGAACAGACTAAAGCTTAACTGGTGTTAATGGTCAGTACTGTTAACCTGAGGAATGACACAAGTGCTTCCAGAGGGATCACATCTATATTTGAAGTGTCCTGAGAAGTGATGATCAGAGCCTTCTGAATGTGAATTCTAACTCAGGGGCTGTGTGAGGCTAAAGGGGTTTAAGAGTACTCATATGATGGCACATCATCTGGGAGCAAAAAGCTACCAACATTGTCTTGAAAAAGCTCAAATCACCCACGTCAGTAGTGCATTTTAAATTTGAGAATAATCAAGAGGCCTTTATTTTAGAGAACTAATAGTGGGATAATCTGCTTAGTAGATTTGCAGACAAAGACCAAATTAGTGAGCTTGCTGCTTGAACGCACAATCCTAATACCGTGGTAGGAATTTAGCCTGGATAAAAAAGGCATTTGCACTCCATGAGCAGTGAATGGATTTGTCCATTCACTTAATAGAGGACACTGAGCCCGAGTAGACCTCATCTGGTGACACAGTTTGGGATTTTGGAAGAGGACAGTTTAGCCAGGTTTACTTTAGCAGTCACTGACATTAAAAGCTAGAGCTAAATGTAAGGTTGAACTGAAAAACACATTCCGCACAGAATTGAGTGGGTCCTGAAAACTTTGCACTCCTTTTTTTATCAGCCGGTCCTTTGGTCACCTTACCCACTGTGTTGTAAGTTCTGCACCAAAATCATCTCTGTGTCACTGAAATAGTTAAAACCAATGTGTGTATTCCAAAGGCTTCAACATGCTGACACTCGTAACTGTACATTTTATTAAAGGTACGATCCATACCATACGAACACGTCAGCTTGGAACCTCTCAAAATGATTGACAGATTCTTAAAGAGTAACTTAAGCTGAAAAGCAGTGTGTTAACTGTAACTTTTTTTTTGGTTGAAAGTTCCAAGTCCGTTGCATCTGTAACTATACCCAACTGTGATGTAACAATGTACTGACACACCCATATAAGAGCAGCAACATAAAAAGGCCATTAGAGATCAGCAAAGACACGATTTCCAGCAGGTTTTAGGTTTCTCTCTATATACGCAAACTAGCACTGCAGCTGTAGCACTGTACTTTTTTATCAATAATTTCAGTCTGAATCTACAAATGTTATGACAAATTAGTTATGATGTAGATATAACTTAAATGATCCTTGAAAAACTTGATACTTGATATTGTGATAAAGTATCCAAAGGCAGATTAATCTTCCTACACGTCTTAGTTGTTTACCATATTTTGTTTACCAAAAGCTTAGCTAAAATTAGCTAAAGGTTTTGCACTGTTGACTGCACTGACAATGAAGTTTGACACTTTTTGTTTCTGAAGTTGTGAACCTCGAGACCACAGAATGAAAAATGCTAAAAGTATAATTTTTATACTTTCCATATTGATCAACATTAGCAGACACAAAGATGACTTTGTCTCATGACTTTGCACACTGGGTAAGGTGACAAGAAGCCAAACAAGAAGTTTTTATGGACATTGAATGAAGTTATTGAAAACGTTCCCCGTTTGGTGTTTCTGTGGAGACCACTAGTCTGAATTCTCTTCATGTTGTTGAACAGGGTCTATTTATTGAGTGAATCTAACATTGCATTTCACACCTTCTTCTTTTTGTTTTCAATCATACCAAAATGGTTAGCTTCAGAGGGTTTCGTTTGAGATTAACTATTTTTGTGCGTGAATGTACTAACTTAATTTTAAGAAACACTGTACAGATAACAGATTTTTTTGTTTTTCCTTTGTATGCTGATATTTACTTTTTGTAAATGCTTTGAGCGCTTTATAAAGGGACCCAGCGTTTGGCTTGCAGATGTGACTGTAAATGTACTCATCCACTGCTAAAGGAGATGCTGCGTCAATGTGTGCGGTCAGCAGAGATGGAGGATGTAAATACTGTAAGAAATACTGTGAAAAAGCTTACTGTACAGTGATCCTTCACACCTCTGTAAGAGTGGCAAGAAGAATTATTTAACAGTTGTCAGTAAATATTTCCATTAAAATGTAAAAAATGACAAAACTGTCTGTGTGCTTTTACTTTGTCTTGAAACTTGGTGACTTTTCTTCTTTTGACACTCTCAGCTTCCTCTTGTTTGTGTCTGTGTGCCAACTGACTTGAACAGGAGGAAGGAAGGAGAAAACTTGTACTGCAGGGACATCCTGACAAAACACACAAGCTCAAACAGACCATAGTGATGACTCCTCGCATCCTAGGCGTGGAGCTTTTCATATCTCTGACTTCATCGGTCTTGTTTTACTCACTCATACCTTCACTTCATTGTATTTAACAACAATCGCAACTGAGTCAGCTGTCAAGAAATCAAACAACCAATCATTTTAAAAGAGGATGAAACATGCTTTCATACCAGAAGAACTGGTAAATTTTGACTAATCTACAGTAATTTAACTTTCTAGGCCTCCTTCCAAGTAGGTAAAATTCTGCCAAGGTTTTGTTTTGTTTTTGAAATGAGGCTGACTCATCTTAACAAGACTAAGAGTCTCAAGCCATAGCTAGGTGCTTCCATGTCTGACTACCTCTGTCCCTCAGTGTATGTTACTGCTACTGGATGCTTGAATTTCTTTCGGGATCAATAAAGTATCTATCTGCTGTGAATATTATTTGTTTTGTAGTTGTAACCAAAGTATTTGACCTCTTGATGGTGCTAGAAGAAAATGATCACCAATGTCATTCCACTTTAACCTGAGGTGGCAGTCCATCCAGTAGTTGTCAAGGCATTTTCACTCAACCTCATTAAAGTAGGATTCATCCTCTTGGGACCATGAATATCTGTACAAAGTAGCCATAAGTGGATCGATTGACAGACTGGCATTGTAATCCCAATAACCATGCTGCTGTTACAGACAAGGATATAACCGTTGGTCAACAAGCAAATATCTTTATACTACAGATGAATTAATGCTTGATCATTTCTGTAGCACAACATCCAATGCCCTGGACTTCATTCAGTTTGGTACCGTGGTTCCCAACACCCCCAGCAGAGCTGCATGTCTCATGACAGGACAGACTCTAAAAGACAAAGAATCACAAACATTTGCAAATGGCTGCTGTTGACTGTGTTCACATACCTGCAGCCTGCAACACTGCATTCAAGTGCAGCCTTCAGTATTATGGCGTCACCATCTTGTGATCTGCACTGTAATCTATTAATCTTCAGGCTTTAAACTGTGACACTACTGACAGTTAGTTCTAATTAAAAATGTTTTAGTTGTTTTATTGTTTGCTTTTAACTTTTGTAATGGGTTATCCCTTTAAAATATTGCAAATTGAATTGATCCATAAGATTCCACAGTGACATGTTCAGAGTTATCAATGTTGTTTTTCATGTTTTTATATTCAGTTAGAAAAAGGTCATGTCATGTTTTTCAGTGTTCCAATAAGACCTTTAGCAGCATTCGAGTCAGAACCTGATGACAGTCATGGGCTGTTTTCTTGTGTCGAGCTAATGTCAATCAAATCAGATGAAACCACACACAGTCCTGATCAGCTCAGTTTGATTTAACGTTACACTCTTAATAAAAAATACATAATGGGTATTTTGTACCTTTAATGTTGCTTATTTGCTCATGATATAGAACAATAATTAAAGATTTCAAACCAGTTTATTAAGGGATTTAATTATAACGACTGGGGCGATAATAGTAGTCATATGTGACCCCAAAAAATAATTGAGCACATGTAATTGTAAAACCATTCGCAGTATAAGAAGTGGGTCAGGACGTGCATGCAGGCACTTAGTTGAGCTAAATTAAACCTCCTCACAGTTTGATGTGATGGTGAAGTAAAAACAACCAAGTAGCAGTTAGGGAACAGAATGTTTGACTCATATCAACGTCTGTTCATGGTCTTATGATCTCAGGAGGTATCCACAATATCAACACTTGAACAAGTTTTTTTAAAACGTGTTCATCGCAGATGGTTGAACTAATAACACTAATGTCAACTGTCAGTTCCAGTGAGTCGTCATGCACGATACCAGAGACCTGGAAGTGGACCATCTGATTGAAGTGCAGCTGGAATGAGTGTTTTATGACTCACAGCTGTGGAAAATATGACATTTAGATTCACTAAGACTTTTTTGGCGTGATTAATCAGTTTACATGTGCTGCTAATTTTAATTACTGCCTTACTGATTGTATACAAGGGAAAAAACAATGTGGAAGAACACGCTGTCATGCTGACATAATGCAGGGATGAGCTGAAAAGAGCTGAGGTGGTGTGTTACTGTGGGAACGACCTCTGGGAGACCTGAATAATGGAGCAAAGTAATTACTGAACCAACCAGGGCCTGTGGGGACACTGTGAGACACAACCCCTGTATCTCAAACACACACACACACACACACACGCACACACACTTATTAATAAAAATCAACACAATTAACACAACCAATTTATTGTCTTTCAAGAAAAAAAAAAAAACAACAACACAAAACTCTGAAAACATAGAGAAACGTACACCTTTAAATTACACAGGCTCTTATAAACAAAATAAAGTCTCTTTCTATATATACATCAGCAGGGGTAACGACAGGTGACTCCTCAGCTTGTCTCCATTAAAATAAGATAAACATTTTCCTCTGATATCCATCTCTGTGCACAGAAGCCAGAATCTTTACTCTACACAGCCCTGACCATGATTGTATAAGATGAGCACCGACCCCCGAGGTCTGAAATTTTCCCGCCATTTTGATTTGTCAACCTCACAGTTAGCTACAGGTGGACTGACCCCAGTGTTATTCATGTACACTTAAGTTTTCGTTATTCTCCTCTTGGTTAATATTGGTCATTGAGTGATGAAAACAAAGACACCAAAACCAAACGTGCTCAGTGCTAACTAGTTAGCTTACCTTTGCTTACACTGTGCCAGTTTATTACATAAAACTACAAATGATGCTAGCTTTTTAGATCACATTTGTCTTTAAAGTTGAACTTTTCCAAATCCATTTTGGATCTTACAGTCAAAACGGTGTATGCTAAACTGTAGCATCATTAGCATGGAGCTATATTTTTATTATGGAACTATTATTGGATTTTCTATTTCCTACAAGGTAAAACAAAATAAAATGACAGTTCATTAGCATGTCTGTGCACACAGTTAACAGCACACAAATATTATCTTTAAAACAAGTTTTCAATGTACTATTAAAACAAGCAGCATGCCAAAACAGTAACTCCAACCATCAGTGAATGCAGCCTTACTGTTAAAGAATGTGGTGTAGGCTATAATAAGTGCTAACATGGAGCCTAATGTCACTACGGCACCGTAGCCAATAGTGTCCAAAGGACTCATGAATGATTTTGGTGTCTGTGTTCTGATAGAACTGACCAGTAGTTCAGTTACCCAAAAGTTTTGTATATTTCTGTCAATAGATAATTAACAGACTATCTCTCCAACTCAGTATCCACCATTTAGATTTACAACTTGCATGTGAAATGTGGTTCAGGACTGATTTGCCTCCCTGTAAAGGAGTCTCTGGAACAAGAAAATACAAGATGAGATAAAAAGACAACAGTTGAGCGTATTCAGATGAAGCTTCACCTTAATTTTAACATGAGGCCGATTGATGTGTCATGTCAAAAATGTCACTCAGTTTCGCCTTTAGTCAGTGCAGCTTCAGGAAATTCAAGAAAAAACATCAGAATGTCAATATCTTGGAATGATGCCCAATGTACTAGTACCAAGAAAATGACGATTCCTGAAAAAATCTTGACAGTCATTTTTTAAGATTAAAAAAGAAACTATATATATATAGATGTTCTCCAGTATGTGGATATTTTCAGCAGTGCTGCAGGAGGCTGCATCTTAAAAGTAGCAAAAATGACAGCAGACATTGGGATACACAGATAGGAGTTGCTCAACACGACAATCAATAAACACTCAAAGAAGCAAACACAGAGGTATAAAAAAAATAGGCAAGGCTGAGGTCAACCCACCATGTTACGGAGAGGGAACTGATGGACACGCAGATACAGCATATACAGCACAGCTCAACTAAACAGTGTGACGTGGGAGGTCGAGGAAGAGGAGGGTTTGATTGTTTTATTTAGCGCATAGTATCTGGGATGCAGCTTCTTAAATATAATTTTTATTGGTGCAGTGGTTGACAACAAGGAGATGCTATCCAAAACTTCACTGGTGGTGACAAACAGTTCTGTTTCAAAGTCGTCACCCTGATGATGTCATGAGCCACCGTATCAAGGTCCCACCCATACACCTGGGAGAAGGGCTCACCTGTCAATCATGAAACCCCATTTTTATTGCATCAAATAGCTAATTTAAAACTTAAACATACACCAGAGTGATAAGAAATACATAGAATGCCTTATTTTTTTGGACTTTTACTAACATGGAGGGGGCGGGCTTTATTTATGAGCTATACTGCAGCCAGCCACCAGGGGACTATCAAGTTGTTTTGTCTTCACTTTTGGGGGGCTGTCATGTCATCGTCCATCTTTATATACAGTCAGTGGGAGGGTCTAATGAAAGACATTATCAAGTTGTATTATGGTAAGCGTAAGATCCAGTTATTTTGGAGCTTTAAAACCATACAAGGGATTAACAGTCTGAAGATGTCGGGCCTCTGCTGCTTCAAATATTTGTCCATCTTTCCTCTTCTGAGCCCCCCACCTTCTTGTAAGTGCAATACTAAATAAGTGGAATACACCTTGACTTGTTATAACAAAAAGTTTTATAACTCCAAGTGCCACACTTGCCAGTCAATCTGAACCAGAACTCTGGTGGGAGCGCTACTCTCCTGGGTGCTTTCATTTAGTAATAACCAGCATTAACCAGTAGGGGGCAGTACTGACATACTGATAACATACAGCTACATCACAGAGCAGAGTGAAGTTACAAAGCCGCTCTAAAACCCTTTTTACACTTTGCTCCAATGAATTGAATCCCAGTGGGCATTTTGTTTGCCAGAAGTCAACATGGGAGGAAAGCAAGAAGCATAAGGGATCAAACGATAAAACTTGTACATTCAGTATAACTTCTGTGTTCTAAAACAAAGCAGCTGATGACATTTTTATGAAGGGAAATGAGTAAGATAAGAGCTTGCCTTTATATGTGTGTGCGTGTGTATGTAGGGTTTCACTGAAAACAACTAATTTACAAGGGAGTGAGTATGACGTATCACCACTCTTCACCGTTGCCTAACAGAGGGGCAATTTTCTCATCCAATGACAACTCATCCCTCCACGTTTCCCCCGCTCATCCTCCATCCTTCTTCTCTGACTGTCAACAAAGAGCACGCTTCCTCCTCATTTACCCTCCCCTCCCTCACCTCCATTTTCCTCTCCCCCCCCACCCCCACCCCCCACCCCACCCATTCAGTCCGTCAGGAGCACCAGTTCCCCCTCACTCCTCTCTCCCCCGTCGCTTTCCTCTCCTTCGCTGTACTGAGGCCGCTCCCTCTCTCGTTCCCTCTCTCGTTCCCTCTCTCGTTCCCTCTCCCTGGGCAGGGAAGTGGGCGTGGCCTGACCCTCAGCTCGACGTGGCGCAGGCGGGACCTGCGGCAGGTAATGCTCCAGTAACGCCGGGTGAAAGGGCATGGTCGCCACCGAGACTGAGCCGGTGCCGGCTGGGTACTGGCCGTCACTGTGGGAGTAGTGGATCTGCTGTGGTTCTGATTGGCTGCGAAGACAGGAAGTGACACACGTAGAAAAAGATCATGAATTCATTTCAGTTTGTTTCTACTGATACATCAGGTCAAATCATCAGATCTTCAAAATGTAGCTAGGCCTTGATAAAAAGTTAAAGGGACAAGCTTGTGTATGTTAAACTTTAGACGTAAAGGTAAATATGATTCCCATGGTGCATTTCAGCTTTCACTAATCTGACAGTTGTGTTGAATGTGCCACTAACAGCGGTTGAAAACTTCTGGGTAAACTTAGATGAACTGAGCAACTATGACACCATGTTTCATCTTCAAAATCAACTACCAAGTGTTTTGAATTCACACCAATGACTGGCTCCTTGGCTGAGGCTCATGGATATTGTTGTAATTATGCCAAATGCCAAGCTGATGGACAAGATATGATTTCATTAAACTGAAATAATTTAAACCAGGAGAGAACCTGTGTTTTTATGTGAAGTAACGTCGAGATATGCTCTTAAGTTTGGAAACCTTAAGTGCACCTGCAGCAATATTGCACCACAATGATGTATATTCTGACCCATAAGCAACAAGAAATGAGGTCTTAAAATATTCCAGTAAGTCTAAGGCTATTGAGGCACACTGATGTTTTATTCTTCAAAATAGTAAAGATAAAAAATATGTGGTGAATGTATCTGTGAGACAAAGACAACACTGAAACTGAAAATCACTCAAACTCAACCGCCGCTAACAGTTCCAACCTCGAACTCCTCCAGCTTAACTAGTTGGAGGAGTTAGAGGGGAACAATGGTGAGAGATGCTATTCATCGTTGAGGACAAACTGAAAAACAGCCCAGCTCAATACTTTGTGTCTTCATGAATAAAAAAGAGCTTCGGGAGCTGCAGGCATTGTCTACAATTTGTGGAGGTGCAGAGCAAACTCTTGTCAATGGAGTGAATTGTCAGCGTTGTGTGCCAGGGACACACTCTGGCATTATCTCAAAGCTGTGCTGAAGCGCGTTGGTCTCCCTTGATTTCTACCTGTGTGTGTAGGTCGCTCTCTGCTCCTGCCGGCGGCTCTTCATCATGGCCTTGTATTCTCCCACCCTCAACCTCCGTCCCTCCACAATGCAGGTCCTTTTGGGCCGGGGTTTGTACTTGTAGTCAGGGTAGCGCTCCAGATGCTGCCTGCTCAGCCTTGCCTGCTCTTCATAGTAAGGCTGCTTCTCCTGGTTCGACATGCCCTTCCACCTGGAGCCTAAAGACAAAGACACAAGAGAATGCACAATGGAGATGAGTTCATTCACATGGGTTTTCTTGCAGCAAGTCTGGTTGGGTAGAGAGGATGCTTAAAATGTATCTAGGTCAGTTTCGGTGTTAGTTTTTGAGTTGGCTTTAATCTTAGTCATTCATTGAATTTTTAGATTTTGTTTTGTCAGATTTTAGTCATCATAGTTTGCCACAAGTGGCAGTTACAGGATAATGCATATGACTGAATTTGACTGTGAAGGCCTTTCTTATTATTAAATCTGAAAGTTTGCACTCATGTTCAGGAGTCCATACTCTCTTGAACAAATGATGTGCTTCTTGGGGGGCCAGCTAACATTTTACAAAAGCTCTGTTATGGTAACTGAACAATAAAAACACACTTCTACGTTTAACTTAAGGCAAACCAAACTGGCCACCAAGAAATATTAGATTTATTCGATTTTTTTTTAGCTTATCCTCAAAAAGGAAAAAAAAAACACCAGCTTATTGTGTCAGCAGATGAGGCCTACTAGCTATAGATAGTTAGCTTGCCCCAAGAGAAGCTCCTCATATATTCAGAAATGGAGCAAATTTGAGTATTAAAAATGGACTTTTTCAAATCTAAACTGTTATTTTCCCACCTAAAATAAACATTTAATTTGGTGACACTCTGAACAGTTTTAGTATAATAATGAGAACTTGAGTTCACAAAGGTCACCTCACAACGCATCCTAAATGAAATGGGCAGTAGAACACTTCTAAGCATTTAGGCCTTTCTTATCTAGGTACAGACTTTGAACTGGGTTGGTTCTTGGACCATGAGTATACATACAGACAGGAACAAAGATTTATAGAGCTTTAGTGTAGCTAGCATGTTAGCTTCATGTTAAGCTTCGGTGGCAAAGCCATTGAAAGACACATCTTCTTCAGGCTAAAGATTAGCGTAAAAGCAGCAGAAGTAGTGAGGAGTCATTAGGTCAGACAACTCATCCATTATTGTCAGTTACACTGTAACGTTTGGCTTGCTAACATTAGCTAACATTAGGCCCCATCATAGGCTGGTGGTCACACCAGACCAAGTGAGGCTGTAGTAGAAAACCTGTTTTGGTTTGTGTGTTTCATCACTTTTGAATTCAGCTTTAAATTTGTAGAAGGAAAATTGTTCAACTTATCCTTTCAAAAGTTGAAGTTAGTAGAATTTCCACATTAAAATAGATTTTGACATCTATCAAAACTATCTTATTTTTAATTATCACTACATTTTGATGAATTTCACTCACATCATGGTCCACTCCATCAATTAAAAGCCATCATTGTAATCGTGGCACATGAGAATGCAGATTTTGTACATTTATATTCAACCAAAGACGATTTGATTGGTTACGTTCGCTTCCTCTCTGGGTGAACGTGTGGTTAACACGTCTTCAACCAGAGAAGTGTGAGATTAGCTGGTGCAGTAATTGGTGTGAAAACCGGCATAAATCTTGAGTTTATGGGAGAAAACAATTCTCTGTAGATTGACACGAGAAATGTAAGTAGTTATTAGTACTATAATTGTATATTTAAGTAGAGTAATAGTTATAGTTATATAAATGCATGTATATGACTGTGCATAATTTGCATGCCAGTGTGTATTCACGTCTGCATGCGTGTGTGTGTCCGTGTCAAGGGTGGTTGCTCACGACAACAACAAGCTCTCTACAATAGAATGGAATGTAAATGTTTGGTCCAAGGAAAGGGATTCAGGCCAGTGTGTGTGTGTGTGTGTGTGTGTGTGTGTGTGTGTGTGTGTGTGTGTGTGTGTGTATGTGTGTGTGTATGTGTGTGTGTGTGTGTCTGGTGGGAGAAGCAGGTGGCTATTCGTGCCCTCACTTGTGCCAGGCAGCATCTCAGAATAGAGACACGGAGTGAAACCCACCCCTACCCAGTGCTAGACTCACCCAGGATCTTGCTGATGGAGGAGTTGTGCATGTCGGGGAACGCCTGCAGGATCCTCCTGCGCTCGTCCTTGGCCCACACCATGAAGGCATTCATGGGTCTCTTAATGTGGCCTGAGGAGGGAGGGGGCCGGGCCTCGGCGTAGTTGCCTGGGACTGAGACGGGCAGGGCACCTGAAGGAAAGAGAGCTCCAGTCAGGGGACCACAGCAGACTGCTGAGTTTGGAATATCACTCATAAATATATCTCTTTTTATTGTTGTTAACCTCTTCCGTTAACCCCCCTAAAGGTTCTTAACCTTTACTGATTGAAGCAAAAGTTCCTCTTCACCCACAAACATCCTATTTCACATGCTGTTATACTTTCGCCCACATTCTCCATCCTGAGGTCTGCACCAGAAACTTTTGTTCCATTTCTCATTAAAGCTAGCCCACTTCAAAGAAGCAATGATGTGGTGGAAGTTATTTTTGGATGTCTAAATGTCAGTCTGAGGGGGCAATAATAAAATATTTCTGATGATATCTAGCATGGTACACCGCTATTGAAAAAAAAAGTTGACTCATTATTAAACAGGCTCCTCCAGGGACACCTACCCTCAGAGTCACTGCTGAGGTGGTCCTCGGTGGACGGCAGGCCGTGTCTGTCTTCGCCCTGCTCGGAGTGAGAAATTCTCTCGCTGCGGGGCGACTCTTTGTACTCCTGTGGACGTAAAAAAGACAAAGACAGATGAAGTCAGACATGCAGATATGTCACACAAATATTCACACTCGAGCACAAAGGGACAATTTGAATTTCCGCTGCAGTAAAAGAGATGACCTAGTGTTCAAGGGGTGTGTATGAGGCACGCATGTGTTACCCGGAGCGCTATTTAAGGTAAAGAAACTGCACGCTCACCATATCAGCTGCTGTATAAATGCAGAGCTGTAAATGCAAAGAAAGGAAATTACAACGCTACGGAGGAGGAAGAATGGTGTTTATTGTGCGAGGGAGGAAAGGTGAAGGAGAAAAGGCAGAGTTGGGAATGTCACAACTCTGAATTTGCAAAACTATCACACCATCGGCACATGTCACATCCATCCAGCCCGTGCTGTAAAACATTATTTATCCCCATGCAGCGGAGTGTAATACCAAAATAGGTCAGTCATCAGTGTTGGTGTTAAAGCAGCAGCAGAGGCGAGATGGAGCAGGATAATGGAGCAGAGGAGGAGGAGAGCTTCAGAGTACAGTATTACTGTGGACAAAGAGAGAGGGCAGGTGGCTCAGTCAATGCCACACTGAGGCCTTTGTGGTATTGTGAGTCTGCAACAGCTGTTGCTCCAGGACGAGGCTGAGACCAAAAGCTTCAGCCACCTCAAAGAATCAAAACCAAGACCAGAATAGAAGAGACTTTTCTTTTTTTACAACAATCAAAACAGAAAACAGCTGAAATATGTCATGTTGAGCTGCTTTAATGACACTTTAGTTTACAGAAATGTTTCCATTTTGCTTCACATTACTTCTGCGAAGTAACAAGAAGTGAACAACATCATGTACTTCTTCACTGAGGCACATGACGAGCATACTGAACGTGCAGCGTCTTTTCAGTTGCTAATAATGGAAACAACAGAGACATAACTTCTTTGTCTTTTCCATACTGTGTTTACTTAACAGCATTTCCCAGAAGGCAACACCTAAAATATTGAGCTGTAACAATGTGCTTCTGTGTGTGGTTACACCACAGCTGGGATATTCTTCAATCCAATGTTGAATCCTCAGGAGAAGCACAACTCCCTGTAACCCTAAACCGGACTCGGACCCCCGGATTAGACCGCGAGATGTCAGTCAGAGAAAGAGACAGACGCACATCTAGTTTGTTCAGTCGAGGGAATTGGTATTACAAACTCCAGCTGTTTACATGAAGCTTTGACACATTTGTTTTGTAGTAATTAAAAAAAAGTAAAGTAATTTAATTAGTCTGAATTTGAGTGGTGACATGTCAAAATGGCTTTTAGTTCTGTGAGTGGTTCAATATGGAAGGAGGAATATCAGACATAAAATGTCCAATACTGCCTACTCCACCTATTAGTAGTGGCTTTCTGTAATTCATACACACATTTGACAGATGCTGGCTTCAGTCAGCCTACCTCAGATCTACCCATGCTCCACCTCTTTGCCCATTTTTGGATTGGCAAGTAGGCGGCAGAGGCAGGACCGCCTAGATGGCAGCAGCCAGAGACACCACACTGAGCTTCACAACAGCTTTTCAGAAACCTATGGGTGATGTCACAGGTACTACGTCCATGTTTTATACAGTCTATGGTAAACACAGTAATGGTGAGCCTTAGCTAAGGAGCTTTGGCGCTTGGACTATTGAGTTAAGCATTAAAATAAAACATAAAGGAGAGAGGAACTCTGGCTCCAAACACCAAACAGAAAAAGATGTGAAGGAGAGGGAGTGAGAGAGAAAGAGAGACAGAAATGAGTAACGTGGTGCATTTACTATCTCGTTATGCATGTTTTATCTTGAGCTGCTGTGGCCTTTAATCTAATCATACGGCATTCAACTCAGACTTTTCGGCGTGTTTGGAAGTGTTACGTAAATTATGTGGTCAGACCTGTGGAAAGACTGCCTTTGTGACTTTGTGCCTTGGGGTCATACAGACAAGAGAAAACATTTCAATGTAAATTTGCTGTTGTATATAGCAAGGTGAATACTTAATGCGGCGCTCCAAACAGAAACCAGACGTCAGAGGACTCACCATCTTTCTGCCATCGTCTCTCTCTCTCTCCCTGTCTCTCTCCCTGTCTCTCTCCCTGTCTCTCTCCCTCTCTCGCCCTCCGGTGCTGTGGCTCCTCAGGAGCAGCTGGGCATCGTGGATGGCCTGGGTCACCACATCGCCGTCTCCGAGGAAACCTGAGGACAAAAACGAGGAGGAGAACAAAAATGAGGAACAAGATGATGATGAAGGTTTAGAGGCACCTACCATCTGAAGTCCTCTACAAACACACCACAGACATTATGAACGCTCTTGATAACTCTCTAGGAACAGGTGAACAGATGAATAGACAATGACGACGCATTTGCATGTTTTTTTCATATTAAGATATTATTTTGTGTTTTTTATACATTCTTTATTTTTTTCTTTATGTTAAGTTTATCTGAATTTCCTTTTTCTCTTCTTATTACATCTGTGAACAGTAACTTAGAGACACACATGACAAAACATATCCAGTATTCTGATAGACATCACTGAGATTTTCATATACACACATGTTCAAACAGCCTCTGTTTGTTTCCTAAGCATATCTAAAGTGATAACCCACATTTCCTGCTTTGAATTGAACTATAGCACCCGTTTGTCACCAAGGGCAGAGATCAGTCTGTGGTACTACTGTATGTCTTCTTCTTTGGACTTAAAGCTGCATCCCAGTGGCCGAATCAGGCCATTTTTTAAAAAAAAAAAAAAACATGATAAATACATTTCCCTCCTCCTAAACATTTTCAGAGATGATTTCTGGAGGAATTTAAAAGCTAGCAGTTTTTATCTTCTGCCACCTCGTTGGCAACATTGCTACAGTTGTTGGTTACTTCCACCATCAATCAGTGAAATGTCCAGTGGATCATTAGACCATCAGCAGGACTGTGTTTCACAACACCTTCATAACATGGGTCCCCAAGAAATTTGGGAAATTTAGGAAAACGTTTTATAAGCACGAAGAAGGCCTTTTGTAGACCAGTAGGAGACCCTGATACAGAGGGTGTCTAACACCACAGCTCTGACTTCATCAACAGTTTTCAGGCAAATTCACACTTTCTATCACAGCAGTTTAAGTGTCACCAGAACTCACTGAGGGCAGACCGTGGCGGGCTGTGGGACACCTCTCTGTGGAGATCTCTGGGCCTGTAGGACCCCTGCAGCGCCATCGATCCCAGCTCCATGCTCTGCGGGCTGGGTGTTTTCCCCAGCTCCAGCCCCTTTGGCTTGGAGGTCAGGTTCAAGGGCTGACTGGCTTCCTAAACACACAGTGAGAAGCAGATGAGCAGGGGTGGGGCCACTTAACACACATTCATTCTCAACCGCAAAGGGCGAGGGTGTGCATGTATTCCAGTTATGCACGGCAGACTTGGCATGTCCGAGCGCATCTGTCACACCTTTGTAGCGTAGCTGGTCTTTTGTCTTCTTGTTCACCTCATCCTCTCTTTCCTTTTGTTTATTTAAGCTGTGTTGGACTATCTCTGCTGAGAACCAGCCGTGCAAATAAAGTTCACGCTACACACACACACATACACACAGGGAAGACTCACACGCACCTATACCACACACATTAAACCTTTGAACAGAGGGTGTGGTGTATTCAAAAAGCTTTCTCAGCCTCCCAAGAACAAGAAAAGTGCATTAATCTGTTTAATCTGGAGGGTGTCACTTTCTATATAATACATACACACATGTACGGTAAACACAGACCTGAATTCACTCTTTTAGATATAATCTAATGTAGGTGTATGCATGTATGTATTTATTCTGTATCAAAAAGAACTTGAGGAATGGGTGTTAGACTGAGTTCAACATATGTCTGACACACAATGCGTATGCTACCTGTCGGAAGGAACCGCTGCTCCTCTTGACGGGGGTGGGGTGGGGGTTCTGCAGCAGCTGCATGGGATAGTCCATGGCTGTGGAAGGTGTAAAAACATGATCATTGGTTGACGCTCAGACTTGACACAAAGAAACTGAAGAAACACTCAAATACCAGTGTGGTTACTCTCATTAGGGGAATTATGTTTGAGCACACACACACACACACACACACACACACACACACACACACACACAATAATGTTAAATTCCCTGATGTTTGATCAGGTTAAATCCTGTACTCCTCAATGAAGCTTAGCCAGACTGCTTAAACTAAGGCATTATAGCCCACCTGGATTTCATCAGAAGATCCTGACCTTTGGCTTATTGCCTCTTTGTCCTGAGAACAAAAGCATGCGAGATGCTAACTGAAAGAAGCAACCTCCACCAGAGGGGGAGGAGCGGGGCGAGGTATAAAGAGAAAACAGTTTCACATCGGGGTGAATATTACCGACTAACCTTTGTGTTGTGTACAATGCACTGAGCATTAAAAGTGTCACAATGCTGTGAGAGCCTTTTAGCATCAGAGACGGCAGCAGAGTCAGAGACCCCCACCTTAGTGCCTCTTTACACTCTGTAGTGTACTTTCACTTTTCATTTAGTAGATTTTGACATTTTGTAGCCTACAACACACATTAACAATGCACACACTGCGTACTAGAAACATTTAAATCACCTGACACATAATTAATTACCTGCTTGTTTAGTATGTTTGTCTTTAATTAAACTAATTTACTAATTTACCGTGCTGATGGTGAGCAATGTCAGCCCTGAGATCAAGACGCTTCAGCTGAAGCAGCGATGTTAAAGCAGAGGAAGTGGTTGATTAGACTGTATCATGCACCAACCACATCATGGGTGGACTGTAGCTATGGAGTCACAAAATGTTCAAAATTACACAAGTAAATAAGATGTTATAATAAACAATTGTATAATTGTAATAATACAATGAGATTTTAATCTGTTTAAATACATTTTTAAAAACTCAGCTAAGTATTATTAGTGTTTGTTGTTGTTGTCTTTAATGGCAGATAAAGATTTTGTTTCAACCTGTCTTCATTTCAGCTATTTATTCAAATATTCCTAAATATTCCTGCTCAGATTTTCTTAATTTCATTAAAGCTATCATTGAGGCAGATCTGAAGGCGGTAATCCCAGGGCATCAAAGGGTGCACAGACCCTCTATCCGTGCCAAACATAGTTTTATTCAATGCAATATCGTAAACCGCACCCATAACACCAAAGCTGGACTTACAAAATATTTGACAAGGTGTCTCCTTCCTATGATCAGTGGCTGTAAATTACACACAAATCCTTCGTTCTGCCTTTCTTTAAGTAAATATTGGACTGAGATCTTTGACACTTTATCTAAGGTATCCGGTGAAAGTCTGGCTCCTAATGCTATTACTGCTTTGTTTGGGGAGCCACCCTCTTTACTTAATCTCTCTTCCCGACATGATAGCATTCACTACTGTGTTGGTCAGGAGACTGATATTGTTAACGTGGAAATCTACAATTCTGCCCCCACATACACTTGGGATTAGAGACATGCTACATTGTCTTAAATGTGAAGATTTGAAACCAATTTCTTGTACATGTATCATCTTTTAGAATGTTTCAGACTGAGCTATTGTTTGTTGTAGCTACATCTTTATTTGTCATTTATTTATGTATTTTTTAATTAATATTGTCAGCTTGAGTTATCACTTCTAAATGTTTGTATTTATTATAGTTAGAGATTTTCTTGTACAGTGTGACTTCATCTTGTTCTACTGTCATTTTATGGAGAAAATCAAACATTTATTTCATAATATCTTCTTTCATAATGTGTTTTTATGAGCAATTTTAGTAATCTAACTTTTGACTAAATCAGAGAATTAAATACCTGACAAATCAAATATTTTTCACGACTAATGCAAAAGAACCTCTTAGTCCAACAAAAAGCAATGGTAGACTAATAGTACCTAAGATATTAAATGGAAAGCTACCACGTTGACATCATGGGAAAACGTCAACATATTTATAATACGTCATGGTATCATCACATTGCCCAACCCTAATTCACAGTGTATAAGAACAACAGGCCGCAGACTTGCATGCCTTGCCCTATCAGTATTTTTTTTTTATCTAACTGGCCAAAACTGCGGTTCTTTGAACAGACACTTGAGGCTGGATATAGAAGGAGCCACCATAAGCCCACAGCCTGGTACAAAAAACAGTTCTGGTTTGGTCATGACAACCGTACTGAGGTTGAATTTATGCATAATTCTTGTCGTGTCTGCTTTGATTGACAGGTGGATGGCGTTGCAGGTGGCTTGTTAGAGCACCCAGGCTTCATTCAGCCCGCCTCAGCTCCACCCACACTCCATGTTTTGCCCATTTTTAGATTAGCCAGAAGGTGGAAGAGGCAGGACTGTCAAAATGGTGGCAGCCAGAACCACCACACTGAGCTTCACAACGGAAACCTGTGGATGACGTCATGCATACACTGTTTTGTACAGCCTATGGTTTTATCAGATCATGGACAGTAGAGATGTGGATTATTCCGTACAGTACTGGGTTCAGATGTTCTCTCGGAGTTTTGACACTTCGTGACCACTGTGAACACTTCTCTATCTCCGTGACTAAAATAAGGTCGTGTTCAGAAAAACACAGCCCTCTCATTTGCATTTAGTTTTTCGACTTCTAGGGAAGAAAAACAGCTTCTAGTTGATAGTGAATTTATATGTACGTAAGTTAACATAACATAAGACAAAGACAATAATTTAAACAGCATAACTCTGTCCTCCACCCGTATCTTCAAAGAAAAGCTGACTTCAAATCTCTGGCTATAGCTGACCTCTTCCACACAACCCGACAGTCTTTCTACATTTTTTTACATTCATCTGTCAAAAGATTCTGAAGCAATGGCACACACATTTCTTGAAATAAAGAAAGCAAATGAATGGTTATCCTTAAAGTCCGCCTGCAATGTTTTAAAGACTGGCCTTGTGTCTTTTAGGTTTGAAAAGATAGAGAAGACAAGGTCACCCATGAGCACAGCTTTTAAGGCTTGTGAAAGCAAGACAGCACAAAGCTGTGGCTTTCTAAGCTGTGCTCTCTATCGCCTGCTAACTGTACAAGCATAAGTGTGTAGAAAGGTATTATATACTGCATTGTTGAACTGAAGTCTGCATTTGTATCTTGTATGTCTTTCCATATTCTATAGATCTTCAATTGAAGTGCCTAAATAAATGTTTCAGCATGGAAACTCATGGAACTATATTGATGGCAACAACTTTTCAGAACAAAGTTTCTAGCCTTCAAAGCACACAGTCATTGTCAGGTAAGTTGAGTGTTCATTCGTCCTTTGGAATGTAAGAAAAGACGATGAAAGAACTGACAAAAACCTCAGTGTTTGCAGCACTAAAGGCCCGGTGGAGAGAAACCTTGGAGGATTATCAAAAGATTACAAAGATAACTAAAACAGACTCAATAGAATACGGAACATTATTGAGCCCACCACAATTACTTCAGATGCATTCACATGGACAGTAGAAACGTGGATTATGCCGTACAGTACTGGGTTCAGATGTTCTCTGGGAGTTTTGACACTTTGTGACCACTGTGAACACTTCTCTATCTCTGTGACTAGAATAAGGTCGTGTTCAGAAAAACACGGCCCTCTCATTCATTTCAATGAGTGCAGTTCGAGGTTGGTCATTGTGCAAAACATACATTTCTGGTAGATTTTGCAATGTGAGTCAGAGTAACTTTACACGTTACCTCACCCATCTTACCACGAAAGATAAAATAATAGTAACCATAGTAACATCTAGAGTTGTTAAATCCTGTACCCAGACCAGTACAGCATTTCCTTGTAGTTCATTTTCAAACACATGCCATCAGAAAGACTCATGTTAGCTAACAAACAAGCCAACCGCTGAAGAGAACAAAAGTCTCAAATTAAAGCATAGATGTCAAACAGATGTCATGTTTTCTACATGGTTTTAAAGTCTGTTTACTACATGACTTAATATACATGTTACTTTTTTTTTCTGAAACTCAGTTCAAATTTGGCTACATTTAGATAGAAACATGACTTCATCAAGACCATTTAACTTAACTGCCTGTTGTGTATCATTGTTAGTTGATGAAATTCATGTGGATGTGAGTCTGGAGTGACAGCCTGAAACTTGTACCCCATTTTCTAATGAATTCTAATCAATTTTTACTTCAGGCCACAGGGCAAAAGAAAATGGACAATTGAAAATGTTTGTAAACTTATACGATAGTCGAACCAATGCTTGATGACTGACCTGGCTTGCAGGGGATCGGTTGCAGTGGCAGAGTCATCTGGGGGTCCGAAGTGACCGAGAGGGGCTGGGTGTTGGGGTGGAAAGCCGGGATCATCACATAGGGCATGTTCACCTGCTGGGACGAGGCAGGACAAATACACCTTACATAAAGGGTCTTTCTTCATTTGTTTGAAACACAGATTTCTAACTTGAAATGAGAACTTCTCATTTGTAATCATCATCCATGCTTGGGCCGCTGTCTGTAGTACTGCATGTGAAGACATGAGAAAGGTCTTGAGAGGAGCTGACCTGGATCTGCTGCTGAAGCAGGTTGATCTTGTGCTGCTGCTGTATCAGCTGCTGCTGCTGCTTGGCGATCTGAAACAAAGCGCATGTTCATTTTTACACACATCATGTCTCAATTTCATACATTTTGATAATAAATATGAAGTACATTCATCCTGAAAAGTTCACAGTTTAAATATACTCAGAAATGCTTCCATGCCTTACTGCATATCATATATATTTAGATGAGTAAGTTGCCTTAGTTAAAGAATATTCGTAACATAATACTGACCCAACCCCACACAACAACATCACAATTTGTAAATTCAGTTAATTAAACCGGCCTGAAGTCTAGAATAGGTACATATTGTGTGTGTAATAAACATAATCAACATTGTTGAACTGTTCATCTAAAAGTCTGATATATAAGATCTCTCTCTGGAACACAGTGTGACTATGTGACTGCTCTTATACCATTAGCATTCTTAAGTGAACCCAGTTTAGACCTTTTCAACCAGAGGAACTTTTTCAGGAACACAGAAACCTTTTTTGAAAGTCAGGAACCTTCTTTACAACTGCAGGAACCTTGTTCTAGACTGCAGTTGCTACCTGACTGGGTGTCAGCTTCTGAGGTAGCAGTTGATGGCATAGCTGGAAACTCTTTGGATAAAGTTTTAAAGCCTTTTGTGGCTCTGGAGGGAGCTGCACGAAGTCACAAACTGCACCTGAGTCAGTGGCGGGTGGGGGTGAGGACTGTTTGAAAATCAGACGGTGCCGTTAGAAAGAAGTGACCTCTGTAGCTGGCTCCTCATCTCTGCTCAAGGCTAGTTGCTCAAGGCAATATTAGCCACTACTAGCATAACACACCTGGATATTTAAGACCTGTCAGCCAGTTGCATTGTGGGTAATGTATGCACCAAGTTTTGAAGAACAATGCATGGAATAAAAGAAAAGATGATATTTATGGTACTGCTGCATCGTTTTTTTTTTTCTTTTTTTAAAAAAAACTCTTTATCATACATTTGACAAAGCGCAATGCTAAAGTGGTGGAGTGCTTTGGTCAAACACAAGCCTCCAGGCTGCTACAACACATGTCCATCACTGGTCATACTGCATGTATGCACCAGTGGTCAATATTAGGAAGAGAAATGGGAATTACTTCTAATCTAACTTCTAATGTTACCAACTTTTAAATAAACAGTATGTCACAGAATTTGTCAAATTAGAGTCCCTATGTAGAGTGAGATAAAAAAAAAAAAAGTACGCAGTAAAGTTTGTGAGTGACAAAAGGAAAAAAGTCACAAGTTACATTAAGAACTTGATTTGTTTCTACAGTTACAAAATAAGTCTATGATAACATTAACCAGAAAAAAACAGAACATCTCTCTACTTCCCTGACTGGGGTCACCTTTCTATTGTTGCCTGTCTTGTATGCAAAAATGACATCCAAAACAAAGATTGTTTTTAATTTCACATCTAATTTGCCTGGTCACCATGCCTATTATTATGTATTCAAAACATAAACACAAATGGACAGCAGTAGATTTTGTTTATGGGATTCCTCAGTTTCTAGGTCTGTTTGGCTCCATACACAACACTTCCTAATAGTTTTCATACAGTTTACAATAGACAGTGCAGACAGAGAAATTTATTTGAAGTGACACGGTGTGAGTATGTTTTTAGAAGAATCATGGCAGATGCTCTGAGTGATACCTGTTCCTGCTGTTGTCGAGCCAGCTCCATCTGCTGCTGCTGCTTCTCCAGCAGCAAGGCGGCCATGTTCCTCTGCTCGGAGTGAGCTCCCAGTAGCTGCTCCCTCAGACCGCTCAGCTGGTTGATCATCATCAACAACTGGAGCTCCTTCTCTGCCAGAGACTGCGGGGTACCTGGAGGGGGGTCAGATCGTCAGGTTTGCTAAATCTGTCATTGTATTCACTTTTGTGACGTCTACCTCTACATGCTTTTAAACTTATGATTATCTTATTGAGGACATGGTGCTTCTCTGGGTTCTCTGGGCTGAAACATTCCTCTTTGATTTTATTCAGTAAAACAACAACAAAGAAACGGAACAATTTGATTCTTGCCCATTCTCACGAGAGGAAACTTTATTATATAATTATTACATATTTTTCATCATTTGCCAAAACCACAAGCCAGGACAACAAACAAACATTGAAATAATCGAGATAAATAAAAAGTGAGATACTCGGATAAAAGCAAAACCACATATGAACAACGACAATGGAGGCTGGTTCCCTCTGAACATTAATTTATGAACATCTGCCGCCTGGTGATAATATATATAATTTGACTAGGCAAATATTTCTATTGCTTCCATCTCTCCAGATGTGTCTTTTTGTTTGTTTCTATGTTTTGGTCCCAACTTTCTCTGATTTTAGAGGGAACACAAGATGAAACCAACAATTTTGACAGCAAAATGATCCGACCAGTGGTGCACCAAATTACTGCACACAGCCAGGTATTGCTTTCGGGATGTGTAATAAGATGTTATATAATGTTTTTCAGTTAACAAAGAAAACAGCAAATGAAAAAATGAGGCAGATATTTGCACAGTCTAATATTGATGTGTTGGATGTAATGGTATAGACGTGGTATATAAATGGTATAAAGGTGTTAGTAATGTCTGAGAGCTGACCTTTCAGTTGTCCTGCCCCCACTGTGCTTTTATCCAGAAGTTTCTCCTTCCAGTCAGCATTCAGCAGCTTCTCAATGGTAGGCATTACTGTTAACAGGACACAACAGGTACTCAGCAGAACCACACTAGGCTGCACTAGATGGCATGAAAAATATTATCTGTCAAATAAAATCCATCTGACACCAAACTACTTTCTCAGCCTCTCCTCTGCCTTCCTAATGGCATTGATTGAAGAAGACATTTGAGGTGCCGGAGGGCAGAGGTTGTTTGCGCGTCTGGGAGAAGTTTTGAGTGTTTGAGTGGATCAATATTTGGACACAGAACAATCCAAGGTCAGCTAGTGGAGAGAACTTGAGAAAAATTTAAGGTGAAGAGTGCAGGCTGGTGAAAGACTTGAGGGCAGCCTCGGGAACGGCTCGGAGTGCAGCCTTTTACTCCACGTGTGAGCGATTGAACAAAATCAGACCAAAAAAAAACAAAAAAAAAAACCCTGAACCCCCTGAACCCATTCAGAGACCAAAACAACACCCTCACTTCGCTAGACAAACCGTCACTTTTACGCATCGATTTTCAGCAGACTGCATTGTTTAATGCTGAATAGCAGCAGAATGCAGTGCACTTACACACATAAGATATAGAGTCGTCCAAGTCTAGTCAGTAAGAAAATTGTATGGACGTGTGTGTATATGTGAGTATGAGAGAAAGACTCCTATAAAAGTAAATAAAACAGGTGCAAAAAGAAGATGGAGGTGTGGTGTGTTTCAAATCAAACATTGAGGCCAATGGTGAGTACTTACTCATGTCAGTTTACAGTTATGCTACTGAGTGATGTTGAAAAAAACTGTTCTCAAGCATTTAAAAATGCATAAACTGCAGCTTTATTTCATTTGATCAAATGTGTGCATATTAAATATTCAAGAGACTTTGTGCATAGTGGGAAAATATCCAACTTTGGCGTCCCGCAGAGGTTGTGCCCTCGCTTATTCACTGCCTGTTGGAATGTTAACATTTGTTCATTAGCACTACACACAAAGTTTTGCAGGTGTTTGGTCATAAACCGAAGTACTGGGCAAATTTGAACTGATGTTGCGATCACCAAAAGTCATTCGAATTTTTCCTCTATAGGAACCCTGAATAGCAAACCGCACAGCAGAATGTCCTGCTGGTCGTATGAGAGGAAAAGACAGGGGATCCCTAAAGTCATTAGGATTCACCCTGTGGAGACCATGAATGTCTGTACCAAATTTTCATTCAATAGTTTGTCAGGACACTGGTTATTGCTTAAGACATTCGTTGGTCAGTCACATAAAGTGGTGGACTGACCAACTGAATTTGTGGCCATTCCTAGACCCACACCGCCAGTCTCTAACAAGTGTCTCAAACAAAACACAAGTTGCAGTAGAACATAATTATCTTTTTGTACTTCAAAAAACATTTGTCAGAATCACAAGTTATAAATGAATAGACTACATGAAAATAGAGTTACTTGGCAGCACTATCAACAGAGCAGAAAGTGACAGAGAGACCCTGCTGAGATTTAGACAGACCTTCCTTGAAGTCAGATTGTCCCTCTGGTCTGTCATGTGTCCTGGCCTCCTTCAGTCCCATGGGGCTTTGCCTGTGAGGTAACTCCTTACCTGGAGAGCTCTCCTGTCAGGACAAAGAAAGAGACCATCAACTGACAAAGCATCACAGCAGGATAAGGGAGAGCACACGTTTTACTTTGACATATCAATCTGTGACAATTCCTACATTTCCTAAAACGCCCGTGGACAACCTTTCTCGCTCTGTCATGCCTTTTGTAATATCCTTACCGAAGGGGAGCAGGAGAGCGGTGGGGTCAGTTGGCGGGCCTCTAGTGGATGGTTTCCTGACCAATCACGCGAGGGAGATGTTTTAGAAGGTTCAACATTGGTGATGACTCCTCCGCTGGATTCCTCCTGTTCTATTTTGACACCAACACCCGCCATGCTGACATCCCCGGCAGAGAGGAGGTGCAGCGCTGGAGGGCTGGGCTCAACCATTCTGTTGGAAGGACAAACACAGCACTTAAAACAAGGTGTCATTTGGGTGTGGTGAGTTATGGCCACTTGCCATGCCAATTATTATTTACCTGATACTATTACCACACAGAGCACAGATTAAATAAGAAAAGGAAAAGACAGACGAGTTTTACATCAGACAACCCTCCAATGCACTAACAAAATGGTGCTACAGCCATGCTGGGGGATCCATCATCTGGGGACCATGAATGATTTCACAAAATTTCAAGCAACACCCCGTAGTCGTTGAGATATTTGAGTCTGGACCAACCAGCCAACAAAGTGACATTGCCAGTCTTGGAGCCAAACCACTAGCATGTCTGTATGCCATCAATAGGACCTGAAGGAGCCTTCCACAAGGTCTTCAGCAAAATAAATAACACTGCAAAATTTCAAATAAAAATTAGTATTGAAATATTACCCATGGGCATGAACAGCATGGATAAGTAAACACTGAGGTGGTTGGAATAGCAGGTACTATTATAACTCATGTGATAAATTCAGCTGTTGCTCAGTTCACTTCAATTTTATTTCTGACTCTGTGATTAAATCCAATCTGTCCAACTTTGCCGTTCTTTGTTTTTGACCGATAAGCTGTCATGAATAAAACGCAACACTTCATGCAGACGTTTAACATTAAAAACCTTCCCGGAACAGATTATGGCCTTTGAGCCACTAGAAATGTGTGAAACATCTGTGCAGGAAATGTTGCGTTTCATTGACGGAAAAGACACAACAAAGTATAGTTGCCTGGAATGAATTAGTGAACATGAACAGTGTTTCTGTGCAAAACTGAGAGCAGCAAAGAGCAATGTTTATGAAGACAAGTCTGCATGGACAGCAAATTAAACAGATAAGACAACAGGGAGAATATGAAAATATGATCAAATATGTGTATAAAACTGTAGACATTTTCTTTAATATTTCAATAAAGGCCTGGGTTTCTCTGCATTTGCATTTCTCTGCACTGATTCCAGTGATAAATATCAGTGTCATAACTGTCCCCTCACAGTGGACCATCATGTTGAGGAGATGCACATCACTTTATGAAAATATGGCCCCTTCACGTGGGGGGTCTCTGGTGTCTGATGTATGCCTGTTTCATGACGACAATTGAAAACTGCTGTTTTAGGTCACTGCTGAAGTCAAGGTCAAGGGTTAGATGGCGGTTGTGATACTACCACCTAAAGTCACAGGCAGGTTTATTGTCTAAGTGTGTATGTGTGTGTGTGTGTGTGACAGTGAATAATAGGAGGTAAGGGAGGGAGACAGACAACGCCTCAGTGAGGGAGAAAAGGAGAGAGAGAGAAGAGAGGACAGGTTGAGTGAGAGAGGTCTGAGCCAACAGTGAACTTGAACATATCAACTCAGGCTTGTCCGTGTATGTGTGTGTGTGTGTGTGTGTGCTTGTGTGTGTGTGTTATTTCCCAGCTCTGCAGCAGGAGGAAAGAAAAACACAGCAGACAGCAGAACAAAACAAACAGAACACACAAGGGCAAAAAGTGCACATATATATTAAGAGGCAGAAAAAAAGCCATTGTTGGAGCCAGGGAACAAAGGAAGCCGGGACAATGGGGGAGAGGCTGACAAAAGCCGCCGGCCGCAGGAAACAGGCCGGATAACAATGCCAGCGGAATGTGCCGACCAACTCGGGAACACAGCAAAAAAATGCGGAGCGCCACCGTTCTGCGGAAAGCATAATAATGATTAGAGCCCCCCTCTACTTCACCCAGCTCTCCCAGCCTGCATACTGTTATTCTGAACAAAGCCACCTGTCTGCCAGGGTCCAAGGCCCCAAACCTCAGTGATGTATATGCATGTGTGTGAGTGTGAGTGCATGTGTGTGTGTGTGTGTGTGTGTGTGTTTAAAGCTGCACCAATACATGTAATTTAAGAGCTGAAATGGGAAAGTGAGGTAATAAAACATTAAAGTCCATCTCATCTTCGACAAACTGAGATGCAGTGACAGTGAATCCGACCTCTGTCGTCACGCGGTCGTGTGATCACTGCTGGAAATCCTTTGCACAAATGAAGTGATCAATCAATGGATTAAGTAGTTACACAAAGGTGTCTTCAAAACACGAGTGACAAGAGAAATTTGGACTGAACCACCCATACGTCACACAGGTTTACGCTCTCTGGCTGACTGACAGCTAGACACAATCAACCTATTGTTCTTCTGCGCTGAAAAC
This sequence comes from Sciaenops ocellatus, assembly GCA_033000465.1. Taxonomy (NCBI): domain Eukaryota; kingdom Metazoa; phylum Chordata; class Actinopteri; family Sciaenidae; genus Sciaenops; species Sciaenops ocellatus. Next base: position 7,129,364 of record CP136884.1, on the reverse strand, counting down.
CTTCTTAGATTTAAAGGTGCAGCATTTTCATGTAAGTAAACATTTCCGTTTACATTCACACCAAAACATACGGCATATCCTTGAGACCTATCAAACATGTTCAGTGTATTTCCTTTCCCAGATGCAAAGCCGACTGTTTACACTGCTTGAAACCTGCAATGTTTCATGTGCAATGTTTCATGCAATGTTGCAATGGGCCGGCTTATCACAACTTCACAGGGTACCTTTAAGTTCTACCTCATCTACTACAACAACACATTTTCTGTGTACCCCTGTCACAGATTTCAATATGTAAAATGATATATGAAACAACTGATACTCTTATATTTGAACACTTTGATTCAAATCACAGAAGAGGATTTAAGCACAAAACAAATGTGGCACCCTTGGGTCTTGACCGGCCCTACGATGTGCAGATTTTGTAACAATGAAACTATTATTTTACATATTTTGGTGCTGCCCTTCAGTGGCACTATTCCAAATTTAGTATTATTGGTGCTGCAGCTGATACACCTCCTGTTACCAAACTCCACCCATTTGTATCTGTATTTAATTACTACTTATAGGTACTGTTGCTCCTATACTGCTGTTACTGCTGCAAATACAACTACAGCTACAGCTATTGCTCCGACCACTTTTACAAGTATGGCAACTTCAACACACTTCCACTGTCACTACTACTGTTTGGACAGTCTTTTATGTCTCTGGGTCTATTGAGGCGTTGTTAAAAATCAATGATGTGCTTTTTTCTTTTCTTTTTTTTCAGACAATCCTGACTGGTTATTTTATCTATAAAGGCTTTCTCAATTTATTTTTTTACTATTCAGTGATATACTGTATGTGTCATTTTGGCAATATGAATTACAATTTTAATTGCAATTTTAATCCATATCATCCACTCGTAATTACTGCTGCAAGTGTTGCTACCTGCTGTGCAGTCGTGTTAAGGCAGGTGTGTTGTTGTTACTGCTGCCAACATAATGGCCTCTTATTCTTCTAATTATAATGCTGTTACCTTGCCAAATAGAGCATGATATTAATGTTTAATTGTTTTTCCGGTATAGATATATAGGACAAAATGTCTGCATAGTTACATATAAAATAGTCAAAATTATTGTTTAACACAATGAACCTAAGTTCAGTGTTACACGTCAGACAATGCTCTAACCCTAACTCTTCAACTTGGATTCATTCATTCTGATAACAGATATGTTTAAAACTATAAAATGGTATGTTTATATTGTCATGATTTATTGATTCCGCTGCAATAAAACTAAATTGTCATTGCAGAATCCTCAAATTGTAAAAAAAAAAAAAAAATCCTAACCAACAGCCAGTTTGAAGCTGATCCACCTCATTTTTTCGTCTCAGTTCACTTTCTGCCGGGTTCCTTTCAGTAGAAGAAACCAGGTGTGCAACTTTACCATTAAGTAGAGCCAGCTTCATGTTTCATGGAGTTTGGCATGGTGCTCTCCTACAACCAGGCGAGATGGAAAAAAACAACCAACCCAAAAATACTGCCAGTGTTCTGCCAAATGCATAACACTGGCGTTACTGCATTTCAACACAAAGCCACCTGTCTGCCAAAGCTGTAAACCTGTGCAAATTGTGTGTAAATGTGTGTGTATATTTATACCTGTGTGTGTGTGTATTCAAATCATAATAAAACCATTTCACACAGCTGATGGTAACTAAAAAGCCCTGTAGCACATTAAATGCAGCTGCAAGCGTGCTGAACAGCAGCACTCAAACTCATTTGATGCCACCTGCTTGACTACTGTTGACTTTGAACAAGATATCACACTCAGTTATTGGTGTGTGTGTGTGTGTGTGTGTGCGTGTGTGTGTGTGTGTGTGTGTGTGTGTGTGTGTTTGTGTTTGAGCCAGAATTTTGTTTTCAGGTCTAAAATTTTAATTTCCTTCACACACACACACACACACACACACACACACACACACACACACACACACACACACACACACACACACACACACACACACACACACAAAATCTATTTTTGCCTTTTAGTTTTCATGACCTATGCGCTGTTTCCAACTCGTCGTGTGGGGTAACGTTTGGAGTAAAATACCAGCAGCTTCAAACCCTCAATGATCTCTATCAACCCAATCCTGTCTGATTGCTATTTTCAGGTGTGGTTTTTGCTGAGCGTTGGGAAGGGAGAGTTGTGAAAGTGTTTAGCCAACACTGCAGCAGCCGCCCGTCTGTAATGGTAAGGGGTTGATTGCGTGGTGGGGGTGTTGAGGTTTTATCCCACGCTTGAAGTTATTCCTGGGTCTCCCCTCTGCGTTCCACAGGGGCTGGACTGTGGAACTGCCACAGGTGGCTTTCACACGCCTCTTTCTTTGTGTGTGTGTGTGTGTGTGTGTGTGTGTGTGTGTTTATGTGTGTCAGCAGAGGTATGCACAGAATCTGCCGTTGACAGCGAAGAATGCATCAAGGTGCCTGTGTGTTTGACAAGCACAAAGGTTTTTTTTCTTTAAACAATGCCTTTGGTGTCTTAGCGAGAACAATGTAAACCAGCCAAGGTTATCGCTTCCCTCCACATCAGTCTCATCTACTTAAACACACACTTAGCGTATCTGCAGCTTATCTGAAACTGACCTTGTGTATGTATGTCTGTAGCGTGTGTGTGTGTGTGTGTGTGTGTGTGTGTGTGTGTGTGTGTTGCAGGATCTGAATAGCACTGGCTGCCCACGAGGGTTATCTGATTGAGGCCCGTTTTCTGACCACCTACAGTGTTGTTCAGCTTTTATAGGCCCTCACCACATGCCACGAAGAAATCACAATAAAACAGACCTCAGAGCAGCTGTTGAGATAAACAAAGTAGAACAAAGAGACCGAAAACTACTATTAGAGACCTCTGCAGCACTTTTCTCATGTTAAAAACATATAAAATAGCAGCACATAGGGCCGACTGTAGCAACGAGTTCAGCTCAAACAGGAAATGTACTGTCCAAGCAGGACTTTGTTTCCCATGCAAATCAATGATCTGCATCATTGGGCTATGAATTCCTCAAAGTCAAGCAGAAGTGCACTGGAAACAAATGTAATAATGTTTTTCATGGGATCACTGGCTAATTTTAGTGTAGAGTCAAGAACTGAGCTGTAGTTAAAGATGCACTAAGAAGTATTATTATTAACAATGGATTATATGAGACACGGATCCACAGAAAATTATCAACCCAACGCAACTGTACTGAGCATTTTAGCCTCTTTTAGCTTGTTGTTTTGGTAGTCAGGCCCACAAACATCTCGCAGATAAATAGGCGTAAATTAGCAACTGTTTGCAACATGTAATAACAATATTACAAGTTAATAATAGATAATAGTGTTTTAGGCTTGTTCTGTTGCCCTCAAGAGGCCAAAAAATATAAATTCTGCAGCTTTAAGATGTAAAACTGGACTTGATGGATTTGGTGTAACAGAAATGACTGAACTATAAATAATAAATAAAAAAAAACAACGACTACAACAAATCTCACAAACATTCATGGCCTCAGGACTGAAACATTGTTAGTCTTTGTCAATAAGATTTTCTGGTCTACAAGAACTTTGTAGTAACTGTTCTCTGCGGGGGAAAAAAACCCAAAAGAACTTTCACATTTGGAAATAAAACCCAAAACTATACACATGGCAAGAGGGAAAAGTTTTTTTGTGTGTGTGATTTAGGTGAAGTGAGCCTTTAAAAGAAGCCCATTGTGGCTCACAGCCAGTCTGACCACATTAATGGCCGTGCTGTTACAGAGCTACACTTGTCCTGTTCCCTGCTGTGAACTGAATGCTCCTGTTACAGCGGAGAGGGAGGCGATGGAGGATGACAGTGGATGGAGGGAACATGCCTCTGCCCTCAGATAAAAATCAGCTCCCCTCCTCTGAGCACTGACAACACTGAAACCTTACACTTCCCACGACACAAGAAGCACTTCACACAAAACCTTCAGTTACTCAACAAGTTGTAACACGTAAAAACCTAACATTTCCCCCCTGGGGGATTGGCAATGCAAATCCTTTCTGTTGTTCTCCCTTTTCTTTTCTTTCTATTCTTCCTTTTGTTTTCTTATTCTTTCTCTCTGTGTTTTTCTTCCCCCTCCCAACAGGAGCAGCTTGTTGGGTTTATATCGTCCTTGTCGCTTTCCAACTAGTGCCTGAGGCAGAATAAGCAGAGAGTGCACAATAGACAGAGAGAGAGTGAGAGAGAGAGTGAGAGAGAGAGTGAGTGGGCCAGTCTGAGCAGTTGAGAGCAGCAGGATAAAGTGTTAGACATCTAAAGAGGTTTACTTGGTGATAAACAAATAAAGACATTCTCATTGTCAACCCTGAGACAGCTGTAATGGCAGAAGGTTCCCTGCAGGAACGTATCAGAAAATCACAACATGTCTAAGTCAGCTGGCTCAAGTTCAACAGTCTATCAAATAAAAGAAAGCAAATGTAAAATATCTCACACGCGGATCTTTGCATATTTCCACAGACAGTAAAACAACACTTGAATGAGCCGCGCTTGCAATAAAAGTTTCTCAACAATTTTTCAGCTGCTGACTGCATTTTGTGACAGAGCTCTTACAGTTAGGTTTCCAACCTGCTGTGCAGTCGTGTTAAGGCAAGAGTGAACTTATGCATAAACAAATGTTTGGGGAAATGTTTCACAGCTACCAGTATTTGTTTAAGGATGATAAAATAATCCAGCGTTCAGTGCCAGCTAGTGTCTGTCTGCCCACAGGGCCTGGCTCGGACTCTTCATGGTTAAAGCCTCCAGCGAACTGAAACATCAGTGAAAGACAACGCACCTTATCTCAATGACTCATCACCTGGGTTCTATTAACCTGCATCTTCTCCCCTGGACTGGAAATCCAGTCAGGAGAGGTGTTGCTTCAACTCATCTGAGATGCATAAGTAATAACATTTTTCAGAAAATTCAAAGTAAGACAACTTTTTTCCTGCACAAAGTTTAAGACAAAAGCAGATTTAAGGTCTAGAAACTTCATAAAAAGCTCCCTCATCCCTCCATCTACCGCGTAGTTTACGGTACTGACCTGTTGGGCATGAGTGGACGTGAGAAGATCCAACAGCTCTCCCTGACCGGAACACATCTGCTGACACAAGTCATAGTGACTGGCTCTCTCTCACCAGTAACGCCTGTCTTTTCTACTCTTCAGTTACCTCTGACACCCACCATCCCCATCCACCCACCCACCTCCTCCTCCTCCCCCTGCTCCTACCCCTGTCTCTCCTCTCAAGAGGGGAAGTACAAAGAGCCTCTTCAAATCCCACCGTACAGGGGCTTCATTTGCATAATTAGCATGCTGTTGCAGGTAACCGTCGCTGCAGCCCCAACAAGCGCGATACAGATCGAACATCAACCCACCCACAGGTGTGATATTGTCTAACAAATTCACGCTTATGATTTCCTAGACATTTGCCTGTGGACGGATTAATGACAGAGGTGTGTTGTAAAGTTCAGGAAGGCAACACACAGACAACAAACAGTAGACAGACTTTTCATTGAATGCTTCATTGAAAAGTCAGGAAACTTTAACCAAAAAAATTATTTGGGCTGTGCAATTTGGCTTTTGGCACTAGCAGTAAAATGCTACATTATCGTAATAACCCGCAACAAAATGTATTCTCTCTCATCACAGAGCCAACTGAGATCTGTCATGTGCGCCCAGTCTATGCAGCAAGACGTGATGGGTAAAGACATGTTTCCGCTCATAGCAACAAGTGTGTCTTTCACCAGAGAGAAGAGTTGACTAACTGAAAGGAATATATAAAAAAAAGTAAACAAATATAGTAAGGAGGTGTAAAAGATGTTAAAAGCTTGGCTGAACTGCTGAACTCTGGACATTTTGTCCAATTCAGAGCAGTTGTTGATAACAACCAGAGATGTCAATAAATTAATTTATTCAGTCGTCTTACAGCTAATAAAACACTTCCCCTTGAAAATGACCTCCAAAACAAAAACTCAAACTCACAAACAGATTTCTACGTGGTTTATATGCCTTTTCACACTTTTTTTCTCCCCCCAACAGTTTACCTTGCTTTTATTTACCACCGGCTGACTGACTTTTAGATAAGTTCAAAAACAGCTTTTCAGCGAGATTTCAAGGCCTTCGGAGAGAACACTTACTCTGAATACGATGAATGAGATCACACTGACAGATGAAGTCTCAAAGAATTGTGTGTCTATGTTTGGGGTCTTATTTTTTCAGATTTTCTTTCTTTCTTTTTTTTTTTAACTTTTTTATTGGAGACGTTGGTAAGACGCACACTCACACACACAGCAACAGACACACACACGGTTCCGGAACAAAGCTGCCTCGCGTTGCTGACTAGGCCTCATTAGAGAATAAGCTCTCAGGACTGGAGATACAAAAGCCTTGCCCTCTTCTCCTTTCCTTCCCCTCTCTTCCTCTGTTCTCTTGGCCTTTTGATGTCAAGGGTACTGAACCATATAGTGCGTAGTCCAAAGAATAAGCTCATCAAGAATACACACTCAGTTTCCTCATTTTTTTTTTTTTTTATCTTGCGCTGAGTATTTGTGTGTGTGTGTGTGTGTGTGTGTGTGTGCACTGAGAAGCGAACAGAGCTACAAGCCCTGATAAGGTGCTGTTGTTCTGTGGTCGCTGGTCAGTTCATCACACAAAGAGCAGTGTTGGGAACTTCAGCACAGCGATTGAGTGATACAGACATCACAAAGACCACATTTTACTCCCTTTTTCCTCTTGGAGTTCAGGGGCTGCCCCATAGAGGCCCACCCACTGCAGACACACAGGAACACACACTCAGCTGCAACACATTTCTATCTCACACTTCCAATTTCCCTCATACCCAGTGACGCCACCAATATTTGATTAATACCAGACGGAACAGAAGTTCCATGAAGAAATGACACAACGAGGGATGAAGAAATAGAAGTGAGATGCTGATTTATTCACACGCTTTAACTGTACGTTGATGATGAATTAATATGGATGTGGAACATTTTTGCTGTGTGATCACAGAGTTTCTGTTTCTGATGAAAAGATCATTTGTTGTTGGAAAAATAGCAGCTGGAGTACATTTGAGCTGGCTATCTAAAAACAAACAAACAAAAAAAAAACACATCAGGTGTCACATCTAATCAGCATTATATCTTTGGGCTGAATGAGGATATATAACCACCAATCAGCATACACTGACACACACACATACAGTAGTACAAAACATGTTCTTTGTGTCAGATAGACAAGGAAGAAGACAGATACGCAACCTAGTTAAATTTAATGAAATGAGACACCCGCTTTTACAGGAGAGGGGAGGCACGCCACGGAAATAATGCCACAGTTTTTTAAAAACATAACTCGTACCAACTGGTAAAACTTATTCAATCAATTCAGTTCAATTTTATTTACATAGCACCATATCATAACAAAAGTTATCTCATGACACTTTTCATACAGAGCAGGTCTAGACCGTACTCTTTATAATATTATTTACAGAGACCCAACAGTTCCACCATGAGCAAGCACTTGGCGACGGTGGCGAGGGAAAACTTATGTTAACTAAGCTTTTTAACAAAGTGACAGTTTTAAGTCTGATATATATCAGACTTCAAACTGTCACTTTGTTTAAACTTTACAATATGGATATTAAACCCCAGCAACACATTTGGCTGTGTTATTACGCCATATGAAAGAAAATTTGGGACCAGTGGTGTAGTTGCTGATTGCAAGCCCCTCAATTCAGTTCATTCGTAATGTGAAGGAGAGACTACAGTAGCTGTGAAACATCCAATCTAAAGCCAGTGTTTAGTTTGTCTGTTCTGGGCTACTGTAGAAACATGGTGGTTCAAAATGGCGACCTTCATGGAAGAGGGCCCACAGCGTCTGTAGATATAAAAGGCTCATTCTAAACTAACAAAAACATAATCACACTTATTTTCAGGTGATTGTACACTAATGAAAACATTGTTATGAATATTATGTTTAATTTCTGGCACATTCTGTAAAGTCACAGTGTTGCAGAAGCTAACATTAGCGGAACAGCTGCTAGCTCGGAGGTGTCATCAGGACTTCAGCTGACTATACTGAAGTATGTGGTCCTACATTTAGTTACTCATTATAAAGTTTCTTCCCAGCTACTTTGTAAACATACAAAATACAGACTATAGTGCAATATGGTGTAGAAAGATGTTTGAAGCTAGCTCTCCTATGCTAATCACAAAGGAAACAGGTGAAACTTTCCTGAAGACTTTGTCAACAACGCTCAAATTTTCTATTTTCTTAATGTCACTGAAAGGTGCACTGGCTGTAATTATTTATATTAAGGCTATGGATGCTAATGATTAATCAGTGATCGTTTAGTCATTAATGGATACATGGATCATCCACATATGCTTCCATATTGTGGGGAACATAGAGCAAGTGCAACAGGGAATTCTGCCGGCGTGCACGGCCAAACTAGCTGACTTCTAGTTTAGCTGTCCGCTAACTTAAATGAGGATAAAATGATTTCATCATGCAGATCTTTTAGACTTTCATGTTATCAGACCCAACGGATCAAACTGTGAAAGCGAAGCAAGTCATTCTTCATGGGGTTTTTGATGTTTTTTAGGGTTTTTTTTAGCCTTCCTTCCTGCAATATTAGCTCTCACTAAACTGATCTGATAAAACTTTTACAAGGAATTTACAATGAAGACTGCATATGACTCAACCCTGACCACAAAGATAGGCTCATTTTCTTAAATAAAACCACCAGGACTGTGGTCAGGAGATCAGGGATGACAATTCCATCCAGATAAAGTTCTTTATAGGCTGAAGCACTTTTTTTTACCGATACAGGAATGAGTCAGCCTTCTGTTGTTTTTTTTGTTTTTTTGTCAAATTTTAGTTTGGACATTTGTTAAAGAGCAAAACCACAACTGTGAGATTAGAGGGGATATAACGCTGAACTGACATCCAAGAAAAATGCTTCAAATTTGCATCTTAATCAGACCAAAGGGGTGTGGATGTTGATGTGGAGTTCTGAGTCAGCCCTCGCACCTTGACTTGCATTGTGTAGGTGGCTCACTGCATTTTGCCCTGTGTTCTACTTACTGACAAAGTTGGTGCACCTGTGGTTTTTGTTTTGTTCATATCTTTGTGCTGTGTGGTTGAGTTTCTACAGAAGTCATAACTTTATGCAGTCATCTATAGTTTCCCTTTTGATATAAACCTAGTGGCTAGTAGCTACAACCCCAGTCTGTGCACCTCGTACTGCTAAGGACCACATGAATGAATGCTCCAAAACAAGACGTAGAGCTTTGTTACAGCCCAAAGTTTAAACTGTGCAGCTTCAGAGGCTGCTGTGGGACGTGGAGATGATTTGCAGAGCAGCCTTGTCAGATGGAGTAGCATGTGCAAAGCAGAAGGATAGATACATTTATATGAATACTAATTAGAAATGAGGGCCATCCTCTTTATATTTCGACGTGCTCGTCCAACACAAGCTGCAGAAACGTTTGTGAAGGTTTTACAAGCACAGAAATATCACTGCAGAGAACAAATACAAGGACTTTTTAGGTGAAGTCTGAAAGATTCTGAGATCTGCGTTCAGTAATCTTCCCAGTCAACAGGTGGAAGGCTGGAGGTAAGTGCACAGTTTAGAGTTCACAGCCTCTCCAGACAGCTGCTGTGCTGCCTTAATGCGGCGCTTTCAAGCTCAGATTGTTTGTGATTTTCAGTAGAATTATTGTTTCAGAGTCAACAAGACGCAAGACAAGAGACAATACGACAGGACAAGTTTGGGCTGAGTTTTTCATTATTACTGTGTGTGTGTGTGTGTGTGTGTGTGTGTGTGTCGCCACGGGAACATGATTTGAATGTGGAGTGATCGAGCAAAAGAAAAAAAGAGAAAGAACATCAAACACACAGCGATAATATAAAAAACTAAAGATATAGTCAGCGATGATATTATATGAGCCAAAAACTGACCGTATGAAAACAGCAGACTACTTATACTAGATACAGAGGCACAGAACAGCTGTGACACAGGTCATATTCTCTCAATGCAGAGCTATTCAGACGTTAAGTGCAGAGTCACATGGTCATCTGTCAAATGTCGAGAAGGCGGGGCTTATCTAATAAGAGCCTGTCAGAGGGCAGAAGCCAAAGACATGCAAACTCAAGGAAGCTGCGGAATAGTGCGGAACTCTTTTGTTGAGCACAGCAAATATTGGATCAGGAAAAAATGTGAACATCACTACTGATATGTCAACTTAAATACATAAACATTTCTCCACTCGTGTTAAACTTTGCTTTATTTAACTATTTATATCTATTGATTATTTATTATTTAAATTGACTACTGAGTCCAATCCAGCTCATTGTGTGACTTTTCAAAGTGTAAAAACTGCAGAGAAGTCAACGATTTAATTTTTTCAATAAATCGCACTATTTCGGATGTCCACTGGACAAAGACAGAAGTCATATACGAAAGTGTTGTTCAGTTCCGGTTCAGACTAAACTTTTTGTGCATTTACAGATCCACAGTGATCTGTACATTTGAATGCACATGAATGTGGAGGCATATTGTTCAAACTGCACTTATTTTTCTCAAGATACAGGCTGTTCATCAAATGGATGATTCATTAACGTTTAGTAAAAGAAGATGTTGTTATTTATAGGTTATTCTGCAGTGGTTTTACTGGTTCGGCACACTTGAGAAAAAAATTAAGCTGTATGAGTCTGTACGATGGACTGAATGAGTCTCAGATTCATCAACAGTGATTACAGTTACATGTTAAACATGTCTGCTGTGTTTCCATCCTGCTCAACACACTTCAATCTCTCTCTCTGTCTCTCTCTGTCTGCCTGTCTATCTCTCTCTCTCTCTCTCTCTCTCTGAGGCTTTCTAAATAAGATGTATAAATAGGCTGATGACACAACTGCGCCCTTCACAAAGACACTGAGGAGAGAGGAAAGAGAGGAGAACAGGACTCTGGCTTTAGTCACGGACGCTTTATTCTTCTCCTTTTCAGAAGCACAGGTTAAAAGGCAGCCATTTTTCTTTTCATGCCTCCCTCTCTCTCATCCCTCTTTCTCTCTCTCTCTCTTTCTCCCCCTCTCGTTCTCTGAAACAGGTCGTCTATTGTGGTGGCTAGCAAAAGGCTACTGTGGCATTTATCAGAGAGGAGGAGGAGGAGGAGGAGGAGGAGGAGGAGAAGAAGGAGGGGGAGAAGACAAAACACACTTCCAATAAAGAGATAGAACAAGAGAAAGGGAAGAAAGGATGTGTATGAAGGCCACTTTTCTCTCTCTCTCTCGCTCTCTCTCTCTCTCTCTCTTCCTTCACAAAGCCCCCCCACCCCCACACCCTTTCCACCCCCTGCTCCTTCAGGCTAGCTCAGACAAAGGAGGCCCGACTCTCACAATGTGCTCTCTCCTTTAGCCCGGCACACTTTATATCCTCACTCCATTCACCGCTGCTTCTTGAGAGCACCCACGTGTGCACAACATATGTGTGTGTGTGCGTGCGTGTGTGTTTTATGGAGTTTGTAATGGTGGTAGTGGGGGTCTATGTTTGCTGAGGGTCTTATAGACCAAGGGGCCAGGGCTCTGAGGTGTTACTATGGAAACGCCTTTGAGCAGTAAGGAGCACAACAGGTGATTCTGCTGAGGGCCTGTTCGTCTCAGCATTGAGAGACCGCAGGAGGTCTTTTGCTGTGTGTGTGTGTGTGTGTGTGTGTGTGTGTGTGTGTGTGTGTGTGTGTGTGTAAATGTGTGTGTGCGTGCATCTCACAAGTATAGCTGCTTATGCTACAAACAACTTAGTGCCATAGGTCTTAACCAGCTTCAATAAGCTGGAGATCATGTCTGAAGTTGCTGGCTGACCACCGTAATGATACGCTGCCTGGCTTCGCACACAGGCCTGGCCCACAGACCGGACTACACAGCAGACATATCTGGATAGTGCCTGAAAATAGGAACACACAGGAATACAACTGCTGGAAAATGTCTTGCCTCAGGAGACAGGAAGAAAAAGGAAAGCAGGGCCGTGAACTATTTACAAAATGTGTAAAAAATATATTTAAAGCTGCTATAATGAACATTTTCTAATAACGTGCTGTATCAAATGACAGCATGCTCGTAGTGATGAACCTACAGAAGATCTGCAGCGTTCTTATCGTGAGCTTTGGCTGATTGTTTAACCGTCCGACTGTAACTTCACTGTTTTGCTTCCACTCTCACTGGAAACCACCGGAGACAGATAGTCGGCTCAATAGGCGAGAGGTCCTTTACTCTACTTTAGAATTCACACTGTCCTCCATGTTACAATATCATCTCCTTTTTTAACACAACACACAAAGGAAAGAAAAACAGTTTCCTGTTGTGTTTATTACTTTGGAGAGTGAAGGTTAAAGTACCGGTGAAGAGCAGGCTAATAGGACAGACTGGATTAATTATTATTTTCTTGTGTCCATTTGTCCACCGGCTAACTTTCACATAATTAAGGTTGGCAATTTTTTGACATTTCTTTCTTCTTCTGAAAAGACCAAAAAAGCAAACAATGAATTGATCCCGTTAACAAGATCAACTGTTGTTCCAAAAAGACATCAGCGAGCCAGACTGTTGCACCGTGTTGTACACGTACACACACTGTGGTTTATTTTGACTTACTAGCACAAACACACTGCCCATGAATACACACGAGAGTACCAAATGTGGATTAATCCACCTCTCAAAATAGTCTCTATACTCCTGTTTTACGAAATTTGTATCTTTTTAAACAGAAACTACATATTTGTGAGCCCTTTCTTTAAAGATTTGAGCGTTCAGTGGGAACCCTTAGGCTTGTGGTCGAGTGCTGCAGACAAGATAGAGATGTGTGCTCAGCTCAGATGCACATTTGACCAAAAAAGAGAAGCACAGCTGGTAGAAAAGCAAGTGATTTTTGGAGGTCATCATTTAAAATTGAACTCTTGTGATTGTACTAAAACAACAAGAGTCCCTGGAGTGGATGAGGTCGTCTTTGTGACTGATTAAACACAAGACGAGTTAAATAATACATTCCTAATAAAGATCTACTTTTGTTTTGGTGCATTTTCGTGAAAATAGTGTTGCTTTAATTTGAGGAGAAAGTTCACCGTTCGTTTGCACCGTCTGCAGGGCTCTTTGTTTTCAGACGTGACAGGCTGATAAAGTAGCTGAATGTCACATACTGAAATTTATCTGGGTGGTTTCTCCTTCAATTGTGTTACATTTCAGCAAATGATAAAACCAAGACACGTGAAAAAAAAGAATTAAAACATGGGGGGGAAAATCCATATCTGACTGCGGGTGAACAACAGCGAGCAGCAAACAGGAAGTATAATAAGAAAAGATTAGGATTTTTAACTGACATGTAGCAGGACGGTGTGTTCGCTCATCTATGGCTTTGCTGCTGATACAGTATCTCCCATCCATCTCAGCTTTCTGCTTCTTTTTGATGCAGTGAGATATGCAATACATCGTGCAAAATAATGGCTTTATAGGTTTGATCGCTCATTATTTAAACCCGAGGTGTTGAGAATGGGGGATACACGATGGGGAGGGAGGGCAGAGATATCTCACTGTCTCACTGAACATAAAAAAGTGATCGCATGACTCTCAACACGTTATCATGTTCAGATCCGGTGAGCGGGAGATAGAATGCAGAAAAAGTTGCTGTTATATTCTCTGAGGTCTCTCAGAAACACTTGACCGAAGACTCACATGTAGAAAAATAGATCTTTTTTTTAACTTAATTGGTTACTACAGGAGATATGAAACGGATAAAAGCACTGTGAATAAGCCATTACATTAAAGCTCGAAGAAGTGTTGAAGCAGACGTGTTTTATAGTAAAACAAGCAACCAGCTTATACAAAGCAGGCACATAATGTCGCTTTAGATTTCATTGATTTCAAAGGGAAATGCAAATAGTGCTACTGTACTGCTCCAGAGCAAACAAACGGTCTCTGGTCATTTGCAAATGACCACACAGACATGCACAAACACACAACACACATATAACAAACAGCTATAGTCTTGTGTTTAAAAAAAAAAAAAATCTACTTAAGGTTTCATAGGACAACAGAGGTGCGTTGTTGAAGCTCAGGGGAAAGCCATGTAAATGAAGCAGGAAACTGGTATGTTTTTATTTGGGTGTCCAGAGCTCACGTATCAATAGAGTGTTTGTAAAATTCTCATTATCAGCACAGAAATAAACAAATTGGCCTGGAAAAGGGGTTGGCAATAGGCTGATCATACCTTAAGCTTCAGTCAGGGCGAACAAGACAACATCTGTTTGTGTGCTCTTCTCTGGTAGCGATGCAAATCTGTTGGTTAACACAGAAAAAGTAGTAAAAAAGGAGATGAAACAAGCAAGCAGAGGCTTTTTTTTTTCTCCATTGTGGCACCACTCATCCTGTTTATTTAAGTCATACTCTTTAATATGACTCCTTTTAACTCGATCACACTTTTTCCATTATAGTTCATTTAAGCACAAAAAAAATGCTCTCATGAGATCTTTTATTCTTTCCTCTATTTAGATCGAGAGGCAGCATCTTACGGTCACATATAAAGCATATAAACCTGCTCATTCATGCCTTGTGTGCTGAACAATACAGGGCCGTTATGTGACGGGCATAATGGGAACAGTGAGACAAAAGAAAGCTGTAGTTATGGTACTTTGACAAACATCAGAAGTTAAAAAAAAAAAAAGCCACATACTTCCCAACAAAAGCCTCCGTCTCAACTCTGTATTTAATGAAACACACCTTAGTCTTGTAGGAGCTTGTATTTTGACATCGCGTGCTGAATGAACACACATGCATTTAACACAGGCGTTCACACACGCACTCACACACACATAAAAGTTGAGAAAACTTGCTTTTTTTTTTCAGGGATTAGAAAGTGTTGGAAGGTGCCATGAGAAACGCAAGGCTGCTTTGCAAGGATGCTTCCGCTCTTTCTACTTCAAAACTGATTTACAGCTGTTGATAAATAGCCCTGCCACGGCCTGAAAGCGCAGGGGCTTTAACCGCGCATTATTAGAGCGTTATTATGAGCTTATAACAGCATTCATGGACGAGTGAGTACACATTCAAAGTGCAGCTGGCTGAATGCAAATGCACTTTGCAACGGCATGTGCAGGACAGAATGAGATCTTACAAATAGTTGTTTCAAATCCCACTTTAATCTTGAGCTTTACAGAAGAGAAACCTAAACATGTGAAGACTACATCACTGCTTTCACACACACAAAGACCAAAAAACAAAAGAGGTGAAAACAAAGACGTGAAAAGCTTACAAGATATTTAACCTTGCCTCTAGAGAGCACTCACTCATATTATTGAGGTTTGTTAAAGAGTTTGCTGCGTGTAGAGCAGGAATCTTACCTTGAGAGGTGTAGATGCTTTCAGGGTTGTGTGTGTGTATGTGTGACTGCTGTTGTCTCTAGGTGTCTCTGAGAGTGGCCCATCACCAGTGTAAGACTTTATCACCGCCCAGTGTGAGCCACTGTGTGTAGAAGTGTCTGCTTCCTATAAAGTTCCCATCTTTTTTTTTCTGCTTCTACCAAGGCAACAGGTGGAGTGTCTTCAAAAAAAAAAAAAAAAGTCCCATGAAGAATGAAGAAGTGGAGGTGTTAAAGACGAGCCAACAGGAAGCAAAGAACCTCTCCACCTTTGTGTTTCCTTCACAAAGAGATGAATTCTAAGAGCTTCTCCTGACACGCTTAACATCGCCACTCATAATTGCTGCTCTCTCTCGACTGTTTGCCTCAAATATGAAAAAAACAACATAAAGACGAGCTGCATACTGATACTTAAAGGATGACTGAGGTGTTCTCGCATCCAGCAGTTCTCATAAAAAGATGAATCATTCAAGAGAACCCATTCAGGGTTCACATTGGCTCAACATGAGAAGCATGGGCCGTTAAATGATGCAAAAGAGGACACTGTGCGCTATAGAAAGTGATTGTGATATTGCACGCTTATCAAGGTTGTAGTGACGAATTAACCTGAATAATCTCCACTTTGCAGATTATACGTCACAGGATGAAAGAAAAGACCTTTGACGCCTATGAAGCCTGAATAGAAACATGAATTTTACAGAGTATAAAATTCAAAACTGACGCTGCAATAGGTTGCTTCCAACTGCCGTCACCACCTGCTCAGCATCTCCGAGCAACTACCAGGGTGTTAAAATACAGCCATAACTGCCCATCAGTTTCTGGATTCTTCAACTGTTTTAACAGTAAAGGTGAAAGGAGGAGTGACACACGTTACATGACTTTGTTTGTCTGGCCATCAAACTGGAGCTAGATAATGTCAGTTAACTGTCAAATAAGTTGCAGTTGTAGTTAATCATTAATTTCAAATTATTCATTAACCAATTAATCAACTTACGTCTAATATCTTTTTTTCACCTTACACAAACTAAATGATGTTAAAAAAAATCAAACATCAGCAGATTTAAAGGATATGAAGAACTGGAAAACATGTTACACTGCTATATAGCATACTGTTGATCTCACTGCAGGTCATAACTTAAACACATTTCCATTTGCTGGAAGGATTTGGGCAAGAAAGCTTTTAGACGCGCAGCCTCCTCCTGAAACAATGTGCAGGAAAACTTGACATTGTGCGCGATTACTTCTAAAGGATTTATAAAAACTTACACTAACTTATTGTTTAAACTCACACCTGTTGATGTGTCTTAACCAGATATTATTCATGCTCTTTTGTAGCTAGTGATAGTCGTCTAAGCCTGTGTTCACAGTATGCCTCTATTGTATTTAGCGTTGTAACAATACTCCTGTGCTGCTCTCTTAGACGAGTCTCTCTTAAAAACAAAAAAGGGACCTGGTTTAAAAAAAAGGAAAACGAATTTAGCACTCAATCAGGGCTAGAGAATTTGATTGAAATCATCATCACAATGTTCAAATTTTCAAATTTTCAATAGCAGCATAGGAAAATGTATGCAAAATCAGGGCTGCAACTAACAATTATTTTCAGTATTGATGAATTTGCCAGTTATTTTTAGGTTAAAATGTCATAAATAAGTGAAAGCTGTTTTTTTTGTGTTGTTTAAAGTGTTTATTTTGTCCAAAACCTGAGAAAATGAGCAAATCTGACACTTTTTTTTCTTTTTTATTTCAAAAATGACTCAGTTGATGAATTGATTATCATAATTCGTGCTAATTATTGACTGGGCCATTCCTCGTTTCAGCTCTAAAAATCAAAAACCTGTTTTAATTTACTCCATAGTCAGGCATTAATTTGACAGAAAATGATTCTGAATGATCCCCCAGCCCTATACCTGAACTAGATTTTTTTTGTAGTTTATTAAATGAGCAGCAAAAAGAATTTAAAAAATACGAGATAAATGATTAAAGTATTGATGCTGACCAGTCTGAAGTTTCAGTCAGAGACGAGGCACATGGATAGAACTGTCGACTGTCACCGTGTTTATCAGTCAGTCAACCAGCTGAGTGTTTTAACGCTCGCAGTTCTTGTGATTCTTCCAAAGCAGGACAATGCAGCCAGAAGGTTTTATTTAAAGAGATCATAAGGCTTCCCCAAACCCAGCATTGTTCTGTGTGATTGGCTTGGCCTCACACTGCGCTAAAGGAGAGGCTGAGGAGTACACACACACACACACACACACAGACACACCATTCTTCTCCATTGTGGTGTTTCTCTGTGGACTCCTGGTTCAATAGGATTCAGAGAACAATGTCCAGAGGATATAGGAGGTCAGGAGGAGAGAGGGGAAAAAACCTTTGTCTGCTCTGCTGCCCTTATGGAGACATTCAATGCATAGGACATGGTGCACGCGTGCGCGCACACACATGAACACACACACACCTACGCACACACTTATATTCTTACTTCATACACTCAAACCAAGAAACTATTTAAAATGGAATGCAATAAATTCAAGAGTCTAACTCAAGTGTGATAAATATGTTAAAAATAATGGCCAGGTGTCCAGATATAAATCAATAACAGCTGTGCTGGAGTTCATTATTTTCTACATTGGAAGGCTGTGGAGTGCATTATAGCCATTATAACATGGCTGCTACAAAAAATAAAACTGGGTTATTTTGTTATAGCCCAGGTTTTTACGCCTCATGTTTTACCATTACAGCCCAGCCTTTGAGGCCAATACTGATATCAATATTTGGGTGTTTAAGAAACCTGATAACGATATATCAGATGATTTTAAATAACATAAACAAACAATGTTGATACAGATCATTTACTTTTTTTTATTGTGACAAAGATACATTACACCTATGACATTTACCAGTGCATAAATCATCTTGTCATGGCTATGGCAGCCAAACTATGTAATAGTGACACTGTGCCTAAATTACTTCAAACCTGTTTCTACAGTTTCATATTTCCACACTGCAATTCCTTGTTACTTATCAGATGACATAGACACCAATGCCAATATATCTGCAATGAGCTGATAAGGGCTGTTATAACGGCCTGATTCATTTATTGGTCTAGCTCTAATTACAATTGCATTGACAACAAAGCTAAGCGTCTGAACTTCCTAAAAACAAACACCTGATGGTGTTTGGAAAAGGCCTGAGGGTTGTTTAACAAGAATGACTCTTCTAACCATCTGAATGAAAACTGATTCCTATCCAGGTAACCAGAAGTAACATATGTTCATACTCAAGTCAAATAATAGGCCATTCTTTTTTTTTGCCATGGTTACCTGGAGTTTGATATAACTTCATTCTTATTTCAAACGCTGGTTAATAATACAGTTGAGTCATTTGATGGAGATCTATGATTTAAACGGACACCTGCTGGCCAATCAGACACTAGTCCATTCAGTGGCTATGATGTAAAACATGATAGCAGTTCTGACTGACATAGAAAGAGAGAGAAAGAGTCACCTTTCGTCCTACATGAACCCATTCACCTGTGAAGACAAAGCTCTGAAAGAGGGGAGGAGGGGGCAGAGGTTAAGGGTGAAATGCCAAACCACTCCTAGAGATTACCCTGTGTGTGTGTGTGTGTGTGTGTCTTTGTGTCAGAGAGGGGTAAAGTACACACTATACAGTGGTGCTGACAGACAGGCTCTGTGCTTTACATTTGCACTGCTCTGTCCTGTTCCCCAATGTGGAGATGAAAGAGCATGATGAGAGCGTGTGCATGCAAGTTGTAGGGTATAGAGATGAAGCATTAATGTTGCTCTAAGGAAGAAAGAAAGAAAGAAAGAAAGAAAGAAAGAAAGAAAGAAAGAAAGAAAGAAAGAAAATGAGTGGTGGCAGCAGCAGGGGGTGTGAAGATGGGAGTGAAGAGCGAATGAGGAAAGAAGGGAGATTGACGGAAAGAAAGGTCAGGGACTCCCCACTGACGGGCAGCTTTGTATGCAACCAGCCACTGTAAAGACAAATGCACACACGCGCACACACACACACACACACACACACACACACACGCAAATCTACAACTTCAGTGTTCAGTATGAGCCCTGCTCGGTCCTAGACCTGCTGAGTTCCCACTGATAAACCATGACAAGCTCACTATTGATCCACATTACACCACAAGCCCTTATTACTGATCCTTTTCACATGCCCCCCTCCAGAACCCCTGAATGCTTTCAAAGGACCCTTGCATGGCACCTCTGACCTGCATGCTTCCTGCATTCTGGACTCTACTGTGACACTGACAAGATGTTATGAGAGCGTTCCCTTGATGTTATTCTTTTAAACACATGATCACTAGATCAACTCTGCATCATCCTGAAACTTGATGAAGTTCTAATTATTCCGCTGCTCTGCTAAACTTCAGCAAATCAGCTGAAGTGAACAGGGTGTTGAAGAGTCTTTGGCAAAATGTTGACGCCTGTACCTATTCTCGGTGAACCTGCTGATATCCGCTCATTTGCATCTGCCAACAGACCTAACATCATCACCCTCATACTCATCATCACCATCACTTTCCCCACTCATACCCACCATCCAATCAAATAGATAACTGTATGCCAGCCTGTGCAGCACATTCAGAGGAAATGAATAAAGATGTCACAGGAGAGAGGGTGAAAAAGTGGATGGAGGTGATGGTGGAGAGGACTTGGCTCAAGTCAGAATAGAGTGGATGATGTGTTTGAGTATGATGGAGGAAAGCAAAGGGGAAAAACGTAAGTTTTTGGAAGTTGGTGGTTGAATTGTGAAATACAGACTCACGCCTGAAATTTAAGAGGAAGTTTAAGACGCAAATGTCGCGGCTTCCAGTGAGTTCACAGAGATTCCTGACACCTGGAGGGTTAGTTCATTCATGACAACGCTTAGTTTTTAACATTGACACCGATCAAGCCTTCTTCACTCACCAGTCCCGGTGCGCCCTGAGCTGTCCACGAGAGAAACAAAAAACAAAACAAAAACTTCCGTCCTCCTCCTCTTCCTCTCACGCTTTTATTCCTCGCCGCGTTCAAAGCACGGTGGTTTGGGACAGAGACTGCTCGCGTACGTGCGCGGACTCTTCTTCTGCTCCGGTCCTTCAGAAGTGGAGAGAGCCGGTGGTTGTTGGTGGTGGATGTTGGTTAAGATGAAGGCTGGGAGTACACACACACACACACACACACACACATAGACACACACAGAGAGAGAGAGACAGAGGCGGTATATTGCTGCGGCGCGTAAATGTTTTGGAGACACAGAGCGCAGTCCTGCTCTCACTCACTCACTCACTCAGTCCCGGTGACTTTCTATCTGCTGCTCTGTTTCCAACACTCACCGTCCGCAGCGCCCTGCCGCTCACCTCCCACTTAAAGGGAGAGAGACTGATTTCCAGGTGGTGGCGGTGGGGGACAGACAGACAGACAGACAGGCAGACAGAGAGAGAAAGACAGAAAGACAGACAGAGAGAATAAAACCCAAAACGATTATCTGTCACTGGCTCCTTGTCATATTAACACACATATCGATCAGCCTATTGGTCACTATTGATTGGTTACTTCCCATCAATTGACAGCCTCTTGTACACTTCAGTCTGCTGTCAATATGGAGAACAAGTTCCTCTGTGATAGGGCTGTAATGAATTAGTTGTTTGGTTAGTAAAATGTCAGAAAATAGTGACAAATGCTTCTATCAAAAGTTCCCAGGTTCCCAAGGTGACGTCCTCAAACGTCTTAGGGACTGTACGAAAATTACTAGAGGGGGAGGGGTCATTTACTCTAATTATATCTGTATTTTTATACTGTTTCCTTCCCCGTATTTATATTTTAATTCAGCCTTTACTTGTGATATAAATTGTATAAAAAAGAGATAAATAGTTATGTCAAAAAGATGGCTGTCACACCTCATAAATTTGTATTTTTCAACACGCAGAGGACAACAGTCATGTCACACATCTCTGGACCAGCGCTTTGTTTCCCCATCACAACCAAATAAGTAGCTTATAGGACCAATATGTCTGTTATGTGAAAGACATGAGGGTCATGTCAGTGTCTCCTTTGTTCTGCATCCTAGCAGAATGGCAGTAAAGTGAAATGTGTCATATAACATTAAGTCTATAATGGAAGTTATGCATCCCATAGTTATTCTGCTAACTAGTGCAGTGAGATGAAACATGTCAACTGTGGCTGTTCACAATTTGGAAAGTTACTAATTTGATCAGTTCTGCACGTTTTTCCACGGTTAACCACTTCACTCCACTTTGTACATGAAAATGATCTCGTAACACGAGAGCTTAGTGTTTAGCTTTTGTCAGAAAATGTCTAAAATATTTAGTAATCGTGATGCATTTGTATCACCTTAAATCATTAATGTGTTTCTTTTATTAGTTATTTAATGTTAAAGAAGTTGTATTAGCTCAACAGTTATAATAATATAATGTTATTAAAATTAGGAAGGATCTTGTTTTTTTTAAAAGTGAAACAATTTGTATGCAGTCCCTTATTTTGTTTGACTAAGCTCAAAAGCCCAGAACTCATATACTCTGACTCATATATGCATGATACCTTTGCTTACTTCATAAGTTTAATGATGACTTGATTATCAAGACAGGTGGCAGTTAGTTTTCTGATGATCAACTGACCGTTTAATCAACTAATTGCTTCATCTTTCGTAACCAATTAACCCCTCAATGGTTCTGTTGAAAAAGAGTTCCAGTTTAACCAGTTTGTTTTCTCTGCAGACAGATTTGGTTTTATTTGTCATAGTTTGGAGACATTCACCACTGAAACATCTGCCACCACCCAAATATTACAGAGATGAATAGAATTTCATTTGTGCTGCTTAAAGCAACATCATAAATTACATTTGACAAACTCAACAGAAATGTGTATCTGCAGGAAATTTTTTTCATAATCCACAAACCTCAAACTGTTTTGTGACCTTGCTTATAAAAAATACCAATTTTATTTTCCAAACAAAAACATTTGAAAGTTTTATCCAGAGTAATCATTTTTCCTCAAAGGCAAGATGCTTCTGAGCTTTACAAAATATCATTTTCATTCCTTGTGGTGAGTTCCATTTCACCTCCATTTTTGATGTTGCAGCAACTCTCAACAGCAAATAGTCCAAACCCTTTAGCAAACAGAACTATCATAGGTAGAAACAACTTCCAGACGCTTACACTGAATCATATATTCAAACCCTAAATCATGTCATGTATGTTATATTTCTTATTTTATTTGTTGAATCTTTGAAATTAATATTAAGCATTGGAAACTAAACCTCAGGCTGTGTCCACATTAAAAAAATGTGGTTTGAGTCAGGTTTTCTGTCCACACAAGTCTTTTCTAAGTTTGTCACTCGTGACAAAATGCTACAAAAACACTTAAAGGTCACAAGAAATGGTACCAGTGTGTTGGATTTGAATTGAGGGATCCATCTTAAGAGCAAAGGCAATAGGTCAGATAATTCAACCCACGCTTCTTCACAGGAAGGATGTGATTCACTGTCACATGCATAACAGGATGAACAAATGTCAAAACTTAAGAATATGTTAGAGATAAGTTTGCACTATGTATCGTCCGACTACATAGGAAGGCAGATGTGTTTATAGCTGTTCTAAACAGCCACATGTGAAGGTTGAGTTGACTTGAAGGGTAAGGGGACGAAGGAGGAGTTGAGTGAGACGACAATGGTGACAAGATAGACGTTGCTATCGAGGTGGTCTTCTCGACATCACCCATCATCGTAGTTTGTTCTTACTTTGCTCTTAAGACCCTGGCAAAACCAGTATGTTGACACGGCTACGCATCAGTATTGAAAAAGATAAGCTGGTCTCTAGCAATTGGTTAGGGGAAATTGAATCGCTGGCCCTCCCTCATGGAAATCGGTTGGAATCGGAGTGAAGGCAACATCAGAATGAAGATGCAAATAAAGTGTAACAAGTTGATGATTCTGTCTGATATTAGGCAATAATGAGGTCACCACTAAAGATGGGCTGTTTTCCAGGAAGTTGCATTTTTCAAAAGATCAACCTATTTCTTGGTATGAATCTTTTCTTCATCATCATCCTCCTCTAATGGTTGAAAACAACACAGTGGTACCCACATTATTACTGTAGTCATCAGTGGTTGAACTGAAGGAACATTTTGACAAACATGACCAGTCACTCTGCTTGATTCTTTCTCCTGTGATCATTTGCTTTGTCTTTCAATATATCTGATCAAACAGTAGTTGTAGTCGTCTGTCTCTTTCTGTTGCCAGAGGACTCTACAAGTGCAGAATAGTAATTTGATCAAGGTTTAATTGACTGTTCATTAGACTTCCTTTCATACATGGGAGTCGTCTCAGCAGAAACGGAATAGTTTCTTAAAATCACTTTAAAGTAGATGCACTGCACATTGTCCACGATTGTGAAAAGTTGTAAATCATACACCAGCGTGTCCACAAAGCTCAGTTTTCAGGAAGACGCCAGCAAAACTGTGACAGAAAGACACCTTTCAGCATTAGTGTGGACATGTACAGTACGATCGTCTTATTTGCATCTGTGTGAATAACGCTAGCAGCGACGGAGGCGAAGAAGAAACGCACACAACGTCAGAAAGACATGACTGAAGAAGTGAAGACCTCATATCAAGAAAAGAAAGAGAGAATCGGCGAGGTCATGGGAGTGCACATGGTGAAGAGAAGATAAAAGGAGGTGCGGCTCTATGGGGACAGAGAGAGAGATAGAGAAAGAAAGAGAGGGACAAAGCGAGGAGGAGAGAGAATGAAAGAGAGGGAGAGAACGAGGTAGAGAGAGCTTGGCTGTACATTGGGGGAGCTGATGTACCATTTCTAATCCCTCCTGTTCGTGGCTTTGTGCCGTGGCCCAGCAGGAAGTGGGAGCTGGGCAGACAACAATTAACAAAAGAGCTGTGAAGAATACAATTAGCCATCAATGGCCAACCACAGGCCTTTGTGCCTGTCGCCATGGAGACGGCACAACACCACTATACGGAGATTACAAAACCCTTTTCTACACTTCTCCTTTTTTTTCTCTCCATCTCCCCTTTTCTCTTTTCCCTTTTTTTCTCACTTTTCTCTTTTCTTCCGCTTTCAAACTAATGTCCCTTTTTTCTCTTCAGTTCATCTTTTCAGTCCCCTTTTCTCTGACACAAACACGTACACACACACAGACACTCATGTGCTGCCATACATGCAAACACTTGCTTCATGCTTTCTGTGAAGCTACATGTCGTGTATGTGTTGCAATGCTCTGACTTCTTAAATTTCTCTGACAGCCTGGAGATTCAAGCACTAAATGAACA
The DNA here is from genome assembly GCA_033000465.1 of Sciaenops ocellatus. Classification (NCBI taxonomy): domain Eukaryota; kingdom Metazoa; phylum Chordata; class Actinopteri; family Sciaenidae; genus Sciaenops; species Sciaenops ocellatus. The sequence continues at coordinate 7,104,635 of CP136884.1, read as the reverse complement.
TCTCTATACCCTCGAACAAGATAAACGGACCCCCCAGTATCAGCAAGGAGTTCTGGTTAATTTTGTCCAAGCTGTCCTACACATTTATTTTACCTTTGACTCTATGAGACAGCTGTTAATCTATCTGATTGTATCATTAAGCTTAAAAACTGCAGTTAGGTAACACCTGTGGCTGTGAGTCCAGTAAGACTGTTGGATGTCATCATGCAGTGCACCCACATTTGTCTCAACATCAACAGAGGATGTTTTATTTTTATTTTTTGACTGCTTTGTGTCAGACACACAAGTGGCCCAAATCTGATGTTTTTTTTTTGCTTATATCTGACTCAAATCTTCTATTTTTTTTCCTTTGTGAACATCACAAATCAGATGGAATATGATCTTTTCATTGTGATCCTAAACCACATGACACACGTCAGATATTTTGTAATGCGACCTCTGTGTGAACAGCCATATCAGAATTCATGTGACTTTTACGTCACTCAGTTGTCTGAACTGATTGTCTCGCGGCGAGAGTCAACTGGAGAGGAGCCGGCAGATAAGTTAAAAGCAGCCCGTGATCGTGGTGTCCCAGTAGCTCACCTGGTAGTACACGCAGGCCGTGCATTTCGTCCCCTCTCTTCCCCCATTATAATCATAATAAAATAACATCCCAGCATTTTGGCTTAAATCTGTTTCTGTGCAGCTATTCACGTCACCGTCCGATCACTCCTGGCTCTGAATCTGCATCCACACACACACCTGCGTACAGAAGTAGCAGTCATTGCTCCATAAAAAGCCATAATGAAAAACGTGACTCTCTTTTTCGTCATCCTCGTTATCATCTGTTCACAAATTTGCTGGCTTCCACTGCACATCAAGTTATAAATAATACCGTAAACGTTTGCGGTGTCTCAATTTTGCATACTTCCATAGTGCTGTGAGTACTCATAACAGTCAAAAAGTTAAATGTGTGGAATGCTGGGTACGTCTCACCGTCAATGGATGCAATTTCGGCTACGTAGCAGAAGGGGAGGGACCACTTGTATTGTGAAAATGGCAGCCGAGGAAGCTGCTGTAGCTGAAGCAGTTGTGGTGAATATTATATTTTTATTTTTGCAGTTGAACGTTGGCGCTAATGTTCTGCACAGTTGGAATTGGCGAAGAAGAAAAAGCGGTAAAATATTGTGATTGTCATTTCCGGTAAGTGCACAACAGATGAACTTGAACTGAGACAACACAATATTACTACGAAATTAGTTCACTATAATGTACACAGTGTACTACTAATAGAAGTGTATTAACTGTAGTATATTGCAGGATATTGGCCACATTTAAAAAATACTGTAACCAGCTAAACATAAAATTGACTTGTAGTGTGAACTTTACATGTCAGTGTCAAAATGTAATTTCTCTCTAAAAACTAAAACAACTTTTCCACCTGTGACATTTTACTCTTTTTTTGTCTTCTGCACATTTTGAAGCTGCATTTGTCCCAATCTTTGTTGTGTACAGTTACCATGGTTACAGGTGTCCCTCTTATCTATTGCAGGGTCAGTGGAGAAGCCACCGTTTACTTGTCCACACACATGGTGTCCATGTCTCTCTGAGTGACTCAATTCAGTAACTCTGAAATGTTGGAAAACATGGTGATGTTTCTTTAATGAACATCTAGAGGATGATATAGATGGCCAACATTAATCCTGAAACGTACCCGATATGTGCAACACGCCACAGAGATGCCAAGGCATCGAGATAGCTCACGTCTTAGCTACTTCAATTATAAACAGTGCATTATTTTCTTCACGTCTCAATATTAGTTAACGAAGCAACTTAACAAAGCATTAGCATTACTTTTGCTAATATTAGCTACATTATCTGGAAACTGTGTGATGTGTTCCGTGTGCCCTGCATCCACCGGAGCTAATTGAGGCCGTCTTCTTGTCAATGTTTCAAACCTCCCTAAATTTTTTATTTTTGATGGACGCCATGAGCAGCCTGTGTCAATCTGCGCAGAGCAGCTTGAGCTGGCCAGAAGTCAGACACAGAAACGAAAACTTACACACATAAGGTAGGGTTGTAATGTATGATGATCCAAGACCATATACTACCTACAGGCTGCTGTAACAGTTATTTTAGTAAGTACGACAGAGATTATTAATAAATTAATTATCAGGGATAAATATTTGAATCACTAGTATTTTTGCAATGTATCTTCTGGCCACCCAACCTGGTATCACACCAAAACGTGGAATAGATCCAACAGCTGACATCCACTATCATTATTATTATTAATAATAATTCTTATTTAGCAATAATAAATATGCAATCTCAATGGTTACACTTTCAAAATAAAGCAATAACAAAACTACTCGGTTAAGTTTGGGAAAAGATCATATGTTACATAACGTAGGTACATGACATAAGTTAATTCACATAACCAACTTAAAATAAGTCAACACTGACTTTTGTTTTCACACACAGGATGAGAACAGCATCCTTTTGGGTGAAAGTCCAAGCATTTGACTCATCTCTCCTTCATAGGTGGAGGACTCTTGACTATCCCTGCTGGTACTACACCTTCATGCATACATGTGACCTTCCATCAGACTGTGAATGAAAATCTACGGTACGGTGTCAGTGCCATCAGAAGTAACAGCAATTCCTGAAATCTTTCTATTTTCAGTTTTATTCATCATTAAATGAATGCAGTAATGAACTGATTGTACAAGGGAGTTTTGAAAAAGCAACACAATTTTGTAGCATGAATTCGCTATTTTGCAAACTGGGCCTTTTGTTTCCAACAATGCATCCGAACAACAGAGACAAACTGTCGTATGTCAAAATATGGAAGAGGAGGGAGAAGGAAATGCAGCTGTGAGACGCAGGGGAGCACCGGAGGAGGCATTAAAAGAAAAGATCAAATGAAATCAGGGCAGCAATTGTGGATGCAAAACTGTCATGTAATCAACCACAGGTAAGATATGGAGTAGTAAACATTTTATACTGTCCTTCTGTGTGCTTCTCAACCACTTATGGAACAAGGTGAACAGGTTCCTTCCCTCTATGAACTGCAAAAAAAAAAAAAAATTACCTTTTAAACAAGGCTTGTTTTTCTTTTCTGGTCTTCAGTGAGGACTTTTTTGTTGTTGTACTGTTTTCTTTTCACACACCATTATTTGATTTTGTTAATGGTATGAAGAGTTTCAGAACACAATAACATTTCGAGCTGGCATTCACTATTTTACAAACTGAAACATAGTTGTGTTGTTTGTGTCACCTATTCTGAAAAGCACACACCATTGTTTTCTGACAATGCATCTGAACAATGGAGAGAAACTGTATTTGCTGAAAGCTGAATGACTACCTTCAGCCGCCGGTGGCAACACAATGATTTGATTATTATCTTTTTTGAATTACATCGGCTTAAGTCCCATCTGCCATTTCTATGAGTCCGATGTTGTGTTTTACTGTGTTGTAGCACATGAGGATTCATAGCAAAATATGTTTAGCTTAACTTAGAGAAAATTGTGTGACCATTATGTCACCTTTTTACCATAAAATAACATTAAAATCGGTTTGATGCTAAACTCACATGTATTCAGGTGAATGGTGTACGTGTCCGTTTGTGCTCCGGGTACGATCACCCATGAGAAGTGTAACGCTTTACGGCACTAAGTTGCACACCATGAACTATTTCAAGGAAAATGTTTTTCTGGTTTTCACTCTGCTATCAACTCTCTGTGATTTACAGAGTTTCCTGATAGACAGTAAAGTAAATAGATGACAACTGTAGCAGCTGTTTGCTTATGTTAGCTCAGTTTGTTAGCAAGGCTGCCCAGACCGCAAGCTCAGAGTACTCGGACACGGGAAGTAGAGCCAGTGTCGTGCCAGAACTGGAGCTGGGCAAGCGGCTAATGTAAGGACATAATGGCACAGTTTAAGAGACTGAAGAGAATGTTAACAGAGAAAACTAAAAGAGAAAAAGAGAGAGTGAGCGAGCAAGAAGACGCCAGACAAGAGTAAATCTATTCGCAAGAGCTTATTGAAAAAAAAGGCAGAAAGACAGACGCCGAGCCGGGCTTCTTGCTGTCGGACTACAAAGTAATATTAACTGGCTGCTATGTCTGTGTTGCATGATGTTTGGCTGTCGACTTGATCATAAGTAATATAATCATAACAAACAAACATGAACAACAGTCCATATTTACCGCAGTGGTATTACAGTCTGAAACTGGGGTCCCTATATATAGATACAGTATATTCGTTTGGTTTGGTTTAGCCAACAAAACTGCTTTGTGTAGTTTGGGAAAGGATCACGGTGTGTGTTGTACATTACATTATGTAAATCACATGACATAAGTAATGCGCACTGATCGGTATACACTAAAGCCTGGCGTGTCTTATACACTAAAGAGTTTATGTTGTTTGTTCCTTTGCATCCATGTAAATATTTTCTATCCACCTGACTACAGTTTAATGTTTTATTATTATTATTATTATTATTATTATTAGAATTATTATTACATGTGCCAGATGGCCATTATAGCACAGCTGTGTGAATACAGGTGGTCCAGATATTTGACCCTCCCAATGGCACCTGGACACATTGTTAGTAAAATTAGCCGTGCTTTGAAATTCAGTATCTTCATGTCACAATATTTAGTAAAAGTTTTCATAGGTCATATATCTATTATGAGGGCTGGCTACAATCCACCAGATTGAGTATATTACTGTCTGATTTGTATATCTTATGTATTTTAATGATAATTTATATTTTGTTTGTGCACTAATATTACTGTGATGTTTGCTGTGCTCATATTAAAAATGTCTGAAATAGCTCTGCTGCCTTTATGAGAAAGGTACTTTGACACTGGAAAAAAACAAACAAAGGCAATAATAAAGTTTTACATGCCACACAATAGCATATTAACATTCACAAAACAACCAATATTCATATCCAAGTATCCATCCCACTGGTTTGCACATGCTGGTAGATATGACAGCAGCGTTTTAAATTGTGCTTCATGTACATGTTATTATCAGGACATGAGCTTTTGTCAAAAATAAGAAAATCAGATTTAGATCAAACATCAAACCATGTCACACAAAGTCCACAAGATGGACGGATCAAAACACAATGGGCTCTGCCTCATGGCATGATAACCTGCGGTGTGACTTTGAGGCAGCAAAGTTGGCATCGCCATAAGCAGGTTTATTATTCACTTGTGCCTGTTTGTTGTTTTGGTGACAGGCAGTGAAGTTAACCGTGCCAGTGTGGGGGCAGAGGTGCAGTTCCAGCAACAATCAAGCTGTGAAGTGCAATTTTCATGTCAGTTATTAGCAGGATTTGCATTTGTTCACACTAGGGCAGAGCGCAGGGTGCAAAGCACAGTCATACGTGCATGAGTAGTTCCTATTCAACGCTGAACTTCTTGTAGATCAGTTAACCTACTGATCTCTCAAGCAAGCAAAATAAAATGAGCAGCATTTTTCATTTTTACTGCACACACATGGCTGTGGTGTGAATGATGGTAATCATTTTTGCACCATGATGTGGTGGCAGCTGTGGAGGTGGCCGCATCCATTAAAGATGTCTGTTTCCTACATTGTCAAAGAGCAACAGTGTTTTTACCTAACATGAACATTCAACTTTAAGTTGCCATATGCACTCTTTATTAGCTACATCTGTACAATATATTGCAATTCTATATATCAGCCCTGCCAGAAAGTCTAACAATACAACGTTATTTTGTTCAGTTTTTGGTGTTACCGTCGGAAATATGAAAACTCAATTATATGTTCCATATTGATGTGGTGTTGTACTGGACTACATTGTACCAAGAGGTCTTCCCAATTTTTTTTGAGGTGGGCTTTATCAGTATCACTTTATAACGTGAAAAGTTTCATGTTAAAACGAGATAATTTATTGTTATGACATTATGACGAAATATTAAAAGTGATATTATAACATTATAACATTTCCATTATTACATTTTAACGTTAAATGTTTCACTTTATAATGTGATAATCCATATTGTTAAAACATGAAAGGTTTCATGTTATACAGTGGTAAGTTTGCATGTTGTAATAATGTTAAACTCTTGTTTGACTGAGGAAAGTTGTGGTGAGAGTGGATAAGCTGAAGAATATGGCTCATTTACATGACTTGATTAAGTTCTATTTCATGCTAGGGTTGAGACATGGTGACATTCTGTTGTTACTGAGCATGTGAAATGTTATAGCAATAAATTATCATGTTTTAATGTGACGCTTTTCATGTTATAATGTGATGCTGATAAAAATTTTTAAAAATTGTCAGGCATGACAGCAACTCACTTCCATAGATACATCTCTCAGTACAACAGCTCTAACACTAAGCTGAAAACAAACAAGCAAAGAAAAAAAAAGCCTGAACATTAGCAGATATCATAAATGCAGATTTTTTTTTTTTTTGGCAGGACAGTTTTATTGGACTGAATTAGACTGTAGTTTATAAATTACAGTTTTATTTCCCTGAAACATATTTTAATTTAGACAAAACATCACAAGTGGAAAAACTCAATAATTGAGAGATGGAGACTCAGTGAGACTATGACATTATAAAGGTAGTTGTCTTCATGTTTTAACGTACACTAAAAGCCAACAGCCAGCTTTCCACAGACGTATATCGATGTGGCTGGTCATGTGAAAACATAAGATTAAAAACTCCATGATGTACCTTTAATCCTGAACATCTCCCGCAACCTTAAACTGAACTTAACTCCAACTGTGACTCCAGTGTCTGCAGGTGATCTAAAAACAATGGGAACTTATTTATTGTAGTTTGTACCACTGATTTGGCCCACCTGTCCACAGTCAGCAGGAGCAGATGAGGCTCTGGCTGTGACACGCACATCATGGAGACAATTAAAGTGCTTTGCACCGAATGCTGTGATGTGCATCACAATTCATATTCCTTCTCAGATTAATGACGCACATATTTATGGATTCAGTGTGAAGTTAATTGACTGATCATTTTCTGTACATCCGTGAGCACATTACAAACATGAGCTGATAGTTGGTCAGGCATCAATTTCAAAATGTAAACGGATAAGCTACGCTAAAATATTAAATCAAACAGCCTGCTTGGGTTTAAAATTAAAGTTGCTTCACGTTTCTAAATAGTTAAAAAATGGTGCTTGTGTTTTTCTGACAGTGTTGCTTTAACTCTGATTCAAACAGCTGATCTGTGGCGTAATACAGTGTTTGATGCAGTTGTACTTGTGTAGGAATATGTAGGTTAATGTGGTTAGTGCCAATGAAAAAGTCTGTGGTAAAGTGGTGAAAATATTGCAAATACAGCGTACACTTAGATAGAGAGGTAGGGGGGGAGATAGATATTCATTTTTTTGAGGTAGGCCTTTGGCTAAAATACATTTTCTGTCTTGTTCTGTCTCTGCCTGCTTCTCCAAACTGGGTGTGACTGATCACCATCTACTGTAGGTAACGCACTGACTATGCATAAGTACTTCATACAACCTCACTTCAAAATACACAAACTATCCCTTTAAGACCAAATACAGATTATGGGAGCTCAACTCCACTTGCTCTTGCTCAAACTTGTTCACGCTGCAGAGACCACAACCAATTGTGCTTCTAGAGCCCCCCCAAAATGTGTAATTTTGTCCATGCAAACCACACAGAAAGAACAGTGCCAGCTCCACAATCTCGTAGCTTTATTCTCGCTCCTGCTTTCAGGTCGTGCACCTTTGTCTGTGCTGATGAAGCCGGCCAAGCCTTGCTGAGCAGTGCCAGCCTGCTCTGTTTGTGCTGCCAGGCTGGGCTGTGCTACAGCACCTTCAGCCACTGTCAGCTGTAGGTCCTCGTGTAGCCTTGTATTACCATGCTCTGTACTATACAGCCTCAACCTCTATTTGTACTCTCGCAGCACCAGAGTTTCCGTTGTAGTGTGCCAGGTTATTTAGATGAAACTTTAATGATTCCCATGAGGATATTGAGCCGTTGAAAGAGCAAATAATAGGATACAGCAGAGAAAAGGAGATTATAAATAGGTACAGATTAAATGGATATTCAACATTCAGCAACCTGTAATACCAGCTTAATATGAGCAGGTTTAAGAGAGTGAAAATAATATTAAAACAGTTACAGGATTACATTTTAATTCAGGTGTTATGATCTGATTAGGATTCTCATTTAATCTGGATGCATCTCAGTTTGTGGTTTTCAGAATTGTTCTTACTGTATCATCATATCCTCGAGACTATAATCATTAAAGTTGCTTTAATCCATCATTTTATATCAACAATGGATCAAATGACAAACTCACAAACAATAGTTTTGTGGGGTCTCTCATTGTAGGTTCTCATCAACCATGTTTCCAGCAGCAGCTTTAATTAACTCGACATGCCCGTCCAGCACCAAATGACAAACAGACAAAGTTAGCAGCGAGTTGCTAACTCGTGAATATAGTGGAGCATTAAGCAGCCAGCCAAAACAGAGCTAAAAGGAGACAAAACATTGGACTTCATGAGGTTTGCCTAAAAGACAACTCCAAATGAATAACAACTACTTCACCGGTTTTCCCTAGTCATCTCTCGACTGCTGATTCTAATTAAAATAGGCATAAAATCTCCCCCACATTGATAAGGAAAAATACACATAAAAATAGCTCCCATAGTTATTAGTTTAAAAAGAATAAACTAACAAAACAGCTGTCATGTTTAACATGTTTATCGAACCGGGGAACATCTTCAGGCTGAATTAACACACTGTTGGGAATGACTCAAAATAAAGCACAGGGTGTTTTCATGGTAATGAAGGAACATGTCATCCAGTGCAACAGTGTGACTCACTCATGTGTTCCTAATAGTTTTTGGATAACACATCAGGAGGATAAGTTCATTGTCAGTGTTGGTCTTTTCATTGGATTTGTTGACAAGAACAAAATATATGTCACCAGACTAAACCAGCATGCATTTATTTCCACGATCACTTATTAAACAACTGAGTTACATGCATGAATTTGTGAACATGTTCCATTGCTCATGTTTGATATGTAAAATTACACATGATTCATTTACTGTTCTATTTTGTCACAGTTCGGTTGGTTTAATATCAAACAGCACCAACAGTCTCAATCTACTTGTCATCATCTGTTTCTGTTCAGTGTCATTGTTGCTTTTACGTTTATTAATAAAGCACAGTCAGAGACATCTAATTTCACGTGGTGCTCTCACATGTCATATTTTATGTCTGACAACAGAAATATTAGGTGTCCTTTTTTTGAATGGAGAAACACAGTGAATGCAGATGCTTCCATAGAGGACACAAGGACTCGCTGAATTGTTTCATGAATGTGAAAACGATGTGAAGGATGTGCTACGGCCTTCACAGTCATCTCAACCCAGATCACAAACCCAGCTGGGGGATTTTGGACCGGTGTGAGACTTACTGCTCACCGCCACCATCATCAAAACACCAACTGAGGGAATATCTTTTTAGGAGAATGTTGTACTTCCCTCCAGGTGAATCTGTGACAAGGTGCACTGAAGCTGAAATTTGTCCCCAGTCTGTATCTCAGCTGATGTAGGGATATAAATAGATATTTGCAATCTATACAAATGAGAGAAAAGACTGATGTAGGTTATACAAAATGGTTCTCATTAAACATTACTGTAAAAGGCATTGCAATATATTCATTAAAAAGTAATGTTAATGGCATAAACATATTTATTTTTCGTATTAATAAGAACATTTATTCATGCACATTATAATCTGTTTGCAGTGTCTCACAATTCACCTGAAATGTCACTGAGGTATGACAAATAACAGGAAATGTGTTATGAGAGCAAATACGTGTTTGTTTTTTTTGTTTGTATTTTTTTTTTTTTCTTAGATGCACACCAAAACAAGCCCCCGTGGCCACAGTGGCAGTTGCTGGTGGCTAGTTGTGTATGAGCAGCCCAACGTAATCTACATGCAACATGTCATAACAACCCCGACCTCAACTGAAGTCAATTACCCACACTGTCTTCCTGTGTCCCAGTTTGCCCCTCTTTTTCAGGGGTTGTCAGATCCTGCTAGAGATTGGAATCAGGTCACTCGATTGCCATCTCCACTCAGCCATTAGATAGATATCTGCTCTATCTGAGGGCTGCTGACTGCACAGGCCCTACCTGTCGCTTCACTCCGCTCTTCAGACACACACACACACACACACACACACACACACACACACACACACGTGTGCACACACACACTAAAGAACTCAAACCAGGCATGCTTGGGATGATATCCAGCAAATATTTAAATATTGAATAGATGCTGAGATGCTGGACTGCACCAACAATGAAAACAATGAAACTGAGACACACGCGGTCGTCTGTCCTTTCAGTCTGCGTGGCTTCATGAGCTAGCTGTTTCAATATGACTTTTACTTAGCTGTAATGTCATCATTTACAAAGTATTTCTTGTTCGAGTTGATGATTGTCTGTCAAACTCATGCAAAGCCTCAAAATACTACACACAAATGATTTTCAGCCATGTTTCCTCTCCGTCCATGCAACAGCTCATTTCACTGATTAACACTGATTGAACCAGAGTATTATTGTGTTTTCCCCACAAAATGACCCTCATAAAGAGTTTGTTTGTGTCACAGAACTGGTTCAGAGCACGGAAATAGACTATGAGAAACGCCGGACCAAAGTGAGAAGTAGGCCTGCAGCCGCTGCTGTGGGGAGGTTTTGGGTCAGTGTTTCCAGCAGCAGTGGACACTCAAACAGACTTTTGTCACATCAGATACAGTCGAGTAATAGACAGCAGTTATGATCGAATGATGACGGTTTGTGACAAAAAAAAAAGCGAAATGTTGCTCATGATGTGACTCGGTGGTATGTTTGGGTTTGACCTTATCTTTCTCGATGGTATTTTCCATTGCTACCTCTACACTATGGTGACGATACAGAATGATCTGTGGTGGTTTTATTTTTATTTTTATATAATCTGTAATTATCACATTTATTTTGATGTTGTCTTATTGTATTTTCTATAGTATCCTAGTTTATGAAGATTATTTCTTCATTTGTCAGCATCCAGCAATCTTCATACAGTTGTTAAATGATCTAAATTAACATTTTTTATATATATATATATATATATATATATATATATATATATATATATATATATATATATATATATATATATATATATATAACACAACATATATTTAAACTTATGCCACATCTTTACTTTATTTTTCACATCTTTATCCATCAGGACCAAAATTATATGCTGTCAGTGTAAAAGGTCAAATGTTAAAAAAAACTATTGCAAATAACTATTTTCCAATAATTGATCAATTCCAGAGTTATAAAGCAACATTTTCTTTGACAAAATATTAATACTAATATATATACATAGTACTAATATTAGCGTCTTTCAGTTTTGGTCCTTTTGTTACACGTTGTGTGTTTTTTCGTGGGATTTCAGAAACACACTTTATCTGTCATTTGCTTATCTCGTGGTCATCAAGTCATCACCTCTTCATTCCAACCATTACACCTGATTTCACATTGGAACCTTCATCTTCTCTCATCTTCTGTAGTTGTGGAGAGGTGAAGGATTTTTACCTGTGCCATCACATGTACTGAAACAACATAGTGACGCAAAGTCAAATGTGGATCCTAAAATGTCACCAGGGTTAATTCTCATGAAAGAAAACTGCACTAGGTTCTTGTCATTTATTTGTAATCTAAGTCATATGACACATCTAACACTGGTCAGTGAATAGTGACTTTGTAGAGTTTCTGTGTTAAATTCTAAGCATGCCCATTTTGGAAAAGTTAAAGTTGTATAATGTTGTTAAGTGGAATTCATTCAAATAATAAGATTTTTTTTAAAAAACGTGTGTGACTATGTCTGTGACTGTGACCCATGACATCTAGCCTAAATATTAACTGTACCATGCCACCAGAGGGAGGAGCTGACAGCCTGTCAACCCTCTGAGATAAACACCAACAGTGGAAAAACCTCAAACGATTATTCTGCTTAGCTGACACAATATTGCCACGATAGCACAGATCTGCTTATGTGTGCACTTAGACAGAACAAGGTGTGTCTTCACCAACATGCCAAAAAAAAAAAAAAAAGCAAAGTAACAAACAACACACACATACACGCAGACCGAAACATAGCAAACCGCACGGGGTGCTTGAATGAGGCTTGTCGAAACAACCGTTTTAGTGAGCGTGTCAAAATGTTACAGATGCTCCTGTCCGATAAGCGAAGTTCGCATTATTTCTGAGAAGCAAGCACACCGCAACACCCGCTTTTCCGACACCTCATCCGCTGAATGCAGCAAAACAACAACGGAAGCGTGTCAAGAGCGGCTTTTTTTGCAAATATTACCCTATAGAGATACGGAGACCACAATGACCTGATTGAAGCGATAGTTATGTGCACAATGTTCTACAGAAAGTCCCGGAGGATGGAGGGTGCTTCGGTCAGTGTTGGCAAACACGACTCAACTGTGAGCCTGAACATCGCAAGTCAGCTTGGCTGGTGAGAGTCAGGTACTCGTGCCAACCGACCCCCATCACCTCGTGGCTTCCTTGTCCTCTCCCGACATCTTGCTGCGGCTCCGGCCCATGTTGCCAGCTACACTTTGCCCTCTGTTGATGGAGAGCAAATAACAAGCCACATAAAAGGCCCGCTCTCCGTCCACCGACTCACACATACATGCACAAATACACACAGCCGCACACAAGATAACAGGGCCTCTGCGGGGGCGAGGGTGCGAGGGGGGGGTTGGATTCGGGGAGTTGAGGGTCGAGGAGGGGTGGGGGAGTATGGCACTGCCCCACACAAAGGCAGCCCTGAAATAGCCCCCTCGCACAATGAGACCTGCCACTCTGTCTATGAGATAATGTCTAATTGAAAACACTGCAGCCATTGTGCTCCTGTCACCGGCTCTATTGTCCAGATAGCCCTCTCTCCCCCCTACCTCTCTTTTTCCATTGACGCGGCGCGATTGTTCCTCGCCATTGTGGCAACCCTACTCTCTCTCCCTCTCTTTCTCTGTCTCTCTCTCTCCCCCTCTCTCTGTATTGTTATAATTTCATTACTTATTTGTTTTTTGTTCCGCTTCTCCTTTCACTCCCCTGCAGACCTTTTGTTCACCATATTTAGGCACTTCATTGGGATCTGCTTCCAACGAGTGTGTGTGTGTCGCTGTGTGTGTGTTTGTCAGTGTGTGTGAGCAGGTGTCAGTTTCACGAGGAGATAAAAAGAGGAAGCAAGATAAAATAGTTCTCCGAGATGAAATAAAGCCCTTGCAGGCATCACAGAGGGGGGAGATTGGTTTTATCCATGTGCAGTTGGTAATATGAAACATGGCCCTCGTGTTTCGTCGTCCTCTGAGACAAACGGTTATGAGGACAACAGGCATTGTTGAGTGAATTACAGTGTGCAGAAACAGCCTTTTGTTGACATTGTTGCAGCCTGCCCGTGTCCAGAAACTATAGACAACCTATCACCTAATGACACAGATATCTGGCAGGGACGAGGCAAACGTGGATCATGAATCATGGGACGGATGGGAAGCATGGTGGTGCACCAGAGGCCTGTGGGACTTGTGTTTGACTGTGACAAGCTTGTTGCTGTTTTCATTAAGATCTCCTGCCTTTCTTATCTTACAGCTGATTTTGATATGGTTCCTCTTTACAGTAAATGTGTTCCCTCCAAGTATTCACAAAGACTGCAAAAAAAAGTACAAAAGGTTGTCTCTATTAAATGTTCTGATATGCTGATAACCACACTTGACTATAAGCTAGCATGGGTAGCTAGCAGAACAATATCATAGTAGGAAGTGTGTGTGTTTGGATTTCAGTTAGCCAAATCTTTTACATTTCCATGGAATGTGGTTCATGTCTAATAATGTGAATATTCTTGAGCTAAAGTATCCTCTGATCCCCAGACTTCTCTTTTAGTGCCTCAAAACATCCAACCAATACCTGCAAAATGTATGACATTCCTGTTGGCCTCAACTGTGTTTTGAGTTTTGTGTTAATTAGCAAATGTTAGCATGCTATCGTGCTGAACATGATAAATATTGTAGCTGCTAAACATCAGCAAGATAGCATTGTCACTGTGAACATGTTAGCACGCTGACATTAGCATTTAGCTCACAGCACCGCGCCCATAGTACAGCTGAAAAAAGCTACTAGCATGCCTGACTCTTAGTCTTATTAAGATTTATTGTAAATTATACTTGAGTGCTTTCCAAAGACAGTAATTAATTCATTGTTTCTGAAGAACAAGCCCCAGCAGTTCTAAGAAAAGGTGTGCAAGCTACGAGCTGGGCTACTTTTCGTGTTGTTTAGAGTGAATGAACAGACCCCTTCCCTACTATTAGGTATCACTCTTAATACAACCAATGTGTTTGAAAGCACACACATTTTCTGTGGCAATTTGTTCACTCAGAGTGAGACATGCAGTGTCGAAAGACAGCAGCAGAGAAGACAGATTGTTCCTGTGCTTCTCTTGCAAGTGGAATTCAAGTATGGCAACTTATTTAGCCGCTGTGGTGCACTAACAAGTCAGGCCACAAATGTCACAATGATTGAAAAAATTACTTGGAACAATGATAATTATCCTCTCCGCTGAACTTCTTTACTGTCAGCAAATCATCCAGCACACTTCAAAGGCACAGTGGATGTGAGAGCATTTCACCCTGTGGAGTGACTGAAAGATGCTGGATTCTACCATGACAGACAATGACAGACAATATCAATAAACCTGTAACACTGAAATGAAGATTAATTGTAGACACGGCAGCACATGGGTTCTGATTACTTCTCTAGCTCACACTGTGTTTTTGAATCATTCAACAGTGGTGATTAAATGCAGGAATCTTTCCTGCTATTTGAGTAGTTTCATGTCGCACATGAAGCTTTTTAATAAAACTTGCTAGTTTGGCATTTTAATAATAAAATATCTTTGTTGGAACTGAATTATATAGTCGTGTCAGTTGATTATACACACTTACCTATAATGCATAGTTTGGTAATGCTTTAGAGTACAGCCCATCAAATACTGTGTAATTATTTAGTGTCTACCTGATGTGAATAAAATATTGGCCTATATGTTAGTAGAAGGAAGAAGACAAAAGGCTGGGGAATAAGAGGTCACAACTTTGTTTTTAAGAGGGAAATAAATTACTCTCTATGGGGGAGACATGAGGGGTCATTTTTTAGATTTTGGGCTGGTTTGCTTCCATGACATGTCTTCTTTCACAGCAGTGGAAAGAAAACATCTATAATACACATTTATGTGTTTATTTTATGATGTTTTTTATTATTATTATTTGTGTCTGTAGATCTGTCCTAAATTCACTAAAAAATAGCATTAGATAAGATAGATGTCTCACTTGCAAATTGAAACATAAAAATTCTGAAAATTTGTTTATGCAAAGAATAATTTCTTGATAAAAGTAATCAACTGGAGAAGTTTCATGGTGATATCTATGAGCTAAAACCTTTACCCTATTCACCTGCAGTGAATAGTACTGAATATACTGACTACCTATTTGATAATTAGAGGGTAGAGTCTTATTATTAATACTAGTATTACTGGGTAATAGTATTTATTATCATTAACATAATTGTAATGTAACCTTAGGAGAAGGGTGAATGTCTTTAGAGATATGACTATAAAATATTTCACAGTTGTGTGGGTTATGTTTATGTTTTTTAAATGTTGATTAAATGATGGGCTGTAACATAAACTTTTCTTTTTTCAGCCCCTTTTTTAACTGTACTTATTATGTAGTTACAGATCATTACAGAGCCACACATACGGTCTTTTCATGACACAGCTGTTTAGTACGCTGTTCATACTTTTATTCAATATGTACTGTGTGGTTATTTACAGAGTAGTTCTACGCAAACCTGTGACTCCCTTGTTTCAGGTACCTAGTAAGCATTTCCTTACTCCCCTGTCTGTAGCTTTGTGGTCTGTTTGGGTGGGAGGTGAAGAGGTGTTAATGTTCTCACTTAGTAAGTGCACCAAACTGTAGATATTGTGGTAGGTGGATTTTGTCTCCACATCACATAAACTGATATTGCTGATTACTCAAACAGTCACACACAACTGTTTCGTCCACACAAAACAAAGAATATTTCCATATCATAACTAATATTTAGCACATCTGGTGGAAATCCACTACTGAGCTTACAGTGAGAGAGCTACATCATCCTTCATTTTGTTGTTTTAACTTAACTTCCTGCAGAATAGTCCATAATTCACAGCTACTTGACTGTGGCACAAATAGACCAGACGTTTAACAGCAGATGGATGCAGTTGGTGGACGCAGCAGCACATTATAACAATGTCAATTCTGTCATTCACACCTCTACGGGCTGAAATCAGAAACATCTGGCAGATATGTCAACCTCAGACATCATGAGACGCTGAATACAGACACAGGAACTGTTGGTATAAAAGTGGATGGAGACAGGGTAGGTAAGATGAGAGGCACCAGGTCAGACAGGCAGTTGGTGAGGCAAACATATCCAAAAGGAGCAGGAGAAAGATATAAAACTTGATAAAGGAAGACAAGACTAGAATGTGAGCAGGTGTGTGAGGTTTTGATTGGATGATGAGCAGCAGGTGTACAGGGCAGCAGGGATTGCAGGGATCCAGTGCTGGTTCAGTTGAGGAATGACAAGGCCTGCAACAGGAAAAAGAGTTAGTGGTGAGGAAAACATGTTGAATGGGATGAAAACATGGAACACATGAGTCAAGTGGAGGCTGAATATGTGACAGGAACTGAATCATCAAGGCTACAACTAATAATGACTAATAAAGTTTTAGTGAACAAAAACTCTGCTAAAACAAGTCTATATATGACACATAATTATTTGCAGCAATCAAATATGTGCATCCATTAAAATGATTTCTGTTGCTATTTTCTCTAACTTTCCATGGTTTGCCTGGGAGTCTTTAGGCAATTCAAGTAATGCTGTGTCCTTGCCTTGCACATACTATTTATAATTAGTCAATAGAAATTCATGTGTGTATACTTATATAGCAGAAGTAAAATACATGCTGCAGACAAGTCCAGATGAACAAACATGAGTTCTCTACTTACATTAAAAATGTATTTTATTCAAAAATTATTTCATAGGAAGTAAAAGTTGCCATGTTGCTACCTCCACTGTCGAGTACGCAGTTTAGTTTTAAAGGTACAATACATTTCATATCCTTATTGTTAATGAATGCATTCATAGACTGCAGCCAGTGTACCATAAAGCACAACTGACATGCTATAAGATAAGATAAGACAAGCCTTTATTGATACATGGGAATGATGGTGTGAGGGGTGGGGTCAAAAACATTGACAGAAATGTAAGCGCGTATGAATAGAGAAAGGTTAAGAAATAGTGAAAAGTAAAATATATTAAATAAGAGCAAAACGATAGAGCTCAGCAACATTTGTGAATGTGAACGAGTCTCTCCTGAAGCTGCACTATGGTGATGGCATGATCTTGAGACAAATCCTGTTGGTGCTCACAGTGAATAATAAAACAACCGACTGACTCCAGCCACGGTTTGCCATTTGACTATGACATGAGGATATAATAACCTGGCTCACAGCTGGAATCTCTTTATTCAAAGCTCCATCCCAAGAATTTGACCAGATGCAAACTGCTTTTAGGATCCATTTACAACAGAACAACGCAGTAGGACAAAAATCCCATCACCTCGCCCATGAAAACACAGACAACTTATGAAGTGAGTCCTTTGGTTTAAACTGTGACATGGACCTTTTTCCATTTCCGTAAGGATTTGGACCAAGTCTCTTTCTTTCTCCTCTCCAGTTTCATTACTCAGTCCTTCATTTTTGTTTGTGTACTGAGAAACCTGAGACTGTGTACTTTAACTGAACTTACTTGCATATGTACTTAAATGTTAAAAATGTATTTGATTTACAATTATATGAATGAAACCAATTGTCATAGCTGAGAAGCTGTAGTCTCCAAATGTTTAATATTTTACTTGAAGCTGCTTTAATTGGTTTTGTTTGCTATGAGGGCCCTTTGGAACAAGGTGGAAACACTTCTATTGTTATGGTGGATGTACAGGCAAACACATCCAGTTGACTCAGAGCGGATTAAGGATTCATTTAAAGACATTTTGAAGTCCAACATTCACTATTCTTTTTGCTCTGTTTTGGTCTCCACACCCAGGAGAAACATATCTGGGTTTTTGGTACTGATAGTTTATGATTAGTCAACTGAGGTTTCTGGTCTGTGAAGTGAAGCCAATGCGAAGTGTATTAAACTTATATTCTTTCTAATAATCAGCAGAGGGCAGCTCCATTGACTGCAACAAGGTCTGATTGTATTGAGCCCTATGGGGAAATGAGCTTAGTGCTTACTTGACTTATTACCTCAGTAAACAGTTTCCTAATGAGTTTATGATTTCAATTGCTAGTTTCAAGTCTTCTTCCACACAGCATGATGTTCATTTTGTAAATTATGGTCCCATTTAGAGTAAAATATATGATAAAGCAGGGTATGAGTTATTGCCAAGTGCAGCCCAGCAACACTATGTCACCCATCAACTCTATGCTGTTATCTAAATATGGTCCCTTCTTGCTCTAAGTAACCAAGATGTTGACGACCACAATGCCAGACTTGAGGCTTCAAAACAGTCATCCACAAAACAATGGGTGTCACAGACCCACTGTGGGATCATACTTGGTTTTTAGCTGAATGCCCCATTATGCTCACTGTTAATTACTGACTTTGTCAGTTTGCCAAAATTATTTCATCAGAGTTTTATTGCTGAAAAATGCTACCTGCTGCATCTGGAGCATACCAAAACAGCAAAGTTGGAGGGCCCCAAAAAAACAAAAGAATGGAAGATGCTAAAAAAACAAAGCCATGACAAATTATAGTTCTCTGTGGGTTCGTTACTATGACCACGTGCATTATCTCATTATATAGAATATATGCCATCAGAATGTTTGTTAGATGAACAATGAGTAGCTATAATGATCTTACTTTACTTATTATCCTGAACAGCATGTAAACACCCAAGGTAAAGTAAGTAAAGTTTGGAATAATATTTGATTAGGTGGTCAGAGATGTTGCTGAAGCTTTCCACCTCCTCCTCTCCTCCCCCCTTCCTCCCCCTCCCCTCAGTGCCTCTGCTCACTGACCCCTGCCACTTCTGGAGCAGCTTTGGCCAACATGTTCATCAGATCCCCAGTGTTATGGCCAAACAAGCTCACAATGAAAAATGCCTCCACATTTCCTCGGTTTCACAAACACTGTTTGAAACAAAAAGCCCTTATCGGACCTGCGTATTATTCATCGTGTTAATTGGAGGGAAAATAAATGTATTGTGCATCTCGACGGTGCTGTTAAAACAAGATAAGAAGGCAGTGGCCATTGAATGAATTGTTTAATAGAGAAAGTGTGAACAAGTTGGAAGCTGTTTTTTTTCTCCTTCTTTCTGCTGTGCTGAGACCTGGCATTGCTTATGTGGCCAATCTGGTAATCCCCTAGTAGATGGCATTTATTGATTGCCACTTATTACAACGTTCAAGCGACAAAGGTCAGAGGCCATGTACAGACATACAAACACACACAATCAGCATGCAAAACAAACAGGTTTGATAACTCGACCTCTCGAGACATGGATGTAAAGTTGTGTGAATTCCTCCTAACAGCAACCACAATAGGCTCCATTTGCATTCCCAAACCTAAACATTACAGCGAACTAGTGCAGATATTGAGAAGGGCATTTTGGTTAGATGAATTTGAATGAGTACGGGTTTATATTTCTGTCATTTACATAGAGAAATTTGTTACATTCTCTGCAGCTGTCGAGCTTTTCTTCACCTTAGGCCACAAAGGACCTCACCTCTCCGTTCGCTTTTGTTCCCGACAAGTACAGTCACCTTATATTGAGAAAGTGACAGCTTTGCATAAATTAAAAAAAAAAAAAAAAGCTGCTTTAGCTGCTTTACTTTTTGACTTGATGACCGTGAACTCTTCTCTTTTTCAGTAGGTCTCAGAAAAGTCTCATGAGCTCAAGGATACTGTGCATTTTTCATAAATCAAATAAAACATAAAAATCTGCAAAATTTTGATTAGATGGTCACATATGGACGTGTTTTTCAGAGTAAACAGAGTGCATGCAAAACATGGGTGTATGCTGTGAGGTGAGATGCCACAAACCATAACCTGGTTTTGCACCATCTACTGATGGAAAAAGACAGTAAATTGAAGTAGTACACTAAGAGATAATTATATCATGACTCACATTAGCGAACTCCATATTTGGTAAGGTTAGCCACAGAGAATAAAAAACATGATTACACATGTTTTTATAATTACTTTGACTCCTTCGCAGGGTAGTGCAATAACGAGTCGCTCCACCCTGCGCTGAAGCAAGCTGATTGTCTATTTTGAATAAAGGGGATAAACCTGTCAGTAATCATGTTTGTTTGGTAAAAGGCCTTACTGACTGATATCTCGCCAGTAAGCGACACCATCGACTGCAGAGAACAGCACACAACACTGACCTGTTTGTCATACTAAGCATGAATAGGTGCATGGTAGGTAGAGAGTTCATGAAAAGGTTGAAACAACCCACTGTCAAAATACTCAGAAAACCACTTGCTCTAAGAGGAAACCATTGACTAACATTCACATTTGGAGATAAAATGGGTGCAATTGGCTGATGCTAATGCTAATTTTTCAAGCTACCTATAGCTATTTGGTGTCAATATTCAATATCATGACAACAGGCGTGATTCCAAATCACTCCCCTGTTCACTCTTCTAGCCATGATAAAAACTTTATTCTCCACTGAGCGGTATAATATTTTTTTCATAATAATGAAAATAATAAAACTGTCACTTCTTTGAACAGTTGATACGTGTTTAACGCTGAGCAAATGGACAGCGACGTGTCCTGATGAGTTGACACGTGTCCTTAAGTTTTGGGGTTGCTGGGCGCGAACATGAGTAAACACCAGCTGTGTGTGCTGTCCTTTATGAATCATAATTATTTTGTGCCATTACTGGCACGTACTGACATGTATAAATCTAAATTACACTTGTATGGTGTGGGATTTAAAGCAGAAAACACTGTACACACACTGTATACAGTATATTATACAGTAACACTTTATTTGTATAGTCAGAGTATTTTTATAGATAGAGTTGTATATATTTCTATGTTTAACAGATTATCTGTGACGATTCATCAACATACCCTAACCAAGATGTTTTTTGTGCTTAAACCTAACCAAACCTTAACCACAGTGATGTAATCAGAAAACAGTTGTTGAATCTCAATTAATACACTTTTAAATGTTACAGACACTCTATGAACTATCTGTAGGAGGACTATCCAAATGAAGTGTTCCCAAAATTGGGAGTGCAATGAAAAAAACCCATGAAAAGTTGGCCTATGCTATGCAATCCCTCAATGCAGTGCTTTACACTGTATTGATAAAATGTAATATATATGTGTGGGTTCAAACCATTTTGCACTCAACAGAAGGAAACAGTTCAAGTTCGGACAAAATTTCAGCTGTAAGCAGCAACAAGTGAGTTTCTGATTTTACAAAGTCACTTCAGCTGGTTTAGTTCTGTGAGACCAATCACTCACCTGTGTCATCATCGCAAAGCCTGTGATTGTTCAATAATTGTGCACTCAAAGGTCCACCCCATGCCAAAGGGGAGACACCCTTTCATCAGATTTAAACGAAACTCGTTGTCAGAGGAATGCTTAAAAGTGTCTCGATTTATGAGCAAATATGAAATAAACCACGTCCACTTGCACCAATCAATATGGCACTTCAGATTTTGGTTAATACTTGCCTTCAGAGCATCTGTCTATGGGATTTATGTATACAGATTTGTACGAGACCTCATAGATCGGGCTCTAAATGCTTTGGCAGACCTCTTCCCCAACATGGCATGAATATATCTATTGAGTTTGGACCAATGGTTAATGAGTAATGGACAATTCCTTACTGAGCCCCACCCTTTGCCACAATAATTTGATTAATGGTTGCCATGTTTTTCAACCAATCCTGCTCATTTGTCATAGGAATGTGCATGCCGGTCCTGCAACCATCTGGTGTTGATTGAGTCAAATTGCAATTTGTATCACTGTTTTGACTTGAAAATCTTTTGTGGTTTTTGTAGAGCATATTGAGCTAGACGTGTGTGTCAAGTCAATCTGACATATAGTATGTGCTGTATGTAATATAGTTTGAGCGGCGCAGCCTTTCCAAATTCGCGTTTTTGGGTGTTAATTACAGCGCCGCTATCAGGCCAATTATGCTCATGTTTGTGCACATGCGCATCATTCCAGCCTCGTTTCATGTTTCTAACTCATTCCAGCTTCTTGCAATTCGAGCCATGGCATAAAACAACAAATAATAATAAACCGGTTCTATGCCTTTGGGGTTTGAATCCTAATTCCAGTCATGTGACAACGCTACAACTGTCAGTTGTCATGTCTGAAGTGTCAAATTACACGGTTGACTCCTTTTGTGTGGTGACTATGTGTGGACTATGTCCAGCATATTTTAATTTCAGACGCTCAAATTAAATGACATAAACTGATTGAACTGACTGAAGCATGAAACTACAAACATGTCGGCTGATGAGGTATGTATGTTTTAGCTTCTTTCTGAGTAGTTATGAAATGGAATAATTGGAGGAAAAATCAACATCTAGCTTAAATTTCCTAATGTCAGCAAGCATTAGCCACCATCGGGCGCTGGTCATACTGTACCAGACCATACAGCATTTAAAGCTGTAAAATGTGGTACTGAAATCAATTAGTGGATTCACTCCTGGAGGTAGCACGCAGTTGAAACAAATAAATTAATATTTATAGTTATGCACCATTCATAGCCTGAGAGCTGTATATTCATGTCTGTTTACCATGCACAGTTTGCTGAACAGGTATCTTTTGCTGCAGGTGTGTCAGATATTGGAGTTGAGCTGAGCTGTGGCCACCAACTTGAGGCGAGCAGCCAACAGGAGTATGAGAGTCACAAAAATATCTGTGTAAATGTAAATGTGAGGAGACAAACTGAGCCAAAGATGGCATATATTTGCTGTCCGTCCTCTCAATGTGGGGGGATCAGTTACCTTCAGACAACACAGTGTGACAGTTTAAATTTAACTAACAAGAGTCATCCTGCCTTAAGGTAAAAAAAAAAAAAAAATAGCACATTGTGTTTTAAGTATAACTGCTCATGCTCAGTAAGTATAAATATTCAAGTTATATCTAATAATAACTTACATAATAAATATGTAATTTGTAGGAAAAGGCCAGTATCTGCTCAGACTAGCAGCTTAACTCGCACTGTGTTCCAAGCACGCATATAAATATCCTGTCAGTCAGCGAGGCAGGAAACAGACATCCAGCGGGTTGTCTGGCTGGCTCTACCAGGCCTGCAGGGGTCAAGCCTGTCAGGTGGGGGTCGGGCAGGTGAGGCTGATAGTGAAACAAAGAACCACCAGCTCACCCTCCCCGCCGCCCCCCTCCTCTTTCCCCATCCCGTCTGCCTTCCCTTCCCCTCAGAACAATCGGCACCAACAGGAACAGGAAGTGATGTAGAGAGGAGGTTGATCTAACCAGGGCAATTCCTTTTGGCCGGGTCAGACGAGGAAAGAGAAGGTAGGAAAGACAGGCGTGGAAATGAGAAAAGATAGAGAACACACACGGCAAGTGGTGGCAGGGTATCCTGTTTGGGTGTGTGAGTGTGTATATGTGTGTGTAGCTTTCCTATTTATAGAGTATTCCAGTAGAGTCTTACAGTGTTGTCTGTTGTGTTCAGTGGTGACTTACAGTATCGTGTACGAGTGGAAAGAGTGTATTGTAACCCGTGATAGAACTTATCCTCTTCTATTCTCTAGTATTTCCACAATATGGATTTTTATCCTGCAAGACTGATGAAGACAGTTGAGATTATGAACACAGTTCCCTGACAGATACCCATACAACTATGTCTGTGAATAAGGCCATGACATGCACCTCTCACACACACACATGTTAACACTAGCCTCCTCATTGTTATTTTGACTCCAGGGCCTCTGTGGCGTCCAGCCGGAGTGCCAGTGTCTCTCTCGTCTCTGTCTTCCTTGAGAATGTGAGCAGGCGTGTGGCATTGAGAGTCAGCAGTCCATTCCTGCTCTCATAGCACAAAGACAAGCATGTGGCACTTGACAGCGATGCCCGATGAGCGACGCACACCACCACAAGCTGCAGCAGCCCTGCCTTTTAAGATGCGGCCGAGGGGTCCCTGCCCTGAAAGGCGACACCTCGGGCCTGCGCCACCGAGGCTCCTTGCGTCTTTTCTTTCCCCCCACTTGCGGACTCTTGTCTGTCCTCGGCTGCTAATTTCCGTCACACTTTCTCCTCTGAGCAGGGGGACAGGCCTGTGTTGTATGTTATTAATACTATTGTTAACTGCACACTCAAGGCTGGCCTCCCTGACTCAACTCATCATGTTACAGGTATATTGTGCACAACAGAGAAATTGCCAATCCTGCTTTATATAATACCATCTATAAATATCATAGGGAATACCTTGGCCAATTATGGTTAGATGCAGGCTGCCATGATGGCCACAGACTTGGAGGCTTTCTTCTTAGCCTAAAAGCAGGAGGTGTGTTTTGACTGTGGTGTTGTTCACAGATTAAAGATGAATGATTTTTCCAGAAGATTCATCTAAAAATGAGTAGCCAGTATGTAAGAGACAGATTCCAGGTGAGGCGTGAACGCTGATTTCTCTTGCCATGGCGCAGAGAAACAGCTGTACATTTTACCCAAGTGTTTAGAATTCTGTTAAAACCATTGGTCCAGAGCCTGTAGTAATGTTTGATGTGACACAACGCCCCCTAGAGGAGAACATTTAGAAAAAATGCTTTTGTAGCATCAATTTTTTGGATGTAAAAAGTAAGAAAAAAGGGAACTTACTTGCAAACAATGCAAAGAATAAAAGATCTTTATCACATCTCTAATGAATTCTCCAGAGAATAAATCCAAACTGACAATACAAAGGCAGCGGTGAGCACACATGATTCATTTGTTAGCTGAAGCTGAAATTTAAGAATGGAGTAGTTTTAAACTTTTTTTTTTTTTGCATTTGATTTTAACATTTAATAAGATGCCATTTTTGTTCTTTTCATTGCATTTATCATTACAAACAACAAGAATGAAGATGGTGCAGATTTTGTTGGTAAACACAAACACTTCATTCTTATCCAGTATGGTACTAAATTCACAAATTCAGATAGAAAATTCAACTTTCCATTGATAAAAAAAAAAAAAAAAAAAAAAAAAAGTATTTACAAGTTTTATATGAAACACTTTCAAGTCAAGTCAATAATTTCTCTTTACCAAGAATAAGCAGTCACGCAGGATACGCTGTCACGCCTGAATGGAATCAATGATACCTCTCTAACACGATCAGGTTACATTTCATCAGTCATATGATCCATGAAGGAAAACATAAGATGAGTGACTGGGAGCCCTGCCTAGTTTAATTTTCAATCTTATTTTACAAACCTGAAAAATAAAAATCACATTTTTTTAAACTTGAAATTAACTTCTGAAAATTGCAAAAACATAATACATTCAGAGAGATGGTTTTCAAAGTAAACATTTTAATTCAGTAGTATTAAAATGTCATTAACTGCCTATTCAGCAATCACCAGATTTCACATCTAAAATGTACTAAAAAGCATCTCTTTTCTTCCATACAGCAAAATAGGATGTGCAGCTGAAGGACAGAGTCTGTGCTCATTATAACTCATAAAAAAAACATAAAGCACACATTTATGGACAAAACATTTCACCTATATGTATGATTACTGAACATAAAGCCATGGCCGTTAATGTGCCGCTGTAGCAGCCTTCACTTTTCTGGTTTAAAGCTTTTCATTAGATTTTCAAACTTGCCTGTGGGATTGCTTGCATTCAGCTACAAGAACATTTATTAATGTAAGTTCAAGGTCAGATGTGCTGTATTGAATCAGAGAAACAACGCAACACCACATGGCTTGTCAGGCAGGGAGGGGTGCTGGGCCATGAAAGGTCCTGAAAGACACGTGTGAATATGTGCAGATGCAGATTACTTCAAAACTTTTGTACACAGTTGTGCACGATGTACTGAATGAACAATGTATGTAGAATTGGTAGGTGAGAGGGAGCCATATTCTTTTCCCCGTGGGGCCACCTGGTGGGTTGATCTGGCCATAGCTGCAAAAACAAAAACACAAATAATTTCAGGCAATTATGTATATGTCAAAAGTGGAATAATAAATCAATAATAGGTGTGATAATTATATTTAAATTAACTTTAAATCACTAATATAAAGATATGCCTGGGTTAACATTGTTAAAACAAACAAGTTTGCAAGTGGATGTGAAAAGTGGATGTTAAATGCTTATTAATGATTTTGACAGTGCCCATTGCCCTTCTACCAACAAAGCACATGACTTAAAAAGACAATTTCCTTTCATTGAGAAAACTTAAATCTGGGGCAACTGGACTTGTAGATCCATGAAGATGTCTCACCTCTCATTCAAGAGGCTTCACTTCTGACTGACTGGTAGGGAAACCCAGGTATCACACCAAGGCTAAATATCTGGGTTTCCACAGTAGTCAGTCAGAACTGAAGGAGCCTCTTGGATGAGAGGTGAGACGTTTTCATGGATCTACAAGTTTAGTTGCTTCAGTCCAGTTACTTCTCAAAGAAATTAACTTGGATGACTAAAAACGAATTTAAATGTTGTTGTAAATAGTTTAAGTGTGATGGTCTGTGTAAAACAGCTTTGATGGTGGTTTTGGAGCTTCCTACATAGCATTTCCTGCAATCAAGGCAGTAAACAGTATATATACTTGGCTGTTGCAGCACATCCACACTGATTTTCAAAGACTACTTTTGTTATTTTCAGTGCTTGTTCTGATATTAGATTATAGATCATGTGTTTTACTTCATTTCTGCCAAATGAAATGTATCCACGTTGACCTCACACCAGTATAGTGTTTGTAAAGCGACATGTTGGTGCAGTAATGGCCTCCTGCCTACAGGGGCGCTGTTCCACACCATGTGACCTTTTCAGGACAAGCAGCACCGCACGCGGAAGGAAACCCGCCATTGAAGCAAAGCGACCTCACAACGTGAGCGTTTCGTTAGTGCACTATTCAAAAGGTGCAATTTTTTTCATCTTATACCTACCGCTGGTATTTTGTTGGAGACATGGCGTACAGAGGACAAGGACAGAAGGTCCAGAAGGTTATGGTGCAGCCCATTGTATCCTTTTTATCGCAGTGAACGACAGCGCGGGTGAATGGTGTGCTACAAAAACTTAGCAGCTAGGCTAACCTTTTCTCGTCATTCATTTCCCGTGAGTGTGGACGAGGACGGACTTTTAACTGAGTTATAGTGTGTTATATGAACTTTTTATACAACCAGGGTGTGGTGTGTTGGTTTGAAATATGTTTGCAAACACTTCTGCTTGTTTGAAATGTATCGAAAGGGCCGCTGTGTAGACTTAGCCGCTGTACCGCGCTAAACTGCAGACAACCAATCCGGTACTGTATGTTGCAGCGCCCCTTAACGTTACATCGAAATGAAATACGTACTTATTAGTTCAATATCTCAAAGAAAATGTGTTTGAGTTAAAATGAAAACAGTTTGTTTTACGTAATTAGAGTTACACATTTACGTTGTTCGTATACGTTGTCATCATTATCAGTAGCCATTTGCACCATGTGCACTGACCCTTTATTTATATATATACACACACACACACACACACTCTTTTATATTTATATGTATATGTATGTATGTGTGTGTATTTGCTTTTGAGCATTGAATTTCCTTGACTCCATGTATCAGAACCTTATTTTCAGGTATCTACAAAATGTAAGTATTAATTTCAATCTTTTCCCATGTTTCTTCTGATTTGTTTTGTGAGATGGACAAACAGAAAATTGAAAACATCATCTATTGTCTCTCTCATTCACAGCGCTCACGGATCCAGGTCTGGTTGTATGAACAGGTGAACATGCGGATAGAGGGCTGCATCATTGTGAGTTATTCTTTTGCACTTTATACTTTATATACTTGTTAAAAATATATATTAAAGGTACAGTGTGTAGAATTTAGTTGCATTTAGTGGTCCAATCACTGCATTGTAATCTCCTCACATCACCCTCACCTTCCTAATGTAAAGGAGAAACAACACTTTAAGGACCCTGTTTAGAGTCAGTATTTAGTTTGTCTGTTCTGGACTACTGTATAAATAAGGTGTTTCAACATGGCGGCCTACATGAAAGGGGACCCTCTCCCACTGTAGATATAAAAGGATATTTTTTAAGTAACAAACATAAAAAGATTCTTATTTTCAGGTGATTATACATGCTTCAAAACATAGTTATGAATATTGTATTCCATGTTTGCCTTATTCTGAAAATAGAGGCCCCAAATCTTACACACTGTACCTTTAACATTTAAAATTAGATGTTGTAGAGAAACATCAGTAAACCTCGTTGCCATAGCGTCGTGACAGGAAGACACTACTCACAAAAAGTTTGGGATATTCAGCTTTCGGATGAAATTTCAGGAGGCACCTAAAATGCACTATAACCTTTACAGGTGAACTTATTTGACCTCCTCTAAACTTTTGAATGCACATTTCCAACTGTTCATTGTTTCAGTACTTCTTGCATAACATGCTGTTCTCTAACAAGGTGATTAACCACAAAAAACACAACAAGTGTCTGATCCACGAATAAACCACTAAATGTCTGCTTCAATGACAATTTGTATTTAAACAGTCCTCTTTATCATGCTGTTCACATTTTGACATCATGAGACAGAGATAACACCTAACAATCCATCAACAGTACCTGGCCAGTGCGAGGCTTTAAACGGGATGTACTCAGAGGGAAGTTGCCACTGAGCTTAGAGTGTCACAGAGTGCATGGCTGAGAGCATTCCGGCGCTGTGCTGGATATCCGGCGTATTGGCATGACTGCGTGCCGGATTTCTGGCGTGCCGCCGTTGACTGCGAAAAAAAGGAAAGAGTGCACGCCCTTCGGTTCGGCCAGATTTATCTAGACATTTCTCTGAATCCAATAGAAGCGCAGCTTTCATTCTAGGCCGACTAACTAATCAGAAGTAGGGAAGGGCGGGGCTTAGGCTAGGTGTTGACACTCAGGTCCTTCACGTGTCGTTGACAAGTCGAAAGTGAGCATCATTAGCCTGCAGTAACAAGCATGGTAGCCTAACCCACAGGATGGACCGCAAGTCCATGAAGCCTGGGGATGACACTAAAGATGTTGAGAAGGGAATCAAAAATAAATGGCGCTGGGCGTGGATGGAGGAGGTTGGAAGTGATGGCAAGCCCTTTGGGAGTTGGTGCCAAAAGCTTCAGGAGGCAGGTGCGTGCTTCTGCACGGTGTGTGCAAGGCGTGTCATGTATGGATCTAGTGGCAAAAAAGTGCTCTCTTGGCTTGAGTTCGACCCTCGTCATAAAGCAGCTGTCCATGCCATTAAACATGCATCCCGTTTGCTGGGGGCTACAGCCACGGCCAACATTCCGCTATCAATGACGGATCGTGTGTTGGATTTAAAAATTCGCGTCTGTTCGTTTATGGCCGAACACGACCTATCCTTTACCATGGCTCAATTCATAGTCAGTCTAGCAGAAAAATTAACGGAGGACTAAATTGTCCTGAGTCACCTATCCCTCTCGAGACAACATGCCAGTTACCTCACAGCTCATGGTATCTCATCTGATAAGCTACTAATCAAATGTTTTTCTACTTTGGAGTACTATTGCCACCTACTGACCTGTCTTTGTATTGCTGTAGTGTAATCTGTAGTCAGAGTATGCAAAAAGCAATGTGGTAATATGGCAGATAGCCTAAGTGACAATATAGTTAATAGATAGTATTAGCTTTTCAAATAATGTGTATATGTATAATAATGTATATATGTTATATGTTGAATTGCACCACATACATACCCCCCACCCAATCCCAAAAGTTCAGGCTCAGGATTTTTTTCCACTGTCAGCCCTGAGAGTGTCATCAGCAGGTTGTAATAAGTCGGCTTGTGAACAGCATGAGACGTCGTTGTCGAGCTGTAATTGATGCTCAAGGACACATCACAAGTTAATGAGACACTGACATTTTTTGTTGTGGTATACCCACCACTGTTGTTAGCTTTTGTTTCAATAAATTGTTTGAGATGAAGAAATTACCATTGCATGCTTCTAGCTAAAAGCCCTACATTCATTATCTAATATCACTGTAGCATGAACTTTTTCCATTTTTCATACATTTCACCCGAAAGTCGAATATCTCCAAACTTTTTGTGAGTAGTGTAAGTTGTCATTTTATGAGACTTCTGTTTTTCCTGGCCATGATGAAAACAGTTTCTGTAAAGCCACAGTCCCCTACTCCTGGCTCTAACTCTTCATCCACACACACAGCCATACTTGCTGTGTGACTGACTGTCTCCTTATTGTGGGGACAGATTTGCTGGCTTCCACTGAACATCAACGTACGAATGAACCCATAAACACTTCAGTGGTCTCCATGTTTACTTCTGTAGGACTGCGTGCTGCATGTGAAGTCGTATGACGTGTTATTGTTCTTTTGTTTATGTGGGTCAGTTCAGTACCATGACCAGTTAGCACTTGAGTCTGACATTCGGCATATTAGGTAATCTGATCTGAACAAATCCAAACTGCACACTAGGTCTTGCATTGTGAAAGTAGTCTTAGTGAATTCATTTAAGTTAGTGCTCAACTTTTGAAGAAACCAAAGTTCTAAATGACTACATCTCAAAGGATTCAGCTGAAATCTGTAGGATGAGAGGACAATAACAGTTTTGAATGGCAGCCTATTTAATGTTTACAGCCTGTAGCTACCACAAAGATTGAACCCATTTCATCATGGAAGACAGTTTTGTGTCGAAGATTTTGGTATACACCGTGCAATAAATGCCCATAGCAGCAGCTGCACATTGGCTAAAAGTGAGAGGCCTTTGTTCACTGCTCTTTGTTAATGAGAGAGAAAATATTTGAGAACAGATTTGTTGGTGCTGAAAGTCTGTGAGTCTGTTTATTCTGCCCATCAGATGTCATCAGAACCCAGAGTCATTCACACCGGTGCCCAAATAATTTTCCATTTTCACGTTAAATTTTCACTTGTGTAAGCGAGTGAAATTCTCGCACCGTTAGAACTGTTGGGTTGTGACAAATGTAGGCTTAGTGTGAATGCTTACTGACATCTTTGATCTCAACATTTTTTCTTTTCTTTTTAGGATTCAATAATATCTTATCTTGTGTTTTCATGTCATGTACTGTGCATCTGAAACATGAAGGAACTGTCGACAGTCACCCCAGGCTGTTCTGCTGGAAACCCACATGTCAAGATGTTAAGGTTGTTTTATTATGTGCAGACTAAACCAAAGCCACATGGCTCAGGTTGCTAGGTGATGGGCTACGATAGCGTGCAGTGTTCCTGTGGAGAGTGAATGCACTCGCTCAAAAGCATCAAATGAATGTAGTGTAATGTCCCTAAACGCTCAAGAAACATGCACGAGCACAAAAGATGGGCCCCGCTTTGTGTTACAGGCAATAAATCAACACAACAACCCAGTGACTCGTGACATGGTGTGTGCATGCTGGATGCATTGAGAATGTGAGCTGTTCCAGGTATCTGGGCAAACTACCCTGCAGTAACTAAAAAGATCAACATTTTCGAATAGTTTTTTTTCAGTGCGATGCTTTTGTTATGTGATCAGATGCTGTTTTCGGGTATCTGGGGTGACAGGTGGCCTTTGTGTAGCAATTTCTGGGCATTGATTTATGCTAATGATCAAATGTCACAAACATGCATGCTCCTTGTGAACAGGTGGCCTTCATCTAGTCGAAACAAGCAATTTATGACAAGTTTGTGCAGTTGGTGAATCCAATAAGAGCAAGCCCCACATGAGAGTATGAGGGATTTAGGATCAGAATATGAAAATGTTCCTGCCCGGGGCTCACTGAAACTAATTTTTTGGCACACTGCTCCCTCTCTGTCTTAGGGTTTTGATGAGTACATGAACCTGGTTCTAGATGATGCTGAAGAAGTCCACATGAAGACGAAGAACAGAAAGCCTCTGGGTAAGAGCGCCCTACATTTTGACACTTGGTTTTTCTACCCATGTTTCTGTTTAGCTTTTCACACACTTACTGACCTCAGTTATGATGCTGCAAATAGAGCTTCTTCACGGCAGACACAACATACCTAAGCCGTGAGAGAGAAAAAATGAGAGAGAAAACATGATCCTATATTGATCCTACATGTACTGTAGCACTAGACTCTCTATCATCTGTAGTTGACTTGATGGGCAACCTGTTTTGTCCAACAGTGAACTGACACTGTATCTCTTCCCATCCATCATCTTGCTCTTCTGATCCACCTCCCCCTGTCTTCCTCTGTCTCTGTCTCCCAGGGAGGATCATGTTGAAAGGAGACAACATTACCTTGCTGCAGAGTGTGTCTAACTAGGACGATGGAGACTCCTCCAAAGCCTGCCTTTCCTAGAAAGGAACATTTTCCCTTTTAGTTTTTTGCAAGTGCTGTTGAGTATGTTTGTGTTTATATAACATGAATATTGTAATTTTTCTTTCTACCCCGTTTCCATTTTGAGAATAAAGTTTTTTTTTTCTTACAGCTGGTGTCTGTTAACTTATTGCACTAAATGTTTTTACCCTTCAGTAGTTTGCACGAGTATTTGGGTCATTGGGCTGCAGTGCCACCTAGTGGCAGACAACAATACTGCAATGTACTTATGTAGGTCAAACTCTCCTTATACAGTATAACAGGACAAATTGTTTTTATTTGAAAGATAAACTTTGTGTTTTGTAGTGGGATCATTTCTCATACTGTTATATTCAGTGTTGTGAAACATGGAAGTGGCATTGTAGTTTTTGCTGTAGTGTAATGAAAGGGGAAAAAAAGGTTCAAGATAATCACTGCCTGAAGCATGAAAGCAGACAAACGCAACAAAACGTGTGTAGCACTATTGGCGCATGTCCATACAACTATTTCAATGCCTGATCTATTTTTAGTCCGTATAGATACAGGGATGAATTCCTTTCGTGTCATTCCTCCTACATAGTGCGGACATCAACTACTGTACTTACAAACCGCTATTAAACTGGAGTTAAGATTAATTTGAAATACAGTTTTGAATTTAGACTGCCATAAATCACCCGTGTTGAAACCACAGACTAGATCTTAAACTTTGTCTGTTTTGTTTTTGGTCTTAGTTTGGTGCTTGTAGTGAAATCGATTAACGTGATTACGTAGTAGTTCACTACGCACGTAACGTGTCCCTGTTCTGTTGACTGGGAAGCCCCTAGCGCGGAGCTGCCAACGCCCGGCGTAAAGACACAAACAGAGGATACGGTACGGAGAAAATCTATTTTTTCTATTCTTGGCATATAACTGTGGTTGGTTTTAGTATAAATGTTATCAGCATCATATATGCTGTACCCCTGTGGTACATGGGTTGTAATTGTCAAATTAAATATCTCATTCAGCTACAGCATCCGCTAAGGTTAGCCACTTAGCTAGCTAGCTAGCTAGGGCAGTATAGTAAGAAGCAGACTGGCAGTCTAACATTAGACCGGCTCGTAAATAAACCTCTTGGGGTTGTGTAGCACCCATATTTTACATCTAATGTGTTGGTTATTTTAGTGTTTGGATAATTCGCCAACGCCTTGCCTTAAAGTAAAGCCAGTGAATAGCAAAAATTTGTCATTAGTTAGTAGCTAGCGGTTAGCTGGTTGAGGATCTGAATAATAAGGCGTAACAAACGCTAGGTTAGTACTTTTTTTAGTAATGTAAGATGGCTCTCGGATTATAACGATAGTTGTACAGCCTGATGTTTATGTGCTTGAATATAGGTCCACGGTGCTAGGTTGGGTTTAAAGGGGGCAGCTAAATGAGTATATTTATCTTTAGTTTAGACAGCCGGCAGGAAATTAGGCCAGATTGAGGCCGGGGATGTGGCCGAAATACAGAAGCTAAGGCTAATGCACCCAAGCTAACAGCAGTTTGTAGTCGTAGCCATCTCTCAGGTGTAATCTTGAAATGTTTTTGTTTTCAGCTCAGGCTGATTGATGGTAACGATTCCTCACACTGCGTGTTGTCGCATATTTAGACATGTCGTAAGTTGTGAGGACACTGATGTAATACAAAGTCAGTATTTGGACAAGTCGTCATAGATTTAGTGTCGATGTAAAATGCTTGTGATCTTCTGGCATTGAGGTCTTTCTGTGTCAAGTTTCAAACGACTAGGATGTTCAAGGATTTGGCTTGCTTGAGCGCATCGTTTTTTGTTTCTGGATGAACTTGGAGGGAAGCTGTGACCAATCTTTGAGGAGGATATGTTACACAGACGCAGACTTGAAGCTGTGGGATGCAGTGATGTTTGATGTCTGTAGTAGGTAGAAGTGTTCAGTAATGCTCACCACTCAGACTCAGAGTCTTGCAAAATCTCTTGCTACATGTGGCGCATGATGTGCAGTTAATTTCAAAATCTTTATGTTGTGGGGAAAACTGAATTTCAGCTTCTTTCGCTACCAGTCTTTAAGCTGGCCTGCCCTTAGAACACTCGCTGGCCTACAAACACAAATGCGTGGATTAATCTGGCAGCATTATTGCAGCTGCAGCCGCCCTCTGTTGTCTGTGGCCATCAGCTCACTGCAGCGTTTATCTTGGAGTTTGTCAAATACTTCAGAGTTGCTCTCATCAGAGTAAGTTTTGTTGCATATTGTTCCATGAAAAACACATCAGCCCTGTGGGGCAGTGTGAAACTGTAGTTGGTACGCTGTTGTGTGCATGTAACAGTGATCATCATGCAATTGTTCCTTTACTGGCCAAAGTGCTAAAAGGATTCCTCCAGACAATGGCAGGCTTTTCTCTTGCTTGAAAATTGGTTTAGTGTGTGCCCGAGGTACAACTTTCCTTCATCTTGTTTGTTGCAAAATCCCTCCAACAGGCCGTCTAAATGATCAAAACAACACTTAATTAATTAACATAACAGAATTAATCCAGTTCTAAGTTCATTATGATCGGCCACAGAGAAAAAATGATACGTTTTGGCACCCAAAGTTAGAATCGTTGCTGGCTCACTGGTGTTCTGTTACATCATAAATGTTGGGTAATTCAAATGCCCTTTTAGACTTGCACAAATTCAAATTGTGAGCCAAGGCACCCAACATTTCCAGCTTCCGCTCATGCCAGGATGCAGTTCTTGTATTTGCTTCACCTGCCAGTGAGAAATTTATTGGGTGGTCCTCATTATCCCCTCCTCCAATTTAGGAACTACTAACCAGTCAGAGTCACTTCTACCGCAGCAGGGACATGAACCCCTCACTGCCTCCCCCCTACAAACATTTGCCTTCATTGTAACCACATAACCAAACTAAAGGTGCCACAACTAGGAATCACACCCTGTGTGTTTAGAATGGGACAAACACGTTGCTGCTCATGAAAACTCATTATTGAGGGTCCAGGGTTCTCAGATGACACCCACAGCAGCCTCCACCTGTCCTGTAAAGGCCTTATTCTAATCACACAGCAGCAGTCACATCAGTCTGTCATGTTTTAGACACAGTTAACTGTGTAACCTCTTCATAACAGCACATTCAGTGTTGTATTGGCACACATGATGATTTTTCTGGACTTAGTGTAGTGAGTTTTATATCCTCGTCTGCTGTACAGTAGCTTGTTTCATTGATTAGTCCTCAGGTTTGCTCTAAGCTTCTCACATCTGTGTTTTTTGTGTCTGAACTGCACAGTTCAGTCTGCAGTCAGGGAGCCCTCTCTTGAGTCTTAAGGAAACGGGCCTTTAGTCAAGGTTGTAAGCTGTTCAGTCTGATGTATTATTTTGCCACTACCAGTAGCAGCCATACTCTTAAATCACATTTTTGTGACAACAAAAACAACAACAACTTCTTGGAAAAGAAAACTATTTTGACCAGGTGTTCCCTGATATCATTTCATTTTTTGGCTTGTGCTTAAAATGGAAAAAGGTTTTGTAGGGAAGCTGAGTCAGTCAGCAACATATGGTATAAGAATCTGTACTCGCAGTATCGGAGAAATGTCTCTGTTGCTAGTTTGATTACATTGAAACAGGCCTTTAAGTAAAGACAGTGTAAGAAATTCCTCTGCCATCTTCCTGCAGGAGGATATTGGGACAAATCAGTCTATAGCAGGACGGCACACTCATGTTGACAGTAACTTTTCATTCATTGACAGATTTCAGCTTTGTCATTTCCACAAAATATTGAATGGAACTCTATAAAGACGTATATCTAACATAATTCAAACCTATTTTGTAATGGATCTGAAGAGATGTGTCCCATTGTACAGTGTGTCTCTGCAGGACATCCACCTGTGTTCCGTTCCTTTTGTTAAAGCACGTTCACACTGTGCCTGCAGCTTTGTCCCTCCTGCTTCCCTCAATGACACCCCCACCCCACCCCCACACAGTGCTGCAGAGCTCTGCAGTGGCTCAGCACTGACATACTGTAACTTGTGGAGGAGAAAGGGGAATACTGTGGTCCACATACTGCGTACACCGACACAGATTCAAGGCCAATGTTTGTTATTTCACTCATCTTATTGGCCGTTTTGACATGAAAAGTGCTGTTAGATGACGTCAGAGTTTAGGGCTGCAGGAAGTGATCATAGGTTCATTTGCAGATTATTTTCTTGATTAATTGGTTGGTCGATAAAATGTCAGAAAATAGTTTTTAAAAAATGCCAATTAATCCCTAATAACCATCTTTTAGATCGATTGCTTTGTCCAATCGGCTCCAGCTGAATTCTTTGTAGCTGCTTCAGGCTGCTCCTGCTGGCTCACTGTCACAGTGCCGTGGCTTACTGGGACACTTGAATAGAACAGAGCCGTCTTTAATGTTAGTAACACATGTGCTTCTCCTACTGTAAGACAAAATGTCTGCTGTGGAAAATGCCTCTTCAGCTTTCTTTTGGGTGTTGTTCCCCATCTTCTGTTGGTTGCGGGAAGGCTAGTCTTTGGTTGTTGGTGTTCAGCTGAACCTTTGGTTGAGTTACTTTGGCCTCAGGTTCATCACTTCCTTTGGTATAGTTTCTTTGTGCTTCTGGTGTAGCCATATAACTTGCAGAGGCAGTTTTGCCCAGATTCCAGTTTGAAAAGTCACGTGTGTTTAATAGAATTGTCGTGGGTCAAAATGGTCTGTTCATTTCAGTGTTTTGGCCGTATTATTTGCAAATATTTCACCTTGTTTCTGTTGTTCTTCTTGTTGGTTAGTGTTGTACTTTGTGCCTGGTAGTCTGAACACTGCTCTCTCTTACAATAAAACAAAACTATCCCACTTTGGTTTTGCACTTTTCTTATGAAACTGACTGTACTTAACATGATATTGTCATTGTCAGTCAGGGTTCTAGTACATCCTGGAAAACCTGGAAACCTGTCATCCTGAAAGAGTTTAATTGTATTTTAGGCCATCCAAAAGACTTCTGTGTATATGTTTGAAACTCGACTGTTGGCCGAATAAGTTGAGTGCTCTGACACGTCAAAGCTGGGTTACAAGATGCAAAACACAACAAAAAAACATTTTCAGTGTTGAGTCTGTAAGTCTCGGAGCGGCGAGTCATGCCAATGAAAATACTGTAGATGATCACACATCTTCATGTATACAGCCTATTAATGAATGATCACATTTACATTTGTTGTGGCTGACATGCACTGCAATGTTACATACACCAAACGCGTCGACTTATTATCATTAGATAAATATCTGGGGTAAATGTGTCAATAATTGGCCTACCAGTAAATTATATGGCCATTTGTGAGCAAGTGCTGTCAAGGGAAACTCCCAAGAAAGGTCCTGGAAAATGATTTCTTAAAAAGGGTGGGGACCCTGTCACTGTCTCTGTAACTCTACGCTAACAAACATTTATACTGTATAGTTTGGGCGTCCAGCTGTGGATCTCTGATCCCTCAATCCCTTAACTTAGAAACCCTCATTCGGACATCTGGACACCTCCGTTGACCCTGTGGTTGATCAGGGAGGTCCAGTTATTAATCGCTGTCTGGACAGTTTGTCTCCCCATAAACATCCACATGTCAAGTAGATAATGACATTTTTGGTTTGGCTTGGGTCACGTCAGTTTTCACATTGAGGTCAGGTGTGTTGAAAAGTGCTTTTACCAGCAGTTTGTCATTGACAAGTAACGGAAATTCAATCTGGCGTTGAGCTTCCCCAGAGATTTGGTTTGTCCCCACCCCACACACAAGATGTCCACACTGTACAGTACAATACAGAACTCATTTAGACATAAACTTTAATTTTGATTCAAGCAATCCGCAATAATTCAGGGCTCTAATTGGTAGCGTCTTGTGGACTTTATGGAGATAAATAATGTAATTAAATGTGTTGTTTCATATTTGTTTATTTCAAAACAGACAAAAAGTCAAATGTGTTTTTACTTTTCTTTGTGATGATTTTACAGTTTGCTCAGTCCCATCAGCTGATGACATTTCCTTTTCTGCTCGTTTTTCTGTTCACAGATCTTGAATGAGTAGCGAAGACTGTAAAACACAGCTATGCAGACCATCAAGTGTGTTGTAGTTGGGGACGGTGCTGTGGGTAAAACCTGCCTGCTCATCTCGTACACCACAAACAAGTTTCCATCTGAATATGTACCTACGGTAAGTGTCTGTGACATTCGAGTCGTAGATGGGACTTAATTAAATGTAAATGTGGTCCATCTGTTAGTACACACAGTTGCTCACAGCTGATGTGACCTTCTATGTCACACCTTTTGAAAGCATGTTTGTGATAAAGTTGCTTCAGACTTCATAGTGTGTGTTCTGGCTGACCTCTGTGTGAGATTGTTGAGTTTGTATAACTACAGTATCACTATTTAGTTTCATTCTTAAATACTAATAATATAATAAGACTGGTTTTGGTTTGATACACCCTATGTCCCAAACAATTACAGTCTAATTAGCCTAATTACAGGCCACGTCAACCTACACGTAGACTACAAAACCAAAAGTCTGAGAGCCATTTAGAAAGCCTTGGCAGTGTGTCAGTCGTTGAGTTAAATTAGCCTAGCCCTTTGAGCTAGCAGCACTGATAATTGTGAACATAAACCAACTACTGTATCCCATTTTCTCAGGTATGGTTGACCAGTCTGCGTTTATCTCCTGCTGCATGATCAAAGTTTTGAATGCAGCTACATAAAATAGTCTGGAGCTCTATCATCTTAACAGATCTTGAATAATAAAGACTATCAGCAACTTAAATGCAAAATCAAATGCCTATTTTAATATCAACGCCATGTTTGTCAAACTCTACTTGTAATAATCTTTACACAATCCTGTTGAGCCAATGGATGTCTAACCATTGTTTTTTGGTGTGTGTTCCAGGTGTTTGATAACTATGCTGTAACTGTAATGATCGGAGGCGAGCCCTACACTCTGGGCTTGTTTGATACAGCAGGTATGTTTTTCCAACCTACACTTGTTCACTTCTGATCATCCTGGATATCCAGTTTATGTATCTCTTACTCGTTAAACTATTGTCACACGGTGTGTGTTGATGCCATTCTTTCTTTTAGGCTGAGATTGTGTGTGGTTTTGGTGCCATGCCTCCTTTTGCCAACAGAGATATCACACTTTGTCTCATTATAATCAGTGTTGGTAACATGATGGCCAGACTGTGCAAGTTAAACCTGTTTGTTTGTGGTTTCTCCAGGTCAGGAAGACTACGACAGGTTACGACCTCTGAGTTACCCCCAGACAGATGTCTTCCTTGTCTGTTTCTCCGTCGTGTCCCCCTCCTCCTTTGAAAACGTCAAAGAAAAGGCAAGTCAAGCCCTCACTGCTGTAGAGCTTATTGTAGCAGCTGGTCAGTGGCCAATCAACACCTGAGTTCTCAATTAAATGTGATGTCACAGATCAGTACTTGTACTTGTGACACAGTGTGTTGACCGTGATGACATGTCCCTGTGTTTGTGTATGCAGTGGGTTCCAGAGATCACCCACCACTGTCCAAAGACCCCCTTCCTGCTAGTTGGGACTCAGATCGACTTGCGGGATGACCCGTCTACTATAGAGAAGCTGGCCAAGAACAAGCAAAAGCCCATCACTCCGGAGACGGCCGAGAAGCTGGCGAGAGACCTCAAGGCTGTGAAATACGTGGAGTGCTCAGCCCTCACGCAGGTAATATATCTCTGAATATATCCAGTCACACATATATATATACACACTTCTTTGGACACACATGATTTACACCTCAGTGGCAAGAACAAAGAAAAAGGAGGAAAGAGGAACATGTCCATATTCCCCCCGGCATGTGCACGCTGTGGTTGATGAGGTTTGCTCTGCGTGGTTTGGTTTCGGTGGCTGCTCTAACTCATGAGCTCAGGGCCGTTGCTAATTGTAAATCATGTTGATGATGTTTTTCTTAATACCGCTTAAAAAGCTTGCTCCAGTCCATAGTGTACCCTGGTTACAGTACGCAGTCAGCCTCAGATATGTTAGTGCTGGTGAAGAGAGCACTTCAGGTTGTGTAGTAAAGCCTCGTAGAGTCATCTGCAAGCCTTTCCGACACAAAAGTCTAGAGAGAGTGACGCTAATCTGACCTTTAGCAGCTTCCTGCACCTGCAATAAAAGGTGTGCTGATGGTGTCAGTAATATCACCTTCTGTAAGGTGGTGATGTCAAAACTATGTAGTCAGCACCCTCAGCTACGCCCCCCAGCACGGCTCAGTTGGACCCGCTGTCCGTTAGGCTCTGTCACATGTGGTTGGCCTGACTGTGCATCACTCAGAAAACATTCAGCCAATCAGCAGAGAGGTTCATTGATATTAATGAGACAAAACACCCTGTTTTTACTCGAGCCCTGTAGAGAAACAGGAGAGAGGAGATGGTTTTGGTTTGTCAAACCACAGATCTATCTTCTTATAACATTTTTTTAAATAGATAACTTGTATATGGAAGAGGAGCGGCGGTTGTGACAGGTGAAACAGTGAAAATTGTAGTGACCAGTGTGTGATTAGATCCAACAAATGATTGGAAATGTTTAAATTGGATACACAGCATGAATTAGCATTTTTTACTCAATATTAGATTTGACATGACTTCTCTTGGATGGTTATGATAAATCAGTCTGTTCTTCTATGAGTTGAGCTGCTCGATGAAGTCCTGAGTACTTGTGTTGGCGCTGGTGCATCACTGTTGGGAACTCGAGGAGGGAACATGACTCAGATGAGCTCGGCCTCAC
Source organism: Sciaenops ocellatus (assembly GCA_033000465.1). Taxonomy (NCBI): domain Eukaryota; kingdom Metazoa; phylum Chordata; class Actinopteri; family Sciaenidae; genus Sciaenops; species Sciaenops ocellatus. The sequence continues at coordinate 7,063,246 of CP136884.1, read as the reverse complement.
TCTGGCAGAGAACAATAGTGTTGATGGAGCCGAGGTGTAGCCCCCGACCTCCCCGCTCCGCTCCTTCCTTCCTCTTCCTCTCCCTCCGCCTCCGCCTCCTCTCTCCCTGGCACAACTGTTGCATAGCTGCTGGTGTCATTTCCTGTTTCCTGTCGGGGATCTTAGCAGTCGGTCCACACCTCACTTTCAGCTCACTCTTTGCAGTAGAGTCCATGTCAGCTCTGTCACACTTCACTCTTCATCTCTGCACCGTGCATGTCCTTCACACAGTCACTCTCGTACCTTCTCTCCAAATGTGTTCCTCTTCGTCCTGCCATGTTCCTCTTGTCCTCCTCTTCCATCTGTCTCTTTTCTGTGTTTGCTGTGCTAACTGTGCTGTTGTTCTCTTCCCTCTCCCGTCACTGTAGCGAGGGCTGAAGAATGTATTTGACGAAGCTATCCTAGCTGCCCTAGAGCCGCCTGAGACGCAGAGAAAGAGGAAATGCTGTATATTTTAAACTCTCTCTGCCACTTCCCTCATCTCTTCCTCCTCTGATCGCCATCATTCTCTGCATTTCTCATTCCTTTACCACATCTCTCACCTTTCCTCTCTTTATGTCTTTACATGTGCTGCTTTTAAAATCTAGACCAATCTCAGCCGTCTAATTAACTGATCCATCAGTCGGCTACCAGTCTAACCAGACCCAAAACTACTAGTCTGTATTGAGAGTGCTTTGCAACTAACTTTGTTTTTTAGGTCTGATTCACTCAAGGCTCTTGTGCACTTCACTGACTTGACTTGTTGCCTTTTCTAACCTGTAACTGCTGACATCTGGTTTAGTTGGTGTGTTAATGCACTTGTTATCTTACCTCCAGAGTGGTTCATGTGAGCTCTGTTTAAAATCATAAATCTGTTATGATTGACATTCTAAATTTGGCACCACAACACCGTATCATTCCTCGTCTTCCTACTTTGGCCCCAGCCAGCAGCACAGCGCTGTCTTACAGAGGATGTAGGATGTCATTTGGGATGTAGCCATTGTTTTAGTTAGTCTTTCCCCTCCTGTAGTGTCCTGTAGTAGTAGTTAACGTGGGGAGGGGTGTTTGGACTAAAGCGAGGGCGGTGGCCTCACATGGCTCCACACTGAGATTGATCTCAACACTAAACAAATCTTCCATTTCTAATGCTAATGTATTTTTTGTACTAATAATGTCTGATTGAACAGAACTTTGACTATTAACTATGGTTACACGTCGAGGGTTTAAATACTAAAGTCATATATAGGGAGTGTTTGGCCATTTTGAGAACACAACGATTAGATAAACTGTTTCCTGTTTGCTGCCACGAAGATGATCTGGTTTACAGCTAAGCTATGTAAAGGTTTTGTAAAGTTGACGACTTGTTTGGCCCAACCATCCCTACATATGGCACTAATGTGCTGTTGACTGTGGTGCACATCCTGCTGTCTCGGAAGTCAGATAATTAAAAAAAAAAAGCTATAATTGTGTGAAATGACCTGTGAAATGAATTAATAAAGGACACATGAACTTGCTCTCCTCTCTCTGGCTCCCTTCTTTTTCCAGCACTTTGTCAGAGAAGTATTTAGCAGTTAGTGGAGTTAAGCAAATGAGGGGCTTACTGGTTTACTGCACACCACAGCACCGTGTCAGAAGAACTCTGGTTACTTCACATGACCGAGCTCGTGGTGCAAGCAGTTCTGCTCGGGGGCAAATACAATGAGAAAAGAAACATTCACCTCCGAGGCCGAGAGGTGTCTTAGTTTTGTGGTGATTATCTCTTTTCTGTGTTTAAACTGGACGTCTTCCTGTGGTGATATTTTAATCTGAAGAGCAGAGCCAATGGAGTGACAAACACAAACGGGCGGTGAGGAATGGAAGCGTTCAGATTCCGTTTTTGTTTTGTGTCGTGCCATCGGGGTTATGCTCACCTTTTCCTCCACTTTCTTGTTCGACTTGCCTTTGATTCGAGCTGCACTCAAACACGCAGCTGATTTGTGTCGTCGACACTCTATCCCCGACCTGTCTCACACAACTAACCGAAATAACACACACTTCTCAGAAAACGAAATTCTCTTGAGTTGTTCTTTGCAGATCTGGTTTGATCTTTTTTTGTCCCCTGCAGCACGCTCACATTCCACGGTTTCTCATGACACTCTACTAAATGATGTTCAATGCTGCTTTTGTTTCCACCCAGTTATTTTTTCCTGTGTTGAAGCTGTTATTGTGTTTTCCCTCTGCCTCTTTCATTTGACCTGTGTGTGTGCGTGCTTGTGTTGCCCCCCTCATTGAGCCTGTGTGTTTGTGTGTTTGTGTTCACAGAAAGGCCTAAAGAATGTGTTTGATGAGGCGATATTGGCTGCATTGGAGCCCCCAGAGCCCAAGAAGAAGCGCAAATGTGTGCTGCTATGAGAGGCTCCTACCTTTTCAAAGCACACACACACGACACATACATACATACATACATACATACATACATCTTAAATACATACACAAACACACACACGCCCCCCTCTGTCTCCTTCCCCCACACCCCTTTCCCTTGCTCTGCTAAGGCTGGTTGACAGCATTGTCCTCCACAGGGAAGACTAGAAAGCAAAACAGCCTACCAAGTTTCAGATAATTGTCTGCAATAATAAGAAGCTTCACCCCCTAAATCTGAGTCTGGGACAGAAGATCAACCTAACCTGGCCAACGGGCTCTCTGTGGGTTCCGAGTGGGGTGGGGCAGCCTGGGCCGGGGATCCATTTTCCGAGCTTACACACAAGTAGAGTTCATTCTGTCGAGCTTTTGATAGATTGATTTTGATTCAGTCAGTGTCGTGGCCTGATCAACCCTTAGATGCCCAGCCATTCTTAGTCGTCCTCAGCCACTGTAAAGGTTCCATGGATATAAGCCCCGCCCCAGCCCCTTCCCCCAGCTGCCTGATTGGCGGCTGCTCATGCTGCTGGTCCCGTTCCCCCTGCGTCGACGAGCACACTCATCGTCCGAACCCTAAGTTCTTTCGCGGCACTACCAGAAGAAATGCTAACAGAGTAGTGTTGTCTTGTTTTTTGTTTGCCAATACCCCCCTTCTTCTCTTCAAACACACAACAAGTCTGAGATATTTATTCCATGTTCCAGGAAGACGCGCTCTTAACCACTAAGGAAACTGTGTAGGTTTGAAAGAACTCGTCATTCAGAGCAATACGGCTAAAACCTCCACACAGCTCTCTCATCGAGGAAATTCGTATATATTGCCATCTAGTATCCAGTCCTCATAGAGTGGACTTTTCACAGTGCAGAGTCCATTTGAAGTGTGGTAATCACTTGAAGAGCTAAAGGCGTCCAGTAGAAACGGGTCCGCTAGTCGACCACAGGAATTGGCCTTTTTAGATGCAGGGAACTTAAACAGTGTTAGCAGAACAAGCGGTGTGTTCTTTATGCGTTGCCAGGGACCAAGGGAGGGTAAAGCAGGATACTGTTTTTAACACTGTCATCACCTCACACTTAGAGCAGGCACAGCAGAGGCATCCATGTAAAACTAATGTTGGCTTGCAGTGCCAGCCAAATGTGGAGATCCACTTTTAGACAACCAATCAGTGAACGTTTTATTCTCCACTCTCCTGTAGTGTGTTTTCTCCAGGCTTGTACGTCTGAGGTGTGAAGGGCTGTCCGGTCTGCTGTACCCGTTCAAACTGTGTGGTGCTGCATGTAGCTGAGCCTTGGTCTCTGTTCTAAATGATAGGTTTAACAGATGTAATTATAATGTAAGCTGGCACACAATGTTGATGTAGGCTCCAGGTGTTTTTACCAAAATCTTTTTTTTTTTCTTCATTATTTCTGTTTGTGTTTTTTTTTTATTTTATATATAAATATATAAAAAAAAGGTTACTTTCACTCCTTTTACATTTAGGGGTCGGAACTCATCTGAACTCTTACCTGCCAGTTTATAGCAAGAAGACGGTTGGTTTAATTGAATAAAAACCTCCAATGACAGAGAGACTGTTTGGTAAAGATTATTTGTGATTGGTCGGTTCTTGTTTTTCTTAACTGGTGGCTTAGAGTTGGGTTGATATCCAGTCCAAGTCAGTATAATTATTATAACCTGTTGTTGTTTTGGTGCAAAACCAAATGCTTTGTCTAAAGTCTTTGTTCTTTGTATATGCATTCTTTTCAAAAATATTAAACTTATACCTTAATTGCCTTTACCACTTTTCTCTTGCCATTCTTTGTTATAATGTGACTGAACAGTAGAATAACTTACATACCACCAATAGTTCGACTGTGATGACTGTAGAAAGTTCTTTCTTATATTTTTATGGGACAAGAATTCCTTTCTAGCTTCTCAAAATATAAAACCTTCATATGGTGGTTTACAATGTCCAGGTGATAGAAGTGTGACTGACCCCATGCCATGTCTTGGTGACAGGCTATATGAATGAGTAATGCAGGACCACTACATCCTGTTCCTGCGGAGCTGTCCCCAGTCCATCACAGCTGTTCATCCAGCAGGAGGTGCTGTCAGCCCAAACATTACCACCCCTGATGATGGTGCCCCTCTGTGAGCAACAGTGAGGCTGATGTTACTCACAGTCCACTGAAGTGCACTGATTCCTGCTGTATCAACTCAGTTCAATATTTACATTGAGATTATTTGCACTGTTTGGATTGTGTGTGCACGTGGCTGACATTTGTGAGATGGGAAAAACTAAATCACCCATAGGGATAATTTAACCTGTTGTCAGAGCAACTTGTCTTTAAACCCAAACCTGCAGTAGTGCAGGTTATCGATAGCTGGGTCATAAACAAAATGTTTTAAGGTCAACCCAAAGTCATTTTCAGATACAAACAGCTCACTGTCTCAGATTTAAAATGAAATAATGTTGATATGATTATAAATTTAGGTAAGATGCAGGTTATTGAGATGTTGTTACATGTTGGTATGATTATCACAACTTGATTTACTTATATTTATATACATGTTCAAATATCCAACAAAATAATTACTCTCAAACAAAGCCAAATCCAAATGTAGTTTGAGATCCTGTGAGCAAAAAGACGTGAACGCCACTGAAAAATTCAGACATTTAATTTGGGAAGTTTTACACTAAAAGTTACTAAATGCTTAACTGCAGACCTCAACGTGATGAACATTGTTCATGCAATGTTCAAGCTGCTGGCAAGGTTTCATTTCAGAAGGCAGTTATCTCATGAAAGTCTTGCACGTCCATGGTGGAGAACCTCATCAATCATCAAAACTCAAAAAGTTGCTCCAGTCCGTGCATCATCTTAAAACAGGACACAGAAAGTTACAGCCACAGCTTCAATATGTTGCTGCGGTCAGTGTACTCTACGCACCATTCAACATCATCACGTGGTGGAGGAACTATTCAGATTCTCACGTAAAGGTACTGATATCATGCTGCAAATGTCCTGCATCGAATGTTACTTCGGTTACTTCAAGCCTATGGAGTAATGAGTCAGGTGCATGTATAGGATGTCATTTCTTCAAATGGAATTATCCTTATTTGTCTTTACAGAATTATCAATGTGAGTATGGAAGAGAGACAAGGAGACCTTTTCTAGTCCAGCTCCATGAAGAGTGATATAGGAAGATTTTGCACAGAATGGTCACAATTGGTCACGTGAATGGTCACGATCATACATGTATTTTATGGTGCTTTCAAGGTTAATTTTAATCGGAGAAATGGTAATTGGAATGATCGGTTTGGAGATCAGGATATATGTATGTATAGATGACTATCATCTGCATACAAACAAATGAAACGTGCTGGATTTTCCTTCTTCTTATACTGTTTATATATATATATATAAAAAAATGTGCTTGTATAAGGGCCTTACAATACACCTTTTGTGATCATTTAAACTTTGTATGTTCTGTCTGAAAGATCTTAATGCAGCCATATTGAAGCCAGTTTGCGTTAATCTTAATAATAACTCCAAAGCCTTGGACCAGTTAACAAATATAGCTGCTCAATATTTTTCGGTCAATGCATTTCTTGTGAGTCTCCCAACTTTATGGGAAGTGTATGATGAAACGATGTCACATATATTGCACCAAAGTTTTTACCAGATTTGTCTGTCAAGCTACACACCCCCCCCCCTCTCACACACACACAGTGTTCTAATGTTGGTGTTGAGAGATCAGTATCACTTTCACACAGTTTGTCCAGGAATTCCTCAAATGGCAGCAAATGAGGGTGATATCCCAGGTTTGGTGACCTGGATCATCTGCCTGTTGCACTGTATAACCGCCACACCCCACCACCACCCTCGACTCCCTCCTCCACCCTCATCCACATCCCTGTGAGGCGTTCACACATTCCCTGCGTTTCTGGAGTGCTGTCTGTCAGCGCCTTCTTCCACTAAAGAGACGCTGACAGCCATTAATTATCACGCAGGCTGAACGAAGGGCATTCCTCTCTGCTGAAATATTGGTGCACACACACACACATGCGTGCTCCTTAGTCCTCTACGTCCACACACACAAATGCAGAGAGACACCACCTGGCCTCTATTGGTCTTCATCATGTTTGACAAATGAGTCTAAATGTTTTGTCCTCTGGGGTTGTCCAATCACAATCCAGCCCAGCTGAGTGTCTCCTCTGGGTGGGACGAGCAGGCAGAGGTGGGGATGTCATGACCAAGCACCCCACCAGGACATTCAGGAAACCTGAAACATGCACAATGCTGGCGGAGAGCTGCTTGTGTGTGTGTGTGTGTGTGTGTGTGCTGCACCCACTTTTATGAGACAATTTTATGATGATCTGCACAGATACTGACTTGTGATGAAAAACACACTGAGGATTTTAGCCGTTTATCAGACTGCAGCAGTAAATCAGCGTTCAGACATCTCAGCTATACAGTGCGGAGGCACGACCGCTATGTGTGTGCATGAAAATAAATCTACAATACTGGCTAGAGCGAGGACACAGCCTGTTTAGTCATGCCGGGACTGAACCTTTGACAGTCTGTGCTGTTCCAGTGTCCAGAGCTCATGCCAACACATTGAACCCAATGTGGTTTTCATGTAGATGTTGGCTGTGGTATAGACGTGCGGGTTTGGCCCAGTCTGCCTGGTCCAAATGTTCTCCAGCAGGTAGGATGAGGTGGGGGAGAGAGAGGGGCCATCTTTATTTTTTTTAAAACTCATCCATATTGTAAATCATATGGGGAAAGTTAACTCTTAGCAACAGTATGAGCTGAAAGGTATCCTGTCTTCCTCTGAGCTCTGTCTTACTTCTTAAATCACATACCAATGATAAATCACATACCAAATATATATATATATATATATATATATATATATATATATATATATATATATATATATATATATATATATATATATATATATATTCAAGTTATAGAAATGTCTATGTGGTTGGATATATTGCTGTAGAGTTGGCTCATCCATTTTAATAAAAAAAATTGTTGTGCCTTGGTTTAAAGCATCACTGCATAAAAACTGGTATTTGTTGCGATTTAGTTCCCCCAGTTACAGAGGGCAACATCACTGTGGTAAATATGGACAGCTGTATAGGTCCGGTTCTGGCACGACACTGGTTCCGCTCTGGTGCCATAAAGCTTTACCTACTTCTTGCATGTCATCGTATCCAGAGTACAAAGTTAAATAGTCCAAGAACAGACATACAGGGGGAGAGTGGAAATGTCAGAGACATCACTTGCCTGATTCCAAATCAATGTATCATCTACATGATTTAAAATCTGTTATTTTATGGTAGAAAAGTTACATGATGTCGCTTTAAAAAATGTCTCACAGATTTCTGCTGCCACCCCAGTACAATGACATAAAGTGAAGGATTGTCATTTGAGGTACTCAAAGCACTGTGACCTGGAATAATGTTACTCTGAACGAGAAGGGCACTTGGAGAGCACAAGGCAGATAGTCCAGTCTTTTATTATTTACAAATCTGCAGGTGCAACTAATACATATGGTATGTCTGTATTACAAATAGGCTAGTGAAAATAATTTGTGTATCTTCCCTGGCCCATGCTAAATGCTTTCACCAAGTTTTAAGAAAATTGGGCAGGCAGTTGTTTTATAATCCTACTGACAGACAAACAAACGGCATTGAAATATACCAGAAGCATCAACTGGGGCTTCAGTGTCTTGCCCAAGGACACTTCAACAAGTGGGCAGGAGGAGCTGGGGATTAAACCATTAACCCTGTGATTCATGGACAGCCCTCCTCACAGCCTACTGTTATTATTATTATTATTTTTAAATATTGTGATCGCTGTGATTCTTATTTTTTGAGCAGCATAAATAAAATCCAATTCACCCCCATTATGCTAGGATAGAGACAGACACTGTAGGCAAAATATCTTTTTGTAAATTTGGTGAATTGACCCTTTAAAAAGAGCATTCCAGTATGGTTTGATAAGAATTTAACACAGAAACCAAAGCTGTCTTTTCTTGCCTCAAATTAAAATAAACCTTTCAAAGTATTCAGCAATAATATTAACTAAATTCAACACTTCTACTTTTCGTTGTAATTACAGTATAACCTGACTGTAATGACAGAGCGGATTATTTCTGTAACAAAAATCTGCACTCTATATAAACGTTCATATGTATGGAGCACTGAAGCTCTTAATATGATTATAATAAAATATATCAATGTGTTTGCAGTAACACAGTTAACACAGATAGATAAAGTGGTTGAATATTTTGTGTGAGTGGCGTATGTGTCTGACTACCAGATGAACATAAAGCGATGCTACCACTGGTCACTGAGAGGATTATTTTGACACGGCAGGTTGCTGTTGTCTAATAGATACATGTAACACACACGCTTCAACCCCTTTCCACCCGCATACACATCTATGAACACACACATCTTCAGGTGTGCGTGTGTGTTCAGTGCCCAGGTGTTAAGGGAAAGTTCTTTGCAGTTCAGCTGAAATCTTCCTGATGACAGACACATGTGCCATAAGCAGAGATAGAGTGTGTGTGTGTGTATGTGTGTGTGAACTGCTATGCTCACAGTGATCCTCCATACCAGCATCCAGAGATGAAGCTGTGGCAGCTAAAGCTCTCATCAGAAGGGGGGTTGTGTGTCACTTTCACTCCTCCTGACTGTTCCTGCTCCTCTATCTGATCCGTCCTTATCTGATCTGTCCGTGCTGGGATAAAATGTAACATGACTGGCTTCGAGATGAGTGCTTGGAATTCATTACAATCCAAAGCTCCCTCACCAAGTTTGTACGGATGTGAAAAACAGGCCTGGTTAAATTTCACTGTAAATGTCTCAGAAAGTTAAAGGTCTTATGTCACCCGTTAACACAGAGCCATTTTAGATCTTTTAAAGTCCAGGACGAGTCTCAAATCTTTTTGAGCAAGTCTGAAGTCCTCATGAGTGATTGTATTTTAGCTTTATGAACACTAACCGTGCTCATGGTGGGGGCAGATTCTGCAAATTAGGCTTCCTCTCAACCTCGCTCATGTTACATCGAATCCGATCAAGAACACCGAAGGATGTTCTGACAGGTACAACAAAACAATCATGTAAATATTCAAGTGACAAAGCTCTGTAGCAGTGGTAGCAATTATGACAGGAGAAAAGGAAGAAGCCTGGTGACGTTGTTATAGAGTGAGGTAGATGGATGGGTGAACAAAAACAAATCATTGGACTACTGTTGCTGTAACCTTTTTACAACCAACAGTCAATGTTCTTTTTGAAAAAGCATGACCACAGCTGTTCCATGATCTTAACCAAGTGTTTATTATTGTAACCATGATGACGAAGGTCCCTAAACAACTAAGTACTTCTTTTCACCAAAACCACAATCTTTCCCCTAACCTGCCCAGAAATATTCAAAGTTTGTGCCTAAACCTAAGCAAATCATAGTTATGGTTGTGTCAGATATGAAATAGTTATTGAATACAAATTTCATGGTGATTTTTGTTATTGGCGGTGTAATCCATTGGATTACAAAAAAATCGGAACATTTTTTAATTACTTTTGGATTACATTGAACATATTGCACCTTATATTAAAAAATACATGCAAATTGAAGTGATGGCAGAAATTGAGGCGCTCACGCTTGAATCTTCTATTTTGACTGAACAGTTCTTTTCTCTCCCATAAGGTTTGCACTTATTTTAAAATCTTGTATATCAGAACACACACGTTTTTCATGAGCTAATGGAGCATTGATTTAACACAACCACGGTTATAATTGAGTGCCACATAGGTTGACTCCTGGCCCATTGCTATTGACATCATACATTCAAAACATTATTGTTCCTAATCAGCACTTAAATATCCAATTTTATGCAGATGATATGATTTTGAGTCCCCAATCCAGACTCTGTATATATCTTCAGTCTGCCTTTGATGCTTCCTAATTATCACATCCTTGTCCTGAACTTGTTTTAAAATGCAGATCAGACCAAGTACATTGTATTCTTTACATCCACCACTGACTCTGACTTGCCAGGAACATTTTTTGTACCCAGATCAAGAAAAGTAGGCTTCCTGTGTAGAATTAACAGCTGTTTGTCTTTTCTTTACTGTAAAACTTGATGACAGAAATGTTCTGTACTGTCCCACCTTTACTTAAGCAGCTCAACCGTGTTCATCATAGTGCACTTTATGCTTTATCACCAATGATAAATTATCAAATTATCCTTATTGACAAGATGACATTTAAGTTGTTTATGCATTCATTTTTAAATCTTAGAACTACAGTACACAATCCAATAACCTTACTTATTATATTGTATATGTATATATGCGTCAAACATAGCAAAACTAGTCTCAGGTACTATTCAGTCATAAGTCATATTCTGTGATGCCCTGGCAGCACAAAACATCTATAATCTATGTGCGGCATTCATCAGACACCAGATGATTTTTTGTTACACACATTACTCATTACGAGGACAGTTGAGGTGTTTTGTGTCACGAGTAACTGCCAGCTCCTCAAAAAGAGAGTGAAGTGAGCGAGCGTGTCTCTTTTGTTGAAAACACTTCCTCTGTACTTGTGTCTCTTCCTAGCGTCTGTCTCTTGCGTCCACCGCTGGGAAGAGCTAAGATGCAAAGAAGAGGTGGGAATGAGGGAAGCAAGGCACTGACAAATTACACCACTGGTGTGGTTAAGTAAATTATGTGATTGGTCTTTGTTAAACAACTACTAGTTTAGACAACAAAATCAATGTTGATGTTCAAATGTGCTCATTTCACAAAATTTCAGGCTACAGCTCTCTGTCTGTCTGTCTGTCTGTCTACCAGTACAGAGAGGAGGAATGTACACAGTAAGCTATGGGTCACCTACATCGCTCTCATATTCAACAACCAGCCCCCCCATAATCCACCTCTCCTGTGGTTTGTTTCACCACTCCCTCCCCAATACTCACTTCAAACTAGTCAATGATCAACCATCTTTACGTCCTCTGCTAAATGATTCCTACACAACTCTTTGTCAGCCTACCTTTGCTTCATTAATGTACATGAGGAAAGTTCTAAGTATGATAAATGATGCTGATGTGCCTTACGGTGTTAGACATTTACACTTGCAGCTGTAGAAATTTCAGAATTGTGTCCTTCATGTTGCAAAACATAAAAGAGGAAGATTAATGGCAAACAATTTGACATTCATAGAGGACACTGTTGTGTATGAAGAGATATAAAGAAGCCTGAATGAAAATAAAACACAGTCTCAGTTTACTCACCTCTTGATTGACCTAATGTGCACTTGTGGGTTGAAAGGACATCAAACTTACAAGCCTAAGTGTAAATTGTAATGGTAAAATACAGAGAGTTCATAGAAAGTCCCCTGCACCAGCACGTAGCCCTGTTAGATGCAGCGACAGACTGGTGTCCATGTCTTGATGCCCATGAGCCCGACTCTCAAACCCGACTCATGTTGCACAACGTGGCCGTTTCATGGCAAAAAACAGCGGAGACACCAGAGGAAAGCCGAGAGGGAAGAAGAGGGGAGGAGGACTGGAGGAGAAAGAATTGCAACTGTCATCACAAACAAGAACCATCTGTCTCATTTGTGTAACTTGTTTTCTTTTAATATGAGAAGTATGCTGAAGAGATCTGGGAGTTTGAGAGAGGCCTGGGAGGGCCGGGCCCTGGGCTAAAGCCAGCCTTCTCCTGGGTTCCATGAGCAAGGGGCATTATTATCCAGCCAACCTGCACTGTTAACCCTTCACACTCACAACACACATGGACAGGGAAGGAGAGACGGCATCAGAAAACCTTTAACCTGAGGTATGCAGAGGCACCTGAGGTGTAATTTGAACTGTTAGCTGCCTGTCTGGGACAAGAATTGACGGAAGATTTATGTTAAGTTTGAAATCACATCATCGTTACCTCATTATCTCTTATACCTTCAGGAAGTATTTGGTATGCTAATTAGACAACACATCAATCTAATTGTATCCATTCCCGTCATGTTTTACCATGTGGTTTTATTTTTATAGTTTGTGTGGTTAATGTACAGTGAGCTGCACATAAGTAATCAGTGCTCGCACTGCTGTTTCTCCATGTCACGTTTATGTTGATATAAAAGTTAGTTGTGTGCACATAAGAAGCCTGTACAAAAGTCCAACCTGTACAAGTTTACAGGGCGGACGACCTCACAACCTTCTTTAGACTGACATTGTGTTGAATTATTTCTGGGCCTTCAAAATGTAGGTTCATTCAAAACCTCATAACCAACCAATAACCGACCTTGTCCTGGTCCAACCTTGCATCATAACTCTAACAGTGTGTTATGAGGCTTGCTTCATATGTTTAGATAAGTTAATTATTTAAAAAATCAATCTAACATTGTTTATTCAACATTTCTGTTTTTAGCGGTCTTTGACAAAATCCATTTCCCATAAGCCTTAGACAGGTTAAACGTCTCAGCTCGACAGAAGAGGCGAGTCCGTGAGTCAGTAAAGGGGTCGTGGTTAACTCAGAAATGTCTGCAATAATAACAGGACTGTAGTTTGAAGGCAGCTTTAGAGATTTTGGCTATAAAGTTGGAAAAATGGCTTCAGAAAAGAGCGTTAGCGGAAAAAAGCAAGCTAGAATGACTCGAGTACCCGTGCTGGTAATTTTTTCATGGGAGCTGTAGGTTTTTGTACCCCTAAAAAGTAACTGTTGAACTTTAAAATCCATAAACATTTAAATCATAAAGTCTTCAACTCATCCATGGAATTAAACCTATGACAGCTTGTTTCTATAATCTCTAAGAACCACTGCCTGACCAATGATTTGTCTTCGATTATGGACAGTAATTACCACCATCAAAACAACTAATGAAAGAAATGCCCCATGACAGATGTGACATGATGACTTCAGCTCTCCATGGCTATATCAGTAGGTAAAGCACGATATGTGTCTCTTGTTGTAGCAATACTTTATCTGTGTTGTATTAGAGGAGTAATGTTATAGCTGAGATTAAGCTAGTATTGACTTGGTTTTGACAAATTCAGTTAAATCAGGATGGTTTTGGAGGATTTTTACTGTTTTTGTTATTTACCAAGAGTCAGTCAATCTCAAAGATAGTCTGTCAAAAATAGAAAAAAACCTTTAAAATACACAAAAAAATGTCTTGTGATGATTTATAATCTCTCTTGAATTTACATATTCGTGAAGCTTCTAATTTCACCTCAACTATTAGATTTATTTATTTATTTGATTTGAGCTACTGTAACTTATTTTTTGAGCGGTGGCCACAGTGTCCACAAGTAGTGATTACAGGATAATGGTCAATGCTAAGTTAGAACTGAAGTGACAACATCAATGTCTGCTGCACTGCAATAACTGACTACATTTAGCTAACATTAGCCACCATGAGCTACTGGTCTTCCCAGGTTATGCATAGCTATAACAGCAAAGACCCCTGACATTGAATTGTGAAATGGTGTGTTTTACTGTTTTGAAATTCAACAACTCTCTGTGTACAGAAGCAATGTGTTCAAATACAAAATGAGGTAAATGCTTAATTTTTTTTACCTGCTTTTGATGATTTGTCAAAGAAAAGCTTTAAAATGTTAATGCTAACTCACTATTAAACATGCTTCTAAAATGATTACAAACAGGCATGATGAAGATGATGATGAAGATGATGATGATGAAGCAGATGGTTTCAGTGGACTAAAAAATGTTTCAGATCTGTACCGAGCACAGCTTTTGTTTTTTGGCCTGAAAATGGTCTGTATGCTACGTATTAGCGAAAAATATCAGCTGAGTAGTTTCATTTCAGAAATACTTGTATCATCCTTCATAAACACATATTTGTTGTGTGTGTTGTTAATTTTGACACACTCCCAGACACACAAACACACAGAAGCACACACACACACACACACACACATACACCAAGTGGTAAAACCCAACTGTCAGCCTCTTGTCTCTTGTCTCGCCACAACTGCAGCAAACCACAAAAGGCATTACAGTTCTCTGACTGACTGACTGACTGCCTTACTGTACATCTGGCTGTCTGACAGACTGAGACACACACACACACACACACGAGCCAACAGACATTCCCAATCAGTGTGGCCACCACCACCCACCTCATCTAGGCCATCATGGTGGCTTAATGAAGGACAGATCCCCATCGTCGCAGACCAAGAGTGGTTAGGGTTACACTTTCCGCAGAGGGGGAGCGGACTGGAACCAGCGTAAGTCAAAGATATTGCAGGAGAAAGAGCGAAAAAGCTGGAGTTAGGGGGGGCAGTATGATATTGATAGAGACAGAAGGAGGGAAAAAGCTTGTGCCATGTGGTCTGCATTTCACTGTAATCCCTGTTCTAGCCCGGTGTTCCTGCCTCTGTTCCCTCTTCAGCCCAAACCCAATCAGGCGGTTGCTGAAACCCGAGTGGCCACTCTGGTTCTTCCCAAAACCAGACTACCAGGTTCCCAGCGCTGCGGGAAACACATCCATTTATCTCTGGTCGATATACTGTATGCAGTGATATATGGCGCATAAATTATGTTTATAAGTGTCAGGGGTGCAGGAAAAGACCTCAGGGTGTAATGTACCTCACACAAACAGCACACACACTCACACACACACAAAATGCTGCACGGTGCACACTGTGGCCACATAATAATGCAGCTGAAAGACACGGGAAATGGACGATTTTATTGAAATATGTGTATGTCTGTCAGCAGGGCTGTGTGTGTGTGTGTGTCAGAGCTCGGTGGTGGAATAAGATCTGCTCTTTTTCACTTTCCATCTTTCTATCTTCTCATGTTCTTTCTTTTCCTTCTGGGCAACATTGTTTTTGTGGCATTCTTTCTCTCACACACACGTTTACACAAACACACAGTTTCTTTTGAAAGAAGCGACAACAGTCATTTTTGACACAGCATATATTCCGTATTAACATACATTCATAGGCAGTATAGTCTTCTTCAGTGTATAAGTCTTTACAGATCTACAGTATGTCTCTATAATGATAGCACGTTATTATAGGAAAGCTTGGCTTTATGGTGGTGGTACAAGACAACAATAGAGTCCTCACAGTGGCATGGGAAATGTGAATATGTGTGTGTATGAGAGAGAGAGGAATGGGGAATTGAATATATCGTGAGATGTCTCTTGCTGTGGGGCGAGGGCTCTATGTGCGCTCGGAGAGAAAGTGCTTCAGTCATCATGCATGGTGAACATGCTCGGCGACCCTCTGGCAGACCCCTTTGTGTTCTGTGTGTGTTTACATTGTGTGTATTTGCCGGTGCATGCAAGTCTCTGTGTGTTTACTCATGTTTGCATTAAGCCAACCAGCATTTGGCAGATGGCATCCTAACCCAAAGATCAGCATCGATCTAAATGAGCATGCAAGATGTTCACAATATCATGTTCTGAACTGGTAACAAATCATGTTTAAATCTGATCTGGGAACTGTTTTGATATAATGTTTCTGGTTGCTAACCCCATTAGCAGCTGTGGATATATAGATGTTTGTATGTGTGTGTTTTGTGTGTCTCATGCCCATCTCCTGCCAGTGCTACGGGCCTACAGAAAAGACAGGAAGCAGCTGACAGTGGCTTTCACCTGTCCATCATCAACCTCCCTCTGACAGAAAGAGAGAGTGTGTGTGAGTGGAGCAGCATCAGGGCATTGCAGGGGGTAAAATAAATGACTCAACAGCAACTGAACCTCAGCGCAGCACAGCCATGTACACTCAGGAAGCAAATCACAGAAAGTCCGTCTGTGACGCGCTCCTCTTTGTTGTTCGAGTCCGTCCTCTGACAGACTCGGCGTCTCCTTTTTTTTGATATCCAGCACTCAAAGTGAGTCCCCGAAGCAGCAGCAGCAGCAGCAGCAGCAAGGGTAGAGGGCGAACAACCCTCCTCTTGACCCCACCCCGACCCCTTGACCCCAACCCACCCGTCTGCCCACCCATGGGTCCAGTTTGTCCCTTATTATCTCCACTCATCTGTCCCCTCCTTCTAGGTCCAAACTTCCGTCAATCTCCTCAGTCTCAACAAATAAGTTAAACATTACAAAAATAAGAAGCATCAATGACAAAGCAAATATGAGAGTGAGGGAGGGAGACAGAAAGTGAAAGATGCCCTCTACTTGAGAAGAAACAAACTGCCTCTGTAGCTTTGTAGGAAATCCCATGCATAATCTAATGATATCCATTACGTTGGCATAAAATGAATAGGATGACATTTGACCTCTCAGCCACTTAGTCTGTTTCCGTTGACCAGTAGTAAGAGGGTGGGGTGGTTTCAAGCTGGAGAAGAGGGAGCTTCACAAGTCCTCCTTGCTCCCTTTGGCCTTGGAGTTGGAGTGTGGGGCGTTAATTTGTTCATCAGCAGTGCCCTCTGTACCCCCCCAACTCCCATCACCGGCAAGTGTGCATCTCCACCATTTTGCGGCACTGTTTGCATTTGACGTAACAGCACCAGTGGAACTTACAGCTGCACCTGTCCACCACCTCCACCTCCTGTGTCTGGAAGCCACGGCCACAGCACATAAGCTCGCAGCCATCGATGGCCTTTGAGGTTCGGTTGCACTGGCGGCCCACCGTACCCAGCATACCTGGCGTGCGCGGGTCATAGTCGCAGAAATCTGGACTGGGGTCCAGGTAGACCAGATCTTCATCTGTGTGAGGTTTGAACTGGGAGTTTCGAGGCACCAGGACTTTGGTGGTGCCCACCTTGCGCTGCTCCACCTCAGTGGCGCCATCAAACTTCTCCTTGATGACATTGCCCACTTTGCGGAAGGGTGGCATGGCTTTCCAGCAGGTCTTCACCTCACAGGAGCCAGACACGCCATGGCATTTGCACTCCACGCGCATGTGGGACAGGATAGCCTGCAGAGATGCCAAAGAACCTTAGATTAACAGACAGAACTTCAAATAATGTGGTGACGATCCATAAGATCCATTTCTTAAACACTGTTTGTCTGCACAGTAACAACTACCTTTTTACTTCTCCCAGAGCTGTAGACGAGTCTCAGAAATGATGGACTGGGATTAGATTTTGACTCGGCTGCTGTGAGACTATTTCAGATCTTAGCACCTAAAAACTTGACTTGAGCCTGTCTTTAATGACTTAAGACTTGAACTGCACTTGTCTTGAAAAACTTCAATCTTGGTTTGGAATTCTTCAAAATAACTTGACATTTGACCTGGACTTGTCTTGAATGACTGACGTTTTTAGTCTTCTCTGTTGCTGCTGCATAATTTTTAATAAACTAAACTGATTTAGAAAACTTTTCTCAACTTTAGAAAATATCTTCCTCAGACACTCACAAAGGTCAATGTGGGACTTTATTTTTCTTAAATTATTGTGCGTTCTTTCATAACAAATTTTTAATTTCATCTCAATATTTTGCATTCCCATGCAGTATGTTTTGCATTCACTCTGATCCATAGAGAAAGACTGAGCGGTACGAAATAATAGAATCACAGTGGGTTCCAATCCTTGTGGCTTAACGATGATTTCTTGGTTACTGTTAATAGGAGGAGAAATGCAGCGACGGTCCAAGCAACAACCATATCCACAGCCACAGCTTCAACCAACCCAGGCTGGCAGAGCAGCTTCAGCTGTGGTTAAAAACCAGTCACTGTATACTGTCAGAGCTCAGCCTTTTGAAAGAAGTGATGAGCAATAAAAACATAATGTAAAGTGTCACATCATCTCCCCTTTCTGTAGTATCTGCACATTTTTCTAGACTGGCGACGCAGCGATTGTTCCTATGGATCAGGGGGAACGCAACGGAAAAGAAATTCCAAAAGGGATAATTCAAGGGCAGTGAGTTACCTTCCTGCCAGCCTCATTGTTGTGCAGGTTCATGAGAGCCCGACTGGAGGACTGGCCTTTACTCCTTTCCCTCACATCCACAAAGGACTGAGAAAATGCCACTCCATACGCAATGTTATCACTGCAGCCCGACCACTGGAACCCTACGACAGGATATGAACAGACAGACAGAAGGTGGTCATCTGTGTGCCACTGTCATCAGCCTTTAAACTAAACACTACACGCTAAAAAATCTGGCACACACTCGCGCATAATTATGATAAGTGTCTGGCCCTTTCAAAATAAAATAATATTTAAAATGTCAGATTATTCAGTCTTTAAAACATTAATTGTACTGGATCAGTTGGTCCTTCTGTCCTCCTTCTTTTGTGTGTGTGTGTTTGTGTGGAAGTGAGAGAGAGAGAGAGAGAGAGAGAGAGAAAGAGAGAGAGAGAGAGAAACTTACCCTCTGGGCTGACTCCATGTACATTGTGGTCACAGCCACATTTTTCCAGCTCTCCGCTGCTGCAGGCCCTTGTGACCGCAAACGCCACACTGGCTGCTGAGATGGCATACACAAAGGCTGCCTCACGAGTGCCTAACACACACACACACACAAAGACACAGTCATATTGTTTCATTATAACTGAAAAGACCCTCTCATTCTGAATGGCAAAAAAAAAAAAAAAAAAAACTGTATAAAGATAAAGAGTGCATTAAAGTCCACGGGAAGGAGGCCAGACGTGTAGGAGCTAGTTAAGCCAAAACAAATGGAAACAAGCTCAAAAATGTCATAATATTTTAAAATGGCATAAAATAAGTCACACAAACCTGCTTTGCAAACAGTCCAGATGTGATATCAAACATGTTTAGGTCAGGCAGGTAGAAAAGTTGAATTTTAAGCCTTATTTAGTGTCAGTCAGGTGTAGTGGCGCGTGTCACATCAGTGTCTCGTCTGTGTCCAGATGCATGCAGGGAGTTGTTGACAGAAAGGTGTATAATCTTACCCTGGGTGACCACTTTGCCAAACACAGGCATGGTTTCCAGAGTGGAGCAGTTCCATCGTCGGTTACGAAACTGGAACTGACACTCGTCAATAGCTAGCTGGGCTCCACGACGCACCGCGTCCATCACCTCCACACTGCGCTTACAGATCTGAACCTGGAGCAGACACACACACACACACACACACACACAGGAGCTACATCAGCCACAAACACAGCACACACACTAACAAAATACTATTTAATCCATGTAGTAGTCTGAGAGATTTCACAGTTTAAAAAAATTGACTCCTCCTGCAATGGGAAAAGTCAGAGGATCACTAAATTAGGTTTCATCCTCTAGGCAACATGAATATCTGGTACCAGATGGTGATGGTAATCCATCACAACAATTGTCAAGGGATTACACAAAAGACTACCTACTGGTGGTTAAAGAGGAAAAGTCAAGGTATCACAAAAGTAGTTGGGATTAATCCTCTGGTGAACATGAATAAGTCTACAAAATGCGAGTCAATCCAACAGTTATTGAGATATTTCAGTCTGGACCAAACTGACTGACTGATCAATACAGTGAATTTAGCTTTGCTGTACATGACTAAAAGTACAAAAAGTACACATCTGAATCAATTAGATTGTTTCTTTATTCAGTTTTCATTGTTTTCATTCCACTTAGTGCACTGGTTAATAATGTTAATAATAAGTTAATTTACACTCCTTGTTGGTGAACCATGAAACTGAAGGACTGTTGTGCACTAAAGCAGTAACTAACTGAAACGCCTGAACATTTTCAATGTGTCAAATCAAGCAAGAGGGATGCTTTACTACTTGACCAGATGTGATAGGAACAAATGCAAGACGAGACGTTGAGGTGCTAGTTAGCTCACAACATCATATGGAAGAAATGGTCGTATTCACCATAATATTTCTCGTTTTTCAGTATGTCATGAACCCAAAACCTCTGCGTTTTTATGGGCTCTCTTCCCTCCTCATCCAATGGCACAGCAACGGCTAATCATATTTGATCGCCTGGTTGCGCACACAGCCCTGCTCCACAGATGCACCAGCTGTTTCTGTCCGGCATGCTTTGCCAAGGCCTTTTTTGAAGCAAACTGTGCCTGTAGCGATTTCTGCCTTTCTGTCTGATCGATTCCTGAACACTGGAAACTCAATAAAATCAACAATCCTCTCAAAGGGCCAAGTCTTTTGGTACTTTTCTGTAAAAAATTAAAAGAATTAACCCAAGACAGGGACAAAGCTGCTGCTTTCAAAAACTACATTGCACGTACGTAAAAACCGTTAAATCTTTCACTTTGTTTCCAAAGACCACGGCCACAGTAGGACTGAACGACTGAGTGCGTCCCATTGAGGTGTATTTGTAATATCATGTGTGAATAGTTAAGGAGTCGTGTACAGACAGAGTTAGTAAGTCATCATTGTCAGTAGGTAGAGGTGTGTACCTGTCTCTGGATGAGGCCTCGTAACCTCTCGCAGGTCTCCTCATCCCTGATGCTTCCCACTGACGACAGCTTCGCCAGGTACCTGACAGAGAAAACACAATAGGACCTCTTTAGTGTTTAGTACTGAATCTGATACCTGTGAGTCAAAGTGGTCCAAGATGAGATACAGCTAAGATAGAGGCTACGTATTATCACTTTTCTACAGCACAGTCACAGTTAATGTTCCCCTACAAACCAGGGATGATTGAATTTGACATCATCATTCAGATGAAGCAGACGTTGTGTACAAAGAGAGTTGGTTCCCATGACGTTGTGGGAATGTTTGGGATAAATATCTGGTTGTGAGGACATTGAGAGGAGGGAAAGTGGCTTATCATACACACCACCTCCAGGCCAGACAGGTCAGGGAGATATACTGCATAAACACACACACACAATCTAAGATGTGTGAGAAAATGGCATCAGTCTGGATGCCCTGACCCTCACACATCCACCTCACCTCACTTCAGTCTCATATCTCCAGTCTCCAGCTGCACCTTACAGAAATAGGCTTTCTCATAAGCTGGCAGAGAGTCTCCCACAGAGGGAGCAGGCGTGACTCTGTACTGTCTACACTACTCAAAATGTACTCAATTAAAACAAATGTTGAGTCTAAAAATCGTCTAAACAATGGAAAGTTATGCAGGTGAAATGAGATAACTCCTCATTTCTAGTGAAGTTTTTAAGTATTTTTAAAGAAATGTTTGTATCTTGACGTCACAAAAAGACGAGTCACTCTTGAAGACACGCAATTCAAAGAAACAGTTCCAACAACTTTTTTTTCCCCAAGAACATCGTTGCATTTTTACTTCATTAAATACCACTAGATTAAACAGACTGATTGTTGAGATATATTTTTTATGCATCGTCGAACACTTGAACACTTGGAAATTGTTGTTGGCAGTTGTCTCTTGTTCCATTCCATGCATTGTTTTTGGAACATGGCAGATGTCAAGGGAAAAAGACACAATATTTAACAACACTATTTTAACCTGATTCCAGTCCTTACGTTAAGGTAGACTAACCACACTTTTGCCCCATTACCATTGCATGGTCCAGCCTCGACTCAACTCGTTTGGAACCGTTCCTTTTTTATTTTCCGATGGCAAAAGCTGTGGATAGAATCTGTTACCTCTGTCAAAGTTCCAAGTGAGCTGAGACGATACTAAAACACTAAGAATTGTCACTTTCGTGATACAGAGCAAAAGAGCAGAGTCTGTTAACCAAAATTGTCTTGTTGTTTTTGCTCTGATGGAGGATTTCCAAAACTCTCCAGTTTTTTTTATGCATTCAGCCTTTTCTGAAAGAAAGTTTGAACCTTGCTGACCAACATTCTCAATTGTTTCACCAGTGTCACTATGACAAGCAGCCAGGAATCCCGCTTACGTGGACGGTATTTGTCTGCAGTCAAAAATGAAATTAAGAAAAGGACCTGGTACCAAAACTGAGATGAGCTGAGCCGTAGCATGCAAACGTTGTCAACGTTGAACTTGAACTTTAGGGAATGGGAAAGAAAAAAACTGTTTAACAAAATCAAAGTATATTCAAGAATTCACACCCAAAACAGACTGCATTAAAACAGACTGTGTTCAATCCAAATTGCATATTTACATTAGACTGTCAATGTCCTGAACATTTCCTCACTTTACACAGTGGTACATGCTCATCTAAAATGCAAGAACTGAAGCTGGCATCCAATGCAAACTCTATCCTGTAATCTTGAAGTGACAAATATATGAATGTGATAACTCTTTGACTATGAAGGAACAAATTCCATATTTTTGGGGTTCCTGCATACAGTGGACAGAGTTTGAATATCAAAATGACCTTTAAAAATAAAGTAAAGGCAAATTCCAACCAAATTAACTTTTAGGCTCATTCTGTACAAGTAGACATGTTTTTTCCTTAAGGTTTCTCAAGCTTGTTTTATGAGTCTAGGGTTATGAGTTCCAAAGACCACACATACCTCTGTAAAGCCCTGTTAGCCTGTCTCAATCAAGCCGTGGCACAGATCCAGATTGCAGAGAATTCCGCTGTCAGATTATTGACGAAGCTGTAATGCACAACACAGAGTCCTGCCACCAAATGTTTTACAGCAGCTGATAAAACTCGTATGTACAAAAAAGGTTTATGACATCCTGATTATTTAATCAATGTGTATAAATCACCTGTAAACTACAGATTAGCTCTTTTAACCCTATTGAGTTTGGGAGGTAACAGGGAGAGAAGTTTAGGATTACTGCTGTATGTTTAGTGTCTACCATTTGTAAATGTTGCAGTATAATTAGTACATCATCCATCCAGAGGTCAAACAGCTCCTCCTCCCCATTCACCCTCTCATCTCGTCCTCTCAGCAGTTCAGATAATCTCTCTCCCTCTTTCTCTCTCTGTCTCTTTGATGGCCTTCTTTTTCTCTTCTCCTCCAGACAGTGTCAGTATTTAGCACTCATCGCCGCGATAACCCCGCTCTCTACCACTCCACCACATCTCAGCCACATCCGCTCTCTGACCTCACTCTCTCTCATAAGAGTGACTCAGTTTCCTCGGGAGCCCCACCAAACCCCCCCCCAGCTATAGTGAATATTTTTCTAATAACAAAGAATCAAATGACTGTGACTATGTGAAAGGTGTCAGTCCTAGTGGTGAAGCCCACAACTGTTTTGGTTCATTTTCACCACACTTGAAAAAACTATGCTCCCCTGCTCAGGAGACAGGTACAGTTAGCTGGGTGAACATACTGGAGCATTTGGCAGCTATACAGACAGATATTTTCTTCAGGAGTTGGCAGAGACCAAAAACTGAGCTGAAAGGGGTGGCCAGGAACACAACTTCAAATAAAAGCTAGTTAGTATAAGCCTGCCATTGGCACACTATTTCAGTCGGCATTCTATTTCCCTTCTGCTGTCTGCTTGTTGCTGTTTTCAAAGTACCCATCGCTACATTAAACAGCAATAACAACCGTTGAGCTAGCAACCTACACACTGAAAATTGCAAATTATACCAACCCTGATGTGGTCATTTGTAAAATGACAAGATAGCAGCAGTTACCTTTTCTTTTCATGCGATTTAGCCATTTTAATGTCATTGTGATTGTGATTGCTTTCTTCAGTGTTGACACAGTGCTGGAGAAAGGTGTGCAAATAGGCAGCTGTTCCCTAAATTAAATGTTCATCATACTTAAAAAGGTGATTCATCGTTGATGTTGATTTCACAACTTGTTTCTGTTGCCTCCAGGGGTAGGCAACAGAAAGGGGTACTGACAGAGAGAGTGAGGGACCCTGCTGTCTTTTATTTTTGTGATTAAAATATTTCCTCTGGCATGTTAGAGTCATAAAGTCAGAAAATAAGACTCAGTAATGTTGGATACACTGCAATATTTAGCTAAAGTTTGCTAACAGTTGCCATCATTAATGCTCATACCAGACCAAGTAAATGTTTTTAACTGAGCAATTAAAAGCATCATTTGTGGGGCGTCAATTAGCTCAGTTGGTAGAGCATCCGCCCCATGTACGAAAGCTCCGCAGCGGCCCAGGGTTTAAATCCGACCTGTGGCCCTTTGCTGCATGTCATTCCCCATCTCTCTCTCCCCACATTCCTTCACTCTTCAGCTGTCTCTGTCAAAAATAAAGCTTGAAAAAGGCCAAAAAATATCTTAAAAAAAAAAAAAAAAAAAAAGTGTCATTCGTTGTTTATGAATTCAGCTTTTCATTTGTAAGGAGAGGAATGTGTATTTCTTCTTTGAAAAGTTACAAAAGTTACACTCTGGTCCAGTGTTTCACCAAAGATATGAAAAGAATTTGAAAGTGTTTTGTCCGTGAAGGACAGCAATATAAAAATGTGGAAAGATAACAGCAGGAAGAACGAGACCTGATAATTAAAATTCCTAAATCTCTGGAACATTTCTGGTGAATTGCGCTGCAGTAAATCTAAAAAGTTGGGGGAATCCTGAGCGCCACTGTCTGTCCTTGAGTTCTCTGTGAGCTTTTTTTCTCCTCTCAGATCTACAGGTCCTGCCACTCCCACCCACCCCCCCTCCTCCTCCCGGTGTGGATCTAGTCCAACTCTGCCCTGCTCTGATTTTCTCCATTGCAGTTGCAAGGCTTTCATCAAAGCCATGTGCGGCGTTTGATCCCTCTTTGTTGGATAGCGTAGCCTAGGGCAAGGCGCTACGTTTGGGTCGAGGCATCCAGCTGGGAGACCATCAGACAGCGATAAAAACAACCCATGGAGAAAACACAAGGCGACAGAAACCTGCCTGTCTGACGGGCAGCTCGACGCTCACAAAGACAGGATGGCATCCTGCTGGCCTGACATTCACCCTGGAAACATTTAATAAACACTAGATAAGCGGTTATTCAAGTGATTTTCTGGATATGCGTTTGTGTGTGTGTGTACACGTGTGGGAAAAGTTCAGCACAGGCCTTGGGTGAGTGTGTGTGAGTGTCCTGTCTCACTTTATCTGTTCATTTTGCTGTGTATACCTTTCGCTTCCCAGAGACGAGGTTAACAAAACACCTCAACGGAGACAGAGGAGTCAATCCGTAGAAGGACAGAGCAACACACACACATGCACACACACACGCACGCACACACACACACACGCACACACACACCATCATCTCATCCTCATTCCTCTCTTCTCTCGGTTTCCCTGGCCTCTGGTGGTTGCGTGCTTAAATCCCAGGGGCCTAAGCCCGGTGGAGCCAGTGGTGTTGTGAAGGCTGCGATGTGTAATGCAACACAAACACGCCGCGGCCTGCGAACGCACCATGGTCCAGGTGGAATGCCCCATACCTCCCACCCAGAGCCCCCCCACGGCCTCATGGGAGGCTGAAACTGATAATAAGAGATAATTCTAAACAGAGGAGATGCAGGTTGTTATCTCGAGACAGGAAATAAAGGCTAACAGAAAAATGGTGAATACCACACAGAAAGCGCTTTGAACCACTTCTATGCATTATTCATGAAGACTGAAGTACAGTGTGGAAAAGATTAGTCGACATGTCTGAATAGATCAACACAAAATGAATTAACAACCATTCTGATAATAGTTCATTCATGTTTAACCAAATAATATAAGCTCAAAGGTTCACTTAACATCCTTCAGAGCTTCATTCTGAATACAGACTGTGAGAAGTGGTTGAAAGTTCTAAAAGTTCAGTCTTTGAACTTATTTATTTTTTTACACAAATTATTATAAAAGGTCCAGAATGAACTTTTTGTCAAATGAAAAGACTGATACAACTCTCCTAGGTAGGGCAAGCCAACAGTTTAAAAACAGCTGGTCTGGCTCTGAAGCTCAATAATAAACATGATATATCTAATTTGTTCAAAACTGAAGTGTAAAAACGACAAGTTATATTCATACAACAAGCTGTCTGTGTCGGAGTACTTCTTGGCTGAGAGCTGTGACCTCAGTATTGATCTTCTTAACTAACTCTCAGCATGGAGCCAATAAGAGTATTTCCCAAAATCAGCAAGCAACTTGTAACACGCCTATAGGTTCTGGCAACTTGTGAACACCACTATTTTCTGACATTTTATAGAGTAAACAACAAATAAATGAATCCCAGGAAAACTCTGACAGGTTCATCTTTAGGTTCTCAAAAGTCTCCAGTGATTCAACAGAGGTCTGGAGCTGTCCTCTGCATGTTATGTAATCATAAGCAACAAACGTTAAAACTAAACTTAAACTTCAGTTTGCAGTGTGGATAGTATCTTTTGGTAACTTTTGTTATCTTACTTTACTTTTGACTTAGTCAAATATAAAGTCTGCTAAAATGAGGTCTAATGGAAGAGGAATTAGGAACAGTGGAGAAGACAGAAGTGTAGAGGAGACAGGGAGGGGATGTAGAAGCAGGACACATCTGCATGACAGTCTTGTGCTTCAGTAAACTTCTCAGCGTTCCTGCACTCGCAGACACACACGCGCACACACACACATGCACACATGCAAAATGACACAGATGCTCACAAATGCACACTCTCAGTGCCTCCATCATCTCTAATGTGTATTTATATGAAAATATCCTCATGTTTGCTTTTCCAGCACTGAGCACACAGCAGAGGTACACAGTGACAGGTAAATATAGCATGGATGGGAAATGCACGGAGGAGAGAGTCTAAGAAACTCCTTTTCTACTGAGGCACCGTGCACAGGTCTAACGGACCTGCAAGCAACGCTGCAACAAGTTGCAGTTAAGTTTTTAACTTGATGCATGGACAAAAAGTTTCTTTAGTTTCAGGTCAATAAAGTAAAGAAATCTCAGAAAGCCTTACATTTAGTGTAAGTAGAGAGCCAGCAGGCGGCAGAGATTTAAATTGCTCTTAAAGACAAGTGTGACTGTGGTGTGACCTGAGCTAACCTTCCCTGTCCCCTCTGCAGTGGACGCATACAGTGTGTAAAACATATAGGGACCTGTAGAGGGCACTATTCTCTCAGTTTAACTTCAGCCACCTCCGCTGAACCACAGCACAGCAGTAAGCTCGCTCCTCCACCCCTCTGATCCTTTTTGTGGCTCCACTGATGGCTCCAGATTATCAGACTGCCTTGAGCGGACAGTGTCGTGCCGAGTGTGCTCAAATTGTTCTTGAGAAAACAACTCTGGTCCAGTGTCTGAAATACAGACGAAGCCTTTAAACTTCCACATCCAGTTTGAGAAAGAAGTTTGGATCTATAGTATTAAAGCAGCGTTTTCCGTGATGACAAAAGGTTTAACATATTAAGTTTGAATTTGGGATATGGGTTGGCAGCATGCGGATGATCAGGTCAAACATTAAATGACACATTTCACTTCAAGCATCGGAGAAAAGATCAGTATAGATTCTGCTGAGCCGCTCTAACCTCATACTGACCCATGAACCATGTCTGAAAGAGTCTGTGAGTCATGACCTCACCACACCGTTTGACCTCCCCACAACATTTCAGTCAAGAACACACAGCTTCACCTGCACAATCCACTGTGTTTAATCTACACTGTAACAACAACATTTTCAACACAGTTTAAATAAAGCTAATCTGATTGGCACAGCGGGTCACTGTTTAATTTGTATCATCAAACATGTCGGTCACACAAGTTGAACCATCGTTCTGAATGAATGAGCGCTGTACATTGAACTGTAAGTGACCGAGTAACCTTAACAACAGTACTCTGTTTATGTTGAAACTGTTTTAGAGCTGACGATTCAACAAAAGTTTGTGCGGCTGTTGAACTTATAGATTTTCTGTTATTTAGCCTAACCTCACTGATATAAATGCTGTGGACAAAATAATAGAAAAACCTGTCAGGAACTGAAAGCAGATTTATTGCAGGGCTATTAGACTGGCAATAAACTGATAAACTGTATGTAGCAAATGTCAGGATGATGAAGTTTGGGTGCATAAAACAGCTGCAGCTGCAACTTATCATCATAGAGAGTCACCATGACCATCAGCAACTGCTTCAGTAACGCTGACCAAATGGTTTGATTTGTCAAACCCTAACCATAGTACATGTAATAATAACTAATAATACTACAAAGGTGTGCTGATTGTTGGAATAATAAAAAGATTGTCATTAAATAATCTGGTGATGACAGAATCAAACTGTTTCTTTGCAGGCAGCCGACCGAACCAAACACACTACGGTTACAGAGCTCGCATCTCTGCAGAGTCTGTATCCAACATGAGGTGTGTAAGACCCCCCACCGCCCCAGAAATGGACTGTTCGTGTGGCTGTGATCAGACAAGCGCCACAAATCACACTGACAGACTGAACAACAAACAACAAACTCTTGAAGGACATTCACCTTTATATTATGTCTGCACGACTGCTTTTTATACTGCTGCAACTGTTTGCTTCACTTTTAACTTTTAACCATGTTTACTATTTTCTATAATTGTATTTTTTGTACATTTCCTTATATATATATATATATATATATATGGTATTTTGTTTATAGTTTAACTTTTATTATTGTTCGTACTTGTACTTTTTGTACTTTGTCTTCTACACTAGACAAATAAAATCTCTTGAAGTCTTGTTGTTGATCTCATTTGATATGAAATATTAAAATTGAATATTAAAATTTTGTTTCACTGTAGAGAAACGAAAAAATAAAAAATAAATAAACTGTGCTTTGAAATAGTGAGTGCTAATCTTTTGGGAATGACAGCCTGTGTTTGCATTCAAGAGTAAACCCTTACCCCTGAACCCATAAAATAAATAAATAAATAATAATAAGAATATAATAAATCTCCTTCAATGCTCATGAAACAACACATCCAAATGGAAAGAGAAAGCACTGCTGACATGCAGCGGTTGAGTTCAGGAGGAGGAGGAGGGTGGTGCCGGTAATAATGAGTGGGTGTGTGGGTTGTATGACGGACTATGTGGATCTAATTTTGAGTCATAATACTCAAAATAGCCCTGCTCTTTTGTATTGAGTGACAAATCAAATGAACGTAGGTGGGAGACAGTGCCCTCAATGAAAGAATGAAAGATAAGCTGGAGGGATGTGAGGTCGGAGGATCATTGAGCCTAAAGACAGTGAAGGAGAAGAAAATGAGTCAGACAGAAAGTGAAGTGATAAGAGGTGAAAGTGGAAACTATGTGATGAGTTCAATTAACACAGTTACTGAGCAGCTAGACGCTCACACTACCAGAGACTGTGTGTGTGTATGTGTGTGTGCGTGTGTCTGTGTGCCCACGCGTGTGTCTGGGTGTATTTATATGCTGCTGGCTCCACTAGAGCTCATTTCCCCCTAAAAATAACATGCTCTGCCAACACCACAACCCTCACACACACATACACGCACCTACACACGTACACACACACACACACACATCTACACAAAAACACACTTTCACACACACATTTGGGAAAAGAGGCAATAAAAGCCATGAAATTAACCTCCTGCCTGGTGTTAGTGCCGTGGCCCCAGAAGGGTAGGGATCAATTAGTGTGTGTGTGTGTGTGTGTGTGTGTGTGTGTGTGTGTGTGTGTGTGTGTTTGTGTCAGTTTAATGTTCAGGCATACCAGCCATAGCTTTCAGCCTTTTTAATGCCACTGTCCTCTGATTCTTTGTTGTGTTTTCGATTGTCTTGTTTCTGTCTATAAAAGTATTTCAGGTGATGTCACAAACACTCTGGCGGCCACGTTAGAAGTCTGTTGGAAAACAATAGCTGTGAACAGCTGATTGTTTCTAAATACAGGACTTGGCAGCAGAAGATTCCTATGCGGTGTACCTGCAGCCATTTCTGTGTTTAGGTAAAGTTAGCTTTTAGCTTACCATGTGGCTAAAGCTGGTACAACATGTATTATACTAGTGAAGTGCCGCAATGTTTTTTTTTTCTTTTTTTTTTCGCTCAGTTGGGTTTGATCAAACAAAGATGATTAGTTTTTTAAGTATGGTATGGCATGCTAACATTCCCACAAAGACAATGCTAACATGCTAATGTTAAGCAGTTATCATCTCAGTTTAGTATGTTAGCATGCTAACATTTGCTGATTTCTACAAAACAATAAAAGTACAGCTGAGAATGATGTCTGTCTGGCAGATTTTTTAGATTAAGACTTCATGATGGCACTGACAGACAAGTTATAGGATCAACAAAGTGTTCAGGATTCCTCCTCTGGGAACCATGAATGTCTTTATAAAATCACAATCCATCCAGTAGTTGTTGAGATATTTCAGTCAGGATCAAAGCAGTGGACTGAGCAGCAGTCACGCTGACATTGCTATCCATAAAGCTCTGCAACATGCTTGGATAAAAAGAGAAAAATAGTTTGTATCAAAGCAGCTTCCACAAGTGTTAGCCCGACAGCTTGAAAATGGTTCAGAAGCTAACTCAAGGATTGGATAGATAAGAAGATAAGCTTGCTTGTAAAATTGAAATCATTCATGTGCAGCGGGCAGGTTTGGACATGCACCATTTACAGCCCTGCTTACTATTTACACAGTTAACACACGTGTATCAACTGTGTGTTGTACACAAGTCTGTATTTATAAAGAGCGCTCTGTGTATGGGGTTAGACCTTTCAGCATGGTTCTCACCAGTCTGGTACTTCTGAACAGAATCCCTTTTACAGTTTTTAAAACGCTTTAAACTTTTCATTTTAAGATTAAGATGAAGTACTGGGAAGTAGGCAAAAACATGGATTTATTTCTCTATAGACCAATAAATCACTGAATGTTACATTCAATATACTTTTTAAGACTTTTCAATAAACTCAGTGTGCTCTTCCATTCATAACTAAAAGGTTTTACCTCTGGACAGGGGCTTGATTTATGGGAATCCCCCAATTTATGACTAATTTGTTTAGCCTATATTTGTTTACTTTAACAAACTGGCACAATTAAACCATAACTATCATTGGATCACTCTTTAATACTGAAGAAAACTTGATGATTCTCAGGCAAGTTCTAGAGTAATAATCTTTTAGAAGATTTCTAAACATTTCTGAGAGTTTATTCATATTCATGACAGACATCTGAGATGTTCTTGGAAAGTAAGTCACGCTGAATCTAAAAATATGTGTATCATGTCTGTGTGTTCAGATTTGACTAAGTTAAGACTCCAAGACTCCAAGATTTTGATGCAAATTACAGCAATTGGGCACTACGGGTTTTAAAATACTTTAATTGCCTCCATGAGTTGTGTGTCACAACCACTGCTTCTGTTGGAACTGCTGACCGTGTTGATGAGCGGGCCACGCTACAATAACTAACTTTCAATTGTTTCAGAACACTGGCATGCACCTGTCCATCACGTATGTCCTTCTTATCACCTCCTTCAAGTCTCCCCCCAATAGTTCGATGGGTATTTGCATCATTTTTATAGAACAGTTCTGTGCCGCTTTGTTTAATATGCTCTATAACCAATGTGTCTAACAGAAGTTGCAGTATACATTCAGAAATGCAGTCAGCTGTTCACAGCCATTTCTGCCCAAGAGCACGAGTCGACCAACATGGCCGCCAGAGGGTATGTTATGTCTCCTAAAAGCCCCGCGCACCTCTCTGTGGATCTGCCAGAACTGTCTCTCGTCTTTCAGCAACCCAGGTGTTTCCTCGTCAGCCACGAGCTCTCCTGGCGGTAATCTGGTCATCCTGAGCGATTCCCCGCGGCTCCAAGTGTGTCACGATAATTGTACACACTCTGGTGACAAGAGGGCTCGAAATAACATGCCACAGCTTTACCACATTCATGTGTGTGTGTGTGTGTGTGAGTGTGTTTGAAAGAAGTGTGAGGCGCCAGCGTGTACCGCAATGCCAAGGTCTCTGCTTTCTCTGGTTACCCATCAGCTGCCCTCTCTTTAGCACCTCACCATGGTTGTCCAGGACATATACATGTATATTCACACACGTACACACACCTACACACACACAAAGAATCTCAAAGACAAAGAAAGAGTGATGTGTGTGCTTTTTATCCTACAGTATAAAAACAGATATTCAATATTCTGGTTGCTTTGCCGTCGTATCTTTTGCATCATGTTGACAGTAGCAAACGTCATCCACACCTGAACCCACTGTTCCTACTGAAGTGAAGTGTTTGAAAAAGCAACACTCAACTCTTACTAGGTTTTAAAGGGCATGGGCTTTCTTGAGTAAATAAATGAGGATTATAATCCTTTCTCCAGAGCAGATTCATGACCGTTTAACCAAACAAATAAATGAAACGAAGGCCACTCTCGTTTTTTTGTCTTTTCTTTATACAGATGCCAGAAGTAATCTTTCTTTTGCCACAGCAGTGGTGAGAGAGATTATTCACAACCACTAGGCTTCTTCTTTTTCTAAGGTCAGTGTCAAAGGTTTTCTTTTTTACTCTGTAAGTAACTTTTGAATACATTTTGAAACAAGGGCATGTTTGACTGAATATTACAAAAATATTGCTTTTATTAAAAAAAAAATGGTGGAAACA
Organism: Sciaenops ocellatus; assembly: GCA_033000465.1. Lineage (NCBI taxonomy): Eukaryota > Metazoa > Chordata > Actinopteri > Sciaenidae > Sciaenops > Sciaenops ocellatus. The sequence goes on along the minus strand of CP136884.1, from coordinate 7,030,610 downwards.
AGACAGAGTGCTCTATTTTCACATTGGTGTCGTCGTACTGCCCGTCTGCTCTGTGGATCACCAAAGTCATTAGGATTCATCTCAAACCAGCAATGTTTGTAGCAGATTTTGTGCCAATCCATCTAATATCCATGTTTTACAAGATTTTAGAAAAGTGTGTATCGAAAACACAATCGATGCAATAGTTGTTGAGATATTTCAGTCTGGATTAAAGTGGTGGACCAACCAAGAGTCATGCCTCTAGCATTTGCTGAAGATAACAGATAATTGTAGGAATAATTGATTATTTAGAGTGGTTTAGATATATTATTTGGTTTGTGTATATATATATATATATATATATATATATATATATATATATATATATATATATATATATATATATATATATATATATAAACCAAATTTCCAGGGCTGATGATGTCCCATCACTCTCATCTCTACTGTGTTACTAGTGTACTAATGTTAGCAAATGTTACCATGCTGACACACTCATGGTGACAGTGGTTTAGCATTACACCTGCATAATATCAGCATGTTAGCATGCTAGTTTGCTGAAATTGGCATTTGGGTGAAAGCCTCATTGTACACGTGTACAGCCTCATAGAGCGGCTAGGATAGCTGTAGAGAAAAGAACTAAAATATTATAAGTACCACTTTGTGTAAGCAAATGTACATTTATCTATTAATGATTATTGTCCAATAATATGAATTTGCAGGACTATTATTATTATTATTATTGCTACTTTTTCTTAAAGCTACTACAAGGAACTTTCATTTTAGTTGATTCTGGCGACCCCTGTGGACAAAAATGGTAGTGTGCCTACCACCTTGTTTCATTAATCCGACCTAATCTGACCCGGTGACAGGAGGCATTAAGAATAACAAAATAAGGGGTGTTGTTTAGCTCAGTCTATAGAGCATCTGCCCCATGTACAAAGGCTCAGTCCTTGCCTCGGCGGCCCAGGGTTCGAATCCAACTTGTGGCTCTTTCCCGCATGTCATTCCCCATCTCTCTCTCCCCACATTTCCTGTCACTCTTCAAGCTGCCTCTATCAAATAAAGCTAAAAGAGGCCAAAAAATATCTTTAAAAAAAAAAAAAATAACAACATAAAAAAGCCAATCTTCTGACGCAGATCATTTAGATTTATCAGTATGTACTGTTGGCTGTATGACTGTTTCAGTTAAAAACTCCTTGTAGTATGTTTACATAATTATTAGTACTTCTTCCTCCACTGTGAGCTTAATGAGTCCTGTTGTAAATTCATATGATTTCTCACAAGTCAGTACATTCCTAACTTCTTTTATTTGATTTCAAAACACACACACACTACTTTCCTGCTTCCTCTTTAACACCGTCATCTGTGCGTAACTCTGTATGTGAGCTGGTGCTTTCAATTCTTGTGCGGTCAGTGTGGTAATTACAGAGTGTGTGCCACCGTTGGGGAAGAACGCTTACATGCTTAATCAAAAAACAAATCACACACAAAGAAACACAAAAACACACACACACATGGCAGACCTGGAGAGGCATGCAGGTGCAGTAGAACCAGTCGGAGCAGGGCAAAGAAGAGGAAGAGGAGGAGGAGGAGGGCGATGACGGACAAACTAATGAAAAGTAGCATTCAAATCCCCATTCGGCAGCGGGACACTAAACATGACTCAGCAGCCACAGAGATTTTGGCAAAGTGATCACATCCTGGCTCAAGGGGCTAAAGGTGACAGGCACAGACAGAGCCACAGGTGAGGTAAACAAACAGTCCGGTTCAGGCTGCGGTTTTGACGTGACGTAAGAACAGCTGAGAGTAAAAACATTTTAGCTATTCTGAATCATAGTCAGCAAATGCAAATTGTAAGAAATGTTTTCATGTTTGAAACCACAAGAATCTGTCACATTTCTCCAACACAGTTTATGAAAAGAACTAGAGTCGACACTGACCTTAACCAGCAACCATGTCCACTATTTTCATGATGAATAAGTTCATAATTTCATCACTAAAATGTCAGAAAATAGAAAAGAAAATTCTCAGAGACCAAGGTGACAAATTGAAATTACTTCTGTTATCTAACATTCCAAAACCCTGAATGTATTCTGATTACACACGAAGAATAAACAAAATATTCAAGCTAGAGCTGAGCTACTCAGACTGAAAACAGCCGTATGACAGTCACTTTGTCAAGTCTGAGAAAAACAAGTATGCAAGCAAGTGTGTAAAAGAGTCAAACGTCTGTACTGATCGATTCATCGACACACTTCCACCTTCATGAGGAGGTTGTATGGCCTGACAGCAGCACAGATATCAGATTAAATAAGACCGTTCTCGGTGGAAAGTTATGTTCAGCTTAGAGCTACAGAATTAGCTCAACTGGCTCACTTTGTAGTCGCAGCAGGAGCTTGATGTTTCTGTGGTTAAAAAGCTCTGACGCAAACGTTTCAGTACGATGATGCAGGTTATGAAGTTTGTGGTCTGGAAGCTGATTTATCAACATGAATATAATCTAATATAGGATATATTTTATTATCATAACACACTTGTTACACAATAATAAGCTGTATTGTAGAAAACTGGACTGCGTCTACACTGAGAATCTGTGTTTTAGTTGAAGAAATCATATTAACACATACTTCGAACGGCCAGACAACTTCTGTTATGGTATCACATCGTTACAAAGACATCATCAAACACATAACCAACACAGTAACATGAACAGCTGATCCCAGAGCTGTACAGGAGAGCTGATCTAATTAGTGCCGCTGTGTAAATATCATTGTCAGTCCTTCACGCTGTAATTATAAAAACTGCTCTGAAATTTGATCACAAGCAGCAGATCCACAACGTGACACATCCTCACTTCCACAGGAAGTTAGAAAACTATTTTTTGATGAATCTCATAGTGTCAGTTCATTATTAGAATTATGTAACACCTTAAGAAAGTGATTGCTCACAGCTGTAGCCCTGCAGATGGAACATCTTCCTGACTCATTTCATTGAAATATTTGATTTACAGTAAGAAAATAAGTGGCAGTGAACAGCTGGCTGACATGAGATGAAGTGATATAGAGAGACGTTCATTAACAACTGTAATGAACAGTCCTGTCCAATCAAGTGCTGTTATGGGAAGTTACCCGGTATACACAGTCCTCTATGTTTCCAACATGTTTGATGGTTCCAGCTAACAGCAATAATTTCTCTCCTAATTGCTTCCCATCCTTTGACCCTGAGTGTAACCCGCTGCCATGTGCGTGGAGGTGAAACTGAAGCTTGAGGGGATTGTTGACATGTTGAGGACTGACACACAGACCCACACAGATTTTCCTCAACAGTGCGATCCCGTCGAGCAGACTGGCAGCTCGGCAGCCTGCCTGTACATGCCTGCTCTGCGCTGCTGTCACCACGCCTTCAGCCCCAAACAGCACAATTACCCTGCACTCAGTGACAAGAGTTCAAGGTAGGCAGTGCTGTTTGGCAAGGCTGTAATTTGATTTATTCTGATGAATCTGTCAGCGATATCAGTTAGGCCGTCTGCAGCACTCTCCTCATGTAAACACACGAGGTTTCAGTGACCTTTTTATGAGTCTTACAAAGGTGTTAATGCAGGGAACAACAAGTGCAAATATGACGGTCAACATACAGTCACTATGTGGCACAGCAGCCACAATTTAAGACCCTATATGCAGATTATAAGGTAACTGTGTCATGTAATAATAACAGGTAGAATTCATACCACCGGAGGCTCTATTCTCTGGAAGGGAACAGGAAGGTCCTCCCTAAATGATGAGCACCGCTTGTGAATTTGCTGGAGTTAAGAGGAATGAATGGCAGCAGAAAATGGAGCGGAGCCTGCGGAGGAATGCAGAAACCCACCTAACCACCTCCCACAGGCTGCCGGGAGAGCAGGCACACACATGCGACCCAACCGACCGGCCCAGGAAAGAGGTGGCACTGCACAGTTCAACTACAGAGTCACACTGTGTGTTATCCTCAGCGGGGGTTTACAGCCCCTCTAACATCCCCCCAGATTACATAAAGACATAATAAAGTATTCTGATATAGGTCTCTGAGACTGTTGTTGAACTTTTAATCTTTCCTTATCTCCCGAGATATTTGTCACTGTAATGTTCATACACACACTTGGTGTCCGCCTGCAGGATTTAATAGTAAATTAATAATAATCTTTTTCTACTTTATTTATTTATGTATTTAAAATATTTTAACATCACTGTAATATACGTCTGGTATGTGGGACTGGTGATTTGCTGGGATATTTATGCTTTTTATGACAAACATGTTTTGAAGGATGCAGACCAGATGTTTTATTTGTTGGTTTCTTGAAGAATTTTCACAATTTTTCTTTCCATTTACAAGAAAATTATCACATTAGGTTTTACAAGCCGCACTAAAATAAAATCTTAATTCTCTCTGTGAAGTCTCGACTGCATCATTTCCAAAATCTCTCAAAAATGCTGAGAGTTATTAAAGCAAATAAAAGTGAGGCAGAGGGGACCTGATGAAAAAAGAAAAAGGGCATTTGACATCAACTTCATGAAGTTTTTTCTCCTCAGGCTTGACAAGTGTTACTGTCACACTTCCACCTGCTATTAAAGATATTACTTTATACATAAAACTTCTTTTTCACATGCAAAATATATTCAAATAGTCATATTCAATTAAGAATATGAAATTTCACCTATATGGAAGCCTGCAGCTCTCCAAAAAGAACATGTGCTTTTTCACTTCTGGGTAACTTTTTTGTGAGGGTCTTTGCAGGAGGATGTAGCGGTGTTGGTGAGTTATTAAGTCTGGAAGAGAAAGTGTGTGTCTGTGTGTGTGTGCCTGTGTGTGATGGTTAACAATTAACCTGAGCGGCCACTGAGCTGGAGGGAAAGAGGACAGAAGAAGATGATATGTGAGGATGAGGAGGATTAAAGAGGAGGAGGTCAGGTGAATGATAACAGTGGAGGTGGAAAAAAAAGAGTGAGGTACGTGGTCCACTTTCTAAAATCAGGATTAGAGTTGAGTCCAACTTACAGCCAGTTACTCGCGTTGGCCGAGAGGAGCGCACAGCAGAGCATCAGGACGCACCGCAAAACATATTCCTCGGTCATCTCGAGAGGGAGGGAGGGGAGGTCGGTGAGAACTGAAATAATCCCGAGGTGGACAGGGGGTCGGCGGTGAAAAAGAAGCAGCGGCAGGGTCCCCGGGGCAGGCTGTTAATCCATCGTCCCGCATCCAAGTGGATCATCCACGGGGGAGGCGCGCAGCTTCACGGTCCGTCCGCCCGGTTCTCCCGTCCCCTCCTTCAGACACTCCACGCTCTGAAGGGACGGGGAGAAGGGGGGAAAAGAGGGATGCTAAAAATACGATCAAAACTCTGGAGCCGCTCGGGCTGAATCGGACCCTTCTTCTTAATCAACTTGTTTGCTTTCCTTCTCAGCTGCGCGTTAACGGCAGCCGAGAGAGCGCGTGGAGAGGCAGTCAAATAAAAAAAAAAAAAAAATGAAAGAGCTCTCGGCCGGTTCTTCCTCCTCTCTGGAGGCTTTATCACCCGCCTGGCCGGGTCCCGCTCTTAAGACAAGCGGGGCTCTCCTGTCAGTGCGCCGCGGTGCTCTCCAACTCTCCCCCGACACATGCACACACACTCTGAGCGTAAATACGCACGGGCCCTCCTCACACACCACCGTCTCTCGGTGAGTCTGGCAGAGGAGAGAGTGTGTGCTGACTTTAGTTGAGGGGCGGTGCGAGGAGGATATAGAGGTATGGCAGCGAGATGGGAGTTTTTTGGGGATGAAGGAGGCGGGTTCAGTGCGCTGCTAAGGTAGTGTGTGTGTGTGTAGACGGGACAATGTGTGTGTTTTAGAGGTCTCCTGGGAGGATGCAATAGCACAGCCATTCACTAATGCCCTCCCCAGCCGCCCTCCGCTCCTCTCCAACACACACATAAACACACTCTCTTACACACACACACACACACACACTCCTCAAACCGCACACACTTCTTGGCAGCGGCTCGCTCTCCCTGTCACACACTCAACTCAACCAAATATTCTGCGGTCAACAGGCTATTTAAAGCTTGGCTGCAAAACGTCTGCATTTGAAACCAGCAAATCCCAATAATATGACAAATGTCAGCTACAGGCTATTGATTGATGAAAACGTTGTAGGAGGATAATAAGGTGAGGCAGCCATGCTGGGCTCGTGTAATACCACTGAGGACTCTATATGACTCACCTGATCCTGGCGGAGAAGAAGAGCGAGGTGGAGGACTGAGGAGTGAAAGATGATATTTTATTTACATAACAAAAAAAATGTACAGGAGAAAAATAACACACACACATGCACACACACACACACACACACACACGAAGCTTATTTATTGTGCAGGAATCAAAGCTGCCCGAGTCCATCACTGCAAATGACCTGCTCAAACCCACAGCATTTTATTTTTAACTCAAAGTTTCCAAATATACCAAATATGTCAGAGTGAATTATGGGCAAAGGTGTATAAAAAGATGCACAAACATGTCGAGTATTGCTATTTAACATGTCGCTGCCATGAGAAACTTTGCGCTGGGTTATGTTTGAATGTCCGTTCAGTGTCAGCAGCTGCAGTTTGAATGAAATGAGAGGTGAGCTCAGATTAAAGTCATTTACTGTCTGAGAGATTCATTTAAGACAAGACAGAACTTTATTCAACCTGAAGGAACAGTTTGTGTGCTCAAGAGAATACAGAGTGAGAAAAATACAGTGCGTACATACAGAAATACATATAAATATAATATATATAAGATAATATATAAGACAATATCAAACTTTATTGATCCCAGGAGGGAAATGAAATATTGAAAGAGCACAAAAAGACAGTAAGAGGATAAGTAAAATAAGTATATGTAAAAACATCAGACAGCTAAACCAGTGCATGTGAATGAAATACATATATGCATGCATTTTCTCCCCTCTACTTATATCAGCATGTATACAATAAATATTATACATACATAAGGTAAGAAAAGATTTTTATTGCTCTCCAGATGGGAAATTTGGATGTTGCAAAAGCGGAAGAAAAGAGAGAAGAAAGTACAGATAAAAAGAGAAAAGGTATAAAATAAATGAGGAAAATAAAACAATAATTAAATAAAGAATAAAGCATCAGAAATGACATAAAAATAAAATAACAGCAAATAATTTACACATGTACCTATAAGTTAAACTAACAGCATGTTACCACTGTGATATAATGCTGCAAGGTAAGGCTTTGTAGTGACGTATGATAGTGGATCACATATGTGATATTATACTATGTTCAATGAAATCAGTTAAATAATTGTTTGTATAATGTAATGTTGTATTTAATACATTATAAATAAATACAATGAAATATTAATGACACATTTAGAAAAGGTTGTTTTCACTGATGCGATTAAGGCTTAAATCCTCAAAATAACAGGTATGCATGATTGAAACAAACAATTTAATAAATAAGGTGCAAAAATAACAAAGCAGAACTAAGCTGATGGCTGTTAACACCACTCATGGTGATGGATGAGTCAGTACGAACTCCAAACTTTGTTCAAACCCACAGAACTTTACATTCTAGTGAAGAAACTGAACTATGTCAGGCTGAAAATGTGCATAAAATGATGCCCAGCCATAAAAAATGGGTTAGAATATTTGGTACAAAGTGATATAAAATATGAAGTATGTTTCAGTGTCCGGCAGAGTGAAGCACAATGATTTTTCCACCCTTAAAGCGAGCTGAGGGGCAAATAAAAAGGCACATTTCACATGAAGCGGCTGAGGACAATGAACATGTTAACGTGTGACATCAGAGCTGCTTTCAGTCACAACCTGCAGATGTGGAAAGACTTCAGCAGGAGCCTCTCGTCTCATACAACACACACACACACACACACAGGCTCAGTCTTAAGCTTGTGTGTGTGTGTGGGAGGTGGTAGTGGTGGTTGAGGTTTGGGTTATGTGTGTGTGTGTGTGTGTGTGTCTCTGTATGTGTGTGTGTCTGTGTGTAGTCTAATCTCATTTCACTTATTTGGTTTTAGGGAGCTAAGAATACACCCTGCTGGGACGAGACGCTGCAGCCGCGCCACCAGCTGTGTGCAGTGTGGCTCCTGGCTGCCAGACACACACACACACACACACACACACACACACACTGTAGCATTGAGTAACACAAGTCATCTGTCTGATTTTGGATACTTAAAGATAAGATAAATGTGCATTGATCCCTGTGGAGAGATTCTGCTGCAGCAACCAAACTAAATGAATTCAGTGGTGAAAGAAAAGTTGAATGTGAGCCCAAAAACAGGAGTATCAACTAAACACTGAAAACACTAACTGACAGGGGGCTCTAAAGTTTTCTCCTCATCTGAGCGGAAAGTCTGCAGGTTCCTCAGAAAAAGCCACAGAGTCGAAGCTTCTGGACAGCAAAGCGGAGCTGGTGTGGGAACCTGCTGACCTACATTCTGGGCTGACAGTTTCTTCCAAACTTCTGCTCCCACTGAACCCATTCCTGCTTCACAATGAGACAGATGGCACCTGCACCGAGCTCAGGGGAGTGTGTAAAACTCACGGCGTATTACAGAGCGAGTATGAGAGCTGCTGCCGCGCAGTCTGCCGCTGTGAAGGCTTTAGCGTCCAGCGGTGACATGAAATGAGGCAAACAACATCTCTGAGTGCATCCAGGTAGCTTCTCAGAGGTCACCTGCATCAGCTCTGCTGCTGATTGGCCAACAGAGGGGGGAAGTGAGTAAAAGGAGCTCAAATTCAACACTTCATAGAATGCTCTTACATAACTTAAATGTAGCTCATCATCATATCACTGTCTTACTGTAGACAGCTAAAAGATATTTGTTTGTGAGAAGAAGTGTGGAGAGTGTTATAATGTATAGTGATATAAAGCAGATTGTTTCTGTTCAGAACGTGAATGAAATAAAAATTTAGCATTGCAAATATTTAACCCTTTAATGCCACGAATGATGAAACTCTTTCTTAAAGCTCTGGAGTCTTAATGTGAAGCAAGTAATAAGATTTATGTAATAGTACTAATAAACTCAATGTGCTTCCACTACACAGTAGTGTACTAGTAACCAGGTTTATGCATTCAATATTAATAAAATCAATTTGTTTGCCCAAACCAAACAGTGAAAATGAATGCAGTCATTTTGAGTTTATTAGTACTATTGCATAAATCTTATTACTTGCGTCATATTAAGTTTGTTAGTTTATTAATATTAAAACAATGTCATTCAAATGGATGGAAATTGCTGGAAATGCAAGTGGCCAAAATATTTTTTGAGTGTGGGACCCCAGAGAGTTAAACTGACCACACAAGTTTCAATTATGAACAGCTACCAAAAACAATCTAGAGATCTAGATGGCAAATTATTGTAAAAGTTCACTTTCAACAGTCTGCATGAACTTTTCTCTATTAAAGTGAAATAAAAGTCACATGTCTATTTTTACAGTGTAAAACTTAAAAAATAGAACATTTTACATTTAACAAACATTTGAAATACATAAAATTAAAAAATAACCATAAAAACAATTGCTGCCAATTTTCTTTAGCACCAATATGCTTCAAGTGTCATAGAGGTAGCTCAGTTTGAACTACACTGTTGCCCATAAAGTTGGAATAATTTAGTTTTCAGACACATTCCTCTTTTTATTCCTATTTATACACATCAGGCTAATACACTGTGATATGTTTGGAAGAGATTGATCAATAACATTTTGAGAAGATACATTTTATCTATCATCAAATCTTGAGTGAGATGTGCTGTACCAAATGGTTGGTAAGTCTATTGAAGGGTTAATGTTGTAAGTTGTTTCAGTGTTTTCCACATTCAAACTTTTCTATATCAGAAAAAAAGATTTTTAAAAAACAGATCAAAGGAAATCCCTTCAATAAACTGAGATGCACAGAGACACGAAGGAGCTGCAAAGTCAAAACCGAATGCCTTGTTAATGGATGCAACATGCACACAACATAAAACAGCCGCAGCCAAATCAAAGTGGAATGAGGTGCAAAAGAGAGAGTGCCCACTGTGTATAGTGTTTTCAAATATTTGCTTGCATGAAATTTTAACTCACAATTGATTATCGACAGTAGTGAAAGAAATATTTAAAGAATTAACTTTAGCAGAAGTAGCAAAACAACACAAATGCACCATTACCAGTAAAGCAAGCAATATATCCTAATAAAATATATCATAAAATACTGTAAAACTGTCCTTCCCTCAAACAATAGCAAATAATGTGATAAATTGCAGCAACTTTCTCACAAACACTAAAAGATATACCACCGTTAAGCTCTTGTTCTCCACATAAGTTCATATGTGCAGAGTCACACATAAACGAACGCTCAAGTGTCTTGCTTACAATTCAGTGAAGTGAAGTGTGGACAATAAAGTGTGTGAGTTTAAATCATCCATGGACATATGGGTCTTATTAGCTATTTATTTGATTGTTATAGGAAAATAAAGTCCTGGTACTCGTCTCTAATGTGGTACTGCTGTTATATAACTTTTATGTCTAAAATAATATGTTGCACTGGAGGCAACAAATAATCACTGGCAGATATTTTATGTTGCTACAGGATTTTCTGGTAATCAAACATTTTTACTGTTGCATCTTTTCAAATAAACATGTTGAATGTTTAAAGTTTAAAGTTTCATCCTTTATATTAAATCAAAGTTTTAATACTTTTTCTGGTTGACATTTATTCTGCTATGGCCGTACATATTCATAATTTAACAGTTTAAATTGTCAGTGGCGGAGTCCTCCATTGCTGGATTCAAAAGAAAATGGACAAGTGATTCACGCATGTAGCAGCCACCAATGATTGATAAATGGGTCATTTCTAATGGAGCTATGGGATTGTATGAAAAAAAAAAAACAGCAGTAACTACAGGTGCACCCAAATTCACATCTTCTAAACGTGCTATTCTCTCTCACAGAATTGAAGTGAGTCTTTGGGTATTTCAGAGTATGTAAATGTCAGAGGACATGTAGAGCTTTGACTGAATGGTCCGTTTGCAGCTGTGAACTGAACTCCTGCTGTGTCCTGAAGTATCCTCTGCTGCTCACAATCAGGATCAAATCTAATTTGCACAAAACACACAAGCATGCGAGCACTCGCGCCAACACTCAGCAGTTTCAGCCCACTGCTTCCTCTCCAGGCTCTGTGTGTGTACATGTGTGTGTGTGCATGTGTGTGTGTTGTAACTAACTCCCATTCAGTTTGTTGAAGTGAGAGCTGCGAGCATGTGCCACCGCTGAGGGAGTCACAAGCTCACACACTCATGCTCATTCTGAATCTCTCTCTCTCTCTCTCTCTCTCTCTCTCTCTCACACACACACACACACACACACACACACACACACACACACACACTCACCATTGCTTGTGAAAGAAACCATTATCCCCCATGGAGCCCCAGACATCTGGGCTCGCTACACACACAGTGTGCAGGCAGCCCACACACACACACACACACACACACACACACACACACACACACACACACACACACACACACACACACACACACATATACACACACATCTGCGCACGACTGTGTGTGACAGATAAAGACAGTGAGAGAGACGGACAGGCATGGAGGGTGTGTGTTCTTGCTGGACACATGAAACACAGTGAAAGGGGGGGGGGGGGTCATGAAAGAAAAGGTCTGAGTCAGGACGTGTTACCCCAACGACCCCCCAAATCACCATGGCAACAGGAGCTGGCACACACGCCCGGCACAAAGGCATTCTGGGAAAGCACAGGTTTTATATTGCCCCTGGCTTTACACTCCTGTGCCATCACCCCGGTAACACTAATGCTGCTCGGCCCTCTAACATTTACTCTCAGGCGACACACACACACACACACACAGTTGCGCACAAATGAACTGTTCTCACACACACACACACACACACAGTGTGTGACCCCTGGAAGAGTTATGACAATTCTGACAAGTCTCTTCCTCTCTCTGTTTCTTAAGATGGACCTCGTACATCATGCTGCCTGAGAGCGAGAGAGGAGATGTTTGAAGAAGAAGGTGAAGAGGAAAAAGGAAACCTGGTGTGTGATGGCTTTAAAGGCAAACCAGTGTGTGTTTACACGTGCAGTAGTATTCCAGTTGACATCAGATTTTTCTAGAAATGTGTTTTTGTCTTTGCGCATCATGTCAGACTTTCGACATAAGCTCTTGGCACGTGTTTTCAAAACCCTGAAAATTGTAGTACTCTAGATTTCTGATCATTCTTCAACCTGTGTGCGAGTCGTTGTGTAAAGCCATTGTGGAGGATAAACTGTTAATGTACTTCAGCTGAAACACAAAAGATTCTCTGGATGTAGCCACTTACAGTACAACCTGGAGCTTCACATAACCCGTAAGAACCCTTAAGGTCCAGGCCTACCTTGTCATTTTATTATGTTTTTTGTTGTTGTTGCTGAGTATCTGATTAAGATGCCACCTGGGCGTCTTCCTTTGGAGATGTTCCAGGTACATCCGACTGGCAGGAGACCTCGAGCAGACCGAGAAACTACATAGCCCATCTGGTCGAGGAATGCTTTGGGGTCCCCCAGGAAGAGTTGGAATGGGTTGCTGGGAAGAGGACGTATTGAGCGCCCTGCTAAACCTGCTGCCACCACGATCCAACCATGGATAAACGGAAGCAAAATTAGATGGATGGATGGATGGATAGATGGATGGATGGAGTGTAGTCCAGTTGTAGGACAGACATCAATGGCAAAGGTTGCATGATAGGTTTTATTCAACATTTGCAAGTGACTTTTAAACATCAGCATCGTAACCAGATAACCACTAGTGTGGTTTGTTTGTGGTGTGAAAGCTAAGCAGCCACAGTTATTTCCAGTGGCTGAACTACCAATAAATCCATCTGCTGATTATGGTGTGTGAAGGAAGTGACCTGTTTATCAAGATGTGCAAGATTGTCTGGTAACCATGGTAACTCGTATGCATATCAGCACATTTGTGCTGGAATTTTCCCTGATCAATCAGAAGATGAGTGTTGTACTTGTGTCCCGGTCAGTATATTTTGGCCGCTCCTTCAGGAAAACTGAATGAAAAGTAGTGATCATACCCATAATGATGCTCATCATAACGCTGATAAAAATCATTTCTTTGTGACACACCAGGAGCAGCTCAGTCCAGAACTCAATGTCTCCACGTAGTACTGATCATGTAGGATGATATCACCAAAACTGTCCAATCAATGAGTAACTTGTCTTCATGTTTACTCCTCTTGGTAAGTTGGTGAGAACATGAAGTGAACCAGAACGGCAAAAGGCAACAATGTATTTTACTCTCTTTTTTACTTTGGTTCTGATAAAAAGAATCAAACTACAGATGATCAGAAAACTTCATAATGTTTGAATGACGTTCACAGGGTGATGAGTGAGCAGGTCTCTGTGCTCCATGTGAAGTGTTATCCTCAAAAAATGTGTGCATTTCCTGCCTTCAAACACAGGTTGGATCAATGCTATTCAATATTGACTGTAGATATCAACGATGACATCATGTGGTCTGATGAATCGCTCTTCAAACAAGTGAAAATGATCAATGGGAATTAATCTTCATCTGATCATGGTGAGTGCAGCAGCTTTATAAACAGACTAAACTGCATTTTTTGTTTCACTTGTTAAATAGTTTTTAGTTGCTAAGCTGAGGCAGTGATAAAAATGACTTCTAATTTGTTGATTCTATTATCTTTGTGTGATTTACTGCTTTATTGTTGCTTCATTGTGTTTTTGAAACAATTCCTCTGCTTAAATGATGCTTTTCTTCCTGATGAGCCCAGTTATGACTCAACTTTAGCTGCATTGGTGACTACATGGCCTCAGAGGGAATGTTTGCTGACACAGGTTCATCACAGATAAATCAGATTTGAATGTGACTGAATTTTGTTGTGCTTCTCTCCTCTCTGTTTGTGTGTCGTATCTAGCCTGAAGTTACTGATTACCCAGGCTTGTTGCGTCCTCTGACCCCCCAGTGCCCCTGCCACAACACAAAGGTCAGAGGTCAAACGGCCTTTGGCCTGCCCCCCTCCCCTCCCTCGCTTTGTTACCCATCCTCCTCATCCTCCTTTTTGTTTCATCCTCTTTTCTCTTTCTACTTGGCAGAAAGCGTAGAGATCGTCACAGGGTGGACATGGACACGTTTTCTGGTAAAATAAGGAGATGGATGCAGTGAAGTAGAAGAGGATGATGTTGGAGGTGTGGTGTGTGTGGTGTGTGTGTGTGTGTGTGTTAGGTGTCACGAGGGCTGTCTGGGGTTAGGCCAGTAAATGAACAGCTGAGAGCGGTGATTTAGTCTGTATAAAAGCAGCCCAACTGTCATAACAAAGACACTCTGACAGCAGGCCAACCGGAGACAAAGAGGAGTCACTGGCCCCCAGGAGGCCTCCAAAGACCCCTTTGGACACACACACATACATACACACTGCACACACACACACTTACACAGACAATGGGGACTCAACAGAGGCCTCCCAGAGGCCTTGCTAGGGTCCAGGGGCCAGACTGAGCTTGGTTGAGAGGACCGAGAGGCGTCCATTACAAAGCCTGGCAGGCGTCACAGGACCACAGTAGTCAACGGGTCACCCATGGGCCCCGTCACTGGCACCTGCAGTCAGTCTCACAGGGTGATGCTTTATCAGCAAATATGTGTGTGCAAAAGTGTGTGTATGATTACTGAACAATTACTAAACAATGATGTTTTGACAGTTTTAAACAAAAAGGCAGCAGAACCATCGATATCGTCTATGGACCAGAGAGAAGCCATCTTTTTTATTCCACGTGTTCAAAACCTGGCACTTACCTTACCCACAATGCAACTCAACAGTTTAGTTGGAGAGTGACGTGTCATGCCACTCTTTGTAGTAGTGGTGGCCTCGAGATGCTAGCCTCAAGCAGACATGAGGAGCGGGCTACACAGATCTGGTAAGATCACTTCTTTACGCAGCCCCTCCAGATTTTTTCCTCTTGTTCAAACTTTCCATGTCAGCTGTGAGGGTCCGCATAACATTTCATCACCTGTCTACAAGAGTCCAATCTCTGTCATATGTTTCTGGGCTTCCAGTGTAGCCAGCGAGAATCCAAAGAACGGATAGCAATTAGCAACTTCAGAAAGACACATTTCAGCTAATTCCTATAAAAAGATTACTACATATGAATGCAGATTACTTTAAAAAAACTAATATAAAGCTAAATAGGCATCAGATGGTAGCCGATTGGTTCTGAGATTGCATTTTGGCCAATGTGTTCTGCCTCTTGTGACTACAAATGGAGACCAGAACGCTTGGCGGTTTCTTGATTCCTCGCCTACAGATTGTGCATTCATATGCAGATATCTGTTTGTAGAGCTCAACAAGGATCAAAATTGATTTGTTTTATCTCTGAAGCTGCTAACCAATATGTTTACAGGCTTGCATTTAAAATTTCAGTTTCATCAAACCGAAATCTATACCTCAAACGACTGAAATGAGACAAATGTATAATTCTTGTTCTTTACCATCTTTTCTTTGGTTTTTAGTGATGCAGAGCTGAGTGAAAGGTGCAGGTAAAGATCTTGGGGCTATGGAAGATAACTGCCGCCCTCAGCTCTACAGAGCGTTTTAGCATCTTTCAGCATTTTAGTTTGCCATTTAGGTATGAGGTATGTTTCCTCTTCCCTCCTTTCAGGCAACCAAACTGTGTTTTTCTTCCACTTCATCAAATCATGGAATATCTCCAGCCAGAAACATTTTTTAACCTCATACTGTATCATCAAAACAGTAATAACTGCTTCAATAATAATACTTGAAATGAATTTATGGGGATTAGACTGTCCGGCATCAGTAAAAGGATGAGTGTGGCCCTTCCATCCTATTAGGCTGTGATTAATCAGCCTTTTCTTCAGAGTCGAGGAGCGTGATGAGGAGAGGCATTGAGCCCTCTGTAACCCCCTGCCTCCCCTCCCTCCTCTCCTCCACCCTCGTACCCATCCACCTGCTGTGGCTTTGTCTGTGGCTTTGGAAGAGCTTTGGCTTTCAGCAAAAAGCCAACACTGACCACACACTTCAACCGACATGCACACACTCAAGCTGGCATAAAGACTGGAAAAATCAGCTGCCATAGAGTGCTCCTCTTGTCCGAGTGGAAATGCCACCGGAACCAGCGTTTTGACCATGAAGGGACACTTAAACTCTCCCCCGAAAGTCATACTGGTGAAATTTTATAAGTTATGATTGCAGACAGGGCGAGGCGACTTTCACTGCAGGTTTTATAGACGTTAGAGAAAAATTCTCCCACACCACAGTGGAATGATGTCGCTGCTCAGACATCTGATACAAAAATAATCAAAACATAGTCCTGCATAGTTGGGTGGAATCGGATCAAATTATAATTAGACCTTGAAAATGGCTTTGTCTCCATGAGATTAACAAGCATGAAGGAGGTCTGGAGACAATCGTCAGAAATTGCGATATAATGAGAACTTTAGCCTTTTTACTGGCTCTGGTACTGAAACTGGACTCTCCCACACGCCCTCTTGGCTTTCCAACATTAGCTAAGCTGCAACGCTAACTTGTATTTACAGTTTTGCTAAATCAAAGCTCTAATCTTCTCCCAAATGCTGTAACAGCTATCTCTTTGACAGTTCACAGCCGTGCTAGCAGCTCTGCGAGGCTGTACTGAGGTTCTGTGCTGCTGTGAGCTAATCAGCATGCTAGCATGCTCACAACTGCAATGCTGAGATGTTGATATTTAGCAGGTATGATGTTCACCATGTTCACCATCATATTGTAGCATGTAAACATGTTAATATTTGCAGGTATTTAGTCAAATCGAAAGATGGATCAAACCATAATGGGAGATAAAAATCAGGGGATCGCCAAAGATATGACAAATCATCCCGATGAGCGCATGAATGTTTGTACCAAATTTCATGCTGATCTGTCCAATAGCTGTTGAGAAGTTTCACTCCAAACCACAAATGTCAACCTCTTGATGCACAGCAGACCATCCAAGTCATGAACCGTGAATATCTTTACAAATTATTGTGCCAATTAATCAAGTCGATGTTTAGATATTAATATGTGAAGCCATTGATTTGCTGTTGACACTAGAGGAAAAGGCAGTGGATCATTAAAATCATGAGGATTCATCATCGGAATATCTGCTTTAAATTTCATCACTATCCCTCAAATAGTTGCTGAGGTTTTTCAGCAAGGACCAGAGCGGTACATTGAACAAATGACCAGCTTACAGACTGTCTGACAGCCATCCCTAAAAATCAGTGCTGCTTGCAGGCTCATAGAGTAAACTATCTTGCATAGGTCACACACACTGACTCTTCAGCAATGAGGGAAAAAGAGAGTTGAGAAAGAGAATTGATTGAGGTATAAGCAGTGGGGGGACCCTCAAGGCGTTGACTGTAGGTGCTGACTCTAGGGTTAGTTGGCCCTCTCTTTCCCCACATTTACTGGCTGTGACTTCCTCCATTTTTAGTGACAGAAGCCACAGCTATGTATGTGTTTATTCCTCAGCGTCACTCAGCAGTGAACAGTTTCCTCACTAGAGGGAAGAAAGTGAGAAAAACTATGTTTGTTTGTGCTGGAGGCCTCCGTGTCAGTGCTGAAAGTTCCAATTTCCCACGTGCGTGTCGACAGAAGTGGCCTATATAATGGCTGAAGCGATAGGGAGCATATTGCTTTGTAAGTGTATGTGTCAACGTGTTGAGAGGTACAGGGTCCTCGGGGTATGTTCTCGTACCTTATCGCAGCCATTTCTGCAGCGGACAGGAAATCAGATAGTTGCCTTCAGCTGCAAAGGTTTGTCCAAGTATTCCAGGCATTAACCACAGCGCTGGTGTGAAAACAACAACAGCCGACAGCTCCAGCCTGCCGGGCCTCGCTCTCACCGCGGGTTTCCCTTCCCGGTCCAGCCCAGTGTCATTTTGGCCCACACATAAACACACACACACTCACAGCTGAATTTAATTTGGTTCATTCCTCGGTTTTCTGAGGGTGCTGAACCGCGTCACCTCTCGCTGTCACCACGACTCAGCCGTCAGGGATCTCTTTGGCTGCCCAGGCGACAACGTGCGCGCACATACACACTCACGCCTACAAAGCTATGTGTGTGTATATTATGGGCAGGATCTAAGCTATGCTTGTTGATGTTGCAAAGATGTTTAGACATATTTAAGAACTTCAAGATTTCAGTCAGATTTTACATTAACAAATAACAGTATACGATAATGAACACACAGCACCACAAATCTGCAGCCAGAGGCAGATGGTGTATAAGAAAAGAGTTTGGTGAAGCGCTTTATCAGTGTGACGTTATGCTACTGTATGTCATGTTGTAAATGGTTACATCATATCTTCAAATGTTTGCTTCATCATGCATTAGAAGAATAAAATATGAAAAAGAAAGTTGGAAATGAGGCTCCGACACACCGGACTAATGAACGTCTCCTGCAGTATGCTGTGTTTGGAGGTGTGTGTGGTTCTTCGGGAGCAGCCTGCTGTCATTTGTATGTGATTTATAGGAGGAAAAGATGGTGGACGTTCATGTGTAATGGTACTGTGCTCTGATGAAGCACTTCTCAAATCAGGCGCAGAAGATTTACCAACATATGATCAACGCTGTCCTGCTGCCTCCAGATGTCTGCAGAGATTTAATGAACTGAAGAACTCTTCATAAATCAGCTGTGAAGAACAGGCACTGTCAGAATCACTGACATACATTTTTCTTTTTTGATGCCAATTTAATCACATCCACTGGCTGTGGAGTGTTTAATTAAATTAGTTTTATTTATGTTTGAAGCATCATTCTGTTATTTTCATTAATTTACTACCAAAGCGAGGTGGTGTTGTATCAGAAACAGATGTGCTTCTGAGACGTTTGTTCTCGACTCCCAATTTTCACCAACCTACCAACAACTACCATTGCGCTGCCCCATTTAAAAGAACCTCCCACATGTTTGTACCTCTTCTCCCACCTGTGCACCGTGCGCTCTGAGCCGGGCACCAAAATACTACAGCGAAAGGCAAAAACTATTTCAAGGTCAGTGAAATATCAAACTATCCAAGCACTGAAAGTGTCATTTTTTTTTTTTCCCTTTTGACTTATTTTTTTAAATTTACAGAACATAAACATACATTTGTTCGTTGTTTGTTGTGAACATTTAAAATGGACAAGATCTATTAAATTTAATAGATACTTATTGATCCCTTGAGGGGAAATTTTTATTTTCACTGAAGTTTTTACATGCATTTTACCTGAAATGCAACCACATACACACACACAAAAAGGGAGATGGTGAAGTGATGGGCAGCCACACTGAGTAGCACCCTGGGAACAGTTAGGGGTTCGGTACCTTGCTCAAGAGCACCTCGGCAGTGCCCAGGAGGTAAACTGGCACCTCTCCAGCTACTTTGGTCCATAATGGACTTGAGCTGGCCACCCTCCGGTTCCCAAGCCAAATCCCTACAGACTGAGCTTTTTTCTTTTTGTTTTGCAACGTGCTTCAGATTCTTTAAGATACATGCGTATAACAAAGCATTGTGTCATCTCAAAGTATGGTGAACATTTATGCAACACTGACACTAATCATCAGCCCCTCATCAGCTGTGCCCTGACATCCCCAACTGACCGCTGTTCTCTGTGGTTTTCCTCTGTACACCTCAGCGTGTCTCTGTGTTGGACTATCAGATGGCAGACAGGGATTTAGGGTCGGGGATCTTTTCTGTGTGAGGTCAAAGCTCTGGTATTTCCAGTCGGAATCACAGTTCCACGGAAAAACCACAGCGCAAACCCCAATTACTAGCACACACACGGTCACACACAAAGCACTGTCACTAAGGGACAGCAAGGTTAACACTCAGCTCCAGCCCTGTGAACAGTGTGAGAGTTACACAGATTTAACATCTATGTATGTATATCTATGTTTGAAGTATATCTCAGTATAGAAAGTCTGGGGCTTTCCTGGGGGGATGAAGCTGTGCAAAATGTGATTGCTTCAGGTCACTTGAGTCATTGTCAGTTGGGGTAGAAGACCTCAAGTTTGAAACTGAAAAAAATCTGGTGGTGTGACATCAAATAGAAAAAAGTTTTCCAGAACTCTGTGGCTCATTTCTTATCCCTGCTTGAGGCTTGGAGCTTGCAGTCACATTGTGGGTAATGTAGAAGAAGATTGCATTGCATAATCAAGATGATACCGCTGCATCATGAGTCCAAAAATGTTATGAGTTGAAGCTATCAACAGAGTTTCAGGAGCAGGACTACACCTCAACTGTGACAGTTCCAACATTCCTGTATATTCCTATTCCTAACCGTGTCATCACTCGTATCCTGCACCCCTCCTGCCCAACCCATTTCTTTCTCCTATTTTTCTTCCTCTCCTTCATAATCTCCTTAAGGAGCTCCAGGTTTTATGGCAGATTCCCCATCGGGTGTGTGTGTAACAGGCCGGCTCTAAGCAGCGTTCCTTGACTTCATTCAAGAAGATTTCAGAGAAATAAGACAAATAAGAATAGAGCATACAGGTTATTAAACAGGATGCTATCAGGAATTTCAAAACTGAAATGTAGCAAATGTTATCTATTTCTTAGATAAACCATGAGTCAGCACAGGACACAGTGAAGTCTGAGATGCTTCAACCAGGCCAAAAGATTCTCAAATCACTGTATGTGATTATTTATACATATTTAAATGAACCTGTAAATAAAACAATATGGGCACATGTTCATGTGTGTGCCACAGTGCAAAGTGCAAAAGAGCTGCTCACATCACTCATGTCAGTATGTCAGTGTGTGTGAACACACAGCACCACAAATCTGCAAAATAAAGACAGGTAGAGAGAGTTTCTATGTTTATGTAACATTGCTTTCAGTAAGCATGTTTGTCCAGCAAACATGGGGTGGACTGGAGTTGAAAACAAAGTCACCTTTGTACGCTACCGCTGGCCTGAAAGCCTGGAGCAGAGACTGACATGTTGATTAATCTGAGGACCTGATTAGCCTAAGGGTTGCAGCAAATTTGCTTATAAACTTCATGATGAACTGTACCTGATAACTGCATATGCCCCAAGTAGAATCACCACCTCATCATTCAGATATGAGCTTTAACACACACACGGTGACCTGAGGTCGACCGAGTGACACAGCAGCTTCTTCCAGCCTGTGGAGCTGCGATCCTCGGTGGGTCAGGACACCTCTTAACCACACACACAAACACACACAACACACACATGCCTGCCCTCAAACCAAAAGCCGCTTCATCTCCACCCTACGATTAAGAAATAAAGGCTGGGAAATAAAGACAACAAATAACTTTTCTGGTACATGCCTTCAAATATACTCACACATAGCTGCGCGGATACACACACACACGCACACATAACACACACACAAGAGCGTGCTCAGCCATAAAACCACTGGGCTCCAGAGACAAAAGCCTTGTCATGCTCTGGTGGGGTCCTGTCACTAATCCACACGGCTTTAGGGGTTGCAGACAGCAGACACACACACACGCACACACACATACACACACACACACAGTGTAGATCTATGTGAAAGAGAAATTTGACACACACACACACACACACACAGCCTGGATTTGTGGATACATACTTACACACACTGGCTCTCTCACACACACGGACACAGACAGTGGTGTTGTATAGCCGGCTGGCTGGGTGTTAAGGCCAAGCAGAGCTACTGGCGACAGGTTGGAGAGAGGAGATGGCTCACTAAGCCTAATCACACAGGGGAATGCTGTCTGGGGCACCTGACCATCAGACCTCTCACTGTGTGTGTGTGTGTGTGTGTGTTTGTGTATATGCTTGCTTACTTACATGTAGTTTTGTATGTGTGTTTGATTGTGTGTGTGTGAACTCCGGACGAGTGCAGTCATAATTGGGGCTTAGCGCCCTGAACGGGGCAGAAGGAGAGGTGCCAGGGCCGTATTGGGGGCGTCTGACCGGAGCTGGAGTTGAATGGGGGGCGGTGGAGGGATGTAATGAGTCACCCAGATTCTTACGGGCAAAGCCACACACAGCCGGAGAACATATTCCATACACTGAACTTAGTCCATCCCATAAAACTCAGCATCAATTACTTTAATCCACAGATCAAAGATAGCACAAAATGTTTGATGTTCATCTGCTGATATTCTCTGGAACCTGCTCAGGGTAGAGACAGGCTCCGACTGACATGTCCAGCTTGCTCTTAGTATATCCAACTGCCAACACGCTGGAATGATTTTTCAATAAACCAGATACCGGCCGAGCCCTGAAAGTTCCCCAATGACCAAAAGTCCAAAGTCAAGACAGTGAAGTGACTGATCAATCCTTATGTGAATTTGTTGTCACATAGTGATATACAGAAGTAGGCATGCAAATAAGGATATAACAAAATTTTTTCGATTTTGATTTTTTTCGAATACTGTAACGGCCTCCTGACGGGCCTCCCAGCCTGCATAGTGAAACTCTTTCAGATGGTCAGGAACGTGGCAGCACGCCTGCTCTACAATCAACCCAAAAGGTCACATGTTACCCCGCTGCTCATCGAGCCCAACTGGCTAATGGTAGCTGCCTGCATTGAATTCAAATCACTAATGCTTTCCTACATAGTAGTCTAGGTTATGTTATATGTTATCGCCCAACTGTTGTGCTCTTCCAATGAACACTGCTTGGCCCGTATCCAAACTTTTCTCATCTGTTGTTCCCTGTCGGTGGAACGTGCTACCAGTTCCTACAAGATCAGCGACGTCTGTCTCGCCCTTTAAAGACCCAGCTCTTCAGAGAGTATCTCCTCTCCTACAACAACTGGACATGTTAAATCTATCCCCCTCTAGAACTGTCACTTGATTCTATGGGAGTAGTACTACCTGCTGCACAAACATGTTGTTGTTACACTGTACATTCATTGTTTCCCTTTTTTGTAAGTCGCTTTGGATAAAAATGTTAAACCAGGAAACAAGATTTAAATCACAGAGTTCTTCTTGGAAACAGTAGATTGATAAAAATAGCTAACTTCAACTGCTTCTGCCCCATCAAGTCAGTTTTACTTTTATTAATCTCTATTCAATTCTCTTCTGATCGGCATGTCAACGAAGGACCAACCAGATTCAAAGGTCATCCCACACCGCTCTTGCTAGCTCTGTGTTATGTTTGTATTCCACTTTTACGGTTTCATGTTTTTATTTTTATTAAATTATGTTTTTCTTCAGATTACAATCCCAGAAGTAACAAAGTTTGATTATTTTAATTGTTCTGCTGGTTTAAATAAGCTACTACACACAACACTACACAGGGCCAGTGATGCCTAACCCTGTTTTCTGTTGATTATGTATGGATAAGTCCTTGGTGTATTGTTCTGCAAGAATAAACAATCCGCTGCTCTGCACTCTCTTCAGATCATCTCTCGTCTCCTCATTTTACCACAACAGCTACCATCATGCACACCTCTTGCTAGGTTGGTACTACGTTTGTGTTTTTCTTATTTGATTTCATCAGTGGATAGAGTTTGCCCAGTTGTTGCCACAATGAGGAAATGTCTTACTTCCTTCCACTGTTCAATTTTTTATATCACTCTCTTACAGCTGCAACTATTATCTGAGAGAAGAGCTGATTTAATGAGTATTTTCCTTATCTGTGGACCATTTTCTCATTTTGGCCACCCACCTGCTTTTATTGCCATTTCGATAAGTGTATAAAAATATCTGAGAAAAAGTTTTTATGCTTGGCTAAGGTGGAAAAGTTGATGTGATGTTATATGTGCCTTAAAATGAATACATGAAGCAAACATGAATGCCCTATTTCCCTCTTCTTCTGCAATGGTTTAATGACACCTGACTGAAGAATTAGCACCATCAAATGCTGATCTTCATAAACAGGAGTTGGTGACATGACATATTAAAATCAAAAGATTTTTTTCAAATGTGCACTACATTTAGATGAAACTTGACTGTTCTCTTGTTCCAGCCTTTCAATTGTGGTGGTTTGCAGCTTTTCTGTTTCACATGAAGTGAAAAACGTTGTGTTATGAGCTGCTGGGCATCAAAACAAGACATTTGAGGACTTACAGTTCAAGGACTGCACCAACTCCTGACAAAAATATCTGGGTCTTCCAAGTTCTTTCACCTCTTAGTCAACTTAGTTAACTGACAAGTCGCCAGTTCACCACACGGCACATAGACCAGAACAACCATTTACATTCTCACCTACGGGCAACTTAGAGTCACCAATTAACCTGCATGTCTTTGCACTGTGGGAGGAAGTCGGAGTACACGGAGAGAACCCACACAGACACGGGGATAACATGCAAACTCCACAGCCGACTGGGGGGTTCAAACCAGCTTTGAGGTTACAGTGCTAATCCCTGCACCACAGTGCCACTCTTCCTTGAATTCTTGAATTGTGAAAAACTGAAAGATAGCTTTAATTTGAAGTTCTGTTGGCAGCTGGTAACAATGTAACAAGGTGTCCATATGTAGTCACATACTTAGGTAGGTACATTGTTCCTATGCCTCTGTGTCCACATTAAGTTAGTCCTTTTTGATTTAAACGATGTTAAAAAGAATATTTGTAGTGGTTTGTTACTGAAGGTCCCAGATGGATAGAGGGCGAGAGATTTTGGAAGAACAGTTGCAACTCACACTCCATCCGTTCAGTGAATTCCTTTGAACATGGACTGCTATTGTTGTGAGCAAAGGCGGAGGCTGAAGGCAAAGAAGAAGTAGATAGAGTTTTGTCTGGTGTCCAGCATCTGGAGAGTCTCACTCAAATCACAAGAGACTTTTATTGATTTTCTGTTTTAAACATTTTGCCTTTCAACAGCTCCTCTCCGTCTCTGCCACGTTACGAGAAGACTGTCACGGAGTGAACTTGGGAGGAATTTGGAGATTAAAGCCCAAAAGACATTTCGGTGAGGGTGATAAGAGCATGGTCGGAGTTGTCTCTGTAGGGAGGCGAGTTAGAGAGGTGAACCGGCTGCACTTTCAGTTCATTATGAAGGAAAAACAGGGAATAGAGGCTTACTGCATGTAAGCCTGAATTCCCTGTGCGAGTCTTGCAAGTCTTTACTAATGTGATTGTAATTGTGGGTGAATTCAGGTAAAAACACGTTGTCATTCTTCTGTGCCTCTCCTTCCATCAGCAAATGGATTTTGGCATGTAGATGACAGAATATGGCTCCATGTTACAGTACACAGAGAATACTACTTCTTGGCTACCTTCATTTCCCCACACCAAGCCAGTCTTCCCTCCATTTAGTCTCAACTCCCTCCACAGCTTCTGTCAAAAACCAGAAACTCAGCCCACTAAGAGATACTTTACACCTCGCTCTCATTTCCTCTTGTCCTATTTCATCTCTCCTATCCTTATCTTCATGTTTCCTCATATCAGCAGTCCTGTTTCCTATGTTTTCTTCTTCTTTGTGTAATGTAAGGGAATGTTCTCTCGTTGTACACCTGCAGGCATGATTTTTCTAAATATATTTTAGTTTTAGGATCTTTATGTTTTAACAGTCTACAGTTGCAATTATTTTATAAAGTGAATGTTATCCCACACAAACTAAAATACTAAAAGTTACATACTGGATACATTTCAAACCTTGTGTTATACAGTAATGGTACACACAAATGGCTGGATGCCACATATTTTGGAAAATAGGCAACTAGAAAAAACAATAATTATGTTGTCTACTTCTACAGTAATCAAGTCTTTTCTGACCGCTCAGGGAGAGACAAATCCACAATGTAGGCAGAAGTAGACAAGTGGCCATTACTGGCACCTCATGAACACACTCATAAAACTTAATCTTTGTAAATGATTTCACTTTTTAAGCACTGCTGCTAAGATATCTGTCCAGAAGAACTGGATATTGTCTTCATATGCCATAAAAATAAAGGTCATAACTGAATCCAGTCCAGTTTGAATACAACAACGACGACAATTAGAATGAGATGTTTTATGCCGTTATCTGTTCCAACAATAAACTTCAACTGTGAAAAAAAACATGGAAAGCAAAAGCCACGAGTCTCTAAGATTTAGTCAATTTAACTTTTAATAATATCTATTCAACTTTATGTTTCAATCTCACTCTGATGTCAGTTGGATGGACACATCAGCTGAGTTTCCCTCGTCAGCTGTACAGACTGCACAGAAGTTGATTAGACTTCTCTTGATGGTTTACTGCCAATTTGCATTTCCCTCTCACGCCTGTGGACGACAATACAATGGACAAGGAAGGAGTCTGGCATTAAGTCTGACGAGCACAATTCTGAAACACCCCCACATCAGACCTGAAACCTCAGGCTCAGGTGATCTGCATCGCTCCTACAGAGCAGTAAATTGCTCATGCTAACGTGAAACAGAGCTATGCACTAACTCACCTTAGCTTCTCGGTTACGGTCCAGGTCTTACTCTTTAACCTTTTATCCAGGCTTTACGTTCACCTTTTGGCTCCAGTCCCTTGATCTTACAGTATTATCGACACTCCAGACCCCAAAGGAGCAGCCATTACCATTCTGCCCTGTGGTCCAACTCTGTCGTTGCTTCATCCTACTTCCAATATGGTTATGATTAATCACTCTACCAGTAATCGGAGTGCCCTTCTTCCCCTCCATTCCCTCCCTTTTCTTCCATGGGATCCAGATGACTGTCTGATGTCGGGACATGAGACAATGGGATCCAGATGCGTGATCGATGGAGGACGGACAATGTTCATAAGCGGCGAGGCATTGTGGTTTAGAGTTACAGACATACGGTCCCATCCGCCAGCCTGGCCTGCCTTATGGCTGCAAGGGTGATTAATGGGACTTTACTGGCAGCAAGAGGGACCTGTTTCCGCTCTGACACAGATATAGAACAATATGTTGCATACAGCACATGCACACTTTGATTTGTTATTACATGAATTCATTTGTGCACATATGCAGGCATAAACTTGGGCAGCAAAAACCCACTGTGTCAAAATGATGTGTTCCTGGACGTTGTGGGGTCGGAGATTGGATGTAAGGGGATATATGAGGGGAGGAAACGCAGCCAGGGCAGAAGAACGATGAGGATGCAGGGTGGGTATTTAGTTCTGGTTAGAACACCACGAAGCGTCTTGTAAGTGACGTGATCGGCAGGCAGTGAGATATCCTCATGAAACCATCATCTGGAAGAGATCACCAAAGCACACATTCATGCTTAAATAATGCACTTGCAAGACAAATTCACCACAAATCAATAACTGATAACCGCCTCGGTGCTGTCATTTCTCGACTTCGTCTCCATATACCATGGTTTCAGTCTCATCCTTCATGTCTTGCGTTTCTCCCTCACCCTGACTCATTTTTCTCCATAAAAGTGCAGAGCCCTGCTGTCTCTGGAGTATGGCCTGGCTGCCGTACGGTACTGTATGGCATGGCTGCAGGATCATATGTTGAGCAGATGTGGTCTGTGTGGAATCTCTGGGTGGCTCCGCATGCTATCTGATGATAAGCAGTGGATCAGATCGTATCACAGCTGACTCTGGACTTTTGTTTCCATTTGCAATGAATCTGTCTGATTTGTCTTGTAACTGGTGTTTTTCATATAAACTACACACAAACACAGCCCGTCTGAAAAACATGTACTGTAATAAGCAGCACGTTGTGGATTACCCGTCAGAGAGACTGGAGATATACATCTAGCGTGATAGCTGCTCCAAAACTATGCAACGCTTTGATGTAAACGTTCATTTCTGCTCTCTGCACAAAGGTTACATTTTTCTGAGCAATTTCACATTATGTTCACACCCTTGAAGTGACACGCTTTATTTATGCCTGTCCCTGGGATTAGGAGTTGCATTAGAATCCCACACTTCCAGTGTAAACATAAATGCAGTTAGAGATACAATTACGAAATACGATTAGTCAATAATTGATTAATTGTCAAATATTAAATTAGTCACTATTTTAATAACTGATTAATCGTTTTGAGTCATTTTTTAATGAAAAGCTTCCAGATGTTCTGATTACACTTCCTCAAATATGAAGATTTTCTGGTTGGTTCTCTTGGATTTTGGAAAATAACTAAAGTTTCATCAAAAAATAATCGATTAATCAAAAAAATCAATCAACAATCGATAATTGACAATTTATGATTAACTGTTATTTTATCCCATTAGTCTTTTGAAGCTGCAATGATTCAGTCACCTGAAGAGGATCATCGTTGTATCACGTCTTTTCTCCTGCAGTAGCTCATAGCATGTTAAGCAGTTCAGATGGTGTTAACATGGATTTTGCTCCATCTCTCCTTCACTAAGTCAACTGCACTGCCAAGAAAAACAGTTCTCATCAGCGCACCCTCAGACACTGCACCGCGGCTTACCAAAGGTATCATCCTAAGTGTCGGGGATTAAAAACACAATCGCTTGAATCAACAAAGAGTGATTAAAATCTCACTGTGGGGGAGGCAGCCCGGTGCAGAGGTTCAACACTAAAACCACAGACACTCCCCAAACACACCACCAAGGTCTGTCTCTCTCTATTAAGTGGCGACCAAACCGTCTTTATTATTGAGCAGCATTTTCCCACATGTTGTAGAAACAAGTGATGGTCTGTGAATAATATTTGTGAATTTTGCAAGAATACAGTGACAGCCTCATACATTATGGTAAAAAAAAAATCATGCTATTCATAATCATCCTGTTTTTGATGCAGATGTTGCCAGGGGCCTGTTCTAGAAAGCTGGCTTACAAACTCACTTAACCTCATCCAGGAGTAAATTCAGAGTTTCAGAAGAGCTCAGAATTAGTTCAATCAACTCTCAGTGTGTTTACCCCTATTTAACTAAATTAATGGAGCTCAGATAATATGATTAACCATGGATGAGGTAGAAATATTAATGTGTGTTTATAGGACTATGACGTTTACCTTTATAAGCCACATCAGCGACATCCTGGTCAATAAATTAATGCTACAATACAAGTTGGATTGAGCATAAGCCACTCTGTTTATTATACTTATACTTATCTTATGACATTTTGGGTAGCCATCTGCCATCTAGATAGATAGATAGATAGATAGATAGATAGATAGATAGATAGATAGATAGTATGTTGGAATCTTAAAAAGACAACAGCAAAAACTTACTTCAGATTTGATATTTATATCCACTCTGCATATTCTCAAAATTCTCACCAGATGTTTGGTATTAACAATGTTTCATTGTAATTTGTTTGTTGATTATAACTTGAATAATGAATATATATTCATCAAAGCTCATCAAGATGTTGACTCAACAACAAAAAATATATTCGGCAAAAAATCCGGCTGTGTAAATAAGTCAAAGCCACATTTGACTAATTATAATGTGTAATGTGTTCATTCTGGTATTTTTCCATCTGTTGAAGAACAACATGTGGCTTTCCAGCTCAAAAAACATTTGTGTTGAACAAATGTGAAAGTGTGGTAATTATGGAAGCAGAGAAAGAATTATATGACTGACTGATTATCCTATTTTAAAACTGAATCATGATTAAATCTTAATTTTGAAATTTAAATAGACAGCACTGAAATATTTTAGATATTATTTCAGAAAACAATCCAGTAACCTTTTACAGATCAGACCTTTGTTCTATTAGGATCTGTCACATGATTCAGTGATAACAGGCTCGGATGAGTGACTGGAAACTTTATGTCAGTGTTGTCGACTGATCAACATGAATTATTCAGAAGAGGTTCAGGTATTCTGCTGCTTGACAAAGTGTTCAAAGTTGAAGTTGAATTTTAACATGAGAATTTAGCTAATTGAATTAAATTGAATTAACTGAATTAATTCAATTGAATTTCTTTTGGAATATTGGAAATCATTTTCCATATGATGTTAAAATCAGATTTTTGAAATGTAAATCTGACAGAGGGGTTCAAACCACATGAGACAATACAGACAGATTTCAAAATAAAACACTAAATTCACAGGTTTATCATTATCATTTTCATTTTTTTTTCCCGGTATTCAGCAGAGATTAAATTTCACATTTAATTAAATAAATTAATTAAACTGTTGTCTAAGGACATAATTCAATTTAATTAAATTTTATTCATATAGCACCAACTCACAACAAAAGTAATAGTTCATGTTTAATCATGTTGTGTAGTTTTAGTGTGGAAAATGAGTGTGGCCTCTACATCATTACTTTCCTTGCTGAGGTGTCATCTTCACACAGCTTCTAAGGGAAGCAGAAACAGGCCGATGACCCAGACAACTCCACTGTGAGGCGTAACCTGACATGGCTCAGTTGCCAAAGAAATATCAGACACATGTACAGGTGTGTGTGTGTGTGTGTGTGTGTGTGTGTGTACCCATCAACACTCTGAAGTTAGTGGTAAAATGCAGCTGATCATAAATCTTCTAGGGTTTTCAAACACACTCTCGGTCTCTTTGTAAATAAGCTTCATTTGCTAATGCTAACAGGCCAGGTGACCCTCTGTTACTGAACCCTGCAATCAATAATTAACCTGACAAAATGCCCCCTCTTTGAGCATTGTCGGCTTGTGTGTAGGTGTGTGTGTGTGTGTGTGTGTGTGTGTTGAGGTGGTGAGCTGGTGTCTGACTGTGTGTGGCTTGGCTGAGTGTGTGTTTTGGCTTGTGTGCGGCCTCAGGCACGGGGGCGTCAGTATGTGTTTTGGGGTCACTCTGAGGGTCTTGGGTGGAATTACCACCCCTCTACAATGGACACACACACACACGAACCTACACGTCCAACAACACACACGGACTGGATTTTTACTGGTTCCAGTTGAGTGTGATTACCACTCCACTGCTTCTGCTATGAGTTTAATCTATCACTCCATTCTGACACTTCCATCACCAGCCCGATAGGGAGTGTGTGTGTGTGTGTGTGTGTGTATGTGTGTGAATCTTGCCACCCAGGATGGAGATGGTCTAAAGAATCTGCCTCAGGCATACTGTGCATGTGTGTGTGTGTGTGTGTGTGTGTGTGTGTTTATGTCCTGGTCACAGCACCTTATCTTTCTTTGTTAACACCCCCCACCCTCCTCTCCCTCATCTCCCACTATCCAGATGTGGAATTGCACTGCTGAAGGTGTGTGTGTGTGTGTGTGTGTGGGTGGGTCAGTGTTGTTATGTTTCTATGGTGTCTGTGTTAAGATGTGCGATTTTATCTGTGCAGTTGTGTATGACTGGTGGTGGTGATGGTGTGAGTGTGTGTTTGTGTGTGTGTGTTTTGGGGCTGCAGGGCAGCTTTAGAATGACTGATGTGTTGTGAGCAGTGCTGAGGGACACCTGAGACAGCAGGCGGATCAGATGGACATCACTCCATCAGTAAAATGTCAGTTAGTCACACACACACGGACACACAAACACACGCACACAAACACCAATCAGGGAAAAGAACTGGAAGCAATGAGATGGGACGAGACAGCGAGCGAGAGGGGAGAGAGAGAGAGAGAGAGAGAGAGAGAGAGAGAGAGAGAGAGAGAAAGGGTTGGATGTGTGTGTCAAGTTGGTATGTGTGTGTTCGGCAGGTGAAAAATGAGGAAGCTGTTTTGTAGACAGAACGAGTGTAATTAGTACCACACACACACACTCACTCACACACTCACAGACACACACACACACCCACACACACCTTTTAAGGTGGTTATGCATATATTTGACTGTCTGCTGTGTTCATGAGTTTGAGCGATAAGTTTTACTGAGTCTTTCATGCAGTAGTTTGCAGTCTGGGACAACATGTTAGTACAGTTACATATATAAGTAGTTTGAGGAACTTGTACCATTCTGCCTTTAATATTTTATATTTCTGCGTCTATACACTTCACAGGAAAGATATTATTATTATGATATAAAAATTACTATTTTTTTAAGATTAAGATATTAAGATATTAAATCCAAAACTTGTGATTAACTTAAAAGATATAATATGAATAGAAACAAATATGATAATATGAAAAACATTTGTTTACCACTCTGTTCATCACCTTTCCCTTTAACAACACTCTAAACTGAGGACAGTGTGTTGTGATATTGAATGTGGAATGTTTTCCTATTCTAGTCTCCTTTGTCATATTTTAAGTTCCATAATGTGCTTAATGTTTTCAGTCAGTGAAATGTCGAAGCTGCAGGCTAGTTTAGCACCCAGATTATTTTTACCAAGGAGCCTATGGTGCTGCTGGAATACACGCAGAATGTGGTTTGGTATTGTCGTTCTGATGTTAGCAACGCCCGTCCCTGAAATACATCATCTACTTGGAAGTATATGTCCAAAACCTGTATATATTCACAAATGCAGGTTACCTATCATGTCATGTGCACCACTGCACCCCATACCTGACCCTAATCCTAATCCATGCTGTATCACTGTAGACACTGAAATCCACAGATTCTTTGCAATTTTACAAAACATTATTATTAAATTCTTGTACTATTTTCCAGCACAGCATCTTTCAGCATTTCACAACTTTTCCAGGCTATTGTTACCACTGTCCAACTTTTTTAAAATCAATCATAATTTTCTAAAAAATAAGTTTTTCAATTTCAACATTTGATAAGTTCTCTTTGTGCAATTTTTAAATATGGGCTTTAAATGTTTTGCACATCACATTTAGTTTGTATTTATATTTTACACAGCGTGCAAACTCTTTTGGAAGATAGACCTATTATCACCTTACAACTGGTGATCATGTTAGCAAACATTTAATCATCCACATATCTAGATATGGTTGCAACTCCTGAGGAACGTAGCACCCGCTAGTCGCTAGCTTAGCTTGTCATTTGCTCAGCAGGTGCTGTACATTGGGTTTATCAGTGCATTTTTTTTCTGCCTGTTGCTGCTGTTAGAAACACGGCTGATGAAAGCAGTAAGACTTATAATAAAGTTACAGGCCAGAAAACAATAAAACAATGAGCTGAAAGACACTAAAATAGTCAGTATACCTGAGGGGAACTGCAAAGTCAGGTAACGATTCTTGGTTGGTTCATCGCTACAAGTCCCAGCCTTTACAATTTGATCCATTGTTCATACAAAATGCCGTTTATTCCTGACAGTATGAGTTTGTGTGCAGTGTGTGTGTGTGTGTGTGTGTGTGTGTGTGTGTTTGGTGTATGTTGGTGTGGTAGTGTGACAACAATACCCAGGCATAAAAATGTCAGACAGATGGAATCAGAGCAGCAGAAAGAGGAGGATGGAGGGTTACAAATTCTCAACATATTGGCTCTCGTTCAGGACACAGAAGCCTGCTGATGACAGACATTCAGTCTCACAGGCCAATAGGTAGAGAGGCTGACATTTAATGCCATCTTTTCCACACCTCCTTCTTCTTCTCGGTTTTCAGTGTTTCTCGCTTTTGTTTGCTTGCTGCCGCTCCGTCATACTCATAAACACATTCCTGTTGTCAGGTTGTGCTGCAGATCTCTCTCTCCCACCTCCCTGCATCCCGGCCCAGTTGCGGTGATACCGCAGTGACACAGGCTCATTCACAGGCGGACACCTGACACTGAGCCGCTGCTCTCACACACGGATTAACACTGGCATTCCTCCATCCATCCCTCCATCCCTCACATAGGATTCCTCCTTTCTTTTTCACCCCGTTTCCTACCTTTCCTCTCTTCCTTTTTCTTGCCAAATTGTCATCTTTTCTTCCTATTTCTTCCAGTCGTTTTTCTCTTCCTTGTTATGTCCTGTTCCCTTTCCTTTCTGCCTCCTTCCTTATTGTTTCTCCCTTGTCTTCTCACTCTCATTCTCTTCCCAGTTCATTGTCTTCCTTCCCTCCTCAGTCCCTCTCCCCTTTCCTGCCTACTTCTCCTTCACCCTCTCTTCACTTTATAAGTTCCCCTTGTCTCTTCCTTTTCTTATTCCCTGGCTTTCTTTCTACTTCATTCTCCCTTAATGGTGTCTCCTTTCTTCCATTCCTTGTGTCCTTTCCCATGGCTGGATTAACCTCCTAGTGGGCCCCAGGGCAAAAAAATTGTTGTTGGGCCCCTATTGACCATTACTGGGCTTATAGCTTTTTTGCCCATAATAAAAACAAAAAGATAATTCTCTATGACTTTTGTCTCTTATTGATTCCTATTACATATGGAAGTTTTATTATTTCACCCTCCACCCAGAAACCAACTACTTCAACCCCACAGCTGAAATAGTGAACCGATGAATTGATTAGTCGATTGACAGAAAATTAAATGGCAACAAGTCTGATTATTTATGAATCATTTTTGAAGCAGAAATTTTCGAGTATCAGATTCTCCAACGTGAACATTTGCTACTCAGTTTTACCAAGTTTGTCTGTGTTGAGCCCTGCAGTCTCACCCCGAAACCCCACCAGGCACGTCTCTGTCACATCGTGGCTGCAGCGCTGTTTTGGTTCGTCCTGCACGCGACTTCAAACCCCACCGGGAGAGTTTCAGAAGCGGAGTGTTTAGCCTGCCAGACTCTTTTTACTTGCTCAGATTTGGTCATTTTCTTTAATTTATGTGCTTCTAAATATGCTTCTACATGTGTAAATATGCTACGTACATAATTGGTTTCGGTCAGACTTTGCACCCATGCATTAAAGATCCAGAGTGTAAGATTTGGCAGCAAATGAATACAATATTCATTAATATGTTTACATGAGTTCATAATCACCTGAAAATAAGAATCATGGTGTTTTCGTTGTCTTAAAATGAGTCCTTTATATCTACATAGAGAATATGTCCTCTTCCACGGAGCCCGCCATGTTGAACTGCCATTTTTCTACAGTAGCCCAGAACAGACAAATCAAACACTGACATAGATATGGCCTAATGCATTTATTGTCAATTTTGCAGCCAACCAGTTTTCCCTACATGTTTGGAAGGACAGTGTACAGTATTTGGTTGCAATCTGCAACTTCGCTGCTACTAAATCCTACACACTGGACCTTTAAACAATCAGTCAATTATTAAAGAAAATAATCAGTTGCAGCCTGAGTCTACTCCTATAATGGGGTCTTCTCTGTGTTAATTACTTTACACACAGCACAAATGGAAGCAGTATACTAAAACACTTTCAAAAAAACAACCACTAATGTCACTTTAGTTTTCATAAAGTCACTTTTCATTTCACCTGTGTTGTTACCACCCTCGAATCTTCAGACAATCATACGCTCTTTCAGCCAATCAAAGACCTCTGCCTTCCTTAGGCTAACACTCCTGAAATTAATAACCAGAAATAGCCAGTTAGCACCTGTTACTGTAGCTGGAGCAAGAAAATGTTATATGACAAATTTTACCACTGCAACTTTATAATGACAATTCTGAGCTCTCAGTCTTCACACACCTGGAAAATAATAAAACCTACCTCAGAATGATTGATGATGATTTCAATTTAAAGTATCCCTTGAAACTGATTGGATTGTGGGTTTGAGTACCCCACACCGTAACTGGATATGGGGCTTTTGACAGTTTGGCAGTAGGCAGTCACACCTCCTCCACTATAATGAACATTGGAGCCCCCCAGGGCTGTGTTCTGAGCCCTCTCTTGTTCACGCTGTACACCCACGAGTTTGTGGATGACATCACCACCATCGGTGGGATTACAGACAGCACTGAGAATAAAAATTGATTTATGATGTTGATATATTTGTATTTATATAGATATTGATATTGAATAATTATTCAACAATCTTGCAGAATCCAGTGAGCTTATCACTGCTTTTAGTAAAAAAGAGGAGAAGACACACATCCCCTAGGGGTGAAGTGAAGTGGAGCAGGTGAACAGTTTTGGGTTCCTGGGAATCAGCATCACAGAACACCTGTCATGGACATCGCACATCTACACCATGTAAAAAAAAAAAAAAGCTGAGAAACAGAACTGCAGTTCTGCAAGGAAATGAGGCAAAATTTATTTGTTAAGTTCTTATCATCTTTTACAGAGGAAAAGCATTGTGACAGAAACATTACAAACTGACATGGTTTATGCATGGCCCATTTATTTGATTAAAACCACAAAGAATATAATTGATATCAACGAGCATCAAGCATCAGTGGTATCAGTGAGGTGAGGTGATACCAACCCCAGCAACTGCCTATTCACCCTGCTGCTGTCTGGCAAGAGAAATAATTACAAATGGTAACACACATGGTACACGTCTTATATGTATCCATCTACACTAAGTTCACTTCTGTTTAAACAGTTCTGTTTAGAACAGTTAATCTGACATTCAAAATATGCTAACGCAACCAGCACACTTCGTACACTTCTCATGTCCGTCTCTTACCAAGACACAGACAACATGTCTCCCAAAAGTATTACTTTGTATTTGAAGTATGTTATTTAAGATTACATTATAAGATTACATTACTAATTTACAGAATATGTCATAGAAATGAATTAAATGCTGCAATATGTCTTAATACGCTTTATTTTAAATGAGAGAGATCAGAGATCATTCACTATCTTTCCTTAATCGTCCCTCCTTTCTTCTTATCACTTCCTTCATTAAACATTGTCCCCCCTTTCTTATTCCCTCACTTCTTTGCTTAATATTTTCCTGATTTTTATTCCCTTTTCTTACTCTCTATTTAACTACCTGCCCCCTTCCTCCATTCTTACTCTCCCACCATATTCACTTGCTTTGTGTGCTCTACATGTTATGGTGGAAATGAGTCGGTTTATGAGGAGAGTTAAGTTTCATAACCCACCATCTCCCTGACCCTGGTCATATAAACTACAACAGCCCCACTGGACATTAATGCACACACACATGCACACACACAAACATACACACATGCAAGCATGCTCACACACTCTAGCCCCCCATATCCTATAACAAGTTATATCTCACATCTACTCCAGCCATTTAGAAAATCATTACACCAAGTCACACATCCGTTTTTCCCATCTGCACACAAATGTTGGCTGTAGTAATGTGGGAGTAAAATGAGTATGTGAACAAAAGTGAAGCTCTAGTGAAAGTTCAGTCAGGAGGACTATTTTTCTGCATATAAAGCTGTGGTTCGTTTCTCTTTCCATCCTGCCCATCCACTCCTCTCCAAGCAGCAACCTCCAAGTCTGGCAAGTGGAGTCTACATGGAGGTCCCAAAAACTGCAGTTCCTCAAAAGACCACTTGAGACTGGCACCAGAAGGGAGTCAATCTCCATCAGATCCATATTCCAAGTCTTTGCCCCGGTGTGTCAGGACTACCAAGATGGCGGCAACCAGAGCCACCACACTTAGCTTCTCAGTGGGTCTTCAGAAATCTGTGGGTACGTTGTACGTTGATGCTGTTGTCATGTACACCTCTCTACCTCCCTATCTTCCCAAGTCTTTGCAGATTCATCATCATCATTTTATCAGGCTATCAGCCTCAGTAGAGTCATCACCAACCAGCACTAGTGTCTGGGATTTTAAGCCATACTAAAAGCATGGTTCTAGGGAAGGTAGACTGAAAAATCTATATCTCTCACTACTGGATGGATTGCCAAGAAATTCATCACACATGTCCATGGTGGACTGACACAAATAAATATGCATTGAGTGGTGAGGCACAGAGGAGGATGCTCCTGTAACAGGAGAGTGATAGTCAGCAGGTAGTATTTGATATAATGTTATACTGTTAGGGTTAGGAGATACAAACTAAACTTCACATGTTTTTTTATTTATTTTTTTTTTATTTTACAAAGTCTGAAAAAAAATCTGAATTTGTAAAGTAACTAGTAATAAAGCTGTCAGATACATGTAGAGAAGTAAAAAGTACAATACAGTACCTCTGAGATGTAGTGAAAAGTAGAATGTACAGAAAGAGAAAGAAAAAGTAAACAGTAGTCCTTTGTCATTTGTATGTTAGATAGAAAGTTTATTATTTTATTTATTCAGAGAACACCTTTTTTTGATTATGTGTAAAGATTGGTTTCTTTAAATTGTTTATTTTACAAACCACTAAAACATTCACCATGTGGCATGTTTTCTTTATTTATTGTTTTGATAAATGTAGAAATTGCGACTGCTGAAGATCACTGTGTCTGTGTCAACTGATAATTTTGTAGAAATCCATCTTAAACATCTTCATGAGTTTATGGATATTGAAATAAATAACCATGTGATCAAGAAAAAAAAAGAACTATATGTAAATTTAGTTTTTACAAATAATTTTGAGAGGTGTGTCCCTTTTTCACTTGAGCACCTGTCCCCAAAATGTCTGTACACATGCCTGGTGAACATGATAACCTGCTTAATATCATCACATTAGCACTGCCATTGTGTGTGCTATGCAGATGTTGGCATTCAGTCTAAAGCACTGCTGCAGTAGTAAAACATACAGTATATTTTCCATTATAAGTTGACAAACGTACAAAATGCAGAATATTCATAATTTCATTGAAACAAATCTTAAAGTTTATGGCTGACATTAGTTTTTTATATCTCTCTTTTTTATCCCTCTTTTTTATCTCTCTCTTAGTGTTTTATCTGTGACTATCACTCTATACTTCACAGAGTTCCTATTGAAGATAATATTGAAAAAGAAGAAGTTTAAAAGAGATTAATTTAACTGAAATAAACTGTTGAGAACTGTTTTTGGCAATTTTCCAGCAAAGTGTGGGGTTGATCTAAAAAGTGTCCATGTTCATGTTAATCAAGAAACATGATGTGGCTCACCGATATTTTTAGTTTTTAAAAGGTTTTTAAGAATATCACCAGACTTATCCTTAAAGTCAGATGAAGTTAGACACCACCACTTTTATGAGTAAAGTGCAGTCCCAGTGGGACAAACTGGTATTACGGAAATGTAATAACTTAGAAAGCTGTCGGGAACTGGAAGTAGGTAAGTGGGAGCACACCTGACAGATGCAGCTACTGGAAATGAAGGAATATGACTGAGGATTGTCTCTCCTGTCTGCGTCTGTCAGCACACGAGCTATCTGCTGCGATCCTATCACTCAATTACTGCACCCAGCACATTCCTCTTAACCACACACATGCATGCATGCACACACGCACCTGCACGTTAAATGCAAAACATCTCAAAATGAAGCGCTGCTATGCGAGCCGGGTCTCATAACTACCCCGTACATTATTCTCAGTCATGACTTAATGGCTCACATTTTTCTTGTTGAAAGCGCAAATAACAGTAAAAACACAAAGCCAGAGCGACTCTGTCAGATGATGAGGAATTGCTTTTGCTGTGTTCCATATTTCATACATTTCATTTAAATCATTATGACACACACCCGTCATATTCACACACTTGTTTCTCACACTCACTGAACACAGCGGGCTCTCATTCGCTGAGCCCTCAAGAACAAATGAATCTCACTCATAAAGAGTTTTGAAATTCTTACTCGCTGACTCATGTTAGTCTAAGAAATGTCACAGAGCATGAGGTCCACACACACACACACACACGCACACATACACACACACACATACACACACCTCAAAAACACATGTGCGCACCCAGGGGCCATTTTGACGAGTGAGAGCCCTCCAAACTGTAATAACACTCAGCTACTCCCAATGAATCATTAGAATATCCAGAAACAGACAGTGTGTGTGTGAATGTGTGTGTGTGTGTGTGCGTGTCTGCAATGTGTGCTGTTAGCCCTGTGCATGCCACACACTGTGTATCAATCATAAAAGGGCCTGACAAGAATTTCGTGGGAACTGAAAAAAATAGGGTGGACACCTTTTTCTGAAGTGAAACCAACCAACAAGATTTAATAAAATAAAGATACAGGCACACACACTGATCTGATCTAAGATCTGATCTGAGTAATGGTGAGAGGTTCTTCACATTGCTACTTGTGACAGATTTGTCCCACACTATCCATATTAGCAACAGTCCTTACGGAGTTACAGGGAAATGCCCCGAGGTTAAAGCATAAACTCACACCTCGACCCCTCAAACAAGCACCAAGAGAGAGTACGAATTCCTGTTTGAGTTTCCACCATTTTTTTGTCAGGAAAAATGTGAGACACCCCGCCAGCAGCCCCAGGCACCATTGCACAAACTTTATAATTGACATTTCCATTGACATTCAGTTGACTTGCTTGATAGATGTTTTTGCGAGCATGCAGTGTTAGTCTCTTTTAAGCAGATGCTTTTGCAGTTCAGAGAGCTGCTATACAAACATCAGTTTGCTGTAGGCACCCATGTTTTTCTAAGCAGATGCGCTGGGAAGCGTTTAGATCAGAAGTCGGGAATACCAGAACTATCGGCTTCCATTTTTATTCTTCTTCTGGTCAGTTACAGCTTCAGGTGCATCACCACTGGCACATGTGATCTGGCAATTTGAAATGTAAATAAAACTTAAAATGCTCAATGTAAATGGACAGTTAGTCTCACCGGCACTTCAACTGCTCCTACCAACCTCCTACCAGCCCCTTGCAGAGCTATTTTAGTCATTGTTGTTAAGTTGAAAACAACATGGTATCAACATTTTAATACTACTACTGCTATTTAATGCACATAAATAAACTAATGAGCGTAAATGCAGGAGGTTAATGACATTCAGCTTAAGTGCTGAGGCGCAGATGTGACCATCACAGTCAAAAGTCATCCCAAAGTTTGTTACAGTGCTCCACATTTATTAAAACACTGAAATGTATTGGTTTCATTCCATTGGAGACTGGAGATGGAAGTTCAGGTTACCTCAGCTGTTTTGTCAGAACAGGACAAATGTAGAGACACACACACACACACCTACACACACATACGCATGTCTATATACTCCCTGCTTGCCATCTATATTTGCATTGCTGTGTTTTATTGCACTTCCTCCCAGCCTGAGTTTCCCTTAATAGGTGATCCCCCTCACATCTGTTAGCTCACACATACACACATGTACACATATAGGGAATGAGACTGGACAGGACCTTGGAGCTCACACAGTCTCATTGCAATGCATGGAAAAACATACACTCTACAGTTTGCACATTTACAAAAACAAAGTCAGACTGTACTTGGGACACGTATTCACACACTCATCTCTGATAATTTACCTCTATGAGCCTCTATCTTGACAAGTTGTAAAAAGTGATGTAAAAATGTGAACACTGAGGAGTTCTCCTGGGCCATACACACCTCCATTGTTATCAGGAAAACACAACAACATCTCTACTTCCTGAGCAACCTGAAGAGAGCAAGATTGCTCGAGAACCTTCTTATGAACTTCTTCTTATGATCTTATGCACAGCAGTACAAACATCGCTAGTACACAGGGGCCAGCAGTTGAGGAGCAAGGTCAATGTTGGATCATGGGCCTCTAACATCATCTGCAACCCAACTCACCCTGCTCACCTCCTCTTCAAACTACTCCCCTCTGGCAGACGACACACCTATGCAGCCTGAGCTGGAAAATGCAACCACCGCCTGTTGAGGTTTAGCAGCTCAATGGACTTAACATGTTCCACTCAGACAAGCCTGCAAAAATATGAAAATGTCAGCACAGCCAGCTGAATACATTGTCCCAGGACAGGCAACATAATTGACAAGAGCACAACGACATCCAACAAAACCTGCCTCATTGTTTACATCCATGTTCCATTGCAAAATCAGACCATCAGTAATTTGTTTTCCAGATTACAGAGACGATATTCAGCAGGCTCAGCTGCTCAGATTTCCTACAGATGGGGCTGCTGTCATGATGGGAAGATACAAAGGCGGCAGCTACACTGATGTGAGAAAACAACACTGATCTGATGATGATACATTGCATGCACCACAACCTGGAACTTGCTGTCCACGACGCAGTGAAGAAAATCACTCATTTACAGTAAGTGACTTCCAGATGTTCATTGACTCATTGTATTGCATTCTTTTCTCAGAGACCCAAACACATATGAGAACTAGATGCGGTGGCTACAGAGCGCAGTGTCCGTGCAAGAAGAGTTTGGAAAGAGTTCAATGTCTGACTGACTCAAGCAAGTCAGTGATGGCGCTGACCCACCCAACTGTTTCAGAACCTGAAAACAACCTGCTTGAAAACAACACTCGGTCAGCCAAGGAGAAAATAACATGTGCCACATGATCCACATGACTGAATGGCTGTTTGTATCACAGATTTCTTGTGTGATACAAGAAACCTTGAACTTTGATGGTAGTGAAACTGTCTGAGAAACTCAAGAAATCTGAAGAGTTTTGCTCGAACTTCTTCCTCCCACTAACCAAAAACATCATGACTGTAGGATGTGAATGCGCTGTCCACTGGTGCGGTGCTGAATCCTAACATCTGGACATCTGATTAGACAACACCCTCTTTGGTGATGTCAAGGTACCCTTCAGGTGGATTCTACGAGCTAATGAAGAGTACAAACACCAAGGCCATAGACGAGAACCTTCAAAACTGATGTCTACAGTTGCCATGCTCCCTTTGTCAACAGCACGAAGAAAAGACTTTTAAGCATAATGAACATTATCCTGACAGAAGAGAGGATGAACAAAACAGGATGATGGTAGAGACAGTGAACACCCCTTTCTTCATCCTTATGAACAACCCAGAAGTGAATGTGAAATAGAGTTCTTCCCCACAGGCTGACATGCTGCTGATGTTGCTGGCATGGAGAAAATGCCAAAAAAGGCAGATGTCCCACCCCAAACCAGAATGTTCTGGAAAAGCTCAGTAAGGGAATGTTTTTTTTATTTTAATAGCCTACAATTATCATGATTGATAAGCAGATAATTGTCAGCATGGGTCTATGCCATTATTTTGCTGTTTTCCTTGATGATGTTTTGTTATTCTCGTCCTTAAACCAGATGATAGTTAAGGCTATGAATCCTGCGAGAGATAGCCTTAAGCTTGCACTATTAAACTAATTAATCTAATTCCTGTGCACCTTCTGATAACAAAGGCAATGACGGACAGTCTGCTGTTCTGTGCAGACACGGTGGATGTTATGAATGAATATAATTACTCTTAGATGTCAGAATGTAGATCTAATTACTGTTTGAGATGACTGGTTCAAGAAAAAAAAAGTACTGGATGTTCAAGCATACAGAAATGTCAAATAACTTTTCAGTCTGTTCTCTGCCATGTTTTTACCTTGCTATTCTCCTTGGCTTTCCTGTCTCCATGCCAAAAGACACACACATATACATACACACATTGACCGGCCTCATGGTTTTACATGAGAAAATGTCTATCTCTCCATTTCTGACCCCGTGCCCCAAACAAATCCTGAATTAATTAAAAAGGGAAATCCCAATGGTCCTCAGGCAGACACACACACACACGCTCTCTTTCTCTGTCTCTCACACTGACACACACACACACACACACACACACACACACACACACACACAGATTGAGTGTCTCTAACTCTCATGCAGTGGTTAGGGATTAGTGGAGCTTGTTCAATGATGGGAGTGTTTCCAGGTTGACAGAGAGTGACGGAGCTCAAGCAACCTTGGTTCAAACATTACCAAGCACTTTGCTTTTCTCTGGGGGACATTCACAAACTTTGTCCAGTGTGCACTTTATTATAAAATTTGAGGAATAAATTGATAAGTATTAGGGCCAGCTAACAAAAGCATTAGATAGAAATCAATAGCAGCAGAATTGCCTCAGTCAGTGGACTTGTGTGGAAGCAGTGTTGAAGGTGGGAGTAAAACAAGTGACAACACACTTCAGTTTAAACTCTTTCTCTTTCTAGGGGAGAATAAAAGTTACATTGGTTATTACAATGGTTACCATATGATTTTTATTTGCATAAATATATGTGCTGCTTATACAGATTGCATGCCTAATGGCTG
Organism: Sciaenops ocellatus; assembly: GCA_033000465.1. Lineage (NCBI taxonomy): Eukaryota > Metazoa > Chordata > Actinopteri > Sciaenidae > Sciaenops > Sciaenops ocellatus. The sequence continues at coordinate 6,986,874 of CP136884.1, read as the reverse complement.
ATAATTAGCAGGTGAATTTAATTGAATTACTGTAGCACACTTAGACCCACTCTTTGATTTGTTTGGATTTGTGTGTCCACTAGAGTACAATCGTAACTATAGTAATTGGTACGCTTGTATTCAGTAACAGTATAAAGAATGGACAGTGTATGTGTGATGTCGCCTACAGGTTTCTGAAGAGTCTTCCCTCTTCTGCCTCCCAAAAATGATGCCTAGGTGCTCAGAGACAAGCCATTTGTACCAGTACCCACCTGTCAGTGAGAGCAGCCAAGCTGTTATTTATGCATGACTTTAAGCCTTAATATAATTTGAACAGGTGAGTTCTATAAAAAAAAATCACCCTCAGTACAGTTGTCATGAACGGGGAAATAGCTATAGAGACCAAAAACAGGCTATAAACTTCTGCTGTAAAGTTGTACATTTTAACATGGGGGCTTTTGGAGACTGACTAGCTCTGTAGCCAGCCTCAAGCAGCTGCTCAAGGGACTGCAACTTTGGCATTGGCTTCACTTCACAGCCTTCACAGTGAACCAAACAACAAGTTTTGAAAGTTTCAGGTCTTGATGTTGCTCTCAACCTAAATGACACCAAACATTGTGTTTCTGGTTCATGTCACTCCTTGATCTGATTTGTTTGGCTATATCTCTAACAGTTTACGTCTGCTCATCTTTCCACAAACCTTCATAGAAATTACTGCACAATGTCAGAGCTGAATTAGGAAAATGTGTCGTCGTGTCTGCTCTGTTTTCAGGGAACTCATTATGAAATGATTTAGAGCTGAAAGAGCACGGCGAGTTGAACCTCACGATGAAGGATGTTGTGGCAGACTGAGTGAGGGTCTGCCTCGGCTTTGTTTAGTCAAGACTAAAATAGGCTCGGCCTGTGATCCTGTTGCTTTGAGATTGAACTATTTCCTTCAGGAGTAATCATGTGAATAAATGTATTCCGTCTATAATGGGATTGTGGCTCTGTTTTGATTACATGAATACATTTATCTTTCTTTCACAAAGATTTGACTCCATTTTTCTTCTGTTTCTTGCGCAGATTGATGTGCAACTTTAGTCTTTGAATTGTTATTCTCATACATAATTCTAATGGAATAAGAAGCACTAGTAATGATCAACAGTAAATACAAACACCAAAACAAAGCTCAGCGATTAGCGTGGCTGCTCCCCAAGCATCAATTGTTGTTGAGATGTTTTTTTCTGTCGTGGTTCAGTTAGAGAGAACTGGGATGCTTTGAAAGGCCGTAATCAACTTCTCATCTTGTCTCGCCTGTTTCAAAGTTGCCAGTCTGGAGTTATGTTCAGTAAACAAATTCACATCTGTAGGAAATCAGGCAAGTGTAGAAATCCAATTGGTTGTTGATGACCGGTGATTAGGAAAACTTTCCTCATCTGACTGACCGCACTCTCTCTTCCACTCTGTTCTAAATGGACCTCTGGTGGTGGCTTGTTGATGATGCTGCTCAGAGCAGGAACACAGGGTTAATCTACGTGGGAATGGTCTGGTAAGTAAAATACACCACCAACTTAAGCTCAAACTTTAGGCAGTCCGCACACATGCTGAGTAAGCTGCATAAACTCTGTAAGCATGAAATCAATTTTTAAAGTTGAATTTATTGAACACAAATGTGTCAGCTCTCATGAATGCATCAGAAGTTGGACGGCCACTCAAAGTGAAATGGCAGTTTTTGGCAAAGAAGAGAAATGTGGCTTTACTTTACTTGTGTATTTTATTTTGTAATTTCCATTTTTTTCCATTCAAAAGGTTTCTCCCATCAGAAAGTCTTTTGCTCGTTTTCTTCAGAAGAACTTTCCACTATTACTCAACAAGATTTTAGATCAGCACTTTCTACTCTGGTTAAATTTAAAACAGCACTCTGTGGAGAATCACATTTTCATTTTGCTTTGCTTTACATTCAAAACGCAGTATGAGCTTACAATGCTCTCATTGTTAGAGTCCAAACTACCATGCGGTATCTTGGAATTAGAAATTTGCTAAACCTCAACCAGTCTATATAATAAAATACTGCCCACACGTTAATAAATAACTGCAATCCAAAAATATATACAATAATACTGTATATGTAATTATATAACATTCAAATTATGATTTCATTTTACTTTTGATACTTAAATTATCAGTGTGTAGGATTTAGTGGTATCTAGTGGTGCAGTTCCTAATTACAAGACCCTCGCATCACCCTTTCCTTCCTGAAGAAGAGGAAACAAGGAGAAATACAGTCTAATTATTCTGAATTGTGAGAAAACGAACCATTCTAAAGCAAATGTTTAGTTTGTCCTTTCAGGGCTACTGTAGAAACATGGTGATTCAACATCTTGACTCTGTGGAAGAGGACCCAGAGCATCTGTAGATATCAAAGTCGTATTCTGAGGTAACAAAAACATAGCATTACTTATTTTCAAGTGACTGATAAAAACATAGTTATGTTTATTATATTACATTTCTGCCATATTCTGTAAACAGAACCTCCTACATCTGACACACTGGACCTTTAAATATATTTGTCATATAACACTTATGTACTTTAACTTAAGTAAGTTAAGTTAAGTTGTAAGTGCAGGGCTTTAACGTGACGTTGAGTATTCTCACACTGTGATTTTAATAATTTTACTTCAGGATCAGATGACTTTATTACTTCTGACCCCACTGCTCTTTCTACAACTGTTTAAAAGATGTGTGAAGTGTGTGTTATTTCAGAAATCGTGTATCCAATACTGTGTATGTTGGCAGCCACAGAACTGCTGTTATTTTCTATTTCTTTTATCATGTTAGACATATTAGAATTTCAACTATTCATCCCAAACCTTAATAGTGAATATGGCTCACAGAGGTTTTACATATTTTGTGATTATCCTCAATAAAAACTATACTGAAATACTGCAACTAGACACTGATTATGTGTGCTACTTTGTCATTATGACAAAGAAATTAGCTGACAACAGATCAGGTAAATTTGTATGACTATATGTCACCATACAGTAATGTGAAAGGCCCTGCTGGCGGGCTGCAGTGCATTATGTAGAGATCCTCATCCAGACTGATGCTGGACTGATACTGGACTGTGTGTGTGTGAGGGAAAGCGATAGAGATAAATAAAGAAGGAGAAAGTAAGACACAGGGAGAGTATGAACGCAGGCTTGTAATCCATCATCTATGACTGTTCAGCTTCCATTACAGAGTAAACAGGCTGCTTCTGCAGAAAACCCGCTCACGGGTGGCCATGTCCCTGCACTGATCCAACCAGTTAACTCCTGAGTATGTGTGGACGTGAAAGTGTGTGTAAGTGCCGGTAAGTACGCTACAGTATCTGTGTGAAAGTGTGTGCATCTGAGTGTGTAAGTGCTTCCCTTCCAACCAGTCCAGGAGGTGATGTACTCTAATAACAGACCAGATGACGCTCCAAAACCGTGATTAAGAACCAGAAAGTTGATCACCAGCAAGCAGAGGTGTCTTAGTCAGCCTCCCGCCGCAGGACAGCTTGTGTTCTTGATGCGTTGAGTATGTTGCACGTGTATGCTTGTGGCCTGTGTGTGTTTGCCCCACCGGTCACACTATCACTGCTTTTCCTGATCTAAAAACGGTCAGGTGGTTGGAAGCTTGTCATTGCGACCCTTAACCAAATAATTCCCCTCCACTTATTCGAGATCACTGAGACGTATCATGATGTTGATGTTGGACCGTAGTCTACGAGTGCGTGTGTGTGTGTGTGTGTGTCTGTCGAGTCTGGTGTGTGTATTTATGGCTATTTTGAGAGAACCATGGCAGTAGGCCCGTATGCTTTATCTCCACTCAAGATACCGAGTGGCTAAAAACTCTAGAAAATGAATAATGAAAGATTGCGCTCTGCTCCAAACAAAAGATAATCGTCTTTCATCGTTCAGTGGTCGCGTTGGGTAAACTATTAGATCTAGTTTCCATAATTTAGTCTAGTTAGAGTTGAACCTGAGACAACAGCTGAGAACCATCATTTTAAGGTGATGATACACAGGGGGAAGACTGACACATTGGCAGTTGGAGTATTGAGAATAGGATGATAATTGGTCTTTTCTTTTGTTCTTAAAATGCCTGAAGTGCTGTTCACCTAACGCCAGGGTATCACAGCTTATCTAACAATGTCAAACTGACGTTTGAGAATTTTTACTTGTTGAATGGAAAAGCAAACTAAGACCAAAAAGAATAAAGTGTTTCTGTGAAACATAAAGCTGTTCAGCCTGAGATATAAATCATTAGAGTTAATGTCTGAGTGGCTGTTAAACCAACGGCTTCAGGGCGGCAAAATGACTCAGTGATAAAACAAACAAGCGTCAGGCGAGCCTGGCAAGCGCTATCTCTGCAATCACATGCACGTGCCCCATTTATACATTAAGCCATGCACACAAATATACGAACTCAAACCGCAGACATGCACAAACATCTAATCAAACACACAGCTACACATCCAAACCATACATACGATACACAATCATAATTACAAACACAGACCATGTACGTGCGAACACCCACTTTCAGCCACAAGCCGCGCTCAGATATATGCACACACACACCACACCTAAACGTGCACAAATGCACAAGCGCAGACAGTGAAGGGATCCAGCTGTGCAGTGAAGGACAGAACAGGGGAGGAGACACGACACAGCTGGAGCTCAGCACTTAGCGTAAGGTCTGACCCGAGTAATGTGTTATCACAATGCAAGGCTAGGGAGAGAGAAAGGGTGTGTGTGTCTGTGTCACACCTTTTGTGTTAATCACTTTTTCCGGACATAAATATACTCTCACAGTCGCACTGAGGGGACTTACAGCCCATTGTTGGAGAAGACAAACAAAACTTAAATTAAACCAGTCAATTTTCAGGTTAAAATGAGGGTTTGATTTTAAGTGTGGGAATCTCACAATTCTATTGGCTTCCGATTTGTGTTGTCTCAACTTAAAAGCGACTGAATAACCACAAAGAGGGGACGATTCTCAGACTCTTACTTCACCGAAATGAAATATGAAGCAAGCAAACTAACTGGTCTTGATGAAGATCACCGTCTGACTGTACAGGGAAAGACACAAGTTACTAAAGTTCTGGATCCAACATGCTGTGCAGACTCTGCAGTTCTTTTGAAAAGAAACAGACTCTGCACAGATAAAGAGTTTTGTGCTGCAATGTGTATTGGTTAGTCGGCTCATTTGGTAGTGCTAACGTTAGCTTTGTCTCTAAGTGATGGTAATCAAAGAATTCAATCACTTTCATCTTACAAAGCTAATTATTAAGTCATTAATTCTGCCTCTTTTGCTCTGTCAACATACATTTAAAATTAAAATTAATTTAATTGATTATTTAATACATTTTTGGAAGTTATAGACTGATACACTGTCATAAAAGATAATTGCAATTCTTATGTGAATAGGTTTTTTTTTCCTCCACCCCAGAGTAGATTAAGCATCTAGTGGTTAGGGTTAAGGTTAGGTTAAATTTATGTTCACACAGAATTTTAGATGCATACAAAGTCAGTGAAAAGACATAAGTGGAAAATGCAGAGTTAAAATTTGAGTGGAAGGAGACCGGAGGGAACAACAGAGCTCTGAGATCAGTTAGAGGCTGAGCAGTCACTACACACACACTCAAGTGTACACACTGCTCTCTGGTCAGTGGTCAAGTTTATGCGAGTAGTGTGAACATTTACTTTTTGCTCTATGTTAACACTTCAAGTCTCCAGGGAATCAGCCTGAAACACTTTGACTTGTAAAAAAAACACAGGTGGTACTGTTAATGATGGCTTTATTCAATTCAAGTATCCCAGTAAGACAGTGAGCCAGCATTAACAATACCAGGACCCTGACAAGGAAGCATCTAAATAGAATTCAGCCATCATTAGTTGTATTATTTCCCACAGTGACATGTCAAATTGTCTACTTGTGGAACTGTAGAACTGAATGTCCAGTTTCAGATTTGTTGTTTGTTTTATAGATTTACAGGACGGTTGAGAGTGTGAGAGTAAATAAAATCTCACTGTATGTCACCTACATTTTACCTCACCACTCTCTGTGCCACCCCTGGAGAGTGGTACAAATACAAATACAGAGGACAGCGTGCTCGGGCTACGCTAGACTGAGCTTTCTCTAAGCAGCCAACCCTGACAGACAGGAAAACACCCCCTGAGATCAGTTACAGAGCTAATATGTACCTGTCAAGGGCCCTAATTACACACACACACACACACACACACACACACACACACACACACACACACACACATTACAGCTGTCAGTACTTCCAGTTATCCCAACAAATCCCCAGCTGTAAGGCTAGCAGTGCCCAGGGACTGTTGCTAACTGGTAGCAGCCTTGGCCTGCAGCGATGCAGATATGAGACCAGTGTTGGGTTGATCTCTGGCCCTGTGAGTGACCAGGCTGTGCTGGAAGCCGGCTGGGTCAAGCCTATAGTGTCTTTACTCTTTAGCCTCCAAACACTGGTGATTAAATCTGACTCAGAGTTGCATTTATATTGCAGCACAGCTATAAGTCCAGGCTAGCAACGCCTCTGTTTGGGCCAGCACTATGAAACACACACAGTCTTTAGTTACAGAAGGAATATTTTGTCCTCCTGCATCAGAGTAAACTTGTGATCACTTGGAATTTAATTTACAGTAAATGCCAGGTATAATTATCTTTGGTAGGTGTATCAATTATTATATTTTGAATGTCTGTTATTTATAGTGTTTGGTCAACGTCCCTGATAAAAAGCAATGTGATACATTGCTAGGAACAATAATGATTTTGGCTGAGAAAAAATGACTCTTGGCAACTTTATCCTTATTTTAGCAGCCCGAGCCTGGTGGGCGAGACAGCTTGAAAAGTAACAATATTACATAAATCTGCACTGGGAATTAATAGCACTGCAGGTCAGTGACTACAGGATGATCACTATCGCCACACAGTAAGAGGGACCTGTGTTAAAAACACCTGCTTGAAGGTGCATGCTGTTCATATATCTTGAAAACTGAGGACTCAGAATGTGCCAAAGAATCTGATAAATAGCCACATTCACTCAAAAACAATAACTTTCAGAAACTCTCGTATTTAAACCTGTGTTGGCAAAAACAGGCTGAGCAATCTTTTGTGCTGAGGCTTTTCAGAGTACGGCATGTACCGTCTGCACTGGTTTGTACTGATTTCAGGAAATAGCCGCAGCCTCACACTCTGATTTCCAACATTGACAAAGTCTCTTGCCTTCTCCGGCTTACTCAGCTGTTACTAAACTCACCGCCAGAAAATGAAATGGAAGCATTTCAGCCATGACTAGTATTTCAAACACTCAAGTCTAGCGTGATTTCATTTACTATAAGCAGTGACTGACTGATGTTTTCCCCTCTGGGCTTACAATAGCTGTATGCCCTTGCTGCTGAGATCGTTCACTACTACAAGCCTGTATACTCAACTTGACCTGACTCGACACGGCTGCTGCTGATACCAGCTCTTGTACGTTCGCTGCCCTCAACACGTCCTGTACACGCTGAACTGAAGCCTGTATGTCAAATAATGCCAAAGCGATGCCTTACAGGCTCTGGGGCTCAGGTATACACTCAGTGCCTGTTCGCCTGAGGATACTCTTCCTGACTTCCTGTCAAATGTAATTAGACTTTCTAAAATACTTATACGTCTCCATTAATTTCTTATTCCTTCTACTTTTCTTTTTTGGGGGAAGCAAGACAATACAAAATACATTTTATAGTAATAGATGAAACACAAAACAAAAAATGAAACAATGAACTTTGAAACATCCTTGCCTTCACTCTTGGGGCCTAGAAAATTCCTAATGCTACTTGAAAACCTGAAAAGTTCAAGATGTTTTTATGCTTGATGTAACATCAAAATGCAGCATACTGTCCACTGTAGAGATATTTGCCTTTCTAAAGTCAGAAAATCATGCAGAACTTTTCTCAGAAGCCAAAATAAAAGTAAGATCACCATCATAGACGTTTAAACGTCCTACTGGGGTTTACACAGTTTTCTTTAGAGAGTCAAAATGTCAGAGACACAGCAGTACCATATGGGGAGTGTTTTCTGATCTGTCAAGTCTTTTTCATGGGGGGTGAACTGCTGATATTGTGCAACACAGTACCAGCATGTGGAACCATTGAGAAAGATGATTAAATTCACTCCTACACACTGAACAGTTTCACTTCAAACCGAGGAATCCTTCGACTGAAACTTGAACACTGTTTCTCAAAAAATAAATAAATAAATAAATTGAATTGATATGGATCATGTTAAATTAAATTGCATGAATAAAAATGTAGTTGCAGTTTTTGATGGTACATTACATTTCTACATATATTATACACTACAGAGACATTTGTCTTATATTACTGGTACATATTGTGGACAAAATGTCTCATCAAAAAGCTAATGCATCCTTAATCAGCATGAACTGGACTGTGTCAGATGCAGGGTTGTCATGAGATTTTTTTTTTTTTTTTAAACAAATCACATTTCTGCCATGTGAATGTTGTTGTCATCTTGACACATTTGCCAAATTTTCCTGTCGATTCACCTGTCTCAGAGTCTACAGCCCTGCTGTAAGGCTGTACTGTGCCTTGAGAAATATGGTAATGTGTGACTGCTGAGAGGAACATAAATGTGTGCAGCAAATTCCATAGCAGTCCATCCAATGTGAATAGATATTTTGTTTTAAAGCACCTCATGATGGCACTACAGAAAAAGTCAGGGGATCACTACAGTCATGATGGTTCATCGTCTGGGGATCATGAACATGAAAAAATGAGCTGCTGTTTGAGCTACAGGCAAAGTCAGAAGGATTCATCCTCTGGGGAACTTGTGTCTGAACAAAATGTCATGGAAATTTATCCAATAGTTGACCAACCAATAGACAGACACTGGCATTCCCAGGCCATGCAGGCTAAAAAAATAGTTCTCCTTCCATCTGACACATCTTAACATGCAAGAGAGAAAGAAAGATAGTGAGAGGAAAAAGCCGAGGAGAAACGACTCAATCCTCAAACTGACTTTAGTCTCCACAGGCCAACTGTCGTGACCACAACAGCTATTGTTTCAGCTTTTCCCCGAAACTAAATTTTCACACCGGTTTACAAGACTACTTTTTCATACCATGTTGCAGACGCTGCTATTGCTTTAGTTTAATTTTTATAGCAGTAATAACCTTGGCAGTTGTTTGAAGGCAGGTGCTGGGTGGAGGCTGCACGTGTGCAGCGGTTAGCAGCTGAATAAGAAGCAGCTGGGACCACTGACAGCCAGTCCTCCCTTCTTTGTCTCCTGAACACTCTATCTTATGTTCAGGAGTTTGCCACACACCCCAGCCCCTTTACCTGATGTCATTACAGTTAATGAGGCTGAACCTTGTGTGTGAGTGTGTGTTGGTTTTACCCACAGCATCGAAGCTCCAGTGTTGTGTAACACACAATGACATGCATACATACTGTACAGCAAACATGAGGCCACTTGGTAGACACGGCAAGGAATCATTTTTGTAAATTTAGGACAGGCTTTCTCAACCATGGGCTTTGAAAACACATTGAGTATCTGTTCTTTACTTTATTATGATGCCTGACAGTGACGTCTGGGCAACTAAAAAACAAGCGAGTGTGAAAACTGCACTGCTTGGCTGTGAACTCAATAATATCCAGCTTGATACATTTGAATGTGTGAAGAGAATTTGTAATGTGATACATTACAAAAATGCTTTGAAAGCCGAAATGCTGAACTTTGCACAAGTTCAAACTCCAGCAAAGATGATGGAACATCTGGTGCTGCTTTAGTAAAGTTCGACTTTGTTGGAAAATGCATCAACATGGCATTGGAATCGTCAAGTAGACAGTGATAACAATATTTACCTATCCTAACAATTTAAATCTAAAAATCTTTTTGTATCCTCCACATGTACACAACCTACAGGAAATGACTGAATAAGTTGTTTGTTATTGTCCACATGTGTGTCTTCCAATCTGGCGTCCATATTGGCATGGTAACTTTATTTGTTGGTTCGCTCAGTAACAGTAACACTGTTAGTGTTACCAAAAAGTGATTCATTTGACTGAACCTGATCTGTGTGGTTTGGTTTTGAGAGAAAGTAGAGGAAAGTTTCAAGACATCCATACAAGTAAGCATCTCACAATTTCAGCACCAGCCTGATTATTCTGGATGATCGCAACTCTTAAAAGTTGAGAACGTCAACAATTAAAACAAGTCTGAGCTGAGTTTTGAGTTGATAAGACCATTTATCTTTATCACATATCATCTGGGGCCTGACTTCCCAATCAATAAACAAACCTGTTATGTTATTATACAAAGAAACCTCAAATGTAATGGACCAGAGACCAATGAAATGGAACCAGTGTCAAATTCTTTAAAAAAATAATTTCCTAAGTTTGAGAAATTTTCTTAAGTTCTTATTTCTAAAAATTACTATAACTTTTGGTCCATTACCTTTTTTAATCTCACTATCATGATCACCTCATAAACATCATCAAGTTTTCACCACACAAGTGAAACAGTGGCTTAAACAATGACCAAATTTTAGACCCCGAACAATCTTTGATTGGATCTATGCTAACATGTAATACACACATCACACATATTTGTCAGTTTATGTATTGTCATGTCATCATCATTATCATCATTTAATAGTTTAAATCACACCGAATGAATGCAATGCTGCCGAGATGCAGACAAGAGCAGACACAACTAAAATCATCAAAGAAACTATAGTAGCTCTGAACACTTCTGTGTTTTTAGTATTTTTAGTACTTTTTTCGTGTTTTTTCACACCTATATCCATCCAAACATTAAACATGGACACTGAACTGTAGATTAGATCAGTGAGTTGTCTTTTTCTCTACAGACTACTTCATACATATAGGGTGACCCATTCAAAAAAAGCCACAGCTCGTTTGTTTACACTCAAGAACAGCTGTTAGTGCTAGGCAGTGCTAGCACACTGTCTGTGGAGTGAAAAATATGGTAAAAAACATGCATGCCCTCTGTTATCAAGAGGCATGTAAGATCTCTCCTCAATGAGATGGAGGAGCTAATGGCATTAAAGAGGCCACAGAGGGAGTATGCAGAGTGTAGCGTCACAGAGATGTGGCTGTATGAACTCACTTCGGACTTGCTGCTAACTTTGGATGGCTTTCAACTTGTGAGAGTGGACAGCTGAAGAGAGAGAGGTGGGGGGGGGGGACAACAAACAGAAGTGGGGAGCCCACTCTACCAGCTGAGTCACCAGGGTGCCCCTATCTATTTTCTTTATTTATTATTTATTATATATATGTATTTTTCTTATCCACCTTGTATATTGTGAGCTGCTGTAAGAAGTGAGTTTTCCCAGTGTGGAATCAGTAAAGTCTATCCTATCTTATACATACACACCTATGGACAATTTAGAGTCACCAATTAACCTATGAGTGTATGTTTTTGGACTGTGGGATGAAGCTGGAGTACCCAAAGAGAACATGCAAACTCCACAGAAAGGAGCAGAAAGGCCCCTGCTGAGGTTCTTACCAGGAACCTTCTTGCTGTGAGGCAACAATGCTAACCACCACACCACCGTGCCACCCATATATAAACAATAAAGCAATAACAGTTCAATTAACAAAATTAGTAATTAAACCTGGGAAGATAGTCTTTTAAGCAAATTCTAAGTATATGACAAAAAGCAGATGTTTCTACATTTTTGGCACTCGCAGGGTGAACCATGTCTGCGAGCAATCCAGTTTGTCTGTTTTAACTTTGATTGGGAGGCTTTGCCAGAGACGGGCTGCCGTGCCCCTTTAACAATTCATCTGTTGCATTATCTGTATGAACCAGTCTTTATCTGTTAAATAAAGAAACAAATAAGTGAATAAAAAGTACTACAACCTGTTATTAACTGTCACATTTGTATGATGCTGAGAATCGACTTATCCTGATGCATTAACCTGCAGATGGTGTTGCAGATGGTTTGTGTTTCCCTTTAGAGCTAGACTTTTTAAACTTTATGACAGTTGCTGCACAGCATATGTTGAAGCTGCATTATTGAGTTTTTTCTGCTTTTTGCAGCAAAAGTACACAACAAGCTCGGACAAGTCCTGACATATTACACCTTATAAAGTTTCTATGACTTAAAGTGAAAGCAAACAGTTGATAATAACAAATCCAAAGGACATGAAACATGCCAAGTTTCTAACCTCCTGACGAGTGTATGCCCAACAGTTTGAGTTTCCACCTTAGGAACTAAATGATTTTTCACTGTAGCTAGTCACTAACGTTAGCGTGGTAGTGTACAGTGGGCTTACAGTATCACAGCTTGTTTGCTGCAAACAGTAACCTTTGGATCAATTATGTTGCCTATAATTTGCAAGTGAGTTGAGTAAATTATTATTTTGATTCGTTGTTAATATTACAGCAACAAAAACAAACGGATCATGTCCCAAAGGAAGATACACACTTTTTAAAGGTGACGTCTTTGCTGTGTACTGTATGTCTCTCCCTCAGTGAGTTTCTTAAACCTTACATTTATTATCTCTTTTAGCATCCCTGCTTCTCTCTCTTTTCCTCTTTCTCTAATTTTCTTCCTCTCATTCTCTACCTATTTTCCACCCCCATGTCCTCCTCCTCCCCCCTCATCCTCCTCTCCTCCCTCCTTTTCTCCCAGTGAGACTGTGTCCCCTACATGTCTAAGCCTGTGCTCACCGGTGTTTGATGTCAGTTAATTTGCTGCAGTGTTGACAGGCGGATGGCTGCTCAGAACAGCATCCGTGTGTGTGTGTGTGTGTGTGTGTGTGTGTTTATGTATGTATTTTCATGTGTGTGCTTGTATGCACGTTTAAGTACAAATGTGGACGAGAAAACGTAGAGACAGACAGGAGTGCAAAAATGAATTGAATTTAGGCATGTGTCAATGCTCTGTACTCAGGTGCAACAATGTGATATAACATAATAGTGTGTGTGTGTGTGTGTGTGTGTGTGTGTGTGTGTGTGTGTGTGTATGTGAGTGTGTGTGTGTGTGTGCGTGTGTGTGTAGGTTCCCAAGCTGTTCACTGTGGTGTAATTGCTGCGTCTGAATTCGCTGCCCTGGATTACTGCAATTTACTCCCCCGGGAGTGCCGAGCACTGTGGGAAAACCGTAAGCAAGAGTGTGTCTGTGTACACGTGTGTGTATTTGTGTGTGTTTTAGCTCTGTGGGAAAAGTGTGCTTGTTCAGGACGAGGGGCACAATACAGCCTTTTCTCTACCACGCATATCCATGGAGTCATATTAAACTCGCTGACCATAAGCCTATAGTGTCCTATAGCACGCACGACTCTCCACCTGTTTATGCAGAGCTCATGTACTTGTGTGTGTGCTGCACTTTGTTTGGTGCAGCAAATGAGAACACGGGAATCCTTATCGTTTCCACTGTGTTCACTCTGTGATCAGGAAAACACCAAGATGCACCTGCTCCTGTTAACATACGCCAATGTGAGAAACAGAAAGCTGTGCTCAAAGAACAGCGCCCTCTTGTTGCAACAGTTGCCAGCCTTTTTTCTAGTTACTTATTTATTCATGTTAACATAACTGTAATAGTTGCACGTTTAAGTCTTGTGAATTGCTGTAAGCAATACATTGACCGCACCAATTTTCACAAGGATTGTCTTACAAACAAAAAAATCCATTAGAAATTCTACATATAGGGGCCTTAAGTGACAATTGAACCCTCTGTTTCAGCTTGAATATATCACCTTCACAATAAGTCTGAATGCCTTACTATTAAATCAACGCCAGAATTCATAGAACTGTAGTTATGTAACTCTCATTTTATGCTCTTTCTCTGTTGCTGTTCTTTTAATCACGTCTAATGCACAACATAGGCTGGCCATACTTTATGTTTCTGAATTATTGTGTCCCCTGACCTCTGTGAGATCTCTGGCCATTCTGAAATCTCAAAACCAAAGGTGAACGAGTATTTCCAGTTGTGGCTATCACCAATATGATTTCAATTGATAAAACTAAAACTTTATCCTGCCTTGTGCAGTTTTTATTGTTATGTCCTCTTTTCATTTGTTCATGTTTGCATTGTACAGCAAATTGTAACAGGTTTTGCCAGGCACTTTATAAATCAAGTTTAATTAATTACTTACTCTCTGAATATATTTCTCTATGATTCTTTCTCTCTCTCTCTCTCTCTCTCTCTCTCTCTCTCTCTCAGAATAAATCATTTGTTATGCACTGACATGTAACTTCCTGCAGCCTGTGGCACTTGTGTCAGGTGGAACTGAGGGTCGTGACATATTTTCTACATCTCCATCTACAGTAGCTTAGATCGTACTTCTTCGTATGTTGTACAGGAGCATCTATCAAATTAACAAAACTCTCATTTTAAAATCTAAATGGGACGCTACACACCCGAAGACTGAAGCCTCTTTTTTTTACTGTCACAAGTTCTAGTTGCAGTATGACTAAAAGTACTGCTACTCTCAGTTACACACCATCAATCTAACACAAACAAATGGGACCAAGATGAATAGATAGTGTAATAAACTGACTGTAGACGTAATTTACTGACTCAAAAAAATGGATTTATTGGTAAATTACTTTTTATTCTGTGTGTCTTTACTTACTGACAATATTCAAATACGAATATGTAGAACTAAGATCAAGATTCTGCTGATTTGCTTAAGTCAGAATGCTTTAAATCTGTTGGATATTTGTTGGCTGTTGGTTGGGTCATGTTCTCCCAGTTCAGATAGCGAAATCCTGAATGGAATTTTTGTGAATGGGTTGTCTTTTTGGCCGTGTGTGACCACAGTGTCAATTTGTATTGGAGCTATAAATTTTATGTGAATATAAAGGACAGCAGTGCTGAACCCCACACGACAAAGTCATAAAAGTCTGGTGTAGAGTGGACACTAAAGACCATTGAGAAATGCCTTGCCCTCACTAAACCGACCATCACTCTCACACACACCCGTGGTATACTGCCATTGTCCCGTAGAATTCCCGCTGCTGTAGCCAGGTAACCTGCTTTAGCAGCCATTAGGACAGATGTGTTTT
Source organism: Sciaenops ocellatus (assembly GCA_033000465.1). NCBI lineage: Eukaryota > Metazoa > Chordata > Actinopteri > Sciaenidae > Sciaenops > Sciaenops ocellatus. The sequence continues at coordinate 6,971,814 of CP136884.1, read as the reverse complement.
ATGAGATATGAGTAAAGCTTTCTTTAGGCTGGTCTCTGTTTTCCCTTTTTAAACAGCATATTGTCCTCTGGGATAGACGTAACCGATGGTGACAACTGCTTTGCACATTTTGGAGGTTAAAAAGATATTTATTAGCTGCGACAAGCAGCTCTTTAGCTCTCTTTGTCAGTCAGATTGGGTTGCAGTGACTAACTGTTGATTTCAAAGTTCCCATGTCAAGTTAGCTCTGACCAGATCACAGCTAATTCTGCACACTCAGAATGAGTGAAATGAAATCACTTTTGTGATTCATGCAGTTTATTGCACAAAACAATGTTTCATGTTTATCTGCTCGTAAGGATGTTGGTCAAAAACATGTCTATTTACATAATTATTAAAGATTTAGAACGTCGGGTCATATGGGCGTCTTGTTGATATGCTGCTTCTTAATCAACTAAAATCCTGTCAGATTTATCCTGTAGCTTTTAACACTGAAAACCTGAATGGAATTTTTACTGAGTACATGAAAGAAAACTCTTTCTTTAACATCTTTCTTATAACATTAAATTCGAGTTGTCTGAGGTAGAGAAGGACCTACAGTGTTTTTATGCCCACAGCTTTAATCAAATCCAACTGCTCTACATCAGGTCAGTGATGTTATATGATCTTATGTCTTATTTATTTTTACCAAATTGTATGTATTTATGCTGAGATCAGGCACTTTTATGAAAAGAGCATTACATAGAAGCTGGCCTTCATTTTCCTGACATGGTGGTATTTTTGGATTTCTGTTGGTTAAATGAGTCAGTCTGTCTTGTGGTGTTTCTCTCCCCGTGAGAAAGTCTCCTCTCCCTGGCAGTTCCTCTCCATTGATCTTCCCCATCTGACCTACTCAGTCCACTCTGAGCGGTCATCCTGTCCAAACAGCCCAGAGACTCCTGCTGGGTCTGGATCATCAGTACCTGTATAAGCCAATCATAATGTGTGTGTGTTTGTCTGAAAACGAAGCCAGGCCATCTGTGTACCCATGCTGGGCAGTCAAACCCTGTGGCGCCTGATCCTAATGGATTTGTTTAAAAGGACCTTGACAAACACAGGAGGATAAAGGCCACCGTTGCCTCGTGAACAAAACTCTGAATGGTTCCCAAATCTCCCTGGACTCCCAGAGCTAAGCATTTGTGTACTGTAAGAAATGTACGTGCACTCATGTTTGTGTATGTGTTTCCCAAGCCATACGTCTCTGTCATACGTTACTGTGTTGTGGTATGCAGACCTCCTGTGGTGGCCAGGTAAACACACACACACTATTCACATGCTACTGTCAGCTGCTGCCACATGTACATGTGAGTGTTGTTGATGAATGATGACTGTATGACTTCCTAATTTGGTGTTGCTATGAATCAACAAAGTCCCCAGACATAGAATGGGGTCAATTCTTTAGCGTTTGTTCCTGAAATGGTTGCCCTCTGGAGAAACCTGCTAAAAAACAAGCTTCAGCTAGGCTACATAATGAAAAAGCTTGGACAGACATAAAGATCTGCAGGCCTGAAGCAAAGCCCTGCAAATCCTCACATCACATCAATTAGCATTAGTGTAGCAAAGATGAATTTATATGAAAGGTTGCAGCCTGTCGTTGATGCACAGTAATGAGTGAATGTCTCCCTGTCTTCTTCAGCTTCCTTCTCTCCTCGTCTCCTTTGCTTTCCTCAGGTTGTGTTCTCTGTAACCTCTCAGTTCATTAGTGTTATTTATCATAGCTGGATTCTGCAATCAGTCTGTCTACACACCAGCACTCGCCAAGCAACACATCGGCAGACAGGTCGAGGCTTGAGAGAGGAAGAGTGCGAGCGTGAGCAAGAGAGACAGAGCGCTAAAATATAATGACAAGTCTGTCTCAGTGACAAGTACAAATAGTCGTCTACACCTGATTATCTTATTGCTTCCAAGGGACTCGCGTCGTACTCCCTGATCCGGACAAATTGCACATCCTCCCCACATCCTTAACATCTGCAGATCTACAGGTCATTCCTGCAGGACACGAGTATGCATGTGTGTATCTGTGTTTGCACAATGTGTACCTAATCTGAAGTGCCTGTATCTGATTGCATCTGACAGGCAACAAATAATAAGTTATTTGCAGAAACATTCCACTCACCGTCAACACATCCTCCTGTTACAGTGCACGGTTTGTTTAGAGACACCCTGCACGTGGAGGGCAAGAGTGTAATGTTATACCAGATGATGGTAAACCATAACTCATTGCAGTTCATATTTAGTAATGCTTAAAAGTATAAGTATAAAGTATAAAGATGATTTTTGTTTGTTTTTATATCATAGATTGCCCTGACAATCACCATGGTGGCTGTGATTCGGATGTAGTTGCCTGAAGGTAACCACAGCGTGTGGATAATCAGTATAACAACACAACCTCAAGTGTGATATCACTTTTATACTACAGTTCTACAAGCACCATTTTTTAGTGAACAGTAATAAGCTACAGATTATGATTTGTTTGTTTATTAAAATCATTTATTGGCTCCACCTATACAAATATTTCCACACCTGGACCAGGCCGCACGGTTGCCAAGCAACACATACACATTTCCTGAACACTAGCTTTTCTCGTCTCACCAAACAGGAAGCAGGAAACCAGGTAGTTACTTTGGTAATGGCCGAAAAATTCCTAAAATACCATCACACACACGACAGAGGGTGAATTTACAGTATTTTGAGTCAGTGTTTAATTCTGCATGTCTCTGATCCACCAGCCAGCTCTTATTTTAGTGAGTAATCTTAATTTTTTTTAACATTCCTACGGTTGTCTCTACGGTAGCGAGTTGCTCTGTTGAGGCGACAAAATCCAAAATGTAAAGTTTGTTTACAGTTCTTTATGTATTTTTTATGGATTATATTGATGCCAAATATATTATTAATTTAATTTAAATTTACAAGAAGACTGTTGACATATAACATCCCTTATCTTGTGTTTCTATGGTCATATAAGTAATTGTTAACTTGTCATATTTCCTAAAGGGAGTTTGGTGCAGTATTTTACCCGGACAGCACATGGAGCTTTAGTTGAATTTAAACTGCTAATACTTTTATTTTATAACATTTTGTCAGCACTAGAGAAACACTAGGTAATGTATGATGTACATACAGTAAGAGGTGGTATAGGTATGGTATGGTACTTTAGTCATTCATGGATCCCAGATGCATTCTGGGATTTCAATCTTAGTGTCTTTTTCCAACCACATTTAAGGGAAGTGGTGAATCAGAAAATTCCAGTAAATTTCAATCTGCCGTATTTCCCATAAATGGAAATTGTGGCACTGTGGCTCTATGGCTCAGGCAACTGGTTATACAATTTTCTTTACTCATGATGATGATCCAACATTACTCTGGTAACTTAGCAAGTTGCCCTGGACATAGATCCCTATGCAGTTAGCTGCCAGGCTAAAATGCTGGTACTTTCTGTGTTTACTTTTGGTTGGACTCAGAGAGAAATTTGTGAGAAAAAACAATGTTTATTTGGAAAGGTGTAGGTGTTATCATTTGTTTTGTCACAAGTCCAAGGGTCTCTGAATCTCTACAGGTTTAAAGTTAGCATGACCTATAGAGACTCAGTGGCAATATGTATGGGAAATACAGGTTACAGCATATAGGAACATCCTTTTAAAACTCAAAGTTAATTAACATCTTTGCTTACTGAAACTGAATTAGTTCACAAAAATGATCAATATTCATGGGTGATCTGTAGGCACTGGATAACAAACGTAAATATTAGGGGGGAAAAAAAGAAACTTTCTCAGGACTGAACTCTGAATATCTAGTCTAAAAGTGTGCATCTATTCCAAATATGACAGAACAAGCACACTACTAGTCCTTACACAGATTAAATAAAAATGACTACTAGTGAATGTGATATCATGTGCAAATTCTCTGTGCTCATTTTTCATAACTGCATTTCAGTGCAGCACCTCCTGCTGATGTCATCAGTCATGACAATGGGAACTAATCGTTGGTTGAAAGACAGCAGGATACTCCCTACTTCCTGTTTCCTGACAGACAGGGCAGGGTAAAGCAAAGGGGAAAAAGCTTCCCCAAACATATTTGATAGAGGATGCTTTTACAACCATCTATTAATGCCTTTTGTCTCTCACAAGAGGTTACATCACAGCCGGCTAATTCGAAAAGAAGTAAATTAAGACTCTGCCAGATATGAATGTTTGAAACATAGTGAGCATACAGACAGTGTCATCTTTATCTCGTCTTGTGCTTGTTGTAGCTCTTTAGTCGCTCTGATCGTCTGTGCTGTAACAGTTTGTGGAATCTTGAACATTTCAGGAATCAGATGAAAAAGCACAAACAAGTGTTGGAGCTTTTGAAAAGTCTGTTCTCCCGAATCAGCCATGAAAAAGACCAGTGTCCAATAAGTACACAATAATCTTGTTTTCAAAATTGAATTGCCACAAATATGCCTGTATGTTCTCAGGATCTTCTGACCTGATACACATGCACACATGTTGTATATGCAGTATATCATAATAGCTTTGAGAACCTTTTCTGACAGCGTCAGTCCTGACCCTATAACCTTCAATGCTTTGCTGGTCGTGTGTTTAGAGTTTCAGTGTGGGGCATGGTGACAGCTGGAAAAGATGCAGTCAGATGGCTTTGGATGGAAAATCACGATATTATGCTTCTAATTTTTTTAGAGAGAAAACTGTGCTCAGTCTCCTCTCATGATCTTGCGTTGCTGATAAATGTTGACACAGTTTGTTAAGAGTTCTGCCTGTTTACACTGCTGTAATCTAATGTGAGTTTTTGCATTAATATAACACATCTGGTATATCTCTAATGTCTGGCATATTTTGAGGAAACAGCAAGATTTTTATAAACATTGACATCTTTAATATAAAATTATGTGTTCTGTGTTTTTAACCTGCGCAGCAGCCAGACAGCAGGAACTGTATGCAATACATCCCAATGTTATTTGGGGGAAGGGGTGTTCATCTGTGATGATCGTAACCATCACAAAACAGAAAATAACTTGTATTTCTCTGATTGATCAGCTTTCTTGATACTCCATCTCTCTTATTTACTGTCTATGCTGCTCTCTCTCTCTCTCTCTCTCTCTCTCTCTCTCTCTCTCTCTCTCTCTGATCCAGAACACAACAGGTGGAGTATCAGAGTTTAGTGAATCCACCTGGACAGCCTCATTTTCAGAGCCCTATCAGGCTGACCGTGGAGGTCTGACTCGTCCGATCATCTGATTGGCTGCCGCAGCGTGACATGGGGTTGCATGTTTCCCAAAAGTTGAATTTTGTTCAACTTCTCCATCACAGGTCACTGGGTTTTTTTTGTTTTTTTTGGCCTACACTGCAGCTCACACTGCCGCAGCTAAACCCATAAATTAAAGTTACGTCCCAGATGTGTAAGAACATCCGGATGTGTGTGTGTGTGTGTAGTTGTAGTGTGAGGATGATGAAGATGGAGTTTGAGCTCTGGGTGTTTGTCAGTAAGGTCTGTCAGCCTCGTGTGTTTCAGACTGCAGACATCATGGACGTGGGTGTTGAGTGTGTCTCAGTCGCACTGAGTGTTACAGAGTGAAAACAGGAACCGAGACGTCCCGCTGACACGGCACACTTGGCACTGTCACTGTGTTTTCAAACCGTAATTGTCTCAATATGTGTGTACGTAGTTGTGTGTGCTCGGTTTCTGCGTATTAACATGTTTATGTACATGTGGTACGTGTGTGTGGCGGGTGTTCTGTCTGCAAGTTTTGTTTGTTTGGGTCTCCCTATGGTGTGTGTGGCTGTGTATCTTTGATTTTATGTGCCTTTAAATGAGTGTGAGTTTGCAATTGTGCATATTTATGCACACGTAATATGTGTGGAGAGGTTAGTGTGTATGACAAATCTCCTACAGATTTTTTTGTGTATTAATATGTGTTGGTTTTTGTGTGTGTTTATGTGTCTGTGTGTGACAACAAACACACAGCTAAAGGCTCACATATACTGTGTGAATCCTCTGACTGGAGCTCTCGTCAGGACTTGATGCTTTCTTTCTGCATTTACGAGCGAGTGTGTGTGCATTAGTGTGTGTGACTTGGCTAGTTGTGCCTCTTTTTAACTAGCTCTATTAGCATGTGAGAGGCTAATTGAAGCCATTTGCAGGCCGTGCTGCCTCTTTAGTGATGTTCCAAAGCGTTTTACAACCTCACAGCTGGATCCTATTGTCTCAGAAAGTCAGTGGGGAGAAGAAAGGCAGTCATACGGAGACAGAGGAGGTGAGAGCAGAGAAAGGAAGAGTGAAAGCACTTAAAGCTCCTCAGTATCCTCCTTAACCCCCGCCAGAACACACTGACTCCCAACAGCACCAGAACAACACACATACCAGTCTGCTTCACGCTGATCCAGCGCTGATGCTGAATTATGTGCGGAATTTCACACATATGTTGACCCGTGATAAACAACAGATATTTTATTCGTTAAATCGAGCAAAACCATCTGTTTGTCCTCAGTTTGATTTTCCTGTTTAAAGCTGCACGTGGCAACTTTGGATGTTTGTGGCTCTAAAGCTGCTTGACATTTTATGACTTCAATACACAGAAATCCTGCAACATGATGTCAGTAAATTGCAGACAGGACAATCATGGGATCCTCTGTGATCCTCGATGCCAAATAAATGGTTGGACGAAGTCTCCTTACATCTTGGTGGCACGTGTAAAAAGGAGTTAGAAAGTTGAAAAGTCAAAAGTAGAAAACTTTACTTATACCTAACATTTACCCTCATTCACACCTGAGGTGTGAATTACACAGTTATAGAACACAAGATGTGACCATATAGTTAAAAAATCATTAAGATTAAGCTCTGGCACACAAAGGGCTCTATGTTATGAAGACTGCATCACAGTCACACGGCTACCTGTATTGTAATTAAAAATGTGTTTGTCAGTATAGAACTGCCCAAAGTTAAACAGATGTCACATGAGAGCAGACTTGACATGAGACTGTTCCACGTTGGAGATCGACCAAAACCCACTCCCAAACAGGCCTAGTAATGCCAGCAATGATGAATGTTCCATGCGTGAAAAACATTGATGGGCTTTGCTGCTATTTTGGAGACAGTTTGAACTTTGATTTCCACGGTCAGGTTCATCACTTTCTTGCATGTTTCTGACTCCTGGGAGTAGATTTTCTGCCACACTAGTATTGTAGCCCTAAAGATGGTTATGTCCAGAGATAATATACATTGGTCCAGACTGAAATTGTTCAACAACTATGAGATTGATTGCCATGAAATTTGACATTTATGTTCCCCTAAATATGAAAAAAGCTGGGCTGAGTCATACTGGAGAAGGCTAGCTGACTGTTAAGTATCATTCCCAGCATGAATGCTATCAATATAAGGGTAGCTTTGGTACTTTTCAACCTTTAGCTTTTTTGTAATACATATTTTTGTGTCAAAGTGACTACAGGGGACAACAAGTCTTGACTTCGGTCCAGTAATGAGGAAGAGCTCTGCAGCCAAGAAACTGGCAACAATATAATCCTTATGGACAATTGCACACCTTCTAAATGCATCCATTAAAGTGTTTGTTTTGCTCCTAATTGGCGCAAATTTTCATTGTCATGGTTCGACATTGTGGATGAGGACTTTGAATTCTGTGGCCACCTGTAGTCTTTTGAGCCAGCGTACACGGATGAAGAATTCTGTAAAAGCAGATGTTGACAAAGAGAGAGTGAGAGGCAACGTGTAGGGAAGGCTGAACCAGCTGCTGCAAGGCTGAGAAGGCTTAGGAGGCTGGCGGTGTTCCTCTGAACCTATGCTGTGATCCTATGCCCACAGAGGAGATTTCGCAGACTGGATCAAGCGAAAGGTACAAAAAACATTACATTTTTCCACAGGGTCCTTTCAGTAATGTTGGCTGACAAATTGGATTCATGCAGTGGGAAAAACAATGGACAATAACAACATATTTTGGTGGTGTGCAATTGCCTACAAGGATTATATTGTAGCCTGTTTTGCTGTCGCTTAATGCTGGATTGAATTCACTTTTATTAGTCACTTTGACACAAAAAAACATGGCAAAATAAGTTACAGGTTGACAAATACAGATGTTACCCTTTAATCAGGTCATAGCTGAACTGAACTTAAGTGTGTTTACCTGAGCTTTGCTAAAAGTGCATGATAATACATGAGCACAAAATTCTCATCATGTCATCTTTTTCTTATGGCTGTTTGTCCTGTTGGCACAAAGGTCAAGCCTCATTTGTTTGTACAGAAATGTGTCACAATTCATAAATTACAGGATGGCACAAAATGCCTTTACCTGATGGCATGGTTGTCCACGGTGATGGAATTCAGAGTGTGTGTGTGTATGTGTGTGTGTGTGTGTGTGTGTGTGTGTGTTACCCAATATAGTTTACCTTCTCATGGCTGAGGACAAGCAGTCATTTAGGGTTTAATGTGTCGATATAAAATCCCGCCTGACTCTTTCACCTACAGCCAAGTTCATCTGACACTGTTAAAATATCTCTGTTTGTCTGTTTGAATTTCTCCATAACTATTATAATCTGTGATGGAATGGAGTCTTGCCTCAGTCTTCTAGTTTCTACATGCTCCAAACTATTGACAGCATTTAAGGAATTTTGGACTGAGTTCCTTCTACCTGCATTTTTCCATTGCTTACCAATTCTCTGAATTCTTTAACTCCTTCACTCCTTTCTTTGCTTTATGATGAAGCGATGATATGATGACAGTCATATGCGTGTCACTTTTATATTTTTGCCACTTTGTCTCACATTTCCAACCCCATAACAGGTTGCTCTTATCTAAAACGAACACACAGTATTTCACCAACATGCGCCTTGCTCCAAAATTCACAGTTTACAGCCTCTGAGGCTGATTTCAATGCAGAGAGGATGGAAGCTTTGCTGACTAATGGCTGTGTAATCTCTCCCTTGATGTGGGTGACAATGGCCTGTTCTGTTTGTTCTGCAGTGCTAACTTTCACGCTGATTTACAGATAGCACAGGTTCGGTTCTCAGTAACTGACACCCTGCAGTAGAAAATCATGAACTAACACACACTGAACACAGAGATGGAAATCCCTCTGAGGTCACACACTTTCCATCCAGCACGTCCCTTCCTTCCAGCAGGTACTCCACCGTAAAACACACATACACACACATGCGATCTGTCGATGCAATGATTAATATCCTGGGCGACCACACGGAAACAAGCAGGCAGAACTTCCCTCATAGCAGAGATAACAGCAGTGTGTGTATGAGTGTGTGAGTAACGGGCTTACACTGTATGCTTGCAATTCATTGCTCAAACACACACACACACACACACACAGAAACCCACTTTCCAAAAACCGTCGGAACCCCAGACACATGCAAACTGATTTCCACCCTGATAGTGTTGACTGTTTTACAGTATGCACTAAACTGTAATAGTTTCCCATAGGAGCCTGTGTGTATGTGTGCGTGTTATCATTGCATTGGGTGGCTCTGGGTGTTGCCTCCGAGCCACTCTGAGCTATTTATACAGCCTTTCTGTCAGTCTTGTTCCCAGGCTCTGAGCACAGGCTGCTTGGATTGTTATGGACTTGTGTGTCAATGAGGACAGAGCATGTTTCTATGAAGCCATCTCATAAAAAAGGAAATACAGGAAATTTGAAAAAATGTAATATTGCAAGAAGCTTTTACACTTTGTTGCATTTTCTTTTTTTTTCAATATGCAGAACTTTTCCAACTCAGAGAAGTGCAACTGAAACAGAATTAAAGACTGACTTAAACATCCACTGAAGCCTCTGCTCCACTCAAGAAATGAAAAATGACGGCAGTTATGTGTCAAACATGAGGATACAATAACATTCCTCAAATTTATACATGACGCATCAGAATTTCTGTATTGACATCATGTTTTCCAGACCATCATCACTGTTTGACTTGTTTAATTACATCACATTGTTGTGTCCTGCTCTGCAGCGATTTAATTGCACCTCACCGTAGAAATAGTGCCTCCAACAGTTTATCTCGATATGTCTGTCCCCTTATACCCCCTTTCATGTAACAGTCAGGGATGGAAACATGCATTCATTTGTTTCATTTTGCTGTTTTAAAATTTGCACTAAATTGGAATGAAAACACGTTTACTGGATTTGGATGGAGAGAAGAAATAAACCCTCGAGCTGTAACCAAAGAATGTTTAGCATTTCTGCTTGAAAAATGACTTCAACTGATTTCAGGACAGTTTACTGTAAGAGGCTCCTGTAGCTCAGAGGTTCAGATGGTCTGGTTTGAGTCTGCAATGGATCTTGTGTTGCATCTCTCTATATCTCCATCAATTAATTGACTAGGATCGAGTAATCCTTTCAGGTCTAGCCAGGATGTTACTGTAATATTATGTTTTAAGTAAAAACAATAAAGTTGATAATAGTTTAATGGTTGAGCAATTTGAAACTTCAGATTTAAGTTGAGCCATACACTTTTATATCCAGACATCCAGATATTACGGCTATAAATCTTTAATTTTCTCTTGGTGGACGTGTATGTACTAGTTTGTTCTGATCTAATGAAAATTTGTCACAAACCTTGAATATTATAATTCCCAGGAATGTAATTAAATCGACTGATTCTGATTTTAGAGAGAAGAGAGAGCTGCATTCTCTAGACATTATCGAGGTAATGAAAAACACTGTGTTTGTGTGTGTGTCATTTGTGTGTATGGTTGTTGTATACCTTGCAATGTGTGAAGACAGTAAAATTCTCAGATGAGGGCTTGTCTGTTCTTGGGAAAGTTCATGGAAAGTCTTCAGGCTACGCCCCCCCCTCACCTATGACCTCAATGATGTCAAGATTCAAAAGTAATGCCAGCGTATCCATGGCAACTGGGGACCAACAACGGCGAGTGATAAAGAAAAGGAAACAGGATGATATAACTGTCAATCTAACTGTCACTGGGTTGTACAGTAGCAGTGATCACACACTAACAGCAATAGCATGCTACACACACATACATGTTCACACGCTCAGTGCCAACATGTTACACACACATATTTAATATTTGAGAACGTGAGCGTAAAAACAGCTCTGGTTCCAATTCATATCTGTCCATTAAGTGTGCTCAGCACTAATCACACCTCTATGTATTTTATAGTAGGTTGTTTGTCTGCAACTTTATGTTTGTTTTAATGCGTCTGCTTTGCCTAGAACTCTCTTGAGAAAAGGATTTTTAATAGCAGTGGCCTCACCTACTTAGAAAAAGGTCACTGACATAATTAAGTCAAAATTTAACAGTGAGGCTTTTGTTCCTTAAAAGATTATGGGCTGGAAAGTTAGTTTTGAAAGCCAGAAATCCCAGAATCTGGCAAAATAAGATGGTCAGTGATATCGATCCTGAACCTAATCAATCCCCTACAGATACATTATGGTCATTTAATGATCTAAAAAAATCTAAAACATCATACTTGTTTGAGTTGTTAGATGTTTTTTTGTCTTCATTTCACGGTGGAAAGTGGCAAGAAACATGGAGAGGAAGAAAGAGGAGTGACAAGCAAGAAGGGTTCCTGACCAGTACAAACAAGGGACACTGCAGTGATACAAACAGATACAGATCTTTCACCAGGCTGATATTTTATGTTGTTCTATATCTATATATTTTGACTCACAGGTATATGTTGACCCGCATATACCCGAAAAGACCACCAGAGGACCTTGACAAAAGCATTATTCACACCTGTTGGAGTAGCATTTGCTAAACTACAATGCCTAGCTGAAATTACTCAGCAAGTTTTAAAAAATTAGAAATGAATGTATATGTTACAGTATATATTACAGACAGGTTGAGGAAGTCACAGACTTTTTGGCTTAGTCTTTTTATGGGATTTGGTGATGGTAGTTTAACTATCTCACAAGCTATCTTTGGTTCAAACTTAGTTGTTGAATCTAATTACATTGTAAATGGCATATCTGACCAAAAAAAATAAACCAAACATAACTACATTTACAAAGATTTGCATATTAAGTTTAATATGTGGCAAGGCCTCCTAAAACGGTTCCATTTATACATGCATCATGATGTTGCGTTGACTTCCTGTTTACGCTGTTGATTGTCGTTGATTGAATGAATGGTGCTACTATGTTTAGCAGCTGATTTACACAGACATTACTATGATTTTACCATAGACTGCGTAAAACATAGATGTGGTCTCCATGACGTCACCCACAGGTTTTCTTAAAAGCCGTTATGAAGCTCAGAATATGGCAGTCTTGGCTCTGCCGGCTCCTGGCTAAGCTAAAAATTGGCAAAGACGTGGAACGTTGGTGAAACTGAGGCGCGTTGAATGAAGATTGGTTGCTCAGATAAGCCAGTTGTAACAGCGCCCACCTGTCAATCAAAGTGGCCATGGTCCTAATGCTTATGCATAACTTTAAACCGTAATATAATTTGAACAAGTGAGCTGTATAAGATATTACCCCCAATACAGCTGCCATGAATTAGTTAACCAAATCAGTTTTTTGTACCAGGCTGTAAACATGTTTATTTCTGCTGTGAAGTTGGATATTTCAATATGGGGGCTTATGGAGATTGACTTGTTCTGTAGCCAGCCTCAAGTGGCCATTCAAGGACTGCTTTGACAGTACAAGCTCATCTGGAAATCACTAGATTGAAATAAGCTAGCAGTTCCTTTAAACTTAACACACAAACTCAGTAATGGATTTACAAATGTGGTGTACCATGACATTTTGGTCATTTCAGCACATTCCCATATTACCACAGCAGATGCAAAATGTGAATATGAACAAGCAGTTAGTAGGGTAGTTATCCTGTGTATGAGACTCGCCTCCCGTGAACTCAACGTCTCTTGGGGTACATTTCTTGCCCTGGTACCTCTGGCAACCGAAATGTAATCTTTGTGATTATCTTTAGCGAAGAGGCTAATATCTCCAGTCTGGGTGAGAGCTGGACTCCTGCTAATAAGGCAGAGTGAGAGCAGTGTTTAGACAGTGGGAGAGTGATCGCTCGCTGGCACTGCTCCCTGTGATTTATGACCTCCTTAATGAGTCTCTCTCCCCTGTGTGTGTGTGTGTGTGTGTGTGTGTGTGTGTGTGTGTGTGTGTTTTAGCTTATCACCAGCATATATGTGATCTCAAGCACCTCCTTGAGTTTCACCTCTCTCCTTTGGCTGACACTTGCAGTAACACTTAAGGGACCAATTTGCTTTAAGCGCCACAGCATCTAAATACTACAGTAGGTGGCGTTTTTCAGACAAACACACACTCTATATACTTCCAACTATTGTTTTCCATTGCACAGTGCAAGAAAAAAGTATTTCTTGTAGTGGTGGGGCGAAAGTTCAGGCAGTAAGGATACAGCACACAAAAAAGTGCAACAACAATCTGATAGGGCAAATGTCACACTATGAGTAATCAGAATTGCAGCTACAGTAAATATTTTGTCTGCAGCAGTGCAAGTGACTGTTATAAAGGAATCCCAGTATTTCAGCATCGACAGAAAAACAGTATCCGGCTGGTGGAGAATTTGGGACTGAAGACACGCCGACAGGCGGTCAGATCGACAAGCAGGGTAATGAGACAGAACAAGGTGAAGGGAACAGCTGAGCTGGGCTGCGTCAAAGAGCTGAAGTAGAATCCAACACCCACAGATTGAGGAGAAATCAAAATAAAGTCTAAATTAAGACTGGGAGCAATGTGTGTGTTTGTGTGTGTGTGTGATGGAGTATAGGCCTGTTTGGCTTGGCTGTAGCCCCTCTGTGCAGCATGGCAGCCAAGCAAGACGGCAAGGCCGACCTCTCAACCACACAGGCTGAATGTGCAGCGGCTGACTCTTTATGCCCGGCTGCTGAGTGGCCCTAAAAACCTCCTAGAGCCTAAACAGTGACCTGGCTTACCCCGCGCTCGGGCCCCTTCTCTTGCATAACCTTTTCCCTCTTGTCGGAAACACATACTGTAGCGCCGGCTTTGTCAATCCGCTGTATCTCTTCATTTCACCATAATTACATGGCAGTGAGGGAATTAGATGATCCACTGTGACAAACGTTTTCCATGTGCTAGTCTATCTGGTGGTCTATTTCCTGATGATGTTTTGGAAATACAGATTTCTTCAAAAATGATGCTGTGATATGCTTTTTCTCAGACTGACGCTGTCCCCTGTGCAGTGGGAATAAAAACAGCTTGTGTTGCTACCTGAAGGGCCTCAGTGCTGTTATCAGTAGCTTGGCACAAAGCCCTCTTGTGTTCAGATTAGCTTTTAAATGCACTACGCCATCTAGCCTCATACACCGGGGCTGCAGCTTAGGGTCAATACATCATGTGTGGTAGCTGGGCGTAGTATGTATATGTGTGTGTGCGTGTGTGTGTGTGTGTGTGTGTATTCAAGACTACCTTGGCAACTGAAGTCCTTGACTCAGGTTTTCTCAGTTAGACAGCAGTCCGGCAGTATTTCTATCTCTTTTTTGATTTTTTCAACCTCTCATCAGGTTGATTTATAGAGCGCCTGTACTCACGTAGAGATGGATCTGTTTGAAGAGAAATCTAAGGTATGCAGCTCAAGTCCTCTGTCATAAATTCTCCATGTGGCTTGGTGAGCTTTAGGACCTCACACTAAGGAGGGCGTAAGAGCAGTGTGTGTGTGTGTGTGTGTGTGTGTGTGTGAGAGAGAGAGAGAGAGAGAGAGAGAGAGAGAGAGAGAGAGAGAGAGACCTGGATATCCCTGAAATAGATGGCATGTATTTTGCCAAACCATAATCTAGAGATAAATTATTTGAACAAAATGGAAACATAGCTTTTGGTTGCTCTGGGGAACTAGAAATGTCTCTTGGTGCTCTGTAATTATTGACATTAACCTCACACACTTTCCACAATGAACTCCAGTGAATCTGCACCCACAAATCAAAATAAGTCATAACCAATTTTGAAGATATACATGTTTATATGAGAAATAGAAACAAAAGTGATCTAGTCATTTATCTCTCATTTGTTCCAAGGAAGAACAAAGTAGCGATAAATTAATGCAGCCATGTGATCACTGCCATATTATCCTTTCTTATATGTGTTGTTCTATCTACCTTTATAAGCAATTTTGATATAAGAAACTCAAAATTCTTGCTGAGCTGGAAATCTCCATCCCACATGTTGAGGGCTTTGTTTTTTTAAAAAACGTTAATAAGTAAAACGTGAAATTTGAGTTTAGTTTTTAATAAGTGGTAGTCTGCCTGATGCATTTGTGCATGCACTGTATCTCTTCATTTCACCATAATTACATGGCAATGAGAGAATTAGATATTCAGCAACTCATTGTCATTTTCTTCTCCTCTCATCTGTTAAATTAAAAATGCACATTTCACGTCATCAGTAAAAAAAAAACCCTGAAAATTTGCAGCTACACGTCATTGATGTTCCACAAGGCTCGTCTCTAGGTCCTCTATTCCTCTTCATGCTACTCTTATTAACTAGTGTGGTACTGTCTAATACCTGAAAGTTTGTACCAAAATTGGAATAAAATTCAGTGATAACTGCTAGCATAATTAATGCAAACTGCTGGCCAATAAAACTGCAAATATCTGAAAATATCTTAATTACGTAGCATATTTACACATGTAGAAGCATATTTAGAAGCACATAAACCAGGAAAATAACCAAATATGAGCAAGTAAACAAAGTCTAGCGGGCTAAACGCTCCGCTTCTGAAACGCTCGTAGTGGGGTTTGAAGTCGCGCGCAGGACGGACAAAAACAGTTATGTGTTTTTGAACAGCATGAAGTATGCATATACATGCACATTCATGAGGTGACAGCCAACAATTCATTTAATAAATTTTGACAATCTTGATTTTGTTGTGTCACAATCCCACAAACTATGGTGTGGTGATGTAATATTTGTATCTACAGTATGAATCAACTTGAATGGATCACAGTGTTAGCTTTGGGTGCAAAACTTGAATCTTTTTGTGTGACACAGACAGACATTACAAAGCAGTTGGAGTGTTTTCCCAGCATCACATCCCTTATTCCCAGCATCAGATCTGACCCTGACCCAGTGGGAGCCTTGGACCGCCTAAACAAACTGTTACTACCCACTTTGACTTAAACTCTGCCTGACTCTCTGTCTCTCTTTTTTCTCTCTGTAACTCTGTGTTCTTCTCAATTTTCACCTCCCACTTACAACTCTTCTTAACAGTTTTTCTCCTCGTCTCATCAGCCTCCACCTTCGTTGCCTTGTTCTAAAATAAACTAACTAACCCCCCTTGTGAAACTCAATCCTCCACAGCACAACACAAAGAGAAGTACACCTCATAAAAGGACTCAGGGGGTTTATACACTTCAAACAGAGGCAGGGATTAAAAGGCCACGTCTGTTTACTTACAACCCTCTCTGCAGCTCTTTAGATTCCCACCACTTCCTAATTCAATTACAGAGAGCAAGCTGCAGACAAGGCTGAATCTTCAAGAAGCACTCTGACGTGGAATTTCCCTCCAACCTACTGACTCACGTTACAGGGTCTTTGGTGGTTGGAGTCATGAAGGTCTATGGTGGGAAGGTTTGTAGGTGTGTTTGAGAACTCAATTTTGGATGTTGTAACTCCATAAATTTATCAAATAACTAGAATAACAGTGATTAAATCTTTATCTGATTCATGGAGGGTTGCGTGTTGCTCTTCCAAGCA
The DNA here is from genome assembly GCA_033000465.1 of Sciaenops ocellatus. NCBI lineage: Eukaryota > Metazoa > Chordata > Actinopteri > Sciaenidae > Sciaenops > Sciaenops ocellatus. Next base: position 6,955,135 of record CP136884.1, on the reverse strand, counting down.
CCTGGTGTCTGGTGCTTCCTTCCAAGGAATGATCATCTGATAGATAGTACGTGATTTGTACGACATTTCTTGTTTATCTTGGAAAGAGAGAGAAAGAACTGGACAGTTAATGAGCACTGACAGCCACAGTAAATGAACAGACAGGAAAAAGACTGCCACCTGCAGAGGCATTTGGAAACAGAAAAACCACAGGAAAGGACATTGTGTAACAGGCCGGAATAGTTGAAAACAGACGTAGACAATTGACGTACATGCATTTCTGTTTGTACTACTTTGGGTGTCCGCACAAATGGACGTGTATACGATGATGAACGTTTGTACAACTTTAAAATAGAGACAGAGCTTACAGGTTTTACAATACGCGTTGGCGTGAACCAGTAATATGGTAACTCTTATAGGACATGAACATGAGAAAGAAGGGCACACTGAATGATAAGAGGACTCTGGGATGCTCAGTGAGTGCTCAACAACAAAGATGGGGACATGTATTGCAAAAAAATAAATAAATATGGATCTGCAGGTTACGACTTACTGAAATGATGATGCATATACTATGTCTTGAATATTTTTAGTCAAAGATTTGCTTAATAACTACAGAGAAGTGAGTCTGCATTCAAGCTGCCCTTTGTTGTGCAGCAACAGGCCCACATTCAGTGGCGGCATTGTGGGTAACATTCAAAACCGCGACAGCCCACAGCAGCTGAGAAAACACTGCTCATATGTAGCTCGGTAGGATGCTCGTATGGATGATATTAGCATAGCTGCTGTTTACTCTGCACTGCTATGGAGCCAACCACATGTACACACACATTACGCAGCAACTCTGCTGCATATCCTCTGTTTAACAATGTTAGAGCCAAACCCAAAAGATTTGGCCCTGCATGCAAGTGAGACCGCAGGCTGTTAACCTCTGGACACACATGCATCAATACACACAGACACAAACACACACACACACACACACACACACACACACACACACACACACACACACAAACGCACACAGCTGTATCGTTCAGGTCGATCAACAGTACAGTAAAGTGGAGTTCATGTCAGCAGTAAATCCTGTGATGAGTGACTAAACTAATGACTGGTGCACGGCTAATTGAAGACTGTTGGTTAGCTGAGGATGATTTAGCCTGCAGTTAAAGGGATGCACCCGCAAACAATTTTTACACTGTTAAAAATTTATCCCGTGTTCTTGAGTCAACTTTGGTGCTGGTGGCACAGCCTGGTGTGACATCCACAGTAGCAGAGCAAAAGAGAAAAAAAGTGATATATCTTCGTGAAACGCCAAATGTTTGGGTGGCTTTCAGAAGGCATCATTTTTATCCAGAGTTTCATGAAAGAAGAGAAAGAGACTCAAGTTCTTCCTCATTGTATCAATAACCAAAATGCATTGTAGCCACTACACGTTCTGCATTTGAGTTAGGTGCACAAGAGACTGCAGCCGCTAATTAGCTCCAAGCTAAATCTGATACGGCACAAACACCAACATGTGTGGAGTGCATGGTCCCCTAAACTGGCTGATCAATGTATTTATTTATTTTTTAAAAAAGGAACACGTGACTTGCATGTGAAACAGATGCCTGTAGTGATGAACCCACGAGAACTATCACCCGACTCAGCAATTCCCCTCAACTCTAGGGAGCGTTTCTGCATCTTTCAACTTGTTTCTATTTTCCAGCACACAACTTTTCACCGCTCTCATCAGTGTTGTTTTCATTCGCAACAGACTCCTGTTTACAGTGAAGAAGCTCTGAAAACCCACTGTATGTTCTGGTGCCCAAGCAGCAGACAAACTGGTGAACATAGTGCAGCTTTTAGCAGCTAAACAGATGGATCATTTTTGTAAGGCAAAAACAGATTTTGAATGACGCATGTCTGCATGTGTGCCAGATGCGTAAATCCTTGGTAACAAGTTTGCCATGTCAGCTTATGTGATAATATGTTAGTGTTGTGTTTACAGCTTGTTTTCACTGCCCTCAACTGGCCAAAAATATGTTAGTGTAGGTTTAAGTAACATATACAATAAAAACTTTTTTTGTCTTGATCTTTATTGAAATCTGAAATCTTTTGATTAGAATTTTCCCATGATATTTCTGTTGTATATGTACTTTATATTTACAACACACCTGCAGCATCTGACAGATTAACAGAAAACAATAGTTTTTATGTAAGCTAACACATCTTGGCAACAGGTCATTGTAGGTTGACACAACATTTCCTCAGAAAAAACAGCAATCCTTTCACCTGGCAACAAGGGCTATCACCTTTAATTCCATCCATCCATCCATCCATTGCCTTCTGCTTATCTAGGATCAGGTCATTGCATCAAGTTAAGCAAAGTATTCCTGATGTACCTCTCCTTAGCAGCCTTTTCCAGCTCCTCCCGGAGGATCCTGGGAATGTCTCAGGCTATGTAATTCCACCAGTGAATTCCGAGTCTGCTCTGGGGTCTCCTTCCAGTTGAAACCACTGAAAACCTCCAAATGAAAGTCCCAAGGAGGCCTCCTGATCAGATGCCCGAACCACCTCAGCTGGCTCCTTTTGATGCAAAGAAGCAGCACTTCTTCTCTGAGCTTCCTCCAGATGTCCAAGCTTCTCACCCTATCTCTATGATGTTGAGCCCAGCCGCCCTACAGAGGAAACTCATTTTGGTCGCATATAACCTCAATCTTATTCTTGCGGTCACTACCCAGAGTTCTTTGCCATAGGTGAAAGTTGGAATGTAGATTGCATGGTAAATTGAGAGTTTTGGCTTCCAGCTAAGCATCTCCCCTCACTACAGCGGTCTGGTAAAACATCTGCATCACCGCTGACACCACACCAAATCTGCCTTTCCATCTCACACTCCATTTTACTGTCATTCATGAACAAGATCCCAAGACATTTAAACTCCTTCACCTGGGGCAGCAACTCACTCCCAACCCAGACGGAACAATCCGCCGCTTTCTGGCAAAGCACCAGAGCCTCAGATTTGGAGGCCTGACTCTCATCCCAGCTGCTTCACACTTGGCTGCAAACCTCCCCAGTGCGTGCTGAAGGTCATGTGTTTGTGCATTCAAATGAATGTGAGCATATAATGTTTTGTTTTTTCCACAACGTGTACTGTGTGTCTCACCCTTTAGACTCTCGGGCTGTCTGCTTGTGCATCTCATCTGGGAAATGCAGGAAATGTAAGACGGACATGGATGATGTCAAAGCAGGTTGAAGGACCTGGTTAAAGCTAAAAAGTTAATTACAAGAATTTACAACCAACTGCTGGAACACATTCAATATGTCAAATAAATGATACAACAAAGTGAAACAAGTGTGTTCATCTGGCGTGTATCAGCTCTCTCCTCTGCAGCATTTCAAGCCTGAGAGTGACTTATGACAGGTTTATTGATCAATCAATCAGTTGAACACACATCAATTTCTCTTACTCCATACACGGAGTGAAGTGGGATTAGGTGGGAAACCTGTGTCAGCAGACTGTACAGAAATTTCCTACTCATAGAGTCCCACACAAACCGCATATTTGTGGATAATCTGCGAAACAAATCATATCATCTATTTACGGTAATATTTTTGTTGGCCTCGTGCATTATCAATCATGCCAGTGCTAACCTATTTGGCAGTCTGCGCTGTCAACAGAAGAATAATGGAGAGAATTGATAACTTTGTAATGTAACAGGCATATGGGGAAATACTAGATCCCCTACAATGAGCCGAGACAGGCCTCTGCTGACGTCAACGATGACCAAAAACAACCAAACAGATCATCGTGAGTGTACCGGAAAACACCAGAAAAATATGCAAACTGTAAGTTCCTCCTCAGACAAAAGATGGGAGCATCAAATACTTGTGTATGTAGTGTGTGTGTGTGTGTGTGTGTGCGCGTGTGTGTGAGCAAAAAAGACACAGTGTGAAAACATGTATTGGTTTTCAGTAGCTCAGCGTTAATTTGACTGATGCTGGTCTGACAATGTGGTACTTGTGGTCAGCATTTGTGTGTATGTGTGTGCGTGTGTGTGTGTGTGTGTGTGTGTGTGAGTGTGTGCGCGTGTGTGTAATACAAAAAACAACTCTCACTGGAAATCTACTTACATGCACTTAAATCATCATTTTGGTTGGTGAGTGATGCTAAAATAACAGACACGGTCACGTACACGCACACACACACACACACACACACACACACACTAAACTTTGGTTGCGTCCTGTTAATGTAATGTCGCTGTCAAAATCTGGCTCTGTGTGTGTGTCTGTGCCCTGTGTGTGTGTACATGTGTGTGGGCGTAACCATATGTGTTCTGTAAACTGTAATTTCATGTCGGTTTTAATCCCGGGGTGTCAATCTTCATTCCTGGATAATTTTGACTGGAAACACATAAAGTCAGCACATAGCTCGTTCAGTAATCACCTTCTGTGTGTGTGTGTGTGTGTGTGTGTGTGTGTGTGTATTTGAGATTGTAAACAGCTCCATTTCTCAAAGCAGTAAAACATTTCAGTGACTTTGTGTCTGAAATGGATTTCTGGTTGACCACCAACCTTGCTGTCCATCATGTGCAATAAACCAGCCTAGGACTTTATAAGTGCTCAAGTCTTAATGTAATTATTTAATAAATAAATGGCATAATTCTCAGGCTATACTCTGATAGCTTGTAACTGAAAGACATTCCTTAATAAGATGGCATTATTCCAGCTGTCAAAAAAAAAAATAACAACACCAAAACATTGCTAAAGCGTTTATTTATGTTGATATATTGATAAAATGCCTTCATCGTGGTATGCTTAAAGAACTCCATCCAAATGGGGATAAGCTTGCACATACTGCCCATTCTCTCCTCATAGGCATTCATATGTGAAGAGGACATGCTTGTCTTATTTTAGATTTTGGAAAGATGTGAAACTTTCCCGAAAGGTGGTTTTACATTTTGTTTATCAAAGCAAGTTTTGATGCATGCTGACACCTTTAGTGATCTGCTCCAGAAATCAATTTAGAAAGTTGTGATATGCTTTTAGTTGCAACAATGGAAGCCACCAGTACAGACCTTTAAAGGCATTTGCAAACTATCGCTATGTCTAGAACTTACTAGACAGGTAACTCCACCTTAACTCCACCCTAAAATTATAAAAGCTTCCATCCCTGTATGTTAAAAAGCACTTAAAAGTAAGAACATGAACTGTCCCCCACTTAGTGTTACACGGATGTAGAGCTGATAGTCAGAGCTAATCAGCCATGAGCATCTAATGCCAGACTCTCAACTGGAAAGACTAAACAACTTATTAAGCTCTGAATGCAGCACAGTTATGGATGGGTTCATATGTTGTATTTATTCTCACATCCGCTTATCAGTTAATGCTAACACTAACAGCAGCTATGTGTGAGAGGCACAAACTGGGCCTACAGTCAGCCCACTGCTCTGTTTTTCATACATGGCACAGGAGCTGCTAACACAGTTGGGGGTGTCAACGTGTGAAATAGACCTCAGAGACTTGCCTATTACATCATAGTTAGGGAGAGGCCGGAGAATTCTGCTGAAACAAACTCAGAGGACTCTCAAAAACTCTCTCTCTCTCTGTGTAGTTTCTTATGATAACACTAACCTTTAAGTTTTTCGGTAATTGACAGTGAAATTCATTTGAGCCACCTAAAAGGTTGGGTGTAGTTTAAGATTTTGTCTAGCAAGACTTGTGCTGGGCAAAGTTAGGGGTAACAATGAAAATATCTTGGTTAAGACTGAAGACGGTTGGATTTTGTAACTACAGTGTGAACTGCATCAATATATTGTGGGAAAGGGTTTTATCTTGTCAGGCCTACACACAGTAATGTAGTTATCCATTATTTAACCTGACACTGAGCCTTGCTAAATGTGAACAATGCAATGAATTCACTAAACTTAACTAAAGTAGCGGCTATAGTTTCCTCATCCCTTCGACTAGAACAGAAATGTTATGGCAGGCGAACAGAAGTTTCAGCAAAGAGCTCACCATAATTGCTGCTTCTTTAAATATCCCCAAAGTTCAATTAGCGTGGTCTGATATCTTTCAAGTAACTTTAAGAAAGTCAAGACACTCTTGGTCGGAGGTCCAGCTATAAAGACCGCTGATGTCAGTCAACCTTTCATGTTAGTTACGAAACCTAATGATACTGGAGTTGCAGCTGTTTTTCCATCAGGATTTAAGTAAAGCTTTTCTGAGGACTTAATGTCGAACCCAATCATTGCAAATAATCCCACCACCTACTCTGAACTTATGAATTGAAGAATGCATTTCCAGCTTCTCTAAAATTGAGACATTTAGAAAGAGGGTTGACCCCGTGGTTCAAGATATGTTGACTGATTCTGTCTTTGCCTTGACGGTAAAGGTTGCATTGAGTACAAAGACAGAGCTACCCATGTTAGCTCCAGTAGCTTATACTTGCTACTTGCAACCTGCTAGCATTATTTGCAGTACCACCTTTTTGCTACAATGTGCATGTACTACTTTGCTGCAGAACCTGGTCTGACCATATCTTAACAGGTTAAACTGTTGTACATGCGCAGTAATTCAGACCCTGCATCAAAATGATTCATGGTGATTGAATCATCTGCTGTAAAAGTTAAACCTAAATCATTCATAATAATTTTTTCTTTCACTTTAAGGAAACAAAATTGAAGACCCAATATGAAATGACTCATTAGAATGCGTTGCACATTTATTCTCAATATCCCAGACAGCCACCTGCTGCATCTATATTTACACTTTGTTTTATTATGTTGGCCAATATTACATTTTTATTATTATGTTGGCTGCTCAGTGCACTTCCTGTCACTAACTCATGATGAATAGAAGGTCCCCCGCTAGTACAAATGACAGTAAGAGGTGATTTATTTATCTCATTTCAGGATTGCTATTGGCCTTGTGTGTGTTTGTGTGTGCACGAACCTTTCTTATTTCCTGACTCACTAAGACAAATGACCTGACGTCAGCCCAGAGCTCTGAGGGGTGTCTACTGGTCTGGTTCTCGTTCATCTTCGACAAGGTGAAAATGGAGACTGTTCCTCCTTCTTTATAATTATTGAATATAGAAAATGCTGTATTCTTCTCTTTCTCAAATACTATCTTCTCCTCCCACCAAACATGTGACTCATTTGGTCCCAAGTCAAGTCACTTTTTAATCAGTTATCATCAGACTAATGTTCTTCGATGAGCAGGTCCTTCATTCAGCAGTACAATGTGAAACTCTTGAATCTGAAAGTAATGACTCTTGGCACAGGCATGATGATCTGATTTGTTCCATAGAGCATCAGGTAACCCTGCATGGAGCTTGACTGACAAGGTCATCATCCAATCATTATAACATTGACAACATTTTGATTATTTCATATATTGTGAAGTCAGTGACCACCATATGCCTTTGATCGACACAAGGTTTAACCTCACAGCCGCATCAATTTCTTCTTCCCGACCACAGACCAATCTGTGTGTCAGTTTAACACAGAGATGAAACTGATATGGGCGACTAACTCACAAAATGATGTGAGTTGAGCTGATTCTGAACCTAAAACTTTCAGCCAGCCACACAAAAAATGGTCTGAAAAAAAGTGGTCGAAGTGCTCACAGAGTTAACTCTAAAGAACCAAAGTTGGATGATTTTTATTTCTGTCACTTGAAATTCAAATGAAGTAAGATTGCCTTGCTTTTGAACTTAAACATCTTCATATGAGGGAACAAGATCCAATTTCACCAATCCAGAGCTGAAGGGAGTCAGTCTGAGGATCTCAGTGGAATGTGTTGCTGAACATGAGGCGTTGCGATGGAATCTCATTCCCACCGTTTAGCGTAAATACCTTGGCATACCACGGTTGACCAAGGTTGTTTGTTTGGCAGGGGGACAAGCGTTGTATGTGTATGTGTGTGTGAAAGATATACACTACAAGCAAAGAATCGGAGAGACACTTACTACAATAACAACATTGGTTTAAGACAAAGTCTTTATATCAAGGGTGTCAAAATAGATCTTCACAATAGCTTAACAAATGTGAAACCCACTGACTCTATCCAAGAACTCAAACCCTGTAATTCCCTCAACACACACGTCCACACACACCAAACCAGACTGAGGGGGAAAGCTGAGTGGTTCATTCATGAGGAGGTCCTGGGGGAGATACGTTGTGCCCTGCTTCCTTATAAAGGAGGGTTTATAGTGTGACCTGCAGCCTGTCTCACTCTCCCCTGACAGCACATGACTTGTCTTACATGTTGTGTCTATCTCAAACACAAAAACCATAACTTGAAATGTTGTACTGTCTAAGAAAAACATGCCATAGTCCAAATCCACATTTTTGTTTTCTAAAGAGAGTCGGTTTTATAATTATTTATATAACAGACAGTTTTGATTTTAACTGTCTTGGACTGCTGACAATTGGTTTTATTGCAGAGCGCAAAAAGGTGTTGACATACTTTTCACCAGCATTTGTGATTTGTGACAGCGAGCAGGAGATAATGAACATGAAACATCAGCAGAATGTCTCTGTGGTAAATTATCTGAACTTCAGGGAGAAATAAGGTGAAGGTTAACCTCTCCTGCACAAACATTTTCATTTCTCAGCCAAACGCTATCAAGAATATCAACACATTTTGTTTCCTCACCAAGTCCACACCCTGATTTTTGAATGTGATACAGAACGAGTGACAGAAAAATAACAGAACAAGAAATTCTGACAAATCTCTGCAGCAAAGTTGTTATTAAAGTAGCCAAACAATTCTAGGCAAGTTCATCAAGCTGAGTACATTGCACACAGGTACAATGAGGTCTTGTCTAGCCAGTGAGCAATGCTGATCATGATTGAAAGCTTTGCACAGATGGGGCCAACTTCTTGTTTGTGTCACCACTGCCAACTTCTCGACTGCCAAATGTTCTGCAATAACTTTTATAAGTGTTTCTGAGAGGTGGAGGAATGTTAAAACTCCTCAGCTTCTGCTATACTATGATTGATCAACCTTTTTACTGTAGCTGTCTCATATTGTGACTCATGAACAAGTCAATTAGTCTAAATAATGCGCACACATTTAATTTCAGTGTACATTTCACTGTAATGAGTCCTGTATTCTAAATAACAACAACACAAGCAATATGTGTGTCCTTGAGGCTAAAGTAGAAGTAAAAAATAATTAGAATTATGTTATTGGGAGTGACAGAAATGTATTTACATGTATAAAATGATTGCTTTCATTTCCATTGCTTCTAGTAATATCTTCAAATTTTGCAAATAAATCTAATAAAAATCAATAAAATCCTCTGTTAACATATAATATAGTAAGAATTTTTGTTTTTTGATATAGTGAAGGTACAGCTCTTTGACGTTGTCCCTGTTGGGATGCTGTTTTGTTCCGTTCTCCATGTGACTTCATAGCCCACCAGGAGCTTTTCAGAAGCAGAGCGCTTTGCCTGCCAGACTTTAGTCTCTTTTGGTTCACGTGCTTCTACCATGAGCAAGTTGTTCTGTGCCGTTAGCTATCAGAACACGAGGCAAAACAATTATTGGCAAGAGTTTAAAGCCATGCTAGCAGCTCTTTTAAGGCTAAATAGGCCTACTTAGCTTTTGGCTAAATGCTAACATTTGTTAATTAGCAGTAAACACATGGTACAGCTCAGGTTGATGGGAATATCATGGGTTCTGCAGGTATTTGGTCATAAACCAAAGTATTGGACAACAAAGACCTGATGATGGCGCTAGACCAAAAAAAAATTGTCAAAGTGATTACATTCGTTCTGATACTTCAAGCAAACCAAGGTGGCGCTAGTGGAAATGTTCATCCATCCATCCATCCATCCATCCATTCATTTTCTGTATCCTTTTATCCTAGAGGAAAGGTCAGAATAACCTTTAGCTATCAAAGTACCAAATTTAAGGGAATCCATGCATCCAGTGGATATTGTATTCCAGACCAATCTAGAAAATGGAAACAGCAGTTTGCAACAGTCTCCAGTAAAGGTCCACTTACTTGTGTGTTGTGGAGCTTTCAACTCTTTCACATGATCAGCAGATGAGATGATGAGATGTTTGCTTTGTTGTCATGGAACTGTAGGTAAATGTTTCATTAGCAATATTGGGGCTTTTTTGGTGTAGACCAAAAGTAAAATTATTTTGATTAAGCTGTTTCTGATTCAAATACATTTGTAAGTTCTTGTGTGGCTGTTTGATTCTAGCAGTATTCAATCGGTATAGGTACCAGAAATCAGGTATTGTAAGGGAACCATTACTCCACATTGGCAGTGATGCTAGTGGGACTGTTGTGTTGTCCCTAAAATATCTCCATCTCCATCAGTGTGTCCAACCTAACCATTGGGTTCTATGTATACAACAAAAACAATGAGGGCCTATGATTAGTGTATGATAAAGTGCTCAGACTGCTAATGAGAATTTGTTTTTTTCATACGAGGTTTAACACTAGTCCACTGCAGCCTGCGGCCAATACAGCTTACTTATCAAAGTCACTCTGACTCATTACAGGGAGCAGAGACATGATGACTGATCAGCACGTGTTTGTGTCTGCATCAGTGTGTGAGTGGTCAGGTGAAAGGGCTCGCTGTGACCGGGACACACTCATTATGGAACGACTTGAAATTGTGTGCATGAGATGCGGGGTCACAGGGTCATGGTCTGAGTCCTGTCCCAACAACACAGCGTCTGTGTCCTCCACCTTCAATAAATAGAGACAGTCATTCATACATACCACCCATCCATCAGAGCTCTCAACATATCGCCACATGAAAAAAAAAAAAGGGAGAGAGAGCTGGCTTGTTATTGAACCAGACTGGGAGAGCTAAATGAAGAAATGCAGTGAGACTTTCTGTGATTGAGGATTATTTTATCCAAAAGTGATCTGTTTGCTGTCAGGAACTCACAACCATGTGTAAGCTGGCTTTAAAAAGTGTGCTCATGATGATGCGACATAGAAACAGCTGCATTAGTTTTAGAAGTTTCAGGATACAATGAAGTTATTTAGGCTATATTATTAATGCACTAACTACACTGAATCATGTTTTTGTCATTAATAGAGATCTGCTGTGTTATCGTGTATAATGTATTTGCATCTTGACTAAAACATCTGTTTTATCACCTTATCTTTGATTGATTTTATTTAATTTTAGCATCTTTTTAGGAGAAGATTAACTGTAAATACAAATCATTACTTTGTACACGGAAAACAAGGAGAGACCACACCTTCTCTCCTGTGCTTTTTAAACCCTGAGTAGTGTCTGCAGACTTTCTCTAAGGCTACAGCGGTAGCACCAAAAGGGTCCAGCTTTTTCACTATGGTTTGGTTGCAGCTCCCCTGCAGGGTTTGCTGCGGTAAACTCACAGTACGCTCCAGCTTCACAAAACACAAAGTGCTGTTTTCATTTCTGCCACCAGGAGACGCAGTGTGGCACAATCATCACTACTGTATGCAGCGACGAGTCCCAAACTAGTAACAATACCTGCGTCTTACAGTATTCATATCGTACAGAGTCTGGATAAATAATGATAGTGATGATAATGAAATAAAGGATCATGGTTAACGTGAAAGTTCTCTATGAATTTTAAATGTCCATATATCACACAGCTGCTGTATTTGGGTTAACTTTGTCAGATTACGTCGTGATAAAAAAATATAGATTTAATCAGCAGCCTGACCATGTATTTCTCCTTCATTTCGATGAGAAAATAAGCAGATAACTAAATTGGGAACTCTGCATTAACATGGTATGGGTGACCACAGAAATGGCAGGAGGAGGTTCATTAAAGTACAGGTCTTGTGTCAGATAGTGTTTCCCTCCTGTTAGAATGGTGTTCTCCACAGTGCCTTCTTATGTGGTTGGGGTTAGGGTAAGGTTAGGTTCTGGTTAAGGTGAGAACACCGGGCTGTCTCTGTTCTCCGTCTCCAGACTTGACTTTCTTGGGAGAGCAGAGACGGGACTTTTTGTCATCTTGGATTTATATTGTAGTTCATCAGAGGTTTAACGTAAAAAAGTTGTTTTATATAGGTCTAGTTAATGACGATTAAACTACAGCAGCTCAGCCTTCTTCTAATGAGTATATTCAAATAAAACAGGATGACTGTGGCTGTTTACAATTTGTTACAGGAATGTTAAAATGATCATTTTAATAATGCAGACTTGAAGTTGCACACATCTGTTTCTTCCAGTTATCAAACTATTACCAAAACATTTACAGCTTGTTTATGGAAAGCTGTGTAAAACCAGTCAGAGCAGGAAACATGTAGCCACACAACTCCCTCTCAATAAACATTTACTTACTAATTTAACAATGTGCTGTTTGCACTTTCCTCATAATCTCCAACAATTCCGATATGCGACTCTGCCATCATGTAACTAGATTTTGGTTAAGTCTTTTTTTATAATTAAAGTTCCATACGTGAGATTCTGAAGCATTTTTATTAATTAATTTTGTATATTAATCTCTGTTTATTGTCAATTTGTGAACACATAAAATTAAACAACTTTCTTGGTTGCCTATTACAGTCTATGGACTGATTTCTTAAACTTTGGGACAATTTTTTGGGGGGGGGGGGGGGATCCAAAGGATCACTCCTGAGTACCTCTACACTAGTGCAACACTAGCTAACGTAAGCTTGAAAATGGACGTCAACAAACAACCAGCACTCAATATAACAGAGTAAAACACAAAGTCCAAAACCAATGCTAACATTACTGCAAAGCATGTGAAATATTGTGATATTATTGTTTTGGTGGGTTAACACTAGCTTGATTAGCTAGTGTGGACAATTGCTAACTGGCTAACATAGCACAGTACTGTCTAGCTAATTCATTCAGACTCCCGTGGCTGAACTGGCTGGTAAATTTGCTGGCTTGCCATTTGCGGTTCTTTGATTTGGAGAAGACCTCATGGTTAACTGCTAAATCCTGGTGTCTCCTAAAATATTTAAATCATAAATCAAGTCATCCACACTGCCAGCTGTGTGTAGCCGTGCTGGACAGGTCTGAAGTCTGTGATCCTCTGCCAAAAACTTGGTCTAAGCAGGAAGAAACACAGATGAACATCCATTGAAAACATTCAGCCTGCAGTAAAGAAGACGCCCTTCTGCAACTGTATATGTGCTCACTTTATTAACCTATATTTGTACCTAAGGGTATTTATTTGTGATGATCATCAGAAAATATAGGGATGCAAGCACTGTCTCACTCTCATTCTCACTCTTTCTGTGTCCCTTGACCACTGCTCTCTGTTTTTGTAGAAGCTGGGTACATATAATAAAACCAGTCAGAATACAACTAGGAGAGTATCATAGTTTAGTTCAAGAACTCCACCAGGATAGCCTCGATTGCAGTGACATTTTAGGATGTCTGCGGAAGGGTTGGACCAATCTGATCATTTCTGCCGCAGGTCACAGCGATTTCTTCCACCTAACCTGCAGGCCTCACTGCTGCAGCCCCATTCAAATGAATGGAAACACCTGCCTTTTCGACGCAGTACTGGATTTGGTCTGAATCGGGCCTTATTGTGCGTGCCTGTTTTGCGGGGGCTGGGCATCCCTGCTACCTGTGGGGTTGGCTCTAATCAGTCATGACTGGAACAATGGGACACGTTGTTAGAGCTTGACATGTTGGGCCCTACTGCCTATTGGTCCATGTAAACTGGTTTAATCTACAAAAAATACATCATTTTTATGTAATTTTTGTAAAGATTTAAACTCCTGCACTGCTGCCTGAGGCATCAATCAAATCAAATTTATTTTAAGTCTTATGTCAAAATGATATAATGAATAAACAAAGGTTAATATCAACAGCTGTAGTGAGTGATCGAAGAGAAAGTTATCCGTGTGCGCACCAGCACATTGTGAGTACATACAGTATCAGAGGAAAGCTGGATCTCTACTGTGAAAATACAGAAGGTACATGCTCTGGATAAAGTGAAGTCATTCCTCAGACTATCCCCCAGACAGGCTGCTGTTAACTGCTGTTAAGACAAAAGACAGGCTACATGTGTGAATTTGTCTGGCAGTTTCTCCATAAATAAACATGTGTTTAATATTTCCCTGACTTTTGCATCAGATTTCAGGACGCTGAATATAGCCTATGGCATGGTGGCACCGTTTTGCAGGCTCAGGACAGATGACATTTAAACCTGCCATGCCGAGTTTGACTGAGCATTGAACCAAGCAGCCAATCACAGTTTGGAGTGACCGTATACCAATCAGATTTTCAATCCTACTCATGCTGCCTTTAAACTTTGCTCTGAGCACATAGTATTAATTGAAGGTAACTTGTGATAATGAGCCAATCAACACATTTTTATCTACTCAGATCTTCTGGACTTGGACAGCGGGACAATACTAGAACAATATTTTAAGAAAACTAAATGAAAATTAAACTATAAATGAAACAAAAAATGGCTGAGTACATTGCCTCTGTTGTTTCTTCATCAACATCCAATCGACCCAGCTCACCGCATGTGCAGATATTTTGTGGCTCTGAGGGTAATCTGCATTAGGTGGACAGTACTTGTACAGCTTCTTTCAGATGTCTGAGCTTCTCAATCTGAAAAACTGGACAGGGAAATGATGTCTTTCCTTTGGTCACTATAAAGCTTTTAACCATAGGTGAGGGTTGAGACATTGGTCACCCAGGTGGTTCATCTTCTGGATTTTCCTTGCAATGCACACACTGAAGATGCCGCAAGAATTCACCTGCCAGAGATCATCTTGCCCTCGCATGTGAACAACACCTCAAGATACTTGATGTTCTTGACTTAGGGCAGCAAATCACTCCCAACACAATGTGGGTATTCCATTGCTTTCTGTTTTCCAGCAGACTACTGTACAATGGTCTCAGACTTAAAGGCACAAGCTCAGTGATGTTAGACTAACACTGTGGCTAATACTGAGGATAATCTTTGACCCCCGTTTGTTACAGGCCCAGTCCATCCCTAGCTGAGTAGCTTTGGTTTATAAATGTAATAAAATGTCTGCCAATCATTAAGACATTGTTTTCTTTATCTATTCCAGGACATGTCAAGCACTCAATGTGCTGCCCCCTTCCTCCCCACTTACATTTAATACTCAGTGTCTCTGCCAGGCACAACTGCCCCAATGACATCACGCAAACATATTACTTACCGTCTGACTCACACAGACTTTAATTACTTTTACAGGAGTCCTGAAGTTCGATCAGCCTGCAAAACACACACTGTGTATATCTTCAGCAAATGATGATACTCTGTGAGATGATAACGATGACTCTTTTATGACTTTGGGGGGTTGATGTAATATGCTGGGCTGTAATATGTCAGGTTATCACCATTAACAAGGCTGTAAGACACTATGATTGTGATCCTATCATGCTGCCTCTAAATCACTGCATGGGAGTTAAGGGAGGAATTGGAGAGGAGAGATGGACTGACTCAACCCCAAAGACAATTAAAAGTGTGAGAATGCGAGCGAAATCAAACAAATCTGTCATCTGAATGTGCATTTGAAAAAACTATGTTAAAAACTCCCTTTAACATCTGGCCCATGTTTGTGGATTAGCTTGGTCTTGGGAAAGTAGTCATTTTCCCATACAGGTAGAAATTTAAGAACAATATGATCAATTTTATAGCAAAAAATCAAATGATAAGAAGTTTTAGTTGTAGGATACTGATTTCTCTGATGGTTGATACAGATGATGGTGCTTGCCTCTAGTTGCTATAACTTCTGGATAAACACCTGATACATCAGATATGACTGGAGTGAGGAAGGAAGACTGTGACTGAGGCTTACGTAAGCATGCTAACACGCTCACAATACTAATGCTGAATGTGTATATTTGTTTACCATCTTTCACCTTCTTAGTTTAGCATGTTAGCATGCTAACATTTTCTAATTAGCACTGAACACATAGTACAGCAGAGACTGATGGGAATGTCATTACTTTTACTGCCTTTCACTAAAACTCACTGGAGGTAAAGTTTTTGTTCATCCATATTGTAGATGTGAGAATACTTCACAATACATTGCTGGTGACCCAAGAGGCAAATGCAAATCTAAAGATCTGAAGTGTTCATCCTCTGGGAACAATGAATATCTATACAAAACTTCATAGTAATCCATTCAATAATTCTTGAGATTTATCTCTCTGGACCAAAGTGATGGAGCAACAAACCGACAGACCAAATGGTAGACCGACATTGCCATCCCTTAGCCATGCTGACAACATGTCTAAAAAACATTCAGTTATAGCCCATTGAACGTATTGAGAAGTAGGATGCCTTTAATATGTCAAAAGACTGAATGAAGAATGTCTTTTTTTATTTAATAAAAAATAATTTATGATTTATTAGAATAAAGTAGTTGTGTGTTTACCATCAACCATTTCATTCTGTGAGGTCATGTCTTCATGTGGTTAAATTTATGCTACAGCAGCTCTCTGTAGTCCTGAATCAATCAAAACCTCTTCCATGTCTTCTGCGTGTACAGATCAAAATTTAACCAGTGCCACATGCAGTAACCACATAAGCCCAATTTTAAGATTGCTTATGCTGATTTATACAGCAGATTTAAGACAAGTCAAACAGCTTAGGTTGATGGGAATGTGAGTATTTAGTCAGAAGTATTACACAATTTGAAATATAGACCAGATGATGGCGCTAGATTAAAAATTAAGGGATTACCAAGGCATTTCAACTTTAGCGGGACATGAATGTGTGCACCAAAATTTGTGGCAGTCTGAGTAACAAACACATTGACACACAGACATTACCATCCTTACAGCTGCACTGCCAGTAATTTCAATGAAATTTACTAAACATATTCATGCCTCTCAGAGGATGAACCATACCTATTTTGGACGCTGGACATTTTAGCCCCACTGCTGGTAAAACTCTAAGAGTCACACATCTTTAATGGCTAATGTTTTTGAATATATACAGTTAAAGTGTCATGGGGAGCAAAAAAAAAACTCTCTTCATCTAAAAATATTCCAAAAATGTACCTTGGAAGAGCAGAGGCATAGTTCATTTTGTGCAATTCAAAAATCCACACCAAAATCTGGTTTTGTGCTGTTATGTCAGCAATGGCTTTATTTTCACTGATCTGACTAATATCTCAAAATTTGCCCAAAATTGCATATTTCATTGTACAATAAAGTCCAGTTTCATTTTTGTGGACATGTTGAAATGTTTGAATAAGAAAGCAAATGTTTGTAAAAGATGGAATGAAAGATGGGATAATAATTTGATCCTGGAGTCACCTACTGCACAGGGCCCATAATTCCTAGTTACTCCCTTGTTGCTACTGCCACTAACAGTATTACTTTTAATTTTTGATATGAAACTCAAAACCTTTATCTGGTGGTATTACACTGCACCAGGCACCCTCTATTAAACCCTTGGATAGACTTTACCTAAAATAATATTTTCACATAACCACACACAGACACGCTCACACACGCGTGCACAGCGTATACACACTCTGCAGCTAGCAGGCAGGTCATAATTCAATAGCCTAATGTTTGTCATGGCTGCCTGCTTAGTTTAGACATACACAGACCTGATCCCCTTGGGATGTAACAGTAAAGTTGCACACAGGCACACACATGCTCGCACACAGTCATATCTTAGCAGAGATGGCTTGGTTTTGCAGCTCAAGACAGATGATTTTAAACGATCCTCATAAATACCTCAGTGCTCGTCCCAGCGTACACACACCCAGAGCCTGACAAGGTGAAACTTATTGAAAGTGAGGGAAAGACAGCGAGAGAGAGAAAGACTACTATTGTAAGATTAAGTGTGTGTGCATGTGTGTAAGCCCTTCAGGAGTCCCACTTTAAATCAGACCTTATTAAAACAGCCTTATGTCAGCCACATTCAACCACTGCTGGACTCCCAGGTTATCACAATAACAATAAATCCCATTCACTCTCTGGCTCTACAGACTGCTGTGTGTGGGCGTGAGTGTGTATGTGTGTGTAAGTGATATAGTGTCTCTGGCTTTGGAAACTCATTAGGGGTTTCCCAATTCTGTCCACTGGAGGGCGGAGACTAGGGTTACGGCAACATGTCATTTTGGGGGCTGGAGCCAGTTAACTCTCCCATCAAAAGACAGTGACCCCCTCCCTCTTTGGATGTGTGTATTAAGTATTGATCATGTACTATCAGATGTCCATTGACCTTGTCAATGTGACAAGCTGCCCCACACTACAGGCACAACTGATGCTGATTTGCAAAATATTAAACTCCAGGTCTGGTAAAATGCAGTGTGCCCTAAGTACCAGGACGGTGCACTGATAATGGTTAAAAAGTTGAGTGTGGAAGGCTGGACATTTCTCACCCTCAATGGCCACCATTTTGACTAAGTAGCGTAAGCAGTTGCGGTAAATATTGCAATATACAAATGTAACTAAATGTACAATGTTTTATATTTATATTTTTGCAGTCAAATGTTGGTGCTAATGCTCCACCACACCCATGCTTGCAGCTCTGTGAATTTAGGTAGAGTTATGTTTTGAGCTAAATGCTAAAGTCAGCATGCTAACATGTTCACAGAATACTAACATGCCGATGTTAAGAAGTTATAACACTTACAATATTCACCATCTTAGTTTAGTGTAATAGTAATAACACTGTGGTATGCATTTGTTATGATTACATTATTTATGATCAAAAACTAGTGAGCTGACAACTTTACTAACAGCTAAACATCAAGCAAGGTCAACAACACAAGACATAGCAGCCAGCTAATATTACTTACTAGTCCAACAGCAAGAAGCCCAGCTCGGCATCTGTCTTTCAGCCTTTTATTTCACAAAGTTCTCACCAATGACTAAAAGTCAGTCCTATAGGCTATTTACTTTTTGCTTCATCACTCTTTCTTTTTCTTTTCTTAGCTTCCTCCATCAATCTCCTCTTTGGTCTCTTCTCCTCTGCCATTATATCTTTAGAGGCTGCTGAGCCCGGTTATATTGCCTGCTTGCCTATTTCCACTTCTGAAACAATGTCAGCATCACAATATCACAAAATGTCAGCCATTCGCCACGACAAACCCAATGCTCTGATATCAAAATCCAGGCAGCCCGGCTAACAAACCCAGCCAACATTAGCTAACAGCAGCTATAGGTCACAGCAGTTTACTTCATTCATCAGGAAACCAAAATCAGTGAAATAGTGGTGTGTTACTTAGTGCCATAAAATTACATACTTCTCGCAGGTGATCGTACCCAGAGCACAAAGTACAGTAGTAGTGCAGAAACAGATGTATGGGGTGCAGAGTGGGAATGACAGAGACACCATTCACCTGAATACATGTTAGTGTAGCATCAAAATGATTTAAAATATGTTATTTTATGCAAGAAAAGTTACATAATGCTGCTTTAAAAAGAACACTAAGCAGCACTTAGCTCCACTGAGCAGCATGAACACTTGAATAAATACATCATCTACTCTTGGCTGTATATTCAGGGCACAGGAAGAAGCCGAATCCAGACTGTCCTCTCCCGTCAGCGTACCGTGGTTGTGCGTGCACTGCTTTTAAAAGAAATGAGAGAAGCTGATTTGATTGGACACGATTGATGACCCTGACACATCCACCAGCGATGTATTCTGCCTGATTTACTCCCTTTCAAAGCTGCACCTCTGCCGTGCCAACACCTCTTGTCCCTACTGACCAAAAGTCTGTCGGACATTGTCTGACTTTGGTTTGTTCTGGCATCCGTTGCACACCACCAGTTCTGGTTGTCTGTTGGAGGTAGCATAGGTCATCGGCTGGAGTAGCATGTCAGTGTCTGTGTTTCATTGTCAGCAGTAGACAGGCTGAGCTCTGGCAGGAGAAAGAGAGACAAAGTGAAAAAATCTTAGTAGTAGCTCTGTAGTGCACAAGCTTTGTCCGCTCATGGCTGTGATGATAGCAGTGGTATTGAAGAGTAAGGACCACACCAGCATCTAACTGGACCGGAATGGCGTTAGCAGCTTTTTAACAGCTGCTTCACTTTTCTATAGTGAACGTTTGTTTGGTGGCTTGATCAACAAGCTAACGTTAAGAACTAGACGTCTTTATGTTTGTATGTTATAAAAAGATAGGAGAAATTAATGCAGGCTCTTGTGTTGTGTAGCACAAGCTACTGCTATCTGGCCCCATAGAGGTGTTTCCATTAATGTGTTTTGATGTGCATTTGCAAGCATGACATTACAAAAGTTTGTAGAACAGTATTCAATTTTTATGGTCACTTCTGAAATAGTTCTTTAACACATCCGTAATCACTCCACATAGGTCTGATGGAACCTTCCTTACATTAATACATGAAACAAACACAAATGTCTGACTTACATCCTGTTTTTTTTTTTTTTGTTGTTTTTTATACTGAGGCTCTTTTAATTATGTTTTTTGTTGCACCCTTTTCTTCTTGTTTTCTGACCTACGGCTTACGTGAACCAACTCGTAATATTCACATAATGGAAGTGGATGGAACAGAGCATGCATTTGAATTTACTTTTGCTTAATTATTGAATATTTGGTTTAAATTTGCAAAACATTTGGATGGAAACACGCCAACTGTGAGGTCCAAAAATATCGTACTTCAAGGTGGTCAGCAAAATTAAAGAGACAAAACACCAGTAGATATTCTGGTTGTATGTGGACTAGGTTTGTACTTTTATTTTAATACAACTTTTAGAATTACTTGGAATTCTTCTAAAACTTTAATTTCAGTCTGAATTTAACTAATCTTTTGCCTCATAATATATTCTTGAAACATTTTTTCTTCTTCCTTAATTATCTTACAAAGCGAGCCACTAATACAGGTTGCATTTCTTATCATAAATACAAGTATAGACCTAATATGATCAATTTTCTCTGCAGGGTTGTGATAATAGTGTGTGTATAGTATATGAGTTTACATGTATGTGTGTGTGTGATCTATTCAAAATGTCCATGTGTTGATGTGTTCACATGTGTGTTTACATTTACGTGTGCAAGTGTTCATATGTTTGCCCCTTTGATTTACATATGTCATCGCATGTGTGTGTGTGTGTGTGTGTGTGTGTGTCCATTGGGTCAGTGAAAGCCCTCAGATCTATTTTCAGCATCAATGTTCATTGTTCTGTCTGGAGCCAATTAGATAACCTGAACGCAGCACAGACACAATGTTTTGATACAGTGAAGCTCTGTCCTTTTGGTGTCAATGATGAGATTCCTGAAGAATGCACGTACGCACGCACACACACACACACACACACACACACACACACACACACACACACACACAAAGGCACATGATTACAAATTCCTCATAACTCCATCGCTAAATCACACTATCATTCTGTCACGCATCAACCCTCTTTGTCCTGTTCCACCCATCCACCCACCCACACACACACAAATGTGCTGTTGGCGAAGGTACTGGTGATGTTATTTGACAGAGTTCTGATCTGTGTCTGCCACACGCAAACGTCTGTGGTCCAAATCAAGTAATCTATCAAACATGTGTCCTTTACACAAAGCACAGCAGAGAACAAGGCACCTCTCTCTCACACACACACCACAGTCCTGAGCATAGATGATATCAATCACTTCATTGGCATTCTTACACTGTAACATACTCTCCCACAATAAAACTGTATGTGCGGCTGACCACAGATTCTGTTGGCCAGAGACTCAGAGGAATGTGACAATATCCCAAGGAAATACATTCAGGCCCGAAACACGTAGCCAGCGACCAACACTGTTTAACCCTCCTATTATGTTTTGGGTCAATTTGACCAATTTCTGCTTTTAAGTTGTCTAAAAGTTTCTTTTTTCCTCCCTGAAATCTTTGGACTTTTTCTCATTAAGTGTCATGATCTTAGGCGTAATATGTGAACACAGTGATGTGACTGTCTGATAATGTTCTGGGTTGATTTGAGCCAGTTGTACATTGTTTCTTTGACTGGTTCTGATTGGCCTGCCAGCACCAGAGTGAGATTTGAAGACTGAGAAAGGCTCAGACAATCACATTGGAAAATGTGCATGGGTTGAATCCCATGATGTGCTGTTGAGGTTTGGTTTGTGCATGTTGGTTCTCTATGAGACTCTGCTAACCTTCTGTGTGTAGGTTTGCATAAGCTAGAAAGTTAAAGCTAGGACATGTGGATCTGCAGCCAGTCAACAAGGAATGATCCAAGTGGATTCAGGTGATGATGGCGAGAAGCAGAAAAGATGTCGAGACAGTAAAAGCAGTACCGTGAACAGGAGTGGGAGTCACCCACTGGACCTACTGCTAAAACGAAGCTTCTGTTACACTGTCAAAATGACTCTTGCATTCAAGTTAGTTTGTAACTGCTCGATCCAACGGGGCATGACTGTGTCGCATGTTGGTTATGTTAACGCGACAGTTTTAGACAGTGACACCACTAGGAGCGCTGTGGCCCATTTCAGAAGTGGCTTTCCGATTAGCTACTCTGTTCTATTTATGATGGATGCCAGCCATGTCAAGAAAGTAAACAATTTAATTACATAGCTTAGTAACTCATGATAGAAGCACATAAACCAAGGAAAAATCTGAGCAAGTTAACAAAGTCTGGTGGGCAAAATGCTCAGCTCTAAAATGCACCTGGTGGGGTATGAAGCTGCACGGAGAACGGACCCAAATGGGTTGCTGCCAAGACATGACCGAGCCGTGTCTGGTGGGATCCAAGGGTAAGATAGAGAGAGACTGTTCAAGCTGATAAAGTGTGCCATAGAGCAACACACGTCTAATGTCCCATTAGAGATAATGTCCCATTAGAGATATTTTTCACATTAAACATTTAAACAACCCAAAAAATAATTTAGTGTGATAACACCATCTAGTAAGATTTGTAAAAAGGATAACCTAATTTTCTTCTTTAACTTCATGGATGTGCAACTTACCATCATCAGGTTAATTTTGTTTGCTTTTTGGTTTCTTGAACACTTCAGAACTTGTTTTTGAAAAGCAGATTATCAGTAAATATAATCATGTTGCATTAGTAGATAGAAGCACCTTATCTTGTTCCAAGTCTGATGCTGAGTGCTGCTCTGATTACACAATCCACCAACACACACTTCAGAAACGCACACGTTTGTGCACACACGCATTTAATCATGCACGCACGGATACGAGCATTCACCCCGAGAAAATTGCAACTGCTTGTGCACGTCAGAGGTGTTTATGCTGGCATGATTGGTGCCCGCAGAGCCGCAGGCCCTTACTGCTGTTTCTCCACCCAATAAAACACAAATCTGTTGACATGGATCGGGACTTAAGTGCCCAAATGGAATGTATACAGACATGCTATACAGTATTATACACATGGAGACTATAGAGTAGTTTGTGTTGTGAAAGTATTTCGACATGTGAACAGACTATATGTAACCAGCGGAAACTGTTGGGGTCACATATTTATCAATTAGTATTTTAGCCCAGGCCTCTTTTGGCCCGGTTACATATAGTTCATTTGAAACAGAAAAGAAATGTATACACAAGGCTCAGTGTTTGTACAAAGTAATAATAGGTAACAAATTAATTCTTATTAATGTTGACTTTTCCTTTCTACCTCATCATTATCTTATTCAACCTACAGCCGCAGAACGTTCTGTTATTAACAGTGTTTGGTGAGCCTTTCCAGGGAGGAACTTGGCAGTGAGCAGTTAGTGTGTGTGTGTGTGTGTGTGTGTGTGTGTGTGTGTGTGTGTGTGCATTGGTTCCATACTGGAACTTCAAGGTTTATCAGCACAAAAAAACAAGAAGATGCCACAATATTTGATTGACAAGTGGTGCTGACCAGACTTACAAATACAAATGATCACAAAGTGGACTTTTACAGACGGTAAGAGCAGTTGTGTTTGGAATAATTCCATTTATCTCGGTTTACTGTCAAGGAATGTCTTCTCATGCTGATTGTGTTGACTGTATTACTGTGGCAGGTACAGATCAGTTGGGCTTACATGCACTACACTGTGCAAGATGTGGCAGCACATTGTGTTCACTTTTGTTTCTCGCAGTGATGTTTCACACCCTGGGCACAGATGGAAACAGGGTGGGATTTGGGAGCTGATTATACTGCTGTGCATTATCATTGGGTGTGTTAAGGGTTGGGTCCAGTACCAGTCATTTACGATTACATTGGGTCTTGTTATTGTCTGGGAATACAGTACTCAACAATGATCCAATGACGGCTTAGTGCAAGGTCACATAAATCGAAAATCGTAGTCAACTAATTGTTACTTATTCTTTTATTGTCTTGAGATGATAAGTTAATTAACCTGTTATCATTTATATTTTATTAAATCCATCCATCCATTTTCTTCCACTTAACGGGGTCAGGTCGCGGTAGCAGCAGGTTTAGCAGGGCCCAGCAACGCATTCCAGCTTAGGGATTCCACCATTTTCTGGTAAAAGATCTTTTTTTTTTTCTTAATTTTTATTTTCAGAATAAGAGAGTTCTGTGAGTTCATATTTCAGATTTTTTTATGTAAAATTGCTTTTTCAACATTATGCTTCATATTATTGTGTTGGCGGTACAACATAACTGTTACAAAACGTGACATGAAATGAAAGAAAATTGTCTATAATCACAAAAGAATAAAGTTTTAAAAAATTATTTTCCAAATTGCATTAAAATATTTTACACAATTTAATCATATAATTGTTTAATATTGTAGATTCAGTGGTGAGAAAATGACATGATCTTATGGCATTAAAATAATGTGAGTGTCATGTTGAGCACATAATTTACATCCTGAGCTCTGATTGGACAGTTAATTTCATTTGCTAGTAGGTCATTTCCTAAGTGGTGTATTTCCCCAAGTACTTTTCATTAATGAGCCAAGCATGATTGTTTGTGTCTGGGTTGTTCAACTTTTCTCAACCCTCAGTATGCTGTTATATTAAGGACATAACATACTGAGATCTGGTGGTGCAGCACTATCAAGTATGGCAGGCAAGAGCCACCAGTGTGACGAACACACAGGTCATCAGCAGATTTAAATGTATCATTTTTTCTACTTACCTGAAAGTGAGAACAAAGTGGATTTTAAAGTCAAATGAATTCCTTTGCAAACTGCAAAGGAATTCAACATCCTGTACAAATGTAACCACTGAATTTGCTTTTAAAAACACATTATGACTGTCTGGCACTATACATGATCATATTCAGCTTCAATAAAGTCCTAACCACTGAGAGACCACATGAGTGCCTGTCCTTCTCGTCACATCAACAAACAACTTATCTCTGCTGGTCTTGGTACAGCTCTGGGCCTATATAATTGTTTTCTTATTTTATTCCTGCAGGCCTCAGTGAAACAGTATTTGGACATTTATAATCTATTCATTTGATGTATTATAAATGCCAAATTTGAGCCGACAGCTGTGTTTCAAATCTGAAACACAGCTGTTGGAACAACACAATGCCAACACAGTTCAGAGGAAGTGTTCTCTCCATGGCTAGTGGTTGTCATGAAGGGTACCAGCCTCCCCTGTCATCTCGTCTTGAAACCGACACCACCATTAACGCAGCAGCTCAAGCAGCTATAACCAGCCAGCAGAGCCATCTGAGGAGGTTATGATGGCCGCTGGCCTGTCCTGGTTTCCCATGGTTCGGTGTTTTTACGAGCAACTGGAAGCCATTATGGAGATGAGGGTGCTGAGCAGAGCGGAGCGGTCCTCTCCCAGTGATGACAGGCCTCTCAGTCTGGGTCCCCTTCCCTCCCAACGTAAATTAAACACAAATGGCCTCTGTGCTGTCACACACACATTCTCTGTAGACACAGTAATATTCACACACGGAACACACACACAGGACCACATTACCATGAACACACACTC
Organism: Sciaenops ocellatus; assembly: GCA_033000465.1. Classification (NCBI taxonomy): domain Eukaryota; kingdom Metazoa; phylum Chordata; class Actinopteri; family Sciaenidae; genus Sciaenops; species Sciaenops ocellatus. The sequence continues at coordinate 6,929,343 of CP136884.1, read as the reverse complement.
TGTCCACATGTACTTTAAGCAAGAACAGTGTCCAAGAGGGTTTCACACATGACTTAAACAAACTGTGTATGGCACAAATGAATTTCCTCAAGTCAAACAAAAAAACTGAACTTTTCTTTCTTTCTTTCTTTCTTTCTTTCTTTCTTTCTTTCTTTTCTTCTTTCTTTTCTTTCTCACTCATCCTGGTCTGGCCTTAATAATGGAAGCATCCAAAGTTATGATTCCCCATAGAGGACAAAGTGTTTCCAACCATCAATGTGAAGATACAAGTGTGTGTGTGTGTGTGTGTGTGTGTGTGTGTGTGTGTGTGTGCGTGTGTGTGTGTGTGTGTGTGTGTTGGTTGGAATGTGTGTGGCTTTGCATATCTCTCTGATCTGATCACAGGGATAGGTGAGTATTTTTGGAGGGGGGGTCTTTTTTTCCACCCATTTGTCTGTACATACATACACACACACACACAGCAGATGTTCTGTGTTCTTTGTCCAAATCTGTTACAGTGATCACAGTCACCCGTGCTGCTGAGATGATAATAATAATGCGATGCCACATCAGTGTTTGTGCATAGATCTGAAGCCTTTATCAAATAAATGTTATTTGAACCCAGCTTTACCAATAACTTCAATAACTTTTCATTAATTGCTTAGACTTTAAGTTATAATTTAGATATAAGATAATTAAGATATAATCAACAGACACAAAATGTCTAGAACCCATATGAACGGGTTCAGCATCACATTGTTCATACTGGCCATTGAGAAATCATACTCCACGATTGACAGGCTCTTAAAGTATCAAAATTGCAGTTTTGGAAGCAACTGAATCCAACAGTTCAGTCAGACATTCAGGTGTGTTACTGTTACTGTACTAGCAGCTAATGTAGCCTTAAGCTGAGAAGTGGGCTACAGAGGTCAGTTAAATTCCTTTCCTCAATGCTGACTCGAGTTCATAGTCCTCTTCATGTGCAAGTCAGGGGATCACCAAAGTTATTACAATTCATCCTGGGGGGGGCATGAATATCTGTACCAAATTTCATGGCAATTCATCCAATTGTTGTTGAGGCAGTTCACTCCAAACCACAAATGTGAACCTCATGCTGACTCCAGATGACATGTCAGGTGATCAGCAAAGTCATTTGGTTACATCGACTCTAAACTATGAATGTCTGCACAAAATTTTGTCCCTAACCCTATTCCAGGAATCCAATTCATCGAGTAGATGCAAAGCTATTAGATAAAACGCTGACCTGCTGGTGGCGCTAGAGGAAATGTCAGGGGATTGCCAAAATCTTTAGGATTCATCTACTGACGACCAAGAATGTCTGTGCCATATTTCAATCCGTCCAATAGTTGTTGAGATACCTCAGTCTAAACCAAATTGGTAGACCAACCAACCAACTAACAGACAGTCATTACCATCACTGGAGCATTGCTGCTAGCTGCCATGAAAATATGAAGTAAACAATTTGTACCAAAGCTGGCAGACAAAACACAATGCTGCCAATGATTTCCACTTGTTGTTGTTGTTGTCGTTGGTTTTGGACTAATAGTTCTGATATTTCCTTTCATTTGACTGGAGTCACAATTATATGTGTTGTGTCTTAGACCCCTGGCTCAGAGCCTGTTACTGTGGAGCATAACTGGAAGGTTAGCACAATTGGTTGCTGTCATACAGACTTAGATTAATCTAATTACTCTCCTTTTACTGTTTTCATTCTCACAACCGAGCTATTATTTAGGCCAATTTAAAGCCATCTCGCCTCTGGGCGGGATTGTCCTGCTGCTCAACATAAATCCACTAGCACTTCATCATGTCCTCCATAGACTTGGAATACATCTTGGTTTTCCAAAATGCATTCTTCTTAAGTCTGATGGGTGACTGGGCTGTTAGTGATGCCCAACAAAGCTGGAGACAAGAACACAACTTACAGCCAAACTCACACAGCGTTTCTGCTGCCATCCATTAACATCAGTGTACATCTGAGGACAGCTGAAGTAAAATTGGCTCCTGAAGATGGTTACAGCATTACATACAGCACTGGCAAGTGCTTTAAATGTTACATACATGCCAAACTTATAAGTGATCTATGGACCATGGACAAAAGGCTGATTATCTGCATTGTTTGAATTATCCTCTTACTCAAACTGCAGTTCACAGACTAAAAACTCAGGCTCGGGGTTCACAGGACAGACAATTCCAGAAAAACAACTTTTAAAAAAGACAAAATGGGCAAAGTGTTACCTGCTACATAACCTTACTGCCACGAATTTATGCTGAATCACACACACAGAGGCTCAGAGAAGCTCTGTTTATCCCTTCAAAGAATTCCAAATATGTTTCTTTAAGAGTCTGATATTGTTTGATTCAAGCTACTGATAGCTGTTATTTAATATATTAAAATATTAAATTATTATGTGTTTTTTCTAATAAAATCTAATCTGATTAAAGTGTTTTATTATATTAATCCTGTTTTCCATTCAGAAAATCTCTACAGAAAATATTATTATGCAAACTACAATAACTTGGGGAATGAAATGTCTCTTAGTATTTTTAACGGATTCGATCTGTCCTGCCAGAGAGGAGGGAAGTATTGGCTGCCCGTGAGACTCGGAGAGAGGCCTTGTTGAAGATGACTGGCCATGATAAAGGGACAGGAGAAGAGGTAAGACTGAGAGAGTTGGCTGACAACTGGGGAATGTGTTTCCATCCATCACACTGACGAAGAGGTCAAAACAAAACAACACGACATTCCAGAGGAGTGGAAGAGAGGGGAGGAGAGGAAGTGACAGGGCGAAAGGACAGAAAAGGAAAGGAGAGGAGGAAAGGGAAGGAAGCAACAGGGCAAAAAGAGGGGAAAGAAGGGATGTAGAGATGAGAGAAGGAGAGGAGACGGGATAGGAAAACGGACATTAAGACAGAACAACAGGAAAGAATCAGAGATGACAGGAAAGGGGATAAAATGAAGACAACAGGAAATTAGAGGGAAAAGGAAATGAGAGGAAAACAGGGAAATGAAAAGAAAGGAGAGGAAAGAAGAGAAGACAGAAGAGAAAATAAGTCAGTGAAGGAGGAAACAACAGGACAAGAGGAGAGCAAAGGACTGGACAGAGGAGGAGAGGAAACGAGGGGAAATGGGGAACTGGGGGAGGAGAAGGTAGGAGAATAGCGAAGAAGAAAAAGGAGAGGTGATAGGAGATAAATGATGAATAGAGGAAAGAGTTGGACAAGTGAAGACAAAGGGAGAAAAGGTAGAAGAGGAAAGAAGGAGGAAAGGGGAGGAGAAGAAATAAAATCAAGAGAGAAGGGGAAAGGACAGGAGAAGAAGAGAGAAGACAATGAAGAAAAGGTGGAAAGATGAGAAAACAAGACAGAACAGAACAAGGAAGGAAAGAGGTAATAAAAGAGGAGAGAATACAAGAGGAAATTAGGTGAGAAAGTGTCAAAAAGGAAGAAAAGGAGAGAAGACTGAAGAAGAAGATGGAAGAGGAAAGGAGAAGGAAACCAAAGAGGGGTGAAGAGGAGAAAAGAAGGGAGGACAAAGGAGGAGAGGAGATAAAAGACGAGGAGGAAAGATAAGATAAACATGAACGTGCTGCTCTCTCTATCCGCCTCTCACTCATTGTTCAAACAAACACCATCGCTGCTGCTGCCTCCAGCTCCTGCTGCGTTAATACATTTTGAGGTGTTCCAGACCTCTCTAATATCCTGCCTCAAGAGGCAATGGGCGCAATGCCACACACACCATTCTTATTACTCCTCACACACACACACACTTGAAGTAAGTTTTATTAGCGCTGTGTAAAAGAGATAAGGCATTCCAGGCTGAAGAGCCAGCGTGGGGAGACAAGGGGGAGGAGAGTTCAGGAGACTGGGCTGTATGCTAATAAAGATGTTTGGGAGCAGCAAGCCCTCATGTCTCGTGATGGATTATGCAGGAATGTTCGGCAATTCAGGTTTAAAAAAGCAAATAGAAGCTGCTCCGCGATGAATAATCAGCACGCAGACATCAAACTTTCCCTCCAAACCACCTCTGCGATGTTTCAGCTGTCCATGTCGTACTGCACAGATTTCACGATTTTAAGTTCAAGGCCTGTGAACTGTGACGACTATTTGTCTATAGGTCTGACTGTGCAAATCACTGCAGCACATGAACAAGAACACAGCGATGATTACATTTCTTGAAAATAACTGACAGACAGAAATACTTAAGTTACATTTAAGACAACTTTTAGATTGTATTTAATTTATTTTTGCAGTTTCATGTTCATGCAGAAACTTTGACAGATCCACAGATCCCGTACAAAGCTTAAAGCTGCATTAATATAGCTGCGAAAGATATCACTCACATTACCCAGCCCACACAGAATTTTCACCCGACTCTGCACTTCTGTGTCTTAGTGTCTTTCAGCTCATTGTTTCGGTTTTTCTGGCCTGTAACTTTTACTGTTTTGGTTCTGTCTCCTCTCTTCAAACATTGCTTGCATCAACCACATTTACAGTAGGAAAAAAAGTACAGTAAATCCACTGCACACTACTAGCTAGCTTGTGAGCTTGCTGGATATTTTTTTTTTTTTTTTTTTTTTTTTTGGAGTATGGACCAAACAAAGATAAAAGGAGTTTGAGCATTTGTAGGTGGCCAAAAAAATAACTCAGAATAAACGCTAATGTTCGTCTGTGCTGGATGTGTAAATAAGATGTAGGCTACTAATATTTTATCCAAAATCTGTGCAGCTTTAAAGCAGAAAGTATAGATTTATCCTTGCAAAACCTTTGATTCATTATTTTCTTCCTCAAATCCTGTGACTTGTTTGTCACTCAAGCTTCCACTGAACAGACAAAAAACTGTTACTGACAAAAACATCCAATTGTCACAACCTCAGACACTGTTCTGGTGGACTCAAATGCACGACTCGGGGACTGATGACGATGTAACAAAAAAGTATTTATTTATCCAAAGAAAACAAAAGGCGCTCTCAAGGAGGATCAAAATAATAACTCAAACTTCAATCTAAACATGAGAATACCTGAACACTGGGTGGTCATACTTGACATACACTTCTAGGAACAGGACAAGACAAACTGACAAAGACAAAGGGAGACAAGGACTATTTATACATGAGGTGAGTGAAAACAGGTGAAACCAGTCAGGGGCGGGGCAAACAATTACAAAGGTGGGAAAATAACTCAAAGGGAGGAAGTCAGGGTCTGAAACGAGAGGGAAAAGGTGAGGACAAAATAAAACAGAAAGTGCTTGAAACATAAAACACTGAACATGAACATGACTAAAATTAACACACTTGACGAGACACAACACCGATCAGTGCAGAGAGTCGTGGAGACTCTAACATTCTTGTCAAATATGGCATCTCTAACAGAGATGCCATATTTCAATCATGTTTTCCACCATTTGAAGGCTGACTGGCACCCTTTAAATTGTTTCATCTTGTGTGTTGGGAAGCTTGACCAGAGCGGCATAAGTAGGAGTCAGATTCAAGGCAGTTCATTCAAAATTCACCGCAAGGTGTTTATTTACAACAAAAGTGCTTCTAGCTTCACATGTAGCAAAAAATATATACAAAAATGATAACTGAACAGTTAACTTAGTTGAACTAAATAAAACTCAACTAATAACAACGCAAAATACAACTTATATCAAGTGTAAATCGCTACACCTGATCAACACTACGTTTTCGTTCTTTGCTCACTCTGTCCTCCTCGACAGACAAAAGGCCACTGCTTAAATAGTCTCTCCACCTGGCACTACCTCCCTGGCTGTACCATTGGTGGAGGTGACTCCACTGGCTCCTGATTTACCAGAAGTTTCCACAGTTATCATCACACTGATTACAATAAAAAACAATCTTACCTGTTTTACCCTTAATCCACATTTTAACCATACATAAATGAAATAGGAAATACACCTAAATAATACTTAGAACTAATTTATCTTACCTTCACTCACTTGGACTAGTCCAATGACCTACCTCAATCATGTCAGCCATAAGTATAAAAGCAGGAAATGTTACAGCACTTCCTCCTTTTGTCTCTGACCACATGGTGAGTATGGTAAATAACAAAATTAAATGTTAATTTAACTTATTTTGACCAAAAATAAATCACTAAACTACAACTAAATTTAACAATACTTGTAAGAGTTTTTATTTTAACCAAAGATGTTGAACTATGAAATATAACTAAACATAATACAAAACACAAACAAACCCAGGATAGTCTGTATCTGTAAAATGATGATTACTGCTGGTAAAATGGCTGAAAACAAACAAGCATGGTTAAAGTAAAGATGGTATTAATAAATGAGACAAATGGTCTCACCCACTTTGTCACATTGTGTACTCTTCTTCTGCAATGGTTTAATCGCAACCGGCTGGAGAATTAGCGCTGTAATTTATCTTGATACAGCCAAAGCCAAATATCCAAAGTTCAAACAGTAGTGCATGGAAACATGGGGATGAAGGTGGGATGAAGGGTTCCAATAGCATCACCAATACCATGGGGTAGTGTGAAAACAACACAGCAAGTAATGTAATTAACCCTAATGTTGTGGATTTGCAATCTTTCGCTACTATTGTGATCAGTTTCAGCCAGCCACGTTGATACTCACAACCATCCTTCTGGTATAACTAACATCACAACAACAGCATAACTTGGCAAACTGGAAAGTGAGATGAATGTGGGCAAGAAATTTAAAGTTTCCTGACACTCAAATCATGGCTGGAATAACAAGTTAGTGTTGTGTGGCTCGGTCTAAGCCATGTTGTTTATTTCCCATTTACAGAGCCAAGGCTGTGTACAACCACCAACATTTTTTTTAAGGTCACGCAGAGTGGAATGCTAGTAGACAGTGAGGAGATATTCATAGAAGAATCACAAGTAATTTACCTCACATCTAATTTGAGTATTCTTTTGCTGATTTTCTGGATGTTCTGTCAAAACTTCATTACTCTTTTAAAGATTTTTTTTTTTTGGAAGCTTTAATGTATGGAGACAGTTGAAGAGTGACAGGGATGTGGGGAGAGAGATGGGGAATGACATGCAGCAAAGAGCCACAGGTCGGATTTGAACCCTGGGCCGCTGCGGCAAGGACTGAGCCTTTGTACATGGGGAGGATGCTCTACCAACTGAGCTAACAAGCACCCTGAAAGATGTTTTTGTTACCTCACAATGAACCTTTTACAACTACAGCCAGCGTGGGTCCTCTTCTATTTGCCATGTTTCTACAGTAGCCCAGACTGGACAAACTATCACTGGAATTTATAGGGCCTTTCATGTGTTTTTTTTTTTTTTTTTTTTTTCAGATTTCTTGTCATGTTATAAAGTTGCAATCCACAACTAGACCACTAGATGCCACTAAATCGTACACACTAGTGCTTTAATTTCTATTATGCTCATCTAAAACTTTGGCACAAAACATTATTATAAACAATTAATTGAATTAAGTATTATCTCTCTTACAGATGTTTTATCTCCAGTAAACGTAAACAATTATAGTTCAGTACCATTTACTATTACTGCTCCTTTTCCCTTTATCTTCCCAACTCTCAGCCTTTCCTATATAACTGTGGCAGCTACTTTCACCCTGCCAGTGATCCTGGTGAAAGCACCCCTCTCTGTGTTACAAACCCACTTCATACTGCACCTGCTGCTGTATCAACGAGTGTCTTACTTTTAGCATTGTGCACAGATCATCCAGACATTGATATTTAGGCAAGATGGCTGAAAAAGTATACCTATAGTATAAGTATAGCATACTCCAGCTGACCATTAATATATTAGAATTATTCGAGGATATCTTAGCTTGCAAGAGAAACCATTTCACTGATGTTTTCCAGGCACTGAGAAACAAATAGAAAGAAAGATGTATAGAAAATGAGATGACATAAAAGATAATGTGATGAAAGGATGGATGTTGAATAATATCTTGAAAGACACTCTTTGCGTGTCGCAGTCGCAAAAGCGTGGTGAATTTAACCCAGCAGGGAAACCAAACGCTGGCTTCGGTTTGACTGTGAAGCAACAGAGCCAGATGTTTCAAAAGAGACATCAAGCTTGAGACAAACTACTGTGCAGAGGGTTCACAGAGCTCACGTTAAGAGTTTTAAAGATGTTTTTATCTGGAAGACTATGTGTGCGTGTGTGTACATGTTTAAAAGCAATACACACCCATCTTAAGGGCCACACACACACTCTGACCTGCACTTTCCTCTGACATAACTTGTGTATATATCTGTTCTTCAGTGTGTGTATGTGCATGTGGGTGACATTCGGAGCACATTAAGCTTGTCATCGCATCTATCTGCATCCGTGTGATTCTTTCTCCATGTAGCATGAACTGCTGTCGCCATGGATGGAGCTGCGTGATTGGACAGAGACCAGGAAGTCCTCTGGAAGGTCATTAGCATAATGATGATCATGGGAACATTTAGAAAAGAGAGTGTTGTCGTGAGATCTGCAAAACCTCACTGGAACCAGTTTCCTCCCATCTGCACGAGTGTTCCATGTTAGCCTCTGTGATTTGTTATTCATCCTGGGTTTCTGATGCCTTCAGTGATGACAAGGGAAGCCACAGTAAGGATAAATAATCCCAGACGACTAGAACCGCACATACACACATAATGGCATACTGCACACACACACACACACACTAAAGCCTTACATGTATTGTATACAGTGTAGGAAATGTAAAAGAAATATTTGTTGGGCAACCTTTGCTCCCAGTGTTTAGAGAATTGGGGCACATTTTGGGGGCAACTTAAAGGTCCAGTGTGTCAGATTTAGGAGCCTTTTACAGAAACTCAATGAAGTATTGGTAACTATGTTTTCATTAATGTGAAAATATTTTTGTGACCTTGATCAAATTTTGCCTAAAGTGAGCCTAATATATCTACAGACGCTGTGGGTCCTCTTCTACAGAGTCCACCATACTTTTTTGCTTCCTCTGTGATTTGTTTTTAGTCATCTAAAGCTATATTTGGGTGGGTGAGCCACGCATGCTTTACAGAAAAGGAGAGTCGTCTTATTCACCTCTTCAACACAGAGCCAGTCTATTTTTAGTTTTTCAACTGGAAAAAAGGACAGCAAAGGAAGTTACCACTTCAGCTTCCTTTGCTGTCCTTTTTTTTCTGGGTGTGGCATTGGTGACGGCCCAGGATTTTGGGTTGCTCTCTTTGGTAACAGTTGGAGCTTTTTTAATGAGTCCATCGCAGCAGCCAACTTCACTGCAGGTGCAGGACTGCTTGGCCTCTGCCAGGTATCATAACAGGAGCGCTGTGTGCACAGCAGTGCTGTTTGTGTAAGTGTGTAGAGACAGAAAAGGAAATTAAATGAATTGGATTTAAATGAAATTATGGCTTAATGTAGGGTTAGGATATTGGCCTGCTAAACTGCTAAATATAGCCCATTTTTTATCTTGGAGGCTTGGTTAGTGCCATGTCATGGTTTTTCTGGGATTTGCATGTTTGGCCTTTGCTCCTCCATTTCCTTTAAAGACTGTAGAATTGCAAAGTATTTGTTCAGTATTTACAAAGACATATGCATATTGACATATGAGGCTAGTCAATAACAAGCATGAAGTGACTGAGCTCTAATTGCTACTAAATCTGGTTGCACGACATCCGGGTGACATATTACTGTCTTATATTGGAGCTGTTTCATCAAATTTGCAATACATAAGCCAATACTTACAAAGTGATCACTTCAAAATTAGATCAGAACATCTGAGTGAAAATATATTCTCTAAATCTACTCTGAGGTTGTAAGTTTGCTAGCGAATAAACACCAGTTTGCAAGGTTTGTATGAATGTGGGTATAAAGAAAGGACAGTTTCAGATGTTTTATTTTGGATACTACTACTGGAGGACGGCAAAGTCAGACATTTTCTAATACAAATACGTGATAACATAATGTCTATGAAGATATCTAATATGATATTAAATGGCTGCATTTTTATTGCACTTTTATCCAATGCACTGTGCATTATTTCTCTATTTACAATTGACAAACATATATGTATAACAAGAGTAGTTTGCTGCTCATAAACACGTTGCAGGGTGAGATGAGCAGCGTGGTGACGATCCATCACATTACCTCCAGTGCTGAGGCCACAGAGGGCGCCTTCTTGATGCCGGCCCAGCTGTGTCGACGAGATGTTTTATAAACTAATAATCCTCTTATCTGGGTCATCTACTGTGCTGCTCTGCTCTCTTCATGCTACACTACACCTGAGATACACACACATCTCACCTGTGTATAAACGTACACGCTCCAGCACCCCTGGTATCTGATGGTGCTGCGCTTTCTCTGATAGTCCTGCCAGAAGCAGGCATGTCACTGACACACAGGTGGTGAGGAATCCTGGTATGTGAGTGGCAGAGTATGTCTTCTTACCATACTTCAGCCCATATGGACAAATATGATTTATGTTCTTTTTGTTTTTTTAGAATATGGACAACAAAGATCATGTAGGATACCTGCATTGACGTCATGCAAAAGTCCAGAGGAAGAAATTCATTGAATTTACTTTAGTATTGTACTAAAGTATAATTTTGAGGTACTTGACCTTTACTTGAGTATATCCACTACATTTATTTAATGGCTATTCAACACCAACACAGGGTTTTCAGTGGCTGACTACGCCACTGTTTGTCTGTCTGCTGGTCCTTCTGTACGTCTGGGAACACCTGGATCCTAAAATCTGCCCTGTGCACACCTTCAACCTTTGACTAATTTCTTTTCATTCATCCTTTTTTCCTAATTTATCTTTTTCTGGTTGTTTTGCTGAGCCTAAGCTCACATTTGGTGACTCTGAATTATTGTTGAGTCACCTATCCTGTTAGGTTATCCTCTGCAAACACTTAGCAGCCAGTGTTTACATTTTCTTGTCCTCTTGTGGTCTTGTGAATAATGACTGTGCTTAATCAAAGCCAAAGGTAGAATTTGCATGACTTTTTATATCTGAGGGAGAAGAGTCGTGGTGCATGGTTGGGTGAAGAAAGCATGTTTGAAACCACTATTTGGTTTAAAAGGCTTTAGGTATTAGACTTGTTGAACGCTTGCATACACACACATTTACACAGATAAACACACATTCACATTCACATTGTCAACATCCAAAGCCATTCCAGAGTGTATTCTATGTAACCACTGAGTTGAGAATGTGTTACACAGATTTTTAAAGTCTGTTTACTTGACAGAGATTGTGTTTTTGAGCAAGATAAAAAAGATGTAAAAGAGCCAGAGTTATCTTTAAAGGCTATGTTGTCCCTTGTGCTTTGATCTAAATGCAAGTGCTTCATGGATTAGCATGTTAGTATGCTTTATTAGCAATATTAATATTTGCAAATTCGTTGCTAGTTAAAAAATGTTAAATAGCAAATACAGCTGACGCTTATGGAAATGTCAGTTTTTCAGTTATTTCATAAACCCAAGTATTAAATAATTAAAACTTAAAAAACCCAAATGACGCTTGAGGAAAAGTCTGTCTGTTCATAATGAGGGGACCATGAAAGCCTGAACCAAATTTCATGGTTATACATACAATAGTTGTTGAGACGTTTCAATCAAAACCACAAATGTCAACCTCATGGTGGCCTTAATACAGAGATCAGGGGATCGTTAGAGTCATCAGAGGATTCATCCTCTGAGGACCATGAATGTCTGTGAATAATCCATCCAGAAGATGTTGAGATACAACATTGAAATAAAAAAAAGTATCAACCAGCTGGTGGCCACCAAAGAAAAGTCAGGGGGCTACCCAAGTCATCTATGTTCTCCGAGGGTTCATCCTCTGTGGACCATGACTGTCTGTACAAAGTTTCATCTTAATTCCACCAGTAGTTATTGAGATATTTTAGGCTGGAGGAAAGCAGTGGACCAACAGACCGACAACACCATCCACACCAAAAATATATAATCAAATTTTAAATAACATTAAAAAAATAAAAAAATGTACAGTTCACTCGACAACATGGACAAGATCCCAGGCTGAGGGGCCAAATACTTTGTTGCCAATAGTGACCAGGTAATTTGGTACTTAAATTCTGCATAGCTCTCCCACTTTCTGTCACAAATCTGTAAGCTGACAGTACTACCTAAGAATCCATCTTCCTCCCATGTCTTTGTCATTATCATTATCTATGGTATGTAATCATCATTTCTTCAGCAAAAACTTCACCACACTTCCTCTGCTCTTGAATGCACCTTCAACAAACGACAGCAGCTATACAGATGTGCCAAACTGAGGAAGAGGAATGTGTCATTAGCTATCACACAATGTAAATATTATAGCATGGAGAGATTGGGTAATTACAGAGTCAGAAGAGAACAGGCCTGATGAAACCAACTGACTTTCCTTCTGTGAAGGCGTGAAATTGGTTGTTAAAGGGACAGCATGATGTAAAAACACATCGGTAATTGGATTTCAGGGATACTTTGGGTCAGTGAGAGACGTCGTCCAGACAGGGAAAGTATGGGGATTTTAGAAATGTTCTGGGAACAATAGAAATTGTAGAGGCGAGTCTCTCTTTTATGGAAAAAAAAAAAAAAAAGAAGAAACATTATAAGCAGAAATAATGAACAACAATGTCATGAGAGACTGTTGATGGAAAAGGGAAAACATTTCCAGGCAACACTGGCATCAAACTATAGTTCCTTCATCGCTATTGTATAAAGAGTGGATGGAGAGAGCTGTGAGAATGTCAATGTCTCACCTGAATGCGCTGCTGTTAACCTAATCTGTAAGGAAATGACTGGTGAAAGGTGAGGTGAAAAGACCCTGCAGCTCTGTTCATTATCACACTCATCAGATGTTCTATGATTTGTAGCGGAGCAGCACATGGGGAGCTCAGCCCTCATGTAGAATATCACCTTACTGTAAACTACATGATAAATGCACAGGAGAGCAGAGGGGAGGGGGGCGGTGCACTACTTTATTCAGAACAGGTGGCCGTTCGTGCTAAGGCCCAAATGACAAGCAGCTGTGGTGGTGTGCTCGCGCCAACACACACGCATGCACACACAAGCACACTTTCTAACATGATGGTCTGTCAGCCTTTTGAGTCTTTTGAGATGCTCAGTCTCTTTTTGTCCATCCAGCAGATCTTCAAACCCTGCAGGACGGCAAGCGGCCTCACTTCACCATCACTCATTGTGTGCTATTAACAGGCACTAACTGCATCAGTGTGTGCAAATAATATAAATGTACCATATCTAAATCATCACATTCACTGATAGCTAATAGATTTACAACAAACCAACGAGGATGTTTAACACACAAGCTCATAAATACACATGCATGTGATTAGCTTCTTATCTTCTTTTAAGAGCGAGAAGCACCCAAAATATACATATATAGTACCACCCAGATTCAGTTTTTGATATTTTTTAGCGTACTTTAGTGTTCGTGTTATGTTAAATTCAAAGCATGTGGTTAAGGTTAGGAAAGGATCGTGGTCTCAAACTTCACAAATCAATATTTTTATATCAACAATGTGTAATGGTATTTATCACCTGACTGCAGTTTCCCTCAGCTCTACTTTGCATTTTAGTCTCTTTTAGTCTTGTTTTGGTTTTAAAGCCCACATTGTTCCTGTTTGTAAAAAGTTCTGATAAAACTGTAGCCTACATGTCCAATCAAACTAATACCAAGCAATGACAGTATAAAGAATGGACAAAAATGGTGGTGTATGTGGTGTATTTGTTGGGAGGTTTATATATATCTTTTGGGTGTAGTTTTGGTTACTTTAGTGCAGTAAGGTATGCTTGTTGATTAAGTGACTGACATCCCTTTCTGTGAGCCAAGCAGCCATGGTCCCATGTCGCACTCACCTACGGTTTTTTGGAGATCTGAGAGCTCTTATCTCTTGTAGCTGGAGCATGACACTAGGGGCTAAGGGCACAGATTCATGCCAAGTCGCTTTCTCTTTTCCCAGTTCTCTGAACCTGTATGAGTATGCATGTGTTTATGAATTTCTGACTGAGTGAGTGGCATGCCTGTCTCGCACGAAGGACCTCTGAGTGCCAGTTTCACGCTAAAGCCCTCTCCAACGTAGATTCACTTTGTCAGTCAATTTGCTTAATGGACCTCCTTACCTTTCATGTTGAGCTGTTTATCTGGCTCTCGCCCAGCCAACTCTGTTCTTCCATGGCCTCAGAAAAACAGTCAGTCAGCAGAAAATTCCCCATGTAAACTGCATAAAAAGCTCTGGGAACATTGATAAGCTTCCATCTTTACATCACGTTTGTATTCCTAGTTATGTTGTGTACTGAAAATCGGCAGCTGGGCATGTCAATAAAACATTTCTCACAACATGAATTTATACCCATGTTAGGCTAGCTAGCTACCCAAAGTTACAGCTGGTTTCCCAACACGTTACAAAGGAGAAGCTGATATTATTCATTGACGGCAGCTAGCTAATGTTGCTTCATAAAATTAACCCTTAAAAATCTACATTGGCAAAGCAACGCACGGGCATCATTTTTTATTTTTGCCAGTTCCTTGGTGTGAGCATACTTTATGACACAAAGAAAAATAAATAAGGTAAATAAACCATCAGATTTGTGAATGCATGTTGAAAGCCTTGATATCCGGGCGGTGTCCTAAACATCCACTCAGGTCTCTGGTCCAGTCTGAAGCCGGGCCAAGAGTAACTCTCTGTGGCTGCTCTGAAGCCAGGCCGTGACTAACATGAACCACAGTCACCATCACTGAGCTGCCAGCCAGGAAATAAATACAGCTGGAGAAGACGGTGGACCAACACGCTTTCCAGTAATGTTTGGTCCCAGGTGAACCTCCACAGAAACAGGGAGCTAGTAGATCGACACACTCTTAAAACAAGACCTCAAGACCCCACATTATGTCACTCAGTGACTGAATGTTAACATAACTATAAAAATAACTGTGTGAAAGGACACATGAAAGCAAAATAATTACATGATTTGGCTGTTTAACACTTTGGAACAGCAGACACATGTAATCAGTCAAATCACAGTTTCTGACTAACAGTTTTTTGTCCCCCCCAGTGGACGATTCAGAGGCCATTTCAATCACATGCTTCATGTACATCATGACTGAGTCTATTTCTATTGCACTTTGTCATATTTTGATTTTAATGCTACACAAACTTTTCTATCTCAACCAAGTGATTGCGATATTTATAATATAAGTTCTGTTTTCAATCCAGCATTTCCACTGATGTTTTTTATGCTCAAATTTTTAAAAAAAACAGGTGGAATGCAACACATTTGTTGTCTACAGTACTGTTACAAAATGATAGATAAACGTGCAATGATCTAATATAGCACCCTTGAAAGCTGAGCTGATACAATTAAGTACAGCAAAAAGGAATTCCTTCAATTTTTAGTAATTCTAGTTGTCTTTTGCCACATTTAGCAGGACAGGGTCACACACCTGAAGCACAAAGAGTTGGATTTACTTGAAATTTGTGCAAAATAGTTTTTTAACAGCAGTATAAATTTTGGTGATTCTTTTTATCTTTCGGTATGAATCTGTTCATTTTTACACCTAAACCCAGCCTAATAACACTGCACTTTTACCCTGTTGTATTTCACTGCAGAATTTCTGTATATTTATACATTTTACAAAAAATATGTGCAAAAGTTAAGGATATAAAGATGTAAACGTTCCGCAGGAGACTTACAATATACAATCCATGGCAGCATCTGTAACCAAGTTGGGTACGAGCCCCTCTGATCCACGGCCCATTTGAGCTGCCTGGTGGAACCGTTCTGCCCAGGCCTGTGTAACTGTAGTGTTGGTGTGACCCATGTCCTGTACTCTGTGGGCAGAGCAGAGGCATTCCAGAAGCTGTCACGCTCCCATCCTTAAGTAAACCCTGCTGGCGTAATCGTCCGAGGGAAGCAGCCAGAGGAGTTGCTAAAACACTGGAATCACGCACTCACTTAACAGTGCCCGCATTGAACGAGGCTCAGCGAGTGAGGCGGCCCAGAGCAGATCTGCAACACCTGCAACACCTGCCCTGTTTAATGCTGCATTCGTGTCATGTATGTGTCAGGGGGAGGCAGCAGATATGAGATTCCTCTGAATTCAGCCAAGAAATATCTTTTAACTCAGTTTTCTGGAGGTAAGTTGGATTTGGAAATAGGCCCAGTTTGCGTTGATTAAACTAATTTTTGACATAACTTGTGTGGAGGGAAATATGTTCAGCTTCACATAGGAAGTAATTCATTTCAAAGAAGCCCAAGAAGATGGACAGCTTTCCACACACACATATGGTGACTGTACTTATTGTGCTACTAATTCTATTAACAGGAATCACTCCGGGAATAGCATTTAATTTGGAGATTTGTGGATCAAGGATCTGTTCAGACAGAGAACTAAGGTGCACTGCAAACACTTGTGACTGACCTCTATGAAAAAGCAGACGGGATTGCAGATTGGTTTACCAAACCCTTTGCCACTAATTGGTTGCCTTTTGGGGGTTTGACATGTGATCTGTGGTCTCCTCAATATTTAATATCCCACCAGAACTCCCCGTGCTGCGTTCATTCATTAAAATGCATAGAACAGGCTTTCAATATGAGAACACTTCCAAGTTGTTACTTAGCTGTTAACACGCTGTCAACACTTTCGTAGGGACTATTTCTACTACTAGAAAGTCGTTGAAGTGAAAGCTGTCAGCAGTGAGGTTGGTGGATTGTTCAGACTAATCAGGATTTTGGAGAAGAAAGGACGAATTTTTCATTAGTTCGTCACATAAAAACAAAAACTGTTTTGCTCGACAGCATTAGCGGTTAGTGAGATTGTTCATTGCTGACCTTGTGTATAGTTGCTCAAAAAAGATTTTTGACAAGCTTTTCTGGGGGTAAAATGTGTAAAATCTCTGGCTTTCATGCATAGCAGATACTTTATGACATTCAAATCCAGACAGATGAATAAAAAAGCCTATTCTTATCTATCAGCTGTCACAGAGAACATACATGCACACACCTCGTTAGGCCTGTAGACATCAGTCAGCTGTAAACAACATGGCATTAAGTGCAATGATGCATTTCCCTGTTATTTACCACAGCAGGACTGCTGTGTTCTCCTCATTCCATTCATTCTTGTTCAACTCACACTTTCTCCACCTCTCTCCAACACACACACACACACACACTCACACACACACACACACACACACACACACACACACACACACACACGAGGGCCTGTAAGCGTCTTCCTCAATTAGGAGTGTTTAGCTTTAACAGTGCACCGGCGTCGGCTAAGCCACGGCTCCCTTGAGACCAAGCCGCCAATCTCACTCAGTCAACACATTGATACATACAGTACCCTGACTGCCCCACAAAATGAGTCAGACACACACACAAACACACACACACACACAATTTGCTGACAACTGTAATAGGTCTACCTGGTAGTTTGCTACTTCAACACAGGCAGCGCCCCCTCTGGAGGCCTCTCTGCATACATGCACAATACTGATACACAGTCCAGGACATCAGCCTCACCTGTCTGAGCTGAATTAGTGTGACCGTGTGTGTATATACAGGTGGTATACACTACACTCATTCATAGAAAGACACCTGGTTGTCTTGGAGTGCACGTGTCTTTGTGTGTGTGTGTGTGTGTGTGTGTGCGCACGTGCGTGTGTGTGTGTGTGTGTGTGTGTGTGTGTGTGTTTAGACAGCTGGGTCTAACCAGGCTGCACAGTGTCCTCAGACGTCCCACAGAAACCTTAACCCTTTGACCTGGCACCTCAATTGCCACCACACACCACCAGCTACACACTGCAGCTTAACTGAGCTGCAGCTACATTTACGTTAGCATTCAAATGGTAAATTAAACAATTAGAAACATTAGGAAGTCCGTGTCAGAAGGTGAAACAAGAAACAAAATTAAAAAAAAAAACACTGAAACTCAGATAAAAATCTCCTGTTTTAACTCAACTGGTGATGAAATCTTCCATTAGCACCCTATGTTACTGTCACACTAGGTGTGTCATCCCTAACGTATGTGTGTTAAGATTATTCTGCTGACAGCATTCATGTTTGACTAACACATTATCACCATTATCACCATAAGTCACAGCTGGCTATCTTTGGCCAGGATGCTAACCAGAGGCATGATTAAAAAACTATAGTTTTGCAATTAAGAATAAATAAACCAACCACTTTAAAGAGTTTGGTTTGATGCAGGTGTAAACCTGCTGTGACGTGATGTACTGTGTGTTGGGCTGCACTTATTTTGATTCCATTTTCTTGCAGGAAATGGCCTGCCTCATCACAAACATACTTGTATTACAGCTAAACAGTAAACTAAAATATGTTTCTGAAAACATTTTAGGCAAGAAATAGTCAATACAGTAACAGAACCTTGATTCATATTCGATCAGCACTGCCTTTGACAGTTTGATCTGAGTTTGATGAGCCCAGTTGCTCAGTTTTGATCTGGATGGGTACACTGAGATTGACTTGTTTATCTATTTTACTCTAAATGGGACCTTAACTCACAAATGAACATCACGCTGTATGGAAGAAGACATAAAACTAGCGATTGAGAAGATAAAGTCATAAGGAAACTGTTTATTTATCTGAATTAATAAATCAATGGGGGGAAGAATGATCAGTTCACCATAAAGCTCAATACAAATTTATTGTTGCAGCCAGTGGAGCTGACCCCTGCTGGTCATTAGGAAGAATGCAGGTTTAAGACTTTCCAAATCTGGAAGCTCAGTCCTCTAATTGTGTACTGTCATTGGTTCAATGTTGGTTATTATTCTTTTTCACACAGTTGTTATTGTTACATGATTCATATTGATGTCAATTTATGAATATTCTTCTATGCATAACTTACAATAGCGTCATTTTTTGCCAACAGCGTATTTTTTTCAGGCCTCACGTTGGATTTCCCATTTTTCCAAATAAAAATCTAACTGTTGGTTATGATTCAACATCATTCTGTAACATTTTGACCACAGGGCAGCAGTGTGCCTGGACCCTGTTGGGAAACACTCTGCTCTGAAGAACGTTCACTGAATCGAGTGTGTGTTCACAGTTCTGCTGCGTGTGTGTGTGAAAGAGACCATGAGGTTTCAACCTATGTACAATACTTTTTATAACTACTGGAGGGCACAGCCAGATCTGTATGTATGTATGTGTTTACATATATGTCGTATTGCATGCATGTGTGCATGTGCAAGTACCTGTGTGTGTGCGCGAACATGTGCCAGATCCTAAGAATCCATGCATTGTTTATCACATTCCTGGTGTGTATAGAGAAACAGGCAGGGAAACTTAAACCTAACAGGGCTGTTCACTCGTTGCTCTCCACAGCCGGTCCACAGGCTGTCCCAGACAGAAAATTGGGAGGGTTGGGGTCCAAATTACACTTGGTGAGAGAAGAGAACGCTGCGTTTGTTTCCTGCTCTGTGTGTTCAGCGTGTGTACAGTGACAGAGTGTGTGTTGCGGAGTGTAATGGCTGTGTGGTATATGTTTTTCTCTGGCTTGGACCACTGTGGGCGAGAGCAGTCTCACTGTGACGGGCTCTTTAAGGAGCATTATCGATTCTATCTAAACTAAACGGGTGTCAGCGTTCAGCAGAACATAAACACAAGAAACACTTGTGTGGACTATGGGTAAAATATAACACAAATCTATGGCAGAGTTTTCATTTGCCTCACTAATGCAAATGAGGATGTGGTGCAAAGAGGTCCAAATGAAATTATCTGCAAAAGCAAATGCAAGTTGACCTAATGTCATCACCTTAGTGCCCCCCAAGTGACCCTCTGGTTAGCTAGTACCACTCTGTTGTAAAAAACATGGAAACTCCACCCTAACCCTAAATATAAGCCTACGCCTGCATGCAGTAGATGTGTCCCTTTTTTGTTTTTATCCATGTTGCAAAGTTTTCACCTTGTTGGCTGCTGTGGGATCAGCCTTGTTAGCCAGGACGTTTAGGTTCCATTCATGAGAACAGCTTGTGATCTGATCAGATTGTAGGATAAAACCATTCTCCCACGCATCCCGACTTTGCTGATGTTGTTGCACCTTGCAGTGATGATCGTATACTCCAGTCCTGCTGTATGCACATGCGCAACATTTTGGGAAGGCTGCTCATAGTGAGCTGGTAATCTGAATTAGTTCAGCCCTGTCTACAAATAAATATTTTGCTGGCAAAGTTTCTGTCCATGCACCGCTGTGGACAGGGTCAGCAGAAAAATGTGTTTTTCACCACATTAAAAAAGACCTCAAAATTTCAATATCTGTTTAAGTGTATGCTATAGTGAGCTTATTCTCACTGCTTTAACTTTAACTTTAACTTTAACAGCCATTTCCCTTGGCCCTACAATCTCTCAACTGTATAATTTACATATTCCTACACCTCAGCCCAACTATACTACTCGCAGTGTATTATGCTGCAGATCTATTGGCAAGGTAAAACAGTGGGAATTTGCTCAATATAGAGTACACGTCAATCGATTTTTTTGAGGTGGATCTTTTTGTATATGGCTAAATAAAAAATTCAGCTCACCTTCTTCCATGCCACGACTTCTGTCTGCTCCTCCAAACTGACTGCTGTCTACTCTAAGTAACACACCGACTATGCATAAGTACCTCAAATAAATTCACTTCAAAAAACCCAAACTATCTCTTTAACTGTCTTGCATAAAACAAACCTCTGAACCACATCAGAAAACTAAAATCCTCCCTCTGTTCTTTGGACTACCCAGTAAAACATTTTGGATGTTTTCACATGTTCAATCAAACCCTGGTGAGTTTCAGTCCGCTTTCAAGTGGATTCTGGTTTGTTTGTGGTGTGAAGGCATTACGGCGTTAAGTCACACACCAACTATAAGTTTACTTTTTGACTATTTGAGTGATTTTGGTAAAACTGGATCATGTTTTATAGAGAAAATGTTTTCGGGTTTTCCCTCTGATGTCCTCCGGCTGCTCCGCCTCAACTCTCTGAGATTTACAGAGTTTCCTGATGGACACTAAAGTAAACAGCTGCTGTCAGCTAATGTTAGCTCAGATTATTAGCTGGGCTGCCCGGACTGTGAGCTCAGAGCACCGGGTTAGTGTTAGCGTTTGTGCCACAGGTGTTTTAGACAACCGAAAAGAGAAGGTTTTCAGGTTCAGGGCACTGGGGAATGCTGACAGGGAGCACAGCCAGAGTCGTGCCAGAACCAGAGCTAGGCAAGCTTGCAATGTAACTGTAAGTGACCGAGCTAGCTCGATGTTTGGCTGTTAACAAAGTTGTCAGCTTGCTCATTTTTGATCATAAGTAATGTAATCAATTATACAAATAACAAATGCACATGTACAGTTGTCCATATTTTCGACAGTGATATTGCAAACAGGGGGCGCCAAATTGCGAAAATATTAATAATAATACAGTATAATATTTCTGCGCAATGTCGCTTTGAAAACTGAACTACTAATAAGTAGGTTAATGGTGTTAAGTGTGACAAACAATAAATATGTTTTTCATATAAAGGCTAGTTACAGACAAAATTATCTTGATATATTGAACATGTAATATATAGGACATGTGGGGGAGAGTAAGGTTATATGTTTATAGGGGGGTGAAAATGGTTAAAATATTAACTCCTGGTACATGTTCATATTCACCACACATTCAGCTTGGTTGGACGTGTATACGATCGAGGGGGGGAGTGTATCCACGCTCGGCAAAAGTAAACACGGTGGTGTGTTCGGCTGATCGCTGGCGTTTAGAGGCTCTACTAAGTGGCACCTGGTCACTGCCAAAACAAACAAAACTCAGCGTGCACGTGTGTGTGTCTGTCATGCGTGTGTGCGTCTGCGCACACATGTGGGCGAGCGTGTTGCTGCTAAGTGCCACTGTGTGTCGGCCAAAACAAACAGGCTTAATGAGAAGCAGCTCCTGGGACAGAGAGCGAGAAAGTAAGTGAGAGAGAAGGAGACGGAGGGGACCAGGCCAGGCCAAACACACTGACCCCGCTGTCTCTCTCACATGGACTTAAAGGATACACTGTTCCCCTCTGTCCTATAGCACGAACCATCACCTTCATCAGCCTCACCCCTCTCACTCCTCCACACTCCTTCCTGTCCCAGACTCTCACCCCTCTATTCACCGCTGAGGTGCGAGGGTGAAGGGGGTGATAGGGGGAAGAAGGAGGGGGTGGTGTGCAGGAGCTGAGTGATGGCAATCAGAAGGACATTTGTAACTGTGTGTGGGAAACACAGGGCAGTTATGCTGAACAAGGTCATCCGTGGATACATTGGCACTGCAGCTGTGAATGGAATGAAAAGAAATGCAGAGAACATAATGAGTCCACTGGAGATTTACACAGGTCTCATTTCAAACTAAAAAGTATGAACCGACTCACCCAGACGGGTTCATGACGAGTTGTTGTGGTGCCTAACAGGCTTGACGATCACTGTACATACAGGTAACAGAAACATGTGATGATGTTGGAATTTCGTGGTAGCCATAGAGCAGTGTTTCTCTTACTTTTTATACCATGTACCACTTCAGAAAACATTAGGTTCTCCAAGTACCACCATCATGACAGACATTAAAATACAGCAGCGTAGTCCGACCCTGTTCAGCTACAGACAGTTCACACAGGAGGCAGAAAAAAAATGGTTCAAGAACCACAGCTAATTTGGTGGAAAAGGTGTATCCTGGATTGACACTTCTCTTCCTGATATTTCCCATTTGGAGTCACAGTTGTAACATTTTGAACCATTCATTTGACCTTACTTATTGTGTTGCCATCACATTTTTTGTTCTCTACAATAGAGGTGACGAGTAGCAGGTATCTTTATTATGTAGAAAATGCTTCTGTCTCTCTCCTTTTCTATCTTCTATTCTGTAGCTGTGAGCTCCTTAATGTATATAATTAATAGATAAATCAATGATGAGAATAACTGTTGCTGCCCTTGAGCAAATGCTTACAAAGAAAGGCTTTTTAATAACCAGCAAAAAAATAAAATCTTGTAGATTATTTACCTAAATATACAAAAGGAAAGAATGACTTATATGAATCCTTCCTTGGTATGATATTTAAGTATGTAGATCATGTTCTGCAGCAGGTGTAGGTGTGAGATGCACTGTTAAATTCAGATTTGGATTTGTTTTAGTACTGCTCTCTACTTACCAATTGCACATATAAAAACAGTTATAGAGTGTAAATTGTGTGATGGACACTGGGATATGTAGGACCACAGCTGTACTATAAGGGTAACATACTGTACTCAGTATCTTTTTTTTTGTCAAAGGAGAGACCAGTTTAAATACAACACTGTCTGTGTGTGTGTGCACATGAGAGCACTTACAACACACGCCAGAGTGAGTCTGTTTTACTATGAGAGGCTGGAAGAGGAGACAGGAGATTAAGGTCTAAAGTCCCTCAGACTCCAGGAGGATCCTGATACTGAGAGAGGGGCGGGCTGCAGTCGGTTGTTGAATACAGATGTTTTTGGATTTGGTAGATATTAGAACTTCCCCTGAGTGTTTGCAAGGAGTCGCTACTGTCTCGAAGAAGATGGAGGTGGATCGCTTAGTGCAACCACACCACTGAGGCTTTGTACCCACTAAACATACATCTCTAAATCATCGTTATCATATGCATGCTTACACAAAGCCAACTGAAACTTGGATATAGAATCTATTTAACTTGTAAACGTAAGGACTTGAGATTAGACTTGGGTTGAACTGCTGTGGAATTTAGGTTACTTGTTCAAAAAGTTCAAAACCCAAAAACTAGAGTTATGACTTGAAAGCAATTATTAGGTCTATACACTGAAAGGATTTGTCCCAGTAAAATGTCCCATTTAGGTAATCTACTCACAAAGCTTGTGACTTGGACTTGACCTCAACGGCTTGAGACTTGACAAACTAAAGATTTGATTTGGACTTGGCCTTGATGACTTAAAGGCTTGACTTGAAATTTGCTGTGACATGATGGGACTTGGACCCAATCTCAAAGACTTGACACTTGACCTGGTCTTGGCCGTAACAACACGAGACCTGACCTGATTTGACTTGAAGGCAAGGATGTTACTTGGACTTGGCCTCAGGTACTTGAGACTTTAATTGAGACTGACAACTAAATTCCAATAGGCATGGATGCGATGCGTTCTAGTCAATGTTTCAAATCCCACCGGTCCTGCTGTGGTCTGTTTCAGAAGTATCCCAGATTCTCTATGCGTATTCCCATAGAGAATCCGGTCAATTTTCAAAACAAAACACCCTGTGCAAACAGCCAACTTACTTACATATTTACTTACACATTGAGAAGCACATAAACCAAGGGAAATTACCAAATCTGAGCAAGTTAACAAAATCTGTGGGGCAAAACACTCAGCTTCTGAAATGCGTGGAGAACGGACCAAAACAGCATCATGGCTGTGACGTGACAGAGATGTGCTCGGTGGGGTTTGGGAGTTTTGGCATGACTCTCACAGACTTGTACTTACCCTCTGCATGTGACTGTTCATTAAATATTTGTTGGGATGTTTGTTCTCAGGAATAGCAGCCACATCTTTAACATCCTCTTTCTTTAACTGTCTTTGCCCAGTTGCTCAATGAAAATCATGAAGTTTCTAACAGTCTTGTCTTCCATCTTTCCAACAAACATCTCAGCAGATTCTGCTGAAGTGCCCACAAGCAAGGCACTCGTCTTTCTGGATCCTCCGCTGTACCAGACAGAGACCTGTCACTGTATAAATGCAAAGCAGAGTGGTGTTAAGAAGGCATAAAATCTGAAAACCTTTCCTGGCTTCAAAAATTAAACCTCAAATACAAGCTGACAGGGTTCAGAGTGTGTGTGTGTGTGTGTGTGTGTGTGTGTGTGTGTGTGTGTGTGTGTGTGTGCGTGCGTGTGTGTGTGTGTGTGTGTGTGTGTGCTGCATCTCTCACACTGACCCCTGCTTGTCAGGTCATATCCTGTCCATATCTTCTTTTTCTTTTCTTTTTTTCCTCTTTTTGCTGGTTGCCGCTCGCTGTTTGGTTTGGCGGCTGCAGGTCTGTTGGGCCTCGGGTGTGAAGAGAGCAACAGAGTGTGTTCGCATGTTCGTGTCTGAGTGTGTGTACATTCGTGAAGGCTTTTGTGTATGCATGTACAGTAAGCGTGTGTTTATGCATGCGTTTGTGTGTCCAGTTATTTTAGGCACAGTCACCATGGCCGTTTATTTTTAGTTCTGAAAGACTTTGTGTGTATGCATATGTACATGTCTATGGGGATTTGTACACACCATGCTTGTGTGTGTGTGTGTGTGTGTGTGTGTGTTTTTTGGCAGTGGACTGGCGAACAGGGTTAGGAGGTTGTGGTGAGTTTGTGTGTTCAGGGCCGCTGGTGTGAAAGAGCAGTCAGAGCTGCGCTTCCCCCTGGAGAGAGAGTTTAATTTAGAAGAACAAGGCTCCTAACACACACTTGTGCCGCTGCCGTCTCCTTGGCCCGTCTCTCCACACCTCATCCCTCCCTCCCTTCCAGACCTCTCTGCCACTCTATAAAACTTTAACCATCTCTCCATCTTCTCTTCCTTTACTTCTTAACCTTTTCATCTCTTTTCCTCCTCTGTCTGCCAGCCCTCGACAACCAACATCTTCTAAAACTTATAAGAAAGAAAAGACTAATAAGGTTGCCATTAAAAGGTTAAAATCTCTCAACTCCTTTCTTTGCAATTGTCAATTGTTGTTTAATATAAAGAAGTTAAGTTGTAAGTTTGTTTCTTGTGTTTGTTTCATGATTCACAAAATGTCAGGCCAGCAGTGAGCTCTGTTAATGTCACATTGTGATTGGCTGGTTTGTGTATGAGGGGCATAGCAGCAGTTCTATTGTGGCAATTTGATCTCCAGACTCGGCCAATGGTACAAATGTTTCATGAAGTCTTTTGTCTCCAACAGCCCGAAATCCGATAAATAAGACCCCACCTTAAAGGAACATTTTGTAAAAATTGGTATCTTTGTGATTTAGTGCCCCCAGAATGCAATACCACTGTGGTAAATATGGACAGCTGCACGTGTGTATTTGTTATGATTATATTACTTATGTTCAAATACTAGAGAGTGGACAACTTTGCTAAGAGCCAAACATCAAGCAAGTCCAAGATTAAGAAGTCCAGCTCGACATCTGTCTTTTAGCCTTTTATTTCACGAAGCTCTCGCCAAAGACTAAAAGTCAGTCCTTGTCCAGTGGCTTCTTGTTTGGTCACTCTTTTTTTTTATTTATCTTCTAAGCTTCCTTCATCTTCTCCTCTGCCACGCTCTGCCTCTGCTGAGTCCATCTACATTGCTTGCTTGCCCCAGTTCCAGTTCTGGTGCCCATTCTGGCGTCGCTGCCCATCTGCATTACCCCCAATACCAAAAGGATTTCAAATCATTTGTTTTATGGTAGAAATGTTACACAGTGGAGCACAGATCAGCAGCATACGGCACAAAGCACAAGACATGTTTAAAAAAATGATTAATTTGAACTGAGTTTTGTAGTTTTGGCCAACCATCTGTAATATCTTTACCAAAAAATTGCTGAAATCTGGGAGTGCAACATCACTAAACAGATATCAAGAAGATCAGACTGATTTTACTGAAACACATAACATTACTTTAACATTTATTTTATTTTCACACAGGCATACTGGTTCACCTTTGACATAGCATGCTTGCTGTAGTGGTGCACAAACACAGTTTTCTTGTGCAAAAAGGAATTATTAGGAACATTTTGAAAATATTCACTTTTCATCTCGACCTCCAAATAAAGTGGTTCAGACTGTCTGGCTGAACTGTTGGCTTGTTTATTACCTGTCTCATCTGATGTGTTTCTAATCTGTTTCACGTGCCATCAGACTTTACTGTCAGGATGTTCTCAGATCTAAGCAATTACTCTGGAAAAGACTCTAGTTGTAATAAATACACGTGCATGTTTTCAATAAAATTTTTATATGCGGTAATTTGCTTCAACAGCAGAAAAGTTTCTTCCTACTGTAAATGTTAAAGGCCCTGGAAATCTATTTTCTCAATCAGCTTCTCACTATGAGTGATGGGGTTCTACAGTATGATCATGCAGAAAGTCAGTGAAGCTTTTGTTTGTGTTGTTTTGTCTGCTCTCCTCACTGATTTGAAGTAGACAGGGCTCAGTCGGAAAAAGGTGATGTCAAATATTTCGACACACCACTCAGAATTTAGCAACATTCAAGTCAAAATGTGTTAGGTTGTGTGTTTATGCTGCCAAGTCGCTGTCAAATCTGATCAAACCTCATGTACAAACATAAAATGAACGTAGTCTCCGTGACATCACCCATAGGTTTCTGAGGAGCCGTTGTGAAGCTTAAAGTGTGGTGACTCTGGTGGCCATCTTGGCACTGCTGGACTCTGTGGTCTACCAGCTTATCCCAAAAAAGGGTAAAGACGTTGAGCTGAGGTGGGCTCAATGAAGCCAGGTTGCTGACACCAGCGACCAGTGACAGCACCCACCTGTCACACAAAGCGGCTACTCTCTTAATTATGCATAACTTTAAGCTTAAATAAAATTCAAATGAGTGAGTTATATAAAAATGTATCCCCTGTACAGTTACAGTCATGAATATAGAAATTAGCTATAGAGACCAAAACTGTTTTTTGTACCAGGCTGTAAACATGTTTGTTTCTGATGTGAAGTTGGACATTTAAACATGGGGGCTTATGGAGACTGACTCGCTTTTGCAGCCAGGCTCAGGTGGGCATTTCGAGGAACTGCAGTTTTTGGCACTTCCACGTTGGCTTTAGCTTTTAGCCTCTTTGCTAATATTTGTTGCTTACAACTTAAAACTCAAAACCAAGTTTTCAGCTTTGACTTATGTCCAACACTTACCCCAGGATTCCACCAGGCAAGGCTGTGTGACACCGTTTTCCACGTGGGTTTATACCTTACCAAAAGCGTTTCAGAAGCGTTTTATCAATCAGGCTTTGTTAATTTGCTCAGATTTGTTCATTTTCCTTAGTTTATGTATTTCTACCAAGTAAGTAGGCTACAGCGTTAATTATTTCCCTTTTGTCCATTGTAATGATTGAAAGTCTGCACAGGGTGTCTTATTGTAAAAATTTACCGTATTCCCAATGCATCTGCCAAAAATCAACTTAGTCTATGGGCAGGAGAGCTAATCAGTGTGCAATATGACCCCACATTATATGCTGAAGCTGACAGTGTTACTTGCTAAAACTCTTTTAAAGCTAATTTAACACCATCTGGCACAAAATTAATGTCATCTCAGCAAGTTCATTAAGGTGCCATGTAGTCGCTCCACCACCAGTTCCACCACCTTTTTCCTGTGATTAGTTGCTAAGTTTGGTTCACTGTGGGTGTTTGTGCTTTGCTCTTCCCAGAAATTGCTTGTCAATCAAACAGTGTGGTCAGCGCTGTGACGTCTCTCACCTTTTCTCTGGATGGCATGCTTTTCTGACAGCCATGATGACTTCCTAACAGCCCAGTTAGTCTCCTGTTTTTTTTTTTTTTTGGTTTTTTTTAAGTGAATTACATGAGACAAATCACATCTTGAGGATTTTTCTTCTCTACTTTTAAACTCTTGGACAGCAAATGTAAAAGATTTCATGAACCCAGTTAAAGCTGAATAATTAGCTTGTTTTATTGAGGGCTGACAGAGAGCAGCAAAGCAGAAAAAAAACTTTCAGATTATTACATCAGTTCCTGGAAATTAAACTTTTAGATGCAGTATTTTCACAAAAAAGCAATGATATGTTAGTTGGGGGACCACATTTATCCCCTGCTGTTGACTGACAAGCTTTATATAAGCGTGTTTTTCCTTTACACTGCGGTGCATATGGAGCAGCAGGTCTGGCTGTTGTCTGCAGCGTTGAGCAGAAGTTGTTCTTGGCAGGATATTATTTCGAGGGAGATCGCTCTCCTGTAGTTGGAGGATAAATCCAGGTAAACCGTTGGTATGCCCCACGATAAATCTCTTTGACGTAGCACTGCCAGAGGGCACACATGCACACATTCAGACTCAAGTTCACAACAACACCAGAGACTACCACTGTTGTCGGGTGGTTTGGTCTGAGAGGACAATCTTCTCATTTCACATGTGAGAGTGTTTAATGATTCTGTCCCTTCATAATGACTGTTTTTGTTTTATGAGGTGATGGATGTGTTCTGGACCACCCCTCAGCTGGTGTCAGGCTTGCTCCTCACACGGCTGATTTATGCACTGAAGAGGTGCCCTGAGGGGAGTCTGTGTAGTTTGTGGTCTGAGCAGAGCTTATCAGTTAACTGCTCTAAATCAAAAGTGAAAATAGGGGTGAAAACACTTAGGAAACACTCTGATTATCTAAATAGTCATGTTTTTGCCCAATAAACAGGTGTAAGAGGATCAGTCTTAGTGACACTAAAGATTTCAACAGGACCATTTCATTGGAGGCTCTCCTGCCATCTGATGTCAACATCTGTCCTCTCTAATTGTACCACCTCAGTCAGACGCACACATTAGGTCAATGTTGAATGACGTCACATGCCCGGAATGTCTGTTAATTCTCTATAATGAGTATAACTGTACTGTTAGACAAGGGCGACATCTTGTGGTCAGTCCTAGTTGGACAGCTTTAACGGACTCAGTGGTGCAGTTCCATTTACATTGAATGTCAAACCTGGCAACAATTGCTACAAAGTTTGCCCAACTTACAAAAACATGCCCATGTATTGTGGTGTGAATTATAAAGTTTTGAGATATCCACCTCTGAGATCTCTGCCACCTCCTTTACACAACAGAATTGCAGCTGTAGTGCGCACAGCACTGAAATAAAACTAAGCAGCAACACTTCAGAGTTTATTGCATACAGTGTTCATTGTGCTCTATAATGTAATTTTTTGGTAATATGACCAGACTACAACAGACAGTCAGGACTGCAGAGAAAATCACTTGTGCCAATCTGCCCTTCATTCTTGACTTACACATGTCCAGAGTCAGGAAACAGGCAGGAAAACATCACTGCAGTGCCATCACACCCCGAACACAACCGTGTTCAACTTCTCCCCTCTGGGAGGCACTACACAACACTGTACACTAAAAGAACCAGCTACAAGAACAGTTTCTTCCCACAGGCCATCACTGTGATGAACACAGTGTCAGGTGTACCCCCTGTGCAATAACATCCACTGTCTGTGTGAATTATTCACAAAGTGAAACCCGAGTGAAATTCCTCGTATGTGTACACACATCTGACCAATAAAGGTGATTCTGATTCTGATGTAAAGTTAACAACATGCAGCCTCCTGTAGGCTATTTTGACACAAAATGATTGAATGCTTGAAAATAATGTTCATTATTGTATCCTGTTTGTGGCACCTGTAGCACATTTTATATCTAATTCTTATTTTTTATTTTTTTATTTATTTTTTAATTTCATTTTTTTATGGATGTTTTGGTATTCTGTATGAAATACAAAGAAGTAGATAAGATTGCTTTAGGGTAGAAGACATCAATGCTTTGTGCAAATATAAAACTGACTGAACAGAAAAAGATTTATTTTATTTTACTTTATTTCATTTTATTTTATTTTACTTTCAATCGGTGGGCAGAGGTACCCTTTACACTGGATGGCGGGCGCCCTTATTGCCGACTTTACTCAGTTGTCTCAGATACTTGGAGCTGTATGAGACACACCTCTCCTTATCGCATTTTAACACTTCTCATATTTAAATACTTTGAGACAACTGGGAAAGTCAGCGCTAGCTTACTGCAGCGTGTGGAAACTTCCGGTTTTCAAAATAAAACGTGGGTATTAAATTTATTAAAAGTTTATTTAAAAAATATGAGGAGTGTTAAGATTTTTTTTTTTTTTTTTTAAAAAGAAAGAAAGAAAGAAAGAAAGAAAGAAAGAGGTGTGTCTCATAAAACAAGTATGATCCTGCACTGATTTTGAGCCAATAGGTCACATGACCTGGAAGGTATTGAGCTATAATGCTCATATTGAAAATATAAATAGTAAATATGAGCAAAGTATTTGCCATAAAATCGGCAATAAGGGCGCACTTGAAATGTTGGAGCGGCTGGCTTGACCGCAGTCAAAACACTGAGTGTTTAAAACCGAGCCGGAACCTTTGTACGAACGACTCACTGCGAAACTCGGATTTATTTGTTGGTGACACCGTAAGAACAGCTGTTTTGATCGGCTAGTAGCTAGCTGCAGCCAACTCACTGGCTAACTTAAGCTCAATTTAAATTATATGACTGTTTTCTACTTTTTATACTTCAGGGGTGAGTGCGCCATTATGTGGAATGAGAGTGTGACTGTTACTCCATAACAAGTCAACCACTGCTAGCCAGCTAACGTTAGCTAACTGGGCAAATAGAAGTTTGTTGACTAGGTAACCTTCAGATAACCAATAAATAACCATAAACTAGTAGAAATACGTCTATTTTTAGCTGTACAGCATAGCTAACGTTGTCCCTGAAAGTTTACAGATATTGAAAGTATAAATTTGGTGGCAGTGATGTTATTTTGTATAATGTACTACTGAGCGTACAAATGTTCAAGTTTTACGAAGCTACGTCTAACGTCACCGTTTCTGTTTGCTGGCGGTATGTTAGTTAAACTAAACAAATTTTTATTTTTTTATTTTTTATGTCGTATTTACGTAAAAACTAAGTTGTTTTAGGTTTTACGTTTGCAGTGACAGAAGTGTCTTATCTTAAATGTCCCAGGCTGATTGAGGACTGTCGCCATGGAGCCTGCCTGCCGTAAAGACAAGCCAAAGCTGAACTCTACCCCGACCAGAGGAGACAGAGCCAAGCAGAAATCTGCACAGCAAGAGCTCAAACAGCGACAGAGGGCAGAGGTGACTAACATCACTGTTTTAGTGGTTATCTGCTAACTGGAAACTAACTGGTGGCAGAACGTGTGCATGCGTTGCGTGCACACATTCACTCATAAACATATCATTACTGTGGCGAATATGATTGCATGAGTGAGCACTGCATTACAGATGCCGACGTGGAGAGAAAAAGAGGCAAAACACATTTGCCAAAATGCTGTCTTTGAACCCATCGGCTAACATCTGACGACAATTTAACATTTTATTAGCTTTTTTCTTTACCTGCATTCATATACAAATATGTGTTTACATAGATTAGCCCATGTGTGTCTGTCTCGTCATTCCTGTGTATGAAGTTGATAATCAGACTGGACAGGGAGAATTCTCTGAGATATCTGTTATCTGTTGTCCAGGCACTCGCTGTCTACCATGGAAGTCCCAAAACAGTGGCTGTTGCCCACAGAGACAAAATCATCAGGCGATTGTTGATTGGTTTCAGTATTGATTGATCATTTTGTACAAAATTTGTCATTTGTCTCTGTCTCGGACAAAGAGGACTCTGGATTTTATTTCAAGACCACAACTGCGGAGATATCACCAGAGTTTCCTATTAATAATATAAAAGAATAATGTCTCACCGGTCCTGCAAAGTTTCACTTTTACTTCCCGGCGGGCCAACAGCTGCAAAGTTTAAGCTCAGTATTTTATAAAGCAGTTTAAGGTTGGGGTGGTCTCACCCTGCCTTGGTCTTGATCTTAACTCGGTCTCGACCCCTCAAAGTCTTGGTCTTGTCTCAGTCTCAATACATTCTGTTCTTGGTCTTGACTTGGTCTCGGTTTAGTTGGTCTTTACTACAACACTCGTGGGTAGGATATGGGGCAAGACTCCAGAGTGCTGTGATCCGTTGCACCTGTACTATTTTTAACCCTGGCACTCATGCTGTACACTATCCTTTTTCTCCAAGAGAATTTTGTTCTCGTAGTGTGTGTACTTCTCAGTCCTGTATAATCAACTGTGTCTGTGTGTTCTCTTCTTCATTTCCAGATTTATGCCTTGAACAAGGTGATGACAGAGTTGGAGCAGCAGCAGTTTGAGGCCTTTTGCAAACAGATGCAGTCACAAGGAGAATGACTTCCTGCCTATTCTGCCTTCCTCTTTCATCTAAACAAGGACCTGTCATCCTCCAGACATCCATGTACACACACGCTATTAACTTACACACAACCACACACTTATACTTACCAAGAAAATCTTTGCTCTTGATGTTTTTCTGACTCCCAATTCCTGACTCTCAACTCTTAACCTGAATATACCAGAGAGTATTGTTACGATACGCTGATCTGAAGTTTACTGAAAGCATTGTGTCCAAATGTGTCCAAACAGGAAGTCTCAAGAGTTCGGGAAGGGCGAAACTTATCAATGTTCTCAGCCAGTCATAGATCTACCTGTTAAAAGCACAGTCCCCCTTCAGGATATGCGTAGACATAGATAAAGCTGCATTAAGTGATTTTTGATCACTACAGACTCCATACAAAGAAACCTCCAGTGTGTAGTGAGGCTTAAACAGTTTAACACTACCCGCCCTAAAGCTTCAGTGCTTTCTTTCTTCACTCCAAGACCGGAACCAAAGCACTACACCATCCGTTCAGTCTCATGTGTGTAAGAAGAAAGACCACTGTGTTATTTATTAAATCAGTAATACTCTTGTTCAGAAGTGCTGCAGTAAATGCACGTTATTGTACAATAATTCAGTTAAATAATGAATAAATGTGTTGTCCAGAATGCCCACGGATAAAATATTTTTGTTGTTTACATTATTGGTGTAGTTTAAACCCTGTGTCCACTGTAAGCTCTTGTTTTGTTTAAATGAGACGCAGTGTAGAGATTGGAGATGGCCTTTTTATTATTTTAATATAAAATATAAGTCAAACTGAATGAAGCACTTTTGTCACTGAGGCTGCGGTGTATGATTGCGTTGCCAACAGTACAACAGCTACATCACATCATTGTTGGCTCTGAAGTGTATGTGGTGCTACACTGACTAACACTGGCATGATAAAGACAAATATTACGCTTCACTGACAAAATACCAGTCAGCTACTGCATCCACTTCACAACCACAGATACTGATTTTAAGTGGGAATGGCAGAACGGGGAGTTGTTTTCCAGCGATCCATAAACCGTGCTTAATGTAGCGTCAAATCAGACAGCTTTAATGGGTGCTCACTTTGTGAATGGCATTGTATGCAGAGCCAACTGGCCTGGACATGAATGATATTGCTTTTTATTATAACGTTCACAAGTTTCGCTGTCTAAACAACTTCTGTTATTTCTGACTACTGTAAAATATTTATTTTGTTTAGTTCATTGTGTCATCCCCTTTCACTAAGTTATACAATTTTGATTTAGTGAAAATAAAAGTTCTTTTTTTTTTTTTTTTTAAATGTATGTTTTTGTTTTTTTATTTGACAGTGTCCACATGATGTTCACATACATATTGTCATCTAATCTTTGTAACTCCTGGGCCCTGTTCTTGGACTGTGGCTCAACTCATTCAGGTTTTTCACAAAAATACCCCAAATATTTTACAAAAGTCTGAAAAACAAAATCCATTTTGTGTAATATATTTCTCTTTCCTCTTACATACGGCATGAATCACATTACGACCCCTTCAATATATCTGTTGATCCTCAGCAGAGGCCCAGCCCCTAGGTAGTTAACCAGTGGACAAAACTAATTCTATTTAAGTAGTTCAAACTAGCTCCACTTCAACCAGCTGCAAGAGTGAACATTACAAATGAATCCATGCTTTTGCATTTGATATGTTAAACACATTGTTCCAGTAATACCTCTGTATGTAAGTACTTACTTGAAACAGAGTACTTGTTCATTAATGTACTTGTACTTAAGTAAAGGATCTGAGTACTTCCTCCACGACTGTTGACAACTCAGACTTTTAAAATGTGACGAAGGGTCCTATAATGGAAACTGCTTTTTGTGAAGGATCACAAGCTAGTAGTAAGAAGCAAGAAGTATTTTTTTTTAAAAAAAACAATAATTTTATACGCTCATATCATGTTTTTTTTATGTAAAATCTTATTTTGAAACAAACTAGTAGTGACAGATCCTCCACTGCTTGTAAAAAGCCGTTGTGACCACGTCTGGTTGGTAATAACAGTCTGCATATCGTCTGCCTCACGTCATCTACAGTCATCTTTTTGTAGATGACGACAAACAACAACCACGCAGCATCAAATCCTGCGTCTACAGTAACAATTCAATCATCTTGGAGATGTGGGATTATCACATTTAGTTGACTAAACTTAAAAAAAAAAAGATTAACTCGACAAAACAGGCTATGATGACAGTTTATTTCATCATTTTAATTCCAGTTTAAATCATAAACCACTTGACTGCTTACAACGCCTCCACCTACCGAAAACATCATGTAATTTAACACCAGGGTAAGTCAGAGTGCAGAGGTAGTAGGAAATAGTTACTGTTAACTGTTGCAAGCAGCAAATTAAATATCTTGAGGTTAGTAAAGCTGACATGCTGCCATAATAGTGTAGTTAGTTTTTTAACAGGTGCAACTGCATAAGGCAAAGCTGGTCCTCTTCGACTGTTCAACTTCGAAACTTCACTCTATCAGTCTGGAGACCTTCTCCATCTTCCTCTGCCACCTTTCAGTATTCCTAACTCCGCAGCTCCGTTCTCCTTTCACACTTTTTCCTCTCGTTCAGACCTCTATGGTAACAGAGCTCCCAGTGACCCGGACTCCAAACCAACCGTCCCAGTACCTGGTGTCCTGTCCTCCGTGTTCAAAGGAGATGAAACGCATTCCGGGGCCGTACTCAGAAAACGTATGACTGACCTGGAGTTCAAACACAAAGAGAAAACCACTGTGATGTGTACGGTCAGGTCAGCATCAATGTCCCAAAATAACCCGTGTTACATAACAGCACAACACAGCCTCTCAGTCATTTGAATGAAGGGTTTTGGCAAAACAACTCATGATTGTCCTGCAGAACAGTCAACCTTTAATGTAAGACGTGTTTTCCTATGAAACACACAAAGGAAGTTGTGAATGTGAACCAATGTGACCATGTCCCTGTACTCCAGGATGACCCACTGACTGTACAGTGTGTTCCTCTTCTGTGTACCTGTTTCCATGAGCAGTCATCACAGTCGGGGTCGAGAGTCACTCGCTCAGGTTGGAACTCTTTCATGACCTCTTGATTCTCATCCAGCAGAGACACAGTCATTTGGTAAGTGCAACCACAATCCGACCTCCCGCAGTACCTGCAGGATGAGTCACCCGTTAATCAGTGACACTAGTTCTTTACAGAAGGTATGCGTGTGTGCGTCCGTGAACCTCTGTCTTACCAGTCTTCCACTGTGACGGCAGGCTCAGTGTCCAACTCTTCAGGAGTGTAACCCTCCGCTAACAAGTCGATCACCTGCCTCTTCAGACACAGCCTAGGACACACAGTTTGTTAGAAACCAGGAGGATCTTACACAGGACTGATGAAAGCAGTCAACCCACACTGACATGAAAATGAAATAAATTAAATATTAAATAGATAATATAAAATGGAACCTACTGAGATAGTATATACCATATTTCCTTCAAACAAAAGACCTCTGGCCTCAAATAATGGCCAGGGCATGGTCAATGTGAACAAATAAAGGTCTGCCCCAATTACAAGCTGGGAGGAAAAACAAGGTTGAATAAGCTCCCTGTGCCTGTTATATAATGTGGATGCCAACAGCATAATAACTAAGTTAATGTCCAAACTGGATTTTGTATTCACGTACTTGTATTTTGACTTAAATGTAATTTGCTCCATGGTTTGAATTTTTCATTCATGGCTGCACCGACATGACAGAAATCCTTGAAGTAAACATACATCTTTATCATACAAAATCTAGATTTGTAAGTAATATAAATTCTACAATGAAATAAGAGGCTTTCCAATTATTTCTTCAATTATTTCTTCCCAGAATGTCTAACAGTATGCTAAACACACTAAAAATATGACTGAAGTGTGACGATGCCTATTCTCTCTGAGAGGAGAGAAACTGGGTGCAGTAGTTTTGTGTTTCATTGCATATTTCTCCTCACTGCTGATTAACAAAGCATATTCCTAGATCTTCCCATCTTTTCTTAGCTTGTATGGTTTCAATTATAATGCTAATATAAAATATATATATATATATATATATTATAATATTCTTTTAGTATATATTTTTTTTACATTAGTTAGTTGTCCTGGGTGTTGGTCATTTATGGACTTCAAGGTCTATACTAAATTCTTCAGGTTATTGAGCAGATAAATGCAGTCACATAACTACACAAACATAATAAACACTGACTCAAAGGAGGTTACAAAGTATTTGGTCACTCCATCTGTGCAGAAGTCGAAACCACAGTCTCCCGGCATGTCCTCCACCTTCCACTGACTGCCTCCGTTCTCCGTCAAGTCCCAGAATTCCAACTGTTCTAGGAGGGAAATGCACAGTCTCAAGCTGTCAATAGCAGTATTATGTATTTTATTTGTGTGTGCTATTACGCACTATTATTCAGTCGAGTTCAACTCCAAGAGCAGCAGCAACAAAGGGGGCTCAGGAACAGATCTGATCTTGCCCCATTTTTCTCCAAATGTAAAAGTTTGGAATGGAAGTCCAGGATAGACAAAATAATCTGACAAAACAATCTGATGAGCTGCATGGTCAAGGCTGGTGATAAAGACTATGACATGATGCTGAAAGTATGTTCAAGTAGTTTTTTTAAGGAATAGTTTGACATTTTGGGAAAAAAGTCCCTCTTTCTTGCTGAACATTACTTATTCCTACTTTTGACCTCTTGAGGACATTGATAGAAAATATGAGTAACTTGCAATTATAGTGTCAGAGTATTAGCTGTAAACTGCCGATGGTTGGACACCTGGATGAGCCCCAGAGCAGATGCAGACCTGATCCAGTTAGTTGCAAATCCTCCATGAAGAAAATTACAGCTTACCTTCCCCACTGGGATTCTTCAGCAGGTTTCTGGCCATGGTTGCAGTTTATACAGAGCACAACACAGCCTACGCAGGAGAAACAGGAAACAGCAACTTAAACAGCAAATCAATAATTCTTTTTGCTGCAGTGATGTCTTCATTTTAAAGTCACAATCACACAGTGCGTTACAGTGAAGACAAACAACTGACAGCTTTCAACCAACTAATGTTCAGTATATTTTAAGGTAAATTTCTGTGTATTTGACGAAAGTTTTGGCCACGCTAATATGTAACTACTGGCACACACAGTGTTGACTCCAACTGTGGTGAAGAGATTAAAAATAAAAACAGCCCATGGGTGGACTCAGAGTCCCAAACCGGCCTGGGTCACCTCTACAGATACTAAACCCAAACACTGATACAACAGATGGGGCAAAGGCAGCCCCTCTTTACATGCTGAATAGGAGGTATCATAGAGGATCAACCAGTCATCAAACAGACATCAGTCAGCAGGAAAACAGCCTGGGTAGCATGTCGCCATAGAAACCAGTGGTTCAAGGGGCTGTTTGGGGGCTGTTGAGTTAGACACTAAAATGTAATTTACTTGGAATTATCCTACTTAAGCACTGTATAGGAGTAACTACAGTTATAACCACTATCACCTCTTGTATTGTGTTCATACATCAGAAACCCCAAAATATTCCTTAGGTTTGTATCTGTGCTCTTAATGTGTGTTTATTCCAGGGTTTGTGACATTAAAATAAGTCACAACACAACCTATAATAACTATTTTAGAAAGAACAAATAGCATTTTCGGCTCATTGTTAGCTTTATTTTTGTCCTGCATTTCACAGCTCACAGAGGCTCCAAATGCAAACAGCTGAGTCATCTGCCCCTGCAGACTCAAAGTGTTAGGCATAAAAGATACAGTACATGCACATTAATGCCATGCTCTACTGTAAATAATACACTCTGCTCTGTGTAAATATGTAAGGCAGCAAATGTGTTACTCACAGCCAGTTGAAGACAAGTGCAGTCTTCTGTCCTGTTTGTCTCTTCTCTCTGACTTACACTTAAGCTCCTCTGCAGGATAGCGGCCTCGTGACAGTGATAGCTTTTATACCGGGGAGCACACACACATGCTGCAACAGGGGGAGGGAGAGAGAGAGGAGAGACACAAAACACCCAATCTGCAGCGTCCATCCGGCAGAACTCAGCAGAACCAAACATGCACACGCTCAGCACAAATGCCAACACATCAACACTAACGGTGGAAGAAAACATTCAGTACTCTTCTTTAAAGGTCAGAATTTATCTTGCACAGGTCAACATGTTGCAGTTTTTCTGTACATTCTGTCCTGTATCTGGTAAAAAAAAAAAATAATGCAGTTTTTAATCCATCAACTTCTTTTTCAACACCTCCAGTTGAGCAGAACCCAGGTGACGTCCTGCTCCAAGGTGTCTGTTTCCTTCACCCCATTCATTCTGTAAGAACATCACATTGTACTATCACTGGGTCATTTTAATGATCAGATATCACTCTGTCTGTTGTGTTAGTTAAATACAAGGCAACAGCCAGTGACTGGTTAACTTAGTTTAGCATAAAGACTTGAAATAGAGGCAAACAAGCTGCTGTGGTCTGTGGACTGTGTAGGTACTTCACACTCTTTTAAGTGTGCTCAGACAGACAGTGAAGAGAATTTCCCCCCCTAGCATCATTGGTATAAATGTGACCACTGGGCTGTTTGTGAAGTCTGTTTCAATTATCTTCAGACAGCCAGCGTACCGACTGTTCAGTCTGTACTTTTAAACCAGAAACATGCAATGGCTGTGTGTGTGGAGCCGAGCTGTGCCTGTCTTTGTGTTCAACTTCAGTTACTTCTGTTGTTTTCCTCCAGTTTCTCTCCTTTTTCCTCTTATTCCTCCTGTTTCTGTTTTAGATTCTGAATGTGATGGCTGCTCACGTTGCATTGGGTCTCTTTAAAGGATAGTATTCTGTGGAAAGCATCAAAAGTTCCACAGTATATTTAAATACCAGTTAAAAACACCACATCCAGGACGGATCATCAAGAGGAGGGATCAGGTAATGCTGCCTAACCATACAGTATATGATGAGAGTCATTTATGAGACACTGAAAGAGGTTAGGTTGAACATTGGTGTCTGTTTTGATTTATTAATCAAGCTCTGCAGCTTCAGTAGACTTTAAAGGCGCACATACACATCGGGCACTGTGTATTTATTATAATAAAAATAAATGCACTTTACTTGCACTGAATGCACCACTAACCATGAATATAATATGTAACATTATGGCAACTGGATCACATTCCCTTTGCTGGGACTGTTGTTGGCCTTCACCTTAAACTCCTGATATTTGTGACGGCACTTTAAGACAACAGAAGACAGAATCTGTATAGTTGTAGTAAAGTGTACCACCTGCAGAGGGGGCTAATGGACCACTAATACATCGGGCTGAGGCGAGTAAAGCAGTTTTTGGCTGGAGATTTGTTAAATGTAGTTACACATTAAATGAACAGATGCTATCTGTCATCTCAACACCTGAAAGACGTTTGGGATGTCCATTGCATGCTACAATGACTGATACATGATGATACTGATGTCAAATAGTAAGAAAATAGCAATTTACTTACGACTTGATCTACTTACGACTCACACGTCAATAACGTTTTGGGTGGGTATACAAAATTAGGCTTTATTCTGGGCAACAACACCAATGGGTCACAACACAACGACTACATCACATACATTACAACATACACAAAATACCTCCCAATATGGGAGAGGAATAATTCAAGTTAAACATTGCAGTTTCATCAGGATTGTCCTGCAGACAGTACAGTACAACATTCAACAACCAACAGGGAAAAAAAACATTGTGCCATAAATAAAAAGTGGTGTATAAATCATACAAAAGCAGGAATTTCAAGAAAAATCAAGCACTAGGATTGCAATCATGGCTTAAAACACACACTTTAGGAATGAAGAAATACTGTTGATTTAGTGCCTTTTGTTGGAGGTGCATTTTTTCCCTGTATCGATATGGGCTGTGAAGTTCAAATCATTTCCTGGTCAACACATTGCGTATGAGGAGTATTTTCCAACGAGACATTTTCCACAGGGATGAGCTTCTAAGGAGCAAATCCATGTTGCTGCTCTCTCTGCAGAGGCTGCATAAATCTTGCTCTGATTGTACAAATTCATGTCCAAAACAGCAGTGCACATTCAACTGCATGGCCCCTGTAGTCTTTCCTGCTTTGGCATTTTAGTGCAGCACCAGATATTGTGTATTCCAGTGATACAGCACCCATAACTGTCTCTTCATACATGGGTTGCCTGCTTATTATTAGCAAGTGTCCTTATTTGTTTGGGTATGTGACAATAATTCCAGTTCTTTGGAACAGCTGCAGTTGAGACTCCTTCTCAGATCTAAGCTTCAGAGGAGGCCTGTGGTTTGAGCTGGGCCTTCTCCATGGTCGTACCATATGGATCTGACCTTTTAAAGAAGCCCATCTGGAGGGAAAGAGGGAGAAAGGAAGATCACATACAGATCAATCTGACACAAAGTCTACGCTGTAAAGGAAGATTTCTGGAGAGATGAATGTTCCCTATCTCTCTCATGGAAGTTTCCTGTTTACAGAAGTCTTCCCCGCTGCTCATACATAGAGGCAAGATATCCAGACTGAAACAAAGAGACAAAATGCCTACAAATGACAACATCATCTGTAGTAATTTTGTGTGCCTATGTGGACATTGTGCATCTGCATCTCTTCGTGGTCATTCTGTCTCTCTTTAGTCATTTTTTAAAATCTCTTTTTGCATCTCATTTTGTAGTTGTTTTCTTCTTTTTAATCATTATGCTTAGTCATGCTGTGTCTCTTTGTATGCATACTGCATCTCTTTATAGTCATTTTGTCTCTTTGTAGTCCTTTTTTGCTCTTTATATTTGTATTGCCTCCCTTTGTTGTTGCCTCTTTGTATTCGCATTGTGTAGTCAATTTTTTTTTTTGCGTCTCATTTTAGTGGTTTTGCATCACTTTGTAGTTGTGTTGCATTTCTTTATATTCATATTTCATCTCTTTGTAGTTGTTTTGTGCCTTTTTGTAGTCGTTTTGCAACCCTTGTAGTTATTTGTGTTTTTCTGTTGTAGTTTTCTGTTTCTTCCACATAGAATATCAAGGAATATCAAGTATATAATTTGGTTCCCAATTTAAAACAAAATTTGCTCCTTAGTCATCCTCATATTCATCTTTAACACATGGCAGCCAGTCAGAAACTGTTAATTTCTGTGGTAATGGTACAGTGCCTTACCTTGTATAGTAGATATATTAGCAGGGAGAGTAAAAGCAACCCAGCTAAAACAGCCAGGATGATGATCCACACTGGAACATAGAACAGACTGTCCGGCTTGTTCCACATGACACCCATCACCACCTGAACAACAGGAAACCACAGCATTCAGATGAGCCTCTGTCGACTTGTTCCACTCTTCACTGGCACTCAAATGTTATTAATCTGAAGTTTACAAGCTCATTGCAGTATAAAAATCCAATAAAAATATGCTGAAGTTACCTTTTTGGATCCAGATGGCTTGAATTTGGGAGGAATTAAGTAAGGCATCCTGTCCACCTTGTACTGAACAGAGCACTCCAGAACATACTG
Organism: Sciaenops ocellatus; assembly: GCA_033000465.1. Taxonomy (NCBI): domain Eukaryota; kingdom Metazoa; phylum Chordata; class Actinopteri; family Sciaenidae; genus Sciaenops; species Sciaenops ocellatus. The sequence goes on along the minus strand of CP136884.1, from coordinate 6,886,872 downwards.
CTTATAGGCCCTCTGTGGACGAGCACAAGACAGTTAAAAAATAAACATTTCAATAACGTCTAGTCTGATTTGACTGGTTTAACGGCTGCTAATATCTGACCATCTGTGGCACTACTTAACTTTACAATCAAGCCAAACAATCCCTCAAAATCACAGAAACTTTTGATTCCATAAAAAAAATATAATGTAATGTAATATACTGTAATAAAACCCAGAATGCTACTACTGCTACAACTATTGATACTGCTACTAATAATGTGTTTCTGATCAAATTCAGACTGATGCCTGCCCCAACACAAGGATTAGCATTTACCAGTTTTACTCCATACTAATTCTACCCAGGTTCTGAGTATGCAGTGTGTTAAATATGTCAACATATGTTTGTATTCATGAAAATTGTGATTTAAGTGTGATTTGATGATGGGCACTGTTGCTTCACAATGCAGTGTACACAGGGTTTCCACAACTTCTTAAACATTGAATTCAAGCACTTTTAAGGACTTTCCAGGACCAATTTCTTTCATATTCAGAGGGAGTTTTTATAATTACAAGACTAACACAGCATCTTTACTAACGTTAAGTAAAAACAAATCAAACAAACTTCAATTTGTATTTAATTTTTGCACACAATATATAGAGTTAAGCACCTTCAATGTCCAATGTCCAAGTGTGGCTGTTTACGAAAACAAAAAGTATTTCAAGGACCTGTGGGAACCATGTGCACAAAGAAAGTTGTGTAGCTGCCCACAGCTGGAAAAAAATGTGCAAAAATAGTTGATAGTTGTGAAAAGGCTCCATGAAAATGCCAGTCAATGAAAAATGAAGTCTCTGGGAAACCATTTTGTTTTGTCCTTGTTAGGTTTAACAAACACTTGGATGTGCTATATCATTGTCTGTTATTACAAACTAAAAGTACATTCATTTCCTGTATTATAACTGGAAAAATATAATATGAAAACTACTGTACAGAGTTAGCATGGGATGAACAACAAATCTGTAATTGTTGTTTGATGACCTGCCCAACAGAGGGCAGTATGAGAACACAGATTGTCTGACTTTTTGTTGGGTCTCTCATCTGGTCCTTGTTTTCCTCTTGATTTGAGTTTCCTGTACGAACAGCAAGCAACAGTGCAGAGCAGTGTGTCCTGTAGTCTCACCTCGATGAACGTTTCAGCCCAGAGTCTGGAGCGTACGGTCAGGATAGCGCTGGCTCCTCTCTCCAGCAGCCCAACATTACACTGCAGCTGCCAGCACTCCACTGTCGAGCACGTCTACATAGGGACAGAGCCACAGTCAGTCACAGGGCTAATGTAACATTCAGCACTATTTTTTTGCATTAATGACTAAACTAGTAGGAAGGAGACTTATTGACATACATTTAAAAAAATAGTAGACAATTCACTGCCTGTATCTTTATGTTAAAATGCATCTTAAATACAGAGAATCCAGGGTATTATTCATTTTTAGGAAGTAGACTGTAGATGTTAGAGCTTTGTATATGTTGGTCTGAGGTCATGTAAATAGTATCACCATGACGTAGTGTGTCCTCAATAGTGGTGGTGTAATGGTGTCTTGCTAGGGGGGTTACCTGGTAACTTTGAGTCGTCTGCTTTTACTTTTGATACCTTAAGTGCATTTTACAGATACTTTCACTGCATGTCTTTTACTTGTAATGCAGTGCTTGTAAAGTGTTGCTTCAGGGATCTGAGTACTTCCTCAACACTGATCAACACAATCCTGCGGTGCCACAGCCATTGCCTCCTTCTGGAGATGTTTCTCCCTCCAGCTTGTAACTGTTGTCAGTGTCATCATTGTCTGATGGTTTATACTCATTGACTTAAAAGGTGTCTTTGTGTGTTCGCTTCATATTTGTAGTTGTGTGAGCAATGGAGCGCACAGGTTTTAGAACCACAGCAGGAAGGTCATTTTGTTCACAGGGGTCAACCTCTGACCAGTTTTCAGATATTTCTGTTGCCTTGGGGGAGGCACTGCCTTTAAGACTAAAGTCAGGGAACACAAGTACTTGGTAGTAAGCAATAATTCACATGGTTCCACAGATTACTGTTCACAAACCTCTTTAACATTGATCTGTAAGATGTGCAGACTGTAAATTCCCCTGCTGAGAGGGGAGTACACGCTGTATACTATACACACTACTACACCTCAGCACCAAAGAGTAGACTGTCACACTCAATAAAACTCAACAAATCGAATCCGTATTAAGATTTTTTTTTGTTTATATTATGTTCCCTGTGTTTCAAAAAATGGACTATCAGCTATTGTTAGCATATTTTTAAAACTCCCAAAAATTGAGATAAGTATCGGTCGAAAAAATGCTTCCCAATTTTTGTTTGGGCTGTAATAGATATTTTCCTCCATTAGGATTTTCATTGCCGCTGTCTGCAACATACTGTATGCTCTATGACTGTATTTCCGGTTGCTTTACCCAGAATTGGTTTAACTTTCACTAAAAGACCAAGAAGTGATCACTCACAGTCAAAATAAACAAAATAAAGAAAAAATATACTTACGTATGAGCTGTGGCTATCTCACACGTTTATTAATATAGTGTTTTGTGCTCCAAACCCTCCAGAAATCACCAGTCAGTGTGGCACACATCTAGGTGGTTCTTTTCATTCATTTTTCCAAAAGTAAATCTGAGATGTGGGCATCGAATTAAAGATCTGAAATGCATTCAACTTTCAAAACAGTGGAGCAGAAAACATCTTCAACATGCGGTTCTGTTCTCCAATTTACAGATGGTTCATTTAAATACCACGAGAGATTAGCTGGCAAACATGACAGTCAGTGACACAAGCCGCACAAAAGCAACCCTGTAAATCACAAACTTAATTTACTTCATCTCACAAACAATTAGCGAACGCAGCAAGAGATGTTGACCAGAGCTCATTACTGTAGATCTATTTCCTCTGTTGAAAGAAATAATCTCATTATAATTTAAATCTTCTCCAAATTCAGAGGCTGGAGCGACCTCCTCCTACAATCTGATTGGACTATTTTCAGTTCAAATGGATTAACATGAGTGTGTGCAATAGCCCACTTAGTGGACTGAAAAAAAGACACACTTCAGTAAAGAGCCACACACTCATGAAAACACACTCCCATAAGAAACCCGGTGGGACTGAAGATCCAACACAAGAGCCATTCACTTTATTTAAGAGCCTCTGTTGTGGTGTGTTGTGGAGTGAACAGCTCTACACACTCGAGTCACCATGATTCCCTCCACATGCTGAGTCAAGCAGGAAAGAGAGGGAGAAAAACAAACATCTCCTGGGGTCTTTATGGGAAACATGGAGTCAACTGTTCTCTCCTGATGAGGAACAAATTTTCTGGAGAAGTTAAAAAAGAAAAGGTAAAAGTCCATCAAAATGGACTGCAGCTTGTGGATAGCTGGAAAGCACGTAACATTTTTGCCTTGACAGAGCTAGGCAAACTGGCAGTGTTTGTGCTAAGCTAGGCTAAACACAATGATTTATGGATACACAAATCAGAAATTGATATCTGTCCACTCTTATTTCAGTTGTGCTTATACGTTTATGCATGTAGTTCAGGGGGTGGTTAGGCTGTTGTTGGAGTACTGCTGCAGATGTAAAAAAGTTGCATAAAGTCTGCTGTGTCTCCAGAGGGAGTGAGTGGGTCTGTCTGAAGTTCAGCTCTGCTCAAGGCCAGCAGCTTGAGGCTACATTACCCGCTACTAGCATAAGACACCTGAATCTCCGACTGAACTCTCAGCAATTGAGCTGCATTGTGGGTAATGTAGGTGTATAATACGTGGAATATCTCAGTTTTTTTTTTTTTTAAATCTTTTTCACAAGTTAGAATTCATAAAGTGCTAAATTTAACTGTATAGCAGTGTTGTAGTCAAGACCACCTAAACCAAGACCAAGGCAAGACCAAGACCAGACAGTATATAGCATACCTAACATTAACAAAAATTTCAATTTAGAAATGAGTCAAGTTATTAGTTTAATTTTATTTCAACAGGTGCAACTCTCAGCCTAAACCAGAGCAGACTACACCTGGTTATTGGGAGCAATTTGAGTTTAACAACATGAAGTGTTTCCTGCAGAAGGACAGTGTGACAAGAGAGGGGTGTATTTTTATTTCTACTATTTCTTATTTTACCATTTTGATTCTACTCAATCCTCCACCTTATTTTAGTGTTTACTCACAAACAACTTTAATGATCACCTTGCTTTAAAAAAAATACATAAATAAATTCATAGTCCCAAAACTGAACTAGTTCATATTCATTTCTTTTTTTAATGACCTGCTTTATAAAATGCTGAGGTTGATTGGCTGGAGGAACTTTGCAGCTGTCGGCTCGTGGTCTTGTGGTTAAACCTTGACCTGTACTCTCCTGTCCTCTCTTTAGTTTTCTGTGTCACACAGGTGTTTGCTCTACAGACTGTAGAACAACCTTTTGAACCATTTCTCAGCCACTTTCATCTTTACTTCTGCCTGGGGCGTAAAAATATTTTCAGTTCATTATGAAACTGTGGTGGACAAACTAGATGTTTTTAGGTGAATAATGGGAAACTCCCATCCTGTTGATATTCAGAGACGAGACAGAGACCTTGGTCTAGTGGCCTTGAGACTGGTTTTGAGACCAAGACTGACCTTGACCTTGAGTACTATAACAATGCTGTACAGGTGAGTGTACCTGTAAATGGACAGTGTCCATGGATACACAACGACCAGTTTTAATTGGTTGTTATTTCAGTGTTGTCTCACCAGGTTTCCTTGTTCAGCCAGAAGGTCCCTGTGCAGCTCCCTCCTCCGGATGTGATGCTCAGTGCCAGATTTCAGTGACGTGGGACTCTCTGCTGCTGGAGGCTGGAGCTGCATACGTAAAGACATTGACAGAGTCGTTAACAAACACAATCAAATGTTCAAGGCCAAGAATAGACCATGGCTAATGGCCTCTCCATGCCAACCAAGTTGTGTGTGTGTGTGTGTGTGTGTGTGTTTGAGTGTGTGTCCTCACCTTGAGTTTCAGTGCATTGAAGGTGTGTTTGGAGGAGCAGCTCAGCGGCCCCTCAGTGATCAGCTCCACAGGGTAGAGCAGCTCATGGCTGTGAGCTCTCAGGGGACATTTCACCTCTAATGTGGACTGGCTGACCACACTGGGACCATTATTCACCAACTGGGGCAGAGAGTTTCTTTGTTTTAGATGAAGATAAATCACTTTTCTTACAATATAAAGGATCTGTGTTTGGCTTAGAGACTGTCCACTGTGTCAGATTTAAGTAGTCTTTATGTACAGAAAATAAAAGAAATGGAATGTAACATACATAACTGTGTTTTCTTTAGTGCATAATCAGCTGAAAATAAGAATTATTGTGTTAAATGGGACCATCAAAAGAGCCTTTCATGTTTACAGAAGCTGTGGGTCCTCTTCCAGAGTCCACCATATTGAACCGCCATGTTTCTACAGTAGCCCAGAATGGACAAACTAAACATTGGCTCTTGCTCTTTTGTTTAGCAGTTTCTCCTTCAGGCTAAGAAGGAGAGGGCAAAGCGAAGGGGTTGCAATCAGCAACAATTAAATTCTACACACTTCTACTGGACCTTTAAAAGTTAAATGTAAATGTTATTATCGTATCATTGAAAACAGACATGGGAGAGCAGAGAGAATTGAAAATAAAATGCATAAAGCATATGTGGAGGGTTTGTACCTCATAGACCTGCTGAAGCTCGGGGCCGATGTCCTGCTCTTCCCTCAGACTCTGACTAACACTCCAGCTGGGAGGAGGAAATATGACTTTGTCTGGACGAGAAACGCTGCAACAGAAAAACACAGAGTTTGGTGGTTATCTTGTCAGCAGCCACTGTAATAAGAGCGATTATTATGTAATGCTAATGTCATGAGGTAGTGGAGAAGCCTCACCCCTGCAGAATGACATCAGCCATCGCAGCCACCTCCAGCTCAAACAGCACCACCTCACTCTCTGAGTTATTTGCATTTTTACTAAAACGGAAAGACAGAAACATTTATTCAATTCAAGATGTCATTTAACACATGCACAGTTATGTGAAATGTAGAAAATAATAAAACGTGCTGCTTCAAAACTAAATTAAACATTATACATCAAGACGTGACACCTGACACCTCTCTCACTGTACAGCACTGGACTATCCTAAAAGTGACTTACCTTCGTATTTTGAGTTCAAACTCTATGGTACTGTGAGTGTCCTTCAGTCTGGGCACAGTGAACCGAAGGCCGGCCCATAGCTAGGAAACGACCCAGGAAAAAGTACACAATTCATCCAAGGGACAAGACAAATGATCACATAAAAATGGCAAAGATGTCTCACCTTTGATTTACATTTGTTTTTTGTTCTTTTTTTTACTATGCACTCAATCAAACGACATAAAGAATTCTTCTACTACTGTGCACACATAGTAGATAGTCATAAACACAGTCTGAAGCCTTCTTCTGCTTGTTGATATACCCAATGTTCTTTGGATCCAGCGGGCACTCTTTCTGTGTTAGTTTGATGTTTTCTATGTTTTCTATGTCATTCAAAAACAATCTGACTGGACTAAATTGCACTCAGACACAAAAAAAGACCAAAGACAACATGTGGGCGCTGTCGGCTCTTACACTGGTACCAGACTTCATGGGGTTTCCCAGATCACACACGAGATAGCGGGTCTGGTTTTCTGCTTCATAGCTGCACGTTAGCTGAGTCAAGCTCTGCAGAGGACACAACAAAAACATCAAATACCGTCAACTCTTAAACCTTGATGGTCTGATTACTTGATAACTAAAGACATGACCTAAAATGTTTTGTTTTTTTATTAGACATCCAAATACGTTTTTATGAGAAGGTTTATGATGTGTTTTCTGCCACAGGATGATTCCTGTTGATTTTGTTTGGCAGATTTTTTATGCTGTGTTTTTATTCTGCTCAGATGTCGGTGGGGATGTACAGAAGCTCTGTGCATTCAAGTGACACTTTGTTATTTGTAAGTTGGAGAACAATAATGATAGTAATAATAATTCAGCAATAAAGAAATAATAATTCTTAGAGGTAGTTTTAAAGGTATAGTCACAGTGACAGTTTGTCTCACCGCATTGTTGCGTGCTATCCCGCTGTAGTCGGCCTCAGGGGGTAATACCACATAGAGCTCAGCCTCATACGCCCCTCCCTCTCCCTCATTCCTGGCATTGAAGGTGAGGCTTAAAGAGTTTTCATCGCCCAGGTACACCTCCGTTCTGTCACTGAGAGAGGAGAACCGCAACATCATCATTATACTCATTATTATATTTAACTAGTCCACTCTGTAGAGGTTCTTAACAACCATTATAATGGTCCTAATACAGACTAAGTTTCTGAGTTTCTGAATTCTGATTGTAGCTTAAAGATTCTGACTGAACCTGAGTATGAAATGTTCATCGTTTAATATCATAAAAAAAACAATATAAATAAACCAGCATTTTTAAATAATACTGGTTTAAAAATCAAGCCGATACCTAAAAACAAAACAATGAGCTGAAAGACGATAAAATGCTACGTAAAGCTGAGGAAAACCACATAGGTAAGTGTTAATTTTATGTCGATTCATCACTATGAGTCACCCTTTTCATGTTGCACATATTCATTTGATCCATTGCTGATATAAAAAGTATTGATAGTGCAACTTTAAAGCTACTGAAAGAGGAAGAAGTTCAGACATGCCTGGTAGATGTTTTGTTCCAGACACAGCAAGTGGAAAGGTTTTAAAATCAGAAATGTCAGAAAATAAATAATTAATACTAGAAGAAATTCATCAACACTGCTCATGTACGTAAGAGCCATTATCTGCTTTGAAAAATGGCTCTTTAACTTTCTTCACATCTCTTCATTGAGCAGTAACTTGAAAAAAGAACTTCAGAAACATTTTTAATGGTCAAGATAATAACCTCCTTCATCGCATCAACAACTGAGGAATCATAAATTTAAGCTTGCGCTTTGTATTCATATCTCAAAGTCAGACACAAATGGGTCTTTAATTTGAACACAGATGAAACCTGGAGATGAGGAAATCAATATAAAAAACAATCACTAAAATAAACTTTTCATCTTTCCATCTTCATGATCAGGTGAAAATGTGTCTGATGCATTATACCTGCAAAACTATTATTATTCCCATCATGCTGAGCTTTACTTTGGCCTTATTGCTCATTAGCAAATATTAGTATGCTAACATGTTAGCATAAGGTGGCGGGCATGATAAATATACCTGCTTCCAGCATTGTTAGCATGCTAATGTTAGCATTTAGCTCAAAGCCACGCTGTGCCACAACCATGGCCACAGGCTTTAATCTGGTTTTGTGTTTGTTTGTTTTTTTAAAAAGTGGTATTTCCCATGAGTATCTATTACACAGTCATTATTTCAAAGCCTGTTTATCTATAGCAGTCACAATGACTGAACACAGCGGCTTCCATTTTCAGCCTCTATTCTCTGGCACGGTTCACTTTGTGCTACCTCTGGCTCTGCGTTCACTTCAAGTGACTCGGTGCGGGGCATGACCAAAATGCCCACGAAGCACTTGTAAAAAAAAACGTAATGAAAAGCAGGGACGTGAAGTTTTTCCAAACAATGCATCTCTGTCTCAGACAGTCCCCAAAGGCCATTTTCTCCTGCATATCTGTCTGTGGTCGACCTGGGAAATGACCCAAATCTGATCACTGTGATTTGTCTCAGGAAACCGACCCCCACCTTGTTCCGCGTGTTCACAGTGACGCCCCTGTGTGCAAACACGCATTCAGTGGTGTAGTGATAAATCCTCTCGACACCCGTCAACTCCAGCCCTCCCCCTGCTAAACAGCTACACTTTGTGGTAGTAAATTCATGTTTCTATTGAACAGAAAGAGGAGAAAGGAGTCTGGTTGAGGGTCACAATCAGGGTTTTTCTTTCATTCCCTGTTTTCTCCTCCCCTCCCCCCGTCCTTCTTCAGAGGGTCTGGACGCAGTGACCCCTTCGCTAGGTAAGACAACCACCAGATGAATTTAATTAGGCCCGGGAAAGTTTTGCGAATGCAGAGGAAGCAACACTGATAGCTTAACACCAACAATGAGCAGACGCTGAGAACGGACAGAACCCTGCAGAGTACGGTTGAGACGTTAACTGCAACTGAGTTTCACTTGTTGGGAAAATATAACAGTGGATCATGAAGCTCATGAAAGAATAATTGAAGCCAGAGGATACAACTCAAAAACACCAGTGACAGACCTCTAGGTTGTGAATGTTTAACCTCCCACTGTTTGCAAATTCTGTGCTAGCAAGAGGAAAGTGCTGTGTCTTATAGTATGTCAGCGAAGGGAAATTTTGTTTAGTGAAAGTGCTGAATCATTCGAGTTTGGTCCTACACATGCAAATCTCTGAGTTTTCATGGGAGACTTTTCTCGCACTGATTGTATTTCTGCAGCTAAGAGAAATCACATGGCCATGTAATGCAAAACACTCCTCATAGCAGAGCTGACTGGGAGGACAAGCTCGGGAGTTCGCTTTGTGAATGGAGTTACTGCCAAATATTTGGCTGACGTTTGTTCACAAACAAGATCAACAAGATGATTAATTAATAACAATAATAATAAGTGAGCGTGCCAAGAGTCATGGATATTTGATGCAGATCTGTTCTCCAGTGTGTGCATGTTCAGAGCTGTTAACAGCGTCTCAGCATTTGTGTCTGAAATGATCTGACTCATAGTCATGTTTATTCATTTTCATATCATTCATCAGCTTCCTCTCTTTGATTATCTCTCACTAAACTCACTGCAGATAAGTAGTGAGTAAGTGAAGTAAACTCTGCAGATAATCATAGAAACAATATTTATATATCAAACATTATCACTAGTTAACGCACTAGAGAAACTGACCCTGAGTTTAAAGGTTCTCTGTTCAGTTTTAAGGTGGCACGCTTCAAGCATGAAAAATATGTTTGAATGCATTTAATTCAATAAAAAGATTTGGAATGCTGACCTTTGTGCCTGCAGTTATTTATTGTGCAAGCCATAATGATCAGTGGAATAGCATGAAACTGTCCACAGACATGTTTATTGCATTGCTCATGTGCTAATAATGCACATGTACTTCTTGATGTGTGCATACATCAAAACAGGGACCCACTAATGAAAACATTGCTCCATAGCTCTTCTAGTCAGGGTACCTTTAAAGGGATAGTTTGGGTTTTTTGAAGTGGATTTGTATGACGTACTTATGCATAGTCAGTGTGTTAGCTACAGTAGACAGCGGTCAGTGTGCTACCAGTTTGGAAAAGCAGACAGTCTTGGTATGGAAGTAAAAGCAAAGCACTGCTGTGGACAGGATCAGCAGAAAAAAACATGTTCTAGCCACATAAAAAAGGCAAACCTCAAAAAATCAACATTTGTTTAAGCTTACCCTGTTCATTCCCACGGCTTTACCTTGTCTCAGCTGTGGGAGCATGCTGTAGGTTGTTGTGGAGAAATTTGTGTAGAAGTGTAGAGACTTCTACATTATGTACCTATCTGTTGTGTCATGGTATTGAGACAGCCCTATCCTCTGACCTTGGTTACCATAGTAATGATGAGAATGGTACCTGCTTTCTTTAACACGAACATAAAGCTGAACTCTATCTTAAGTAGAAGGAGTCAGCGTTTTTCACAAGATTTCCACTATCCCTATAGTGACCCCAAGACATGAGTAACCCCCGTCTGTGGCATGCTTGAACAGAAAGTTCCCTCACATAGGTAACACTGACTATATATGAGATCCTCATACAACCCTACTTCAAAAAACCTATGGCCTTTTTACTGACTCCATACAAACAACATTTGCTCTTTTATCTTTTGGTAAGTACAGAAAATAATGGACTCTGAGGTGGAAACACCACAATGTGAAGAATTGTGTTGTCATTTCTTTAATTGTGCATGTTGTGCAATGTAATTTACTTATTATACTTTAAAATTATGGTTAACTGGGGTGACCTGGTAGCATTCAGGCGCATACCATATGACCGCAACGATCTTTGTTGTGGCATATCATACCCTTCTCTCTCTGAGTGCTTCCTGTCCCTTTATAGTCTGTTAAATAAATGCAAAAAATGCCAAAACAATCATCTAACAAGATAATGAATGACTTCTACATCATTATACAGCCATTTTTTTGTTCTTTGTGTATGCGATTATATTATTATTATATTTATCCTGTGTTGTTTGGTTCCAAGCTTTTACTGCAGTCATGTTCTGCACTTACACTGTATGACAGTTAAAGCTGCACTAATCAATATTTTTTTTAAATGAACCATTGATTAAATGACCATGTGGAATTTGAAATTGGTTGCTTGTAGTGATTACCCCCTTGCGTCAGCTCTGTGAAGCCTTTTAGCATCTTTCAGCTTGTTGTTTTGGTTTTACTGCCTTCAGCTTTACTGTTTTGGTTTACTCTTAAAACTCTCACCAATCATGTTTTCAGCTGCAGCTAAAGTAGCAGATATTTCCCTCAGGGGTTGGCTGAGACCAAAACAGAGCCAAAAGAGTGAATCTTTAAGTTCACTGGATGGATAGAAACACAACTCGAAATGAATTCTACCATTTCTGTTTCCTGTTTCCTAACAACCATACTAACTTTATGATAATGTTATGTTCACAGTTTGTTCTGCTTCCCTCAAGTGGCTGGAAAACTGAACTAATACAGCTTCAAACATCGTGGTCTGTGCTGTGGCTATTTTATTTTTGCGTGGTTTATTTTGTCTGTTCGGCCAAAGCTGCAACTACTCCTTATGCTAAATATGCTAACATAGTCCTTGCTGTGTTCATTCTAACCAGAAACATAAAATGCATCTCTTCAAGTTCAGCAGGGAAAAAGACACACTGGGTGTTTCACGTGGCAAATGTTTTTTCGATTGAATCTCTGTTGTGTTTTATGAGTCACAGACGGAGAAAACTGTGGCACACTGGCATTGCATGACTGGAGGGTTTAAGTTCTGTTTGTTGAATCGGGTAAAGTAATAGAAAGGTGATTTCCTCTCACCCATAAACAGCCAGCTTGAGGTCAGGGACACAGATGTTGTCTTCTCCACAATCGAGTTGAATCTGGGCCTGAGAGAGAGAGAAAGAGAAAAAAAAAGGACAGAGATAAATGGAGGAAGAGGGAGGAGCGAGGGATGGTTATGATGGGTGAAAGAGAGAGAGGTATCCAGGGAACCAGAGTCCAAAGGTATGAAGCTCTCGAGGAAGTGGATGTTTACAGAAGCCGGCACACTAGACTCATGATTTAATGAAAGGATAAGAGAGGATATGGAGTATACATATCCTGCATGTATGAACAAAACTGTAACAATATTTCCAACAACCATCCTTTCATGTCTGCAGGAAAAAGTAATATGTGCTTTACATGTGGGAAAGAAGAAAAGGACAAACAGAGAAAACATGGTGAAGGTTTAGGAGAATGAAAGGATGACGAATTCCATCTAAAGAAGTAGAACATTTTTGCGGAGAAGCCTCGATCAAAAGGAGTGAAAACCTCACATTTAAACGAGAATAAGGCTTAATCTGCTCTTTAGTCTTACGTGACAGATGACTTGGTAGAAACCACAGTAAAAGATAAATGTGATTTGATTTGACGGTATTGTCTTTTCGAGCGTATCTCTTGAGATTTCTGCTTTATTCCTCTCTTTTCTCCTTTTACAGTCTCCACCATTTCTTCCATGTAGCTCCATAATGTCATTGTTGCCATACCCTCATCTCTCCGACATATGGGAAACATTAGATTCCCAAAGAATGCTAACGGAGGGCCACAGAGAGCAAAGAATCAGCCTGGCAATGGTTAACAGTGTCTCGGTGGAGATTCCTCATTCAATTCCCTGGTTTTACATTCACTCCGTACTCGGGAGGCCATTGGTCATCTAACACCAAACAGACAGAGCGCACACACTCTGTAATAGACTTACAAAGATCAAGTGATGAGTCCCAACTTATCTTCCCTCCCTTCCAACCACTTTTCATCTCTTTTTCACTTTCATCTCTTCATCTTCCCATATGTTTGGTCCATGTGACCCGTGTTTCCCTCCAGCTCTTAAAGGAAAAGAGCACACCGTTGGTCAGCCTCAAGATATGGCACTGCATGATCATACTGTGTTCACTGACTGTTTGGTGCTACCAAATTATGTAAAATAATACATGTATAATGTAAACTTAGAATTGTTGTAATAGTTAAATATTTGCAATAACCGTCTGGGAATGACTTCATTAAATGATATCAGCAGTACCACATGTTTAAGAACTGTCATTAACTTAATGAAGCTCCTGTACTGTGTCAGATGATGTACTCCTGACCAGTGATTAGTCTGTAATTATTCACCAACTACCTTCTCATTCAATGCAAACAGATGAAATAATCCCTTCTAGTTTATATTGTTGTATTTTAAATATTTTATATGGAAGATTTTCAAAATGATGTTTAAAAAATGAAGTCAAGCTAGTTTTCCCACACTGTCCTTCCTTGCGTGAGCTTTTCATGCAAAAATGGCAGCATATAAGTGTGTGGTAAATAATTGTTTGATAAAGTGAATGAAGCAGAGTGCAAAGATGTGAACACCAGCCAGTTCAAATAGTGGTGTAGTCTTCCACCCACTGAAATAAGATGTGATGCATATTCCTTTCCTGTCACCACATACAGTAATGACCTCTGGTCAGTGCTATAAGAAAACACTCCTGTAGCACTACTCAGAGGTATTAAAACTGCCGCTGAAACACAATTGCTTCTGTGTGGTTGGTGAAGATTGTAAACTTTAAAAGGAACCACTGTGAAATATGACAGAATAATATGAAAATAAATGTCATCATATGTCTTTTTGGTTTAAGAGAAACTACATTTGTGGCAAGAAATCCCAAGAATCATGGGAGAACCTTCAAACTCAGTGGATGTGCAATTTGAACCCTGTGCAGAAAGGCGGACCCCGCCAGCAACAATGACAGCTACCATACAGAGAGTCAATTACAGAATGTAAATACATCATATGGCTATTAGTGCAAAACCATTAATAGTGTGGATAATTGGGTTTGACATCATGAAAATCTTGAGCAGTATAATTTTAACCGTAGGTGTGGTCAAAACTGTGGTCTGTTGCACTGCAACCACACCCAGCAGTGATGTAGCATTACACTGCAGTGCAATGCTACATCACTGCCACATTATTAAACAGTTCAATAGCAGAGAAATACAATCGTTTATTTGACTGTACTGATGAACTTTTAATGGATTGGAAAAACTCACTGAAAACACACTCCATTTAAATCCATGCATGCAAATGGAGAGACACAGCAGCAGGGCTGTCCACAGCTATGAAGCCACTTCACATAGTGTATGCTAAACTGTCAGCATGGAGCTTAGTGACACTCTACACAATGTAAACTGAAGTGAAGCTTCAGGGCCCACAGTCCACTGGGAGCACGGATGCTTTTTCTCAGTGTTCTCATCCCTTAAGCCTCCTGATCGACAGATGAAAAGCCAATTGAATGCTTTCACGCAAGGAGAAGGGAGAACAGCAACAGATGAACTTTACAGCACTGCCTTCAAGGTTTCTCGTCTGAAAAAAGCTGGTATAAGTATATGATGTACACACACACACACACCCACATCACACACTCGTTTCACCTTCTATCACTCACATAAACATGTGCACGTTTTCAGGTTCTGGCTCTTCCCTGGTGGAGGAGACCACTGGCAACTTACATAAACAAACCACAACCAGATGTCTGAGAGCTGAGCACCACCCCACCCAAACGGAGCTGTCAGCCGTCCCTCTGTGTTTTTGCAGAGCCATGACTCGCCGGTCCTCCATAAACCTTCCAGCTCTTCGTATAGGAAACTAAAAACACTACCAACGGAGACCAGAGTGCAGTAATCAGCTCATGCTCTATCAGGGCTGACCCTAAACCTCTAACCATATGGGATTCAGCACTGTAGAGAGGCCTTAACATTTGATGTCAATTTTAAAATGGTGGCCTGTAACCTCCGTCTTTGCCAGTTAAATAAATCTCCTGCATGCAAAATGTAAACAGTGGGAGATGTGCTGTGGTGTGGAGGGTGAAGTCAATCTCGTATAGTACAAAGAACCGCTGCCATTTGTACACGATTTTAGATTGTTTTGGTAAAGTTCTGTGAAAATGTTCACCACACCATCTGTTCTGCTCTCTCTGCACTGGTAATCGTTGTGGTGGCTATCTGTTTAGTTCATAAAATACAAGGCGTGTGGCCCTATAAGTGGTGTGGTCTAGATGTGGTAGTGTAATATATAGATACAGTTTACAACCCTACACACACATACATTTCAAGCTTTGGAGGCTGAATCTTCCAAGAAGAAGTGAAACAGAGCACTTCATGGGTTTCCAGTTTGGGGAAATCCGTTAAAATAAGCAGTTATAGCACAGCTAACATAAGTGACATAATATCGCAAACTTGCTGGTTGTCATAGTAACTAAACATGGTGTTTTTTTTGCTGAGTTAATGATACCATTCATAAATACACAAATCACACAACCGTGTACTGGTGCTATTTACACTACAGGCTATAAAAATAACTGGACACCCTGTGCAAAATTAAATACATGAGCAAAACAAATGAATGAAAAATAATTAAACTGGCAACCATGCAATGAAAAATTGTCCTTTTGGAAGGGTGCCTTGGTTTAAACATCAAATTCAAGGACTTTCCAGGCCCAAATTACCTCAAATGTTTGGGAAACAGCTCAAGGTTAATTACTGTTAGAGCACAGAGAACTATAGCGTAACGTAGGAATTTTTATCCTTACACAATATATGCAACACTTTCAATGACCCATGTCTATTTTTATTTTCGTTCAAGGCCCTGATCCTCCCCCTCAAACAGACAAACTTTCAAGGATTTCAAGGACCAGTGGGACCCATGTTCATGGATTCATGTTCATGCATCATACTGTGTGCCCCTTTATGTGGCTCTGATTGTATGAGTGACTTTGTATCATGTATCATATACATACCTTCTGCTCTATACGCTGTTCTGTCTGATAATTCAGGACTGGTCTGAGGTCGTGCTCGTCCACTGCAGCATGAGGATCCAGACTGAAGTTAAGGCTGATGTAAATGGGAGATAGTTTATCCCGAAACTCATCTTCAGCCTGCCACAGAGAGAGAGAAGTATGTGACACAAATCCACATGTTGTCTGTTGTCTCTATGGACTGATAAAACTTTGTGTGTTAATGTGCTGTTTTTTTTGTAAGTTCTCAATCTTCTGAAATGAGCCAACACTTTAGAAAACAACCAAAAGATGATTAGAAATTTGTCATCGGGGTAGACATTTCCAGACTTTTAGTGCAGATTATTGTGAAACTCTGCTCCAAGTAAGTGTACAAGAAAAAAGTCACAAAATCAAAAGCAGATGTTCCAGAAACTATTGGCCTAAATAAAGGATTTAGTCTGTTTTCAGTTTCTGTAAGACGTGACATGATTTCTGTTGAACTGGCCACAATGATGTGTGAAGGAGTAAAAGGAAGAAATGGTGTACAAACAGATAAGTGTTGACTGACAGGTGAGTGGCAGTGTCTACTCAGTTTCTGTCACAGAGCAAAGTGCTCTGATCATCATGTCCTTACAGTGAACATCTACGTGTATGACTTAAGTGTTTTTGGCAAGCATTCACTTTGATCAGGTCACCACTGAGTGATGAGAAGATTGGTACTGTAGTCGTTTCACCTCAAGCAACACTTCAAACAGCAACTTCAAACCCGTCTGTTAGGAAATGACGTTAACCTCTGTCCTACCGGCAACTTAATTACATTCACCTGGTGTCACAGGTGCAAAATAGTCTGTGGTTAGATGGCTCGAATGAAAACCAGCAGGGCTCCGGCTCCTGAGGGCCAGGATTAGGAACCGGAAAATTTGTAGATATAAAAGGCATAGGCTTGAGATGATTGGCCTGAGAACTATTAAGCGCACAATACTTGTGACTGAAATTAAAGGAAAAATCGGTTTATTTGTCATAGCTGCTAATGTGCATGTTTCTACGGTGAGATGTGTGGTCATCTGGCAACAGCTGTGTGATGCAGTCCAAGCAGATAGTCCTTAAAGATTTTTATTGTTCCTGTATTATTGGACGCTTTCTTTAACCTGACCTCATTGGATGGATACATGGAGCCATCTGTGAATAAAAAAAGGGCTGGTACTTTCAAAAAAACACCTGGCAGGTGATTGGATGAACCATCTTTCTATCACCATCTTCAACCAATCAGATCAACAAAGCACAGTCACACACTTACTGAAGCCAGTTGGGAGAAGAGCAAGGACATTTTCCCATTGAGAAAAACCTTCAGTGTCGTTCTTTGCTCTTCTATCAGTGAAGAAGTACTCTCATCTTCTGCTTTAACAGATGCTAGCAGCATCTAAGCTAACTTCTTAAGCACCCACCATTGTTGTTTTCAAGCAGTCGCACATATCGTCACACACACCCAGTGTTAAACAGGGACATAGCTCATGTCGAAGCTGCCAGTAGTTCCCCAGAGAACACTGATTGGTCTGAACTACGGTTAATGTTTCTTGCCTCATTACCTAAACCAACTGCCAATGTGCACGAGCATACTTGTGCATGATGACCCACTCATTTAAACATTGCTCCTGCTGGTGGTCAAAAACTCCAATGGGTACCTCCAACCCAGTCTAAAACAATAACACACAGGTTGTACAAGAACAAAATAATTTCTCTCAACTACAGCAACAACTTGCGCACCACTTGATCCACCACTTCAGTCCAGACTGAAATATCTCAACAGTTATTGGATGGATTTGCAGAAACAGTTGCTAAAGACGCTTGTGGTTGCCAGAGGATGAATCGCACTGTCTTTGATGATCCTTTGAGTTTCCAGTGCCACCCGCAGATCAACATTTTTGGATTTTTAGCTACATTCTGCAACTACTGGATGGATTGGTGTAAAGTTTGGTACATACATTCACATTCCCCTCAGGATAATGGTGATGCCTTAACTTAGGTCAATATTTTAAATGGTCCAACACTTTGGTTTATGACCAAATACCTGCAGAACTAACCTATCGACCTCAGCTGAACTGTAAACTAACACTGCATGTTAGCCTTGTCAATGTGAGCATGTTAGCACGCTGATGTTAGTATTTAGCTCAGAGCACAGTCTCACCGAGCGGCTAGCATCCTGTTCAATATTTATTCCTGTCAATCGACCTGATTGAAATACGCCGAAAACCTGAAAAATGGACTTCCAGTCTTCCTGACAATGAGGTGGAAATACATCTAGTGGGACTGACCCGAAGATAGATCTTGGTATCATAGCACGAGCGTTCTCCGTTGGCAAGGCTGAAGGTCTTCAGCAAACTGGGCTGCTGGCTGTCCAGGAAAAGAGTTCTCCTGATGGACTCCTTCTGGTTCTGCTTCACACTGTCCAACTGAACCTCCACCACAAAACCTTGAAAATATACACATAAAAACACACACAGGGCAAGAAAAACAGTGAATACGCACATAGTCTGAAAATCTACATGCCTGCATTAAACACAAAAATGCATGTAAATGTATGCGCAGGCACATAAACACATATTTGCACAGACATATTACATGCGTGCCTCACCACATACAAATACACACACACACACACACACACACACACACACACACACACACACACACACACAGTGGTAAGCATTATTATGGTGAAGCGCCTTCTGTGCTATTTTGCTGTCTGTACAGTATAGAGAAACACACAGAGGGCATCGCTGCGACCCAAATGACAAAAACTATGCAGACAATATACACCCACGCATTTAAAATAAACACACACACACTTTTCTAAACTGCTGGAGCCCACCAAGTTACCCTGCATTTACATGATTGTTCTTTTATCTTGATCTTAACTGCCAAATTGACCACAGTGAGGTCCAGCATACTTGCGGCTACTCAAAGAAAGCAAGGTAATAGGGAACATGTGTGTCTGAGCATGTGTGTGTGTGTGTGTGTGTGCGTGTGTGTGTGTGTGTGTGTGTGTGTGTGTGTGTGTCTCACCTAGATGAGAGGGGAGGTGCTTCCCATTAGCCAGCAGGCAGAAATCGATGCTGACACTGGAGTTTAAACACAGACAAAAATATAATATAACAAAGAAGATATAGAGAAGTCAGTACACTGATTTGTGGTACTTCTGCTTATTATTTGTATTTAAAATTATAATCTATAAGATTTTCAGTGATGTGAGCTTAAGAAGAGGAAAAAAAGGAAGAACAAAAAAAGAGTTCAGTGCGTGCAGGCCATGTGAGGACCGGCTCGGACATGACGAAATTTGTCAGCAGGACCCACCCTGACCCTCGGGGCCACTGGGATGCAGGCAAGCATAAATTTGCCTTACCACTGTGTCAAAGCTGTTACTGCTGATGCAAACATCTGTGATAACTGTTGCAGCTTTACATTAACAGTGTTTAAAGGTCCAGTGTGTCAGATTTAGAGGGGTATATTTACAGAATATGGAAGAAATAGAATATAAAAAATAAAAAATATGTTTTCATTAGTGTATAATGACCTGAAAAGTGTTTTTGTTAATTTAGAATGAGCCTTTCATATCTACAGACGGTGAGGGTCCTCTTCCACGGTGTCAGCCATGCTGCACTGCCATGTTTCTACAGTATCTCAGAATGGACAAACTTAACACTGGCTCTAGTTAGGGCCATGTGTTTCTGCAGACACCTTATGCTAGGAAGAAGAGGGTGGGGTGAGTGGGTTGCAATCAGCAACTACACAGCTAGATGCCACTAAATCCTAAACACTACTCCTTAGTTCTTAACAGGTAAAATGCAGCCATAGTGCACTGTCACTGTAAACAAATACACACACATTTGCTGTTACTATGGTTACAACAGGTCTAACCAAATCAAGCAAGACGTAAATCTTAAAGATTGCAACTTTATAGAATACTTAAAAAATCAGCAGACACATACATGTGCATGTGTGCGTGTAGTCATATAAACAGTCACATGAAGGGAAGGTAACCTCACACTGTCAAAGGACGGTTGTCGATGCCAAACAATGTCTCACTCTCACTTCCAGAAAGTTACAACCCTTTTCCAACCTTTTCAGTATAAATAACTGCACTCATCAACAACTCCACCTTTCTCCCACTTTCTCTCCATCTTCTCTTTGTTTCCACAGCAGCAGAAAACACAAATAAACACGAAAACAAGACTCGCTTGTGTCAACCTACAGGGCAGATACCAAAACGCCAGCCAGTTTGGTAAATGCCTGTCACAGAAGTCTAAAAATGTTCCACATTTAATCAGCTGGTTAAACTGAAGTTGTGGAAAGAGCTCCATTGAGGCTGAAAGTGGGGTGAATTCCCCCTTTTTTTTTCACTGGATCTAAGAATACTGAGCGTGTAGTTTAGAGCAGCTTGGACAGGAAACTGGCAAACATGAAGTCATTTGACATTCTCGTGAAGCAAAGTTTGGAAAGCTGAATTTGAACTAAGATGTGTGTTATGTAACAATTTGCAAGACTTTCCATGTTCTGCTATTGTCAGAAAGCTCTTTAACCACTCTTAAACGTTTTGTTGAACCACTGTGACAATGACAAATAATGTATGTTGTATCAAACTTCGTATAATCTTCTTGTTAAGTTAGTAGAGCTGAAGTTTTTTAAGGGAAATAGTAGACATCATACCAAGACACAGCGATTGCTTCATTCTCTGTGAGCAGCTCACAAGTCTTCTCCTCCTGGTTGAACATGGTCGGCTGCACTGTTAGAGAAGCACTGGCACTCACTATTGGTCGAGCCCTTATTTAAGACACAGACCAGGAAAGAATAAGAATACAAAGATTTGTATATATATTTGTTATTACACTCCTACACAGTCTATCATACCTGTATAGCACAGCTTTATCAACCCCAAAAGCACCGACAAGTAGATCTGCAAGAAGGGAAAATTTAATTAGGATATCAAAGAGGAGAATAAAGGGTTAACAGAAGCCTGTTAGTGGACTACTTTCTGCAGTACCTGGGTAGCCGTTTTGATCCAGATCTTTGTTGCCTCGCAGAGCAAAGCCAAAACCAGCTGGAAAAGAGCTGGAAGCCCATTGGCCAGAGAGAGTCTGAGTGGGCGTGTCCATCAGTCCGTCAGCGTGACCGTTATAAATGAGAACCAATCCATGCTGGTCGTCTCCTCCATAGGGACAGCCGATGGCCATGTCTGATTATGAACAGCAAAAATACACTGTGTGAAGGATCTCTGAAGCTCAAAGACAGCTATAAACAACTGTTGTCATGGACCAGAGCAGGATTTGTGGGCCAGTTCAGAAGAGTGTTACTGAGTTATTATTTTGTGGTGATTTGCTTCTTTAGACTTTGGCTGACTCATGATCGAATAAAACACAGACTGGGCCAGTAAATCAGACAGTGTTGCCAAGCAATCGCTCACATCTGGAATAGTATCTGAGCTAATTTAAACAATGGCTCAAATATTAAATTGATGAGGGAAAATTCAAGGACCGTTTTGATCACAGATGAAGTCATTTATCATATTTTTAAAAAGCAAAACATTTTACATTATCAAAAGTTAGAGGATTTGCTTTCTCTTGCTTTATAGAGTTTTTTCTCTCTCTTAATTTCCCCACTAATTAACCAAAGGTTTGTTTTGTCTGTAAAATGTCAGGAAATGTCTTTTTTTTTGGTCCAAGCTACAGTATAAAACAGATATTCAGTTTGCTGTCATCTATGACAAAGAAAGTTTTGCATTTAATAGACTGGAACCAGCAAATGCTGATTGTGAAAAGTTCATTTAAACCATCACGTCTCACTAAAACATCTTTTAATGCAGGAACTTTGGGATACATTAGATTCACAGATTTAACAGGTTTTTATTATTAATTTACATTAATAATAAAAACCACTGCTATTGTCATCCAACATTAAACTCACGCTGGATGTAGCACACGTACCGTTGAATCCATCCTGGTTGAGATCACCCAGCGGAGCCAGCGAGGTGCCGAACCGGCTGAAGGCCTGTTGACCGAGGAGGTGGGACTGGCTTGGCTCCAGCAGCAGAGGGCCTCTCTGGAGGTACACATACACCTTACCCAGCTCTTCCAGACGCCCATTGGACCCTCGACGCATGAACATTGGAGCTCCCACCACCAGGTCATCCAAACTAAGCAGATAAGCAAAGCCAGAAGATAAATAATTGAGATGAAGATCGAGGGAGAAGAGGAACTATTTTGATATAGATATACAGAAAAAACAAAGGGAGATATTTTAGGACCAGTATGAAATTTTCCCTTACAGTATTTACCCTCAAGCAGCTTTAAGGTTGGAAAAAATCATCTTCTTCCATACTGTCTGGTAGTATCATAGTACATTCTGTTTGTTCCAGCTCTTCAGTGAAGCTATATGATATTTCACTTGGTAAAATCTCCAAACCCAAGATTCATCAGAAGGAAATCTAGACCCACTGTGCATCATTTCCCCTAAATTCAAGGTCTGTGAATTTGAACAACTGACATAACATGAGTCAGTAAAAACCACCGTCGTGGGAGTAGGATTCAAAAGGTTAACAATTAATCATACACTACAAATAAAAGGTAAAAGGTTAGTATTTTCTTTTGAAAGATGTGGGTGAAAGTGGCTAAAACTCACTTCTGACTCACCCATGCTAAATTAAAAGCAGTATATAAAGACTACATTACAGCATATATTGTATGACTACCAGCAAGAATTTTCAAATCAAATACACTTTAAATGGCCGCAATGTATATCACCGCACCTCAGACTCAGTTTAAAGGGATGATGAATAGTAATTTAAAGGCTTCACTCAAACTTTAAAAACAACACAAATAAGTTCTCATGGTGTGCCTCTGCAAGAGTTAAGGAAGTGAAATTGGCCATTGGAGAACTACACTGAGAGTTCAGGGTATTTTCAGAGATGACACATTAGAGAGTGACAGAGTGACTGAACAAGCATGGGAAATTTACAAAAACGTCTGACCTCATCCTCTTTCCTCCTTCCATCCTCCTTCTTTTAGCTAACGTTTCTCTCCCCTTTCTGTCATTTCGCCCATTTTGCCTCCCATCATCTGTCTCGACGTCACTCCATTGACTCACCCGTCGTTGTTGATGTCGGTGGCTGCCACTGCGTAGCCGAAGTAGGACCCCATCTGGAACACATTACAAACCAGTTAGCCTGTAATCACACCACGGTGCATAGATCCCTTTCTATTCTTTCATTTTCTTTCTCCATGTCCTTTTTCTCTATGGTACCTTCTACCACCACCCCCAGAAGCTTTCCTCTTCAATCTCTCAATCCCACAATCCCCCCGGGTCTCCTCTTCTCCCTTTTCATGGAGCTCAGTGCTAGAGCTTCTGTAAGCTTGACGAGAGGTAGGGGGTCTGGGGACTCCAACTTACTTTA
This sequence comes from Sciaenops ocellatus, assembly GCA_033000465.1. Lineage (NCBI taxonomy): Eukaryota > Metazoa > Chordata > Actinopteri > Sciaenidae > Sciaenops > Sciaenops ocellatus. The sequence continues at coordinate 6,863,434 of CP136884.1, read as the reverse complement.
AAACTCACTCCCAGAAAATTCTCATGGGACTTGAGTTTTTCCGGTATAATTTCATACCATGTATGATAAATTAGGGTCACATTACATCCTTGGGTGACTCTCACTTCAAAGTGATTTGCAGTGTAGCTACACAGAAGTGAGTTTGGAGACTCTTGTGAAAAGCAAGACTGAATATTGGGGTTGTTTTCCTGTGTTACACATGCAAAACAGCTCATATCAACATAAATCAGACTGGTTTGGGTAAAAGTTCAAATTTACTGTGATACTTTATGGCAGCACTGCTTTGCTACAGGATACAGGATAATTACTTTCTGAACTCTGTGAACCACTGTGAATGTTCATCTAAGGTGAGCTGAGATCAGCAAGCTAAGAAAAGCAGTTACAGAGCAACATTTGGAGTCTCCTTTAGCTCTGTTTTTGGTCCCCTCCGTCTCCTGAGGGAAATATCTGACCCGTTAGCTGCTAGTGACCAGTGGCTCTAGTCACTGTGCCTCCTTGTTGGTGGTGAGCAGGTCATGTACAGTAGGTTTTTAGAGCTTTTTCTCTGAAAGTAGCTGCCTGCTGCAACCAAAAATAGTGCTATGACATCGGCCAGAGTAAAGCAAAACAATAAAGTTGCGGAGCTAAACAATGACCTGAAACACACTATAAAGCCCTGTAAAACCGAGCGGATTTAGGTCAGTTCATCACTCCAATCCACTTTTCCGAGCACCCCACATTCACATTGTCACATTGTCATTTGATTTTGTTATGAGAAAAATATCCATTATAGCCATTTAAGTAGTTGTCTGATCAGATGGGCTCCATGAATACCTGTCACAAGAACAATGCATCCTTTCAACTTTTCTAACTCTTGTTTTTGTATTATTATTTAGAAGGAAGAGATGTTTTCAGCGAAAAAAATAAAAGCTCTGTTAAGCCAACTGTACAGGACACTGTCTGCAGCACCAAACAAAAAACAGGCAGACAAAGTTAGCAACTAGCGCATAAATAAAGTCACATACCTAACTTAAACATTATCAGCAAGAGCCAGATAACTTTTAGTAGAGAGAGACTAAATATTAAACTCAGATTTGTCAACTTCCAATGAATGCTAACGTTGGTTTGTGTCTATTGGATGTATAAATAAGCAACTGCTAACACATTCGCCAGCCTTACAGGGTGAAAATATGTCAATGTTGTGTTCTGTCCAGCTCACTGATACGCTACTTTGTCCACAATGGTTTGATACCAGCAGAGATATTAAATGGAAAACTACCCTGTTACAAACAGTTTGGCAAAATCTTTAATTCAATTGACTCATTTCTGTCATCTCACATATCATCATATCACTCAATTGTATTATAATGTGCAATTGGAACACAACATGAGTTGTTGAGCCAGTGAAACTTGTCTTGAGAGAAGAAAATATTATTAAATAGAACAAATAACAAATGACAAAATTTGTAGTTTCATCCACCAAACCAACAGGGCCTCTTGCACAAAGACCCTCTGGTGTGTTTTTGCAGCTGACTTTAACCACACAGCCCAAACACCCACAGGGGGACCAGCGTTCACCCACGGAGAGCAGAGAGTCAATTAGCCTGGAGTTTACCTCAGATCATTCTCACTATGACTTAACAGTTTACTCAGCGCCCTCCGCCCTGAGACTGACACGTCTGAGCAGTCACTGATGACCTCCCACACTGAAAACACACACACAGAGAAATGCCTTCCTGTGTGTGTGGTCACATGCTTTTTATCTTGAAATATGTCAAAATGAAAGTAGCAAACAAGTCAGTTGATGATGTAGCTGCCATGTCCCAACTTAGGTTAGATAGTTCACATTTTATATAATCGCTATAGAGAGGGATCTGTGTGTGACTAGCTGAACAGGACAAACAGTCCTCTACCCTTTCAAAGTACATATGGGCACATCAGTACTGTTTTAAGGTCGACTGCAGAGAATGCAAACCTATCCTTCAACCCTTGAATGCATGGGTGTTTTTGGTTGTCTGATGACAACCATATACCTCCACTTTTGATGATTTTGACTTTTTTCTATATATGGAATATGCATATATCAGTCTACGGTCAGCATTTAGAATCTCATTGAGATAGGAAGTTAGCTTTGGATAAACAACGTTTGGAGTTTTGATTCAAGGATAGACGACAAGGTCTGTGATCTCTCCAAATGAGTCAGACTGGTGCACACACGTCAGTATCAGATGTCCATGAACCTGGGTTATGCTGATTTCAATCTAAAATAGTCAAACAGCTTTGATTAGGCCGATGTGCCAACTGAGGTGGACTACTTCCAGAACTTCCGATTTCAAAAGCACATGCTGAATCGATGCAGCGACAACACAAACACTATCCTGGTCTACTGTTTCTGGCTTTGATTTACATCTTTCAGAGACCATGAGGTGTGCATACTGTAAGCTAGACCTCTGACCCTGGTATAGGCCTCCTCTCCGTGGGGCAAATTCCTTCATCTTCAACCCCCCCTCTCAACCGTTCACACATGCCACTTTAAATGTGTACCCACATATGAAAATAGGGGCCAGGCTACAAAGTCTCCAGCCAGATGTGCACATACCTGCTCCCCTGTCAAGTTGAGTAGAGACTTCAGATTTCTTCCATCTAATATGGACACCTATGTTGAGACAGACAAAAGTCATTATTGATTTTAAATTGTGGTTCTTAAGTATTATGCATAGCCTACTTCATTCTTTAGTACTGCAGGTCTGAGTATACTGCATGTGTATACTTTTATGTTTAGTAGACTGTAAAATGGTGTAAAATGAAAATGTTGGGAGTCCTTACTACACCATACAGCATGAGTCCTTTTGGAACTCCTGTGATGAAATCTGACAACAAAGAAAGCAAAGGACAAAAGGTTAGGAGGACTCATTTCAAAACAAGACTAACAACTGAAATGTTGGAGAAATCTTGTGACCAATCAACAAAAATACAGTTTGCACACTTATCAGACTCTTTTTTTAATTAGTATTCTGTGGGTCTCTAAATGTTCTTGCTTCTTGGATGACTCAATAATCCGTCACAATACAGTGTGTTTAGAGACTGAGCTGTTAAACATTAGACAGAGCTTGGGGTGTACTCAGTCATGCATTTTGACTCTATGTACTGTAAATATGACCCTCACCTTCCTCATCATCCCCACTGAACTCGCCACCAGCCACAGAGTAACCTGAAATGAAGAGTAAAGTATGATACATGATGAGTTATCTGAATCTCTTTGAGCTTACATTGGGTTATAATGCTAATAGTGATATAATAGTGTCATATTTTGTTGCAGTATTGGTGGTTACTAGTATAAGAACAAGCCTTCACACATGGGTGGTGTCACAGAACATTTCATCATTTGATGCCATTAACAGATGATCTTACAACAACACTCAACCAGCTTATCATTGCACACAATGAACTGATCAAACTCGAATCATCTTTTTTTATTCTGTGCATTCGTCTTGCTTGTCAAAACCTGCCGCTGACATTACCCACTATGTAAGTCAACTACTCAAAGGTTCATCACAGATTTAGGTGTGTTTTGCTAGTAATGGTTAATGAACCCTAGAGCTGTACTAGTACTACTCTCAGCGAGTACTACTGCATATATGAAAAATGTTTTAAGTTTGAAAGTGATAACTCTAAGCCTGTGGCTCCTCATCTGTGCTTGTGGCTTGGGGCCACCACTAGCATAGCACACCCAAATCTATCCCATTCCCATTCTAGGTGTATATTTGCACAGGCTCTGTTTGTGACTCCCAGACACCAAAAACTCATGACATACTGCTGAGTTTGCTTCGTTTGTCCTGAGGACAACACAAAACATAGGGCAATAAAAAAGGGTTATAAACTTACGATTACATGCAATCATAATGTCCTTGGGAGAATGACTGTGGTCAGTATATCAATTGGCAATCTGGTGGTTAGATTACGACATATCTTGAGTCATGTCATGAGACTTTTTCTCAACAAGACTGAATACAACTTATTTTTCAGTTTTCTCAGGGTGGTGTTCGTGGAAAGTTGATGAAGTGTCCAGAAAGAATTCTTCCTCCAGGGAATATGAACACTATGAGAGAATTTTAGGAAAATCCTCCAGCAAGTTCTTTTTTACCTTGTGTTTAAGATCATAGAGATCTATAGTAAATCCAATCATTATGTTTAAAGGTGTTTATTTTTGACTGGTCAAAGTCCTGGTCTAACTATGGATCTCAGGGTGGTGCTAGACAAAAGATCAGGGGATCACTAACACCTCAGATATTATCATCTGGGAACAACTCCATATTAAATTTCATGGCATGCTTCTGCTGAGATGTGTTGCTTTGGACCGAATTGTTAAGACAGACAATCAAGAAAACCAACCGACATGGATCACGATGTCCTGCTGCTCCATCAATAAAGGCAGCAGTAGTAGTATAGTAGTATTTGTTATATTAGAAGCAGTACTGTTAAGGCCAGTACATGTATGTAACTAATTTTCTAAAGTGGACTTTCTCACCCAGGTAACTGTCATCATAGTTTCCCTGCACCTGTCGTGTCTGAATCTGCCCAACAACTGACAGCAGAAAGTACGAGGGGTAGTAGGCCTTAACAATCTCCTCTGTGGTGGCTGAGATCAGCTGACCTGTAGGAGGGATGGGTGACAAAGGGTTTAGAGGTCAGAGGTTAAAATAAGACATGTGACTTTTGAACTTTGGCTCATGAACTGTTCTACAGTAGCTGGTTCACTAACAAAGATGATGGATTGATAATCTAAACCATTCACAGTAAAAAATCTATTTGATCCATGCTGTTCCACATTCTTGTGAGCTCACCTTGCCAGTAAAAGCTGCCTGGTCCTCCAAGCACAACCCTCCCATCCTGTAACACAACATTAGCCACAGCTAAGGAGTCATCATCATCATCATCATCATCATCATGAGTATGTGATTACGTAAAGCAAGAATTTCTCTTACCTTGGTGAAGTCTGCACTAAACCCGCCCTGACAATAGCCCTGTCCAGCAGGCCCATGTCTTTCTGCAATGAACAAAGTAAAACATGGGAAACACTGATTAGTGCCTTGTCATTTTAATACATTTAATCAATTGATTATTGAACACGTCAGTCATACTTCCCCTCGAGGACGGCTATCATTGCAGTAACTCACCTGTTCGGCAGGGGGCGTACTCCACAAACGTTTTGAGGCTGTCTACTGAGAGGTAGCAGGTTCCTGTGACATCAGCGAGCGGTGTGTCATGTTCGGTCCTCCAGTAATACCTGGGAGCGCAAGCCTGGAAAGTACAGAGAGAGAGCTCGATGACAAAAGAACCTGACCACATTTTCTAGAATAGAAGTGTTAAATTGAAATGTTGCTGAACCGCTCCAACAAACACTGACTGAACCAACAAGTACGATACTCTGAATCATTAAAGATCGGAGGGTTGGGTCGTTTTTTAGCCAAAACTTAAAACACATGAACAAGTACAGCAACAGCACTGACCAACTAGATTTTGTGGGCTAACAGGCTCAAGAATGTCATGTCCACCTTTGGGAAGACTTTCTTAAATATTTACTCCACGTTAGCCAGCTTTTAAACAGCTGCTGTGTGCTGCTCTGCATTCAGTTTGTGGATACACATCTGGGATTTGCCAAACTCGTGTGTTCGTTCATTTTTGTAACCGTGCGTCCTTGTAAAAATTGAGGCATACTGTTTGAAAATGCTGCTAAACATAATCAACTGCAAACTGTTTTGGTACTAGCGCCAAATAGTCTAACTTCTGATACACAACACTGTTCCACTGAACAACACTGTTCCTTTCTGTTAGCCTGAGACCTGTATGTTTTTGCAGGTGTTGCATCCAGCTAAGTTAGCATGATGGTATGAATGAATGCATCATGTGCTAGCTGAACATTCTTTTGCAGGGTTACTGTCACTGTCAGTAACCCACTGTCTCTGACTTCTTAAAGAAGGCCAATGAAAAGTTTAAAACCAAACGATTCAACTTTTTCTGGTCAGTGACGATACTTTTAGTACCAAAACATATGGTAAGAAAGTTTGTCAGATTGCCGTGTGAGTTAACGTTTGTTTTAGATTTTACAAAGCACAGAGGGAGTCCGTTTTTCTGTAACCGGGTCCGTACAAAATCCAGAAGCGACCCCACATGAAGTCCCAAAACTCCATATTGAAATACTCCTGCTAGGGCAGCAACAATAGTCTATTGTTTGATGACAATGTGCACTGCAGCAAATCTATCAACAGGGGATTGACTGAACAAATGTAAACATGCAATCACACAGCAGAATGAAGATAAACCGAACCCTGACCCATTCTTACCAGGATGCTGTTACCATGGGAACGCACAGTAGCTCCAAACCACTGATGAGACTTGAACTCAACTTGAGTGTTCACATCATTTACATAAAAATATCGATCACCTAGAAGAACACAGAGGAGAAAAACAGGTTTAGAGTACATTTAGACAGAGTTGTACGCAGCTCTTCTGTGACACTTTCCTCAGAAACTGGGACATGAAACTTCAGTGATGTCAGGAGTTGCTATTTTAATTTTAAGTCAAAGATCCCCCTGTCATCGATGCTTGATTTTTTGTGCTGTCAGAGCTTCATTTGAGAGCTTTCCCCACATGTTCTTGGCTTTTTACATGGATATTTTATGGCCTTGTTCCCGGGGTCTGCAGTCTTAATCCATCCTCCATGCTATGGCAGACATCAAACGGCTCAAAGGGACTTGGACCTTGTTGTTACTGTAACCCAAACGGCTGTACTTCATTGTCAGGATCTGTTTTAAGAAGAGGCCCTGGCAGTACGAAGGCAAGGAACAGTGATGAGGGAGGGGTTGGTGGAGGTTTTACTTTTGTAACTTCAGCAGCATTACACCTCCATGATTTTTTGCATTCAACAACATGCTGGTATAATAATTAATTTGGAAAAATAAAAAATATTTCTACTTGGATTCTTATTCTGGGGCCACAAAACTTCAATTCTGAGCCAGGTAGGTGAGCCAAGTTACCTTTATGTCCTATGGAACGCAGTGAAAATAAGACTCTGACTTGGAAAACCAGCTCAGATCCTTATCCAGGTACTAAATAAAAGTTAGAGATGTGGGGATTTGCTGTCAGTTCATAATTTCTTTTACATGCCGGATTTTTATCGCACCTAAGTAATCATCAAACATTTACTCAGCATCCTTGAAAAGTCATTTAACTAAATCTGATGCCCAAGGAAAGCTCGCCTCTAGTCCCTGTTCAAGCACTAAAGAAGTTTAAATCATACTTAAATGTGTCTGTAACTGTATAAGCTTTGCTGTGGTATATTTTCTGATATATGCGCCTGCTGTCTGTAGCCGAGTGGTGACATTAAACTCTCCTGGCTGCAACTCAGTGTGCCTGTTAGGTTAATGGAGTCTGGGCTGTGTCCTCAAACACACCATGAATCCTGAGGCCTGTAATGGGAAATGCAAGACTACTGAGTATAAGAGCATGAGCATGTGTGTGTGTGCGTGTGTGTGTGTGTGTGTGTGTGTGTGAACATAAGTGTGGTTTTGCATGTTTTTTTCTATGCTGTATCATGTTTCAGAGGCTGTCTGCAGAGACAGTTTGTAAACAGTTTGTAGGTGTGTATTTATGTACGCAGAGTTTGTATAGCCACAGCTCTCTGTCTGTATAAACTGCCATTTGATATGTGCATGAGGGAGCGTACGATAAGTTAGACCCTGTGATCCTCAAACGGTGGTCCTTATCGCTTCCTGCACTTTCTGATGGAGGTGATTATTTTTCTGGCAGAGCCGGGGGCAACCCAGGGCCTCAGGGGTCCTTGTCCCCGTAATGACTCGGCCCTAATTAAAGAGCGCTCACAACACTGGGCCCGAGTCCAGCAGGAAATCAAAGCTCTGCACTGCAGACACGGCCCCATGCCCCAAAATGGAGACCTTAGCGTCATCAGCCACCATTAAAACACAGGAGAGACATCAAAGGCTGGTTTCAGTCTGAACAGAGAACATTTGGATCAGGAGCTGTAAGATGGCAGGGAGCCGCACTCCTGACCTCAGGGTCAAGCACAGTGGTGCTTAACTCGAGATGTTACCCATAGCTTCTCTCAGCCACTTTTATGGCTGGTTAGAGACAGCTGAGAGTTTACAACACCGTCCTATCTCGACTGTTTAATAGTGCTGTTTGGGAAAGTGACATTTTTATATCCTGGAACAATGTGAGTGACCAGCTACTGCTGTGATTATGATGTAGGGAAAATTCTCCCCCATGGATTTTTAATACTGAGTTTGATTTTTTTACAGATCACATTTTTATCTGTGTTGTTACAAAAAGAACAAAACCGTCAATTTAGATTTAACAAGACGCCCCACCTTGCTTGTCAAAGTTGATAACGCTGCAGTTAGCTTGGCTCCAGGGGCACAAGTACACAGCTCCTCCTTCGGTGATGTCGGGTTGGCTGGTGTTGGCTTTCGGAGCGCCGATCAAAATGCTGATACTAGACAGCAAAAAGGAAAACAAAATCATACACTGTGGTGAAGACCTGAGTCCAGGAGAAGTCTAATATTACACCAAGAAACAACTGTTTTCATCTAAAATCATTTGTCGTATAAACATGTCATACACACTGCTGATGAAATAAATAGGAAACAAAGACTCTGAGGGGTAAATGGGGCTAAAATCTGAATGTGGAGCCAGTGATTGGTTGGATTATTGATCCCTACAAGTTTTCCTTACAGTTCCCAGGAATTTTAGGAAATTTCCCAGGAAAATCAAAAGAACTTTTTTTTTCTTTGCCTTCCTGACGGCGCTAACCGCCCTTTGCTTTAATGTACAGACATGAGACTGGTATTAATAATGTCATTTAACTCTGAGCGAGACAGCAAATGATTGTCTTACCTAAAATGTTGACTTATTTATTTGAAATCATGACACAGAGGAAACCAAACTATGGCATGTATTAGAATGGCAGTGGCTCTGCCCTCAGGAACCAGATGGTGGCTGGTTCAAGTCCAGATCAGTCCGCGTTACCGTGGGTTGGTAGCTGCATAGGTGCACTTGCCAATGAGCAAGGCTCCAAACCAAACCTAATTGCTTAGAAACATCAACTACGTGGCCTCTACAAATGCATGTTTATAGGTCATGTGTGTGTGTTCAGGCCTATTTATGTAATGAGAATACAAACAACAGGGTGCATACAGAAAGCAAGCTAAGTACTACCATAGTAGTAACAGCTGACTTCATCCTAATCGTCCCATGCTCCTGTTTATGGGGGCCTATAAAGGTACAACGCAACTGTTTCATATGGATGTTTAAAGTACATTTAAAGATCACTTTGCAGCTATTACCTCAGTAGCATCACAACAAGCTGTAAACAAAACACTGACATATTATCACCTCATAAAGTTGATACAGCGGCCTTTGCTAGCAAACAGTAGCTTACATCCAGATGACACAGAACATCATTAGCATTCACCTGAGGTCACCTAGTCATTGCTAGTCAGCTAGCTCCCCTTTTAGCTCTTTGTTTGGACTCTTGGACCAACTTCTGAGGTAAATATCTGGCTCTTTAGCTGTTAAATGCTGTTAAAATTAAATCTGCTAGTTGCTATCTTGGTACTGAGCCAATTCATAGTTGGTTTATCAGAGTTTTCTTTGCTGAAAACCTATATTATAAAATTGTTATTCCTGGAAAAAATACTGAGGAGAGCTGTGAGAGTCAAACCAAAATCAAACTAAACCAAAAGTAACAGTGTGGTCATAAAACCAAAACAATGAGCTAAAAGACACCAAGAAATGAGGGGAGAGCTGATGGGGACTGCAGAGTAGTGATATTTCTCTGTAGATTTGTAATTTTTGACCCATTTTACATTATAAGAAGGTTTTTCAGTCATTGTTAATATAAAATACTGACTACTAAATACTGTGCAGCTAAGCTTGCTACGTTGAAAGTTGAAACAGTGATTACATGTCCAAGTGGGCCCTTACGAAACTTAAGTAGTAGTGACATGAGTGGAATTATTGTAGCTGCTTTTTGTGTAATGAATGGCAATCTTTCATTGGAACTGGTTGTTTGGTGATCTTATGTTTAGTTTACACAGTCATCTAGACAAAGATGCGATCATCTCTATTGTTCTTCTAGCAATTTCAAGTGAAACAAAATTCAATTCAAAAATTACGTAACTGCTACTCCCATTTTAGCTACTGTGACTACTTGGACATGAACTAGGAAGCTGGTTATAAGCATGGCCATAAGCAAAAGGTTTCAAAGGATGTGCAAGAGTGAAGACTAAACAAGAGGTTTCTGGAGGTGGTTATGCATATTTCACTGGATGACAGTTTGAAGATGAATAAATATCACTAATATTCAAGTGTGACACAGCAAAACATGCTGCAGATAAACATTATCTCTGCATTTGTTTGCATGGATGTGAATACACGTGTGTGTGTGCATATGTGAGTGTGTATTACAAATCAGTTACGTATTCAAGGTTTTCAGACAGTCCTGCTAAAAAGGCCTGGCCCGAGAGCGAATGGCACAACTTAAGACATTGGTGACTGATGACATTAGCAGAGATCAGACAGACTCCCTCTCCCCCCTCCATCCCCCAAATTGTCTGGAGAGCACAAGAGGAATATTTACATGACTGGATGAGCTTTCCTTATAAACCACTCACTCCACAGCCACTCAACTGACGAGGGTGCAGCCTTTCAATGGCCGTCTCTTTCAAAGGTATAAGACTTTTAAGCCACTACAACCCTCTGTGATCTCTGCACGTGTGCATTTGTAACATATACCTCTGAGTCAATGAAAAGCACACGCAATGAAAACTTAACAGTCAACAACAGCCTTCATGACAATGTGTGTAAATCAGCAGGACAATGGATTCTTCTGTTGAGACCTGAAATAAGGATTCCTTTCCTTTAACTCACGTACAACAGGAACATCTGCAAACAGGCGAATGGCTTAGAGGCATGGCGAGGTCAAGGATGCAACATGTAATTTTTACTAAAGGATTTATGAGCTCCAGTGAATGCATTTACATTATTTTGAAACAAGTCATATCCTAATGATAGGTTTAACTTTTCATAACCTGTATGTATCATAACCTACTCAAAACAAGTTCTCCTCTCTCTGATAACTGATTTCCTCTGAAAATCAGAATATTGTAACCCTTTCAGGCTTCTAAAATTATTCAAATAAAACTGTTTAAAAAGGGATGTTGGCTTTGGTTTAACTGCTTACGATGTGTGGTCATATCAAACGTAACAAGGGGTCACATGTAGACATGGAAACCAACAGAGCCCATGTATCCCCACTAACCCTGGTCAGGTTTCTCAAGATTTTATCTGGGTTGTTATAATAAACAGGATATGATTCTCATATGAGCCAGATCCCCAACTCGAATATCTGCTCTGTTCGGTTAACATGTAAATACACTCATTAAACCCATATGTGGGTGGCCCAGAATAATCGGACACAATCCTAGATTGGTGTGTTTTCTTTCCTGCTCTCTCAATCATGAGATCACAACTAAACCTCTAAAAGTAATAGACAGTAATAGGCATGAAAAGCTAATGTGTTAGTTTATCAGGCATTAAAGGTGCACTAACAACACAGCACTGACCGGGACTGGCTCTGTAGTAAACATGAGCTAGCAACCTTAGCCCTTTGGTGGTCATTTAATGTAGCGCTCACAGACAGGTTGGTAAACATAAAGAAGTTCACTGACTCAAGAACACCAAGTTCGATCAAACAGGACGTCTATAGCTATGCTATGTGAGGCTGTACATGCACAGCTGAATGGTCACATCAGCATGCTAACATGCCCACAACGATAAGCATGTTGAGGTTTGGCAGGTCTACTGTACACCATCTCAGTTTAGACTTTTAGCATGCTAACATTCACGAATTAGCACTGAACATGAGGACAAGTGGGGCTGGGGGATGTCATTAGTTACATATATATAACTTTTACACTGAAGGTGATGCTAGATGATTTTTAAAACGCATCATCTAGGGAAATTTCACAGCAACTTGTCTGATGCTAGAGGAAAACCAAAAATGTCAGCCTCACGGTGGGATTAGATGGAATGTCAGGGGATCACCAAAGCCAGTATGATTCCACCTGAGCAAGACATGAACGTCTGTCCCAAATTTCACAGCAATCCATCCGATAATTGTCAGAATATTTCAATCTGGACCAAAGCGGTGGACCAACTGGCCAGCACTGCCATCCCAAGTGCCATGGCATGGCTTATAAAGTCCATGTATGCATACTAAAAACATTATATTACACATTAAATTCAATGACATGCCACTCAAAGCTGCACAGAATTGAAATAAAGTATGTTTTGTGGTAAACCAGCTTGAAAAACAAAGAAATAAGAAAAAGTTTTTCGTTTTCTCTTTGTGAAGTTGAACTGGCAATGAAATTCTAAAGTTCTAGTTTGATTGATGACACACATGAATTCTATCCAACCAATTTTTTAAAGAAAGCTAAAGAAAGTATGTAACACTGACAATTATAGTAAATTTCCAAAAGGAAATTACTAGCCCCTTATTACCATCCCAGTTAATGTGCTGAAACATTCCAAACCTCTGTCCTTTCTTACTTTGATTATGTCAAAACTGGTCCAAAAAATGCAGTCCTAAACTCGACATACTGACATAAACTGGACGTGTGTGCTGAGAAAGTGAAAACAGAGATGGCATGGAGAGCAACAGGAGCAACTCTTAACAAGGCTCCCTCCAGACAAACAGTCTAGTTATTGTCAGAATGCATGACAACTGGCAGAAACAATCCCATCAGCAGGGAGAAAACATCTCCCTTATTCAGGAAAGCATCCTTTTCCCACCACAAAACAAAAACCGCTACATTCACATGCAGATGTTCGGCAGTAATTTTGAGCCGTCTAAATACATGAATTTGGCCAAAAAACAAAATGTGGTATTGTTCAGTGTGAGGGCTGCAGGCAAACGTGAGACGGAGTCTGGACAAATTGGTCAAAATCAACATCTCAGTAATTACTCAACAACATGCCCTCTAACTTCCAGAAGCTTAGTTAAGCAAACGACGAGAATCTTAACCAATTTCCTCACAGGAAAATATCTACATTCATTAAACCAACATTGCTTTTACTCTGTGAGCCCTCGAGGATGTTGGTGGGCAAACTGAGACACGGAGAGCAGATAAGGTGTAGCTGGGATTAAACAGCAAAGATCTGAACGGTTGGACAGCTATGTACCAAGTTTTGTCCGCTAAGTTGCTCTCAACAGGTTATCAGAGGTGAAACAGCTGATAAGTGCTAGATTTCGGTTATTATCTACAAAGGGTTTTTCAAGTGATGTAACACGTCCTAGATGTCCTCAGCTCTTGAGCAACAGCAGCTGTGAACAGCTGGCTGAGAGTGTGTTTTGGCTGGACACAGCTTCGTATTTGGTTGTCTCAACAGTCGTTAAAACACCGAACGTGATAAATCAGATTTTTTTTTTTTTTAACACAATAGTTCCAACTCACCAAAGTCACACAATAATGCCAACAAACTAACCAATGGAGGCAGCGGTAAACCAGCAACTCCTGTGTTCTGCCATGTAAAATTACAGTTTTTTTCAATGGAGTCCGATGGCTTCGAACAGAGCGACACAGCGGCTGTTTCTGGTTAAACCAAAAGGGTCTGAAAACGTCTATATCTGTTGGGTCCTTTCCATAACGTTGTCAAACGTTTGTAATAACAATATGAGACTTTCAGTGGCAAAAACAACATCTCTTCATGGACGTGGATTGACAGTACACAATTGGCCCAAAGGATTATAAATTGTAGCCCCTTTTGCGGCTGCCTGCTGCTTATTGAATTGAGAAAGAGTGCATTGTATTTCTTATGAATTCAATTTTTTTGTAAGAGGAAGAATTTGTTATTTCTTCTGAAAAGCTGCATAGTCTCATTTCAACTGAGAAGCCTCAATTCAGAGTGGAGACTTTAAAGTACAGACAGTCTGCTGTCACATCATACATTTAGACTTACCTAAGTGAAAGGAGCCCTGTGAGTGATTATATTACCGCACCAACCTACAAAATCATCAATAATCAGGGTTTTTTTGGATATTATATTGTCTTTAGATGACATGGCACTCATCCCTACATTTAAGTCACAAAGCTAATCCAATTTTCCAAAAAGTAAATACTCTGAGATCTTTGTCTCAAATCCTCTAATAAATCCTCAAAGACTCTTCTTAACATCTGGATGAAAAACATGTAACGACTGCTGCACGATGAATCAATCATGTGTCTCAAGTTTCCAGGTAGCTGTTAACGTCATATATCCCTAATAAACACAAACCTAAAGCCACTGTTGGCATACACACACTATTTTTGTATTCAAATACAAAATACTGGAACATAACACCAATATATAACAACAGAACTGATAATCATAGTTTGTCATCTAGATGTTTAGAAGAGAAATGGAGGTAACACATGAGAGGCACAAACTATGTTTAGAGCACCATGAAGCCATCAGCCTCAGGATGCCTGTAGCCTACATCACACCTCATTCATAGCCAAGATACTTTTAGATTATGACCTTGTGTGTTCCACACTAGCACTCAGAGGAGGGTTATCTCAGTGAGCAAAAACAGGTCATGGTTCAGTCTGCAGAGAAAGAAAGAAAGAAAGAAAGAAAGAAAGAAAGAAAGGAAGAACGTGTCTGATGTCTTTGACTGTATTTCATTCAGAAGTTCTTCATCTGTCACCAAAAAAACACTCATACTGTCCCTTTATATGCAGAAGAAGATTAGCATATTTCTTACTTTGCTGTGGGTTAACCCCCTCCTCTCTCAATCTCACACACAGACGTGTGTGTCTGTTTCCAATCATACTTGGGCTGGAATCCAGAATGTGTGTGTGAGAGAGAGAGAGTGAGTGTGAGTATGTGTGTGTGAGAGAGAGATGTGCTATCTGACTGACATTTTCATCACTGCATCACTATGGAATACATTCAGAAGACTAGTGTTGAACTTTAAAGGGTTGTTTACTATGTTAAATTGACAATGTCAATGTCACAAGATCATAAAAACACTGATGTTTTTAAAGGAATATTAAAGGAATAGTCAGAGCTACATTGTAGATATTGCACAATATAAAAATAAATAAAGTATGTGTGCAGAAGCAGAGACAGAAATAGAATATTGTAGCTATATTCTAGTGTAATATTAAAAGGATGCTATAACAGAGAAAGGCCACAGAGTTGGGTTATCGTAAAGACCTGATAAAACTGGATACAATGGTGATTTCACAAGATTCTAAGGTAGGAGGAGGTCAGATCATCTATAATTCATACACTACATATGAATATTATAAGTATGAAATGGTGATTCTGAACTACAGAGATTGTTGCTAACTTTGTCCCACTGACTTGCCAAAGTGTTGCAGGACATCAAGCTCTGCGCTGATGCGTAAAATCTTTACCTGGAATTGAATGAATTACCGAAGAACTCCACCGAATAGCCGAAATAACTTCCCCGTGGTCCGGTGAAGACAACGCGTTTCTCCGTGTCCAAGTTAAAAGCAACGCAAAGTTGGACCATAACCACCACTACAGGTACAGCCCACACGGTGTACTGACAACATTTTCCCCATGACCGGGTAGGTAAAAGTCCAGGAACGGTGACCATCTCTTCTTTTGCGCGTCTCTTCTTTCATTGAATAGCTGAAGCGCAACACGCATCATCCGTGCTGTTCCTTATGGAGGACAGTTCGGGTCGTGATCATAAAGTTGGTGTCCTGAATAATCCTTTCAGCTCCAACAGGTCCGGTATACTGGTCCACAGTAAGTGGTGAAATGTGAAGAAAGGCAAGACGGAGTCAGACAGTGAGGGAGTGAAGGAGGGAGGGGGGAATCATTGCAACCTCATTTGGGGTGGAGCTTTTAATATTAGCAGGCAGTCTGGTCCCCAAAGAAAAAAAAGTCATATTGTAAAACACGCCAAGACAAAGAATAACACATATGAGAGCAAAACTTCAAACTTTTGTTGGGCTAATGTCAAAGAAATGACAGTGGAATATGATACAGTCAATGCAAACACATCATTAAGTATAACACACACACTGTGATGAAAGAAGGTGAGTGGAAACGTACAGAGAAAACCACGTATGCAGCCTCCTCTTAATGATTTTATTCATCACAGCCCAATGTGAATGACCTGGATTACACAATGGGATGTTTCCAGTGGTTTTCATGGCAGACATTTTAACATGTCATAGGTACAGATGTAATTAAGATCATACCAGTGCTCTGAGTCCCTGAGACTCTGGAAACACATTAGTAGCAAAATGGTCCTAAAAGGCCAGTGTGAAGGATTTAGGAGGCTCTATTTACACAATATTATATGCATAACTATGTTTTCATTAATCTATAAATCACCTGAAAATAACATACATTAAAATGTTTTTTTTTTATTTCTACAGATGTCACAGGTCCATGTTGACTCAACATGTTTCTACAGTGGCCAAGAACAGACAAACTAAACACTGACCATAGTTTCTCTTTCATGTGGCAAAGGGGTTCAACAGCAACAAGATGCCACTAAATCCTACACACTGCTCCTTTAAACCTACAATGATTTTTTTGGCCACTTGGGGGCAGCAGAAACAAGTTGTGAACACAGAATTGACATATAATCACCTCTTAAGTTGATATAGTGAACTTCCTTGTTCACATATCCAATAGTCACAAAGAAACACTACCATTTATTTTAAGTCCTGTTCCTGTTTTTTTTTTTAACTTCTGTTTTGGTCTCTATCAACTTCTGAGGAATACATCTGGCTGTTTATGAGGAATTTTTAGAGCTTTTTGCCAGAAACAACACCAGCAAAGCAGTGAGAGTGAACAAAAAGTTGTAGATGGACAGCTAAACTGTGAGCTGAAACTCACAATGAAGCTCCATAAAGCAGAGACGTGCTACAGATTCAGCTAATGAAACATGAACTACAGCAGCTTTTAGCTTAGCTTGTTTCAAAGTTTCTATATCGAAACTCTTTCAATAGCTGGCTGAACTACGAGTGACACCTCTCACTTTGTGACATTGTTTTCACATTGTTATTTGATATATTATTATTATAAAAAAATATTGGTTATATATGCTTTAAACAGTCTGTTTAAATTTAAATACAAACAATCAAAATGATGAACAAATCTGATGACTTGACTTGAAAATAAAAGACTTGCATGTCTATGCTGATTAACACCAATGACTCGTGACTTTACTTGGACTTCACGCTTTTGACTTGGAATTCCTTGATATCCTCCTCAAGCCAAAAGAAAAAAAAAACATTTCAACTTCTCGTTTTTCTGACAACAGATATATTTTTGAATCAATCAGTGCAAACAAGGAGGCAGAGAGTATCTACATCCAAATCCCATTTGGATGCAGAGACTATGATGCGGTCAAGAAAAAATAGACAGAAACATGCAAAACGTTCAGCTCAGAAAATGATTGTTAGAAGAATAACATAACAAAGCAAGACCTTCAATGTTATATATAGTTTGAATGTAATAAAACATATTTTGAAAGGCATGTTTTGTCATGAATGTGACTCTGCTTGAAAAATGGAACATTTTTGACTTAGATCTGACTTGGGACTTCACTTAGGACTTGATTTGTGACTACTCTGAAAAAGGGTCATTATGTCATGTAGGTGTTTCCCATTTCATTCTGTTTGATACAAACTGAAACAGAGACAGGTTGATTGACTCGGGCAAAATTTCAAAACACAAGAAATCTCAGGGTGCTTGTTGGGAAGTTCTGTTTTTGTTCGAACATACTTGACGTGTCAAGACAGAAATCAGTGTGACTAAACCTGGAAAACCCACAGACATCCATCTTCAGCTCTGTCTCTCATCACTGTGCTGGAACTCGACTTGCGATCATGGCAGACTGACAGGCAGGCAAGCATACAGTACGTGATTATTTGTAGGACTCCTCATGGTTATGTGTGTGTAGCTCTGTGTGTGTGTGTAGCCTATAGGAAAAGAGGGCCCCACATTTTGAAGAACTCTGAGTCAAGCATTACCTGCCAAAGGCAATAGAGTTTGGACAAAGAGAGTTTTCTCTCTGTGTTTTCACATGGCACAGAGGCGGTACCCCGTGCCTTGTAGCAACTGATAATACAGCAGTTGGTTCCTCTCATAAATTAGCAAACACCAGCTGATGTGGTAATGTTCTGGCTGTTACTTTATCCAGCTGTTTATTTCATTAAGAGGTTTAAAAAGAAACATTTCCAACTATAAAAATATATAAATGAATAGGACACTTCCTCGCATTTTGACATGTTATTATAGCACAGAAGGCATTATAACATTATTTGTTATCTGCCCACAGTTTACTGTAAAATCGGGTTGTAAAACAGGTTATAAAAATACTAAAATTAGAGTTAGTTCCATGGCTGAGACAAAAACTGGAAAATACTAAGCAGTTTAAGTTGCCCAGAATTTACTGATAATAAAAAAAGGGATCAAGCAGATCTATGACCTTTATTGACCTCTAGTGGCATGAAATATGAACTTTAATAGTGTGCTACAACATTAAGCAATCTTTCTGTAGTTCTTCGTACAGATCAGTTTGTTAAGATGGCCAACAGCTACATTTACATACATTAATGTCACATTTTCATCATGTAAACCTGTAAACCTAGCTTATCAGACCTGTGTGTTTTTTGCCTAAGCAGACACATTTTCGTACATTTAGAAAATATATGCACAAAGACATAAATATGGTGCATATAGTTTTGCCAGAGATTTTGCTGCATGGGAAAACTTGAAAAAGAGCAGTCTGTTTTGAAACAGCTTTAGTGTTGGTGCATTCAGGTGCTTGTGGGGAAATTTGTTCCTGTTCCTGAACAGAAACTGCAATCAGAACAAACTTGAAACTCTGGAAAACATCATGGTTATTACAAGTAAATGTAATTTAAAGCTTGTTTCGGTTTTACGGTCCATAACTGTACTGTTTTGGTTCACTTTCACCGCTCTCATCAACCCTGTTTCAAGTGGCAGACAAAGTTAGCTAAGAACTTGCAAATTTGTGGAGCTATTAGCATCTAACATTTCCAGATATTTTCTCTTGGGAGTTGGCAGAGACCAAAACAGAGATAAAAAGTGAATATTGGACCTTCATCAGGTGGGCTTCAAATGAATGTCAATACTGTGCTGTGTGTGCTGGATGTGTAAATATGCCTGCTACCATGTCCATCATCTTTTGATGGCACTCACCCTTTACTAAACCTTTGGATCATTTCTTCTGTCTTGTTTCAACATCCTGAATATTTTAAATTACAGTAGCAACACATCCAAGCAGTGTGTCCTTATAAAATCAAACTCCTGGCTGTGGATTTAAACGTACTTATCAAGCATCAGGTTTTTATTTTGGTGGGATATGAAATGGAGACTCGCCTCAGAGGAAGTTTTAGCTTTGAATGGTGTGAATGAATGACATCTGTAAGCTCACACAGGGTCAGACAGTGGAGCTAAACATAAAGTGTGTGCACTGTTGGCTGTCTGATGCATAGATTCCCAGTGATGCATAGTTCCCGCAGTGTGCTGTACCTTATTTTTACAGAAACAAAAAGGGAAAAAAGTGAACATGGGTGACCTTTAATTATTTGGCTCAGGACTGTGGAAAAAAGAGAGCATGTTCCAAGCTACAAGGAGCACGCTGAAACTGCAAAAGCTCAAAGACCTGCTGTGTTAGTTACATGTGCAGGCTAATTGGAAAAGCCTGAGAAAAGAAGCAAACTGGCGCACCTATTTCAGTGTTTCTGCAATTATTTTGCTATGTGGATGCTTGTAAAGTTTAAAGGGTTTCATTTTCCACTGGTCAACTCGCCAACCATGATGTGGGGGATTTTATTTAGGCTACATCGTCAGAGCCAAAATTAACTCCCAACCACCCCCCCACACACACACACACACACAGAACTGTTTGCATTATGTCAGAGGAAAGGTGATAAGAGACATAACACACACCTACTAGGAGTGTCTGCATGTTGTCTCGAGCACTGAAAGATGGAGGAGAGAGAGCACTCTTCCCTCCACACACACATACAGTGCATGCACAAGGCCAGCTACACACACAGGAAGCCGCATGATTACCACAATTAAAACAACAGCAAGGCTGTTAATGTTTGCCTGCAGAGGTTCAGACACTTAGGATCATGACTTGATGCAACTATGTTTGTTAAGTCTGCCAATGTTGTCAAAAAAAATGCATTCTAATACTACAGAGCTGTACTAAAGTTATCACCCTTCATGCAACTTTTTATTTTCAGAACATTTCTATTTTCTATCAAATTCACAAGAGCGTTTCCATTTGTTGTTTTAAACTCTGGTGTATGTATGGTATGGAGGAGTGATAGACATCATGGCTCAAGAAACAAGAATAAAATATGGACTTTAAAGGTGTCCTGTGGAGTTTTTTTTTTTTTTTGTAAAAAGCAAAACAAAAAAAGTTATGTTTACATTCAGTGCTACTCAATAAAACACATTGTGTACATCCTTGAGGTGTAATAAATATACTGAGTGCATTTTCTCCATCATAAAACATTTGCAAAGTCATATTTTTCAATCCAGCATTGTTTACATCCTGTACGCTAGCTTGCAGTGTTTCTCTTCCCTGTATTTACTGGCACATTGTAGCATACTTTTTGTGTTACTCTTACCTGTGGTTCAGCGGTAAACCATCAGGAGCTTGTTGTTCATGTGTGTCTTCTGCATGTGCACAATTTAAAGAAAAGCTCTCAGAAAAACAGCTCTGTGGTGCTAACTCCACATGTAACCTTAAAAGCTACGATCATCAATAACAATGGATCAAATGACAATATTTAATATGAGAGATGTCACTCATATTGACAAACCCAAAGGGAATCATCACGGCAGTTCCCTTATGGAGGTTTTGTTATGTTTTTTTTTTTTTTTTTTTTTAGCATTTTTGGTTCATTGTTTTGGTTTTACACTCCCAAACTTAAATGTCATAGTTCACTTTCACTGCTATCATCATTATTTCCAGCAGGCAGCTGTTTTCAGGAAAAAATCTAGAAGAAACCCCCCTGTACCTGTCCATCAAAAACTGCTAGAGAGACAAATATTTACCCTTAGAGTTGGTAGAGGAGAGGAGCGTTTATCAGGTGGACACAAACACACCACCAAATCAGTGCTACTCAGGCAACCGTTAGCTAACATATCGTCATATAGCTTTATGGTGATCATACAGTATGCTAGTGTTAATAGCTTTTGCTGCCTCCAAGTGGTCATTCAAAAAACCCAAACAATGAATGCAGGTGTGACAATTCTTAACCAATGTTTCTATGAAGAAATCTTCCAAAAAATACAAAACAGCTTTGTGTGAGCCAACAGTATTTCTCTCATTGACTTCACATGTGATCAAACTCCTGTGGCGGCAAGCGGCCACACTGCTGAAGTATCGTTGAGTCACAACCAGCCCTACGGATGTATTTGTGTTGCAAAGCATGACCTCTGACCTTTCCCTGACCTCTGACCTTCCTTAATAACGGAAAAAGAATATCATTACAGGAACAACCAAAAAAGAAAGCCTCTTCTATTCCACAGAGAGTAATTCATTCATTGTTTTTCACATGATTCATAACCTCTCCATAATCTTTTTGCTATCTCAGTACAGCTGTGTTATCTATGTAGACTGTCAAAGTTTGAGTGAACTTTTCATTTCTTTCATAGCTGAAAATTCCTAAATAAGTTGATCTGTGGTACTAGAAATGTATGCATGTGACCGAGCAGTGGTTGAAACTTCATAGCTCTCCCTGAGACCTTGAACAAGTTTATCTATCATCCACCTTGTCAACACAACACTAGCTGTTAATGGACCTGAGCTAATACAGCAGTTAGCTCTGTGTAATCTACACGCTTATTCCCCAGAGCAGCCACGAGGGAAACTCATACCGCAAACAAGCAGAGCAGCATGAGGCCAGCGGAGAAGAGCTAGGCCTCCTAGATGTTCTCGCCCAGATAAAGGCCCCTCATTGAGAAAAAGACAAGTAACAATGCTTTATATTCATATTGGAGCAGAGCCCAGAGTCTTCCACTGTGAATATCACCTTTCAATATTAACCTCTCAGTGATGGATCAACTCTATAAATAACAGAATCTCAGTTACTGTTGGATTTCTATCAGAGGCGGGGAGTCTTGTGTGTGGTTGTCTCTTGTCCTGATCTTTTGGGGTGTATTCCCACAGGCTGCCTGAAAAATATTCCTGTCTACAGTAATGTCTGGTCACTGGGACATTTTTACTGCGACAGAAAGAATGAAACCATAATGAGAATGTTTTGAAGGAAGTGGTGGATGGAGTTTGCTCAGAAAAGAAATGCAACACTTCATTATTCTGATTTTGATAAGAAGTACCAAGGAAATATAAAAGCATGAACCGCTGTTATCAACAGGCAACCATGCCTACATCCACCTGAAAAGGCTTCCTGTAAACTGAAAGTTATTAATTATGGTAAATATTTTAGCACTGGGATTAGGAAAATGTTCCAGAGAAGGTTTTCTCTGCGTCATTAGCAAAAACAACAGCTGTAAATCAGAAGCTGCGTAAGATGGATACCACTTCCGATTTGGATGTTTTTTCATTAGAGAATTACAAAATGGTCTCATGCTCTTCTTCCAGGAATTAATCATCAGGAGTGACGGGGAGTCTAATCCAAGTCAGGCCAGTGTTACACCAAGTCCCTGTGTCACTGTGGTGACTTCATTCAGCAGGAATGGTGCAGAAATTTACTCCAATAATAGAGAGTTTGACAGACAAGCAGCAGCACTCATCTGGAAAAGACGAGACCCCAGGCACACTTTCACTCCAACCTATTCCTGCCTCCAAGACATCAACTCCAGATATTGCATTTAAGTTAGTGATTATTGTTCCCACGTTGCTGAAGTTTGTTAATCACCTGAAGTCATAAGTCAAGATCACTGGTACAAAGTTACCTTCAGCTTACTTCCCCAAAATGTTTTATGCAGTTGTATCTATCAGTGAACAAAAATGCATGACTCTGCGTTGAAAAATTGAGGTTCAAAATTAATCTTTCATGTTCAGGGCAGCAGTTGATAGTAACAATCTCACCTCAAGGTCTATTTAGTAGTTTTATTCTGAAGCTTTCAATCATATGGGATGACCTTCATCAGCAGATGGAGTTCCCTAGTTTAAAGGAAGCGAAGATGTTTGTGTAGGTAGATCATGTAGATCACGGCATTGGTTGCCATGCAAGGTGCCAACCACTCAACAGTAAGCATCATCAGTCCAAGGACACTTCAACATGCAGGAGGCGGGGAACGACCCACTGATCATCTGATTAGTGGACAACCTGCTCTACCTCCTATCTATCTACAAATGTCGCACATCAACTTCCACATATTCACCATGTTTAACGCCCATATTTCTACAGTAGCCCAGAACAGACAAACCAAACACTCTAGATATGGTTTTCATGTTTTTGGGTTGTTTTTTTTTTGGCCTTTTCAAGCTTTATTTTTGATAGAGACAGCTGGAGAGTGACAGGAATGTGGGGAGAGAGAGAGATGGGGAATGACATGCAGCAAAGGGCCACAGGTCAGATTCGAACCCTGGGCCGCTGCTGAGCCTTCGTACATGGGGCGGATGCTCTACCAACTGAGCTAATTGACACTGCTAGTTTTCATGTTTTTCATGCATTTCTCAGCCATTGTGGTTTCTTCAACGTGCTTGAAAAATGTATTTGACAATTAGAAGTTGTGGTCAGCAACTGCTAGTGCTAGATGCCACTAAATCCCACACAGTGGGCTCTAGGAAAGTAAAATTTTGAATGTATAGTTTCATGACAACAGACATGTACTCATGGAGATCATGTGATATGACTGAAAACTAATAATTATGTTGAAACACCTTTTCATTGCACTTACAATATCCATAAATCTCAACAACTCCCAAACAGCTACACATACAAGGATATGCTCTTATCAGCACTCCTCTCAGACATGCCTGTGATGTGGTGGGTTAAATTGCTGATCTAATCCCTCTTTTAAATAGACCAGAGAAGAATGCTTCAATATCTGCAACAACGTTCCAGCCACATGGCTTGAAGGATGACAATGTTGCTCTGTCAGTCTTTTCGCCGCTATGGTTCTAACTGAAATATCTCAAGAACTCGATGGATCGCTGTGAAATTTGTACAGCTACTGTGGTGCCCAGAGGATGAAATGGAATTACTTATTTGGTGATCCCATGAATTTTGCTCTAGTGCCACCATGACGTTCACATTTGTAGTTTCGAAATATCCCAATCTTTAGGAAGATGGCCATGGAATTTAGTCAAAAACATTAAAGTTCCCCTTATGATGAATTCCTTTTCATCTAGTGCCACCATTGGGCCAAAGTTTTGTCTGCACATTGGTACTACTACCAATACTTCCTTAACTAATGAATAAATACTTCCTTAACTAATGACATTCCCATCAGCTCTTGCTGTGATTAGCAAATGTCTGCATATTAACTTGCTTAACTGTCATGGTGAATGTAGTTAACATTATACCAGGCTAACATCAGCATGTTAGCATGCTGGCATTAGCATATAGCAAAGTACTACTGTGCCTGTACAGCTCACAGAGCTGCTAGCATGGCTGTACACTCTTAGTCTTGATAAAAATAGATTAGCAGGGCAGTGAACTACAATTCCTTTAACATTCACATGATCCAGTTAGTGAATAAAGATTGGCAGGTTTGGCCTAAAACAGTTGCCTGCAATGACATCAGTGTTTAAACCAAGCTTTCAAACCAACCTCTGAAGACTGTGAAGTGAAGCCAAAGTGGAAGTGCCAAAAACTGCAGTTCTTTGAACATCCACTTGAGGATGGCCACAGAACGAGTCAACCTCCATAAGCACCCATGTTAAAATGTCCAACTTCACAGCAGAAATAAACATGTTTACAGCCTGGTACAAAAAAATGGTCTCTATAGCTAATTTTCCCATTCATGACAACTTTGATTGACAGGTGGACTGCTGTTACAGGTGGCTTTTGTTGGCTAGCCCACCTCAGGTCCATCAACGAGCCACGTCTTTGCTATTTTTATATTAAGTGGGAGGCAGCAGAGGCAAGACTGCTAAAACAGCAGTGACCAGAGCCACCACACTGAGTTTCACATGGCTCTTTAGAAACCTGTGGTTGACGTCATGTATATGACGTCCATATTTTCTACTGTTTGTGGTTCTAACACCCTGCACGCTGTTTGAAACAAGCGTTCACTCAAACACCCAGTGGTGTAAAACACCACAGGAATGGTAGCCCACTTTACTTAATCTTGTTTTCAGACTGAACGTGTGATACTTCACTGCGTCAGTCCTGCTGATACATGGGAAATCGGGAGTCGGGGCATGTTGACAGTCCCAGCTGTTTGACTCGACTTCAAAACAAAGCCTAAACCCAACCAGCAAATCACAGCAAGCTGTCTGAAAACACATGGAATGACCATGATGCAGGGCTGCTTTGTAGCTGCAGTTACCAGTGCCCTGTCCTTTGACTCTACCTTTTGTTGTTAGCTCATTTATAAACTGTTATGTCTGCATACAGTATAGTCTGGTGATATGCAAAATATTATTTCCACACAGCAGAAGTGTCAAACTACAGGAAGGGACCGGCTCTGTAGGTTCAAGGCAGACCATTCCTCCATAAGCTCATCATAGACAATCAATTATGTAGCTCAGTTTTCAGGTTTTGACACTATTTTCACAGTTCTAATGAATCATTGTAGTCTTCTCTCCAGCGCAGGCTTTTTATCTGCAGTCCTGTAGCAACAATTTCCTTTATTTACAAAATGTGAATCAAATTTACTGCATGTCATCCGCTTCTGAGATCGGAAATTCCCGGATCAACTGAACAAATGGTACGAACAGAACCATGACGTGCAGGATTTCATACCAAAACGACATCATCCTCTCTTATTTACAACTTTATTTAGGAAATTTTACATAAGATCACAACATCAATATAAAAAGGTCTTTGCTTTCACAGTGTTTCACATAAAGACTTTGAAGATACAAAAAGAGCAAAATACTGTTACATTTAACAATCCAAACATCTCTTACAAAATGTTCACTTTTGTTCCACGAGTTGCAACATCGTAGCATTCCAGTAACCACGTGTTTGATTGTTTGTCACATCATCTGTTTGTTCTGCTTCTGGACCCGAAACATATGGGTGGGGTGTGTGTGAATGTGTGTCTGTCTGTCTGTGTGTATGAGTGAGTCACCAACTGGTCGATGGAAGAAAAAAAAAAAAGTATTACAGGCTGAGGAGCGACTATTGCCTCACTTCGCCTGAACGGGCTGGATGAGTTTTTCCGGGAAGATCCCAGAGTGATTTTCTAGATCCCCGTGCTGGTTCCAGCTCTCCTCCCTGATTCCCTTCAGCAGGCCTTCCTGTGGTGAGACGCAGGAATTAAACTCATGTACGTTCATGAGGAAACAAATCCGCAATCTGATCAGATGCTTTATGAGTTCGACTCAAAAAAAAAAAAAAAAAAAATCTGGGGCTGTATCAGGAGTTTCCTCCTAAGCACCAATCAAACATAAAAAATACTATTAAAATAGATTTCATACAGCACAAAGTTAAATAAAATAATTTAATAATAAAAGAATGAAAAAGAATAATTCTTCATTTTGTGGGATCATTCCACATCTAGCTCATATTCTACAGGTAGTTCGACAACTGCTATAAAATCAGCTTTATTCTTTTTATTTAATCTGCTGATAATTCACAGACACTTCATGAATTATCAAACAAATGTGGGACTGAAAAATCATATAAAAGTCTCACAGACAGCTGAGATATTCCAGAGTTCACCAGCACTGCCGATTGTATTTTTCCCAATTGGCAGAAAAGTAGCAGAGAGTTGTGCAATCAATCACCTCCAGTGTTATCAGGTTGTTTTGATTTACCGATGAGCTGATTAAATGCTTATTAAGTCATAAATATGTCATCAAACTAATTAAATGATTATCTTCTCATCTTCCAAAACACTGATGAAATCAGGTCATTACCTACACTATTTGACTGCCAAAGAACAGATCTCCTGATCCTCTGTGCAGACTCTTACTTCCTCCAGACAGAGGAGCTGTGGTACTTCAAGATGTTTTGTGAATGTGGGCTCTGATGTTTGGTAGAGATATTTTCATTTTGACATACGAAACATTTCCTGCTGTCAGACTCCATTTTATCTGCATTAGAAATATCTCAGGGTGACATCTGTTTGGCCAGTTACCCACAGGAAAAATATATATCCATCACTCAACGAGAAAAGAAACACAAACATGTGATGAACAATACATCACCAGTATGATGCGCACATGGCTCAAAGTGAGAAAAACAACTGGTCTAAACAACATATTCGTGTTCAGAAAAAGGTCCGCAGTCCAAAAAAAGACTTTAGAGGAAACGTGTAATCTTCTATGCTTTACAAGTACACACACTAACCTCTTGAGTGTCAGCGAGCACCAGGATGACGTCTCCCTCCTCGAACTGGAGCAGACCGTCTTCAGATGCTGCATGGCTCTCTAACGCCACCGCCTGGTGTGATACATGAATACAAGCTTAACACGGAGCAATTTACACTGATGTCAGTCACTTTAAAAAAGGCAGCTCACCTAAAAAACACTGAATCTCTTTCTAGGTTTGGAGATTTCTTGAATTTGAAATTGATCACAAACTCTATGATACCACTGTGTGCAAAAAACAATGCATATAATGGAAAGAAAACAGTATTTTAAAGTCTCAGTTTTATTCATTTTATATTTTAAATCAGATATCTAAGTGCTGATTATTGATAGTCACTCAGCCAATATATTACTTACCAATGATAATCTGACCATAAAAACTATACATGGATATATACATATTTTCTCGTTGACAGAGACAGACAGACAGACAGACAGACAGACAGACAGACAGACAGACAGATAGACAGATAGATAGATAGATAGATAGATAGACAGATAGATAGATAGATAGATAGATAGATAGATAGATAGATAGATAGACAGATAGACAGACAGACAGATAGATAGACAGATAGATAGATAGATAGATAGATAGATAGATAGATAGATAATTTGATGTTGTTTTTGAGTACAGATTAGAAGTTGTGGAATACTCAAATGAATTTGATGTTTTGATTCAATTTGATTACAATAAGCCAACTCTGAATTAATTGTAAAATCTATTTTAAAACTCTGATATTTGTTTGATGATTACTGTCATCCACTTGTAATATGATGATTTTGAGGTAGTTTGTCACAAGTGTATTCTATCTATTTTATTAGATTTGTCAGGGATCATGTAAAAAAAACATTATTTATAATATTTATACACAAAGTAGATATGATTGCTAAGCTTGGCTTAACACGCTCAAACTCCAGATCTGTACTTGGCCAACATGAGACCGATATTCACTTTCTCCTCTCATTTTCTGAAAGAAATAAAATGGATATTTCCAAAAAGTGTTTAACTATTTTAGAATGGTAAATGTTAGCACCTAGTTTAACAGTAGCACAAGCACAGAACAGTCATAGAGTCAGTGAACTGATTCCGAGAACATTGACATTAGCCACCATATGCAATTACACACTTGTATGTAGGTGTGTTATTATCATCATCAAACATGTAGGGTATTAAATCTGAAGTAAAACAGAATTCTTTGGTGGTCAAATAAAGATATTAACATACAGTATTTATGATAGGTCAGATTGCTTTTGTAATTTTAATGTTTTATTCACCTTTAAACTACATTTAACTTCATATGAATAAACTTGAAATCATACACAAACCTGTTAGTTTGAGTATGTAAAATATTTGTATTCAGTCTGTTAAAATGAGACTTAGCAACTTTTAAAGAGAGATAACACATTTCATCTGAAACTCATTAGCAATAAAAACACACGTGCTCAGTTTAACACATTCAGAGGTTTTCCTGCTACAGCCTCGCTTAGTCTGATCAGTAGTGATCAGTAGCTTATGGTGGCTAATGTTTCCAGTCCAGTCTGTATGCTAAGCTAACGTACCGACTCCAGCTCTGTACTTAAAGGGAACCTCACCAATTATACACATCAAAGTGTGTTTAAAGGATTTGTGGAGTACGACTTCACATGTGAAAAAAGTTGTCTAAAGTTCTGTGTGGCTTCAGAGAAAGAAAATTGGCTTTAAGTGATGTCACTGGAGTCAGCATCAATTAAAAATACCTCTAACCAAACTGTCTGTGGTTGAGCTGCATTGTGGGTAATGTAGGCTGCAGGTCTAAACTGTCTGTCCTGACTGTTATAGGGGGGCATACTGGACTGACATACATTTTCTCCTCTCCTCAGAAAGAAAATCATTATACCAGAATGTTAAAGTCTTTAAATCATAGTTGAGTGTACCTTGTAAAGGAAGCCTGGTGGATTGCCTGAACTGGAGTCATCTCCTGAGTCACCTGTCTCCTGGTTGACTGGCACTTCCTCTGTCTCCTCCTGCTCCTCTTCCTCCTCCTGCTCCTCTTCCTCCTCCTGCTCCTCTTCCTCCTCCTGCTCCTCTTCCTCCTCCTGCTCTTCTCGCTGGGGGGTTAAGAGGGGGCATGCATCGGTGGACCGGAAAGAGACCCGAGGGGCAGGAACCGGAGGAGGTTTAGGCTTGGCCTCACTCAGACTGTCCTGCTCTGGACTGTGTGGAGCATCGCTATCTGCAGAATCTGATGGATTGGACACTTCCTGACTTGCAGCTTCTGACTTCGGTACTCCTACCCCAGAGTCATCGGACTGGTTTGTAGCGAGTTCTGCTTCTGCGTCTGCCTTCGCTGCTGCTTCCGCCTCCTCTGGACTTTGACTCCCTGTGCTCCTGTCGCTGCTCTCATTGTCACATACTGACTGCCTCTTCGGCGTGTTGGCACCACTGGAGCTAAGATCGGAGTCTGACGAGTTCACATCTTTGGATGAGTTGGATGAGGCGACACTCTCTTCTTGCGCGCTGGTTTCCTCAGAGATGCTTTGAGTTCGCTGGGTAGGGGAAGAGGGGACTTTGGCACTTTCAGTGGAAGAATGGATGGAGACGTGGTCAGCTGGGAAAGCCGTATTGCAGGGGATGGGATTGGAAATAACCAGGGACTTCCTCTTCTTTGACTTGCTTGATGAGCTATGTGAAGGAAAATAACATTGTTTCATTTTTGGACTTCTAGATTTAGAATAGCCAGAAAATAGCTTGTTTTCATAATATTAACCACAAATGGCAGATATGCATGGCACTGAGTATGTTTGTTATTAACTTGACATTCTTGTTGGTAACACTCTAACCACTAACGAGTAACATGTGCAACACGTACCTGTTCAGACCCTTGACGATGAAAGCTTTTCCCGAGTGTTGAGTCTCCAGTTTCTTCATCACATTGTACAGTTCACGGTTCAACTGCAACACAAAGTGCAACATAAGCATACTTACAACACAAAATATCATTTAAAGGATGCATATGGAAGAGTTTTCATGGTATTTTTTTCTTTATATTGCAAGTGTGACATGTGATGAAATAAATAGGATCTTACCACACTCATTTCCTTATAGAAGACATCTCTTAGGTTTGATATGTTTTGGAACACAGTCACATAGCAACCTATCCGGCTACAGAGACAAAGACAGCTTTCAGTTTGTCTTTCAGTTCATTCACATGAACTTCTTGAATAGATTACAAGTCAAGTTCAGTTTTGTTGTCCTGTGCACATTCTGGACAATTTCTGCAAATGTTACAGACCTAAAATGACCGTTTAAACATCTGAGCCAAAAGTTTCTGTTTGTTTTTTAAAGTTCCTGTTAACAATGTTTTACACCTTCTGTTCAGACTAATTAGACACAGGTTGAGTTCATTTGTCCAGACAGACTTTCGTCTTTCAATACCACTGACATCGATAAAGAGAAGTGGTCTCATGGTGTGGGGCAACCTGGTGGTCTAGGGGTTAAGCTGCAGACCATGAACCACAATATCCGACTGGCTACCTTTGCCGCACATCATTCTCACCTCCCTCGTTTGGGATCATCTCCTCACTAATAGCTAATATAGACATTAAACAAGAACAAGGCCGTGATGTGTGAAATCCTACTTTACTGTTTCTAATAGAACGCATATGTGTGTTTTAACATTTATTCCAGTTTAATATCTGTAGAGCTGAACGCTGGACACCTTGTCAACACACTTGTCACATGTTGTAGGTTCCAAATAAGCCAAAGTAGTCTTGAATATCCAACAAGACACTTGTACATCAGTATATCAGTACATCATCCTGTTTATTCATCCACAGATATTGAACCTTATCTCGTCATGATCCAAAACTCCACTATGAGATTCCACTGTTATCTAGGACGGTGTTATTTTGCTGCTGTGGAAGGTCAACCATACCTCTGATAGAGAACCGGCAGCTCCTCCCTCAGCTCGTTATTTATTTCTTCAAAGACATTCTGGGCTTTGTTGAACTCTTCCTCTGCCTGTTAAAGAAGAATTGAAAGTAGTTTTTTTTAATAACAGCGGATATTAAATTGAAGTTGAAACCACTTACATAATTTCTGTGCGGTGTGTTTGCTGGGAAATTGGTGCTACCTTTGTTATTTTAGCTTCATCCTTCTTCTTGGCACTTTGTAGCGCTTCCAGGTGGTGTCGTGCTGAATCGTAGTCAACCAGCTTCCGACCACGTTTAGCCACTCGTTCCTGGAAGACCAGAGTTTCTTTCAGAGTCAACATGGTGTCCACCATTGAAAAATACAATCAGTACAATCAGCCTGGAGTTATCTAAGAGGCCAGAAAACCACTGTGTTATTTACGTGCAGTTTAGCAGCAACTGATTCAATATAAAAAACATCAGGTTACCTTGACTTCAGGGAACTGGCTTGTATAGTTCTCCATGGTGCGGACGATCTGGTCACTTAGTTTCTCTTCATAGTCGTTCCACAGCAAGTCTTCACTCTAAGAGACACAGTTGGTACCACATTAGTGAAAGTCTGTCTGAATGCTACACAACTAGGCCACAAACATTATTTCAGTGAAGCAAGAGATACAAGGCTGTTACACAACATGAAACCTTGACTCATTTCATCTATGTAGCAACAAACCTTGGGGGGGGGGGTGATCCATCTTTTAGAGTCAGCTGAAATCATATTTTGACTCTACAATTATCAACACTGGTGCGATGGAAACTAAACAAAATGAAGCTGTAGTCTACATGTCAGGGCAGACAGTGTGTTGTTAGTGATATTGAAGAGTAAGGACCACATCAGCATCTAGCTGGACCCAAAGTGCTGATTCTTTAGCCTGCCATCTGACATTAGCAGTTCACTTTTCCCCAGTGAATGTTTGTTTAGTGGCTCATTCAATAAGCTAATGTTAAGGTGCAGAACGAGACACGTGTTCTTATTTATAAGTTAGACAAGAAGGAGCCAGCGGCAGGAAAGCTAATATGGTTGCTGAGTCTGTGGCTCCTGTGTTGTATAGCAGGCTGCTCTCTGGCTCACAGCGTGACCATTTGCTCTGATCCTGATGTTATTCTTGCATTTAAAGCTGCACGTATCTATATTTTTATATGAATAATGTTAAAACAAAAACGCGCAAGGAGAAGTGGGTTGCTTGCCGTAACAAACACACATAGAAGTATTAACCAATTCTGTGGTTCCTCTTAGCTCTACAAAACATTTTACTGTTTTTGAGCTTTCTGTTTTGGTTTTATGGCTCATAACTCTACTGTTTTGGATCAGTCTTCACGCTCCCATCAGCCTTGTTTCCGGCAGCAGCAAGGAGCCATTTTCAACATTAAACCTTTGATAAACCTGCTGTATGCTACCTGCCTAGCACCAGACAACATAGTAATTAGCTGGTGAACATGTGTGTGGCACTTATCAGGTGAAAATACAAAAAATATTCTCAGGATTTGGTCAGAAACATGGTCCAAAATGAATATTAATGTTGCTGTGGGGTTTTTAAATAAATATCTGATTGCTAACATGATAGCAATCAAACTTTTTAAGGCCATAATATGTCAAACACGTGTGAGATATTCAGCTTGTCGTGGACCCCAAGTATCCAAAATAAACAAACAAAAACAGATTGATGCTGCTTTAACTTGGTCTGGATATATGCCTGCTGGCAAAACAGGGACCACTCTGGTCTGGATGTATGATAACTTGGATCAAAGTTTCTTGAAACCTTCTTGATGAAACCAAGTTTCCAGAAAAAAACTCCAACCTGCTGAAATGCAACTGATCTTATCAACTTATTACCTCTCAGATTAGTGTTTAAAGCAGACGTTCGCAAAAAAACATCAAGATTGTACCTCTGTAATGACAGCAAGGTCCTCCACTCCATTCCAGTCTGATTCATAGATGTCTCGCAACGTCTGGGAGAGCCGCTTGGATGTCTCGTGCACGGCTGAGGAACGGGACAGGAAATTGTGGGAGGACAAAAACAAAGTCTTAAAATATAATCATGACTCCATAAGGATCAACTTATCATCTGGCATCAGCAGCTGAGAGCATTGTGGTGGTATTGTTTTTTAGGATTTGCGGCACTGTTGCAACACCCACATCGAGAAGGTCAGAACAACACTGGTTTCCTGCCTGGAGCTCACAATGCAGGAGCAATAGCTGACAAAACCAGAAACACAACGGTTTCTTGCACATGAATCACATACGCAATGCTGAGTCCGCTTTTTTTCACAGCAGGATTTTATTTGTTCTCGTACAACATGGCAACGCAGACAGAATTGCAAAAGTTTACACAGGGTCCAAGAATAGAAGAAATTCACTTCCCTATTCACAAACTCTCTACAGCAATGACTGGCACTCTGTTAACATGTGCTGTGGATCTGTGCATGCTTTGAAAAACATACCTTTCACTGCTGCATGGTAGGCTTTCACGTCTTTAAACAAGCGGTTTCCGTCAATCTGAGTGCAGAAGCAAAATACAAAGAAGAATATACTTAGTTATATTCAGTGGCACCCACTAACAGTATCTCTGTGGCCAATCTGAGCCATTTCCTTAACAACCCCAAATGATGTAATCAGTGTGTTTCTGTTTGCAGTCTAACCTTTTCATACATCAAGTTGTATAGTCCAGAAAACCTGATCACCTGACCACAATGTCAAGCTTAAATTAAATTAAAAACAATCACAACATTTGATGTGGTGATGGTAGTAGCGGTGAAGTGAAAGCAGCACGCCTTGTCAGCCCCGTAGACTTCCTTCCTGTTGCTCCCTTTCAGTTTCCCTCCAATATGTATGTAATGTAGGTGTTGCATCTAACTGAATGAGCTTTGAGCAACTTAAAAAGTGAACTCGTGGAACTTGCGTGTACCAGGAGATATTGTTTTGAGTAACGGCATAATGGTGAATGCTAAAACACAGTTTAACAGCAGCACAAGTACAAAAGAGGCATAAAGTCAGCGTACAGATTCAGTAATTTGCATTAGAAAGCAATACCTGTCTAAAGTTTGCTAACATTTGCATACCAGCTAATGGTCATACCAAACCGAGTAAAGCTGTAGCAACAAAACCTCTGAGTGCATCACACTGGGCAAGGATGCACTTTGCTGCTTTTAAATTAAACTTTTCATTTTCAAAAAGGAAGTTTCTGTTATTTCCTCTTTCAAACGTTACATAATATTCACTTTCAAACTCTTTCAGAGAGCTAAACTGGGCCAAGTTATTAGTTCACGAGGATCCCTTAAAATGCACCATCTCATTTCTGTTAGTATCAAGGGCACTGTTTATGTCCAGGTATCTAGAGGAGACATAACAAGCAGTATGCAGAATGGATACGATAGTAAGATAGAGCTGCATCTTGTTTCAAGTATTTCCTGTTTTCAATGCCAAGCTGACTGTCTGAACTTGTGGGTTGGCATCTCATCAGCTAAAACAAACCGCTGTTATTTTTGTAGACTAAGCATTGCTCCATTTAACTGGAGATTTTGGGAGATAAAAATGAGCTGTTAGAGGAACTATATAAGTAGATTCAAGCAAAAACATACAGGACTTTTCTTTGAGTCTTGCAGTAGATGGCAAAGGACTATCATATAGAGAGAGCGTCTCGTGTTAAAAAGGTTGTGCGTTGGGTGTACCTGTTGTTTGTTGAGGCTCTGGGAACACAGCTCAAACTGTTCGTCCTTGGTCTCCATGGTTTTGCCCAGTTTTTGAAGGACCTGAGAGAGAACAAGAGTCAGAGTAACTTTCAACATTAGACATGTTTACTGCAGCATTACTGATACAGTTGAACTAGTTAACAGGGGATTTCCTTATTTTACACATTGATGTGTGTTTATAGGTGTTGGGCAGGACTATTGCATGTGTAGAAAAAGTTGTTTACATCATTTTATGTTCATGTATGTGTTGTATGACAATGTTAAAGAAGCTGAATGGGTGGATTATTGTATAATTGGCCAGGCCAAAATATCTGCTCATATCAGATTATTGCAGATAAATTGGTATTGGTGTAAAGGTCTAACAGGACTGATACTCTTTCTAACTAACAGTTTCACATACTCCTATACCTCCCCTAAACTAGGCACACAGGCTAACTGTTACACTGTCCTTCACAGTCCACTGCTTGTAGCTGCTTGAAAGCCAGAACACCACATGGAATGACCTTTAACTTTAAATCTGCAACAAAGGCTTTCATTATCATTTCTATCCTCCCATTTTCCATGATTAAAAAAAAAAAAAAAATCCAGAATCCCCAAAATAGGCATCGTCTTGCAGCTTCTGAGTGCATGCAAACTACTGTAGCTGCCATTTGAGGTGGAGAAGCGAAATCAACCACAAACTGAATGAGAAAAGCTCAGCAAGTGAGAGGAAGTGCACAGTCAGGAAGTGGCAGCTTTTGTGTCCGCACACAGCTGTACAGCTCTTGAACAACAACGTGATGCTTGAGCTGGGAAAGTCCAGTTATATCAATGCAGCAGGCTGACAGCCAACGGGAGCAATCAGTCAAAGGCAGACAGATAAAACATACAGCTTTAGAGCAAGTTTTACAGTCTTATACACTGAACAGTCTGTGATAACAGCTTCTCTTTGTCTGTCATGGTCAGTATCACTGCTTCTTACACTGTGTTATGATAAGGTCCAGCAAATAGGCCTGACTTGATTTCATTCTCTCACCAAGAGTCAGAGATAGAGAAGAGTTTGTAGCAGTACTGTAGCTACTTAGCAACATATTTTATAAATAATACTCTCCTGAAGGAGTTACTTGTCTCTGTTTAGGAGCCTTGTTGTAGATCTTATACTAGAAGCTGCATGGCCTTCAGATATGTCTCACTTTGTTTCCAAAGAAACCCTTATTTGAGAAATGATGAAGAGAAGTCTGGTTAATATTACAGAAGGCTCCTCTACCCCCACAGGATATAAAGTTGGATGACAAAACAAGCATGAATAACTGTCTCGTTGCCTGCCAAACCGATGACAGTGCCTCTAGTGTACAGTTATGAAGTTAAATATGAATCACTTATACTCAAAAGTTTATTTTCCCCTGGCTCACCTTCTCCTGAGCTCGATTCAACGACTTCTGGACCCGTTTGGCGAGGAATCCAGCTCCAGCCTGGAGGTTTGGGCCCATCTTGTTTTCTGCCATCGTTATAAGTTTGTCTCTCGGTTTCTCCTAACAGCGCAACACGCCTCCCCGTCTGCTTCTCGCTGAGAAACTGGCTGCCTCGCTGCGGCCGAGCTGCGACTTCAAGTCAAGGCGGTGGAGGTGGAGCAACAATGTAAGTGTCAAGACACAGAGACGAGCACACACACACACACAAACAGGCGGTGTTAAAACCAGCTCAGAGAAGTCCTTCGCATCATCATCGTCTGCTCTCCTGTTCAGACTCGTTAGAGGAATGACTGACATCTGTGCGACTTCATCTGTTTAACAATCATCGTGCAAACTATTGCAAAACTTCTCTCCGCTCCGAGCTGAAATTCGAGATAAACGTGGAAGTCATCCACCTACACTCACCTGGAAATGATGCGTACCTGATGATGCGTACCTGATTCAGCAACGTGACGTAAGCAGGGGGACTGTCATAAATAAGAAATAAATGGTTAAAGTTTATCTGACAATGATATCAACCGTGCCGTTTCTGATTAGCCCATTTAATAACTTTGATATTGCATAATCCCCTTATCGTCTTGTTGGTGTATTGAACAGCCTTTGGTCAATAGTTGACACGTTTGCTTCTCTTAACAGGAATATGAGTAAAATGTAGGCCTTAAGGACATTTCCAGTATAACAGAAACAATACCCAACCTCCTAATAAAATGTGTAGATTATTAGGAAATTATTATTGTTAAACTAGGCCTACAGTTCTTTACACACACAAAATTCAAAAATGTAAATTTAATTTAAAACTACAAAAGAGACAAAAACGTGACAACAAAGAGACACGGAACGACAAGAAGGAGACAAAGAACAACTGCAAATAGATGAAATGTATGTATGTATGTAATGTATGTATGTATGTATGTATGAATATCTACAGAGACACCAGATGACTACAACTAGACACAAAACATACTAGAAGACACAACAACCATAAAACGATATAAAACAACTACAGAGAGACACAAACAACTACAAAGAGACAAACACAACTACATAGAAACTTAAACAACCGCAATGAAACACAAAACAACAACAAAGAGACAAAAACAACAACAAAGAGACACAAAACAACTACAAAGAAACACAAAACAACAATAAAGAGACAAAAACAACAACAAAGATACACAAAACAAACAATAAAGAGACAAAAACAACAACAAAGAGACACAAAACAACTACAAAGAAACACAAAACAAACAATAAAGAGACAAAAACAACAACAAAGAGACACAAAACAACTACAAAGAAACACAAAACAACAATAAAGAGACAAAAACAACAACAAAGATACACAAAACAAACAATAAAGAGACAAAAACAACAACAAAGAAACACAAAACAACTACAAAGAAACACAAAACACCAATAAAGAGACAAAAACAACAACAAAGATACACAAAACAAACATTAAAGAGACAAAAACAACAACAAAGATACACAAAACAAACATTAAAGAGACAAAAACAACAACAAAGAGACACAAAACAACTACAAAGAGACACAAAATTACCCCAAAACACACAAAACAACCACAAAAAACATATAACAACCACAAAGAGACAACAACAATCCAGGATTGGCTGGCATAAACAATCAATGTGGTTCCTCAGCCAGTGGTTTGGGCGGGGGGCACACTATCAGTGTGACTTCCTGTGTTACTCACGTATCACACTTTGTAGTATAAGGGATTTGTATTTCTTATTTTCCTCTTCATGGTCTGAAGAACTGACTGCTTTTATTTATCAGACAGTGTCGCTGGTTAATTGCTTGCATGGTGTCAGAAGTCAGAACTGCCTTATTAATCTTCACTAGCCCAAATATTTAGTAAATATGTGTGAACATAATCAATGAGAAAAATATGACAAATCCAGACAAAATAGTTCAGCTAAGAACTCCTTTGCTTTCCTGTATTTGTATGCTGCCTTTCTTGTATAATAAAACCTAGTTTATTTGTTTTCTGGACAAAATGATCCTGCAGGATCCACTGTCTTTGAACAATGTGTTTTTTATATTCAACTGTAAAAACAGTTGCATAATGTCTTCTTTGGCTGACGGGAACTAACTATTGTTTTAGAAAAATAATCCTGATGATATTACAGAACGGGCATGTAGAGTCTAACAAAAGATGCTGTTTGATCAAGCTGTTTTATGGGAAGTGTAGGATCCAGCACGTTTGGAGTTTCACACATACTGTATTAGGGATTAAAAGTCGGGTGCTGCTTTGATTTTGATCATTCTTTTTCATTAACCTGTCTCTCGAGAGTCCCTCAACATTATGAAAGTGCAATTATTAAATGTATGAAGAGTATTCATTATTAGTCTTTATGATTCAAAACGTTTCCCATCATTATTACCATAAAGAACACTTAATAAGTGGTTTCAGTCGTTAGAGGAATGCGTCTCAAGATCACATACAATGTTAAAATGGTAATGGGGATATCCTATAATAAAGACGATTAGAATGGAGGTTGAAGGTTATATGGGGATATATATATATATATATATATATATATATAGAGAGAGAGAGAGAGAGAGAG
This sequence comes from Sciaenops ocellatus, assembly GCA_033000465.1. Taxonomy (NCBI): domain Eukaryota; kingdom Metazoa; phylum Chordata; class Actinopteri; family Sciaenidae; genus Sciaenops; species Sciaenops ocellatus. Next base: position 6,824,219 of record CP136884.1, on the reverse strand, counting down.
AGAGAGAGAGAGAGAGAGAGAAAGAGAGAGATAGATAGATATGCAGTGCACCTGTTACTTGTCATACTCTACATTCACCGGCAGATGGCGCTAGATATCTAGATAGATATGTTCTTATGCACCAAAACTCAGACTAGAGGTAAAGTAGGAATAGAAACATGAAATCAGGGGTACGACTTTATCAATTATCGACTTCATATGACTATGTTGCTATCAATATTAATCTTTGATGCTCTTCTGCGCTTCACTTCTTTCTTAATTTAGGATTAGCTGTCTTCCAGAGGCGCCTGTAAGCCCCCCTATTTCTGTCATCGTCACTCCAACTCGTATGAGGTCTATGTTTTTCTATACAAACACGCCTCTAATAAATGCTTTGGTTTTGAAGGGAATATATCGAGGGAATAATAGTTTTGTGCTTTTACGGCATGTAAATAGGCAACCCCATGACGTTTTTATAGGTGGGTACGCTTTGAAGCACGAGGTTGGCCGTGCGGGCGGAGTTCTTCCTGCTGTGAATGACGAGCAGCAGACTATGCGGTACACACGGCGACTGTGATCGAGCGCACCCAAAGTAGCAAGACAAGGAACAGTCTCTGGGTAAAAGACGTTTGGCGCGGTCGGTTCACTAGCCGCTGTCAGCAGAGGGAGAGCAACCGAGGTCAGACCCGCGGTTCAGCTGCATTCTAGTATCTTCTCTCAGAGAAAGTATCGAGAGACATTGGTACATTTACTAAGAGAAGAGTTGGTGCGGTTTAATTTTGGGTTTCCCCACATTCGCTAGTCAGCCGTCTATCCAAGCTTGCCCTGCGCAGGCAGACGGAAATAACTCGTAAAATGCCTCCCATCGAGAACGACACCGGGAAGAATGAGCTCAAAACACGGATACAGCAGCTTATTGACACCAATCAAGTGATGGTTTTCAGCAAAACCTACTGTCCGTACTGTGTCAAGGTAAGGTTTTCATTTTGTCGAAGAGAGAGGGGGAGCTTTCTCGTGCCGGTCGGCAACTTCCATCTTCTCCCGCGAAGTACTCGGGGCTCTGGCTAATTACTGGTGCGTTAACGCAGACAGCGACTCCGGGCTCGACGAAGGCTGAATACTACAATTTACAAAACAGCTAACGTCGAGCCGTTTAACAGAAGTTACCACATAATATAAGTGTTACCAGGATAAGTCAGAAACATTATAGCTATTCGCTTAAAGGGGTAGCAGTTCTTAGAAAAGTTGGTTAGCTGCATAATTTAAAGTTAATATTTAACTGTTAATTAGCCTTCAAGTCTGTTTACAAAGCGGCACATCTTTCTTTGAAGTTCCCGCTTTTATAATTTGGTTTCTTGTGGCTTAATTGTGCCAACGTAAGTTACACAAAGAGGAGGTTAGCTAACAATAAAGAGGATTGTAGGATTTTAATAAATGTGAAGTGTTTCAGTGTTGTGAATAAAGTAGTTTAAAGTTAGTCTTTGCTAACAGGAGAGAGGTTTTTTCGGGTTATATTGGCGTCTTGTTTAATTAATTGTCATCATTCTTCACTTCTGTGTCATTGTAGGTGAAAAACTTGTTCAAAGAGCTGAAAGTCGAGTGTAATGTGGTGGAGTTGGATCTCATAGGTAAGACGGAGATGTTTTGTTCAGTTTGTGGTACAGCTACGAGGTTGTTTGCTATGTCTCATTTGGTTATATGTCATGAAATGTTTTGCAAAGTTCACTAGCAGGTTGGCTTTCTTAACACTTAAACGTACTACATTACCTCACCTATTTAACATTTGTAAGCAGTATATGAACATTGAATAAATGTTCAGTAGTGGACTGTAACGTACCTGTAAGCCAATATAAATGTTTATGAATGTACTGATCACCAACTATAACTATAACTTGTGGGTGGAGGCTGGTATTTAAACTGATACTGACTGAGAATGAAGTAAAACACAGTTGTAAAAACATAAAAAAATAATGAGAAGTTGACATACTGAACATTAACAAGCATATAGAAATGTCAAATCTGCTTAACACTGCATTAACTAACTACATTATGGTGTTAAATCATTTATTCATGTCAACATAAAATGCATTTGACAGTTTTATGCCCTGCCTGATCCAGCAGGGATGCTGTGTTACCCCTGACTACGTCGTGGTTTTGCTCTGCAGCAACACAAAACATGCTGAGTCACTCAGTGTAGATATTTTGGCCTCGTGCCATATCTGAGTAAACTCCAACTGCTGTGCTCTGAGTTATTCCTGTCAGTCTCGACTGTATGTTTGAAGGCAGTATACAGGCATGCTGAGGATCAATCGTCTGAAGAACACTTATTAAAATGAACTTTTTTTAAGACGAGGTCATATCCTGCTGCTCAAGCCAAAAATAGTAGATCCTCTGTTATTGACCAGCCTGTATCAACATGTTTCCCGGCGCAGCCAGTGGTCAAAACATTACACTTTGGACGTCATCACAACAGATAGTCGTCTAGATTTTATACACACATGCAATAGTTACATTATATTATTTTTGCATATCATTTGCATGTTAAAAGTTACTCAGTAAGATGCTACTATGAGCAAAGCTTCAAACCAAACCTAGAATTCAGAGGTAGTACAAATATTACTGTATGAAAAGTAGTGTTTTACGTGAACCTCTCTGTCCAGAGGATGGAACCAACTACCTTGAGATGCTGCTCGAGATGACTGGACAGAAAACCGTCCCGAATGTCTTCATCAACAAGACGCATGTCGGTGGCTGTGACAAAACACTGCAGGTGAGGAATAAATGTGTGTCGATGAATTAACAGGACTGTTACACATCGCTGTAAATGGTTCAGGTTGCTCGTTCAGATTCCAGAAACTATGTACAAACAGGCCCGTTGGTTTTAAGTTACATGTGAAGGTAAATCCACTGGCTTATGATTTGCGTTAAAGTGTCATCCCTCCCTGCCAACAATAGACAAACACAACAGACACTCAATAGACCTTTGTTGCAGCAGACTTGGCATGAATGGAAGGGGTGTAACCAAAAATGTGAGGACATGCAAGTGAGCCATGCACGTTTTTTTAATGAGTAAATACTGGAAATGTGAGAAAATGGCAACAGTTATAATTCCTTCTGAGGTGTCTTAATGCAGGACGATGGAGGGATTGATGGGGGGGATCTGTTACTTTGTCTTGTAGCTTGTACGTAGCTGCATGGACAGACAAACTTACACAAATATAAAGTGGTACAACTCTCACTAGGATTTAGTGCCACATCCTGAGCAATGGCGAATAGCAGGCTCAGGAAATTGCCTCCACCGTACAGTGGACCGAACCTGCGACAGTGGCTTCACCTCACTGCGCCATCAACGTACATAAATGCTATGTTGATACAACATTATGTTAATGTTTCTGTCAGGCTCACCAAGACGGCAGCCTGCAGCAGCTGCTGAGTGGAGAGAACGAGGCTTATGACTACGACCTGATCGTCATCGGAGGAGGATCTGGAGGCCTCGCCTGCTCAAAGGTGACAGAATTAAGTGCAGCACATTCAGTGTTACCTGCTGAAGCTTTATTACACTGGATGTTGCTCTGTTGTGCAATTTCGTGGTTTTTGCAGAGAATGAAGCTGAATGTTAAAATGAATGTTAAAATGCTGCAGTCAGTAACCACAGTTATGTTTGAGCGGACATTAGTAAATTACAGATTTGTGCAATGCTGCGGTAACATTGGCTCTGTGGACAACAGGAAGCTGCTTTATTGGGGAAGAAGACCATGGTACTGGACTATGTCGTGCCCACACCGAAGGGAACCTCCTGGGGTAAGACACTTCCACTTTAAGATGCATAGCTAGATGTTTGTGATGCAGCTTTTCTTTAAACTGTTTCCATGCGTTGGTGTTCAGGTCTTGGTGGAACGTGTGTGAACGTGGGCTGCATTCCCAAGAAGCTGATGCACCAGACGGCCTTGCTGGGCACCGCCATGCAGGACGCGCGCAAGTTCGGCTGGGAGTTTGACGAGACAGGTGAGGGCTCAGAGCGACGACCCAGGAGGTCTCGAAGGGGGGACATCGCACCGGCTTGCTGTGGTAAATCAGTAGTTGTCAGTAGTCACCTGTTGTTATTGCACCGATTCCACTGACGGCCATCTGTCTGTACACAGTGAAACACAACTGGGAGACGATGAAGACGGCGGTGAACAACTACATTGGCTCATTGAACTGGGGCTACAGGGTGGCACTGAGAGACAAGAACGTCAACTATGTCAACGCCTATGCAGAGTTCATTGAGCCTCATAAAATCAAGGTGAGCACTTGTGGCATGAAGGAATCTGGAATGTACAGATCTTTAACTGGAATTGCTGGTTTGGTTCCAGTCTTAGGAGACTGAACTCTATTTTCAAGTAGAATGAGGGCTTCCCTCCTCTCTTGGTCAAGTTGCCACACCCAAATTCATCCCTTGTCTTGATAAACTGCTTTGAAATGGCGTTCAAACCCTGTTGGGTGACCTATTTTTATTTTGGTTTATTTATCTTCGTCAGGCTTGGCTTAACATTCAACCTCCCTTTTTGGCTGCCTTTCAGCATCGTTGCCATTGTTGGCTTTCATCTGTGATCGGCCCACTAGCTGCACCCAAAGTCAAAGTCAAAGTCGTATATTGATGCTTGTATTTTCTGGCAGGCAACAAACAAACGGGGAAAGGAGACATTTTACACAGCGGCTAAGTTTGTCTTAGCTACAGGCGAGAGGCCACGCTACCTGGGCATCCCTGGAGACAAGGAGTACTGCATCACCAGGTGAGAGCACAATGGGTTCAGCAGATGTCTGAAGAAGCATGCGTGCTCTCTAAGAACACAACAAACACCCTTTAATGATCTGGACTCCTGTATGCGCCGCAGGTGGCTTTACCTCAGAGCATCCATTAATCTCCCAGCTGTCTAAATGTAATGGAAGATTAGCCTCAGGTGTCTTTTGGTCATTATGCTGCTGTTTCGACAACCCACACATGGTCTCATGCTGCTCACTTAGTCTCACAAAGCCTCAGAGTAAAGGTGTGACAACACCAGCCTGAGCTCTTCTGAATGGTCAATATTTAGTATAGTGCACTATAATAATGTTTCCCATGTGTAGGCATATTTGTACAGGATAAGCCTGATAGTGTGGAGAGGGGAATGTCACTGTCTCTGCATGCTGCTGTCACTTAAAAGCAAATGTACATTTGAGAGTTTAGTAGCAGGGGAGCACTGCAGCTTCATGTTTGATCCCAGCTCTGTTTGATTTCCTTTGTGTCCGTCTGTTTTCCACCAGTGACGACCTCTTCTCGTTGTCCTACTGCCCGGGAAAGACCCTGGTGATCGGGGCGTCGTACGTGGCACTGGAGTGCGGCGGCTTCCTGGCCGGCCTGGGTCTCGACGTCACCGTCATGGTCCGGTCCATCCTGCTGAGGGGCTTTGACCAGGACATGGCCAACCGCGCCGGAGAGCACATGGAGGAGCACGGTGTAAAGTTCCTCCGTAAATATGTCCCCGTAAAGGTGAGCGTTAACCAAGTGCTGCCTCAACGAAAAGACACCCAGTAAGTTTTATCTCTCAAATAGACATTTGACAGACGCGTCTGTGTGTGTCAGGTGGAGGAGCTGGAAGCAGGCACTCCTGGCAGGCTGAAGGTGACAGCGAAGTCCACAGAAAGCGATGAGATCATCGAGGGAGAGTACAACACCGTATGTACTGATCAGTTCGTCCTACCTTTAACTCACCATCTGTTCCTGGTGTTACTTTTGTAGAGCGCCCCAGTCGAGGAGGTTATGTTTGTCTGTCAGCAGGATCATGGGGAAAAAACACTGGCCCGATTTATCATTTATCTTTAGTAAAAGCATGGAAGACGCTTATTCTTTTTCACTTTTGAAATAAACACCAGCGTCTACAGCAAAATACACTGAAGTCATTGTTCTTAACTTGGGTTGAATGGCGTGCGTTGACTAAACAGAACACCTTGGTGGAGGTGTTCTACTGGTTTCATGCAAATTCAACAGTAGACAAACAAAAAAAAAAAAAAAAAACATTATGAAGTAAAACGAAAAAATTGTGGAAAATAGAAATGATTCAAATTCAACTCTATAAAATGTTATTTCAGCTTTTTTCATTACTGAATTTTCATTATTTATTTCACTTTTCTCTCATGTCACTTTTCATAACAGAAGTGTCACCACACCCTCACTTTTCAGCCAATCACATACCTTCTGCCTCTGTTGAGGTTGCAAGTTCAATGACTGCTACCAGTTAGCTTCTTGGCTAGAGCAACAACAGTGCTAACCTTACTCTGAATCAACCAACTAAAGGCTGCTGTGCATTGAAACAGCCTTTTAAGCCTTAGCTTAGAAAGGATGCTAATGCTGCTCTCTTAAATCTGAATTAGCGCGAGTACGAGAGAGTCTGTGTCACATAATTTCACCATCAGATGAACATTTACGCTACAAGGGCTGATCACCTGCACACATGAACAACATCCTCTAAGTGGACTCCAGAAAGTAACATAAACAGAACTGTTACTCAGCTGTAGTGTCTGCAGCAGTCTGTGTTCGTTTAGGAGCATATTCAGGCCGTTAGTCAGCTCACGAGGTCGGTCTAGATTATTACTCAGCATCAAAATGAAGAGCCAGCGAGTTAACCAGCTAACGTTAGCTGCTGCTGTTAACAGTCTCTTCCCTTTTTATGCTGATTCATAAATGAACGTACACTCCTGTCGAGCTTGCGGCGTGCAGTCTTGTTAAGCTAAATAAATAAAAGGTGTTAGTTTCAGTGTCTGTACTGTTTATTAACAGCAGCAGCCAGTTGCTGCAGGGGTTATTCACTTGACATCGTTCAGGTAGCAGTCACCAGTTTTATTGAACACTAATATAATTGAAATGTAATAATAATGAGTTGATTTTAAATAATTCATTAATGAGCTGCATGTTGTTCTGATGTTCAGCTGTCACAAACAGCTGTGTCTAAATAATCAGTTGAAACCAACTCAGACGTTCTCGTGTTGTATTACATGTTTCTCTTCTTTTTGCTCCTTATATTTGATCTCCAGGCTACATTTAGTCATCAGTGTGTAAATAAAAAGCAGAAACTTCCCTGCAGGAATGACCGGAGGACTTCCTTTAAACTTAACAATCCATTTCCTCGTTCTCCAGGTGTTGATAGCAGTGGGCCGAGACGCGTGCACGGACAAGATTGGCCTGGACAAGACAGGGGTCAAAGTCAACCCCAAGTAAGTTTATCATCTCACTGTATTTTTTTTTTTTTCCTTCCTACATGCGTCCATCTCATCAGATAGGGCGGTCTGTGCCTTTAAGACTCGCGGTACAGTCACGGTGATTCAGCAGTTATTGCCATCCCATGGCTCTCTGCAGGGGTGGTGCGCGAGTGCGTTGGGGGATTTGGTAGGGAGAGAGGAGGGAGGGTGTCTTGTTGCCAGCATGAGGACGCTCCCGTATCAGCAGTGTAAAATTAAATATGTAAGAGCTTTTCACGCTGGTGTCATTACGCTGCACTGTCCGCTCAGTGTGGGTCTTTCATCAGGACATTTCCTGTTTCTCTTTGTAATTTCAGAGCAGAAGTTAGACAAGTAGTGTTCAAAGAAGTCACACTTTTGCAATATAATATTTTTTCCCATATTACATGCTTTGCCTTGTCTTTGAGGATGTGATCTTTCCTCTCTTTTGTGAATGACTGAACGGTTCAGCCTATGAGGCCAACAGGGATTAAGCCTGCATGAGGCCAGCTTAAAAGAGCCCTCTGCGAGTCATATGCTCCAGTCTTATGACCTGAGTAGTATTCAGATGAAGCCGACACACAGTCTGAGGGGCCACCGGGTTCATCAGCATGTTTGTTCTGCTGCTGCACAGTGTAGGATGTATCGTGGTTTATAAAAACAGTACTACAGTGGTGTCTGCCTATTCTGCCCAACACGACCTTAGACCCATTTCCCACTCGATTTCTGCCTCGTCGATGGACAGTCATGCAGTTTACCCAAGATATTTAGAGTAAAGATTATTTCACTCTGCAAAAATGGAGTGAAATTGAAACAAAGTGTGGTTTGTTCTTCTCCGCTGACCTCTCTCCTCTTTGCCATCCTCCAGGAATGGAAAAATCCCAGTGAACGATGAAGAGCAGACCAACGTGCCCCACATCTACGCCATTGGAGACATTCTGGAAGGCAAGTGGGAGCTGACACCCGTCGCCATCCAGGCTGGCAAGCTGCTGGCACGACGCCTTTACGCAGGCGCCAAACTCAAGGTACGCTTTAACCTGCAACATCCCTGATTCCCTGATGACACAGCAGATTTGAACATAGTAACAACAAGGACGAGACTTGTAGCTCCCTCAACACAGTGAAAACACAGTGAATGTGCTGACCTTAGCAAGTGTAGCAGCAGAAGAACACCAGAGGGAAAACCAGCAGATATATTCTGTATAAAATCTGATCCACTTTCACCAAAGTCACTGAAGAAAGTTATAAAGTTGTGCTTTTGTACAGTAATCAGTGAGGCCCGGCCATAGATGCATGTAGCAGGCCTCGACCACTCCTAGATCATATCAAACAGGAAGCATGTCGCTCCGGCAGCAACACGAGAGAACACAACAACAACATCTTTTTACTGTTTATCAGGAAATGACGAACTCCGATATCTTTAGACGTAGAATTAGTTTTCAGTTTGAACTGCTGTGTCGTGTCAAACCTGAGATTCAAAGTTATGAATCAATGAAGCACGCAAAATGCAGATATTAATACTTTTTTTAATAAGTGCTGATGTCATTTTAATTGTATTGCTGATGTGTGTGTTATGTGACAGCTAAAGGCTTCATATAACACAGTCTGATTCATTTTGTGTGTGTGTGTTTGTGCAGTGTGACTACATCAACGTCCCCACCACCGTCTTCACCCCGCTGGAGTACGGCGCCTGCGGTCTGTCAGAGGAGAGAGCCACCGAGCTGTACGGGCAGGACAACATCGAGGTAACACACACACACACACACACACACACTCATTTGAATAATTTATTAACTATCTGGCTTATCAGAACCTTGTGACAGGCTGCAGTAAACTCCAAGAGAAGAGTTCTACTTTGTAATCAGTGAAGACGGACATTTGGACTCAACTGAGTCCAAATGTCCGTGAAAATGTCCATGAAAGCTGAAGTGTGTTCAGTGGAGGAAGTGTTCAGATTAATGTCACACTGTAGAATTACTGTTACAGTTATAGAACAGAACAGAACTATGATCAGGAAAATGTACTCAATGAAAAGTAAAAGTACTCAATTCTATTATATATTATATCATTAGAATATTCTGATTTATTTTATGTTAAAAGCAGGATTTGACTGTTGTCGGTAGTTGAGGTTGGGCTCATTTTGTGCCCGGCAACTAATGATTATTTTCAGTTATTCAGTCAATCAAGGTTTCAAATAAAATTCATATTTTTGAAGCTGGAACTACAAATTTTTTTTTTGCTATTTTTGCATTATTCATGATGTTCTGTCCTTTTACCAATAAGTTCCTGCTATACTTTTTGGTATTTAGATTTCTAACAAAACATATTTTAGAAGCTCTTGATTTGTTTTGTTTGCAGAGCTTTAGACTAGAGCGGTCAGATCACTGCAGTGAGGTAAAATCTAAATATTTGGCTCTGAAATGTCGAGGAGTAGAAGAAGACGCGTGGGCCGAGGCGTGAAAAAGGAAAAAAACTCGAGTACATACTTCTGTTTCACCACGCTGTGTGTTGCTTTTGAGCTGCTGGAGAAGCTGCTGCGTTATTAGTTCTGTCTGCGGCTTCCTCTTGTTTGTCATTCTATCTTCATTACCTGTTGGTGCATGCAGATTGAGCAGTGTGACAGCCAGAAAATGTAATGGAGTATTATTACACAGCACTACTGTAATATTAGCTCCTCAGTACACACTGACTGACTGCAGATTTAGCAGAACAACAAAATGAACTTCCTTGTAAAGTTTAAATGTTAGATTTGTGTTATTGGATGAGTCATTAGTAATAAGTATTGCCAATTTAATGCAGCTCGTTGTTGACACTGATAAATGATGACTGGTTGTGGTGTGTGTTCAGGTGTTCCACAGTCTGTTCTGGCCTCTGGAGTTCACCGTGCCCGGCAGAGACAACAACAGATGCTACGCCAAGATCATCTGCAATAAACTGGACAGCGTAAGATCTTTTTTTTTTTTTTTTTTTTTTTTTCACACATCAGTTGCCTGGAGCAACCGACAGCTTGTACCCCTTGTCGTGTCACATGACTGACCTCGTTTTGTTGTTAACACTTTAGGACCGAGTCATTGGGTTCCACTATCTGGGTCCAAACGCCGGAGAGGTGACGCAGGGCTACGGCGTAGCCATGAAATGCGGCGCCACCAAAGAGCAGCTGGACGGCACCATCGGCATCCACCCGACCTGTGCTGAGGTAAGACTCTGTCATTACATGCTAGAATCAGTTTATTTATCTCTGACCTTCCATTTCTGTTAGTGGTTTGGTTCACATTTGGTCAATTCTAGCTCACAGACAGTCAAATGAGTCACACTGGGTTCTCGGACTTCTGACTAAAATGATTGCCTTCTGGAAAAATGATTTTTTTCTTCTAAGAATGCAGCAGTGTAACTCTCTGTCAGTGCCTCTTGATGTGGCAGGACTCAGTACTTCTTCTAATTCAGAAACCACAGATGATATCCTCACTGCTGTACATTTCCATCAGGTTACTGCAATCTCTAAAATCTTTTTTCTTTTCATTACTCACTCCACAACATTAGAAAACCACAAATTATGAGCCATGACTTCCTCTTTTATTGTCAACACAGCATCAACACAGCATGTGTCACTGTGTTTACACACATTTTTGGTTAGGTGTTGCACATTTAAACATCTAGAATAAAAAACAGAATACATACTTTATTGATCACAGACACACACACAACACTGGTGAGATGGTGAACAGTGAACAGCAGCCACACATGGTAGCGCCCCAGGAGCAGTTGCCAGGGCCAGGGGTTGGGTACCTTTCTCAAGGTGAGCTGGCACCTCTCACTCCATACTTTAGTCCGTGCTGGACTTGAACCAGCCACCCTCCGGTCCCCAAGCCAAATCCCTACAGACTGAGCTACTGCTACTCTGATCCTAAATCTGGATGTGCTACCTAGCGAACGGTGGCATGTGAACACCAACATCCAGGTTTCTCAACATTATGTGAGAAATGAAGTCACACAGATGATCAGAAGCAGATACTGTTGGAATCAGGTGTTCAGGTACATGAGTAACCAGGTTTTTCATGAGCCATGTAAGCATCATATTCTGATTCTGATAATGCTTAAAGGTGGGATCCATCTGTCTGTCTGTCTGTCTGTCTGTGTGTCTGTCTGTCTGTCTGTGTGTCTGTCTGTCTGTCTGTCTGTCTGTGGATTTGCACTCTGGTCTTTTTTATGACTTTCAATGTGAAGACAAAAAAAATGAAACCAGCTTTGGTCAGATTTTCAGGTTATGAACCCAACTTTGTTTCCTGCTGAAATATTAACCATTCCCTCACTTGGCTGGATTTTCACTCTAGTTCTGTGTGAATGATCTCCGTGTGCCAGACACCGATCTGATCACAGTCATGAAACACGGCGTCCACAGGCAACGACTTGAAGTATTAACATGTCTGTTTCTTTCATGCTGTGGAAGAGCGTTTGAATCAGGTTTAGTTTAGATGATCTTGGTCTGAATGAATATTTTTCTACTACCACACATGCTGTGCATTAATTAGACCTCATTACACATTCATTATGTTAATGTGGTATGGTGATAATTGCAGCACATTAAGCTGCTCAGTGGCCTCTTGTTTGATGTTTGATTACTTGGATTTCCATTTTGTAACAACGTGTGACCACATATCTTCATTTTAAATGAATGTAGCACACCGTTAATTTAACCATGTGATGTCCAAGTTTCATTTTCTTTCATGGGATATAGTTTTAAACACCAAACTGCAATGTTCACTCAGAAAGCACCCATAGGGTTTTGTATTTTTTGTATTTTTTATTTTATTTTTTTAATTCCAGGCAGCCTTAAAAATGTTAATTCCTGCAAGTTTCTAGAACACACATGTTGTAAAATCTGCATAACAAAGCTGCGCCGCCTGACGTGTGTGTTTCTTCTTAACCCTTTTAGATCTTCACCACTCTGGAGGTGACCAAGAGCTCCGGCGGAGACATCACCCAGGCCGGCTGCTGAGGTTAAACCCTGCTCGTTTAGCGGGCTGCTCTCGTGTTAGACTCTCGTACCACCCCCTCCTCTCCTCTTAGCTCCCAGTCAACCTCTAAGCTCACCCGCGCCTCCGGCCGCTCACTTTACAGAGCGGTTGTTTCTCAGGACAAACCTAACACCGCGGCAAACGTCTGAATCGGTGACCAGCACCGATTCTGGCTCGCTGGGAGCTAAGAGGTGACTGACAGAAGCCAGAGCTGACGACGTGCGAGTCTCCAGCTCTGGCTGAGGAGTTTGATACGAGGGCAGCCTGCTGAACAGCGGGGTTACTCTGCTGCTTTTTTGTACTGGGCTCCACCAGTGTGTCCTTCTCAGAGGAGCACCAACACACACTACCACTGAGTATGTGTATGTTTGGGCTGTTTGTGACGTCCTGGCCCGTAACCTGAAATACTGAGGTGGGCGAGGATCGATGTACCTCTGCAGAAGCACCTGATGGTGGCCCTAATCCTTCGTCCAATCCCCCCCCCAACTTCAAACACTTCTCATTCACCCTCAGCATACAGATAGTATACAGACTGAAATATCTATTTAAATTGGCACACAAGTGTGTGTAGATGTCATCGTGTCTTTTCTGTTGAGCCTTCTTCTTTCCACACATTCCTCTTACCAGGCCTTCATGGTCTTTGGAATCGAGGTGTATACATGTTGTTAATATTTGTCTTTGCTGTGTGGAGGCACCAGAGTTTTCTGCACCCTTTCTGTTTACCAAAGCATTTATCGAAACAAGTCTGCGGAGATCAAGAGCCGGAATAAAAATGTACACCTTCTCTAGCCTCGCTGCAACACTACCAGACAGAATTGAATGAAAAATACAACCTGAATTGTTCTGGCGGTTGTCTTTTAAAGTAAATAAATACAATTCTCAAGTTTTTACTCATTTAAATTAATGCGTGTTCGTTGCATCTCGCTGTTTGCATCTGCATTATGTGTATGTAAAAGATATATTCAGTCTTCTAGAGGACAGTATTCTGGCTGCTGTCAGTGAGCGACATTGGTCATCTGTGTAAATGACTTGTTTGTTGGTGTCCAACCACTGTAGATTAATTCTCTCTCAAGATTTATTAAAAGATGAATTCACCATCAGTTTTGTCTGACTCTTTCACTTTCAGATTGACCTGAAGTCATAAACTCAGGAGGCTTGACTGATAAGGTTACTGTCTAATATATTAGATGAGGTTTATAGGGCTGTCCTAAGTGTTAAAGAAAGATGGGACTGTTCTCATAGTGCAGTACATCAGGAGGATTCCGCTAACTGAAGGACTTTTACTGGGCTCCAGAACCTTCAGGTTATAGTCTAGCATTTGCCACATATTCCTCCTACTTAACATTCACACCAGGTCTCTCATATGGAGCCAAATATTAAAGAAATATACAAATAAACCAATAAGCCGAAAATATTTACACTAAATGAACTGTTACAAAGTGCTAAGACGTAGTTCTTTTTTTTCAAAATGCACCTTGTTTTAATTTCATGATGGCATCTTTCACAATCACACTTTCATGTCAAAATGTCTCTTTGAACCGCCTCCTTACATTTCAGCCAATCACACGCATCCTGCTTCTCTGCAGGCTCAGCGAAACTTAGCCAGTTAGCTTCTGTTAGCTACAACAACAACAACGTCAAAGTCATTCTGAATCAAGTATCTACAGGCTGCTGCTGCTAAGGCTTTAATATAGCATACCAAGGCTCTGCCCGTTACCATGCTATAATATGCTACCTAGCTATGCAGCTAACGTAACTATGCTTGGATTATTCCATTTAATTAAAGTAAAGAAGCAGCTGGGTGATGCAGTTACTTCAGCATCCTGGTCATTTTAAAGATGTTATCCTGAAAGACACGATTCAACAACAATAGACCTAACTAGCTGAGTCTGTTTGATAGCACTAATGTAAACATATAAAATAGAATATGACAGAATAAAGTGAAATACAAAAAAGACTGAACACTTTAAAAAGGCTGTTTTGAAATGAACATTGCTGTAATGAACTATAAGTTAACTCCCCTGTTGCTATAATGATGAAATAACTTTAAAATAATCTGTTGAGCTTTGTTTAATTTCTTCAGTTATTTTATGACTGATTGATTCAGGATTAAAAACTTTCTCTGACATAGTGGTAGCATCCGCAATCTTCTATGCAGTTATCTGCTGGGGACGGGGAAGCATGGAGAGAGAGAGAAAAAGCCTCAACAAACTGGTCGAGAGGGCCTGCCCCCTAGACTCCATAGAGGAAGTGGGGGAGAGGAGGATGTTAGCAAAGCTGACATCCATCATGAACAACTCCTCTCTCACCTCCTGCATGAGACTGTGGAGGCAGCTCCACAGCGACATCATGTAAAAAGGAGCACTACCACAGGTCCTTCATTCCAACAGCTGTCACAACTGTGACTCTTTAACACCAGCACGACTTCATGACTTTCTTCAGTGTGACTTTTTTCTATATATTTCTTATTTCTTATCCACCTTGTGTATATGAGCTGCTGTGACAAGTGAATTTCCCCAGTGTGATCATTAAAATCGATCGTATTGTACCGTATCGTATCGTACAAAACACAGTAATAAAACCTCCCACCTAGAACAGACATACAGGCACATACAGTACTAAACAGCAAAATATATAAATCCTCATAATAATGCATCAAATAATCAAACCAAAGGGTAACTTTTGGTGGAGAAGTTTTGATCCATTTTTGCAGAATACACTTTTGAGTGACTATCAATATAATGTAGCAAGCTCTCCTCAGCCTCAGATCAGATGTACAGTTGTCTGCCAATAATCCTCGATGTATTCATTGTCCAGGTGTGACAGAGGAACCAAGAAGTGAGTAAATGTTCAAATATTTTCTGTTCCATTGCAGAATAAATCTCTCTACATCACTTAGCAGAGTAAGTAAGTAAGTAATCTGTGTGGACACAAAGTACCTAATCTGTAGAGAGATAACCCAAAGAAATGATGCTTCTGTAACTGCTGTTAGGGTAGTAAATCATAGGTGGATGGATATTTTGAGTGCTGCGGGCAAAGTGGATTAAAATCATCCCGTTGAAGTGGGCAGCCTATTCACGTCATCTACATCAGAGAGCTGTGGAGAAATAATAGCATCATTTCCTCTGAGTCTCTGTGTTTCTGTGGCACTATTCAGCCTCCACAAGTGGCGGTCTCCATCAATAGCCCGGGCTGGTGTGAAGTCTTTGTTGGGTTCCCCTGGCTCACATCTGAAAACAGTCACCTGCACATGCTGTCATGACAACTCGGGCTTTGATGAAGGTTTTTTTTGGGGTCTGAAACCCACTTTATTGAGGTGATCATTCTATAGTGAGATGAGCTAATTGATTCACTGGTGTTTGTTATTCCAGCAGCACACAAATGTCTGAGGCTGTGCAGAGGGCTTCAAAGCTGAAAGGCACTTGAGCTCCTGCTATCTGTGTAATGCTTGTTCAACTCACTTTTTGTGTGACCGCCACTGTCTCAGTTTACCTGCTTCACTCTCCATTGAGGAGCTGATCGTCCACTGAATATATTTAATTTCTCTAAAACTGCCCAATTAAACAGCTCCTTGTGAGTCCATGTGACTTTCATTTATACGTCACAGATCCTTTGTAAACGACTTCTCTTATTAAAGTAAAAATAATTGTGTAGAGACGATTTTTCCACTCTGGTGTATAACCAAAAAGAGCAGAAGTTATGGGAACATCTCGCTGTCTCCTGATAACTTTAGCACAAAATACATGAAATACATCTAACCCGATATTAGGAGGAGGGCGCACGTGTTCTTAGTTTGTGCTGCCGCCTGTCTTGGCCAGGATTTTTAATCTCAGTGGTTCCTTTCCTGGTTAAATAAAGGTTAAATAAATTTAAAAATGTAACTATTATTCCTAGGATTTTAGTGTATCGCCAGATTTAAAAGAAAGATTTGTTTTCACAGTCAGCACAACACAGCAACACACAGATATATAGATCAGATCTATATTCATACAACCCATCTCACAATGTAAGGGAATCTTATATTCTAGCATGCCACATGGGTCAAGCATATGTCCTTTGGGTCACTGTAGGGACAGTGTCCAATCTTGATTGTATAGGGTAAACATGTGTGTTTAGGAAAACAGGCCCATTCTGATCATTACTATGGTAACAGAGGTCAGAGGATAGATAGATACGTAAGAGTCAGATAACAATGTCGGACCACTAAGGGTAAACATATTTCCTTGTTTGTAGACTAATGATCATTTATGGACATATAGTAGTTATGTCACTGTCCTGAGGGCGTATAGACGAGCCAGAGAGGACAGCTTCTTCAGAATTGAGGCAACATCATGTGATGACAAGCATATTGATAAATCCTCCATTCATATTTCAGCATAAGATATATTGGACTCCAGTGCACTTTCTTTCCACTGATTTACCTCAACCGGTCGCGCCGTCCACCAATGAGCTTGGGAGGTTTCTGACTGTTAAAAGGAAGTTTTTCCTCGCCACCGTCGCCAAGTGCTTGCTCATGGTGGAATTGTTAGGCCTGTACATAATATTATAAAGAGTACGGTCTAGACCTGCTCTGTATGGAAAGTGTCATGAGATAACTTTTGTTATGATTTGGATCTATATAAATAAAATTTAATTTAATTTAATTTAATTGATTGATCTGACCACTGATGAATAAAATTCTCCACAATACTCAACAGTGTCGGTTTGTTCAGGGAAGAAACTAAACTCGTTCTTATGTGAGCTCCTCTTCATTTCAAAGTCCTGTAACCACACCAGATGTTAGCAAGTGTTGACCGAGGGGGTGATCATGAATGTTAGGCGTGTGATAGCTGTTGTTCATATTGTTGAAGCCATGTATGAGATGATAAACATGGTAAAGAAGCAGGGGAACAGTGCAGCAGGATGGTATGAATGTCTTACAACAACCAACCTGCAACTGTTCAATTCAGCATTTTACTCAACCACCGTCCAACAAGGAAGTGACATTTGCATCAGCTCATGTTGGGCCGAGACAAACCGCAGTGGACTCTTCCTCTATCGTGTAACTTAAACCTCTTTGCTTCACTGCTCATGGCGATATTATCTCTCCCTTGATGACCTATGTAATCATGTTTTAAATTGACACCAATATAACCCTCAGCTGAATGACCAGGCAGTTTTCCATCGACTCCCGCTGCAGCTAGCAGCTTGTGGACAATGTAGTTCAGGATAAAGTGTCCTAAAGGAAAGCCAGAAGGAAACCCAAGCCTTCGCTGACACTACGGAGTGTAATCACTGAGAAGTCAAAAGTTATCCCTGTCTCACTGTGACTTGCTAGTTTCACAACTCACTCCTTATCATGGCTGGCCAGCTCACCCCACTGGTGAAACCAACGTTTACGTAATCAGATCTCACATGTGTTACTGTGGACATAAAATGACTGGAAAGTTCCTTTGTTTTGTGCTTACTGGAAATGATTAACCAGTGGAATAAAATGACTTTGAGTCAAAATGGGAGTTTTAAATACATACGTTTAAACGCTGTATACCACGAGTATTAATTCATAACATATTAACTTATCTGAATAGTTTGCAGCCAATCATGGTTTTTCCTGGAAGCGTTTCTGTCATTGCTTTTCCTGATATCACACAGTTGTTAACACTGAGCACTCCGTTTCCAGACAATCAATTAACCCGGTGGGTTGGGCAGATTTGAAGGTGTGGACCCGGCAAGTAATTTCCTGTAAAGATCAGAAATGTTTCAGAAGCTGGCTAGTTGACAGTTACAGGACAAAAAGAAATGAAAAAGGCAGACTGCTTTGTAAGGCCCATGTCTAGATTTGCAATCCATTAAATGACTGACAGAGTATATCTATCTATTATATATCTATTAGCCTCCATCACAAGGTGCACTACTGCATTCTTCTGTGTTGTGTTCCCCTGAAGTGACATTTTTGTGTTTTAATCTATGTGGACACACAAGTATGATATAATGATGATAGTAATCATTTCACATTAAAACGTATTGATTTTTATAGTCACTTTAGCGTCACTTAGTATCCAAACTAATGATAATATCCAGGATTTAGAAACTTTTATGGGTCATCCACATGCTTGAACATGTGCATAACTCCTCTCTTTTTAGTTGCTCATGTAAGATTGTGCGTTGTGTTCATAAGACTATATCCAAATCTAGATGACACTTGTGACAAATATAAATGACCTTCAGCTACTCTGATTCACATGCTTTGGCCGTGTCCTGATGTGCATAACTTCTTTGGAGGTGTTTGCACACTCTGATGTTACTTACAGTCATTGGCCTTTAGAGGGCGGTCCAGTCTCACAAATGTCTGCATCGTTTTTCTGGCCTTTAAATCACTGAGAGGATATTTCTCTCTGGTCTGAACACAACACTTATTTACAGAATGAAAGACTTTAAATACTTAATTTGCCTGAGTTCATTACATCCTCAAATGTGAGCCACATAACTAAAGAAAACGTGAGGAATACTCTCTGCTGTGATGAGTTACCAACTTGTTTGCATCGAAATGAAACGAGTTGAAATTATTAAAGTACAGTCTGTTCTATTCATTCGCACACATACTGCATACTGCATTTATTTTAGAGCCTCTGTTTTCTCTTGCATTTGTAAGCATTGCTGCAGTTTGCTCCTTTTGTACATGATGTTCCCCATAAACCAGTGTGTGTGCCTCCTCCTCCTCCTCTGCTGCAGGAAATGTGTTTGTAATGAATCTTCAGGGCAGGTTTTATATAAGGAGAGCAGGGCTGGCAGCATATACCAAACAGTATAGAGTGTCTTTCCAACTGGGAGTTGAGCCTTGGACTTGTTTAGATGTTATGTCACTGTATTTCACATACAGTACATACCTCAGAGGAGACAAAGAACAGCTAAGTGTTGGGAAACTGTTCTATATTCTCAGTGCTGCACTGTTTTATGTTATCTATGTATTTATTCAGCAGCGACTGCACATATTAAAGGGCATCTTCACCAATTTCTCCCATCAAAGTCTGTATACAGGCCTTGGAGAGTCCTAATACATAATGAAAAAAAAGTTTTATAAAGCATTTTGTGGCTCCAAAGGAAGCTGAGCCATGCCTAATAAATTTCCTCAAGTGATGTCACTCGAGTCAGTGTCAGTTGGGTCTGAATACAAGTTAAAATCAAAACAATCTGGAGGCGTGGAGTTAGAAGGAAATGAGCTCAGCAGATCTCTAAAGCCCGATCATCCCCTCTGATTGAGGACTGCAGCTTCTAGCGTGACACACCTGAATCTCTGACTGAACTGTCAGTGGTCAAGTTGCATTGTGGGTAATGTAGGTGCCAGAACTCTTTTAAGACAAAGAAAAAAAAAGTAAACACAGCACATATAAACCCGACACTTACGAGCACGACTACTGACTACATTATGACTAGTTATGACTCAATTTTACAACAGACAGAACAAAAGATCATAAAAGACTAATCTAATAGGCTGATTTTTACAATGTTCACCACCCATATATAAAACACAGTCTCTGTGATGTCACGCATAGGTTTATGATGTAGTGGCTCTGACTGCCACCTTCTTGGCAATCCTACCCCAGTCACCTCACGGCTAATCCAAAAATAGGCAAAAACGTGGATCATGGGTGGAGCTGATGTGGGTTGAAGGAAGCCCGAGTGCTCAAACAAGCCACTTGTAACGACACCCACCTGTCAGTCATAGTGGCCAGGCTGGTAATCATGCATAACTTTAAGTCTTAATATAATCTGAACAGCTGAGTTCTATAAAAATTCAGTACAGTCGTCACGAACGGGGAAATTAGCTATAGTGTCCAAAACTGTTTTTTGTACCAGGCTGTAAACATGTTTATTTCTGTTGTGAAGTTTGACATTTCAACATGGGGGCTTATGGAGACTGACTTGTTCTGGAGCCAGCCTCAAGTGGACGTTTGAGGAACTGCAGTTTTTGGCACTCCCATAGATGGTGTTGCACCAGCAGAGCAACATTGCCATCTATAGAGCATACTGTTAATATGGCTAAAATAAACAGAGAAGGCACACAGTGCAACCAATACTGAACGTCACAAACAACATACAGACTTCAAATACACTGTGATGCACAGAAAAAACACCATGGGTTACGTAGTCTGTGTCTAAGTTTTTTTTTTTCAAGTTAATAGATCATACTTAACTAAAATGTTACAATCTTTATCTCTTCAAGAGTTGTTATATATATGTTATATTTTATGTGAGGGAGAATCCTTTTATTCATTAATCATTTTGCTGTTTCCACAGTCAAGTTACATCTGATGAAGCCAATTATACATTTCCCTGTTGTTGTTTTTTTCTATTCTGTTTTCCTTATTGATTTAAAGAAAAGTTGTGAGCTATAATTTGCAAATACTTCAGCACTTACTACCTGATATTTCCCCCCATGAATCAGCAGCTCAAGTTCAATATCAAACTCTCCTTTTCGTGTTTGTTTACTGACCATCTTTTGGCCTGGTTGTGTTTGCCTGCTGTCCTTCACTGGTAAAAGGTATTAAGATGGAATGCAGATATTGCCTCGGAAAAAAACCCTGAAGGATTTAGAGTAGTAATAAATTTCACTTTTAGACATTGGGAACATTCCTTTGAAATAAAAACACATTCAGTTGGTTTTCAGGTCATGCAGATTAGCTGTCACTCTTTTTTACTACCTAGACCTACAGTCTCTTAAATTGTTCTAATGTTTTTTTTTTTTTTATCAAGGTTCATTTATGATAAAATGATCGATAAAATTATGAAGTTATTTGTTATAGAGTTTTCAGAGAATTTCCAAGTTAATCATCACTCATTTGTTTATTTCTGAGCAACATTTCATGACTTGGTTGAGTGTTTCAAACTGCTTCATCGCCCAGATAGCTCCAGTTAGCTTTTTGAGCCAAGTTAATGTTGAGTGTCATGAGAAATTTTGTGTTCTCGTTTATCTGTCAGAAGAATATCAGCTGAGCTCCATGCTTCATTTACTACTGATAAGTTGAACTTGGGAGTGCATCATCTTTCACAGTGCCTTTGGAAGCAGAGAAAGTCAGTTATCCTTTTCCTCACAGATTCAAACCAATACCTGTGTAACCTTGACCGTGACCGTTATGGTTAGGCTTAACACCTCTTGTTTGATTGGTCAGCCGCTGAGGGAACATGTGCTGACACCTGACCAGCCATAACTCACCGACGGTTGCCCATCATTCTCAGACAGTAAACACTGACAGGCTTCACACCGTCTTGCCATCAGGTGTGGGGTTTGATCACTCGTGTGGCTCCTAACCCATCCTGACTTCTCTCAGGATTCTGATCCATGATGTCTAGGAAGATGCACATGAGGAATGTGAAAAAGGTCAGAGGTCAAAAGTAGCTCTGCAGGAAGTCCTCCATGTTTTAATAAGCTGAACTTGAGTTCCTGCTCTGTGATGGATGGAGCTACAAGATGCCCTCTGGGCCTGAAGGTTCACAATGGGAGCAGTTGGATTATGTGTGGGATTAAAGTCAGATGTTGGATTTCTCTCTGCAGTCATGTGCTCTCTGCCGTGGATGTTAAACTCGCCATGATGCCTCCATCAGATAGGATGTGTATTTAATGAGTTTTTTTTATTATTTATTTCTTTTATCAGGGACTCATATTGACTGATGCTCGACACACTGTGCAAGAGCCAAAGTTCCAAAGCGGATTAAGAAACTAGGGTTTGGTTGACATTTGTTCCATTAGATTCATCCCATAAAGTGATCTTCTTTCTTTACACTGGCAAGATTGAAAGACCAGAATTTCCGGTATAATCCTGGCTGGACTGAATGTTCTGTTCTGATCACCGTGGCATCATATACAACTTCAATAAAACAACAACAGCGATGAAAACAGATACAAGAAATATTTTGCAGATAACTTGGCGAAAATGTTGCAGCAGAAGTGAGTCATCGTGGAGGTGTAATCAGATGACGTTCATTTATGTGTATCATGAATATCTATATCTATACATATATCATGAATGTACTACCCTAATTAAAATGTTAATAATAAAAATGTTCCTGTAGTATATATGTCAGGATAAATCGCTGTCATGGTGTTCAATAACAGGTCTTCAGTGACCTGTCCTTTTTCTTAGGTTTTATTTTTGTTTCAGTTGAGTGTGGGCAAGCAATTGTGAAATATCCAAATAAGGGACAACAAAATAATAAAGCCATTAATGTGAAATATTGATTTAACAGTGACTGATGAAGTAACGTTGAGGAGATGAGAGGAGAAATCAACAGCAGATGAACAATCCATCAATTTGTCACATTCTGGATGATGAACATGTGGATGTTTACAAAAGTAAAGCTGGATGAAGACAAGCAGAGTCACTTCGGCTTCAAAATAAAAGCATGGACTCGCTTAACCATCCAGTGCAACTCACTATTAAATTATCTACTTTAAAAGTCTATTTTTTCACATTGTATTCATTCATTTAGCTGTTTTGTTGTTTTTTTCTATTGTCTTTATTTTATTTTGACATAAAAATAGTCTCAAAGTAAACAGTAAGAGAAGTCTTTACTTGTATAATAAAATATCTGCATACAGAGGACATGAGTGGCGCCTTAAGTCATATCTATGGCCATGTTCTGTTAACCCACTTGAGGGTCCAAAGGTAAATATGAGCTGTAGAACCCTGATCAGTCCATGAATACTGTAATAACACAAATAATTTGCGATCTAATAGCAAATAAATGATTTACAACAGGCTGACTGCAGCTGACTAGGCCTAAGATACACAACAATTTAAAATCAGAACCCATCCATCCATTTTCCATAACTCGCTATCCTTATCAGGGTCGTGGGGGGCTGGAGCCGATCCCAGCTGAACTGGACGAGAGGTGGGGTTCATCAAAGAGGTGACACCTAGGGACAAACATCATTTACACCTATGGAAGAAACTGTCTATCTGACCTGATGTGTTTAAATGTGTTGATTTGAAACAGGTTTAAAACTTACAAAGTCTGCTACACATCGTCAGCTGACCCACAAAATCACCACTTAAATTAAAATACAGTTAAGTTTTTACATGCTTTACATAATCTGTACTGTTTTAAGGCTATTGGTTCTTAATAAGTAGCTCTGTTGATGCACTGATGAAACCCATGACCATATCTCTCTAATTATATAGACTATATATCCTGTCATCTCCAGTGACTGTAAAAAGAATGGACAGAGCATGAGTGACGTCACCCATAAGTTCCCCAAGCACTGAAGCTAAAAAAAATATGAGGCGCTGGCTGCCGCCATGTTTGCTGTACTGTCTCTTCCTCCTCCCAGCTAATCTAAATATTGGCAAAGACGTGGATCATCGGCAGACCTAAGGCGGCCTGAATGTCACCTGGGTGCTCTAATAAACCATCTGTAACAGCACCTACCTTTCAACAAGTCAGCCTGTCAGCCTCAGTACAGTTGTCATGAACTGGAAAATAGATGTTTTTTGTATGTTTTTTGAACAAGGTATATTTCTCCTGTGAAGTTGAGCGCTTATGGAGGTTGAAATGTTCTGGAGCCAGCCTCAAGTAGCCGCTGGAGGAACTACAGTTTTTGGCACTTTCGCATTGGCTTCACTTCCCAGCAATGGGCAGATGGCGCTTGGTCCTCTCCAAGTCCATAAATGAAGCTGATATACAATATCATATATCTACTGAATATACACTGTTGCCCATAAAGCTGGAATAAAATATTTTTACCTCTTCTCATGAAATGATTGTGACTTTTGATCATTGATTGTGATTCTGGATAGATAAAGTGTATCTTCTCAAAACTTTAGTGATCAATCTCTTCCGAAGATATCACAGTGAAAATTAAACCTGATGTGTATACATAGGAATAAAAAGACGAATGTGTCTGAAAACAAAGTTATTTTAATTTTATGGGCAACAGTGTATAGGCTACAGATATACTGTACCTAAAATATGAAAACACACAGGAGCAGCATCTATAAAGCAATAATGCAGAAGAAGAGCTTCATATATACTGATAGTGGTTTTTGGAGAGCACTGACATCCATTAATGTATATATTTTATATTAATATATTAAGTCATGGTCACCAATCATGCAATAACTGTCATTGCTTCACGTTTAAGTGCTTAGTTTGGTCGTTTTGTTAGCAGATACTGTAGATGTTGATTTCATTCACATGGACTGACACCACGTCTGTCACCTGAGGCCCCCTGGATAGGAGTTTTACTTTGAAAGGTCCAAGCGGAACTGTCTTTGTTAAAAGCTGCCGGCTTGAGTTTGACTCTCTTGTGGCTCTGCACTGCAAACCCCGTGTTTGCTTTGGGGAGAAATGGGTTAAAACAACCCCCTCTCCACAAACAGACCGGTGGCCTGTGCTCGCACTGCGCTGACAGAAACGCAGCCTGTTCAGTGTGTGTGTGTGCAGCAGCAGCTCACACAAATGTCTCGGTAAGTGGAAGAAACGGAGGACCGGCTCCACGCACCGCCTGCCTCATTTCTCTCTGTCCTTTTCCTTCACCTCTGCTGAGACGTCCAGACTGGACATCCAAGGATGTACAGCAAGATAAGGAGCAGCAAAGGTCAGCGAGCCGGATCGATGCTCTTATCGGTGATAAAGTAGAACAAAAAAACAGCAGCTGTCTGTTTCGCATGAACCCTGGCAGGATCCGGCTCGGCTTCTCGGTCGTCTCCAAAGACTCAGGATGAGGAAAGCCAAAGTCATCCGGATGGTTTTTGCCTTGTGCCTGGGATGTTTCATCATGGTCATCCTCTACTTCAACAGCAGTCTGAAGCCAGGTGAGCACACGAGTCTTCATCACAGTGCAAGGAAATTTTTATGTTTGAGCCACTCTTCTTCAAGGGAGGACTGATATCTTCAGTTTATTACAAATATTGTAAAAGGAAAATAATTAATTAATGCCTCAGTAGTAGTGAAGAAAAGAAGATTAAGTCTCCACCAAATTACATTCCAATGTGTCATTTAACAGTTGACTCCACATGGTTATCACCACCCTTCTGCCAATTAAGTTTTTCCCATGAATAGGTAACAAAATCAGATTGAACCGCTGAGATCTGGCCTAGCATGTAGAAACATAAACATACAAGGACATCAGACATATCCCATAATATATTTATTCTTAGACAGTGGATATTTGCACATAGATTGCATTTATTTCAAACTAATTCTGGACATTAGAAATATATTTTTGCGGTGGTAACAAAGTACATCTGTTGTTATCTAACAGTATGGCCTGTTGGTTTGCTCATTACGTCCACATCTGGTAATCCGATGCAGATATCACTGGGTCAGTGCCTAAATGGAGAAAGTGGTGTAAGAAGTACTGTAACGTCTGCGTCTTACTGATTCTTTACAGCCTGACTTCTTCCAGTCTCTCCTCCTTCCTTTCCATCCATCCATGTTCGCCCTTCTACACTCCCTCCGTGTGTCTGGATTTCCCAGAGAACCACAGTTCTCGCTCGCGGAACAATTTCATTACAGATCTGATTAGTGGTTTGTTTCCTCTTGCTACGTGGAGAGGAAGGCTAGGAGAAGTTGCAGCTGGCTGGTAGCGGGGTTGGCCCTAGCTGAGATCTGTTTCCACCGCTTCCAGGTCCCTCTCTGCCACATACAATGGCCTCTTTCAGACATGCCGAGCTATATCATGGACCAAATAAGCTTATATATCCCGTACTGTGAGGAGCGAGGGGTTTTAAAGAGAGAGGTCAGTTAGTTCTGGATGTGTGACATGGAGGGCAAAGACTGTTCTGAGTTATTAAGAATCCATGAA
Source organism: Sciaenops ocellatus (assembly GCA_033000465.1). NCBI lineage: Eukaryota > Metazoa > Chordata > Actinopteri > Sciaenidae > Sciaenops > Sciaenops ocellatus. The sequence goes on along the minus strand of CP136884.1, from coordinate 6,798,206 downwards.
AGATCAGACCAGACTTTTGTGGAGACTAGAAGGATTCCATACAACATCATACTCCCGAAAGTGCCTGATTGACATGAGCTTTTTACAACAGTAAAGTAAAGTTGTGGAGCTATTGGAAGCATTCAGCGTGAAAGAAAAACCCTTGGATGATTGTGCACTGTTCACTAGTCTGTAATGTTTGACGCATTCAAGGAGGTTTTTTGTGGTTGTGTGTCATTTTCAGTAGCTGGTTTGATGTCTGAATTGTCCTCCTCTGTTGTAAATAATCTGTCTGTACATCACTTTCTCTTTGATCTGGATGGAGAAACACTAAAAGCTGACTCATACTGTTAAACTCTGTTGTACACGTGCTGGAAATATTGTTGTAACTTGCCATGCTGTTCATTGTAGCTAATAGACCTTTTTTCACAGTAGACATTTCGTGGTCATGCAGTGATTGCTGTTGTGGCCAGCTAACTACCAGTTAGCCATCTACAAGTTAGCAACGTGGCAAGCTCGATCATTTGCAAGACATTAAATCGGCTATAATCAACGTTGTTATATTAACAATGGATCATGTGACCAGTTATATGTGAAAGGGGTCACGCTCGACAGAGAATTATCACCCAGCTCTGGAGTTCCTCTGAGAATTTAGTGTCTTTCAGCTCACAACTTTACTGTTTTGGCTCACTCTTGAGACCCAGTCTTTTTTTTACCAAGTCATAGAGCAGGGTAAGTGGCTGCACTGTGAGAAGCATTGTTCAAATCCTTTACTGCCTACTTTATATGTACCTGGAGAGTTAAAAAAAAAAAGTACAACAATCAAGGGCCAGATTAGGGCCAGATCCCCCCTGGCTGTCAGCAGAATTTCCTCATTGAGAAGCTCTGAATTTGCACAAAGCTACAAAAACAACAATACAAGAGAAGGTTATAGTTAATACTAAGATCAACAACAGTGGCATTGGCAACAATCTCTGTTAGTTTCTGTTTAAAACTCTCAGCCACTGTTTGTTTGGTCTTGTCCTGACATCCTGATATACTGTCCGTACATTGTTCATGTGTTTACTTGTCTGTGGTTCATTTTTGAAGATGTGCACAACCAAGCACAGGACACACGAGGCAAACATGATGGGCACACCAATGCATACATACAAGCAGTTATATCAGCACTGTATCAGTGAATGGTGAAACATCTGAAGCTGATTTGCATCAGGCAACCTCCTCTGCTATTCTGGTGTTTAGTAACTTTAATGTACATGGAACTCATCTCATGTTTCAGCCATCAAAGCTGCCTGTCGGCTTTAAATCAGTTTAAATTGGTTTCAGATATGCAGCCAGTCTTTGTTATTTGCATCCTGAACACCTTCACTTTTCCTTCTGTTGCTCTATCTGGGGTAAAGGTCATATTGTTTGTTGACTATATAAAGCTGCATGAGAGCAGCCACATAACAAATGAATGTACTGCCAAGTTAAACTTACACAGGATGGAATTGTCTTTTTGCTGAATTGCGATCTTTTTTTGCACAGGATCCACAGCCCTCATCTAAATTTAGGATAATTACATAGATGCAGAGTGGGTTTACTGTGCGTGTTGTGAATGCTGTTATACACACAGTAGATGGAAACAGTGGTTTTACAGAACATGAAATGCCTCCTGGACTGAACACACTGACCGTTTTCATGACATCTGTTTTTTTAGTGCATTATCTGCCTGTTGGGCTGACTGATAACTTATTTCCACTACAGATCAACATTATGTTGACAAACAAGACGATGTCTCTTGATATTTGTAGAGTGATCCACAACAAACTTGTGATTTAAGAATCTCAAATTGCCTCAGCTCTGGCAGATTTTTGTCGATCTTTTGAGAATTTGAGGAATTTTTGCCTCTGTTCCAGAAGAACTGACCCGTTAAGATTGACATTTTTTTCCAGTGTGGTGTCTTTTACTACAGGGGCAGCTGTGGTTTCTCCATAAAGTTTGCACAGACACAATGACTGAGGTGGAGGGAGGCTGCAGTTTGGTTTGGAATGTAGTATATTGTGTTTTATAGTCAGGATCTTCCCCTGTACCGCCCCCAGGAAATAAAACACGGGAACACTGATCTATATGTCGGCTCTAACATTTACAGACACAGATGTGAGTCGATGGTTATCAGGTAGCTAGTTATAGCTTTTTAATTACAAGCAGAACCTGAGATGATGGTTTGGGCCTTGGGGCTGCTGTCATTATCTCTTTACTGAGGAGGTACCCCCATCTCATACTTTCCTTGTCTAGGCTTGACTTGAGGCCATGACAGTCATAAAGATGAACTGTTCATAACTCCAGTTTCATTGGAACACCTGCAGTACACTGAACAAATTTGGTCAGGGGCTTCTTAGGACATAATTTGAACATCAGTCTTTGTCCCTAAAGTCTTATGAAGACATGTGGAAGTGACATTATCCAATTAACAACAGAACACAACAACCACAAAGGAACAGTACATGACCTAATCTTGATGACGTCCTTCAGCTGTGAGTGGAAGTCAGTTGTGTCTCCTGCTGTCAGATCCTCTGCCATCTATGGACAAGCTCATGACAGGTCAGGGTGGCCCTGCTGTTCAAACCTGTTCCAACCATCTGCATATTCATGACCCAGAGCTGCGGGAGCTGATGATTCAGCAAGTACTCCGAACTGAAGCATGTTTTTTCATTCCATTAAGACCATCTGCTTTCAGAGCTGAAATCCTGAAGTGATCTGATTTGCAGATTAGTTCCCCCATTGTTGATATTGCTCAATAAAACCTCCACTCTGCGAAATTCTATTGTTTAACTAAAGTCTGTTCGCCATATTCACATGGCGGCCATTTTTCTGAAGCTCAAATGTTTTGTCTCCTTTGTTCTGGGATTGCAAGCCATATAAACATAGGAAATTTGAAAAAAATGTTATCATTTCACAGCTTCCTGATTAATGGTTTATACATATTGCAGTGTGGAACAAAGCAGCACGACATTTGAGCTTCCCACCTCGAGCGTCACAACAGTGGAAAATGGCCGCTGCGTGAATATCTTGAATGGGCTGCTGTATAGCTTTTAAGCACACTAGAACAGTAAGGGAGTCAGCTGGTTTTCTACACTGGTTCAATATATCAAATATCTTGACAAATATTGGTTTGATTGCCATGAAATTTGCTTACAGAAAGTCAAAGTCCCCAGGGGATGAACCCTGCTGCCTCGGTGATGCCCTGACTTTTCATCTAGTGCCATCATCAGGTCAAGGTATTCAGTTATCCAGCCAGATATATACAAAATACATCTACTTGATGCACTGGCAGGAAATTTGGAACAAGTGTTCATTGTTGCCAGAGGGTGTATCCTAATGATTTTAGTGATAGAAAATGTAGTCATGTTGACCAGCTTAGTTTGTGCTACTTTCAGACTCTGTCTGCAGAGTGTGTGAAAAGTCTAGACAGCTATGGAGGAGATGAAATGAAATTTGGTACGGACATTCATTTTCCCCACAGGATAAACTGTAATACCTTGTGGTGATCCTCTCATTTTTCATCTAGCATAAACAAATTTGAAGTTCAGTTTTGTTCAGTGCTTTGGTTTATGATCATCAACCTGTAAAACTAATGCCATTTCCATTAGCCTCAGCTGTACTTTCTAGTGGTAGTAATGTAGCTAATTAAAGCAGTTTAAATGGTGTGACTACTTTGCTGACAGTGTGTAAATGCAGATGTCAACGTGGTCAAACTTCAGCACATTAACACTGTCACTGTGAGCTTGTTGATGTTAGCAATTAGCTCAAAGCATCTCTGTTTCTTACTGCGTCCTCACAGGGCTGCTAGCATGGGTTTGGACTCTCTTAGTTTTTTCTATAAATGTTTTTTTAGAGAACAAAAATGGGAATTTCCAAAAAAGATTTATTGTATGTCTTGGCACATGATAGACTTGTGACAGAGTGTAGAGCACTTGCAGCAGAGTGTGGCAGGAGATCAACTCTCTTGTAAATGATTTAAACATTGGAGAGGATTCAGAAGAGCCGAGCAGGCAGCTTGTGACATCTGCTCATCCAACAGCTGCATGTGTCAGTGCACAACATTTGATTCTCTTCCTCTCTTGATTTTTGCACTTGCAACAGTTTAAAAGCATGCTGGAACATGCAACTGGATAACCAGTAGGGCAGCTAATGTGTTAAACCACAAGCACACATCGGACCTTTGTAGCCCTGTGTCTGTGAACAAGATCAGACTCATATCTCACATCTGCATACACTCTTCTAAGACCCAATAAATAGACAGTGCACCACCCACATGCATGCCTCTGCTTGTGCACTAACACCCTTGACACACACATTTGTGGCCTAAAAGGATCAGGCTTTCCCTTGGACAGAGTGTCTCTCAGTAAAACTGCTCTTTGGCAGGAGAGGCCTAGGAGGGGGGAGGGGGCCCCAGTTTTCCCAGTGGGACCTAAACACAGAGCTCCGTTTATGGCCTGGACAGGAGGAACACACATCAGCCTTTCTATATTTTGCATTTCCTAAGCTCTGGGTTCTATATAAGCCAGGAGGAATGCTGCAGTGTTGGGTCTAGACAGGGTTAAACCAACAGGACTACTCCTTCCTTTTGAATTGGCCGTAGGTGGGGTTGGTGAATCTCCTCAGTGCTGGAATTTGGGCTAACAGCTGAGACAGTGTTTAGTTAGAACAGCATATGGATCGAGTCCATAGCTTGAGAGGTTGTGTGTGTCTTTGTAGCATTTTTCTTAATTTCTTCCCTCTGGCATAAAACAACTTTTTTCTCCAGCTTCTTCACAATGCACAGTATCCCATTGTCTGCTTCATGTGATACCCATCTGATCAGCTACAACAACTCAATAAGTTAGTTATTGCTTTAATTTAAAAAATCTAATCTGGTGTTTTGTTAAATACGTCATGACAAAATGGATTGTAAATTTCCTCACTTGCTGAGTGATGCCATATTAGCAGGGGAGTGATGGCACACAATGCAGTCTTTCAGCCTGGTCGGTGTGACATCTCATCTTGTTGCTGAAAGACTCGCAGTGTGCCAGGTATTTGTCAGTTCCTAAATGATTTCAGATGCTACCTCTTCTGACTGGCGTTTCATTTAAGAGGGGTAAAAAAAAAAAAAAGATTGCTTTGGGAGTAGTCATGTTGGAAATGTGTTCCTGAGTCACTGGCAGTTTCCATAAGGAAGTGGTCGGCTAACATGTTTTAAAACAGTTAAATCAGTGTACTGTAGCAGAATGAACACTTCACTTTAGTAGCACAAGACAGAGAACAACACTTCCCTTTGGCAGCAGCGTCCAGCAGCATCTCTGACTGTTCATTCCAGTAATAAGTCATAGTTTGACATCGTGGGTGGCAGAGGTGAGTCCACTTAGTGAGAGGATTATGGATGTGTCTCAAGAATTAGCTTTAATTATGATGGAACTCTTTTCTGTATACAGTCACTTGAGGGGCTGTTGGGCAGCAAATGGCCATGCTGTCGTAATGTTTCCTCATTAACATAAAATATTAGACATTTTACCAGTGTTCAAATATAGATATTGAATTATTATGTAACCAAATCCACATAATTCACACTGTGAATGATGAACATAAAGGTCCTGTCACAGCAGAATTCGAAACAGCACTTGCTTGCAGGGGTGTCGAATTCCACTTTGGTGAACTTCGACCCATGAATTCGTGGCATTGACCAATAGCAAGCTGTCCTATGTATGGACAGAGAGCTGGAGAGTCTGAAACAGAAGAAGCCATGGTAGCTTAATAGCTGTGCTGCATCATTCATTGTTTTATATATATATTTTTATATTCACCGCCTCTGTCCTCATTAAACTGCTCTTCAATAGAGATATGAAAACAGAAGTAAGTCTTGAACTTATTATCAGGTTAATGGTCGAGCTAAGCTAAGGAGATAACTTGATCGCAAGTTTGCTACGTCAGAGAGTTCTTCATTTTTCTGCTTTCTGTGCTCACCAGTTAAAGTAGATTCTACAAGCATTTACAAGTTAGTGTAGTGTTAAATGTTTTATACATTTGAACCAAACTTTGAGTAAGTCAGCAAAACAAAATGCGTATAAATGCGTGTTCACCTTCACTACCGTCATGCAAATTTTAATAGTTGTGTCACAAGATAAGCAGCATGGGGCACTAATTCTCCAGTCAGCATACCAGAAGAAGAAGAAGAAGAAGAAGAAAACAAATGATGTAATTGCCAGTCGAACTTCAAACGGTGAAAAACAATGCAGCACACAGGATGGACATTTGCGTGCGTTTCACTGTCCGAGTGAAACAGTTTCTCTCTGTTTCCACTCAATTTAATTCAGTACACTATGACCTCATGTAGACTTCTTGGGTTGGTTCACTTCTCAAAAGGCCAAGTGTCAGTGCATCCAAGAAACTCTGTTCTAAACGGATTGAAATCACATTCTAGCCAGATGTTGAAAACATGTTAATGCATCCATGTTTCCAAGTTATGTGTAATCTTTACTCCCCTAAAGTCTGACTGTCTAACTAGTGTGTGGAAATAGCCTCCACAGGGTCTGTCTCCTGTGATAACTGCGGCTGAAATTGCTCAAATTAGCTGTCCTTGAGAAATCAGTGCCAGTGATTATTCCAGTAATTATACAGTCCGCAGAGCTTGTCGAGATGATTTTCCTCTCTCAAAAGTGCTGAAAAGTCATAAAATGACAAGTGTAAACAGAGCCCTATGAAACTATAAAACCTGTTTGAGATAAGTAATCCATCTCCATACACGGTAAATCTTCCTGTACATTCATATAGTACAAATGGGGCAGTATGCAGCCTATCTTCTTTTATTTTCTTGAATTATGTGGATTTATTTTATCCCACCAGAATGCAGTTACAGGCAGAAATATTTTTTTAAAAATCCCTCTGTTAGTTTCAGGAAACACTGAAATTTTCAGACTGAAAACACTCACAAGCTGTGGCATCAGAAATTAACCCTGGACTACAAGCAATGAGCACACACGGACATTCAAAACTGGACAACGTGACTTTTGTTGTTTCTTGCGTAAAGCAGGTTGCAGTTCAACACCCAACTCTTAAATCTCTATTGTTGGAGTTTCCTTGAACGTAACACCAAGTTGTGATGGATACAAAGCAGTTGGCAGGAAGTCTGAGTTGCCCACAGTGTGTGATCTGTAGTTGGCTGGTGAATGAACACAAATCACAGCTCTGGTCCTTTAACACTGATAACTCAGTATGAAATTTCACATATAAGTTCTACTTTGTATACTTCATATACTCAATTATTCCTCATAGTTTGGTCATAACTACACGCACAGTACTGTACATGTCTCTCTGGCGGCCTCCACCATGAGCGTGTCAGTGGGTTTACAGCTTATAAGCTGCTTGGCACCCATGACTGACCCGATCACACCACAGTGTGGAAAGAGGCATACACACACACAGGCACACACACACACACACACACACACACGATCACTCAGCAGAATCTTCCTGCAGTGTCAAAATTGTCTCAATGCACCATTCTCTTGATGTAATTGAGCCCTAATAGCCACTAATTAGCATCAAATCATGTGTACTTAAATTCAGTTCTTGCTGTCTCAGCAGCTCTGGAGCTTAATGACAGCATAAAACTAAAAGAACATATGGATTATATAATGAGGCTCTTTGAAAGCAATAAAAACCCACTCCCACACTGAAGTTAATGGGACTTTTACATTAGTTTGAGTGATGACACTGCAGAATGGCCATCATAAGATCTTTAAAGTGAGCAGCTCATACGCATGTTTTGGGCTGGATTGCTGATTCCTGACTTGCAGCTTTGGGGCTCTCTGTGAGGAAACAGCTGCTTTTTTTATTGTTCAAGCATTGGCAAGGCACATCTCAGGAACAAGTGTGTTTTTACTTTCTATGAATTTTGCCTCAGATGATTTTAATGCAGAAATAAGTCTGTTCAAGAGTCACACATTGATCTATAAATTGAAAGTTAGACTACGTTAAATGACATTTTGGATCAAATATGTGTATCGGCTTTCTTGTCGAGACTTTGGTGAGAAGGTGTCCAATACCACTCTTGTGTCTGTCTGTTTATTATGAGGGAACAGTACAGCCAGCTGATAAGCTTAGCGTAGCAAAAATTAATAATTAATAATAATTTTTAAAGCAACTCAAACAAATGTTTAATTAGTCATGTTAACTAGTAAACATTAGTTACTGGTAGGCATTTTGTTACTTTTGAATAGTCAGGCTAACCATTTCCTCCTGTTTCTAGTCTTTGCGCTAAGCTAAGCTAACCATACTATTTGTACGCTTGTCTTTGAGCTAAGATAAGCTAAGCTAACTGTCCACGTGCTTTACCTTTACATTAAACAGATAGTTGTAAGAGTGGTAAATACAGTATATATATACATCTTCTCACCTAACTCTCTAAATTATCCAGAACCAATATATTTGAATGTATTCCGTTTTTTTTAAATTAATTTCTTTTAATCAAGTTTGGGACAGTAACTATGTTAAAAGTAATTAATGCCACGTGATGTACCAGGGTTACCTCCAGCCTGTTTTCATGTTTTGAAAAACAAAGAAACAACATGCAATTATCACACATCTAGATTTGAAAACCAGCTGTGTCCACAGGGCTACAACATGTGGCTCAGATGTGTTGGAAGCCTCTCTCTGAACAACACAGCTCCCTGTGTGTCGATTTGACATCACATACCTGTGGCTGGCAGGCCCACAGTGTGATGCCTTGGAGGATGTGGAACCAAAATGAAAAATGGAGCTCCTGTGGAGATGTTCGGTGTCTTGGCAATGTTTGAAAGGCTCCTGTTTGAAAGAGTCATTGAATCAGTGAGTTCAAGACTAGTCAGTAGTTGATTAATGTGCTACCTGTGCTCATCTCTGGTTAGAGTGGCAGCTCCAAATGAATATCTAAATAGGAAATATCAGAGATGTGATAGAAGTAATAACCTTTCTGTCACACAAATATGATGTAAAGGAATAATGCAACATATACGCTAAAGTAATAGTTCAACATCTTGGGAAATATGTTCGCTATCTTGCAGAGATGGTTACATCATAAAATTGTTACCACTCTCATCTGTCCACTAAATATCAAGCTGAGTTAAGCGGTGGGTGGAGTGACTCAGGGAAGTCAGCCATGAAATACTCCGTCACATAAATCCCTCTAAATCCATAAATCATCATTACACTTTAATTTTTATACAGATTAAACAAACAAGATATGACCTGATAACTACTGAGCTTTAGAGGCACTGGTAGGTGGATTTAGTTACAGAGCCACGATAGCCATTTTCCTGTTTCTAGTCTTTATGCTAAGCTAGGCTAAACATCTCCTGGCTCCACGTGACACAAAATGGTGAATTATTCCTTTTTATATAAAAATAAAGTTCTGTTGACATGGAAAGCAGTGTAAATAAAACCTTCACAGAGGTCATGTTGCTGTGCTTTAAACTACATGTTTAGGATTAGTGGCATCTAACAGTGTAATTGGTGATTGCAACCGCTTCACTTCACCTGCCCTTTCCAAGTGTGTAGGAAAAACAGGTAGAAAGATATGACAGATAGCTATAGATGTAAAGGGCTCATTCTTAGGTAGCAAAGCATAATGATTCTTATTTTCAGGTGATTATACACTTATGAAAACATAGTTATGAATATAATATTCCATTTTTGCTATATTCTTTAAAAAGAGCTTCATAAATCAGACACACTGGACCTTTTTAAGGTGAGCCTAGTAGATTCAAGTTGAAGTTTCCACTGTGTTCGATTACAAAGCTGCAGTGCCACATTGCCTCTTGCCCAAATGTAATTCTAGGTTCAGGTAGTGAAACTGTGTACTGTGGCTCCAGCCATGTGAAGCCGTGTAATTCTATGCTGGGATGAAAGCTCATCCCTGCAAACAACAGCTCAAGCTTGAACCCTGCAATGCTTCTCTTTTCTCGATCACCCACAAAGTCTGACAAAAGTTACTTTAATGTAGAAAGTTGTATGTTCTGGACTGCCAAAGGCTTTTTTTTATCTACCGTTTCAAAAGCACCGGAGCAGATAAAACTGTGGAAACAGCAAAGCAACAAAGTGAATATTATTGTTTCCATGCAACATTTCTCATTCCCTGTGTTACTGTTTCTACTGTTTCTGTCACATTATCTATGTTTGTGGCCTGTTGACACACAGAAAAAGGTTTCTCCCTCACAAAGAACAGAGGCTGTGGTCAGTTTGGATTCTCTTCACTTGGGTGTCAATACAATACATATTTGGTCAGGTATGACTGTGTGATGGCCCAAAGAGGCAGTTTGTGTTTGAGAATACACCACAAATTATGAGTGTTTGATTACCTTTTACTGTTGTTGAATATGCATCAGTCTGATTGTTGCTTTGACTTAACACTTTTGTGCTTTGGAGCTTCTTTCATTCGGGTCTCATGATAGATGTGTTGTGTTTCCTCAGCCTCAGAGCCGCTCGGTGAAAGAAGCAGTGGGCAGAAGTCAAGGAGGAGTCCTCTACAGACGCTCTATGATGGTGACCAGGTCAGTCCCCTCTAACTTTACTGTAAATGGAGTGATTCATTAAGGCCTAGCAAACATTAAATATTTATTTGTAAGTATTTATTCTTATGTATTTTTGCCAAAGTTTGTACATGTTGTAGAATATAAACTCAGATTGAGTCCTGAGCGATAAAATTAGACAAGCACTTGGCAAAGATAATGACAGACAAGTTATGACCCTGATTCCTTGTGTGTGACAGTGAGTGGAAAAAACAAACAATAACTGGCAGACAGCATTAACCACAGGCAAGCTCGGCCAAATATTTAATGATATGTTGAGGTCTGATATAAGATTTTTTGATTTTATAGTCTTGGATAGGCCACAGAGGAGCAATGTGGAATTTTTAGCAAGTGATTTTAAATATATAGAGCTGTACATAGATTTTTTTTAGGAACACAGTGGCATGAGATTGGATTATGACTATTTTCACTGAGGGGGAAGTCTTATAAAAACAATTATTGTCAAGCTGTAACCTAAACTTGTATTTAAAGTTCAAATATGTTTCAACTACAGAGAGAGTTCCCTTTTACAAACAATCCAGGATGTGTGCACAGTGGGGGGTAGAATACTTTGCCACAGTGTCATGTTAGAAATCAAGTAAGAAACCAGCAAGGTACAGCAGTGTTAATTTCGTTAACAAAAACATATTTTTGCCATGAGACGAAGAGGAGCTAAAAATAGATCTTTGATAAAAGAAACTATGAGAAATGTTGGTGGTTGGACTTTAAAAAAATGTATGGTGTCTTTCCCCAATTGTACGCAGTAGCGCACTGCTCGGGTGGGTTCGGGAAGACTTACTAGGAAATGTTAGGTGGGCGGGTCGAGTGACAAAACAGCGATGCGAGTAAGTTATTCGTAATTTACAGAAACATATTGTCAATAGTCAATAGTCCACCACTCTCCTTCTCACATCTCGCTTTCTCACAGGCTTTGCAGCACGTTCAAATTCACTGTTAAGATGTAAAGGATACATCATTGTGCGTGCGTATGTGAGAGAGTTAACGAGGCGTTACTTGTTTTGCTGATATTCAACAACGAAGAACTCAATTGGAACAATTTGTCTGTTAATTTAGCCCGATATCTTCCCACTACTGCCGTACTGTGGGCGAAGGAGAAAAGAAAAGAAAAGATAGCACAGTTTCTAGCTGCTCCCTGCAGCAGGACCAGCCCTTTGGACAGCGCTACAGACAGTTCTATGGACACGATATTCATCATTTAGCAGAAAGGACAAACAAAGTTGATTAAATAAGTTGATTAAAACGTAATGGCTTTTCTTCAAACTATACAAATAATGTTAGCATAAAAGAGAGTACATCGTTTCTCCCGTTTGCCTGCTGGACAAGTTAAGAACAGAACCTCCCTAATTCTGGATATTATAATTATGATGTCAGCATGTATGAAATTCCTGCAGCTTACTCATTAGATATATGCCAGATGTGTTATACATTAGTACAATAACTCATATTAGATTACTGCAGTGTAAACAGGCACAGGAACATCAGTCCAGATGAGATCACTTGGATCAAAAATATTACCATCTGTCATGAACGACGCTCAACAAATATATAAACCAACACTTTTATTTTGGCTCTTACAGATGAAGTAGAGCGTTCTGTATTAGTGAGCACAGGTATATCAAGATCACAAGACACAGGTGTGTCATGGACTGTCACAATAAAAGGACACTTCAAAACGTACAGCTTTATCTTCAAACAAAGGAAGGCAAAGTTATGACCCGCCCTAATCTGCCTCTGATTGGCTAGTGCCTTCATTTGAATATCAGTACGGCTACGGTCACACAAATGCAAAATCACACTGGCAAAAGAACAAATAACCTTCATTTCCAGTGGCAGAGCAAATTTGTATCTCTCTTTCAACAATACGTGTTTGTGGTTGATAAATAAAACGGACTCACAAACCAGCAAACTTTACGGACCAGCAAGATTCATGTGTCCAGCACGTTCTGTCCTGCCCATGTTACACCTCAGCAGGCGATGGACACTTATGTGTAACTGATCAAAAGTGAATCAATAGTGTTGCATTTCTATTATTATATTTATTCATCTGATTTCGAGTGTTTGCTTCATGATGTCAGACAGAAAGATGCTTGTTTTTCAGAGCATATTTCAAATGTAAATTTAAACTCTCAGCTTCATTAAATCTATCCTGTGGAGGAAGAAATTGTGAAACTGCCTTTAGACTTTGTCTTTTAAAACATTCAAAGTTTAAATGATCTTTGCCCAGATTTGGGTGTACAGGGGTTTGACAAATACAGCTAACTGCCAAGAAACCTAATGCAAACCTTTCTTTGTAGCAGAGTTTTCAAATGTGATTTAGTTACTTTAAAATTGAAGTTTACACTTTTTATACCTAAAGTCCAAAACATCCACTGTGTGTGTGTGTGTGTGTGTGTGTGTGTGTGTGTGTGTGTGTGTATGTTTGAGGCCAAATAGTTCTACAATGTAATCAAGACTCATGTGGCATATACAGCTATTTGCTAACACTAATGAGTCCATGATGAGCTACAGTGTGAGTTTGTTTTTCTCTTTTTCACCCCGACGATTATCTTCTCAGGACAAAGGTTCTGGCTTCAAGTCTCACTCAGGAGGCCTCATTTATAAAACTGGGAGTAGGATCGATACCTAAGGTTTTTGGCGTACAAAACATAGATATGGCTGCACCCACTATCAGGGCTCCAGACAAATTTTTTTGCATTGGTTGCACTGGTGCACCAGCACAAAATTTTTGGTGCACCCAAATTTTTCATTGCGTCGCCTTTAACGCCATAAGGTCACCTTTAACGCCATAAGGTCATCTTTTTATCACTCTCCATAACTTTCATATAATATGAATGATTTTTAAACAAGAATAAGGTGTAGAGAAATGCTTGTCTTTATTTGAAGCACAATTATATATAAAAATAAAAATAAAAATAAAAATGTTTAAAGTGCTTCACTGAGCTGAAATTGAACATTTCAAGCTGAAATATTTTAAGTAAAATAAAACATTTCAAAATAAAAAGATTTTACACTTTCTCTACACACTTGTCACGGCATATAGTGTGTTTTTTAGACATGTTGTGTTTTTTTAAAGTTTCAATACGAAACGTTGTTGACCCGCTTACGAATGCACTATTACCGGCCATATTCTGACCGCACTCCTGACAGTAAACGCAGTGCATTGTGTTACGTCCTTTGTCATACCTCAGCCAGGGAAACTGTGTTAGCCAGTCCTGTCTGAAAGAATACATTTTGGGCTTTTTAATTTGAGTCTCAGGGCCGGACTCTATCTCAGACTCAGTTGTCTCCTCTGGTTCCGAGTCTGATGCCATTGCCGAAGGACCGGGGCTTGACATCTTACCAGGGACCGTGGGCTCAGAAGGTAGCAGGTCATCCACGAATCAGAAGATAGGTGGTTTCATTCCCCCGGCTCCTCCAGTCTGCATGTTGAAGTGTCCTTGAGCAAGACACTAAAAGCTGTTACATCAGTGTGTGATTGACAAAGGCCCCTTATGATGAGCAGTTGGCCTTGCATGGCAGCCAATGCCATCAGTGTATGAATGGGCGTATGAATGGGTGAATGGGAAAGCGCAGAGTGGTCCATTTACCATTTAAGTGTAGGATGAGATGGGTGCGTCTCATGCACCTTTTGCCCCTGACAGCATGGCCAAAGCATGACAAAATTAAAATATTACTTCAAGTTGAACGTGGTGAAATAAATGGTATTTAAAAAGAATTATTGCAGCGCACTGTTCTCCAGCTGTATGAAGTTATTTTTATTGGCCTAATCGATGTTTAAATGTAGCTGTAGTTGTAGGTTGGAGTGGCCTTGTGGATTAGATAAATACATAATTACTATAATTATTATGTGAATTATTACCTCTGCTGTTGTGAGAAAGCCCACCATCGTCCTCTTTAATGAGTGATGACATCATGTCTGTGAACAGACCAATAAAAGCTGTTTGCTGGTCTGTGGATTCTCCTCAGAAACCGGGGCATTGTTTCTGGAAAAAACGCATCGCTGTTTTTCACATGTACATTTTCAATATTCCATTACTCATTACCCTCCAGGAGATTTCAGAGACTGATATCAAAAACTCAGCTGAAAAAGCTGGAAAAACTGAATCAGGCTTGATTCCATTAAGGTGTAATTTGTGTGAAATGGACCTTTTTAAAGTTTGGAGAAATTTTCAGGAATTACATAATTTCACTAGAAGTGCAGTACACCAGCTCCATACTACTGAAACCTTATTTTACGGTTTAATCAAGTTGCATCAGATTTGCTGCAGATCATGTAATAAGCTAACTGTTGAGTGTGCTAAGCTGACATTAATGTGGCTTTAACGAGGCTTCGGGTGTTGCACGGCGTTAACAGTGACGCAGCTGTCTGAAGAGAGGAGACAGATTTTGATTAAAGCAGCAGACAGCAGCAGCTGAATCAGTATGATTGAAATGTCCAGTAACCGGTCGACACACTTGAACTCTGAGACTTCTGTTGAAGATCAAAGTAACTCATGCTTGTATGAATGTAAAAGTGATAATGGGCTGAATATTATCTGTATTTATACCCTAATTTGTGGAATAAGTGCATTTTGTCTTTTAAAGTCTGAGACTGTGGGATTCCCCTTAGATAAAGCTTGGAATAGGCACACCCTTCATCCCCCCCATAATTCCTTGGTGCCCGTGGGATCATGATTATGTTTGATCCCGCAGACCTTTAACAACTGAGCCAAGATAGCTTCATATTTCTGTTTTAAATAACATTATACTACATCAATTTAATAAATATAAATAAAAAAAGTCTGTCCTAATGATATTATTTCTTTGTTTTTGACTCTGGGGAAGAAAAACAGTATTGTGGCTATATGTGATCTCCTTCTGATAACTAATGTAATAACCGATGGAACATTTTTTCATTAACATTCTCTAACATTGCCCTGGAACTTTTGGGAGCCCCCTGGGGAGGTCCGCCTCCTACTTTGAAAACCTATGCTGGAGTATATATTGTTTTTGAAGGCAGTGGACAGTACAACAGCATAAATCATATGGTGGGATGTCTTTTTAGCAGCATGGCTCCAAGGATGGCTGTGACAATGCTTTGGTCCAGACTGAAATATCGCAATAACTATTAGAGATATTCACGGTCCCCAGAGGATCATCTGACTTTCGAACGCCACCGTCAGGTTAAAGTTTTCCTTTATTATGTGATATTATATAATATATATGATATAATATATCAACATCTACTTGATGGATTGGCACCAAATGGTTCCCATAGATTTATTGACTTGTCAGCACAGGCAGGTTCCCGTCGCTGGAAAGTTGCATATATAGTTGCACATATTCATGGTCCCCAGAGGAGGAACTGTAAAAACTTTGATCTCATGACGTATTTTTATCTAGTGCCTCAGTGGTACTTTGTGTTTAGTACTGAGAAGCAAATGTTAGCAAGCTAGCGCACTAAACAACGTTTTTAAAATGTCTGTCCAGGTCACTGTGTGTGGCGTATGCTCAAACCCCATGTATCAACCTGAGTAGGAGTCAGCAGGGGTACATTAGAAGAGTAAATGTATGACTTACAGCTGTCAGCATCTTAAATCTAATCCAGTTAAATCCACTTGTCTTGAAGTAGCCTTTATAAACCATCTCATTTGAACCTTGAGGAAAGTATTTCCTGCTCTGAGTAACAATACACGTCTCCCTGATCTTTGTGATGTCTTGATCGTTGTGATATTTTTCATGTCAGGTACAGCTGCTTTGATGTTGTTTTATCCTGCAGGAAAAAAAGGTCAGCCATCTTTGTTCAATTACACCAGTGACATTTATTGAGGAGGATTCATGGGTTTGTACAGGGACTATCTGACTGCAGACAAGTTAGAGTTCAGTAACTTCAGTGCAAGAGAAAAATGATGTTAATGTACGCGGACTCGTTTGACTTTTTCTCCACGTATAGATTACATACAGTATGAGACAGTAACATAAAGAACAGTTGTTTCTCTACTGAAGGCACATAAGGAACAAATCAACAAGTGACCTTAGTATTACCTCAGTAGTACATTACAGTAGCACAATGCAAGTTTGTGAAAGCTATAAGAGATGCTAGAGCTAGTCTCTTTTTACTTTTAAGCCATGCTCATGACTCTAAGGATGGTAATGTCAGTCAGTGGTTCAAATATCTCAACAGCTGGATAGATTGCCATGAAATTTTGTCCAGACATTCTTGGCCCCCAGAGGATGAATCTCAATGACTTTTCCTCTTTCCTTTTTTTGTGAAATGACTTTCAAGTTCCTCTCTGGAACATATCTATTTTTTTATGTTAATATGTATATACTATTTATCCACTACTTTACTTTAAAGCCTCAGCTGTACTTTTCTTTGCTTATGCTAATTTGCAGCGTGCTGACATGCTAAATTAAGTCGGTTAATACAGTACCATCATTGTACCACTACAACTTTTTTTTTTCATCTTTTTAATTACATATCGTATGCAACCAGTGATATTTTTATTTAGTTAGACATTTTTGTTAGAGCAGTTTGAAACTTATGAGTAGCATCTCATATCTCATATCAGAGTGCTGATGATGGACTCTGTGGAACTAGACATTACGCTTACCTGTTAGGAAATTCACTCAGCTTCTGCCAGCAGATGCATTTAAGTGGCGCCAAATGCTCAAGGGCAAATAAGCGAATAGTATATGTATGGTGCTCATAACTAGACCACATATAGCCTCTATTTTCATTGTTGTTATGAGGGAATATAGATGATCTGCATCTGCATTTCTCACTTTATTAACTCAGCAATAATAGTGTCACTACATCACTGGGTGCTGACATCTGTAGATTTAAAATTTCATTTAAGCCTCCGCTGTGTTTTGGAACAAAATTACACTTCATATTGAATACACAGATAACTCAACATGTCTTTAAAAAATATAGCTTGTCTGCACAAAATTAATGTTGTGGTAAAGTTTATTACAATGCTTGCTTTTTGAAATGATGGAGTTAAAAGGGGATTTCTCTAATAAAGACCACTGGGTGTGGCTCTAAACAGCCACTTTATCTCTTTCTATAAATGTGTCCACATTTTCAGACGTTCAAGACCTGTTCTTGGAGACACAGTGCAGTGAAAGCAGCTCTTTTCCCAGCTGTTTCTAGTTAAATCTCCCTGTGAGAAGGAAGGTGTACACGCCAGAAAACAAAGCAGCTCCAGCAGACATAATTTACTTTTAATTGCTTGTGATATTTTCTTTGTTCCTTTCCATTTGAAGGTTTCCCAACGGGAGGAAGCTGCTAAGCTGTCAGGATGGAAAAGACTGTTTTATTTATTTACATAATGTAAATTCAGTTTGTGAACGTCTTTGTTTTCCTTTGCTTATGCTTGCGTTTTTTCTGATGTGCAGCAGGTCATCAAGTAAAAGGCGAAGTGATAGAAATGGAGAATAATGGCCTGCAGACCAGCATCCAGTGATGTTTACCAAACAAATCCAGAACTATAGATCATTAAACACATTTATACAGTTTACTGAAACTTTTGACCAATTATCGGTGGTTTTGAAATTTAGATAGTGATTGGCTTCTTCAAGATAATTTGTCTGAATACCCCAAATATTTTTCAAATAAAACATATGTTAGTCGTTCACTGTATAGGCAATAACTACAGCCATCTGACTGTCAGTAAGAAGACTGTCAGTCATATGTTAAGAGGAAAAATACTTAAGAGTCTCAGTACTATTCCATTCTTCATCTTTTTTTGGGCTACTTTTGGGCAGCATAACAAGCTTTAAATGGTACATTTACCTCATCTGGTCAACGGGCAGCAACATTAGAATTTCGAGTCATGATTCTGGCCACCTGAAGAAATTAAGTCCTGTATTCACTCTTCTTTTAGCTTGGCTGTAATGTCTTGAGGGGAAATACCAGTTCAGCTGCTAAATGCTCCCCTATGTTTACCAGCTAGTCACTAACTGTGTGTCTGTGCTGTTTGGTGCTATACAGATAGTGTACAGTTGGTTTATATAGCTACCTACTGCACCTGAAAACAGTGTTGAAGGTGAGAAACAACAAACAACCAAAACAAAAAAGTTTCTGGTTGTTAAAACCAAAACAATCAGCTGAAAGACACTAAAACACTTTGTATAGAACTGTGGGGATTTGCAAAGTTGGATGAAAATTCCCTGTGGTTTTTGTCACTTCAACCCCCATTTCACATTACAAGTATTTGTTTGGTTCTTTGTTAATATAAAAATATTCATCAGTCTTGCTGAAAACATTTCTGTAACGAAAAAGAAAGAAAGAAAAGTTTGAATAGCAAATCACAAATTATCACAAATTACAAGTGCAAATTGTGTCTGAAGTAATCCAATAAAACTAACACCTTTTGTGCCCCAAAATACATATAATTAATCTAATTCTCTAAATCTAATAATCTAAATTGAATCTAATTTCAAATCATTTCTCTTCTGTCCTTGCACTGCTTTCAAAGGATATTGCAAAGATTATATTGACTTTGGTTTGATGAAAAGGATTGAATTGTATGTAGTGACACTTTTTGCAACATTTAACACGTGTATATGTACCAAACACGCTTTAGAAGATTTTAGTATTCTCTTTGAATGGCATGTTTGTCATGTCATGCATCCTGGTACTGTAGCTATTTAAACGTATTACAAGTAGCTTTTAAAACGGTCCCCTCCAAACCCGAGGTGGTGGAAACACTACAACTTTTGTCCACAGGGGCCGCCAGAATCTACAAAAAATGAATATGGAAGTTCTTTGTAGCTGCTTTAAATATCCTCAGGAAATGCTACTAAATCATGCATATGGCTCACATGAAGGGTGTCTGAGGTGCAAAGACAGTTTTGTATACATAGTACACACACTTCTGCTGAGAGAAGGGTCAGTGTTGGCTCGACAGTCTTTGACCAGTCCGGTGTATCCTTGATGTTCCAGTGTCTGCCAGTAAACACAGAGAGCCACACATTGCGTCAGGCACAGAGTCAAACCGAGAAACTCAAGGCTCCGACCGCTGAATCGGTGAGCCAGGCTGAGTAAATGAAAGAAGCAAATAAGGCGTTTGTGCCATGAGGAGGCCAAGCTGAACTGGCTGACCCATAATTTTATTAAGGCAGTATGCAGATGGCAAAGGACTGACCACAATTTAGACCTCCAGAGGAGATGTATCTGTAAATATACTTTCTCACACTCAAAGTAGGTCTTGGTTCTCTGTAGAAAGCACAGGATATCTGTTCCACTTGGCTAACTTTAATGTTATACATTCAGATTTGTTTGTCTTAGTGTGGCCTCCTAGAGCTGACTTTAAATTGACATAAAAATGACTTTTCTCCTCCGCCTTTCACAAATGCTTAAAGGGAACTCCAACCATTTTACACAGCTATTTACAGGTCTTGGGGAGGATTCCTGCATATGAGCAAGTGTTGCTTGAGTCTGGGTTTGAAAATGAAACAAATCAAGGGATGGAGAGTTAGAAATAAGTGATCTTACCGGACCACAACTCATCTCTGATAGACCTTTGTTGCACAGGAAGCAGTATGATAGGCCAAAGATGAATGGGAAGTCAGATGGATGGTTACAGGCAGTTTGGCTGATATTTTTTTTGCCATTCTTTATTGTTTTCTCTCACAAGTATGTTTGGCAAATCTAGGGTTTTGTTCCATCCATCTGCTTGCTGTTGCGGTTGGTTTTTGCTTAATCTGACTTCCTCCTCCTTCTTCCCAAATCTTGGAGTGCTTAACTTGGAGTGTTCAATGGTAATATATCTTATACATCTTTTTAAAGTAGACTCATCTTTATTTAATTCTTCTTTTCTTTTTACCTGTAGGTTGAGTCACCAGTACAGGCAATCCATCAAGGCCGACGGGAGGTGTTAGAAGAAGCCTGCCGCTCCTACACCCGCAAACGTAGAGTCCTCATCCCCGAGGACCTGAAGCATGTCATTGTGGATGACCAGCATGGCTTGCTGTACTGCTACGTCCCCAAAGTGGCCTGCACCAACTGGAAACGGGTGCTCATGGTTCTGACAGGTGTTGCCGGGTCCCTCCGAGACCCACTGGCAATCCCCGCCAACGAGGCCCACATTCCAGGAAACCTCCGCACTCTGTCGGAGTACTCAACCTCCCAGATTAACCAGCGCCTGCGCTCCTACCTGAAGTTCGTCTTCGTCCGTGAGCCCTTCGAGCGGCTAGTGTCTGCATACCGCAACAAATTCACACGGAGCTACAACACAGCTTTTCATAAACGATACGGCACAAAGATAGTCCAGCGGCACAGACTGGACCCACAGCCAGAAGCTCTGGAGAGAGGAAATGATGTCTCCTTTGAGGAATTTGTGTATTACCTCGTGGACCCGGCCACCCAGCGAGAAGAGCCATTCAACGAGCACTGGGAGCGGGTGCACTCGCTGTGCCACCCATGCCTCATCCACTATGATGTGGTGGGTAAATACGAAACGCTGGAGCAGGACTCCCGCTACGTGCTACAACTGGCCGGGGTGGAGGACCAAGTCAGCTTCCCCACCTCGTCCAAGAGCACCAGGACTACAGGAGACATGGCAGCCCAGTTCTTCCACAACATCAGCCCCTTCTACCAGAAGAAGCTGTACAACCTCTATAGAATGGACTTTCTGCTCTTCAACTACTCTATACCAGCTTACCTCAAGTTTAGATGAGGCTGGGATGTCACTCATCCACGGACTCGACTTGAGCTTGTGGAGCGTGGACTCTTGTTAAACGTACAGTTTGTTTAAGAGATGTTTCTCTCTTTGCAGGCCTTATACAGACACTGCAAATGCTGTTTAAAATGTACCCTCCACGTTAAATGACTTATTTTTACAGACAGAATATCGAGCTGAAGAACTTCTGTGCATACAAAGGATACGAGGGACATTTCATCACACAAGTCGTTGCCTGAAGAAGGCAAATTATTTTACTGTAAACGGTGATCGGGAGGATGTCGGTCACTGTCTTTGAATGTGTGAAATACCATTCAATTTTTGTTTTCATTTTGGTTGTTGTCTGCTGTTTCAAAAATGTCATTTGCACGATATGTAATCTTTACAAGGTGAAGTAGCTTAATTAAAGTATTAAAATCTTTATTTAGACAGTGAATGTCTCCAAACATATGTGCCTTTAAACACGGGCCTTTTTTTCCACCCCTGCAGACAATGACAACTTTTGTAACTGTGACTTTATTTTTTGTTCTGTAGGAAGAGACTTTTGTGTAATTATGATATTGCCTTAATTTATTGTGTTATTTTTGACTCCACAAGTCAGACAAACCAAAATAGATAGTTTCTCTCACAGTTTTCAAATAAATGCATTTCAGCAAGAATTTGTTTATTGGTTTGAATATTATTAGTTATTAATGTTTAACGTCTCAAAGGTGACAAACCTGATACATGACACGCTGCATCTGTGTACAGATATCCTTCAGAATACATCAGGACTTCCATGTCAGTCTTTTATTTCAATGACAGATCATGGCTGCAAAGATGTCATCTATACGTTTTTACAAATGTGAGAGCACTACAAAGCCCAGTCAAGCTTGATGTCACTGTGAAAATAGGATAATTAGCATCTTTGGGTGCTATTTTTCAGATCAGTAAAGACAAGAATCGTTCTAAAAGTGCATATCAAACAAGTGAAAAGGCCCCATACAGAGAGATCCATACTAAATCATTTTGTTCACAAATAAATATCTATATTGTCAATATCTGGAACACATACTAACATGGAGACCATTAAGAACAACAGGCTATATTCAGTGGCACTGTGCTGCACAAAAAAATAATAAATCCAGTAGAAATTTGGCAACCCCAAACTCAGAGTTCATAGGAACACATCAGAGAACTGAAGGCTTATCACGGTTTAAAGGCACAAATCTACATAAAATAAACACAAAAAACTTTAACATTCATCCAGACAGTGCAGCATCTGATTTGTGTTAACATACATTTACACTCAATTATATATTATTATTGCCAGTAGGTATACAGACGTGTCAACAGTTAACAAACAAACAGTGGTCCTACAGTATTGCCACTTATTTCTACAGAGCCAAGCTGGGTGGTGTTGAGACAAGTGCAGCTCCAGGGAACAGTGTGCAACTACTGACCACAGTGAGCGGGCAAATATAGAGACCAAAGTGCAAAATATGTCCACGCTTTCCTCGCCGTGTTCTTTCTATTTTGAGCCAGGTTGTTTCCACACCTCTTATCTACAGTAGCAGCCACTCGGAACTGCAGCTGCTGTCTGCCAGCCGGATATATCAATTCATTCCAATCAGAAAAGCAAGGACCTGTCACGGACCTGTCATGGACCTGTCATGGACCACCCGGCAATTCTAGGCAGCTGCATCTGTATGGTTTTATATTATATGGCTCAGTCTTGAGCGCAAAGGGATATTATAAAATGAGCACTTATATTGTGGAGAAATTATCACACTATCAATAATTTAATTTATGCAAACAAAAATCTATTCTGTGTTCAACAAATGTATATGTGTTTGCCATTACAGCATATATTGTTTATTAACAGTGTCTCTATAACAGATGCTAATGCAGTACAAGTTGATGTTTTTCGTGATATGAGTCAGTTCAGAAATTTTTTTAAGTTTTAATTAAGTGGTTATAGATCATCTTTGGTCAAACCAGACCAGAGATATCTGTGTGCCAGATCTCACAAGAGTGTGTTGCTGCTGAGACAGATTAACAAAATACATTTTCTCTTATCGTCTGTCTGGAAAATACCATTTTGTCAGAGTGTTCAAAAGATATGTGGCTTTTGAAAAATGAGTCTTATATTTACTTCAGTGACAACCGGCAAAAAGAATCTGTCATAATCTGTCTCACGTTCACTTAGAATAGATAGATTCAGCACCTGCAACTGGTCTCCTAAAAGGGAGCTGCAATGGCTAAACCGACCCAAATCTGTATCATGTATACAGATACAGGAAGTGCGCTTCATCATTACTTTCTAAACCAGGAGTCTTCAACCTTTTTCAGTGCAAGGACCCTTGGATGAGAGGCAAACAGAACAGGGACCCCCACATGTAATTCATTTTTTAAAATGTGTCACATTTTAAGCCTGGCCTATAATAACCTTTATATTTACTTTAGTCACCTTTTATTTCACCTTATTAACCTATTTATATACTGGGTTATTAGCCTATATGTGTATATGATTGATAAAAAGTTCATACATAATGGAACAATTTATAAATAATATATAAATAGTAATAGTTTTTGTCAAAAGTAACTTATTATTATTATTGCATATTAATGCTTGCAGTTTACTCAATTTCATTTTTGTTATATTTTTTCTCACAAATTATTTTGGTGAAAATCAGTTATTATGGCAACAATTGGCGGACCCCCTGCAGTACCTCTGCGGACCCCCTAGGGGTCACAGACCCCTGGTTGAAGACCCCTGTTCTAAACCATCTCAATTAGTCAGGTAGTTACATAAATATTACACTGTAGTCAGGGTTTACACATGTATTTCCTATAATTACTTTTTCAAAGCAATTTTTGAAGGAACTGTGATGCATGGCTGAATAGCTGGCAATCATCAAATTAGCCAGCTAGATTAGTTAGCTACTGCTTATCTGGCAACTATCTGATAGCTTGCAACTGGCCAAAGCTAGGAAGAGACTATGTTACAAGCAGAATTTCATAAAGGATAATAAATCAGTGTAAACTACTTTTATGTAGCTGTGGTGTCCATACTTAGCATTTCCTCAGTGCTTCTTTACTTACAAATAATCAATAACCCTCCTACCCAACTATTGAAGACAAAACATGAAGACCAAATTAATTACTCATAATTTTTTTGGACCAGCTGGTGGTGTGTTCAGACAGAAAGCTGCTGGATGATTTGTGTTTATTTGATCTACCCAGCCATCGTACCAAATGTACATTAGGTGACGCACCAACAGCGTCTGCGTGTTCAGGTCAGCCTCTGACTGAACTCACCAGAAACTCTACATCCTTCCAGCCTCTCTCGTTTTCCCTCTCATCTCTGTATGTCTTTGTAGCTCCAGGAGACCTGCAAATGTTTTTCCTCAAGTTGAAACATTTTTTTCCTTGTGTCAGTTTGAGCTGCCCCAGGCAAATTCACGGCCACTTCCCATTGATTTTGTATGCAATCACGCTGCCTCTAAAATTCCAGAGTCAGATTGAGCAAGACTTGAGCGGAGATGTTGAGGGCGCATGAGAGACACAGCAAGGAAACTAAATAGCTTTTAGAACATGCAGAGCAGGGAATTAGCAACTGCACTTATACTGATAAAAAACAAACACCTAAATGCATTCATTGAGCACAGAATAGGTTTGCTCATATTAAATTATTATTTGCATAATAATTTGTCTATGAAATAAAATATTTAAGCTTGCAAAAAGATATTTTTCTGTCCCCACAGGATTACCTCCCGTGTTCTCCTCCTCACTTTCCATCTTAAATCCAGTGAACTCTGCAGTGTGTTTCAGCCACTTGCATATAGAGAACAGTATGTTAAGTGTGTACAGGACCACGTGTCTGTGTCAAACTCCAGTCCCAGTAGAACTGACCATCAGAATCAGTCTGAAGCTCAGAGCCAAGAAGCCAGTCCCCAACAGGTCACCCAGAGCTGTGAGGTAAGGGATGGAAAAGTTGTCTGGATCCAGTCCCCTTCGCCACAGCCACTGCACCATCAGGCTGGCCACGTAAAGCAAAATCACCACCTGGATAATGACAATACTTGGATGTGTTTCAAAATATAGTATCTCAGCTTGGCAGAAAACAAAGACTCTTACAAAACTCAAATTTTAATTAAGTCTTGAAAGAGTACGCTAAGCTATTTTCGGTATATCTGACCTGAAACAGAGCTGCAGACAGGTAGCAGATGATGAAGGTGGGCGTCATAGCAGTATGGCCTCCCTGCAGGAGATGGATAGTGTACAGGAAGAGGAGGTGACCCGGGATTACAAGGATGACCAGGACTCTGGCTGATTTGGAATTCACATCTGGAAAAACAGAGAATGAGTAACAAGCTGTGTCCAGTAAAAATCGTGTTCTTGTGTTTTTTGAAGCATTCTTTTCTGTATGCTGGAATCTGTGTAGATATAATGTGTAACATTAATCATAAGTCATGAAGGCTTTTTTATTTCAACAATACTTCTTTTACAAACTTCTTGTACAAAGGCCAAGACTTTACTGCAGCGACCCAGGTTCAATTCCCACCTGTGGTCCTCTGCTGTGTGTCATCCCTTTCCTGTCTGCTTTAAGCTGCCATTAAAGTCTTAAATGCCCCAAAAAATACTTTAAAAAAGAATAGTTGAGTCATTTCTGTAAGGTCTGTATGTGGCTGGAACCAGCAGCATGGCTACCTTAGCTTAGCATAAAGACTGAATAAACCCTTTTTGTACAGATTAAACAAACACAAACAAGCTTTGGACAGAGTCCAGAGATTTCCAGTCCACTTCCAGCTGAGCTAACTGGCTGCTGGCTGTAGCCTCGGATTTACCAGACAGCTATTGATCTTCTCATCTGTCTTGGCAAGAAAGTGAATTAGCACATTTTCCAAAAAGTCAAACTACTCTTTTAATTAAGGTCTTTTCTCCTAGAATTTAATGAAGAGGATAAATGTGTTACTCATTTCACTCCCTCTGCCATCTGCTATAGAGGTTTTGACAGCTATATCTTGATTTTGTCCAGAGGAACTGCATCCGCCTATTTTACACTAGCGAGATTCTCTATTCTCTAGCGAGATTCTCTACAACTCAAACTGGAGGGAACATCAGGTCTAACACACTGCAGAGGTCAAAGCTGCTTGTGTTCTTGGCAATAGTCCCTATTTTACATAAAAGCAGTATTAAACATATTGTTGCTAGAAATCTGAAACAAGCTGACAAAGTCATGTCTTATTCTTAGCTTTTAAAGTTGTTGTGGATTTAGTGTTAACCAACAACTGCCTACACACATTTCACAGAACAACATTAACATTCATTTGGAGTTGTGTTTCTGGCCTTCTGATGAATGTAAGTTTATAATTCAATTGGCTCTGGCTTTGTCTCCGTCTTCTTAGATGAACTATTGTATCTGGGTCTATGGGCGCTAAATTCCTCACTATATTATTCATCAGCTAGCTGTTTCCTGCTGGGCAGGCAGCATACAGTTGATGAAGCCAGTTTGCTGAGGTTTGCTGCTAGAAACATGACTGTAAACAGTAAATGTACCGTAAAACCAAGATGCTAAACCAGACCAAAAAGCTCAGGACAGCTACACACAATGTTGCCAACTCTTTTTAATGGAAAAGCCTGATCTTAATCAAGGTCTACAACCGTGCACTGCTCCTTTTCGATCATGTATCTCTTTTTTATATCTGACCTGAGGAGCAGAAGGTAGTGCAGGGTCCGGGACAGTTCCCACTCATTTTGAATGGAAGAGCTCCAGGAACACCCCAGTAGTGGAGATAGGTGGACATCCTGCTGGCCTGGATGGCCACCAGATTTCCCGCTACACCTGCACGGACATGAAGAAGTGCAATGGTAAACAATTACACATTAAACATTTAATAAAACTGGGAACAACACAATAATGAATACAAGCGCATTTCATTATTGGACTGAATGTGTCAGCACAGGAGGTGGAGATGTTCTCGGAAGTTCCAGATTTGTGTGGAATTCTCATATTACAATCAAACTGCATGACCATCATTAATTGTTCCGTCATTGTTCATTGATCATCTTGCAGCCATATGACTGCAGAATATGAGAGTAAGCATTCCTGGGAAAATCATTCACTGCCCAAGCGGTTATTATGCTTGAAATCTGTTCAGCAGTTCTTCCTAACTCAACAGGGTCCCACTGGACTTTCTTTCTTTAAAGATTTAGAAAAGACAGTCTGGATGTTGTGCCATATTCATTCAAACACTGCTCTCCCTTCAGGCTCATTTCATTAGGAGCAGAACAAAACCTCTTGGCTCGCAGAACTTTAAAGCACATGGAGAAAATGCTTTTGAATATAAGCACATTTACTCAAGTTGCATACTACTTTGTGATGACAAAATGTATCTGTTACACTGTTAACTTTTAACTGTATTGTATTTAATTTTTTGCTATGCTCTGTGTATTTTTAAGAATGTGACTACAGTTTGCAATTTTTCTATCTTGCAGCTGTGGCTTGCTACAAGTGCTTGCTGAGAGTTAGGTAGCAAACTGTGTATGAGGAGTTCCATTATGGGAAGATTCACTTGTTAGGGTGAGAAACAACTGAACTTTAGTTGCTTGTAACCAAGTTGAAGGGCAGGAGCTGTATAAATGTATGTTCCTTTTATCACTCTTTAACAGACTGAACCACTTGCGTGTGTGAGGACCTCTGACCTTTCAGCTGAAATAAATGTAACTTGGTATTCTCTAAGTGGTATTCTCATAATGGTATTACAGTTAAATACTCATTGTCTTCTTAACCTAATTTTGTTCTTGCACTGTTGAATAAACCATTGAAAAGACAACATTGGATTAACTTTGCTTATTTGTTCAGCTCTTAATGGAATTTTTACCACATACTTGAGTACAAACTTGATGTATTCAGATTTAATGTTCCTTTATACTTCTACTCCATCACATCTCAGAGGGAAATGTCACTTTGCTAAGTAAGATAATACATATAATACACTTACTGTATATAATATAATGCTGTACTATAATCTACCCAGTAGTGTAATGTTGTTGTAGCCAATATATTGACAAACTACAACATGAAAATGCACTTACATGTTTTTTTTAAGTGATGAAAACTGGATAATTGAATATGCTATAATATATTATGCTTAAGGAACCCTCCAACAAAATGAATACTTTTTCTTTTGATACTTTAAATACATTTTGCTGATATTACTTTATACGCAGTATGTACTTTTAAATAATATTTTGAATTCAGAACTTTCACTTGTAAAAGAATACTTTTAGACTATGATACTTCTATTTTTACTTTAGTGAAAGACCTGAATACTTCCTCCTCCACTGGTTTATGGTCAACAGAGCAGGAGGGGAGAGCGATGAATTGGAATGCAAATGCACTTCCTGTACTCGGACGGCAGTACATGCCAGGGTCTTTGGTAGCACTGAGGCTGGCAGAGATGCTGCACAAACAGGAGCCAGTGAATGCATAGTTGGCATTCTGATCAGGCTTGTGGTTCATGTAAAGACTATTGTTATTCCTCTCTACTTAGTATGCTGCTTTGTGGACAACAAACTTCAGTCAGTGAAGATCAGGGCCTTTACGCCTCTCTGAGGTTCCTTTGGCAGGGAGGAGACTGCTGAACATCAGCAGCACTTTCATACTTCATGATTGATTAATAGCTCAAATCTGAGGCCCTTTTAAATAATAATGGGATTAGCTGCTGGGCGTCTGCATGCTCCAACACTTTCCACATGACAACAGTTGACATGAGGCATTTTTTTTATTGATAATAATTAAGCTAATTATAAAGCTTTAATGCCATTCTTCAAAGATTAAGAGTGTGGAAACACCATAACCCCCAAATCTTAGATCTGCTTACCCCCTCGGGAAAACACGTCAGTGTTAATTTCTTCGCTTAGAGCATGTGGAAGAAATGTCATAAATTGTTTCAGCTTCAGTTAAGAGGATTATATCCACGTCTGTTTTAGGCAAAAGTAATCAAAGCTGTCATCCTGATTTCATCACCAGAGGCATCTAAAAAATCCTGTCTGAGAATGTTTCATCTGAGTACTTAAGTGCATGCTGTCACCCTGGAAGAAATGTCATAGTAATGTAGAATGTATCAAAGTATCAAAAGGGTAACTGTGTGGGGTGAGCAACGTTTAATTTGCAAAGTAACCACTTACTATAGCTGTCAAAAAAATTTACTGACTTTGATGAACATCTGACTTGCGCCAGCAGCAGTTCAGTGTTTTCACTTATGTGTGAAATATCTGAACATTCGCTGGGAGGATTGGGACAACATTTGGTACAGACATTCACGGTTCCCAGTAGATGACTCCTAATGACTTTGACCTCTTGATCCTCGGACTTTTCCCCCAGCACCACAGAGCAGATTGGCATGTGACTGTGAGTGAAATGCCAATAAATGCTGGAATGACGCCCATGGAATTTTTAGTACAGACATTAATGCTTCCCTCGGGATAAATTAGACTTTTGATCTCATGCCATCATTAAGTCATATTAAATAAATATAATACCTATCTATCAATCAATATATATTTATTTTAGCTCTTCTTCTTTCTCACGACAACTGATATGGAATCAAATAATGACTTAAAAAGCAATGTCAAATTGTGACATTTAATTACTATTGAATAGTTCAACTTTAACTGTGGAAGTTCATCTTCCACTAACCGTTGATGACTGGAGTGAACACTGCCATGCCTTCGTAGTTTGGATTGCTCACCGTCTTATCCAGAATCAGACCACCAATACTGAAAAGAAGACAACATACAAGACATTAACTGGGAAACACTAAAATCAGTTTTAGTCTTTTAACTTCATGGATTTCATTAAATGAAATAGATTTTAGTATTACAGAGCAAGAAAAGTGACGTTGTTGGTCCACCTGGTACAGATAGTGTCACAGAGGTCGTCTCACCTGCTGATGGACATGGCCAAAATGACAGGTTGCCAGCCTGACTTTAGGACCTCTCTGATTGGTGGAGAGCGACAGGCGATAATGACCCACACTGGGATAAGGAGCAGGAAGAAGCCACACACAGCAGGAGGCACGAACCACATGTCTGGGAAGCAACATGGCAGATGATACACTCTTCATATAATAGATAGTGTTTGAATAGATTTTCTGAGGATGGGACAAACAGTTGGCAAGACATAAGAGAGTCTGACCTTGACAGAAATGATTAAAGACAACGGGAAGATGTTTAAGATGTCTTAGAGATTTATTGCTGATGTCTGGAATTAAAGGTGGACTATACTGCCCTCTTCTGGCTGAAATACTTTTCAGTCGTGGCAAGAATTTTGATCATCTTGTGCTCTTAAAGACCCTTTTGTCTCAGAAACTCATCAGAATCAGATTCCAGCATCTTTGATCAACAAAGTTGTGTCCATACATTGTCTGGTGCAGACAAACAGTGTACTGAAAGTGACTCATGGGGCTTGTTTAATGTAATGTGTGACCTCTGACCTCTGTAACAGAAAAAGAAGCTGCTGACCCCAGCAAGCAGAGACAGAGTGATGAGGTCTCCGAGGCTGGCAGCGATAGGCGTGGCCACATTATCTGGGTTGATGCCCATTTTCCTGGATCCAATAATAACTGCCACCATCACCAGACCTGACAAAGCACAAGATGAAAATTTGAACAACACACTAAGCTCATAAATTCTTCTGCCCTCCATGTTCTGTGTATCTACTGCATCCTCAGCCATTTCAGTCCTCTGCAGCAGTGTGTGTCTTTGTCTGACCTAGAGACAGTGCAGCGATAAAAGCAGTGGTGACGCTGCTGGCACACAGGACAGCAGCCTCGATAACATCCACTCTCCCTCTGGTCAGACCCCCGAGACCAACTGCTGCAACCGCTGCCAGGAAGCCTACAACTGTGGCCTGGACCTGGTGATGAAGGACAGAGAAAAGAGATGTGAGGTGTACTTATAATCCATAGGATATATCTCATGATCTGTCTATCCACCCACGTATTTACTACTCTATCTTTTTGTCTGTTTCAGAGAGAAGAAAGGGCAAGTGGACCAAACACAATGAAAGAGAAGGGTTTAAATATGTGGCACATAGTAGACAATGTACATGTAAGATGTAAGAAATTATTCAAATTCAACTCATTATTATGAAATGTTAATGTTAATTACATTTATTAGATATGTTTTTTTATTAATTTGCTTCTTTTAACCAAGTGGGAAATATCAGAAATTATTGATATCGCCAACTTGGAATTACTAGTTGGAGGCTGACAAACCTCTTAAAGGTCCAGTGTGTAGGATTTAGCGGTGCAGTTGCAACATTGCAAACCCCTTGCATCACCCTCTTCTTCTTTGTGTGACGGAGAAACTACACCCACAAAAAAAATATATATATAATAATTAAAGACCCCATCCAGAGCGAGTGTTTGGTTTGTCCGTTCTTGGCTACTGTAGAAACATGGCGGTTCAACATGGCTCTGTTAAAGAGGACCCACAGCCTCTGTAGATATAAATGGCTCATTCTAACAAAAACAATCTTATTTTAAGGTGATTATAAACATACAACCATTTCTAGCATAATCTGTATATATAGCCCCCTAAATCTGTCACACTGGACCTTTAATTACATGACTTGAAGGCAGCATCAGCCTTGTTAAGCTGAATAAATAAAGAGACTTTATGTGTCTGTGTCAAATTTGACAGGAGGGATCTCAAAGGTAATCACCTAGAAGACCAACATTATACTAACACATGCTGCTAGATTAGTAAGCTAGATATATTGCTGTCTTTTCCTCAATTCAGTTCTGCCAAAGTGATACAAATAAAAAGAAATCTGATCTAATCTTGACAGTCTTTCTTTTTCTATTCTATGTTAAACCTTTCCAAAAACTCTGCATTCCTTTCTCATTGCTCTGGTTTTAGAAGTAGATAAGTAGGTAACCTCTTAAATTCCAGTTTCTCTGAACATTTGTTCCACTTTCAGCAGTGAATCTGCCAGTATAGTTATACTCTTTAACATAAACTCACTAGCGCTTTGCATACCTGTGAATGTGTGCAGTAATCCTACACTACTATGCTTCGCTTCACAACTGAAGTGAGCATACAACATATATCATCATCATACATTTTCTTCTCTTCTTTATCTTTAAATTGAATTGTCACTCAATATACTGTGTATCAAACTTGGGAACTGATTTACAAAAAACAAAAGGATCACACCACAAACACAAAACTAATCCTATTTTCTATATCTGTCTACATTGTCAGGGCTCTGTTCTGTTGTCTTGAAATATAAAATATAATAGCACCTTGTAATTCTGTCAACTTGATTTGAAAACTGACAGGATATTGGTGAAATGTCTAAAAAGTAAACGCAGAATATACTGAATGTACCTTGCTGCATGTACAACCCAGATTTTCTGATTTTACGCTCCAATATCTTATCAAAACCACCTTTTGGAAACCATCTCTGGCTGTTATCTCGTGTGTTTAATTGGCTGTGATGCATTAGTGAAGTGTCCGAACGGGAGGACGATCTTATCATGCCAGCAAAGCTTCTTGAGTTAAATGGAACTGTCTTGAAGCCTGCAAAGACGGACCAAAGTGATGGAATGGGTTATTAATAGGATGGAGAGAGTGTGCGGTGGAGGAGTGTGTCACCTGAATGAGAGCCAGATTACAGAGCACCATCCTCCACTGCTGCTGAGCCTTATCCATCTGCCCTGTGTTCGCCTGTGGATGGAAATAGGATTACGTCATCACATTTCTCAATCGCATGGTGTTGGGAATGGTTATTGGGTTGTTTTCAAGTGTCACGGTGGTAAGTCAATTCTCACTATGTGTCAATGTTATGTCAAAATGACCCTGACAAATCAAGTTATGGCTCTTTCCAAAGCATATAAAGTATATAGTTCACCGTACTGTGTGAAGAACTGGCTACAAAAGATTGCTGATTTTATGAAGCTGAGAGTCAGAATGATAGCACAACATTTTTCAGGACAACTCACAAAGTCTTTTATCTCACACACACACACACACACACACACACACACACACACATATACCATATGTCACCTATACACCAGTGTCATTTTTTAGGTATTATCAGGTATTCTAGGATATTTTATCATTTAACATGTTATTTCCTGTAAACAATAAAAAGTTGTTGATGACTCATCCTGCACTCGGGACGTATACTAATATATTGCTATATTACTATTATTATGATGCCACTGGAGTGGAGTCTATGAGTGATTCTGAAGGATGCTACATGTAGCTATGGCCAGGCCTCACTGATTACTGTACAAAAATAAACTTTATTCACTGGTTTTCGTGAAACTGAAACATATTTTATACAGAATATATTTGTTGATTTTCCTTCTGATGACCTCAGCTCAGCTTCAACTCTCTGTGAGTTTCCTGTTAGACAAATAGCTTTAGCCTATCGACTTGCAAAAGTAGCTAGAAAACCACCTTGGTAGGCTACAACATACACTTGTTATTGGCTACTGTAAATGCCAATCAGTATCGGCCTGACTGAAAAGTCTGACTGTTTTTACAGGTAACGGGAAACCAACAGCACTTTGCTTTCCATTTAATGGACTTTAAAAGTACAAAGAAGTGCTAATATCTGCTTCCAACATACACAATTAGTCTAGTTTAGAAGTTGGCGCCAATTGGACAGTGCCACACTTCCTACTAAAAACGAAACAAAAATGACTTTAATATTAAGAGTTTTACAAATAATTGTCACCATTTCTTTCTGTGTACGTGTGTGTGTGTGTGTGTGTGTGTGTGTGTGTTCTGTACAGTATGCGTGTAAGTGTGTTTCCACTCACTGCTGTTGACAGTCTGGATGCCAATGTCATCTCCAGATTCCCCTTCAGACCCACCAGGGCTGGCACCAAGATAAACACCTCTGAGATTTCCTTAAACACTTCCCAATGCTGAAAAACACCAATAGCGTTCTTTTTAATGCACCTTCTGCTTCCAATTGGCTTATCAAACACAGCTCATTGTTCAAATACATTTACACAACAGTGAAACTACACTGCAAGAACCACTGTTTTTCACTGCAAACATTTAGCCTTTTATTGTACCTCTTATTTAAACCCGTAATAATCTTTTTATGGCAACTTGGGGCAGCAAAATAAAGTTAGAAATAACACTGACATATCAAGCTTGTTATCAAGCAGTTTTGCTATTTACAACATCGTTCTTTGGAGTCATCTTTTAGCTCTATTTTTAGTCTCCACCAAAAGAGAAATATCTGGCTCTTTGGCTGCTAAGTCAACCAGCTAGTCACTAACTGTGTCTGTCAACAGTGGGTTTTTTTCTCTGAAAAAAGCTGCCTACAGTGGCTAAAAACAATACTATGACAAGAGTGAGAGTGAACCAAAAAACAATAAAGTTGCAGCACACAGACAATGAGCTAAAAGTCACTACAGAGCTGTGTGAAGTTGAGGCAATTGCAGATTCAGGTAATAACTCCCTGTAGGTACCGTTTCATGTTGTTTCATAGTTGTAATTTGATACATTGATATAAGAAAAATATAAATTATAGCAGCTTTAAAAAAAATTAAGGAACCTGCCAATGGAGGTCAGTGTTTCTTATTTTCAGCGCAGTGCAAATTATATTGTTAAAATAGACCACAATGAGCCTTGAAAACATAAACAACTCCTTTTTCAAGGCCTTTCAAGTCAACTGATCCATCAGCTCTTCAACCCTCAACTAGCGTCTGGCCGACTTGCTGAATAATTCAGGGTGTCAGCCATGTTGTGCTGCTGGTGAGCTATTTACAAGAGGTTAAACAAGGAGAGAGCTATTAAGTGACTGATGCTGCTGTCTGTCTCACTGTGTCCTCTGTTCTGCTGTTTGTTAGTAATGTCTTACGTATATACAGAAAGCCCAGATATTATCAGACGTCTAGTTCTTCTGTATCATAGTTTTTTAGACAAAAGTTTACCTGCTGATTTATTTTGCACTTTTCAAGTGCTTTTTGTACAGTTTCCAAGTGTTAGATGACAGATTCATTACATGAGCATCCCATTCATCCATCGTCTACTTTCCAAGAGCTCACCACTGCTGTACCTCAAGAGTACAAGAATTAATGAACCTACAGAAAATCATGAAATCTTCACCTGTCACATTCATAGTAGGTGCTTAGAATCAAATGTCTAGCATTTAGTGTCCTAACAAACTAATCATCAGTACCATCATGTAATCAACACACACAGACAAACTTTTTTTTCCCATACTTGCACTATATCCATGACTATCCCAGCTGCCACCATGCCCAGGCCGGACACCAGGTACGGCAGCAAGACCTGGAATGCGATGATCCACGAGCTCTCTGGCAGGAAGCCGTTGGCCGAGCGGGTCAGTTTGCATGAGAAGCCCCTCAGCTTCTTCCCCTGGAAACGCAGCTCCAGAGCCAGATGGGTCACCACCATG
Source organism: Sciaenops ocellatus (assembly GCA_033000465.1). NCBI lineage: Eukaryota > Metazoa > Chordata > Actinopteri > Sciaenidae > Sciaenops > Sciaenops ocellatus. Next base: position 6,762,534 of record CP136884.1, on the reverse strand, counting down.
GCCGATCCCTGTTAACCCATTCCTGCCTGGAAAGTATTGTTAGGGTGGGAGGAGCAGCTCTTCTGCGCCGCAAAACTCAGCTTCTTAACTTTTTGTTCAATCACTCAGGCTGACTTGAGTAGGATGTAATGATCCATTTCGAGTGAGGGAACACAGACCAGAGAAGAAGATTTCCTGTCTTCGTTCACCTCACTTGAGGCTCTTTTAGAATTCAGAGGAGATGTTTCTATTTCCCAAAAAAGTTTTTCTTGAAGTAGTTTTGGAAAAAACTGCAACAAATAAGGATTCCACAAGCTTGTTTTGCCCTTCACCTGTCACTCCAGAACTAGTGGGGCAGCAACACAAAGTACTTTTGCAAATGCTGGACGAGGCGGAGGAAGCTGCTTTCATCCACTTGAATGGAACACACACACATATTAAGACACATACACACACACACACACACACACACACACACACACACACAGGTCCACTTGACAGCAGGTCTGTGAGGCCTCTCATGACACTCTGCTACTGACAGACCTCCACACACACATACACTCACTACAGCCACACACACACTTCTACTCTTCATGCCTCACTCTTCAGCAGCCGGGCAGCCGAGGCAGAGCGCTGGAAGCCCGGTCTCTCGCGTGGCCTGAAGAAGGTCCAGGTCCTGTGGGACAAGGACATCCAGAAGGCCAGCAGCTTCTTCTCAGCCCTCCTGTGCTGCCATTCCTTCTCCTCCGTCTCCCTCCATACCTCCTTCTCTGTCTCCTCGTTGCTGTGCTGATGCCCTGCATGATCTTGACCACTCTGGAGCCCCTTCTTCATTTTGATTAGGAGAACGCCGGGATGTCTGTCCGGGCTGCGTGGGTTTCGAAGGGGCACTGATGGTCAGTGTGAAGTCGGAGCTTTTTCTGAAGATGGCACGGCGAATGTCGTGTCCCTGCCAGGGTTTCCCTCTGATTCCAGACGAATAGATGAGTCGTGAGCGTTCTGTGGTGGAGGGAGGGACAAGAACAGGATGTGTGTGTATGTGTGTGTGAGAAGGGGGGGAGGTGATACTGCTGCAGACGTCTGTGTATAAACAAGGTGACCCGACTGTATCAGGACTCTTCTTCCTTCAGTTTTCCTCTTCCTCTTGGTCTCTTTTCAGACCAGTTGAGAGGATACTGCAGTTGTGCTCTCCCCCTCTTTGATAGCTCCTCCTTCCCCTGCTGTTCGATGTCCTCACTGTAAGTGGGTGACGCACTCGGAGCAGCAGCAGCAGGTGCTGTACCTGTCACCAACACGTGGTGCTGCTGCTGCCTGGAGAGGACACAGTTTAACCTCTTTGATTGGAGGAAACACACAGGCTGCCACTTACTGTCACCCCCTGGACTTTTTCAGTCTCTTGGAGTATTACGTCACTCGTGTTTGTTTTTGACTTTCTGTCTTTGTGATGATTTGCAATCACATATTACATAAATATTTGCCATTATGAGGACAGATACAAATCAATATCCTCTATGTACACCTGAGCTGATGTTTAGATGTAAAAGAAAGACAAAACAAATTGTGATACTTTGTTTTAGTCCTTATTCTTTTGGTTAACATATGAGGAGACCATATATCTGTACAGAAACAATGTCCTCACACACACATAAACACAGGCACACACACACACACACAGACATATAATTAACATATGAAGGGACCATATACCTGTACAAAAACACTATGTCCTCACACACACACAAACACAGACACACACACACACACACACACACACACCCACAAGGGCAGTGACTCAGCTGAAAAGTGTCCTTGAGACATGGCTTGGAATGGGTGCTCTACTCTCTGCAGCTCCCCCTCCTGACTGGTTGTAATTTGAATTGCGAAGCAACAGCTGGTAAAGATTGTGACCTGGAGGTTTAACGCATACATTAAAGAGTCAAGTCACTCAGTGGGATCAGAGGAATTGTCTTCCTTCTTCTCCAAGACCACTTTTTGTCATATTTTGGGAAAGTGACAACTTAAGAAAAACAGCAGCTAGAAACACTGTCGCAGTCAAACCGTATGCAGGCAACTGTACCAGCTTTTTCTATTTCCTGAACCTGTCATTACTTTTCATACATTGCTTGTGTTGGCCTCTGTCCAAAACCGGTAGCAGCTACTGCTTCTGTCAGCACATTCTTAGTGTAAGTGATGATTCACTGCAGCTCTCCTGTAATTAAATGGCGATTTAGACATAACACAAGAGGAAGTGGGACTATGTCTCATCAGACATACAGTAATGGAAGAATTTAAAAGTAGTCACTATTATAAAAAAGAAAAATAGTTATAAAATAAATAGTTAAATGAATAAATTGTAAAATATATAAGAGAAAGTAATTTGTGGAATCATTTTAGAAATGAATTAAACTCACTACAGTATTTTTGCACTTTTTGTTTATGTCAGAAACCTTTCCTGACCTTTTAAGTTTGCTGGCCCAATACCTGCTACCAGATTTAGCTAGTTAGCTTCTGTTAGCTAGAGCAACTAACTAGCAACTAGCTGCTGCTGTAAATAAAGACAATACAAAGACTCAAACATCTTTTAATTATTTAACTAAACAAGACTGCACATGCTACCTATCTAGCTGGCTAACTAGCTGTGTTACAAGAGGGTACAAGGGTCCAACTATGGCCATCACCTCTGTGGAACCAGGTCTGAGAGCCAATGGAAGGAGAGTAGGGTCCCAACATTGCGTTAGCGTCACATGTTACCTTATGTGAAATCCCGCTTTCACATACGGGAGAGCTAGCCCTAGATAGGCCTTTCAGGTTCTCCATGCACTGCATCGTAGCCACCATAGTTTCTTCTTCACATTAGTAAGGGGAAGGTGAGGTCTCCTACACACTGGTTCTTTAAAGAGTCAATGATGGGGATTTGACTCTGCTCTTTTCCCACTGGTTTACAGGCATTGGGTCCCTGGATATAAGTCCATAGTTGGAGTTAACTGGCTGAATTTGGTAGCAGTTGTTGAACAAAGAAGAAAGAATGATGAAATAGCATTGTATAATAGTGCTGATGTTAATCATTTCTACACTTATTTAACAAACTTTTGTTTGTACAGTCATATTTCTATGAGATACGATGAAAGGTTACCCTAACAAGTTAACTATTTCTGTTTCTATTTAGTGTGCCTAAATTCACAATTACTGCTATTGTGTCTTTTTATTTATATATATATCATGTGTCTTTGTTTCCTAGTTTATGCAAAGCTGCATAATACTACTAAACTAACTTGTAAAATCATGTGTTGCTATAACTCATTGCCAAGACTTGTTAATTTGTTTGCACAGGTCAAGGTCACTTGATATACCCATTAGGTCACTGTGACCTCCAAACCGAGCTCAGTCCATTCACCTCAGAGAGGAAATAAGAGTCAGAAAGAAGACAGAGATGGACAGACAGTTAGCTTGTCAGTGTTCTCTACTCTAACAATAAGAATCTAACAGGAACACTGTCTCACTGCTTTAGTTACCAAAAACATTAAGACTAATGTAATAAAATAATTCATTTGAAGATGTCCATATTTTTGCTTTGAATGTGATTTTTGTTTCAAATAACCATGGACCTGTCCTACTGTACGTGTCACAGAGCGGTGAGGTTCAACTGTCACTGACCTGCACCTGGTCCAGCAGCATGCCGGCCGTCACCATGCCCAGCCCGGCCAGCAAGTATGAAGGCAGCACCTGGAGGAAGATCACCCTGGAAGACTCTCTGTAGGAAATGTGGAGCTTCTCCTCCTCCATTATGTTTGGACAGCTGCTGCTGCTGCTGATGAGATTCACGTCTGGCCTGCACATCTGCCAACTTGTTGTGCTCATTCAAGCCAAAGTGCTGCCAAGTATTAGAGTCCAATACTGTTTGTCTTTCAGTCTGTCAACCTGCCCTGACCTGTTCTACACTTGATATCATGTACAAATGCTATTATCTCTATTCAATACTGATGACAGTTCAGGATTTATTTGCATGATTTTTAATATTTGTAGTTTGTACCCTCTTACTGAATGAGTAACTTTATACCACTTTTAATATTATATCAGAAAAAATGATTATTTAACCATTTAACATTTACAATGCTAAAGCATTGATACTTTTCCTATTCAGAATGATGAAAATAGGTCACATTTCAGTTAAGTCATTAAGTACAGTGTCAATACTGTGGCTTCAGTGTCAGTGTTCAGTAAATGTAACATGCAACATGATATGAACATTTGTGCTGTTACTAATTTAAAGTCATTTCAAATGTTCCTTTGAGAACATGAACATTACATTCATGAACCAGCAGATGGCAGAAGTGCATTTCAGCTACCTACAAAATAGAAAGCAGGTGTTTAAAATATCTGAACAGGAGGTCAGAAGATTTAGTATCACCTAAATACTGTGTTTAATTATTGTGTGTGCGTGTAAAGGTTTGTCTCAAAGCTGTCCAAAGCTTCATCTGTTCCAGATCTAAAAAAAAAACAATTACAGCAAATTGAATGTTTTGTCTGACAGCAGATTTCATGTCAGTAACTATGAAGAAGCATGAAAGATATCTTCAGAGAAGAGACACAGCCCACCACTACCTACTATAAATATTAACTCTACACCCATCCCCAGTTAAGGTCTCATGTTATATGTCAAGGGTTTAGCTCAAAGGTTGGGAGTCATAGATTACAGTTTGTTCTCTGGGTCTGTTTTTTTGTTGCAGTTACTGATGGCTTCGTAGGCATGTGTTGTTTATGAGAACGTTTTGTTGGATCATCTGCTGTTGGTGGCTTAGCATAGATTCCTTATTTTTTGCTCAAGGTGGTGTGTTTGGTTTCCTGTAGAGTGTTACAGGCACTAGTTGGCAGAGGCAGACTCCTGTCTGTCATCTGGTGGCAGTTGGGTATGTAGCAACTTTGCTTGCAGACAGTGAACAAGGTCAGTGCAAGAGACCAGCTCAACAACAGAAGTAGAGAAGGCTCTGCTGTAAAGGTTTGGTCCTTCTTGAACATTTTTACCATGTAGCAACATTTGCATTGTTTTAGATTTTAAGCATACAACCGAGGATCTTCAATGGTTTGTGGCTTTGTATAGAAAACTTTAAAAAACTAAATGATTAGTTATGCATTGATTGGTTGTGTTTCTCAAGGTGAGTTTAAATGTCGAACATGGCTGGCGCTTGTAAGAAATGGCAGCACAGAGATTCTGGTGAGAAGAGTGGGACCCAGCCTCCGTTGATCAGCAGCTCCAGTAGCGTGTCCACTAAAAACACCACTATCCGTCTTCGGGATATTTATGATCCCAAGCCTCAACCTCCCACACCCCCAGTTCGGATCCGCCCTCCAGGTCCAAGAGCTCCCTCAGCAAAGGAACTCAATTTGAAGCACAGCTTGCCCAGTGATCCTCCAACCAAGACGATCATGAGGAGACGAGCTCAGTCTCTTCCCTCATCTTCAGAAAGGAAAAAGGAACTTAGGAGCCTGCAGGTACGCTTTGTGGACTCATTGGGCCTCGAGTTGGAGGAAGTTAAAGTCTTCAAAGTTCAAGAACATCCCTTGATACCCCAACATGTTATGTTCAGACTGCTGATGAGCTCTGAACTGGCTTTTGGGAAGTCATTGGAGCTGTCACTGCCTTACTTCAAGCCTTGTTTCCCTGAGAATATGGGAGCACAGCCAGACTTCCTGAAGCGTCTCTGCACTCAGAGTGTATGTCTGGAGCAGATCCTATGTTCAGAGCAGGGGATAACAGGCACTATACAAGTACTTAATTTAGCTTATGAGAAAGAGGTCACAGTGCACTACTCTTTCACCAACTGGAGAACATTCACAGAAACAACAGCATCCTGGGTGTCAAGTGGATACCGTGCTGAGTGCAACTCCCCAGAAACAGATATCTTCAGGTTTCGCTTGCCTGTCCCACCCTTCATTTTGCAGCCAGGGGCCATTTTAGAATTTGCCATTTGCTACCAAGTGAAAGGATCAAATTACTGGGACAACAACAATGGACAGAATTACAAATTGTCATGCCACAGCTACAATGTGACTGTGCCAAGGGAGTGTGAGGACAGCATGCTGCATTTCACCTGAATATCCACAAGGGGGAGGTGGAACATCTGCACACAGATATGTGTAGGTGACAAGCAGAATGCTGCACATTAATTATGTTTCCACTTACTTGATAAGCAGAACTGGAATTTTAAACTAAATACATTTATTCAAGTACTCTATGTTTCTGTAATTTTGAGTTCCCACATTATACTGTTTTCCTCCTCCACTACATTTTTAAAGGCAAATACTTTTTACCTCACGTCTGACAGCCACCTTTCTGCTTAAAATTTTAAAATATAGGATTGATTTATCAGATTTGTTAGAATTTCTTGTTTGTTCATTTGTTAGTAGTTGAAATTAACTCCAATCAGCCAAAATGCACTTTTACTTAAGAAACACTTTGAATGCAGTTTTGTCTTTGTGTAAAACAGGTGGAGTACCCCTTTAAAATATTTCAGTCTACTTTAAGTCATGGAAGGATTCCTGTGTTCCTATGGGGCTTTTATTTAGATTAAATCCCTGCCAGCGCTGCACAGACCTACAAAGGAATTTGCTCACTTTGCATGCTAGCAAGTCTGGTGACCCAGCTGAACGACAGATACTATTGTTGTATCATAACACAAAATAACACACAAATCCATTTTTTTTTTTTTTTTTTTTTGCTGATTTCATGTAAATGAAGAGAAGTTAATGATCTGCCAGCAACTTGAGCAGCCTGCTTCTTATTCCTGTGTACTTTCTGCTGTGATCAACAAGGCATGACCCCATTCTTGTGCCGCTTGTTTTGTTTTTAGAGGAGGATTACAGGGACCAGCGTCAGCCTCCTCTTTTGCACTGTGACCAGCTCCCCATAGATCCCTGACTGCACTGACCTTTCACTAAAAAAGTTTCCACTGATATGAGAGGCCAGATTCCAGAGAACTTTCTGGCAGGCTGCAATGTTTGCCTCATAGGAGGGCATTCTTCCATCTGCCTTAGTCACTGCAGCTGTATGGCATGCTTTAAACATGATAGTAGTCATCTGAAGACCCAAAGCATGACTGAGCATGTCAAGGCTTAATCCATAATCCATCAGTAATAGAAAACTAAAATAAAGTTGGACAGACTGTGATCCAGATGTGAGCAAATGATCTTTTGAGAAACAAATGTTCTACAAATCTACAAATGTAGATTTAAAATTTGTATTCAATCTCCTGAAGTATGAATCCATAATTACAACTTATTGATTAACAAACTGTTTAGGGTTTGGAGAAGTTTGATTTGAATCCAATAATTAGCTACAATATGTGAATGCACATTGGTGATGGAAGTGCTCTGCTGCTGCAACACCATACGCTCATCAAACACTCACTTTAGGAACGCTGACAATGTCGTGTGTAATTTGAAGCGGTCAGATGTTGCAGTTATGGGACACTAGATGGCACCATTGCTCAAAAACAGTGTTCTATTCAAATGTCAATGTGTATTTCCAGTGGTGGAAGACGTATTCAGATCCTGAAAGTATCCATGCAAGAATGTAAAAATATTGCTAAAATACCTGCAGTCAGTAGACTAACAGCTCCTAGCAGAGGTATACTACTGGTACATGAACATAATTATATTTTTGGTAGTTGAGGTAGAGAGAATTTTAGTTACTTTTTATACTATTGAGCAATTTGTTGTTGGACAACATGTTCTTAATCTGCAAAGTAGCATAACTAGAAAATAAATGTAGTGGAGTAAAACATTTTAAACATAGTAATGAGGTGGGAAGTAACCTAAAATTAAGTTAAGTACCTCAAATATGAATACAGTGCTCAAGCAAATGTACCTTCTAATATTCCACCTCCCACTATTGGAACTTTATGAATGCACATTGTAAATATCAGCCTGTTTGTTGAGCTTTACTCTTTATTCACTTCAGAACTAAAGTAAAAGAAACAGTATACTTCTCACATTCGATTGACAGCATTATCTCTTGTAATAAACAGAGTGTATTGTATATTGCCTGTGGATTGAGTGATGGGCTGGTTTACCCTCATTGTTCCATCACTGATCTGCTTTTAGAAACATTTGTAATCAATCTACTTAGAAAAGTAACACACAGCATTCTGCAGTCACACTCCCCAAAGAAATATGTGTTGTATTCAGGGCTCAGAGGGCACTCATAACCTGGCAACCCTTTGTTGTTATCTCGTGCACTTGGCCTCTGTAGGTTGTTTGTAATTACTGGATTCACAGATGATGACCTATTCCACTGTAGCAGTTACCGCGATGCACAGTTGATGAAGGGATTTGCAATAAAGTGCAAGCCTGGTCTTAGTGCTGCGAGGCTTTAAGCGCATCCTCTGTACTCGTTTCTCCCAAACCTTTTACAGTTGCACTAGAAACAAACACAACCCCCCGGTTCTGCAGGGGTTGCCTGGTTTTCATCGCTCTTACATGGTGCTCGTTTGTCTGGATGTTCTTCACTAACAGTCTTAGCTGCCATGCCAGTGTGTCGTTGGGGCACACATCCATGCTGCCTCGCAGCGCTGTGCCTTTATTTGGGGCTGTCATCTTGTGCTTATTGCCGGTAGTTATATAAGAAGCCACCATATTAGGAGCCAACATGATGCTCAGTAGTGACGTTTACTTCGGGGACTGGCTGAGATTGAAATGTAAAAACTGATGCATCATTATGGGTCATATCATTAAAGCATCATTAAGGCCTGTGTGTTTTTGAATAAAAGAACCATCTCTTGTGATATGTCTTCATTGTTAGTCCCAAGTCTCATGAATATTTATTTGCAGAAGCAACATTTTGTTAACATAAAACTAATCTGTGGTTAAAAATAACAGTGATGTCGTGTATTGTTCTTATACTACTAAGTGTTTTTCCGGAATACATGGAAAAAAATATGACGTTATTTACAATCCAAAGCCTATTTTTGAACCAGAGAGTCATCATGCTTACAGTTGGCTAAATACTGATGAACATATGTTCAGCGTGAGTGTTTACGCTTGGCCTTCACCCATCCGAGGGATACCCGGAAGTCAGGATATCCCCCTCACACCCATGAGAGCATCCCTCGTTCCTCCCGCGCAGCTCCACAGGTTACTGGGCAGTTCTGGATCGGACTGACCACCGCAGCTCGTTTCATTACTATAGCCAGCGAGCGGTCCTGGAGTACAGTACAATTTAAACTGGAGCTGCCATCTGTTCCTCCACCAGTGCCAGGACGGAGGCTGTGACTCACATAACATGCGTGCTGATGTCAGTAAAGAAGCTAAAAACTGCGCCAATCTGAACGCATGACAAGAGATGCTACAATAACAGGGTTGCTTCTTTTTTTTTTTTTTTCAATTTTAATATCAGGTAAGAGGTTTCTACCTTGTGAAAGAGGATTTCCAATAACCTCACGTGCACACACACAGTACCTATCATTTTAATCAGGGATAAGTGTGATGCCACTAAATTGAACACAATGCCTTGTTTCTCTCATACTTGTTCCTCTTCCAGTGTGGCACGGCAGCACCACGGTTATTACTGTAGATCGACAACAGGCTCCAAATTGAACAAACGCAGTCAGGTGAACTTGTTTTCATGGGGGGATTTAACCTCACTAACATCCTTAATACTCGAATGATGACTGTTCTCATTTGTCAGAGAGTAATATGCGGCATGATGAGAATAAACAGGTCACTGCCTGCTTTTGTAAACTAACTGCCGCTTGAGCTGATGGAGGCGAAGTTCGCTGTGACTTTATTATCTGCTTACCAAAGCGCAAAAATGATGAGATGAATCTGAAGGGATTACAAGCCATTTGTGATGTGAAGTCTGTCGTGTTATCATCCTAATTCTGACCTTTGTGGGACATCACACATTTGTGTCACGCCATGATATTAAAATGTGATTTGAAGACACAACACCAAAATCACGCTGTACACAAGACAAACGAGCAGTTTGTTACAAATTGAAAACCTGTATTGTGCAGACAATAAATAGTGCTTACAAAGGGATTTTTGTCTTTCACACAGACAAGGTTTCTGTTTACACTGTTGATATGAAACATCATCAACTGAATCGGTGAGACTCAGACACAGCTCGGGGATGTGACTACTGATACTGGAGTGGGACTGGTCGACTCGGTCACATGCACATTTCCCCCCAGTGGCATCAAAAAGAACGTCATTCAAAAGAGTCTGTTTACAAAAGAAAGTCTCTGCTTGTCTATGGCGAATACATGACCTTGATTCTTCCTGCTCCTCTGACAAGGCGAAGTGAGGGTTAAGGTCATGTTCCTCTGAGTAGAAGTGGAGCTCGCTGCATGCGTCCCCGTCTACCGGCGGCTCCATTTCTAGAGACATAGCCTCCAAGGTTCGCCGGACACAAATACCAGGACACCCACTGACTGTGGGACAGGACGCTGGAAGACTCCGTGCAAGGTCTTCACTGACAGAACCAGATTATCAGCAACTCTTCACAGAAGAAACCTTGCTAAGGCCGGTGGAACCTGCAAGGGGGAAAAGAGGGGAAAGTGTGAGCACGGTCTAAAATATTCTCATACTCTGGCTTCATCAATCAGGAATGCTATTAATAGCCCAATGGACAGTGCTCTTAAAATCAGCCAATAGCTTCTCCTTAGAAATGGGGTCTTACGTAAGCAACACCCCGGCTAATTCAGGGGTTTTTTTTAGAGCTGGAGACAGTCTTGACATAAGCAAAACGTAAGCTAAATATACGTGGACATTCATTATAGTGGAGAGGTGGTGCAAAAGGGTGCAACTTTCTCATCTCAAGGGGCCTGGTTGCAGCTAAATTTAAGCCCTGCTTTGCAGGGTGTGTACTCATTGATGTGAAACCGTTGGATAATGCACCTTTGAGTCTTTACACAATGTCACACTGACCCTCTTGAACATCACCCGCGAAAGGAGCAAAATCGGAGATAATAACGCTCTCTCAGACTGACCTTGTCAGATGCTTGCTTGACGAATGAACTTCCATCTCATTACTTTTGAACTCGTTCAGCTCCTTCCGTATCGCTGCCTGCGGAAAAGGAAAGCAACAACAAGCGTAAGCCCAGGTGTGTGTCCCCCCCCCTCCTCATACATCACTGTGGTCGCTCAGGTGGCGAAGCTCAAATGAGGATGTTATGAAAATGGAGAAGCATCTGTTGTTTAGCTGCAGATTATGTGCGCTTAAATTGGTTTAATCTTTCACACCCACAATCAAAGTCTGTGACAACCAGAGGTTCTACAGATGTACTAACAGAAAGAGTTTCTGCAGATGTTTTAACCACAGAAAATCCTATTTAATACCACTCTCATGATCACTGCAGCCAAAGTATGGTGAGAACCCAGGAGGGACAATGTGGCCTGCCTTATAGCAGCTGTATGTCAGCAGTGTATCACGATAATTCCTGATGATATGATCAATTAATCCAACCTGGACTTAGATGTGGCAGAACATGGATGGATTGACCCATAATTCAAATTAATTCACTTATGGCTTGGGTTCACGTGCCCGTTATAAGACAAAAAGCTGTAGTGACAGCTACAATAGGTGAGTTGGTGCTGACAGAAAGGAACCTCCTGCTGCAAAATCCACTGTCACATCAAGCCCACTTTTAGGTTTATAAGTGTGTAACGTCTCCTTACAGACCACAATTGAATACACTGATGAAGCACTTATATTAAATGTAATACTCTTGAGGATTTTCTCAAAGACTTGCAAAAACCCTGGACAGGAGGCTGACACAGGTCTGTTTCACATAAAGATGTCAGGATATGGCCACTGTATCAAATTCTTGCACCGTTTTAATATTTAAAAGGTCAATGTTGCTGATCTGAGATGGCTTTTTTCTTTTTTTTTTTTTTTTAGCTACCTTGTCAGCAGCTGACAGTCTGGTCCAGGGCTTGTCAGCTCGTCTGTCGTAGTCCTGAGCTTTGGCCACTTCCACATAGTCACTAAAACGAATGAGGATCTTTCTGTCCCGCAGCTCGTCCACTGTCGGCCGCTGGTTCAGCTGGAAAATTAAGATAACTGTCAGATCATCTGCTTATCAATGCATTCAATCATCAAAGAGACTGGTTATAGGAACTAAATGTAAAACAAAAAAACACAACAGCAGGTTGGGTATTAAGGTTGTGTTTTGGCTGTGTGACAGTCCCACTGAGGGCTGGTGTGTCGCCCAAATGTGGGATTAAAAGGATGAAATTTGAGGGAACTGCTACCTTTCTGTTCAGCCGCTGTTTGATTTCCCTCCTCTCCTCCTGTTCTGTCTGGTCATTTCTTTCTGTTGACACACATAAATAAAATACAAATACTATAACCAAAAAGCCAAAGTAAAAATCATTTAGTCACAGTGATTATATTTCCACCATGATCAAAGCACTTTAATCAGGAATAATTAGACTTTTTGGAGACGCAAATGTCGAGAAAATACACTGTCACTGTTTGTAGCGTGGGACCGGACAGTTGATGAAGTCTGTGATTAACAGAGCCAGTATGTCTGATCCTCCTCAACAATCAATACTCCTAAGTGAGTTGGTCTGCAACTGTGCTGAGGACAGGACTCACAGAGCGACATCAACTCTGGATCAGTGCTGCATGTGAGAGCGAGACACGGGCAGATTAGAGCACTAATGGGATTTGTGTTTATTAGATACAGCAGAAAGATCACTGGATGTCACTTCATTTAGTTTTAATCTCCCTCTTTTTTTTTTCTCATTACAAAATTTTTGGAGCTATTTGGCAGCTTAAAACGAGCACCTGTCACCCTCTGAGTGTATTTCACTCTGCGGGTGAACGCAGAGCAACAGGAACACATGATCCAATTATTTGCATTTGCTTTTAGTATGTGGTTTGGAGACTGGAAGGTGAAATGTGTTGTGGTGTCCTGGTTTCAAAGGGGTGTGTTTAGCTTGAACACATGTTCCTGTGCACAGAGACACACAGAGAGAGAGAGAGACGAGGGTCTGTGATGGAGCAGACAGCTGCTCAGAGCTCACAGGTGGCCCGTCTCAACCGGGAGTCACAGTTCGCTACAAACGTGGGACTTCATTCCTCACAATGGCTGTTTCATAATTGTTCTGTGTTGTGAGGACAGCTCGCCTCGCTTCACAGCTTGAAGCGCTACGATCTGACACCTTCTCCCTGAAGCTATTCTTCAGAATAAAAGAGTGTCAGCACTACAAGAGGGAAGTCATTACAGATTCAAATGTGAGTTCAAATGGACTCAAATGGAAGAAGCAAAAGCACTACAGTCGACTAACTGCTTAGTATGACTGAGGCTTAAAGTCCCTGTGGAAACAGTACTGGAACATTACATTGATTTTGAGGGACTGGTGGGCATGGTGTATCATTTAGTGTCCACAAAGTCAATATGGGAATATTCTGCAAACATAAATAAAATGCAGAGCTGCAACTAATGATGAATTAGATTTATAATTAATCTGCAGATTATTTTATAATTGATTCATAATATCAGAAAAATACCAAAATCACAAGTCCATCACAATCTGCCAGAGCCAAAAGTAATGTGTCCCATTGACCTGAATTGATTGAACGACACTCCAACAACCAAAGATATTCAATTTACAATTATTTAAAACAAAAATAAATCAATAAAAACAAAAAAAGGAAGAAATGACTAAAACTATGAACTGATTATTAAAACAGCTGATAATTTTCTGCAGCCACTAATTGATTGATAGACTAGTTATTCTAATTATTTCAGCTGTAAGAATATAAAAACACAACGAGATAATAATAATCATGATTTAAAGGAATAATAAATAAAAGAAAGACAGAAATAAAAGTGTGAACATTATTTTGAAATACAGACTTATCACAATAGTCTACTGTCACTATAGAGATACATATTGAAATTAACTTAAATCAAACTGAACTCAAATCAGCCAAATAAAGTCCAAATATTGAACAGGTTTTTCAAATTAAAAGTATCACGGATATAAAAACACAGCGCGTCCTATGGTGACGTTCATCCAAATCTGTGCAAAGTGACACAAACAGTAAACAGTGCCGTTTGTCATCACAGATAATCTTAATCATTTAATCATTTATGATCAATGCTTCAACTACTCACGCTTCAAGATGTTCCGGCTCTCCAGCTCCTCCACTGCCGGCCTCTGGCTCAGTCTCCTGCGGAAAAACACCAGAATTACGTTCTGGACCATCTTCTCTCCTCCACACGCTGCTGTGGGCTCTCCTTTCCTCAGCCCCCAACCAAATTGGCACAAAGTCTTTTCAGTCTTTTCACTAGTACTAGCACTTTGGATGCTTGAGCCGGTGTGCAGAGCGCCAAGATCCGCACATCCAAAAAGCAAACACCGCGTCCCACCTCGAGTCCAAAAAGCGGCTTATTTTAGTATTATAACATTTATGGCTCCACATCGGGATAAAAAAGTCAGGCTGCGCGTTGAGTATCACGCGTCAGAAGCCAGTTTAAGGAAGAAAAAAAGGGAGAGTTTCCCTTAAAAACAGCTTGTTTTTTACTGATCCAGGAGCGGAGAGATGGGAAGTTTCGAGAGGAGCGTTGGTTGGAGTCCCGGCGGAGGTGTGGAGGATGCTGCGCGCTCTGAGCTGTACTCTGAGTGGAGTGAGTGGTGTGGTGCAGCACAGGCTTTTACCACATGCACAATACTAATGTGAAGGGGTGGGACTGAGGAGGAGATTCCCCATGCGCGCGCACGTACGCACGCACGCGCGCGCGCGCGCAAACCCTTGCAGCACATACAAACCTGCTGCAGCAAAGGGAGGTGTGCTGCTTCTATACTGTGGTAAAAAAAACATTTGGAAACAGGCTTGTAGTGAAGGAAAACCCACATTAACTCATTGTTATTTATTCCACCAATCTTTAGAACATGGATGCACAGTGCATGATGGATCAGTGATTAATCTATGACGACTTATCGATTAATCAACTAATCAACCAGCACTGACAAAGACTGGAACTTATTATATGTAACATGCAATGAAAGCAGACATGCAGACAAAGATGACATGAAAACAAACAAGAGAGACAGTTGCTGATACACTCATTTGAATTCGTGTGTTAATTGTATCTATGTTGAGCAGGACGGGGAGGTTTTGGCACACCCAGATTTAGCCTGTTAGTTGTTAGTTCCCAGCATTCCGCGTCACCTGAATTTTAGGATTCCTCACATGACCTTCCGAGATAAATCTCTGCCCAACCCCCGACGACACACTCACTGACACTAAATTTGCCACACAGCTGTCAAGACAGCGCGGGATTCCAAAAAGAAACCTCTCAGATTGCCTCACAGCTTCATGTTTAGATTGTATTCAAACTATAGGCTGCATGTATTTTAGACTTAGAATGGCACATTAACATCGAAGGTTGCTGGCTAGGAAAATATAAGCAGGCAAAATAACGCTAAACCGAGTAAGCCACTTGACTTTTCTGCAAAATGCAGTACTGATATATTTGGTCAGGAACCTGAATCTGACTTTATGTGTTTTATTACATGAAATATGACATTAAATGTGCATTTTATGTGAAAACACCTTTTTCAGTAACTGCATTGATTGTGCTAAAACAGAGCTCTATGAAGTTATACCTAGCTGGTGAGATGCGTGGTAGACTAGTCTTATAAAGCAAAAACTAAATTACTACTTTCCTGAGTTGTTATCTAATTTAATTTATTAAATTAGATTTATCTGTAATTTAACGATAATTAAATAACTTAATTCAATCATGATAAAGGCATAAAGGCCCCAGCTAAATACTGATAAAGCTAATTAGCTTAGCATATCTCAGTAGCTGCTGTCATAACTTGTGATTCTTTGTGTATTTAGCAAAACAGAGATACATTTAATTCAGCTCTCGACTGTCAGTAATTCAAATAAAGCTCATTTCCTTAAACAAAACACCTAAAAACGACAAGAAAGTACACATACTGCAGTTTCTCAAAATTATTCAAAGGCAGAGTGCTCAATCAACAGTTTGCATCTATTGTAAAACTAAAACTACTGCTGTTTGTCTTTTTAGGGCAGAATTACTCAAAAGCTGTCTAGTTGCCCAAAGAAAACAGAACAAAACATGGAGGTTTATTGTGCAGCCCCCAGATGTTACATTGTCCACATCCACTAAAGTGATGCAAACGGCTGCTGATCACAGTGTGAATGCACAGACCACCACTTCCCTGAATAAGTTAAATAAGGCGAGTCACGACTCACTTGAGAAAAAGGTGCAAGCTTGTAATAAAAAAACGCTTTTTATAATCAACCAGAAAAGGGCCAGACCACAATGTATTCACACTAACTGTTGGGAGATGAAACTATGATTCACACCAGCAGCAGGGACAATGTACAGCAGACTGGATGAGCAGAAAATTAGATCAGATGTTGTTCTGACCAGCACAGGAGCTTAAAGTGCTGACTGAGAAAAGGGACATTACATTTACTGGGAACACTGTGTCTTTTTCGGGGCATGACAACCCCCCAAACCCTCCATATTATTGATGTGGACAGAGAGTTTTTGAGTCTGGGTTCACAGCAGGGCAAGCTAACATCTTTAAATTGATCAGAATGATCACTGAAGTACTAATTGTCCCCCTGAAATTGCTCTCTAGTCTAGTTAAAATAAACGTGACCGGGATTTTGCCATCTACCCATCTAAGCTTTAGAAAGACCCCAGCTGTGCGCGCGTGTGTGTGTGTGTGTGTGAAGATGGGATGTAATGGATGTAACAGTGGCTACATACAGCTGTTGATGGTTTGTTTTAATGCTACAACTCGCTGCTTTCATTCCACAGTGAAAATAAAACAAAATGTATTTTGTCTTTTTCTTACTTTGAATATATCATAAAGGTTTTTTTACAGGTTTCATTTCTAAATCATAAATTATTCTTACATAACAATAATTCATGATGCAGCACAGATTCACCAACAACAAATTGTTATGATGAAGCATTACTGCATTACACATTATTATAGCTGCATTAATATGTTCTTCACTTTAAAATTTTATTACACTTTACAATAACTTATGACACTGCACGGACTGCCATATGAGTTCTTACTACAGTTGATTGTTGAGATGTGTGTATAGGTGAGTACAGGTAATCATAATGCATTATAAGCCAACCTCTAGTTTATAACTAGTCAACCAGAGTCCACCAGACACTTGAAGTTATAATTCATTATGAGTCACATCTGTCATGTTTTATAATTGTTCATATAGCGCATCAAAAAGCATTATGTGTGTTTATGAGTGCAGTTATGAAGCATTATGAATGCATTGTCATTGACTATGAATGTTTAACGCACTATAGATGTGGTCTTCATAGAAAGCAAAACTGCAGATGATGTTCAGTCAGTGACTTTTTTTTGTTTATGTCCAATGCCAACGTTAAGGTTTGGGAAGCGACGACGCATGGTTATGATTTAGGTTAAGATTGTACGGTTATTAGAAACATGAATGTAAAAGCTGCCCTGCAGTTTTTACAGGATCAAAGCTCCTGTTGTTCTCACCAAATCACACTGTGTGTATCTGTGATGTCTAACAAATGTGCTGAATGCATTTCTATCCTCATAAAACATTTGAAAAACTGATATTTTTTTAAAAAATAGATCTGAATCCAGCATTGTTTACATCATATTTGCTTTGCATATGCTTTATGCATATATTTGTTTTCACAATGCACACTGAGCATCGAGGGCACAAAACTTTTTTTTGGGGTTAATCAAGGTCAATCTTATCTCGTTTTCAGGTTGTATCTTGATTTTATACTGGGCAGCTGTGTATTTTAGGTACTAGAAGGATCATCATACTTGGTGTTAGCAGATATTCAATATTAAAGGACTTGCATCCCTACTACTAGTTGTCCACGTGGTACCTTTAAATGCAGGTCTGTTACATGAGGTGAACACTGGGCATATATGTGCTGCAGAATTGTATAATACAGCCACGATTCCTTGAGATACTGAGCTGACTTTAAAGCGTTTTGTAACACTGTTCTGATGACATGACAAATAATTAGGTTGACAGACATAATAATCCAATTTGTATTTGATTTGACAAAGCAGCTGAGCTCAGACTATGACAAAATAATGAAAAACCTTTTAGAAGCTGCAACATTTTGTCCACAGCCCTGAAAATAATGACAGGGCAGAAGGCACCTAGAGTGCACATCTAAAATAAGCCTCCCATCCTGTGACAGCTTCAGCTGTGAATGGGACCACTGAGGGCTTACAAAACAGGACCACAGACTTGGTAACAGTGGAAGCTGAGGGGAGTCGATGTGCTAAATGGAGCAGAGCTACAGTAGGATGTGTGGTCTGCCGCGGAAAACATTTCAGGTCAATAGCATTAGCCTCAGTTCACAGAGGGAATCAAATCTGCTGCAGACACTCTTTAACCCAAAAGAGATGCATTAGATGCATTTCACATTAGAAAGTGTAAGTACTGTAGATTTAATGCAAAACCAAAATCCAAATACCATAAAAGCCCCAGGTGAGTCAGCCTGTTTCTATTTTGCTAAACAATCCTATTGGGCCCTTTAGTCACAGCCTCCTGCAGCGATTTGCGCTTCACAAGTACTCACCCACACTTCTTGGTCAGAGGTAAAAGTTCCTTGTTTGCTGGAGAACTCACCAGCACGTCAAAGCGATGAGCTGCTTGTGAGAGCAGGGGCTGATGGGAATGTCAGCCCATGAAGAGTGGAGGAGAATGGGATGAGTCAGGCGCCACGGGCCGAGCGGCGGCCTGCTACTGCCCACTGAGGTGTGTCCTAATTCCTCGCTCCTTTCCCTCAGTGGCAGAGCCCGAGGACAGGAGTGCCACGGTCGGATGTGGAGTTTGAGCGAGCCCGGGAAACGAAGGGTGCAGTTGGTGGGTAGTTGCCAGGAATAATTAAAGGAAACCTCTTTAATGGTAGCCTACCAGAAGCTTGGTGTTTATGTAACTGGGTTGTGGTTCAGGACTTGTTGTGTTCAAGTGTTGAACTGGATGTCTCCTACTGTTACTAGGTCACAGGAATATGAAAGACTGTGGCTATGAGGACAATGTTGCTTGGATATACATTTATTTGGATATATAGCTGTGAAAAAGCCCTCTAAATCACTCAATCTTTCCAACTACCTTTTAAAAACTCCCTGTGTTCAAAGGCTTGCTGTGCTATTGATGATAGATGAATGGGCACAATTCAAAGACTCAGACATGAAACCAAGAATCAATTCTTTATCTAGCCAGTTGTTTGTCTCTGTGGCTTTGCCCTTTAGCACAGGTCCACAGATCAAGTGGGGAATCATGTCTGGCTCTTAAGCAACCCGCTGGGCGCACAGTGTGGAGGTGGCAACTTCAAATAGCATGTTTCAGCTACCCAACAGTATAGGTTACTTCACATGAGCTTCAGACTTTCACAGTGAAGAAATTTCAGGTGGCTATGTAAGCCAAAATACATATCCATTATGAGTTTCCACCAAAACAAAACAGACAAAACGGACTAATAATCTACAGCAATGCTAACAGACCTGTGAGGCTACATATACAGTATATTTAGGCACAGTGGTGCTTTGAAGTAAATGTGAACGTCAGCATACTAACATGCTCACAATGACAATGCTAAAATGCTAATGTTAAGCAGGTTTACCATGTCCACCATCTTAGTTTAGCATTTTAGCAAACTTAGATCCGTCCATTAGCATATAAAAGTGTAGCTGAGGCTGATGGGAATGTAGGTAGCTTTGCAAGTATTTCTAATAGTCTACAGCAATGCTAACAGCTCTGTGATTTGGCCATGTCATTTGGTCATAAACCAAAGTAATTGACAAACTGAAAATTTGACTAGCTAACGGCGCTAAAATTCATCAACAGGTCAACATGACTGCCTGTGCCACATGTGATGGCAATCCGTGATGGCACTAGAAGGAAATCACCAAAATCATCAGGATTCATCATCTAGGGACCATGAATGTCAGATTTTGTGCTAATCTATCTTGTAGATGGTGCCAAATGTCGAGATTTTGAGAGAGAGATACTAAATATCAATGAGAGGCATAAATGTCAATGTGCTGGTGGAGCTAGAGGGAAAGTCGATTACCAAAGTAAGTAGGATTCATTCTCAGGGGCCATGAATGTTATTACATTGCAATAAATAGGACAGTTGTAAAGATATTTAACTCTAGACCAAAGTGTTGGTCAGACAGACCAACATTGCCATTCCTAGAGAGCCAAGGCTAAATATCTGAGTGTCTTATCCTTTCAAAGTACACTAACTGTCCTGAAATGACTGAATACACATCGATTTCCTAAAACAATGGACATCCATTAGCCAACATAGATGTACCCTATTTAAAAATCCATATCTGATTCTGTTTGCATAATGAACCCTCTTACAGTCAACTGGGGAGCCAGAATCAATGCTAGAGATGGACAACGGCCAGACTGGGAGAACAAATGTACATCCTACTGTATCTGTTTATTTATAGCCTGAGAAATGCAGCAGTGGGTGCTGAGCAAAAACAAAATTAGCCATGTTTGTCAGAGGTCACATCTCTGATCACTGTAGATCTAACTCTAATTTGGCATGAGGTTAGAAAGGAGAGAAAACAGCCAGTGTTCAGTGAGTGGGTGCAGAGGCTTTGAGACTTTTGACATTTCAATTAGAGGGTAGTCACAGCTAGATCCCTGGAAAAAAAAGCCTTTGTATAACGTTAATTACTGCATGTAGGACAGGGATGGTCTATAGTGGTGACAACATGTAATTTGACGATTTCGCTTCATGCCATATATGTGCAGGCTGTATCATCCGGTGCTTACGTCTCTCCAACTGCTTTAAAATATCTGCTCCAGTCCTGTAATTGGATTGATGCCTGGCTGTGATGCTGCTCACTATAAAGGCACAAATAGAAACAGGACAGGCACATCCTGCACGAAATGTTCCTCGCGTGAAACCACAGAGACAAAGACTACACACTGTCTTCAATGTTTTAACCCTCAGCTGACTGAAAACATTGTTCTCACCTACAACACTCAGCGATATTGAACAATGCTTTTTTTTAAAAAAAGGGACTTCATTTAAATTTAGAACCAAGAACAGCACCCTATTGAGACAAGTCGTGTGTTGCTGCAAAATATTTGCACACATGCAAACATGATAAAATAAATATCATAACACACTGAATAAAAATAAAATGAAAAAGAAAACTATAAATACAAACCAGTGAACTAAAATCCAATATTCAAAATAGAAATATTTTGATATTTTATATACATTTATCATTTTTCCTTTGTGAACATTTTTTGACCAAGGTTTATAGTAAGACTATGAAAGAGTCTTCTTTTAACAAATTAAAAATTGATTTCATAAGCAATAAAACTAGCTTGTGTTAGCAAACTTTAGAAACATATTGTATAACTGAGCCATTAAGCCAAGTTACATAGACTGGCATTAATGTAAACATTTTTCCATTTGTTAAAACTACTTGTTAAAAGATATTGATGCTAAGAGATTATTTACAAAAACACCAGGAATGGGAGGAAATATGATGTACAAGTACAAGAATACGGACTGATATTTACAAAGATTTATTCAACATGAAAAAAGAATGACTGTCAATTTCAAAATTTCAAGCTAGTGTAACTGTATATAATATACATCTCCTTAATGTTCGTTAAGTTTGTGTTTGTATATATGTATGTATGTATTTGTCAAATAAAAAATAAGTTAAAAAAAAAAAGATATTTTGAGGTTATAATGATATTTTTATCATTAGTATTACATACCAAATCATTCAGTTTTCACAAAAAAACAAAGAACTGTTCTTGTCATGATCTTATACAACAACTTTTGTAACGAGAAAAATTTGTAGTTTTAACTCTGATTTTGTGTCCTAATGTGCTGTGATATGACAAGATTACGATTTGTTGTCATAACAAGAGAAGTTACTCGTTCAAACTGAAACATTTTGTTTTATCTTATTAACGAGAAAAATATGTCACAATGTAAAGAAGATCTTGTCATAATATAAAACAGATCTCACTAAAACGGATTTATTTTGTACTTTGGACCATGGGCAGCGTTCATCTTCTGTAGGCTAACAGCTTCCTTCTCTCTCCAAACTAACCAGGGGGGCAGAGGACACTCGATGACACTCTCTGCCCTCTTAAGCAGAAAATGTGCTCCAGTTAACAAAATCCTGATGTTGTGCAGGTCAAACACACAGCAACATGCAGGCAGCATTATATAAAAGAAACAAAACTGAAGTACAACAGCCTGGATTTGGGGAAAGGGTCAAAATGGCAGCAGCTATAACCTTTCTGTAGATGATGATGCTGTAGATGGTGGTCTTAAACTTCTAGTGCTGCTGGACCTGTTTTTTCATCAATTACACTGTGTACCCTCTTTAATTAATTCCATTTTATGCCCCAAGTAGGCCAAGTCTTTGCTGTATCAGACATCGACTGTTCTCTTAACTGTTGTGAAAGCTGAGCACTCAGACATTTCAGGATTTCGTGAGAGTGAAATCACTTGCCTGAGCTGAGTTTTCTTACCCGCAGGAATAAAAAAAAAAAAAAAAAAAAAAAAAAAAACACGGGGAGGGAAACCCGAACAGAGTATGCATTAATATTTTATCTGGGGTGAAAGGGATTATAAAACTGAAAATATTCTCTGCAAGGAAAAGCAGCCCGTCGCCTCGCCATCTGACAGCCGTGGTTGCCTGGAAACTGCTATTGTGTCGAATACCTTTCACAGAAATATCATTTTTAAAGAGACATGAGTGAAAAGGGGATTAAGGATCATGCCTCAGCAACACGTGAGGAGACAGCTCTTTGAATGTCAGTGGAATGATCGATACATCCTCGTCCTCCTTTAGCTTCTGACATTTACATTTTGTTCTTGTTGCTGTGGAGCACTCATTGTCTGAAAGAGGAAAATCTGCCTCAGCACATAAAATAATTTCCCGCTTAATCTAAATAAAGCCTTGGGAATCCTAAATGTTAATATTGCTCTCTTGCAGTCAGTTGCTGAGCGGCCAGTGCAATACTTATTTATTTATAGCAGTCCTGGACAGCAGCTGTGGTTAGTTGCTCCGTCCTGCTTCACATGGTGACTCGTGGTGTCAGCAGAAATTGGTCTATGTGCCACAAATATCCAATTATTGCTTCCTCCATGGCTCAGCGGACTGTGGCAAATACTGAGTAGGCTCCTGTCATCATCACCATCGCTGCTGCGTGTCTTCCTTCCTCTGCCTTTCTCTTCCTTTAACATTGCTCCTGTCTCTAACTGTATTGCTCCACATATTTCACTGAGGCAGACCTGGTAGCAGAATTAATCTTGTTAGTGGAGTTACACCTTAATGAGCACGGCCACAGAGGTTTCCCGCGGAGCAAAATTAGCTAGAGTAAAATTTGGATTGCAGACAGCTGTAGTGAAATTCAAATGTAACATTGGAACAACTGTAGCAATAAGTCAAACTCATGAACTCATAAACACAATTTTTACAACCTTGTTACGTCAGTCAGCTTACATTGATAGCTTCATGCTTTATGTCTAGACTTGGAGGGTCAGACAAGCTAATCTGGTTAAACCCCCTTCACAAATAGAACCAGCAACAGTGTTTTTTTGTTCTTAAAGGACTTCATATAGGTTTCTACAAGTGGTTGTCATGATTGTAAAGCTTTAAGTTGAGCGTCACACTTCTAACAAGTCCTTATCAGACTTGGAAAAGGCAACATCATTGGTTCATCTACCTGTTAAAGGGGAACTCCACCTATTTTACACACCAATGTCAGTTTACAGGTCTTGGGGAATACTACTTATATGTGAAAAAGTTGTATGAAGCCTGTTGTGGCTCCAGATGGAGCTGCGTGAAATCTGAAAAAATGTCCTCAAGTGATGTCACTTGAGCCAGCACAGCTGGAGCTGAAGACTACAAGTTTGAAAATTCAAAAATCCAAGCACCACTTCAGAAAGAGTGAACTACCAGACCCCTGTAGCCTGCTCCTCATCTCTACTTGGAGCTAGCGGGATAACATTAACTGCTAGTAGCATAAAAAAAAAATACTTGAAACTCTGTCCGGAGTGTCAAGTTGCATTGTGGATAATGAAGGCACAAGAGTATGACAAGGGAGCAGACATCTGGTTCTTCTGCATTGATTTTGATCCTTTTTTAAATGAATCCGGTTAGCACTGTTGCCGCGCACCAAGAAGGTTTGAACCAGCCAGCTGGCTATGGCTGGGGAGTGTGTGGCTTCCTCCCACAGTCCTAAGACATGCAGGTTAATTGGTGACTCTAAATTGCCCATAGGCATGAATGACTGTTGCTCACTATGTGTCAGCCCTGTGATGAACTGGTGACCTGTTGCCCGATGTCAGCTGGGATCGACTCCAGCATAAGATAAGACAAGATAAGTGGTTATGGAAAATGGAGGGATGGTGAATGAACCCTCGTGCTCCTTCTGAGGAGATGGAGCTCCTTCCTTTATAGAAACGGATCTGTCATGAAAACATGATGATCCAGTCAGACTGCCATTATGACTTTTGATTCTGCCGTTTATATACACATTAATCCAACAAGATTGCCTCCACATTTATGTAAGGTGCGTGTCTGACAGTGGCTGCAGTTAGGAGTACTGTAGTATGCTATAGGTGCAGTTTGTGTCATCCTGCTTTTGTCAGAGGGTTCTTTGGCTTTACTCTTTTAACTTTAATTCACCAAGTGAGACTATTTTTGCCTCCACAGCAGCTCTGCCACCAAACTACGTTCCTATAACTAAACCTCCAATCTGCAGTGAGTAAAGAATACCTTCAAAGTAACTGCTTATCCTCCTTTTGTATTGCTGTAGCCAACTCCAGCTCTTCTCCTCTCTACTTGTCTTTTCAGCCTCTCCTGCATGGTCATGGTCAGGATTTGTTACTTTCCACCATGACAGGTTAAAGGTAACAAACAATGGTTTCAAAAAGATGACCTTCTAAAAATAAAAGCCACACATCTCTTCTGGGAATTCAGGGCATTCATTTTTACCAAGTCATCGGACAAATCATCACTACTTCCTCACAACTTCACATCAGGCGGGCTGCAGCAAATCTAAGCAGTGATATAAAGGAAGGTCTTGTCATTGTTATGTACCGACGTCCTCAGCCGAGGGCACGATCTGAGGGTACTGCCATAAAAGCATGTAACGGAGGACAAAGATGGAGATTATGATCATTGCAGCAAACTGCATCCAGTTCTCCAGAAGAGCCCCGCAGGCAAAGTGGGGACGGTTCAATCAGAGGGGAAGGGGGGAGAGCAAATGCAATCTCTCCATCAGCGGGGACCGGGGAGGAAGGGAGGCAAGCTGGTCTGTGACGTAGATAGGCCATCGATTATGGCTGCTGCTGCAGTATTTCGCCATTTGCGAGCTAAATTTAGAAACAGAGGGTTCCCTTCTGCTATCCGGGGCCTGCCCACTGCTCTGCATTCTGCTGCAGAGCGCAGCGCTTATGTACTGTAAATCAATGCAACAGGCAATGTTCTCTTCCATATATATCAGTGGAAGTGTTGCATCACAGCACAAATGAAAAAGAGCTCTGCACAATGATGTTTTGTGGGAATTAAATGTACATTTAGGGTCTGTTTCTCTTATTTTTATTTTGTCTGTTTAGGGTCTTTTGACATCCTCAGACAATTTTCAAATCAAATGTTTGTTTGCATGTGATGATTTAAACACTTAGGTTTCATAGCGTTTGTATCCAAGATGATCCAAAGAATGCCACCGCAGTGCAGCAATGCAGAACTGTACACTTATTTTGGCTCTGAAAACCGTCTGCAAATAATAGCAATGCAAAATCTGCCAATAACTTTTATTTTTAGATTCCAACAAAAAACACTGAAATGTATAGAAAGGATTTCATGCTTGCCAAGAAATCTGTCTACCAGATAATGTGGAACCTTTTACACGTTATCATCTGTCATCAAATGACAGTATAAACTACAAAACACAAGCTCCTTTAAAGTTTATATAGTATTCAGTCCAGTTTTAGCAGACAGCTAGATGTCTTTTTTGTTCTTGCATGAGCTGCTCCAACAACTAACTTCCAAATGCAAAGTAAAAGCCACAAGTCTCCGCCTTTCATAAATCTTTATTAAATTCTCATATTCTGATCACTTCCCAAGTGGTTTGCCAAAAGAAGATCGATCGGCTGAGCCATTTAGCTACCTGGGTTCAATAATGAGCACTAACTACACTGCATATCTCTTGCTAGCTTGGTACAATGTTTCCTGGCCAAAATTCCATCTCCGTTTTTATATTTTTTTTAATTAAATTATGCATTTCTTCCGATTACAATGCTTGAAATTATGGTGTTTGATGATTTAAAAGCAAGGGGTGCCGACTGTGATAAACCCAAAAATCTCAACTTTGTTGTCAGTTAAAA
The DNA here is from genome assembly GCA_033000465.1 of Sciaenops ocellatus. Classification (NCBI taxonomy): domain Eukaryota; kingdom Metazoa; phylum Chordata; class Actinopteri; family Sciaenidae; genus Sciaenops; species Sciaenops ocellatus. Next base: position 6,736,132 of record CP136884.1, on the reverse strand, counting down.
AAAGTCTTCACTTGCACTGAAACACAGACATAAGCCTCCAGGTTCATCTATAGGAACTCCACAAAAACTGTGTTCACATAAATATCTATATCCTGATAATGTTCCAATACTTTGCTTTAGTGTTTCAGTGCAACCAAATTCAAAATGATCTTATTTCTTCTTCTTTTACAGCACCCAAACAGGCAATCAGCAATGCAATTTATTTCAGATCTGCTATAATCCTATTACAATTATACACGTATAGTGGCTTTAAGAATTATAAGTGTTCCCGCTGTGCTGAGTGCACAAGGTATGAATGAGGGCTTAAGCATCACGTTGCCAGGCATGTTTGCTGTTGCTGTGCATGTTGGTGTCAAGGTGAAATTACTGATTGTTCTCTGTCTGCGATGGAAGCTGTTCTGTTCCTGATGTTGTACAAACAGCTGCGCCGCCCATGGCCCTTCACAGCACTCAAACACTGCCACGATTGCCACTTCAGACAGGACACAACGTGCTAGCCATCTCCACAAACACTGCTCTGTTCCATTCAGCACGACTCATTCAATGCCACAGATTCAGTATGATTCACTCAGTGTGTACACAATCACTGGTACAGGATTGGTGTTTAGAGAGAATAGTTTAAACAGGGTGCCTTCAGCTTTTGTTGTTGCTGTGCAAGCTGCCAGGAGGAGCTGGTCATGTCCTCCCTGGCGGACCATGTGGTCAGCAGGACGGAGACGCTGGCAGACGAGCACATGGTGCCGTCACCCTGAACAATGGCATGTCTCAGCTGTTCTGAGTTAGTTCATGTGGATGACTCTTGTTGACCAGCCAGTCCTGCCGTCAGTCACAGTCTGAGCTGTGCACTACGGCACCTGAGAGAGCGGAGCCAGGCCGCAAACACAGCGTCTGCGCGGAGAAGCTATGACTGTTAGCACACTTGTTGTGCAGGATCGTGTATTTATCCAACTGTCTGAAAACTCAAGTCACTTCCCCAGCAGAAAACCTTTTGTAAATAGGAAACAGCAGCTGTATATGTGTCTTTCTGTTGTGTAACCTCACTTTATAAAGTCTGATTCAAGCAGTCATTTTTTTTTTATTCTTCAGGTTTGTAGGAGGTCTTGGGAGCTTGCACCGCTCTTTTCAGAGATAACTGGAAGTGATCAAACCATGTGATGTTTTCTAGTCGGACTTTATGCTGATGAAGTCTGAGTTTTTGTAGGTGGCTCTATTTTCAGTGCACCCATTGTGGCTATCACTGCTAATGCTAGCCATCTAATTCTTCTGCTGCGTACTTCTGTACTTACGCTTGCTATTTTGAATACGTACGTTTACACTATCAGTTATGTCAAAATGCAGTGTACTGTGAGTACCCCGACGGTGCACTCATAACGGTCAAAAAGTTGTAGAACTGAGTGTAGAAACCACCCTCAGCTGTCGCCATTTTGGCCATGTAGCGATAGTGACCACCGGCATTGTGAAAATGGTGGCCGAGGAAGCTGCTGGAGCTGAAGCGGTTGCCGTGAATAAAGAAATGTAACTTGTATGTGTGTGTACGTTTTAGATTTCTTGTATTTTGGCATGAATGCAGATGTGCTTCAAACTCATAATTTGAAGTAACTCAAATATGTCTGCCATTGTAGAGTCAAGCGTGGGTGTGTGGATCAAAGGCTCATGTGCGAGACTTCACAAATCTAAGGTTTCCATCTAGACACGATCCCTGAATTGCCTGACCTTGGATGGTGTACAACAAAGGGAACATTCACTAGCATGCTGTGTTTCTTCCGTTTCTAGACCCAAAGAGGTCAAACAGAATTACGCTGTTTGTGATGGTTGTGAATAACCAGGTTTTCACTCTCTCAAAAACAAAGTGTTCTCCCTCTGCCATTCACTTTAAATGAAGCCGAAGAGGAGGAGGAGGCCAGTGAGACATTTTAACATGTCACAGTAAAAAACACATGTAAAATAATTAAATCAGTGAGTAGCTGCATCAGCTTCAGGGTGATGGTGTAATGTTTAGGCTGACTCATTGTTGAACTGTCATGGCTTAAAGGGACGTTTGAATACAACAGAGCCACCATTAATGTTATTCATAAGACCTGTTTTTTTCATACTCTGACAACTGAAAATGTCTGCTGTGAAAAGGCCTTTAAGGCCTGAATTCATCTATGAATGAATTTCAGCGAAGTCCTACCTCTACTGCTTCAGTCCTCTGTCACGTTCTGCTTTCCCATGCTGTCAGAGATCTTCTCATTAACTAATTCTTCAGTCATCATATCTGGACAATCACCATTGATTGTTGGGTGCTACTCTTTAAAAGATAAGGCTGCTTTTTTCTTCAAGATCTTCATGTCATTTTTTTTTTTAAAAACAGGCTGAGTACTGCAGTTTTTAGCACATTTGTTGAGGACTATTTTCAGTAGCGGATGAATCCACGTTTGGCGCTCCAGTGAGCATTCCCAACAGTGTATAAGGGAGTCAAAGTGAACTATAGTTTGTATGATCATGGAAATGAAGGAACATGTTATCCAGTTCAACAGTGTGGCTTGTTGGTGTTTTTTTAATAGTTTCTGGAGCAATGGAGCCCTCTGGCACAGAGGATGAAGATATTTCAGGCTCTGATACACGCACAAATATTGTTGTTAGTATCAATTTATTGTCACTTTTGGTCATTTCATGGGATTTGTTGTCCGTAGGAGGAATATTGTGTGTCTAATACATAATGTCATACATTTCTAATTGATCTCTCATTACTGGAGTGCAACTTGGCACAGACGCTGCAGTCAGAGAATGAATCACTGCAGTAATGTAACACATTGACTGAACTGTGTGACCAGCAGGAAACTTTGCTCACAACAGACCTGCTGCTCTGACCTCTGTCCTTAACCAACACTGTTAACATACTGTCCATTATCCAGCATCCCACTGTCAAAGCCCCCACCTTATGACACCTAATTGATCACTTCCTGTTTTTATTATGCAACAGTAATCAGGAGTTCAGTTTACATAATCAGTTTGCTGTGTTTGGGATGTAGCAAGGTCTCCCTAAAATGCAAACTACAGGCCAAAGTGCTTCCAGCATCCTCGCTGGCATGTAAAGTAATTAATGCTGCATAATGTCGTCCGCTATTCTGCAATTACCCGCTGGAATTTGTCCACGTGCGCACGGAGAAGCTCACATGGAACGAGGCGTGTTTGGAACGGCTTTGGTTTATGATAACGTCATATACATAAAACGCACGCGTTGCCACTCAGGCTACCCAGATTGACACGCAGCTGTGAAATGCCTTGGGTGAGGGCGTAGGAATAAAGGCACATGGAGAAGAATGATGCCAGGCTCAAAGAAGCTCATGAGCAGTATTATTGAGCCCGTTTGAATGTCACGCAGCCTTACTCATCTCTCACAGTTAACCTACAAAACATGGAGCAAAAGGCTTGGCTGTAAATTAATTATACATGGACCGGAATGGAAAACACGTCTGTTCCTCTCGGCTCAAAGTCTTCTTGTCTCTAATTAGCTGCTTTGACCTGTGATGCTACTGTGTATGTAATTAAACCACACCCAGGAAACAGGGGTTCAGTCTCCCTGGAGCTCACTGACTTCATTGGTGACCTTTATGCTGCCAAAATTATGCAAGGACTGTCATGCAGTGTCAGAACTATTTCTATAGGAATATTATTTTAGATATATACTTTAAAAAACAACAACATCTAAGGCCCAAATATTTATCAGATTAGTTCAAAGATCATTTACATAAAGTCTAGTTTCCATTATAGCTGATTCTCATCCTCATTATAAACAATTCTACACATGAAATGACAAAAGTTGCAACTGTAAAACTGCAGCCAAAGATGTAATATTCATAGTTTTACAGTGTTTGACTGTAATCAACTAATAAGGTAATAATTAAAAAATAAATAAATAAAAAATATTAAATTGGACTATTATTATTGAATTATTTTCATATTATTTCTTTAAATGATGAATGATTTATTTATTTATAAATTCAGAGCATTATATCTTGCTTCACATGTACACAGCACAAAGTAACTACATTAGTAACTGTACTGTAGTACTGTACTTAACTACACATTTGGAGTACTGTTATTTTCCGCTAGTTTTTGAGTTCAATATATTACACTACATTTATCTGACAGCTACTTACTACTTGTCAAATTGATTGTACACAATCTCAATCTGTTTGGCCTTTGACCTCAGTGTCTTGTTGGAGCCTGTATTCATGTTTCAGATTTCTCAGAGTTGTTTCAAAGAGACATTTACATGGCGTTGTGTTAATCACTATTCAAGGCCTAAAAAGGTCTTTGTTTTTTTTTTTCTTCTCTCTCTCTCTTTAATCATCTCATGTCCCCTCAGATTTATCTTGTGACCCTTTGGAGTGGCTCAGTCTCTAGGTTGGGAACCAATTGCCTAACTACAGAACAGTATATATCAGTATATATCAGCAGGTTGTAGTGTATACTATGTTAGACACATTTCCTTCTTTTATATTGTGATATTGTTTCTTTTACTTCAGATGTGAATGCTTCATGTATGCCAAATAACAATTTGTTGTTTATTCTGGACTTTACGGTACAGTCATTAACTCAATCTTAATTTAACTCAAGAGTAAAATAAAATATGTGTGGGCATGAAAGACTCGATGAAGGAAACCATCTGTGATGTTATGTCACTTTCTGGAGCTGCTCCAGGGACGATGACAGACACGCTGACTTAAGCTTGTTTGACTTCCTACAATTATACACTTTGATTTCACGGTGACGACTCTGACGATCACACGTCTACTGCAAAGTCTCCTATTCATTGTCAGTGGGTGCATTCGGTTCACAGACAGACTCTGTTGTAAACATCAGCACACTGAATTCCCTTGATGCCCCCTAGTGATGGCATCTGTAGTAAAAGCCTGGTCTGGTCCAGCAGAGAAAACAGACTCAGTTTCAGTGGATCAGATCCCTGAGAAAGCGAACATCAAGTGTTTTTAAAGGTGGATCATTCAGTAAAACATTACAAATCAGAAATAAATGAAAGTGCTGTTTTGTTTTCACATTTTCTAGGATGGATTCTTCATCTCATGTCTTATTAGGAATATTAAAACACAAATCAGGCCTTTCTTTTTTAACTACAACCTGTCCTCTGTGCTGAAAACAAAGCAATCCCTTGCCAGAAGATAAGAAAGACAAAAAGGCATAAAGAGAGGTTAGAGCCACCATTGTATCCATCTCTCTTATCTGAGCGCTTCGTGAATTCCTCTTCAACTCGAGGGAAGACCACATCCTGAAGCAAACATTTTACAAGGCACTGAATGGATTGCTCTATTTATTTGACTTCCTCTGTAAACAAATCTAGTTTAGACTAAATTACCCGAACACAATGTGAGCAGCAAATGGAAAGTTTCATTTCGTCATCCCTCACATGCTGCATCACATGTTTCAGCCTGGTATGACAGCAAAGTTTGGACTCCTGATAAGCAACTAAATGTGCTATGTTGGACTTGCTTTGCAAAGATATCACAGCTAATGTTAAGTTGTAGACAAGTCATGCTTATTGATTTCACTCTACAGCTCGAACCTTCAGTAATTCATTTTTTGGCCACTTGGGGGCTGTGCAACGAGCAGTAAACACGCTTTATGAGTATGAAGTATGAAGATGGCGTTAGTAAACAGTGGCGTAGCTGCACCAGCAGCAGACATAAAGCAAAATTAGAATTCATTCTTCATGAATGAAAGCGCAATTTCCACATTTTAGCTTTGTTTTCGTCTCCAGCAAGTTGTAACAGCTCAGCTGCTAAATGTTCCAATATCACTGGCTAGCTGTTAAGTTTGTCTGCGTGTCATCTGGTGCCGGGCAGGTAGTGTACAGTTTTTTTAACAGGGTTTTTAGAGCAATGAGTTTGTGGGTCGTAAAAACCAAATTGTATTTGACCCATTGTTCATACAAATATATTAAATGAAGCTTTAAAATGCCACCTGCATCAAGTTCAGATACGTTGAATACAAGAATCAAATAAGAAGTGGTGGTTATTGTAAAATAGCAGCCATCGTGTGTACAAGCATAAAAACAGTAAGACGTCATACCAAGAAATGTCTCATCGTGCTGTAATTTATCATAAATTTTCAATACTTACTGTGTTAATCTCATAAATCAAAATTAATCTCTTATCTTCTTTCAGCAGTCAGATTAGTTTATAAATTATATAAATGCACAGGAATTCCATATCATAAATACACAAGTATAAATCGTAAGCTCTTGTCACATTTATGATAACCTGTTGTGTATTAATATGATGTTTCATGATGCAATTAGGTGTGTTCATAACGTTCTTACTGGTATATAAACACGTTACCAGATGTCTTCTTATCTAACACAGCTGAATTCAGTCAAAAAGACTACCAGCTGTAATGAACTGTGGGTCGTTTGAGGTAACAACACTTATGAAAATGCTAATTAGAAGTTTGCGCTTTGCCCGTCACTTACAGAAGAATAGCCTCTGTTTCAACCAAAACTGGCAGGTGAAAGCAGGTCAACCTCCAATTAAAGCACTCAGCAGCATTCGGCACAGTGAAGTGTGAATGTTTGGCTAACAGCCTATTATCACATCTGCCTTTTTAACAAAGGTATGAAAAACAACTTAACGTGTTAATAGTCTACAGAGGGAAGAGTGCAAACAGCAATGAAAGCGGCTTCAACCCTCTTTGAGTCCAAAAAGTCAAATGGTCATTTGCTGTCAAGAGAGCTGCTGTGTCATCGTCCGGCACCCACACTTGACGTGAACACCAAAAGGCAACCAGATTGCTTTAATAAAAAGTCCATCCAAACATTTCATCTAGTGTTATGACTGCATTCTCAGAGAGGAGCGAAACCCTCCTCTTCCCACTCGGAGCGTTGCATAAGCCTACCAGCACACCCTGCCACTGTATTATTCACAAAAAAGAAGCAAACCTGATTTGACTGTTAATCCTATTAAAGTCACCATAATAGCAGCCTATGGCCTTTTACATAACACGACAAATACGATTATGTTCTGTGTGTTACATTCCTCCCCTGCCTGTCAGAAAATCCTGCTCCACACTCCAAAAATCAGACCGCCTGACCCAGAAAAGCTAAGAAACACAACTATTTACACCAAACTGATTCATGATAACATTTTTTGCAATTTCCCATGCATTTCCCAGGGCTGTTGTCAACACATGATTTAGGCAACATGCATCAAAACCTTAGTTAGAGGCAAAGCACCATGTATGGAGAGGTTTATAGATGGTATGATCCACTGTGAGAGACGGAGACTGTCACTAGTAATTGATAGATGAAAAGACGAGAAGAGATGCTTTGTTCCTGTTATCTTATCCTGCCATAATTTACCATAATTTTACCTGGTTATGATTTATATGTGTGGTAATATATAGCCTGCATTAATATAAAGCAATACATTTTAACAGCACCACAGAATAAAACCAAAGCCAACACCTCTTCAACCAAAACTGAACAATAAAGATAAGATTAAAGGTGCGCTGTGGAGTTTTTTTTTGTAAACAAACAAAAGTTAGGTTTACATTTATGTTCATCATCAAAACACATGAACATGTGTCCGTGACATGTGACAAATATGTTGAATGCATTTCCTTCCCCACAAAACATTTGCATTTGAGCATTTTGAACGCTGTAGTGTTTCCATTCAAGTTGACTAGATTGCGGTCTTCTTCTATCCCGCCTTTGTTGACACATCTTGACGTGTTACCGCCACCTGTAGATCAGTGGAACAGTGTGACATCACTGGGATGAATGTGTATTGTGTCACACGTGCGCGCACATGTGCATGACATATTGTCCAGTGAATTACATGGGGGCGGAGTGTTTTATCATTTCCCTCGTCCTCGTGCATGACACATACAAAAACAGGGAACCACTCACTGAAAAACTTCTCCGCGGCACCACTCGAGGTACAAAAACTCCACAGGGAACCTTTAATTGCAGGGTTGTTGACATGGGTTGCACTCGATTTAGCTAGGTGAAGCTACTAACCTAGCAACACAGCGCACTGAGGAACTTATGCCCTGTTTATGCGGTAGTGAACAGCTTGATCCAAGACAAAGAAGTCTTTAAGCCAACATAAATCTGTATGATGTAAGTTAACATTATGCATGATGTGTTAAGTGATATCGTTCTATGTAGACAGGAGTTTAAAAGGAAAATTAAATGAACTTCTAAAAGTATGAAGGAATAATTTAAAGCTGCTCTGATCATTATTTTTATATTAACAATGGATCAAATAATAATGTGTGATGTGAAAGAGGTTGCTTATAGTAACAACCCAATCCTGCAGTTCACCTAAGCTCATTTTAGTATCTTTCAGCTTATTGTTTTGGTTTTATGGCTGCAGCTTTGATATTTAGGATCACTCCCAGCAAACGGCACTGGCCAAGTTCTGATAAACGAACTGTGCCCTACATGCTCAGTACCAAAGTAACAAAAAAAAGCTTGAGCTCAGTAATTAACATTCTGTATAGTTGTGTGTTTAAACTGTACATGAACAGAAAAGTAAAGACAACTATTTGTTTCAGCTAAAACTATTTTTTGTCAACCAAGAGACAGTCACAGTGACTGTGTGAAGCTTCCCAAGTTTTAGGAATGTCTACAAAACATAGACAAATTCAATTGAAGTGGAGTCAATTGAAGTGAAGTCAATGCGCAAGTACCAAAAACTGCAGTTCCTCAAACGGCCACTTGAGGCTGGCTACAGAACGAGTCAGTCGCCATAAGCCACCATGCTAAAATGTCCAACTTCACAGCAGAAATAAACATGTTTACAGCCTGGTACAAAAAACTGTTTTGGTCTCTATAGATAATTTCCCCGTTCATGACAACTGTACTGAGGGTGAATTTTTATAGAACTCATCTGTTCAAATTATATTAATTTATGCATAATTTAAAAGCATGGCTGCTTTGATTGCCAGGTGTGTGCAGTTACAGGTGCCTTGATTCAGTACACCTCAGCTCTACCCACGATCCACATCTTTGCCCGTTTTTAGATTAGTCATGAGGCAGCAGAGGCAAGACTGCTAACATGGCGGCAGCCAGAGCCACCGCACTGTGGGTGACATCATGGAGACTGCGTCCATGTTTTATGCAGTCTTTGCTATTGACTTTTCGAACCAAGGCACGTTTAAAAAGGCAGAGTGACACACAACAGCGCAACTGTGTCTGCTGCTGTTAACAAAGTTGACTAAACTGCTTTTCAAAACGTTGGTACAACCTCCTCTGCTGATGTTCAATCTGGCTGCTACATCCCGCCCTCACAGCAAGCCAGTTATGGCACTTTTGTACCTGTACAGAGCCTAAAACCAAAACCTTTGCTCACTACCATATCTTGACATCCACACTTTAACCACAAATGCTACACAGAAGCACTAGGTAGATGGTAGTCTGTCAAAAACAGTCTCATATCTTCAAGAATTTTTGCTGCTGAACTTTGAATAAACTAGCAGTAAACTGAGTTTAGGTGGGTTTACCCTCCACTACATCCCTGCACATCAAAATATCAAAAACATTTCGCAGCTTTGCAGTGAGCATCTACATTGAAAGCATTTGTGATGTGTTTAAACACCGAGCATTTGTTAGGGGATGGTGGAAGGGAAACAGACAAGCAGGCAAAGTGTAGACAACAGTGATGTTGAGTGATGAAACACACATACATGGGGCAGAGAAGGATGGGGGGTCTGATGGGAGGGGGGATTGGCTGATGGCGGGCTGATGTGGGTCCACACAGAGCGACTCACTTGGCCAGCTTCATCTCTATCTGCTGGCGGATTTCCTGCCGCTCCTGGTCGCTGCGGACGGGGAAGATGTTGCGGTCCTCCAGCTCCTGCTTGCTGGGCCGGTTTCGAAGCTTCACGGCCAGCAGCTCCTTCCTCATCCTGCGCGGGAGGGTCCCTGTTGTCGTGGAGCACAAATTAAGGTCAAGAACGACACAGCGCTTTTTGAGCTGCCAAACAGAGTGTACCAGCTAAAGCTGCTGAACTGATGCTAATCACCACACAGTGTGCTATTGTGCTTTCCCGTAAGACTTAACGTAACACCTTATTAATTAAATACATTTCTACTTATTTCAAGATTGTGTCTCCCGTCTCAGCCACGGAAACGTGCAGTTCATTTATAGCGTTGCAGAGAGGGAGGAGCCATTTTAGGCTCATAAACAATGCTACATGACTCACAGTTGCAGCACTTCTATATCTAAGATCTGCCTGACACTCATGTTTCTGCCTCCCAAGGTGCATTTTAAATAAAAACATCCAATCACCAGGCTTAAAATTCTGCTAAAAGTACCACTAATAGCAGGTGGAAGCAGCTTAAATCAATCTTCTTCTGGATTTTGGGTCAAGTGATGGATGAATTTAGTAACTATGGCACTGCGTTTTGCTTCCTGATTAAAGTTTCTTATTTAACGGCTTGGCACATTCAACAATTTGAATGGGAATACAGATTGGGCAACAGTCTTCTTTAATCAGCTCTGTGCATACTGTTTTATATTCTATTATGATTTACTTAAGTGTATTATGAGGGATATTTGCTGCCTTGAAAACTTCTTTTCATCCGTCCTAAATTGGTACTTTTCATGGATATGTTGGGATGTTTCTTTGTGTTTGTTTTTTGTTGTTGTTCTTTTTAGCAGAAAACTGAAAAAAACAGCTGCTAGCCAATCATCCATCCATTTTATGTAACCCTTATCCTCATCAGGGGGGCTGGAGCCCTTCCCTGCTGACTTAGGGCGAGAGGCTCAAGTTCAGGTTTAAGTTGTGTGGTAGTTGTGTATCAGAAATGTTTTCATCAAAATGACAATATAATGTGATTGTTGGAGTTTTTTCTTGCCTGAATCAAGTGTTGCAAGATGTTGCACAGATTGTAAAGCCCCCTGAAGTAAATTGTGATTTTGTCCTATATAATTATCTTTACAGACCTTTACTGTTTACACTGACTGACAATCATCTTCTTCTGCACCCTACTGGTGCAATGCTGCATTTCAGGCCACATTAGTGCACCAACACTCAATGACAGTCAGACTTTAGAGGTTAAACGCTAGTTACATTTACAACCACACTGTTAAAAGTAGCAGCTGAATCTGCCCTGTTAGCATAACTGATAACTATTTTAGGTTCAAGCAGTGTAAAGGGTGAGCTATAGTCCTGTAAATTCATATGACGTTCATTCATTCAAACATAGTCTTTTTTTCTGCTTTTTGTCCTCCACCACACATCTGTAATCATCAGATATTTGCAGTTCTGTAGAACACGACGAGTCCAAGACCAGGACTAGTTGAGACCGAGTCCAGTCCAAATAAGAAAGACAATAAGAGAGAATCCTCTTCAAGACCACTTAATTGTTGTGATGCGAGAGAGAAAGTATGTCTTCTATTTCAAGATGATCATAAGTGCAGTGTATAAACACTGTAAGATGAAATCAGGCCATTTTATTTACTTTAAATACAGAAATTTGGCTAAACAGTCACATAAAACATAAAGTTCAACTTGTGGCTTTGTATTGTGGTGTCACAGTAACATTCTGTATGCCAGTAAATAACAAAATAAATAACATTTTCAAACAAAATGTACCTTTATGTGCATTTCCATTCATTAGACAGCTATTTTAAACTCACAAACACTCCCGTCTCTCCACTAATGTGTAAAGAGCAGAAATAAAAAACTAATTATGAAAATAAATGATGATTCTGAGCTTCTCCTGGACTGCAAATGGCAAATGTAACGAATAACAGACATCTGTTAAGCAAAGCACAGATGTCACTGTTTTGAAGCTTCAGAAAAAGAAACATATCTTGCTGGACTAAGTTAAGACAATCAACGGCCAAGCCAGAGACAAGTCCAAGTCTGAGACAATGGGAAAAAAATGTCCAAGACATGACTCGACAGATAGACTGGCGACTGGATGTCTGTATTACGTGACCCTCGTGCTGGTTGCATGCACGTCTGTCACATCCATCATAACTCCATATTCTACCTTTTTAATATCCCTCCCCTCAAAGTCACAGACATGTCAACCACGGCTGGCTGCACACTGATGACCCACATGAGTGGACAAGATTTAGGCCAACAGAGCAGATGTGTGACGTGCCGTCGCAACTTAACACCAGTCCTGCTATTCGTCATCGCTGTAAATCCCCCTGTCATGCTCTCACTGTAAACAAATATCAGCAGAGATTACGCTGCTTCATTATCCGCTGACAAGGTGCCCAGATTTGGTTGGCTTTGTACAGTAAGAGGCAGATAATAGCTGAGCAAATATTGCACCACATGCCTGCTGTCAGCAACCTACCAGAGATCACAGACTCGTTCCAGCTGTCCTGATCGCTCAAGTATTCGTCCAGACGCCAGTTCTCTTTGTTCTCGTCAGACTCCTTCTTGCTCTCCGACTCCCCGGCGGGCTCCCTCTCTGTGCTTGACGTGCGGGACAGTCGGCCGTCCAGTCGGCGCTTCAGTGATGAGCGCGCCTCCTTCGTCTGGAAACTGAGATCATCACAAGACAAACCTGTCAGTTACAACTTCATTGTACCATGGCCACTGAGAATTCTCAAGCTGTGGATTAACTTTACATATGCCATTTTGTCTGCAAGTAGATCCATTCACATACAAATCTGGAACATGCAACTTGTTGAGCATTATCTCTAATGTAAACTTAGAACCTAGACAAGATTTACTGTAACTTACCAAGGTTGAGTCTCTTACACTAGAAAAGCTGGGGAGCCCCAACAAACCCAATGGCTGTTCACATTTTCACAAAAACCCAAATCAAAAGGCTTTTCTCTCACAGTGTGGTTTTAAATTCTGTGATCAAGTTTCTCTTAAACTTTGCTCTAAGTAGGAGTGAAGTGGCTTAATAAAAACACCACTGTTCAAAAAACTTGGGGTCGCCCTCCACAAAAACTTGATTCGGTCCAGTCAGCCTGAGAAGACTGCACTATATTTTTAATGGAAAAGGATAAAACAGTATTCTCTCCTGTCACGCCGCACTTTGGGGATTAAATGGACATTTTAATCATTTAAGTTTTCGTCTTTTGGGAGCAAAACTATTACAAATGTAAACAATACATCTGGTGTCTGAATAATCATTTCATAACAAACTGAATATCTTTGGGTTTTTGAGTGACTAATCAGCTTGGACTTTAATGAAGTGGGAAAGATAATATTATAAAGATAAAAAATTAATTAATTAATAAAATAACTGTTAGCTGCAGCTCTTCTGATATACACACATGTTGGTCTTTGAATTGGATCATTGTATTCTGCAAACATGGCCTTCTAATAGTCTAACAGGGATAATACCATGAATTGAATGTATTTTCATAAATTAATATATTACACCTACTAATGGATTTGTGTTTTATTTTGTAAAATAATGTTTAATGTGATGACGCTTACAAAATAGAAACTATAGGCTACTCAATATTTCATGTATAAGTAATGATGCATATCTCAAATCTGACCTGTCCTGTCGATGTTTGGTGGCCAGGGCGCGGTGCAGTTCCTCAATGATGCAGCTAGGGGGCAGTTGTGGGTGTAGTGACCCAAGGTGAGGGGACCCAGTAGGTGTGGAGATCCTGCCTCTCAACAGGGAGCCATGAGGGTCTTTGGGAAGTGTAAAGTTCCTGGGTAAGGTGGCTGGGGACTTCTTAACTGGCACAGAAGGAACGCCTGGGAAGGAAACACAGAATAAGTGAGACACTGCTGCAAACCATGGCGTGGTGTTACATCAGGCTTCTCCTGGTAAACTCACAGTCTAGGCTGCCCAGTCTGGTGAGCAGTTTGACTGGCAGGCTGGGTGGAGGAGAGGTGCTGACTCGTCTCGGAGGCTGTGCGGCCGTCACCTCCGATTTCCCTTCAACGGCCTCTGCCTTCCCCATCGGCTGCTCGTCACTGGGGTCGCTTAGTGAGGTGCTTTCATCTTCTCCATCTTCACTCTGACTGGGATCTCCCCCTGTCTTTGAGTCCTCAGTCATATCTTGTACTGAAAGGAAACAGCGGCGCATGTTTGGTTTGATCAGAGGTCTCTGTCTCCACCTAGTGGACAATCAGTGACATGGCGGCTCCAACTGACACCATTAGAGCTGCACTAGTAAGAGATTTTCATGTAACAGTTTGGCTGTTTTAATCAACCAGAATTACTCATTTTATGAACGGTAACCAGTCATCATATCAGCCTCAATCACAGACAGGAATTAAAATAAAATAAGGATGAGGATCCAACATACAAAGAGTATAAAACATCAGTTGAAGTACTGTTAAATGTACAAACTGTGCACCACCAGTACCGTGCTAACATATTTAGCTGTTTTGTTGTTCATTTTCCTTTTTGTACTTGCACACTTTGTTCAGTTTCTGGATTTATATTCTACCTACTTTTATTATTTTCCCTTTTTTCTTATTTGTTCTTTTGATTGTGTTTGGTTAATATTTAATGTAAATGCACAACCAGAATAAATCAAATGAGGAAGTCTACACAAAAAAAGAGGAATCTGAATAATGTCTGGACCTCTTCATTTCCCCTGCCAGCAGCAGACACAGAGAAGAAGAGTTTTCAGCTCACTGAAAGGTTGTGCCTGAAATGACTTATTCGATATTCAGTACCCACTAAACGAGAGAGGACTTAATAGTGTGTGACACGGTAAAAGAAAACGTTTCAGGAACCCCTCGGGTCATTCGTTTCATCCAACAGCTGTTTAATGTTCCTTTATTTCCTGCCTACAAAATGCATGATGGACGTTAGCTTATAGCAAGATACAATAAAGAGAGAGTACAGCGTATAAATCATCTTGTCAGTGATCTCTGGTGGACCAAACTGTTCTTAAATGACTTCAACCCTAGTTTTTCTATTTCTTCGTACTTTTGGCCAACGTATACACTCGTATGCTATATATGAAGCTAATATCAGCTGATATAACGGCCTCGCTCGACGCTGGTGACCTCTCCAGTGTGCACCTCAACGATAACTAAATGTGAGGCAGCAGAACACTGCACAGATTGATGTGTTGGGCGTTCTAGCAGACACTTGCTTATTTACGCATCCAGCACTTAAGGAGCCACATTATCATTCATTTGGAGTCGAGTTTCTGGACATCAGTCCGATGTTCACTCTCTTTTAGCTCTGTTTTCTGTCCGCATCAGCTCCCGAGGGAAATATCTGTCTCTTTAGCTGCTAAATGCTGCACTGTAATTACCAGCTAATAGCTAACTGTGTCTATCTCCCATTTGGTGCTGAGCAGGTCGCATACAGTGGTCCTTTCTGAAGACAGCTGCATGCTGAGGCTGAAAACGACGCTATAGGAGCCATGAGAGCGAAGAAAAACGGGAAAGTCATGGGCTGTAAAACCAAAACAATGAGCTGAAAGATGTTAAAATGCTCAACAGAGCTGAGAGGAACTGCAGAGTGACATGAAAATTGTTTTTGAGAGACACCTTTCACATTACACATTGTAGTTTGATCCATTTATATATATAAATATTGATGGCAGTCTACTTCTGCCCCTTTATACTTTCTCAGACCACAGTACTGCACTCTACCTGTTGAAGCTTCTAAATCGCTGCCCAGGTCTTCACTGGTGCTGGCCAGAGGAGCCACAGGCTCTTCGTCTCTCTCTTCGCCGTCCGAGTGAGTCGGGGTGTCTGGATCTTCACTGTTACCCCCACAAGCAAGATCTGACTCTGCATACAGCGCAAACAGGAAGAGGACAGGGATGAGTTTGCACAGCAGTTTGGCATCATGTGGCTGAACAAGTAAACTCAGCCTGGAGTCATGTGTGTGCATGTGTGTGCATGTGTGTCGGTCTGCACCTGTCTCCGTCTCCCCGGGGTTCCTCCTGACGAGGTCATCTCTCTTCTGTCGTACAGCTGCCTTCTTCTCCACCGCTAACAAACACAACACAAACATTTATGGAACTGGTCCACTGATCACTCAAAATGAAAACATGTGAAGCAGACTATTTGCAAATACGTGTCTATACCCCGAGTGATTCCCAAACCAGCTGTTTATAGAAGCGTGGAGCCTTACACTCACTTGCAGCGGGCTTCAGCTTCTCGTTTTTCTTTTTCCTCCATTTCCAGGGCTTGAAGATGCGTCCCAGGCTGGCCAGCTTGCTGTTGCGGCGGACGGGAGGCGTACGAACCCCTGAGACCAGGCAACCCGAATGCAGCACCCTCTGCTGGTCCATCACATCTACGGCACGAAACAAACAGAGCACCCTTAAAATAGGCTGCAGGGCAGCTAAATACATCCTGAACACAGGAGTCAGTCAGTGATCACACTGCGTGACGACTGGAGGAAGTTCTTAAAATCACTCCTAACACAATTGGCTCAATACTACTAACACCCCAACGTCATGTGAGAGTAGCAAATGTGGGTCACTTGCTGTAAATGCTTTATTGATTCCAGTCTAATTTCTGAGGAGAAGCGAGTGGTGGGGAGAGGACAGAGAATTGCATTGTTTGTGTTTGACTCACATGGTTTCAGGGCAGCCAGACCTTTCCTGCCCCAAACACACAGACAATAGAGGGCTTCAGAAAAGGACCGCTTGAAAGACACACAGAGCATAAATAAAATCAGTTTCAGCACAACTGCCTTTTCTAAGGTCAGTGCAGACATCTGCAGTGTGCTATCTCCACTGATTTTACACTATTTTTAGGATGTGTACACAAGAATCTACAGCAATTTGACATCACGCAGTAGTGACACGCTGCTACTGACAGAATGGCATTTTTCAGAGCAACCTTCTGCTTCTCTGCTGTATTCCTGTTGTCTTTTGTTGTCCTGTATCAGTATTTTTAAATACTGACAAGAATTTGTTCCATTATGTTTTGGAAAGTCTATTTTTGGGAGAAGGTGACCTGGAAACGATATCACATGATGCTCGATAATATTTCTTTAAAAATAATTATTTAAACGTACAGATAACAGTCCTCTTTTACATAAAAATGTTCTGCGTGGGTTGAAACTAACACTTACATTCATTATCGATTAATCTACAGATTAATTTCTCTGTTAACTGATTGATTTGATTTGTTTGGTCAATAAAATGTGTGGTGACGATGAAAAGTGACCAAGTTTGAATAGTCCAATAGACTTAATCTAAATCTGTATATATAGTTTTCTATAAATGGATTTTCTGGATTTTTTTGTGAACAGATTAATTGGTTAATCAATTTAATTGTTTCAGCTCTACATTAATCTGTTGATTATTAAATTATCATAATTTCTATGATAACACTGTAAATTAAATGTGCTGGTCAGACAAAACAAGGAATTTGAAGGTGTTCACTTAAATTCTGGGGAAAAAAATAATAATAAATAAATAAATAAATAAATAAATAAATAATAATAATAATAATAATAATAATAATAATAATAATAATAAGTGATGTGAATCAAATAAGAAAATAATCAATGATAAAAAATAATCATTAGTTACAGTTCTACAGTGTTTCTTGCTATGTGACAGGATACAACATTAAATCTGCAAAAGTTGATTTTTTTGGCCACGTGGGGGCAGCAGAAACAAGTTGTAAGTACATCGTCGTCATCATCATCATCATCATCTTTTCAAGTTAGTATGACGAACTTGTCAACCATCTTTTACTTATTTAAACATCCAGCAATCACAAAGCAACATCATCATTCATTTGGGGTTGTGTTTGTGGCCACCTGATAAAAACTCACTCTCTCCTAGCTCTGTTTATGGTCTCTGTATCTGGCTCTTTAGCTGCTAAACGCTCCAATATGTTGACCAGCTAGTCTCTAACTGTGTCTGTCTGCTGTAGGTGCTGAACAGCTCGTGTGCAGTGGGTTCTTAGAGCTTCTTCTTTGAAAACGACACTATGAGAGCAGTGACAGTGAAACAACAGAAAAGTCACAGCCAGTCAGGTAAACAGTGAGCTAAAAGTCACTATAAAGACAAGAGGAACTGCATATTCAGGTGTTAATTCTTAGAAGGTCATTGAACGACACCTTTCACATTGTTATTTGATATGTTGTTATTCAAAAAATAATGGCCACTTTGAGGTCCTTTATGATTCGTCTCTGATTCGAGCAGTTTTGCTACTTTTCACAGCATATGAACAGATGATCAAATAAGTCATTTGAAGTAGTGCTACAAGGATTAGTAATGATCACAAACCAATTTGATAATCATTATATATCATTTAAGTAATTTCTCATACATAAATGACAGAATGATGAATATTAAGCCTCTCAAATATAGAATAAAAACTGAATATCTTTTGGAGTGACAAAACAAGACATTTAAAAACATCAGCTTGAACTCGTCAGGAAACTGTGATGCCCATATTTCACTATTTTTTAATGATTAATCAATAATCAAAATAATCACTGGTTCACAGCCACCTTGGACAGTGTTTTTTTTTCTTTAATTGATTAAATATTAAGTATTAATGGAGAAATAATCAATTATCAAAAGAATAACCAAACATTATTCAACATTATTTGTCCAGTATGTTTCAGGTTGCGGAGGTCTATATAACCTTTTTGTCAGTAAAACATCTTCACATCGGAGAATCTGGAGCCAGAGCATGTTTGCTGTTGCTTGAAAAATACCTCAAAAGACGAGGTCATATCAATCGACAAATCGAATAGTCGACTAACCGTGCGCAGAAGACTTGATTTCTCAGTCAGTGACTGTGATTATCCCTTTTAGCTGGTACTCTGACTTCCCTAAGCACTCTTCAGTCTGCAGGCTAAGCTGTTGAGGATGCGTAAGAGTGACAGAAAGACAAGAAGAAGCAGAGAGAGCGACTGAGCTGATTTCTGCATCGAATGGCAGAGAGAGTGAGAGAGGTTCCTTGGAGAAAGGACAGAAATAGGCACTCCCACACAGTCTGGCTCCGACAACAAGCTGACACCTCAGGGAGCCTACAGCTGAGCCGTGGGCTGTGCAGGGATCGCTCCATGAACGCTTTCATTTTCTGTCAGCGCCATCTAAATCCACAACATCTGCTCATTTATATCCCTTAAGAAACTAATTACATACTCTTATTTCATGCCCCAGTCACATAAGAGGAAGACACAAGGAAGTGTGTTGTGATTTGATACTCCACAGGTGAGGATAGATTTGGCAGGGATTTGATGGAGGGAGATGGTGCCGGCGTGTGGAAGGCTGCCAGCTTAACAGAAAGCAAAAGTGCAACGTTTTCACAATGTGATATTTGAAACAAGGTCAAAATCTAACTGACATCTGAAAAATATTGTACAAAGTGATGCAGGTATCAGGGAGGGACGTCATCTAAACTTTCTGCTGTATTTACAGACTTCCAGCACAGACACAAAACACCATGTCAGCAACTATTTAGCATCAGGCGGCTTTTTTTTGCTCATCAGAATCCCAAAGTGATGCCTTCAAATGTCTTTTTTTGTCCAACTAACTGACTAAACTCCAAAGATGTTCAATCCGCTAGAACGTAAGACACAGAAAAGCAGCAAATCCTCACACTGGACAAGCTAAAACCAGAGAATTTGGGGCATTTGTGCTTGAAAAGCTCTTTTTTTCATAGAGGCCAGCAATCTAGAGACTCTGTTCCAGCGGTTTCATCTGCCTACATATTCACTGCATTTACAAATGTAAGTGAATAGACCTGAGATAACATTATAAACACACAAACACTAACAACACGAGGCCAATCATGTCCAGCGAGTTCACTGATCCATGAACAGCAGCGTATGTGACGCCTCGGCTTGCACCGGCACCCAAAGCTTCTTGACCGCCAACAAACGACGAGAAGCAGGTCAGATGCCCCATGTGTGTCATGTGTGCCTGCCTAGGATGCTGTGAGGAATCCAGGTCAAGTCTGTAGTAGTAACAGCACAGCCAGGGTCAGGCTGCCGTCACCATGGTTACCACGCTGGATGCTGCAGAGAAGGCCCTCGGAGGCAGAGAATCACCACGGCATGAGGAATAGGGAGTTGCTGGGCGGATGGGAAGGCTTGTTGCCACACGGAGGAGAGACTGGAAAGCTGCAGCCAATCACGGCCAAGCGTGTAACGGATGCATAATGTAAGTCAGGGAGCTGCTGTGTTTTTAATTTGCAAGTTATGATGAAATATTTATTCACGTGTTCCAGGTCTGAGGGAACATTGGGATGTTTTTTTTCTGCAGATAGCTGCAGAAAGAAGCGCCTCTCTACAAGTCAAGCAGGGGAATAAAAACAGTTAAGTCAGATACTGTACAGTACTTTAGCCTGAAGCGACGGTCTGCAGATAATGAGCCAGCTCAGGATGCAAAAAAAGAGCGCCTGGAAACATCACAGCATCCACACATCTCCTATAACTTGTAGTCATGAGTTTATAGCTCCTGAGTGAGTTTTGGAATAAAATAAAAACAAGTTTATATAACAAGTTATAAGGAAATGATATAATGTCCATGATAAAAGTCCCAAAGGGGATATTACAGATTTATCACAGTGATATCAGCACTAAAAAAAGAAATATTATCCAAGAATTCTTCACTGCAGAGTCACTGTGGGAATATTACAGTGATATCAGAAGTGGAAATAACAAAGATAAGAGGAAAGAACTCACAGATTCATAAACTACAAGTCCCACCAGACACATAACATGAACAGTTTAGTGTTTAGTGTAAATACATGGGGCGCAAACAGACTATAAATCAGCTGATAGCAGACTAACACTCACATTATCATGAGATACTCCGCTCTCCGGTCCTCCACCACTCGGCGTTCGCGTCATGCGTTCCCCGAAAAAGGCCGACGGGCTCACACGCTGACCGCAGCCGCGCTGGATTTGGGGATTGAAACGCAACAAAATACTTAAAAAACAAAAAACAAAACAAAAAAAACAGCTGTTAAATGTTACTTTACGAGAGCGACCGGAGTGAGCGGAAACAAAGTGCGGGAGACGCCGGGGTCTGTTTGCGGGCTAGCTGCTTACAGTCAGTACGTTTAGCAAAAAAATCGAATTTCTGATCGTATCAGATAAAAACATGCATAAGACCGGATCACTTGTCTGAGTATACATGCCGTTCAGAGAATGTGGATGTACCACGCGGACCCCGCCCCTCTGGACGGGAGGAGGAGTGCAGAGAAACTGGCACACACTCACCGCCTACTGCAAAACATAGTGTTACAGGAGGTTACTACTCACACACACAAACACACACATGCTGAGGTGTTGCTTTTTGTATAAATGTCAATTATTTGTATTTTTGGTAGTTGCTATGAAAACATATGTTCAGCAGTCAGTTTATTAGGGAGACTAGGATAAAGGTAATCCAGTGGAAAACAACAACAAATCCTCCTTCATGAAGGATTACACAGGCAGATTATAATTTTTGGTCATTTCTGAGGCTGTAATTTGTGCTTCATGGTGCTGTTGAATTACACAGTACATAGTCTAATGTTCAGTCCGCCATCACTGATATAAAATGAGGACAAAATATCAAAGACACCTCTCAGTGTAATGTGATACATTTTAAGGCTGACATAAGCAATTATTACCTATATGCCATTATAACCTCAGTTATTTGATTCATTGTTTGGTCTATGAAATATTAGAAAGTGCTGCAAAAATGTGCATCACAACCAGTAAAGACCAACATCTTGAAACTGATTATTTTGTGACCAGTACTCAATGTGCAATCTACTATCACATTCATCAAATTGAATAAACACTTCTCTGAAACAGTTTGAACAGACAGACTATTTTTTTGCTAGGTGTACCTGATAAACTGACAACTGAGTGTATACTGTATGTGAATATACTTGCAAATTCAGGCCAACTAGATGGATAAAAGAAGTCTTTTAAAGCCCCATCCAAGCGGTAACCCCAGTCCACTTGAGGCTGCCTCCAGAGGTGAGTCAGTTTCCATAATCCCCCATGCTAAAATGTCCAACTTCACAGCAGAAATAAACGTTTACAGCCTGGTACAAAAAGCAGTTTTGGCCTCTATAGCTAATTTCCCTGTTCATGACAACTGTACTGAGTCTGATTTTTTAATAGAACTCACCTGTTTGAATTATATTAAAGCTTCAAGTTGTGCATAAGTGAGAGCGTAGATGCTTTGACTGACATGTGGGTACCATTACAGGTGGCTTGTTTGAGCACCCAGGCATCATTCAGGCTGCCTCAGCTCCACGTCTTTGCCCATTTTTAGATTAGATGGGAGGCGGCAGAGTCAGGACTGCCAGGATGGCGACAGCCAGAGCCACCACCCTCTAAATTTCACAACGGCTCTTCAGAAACCAGGGTGGTGGGTAACGTCTAAGAGACTACATCCATGTTTTATACAGTCTTTGCACCCTACATTGCTGTTGTTGGTGTGCTGCTTTGGCGGCCACTGTGGACAAAGACAGTAGTGTTTCCACTGCTTCATTTCATAACTTATTGTAGTGCATTTAATATAAGTAAGAGCTAAAATCTTGTCATTTCATGTACAGTGGTCTACTTAAAAAAATCTCTATATTCTTTAGCATATGTTAATATATTCTTTACAGCATGGTACAGCCTACTTGGTCCTACATAAATAATGTCAGATATGTAAGAGGAGGAACAAATTGAAAGATAATTCCATATCATGCTAAACACAGTTTTTATGTCTTCTTCAAATACTTATTCATGATGTCTCTCGCAGATCACACTGGGCTTTGTCCTTTGGCAAATGAAGCTTTCACAAGGTGCATATGGGTTTATAAATCAGATTTATAGACACATAAATCATCGTGTCCAATATATACGCTTATTTCAGTTTTATTGGCATGAACGGTTTTAAGCTATCCTTATCAGCAGGTATTTGGTCATAAACCAGATTACTGGACGTGATAAAAGTTTCAGCTGATGATGGCACTGAGGATCACCGAAGTTATTACGATGCATCCCGAGGGAGATATGAAGGCCTGTACCAAGTTTAATGGCAATCCATCCTACAGTTATTGAGACATTTTAACTAAAAGCAAAAGACGTCACCCTCACGGGGGTGCTAGAGATAGTCAGTGAAACACCAAAGTCATTAAGCAATCCATCCGATAGCTAAGTGATGGACTGGCTGACATTATCATCCATAAAGCTTCTGCTAACGTTGCTACAAACATCACAGCAAGGTAACATAAAAATATCAGGCTGGTACTTAAGGTCAGATAATACCACAGGCCATACACAAACACTCATGTCACTGCAAACCTCGCTAATCAAGCACGCTTACCATAAATACTAACACAACAATACAGGAGTACTTTGAGTTTTTTATTTGGTGCAGTGCTGTCCTTTTTGTTCTTTCAACAAAAAAAAAGACAACTTCTTTTTTTTTTATCTATTTTTATATAGTTTCTCCTCTCCATACACTCCATGGCCTCAGGAGACTTATTATTAATTATTCAGACAACATCACTTGGTGTGTAAACAAAGCCTTTGTGGTTTCAGATCGATTTTCTAGAGGGCCACTCATACGTTAACGGCAGGAAGGGCTGAGCTACATCAGCGATGATAAAAGTCAATGGCTGGATTTGTCCTCGGGGACGTACAAGCAGTAAGCAAAGAATATAAACAATGGCGTAGGCTACTCAGTGAACATGAATCTCATTCAATATTTACAAGGACGAGGATGGAGGGCGTTCCAAAAGGGTGTGCACACAAATTGCAATCAGGTGATAATAAACTGACACGTGACCTCCAGCTTGCCAGCTCGAAGATGAAGAAATCTGAAGCGACTGCGGTGGCGCAGCGTTCACATAATATAAGCAGGCAGTGCCTAAGTTGGTGGAGCCAAACAGGCAAAGTTTTTGGCATTCTCATCAACTAAAGAGATCATTTACTTGGCAAACACTTCTTATTGCTGGAAAAACAGCTGTAATCAATAACATTAATGATGGCTGCATCCCGCTTAGGTTGTGCCAGAGCTTGGTTTTGTGCATGCTGGATCACTGACATGGATTAGTGGGACACTAATCTGAACAACAGTGGAGCTGAGTCATTCATGTTATTAGTTACACCTGTGCTTTTCTTATCATTGCCATGTTCACGTCATATCAATAATTATAAGCAGGCGAGTGAGATAAACTGTCCAAATCAGAGATACCCGGACTTTCCGACGACTCATATCTCCCACTGACACGAGAAAAAAAAACTACAGATGAAATCGCTGGAAACGTGGCTGCAAATGTGACCATTACTGGCTGTTAAAATCTAATTCTAACACAAAGAGACCCAAATGAGCTAATGTTTGTCTGGATCTGGTTTTACTTTTTAATGAATCACTCCAAATATGTCACACAACAAAGCTAATTTACCCAAGCTCATGTTATTTTCTAATGCCAAGAGTAGACCACAGAGTATGCCTTCAGTGGTTACTCTCGAAGGAAAGGTTATTGAAAGGGTTAACTCCTACCTGGTGATTCTGATACATACATAATTCTTCAAACTGGGACAATCAATTGTTGTTCTACGGTGGAATATTTGAATATTTTAAAATGATACAGTAAACAAAGGTATAATTCTGTAACCTCTGTAATGGATATAAGATGCTTGGCGATGAAGTCAGGCTACCGAAGCTTTACTCATTTAAGTGTGGTCACAAGGGAGACGACAGAAACGTGCTCTACAGTACATCAGCAGTATCACAGCTCAATCCTGCAGTTCTAGACTGTCCATTTGTGGAACGATTTGCACCAAAGCACTTTACAATTGATTGCCAACGTCAACCGCAAAACAGTCACATTCTCAGTGGTGGTGGAGAGAGCCTCTGTGTTCCTTAGATTAACCACAAAGTAACTGAATCAAAGGACAGTTATTGATAGCCGCACATAATGTTCAGAATTGACAAATGATTCATTCGTTCATCATAAACCTCATCGATTGCCCCCCAAAAACATCACTTCACACACACACACGATGTTACTCTGTTTAGTTCGGCCTGCTTGCAAGATATTTCTTCTGCTTCATCATGTTGTGGCATCAATAACCTAGATATACTCTTTCAAGTGTTTATCAAGGTAGTATCTAAAGGTTATCATGTTTCATCATGTTTCATGCGCCTCCAGACCTTAAACATCTGAGATCTTCCTCCTCTTTCAGCTCTGTGGTGATCTTTTTCTCTAAAACACAGCTGCCACATTTGGTAACTTGTTACCTTCAAATGAACATTGGCATCCACAGACTATAGGCCAGGATGTAAGTGGGAGTCTGACTGTGTTTTTATGACGTGTTCGACATTTAATTCCCAAACAGGCATTGCACTGTGACAGTGCTGCCAATTTAAAAGCATAAATTTTATGATCATAAAAACCATGCTGCTGTGGCTGATGCTGCTGCTGTTGCTCAACTCCAGCACTGTTCCCCTTTAAATCTGCTGAATCATCCATCAGGTACAGCCACAGCCTGTGCAGCCTGTGAGCCAATGCAGCGTCACAGTGACAGATACGGAGCTGAGGCAGTGGGGAAGACACAGCCTCGACTGAGTGTGTGAGCTGCAAACAAAATAGTCTGTGGGATTCCACTGAAGGGGGATGTTTCAAGGTTGGGAGGAGGCCAGGTTTCTCAGGTTGGACATGTTGCTCCCTGGACAATTTTTTTTTTTGATTGATTGATCAATTCATCTTTTAGTTTATGGAATGTCAGAAAAGCATGATTTCCCAGAGCTCAAGGTGACGTTTTCAACTTGCTCGTTTTGTCTGACCAACAGTCCAAAAAGATACACAGTTTACAATCATATAAAACAGAGAAATGCAGCCAATTGTCACATGTGAAAGGCTGAATTGTCCTTCTTGATAAATGACTTCATCAATTATCATAATTGGAATCAATTTTCCAGTGGTTCCTGGGAAATCTAATTGCATACGTTTCAGCGGGTTAGCTGGAGTCACATCATTTTGGTGCTGATTATTCGCTTTCATTTTTTCTTTTTATGGCTTCAAACCCAGTAACCAGTTCCAGCAGACAGATTTTTGCAGCTGCTGCGCTCGCCCGCCCCTCCTCCACCTCCTCCTCCTCCTCCTCCTCCTCCTCTTCCTCCTTTTACACTGCTGACAGATTCAAGTCTGTCAGAGTGATCAGTCTCTCCATTCCCACTCTGGGCTAAAGCGTTTGCTTTAATTACATCTGCCACAGAGAGCAAAGTATCTCTGTTTGTGATAAAGCTCTCACTAGGTTGTTTCTATTCCTTATCTCTGTGGGCTGCAGTGTAGATTTGATAAAAAAACAGATGTCCGGGGTGGTCTATAGCCTTTTATTCTTGCCTTCTTAAGGCATCCAAGTGGTCATATCACAGCTCTGTATGGAGTCGCCAGCCCTTCTTATCCCCTTGTTATGGGATGAGGATGTCAAAGGGATCAGCTGGATGCTCTGGTGCGTTCTCATGTGCAACATATTTCTTTTACTCGGCTCTGAAAAGAATTAGGTCAGCACATGAAACATTCATAAAAGATACATTATGTGTAAATGGCTGACAGCTTAAGTCAAGTAGCGCCCCCCTCTCCCATCCCTGCATGCCTAGCTCTGTCGCTGGGTGGATCTCTGCCTCTGCTACACACAGAGTTAACTGTCCTTTCTTTAAAATAAGGCATATCATGGCATGTGCACATCCACAGCAGCATGCACTCTTACTACAAACATGTGACTGCAATTCCAGCATATTAAAGGCCATGAGGACATGAAACAAAAAGGTTACACATGCAGAACATCCATTTATATCCATGAAGGCAGCGTTGCTCAAGTACAAATCATGTACATAGAGAGCACACTGGAGCATAAAAACAAGGCTCTGTTGGGAGAGAAAACAGTCAGTTGGCTGTGGATAACATGCAGAAGCCACAAGCAATTCATCTCTCTGGCCAACACTTCACCAACACATTCATTTCATTTTGTCTGCATTGTTGAGAACTCAGCTGCACGAGAGCAGCATTTTTAAGTCCTACTGTACATGACAGCCTTGTTGTTTAGACATCCCATGTGTAGTAGTTGGGGGAGGGGATACTTTGTGTGTGTGTGCGTATGTGTATGTTTGTGTGTAGCGGGGGAGGGGTTAGTACAGTTCACTATTTCTGTTTGTGCTGCCATTCAATCAAGTCTGGAGACAAAGACTATCTATCTATATCCATTCTTCCTCTGTTCTCTGAAAGGAAAAGGCCGTCTTGGAACAGAATTAGAACATTATTATTTGCTATTCTGATATTAATTGCGTCCCGTGATTTTCAGACTGTTCACTCTTGATTCGTACAGACAGTCAAGTCATTTCAAAGCTAAACAAAATCTATGATAGCAACTCATTTTGCCAACACTTTGGCACCAGCCTAGTGTCATTTGAAAAACTGAAAGCTACCAACTTGGTGTCAAATTTTTCTCCATAACATTAAAGGATCAGTTTGTAGAATTTAGTAGCATGTAGCGATGTTATTTGTGAATGAAACCCCAACCTCACTACTCCAGAAACTATGGTGGCATGAAACGTGCAAAAATCATTGACTGTATATATAAAAATTGACATAGTTATGAGTTGTTGTGAAGCTCAAAGTGTGGTGGCTCTGGTCGCTCCCGGCTAATCCAAAACTGAACTAAGACGTGTAGTATGGGTGCAGCTGAGGCGTGCTGTCAATCAAAGTGGCCACACTCTTAATTATGCATAACTTTAAGCCTTAGACTCAGTACAGTTGTCATGAACAGGGAAATTAGCTGTAGAGACCAAAGCTGTTTTTTTGTACCAGGCTGTAAACACATTTATTTCTGCTGTGAATTTGCACATTTCAACATGGGAGCTTATGGAGATTGACTCGTTCTGTAGCCAGCCTCAAGTGGACGTTTGAGGAACGTTTGTTCGCTGCTTGGACGACAGCTGGACAGTCAGAGATTCATCTGTGTTATGCTAGTAGTGACCAATGCAGCCTCGCACTTAAAGCCTTAAAGGTCTAGTGTGTAGGATTTAGTGGCATCTAGCGGTGAAGTTGCAGATTGCGACTAACTGAATACCATTCACCTCACTCTCCCTCCCAAACAAACTACAATAGCTGCAAAAAATGCCAAAACCACTATCTGTATCTAGAGCCAGTGTTTGGTTTGTTGGTTCTGGGCTACTGTAGAAATGTGGCAGTTCTACATGGTGCACATAAAGTGATTATACATAAATGAAAACATTCTATATAATATTCCATATCGGCCATATTCTGCCAACAGAGGCCTCTTCATCACACTTGACCTTTAAACAGAAATGAGAAGCAGGCTACAGAGGTTATAAGCTCACTTCTTTTTAATACACCAGCAGTTTCTTTTTATTTTCAAACTTGCAGTCTTCAGCACAAACCATTTTATAATGTTCTTTTCACATATGCAGTCGTTCTCAGCGAGACCTGACTTTGAAAAAAATGAATTTAAAAAAATGTATTTATTAAATTAATAAATTTAATAAATAAATGTGTAATTGTCATTTTTCTAAAAACTTCACAGTCTGGTTGGGGGTTGTTATAACTCTTTTGATCGATGGGGTTCTGTTGGGAGAATTTGAACTCATGACATCAGTATTTTAAAAGTTTTTGCTATGGCCCTTTATCTACAGTATGAGAGTCCTGTACATGGTGGCGTTTATGTCCTTTCACATTGGTGGAGGGTGATGTCATGTTTTGTCCTGCCTCTGTGCTGCTCCCTGGGGCCCTGTCGTCAGTGAGACCCGGGGACGTCTCTGCATAGTGCATAATGGCATGAGAGATGAGTTGGCACAAAAAAAATGAGGCGCTTTTGAATCACTGTACCACTGTGTCTTAGCCGGCTAATGAAAAAGAATCAATGCTGCACCAGACTCAAGGGTAAAACTCACTGATGGAACAACCTATTACCATCTCAGCAAAGTCACATTTTCATTTATAGTCCTAGATTACAGTCACATCACTTTTGCAATGCTGCACATTAATCATCACCATGCTGTCCACGCTAAATCCTTCATCGCTGCTTTCAGATGTTCCACTTTTGAAACAGACATGAGATCCAAAAAAACTCAAAAGGAGTTGCATCAGCTCTAAAAATACCCACAGAGGGGCATGAAGTTAAGGAAAGTTTGGTGTTCTGTGTGGAGATTTCTGTTTTAACCTCCTCTGATTGAATTTCAAAAGATTTCAAAGCTCCTTCTAAAGCTGCCTGCACAGTGTTCATCCATGTCTCACAGCCTGAGGGTTGATTCGGCATAAAGTGAATATTCATTTAAAGCGCGTCTCACTTCAGCCTAATTCCAACTCATCTTAAACCTTGCAGTATAGTGCTGAGTAATGCTGTGTAAATGTCTGCCCATTCCCTCTCTATATGCAGCACGACCTTGGACAAACCATTTGTCCCTATTCTTTGTGAGAGGTCAGGTGACTGCAGTGCTGGACTCCTTGTGACAGTGAATGAGCTTACCTCATTTATGCAACATCTATCCATCTGCCAAGCAGAGCCCTCTTGTGGCAGTTTCACCTACTGATTCACTTTCAACTGCACTTGACCCCACTTAGCAGCATTTTCGGATCTCTCCTACGGGGCAGGCGTTAAATGTGCCTTTCAACAAATCTAATCTCTGCTTGGTATTTCAAAGTGCAGACCTCACGTCTAACATATATCTTAGTCTTATAAATCCAAGTGAAACAGATTCTAATATAATATATCCTGGAATTAACTTGCTGTGAGTATCAGCTGTTGATTTTATTGAAATATGTGTCCCCAAACTCACATGACCTTCAAGAAATATAAATAAAATACAGAATTAAAGACATATTTTCAAGTATATTCCTTGAGCGGCACAGTGGTGCAGTGGTTAGCATTGTCGCCACACCAGGTTCCTGGTTCGAACCTGCACAGTGGTCTTTCTGTGTGGAGTTTGTCTGTGGGGGTTCTCACTGGCTTCCTCCCACAGTCCAATGACATGCACCTAACAGGTTAATTGGTGTCACAGTGTGAATGGTTGTTTGACTCTATGTCCCCTGCTTACAGATGGATGGATTTAACTCCTTCCAATATTACCATAACAAGCTAACTGTTAACAGCATATTAGCTTATTTGTAAGTTTAAATAAGTTTGCATTAAGTTGGGATGTGAGTGGCAATGTTGGCTTGTTGGTTGGTCGGTTGATCCACTACTTTGGTCCAAACTAAAAAAAATTTCATTAGCCGCCGGCTAACATTGATGGTTCCCCCGAGAATAAGGCTACTGACCTTGGTGATCCCCAGACTTTTCCCTGAGGTCACATTTTTGTTGTTTAGTGAAATGTCTGGACAGCTCCTGGTAGTTTAGGATTAATTGTACTCACTTTGGTCCTCCGCTTGACTCTTCATCAGACCATCAGGTCAAATGTTTATACCTATTCCTAATACCTAAAGTGCAAAGCGATTGACGGCCCATCAGCCTGTGTTTTGTGTTAATTAGCAAATGGAGAAACTGTTTCTCGATAAATTTCACAGAACTTTCATGGTGCCCCTCACACAGCCAGAGGCTGTTACTGTCTGCAAGGTATTAGTAATTGTTGGATGCAGAAAACACTGAAATACATTTTCAATGAGCTCACAGTCTATACCATGGATTAACTAAACTTTGTGACATGACACAATTCTTTGCAGCTGACATTTCCATATAGGGCCATTACTATTATGAGTTGTGCACACCTTTTATCTCATCTCTCTTATGTTTAACTATAGTTGCTGTGAAATGACTCATGTGGCTGTGAAGAGATTTGGCACATATTCCATGCTGAGCTGAACACACATGTAGGAGTGAGCTGCCAGGTGCTAGGTTATTCTCTCTGTTCAGTCACAGCTCTGAATATGGAATGAGATAAACGGGCTTATGTATAGGCTTCCTGATTAATAAAACATGAGGCACCCTGATTTAAATAAAAGGAATCCTAATCTCCTCATCAGGCCCCTTCTGCCTCCTCTAACTGACTGTGAGGACTAAACTGAGGCCTATCAGTACCCGTAGGGTGGGTGGGGATGCAGTGGTCGGAGGACAGTGGAAGAGTCCAGGGAGGAAGCCTTTCATTTTAGAGCAGCATGTCAGATTTGTACAGCACCAGCTCAAATAGGAAGATGAGGGGAGCAACCAAGGGACTGCAGGCTCGAGGCAACACCAGGGACAGACAGGGCTCCTCCATCATTTCAACTAATGTGCATCAAAAAAGGTACCCACAGTTGGATTCTGTGTCCAAGGCATGAACTGAGGCTAAAGCACTTCAATATCATCATGTTATTGTCTTTTAAGAAGAACTTTTGCACCTCAGATCATTGGTGGACGACAAAGGTGCAGCAGTCATGTACAACAGGTAATCCTGTTGCTGCATCTTAGCAACAGGTAATCCTTTTGCCACACCTGGTAAACAGGTGAGTATTTTACTGGAAGATAAAATAATGAGTTGGGTAATAATCTGAATTCAGCAGCAAGGTGGCACTGTGACACTAAGAACTGTAACTTTATGGTTTTCACAGAGACTTGGCCACTGTTCTAGTGGGGCTCTCCATTCACCGCCGGGAGGGGACAATATAATCAGCCACGAGGGGGGAGGTGTCTGCTTCATTCCATGGGCTGTTCGCCTAACCTAGAAGACCTTACAATTGGATGCTGATCTTATTATCTTCCAAGGGAGTTTACATCAGTTGTTCTTGTAGTGATGTACATTCCACAAGACCGAGACCTGCTTTTATTGCGCCCAGGGGAAATCCTGCTGAGGTACCACCACAACAAACTAGCTACCTGCACTAGTAACCTTCTGAGAAGGTTTCAGCAAATCAGATCATGTCTTAGTTCTACTTCTGCTGGTTTATGGGCAGAAACACAAGCAAAATCAGACTTGGCCCTATTTCACTGCTTTAGCACTACAAAGGTGTATGTGCTTTCTCTATTTCCAGATATTAGCAGTTAATTTGGGGAGTACAATGCTATCATAACCTATTGCAATGAACCCTAATTAGCCTTTAAGTCTGAATTGATGTATTTTATTTGGCCACTTGGTGGAAGTGCAACAAGCTGTAAACACAACGCTGACATAAAGTTGGTAAAGCTAACTTGTTAGCAAAAAGCTGTATAATTATAGTCACAAAACAGTCACAAACCAACATTAGTATTCACTTAGTGAGTCATATTTCTGTCTGCAAAATTCAAATTTATTCTCCTTCAATCCCTATTTTAGTCTCCACCAACTATTAAGAAAAGTAAGAAAGTAGTTGTGGGTCATAAAGCCAAACATTAAGCTGAAAGACGCTAAAACATTCGGTAGAGTACTGGGCTCTGTAAGTTCATCGTGAGCAAACTCTTTCACACTAAAAGTAGTGATTTTATTCATTGTTAATCTAAAAATATTGATGGGTGCCACTTTAAACTCTTGTACTTCAGATATTGCTTGATGAAATGACTAACGTGGATACACCATTTTGGCTTCATTTTTCAAAATCACACTTGTCTTCACTGCCAGCAGACTGTAAATGTTGGAAGAACTGAAGTCATTCTGCCAAGTTATGCTTGCAGGCACGTTTGGTGTCACATTGCACCCGCGCCGCCTTTCTCCCGATGAAAGTAATGAATATCCGGTTCGCCGGCTACTGCATATGCCAGAATTTGAATGCAGCATGAGTTCCACCTTTGGGCTAAAATATTTTGGCTGCACTTACCATTCTGCTTCATCTCTAACAGAGCTAGTGATGTAACCTGTATGTGCTGAACAAGTGGACGCCTTATCACCATCTCCAAATAAAAACTATCTACTGAAGTCCATATAAAATTATCTGAATCCACAGCACAGTGTTTTGTTCTCAGTCTGCTAGAAGAGCAAAGCGTTGTCATCCAGGCTGTCAGGTGGTAAGTTCTGTGAAACATGTATTTAGGTTAAATCACAGTCCTCAGTGTGCTGTGTGCTTTATATGGAATCAAATGAGCAGCATGAGAATCTGATTTGAAAGCATTAAGTGCGTACTCAGTCTCAGCACAAATGACTAGTAATGACAGGTAATTTCGCTGTTTTGATTCTAGCCTCGTGCCACAGAAAAAATACTTCATTTTTCCCCCCCAACATCTTTACTGAAGCATCATGATGGAAGAAGGAGTCACTTGTACATTGAGTCCAGTCTATTGTGCTGCTGATTCACTGTGACATTGCCCAGCTGGGTGCCATGATAATGCCACCATCAGAGATCTGTCACTCCCTCTTTTCTCCCCTTCTAATGGAGGTGGCTCTTCAAGTGCCAGGATCAAAGCCGCAGTAGGGGTGCCAGAGCTACGAAAGGGTTAGCACCGAGCAGAGGGGATGGAGGGGTGGGGGGAGGGCAGGCGGGTTTTCAACTGCTGCATTGCCCGAGCCCTGTCTGCCTGATGCTGCACAGGAAACGTCAGCTTTGGGTGAAATCTGCTATGGCGCTTAAAGGAGGATCTGGGTGAATTTGATGTGAAGTTAAACACGGTAATGAACGGTATAACACTGGACAATCCAGCCAGTGTTGTCTCTGAGTTGCACATACACCAACGCTGTTATGTAACCATAACAACCACGACAACGTGACAAGCACTGGATTCGAAATCCAAGAGCACGAATACAACAATATCCACCGTTGGCAAGACAACTTGAAGATCCTCTCTGCAGTATTGCTGTGACTCTCATATCTAAAGATAGCAGGCCCTGTGAAACGGTCTGATGTTCAAACAGACTGTAACATCACGCACAAGTGAAAATGAAAGTATAGTGCAGTATGAGTGCTATCATATGAAGCCAAGAATGTTGCCTCATGAATTTTACTGCAACCCCCACACACGTCAGACTAGGATTCAGTAACTGAGCCCCTTATTTGTACAGATACAACAGCTGTACAGTATCAACTTCTCTGTTCAACTCATCACTTTTTTTCTGCTCCCACTCTGTCATGAAACCAGTTGAATCTACAGTACGTGGGCGACATCGGCTGGCAAACAGCGGGTTTAATGAGTGATTTATCATGTTTTCACATCCAATCCACCGTTCAATACCTTTCAGAACAGTACATCTTATGACTGCTGCTTGGAAAGCTGCTGAGCAACACTGCCCAGCAGTTCCCAGTGGATATGTGAATCCCATCTCACAAATAAACACGATTCACAGTCTAAGTGGCATTTCACTTTGAATGGCTGGCTGCTGTACATCACAGAGTGTATTGAAAAAAAAAAAAAAAAACGACCAGTAAGTGGAGCAGACAAACACCATGTCGGCTCACAGTTGGAGAGCCAAGTACTGCCTTCTGCCATTTGGATCACCATGGAAACAGCCAAATACACAACCAGTACTCTCATCAGCTTGGACTCAACACACTGCAGTCCATGTGTGATGGCAAGTTCCTACAGTCTGTATTCCCATGATACAAAAAAGAGATTTTCATTGTACTTCACCTGCAAGTAATCAATTACAGGGATGTCAATCACAGTTTGATGATAAACTGAGGGAGTGGGCGGCAGGATGTAACCGACCAGTAAACATATAGGTCCAAAATCATAAAATCAATGCATGCTATTATTAACATCAAATGAATTTACAGCTGGAGCAGATCTAACTGGTATGACACCAGTTGGTCGCATAGGACTGGTTCATTATGTCATTGTGGATGACATTATTAGAGCATTTTCACATATAAGGCCTACAGCACAGCACAGCACAGCAGTGAGTACATGTAGGGGATAGTAAATGACGCACGTTTACAACACAACCTACGTTTGTTGCATACAAATACAACAGGATCACCACGGATGCGATCGGCTGCGGGCGAGCCCCGCCACCGTGATGCGTTCCCCTTCCAACCACCTGCCAAAGGCGCAAACTAATGAGCAGATTACCAAATGTCCAACATGCGTTTAACCTCTCCTCCCCTCTCCTCTCCTCTTACCTGCTCTGTGCGCTTCCCCCAAGCGGACCTCGGTGATGCTGCTGGGGTCACTCTGTGATCTCCCCCGCTGCAACACGCAATCCTCATCCAGCCCGTCCGATGATGCCATGGTGGATAGAAAGGCGCAATGCAAGACTGTAAGGTGTGTAACCACCGCCAGCCAAGGTCACCGGCATCAAGTGGTGGAGCAGATTTAATGTGGTTGGACTGCTGCAGCTGCAGCTCCTGGTCCCCGATAAGGAGCAGTGCTGGGGAAATCCATTACGCGCGCAGCATCACGCCTCCTTCATGTGCTGCTCGTAAACCACTACTGTACACATTAAATCCGACTTTAGGGTTTCTGTTTGATTAAAAAAGGAACTGAAGGAGCTTCAGAGTGATAAAACAAACCCACTTTTCAGCTCATGTCTCTCTGTGTAAGCAAGGCTCACAATCTCGCGCTTCGATGGCACATATGAGCCCATGAGACCCACTCTTAAATGCGATATGTCCTACAGCCAGTGAAGGCAGCGTTGGATTCATGTCGCTTGGTATTGGCAGAAAATGAGGACTTTTATGACATTTTCCCATTGGACTGGATCGTCTACATATTATATAAAACATAGCTACATCATAAATGATGGAACTTGTTTACAGCTGTAGATGGACGACAGCCACAGTATGAGAAGTAATTATCTTTACACAGTAAAAGTACTTCAGTCATTGTAAATGCTGTTATTATACCCTTGCTTTGACAGTGCTGCAACGTCATAAATAGACCAGTCCCCTTCACTTAGGATGTGTATCAATAAGGTTTAATAGGTTTAATACAAGTGTACGCTATGTTGCTTAAAACACATTTAAAACACAGTTTTCCTCTGAATTGCACCCACAGCCATGGGATTCATTCCATATGACTAACTCTCATAGTAGTGTCATAGTACCCTAACTGAGTCATTTGATGTTTTACTTGTGCTTTTGTTGATTAAAGACAAAAAATATTTGTCATTGTATATGTAAATTCAGAAACTAGAGATATAAAGTATTTAATGTGTGGATAACATGCTTAAAGGGTTAGTTCAGTTTTTGTTTTTTGTTTTTTTGCAGTAGGGTCGTGTGAGGTATGCATACTCAGTGTGTTACGTACAGTAGATGCGGTCAGTTGTCGGTAAAAATAAAGTGTTGAGAATAAACTCATTATATTGTACACTTAAACGGATATTGATTTTTTTGCGGTGGGCCTTTTTTATGCGACTAAAATACATTTTTCTGCTGACCCTGTCCACAGCAGTGCTTTGCTCTACTTCCATGCCAGGACTTTGGTCTACTTCTTCAAACTGGAGCATGCTGACCGCTGACTAGTGTAGGTTAATACCTCATAGAACCGCACTTCAAAACACACAAACGATGCCTTAAGTATATTAATAACAACTACAGGTCTTAAATATGAATTAAAGTCAATAATGAAATATGTGAATGCTGTACAGATTTATGACAGTGTAGTTCTAAAAGTTCTGATAGAAATGCGACCCTGTCATATTTTATAAAGAAAACCCACAGTGCACATGGTCATACTGAGCTGGTACTTGTTCAGCAGGTGAGATGAAATAATGGTGGAAGGTCTCTCGCACTCTTGGTGCCTCTATCGACGCCCTGTTCCCCTGCAGACTTCATATTAAAGCTAAAACACCCTCCACACCTGTGGTTCCCAATCTCTTCCCTTAAGGGGACACCTTCTTTTTTTATCATTGAGTAAACTCACCACCCTGATGTGTCCACTCTTTCCACATCATAGATCATGTGGATTTTCTTGTGAGACATCTCAAGGGCTGAAGCGAAAATGGCAATCGAAGTATTCTCTGTCAACTGGACAGTTAAGGTACACAATTTAGGACTTGCATGGTCCAACTTGAATTCTCAAAATCCTGATGATGCATCAAGCTTGCTGAACATTGTATTCTTTCATGAGTCCATCATGGTCTGTATCTCTATCACTGTCTATGTATAATTGTACTGTACACTCTCTTACTAGACTCAGTCTTGCACAGACATGAATATAAACCTAATTGGCCCAGGATCATTGTAATGTGTTTATTTCAGTGTCATCCAGACTTATTTTTTCTATTTTGTTCTCTATCACTACATTCCCACTGAATTCTTCACTGTCACTCTAATTGTAGGTTCTTCAATGATGACACTGTAATGAAGGTCTTATTTAATATTTTGTTATCACGATAAGTAGAAAATACCATTAAAAGAACCAACAAATGGGATGAATGTTCTATTAATATTGTTAAACTGTTTAATTGAATTAACAATGTGTTCTTGGACTTGTGCTGCCTCTGAGCTGGGACTGATTGGATGCTGGGCCTGTCAAAGAAGCATCCATTATTTTTGGCTAGTTTGGTAGCCTGAACAAAATATAAAATGATATAGGGTTGTGAGTTGGCTGTGCAATAATACATGAATTATGTGAAATGTTTCTGTTCAAGTCACTCACATCACTTCACATCTTGTGTTGTCTCTCAAGGGTGTTCAGGTTAAAAGAGTCCCCAGGCTACCCAAGTACTATTTAAAGGTTTCGGGACATACCATGTACTGATTATGTAGGGGGAGTGTGCAGTTTAATCAGTTCATTAGGGTTTGATGATTTCCTATGTAATGCTGTTTAACAGTGCTGTTTGTTGTTTTCTTATGTTTGATGATGTCAGGTGAGGGATATTCTTCTATACTGTGGTCCAGATCATTGCCAGTAGCCAGCAGGTTGCCAGTTTTAACTACTTTTTGCTTGTGGCCCACATATACATATAGTCTTCAGTGTTGGTGAAATTTACACTGTCCTCAAGCGTCCTGCTTCCTGCTTTTCCTGCTGAAAACACTAATACATCATTAATGGACAGAAATTCTGGGTCTGTGAAGTTAAGCCAATTAAGCCAATGCAGAAGCTTCTTAAACATGCATTCTTTCTAATGGCCAGCAGGGGGCAGCACACTTGTCTGCAAAAAAGGCCAATCATATGAGCCTTACAGAGAAATGACCCTACATCCATTAATTTATCTCTGTAAAAAGTTTCCTAATTACTTTATGGCCTATTTTAAAGTCTCTTTCTCGTTTTTTTTTTTTTACGTAACTTCAGTAATTCACATATTTACTGCACATGCAGTCCACTCAGTAACTCACACACATGGAAGGTCCCCTGTCTGCACACACTCCTGGGCCTGGATAGGATTAAAGGAGGGAACGCCTTGTCAGCTACTTAAAGCACTGGTCCCAGGTCACGTGGTGAAGAAAGTGGACAGGCTGATGGGCATGAGGTTCACCTGGGTTGGGCTTTGCCAAGGCAGAAGTTGGCAAAGACGCCTCCATCGCTACTCCTGCCAAAATCTCCAACATTGATACGATACTCCTTTACCTGCATCCACAGGGTCAATGCATAAACTATAGCTGATCTACGTAGCACTCCTTCAACCAGAGACGGAATGTAAATGCAAATGATGTTTGTCCCAGAGGTTAGCATTGCATCAAAGTATCAGATAAAGTGATTAAAAACGTCTGTATTTAGCTTCATTGTCTTACCCAAGTTGCAAATGTTGCAAATGTGCTCCTGTGAGTTATTACAGAGGTTCTCAAACTCTGAGTCACAGCCCCTAGAATAAACAGATTAACCCCCCCCCCCCCCCCCCCCCCCCCCAATTTGCCTGAGACAGTTCAGGGATTAATATAACACATGAAAGCTACCAAACTCAAACAGGAGGACCAATGCTTTGCCCACAGACAGAACAACTAATTAGATAATGGCTTTAATTAGTGTTTTGAAATGTATTTAAATAACAGTACCTTTACAGTTAACAGTCAACATGTCTGCTTTAGGCCTAAAAGAAAATAATACATAGATAGAAATACATTCTCAGATTACTGAGCTAACTGAGTCTGTTAATATGCAAAGTATATAGCCCATAGTATTTTTGAGTTCTTATCCTGTGTGCTGAATGTCATTAAAGGTCTCACATCGCTGAGAGCTGCTTTCTGTCTCTCATTCCACGCCGCTTGAATATATTATTTGATTTTATTCTCCACAACCATTTGCGACCCTCATGGGGGCCTCCAGGTTGAGAACCACTGAACCACTAAACCTGGATTTATTTTTCCAAACAGTGGGTATTACATTTACCTCAGACACAGCTAGGCACTGTTCTGGGTTGATTGGCTCTCTGAGATGGCTGGATCCAGCTGTACCAAGTGCTCCTCAGACTATCCCATGGAGATCCTTAAGTATGCTTTTTTTGTTATTCCTTCTTTTATTCATTATTATTAGAATCAGCTCTAGGTCATAATTGCTTGATGTTGACATTTTTTTGTACACTCAAAAGAGAACTAATACACTCAAAATGACTGCATTCATTTTCACTGTTGGGTTTGGGCAAACAAATTGGCTTTATTAATATTGACTGCATAAACCTGGCTACTGTGTAGTGGAAGCACATTGAGTTTATTAGTACTATTACATAAATGGTATTATTTGCTTCATATTAAGTTTAGTAGTTAATTTATATTAAAACTATGTAATTCAAATGGATGGAGATTTTTTATACAATTAAAATACATAAGGGGCCTAAATATTTTTTCGAGTGTAAGCTATGTACCCTCACAGAGTGCTGGAAGATTGGATGACGCTTTGAGAACATTCTTTTACAAAGCCATGTCAATCATAAATAGCCAGCCACCCACTGACAACTGACAGCATCAATGATCCCAAAAGCCTAGAGCCACTCACCCCAAACCATTTACTCACCATGAAAGCCTCTCTTCCAATGCCTCCACCAGGAAAAATTGTGGCAGAAGATGTGTATGCTAGGAAAACATCACCCTAAAACAACGCTGGCATTCTTCAGGAAGACGTGAAGATTGGAGATACCGTCATTGTCAAAGAGGAAGAGATTTCCCACAGTGAGTGGAGACTTGGAAGAGTACTTGATATTTGCAAAGATGAAGATGGACTGGTGCGAAAAGCCACATTACAAATAGGAAACAGAAAGCTAGGAAAAAAGGGTCATCAACTTACTCACCCATCTATTCTTGAACGTCCTATTTAAAAATTAGTTGTGCTTGTGGAAAACAACTAAAATGTGTTCAACAGAACTAATATTTAAACACTTAGTTGTGTTGAAGGTGCAGAGGTCTGAAAGTTAGCGTGCCATTAGCGTGAGGTGGATTGCACTCGGTGTATTTTATTTAAAAAAAACCCCACCTGATTCCAAGGGATGGTAGCTGCCATACCTGTGGCATACACAACTGATGCCTATGCAAACCACCATCACCCACCTGATCTACCCACAGCCTTTCCTCCAGCATATTGTTTGTCTTGGCCCCAAGCTTCAGCGAACATCCCATAGACTCGTGAGTACAAACTAACATCACGTGTTTTAGGCCATTGGTTTCAAAGCCAGGACTCCTGCATTGTTGTAATTTCTGTAACGGCTGCATGTGTGTATCTGTGTGTCTGTGAGTGAGTGAGTGAGGTTGACTTTTGCTATGCCACCCAAATCCAACATATGACAACATAATCATAGCAACAGAGTTGTGCCTCTGACCCATTGGTAGAATCACTGATCATCCTTAGTTTAATAGTAAGTAATAACTTTGCACAATTTTTGT
This sequence comes from Sciaenops ocellatus, assembly GCA_033000465.1. Taxonomy (NCBI): domain Eukaryota; kingdom Metazoa; phylum Chordata; class Actinopteri; family Sciaenidae; genus Sciaenops; species Sciaenops ocellatus. Next base: position 6,695,644 of record CP136884.1, on the reverse strand, counting down.
TGTTGTGAAATAAAACTCTTATATCTTTTGAAAAAACTAAGCTTAATATAAGTGAACATTCATACTGTCATACATACTTGATCTGGTATATAAGTGTTCCAGAAATGTTTTTGGATAACTTCAGATATGTAACCCATTGAAGTAGGTCATGTTATTTTCTCACTCTCAGACTTGGAAACCAGAGCTTAAAACAGAGTCAGTGTTGTCAATATTATATTATATCCAGGTGACCAAAAAAAGAAGCAAAAACACACAATAATAATTACATAATGACATAATGATAATAATAATAATAAAGAGAAATCAGAAAAGGCAAGGCTATGGCTTCCAAAATAATATTCATGCAAACTTATGTAAACAAATGTAAATATATGATGGGTTATTTCCTAGGCTATTTACTTTTGTACTTTGCTGTCTATATATAATCTTTTTTGCTACTAACCCATCAGGCAAAGGTTAACTGAGGAGTAATATGGGTATACTGAATAACCCTGTGTCATATGAAAGCATGCAATACACCCTTCAGTCCACATGGGGGCAGGGTCTGCTAGCGTCAAGAATACTCATCACATAGTCATGAAAAACATTTATATTGTTTTTAAGAAAACAACTTACAATAAACCAAATGTGCTCTTAAACTTTGTTTTGATTATAGTATAATAGAACTGTTACTTTAGAAAAAGAGAGAGGCAAACACCATCACTATTACTCTCAGTCTATTTCCTAACAATATATCGAACAAATGACATATTTATTCACACATTTTTTATGGATATAAAGCTGTTTCTGTAAACCTCACTGACTGGATGTAAGTTCAAATTGAAGTGAATTGATTGAAATAGACTTTTCCGAACACTCATTTGCATTTGATCATAATTTATTGGAATTTAATCATGTTTTTCTGATTGACATTTTATCACACATGTAGACAAAGGCAAAATAAGGCAGTATAAATATACCAGGTTAAGAGATAGCAAGCTAAAAATGAATTGAATGAATAACAGATCAAAAATAAATTATACCCTACATACAATACTAATGGTGATGACAATGAAGTTTGACTAAGTTAATTATTAAACCATACATTATCTGAAATCATAGATTGTTAAAAATAATTTAAAAATAACAATGTCTGTGCATCATTTTGCAGTGTTTTTCAGCTCAGTCCACATCCTTGTCAGCTCTCCACTGAGAATGAAAAAGAAAGAAAAAGGAAACATGATTATAGCTTCCATATGGTTTGCAGTGCTAAGACATCAGCTCTGATACAGATTGTATTTTATACTTACAAGTAATTGGTCCAATGGTGAGGGGGTCGAGCTCAGGTGTGTTGGAAACAGAGCGATATGTCCTCTTTCTGCAAAACTGTGAGGTGAGAGGGAGTAGAGTGATGAGACTGATACCCACTGATACCCACAAAGGAATGATTAGTGGTTAATATTTTGGAATAAGTGAGAGGATGAGTGTGTCTGACTCACTGGAATGCAGTTTTTGTTCCTCTTGTCACATAGCCTTATTTTGCAGTGAAGGAAGATGGATGAGTTGTCACCCTGTAGAGGGAAGAGCAGGGCAGAGAAACGAGCACGGCAGGACACACCGTTCTTAACCACTGTCACACGTCGTTGGTCAGCAGGACACCTGGCAAAGATGTAATTAGGATCATTACACATCACCATAGATTTTAGTCATTCAGTCATTTTAAATTGGGAGAGAAGCGTACCTGTTATGAATGATATAGTATCGATTGGGGTCGTCAGTGTTTGAAGACACTGTGGCATAGCAGTCTTCCAGAACAACTGTGAAGCTTGGATCACTCTCTGATGCAAACACTTCTACATACAGAGGAGAGCCCACTTGCAGGGTGACCTGGCCCCCTGGGTAGCCGTATATATAGTCAGAGTCACGGAAAAGTTGTATGCTGGCTTTGGCTTTGGGGCCTGACCCCTTGAGGCCACCTTCTTGCCTGTTGAAAAAGAATGCCAATTATGCACGCATTTCATTCCTCCAGTGATGTACTACTATTATGTATGTTGTTACATTAATAAAATAGAAAATAGAAGACTTACGACAGTTGTGGTCTGATTACAGCTTTCAGGCTGGTGTTTGTTTGCAAGGGATAGGCACAGGAGAATGGAATAACCTCAGGTCGAACCATGGAACCATTACTTGGAGGGTAGAGGAACAAGTTGTTGGAGTAGATGGCATGGGTTTCGTTGGTCTGAAAGAAAAGGGATGAATTAAAGACCAGTCATCATAATTAAGTCATCTTGAGTTTAAGTACAAACCAGCATTTGACTAAGAGGATAGAGAAACCATGTTTTATCTGCAGAACTTTGGTAACACCTTGAGGACATTTTCGTAATGGAACCATTTAACCAACCATTTATCCATGTCCAAGATAGGAAAAGAGAATTAGTTAGGTCATATCATGACACTGCTTAATGACTACCTGATCAAAATCTTTTTATCATTTTCAAATCATTTTACAGCTCAACCTGACTGCAGAGAAGTGGTTGAGAATAATTTCCATATTGACATCATGTAGCGTAAATTGATGCAAAGTGAAAATTCGCATTGCTGCTGAACACACATTTTGTTATGGCATACAAGACAGAGATAAATACATATAACAGTAAAGAATCATACAAGTACAAGAGACAATGATAAATAGTATAGGCTTATCAAACAAATAATGACGTTAAAGAAAGTAGTTACTCTCACCGTCAGTACATTTCCACAGATGTCAGTCCGACGTAGCACGTGGTACCACACAGCGTTATCATGCACTCTGTAGCTAGAACAGTAAGGAGCTCCCAGGTGACCAGAGAATGGGTTAATACCAGATGAACGCAGGCTGTCCAAACTCACACCAACTTTGAGCAAAAAAGCTGAGTGCTCTGTTTCAGAGTTTGCTTGTCTGAAACAACAAAGAAAAATAAAAGATAAAGAGTTAGCAAAAAATATTTGGATGAATTAACTTTTTATGTCTAAAGCTAAAATAGAACTAACCAACTACAATGCTAATTACATTCCAAAGTAAGTATATATATAAATTTACCTTCACAGATGACAATAGCATCATCTTCATGTTCACAGTCTTCACAGTCTTCATGTGGTTTCTTACTTGGACAGTCTTTTATTGATGACTCACTTCCTGAACACCGAAGGTTAGTCACCCAAATTCGTCCACTGCCCTTTCCAAAATATGCACTTCGTGGTGCTGACACAGCCTTACCACAGCCCAGCTGCTGACAGACCACCTGTGCATCATTCATTCCCCAGCCGTTGTCACACACTGTCCCCCATTGGCCGTTGTGGAAGATCTCCACTCTTCCAGAGCAGCGTTTGTTAGAGTTGACTAGTCTCACTGGAGTGCTTGGTGTGGTTGGAGTGTATCTGCTTGCAGGAGTCGTAACTGTGGTGCCAATTTCTGGTTGAAATGAAAGCAATATCTGTGTCAACCCACAAGACAACTGCTGGTTCCAATTACAAAAGTATTAATGAGAAGAAGCCCCGATTCATCAATAGTAGCTGTATTAATTTAAACCTTAGATTTCCATTTTATCTGTGTTTGGAATCAAATGGTCTTAACACAAATTCATACTTTTATTCTATATTTGTCTTTTTTTGTGAAGGAGATGTTCACTCTTTAAAGGATAAATTTGAGTGCACACACTTTCCTTCACAGATGACACTAGCATCATCTTCATGTTCACAGTCTTCACAGTCTTCATGTGGTTTGTTACTTGGACAGTCTGTTATTGATGACTCATTTCCTGAACACCGAAGGTTAGTCACCCAAATTCGTCCACTGCCCTTTCCAAAATATGCACTTCGTGGTGCTGACATAACCTTACCACAGCCCAGCTGCTGACAGACCACCTGTGCATCATTCATTCCCCAGCCGTTGTCACACACTGTCCCCCATTGGCCGTTGATGAAGATCTCCACCCTTCCAGAGCAGAGTTTGTTAGAGTTGACTAGTCTCACAGGAGTGCTTGGTGTGGTTGCAGCAGTCGTAACTGTTGTTGCAGGAGTCGTAACTGTGGTTGCAGGGGTCGTAACTGTTGTTGCAGGAGTCGTAACTGTGGTTGCAGGAGTCGTAACTGTGGTTGCAAGAGTCGTAACTGTGGTTGCAGGAGTGGTAACTGTGGTTGCAAGAGTCGTAACTGTTGTTGCAGGAGTCGTAACTGTGGTTGCAGGAGTCGTAACTGTGGTTGCAAGAGTCGTAACTGTGGTTGCAGGAGTCGTAACTGTGGTTGCAGGAGTCGTGACTGTTGTTGCAGGAGTCGTGACTGTTGTTGCAGGAGTCGTAACCGTGGTGGCAATTTCTAGTTGAAATGAAAGCAATATCTGTGTCAACCCACAAGACAACTGCTGGTTGCAGTGACACCAATATTGAGAAAAAGCTCCATTTCATCAGTGTAATCGTACTTGATATTTGAATCACTGGGCACTTCTAATATGTTCAGAAAAAATGCTCTCAACACAAAGTCATACCTTAATTGTGCATTTTGTTATTCTGCTGGAACAATATGTCCCTACTATATGCTACAAAATAGACTTTTGAAATTATTCTTCCAAACAATATTGTGAATATACCTTGTTTTCCAAAAAAAAAAAGTCAATTCTGTATGGTATGAAATTAGTGCTCAGATATACAGAACATTCTCTATGTGAACAATAATAGATGCACTGTAATCAATGTAAGCTTGGACATTTACCTTCACAAATGACACCAGCATCATCTTCATGTCCACACTTGTCAGACCCTAATTCCTTTTGCTTGCAGTCTGTTATCGATGACTCCTGTCCTGAACACTGGAGGTGATATTCTGAAATTGGTCCACTGCCCTGGCCAAAATGTACCTTTTTTGGTACTGACACGGCCCTGCCACAGCCCAACTGTTGACAGACCACCCGGGCATCATTCATTCCCCAGCCCTTGTCACACACTGTCTGCCATTGGCCGTTGAGGAAGATCTCCACTCTTCCAGAGCAGCGTTTGTTAGAGTTGACTAGTCTCACTGAAGTGCTTGGTGTGGTTGGAGTAGGTGTGGTTGCAGGGGTCGTAACTGTTGTTGCAGGAGTCGTAACTGTGGTTGCAGGAGTCGTAACTGTGGTTGCAGGAGTCGTAACTGTGGTTGCAGGACTTGTAACTGTTGTTGCAGGAGTCTTAACTGTGGTTGCAGGAGTCGTAACTATGGTTGCAGGAGTGGTAACTGTGGTGGCAATTTCTGGTGGAAGTGAAATCAAAATCTCTGTCAACCCACAAGACAACTGCTGGTTGCAGTGACACCAATATTGAGGAAAAGCTCCATTTCATCAATGTAATCGTACTTGATATTTGAATCACTGGCCTCCTCTAATATGTTCAGAAAAAATGCTCTCAACACAAAGTCATACCTTAATTGTGCATTTTGTTATTCTGCTGGAACAATATGTCCCTACTGGATACTACAAAATAGACTTTTCAAATTATTCTTCTAAACAATATTGTGAATATACCTTGTTTTCCAAAAAATACGTCAATTCTGTATGGTATGAAATTAGTGCTCAGATATACAGAATATTCTCTATGTGAACAATAATAGATGCACTGTACTCAATTTAAGCTTGGACATTTACCTTCACAAATGACACCAGCATCATCTTCATGTCCACACTTGTCGGACCCTAATTCCTTTTGCTTGCAGTCTGTTATCGATGACTCCTGTCCTGAACACTGGAGGTGATATTCTGAAATTGGTCCACTGCCCTGGCCAAAATGTGCCTTTTTTGGTATTGACACGGCCCTGCCACAGCCCAACTGTTGACAGACCACCCGGGCATCATTCATTCCCCAGCCCTTGTCACACACTGTCTGCCATTGGCCGTTGAGGAAGATCTCCACTCTTCCAGAGCAGTGTTTGTTAGAGTTGACAAGTCTCACTGAAGTGCTTGGTGTGGTTGGAGTAGGTGTGGTTGCAGGGGTCATAACTGTGGTTGCAGGAGTCGTAACTGTTGTTGCAGGAGTCTTAACTGTGGTTGCAGGAGTCGTAACTATGGTTGCAGGAGTCGTAACTGTGGTGGTAATTTCTGGTTGAAATGAAAGCAATATCTGTGTCAACCCACAAGACAACTGCTGGTTGCAGTGACACCAATATTGAGGAAAAGCTCCATTTCATCAATGTAATCGTACTTGATATTTGAATCACTGGCCTCCTCTAATATGTTCAGAAAAAATGCTCTCAACACAAAGTCATACCTTAATTGTGCATTTTGTTATTCTGCTGGAACAATATGTCCCTACTGGATACTACAAAATAGACTTTTCAAATTATTCTTCCAAACAATATTGTGAATATATCTTGTTTTCCAAAAAATACGTCAATTCTGTATGGTATGAAATTAGTGCTCAGATATACAGAATATTCTCTATGTGAACAATAATAGATGCACTGTATTCAATGTAAGCTTGGACATTTACCTTCACAAATGACACCAGCATCATCTTCATGTCCACACTTGTCAGACCCTAATTCCTTTTGCTTGCAGTCTGTTATCGATGACTCCTGTCCTGAACACTGGAGGTGATATTCTGAAATTGGTCCACTGCCCTGGCCAAAATGTGCCTTTTTTGGTATTGACACGGCCCTGCCACAGCCCAACTGTTGACAGACCACCCGGGCATCATTCATTCCCCAGCCCTTGTCACACACTGTCTGCCATTGGCCGTTGAGGAAGATCTCCACTCTTCCAGAGCAGGAATTGTCGGAGTTGACTAGTCTCACTGAAGTGCTTGGTGTGGTTGGAGTAGGTGTTGGAGTAGCTGTGGGTGCAGGAGTGGTAACTGTGGTGGCAATTTCTGGTGGAAGTGAAATCAAAATCTCTGTCAACCCACAAGACAACTGCTGGTTGCAATGACACCAATATTAAGCAAAAGCTCCATTTCATCAATGTAGTTGTACTTGATCATTAAGTCACTGGGCTCCTCTTTTATGTTGTTCAGAAAAAGATGGACTCAACATAAAGCAATGGCTTAATTGCGCATTTTGTTATTGTGATGTAATAATATGTCCGTTATATATGCTACAAATTAGACATTTGAAGTGATGTCTCTATTGGAAATGTACCTTACTATTTTAACATGTAATTTTGTTCAGAATCAAATGAATGCTCAGTTATAAGTCACTTTATCCATGCGAACAATTATAAATGCAGTGTACTTAATGTAAGCATAGAAATTTACCTTCACAAATGACACCAGCATCATATTCATGTCCGCAACTTTTGGACACCGATCCCTTTTGTTTACAGTCTGTTATCGATGACTCCTGTCCTGAACACTGAAAGTTATGTTCCGTAATTGGTCCACTGCCCTGGCCAAAATGTCCTTTCTTTGGTATTTTGACAGCCTTGCCACAGCCCAACTGTTGACAGACCACCCAGGCATTATTCATTCCCCAGCCCTTGTCACACACTGTCTGCCACTGGCCATTGAGGAAGACCTCCACTCTTCCAGAGCAGGAATTGTCGGAGTTGACTAGTCTCACTGGAGTAGCTGGTGTGGTTGGAGTAGGTGTTGGAGTAGCTGTGGCTGCAGGAGTGGTAACTGTGGTGGCAATTTCTGGTGGAAGTGAAATCAAAATCTCTGTCAACCCACAAGACAACTGCTGGTTGCGGTGACACCAATATTAAGCAAAAGCTCCATTTCATCAATGTACTTGTACTTGATCATTAAGTCACTGGGCTCCTCTTTTATGTTGTTCGGAAAAAGATGGACTCAACATAAAGCAATGGTTTAATTGCGCATTTTGTTATTGTGCTGTAATAATATGTCCGTTATATATGCTACAAATTAGACCTTTGAAATGATGTCGCTATTACGAATGAACCTTATTATTTTAACATGTAATTTTGTTCAGAATCAAATGAATGCTCAGTTATAAATCACTTTATCTATGCGAACAATTATAAATGCAGTGTACTTAATGTTAGCATAGAAATTTACCTTCACAAATGACACCAGCATCATATTCATGTCCGCAACTTTTGGACACCGATCCCTTTTGTTTACAGTCTGCTATCGATGACTCACTTCCTGAACACTGAAAGTTATGTTCCGTAATTGGTCCACTGCCCTGGCCAAAATGTCCTTTCTTTGGTATTTTGACAGCCTTGCCACAGCCCAACTGTTGACAGACCACCTGGGCATTATTCATTCCCCAGCCCTTGTCACACACTGTCTGCCATTGGCCATTGAGGAAGACCTCCACTCTTCCAGAGCAGGAATTGTTGGAGTTCACTAGTCTCACTGGAGTAGCTGGTGTGGTTGGAGTAGGTGTTGGAGTAGCTGTGGGTGCAGGAGTGGTAACTGTGGTGGCAATTTCTGGTGGAAGTGAAAGCAAAATCTCTGTCAACCCACAAGACAACTGCTGGTTGCAATAACACAAATATGAAGCAAAAGCTCCATTTCATCAATGTACTTGTACTTGATCATTAAGTCACTGGGCTCCTCTTTGATGTTGTTCAGAAAAAGATGGACTCAACATAAAGCAATGGCTTAATTGCGCATTTTGTTATTGTGCTGTAATAATATGTCCGTTATATATGCTACAAATTAGACCTTTGAAGTGATGTCTCTATTGGAAATGTACCTTACTATTTTAACATGTAATTTTGTTCGGAATCAAATGAATGCTCAGTTATAAGTCACTTTATCCATGCGAACAATTATAAATGCAGTGTACTTAATGTAAGCATAGAAATTTACCTTCACAAATGACACCAGCATCGTATTCATGTCCGCAACTTTTGGACACTGATCCCTTTTGTTTACAGTCTGCTATCGATGACTCCTGTCCTGAACACTGAAAGTTATGTTCCGTAATTGGTCCACTGCCCTGGCCAAAATGTCCTTTCTTTGGTATTTTGACAGCCTTGCCACAGCCCAACTGTTGACAGACCACCCGGGCATTATTCATTCCCCAGCCCTTGTCACACACTGTCTGCCATTGGCCATTGAGGAAGACCTCCACTCTTCCAGAGCAGGAATTGTCGGAGTTGACTAGTCTCACTGGAGTAGCTCGTGTGGTTGGAGTAGGTTGTTTGCTTGAAGAAGCTATAACTGTTTGGCCAATTTCTGGAGGAAGTAAAGGCAAAATATTTACAACACCACTGCTGGTTGCAGTGAAACTAATATAGTATAAAAGTTGCATGTCATTAATGGATACACTATATTACTGAATCCCCGGCCTCGTCTTTAAAGTTGTTTAGAAAAAAAAGTCAACACAATGTAATGACTCAATTGTGTCTTTGACATTGATTCTTGTTTTTTAGGAAGATGACCATTCTGTTTGGGCATACTCATCAGATTTTTGGTAATTTCTGAGAGATAATATGTCAGACACTTTACCTGTCCATCCTGTTAAAGTCTGCATTAGCAGGAGCAAGAGCACACCCCGAGACATCCTGATTATGGGAGATATTCCCAGAGTTAGGACGTAAATTTGCTGTAAAAGACAAAAGACATTATGACAAACTGCATCAAAGCTCTACTGACTTACTCAATGATTGATATTAATACAAATTCACAACTTATATTACATTATGGTATGATTCACAAAAAATCCTATTAGAAATTAGTTTAGATTAGATTACATTTAAGTATGAGTGATTCACATGTCCTCACTTGATTCAAAGTGGCTGTTTGTGACATTATTTGGCACTTGTAACTCTCAGAATGTAACTCTTATTGTAAGGATGAACACAATGCAAGAGTGCAAATTTGGCGATTAGCCATTAAACATATGGAGTTGTTTGCCAATATAAAATGACTCTCTGCTAAAAAGCGTAAAGTACAATCATATCTTATAAATATCATAAATATACAGTACTGTTAAAATGCTGTAAATCACCACCACATCATCATTCACTTACCTTTTCCAAGTGTGAACCAGAGAGCTGTGAATCAGAGAGCTGGAGGCTGACTGACAGCACCTGGTCAGCACTGTTGCCTCTGTGAGCTTCACTCTTTTGCTGCCTCCTTCAGTCGACGGGTGATTTTATAGGAGCCTTAGAACAAGCAGCATAATTATCCTTGTTCTGGAGACAATAGCAAATAATTGTAAGTGTTCACAAACTCTGCTTTGAAGTTTTAGAATGTTGAATATCTAGTCAGACAATGCTAACAACTTAGGTGGGGTCAAACTGCAGTAAGTTAGGGGGTTATTATGTCATTACGTTCAATAAGTAACAATTAAAAACAAACTACCATTACCAATTTTAAAGTATGTTACACCTGTATTTTCCACTTGGTAAATGAAAGATTCTCCTCAAACTGAACCCAGTGACATGTCTGTCTGTCCTATGGACAGTACTAATGGACAGCCACCACCTGCACATGCAGCCCCTAATTTAGCCCTATTTCACCATTTTACAGCACAAATGCTCACTTGCTTACAGTAATCATCTAACATTCATCATGTCATCATTAATCATATATTTTTGATAATGACAAAGGAAGTGATGGTTGTCCCAATCTCGGAGGTCCCCCTGGATCCCCCTGTAAGTCCCACAGCTAAGCAGGTGGGTGTTTGTGTTCTAAAATGGTTAAACAAAGACAGACAGAACATGCCCTTAATTCAGTTCACCTACTTGCTTACAACAAGCAGGATGTCTACAGTATTAAGGGGGTACTACCTGAGGGCTTGGATGAAAAATGTGACAAGCAGTCTTGTTTTGCTGCCTTTATGTCACTTCTTTGGTTTCTTGCTTAGTGTTTCCTGTTTTACTGAGTTCTGGATCATCTGAAAGGGTTTTACTGTGAGGCCTGTCATGAGGGTAATGTACAGTAATCGAGTCGTGAGACAACAGCCTGTATCAGCACTGTAGCCAGGTTGACAGAGAGCCACAGCTCCATTGAGCCATGTATTCCTATAGGAGCTTCTTCTTGGGAGAATAGCTTCTCTAATAATCAAATTACCCTTGCCCTTAACAGGCACCAATTTATCTTCATACACAAGAACCTTAGAAACAGCTATCACACCTGATTTACATTTAAACTGCTTTTCTCCCGTCTTCACCAACTAACGACAAACACTGATTTGTTCCTTGAGAAAGCTGTCACCAACCAGTTGTGTGGCTTTTTACAACTGATTATCTTAGGATGAGTCCGGAGTGCCTCATACCATAAAGTAAGCACTTGTTAAAGTTACAAATTACCCTCTAATTACAGCAGACAAACGACTCTTAAGGAATCTTTTAAGATTGTAGTGCTGCATTTGACACCTTCTCATCCTATTACAGAGACTTAAACATTGATTTGGCATTAAAGGAATCCCACTAAGCTGGTTTAAGTCTTATTTATCAGAACAATATCTGTGTGTACATGTTGACAATGAATCCTCCATGCACGCCAAAGTTAGTCATTATCACGAGGCACACAGAAGGATCCGAGATGCAGACTTGGAGACGGTGGTAGAGGTTCAAAATGCAAAAAGTTTACTAGACAGATACTTGGTGGTACAATAAATGTCCAGGCGAAAGTACAAAATCATCAGGCAAGATTTGTAGTCAAAAAACAGGCACAAGGTCAAGAATCAGGTCAACCAAAAACTGGCAAATACGAGACAAGGAAACGCTGGATCGCTGTGCAAGACAAGACAAACAGAGGGAAAAGGGGAGGGGACATTCAGACACGATCAGGCACAGGTGAAACACATTTAGGAGAGGCAGGTAATCAGAGAGCGGGGATAACACACAGGGGAAGGTGGAGACCTCAAAGACAAGACATGACAGTCATGGAATTTCACAAGGTTGTAGGTTGGACCAATTCCATTCATGTTATGTTTCCTTTAAGTGATATTATTCCTTGGCACTGTTGCCAAAGTGCTTGCTCATGGTGGGAATTGTTGGGTCTCTGTAAATAATATTATAAAGCTCTATATGTTAAATGTCATGAGATAACTTCTGTTATCATCTGACACTATATACACTTTTGCCTCTAAAGTTGGAATGAATTATATCTATATCTATATCTATATCTATATATATCTATATATATATATAGATAGATAGATAGATAGATAGATAGATAGATAGATAGATATAGATATATAGATATATAGATATATATATTATAATATTTTTACCTCTTCACATGAAATGATTGTGACAATGTTATTTATTCTTGATAGATAAAGTCTTTCTTCTCAAAACTTTATTGATCAATCTCTTCCAAAAATATTACAGTGAAAATTAAACCGCATTTAATCTGATGTGTATAAATAGGAATAAAACGAGGAATGTGTCTGAATACAAAATTATTTCAACTTTATGGGCAACAGTGTAAATAAAATTGAATTCAAAATGTAACAAAACAAATCTTTAAATTTAAGTTAATGAGGTTTCTCATAGTTGCAGTGGAAAAAAGACATTTCCAATTAGACCAAGTAATCCATTAACGTCGTCCATCCTGTCCATGAATATGTCTCCTAATCAATAAGCCTTCATGGCCAATGTTATTACCTATGCCTATAGCTTCACAGCGAAATCATTTTTAGCAGTGTGTGGAGCAGAGCTGAGAAACCTGACAAACCTACGCACAACAGAGGTTAATCATATTTGTTCCTTTAATTGGCTGAAAACCACAATTACTGTAGAACAAAAGGGCAACAATCATAGAGAAGGGATTATGGTACTGCATATGCACATGTGGTCAGATACAGTAACCCTAACCCTGTACAGCCTTTACTTTATAATAAGCTTCAGGTCAAGCAAAACCAGCTTTAGTTCAAACAAATTAATCCTCAGTAACTTCATGTTTGTTGTTTGTTGTGGGTGTGACTGAAAAACTCGAGCACTTGATTGTCAGGGATGGGTACACTTGAGCTCAAAATGATATGCTATTTTAGTGGCAATGATATAAGAAATGCGCTTCTATTGAAGTTTTTAATAATATATGAAGAAAATGATAACTTTAAGGTCAGAACATGCAACAAATAAAGGCTGTTTGCTTTGGTTTGGAAAACACCATTTGTGTTTAGTGCAAGAATAAAATAAAGATGTTAAATAAAAACAGTCAGATGTCAGAAAAGTTAAAGCTGTCTTAGAGTGAGGTCATTTTTATTCATTGTCAATTCTAGTCATTTACTACCACCCCGTTTCCAAAAAAGTTTGCATGCTGTGTAAAATGTAAAGAGACAATGCACTGAAACCCCATATTTAATCATAAATAGCATAAAGACAACTTTCAAATTTGATGCCAGCAACATGTTTTAAAAAACTTGAGACACTGACAACAGCGACAACTGCTCTGACAAAGAGTGCAACAATTTAAGAATAATGTCTTGTAAAATTACAAAGAATCTGTGGATTTCTACCATTCGTAATATCATTAAGTCATATATCAGTTTTATTTTATTTTTTATAAAGTAGATTGTGCCACATTTTCTTAATATCTTTAGTTAACCAAACTAGATCTGTCACCAGGTCAGTTCTTCCAGTGAATTTTAAAATTTGCTTACCCAACACTTGAAATTGCAAAACATGATTTCTCACTCATCTGACATAGGAGTCATGTTCTAAAATATTCCACGGAAACTGTTTGACAGAATCACTCAGCGGCTGCACCTTAGTTCTTGATCATTAAACTTAAGTGAGAGATTAAGCAGTCGCATTCTACCAGCATAACATTTATGTTCAATGAGGTTACAGATATGCAATTTTATACTTTAACAAACTATTTTGGTAACATTTTATATTGAGGTACAAATATGCATATTACCATTAACTAGTTGTTTATTAACACGCATAAGTAATATATTGGCTCTTTATTAGTAAATATAAAGCACTTATTAATGCTTTATTCTGCATGACTATATTCTATAACTACTTGGTCCTAGGCCCTTGTAGTCTTGTCAGTAATTCCTACTGCCTGCGCAGTGGCTCAGCAAAAAAAAAACAAAAAAACAAAAAACTGATGTCCTTGTTGCTTCTGCCTGGTCTGTTATCAGATGTTGGATTTAAGCTGCTAAATGGAGCTTTTTCTATGACAAATATAAGTGTCTGTATTTACATGTCATACAGTATGATAACAAATATATAAATATACAGTTGAAAATCTGTGTGGCAATTTACAACAACAAAAGGAAACTCATCTCATTATTTCCTGTAATGCAGTTGTGCTCCTGATGAGGATAAGCGGTTAGGAGGACAAGGGTTAATTATCATCATTTCTGGGTGAATATGTAAACCTGAGGTTGGTGTTTGTGGAACAGTTTTATCTTTTAAAATTGTTTATAACTGGCTGATGCTTGTGAAGTCCATGTATGTTTTTGGTCAAACTATTTTCAGAAACAGAAATCAGTGTGTGTGATTTGGTGATTGTGCTGGGAATGTTTGACGTTTGGGACCACAAACAAAATCTTGTTCCTCCACCGGTACTGGGAAATACACAATTACCTCCAATCACCTGACTGTGTTGCAATTAAAGAAGATGGCATTTGTTACGATTCATTTGCAAACAATAGATACTGACCCATTTATCTGACATTTGTACCATGACTGATTCCAAAAGAATGTTTTCTTTTCTACAAATAAAAGCTGTATGACCTGAATGATAGCTGCTCATTCATGATGCTGTCTTAAATGTTTTCTGTTACATTTTAGAAACTTCCTCATGAAGCTGCTTGATAGAAAGCCAAGAGTGAGCATCAAAGCAAAAGGTGGCTACTTGCATGTTATAGGATTTGGGTGAGTTAGCATAACTGTGTGGTAGTAGTCTATATATGTGCTGTGTATTGGAAGCATGTGTGGTATTGTTAGCTAAGCCCTGGAGCTAAAACGTCTTCTAATTCGCTACTAAGACAATATTTGAATTTTAACAGCCACTGAATACTTGGTGTTAAAATAAAAAACAACAACAACAAAAAAAAAAAAACACTGAATTCATAGCAGATATTTTACTTTGAAAACCATGTATCTGACTTTATTTGTTCTGAATTGTTTGAAAAGTTTTCCCAACATGTGGCCTCATTTCATGGACGTAGCTGCTTGGTCTGGACAGCACAGCATCTCTCCCTCTCCTCTCACACCATGAGCATGCAGAAAGCAGTCTCTCTCTGGTACTCCACTCTTCTCCTGCAGTCCAAATACATGCAATTAATAGGTTAATTGGTGACTCTAAATTGCCTGTAGGTGTGAATGCTTGTTTGTCCCTATGTTCCCTGTGATGAACTGGGGACAGGGTGTACCCTGTAAGTCAGCTGGGATAGGCTCCAACCTGCTGTGACTCTGATGAGGATAAGCGGTTAGGAGGATAAGGGTTACTTATCATCATTTCTGGGTAAATATGTGACCCTGAGGTTGGTATTTGTGGTTTTATCTTTTAAAACTATTAAAACTGTTTAGAACTGGTTAATGCTTGTGAAGTTCATGTATGTTTTTGGTCAAACTATTTTCAGAAACAGAAATCAACAAATGAGAAACAAATGCTGATTTGAAGGGCAGAAACAACAGATATTCTACAACATTTATAGCACTTGGTGGTTTAGCTTGAATTTATGATTACAGCCTGCACATTGCAGTACATTGTCTCTGTGATCATTTAACTGTTGTAATGATTTCTTCCTCTGGTTTTCCCGCTCTCCTGTCTAAACAACTCACCACCTGCTTCTTATCATCTAATCAATAGATGTAGGTTACACCTACAGTGCTGTAAATAAAGCTGGAGATTCAAAACTGGAGATTCAAAACTAACATTTCTTCACTGGTCGCTGTCCTCACCCTCCCTCTCCTGGCCACCATCCTCGCCCTCCTGGCCGTCCTCCTCACCCTCCTGGCCATCCACACGCTGCTGTCTGTCTGGCCACAGATTCTCGTCCACATCACAGCGTATATTCTCCCTTGCGATGCAACGAGGGAAGAAACGGCGTGCATGTCGCAACCATCCCCTGCACCGGTCCTTCTGTAATATCATCACACTCAGCGTCCATTGCATGGAGCAGGGACCTCTGATTTTGAGCCTGATGCTCATACACTCTCCACCTCCAAGCAGAGAAAAACTCCTCATTAGGATTGAGGAAAGGAGAGTAAGGTGGTAGGAACACCATGACCATCTTTGGATGAGTAGTGAACCAGGCCCTGATGAGCGGGCCACGGTGGAAATTCACATTGTCCCACACAATTACATACTTTGGTAGGTGAGGCCCTACGAGACCTCTCTCATTTTCAGGGATCAAATCAGAATGAAGGCGGTCCAAGAAGATGAGGAGCTTCTGTGTATTGTATGGGCCAAGACTGGGGATGTGAGTGGCCACGCCATTCTCAGAAATGGCAGCACACATAGTTATATTGCCCCCACGCTGGCCTGGGACATCCACCGCGGCCCGGTGGCCAATAATATTACGGCCACATCTTTGGCCCTTGGCCAGGCTGAAGCCAGCTTCATCCACAAACACGAGGATGTGAGGGGTCTCGTTTCCTTCCAATGCCATTATTCTCTACAATAGAGTAAAAAAAAAATCATCAAATCAGTCATACAGAAGAGTCATACACTAGAGTAACAGAAAATTACATAAAAATGTTCTATGTTCTCCTCCACAAGTTCAATATACTACTGGCCACTACTCCGGTGGTTCCAAACCTGGAGTACATGTACCCCTAGGGATAGGCCTACGCAGAGGTACTACAGAGGGTATTTGAGAGAAAGGGGAGGGGGAAATCATCAATGACTAGACATACTCAAATGTTACAGTAAAACCCACAGTATTAGACAGATCTGCTTGGGGGGCACTAATTGCAGCTCCTTGACCCCTTTTCTTACCGTATGTTATGCTCTTCAAAATAAGGATTATAATGATATGCTGCAGTTTTCTGTTGCAGTTTTTAAGCAAAATGTTGAAGTCAGATAAAGCAAATACATGGATTCAGACATCAGGTAAAGGGGGTACTGAAGCCAAAAAAGTTTGGGAATCACTGCTTAATTGTAAAAAGGTTATAATGATAGACAACCAATAACTGACTTACATGTACGTACTGGTACCGCAGCTCTTTCACTCTATCAGAGTTCCTCTCAAATGGTACCCTGTAAAGTTGCTTCATAGTCATCTGATGCTTGTTCAATATCCAGTCTATTGTGGAGATGCTTATAGAGTTGACATTTTGGAATATGGCATTGTCTTCTATGATTGCAGTGCGGATCTGTCTCAGTGTGATGGCATTATTTGCCATCACCATGTTACAGATGTCTTGTTCTTATTGGTCATTGAGAAGTTTTCCTCTGCCACCCGTGCAAGGTTGTCATCCAATCCTAGGACAACACTGTATTACCATTCGTAATGTATGCCTTATGTATTTCTTACAGAATGAGTTACCAATGTAATTGTATTGTTGTTTTACTTACAGTAACTTTACCACAATTCTAATGCATCAGTGCACAGTGACTGTAATACTACTGTAAACTGTATCATCAATAATTCGATAGTTTATTTTCTCCAATATTTTTCTTGTCATTTTTAGTGTCATAACATCCCATTGAGGTAAGATATTACTGTAGGCCTATAACACACACACACACACACACACACACACACACACACACACACACTAAATGAATAGGTAAATGAGTAAATAAATACATCTCTTGCTTTATGCACAGTGTCCTGTCCTATTTAACATATAATTCCATCATTGACTGTGTACATACCTGTTTTCCCTGCCAAAGGTTTGGATGATGGAGAAGACTGTAGAGCGGGGCACATTAGGCTGCACTCGGCGACCTGCCTCCGCCATTGTGAGGCGATTGTTGATAACATGGTCTATAAGTGTGGCCCGAATTTCATCTGGGACAGCATGGTGTCTTTGTGCTCCTCGGCCTCTTCCCCCTATTCTACCACCACGCACCCTTACTCCTCCTCCTCTTCTTCCTCCTCCTTGAGCAGGCAGTTGCCCTTGTTCATTTACTTGGCCAGGTGCCTCCATGTTCAGAAATTGTACTGGTCCTGGTCATGCTCTATACATACATGTTTGGCAGCATTCACAATCATGGCCAGCACCTGTCAGGTAACTAAACATATTGTTTGATTGGTCATCTGAGATGTGTGAAACTCCTCCTTCGTTTGTCAAGTTCTATTTTCACCTGACTGTCAATTAATCAATTTATCAAACGTTCCAAGAGATTCATATATGGTATTCATGGCATTAGGTCCTTGACTAATTTTGACAATTGAACAGACTATTGTGCATGTAATAACTTATACGATGAAATGATGCTGACATGTTTTGGAGAGAACAACCATTAGACTGAGAATCAACAATCAGTTTAGATCAACAAGATCTATTCACTTGGAAATTGTGCTAAATGTAGGCTAACTGTGCTAACTGTAGGCTACCTGTACTTTTTTTTTTTTTTTTATGATTAATACTTTTTATTGGGATTTTGCATATCACACATTACAAGTACACATGTGGGAGTGATTGGTTACAAAGCGATATTAAGACTTGTATACAGAAAGTAAGCAATAAGTTGTGTTATGCAATGCTTGCACTCCAGGAAAAGGAGCAAAACAACAAAGAAGAAAAAAAAAGCGAGACAAGAACAATCTAACAAATGCTAAAAAAGGACAGCACAACGACAATACAATGAAATTAATTAATTAATTAATTAAAAGTAATAATAATAATAATAATAATAATAATAATAATAATAGCAGAAAGGGAAAAAAGGGGGGGGGGGGGGGGGGAAGAGATCATAACACGTTACATGCTCAGCTGGTTACCATATCTCCTACACGGGGTCTTTCATATTGGACAAGTATCGTTCCCATTTCAAATTGAAGCTTTCCACTCTGTTTATTAGCCTGTATGATAGGCCCTCCAGTGCAGCCAGTTTGGCTAAGTGTGATGATGCCTTCCATTCTGAAACAATAAGTTTGCGCCCCAGCATCAGTGCCACCTGGACCCACTCTGCAATGTGGGGTGGGAGGTCATCGAGTTGGGATGGGTCCCCCAAAATATACAGCCTCTGGGAAAAGGGTATATCCCGTCCTATAATCTTTGTAACGTTGCTATGAGTCTCAAGCCAGAAGTCTTGTATTTTTTGACAGCTCCACAGCATATGAGTCAAGGTGCCTTTCCCGCTCTGGCATCTCCAGCAGTCTGGGTTCTGTTTTAACTTGACTCTATGTAGCTTTGAGGGGGTCCAATAGACTCTGTTCAGGATCTTGAATTGGACAAGCCTAGTTCTGAGTTCCCTGGACATCTTTTTTATATTTTGTAAGATCTCCTTCCCAAGTCATTTTAAGGCAAGAAGCACCCTTATCTGAGCATTTCAAAACCATTGAGTAATACACTGAAGCTTCATGACCTCTGCCAAAAACTTTCAGTATTTGTGTAAGGAAGCTTACAGTGGGAGGAGGTGTTGAAAGAGACCCGAATGTGTGCAGCAACAGGTGTCTGAGTTGTAAGTACTTCCAGAACTGATTCTGGGGTAGGTGGAATTGTGTCTTGATATCTGAAAAACACTTGAGTGTATCCCTGGCATATAGGTCTCCAAGGGACAGGATTCCCCTGTCGACCCATGACTTCCAGAGAAAAGGTGATTTCCCTATGCAGAGTTTAGGATTGGTCCACATTGAGGCTGCAGTATGGAGGTTTGCATCAAAATTGAATATGAAGGCCATTCTTTTCCACACCCACTGTAGGTGTGAAATAATAGGATGACTCTGTGCCTTTAGTGAAAGCTTAGGGGGGAGTGGATTACACAGAGGGTTTTCCAGACCAAACCACGGAGGTGCTCTCTCAGGAGGCAGTGCCCAGTGCACCAAGTGTCTCAGGCTGAATGCATAATGATAGAAAAGCAAATTCGGGACCCCAAGTCCACCTTGATCCACTGGCCTCTGTAATTTTTTCAAGTTTAATCTGGGTCGTTTATTGTTCCATAGGAATTTGTTGCATAGTCTATTAAACTGCTTAAAATATTTTGGAGGGATCTTCATTGGCAGTGCCTGCAATAGATAATTAAATTTGGGGGTGCAGTTCATTTTTATTACATTAACCTTGCCCCAGAGGGAGAGAAATAGTGGAGACCACAGTTCTATATCGATCTTAAATTTGTTCAGAAGGGGCTCAAAATTAACCTGGACCAAAACATTCAACGAGGGGGGAAAAGGATGCCTAAATATTTAATACCTGATTGGGGCCAAGTGAAATCACCAGGTTGGAATAAGGTCTTGGGGCAGTAGGGAGTCAGAGGGAGAGCCTCTGATTTGGCCCAGTTCACTTTATATCCAGATAATTTAGAAAACAATTTAATGGTTTTGAGCAGAGCAGGGAGAGAGCATTCTGGCTCTGTTATCAGGACCAGGGCATCATCCGCGTAAAGCATCAGTTTATGACTACTACTGCCTACTTGGATACCTGGAAAGTCGGGGTCTCTGCGAATAGCTGCTGCTAGAGGCTCCAACGCCAGTGCAAAAAGTAAAGGGCTCAAAGGGCAGCCCTGCCTGGTGCCTCTTTGGAGCTCAAAGGACTGTGATATTATGCTATTTGTTGTCACTGAGGCCTTAGGGTTGGTGTATAAAAGTTTGACCCAGCTAACAAATATCCTGCCAAAACCAAAGGCTTTCAGGGTGGAGAACAAATATTGCCACTCCACCCTGTCAAATGCCTTTTCAGCATCCAATGACAGGGCAGCAGCAGGGGAGGGCGCATTTTGAGACGTCCACATGATGTCAATCAAACGTCTAATATTATCAGCTGAGCTCCGAGTGCGAATAAAGCCTTGATCGGGGTGAATCAGGTTGGTTATCACCTTATCTAACCTTACAGCTAGAATCTTAACAAGAATTTCACTGTCGCAGCCAATCAAACTGATTGGTCTATAGCTTTTACAGTCTAGCGGATCCTTATCCTTCTTTAAGATGAGAGAAATTAGTGCCTCAGACAGAGTGGGGGGTAGGCTGCCCTTGTCCAGTGCCTCATTATACATTTGTAGAAGTAGAGGGGAGAGTTCCTCAGCATATACCTTAAAAAATTCAGCTGTGAAGCCATCTGGGCCTGGCGCCTTGCTAGATGGAAGGCCTCTAATAACATCCATTATCTCCTCCCTAGTGATTGGTGAGTCGAGCAAATCTACCTGGTCCACTGATAAGGTGGGGAGAGTGAGGGAGGTCAGAAAGGCATGCATCTCTTGCTGATCAACTTGCGTATCTTATTTATCTCTGAGGGATCACGCGTAACAGCGCCACCTTCTGTCCTAATTGCTGCTATTGTGCTCTGAGCCTCTCTCAGTTTAATGTATCTAGCCAGCAATCTTCCTGCTTTGTCGCCCTCTTCGAAGGATTTTTGCCTAGCTCTGAAAAGAGAGAACTCTGCCTTCTGAGTCAGAATAGAGTTAAATTCGTATTTTAGTCTGGTCAGATTAGTGAGATTTGAGGGGGTCGTGTTTTGCTTAAATACAGCTTCAGCGGCACAAATCTTCTCCAAATCAAGTTGTTTTGTTATGTTAGATTTCTTTTTGAAAGAAGCATGTTGTATTACACTCCTGATCAAAATCTTAAGACCGGGTGAAAAATTACTAATATTCACATTTCACGCTGGTGGAACTTAACCAGATTGTAAGTTGAGCTTCAAAATGCAAAAAGAAGAAACAGGAGCAAGAGACAGCAAAATAGAATTAGCAGTTTATTGAAAACTGCATTTAAACTTAAACAGACTGTTTATCAGCTGATCAAAAGTTTAAGACCACAGCCTTAAAATGTCAAAATCTGTGCAAAAATCTGGCTTTCATGTCATTTTCTATTGGGCATTCATGCTGTCATAACCCCCTGATGGCAAAGGCAAAAAGATTTTCTGTCTTTGAACGTGGAAGGATTGTTGAGCTGCACAAGCAAGGCTTCTTGCAATGCACCGTCCCTGCCGAGCTTGGACGCAGTAAGGCAGTCATTTCAAATTTCTTAAAAGATCCTGAGGGTTATGGGAGAGTTATGGGACAAAAAAAGTCAAGTGGTAGACCCCAAAAAAAATTCACTTGCACTGAGCTGGAGGATCTGACGGGCTGTCCGTGAAGACACAGGCTGATTCTTGACCCAAACTAAGACCATTACTGTACTGTACTTTTTGACTGTAGCCCAATCACCATAAGACGGCATCTGCAACAGAAGGGCAAAAAACAAAAAATGTCTTTAAAGGCCACATCTCCTCTCCTCCCACACCACAAACTTGCCTATTTGCACTTTGCAAGGGAGCACCAAACATGGGACATTAGAAAGTGGAAGAAAGCTTTATTCTCTGACAAGAAAAATTTAATCTGGATGGTCCTGATGGCTTCCAACGTTAGTGGCATGACAAGGAGATCCCACTGGAGACGTTTTCTACGCGGCACAGTGGAGGAGGCTCCATCATGATCTGGCGTACTTTTTCCTTCAATGTAAAAATGGAGCTTCAGTTTGTGCAGGGGCGTCAAAATGTGGCTGGCTCTGTGGAGAAGTTGCAGCAGGGACCCCTCTTGACTGAGAACCCTCGTTTGTGCAGTGATGACTGGGTCTTTCAACAGGACAACGCTTCAGTTCACAACACCCGCCTGACAAAGGACTTCTTCCAGGATTAGGGTTGGGCTCTTTTGGACCATCCTGTGTGTCTCCCTGATCTAAATCCCACTGAGGACGTTTGGTGATGGATGGCAAGGGAAGTTTACAAAAATGGACATCAATTCCAGACCATGGATGCCCTTCTTGAAGCCATCTTCACCACATGGGGCAATGTTCTCACCAGCCTTCTGGAAAAACTCACATCAAGCATGCCTAAATTAATTTTTGAAATGATAAACAAGAATGGTGGGGCTACTGAGTACTACTGAGCACTAGTGAGTCCATTTTTTACACTTTTAGATCTATTTTGGGCTATTTTGGGCTGTGGTCTTAATCTTTTGATCAGCTGATAAAAAGTCTGTTTTAGTTTAAATGCAGTTTTCAATAAACTGCTGATTCTATTTTGCTGTCTCTCGCTCCTGTTTCTTCTTTTTGCATTCTGAAGCTCTACTTACAATATGGTTAAGTTCCAATAGCATGAAATGCGGATATTAGTAGTTTTTCACCCGGTCTTAAGACTTTGATCAGGAGTGTATATGACCTCTAATAAAGGCCTTGAACGCTTCCCACGCCACACCAGCAGATGGTGCCGATGCCAAATTAGTTTCTATAAAAAGATTAACTTGAGCCCTTAAAGATTCTTTGAAACTTAGGTCAAGCAAAAGGCTGGAATTGAGCCTCCATCTGGGAGATTTAGGGATACTGCGAAAAGGGGTTACACAAAGAAACACAGGAGCATGATCCGAGAGGAGAATACTACCGATAGAACTAGATACAATGGAGGAGATACCAAATCCAGAAACAAAAAAATAATCGATCCTAGAAAATGTATTGTGACGCGGGGAAAAGAAAGTATAATCTCTTGTGGTTGGGTTTAGTAGCCGCCAGACATCAACTAGTCCAGAAGCTTTGCAAATTTTGTGCATAATGGGGGCTGACTTGCATTGACGCTGTGATCCAATATGTTATCCATAACCTGATTAAAGTCTCCTCCCATCAAAATCGGGTAGTCTCCCATATCGTTAAGTTTACACTCTAGTTGCCCAAAGAATGTGGGATCATCAATATTCGGAGCGTAAACATTAGCTAAAATTACTTTATGGCCCTGAATCTCAGCGAAAAGTAGCAGAACCTGTCCAGCAGCATCCGTACTTTCCTTAATACATTTGTATTGCATTTGTTTGTGGACTAGAATTGCTACACCCCTGCTCTGACTATTCCAGCACGAGGCGGAGACATGACCAACCCAGTCTCTGCAAAGCTTTCTAGATTCTTGAGTCAGTAGGTGAGTCTCCTGCAGAAATGCTATATCACATCTTTTCGACTTAATAAATGTCATGACTTTTTTCCTTTTAATAGGGTGGTTAAGACCTCGCACATTCCATGTCATTAAGTTCAAGGTCCTTCCTTTACCAGCTTACATCATTAGATTGGAGTAGGTCTAGTAACCTCTGTTTGTAAGGCATATAACCTATCATTAGAACCATCATCGCTGAGCAACAAGTATCATGAGCAGAAAGAGGACTGGGGAAAAAGAAAAAAGAAAAAAGAAAATAATATGATGGGGGGAAAAAAACATGAAGACATACACATACATACATGGTGACCATGAACTGTTGTCACCTGCAGGTGCTCTAAAAGCACCAAACCTAACACACAGAAAACCTGGTCCGTGACTTTGAACAGTCTAACAGCTCACGGAGAGGGCAGTCACACAGCTATAATTATGTAGCTAAATTAGTGAGGGCTACATTAATACAAAAACTACGTGAGGGTTATAAGCAATAAACAGTCAAATATCGCCAAAATACTTGAACAGGTCAGTTTTAAATATATCTCGACTCATCCAGTGGTGTAAATCTGAGGTATACGTCTCCCTATTAAGCACATCAGATCTAGGTTGGCCTATAATGCTAATGGAAATGGTGGGGAGGAGCAGAAGAAGACAAGACAAAACAAACATATTTCTCCACCTCAAAAACGGATGGAATAATAAGTGGGTGAGTTATAAAATAAAACAAGGTACATCAGTAAGTTCAGGGAGTGACATACATAACTGATATGCTCCCCTTGCTATAGCAACTCAGATGCCAACAGTAGATCAATAACAATCTAAATCGGAGCACAACCAAAAATGATGGGTATGATAAAACCCATAATACCTCAATCTGAAAAAGTAAATAAAATGTCTCTTTCACATTAAAATGTGTTTAACAGTGTAAATGAGAGATGTGTACAGTTCAACTGGATGGTTCTAGGTAGCGTAAGGGCAGACTATGAATATGCTTTCACGGGGGCAGAGAGCGAATGAATTCCAGTGCTTTTTTGGGGTCTGTGAACTCACGTCTACCGTCTGCCGTCTTCAGGGAGAGCACAGCTGGATACATCACAGAGAACTTGATCCGATGCTCGTGAAGCAGGCGTTTGCATGGATTAAAAGCAGCCCATTTGTCGGTGACAAGTTTGGAGTAGTCAGGAAAGACCATGATGTGATGCTTCTCCCAGTGCACCTTTCCCATCTTACGCGCATCTTCAGCAATCTGTCCTGGAATCTCAGGAAACAAGCGAGGATCGGTCTAGGGGGCTGGCCGTCAGGTCTGCGCCTGGCAAGGGTCCGGTGCGCGCGGTCAATTTCGAGGGCTCCCTGAAAATCAATGTTCAGCATCTGTGGGATAACTTTGCGTAAAAACGCGAGTGTGTCCGGGCCCTCGCAACCCTCCGGGAAACCGATAAAGCGCAGATTGTTCCGCCGGCTCCTATTTTCCAGGTCGTCCAGCTTCTGTCGATTTCCACCTCAGTTTGAGTGGCAGGAGGATTAGTTTCTAGCGCCTGATGAGCGTCTTCACGGAAATCTATGCGAGACTCAACATTGTTTAGGCGTGTAGCAATGTCAGACAACTTGGCCTCCACAGCCCGAGTTGCTGACTGAATGCCATTCAGCTTGCGTTCTTGAGACTCTTAGGTTTCTTTTAAAAGTGCATAGATGCTGGATGTGTCCTTAGCCATCTGGATGGGGGGTGTAGCTCTGTCGCTGGGAGTTTTGGGGGGCGACGGCGAGTCGTTTTTAGCCGCGGTGTTAGCTGTTTTGGCTGCGTTGTTAGCTTCGCCGGGTTTGCTAGCTGCCTCTTAGCTTCGTGTTACAGGCTTTTGCTGCTGGCCGAGCATCGTAACTCAACGAATGTAGTTTCAAAATTCTCCAACATGAAATGTATCACTCATACGTTAGGAAAAAGCACACTGTAACCCTTCATTTAAATAAAGTTAGCTACTCGACTGCAGAGCCTCCAACTAAGCTGCCATCTCTGCTGCCAGCATCACGTGACTCCGGCTACCTGTACTTAATCATTTGCAAAGATGTACTAGGACATTTGCAATTTGATGAAATTAATGAGAAATTCAATTCTGTTGTGAACAATTGCCAAGTGGTTTGGAGGTTTGTCCATGTTATTTTGAGAATGTAATTTCTGTTTCAAGAAATGAGCCAAACCAATGGTGAAAAACTGTAAAAAAAACAAACAAAAAAAAAAACAATAAACATTTAAATAAGGTTTCTTATTCTACTTTTTTTTTTTTTTAAAATATAAAAGGCTGACCTCCACGCAGATATGTGACTGTATAAATGTGAAATGTGCTACACCAAGATACTTACACACCTATTAAGGGTTTTCATATTGATGCAAGCGAGAAGCTGCAGGCTGCTTTGTAGGCTGCTTTCTACCTTTGATTTGAAATAGTAAAACTACAGATGTATAATCAGTAAAATGTACATATAGTATTAACAGTAAAAACACTCAATGCATAAAAATGTGATGATGATTATTGCATTCTTGATTCATGGACTGATTGTTTCTGAAATAGTGAGAAATGCTGTCAAAATTACCCAGAGCCTAAAGTGACCCCTTCACAATGTTTTGTTCATCTAACAGTCCAAACCTCAAAATGATTAAAAATGAAGTTCTTGAAATAATTAAAATAAAAAGCAGCAAATCGTCCCATTTGAGTAACTGGAAGCCTGACATGTTTTTGCATGAAAATGGCTTAATGATTATGAATTGCCCATGTGTAGGACCAAACCTAACACAGTTACCCAGTACACTTTGTACTCGGTACAGGAAATATGACAATTACTTCTCATGAACATTGTAATAAGTGGATAAATTAGTTGCCATGTGTACCAACCACTTGTTAACAATGAATGTTGACATATGGCTTACTTTTTAGCATGACTTAATGCAATGGAATGTTTTCCCGCCCTTGCTGTCAGACTAGATCAGTATGACGCTTACTAAGAAAATTATTTGACCTATTAAATATGTTGTCCTACTTGGCATTTACTGGTTTCACTGCTGGATTGTGGGAAATATATTTGTGAAGGAAGAAAGATAAGCTTACATAATAGTAAATATTATCATTATCATATTATTATCAACCAGTAAGACTTCACCGGAAGCGATAATGTTGGATGTAGACTGGAAGAGGATTGTTTCTACACTGCGTATGGGAATGTAAACGTGTATGAGACCATTCTGGTTCAAAGTTAGTGAAGAGCTGTTGGCTTAGCTCTCTCATCCCTTTGACTCCTGTTTTATGCTTGAAACCTTGGTATGTTTTCATTTGATTTTCTCACTTTTGTATGTGCTTCTTTTTTTTTAAATTTTACTTGTAAAATACATATTACTACTACTACTTGTACTTGTACTAAACATTTCTTTAAAAAATAAGAAAATGATTCTTATCATATTTTTAAAATACTGTATAAAAGGCTGCTCAGTCACACAGAGTAATTAAATGGATTGATCAACAGGAAGGTTCACAGTCACAGTGACGCTGAGTTATTACAGTAAAGTACCACTCTGTACCCTCCCAGTCTTGAGACTAATGAGACAAAATGCACGGCTAGGTCCAAAACCATTAAGGTGAAATTACCAAGTACACTTTGTATGTGACATCACACTGAAAAGTACTCAATAATTATCTCCAATCAACACAATTAAAGGCTGTTGAAACCAACCAGTTTGCAAACAGTAGACAATGACACATTTATTTGCAGATCATGACTGAATCCTAAAAGAATGTTTTTTTTTTAAATGACTAAAAGCTGTATGACATGAATGATGTTGTCTTGTCATGAAGTGGTTTCGGAAAAAAAAAAGAAAAGAAAATGTAAATAAGCAGCAATGTATTCATATTGTGGGGCAATTCACTTTCAAAATAGAATAACTTTTTGCTAGTTATCTCCGTTTCCATGAAAATACATGTGGTCTGACTAATAAGTGGAAACCAATCAGTCACATCATTTGACATTTCCAAAGAAAAGTTGTCAGGCTGGGTAAAATGTAGCATGTACCCGGACCCATTAGATTTGTTTTTCAATATGTTAAATTGTTAACTGTATTAATGCTAACTAATCACATCCCATTTTTTGTTTTCAGAAGAGAATTGTGCAATACAATTGTTAACTGCAGCAGGTGTGTGCGATAATAAATGTAGTGTAAAGAGAAGATAACTTTGGAATATGCAAACTGTGTGTCAAACAACCAGTGGATTAGGGTAGAAAAGGGGGGACATAGTCTAAGTTAGAAAGACACTAATAACACTTAACCTCACTGGTGGCACTACCACCAAGATAAAAAGCACATTAAGCTCATAATTGATGTACAATAACTTCCTTGTAACAAGAAGATGTGATTAAAACATTTGTTTTAGGCCTAGTAGTTGTACAATACGGTCATGGAGAAGTCTTGAGTCTTGAGACTAATGAGACAAAATGTGCAGGTAGGCCCAAAACCATTAAGGTACATTTACAGAGTATACAATCAATACTTCCAAGAAGTCAGTACTATTAATTACACAATAATTACCTCCAAGAAATTATCAGCAGATTTGTTGCAATTAAAAAAGGTGCTGTTCATTTTGAGGTGCTAAAATGATATGCGCATTTTGAACTTTATGGCAGCAACGCCTTTCAAAAAAGCACATTCACAGTACTCATCTCATGCACAGAATGTCCTCAATAACTTCACCTTGATTGTTATTGTTTTTAAAACATGTTCAAAATGGGCAAGTCATTTTCCGAAATACAATAAAATTTTGCAGTTTCAACATAAGGTGTCTTTGTGCTGTTTTCAATTAAATATGGGGTTTCAATGTTTTGCACATCATTACATTTTGTTTCTATTTACATTTTACACAGCATGCCAACTCTTTTGGAAACAGGGTTGTAGTCAAGCGGCAACCTCCGTGGCTGGGAAATGAAGCATCATGGACAATAACTCACATCCTCACATGACCTCCTGCTCAAACAACAGCAGTTTCAGTCGGAGACTCTTGCATCTCCATTGTAAAAAGGACTGTTACAGGAAGTCATTCCTACCAACTGCCATAACTCTGTATAATGACTCCCCTCTGTGCGGAGAGAGAAGACTCATTCTGTAACAGTTGATTTGATTGGTGGACATAATAATGGATGCATTATTGCACTATCCCCATTTAAGTTTTTCACAATGTACATTTGCACAAGTTATTGCACAAGAGTCAATATGTATATTTTTCTTATGTATATTTTTAGTACTTGTCGTACTTAGTCGTTCAGATTATATTATGGCTTAAAGTTTGTTTTTTCCCCCTTAAGCTTACAGCAAATTAACAGTCAACAATATTATTCTTATTAGGAATACATCTGCCATGTGTAAACTATCCGGAATTGGACTACGCTGCAGTATTTGAACATCTGTCATAATCAGTGGTACTTGGAGAGACCAATATTATTTGAGTTGGTATGTGGTGTACAAAGTTTGGGAAAAACTGGTCCAATTGACCAATCAGATTACTAAGTCGGAACTGCTTGTTAATATGCTGTACGTGTCATTATCATAGGTTATGCATGAAAGGTGCTTAATAATACATTTACATTACAAAAGTTAAATGAAAAAAAAAATGACACAAGGCCACTTTTGTTTTGGTGTCAGTACGTTGTCTAACAGTAGGTGGCGGTAATGAGTCAATATTGGATTGGTGACCACCTTAGAACAACACAGAAGAAGCAACTTGATAAACATGGCGGAAAAAGAAGAGGACCCTATCCACAGCGCTAGTGGGTTAACGAATAATTGTAACACTCCAGGGGGCCCTGTGTCACCGAAATCACCTGAAGATGAAACCTCGGAGAGTCCTGTGCCTCAGTATGCTCAGGACCTCAAAAGCGTCCTGGTCACCAGCGTTTTAAACCTAGAAAAGCTCGACGTAGACCTGTACAGGTAGCTGACTTAAGTTCGTCACTTTACCTTAGCGTCATAGCCGAGGGGACAGTACATTCAGCGTAACTTAAAATAACCAAAAATATATCTGTTGTTTCAGTAAAGCAGGGTTTTGACTGTTGTAGCTCGACCTTTGACATTGTGCAATGGACTGGTTGCACAGAAGATATTTTAATCTGTAAAAACAGGAAGAACAGGAGAACTTAACAGTAACGAAGGCTCAGTTCAATTAGTATTCCAGTTACAGTGTCTGTGAACTAGCACGGACATTAATTAACGAGTTTCCTGCTATGACGAAGCAAAATATCTGCTGACAAACCAGTCCGGTAAAGGATGCGCCTCCACCACCACCACGCTAATTAGCGTGCTTATCGTGGCATTTGAAAACCAAGAAAGTGCCTGTACAGTAGACCTTTTTCACTGCAGCCATTTTGACATGAAAGATTAGCGTGAACGCAGGTGTTTGCAATGATACTATTACTCACAGCTGCACTGGAAGCTTACGAAGCTCATAATGTTAACTTTTTGTACACTCAACTTTACACACAAACACCATTCAGTATTATGGTTAATTATACAACATTGCCTTAAAGTGTTTACACCTCCCTGGTGAAGAAAAACTGTAAATGTATAGGGGGCACCAATAAATTCATTACGTACATCATTCATAAACATGGTGTGTCTTTTCGTTTTTACAAAGATGTACCTGCCTGTTAGTGTCATAGACACAGACAGCAATGTGGAGTTCACCTGAAATTCCCTGTGTGACGTCAACAACTGGGTGTCCCATTTAGCTGAGCTCAAAACACAGATCCTTGTCATTGGCTCCCAGCACATTGCAAAACAAGTTCTGCCATCTGCTGGTTCCATAGGCTTATTGAATCGCATCCAACCAGGTTGTCTTGGTGTCTGGTTTTGGCAGTAATGTATGTTTCTCTTCATAACATACGCCATATTGCCACGTGGCAAATCCTCAGGCAAAGGTCTTTTCCAGAGCCCCGGCTGAAAACTAAAGGGGACAGAGAGAGACATACTTTTACTCCTGATTTTATTTCAGTTTTTAAATTTTTTCTTTTATTTCCTTTAACATCTTTTTCTTGTTTTTATCTGGATAAAATTTTCCTTTAAACCCTGATTTTAGAACTTAATTGATGTGGATTTTGAAAAGTGATCTATAAATAATATTATATTGAGCACCCTCACAGTCACAAGCTATGTAAGCATTATCTAGTGAGACTGCATTGCATGTATTTAAATTGTTTCTCTATTTTTCGCCAGAGGGACACACCACTGGGTGCCCCGCACTCAGCGTTTGTTTGGGGGTCAAATAGTCGGTCAGGCGCTTGTAGCTGCTGCCAAATCTGTCGGCGATAATTTCTATGCCCATTCTCTCCACTGCTACTTTGTACGAGCAGGTAAGATGTAACAATCTCAACACTTTTCATCACTTTAAAGACGCAACTTTCATAGAGTGAATGAAACTACATAAGACTAGAAAAAAAACTCACCCACCAACCACAATACCTGTCAGAATCAATGGAATGGTCTAATAAATTGGTCACATTCAGTCCCAGTTATTGTTGTCTCACAGCTGTCTTTTGTGTGTTTTTCAGGGGATCCTAAGGTTCCAGTGCTGTACCAGGTGGAGCGGACAAGAGACGGTCGGAGTTTCACAGTGCGCTCTGTGAAGGCCATCCAGCATGGACAGCCTATACTTATCTGCCAAGCGTCCTTCCACATGCAGCAGGAGAGTCCACTGCAGCACCAATTCACCATGCCTACTGTCCCTCCGCCTGAAGACCTCCTCACTGTAGAGGAGCTCATTCATCTTTATCTCAGGTAAAGCTGTCACAGTTAGTCAGTTTGATTAGTCAGTTGACAGAAATTAATCATACTATTTGATTATAGATTAATCATTGTGATTCATTTATTTTAATCATTTTTTCGGCTAACATTCCAGACATTTGCAGGTTAAAGCTTTTGACATGGGGAAACTGTAACAGGCACCTTTTGTTATATTCTGAAATTTTATAGACAAAATCACAGCCCTTATCTCAGGTAGAATAATAATCTTAATTTTAATAACAAAAAAGCAGCATGAACAAGAGACTTGAATAGTTAATATAGTAATAATAAATTGCTTAAAATTTTTATTGAGTACTTACAAAAAAAAATCTAATATAATAGTGTCTGAGTTGAACACCAAAGTGAAAATGTGATGGGGTTAGGGTTAATCTACCTTTCTGCAGAGATCAGCTGACATGAAGAAAAAAAAACCAAAACATATTCACAAACAGTAAGATGTTGCAATAATTATATGTTACTCCCATCAAAATACCGTGTTTCAGTTTTTATGTCCATCCCTATTCAACTGAACCAATACTACTTAACTACAAGGCTACAAGCCTACATGTAATTTGTTCACACAGGTTGAATTAAATGACAGCCAGTACTTTTGGGTACCATTATGACACAGGACAATTAACAAAACTAAAAACATTTAGTTAGTTTATTTTGTTCAGCAGAGGATTTATCTTAGGTTTCTGTTAACACCACAATAAAAAGTAGGTGAATTGAATTACATGTCAGGCCCTTGAAGCACTGAAATTAATGGTGCATCTTTCTAGAAACTGTGTCTTGGTTAACCTCAGAAGGGGAAAGATAAAATGAATGGAAAGATGCATAAGTTAAAAAAAAAACTGTAACACAGAAGAGTTCATCAGTCAAAATATACTGGACACACACACCAAGGAGTGAACAGCAATCTTAGCACGCCATCTGCTGACATGTCTGTGCAGGTGCATGAAGCTGTGTTCACAAATGCAGACTGCTGTTTATGAACCCCTGCTGGGAATGTAAAACTATATAAAGGTATGAAGCATTGAATCACAGGGAAAAGGATACAGATAATTAGTTGCTTAATGAATGGGTTGCTTATTACTGTATTTTCTTCTATTGTTCACAGTAAACCAGACCTAGCAGAAAATGCAAAACAAGGCCTGAACAAACTGCTGGCTAATGAGGTCCCCATTGAGATAAAGCCAGTCAACCCACCACAGTTTTACAGACGTGGTGCAACTGAGCCGAAGAAGCTGTTCTGGGTGCGAGCGCGAGGATACATTGGTAAAATGCATTTAACACATTTGTAGTGCATATATTATAAATACTGAGTATAATTTATGCTACATTATGTAACTGAGAATACAGTATTTAAAAAAAATAATAATAATATTGTTGAGCTTAAATGTAAGTTGAGAGCAGTGAAAACAGGATACAATATATAACATGCTGAAATTAAGTAGTAGATTTTAACATTAAGTAGTAAAATAAAAAAATTATCTATATTGAAAACAACTGAAAACGTAAACAAAAGTAAAATATAACATGGATGATTCATGTTGTTTCGTGTGTTTATGTAGGTGAAGGCAACATGAAGCTGCATTGCTGCGTTGCTGCTTACGTATCAGACTATGCATTACTGGGCACAGTGCTGCTGCCTTACCCCAACTACAGGGCCAAGTTCTCGGCCTCCCTAGACCACGCCATGTGGTTCCACAGCACTTTCCGCACCGATGAGTGGATGCTGTACGAGTGTGTGAGCCCATGGGCAGGTCAGTCTGGTGTTCACTTCCTGTCTGCTGTACTTTATTTGTTCTGTCTGCCACAGCACAAATAGGCCTTTACCATGACAGGAACCTGAACCTGTAAGAACCTGTAAGGTCTGCACACGTGTTGTTGTTCAGGTCCTGTAGTGGAAAAGGCCCACAGGTAATAGGGATCACACATGCTACACATTTGGACATGTAATTATATGTATTTATACAGTGGTGTGATTGTTGATATATCTAGACAAACATGCTTTGACTGTGGTCTGTTGTACATTGTTAGTTTTGAAGCATTCTAATTTGATTTCGTCTGGATTTTTAACTGAACCAACGGTCTGATCATTTGCTAAACAACATTAAGAATGTCAGGTACAGGGAACTTGTATGTTATCTATCTAAAGATAGATATTATGAAAGCAAAATATTTTCAATAGTTGGTGTTGATACATTGATCATAAAATATTAACAGCATGTTCTACATATTTCTACACATTTACAAATTGAGTTGCACCTGGTTGCCCTAAATGATTAAATTAAATTAAATATATTTTTTGCCTCATGACTTATCACTGTATATTATAATATACAGTAAATGTTCTTGTATGCTGCTGTTGTGATGTACCACCCATTACCCATTGCAGTTGTCCTTGTCAAACCCTTGGGCACAAATGCCTCTTTTCCTGCTTTGAGCCTAACATGTGGTTTGTGTTGTGTCCTAAGGTGGCAGCAGGGGACTGGTTCAAGGGCGACTGTGGAGAAGAGATGGGGTGCTGGCTGCCTCGTGTTCCCAGGAGGGTGTTGTGAGAGTGAAACCTGCCACAGACAGCAAACTATGAACACATTCCTAAGATTTCCTTTGTTTGTTTAATTTATTTGTAATTAATTATATACATTATTTAATTTTAAGCAAGAAAATTGTTAATTTAATAACAAAGTTTTATTAAGAAGATGCAATGATGTATTTTACTTCCAGTCAATAAAGAATGTAAAGGTTAAAATGGATCAATGTCAAAATGTCACACAGAATTAATTCCACTAGTTTGCATATTCAGTCATTCATGTATGTAAAATTCAGCAATATCAAGACCAAATTCTACCGCAAAGACTTTTGCTGCACAAAATTACATTCAAAGTATGGGGTTTTGTTAGCTCGCATAAAGTGAAAGAAAGGAATGATCTGAACTGTCAGGGAAATGTACAACCTGATCCACCGAAGGAAATGAGATAAGTACAACCACTGAAGAGCAAGACAGCTTGGAAAATGTACAGTCTGTTCCTCTAAGAGGAACTAAAAAAAAAAAGCGAAATGACACCTGGTTCACCTGTAATTCTGGAAGATTTATTCACAAATAGTTTTTTTTTTTTTTACACAGCTAAACATTAAATTAAACATTAAATGTGAGGATAACATGCAGGGAAACAGGAGTATTAAATACACAGTGGAACATGTGCAGTTTCTGTGCCAAGGTTTGTTAGTGGATCTGATACTTTTTTTTCTGAAGGAGTTGTTCAGAAGTTGAAAACTGTAAATAGTGCACTGTACCAGGACAAGCTCACGTTGCTCATACCTTTATTTATACTGTCAGTGGTTATTCCCTTAGAAGTACGGTGTATCTGTGCTTTCAGTAGTGTATAGTCACCTGAAAATAAGAATCACTACGTTGTTATCTTAGAATGAGCCTTTAAGTACAGATTCCACAGGTCTCTGGTTTCAGCCAGTTGGAAGTTTTTTAAGTGACTGAACAATTAATATTCATGTTTGGATTTAATAATGTACAGGACAGAATGTGTGTGTGAACAGGGTGTTGATTAGCTCAGTTGGTAGAGCATCCGTCCCATGTGCGAAGCCTTGCCGCAGCGGCCCAAGGTTCAAATCCGACCTGCGGCCCTTTGCTGCATGTCATTCCCCATCTCTCTCTCCCTACATTCCTGTCACTCTTCAGCTGTCTCTATCAAAAATAAAGCTTGAAAAAAGCCAAAAAAATATCTTAAAAAAAAAAAAAGAATGTGTGTGTAAACAATGGGTGGACAGCACTGTGCCAGCACTCTAGCAGCCAGGAAGATTGAGGTTCTTGTGCTTTTTCCTCCTGAATGGAAAGGACTCATCACTGAGCATGCCCGTGGACTGCAGAGAGATGGATTCGGCTATAGTGGACGCAGAAAGTTTTTCAAACTACTTCACCTTGTCTTTATACATTTTTTTTATCAAATCATAAATCCAAAATAAACCAAACGCTCACCTTTTTTAAATTATAGCATGTGCGCCCTGTACACCGTCCGGGTGCAGCACTGTGCCTTCGCTGTTTAGTTCCGTTCTTTTCGTCCCGTCCTTTTCATTCCGTCAACATAACTAACTAACGTCATAACAAAAAAATCATTTTCGGCATTATGAATCAATTCAGAAGATAGGAGTCGGTAGAAATAGATGTTTGGACCCACTCCTACTTATTTATTTGCTTGGTTGCTATGTGGTTAGCGCCCTTGGTTACCACTTTTTCACCCATCATGCATCACTGCAAGGAGAGCTTGTGAGGTAACTTAGGCAACGCCAAACTGTTAATGTAAGATAACACGGAGTTATAGATGTTACAGGCTGTTACAGGTCAACAGTATCTGTAGCTGTCTCCTCAGTCACATGAATAGAAAGAGAAACATTCATGTTACGTGTCCAACTCCTACGTAAGGTAACGACGCCTGACGTTAGCCTTTAGCTACATTTAGCTACTTTTCGACGACGTCGCTCAAACCGTCTTCTTCTTTTACCAACAATTACATCGTTTGTAAGTTAATAGTGTCGAGTTACTTATTGAAATACCAAGTCTAGTTGGTAAGTCATCGTGTTAACTCGAAACATTCAGCTAATACTGTAGTAGTGTATTAAGGACACTTAAATTGGGTCTAACTTGGAGTTACAACCTGTTTCTAGGTGTATGGATGCCACTAAGAGCCAGCTTTGGTGAGTGAATCTAATGAAAGAATGGAGAAGGAACAGCATAACACTGTCGTGTTCAATTTTTCCAAAAGAGAGCTGTTTTCTACGAACAATGGATACAAATCCATGCAGAAGAGACTGAGAGCTCAATGGAAAATCCAAAGGTAAGATGTCTCTGCTGTCTACTCACTTTGGACTGAACATTTCTATAGTTTTGCAGGAGTGTTGAGAACCTGTCATTGCAAGATAAATGCTGTCTGTGCACATTTTTAATTCCTCTGTACATATTACAATCCTATGCAAATGTTTAATTTCTCTGCAAATGTTTAATTTTGCTACAAATGTTTAATTTCTCTGTTCATATTTAAATATAGATCTATCTCAGGTCAGTTTTAACGTATGGCTCCTGTGTTGTAGGTTAATTCTAATGTATGTTTAATGTATGTTTGCATGCTACTACTGGACGCTTGAATTAACTTTGGGATCAATAAAGTATCTATCTATCTATCTATCTATCTATCTATCTATCTATCTATCTATCTATCTCTTCTAGTATGAAGGAAGAGCTGTCTTTGGACAAGCTGAAGGGTGTCAGGTTGTGGATAACTGCAGGCCCGAGGGAGAAGTTCACAGCATCAGAGGTGATGTATTAAAAAGGGGCGAAAAAAGCCAGTGTTTGTCAATGAATGTATCATAAACGTGCCTAAATATGTTTTCTCTTCCATATAACCACTCAAGAAACTGAGAGCTTACCAGCCACATCAGAATGAACTTTTACTCTGCTGCTTTATTTCAGCTGGAGGTGCTGAAGCACTACCTGGACACAGGAGGGAATGTGCTGGTCATGCTCGGTGAAGGGGGAGAAATGAAATACGACACCAATATTAACTTTCTCCTGGAGGAGTACGGGATAATGGTCAACAACGGTACGTGTTGGAATTTGTTGATATGACAGTTGACATCGTCTGTGCAGCTTTGGGTAATTTTTGTTGCAGTTGTGTTGAGCTCTGTGCTGTCTGTTTTCTTTCTCTGTGTTGCTGCTGCAGATGCCGTTGTGAGGAACGTGTATTACAAATACTTCCATCCTAAGGAGGCGCTTGTGTCCAATGGTGTATTGAACAGGTTTGTTGCTACAGCTACCTTTCTCACGCAAGCACAGAGTGTTTGTTTGTAGGATATATGTGTATTCAGATCAAGTTGTAATAAATATCCAGCTCTTAAATAAATTAGCTTGCAAGTGAATGAATGTCAGTGTCCCAATTTTCTGCCATTTTCTCGTTCAGAGAGATAAGTCGGGCTGCTGGCAAAGTGGTCACAGGAATCACTGAAGATGAAAATATCGGAAACGATGCCCAGTAAGAGATTTACAATTATATTCCTGTCTTCTACATAAAGTACTGCATTTAATGTTTTGGAATTATATTGAGCTCAATCTTTTCTGTCCTCTTGTAGAGCTCTCACATTTGTGTACCCGTATGGAGCCACACTGAGTGTGATGAAGCCTGCTGTAGCTGTTCTTTCAACTGGCTCAGTCTGCTTCCCCCTCAATAGGCCTGTACTGGCATTCCATCAAGGAAAGGTCAGAAGCACAATGTAGTTTTCATACTGTATAATATGTGTGTGTACTTGTGATGTTGAAAGATGTTTTTTGTCTTATGAAGGAGACTGGCAAGCTGGCAGTGTTGGGTTCCTGCCACATGTTCAGTGACCAATACATAGACAAAGAGGAGAACAGTAAAATCATGGTGAGTCCAGTTGTTATTTACTGTGGAATTTAAGCAGAAATATTTGTGCACAGCAGCATATCATACGTTCTCTTTCTAGGACGTTGTGCTCCAGTGGCTCATGACTGACAACATTCAGCTGAATCAGATTGATGCCGAAGACCCTGAGGTGAGGACGTGTACTTGACAGGAGAATGGCATCACTATTGTCTTTTAAATCAGCTGATATCCATCATATCACTTTCTCCCATAGATCACAGATTACAACATGTTGCCAGACACAGGGTGCTTGTCAGAACAGCTCAGAGTGTGTTTACAAGAGGGTGATGAAAACCCCAGAGACTTCACGTCTCTGTTTGATATGTCTTTGTTCAATTTATCAACCGACACTTTGCCCCAAGTCATCAGGTGAGTATGCAAAATAAGCCTGAGTGCCTCACCTCTCTGCATTTCTTCTTAGCTAACAACTTGAATGTTTTCGGCAGTGCTTACAAGCAGCTTAATGTCAAAGACGAGCCACTTCAGCTGATCACACCGCAGTTTGAGACCCCTCTGCCTCAGCTTCAACTTGCTGTGAGTTTCAGTCCTGCATTACTGTCCCAGAATTCATTTTATGGAGTCATATACAACTAAAACGTTAGTTTGGATTTACTGAAGTGGGGTTGTATGAGGTACTTATCCATAGTCAGTGCATGCCTACAGTAGAAACAGAAGCTAAGCACTGCTGTGGACAATAAACAAAACAAAAAACGCATCAGTTTAAGTGCGTTCTATATTTCAAATATTTTCACTGCTTTACTGAAGGCTTAAAATCACCCTCTCCAAAGCCACCAGACTACCTTCACAAACAGTTACTTCCCTTGTGGAACACAGATTGATTAGTTCGCATTACAGTGTTTTGACATGTTAGCTTGGATCTGGACTAACGTTAGTTGCTGCAGCTCAAGGCAGCAATAAATGACTCATGTTGTGACAGAAATTTACTGATTATAATAAAGGAATCTGGTGGCTTTGTAGACAAGTATGAGACCTGTATGATGGGAAGTATAGCAGTACATTAAATGTATACTAAAATACCTTCTTCGGTCCACAGCAGTGCATTGCTTAGCTTACGCACCAGTTCTCTTGTCTCCAAACATGGGATGTGCCAACTGGCTAATCTTTTCAGGAAAGTTTAAGCCAAAACATTAGGGTCTTTTTTTATTTATTTTTTTTTTAAGGTTTTCCCTCCTGCTTTAAGCGATTTGCCTCCACCCATGTTGGACCTGTTTGATCTAGATGAAACATTCTCTTCTGAGAAGGTGCGCCTGGCACAGCTCACCAATAAATGTAAGTTCAGTACTTAACTAAGCAGCCATAACTGTTGGGTTTAGAAAATTACCATCTGTTCATTTTTCAATGGGTTCCATTCACAGGCACGGACGATGATCTTGAATTCTACGTGCGGAAATGTGGCGAAATTCTTGGTGTGACTCCAAAGTTGGATAAAGATCAGAGGGACGCAAAGCACATCTTGGAACACATTTTCTTTCAAGTTGTAGAGTTTAAGAAACTCAATCAGGTGAGACCCCCTTATATCTAGAAAATAAATTTCATTAGAGACCTTCACTAAATAAAATTTATTTCACCCTTTACAGGAGCATGATATGGACACAGAGGCCCAATTCACAAATGCATTGTAACTGGATTCAGCTGTGCCCTCTCAACACACTTTACCATATCCAAGCAGAAGAGTTTCTTTAGTAAAAGCAGCAGTTGTGGACTACGCTGCATAAACATGGTACTGTGGTGATCAAACGTAATTTGTTCACTGTGTTACCGTTAGTTAAATTTGTTTTAAATTTATTTGTTTTACTGTTAATATTTTATATCTTTCTATTGTGTTGCATTTTGTAAAGAAATTGTAAAGATACACATAAGCAAATAAAGTTCTTTTATTTAAATATTCAAATCTTTTTTTTAAAAACATCTCTGCATTAATCTTCACACATGGATCCTGTAAAAACAAAAAAAAACACTAGTGAGTGCTAGAACATGGATTTTGAAAGCAGATACAATGATGAAAAATGTATAAATAAGCTGAGAATCTTACCTTCACATACACACCAAGCATTTTAAAATCCACTTTAAGTCATCCTTGATACATGGTGGGTGCAGAGGCAGACAATCATGTACAGCTGAAAAACTCACATCCTCCAGACCTGTGAATTTGTGAGGCTGAAGGTGTTTGAGGGACATTGAGGGTCAGGGAGAAACTTCAGCAAATGAATGTTGTGTAGACGGGGGTAATGGACTCCATGTTTGCTCCAGACCGCTGGACTCCATGTAGGGTTTGGGGCTGTTGCTCTCTGGTTTAATCAAGGACACATCCCATGACATCTGAGAGGCAGTGATATCACTGTACAGCTGGTCAAAACAGGCAGCCTTCTTCTGCTGCTTTTGAAGGAGTATCTGTGGAGTAGAGGACTTTCCTTGTAATGGCACAGCCAGGTAACAATTGTCCGTGTCTTGAGCATTTACACTGCCCATTGGAAAGGCTTGAGAGGGAGAGATGGGGTCTGACGAGAGGCAGAGAGAAGCCAGGATGGACAGCCTCGTGTCAGATCCGTCAGCCTCTGCATCATTCGAGGCTCTCGATGTGGACAGTTGTTCCAGCGACAAAGCAGACAGCAAACTCTGTTCCCCAAAAAACTTCCTGTCGAGCTCCGATGGAGATGAACACTCAAAGCTTTTCATATCTAGGAGGTAAAATGGATACTGCTTGGAATCACATCAACTGATCAGACTTAAATGAATGAATCCTGAGAATAAAACTACTTTTCGTACCTTTAATGACAAGAGCTTTCTCCATTGTTTCCCTTGAGCCAGTGGGTGTCAGCTGAGCTCCAGCTGGGTTTTAAACTTTTGAAGCTGCTTGTTAATTGACCCAGCTGGAGACTGAGCAGGTCATCAGTGTGGAGGAGGTGGGGGTGGCATACAGCCTGGTAGAGGTGCAGACACATGTCATCATGTATGATCACTTTTCAATACAATCTTATTTTGATCATGTATATTATAAATTCATTTTTCTCCTAAGAAAAAAATGTTTTGAACTATTTTAAAACTCTTGAGTACTTTAATAAAACAACAATAAAACATACCAGGGCTTCAGCTAACAATAAACATTATCTAATTTCTTTCTTTTTTTTTTTTTTTTTTTTTTTTTTTTTCTAATTTTCGAGGCCAAGATGACCCTTTCAAATTTGCTTATTTTGAAAGACCAGTAGTCCAAAACCAAAAACAAGAAAGAGAAGAACAATACATTTTCATTTCCTATTTGGAATCAGAAAATATTTTTATTATTACTTGACAGTTGTTTGATTAACTAATTGTTAGCTTCAGATAAAACTTCCTCACGGTGGGATATTGTGATTATTGTTTTTATACAATTAAAATGAATGGATTTTTTTGTTGCTTTTAGTGATTATTATTACATTTTTGATTTTTATTATTTTATACTAGAGGTAATATGACAACATAACCCCGTCCGAGTTGTCTAAATTTGATATTTGAACATTTTATTTGGACAAGCCACCGGAGATTTTCTATCTAGGCTCTTGACCCAACGCGCACATCTAATGCGCAGCTACGTCACTATCCGGTTTCTCCGATAGAGAAGGGCGCGAGATAGAAATCCAGGAGCGCGGACACAACCCGGGCGCCCCGCACCAGCTGGGTACAAGCTACAACACTACACTGAACACACCAGCACCGAGCCTCCCACCACCACGGAACACTTCAGAACGGCAATAAACCTGCGGAATACAACGACATAACACCGAATATACACGCACATGACGTGCAAAGGCAGCAGGAGAAATCACCGTCTGACCGTAAACAACAGAAACAGAGGGAAATGTCTTGGTGGCCGCGCGGGTAAGATGTTGATCTTTGTTGTCTGAACTAACAGTAGCACTAACATGATTTATTTTAATACAGTTAGGGGTTAATGTTAATATCTAAGATTACATTATTATTGGCATTCAGTTGGCTGAAGTAAAGTTAGCTTTTTTACCCAGTCTTGTAACTTATGACTACTTCACGGACTCCCGTCTGTGCCGCCCTTTTCCGGACAATCACGATAAACTGGATTGAGTATTAATGTGACTCCAGACACTTTCTGTTAACTCACAGCAGTCACATAAACACTGTACTGACATTACAGCTTTGTACAAACAAACAGTTTATGTCTGTGAGCGAGCCGCTTTTATTCCCAGCTAGAAATAAACCTGATCAAGTTTTCCTCGCCACGCCACTAGGGCGGGTCAGAGGCCGGTTTTTGTGCTCTCTGCTGTCAGCCTTTCACCGTGCACATCACAGCTGTTTGTTTCTCAGTGAGGATGGAGAGGAGGCCATGCATCAGGACACCGACTCTGATGTGGCAGAGCAGAGAGATGGTGGCAAAGTGAAGGTGAAATGGACTCAAGAGGAGGTGATTTGTCACGACTTGCCCTGGTGATATTTGCATGTTGCCTCAATGACTTTGTGGCCCCCGTCAGAATAAGTGATAGCTCTATAGGACAGAGGACATAAACATGCTTATTTGTTTCTTTTTACAGGATGACAAGCTCAAAGCACTGGTTCAAAAACTGGGACCCAATGATTGGAAATGCATCGCCAGCTACATACCAGTGAGTTTGGCTTTTAGGCTTTTAGGGCCTTTTTGGCAATGTTATGTCAGCAGTAATCTGATTCAAGCTCATTTTGTTTTGCTTAGAGCCACACCGAGCACCAGTGTCAGCACCGCTGGTTTAAAGTCTTGGATCCAGAATTGGTTAAAGGTCCTTGGACCAAAGAGGAGGATGAGAAGGTAGGTGATGCGTTAGTTTAACATTTGACTCACTGAGATTATCCAGTGCAGTTAATCAGAATGTAATTCAAATGCACACCCTTCATTTCTCAGGTTATAGAGCTTGTGAATCTCTATGGCAACAAACAGTGGGCGGTGGTAGCCAAGCATCTGAAGGGCAGGCTGGGGAAGCAGTGTAGGGAGCGCTGGCACAACCACCTCAATCCTAACGTGAAGAAGTCATCGTGGACGGCCGAGGAGGACCTCATCATCTACAAGGCTCACTGCCTGCTCGGGAACCGCTGGGCCGAGATCGCCAAGCTGCTCCCTGGAAGGTAAATACTCCCCTTCGACGTCAGCTCAGAGGATGTTGACATGGTTGTGTGTGTGAGAAAGGACTCATCTTGTAATTTTCACAGGACGGATAACGCGGTGAAGAATCACTGGAATTCCACCATCAAACGCAAGTTAGAGATGGGCTTCTATTCTGGGGAGGTGTTCAGGCCAAACGAGCTTGAAGAGCTGTTGGCCCGCGTCAATAAAGATGTGCAGGTGGGCCGTCTTTCTCTTGATGTTCTTCTCTAATATGGATGCAGTGTTGGACTGTATGAAGAGTGTTGAAAATTCTGTTTTCTGATTTACACAGATGCCCAGTTGCTCTCAAGATGACACAGACAAGGAGCCAGAGCAGAAAACACCCCCTTCAGTAAGAAAATGTCTAAAAAAGGATAAATGTTTAAATCCAGGGGTCATCTGAATAGTTTAATCTCTGACTTGTTATTAATGAAGTCTACAGAAAGAACATCTGTATTACACGACAGTAATCATGTTTTTAACGTCAGTGTTCTTATGGATGTTTTCCACCTGTTGCAGGAAACGCCATTTTCAGATTCCATTAGTGTCAGTCCCGATGAAGCTGGACCGTCAAAGGAAGTGTCCTCTCCAAAGGAAGGTTTAAGTCCCAAAACCGAGCCAGACACCAATGGAGAAACAAGCTGCTCTAGCTGGGTGGTGGACAGCTCCGGCTTTCTATCCCCTAATGGCCCAGCGCTGAAGGAAGTGCTGGACATGGTGGATGGGGTAAGTATCCCCAATAACCAAATACTACTTTGTTGTTTATATTTTAATATATTGTAAGATATAAGCTTCTTATGACTAGTTAACATCATTTTGTATATTTTTTATGATGTTAGCTCTCATGATCTTTTACATTTTTACGCTTCCATACTCATCAAAGCACATAAAGGCATTAAAAAGGTCATTGTATTATGCTGATTACCGACTAGATGTCCAGCTAACAAGTAAAATGTCTCTTCTGCTATCAGGACCTCGACGGCTGGTGCAACCTTGCAGCCTTTGACTTGCCCGAGGACAGTCCGAGCCCAGAGCGCCACCAGTTTCGTCTGGAGGGCAGCGCCTTGCAGGAATTGAGCAAAGGCAGCAAGGGGGAGCTCATCCCCATCTCACCCGGTGGGGTCACGCCGCCCTCCATACTGAACCGCCGAAGTCGGAGACACATCGCCTTGTCTCCCGATGCCAATAACTCCATGACGCCCAAGAGCA
Source organism: Sciaenops ocellatus (assembly GCA_033000465.1). Classification (NCBI taxonomy): domain Eukaryota; kingdom Metazoa; phylum Chordata; class Actinopteri; family Sciaenidae; genus Sciaenops; species Sciaenops ocellatus. The sequence goes on along the minus strand of CP136884.1, from coordinate 6,651,165 downwards.
CTCCCGTCAAAATCTTGCCCTTTTCTCCATCTCAGGTAAGAAGTTAAATCCCGTTGTGGTGACTTTGATGCTGCTCGTGATGTCGCATGAGATAGACCACCTAACTAACATGTGTTATTGCAGTTCCTCAACATGTGGACCAAGCAGGACACCCGTGACCTGGAGAACCCGTCCCTCACATCCACACCAGTGTGCAGCCAGAAAGCCATTGTTACTACACCGCTGCAGCGTGACAAGACCCCCCTCACTCAAAAGGAGAACTCAGCGTGAGTGGTCTCTAACTAGGAATGGGTTTTTGATACAATTAATATACCAAGTTGTTCATGGTGTTTTGAGGTTGTAGGTAAACCCAAGAATGGAATTAAATTTGATTTTCAGTCTTAATGTTGACATTTTGTTTTGTTTTCAGATTTGTTACACCAAACCACAAGTCCGAGCTCTGCACGACCCCACGAACTCCGACCCCGTTCAAAAATGCCATGGAGAAGTACGGCCCTCTGCAGCCTCTGGTGAGCATCTGGGACTGTGAGCAGAAAGTTCAGTTTTTGGTTTTATAAACATTGCATTAACGCTATATTGTACTGTCTTTGTGTGTGTGTGTGTGTGTGTGTGTGTGTGTGTGTGTGTGTGTAATCCTAGCCCCAGACCCCGAACCTCGAAGACGACATAAACGAGGTCATCTTAAGAGACGCTGGGATTGACTTGGTTGTTGTACGCTCGACTCCGCCTGAACAAAGACGCAAAACGATGGTAACTATGACTCAACTTTAATACTTAACACCTATTTTAACCCGTGTTAAAAGTATACCATAACATTTTAGTACTGGATCATCGAGAGCCAACATGATATAAGAAAATAGGAAAACCTAATTCAATCCCAATAATAAGTACTGACCTCATTTATCTTATATATTTATAGATGAATAGTAAACTTTTGGAACAAGACATGAGTTACGGAAGCTATGAACGCATTGACAGTCAAATTTCTGCATATAGTACAAGCCAGACGTGATGTATGAAATAACAAAGAGTAGGGCAGGGGTGTCCAAACTTTTTTTTAAGGAGGGCCAGATTTGACAACGTGAAGATGCCCGGGGGCCAATAATAACATTTTAAATACGTTAAAATCGCATGAATTTGATACAAATCTTAACCTCATGTTCATTTTAAACATGACTTATTATGAGTAATGCAAAGTCTGTTAACATTTAATTTTAAAACATATCACTCTTGCTTTTCTCTTTCACACGATCATTCAGAAAGTAATATTTTCTGTCAGGTACAGGTACAGGTACATAACACCAGCAGTTATGTCCTTAGAGGTTAACGTTTAGTGCATTCAGATGCTTCATTATGTCAACCAAAAAAGCCAAATCTTCCAGCCATACAGTATCTGACAATGCTAGCAGGCCATAAATAATATATTATAAAAATTCAGCTCTGGGCCGCATGAAATCTGACCACGGGCCGTGATTGGCCCCTGGGCCGGACTTTGGACATGTCTGGAGTAGGGAAAGTGTGACCTATCCTCGAGTGTTTGTGATCGCTCTAGTGTATGTTTCTTAAACTAATACTGTAGATTGTCTGTTGAAGGTGAAGTTTTACTGTTTGGGAACGTTGGCTACTTCACACCATAGAGCTGGGGTGTGAAATCTCTGGTTCACTCACTTCCCCAAAGTGACATTTACGAATGCTTTGAACTAATATATTTTAGCTTTTTTTGCTTGAAACAGAACATAAACAGCTCAGTGCTGCCATCTTCCATTTTTGCCTGAACCAATCGTTATTGCTTATTTTGGACAGAAATTGTACGTCAACATTGACATTCTTGCCAAAGCTATTTGCAAGTATCTGATACAGAATATCATCAGAGTAAAGTTTGTCTGTGTGTTTTCTTAATAATCAAAAATAGAGCAACATGTATAAATAAAACATTCTGTAAATAATTCTCTCTCAATTGCACAAATTGCTCTGAAGCTCAGTTCTGATAAATACAACAACTTCTGGTCAGCTCTGAACTCCTAATTTAGGTCGTTGAATAGATACAAGTAATGGTGCACTCGATCATACCTATTATTTACACACATCTGTGTTTTTTGTTGTTTAACTCAGCATCGGCCTCCGATGAAGAAAGTGCGGAAATCATTGGCCCTAGATGTCATCGACTGCCAGTTGATGCCTACACACAAACGCAAATCCCTCAAAACGGAAGCCAAACACAGCATCAAGGTAAAAAAAGAAACAGAAACATGTTGTTAGCCTGTCCCTTAATTTGACACGTTCCTAATTTTGTCCTCCTTTTCTTGGCCACAGGAAGAACCTGTGATAGTTTCTCTCAACTCCTCGTCGCTTTGCAGCAAGCAGCATGAAAATATTTTGGATCAGGGTTTCCTTTTGGGTCCTAGTGACAGTGCCATATTTCCCAGCGCGACACCCCCACTTCCAGTAAGTTCCCCCATTTTTAACCCTTTAAAAGGAGTAAATGTCCTCATCAATAGAAAAATATGTACCTAATTCTACTCTGCTGTTTTTCTTTCTCTCTTCAGATGTCAAAAGAATGGGAGACGGTTGTTTGCGGACAAACTAAAGACCAGCTCATCATGACGGAGAAAGCAAGACGCTACCTTCGCTCACTAAAATGTCACGCTCCCAACCGAGCCCTGATTCTGTCCTGAGACACACCAACATGTTACACACACAAGTTAATGTTGCTGTTTTGTTGTAATTTGTGGTGGAGAAAAGAACGTGTCTTGTGTAGGTTTAGTACAGATCTTGAACTGCCATCAATAATTTGAGAGAATGGTGCTTTTAGATTTAATCTCAGTCAAGCAAGGCTTGAAAAGGAATTTAATGAATCACCTTTCATTGTACTGTTGTCACTTAAACATGTTTGAGAAGAACAATGAATGTAAAATTGAAAAATCACGGCTATATACTTTTGCTATCACTGAAAAGACATGGTTTTACAGTGCATAATGTGTCTGTAATGTAGCAGTTTTTTAAAGTTATGAAGAGTACAAACACTCAGGTTGCACCTCTATCTCTTAAGTTCTGTTGTATGACTTGAATGTGGACTAAATTCAGACCGATTAATCAGTAGTGCATTTATCCATGTTGGGAATGTTAGGTGAACATTGTCTTGTCAGATCTGTTTAGCATTTGTATAGATTTTAAATACATCTCAGTATCGGGACATAAAGTTCTCAGGCACCGTGTCTGATTTCAGATGGAGTAATTTTTATTCAACACATTGTTCACACTTCTCCCTGGACAACTTGTCAGGTTCATAAATCTTTTCTCTTTTCCTGCAATATTAAACAGTAAAAGTAAGGTTCTCTCATGGGTTAAAAGAGACCTGCTGGAAATCTAACAAGTGTAGCAAACATCAATAATCCATCGAGGTGGTTTATTACTTATCGAGAGCCAAAAAAGTGATGAATAATTTTTTATTGTGTCCAAGTAGTTGAGTTGTAATTAAGGAAGCTATACCAGCATGGAAGGAAAGGGTATTATGATATTTGGCACTGTTTGTAAATATTTAGTGTTGTATGTTTTTACTTTATCTTGCAACATTTTGTTCAGAAATGTAATAAAATGCCAGTAATATGTCCAATAACACATTTTCCTGCTGATTATGCTACTACAGCACGAAGCAGCTTAATACTGTACTGTGTATCTGATGTTAAGCTTCATTTAACAGTTGACCGGTTGTGGGTTTTATAGCAGGTTCAGTTCAGCCAGATTCATGTTTGTGTGTGTGGTACAACAGTCAGTTTTACATTTCATCTTGGTAAATGATAGAAGTTTTAGGCTTTGATTGTCCACCTGACCACTGTTTCAGTGGAAACAAGTCAAAGGACATATCAAATACCATCACATGTTTTAGTACTAATAGTTTTGTAAACATCAGGCTTAATTCACATGAGCTACTGGAGCTTGCTACAGTTAAATACACTTAAGTTCAGAATCTTATTTATTTTTATACGCATCACAGTTTATAGTATGCATCAGAAATGTGGGCCTACAAGTGTTGTAAATGGTTTGCATTACAACAATGCCAGTATTTCAAATAAAACACGCTATTGCCTTCTAATTGTTGTCACACAATTGTTAATTAAATCGTTATTATCATCATTGCGCATGGCTTGAATTTGTGTGTACGTGTCCTTGCAAAAAGGAAAAAAAAAAAAGCTTTTATTTTGAAATCTCAAACGGACAACCGGATGTTACACATCTGATGACAGCTCGCTCTCTGAGACACCGGAAGCAATCGTCGGTTTTGGTGACGCTGCATTAGACTGCAAGACATGGACCGGTCGAGTAAGTGAATTACTTCATTTTCTGAATATAATGATAGATATGTATGCTTTTCGTGTCATTTCTGTTGTATATGCTGATAATGAATTGACATATTTAGCATTAGTGAAAGAAAAACGCCACACGGCGCGTGCAGGTTGCTGCTTCCTACTTAGGTTAGCTAGCTCGCCTCGCAGGTTAGCTAACCTGCAATGAAGCGCGAGCGTTATCAATGAATGAATACGTGTCGTCACAACACAATGGGTTATTAAACCGTGTTACTGCTCGCTCTTTTCGGTGGTGATAGATTAATACACTTCCAGAGCAGCCGGCAGGTTAACTTGTGTGACTGTGTCCGCAGGGCTGCTCGGGTTCTTCCTCATCAGCCTGGCTCTCGCTGGAGCACAGGCGCTCACACCGACGCATTACCTCTCCCTGTCGGATGTGGGTCGACTTCAGAACCTCCTGAGCCAACAATACACCGACCTGGAGTCCGCATATTACTCTGTTGTTGGTCTGACCAAGCTTGGAGCAACTGTTCCCGATCACAGGGTAAGAAAAGCACGTCACAGTGCGGTAATAATTATGATCTAGAAGAGTGGGGACTCTTTATTTATTGAAATAATACATCAAATGTTGTTCCTCAATGTTCTTTAGCTTAAATATATTTGTTTTTATTGTTTGCAGGGGGTGTGCCAGTTCGTCAAATCCCAGCTTGACCCCACTAGTGTTGACTCTCTCTTCTTTGCTGCTGAGACCAGTCAGGCCATTTCAGGATGTGAGGTATGAAAATGATGTTGGTCTTCTTAGTTGAATGACATTAACATGGCAAAGTGCACGAGTGCCAAATTGAGATTTTTGTCTGCGTCACAGATCCCCGTGTCCAATGAAACCCGCGACATCCTCCTGGCAGCGGTCAGCGAAGATTCGACCATGACTCAGATTCATCGGGCCGTGAGCGCCATCAGCTCTCTTGGGCTTCCTCTGGCTTCCCAGGAAGTTGTAGGTGCCTTGACAGGTCGCATCAACAAGGAGGACAATGTTATGGCGTAAGTTGTTTGTTAGGTTTTTCTCACAGCGGTCCTGAGCAATTGATTTGAGCAGTTTAATTAACAGCAAATGTATGTTCTCTTTGAATAGTATCACTTTAGCTCTGCAAACAGCAGCCCGCCTGTCCCAGCAGGCAGAACTTGGAGGAATACTGGAGGAAATTGAGGTGAGCTCTTTAACTTCCACCAGGTGGTGCTGTGTCGCTGTTCTCTGACTCAGAGCAAGACACACTGGACTCTTAATTATGTAATTAGGTACAGAGATATTTTACAGTTTGAGCACATCTCCCTTTCAGGATCTGACCGCTCGTTTGGATGATCTTGGTGGCATCTACCTTCAGTTTGAGGAGGGACTTGAGGCGACTGCCATGTTTGTGACCGCTGCTTACTCCCTGTCAGATCATGTGGACATGGAGCCCCCTCTGAAGGAGGTACGAAGTCTATCCTTATGTCACGTGTTATTTCAGATGTGTCCGTCTGAAACTGATGTAAATATGCTCGCTCCACAGGACCAAGTCATCCAGCTGGTGAACTCCATCTTCAGCAAGAAATCCTGGGACTCTCTCCCTGAGGCCTTCAGCGTGGCGAGCGCCGCCTCTGCTCTCTCCAGCAACCGCTTCCACGTACCAGTCGTTGTCAGTGCTCAGGGCCCAGCCACAGTGTCCCACAGCCAGCCGACCCTGCAGGTACAGATCTCGATCCAGCTTCGCTCCTCAGCATGTTTTTTTTAATCGGCTCATATTGATGCAGTTTCTCTGTCTGATTCACAGCTCCTTGTTACCGATGTCATGTCTCAACCTCTGGTCTCAGCCAACGTGCTGGTGGAATCTGCGTACGCAGTGGCCTCCAAGAGCATCATTCTCAGCCAAGCACCATTCACTCTTAATGAGTATGTGTCACATTATTTACCCCCATTAAATGACCCCAAAAGCTGAAAGGAATGTACACACATGACTTTTGATGACCTCGTAGATCAACCCACAAAATAAAGATTATATCTACTTTGTTTACTTTTGCATAAATAAATAAATAAACCTAAAATTAATATGTAATATATAAATCTGTCTATAACTCAGTTGTGGGGCTGTTTGTAGGCAATATTTCTTCATCAGTACTTCCTGCTTTTGATAGAATATGCATTATTATCGTCTTTTCTTTCTTGATTTTCAGTGGCGTCTTTGAACTGAACTTCATGTCCAGCCAGCCAGCCAGTGGATATTACCAGTTTACTGTCGCAGTGACCGGAGATAGCCGTCTGGTTGCCAATCATGTCGAGGTGAGGTGGCAGTAACAGTAATAATGCCGGTTACAGATGTAAGACGTGGCTGCAGCCTGTCCTTATGGTGCTGTTGACGTGACTTTGTGGTGTGCCTTTGTCCACCTGTAGCTGAAAGTGAAGGTGTCCACTGAGGTGGCTGTCACTAACATGGACCTCTCTGTGGTGGATAAGGAACAGAGCATACGCACAAAGACTAGCAGGTTAGGCAACTGATAAGTGAAGCCGTTCTCTCTGAGCCTTTAGCAGCATGACGATAGAAATCTAAATTCTTTTCTCTCTTCTTATGACCCAGGGTGGACTATCCTTCCAAAGCGAAGATCCCCTTCACTGCAGACAGCCACCTGAACTTTGCCATGTCCTTCCAACTGGTTGACGTCAACACTGGAGTGGAGCTTACCCCTCACCAGGTATGTAATCAGAGTGGGACACGTAATCACGAAATCATGAGCATACAACAGTTATATTGTACATCTGGTTGACCAGAATGTTCATGAAAACAGCCAACCACTGTGACCAGTTAGGAAAAATTGAGCTCTGTTTAAAATTTGTTTTCTCTGTCACAGACTTTCGTCCGCCTGCACAATCAGAAAACTGGCCAAGAGGTTGTGTTTGTGGCTGAACCTGACAGCAAGAATCTGTACAAGTTTGAGTTGGACACAGCAGAACGCAAATCAGAGTTTGACTCCATCTCTGGCATCTATTCCCTCTATCTCATCGTTGGGGATGCCACCTTGGAGAATCCCATCTTGTGGAATGTGGTGAGTGTCTGTTCAGAGTAGGGTTGTCTGATAATGATTCTTTTTCGATACCACATGTTTAAAACGATACAATCTAAGTTAATTATACATTTGATAGTACTGAAGTCATTAAAAAAAACAGATTTACAGTCAGAACGACACCATCTGCAATCGATTAACCATTGGACATTCTCCACCTCACTCTCTTTCTCTTGTGTAATCTATTGATCTTGATTTCATTTTTTAATTCTAATATTGTATCAAGGTTTAAAATTCTGGGATTGTGACTGCCTCAGTTCAGACTCTGTGGTGGTTAATGAGGATTATTTACAGATGTAACAAGCATATCTCGCTCTAAACTTGAGTTTTAATCTTTTAAAAGGCTGACGTTGTTCTGAGGTTTGTGGATGAGGAGGCCCCAGCTACCATTCAGCCCAAGACTCTTTATGTACCCAAACCAGAGATCCAGGTAATACACATGTTCTCCTTATTAGTATGAGAGAAATTCCATTGGCGCACATTACTGTAGGTCTCAGTCCAGCAGCTTAAATTGCGCTCTTGTCTCTGCAGCACTTATTCAGAGAACCAGAGAAGAAGCCTCCCACGGTGGTTTCCAACACCTTCACTGCACTCATCCTGTCTCCCTTCCTGCTGCTGCTCATCCTGGTAAGATTGCAAACTGTTTTGCTCACCCATATTATTTATGGAAACCTTCATCTTAGTTAAAGACACACCTAAAGCTAACCTACTTCCATTATTAATCAAAAGCTTTTTTTAATTGAACATTCAGCTTTGTAATTATTGTTGTATGCACAGTGCTCTATTTTTCCCCCCAGAACAGCTCTTCAGTAGGAAGCCTTCATACACAGTGAATGAGGCTCCAGTACTGCATGATTATAATGCTTGTTTTAATTTGAAATCACAAAGGCTGTGATGTATGTGTTTTTTCCCTGGCATTTTCAGTGCTGAGTAATAGTTATTGTTGCAGCGGATCAGTGCATTGTGTGTTAGGTAGTAAACAATTTTTCAGCCCTTTTGTTTGCAGCTCGCAGGGGATGAAAATGTCATTGTCTTTTATTCCCCCTCTCGTCTGTAGTGGTTTAAGCTCGGCGCCAACATCTCCAACTTCAGCTTCTCTCCCAGCACCATTCTGTTCCACGTAGGACACGCAGGTGAGTCGCACACTCTGAAAAATACGATTGTTTTACAGCCTCTTCATCTGCTGCCCTTCAAGATGTTAAGTAAATGAAGTAATGACCCCAGTGTGACATTGCACATTATCATAATTCATTTCAGCGATGCATTGTTCATGAAATTCCACACACAGAAATCTGTCGCTAATCACGACATCTCTTTAACATGAAGTTAGTTGAATTGAAGGGAGAAAAAAAAAAGTGCAAATGAATTACTTAATCTGTGAGACTGTTAAGGACCAAGCCTTAAAGAATTCACTGACTGCTCACATACACATAATATGAATCATTATTCAAAATCAAATTGAATAGTTTTATTAAAGTGTTATTATTATGTTATTAAAGAAAACTCAAAGATGAGGACACACATCGCCAGAAACTCTTCCTGTTAGGGCAAATCTCAGCGTGTTCACCCAAATATGTGTCCGTTTCCAACACATAGATAAAATCCAGTTCCATTTTTTTACCAATCAAGCCCACGATCGTCCTTTCATTACGCACACAAACCAGCAGACCTTCAGCCCTCTGTTACGTAACAACGGTGACGCACTGTAACAGTCAGAGCAGGAGAGGACTGAAAACAGAACTCTGTGTACCAAGAGACATGGCAGAGCGCACAGTTAAAGCCCCTCAAACAACAATCGGTTTGACAAAACACTCAACGCACAGTGAGTCGGAGGAAAAACAAGACACATCTCAGAAATAGAAACAAATGAAAGCAGGGAGAGTTAATGGATCATTTATTTATTTTTTAATAGAATACTTCCGATTAGAATAAGTTTCTCTTTCAACTTTAAGATCAGCGGGAAGTATTTTTTTGACACAAATGTGACCTAACCATGTCATGAGCCCACCGTTAGAACATTTAATAGCATGTTTCATGCTAATATGTAAAATTATTTATTTCTCACATATAGATAGTTATTTTGAGTAATTAGAGTGTAATTTGAAATAGATAATTATTCATGAACCTTTTTTTTGAGTAGTTTATTACTGTACCTAACGCACCACCCACAACCACAAGTCACTTCTCAACCTGTGGGAACAAAGAACTTCTGTAGCAAACAGAGCAAACATCACTCCCGTAGACCGTGACAGCTTCTTTTTCATGCCGTTCATTGATTCTGTGTTTTTATGCAGCTCGCTTGTCACTTGAAGTGTTTAATATCTTTGCTGGCAAAAGATTTTTCCAGAGACGTCTCTTGAGCTTACTTGGTACGACTTGATAGTTTCCCCCTGCAGATGATTCGTCAGCTAAAAGCTCTGAGCCAAGTGGCTTTCACTGTACAGACTTTTGGCTGACTTTGGAAACATGTTGAAATTTGTAGTGTATATACGAGGTGTCACATTATTTTAAATGTACAATAAAGAAAATGAAAGTAAATCTTGTGGTAATCTTAAAGCACCCCACTCACTAACACACAGTCTGTTATATGACATTATATATCCTAATATTTAGACGTCTGTTTTGGATTTTAATGTTGAAGCCTACTTGCTTGTTTCATTTCAGCCATGCTGGGCCTGATGTACGTCTACTGGACCCACCTGAACATGTTCCAGACCCTGAAGTACCTGGCGATTATCGGTGGTGTAACTTTCCTCGCCGGAAACCGCATGCTGGCCCAGAAAGCAGTGAAGAGGTACGTCTCCTGATGGGTGCCCAGCACAAATGGTTTTCTGGAGAGTCCTTAATCCCAGAGAGAAAGCCTAGCCCCCACCCCCACCCCCTTTTTAAGAGGATGAGGCCTCTTGGTAGTTCTTAAACCTGAGGAAAAGTGCCTATTCCATATCAGTAGCTCCTCAGTTGGTCCCCAGAGGCTGATCTCTCTGCCAGGAGGAGAGCTCGTGCCTCCTTGGACCAGGAGAGAAGCGTGGCAGCGAGATCTTCAAGAGTGATGATCTGAGAGGGCAATTTCTTCACTATCAATATGTAGAGCCCTCAAAGAGACAGAGTGACCAATTTGTAGCATGTGTCACTGACTCACGACATCACTCTGTAATTGTTCACATTTACTTTTCGCTCTTACGACAGCCCGTTTAACCCTTTTTAGTCTTAAGTAGAATATTGCAGTTAATGATTTCTCAGCTGACATGTTTCCAGTGAAGACTCTTGATTTAATTTTTCCTGCTAGTCTCTGTCTCCTTGCAGCTGGTGCCTGTGTCTTTTTAACCCCTTTATCCACACCTCGCTGTCTCTTTACTCCTCTTTCAGGATTGCCGCAGAGCAAAGTAGTAGGTTGGCAAAGTATAGGAGCCTACGATAGAGCCCCCATTTGTAACAAATGAGTCGGTCGTGCTTCCAGGCTGAAGTAAGGGCATCCCTCATAGACTGCATCCATAGTTCATTTCCATAATGGCTGGCAGCGTGCATGGCTGTGTGGCGCTCACTCATTCTAACTCCCCGAGTGGTCACGTGTACTTGCCCCCCCCCCTCTCCTCCCCCTGCCTCACGCTCATCACTCACCATGATCATTGCAGCCATAGCCATACCAGCACTTCGGTAGTCCCTCCATTGTGGTCTAACACCCATGGTTCTGGTTGTGCCATCACGTTTGAGTGACATGTTTTGTGTTCATGAGTCAAGGTATCCCTCGTCCAGATCTTAGACATGTTGTCATGAGAGTTTCCCCCCTCCCGTGTTCTTGCCAAGATAACGTCCTGTTTGTTCTGGAAAGGTTGCACATTAAAATGCATGACGGACCCTTCACATGACTTGTCAAAGATCAGGTGTTTGAATGAAGTCACAAACGTTCATCTTACGTTTGTTCTAACTAATGTTTGCCTTTTTTTTTTCTTCTTTTCCACAGAATTGAGAAAAAATAAGAGCGAAAAATTAAAAGAAGACACTGACGAAGCTCAATTATTCATTTTTTTTTGTTTCCAAGGAGTCATTCAACGATGCATCAAATCAGACTTTAAGCATGGCGTGGCAGTTCAAGAATCCAATCGACATTTTAAAACATTCAGTTTGTCTGTGTTTTGCCAAATGGAAGAAATCGAGATATCACAGCGTCTGCGAGGACAAACGCTCACTGACTCGTACTGAGTGAGGGCTGTAAAGCTACTGATCATTGCACTTCATCTTCCTGTGAGATTTGTTTTCTTATTGTCCAACACGCCCATGTTTTTTCAGTGAGCTGGGTTTTTTTTTTTTTATTCGTGGTTTCTTGATGGATTTTATTTGTTTTGTGGTTTTCTTCTTTCTTTTTTTTTTTTTTGTACATTCCTCTCTGTTGTCGCTCAGTGCCCATTTCACCTCATAACAGAAGCTGTTGGTCAACACGTCTCAGCTGATTTTAAAAACCATTGGCAGAAGCACTGATAGTTTGATCATTACTAACTATGCCGGTGTGTTTGCCTGTTTGGTGCAGTATATGTGGAGGAGGTAAGAGGTAGTCCTCCTGTTTGATACACGGCTAGCGTCCCCCAGATAAAATTGTTAATAATAAAAATGGGCAATTTGAGGATGTGATGTTTTTTGTAATGAAGGAGAGGAAATAAAGAATTGGAGGTGAATCTAACTCTCTTGTCTTTCTTTAGAAAAGAAAAACAGGAACCCCTGTTCACTTTTCACAAGGTTGATTAGCTCTTACATGTTTTTCATTTGAAAGGATTGAAACAGTAATGGTTGAGTGGAAAACAGAGCTTGGGGAGAGTTATGAGAAAATTTCCTACTAAAAAGGCTGTAACTTTGAAACAGACACTTGATTTGGATAAACCAGACACATGGAGCCTCATAAACTTATAAAATAAGAGTCTCTCTATGGCCAGTAAGGAGCGGCATTGAGCAACCACTGACCCAACATACAGTACATACAATTCCTGCACATCCACACTTATGCTGGCTCTCTGCTTAGAGGTTGAATGAGGTACAATTACAGAATGTTAACAAGTAAAACAGTGCAACAGTGTAAGTAGAGAAGAGTCAAAATAGGCAAATCAACTCTAATGCCTGACTTCAGCAGTATCTGAAATTTCCTAACGTTAGCCATCTACTAGTCACAGACTGTAGCAGCAAAATTCCTGATTGTATTAAACTCAGAAAAGGCGTATTTTATTGCTTATGGGTATAACTTGTCATGTGTAAGAGCAAGAAGGGGTTATTTCTTCTTTAAAGGTCCAGTGGGTAGGATTAAGCATTCAGTGTTGTAGTTGTGGATTGCAGCCACCTCGCCTCACCCTTTTAATAATTAGTCCAATCTGAGCTACTGTAGAAACATGCTGTGTCAACACAGCAGACTGTGGAACACAACCTGCAGCGACTAGAGGAATACAAGGCTCATTTTAGGAAAAACATGATACTTATTTTCAGGTGATAACACACTAATGAAAACATAGTTATGAGTATTATATCCCGCAGTCTCATTTTAGCTCCAGCAGTGAACCAGCAAGGAACTTCAAACTAAATGGAATGTTTCTCATCTTATGAAGGTTTTAAAGGTCTATAGATACAGGAGTCCCCGTTCAAACAGGTGCCACACAACTAACAGTAGAGTGAGAGAAATATTAAACGCATTCTGTAAACTCTCAGAAAACAGTTGGAGATATGAAGCTCTAGAAAACATATTTCCCAAGTCGGTGTCTAACTGTGAGTGATACTGTGAAACTGTAAATTTAGAAGCGTTTTGATTATTCATCATGAAAGATTCCTGTATTTTTTTTTCTTTTTGTCTGAGCTATTTTTACTGTTTTGAAGTGGGCGGGGCTCAGCTGAAAAAAGTGATGTCATATACTCCCATGAACCAATCAGGACTGCACAAGTTTGATGATTTAAATTGTGCAACAAAACCACGTCCACACTGTGCTGATGAACCCGATTAGCTCAGTTTTTGAGTGTTAAACTCTTAATAAATATTACTAAAGACGTAAAATATGCTGAATGGCTCCTATAGGAGTGTTACATTATTACATACAGTATATTGTTGGATAATTATTACTGATGTATTAATGTCTAAGAAGTATTTTAACTGGTTGAGGTGTGAATAATTTGAAATACTTTCTATGCTATTTGATTTGATTTAATATGTGTCAATAAATTGTGATTAGAAGCTAATCATATATTTTCAAGGCTGGATGACTAATGTTGTAAAAATATGTGAATATTTGCCTCTGAAAGATAAAGCAGAAGCATAAAGTAGCATCAATTGATAATACCCAAATAAAGTATTAACTTTCACATTTTGTACTGCTTATTTCAGCATAGCCACACTGATATTTTTTTATATTTTTTATAGTCTTAGAGTTTTGACTTAAAAATGACATTGCTGTTCATAATTTCATTACCATTCCTCAATATCGGTATTTCAGAGGCCACTCAAGCAAAGGTTACATCTTATCTGTTAAAGCAAGATCACACAGCGTAACTTAAAGTTGCTCAGTGCCCATTTTTTCCACATAAATTAGCTGGGCTGTAGGTTTTCTTCACAGCTTTAATGGCAATACAAAAATGACATTATATTATTTTCATCTGTAAAGAACAGATTGGAGGTATAAGAAAACAAGCAGTGATGGCTATGAGTGGTGCAGCGGCGAGGAACTTCAATTTGTCCATCAATCTCAACTCAGCAATCTGTGAAGAGGAAAGACTCGGGTTAGTGTTATGTCATGTCATTACACTTAATGAGTCAGGTTAGTATATCTAAATGTATCCATCAGAACTATGAGCTCCCTGCTGTGCATGTGGGTGTGTTTATGTGTGGTATTTATTTACCTGGGCCTCATGACGTTCCCATGCACTCCTCTGTATCTCTGATTGCTCTGGATGGATGTAACGTCTTCTTTATATGTCCCTTCATATATATCTGACTGACGTTTCACGTAGCTCTCACTGTCATGTCTGTGGAGACAAAACATTAATTTATGTTGGATTATGTATGTTCCTGTTGGTAATCTGCAAACACACAGCCTTTGTTGCCTTGTTATTGAAGTTACATCACTCCTCTTGTGCTACCTACCCCAGCCGTTTGCCCATGATCGTCTGCAGGAACTTCCTGGCAGAGATTTGGCCCAGGACTTTTCTGTAACTGTTTGTGAAGATGGCATCAGCGTGGCGTCCTGTGCTAAAATCAGAAAGTGGAGCATTTACATGTGTTCAGTTACACGTATTCTTGAGTAGCTTTCAGGAAAGAAAATAAATTGCAGTGCAATGAAGCAACAACAAAAAGACAGGATTGATCTGTTATCCGTCACAGTCTATTTAAAATTGTCCAGTTTAAAGGGTCAGTTCATCTAAATTACTAAAACAACACATTTCCCCGCTTCAGACTCATGATCCAGCTGTGCAGTTTGGTTTTATTTGCCCAGTTGTCGAGATATTCAATTCAAAATCAATCAGCATTAGAGGTAAACTGACCCTTGAAGCCGTCTTGTAGATTATTAACAGACTGACCGTAGCACTGCTCGCTCACTGGGAGGACTCGTCTCTTCCTCTAGCTGCTCTGCTGGATTCTTGATAGAAGATGTCATCAGGATGGATGTATCCCTCCGACCGAACCTGAGAAACATCCACATCAACTAAATCGATGTAGAGTATTGTGTTTGAATAGCTCCACACACATGAAACCACACTGATGTGAATGTATGTATTTTTTTAATTAAATCTGCAAAAATCTTAAATCTTAAAACACACATGATATATTCTGTATATATTCTGCCTCTTTGTGAGAGGACACTGTGATTAAGGTGCTGCGCCAGTGTAGCATGGTGACTAATGCAGACATCTTGACCCTTTTTAGCATAACAAGTGCAGAGGGCACAGCTTTGACATGCAAAGTAAACAGTGAAAGGTTTAAAACATCATATGCTCTGTGCATGGATATGGCCATCCACTCGAATCAGTGTTATATTGTGCAGCTTATTACATTTATGTCCATTTTCTGCTTGTAAATGTGAAGACAACTTAATGTTTTTCATTTCACTTCTGAAGCTTTCTAAACATTTCAGTAGTTCTCTGAAGCCTAGCAACATTTAATGATACAGAGAATCTATGCAGTGTATTTTGTGTGCTTTTAATTTGTCAGGATATTATTAAAAGAAATAATATTTTATTCAAAATAATATCTTCATCCACTTTTCAGCGTTTCTGCTGCCATCGACAGGTGTCTGCAGATCTGAACAGCTGAGTGGACCGGCCACAGAGGATTGAGATAACTTTAAAAACAGTCTGCAATGTAAATGAAGACAATATGAAGTGTTTCGGTAAACGTGTCAGGACTTACCTGATGGATGGGTAGAGCGGGGAGCCTGATAGAGACATGACCAGGCAACAAAACAGCAGCAGTGCAGATTTCTCCATCCTCACAGCTTGTTCTGGAGAAGAATGGACAGCCAGAATAAATGACAGGGGTAGAAATTACATTGAAAAAAAAAAAAAATGCTGAAACCACAGTTCCCCTCAACAAGCCTCATCGCTCTGCAGAAGGCACTGAAGTTGCAGCAGGCACATACATCTGTGCCTGCTGGAAAACATGAACATCCCATTTAAAATGTAAAAAAAAAAAAATACATTTCATTTACACGTGGTATAAGAGTTACCTTGATATTTAGGGTGAATTCTGAGTGTCTCTGCAGTTCCTCTTTATTTGGAGCCCTCCACTCCTCTCATCATCTCTCACTGCCAGGAAAACAAGAACAAAAGAAACAGTACTGTTTGTTATCCCTGCATCCATGGTCAGTTTATACTGAACCTGTAGCTCCCAGTCACTCCCACATCTCTCTCTCTCTCTCTCTCTCTCTCTCTCTCTCTGCTCTGCACTGAGCTATCTGCATGCTCTCATGCTCTCTCCTTTGCTTCATCGCGATCACCATAATTCAACACAGAAATGCCAGAGTGTGTCATGCAAGATCATAAAAATGACAACAAATGGTTGGTATATTACTGCATGTTACACCAATGAAGGAAAAACAAATGATTGTAAACAAACAATTCAAAACGAATCTATATGATAGGATGAGACATGGTTTAAAGTAGAGAACATTCAATGTGGTGTGATTTTTTAGAGCCATTATATTATCATCTCTATCTTATATCCATAATGCAAATGAAACATAAAATATCTAGAACGATTGCTCAAGGAAATACAAACACTTCTATAAACCTTCAAATGATTCAAAGGAAACAAACAGGAATGTCTTTAAAAATCTTTGTTATTGGACATGACAAAAATAAAAAAAAACAACACATTTCTGTCTCACAAACTATAATTCGTTGAAATAAATATCTCTCCGACACATTTTAAAAACCTGACATTAAGTTTCATTAACTATCATGTATTGCATGGCTACAGACTGCATTGTGTTAAAGGTTTATGTTGTGCACACGTTATATTGAACAGCTGGTGATACAGATGGTGACAGCAAACATACAGACAGTGTTTCTTGTGATAATGAGACATTAATACATTAATTAATACATTCTGTCACTGGGATGATTTCTATGAGGAGAAGATAATAAACTACTTTTTTATTTATTTATTTATTTATTTATTTATTTATTTATTTTTTGTGCTACCCCCATTCCACATTCTTGGATATTTTTCTCCATAACATGAAAACAACACGTGAACTTGTTTGAACTTTGTCTCTCACTAATAAGTTTTCCGCTTTAGGACTGATTAAAGGTTTTGGTGATTTATTGAAAATCATTTCACGTCGACGTGCGGAACGTGATGTTTTGAGACGGACCGTGAAGGTTGGACGTGCCGGGGGACACATTTCACTAACGGACTATCACGATTCAAGACAGTTCTCTGTCGTCTACTTCCGTCTTTGCTGAGAGGTAGAACACGGTTTAATTACTCAACAATGTTGTTGTTGTTTTTTTCTGTCATGTCCTTCACAGTTAACCGAACAGTCTAATATTAAAATGTTCTGGGTGAGTTACTGAATTAGCTCCAGACGCCATGTTTGTAAGGTCAACAACAATAATGTCCAGCTGCGTCTGTTTGACGCGCGTGCACCTGAATTCAAACGCAGATATCCTTCATGATAGTTACCATACATTAGTCTATATAAGGGAGAATTTCCAAATCCGTTCCAAGACTATTATTACCGAGAAACATTTATATTTTCGACAGCTTAGCGCCTTTTCCTTTTCCGGTTTCTGTAACGTTACTTCGGAATGGGAAGACACTTCTCTTGACATTAAATCATCTTTGGCTACACACGGCATGAGTGCCTGAATGACATTTACCCAACGCAGCTAGCACGTAAACAACAACTAATCAATTAAGATACACAAGGGACAACATGCTGGCTAATAAAACAGCTAAAAGTAAGTAAGTTAGTGAGCTAAATTCGACAGGTAGCTGCAAAGTCTTTGCTCTTGTAGCTCGCTAACTAACCTAAGCATGGAATACTTCAGGACTTTAAGACCCTTGTTCACAATTTCCCAACACTGGATACCCATCCGACCCAGACACTGCTCTAATGTGGCTAAAAGCAGTGTAACTTCAAGAGAGAGGAGGACAACTGTAGACAAGTTCAAGTCCCAGATAACCTCTGGTCCAAGTTTCCAGGATTTCATCAAAGGAGTTTCAGTTCCAAAGACTCCTGCTGCAGATGGACAAGACTCTGACACACACAGCTATCTGTCTGAGGACTTGGACATGGGCAATTCAAGGAAAGGTCAGTCTGCATCACTGACAGGCATCAAGGTTCATTTTGATTGTTGTGGGACAAATGTTAAGCTGCTGTTTTCACTTCATATTTCAGTGTATTTTGAAACGTATGGATGCCAAATGAACGTGAACGACACAGAGATAGCCTGGTCCATACTACAGAGGAAGGGATATCACCGCACGGTTGATCTAAGTGAGGTACGGGAGAGCTCTTTCTTTACACAATTTTAACATTGTTTGTGTCAAAACAGTTCACTAACAGAATGGTTGTGATTTCAGGCAGACGTTGTCCTTCTGGTAACATGCTCTATAAGGTAAGAGAAAATTACAAACCCTCCAGAGTGACATATACTTCAAACTAAAATGAAAACCTGCTGTTGCTTTTTGGTACAGTTTTACAGCTGTTTAACCCAACTCACAAACATTGGCCACACAATCTGATGCATCGGCTCTTCTCTCAACAGAGAAAAAGCTGAACAAACAATTTGGAATCGACTACAACAACTAACAGCTATGAAGAAGAGACGATTAAAAACCCGCATGCCGATGAAAATTGGGATTTTAGGTAAGTTAGGTCACTCGCGTGCACACATTTGTCTTCATGGAGGTAAACAAAGGCAAATTAAATGTTGTGTGTTTGTCCAGGCTGCATGGCAGAGAGGCTGAAGGTGGAGATTTTGGAGCGGGAGAAGCTGGTAGATGTTCTTGCTGGTCCAGACGCCTACCGGGACCTTCCCCGCCTCTTGACTGTAGCCGATGGAGGTCAACAGGCGAGCAACGTGTTGCTGTCGTTAGAGGAGACCTACGCTGACGTCATGCCCGTCCACCATGCTCCTCAGGGACACAGTGCTTTTGTGTGAGTTGTTCAGAGCAGTTATGGTTATTCGCCATGCACGTCACCTCCTGTTAGTCTCATTTCTACACGACTCTGTGTGCGCTCTTTGTGCTGGCAGGTCCATCATGCGAGGCTGTGACAACATGTGCAGTTACTGCATCGTTCCCTTCACCCGAGGGAGAGAAAGAAGTCGACCCGTCAGCTCCATACTTGAGGAAGTTCGTATGCTGTCTGACCAGGTAAGTTATAACTCTAACTCTCTAAAGTGGACCAGTTAAACTGCTAAGGCTGAGAAGAAGGGATAAGGAGATCAGAGACTAACAAGAGAATAGCTGAGGTTGATGCTCACCATCACTTCAACTCTGAAAATGAATGTGTATATGTGTGTAGTGAGTAAATACTTTCTTCCTAACTAGTGTGCGTTGTGGATGTTTTGGCTCAGGGTGTGAAGGAAGTGACTTTGCTGGGTCAGAACGTAAACAGCTACAGGGACACGTCAGAAGAACAGTTCTGTGGCTCAGACCTGACCCAGCTCAGCCGGGGGTTTAAGACCGT
Organism: Sciaenops ocellatus; assembly: GCA_033000465.1. NCBI lineage: Eukaryota > Metazoa > Chordata > Actinopteri > Sciaenidae > Sciaenops > Sciaenops ocellatus. The sequence continues at coordinate 6,631,604 of CP136884.1, read as the reverse complement.
CTACAGGACCAAACAGGGAGGTCTTCGCTTCTCTGACCTGCTGGACCGAGTATCGCGCATCGATCCCGACATGAGGATCAGATTCACTTCCCCTCATCCCAAGGATTTTCCTGATGAGGTACACGATACTCTTCACTCGCTTTTAAATCTGATTGCAGCTGTCAAACATGCATTCCTGTCTGTGTAGTACCCTGCCTTAAATGGGGCTGATTGGACCCCGCCTGACCTGGTCTGTCTGCTGGTGTTTGCAGGTTTTGCATCTGATTGCGGAGCGAAAGAATATTTGTCAGCAGATCCACCTTCCAGCCCAGAGTGGGAGCAGCAAGGTCCTAAAAGCAATGCGCCGTGGGTAAGACCGCACTGTGCTTTTTTTTTGCAAAGTAAATCATCCGTCAAAGCAGTTCAGTTGTAGTCAAGTGTAGTCTTTTATCTTTTGCAGCTACACGAGAGAGGCCTACCTTGATCTTGTGAGGAACATCAAGACAATCATCCCAGGTACGCTGCAAAAACCAGGTTTCATTTGTTCCTTTAATCTCCAAGGATGGAAAGAGTTTAGTCAAATAAAATTACTGTGACGTTAAGCCTTGATGAGGTGGTTTATGTGTGTGTGTGTGTGTGTGTGTGTTTTCTGTGTTTAACATGGTTTGACGTGTCTTGTGTGTCAGAGGTGAGCCTCAGCAGTGACTTCATCTCAGGCTTCTGTGGCGAAACCGAGGACGACCACCAGCAGACTCTGTCTCTGATCAGAGAGGTGGGCTACAATGTCGGGTTCCTGTTTGCGTACAGTATGAGAAAGGTGAGCTCTTGTGTGTTTGTCATGTGTTACACCACAAAACGTTCAGTGTGTTAGAAATAAATGAGGCATGTACGTTGACAAGAACACTAGCAGGGAATGTGCTAAGTTAACCGTTCACCGTTTGGTTTATAAAACTACATGGTTAGGTTCAGGAAAGCTCATGGCTTGGATTAAAATAAGTTGCACCAGCAGGGGCGATAATGACTGAAGCAAAGTAGGGATGACAAATTTTGCAAGAATTTAGATTCTTGAATTTTGATTAAACAATTTAAATATAAAAAAATTAAATTCAGACTGGCCTAAAAGTAAGAAAATAAAAAGAGAGAGATCGCTCTCTTGCCAGCTTGATTGTTGTTGGGTATCTTCATACGTGATGCCCTTTTAAGTTTTTATTATATCATTGTTTTCATTACTGCCTGGATTAAACTCTGTGATGTGAAGTTACGGAGGATGTTGCAGCTTTCAGGGAGCATGTTAGCTAACTCGACTTTTAACATCTCCACCATTCGCCGGCAGCAGATACTGTGTTAATGTCATCATAACTCACCATGCACCATGTATTTTCTTTCTGTCCACTGTTTCCCTGGTTAGTGCCATCTCGAACAGATTTATTGTTCAGCTTAAATTGACTGGTAGAATCTCAAAGCAGACCACAATAACGAAAAGTTATCCCTATAACTTAAATTCTCAAGTGTGACAAAGATGACATCTTGTACAACAATCTTGTACTACAGCATGGACATTAGTACGGAGAGAGCGTCAGCCCGGCTAGTGGCAGGTGGCTTCATAAAGACATGACTGTTAACCGTAGATGTAAATTAACAAAACACATTTTAACACATTATTCTCTTTTCCATCGTTTTTTAAACATCTCATGAACGTCAGAGTAAATGGAAATATGAATCTACCCTGTGTAATCACTTTGCGATCTTTTGAATACTAATTAGGTAGACTTGACAAGTTCTTGACCAGAAACATGACCATAAGCACAGCTCAATAAAATTTCTCAGTAATTGTTCTTTTCAGTCTCGTCATAGATCTTAATTTAAATCTCTCTTGCTGCTGCCCTCATGCTTTTCTCTCTCAGAAAACCCACGCCTTCCATCGGCTACAAGACGATGTGCCAGCAGAGGTGAAGCAGCAGAGGCTGGAGGAGTGTATCAGTGTGTTCAGAGAGGAAGCTGCAAAGGTCAACGGTGCTCTCGTTGGCAGCACACAGCTTGTCCTGGTGGAGGGAGTGAGTACTGCACGCATGACTGACACATCAACGCATTATTATTATTATACAGAGTGCATGACTTAAACTGAACTAGAGTATAGGATGTTGACTCAAAGACAAAGGCTCTCTGTTAGAATATTTTTGAGAAAAGTATCGTGGGAGATGAGGCATACTCATAGTTTCATTGTTTTTAGCATGACTCTAGACTCTTAGACTAGTTTATATGAGGGAGAGGGTTGATTGGCTTTGTGGAAATACAGAAATTAAATCAGTAATTAGCAACATTTCTCACCATGGTTAAAGGTAGTAGTCCTGTACTGGTTTACTGTAACTTGTTATCAGGCAACACCGCTCATCTTTTGATGCAGGAAAGTAAAAGATCTGACAAGGACCTGTGTGGGAGAACTGACGGCAACATGAAAGTGATTTTCCCCAAAGAAGATTCTGCTGTTCATCCTGGAGACTCCAACACGGCACCGGTCAATGCTGGAGACTACGTGCTGGTGAAGGTAGGGTTTGGCTCACAGAGATTTCCGTTGTTCTTTTTCCCTCTGAGCTCTATTCACTGGTTCAAGGTGGGCCGGGCTCAGTGGGAAGAAAAGTCATTTCACATATTTGCCTGCACCAATGATCAATCCACACACACACAGTCCTAAAGAAGCAGATTAGCTGAGTTTTGAAGTGTTCATAAACTCTCAAAAATAATAATAATCAATAATACCCCATTGTGTTTTTTAAACATTGACTTGCATATTTAGTCATGAAGCCTTAATGTTTTAGAAAAATACTTAAGACTAAATGTTAAATATAAAATTTATAAAATGTATAATGTTATCACCCTAAAAAACCCAATGTCCAGGATCAGTTTCAAATAATACAAGTTTTTCATCAGTTAAAGAAGTTCCTCAGGTTTGATGGTGTTAAAATAAAAGAAAAAAAAAAGAAAAATCTATCCCAGATGTTCAGATGTAGGCACTCCTTTAATAAAATCATCTTAATCGAGCTATGAGACACCAGAAAAAGGTAAAAAAAAAAATAGGCAAGTAAAAACATCATCTGACACTTTGGAAGGTTTCTGCTGTCGCTCATTCACTCTGATGTTTTGTGTTTTTGATATAGATTTCGTCGGCCAACTCTCAGAGCCTGAGAGGCCGAGCCGTCAGTCACAGCTCCCTCGGAGACACAGAGAAACACTATGAGACTGTCCAGACAGCAGTTTGATGAACATGTGTCAACAGACGCAGCCATGATTGAAACATGCCCATGACCATCTAATGGTGACACGACGGGAAACGAAACTAGCGCACACACAGTTTTCTTTTTTTTGCATTTTGGCCGTTTTCCAGTCACACTGGACTGCTGTGATGAGCTATGAAACCTATAAGTGTTATTTATACAATGTGTGTTCATATTAAACTGCAGAAGATACTGAACCACGTACTGTTTGTGGTGTGTTTGTTTAATACAGAATACTGTGACTGATTGGTTTTGTCTGAAGTGGTGCTTGATTGATGTCTTGGCATTTTTTTTTAAGGGACTCTCCAAACCACAGTAAAACCTCATGGATCAGCACATTTGTAGAATCGCTCCGTGAGCTTCGAAGTCCGAAACTTTGAGAAATAATTTGTCCAAAGTCAGCAGCAGAAAGTGCTGTGATCGGCTTTGGAGGGAGTGTGTTATTATAAAAAAAGATGCAAACCCTGTCCTGCAGCAGACTGTGTCCTGTTATGACACGACTTCACTGCACCCATCTACGTTTTAGGTGTAGAAAACCCACATTAAATTAAAGTCCACATTAAAAAAAAGAAAAGAAAGCTGATAGAAAAACAGAAAAATGATAAAAACAGGATATCTGTTACATATTTCTCAGGTTGGCAGGAGAGGTAATAATCATACATCATTCAATTTTTCCTGTGAGATTTCTGTCAGGTAGTCGTACTCTGTGATTATATCTTCATGTCTTCTTGGTGGCAGATATGAATTCTCGGGAAATGCCATTCAATCTTTGAACTGAACATCTGTCCCAATCAGCATGTAGTCCTAGAGAAAAATACAGCACAGCAACAGCAGTTAATGATAGCTTTGAGACTCTGTTAATCATCTAGACATTTAATGTTTTCTACCAAGTTCTCTGGCCTCATTTAAAATCCATGTCACATAATAAACACTCAAAAACTTGCAGTTTTATAAAATGATTCAGTCTCTGACCTTCAGGACCTGAAGCTGAGTGTTCACAAGCTTCATCTTTCCAAGTGTAGGAAGCGGGTATCCCTTTGCAAGTTGATCTAGAAAGCAAAATGTAGATAAACTAGTCACAAAAATCCTATGTGGCAAATATTATATATTATTATTATTATTATATTATTATATTATTATATATATTATTAATATTAGTTATTACAAAGAAGGATTCATGCATGAAATGCAGCTCAAAGTGCGTTCCAAAAGATAATCATGAAATAAATAAACATGAAAAGGACAACACGAAAGAAAAATGAACATTACTCTACGAGGACAAGTGGTGCAGTCTATTGAAACTGAATAAACATAAAGAGGTATGAAACATGATAAAAATGTAGTGACAGCAATTTAGCAGTGTACAAAGAGGTTATATAAGTATGACATCAATAAATACATAGACATAGTTTTAAAAGGGTGACCAAGTCTTAAAGCTGCAATCACTGATTTCTTTTTCACCACATGGGGGCAGCAGAAACAAGTTGTGAACACAACATTGACGTATTATCAACTTTTAAGTTGATATGAACTTTTAAGCAAACAGCTGCTTATTCATACATCCAGCAGTTATGGAACAATGTTATTATTTATTTGTAGTCCTGTCTCTGCCCACCTGATGAATGTTAGTCCACTATTCACTCTCCTTTTAGCTCTGGTTTTGGTCTCTTCCAGCTCCTGGGGGAAATACCTGGTTCTTCAGCTGCTAAATGCTCCACTATGTTCACCAGGTAGTCACTACTTGTTTCTTTTAGTTTAGATTTAGTTCTGAATCAACTGAAGTCTGTCAGTGGAGCATCTAATGACATGACATGACAAGAGTACAAACTGAAAATGCAAGAACTCACCATTCAGCTTAGGTATCACTACCACTTTGAGGACCATCTGTAAGATGCTGTGGAGGGCGTTGACCTGCAGGGTTCGGGTTGGAGTTAGTCTTTTAGCTTGGTACTGATGGTACACACTGAGACTCATTTTAAAATGCAGCTCTCACCTGAAACTCTCCCACATAACTTGTCCCCAAGGTCAGTTCCATTCTGTGCAAATTAGGCAACATTAGACAGTGATGTTCATCTTTGCGAGGACCTTTTGACTCCATTTTTCTCTTCTGAGAGGAATTAGTGATTTTGTTTTATTTTTTACTGACTCACTTGTTTAGGGTGACAGCTCCAGCCAGCCGCATTCCACTGACAAACACTTGGGCGCTGACACTGGTATCCTGCAAAGAGGAGAGAGGAGAGGAGAGAAGTTTTTTTTAATGCTTTTCCAAACCACACAAATGGCTTTTCATCATGACAGAGGTGTAACCTACCAAGTTCAGGACAAAGAGAGGGGTAAGTGTGCCGTTGGATTGGATAGCGTATGCCGTCACCGAGGCAGTTGCCTGAACTGTCACATTGCTGGGTTCAAAAGTGATGACGGGAGTTTTCACCGTCTTCACCAGCAGTTTCATCATCAGACCTGGGAAGAGCCTGGCAATCTGAAAATACACCGACACGTATAGCTGAAAGGTGCCCGTGAATGTAACGCTTCTGATAAAATCAGTGAAACGTGAAAAGCGTTCGTCACCTGCGGGATGATGATTCCGAACGTTTTGGTGTTGAGTCGGATCGGAGAGCTTTTAGGGAGCTATTGTGAGAGAAAGATTGTAGGTCAGTGTGGCATCATGAAAGGAGATCCATTATGGTAACTGAAAGGATGAAGCTCACCATGTCATCGGTGATGTAAAGGCTCAGGGCTCCAGCTTTGTTGTAGACAAAGGCTGCAGAGTTGGTGGTGAAGGCGGACAGGCCGATGTACAACATGTTGTTGATCTCAGGCGGCATGGAAAAGGCTGTGGGGGAGAACGGAGGCTCCTGATGCTTCCCGATGTTGTAAAATTCACCCTAATTAACAAAGAAACAGCAGAGACAAAAGAGTTGTGCCATTACCACTACTGTCTTTTACTTTATAGGCAAAATGAGGCTTGAGATATATATAAAATGTACCTTATAATGGTATAGAATTCAATACCTTCAAGCTCAAGTCAACGGAAGATTTAGCAATTGTGGGTGATGACACCATGGAGTATTCAATCTCTGCATACTGGTCCACCTTGGCTACAACTGCAGTAGGGTAGAAAGTCTCTCAAATATTCAGCATCAATAAAACATCAAAATATGTGACATAAAGAGAGAGTGTTTTACCGTTGAGAGTTTTCAAACGAGGGTTCATATCATTTACTGCGTTAGCCACCAGAGGGCACATCTGCAACAACAAACAACAGAGAAAGTCTGGTTGACACTCACTGTCACACAGTGATTCCTGACTGGAGAAAACAATGATTAAAAGTCATCCAAAAATAGATACAGAGCGCTTCAGAATCAAACCAACAGCCAAGAAATAACTTTCTTGAAGAATGTTTCGTCCAGTTACCACTGTTTTGTTTGATTTCTGATTAGTTACTGAATTTAGACGAGAGAGTAAGTGATACAGATTTTGTATCCTTGTAATCTCTGTGAGCACTTCCTATCATATGACTTATATTATCTAAAGTGGCTGTATTCACAAATCATCCTAAAACTAAAAGTGCCAGAGAAAAAGAATACCAAAAACATACCTGACTTCTTCTCTGTCCTGACTTCTTCTCTGTCCTAACTTCTTCTCTGTCCCAACTTCTTCTCTGTCCTAACTTCTTCTCTGTCCTAACTTCTTCTCTGTCCCAACTTCTTCTCTGTTCTAACTTCTTCTCTGTCCTAACTTCTTCTCTGTCCTAACTTCTTAGTTTTTCTAGCTAGATTAAGTCCAAAGGACTCTCCTAAGATCTGCACACAATCACTCATTGCCTCATTGCATCAGAGAACAACAAAACTTTGAAAAGCACATTTTGACTGTGAGTGAGTTAATCAGAACGCTCACTAACAAACTGAAACAACCCAGTATCACCAGAGAAGATTGTTTGCACAAATGCAACTGTTTGGAAAATAAAGGGTTCAGTTGTACTTTTTGCTCAACTACTTTTATCTGACAACTAACTAGTTAATTTACCAAATAACACTTAACATAAAACACATTCAATAAGCTCATACAATAAATTACGTTGTGACAAAGAACAGAATTTTGGCTTGTGAGCTCTTACATAAGAAGACTGTGACCAGCTGAGGCTCCGTCACATGTTTCAGATATCTGCTAGTTGTTAGCAGTTCCACTAAAGACAGATTTCACCTCTGGACTTCCTTTACACTGTGTTCCAAATTATTAAGCAAATGCAATTTAAACAAACATTTGTTTTTTTGTTTTTCAATTAAAGTTTTCAATTGTGCGTCCTCTCCTGTCTGTTTAGATGACACTGACATCAATCTCAGACAGGTTTGGTAATTTGTTTGCCAAGCGAACCTAATTAACAGGAAACTGTTAAAGGCGGTTGTTCCACATTATTAGGCAAGTCACAGGTTTCATGCAATATGGGAAAAAAGAAAGATCTCTCTGCATATAAAAAGTGTGAAATAGTGCATATCTTGCAAAAGGTATGACAACACAGGATATTTCACAAAAAATATCTTAAGAGAGATAATCGAACTGTGAGAAGGTTGGTGTCTGATTCAGAGTGCATATGCGTTAGTTCAGATAAATGCGTGTTAAGGAAAGGTTTGTGTAAGGCAAATTTATCGTATTAAGAGAGTAGGTGTGAAAAAGCCACTGATGAGTAGCAAACAGGTATTTGAAGCTGCTGGTGCCTCAGGAGCCCCAAAAACCTCTCGTTGCAGGATACTCCAGAGGCTTGCTGATGTGCATAAAGCTGTATTTCGGCCACCTTTAAACAATTCCCACGAGGAAAAACGACTGCAGTGGGCTCAGACATACATGATGACTAATTTTCATCAGTTTTATTCACTGATCAATGCCATGCTACACTGGATGGTCCAGATGGATGGAGGTGGTGGAGTGATGTTTTGGGCTGAAATCATAGGAGGTGAGTTGGTAGGGCCCTTTAAGGTGCCTGAAGGTGTCAAAATGACCTCTACAAAGTATGTGGAGTTCCTAACTGCCCATTTCCTGCCATGGTATATAAAGAAGAGCTTTGCCTTCTGGAATAAAATCATTTTCGTGCAAGACAACGCACCATCCCATGCTGCAAAAAATACCATTGAGGCCTTGGCTGCTTTGGGCATAAAGGAAGAAAAAATCATGATGTGGCCATCATCATCCTCTGATATCAACCCTATTGAGAACCTGTGGAGCATCCTTAAAAGGAAGCTCTATGAGGGTGGGTGGCAGTTTACCTCAAAACAGCAGCTCTGGGGGGTGATTCTGGCATCCTCAAAGGAAACACGGTCAGAAACTGTACAGGGACTTACAAATTCAATGGATGAGAGAGTTGTTAAGGTGATATCAAAGAAGGGCTCCTATGCTAATATGTAACTCCATTTGTAAATTGTTTGCTTATAATTGAAATAGCTTTGATTTGAGAATAATTACCCCCTAATGCAAAAAATACAACTGATTTCTGTTTTCAATCCTGTAGAAACTATTTTAGTGTTTTAAAACTCTGTTTTGCATAATAATTTGGAACACTGCATTTTGAGTTATTTTGCAAAAAATGCCAATGTCATCATTAGTACTTTTGTTGAATAAAATCCAGATTACGACATGATTGTTTAGGAATAGAAAATCCTATTGAAGGCAATTATATAGATTATTGAGAAAAAAAACAAAACAAAAACAGTATATGCATAATAATTTGGAACACAGTGTATGGTTTCATTTAAATAACTGTTCAAGGTCAAAGAGGTCAAATTATCCATTAATCATCTCACAACCCCTCAGATTTATCTGGTTACCCCTTTGGAGGGCTCCCGATAGGTTGGAAAGTACTTGACTAACTACCAAGCTGTACAAGAAAAAGTAGATAAAACTATCTCAACCAGCTGTAAAAGTAAAATGGAAATTATACATTAATGCATCAATAATAACAATCTAATAATATCATAACACTCACTTTCTTTTGATACTTTTAGTACAGTATTTAGCTTATAATACTGATTTGTACTTTTGTTTGAGTATGAAGTAGTTTCACTTTCTAGTATTTTTACATTGTTGCATTGGTATTTTACTTAAATTAAGGACGTAAATACCAACTTGTGGTAGAATAAGATATTTTCTGAATACAACCCCAAAGAAGAAGATTGATCGAAAACAATCAGTATAAGGATGGTTTGCCCTCACCTGTTTCTGCATTGCTTTTCGCAAAGCCGCATTAATGAATTTCTTGAAGAGATTGTACAGCCAGCTGAAACATAAAGCAGACACAGGAATTAAGGGAGACTGCAGTATGTCAAGCCTGCCAAGTAAAAACACATGGGCTCAAACATGGTGCACAGGAGCGTTTCTTTTACCTGGCTCCACGGTGGAATTTGATGCTCGCACTGTTGACAGCGGCCGAACAGTTGACACTACTGACCACAGGCCGGCCCGTCTCGTCACTCTTCGTAGCAATGATTGTAGTGATGGAGATTCCACTCACCTTCAAATCAAAAGAGCCTCTGTCCTTTCTGTTAAGAGAGAGGAGTCACTCAGTTCTGCAGTGAAAATATCACTAACCTGAGATGAGGATGACATTTTTTCTCACTCACATTATTCTGAGGTACTTGACCCTCCAGTTTCCATGTAGGCTGATGAAGGCATTACTAATGGACAGTCTGACACCAGTCCCTGGCACCAGATCCACCGCAGACTGTGGTAATTGCACATTGTCTATTTGCATGCTGGAAGAAACAACATGCTTGTATGTAAAGGTACTTGGAGTACTTGGTAGTTTCCAACAGAATTCAGTGTTTGATTCTTACTTTGACAGGCTGTACCGGACTTTGCCTATGGGAGACACCGACTTTGACCCTGAGAAATCTGGGATTTTGATGGTTTTGAGTTTCCTCTGGATTGAAACCATCCCCAGTTGTCTGCCTAGCAAAAGAACATGAAAATTTGATGATGAAATTCTGTGGAGATCATTGCTTTTCAACTGAAAGGGGGATCTGGTGCTGCAAAGCTTACCATATTCAAGGCCTTTTCTTGTTAGTTCTACCTTTACCCCAGGATTGATGCTTAAGGTCGCAGGGATCAAAGCCCCCAGAGCCAGCCAACAGCACAGGAACATCTTGACTGTCGGGAGATAAAAAGGATATCTTTTTTTATGGCCATGACCACAAACCAGGCAAAGTTTCTGCTTCTATGTCATGTTTGTTGTTCTGCAATGAATGTTTGGGAAGTGGCAAATCGAGGCTTCTTTCTCAAGTTACTGGTTCCTTGTTCTTCATTTATCTCACTCATAGATGAAGATCATACCTCACATATGACTTATGCCAGTGGCTTCTCCTTAATCTACTCCTACTCTCCATGATGAAGACAATTAGAGATTTTGGCTGTGTGTGTAGTTTTTTAATCATTTTCCAAACAATGTGAAGATGTGAAAAGAGCCACAATGAAGTCAAACATGTAGTACTGTGATTGTTTGTTTAACGAAACATACCAGTACATTCATGTAAAAATACACTATTATCAAAAGAAAATACTCAAACATAAAAGCACCTTTAACACCCTGTGACTCATATACTCATATATTATACTGAGAGACATCTTAAATGTGACAAGGGGCAAACTAGACACTGATTCTTGTAAAAGATCAGCCATTTAAGTTTGGAAACTGGTTTAACCTTCAACAATGTCTTTTTATTTTATGAGCTCATCATATATATTTAAATATGAAATCAATATGAAAACTAGGAAATACTCAAACTTGTACTGAAGTACAGTACTTGAGTAAATGTACTTTGCAGCACTTCCCTGGGTCGGGGGTTCCTGCTTTAGTGGCCTGTGAAAGAGCTGACTGTCAGTGCTGTAGGAGAAACCACATGACCACATGATTGAATTAGGCTGAGATTAAAGGCCCAGCCTGCCATCTTTGTAAACATTTTGAATATGCATGTTTGTTTTTTTGCAGATGGAAAAGCACTTTTTGAAACATCGAAGTGATTGCATTTCTAGATACAGTTTTAACATTTCACTATCAGTGCCATGGTGGTCACATGCTGTTTTTTCTCACTTACATCAGTCGCAGAGGAATGAAAAATATCAAACTAATTCTTCCTTGTGCTTTTGGCAATGTTGCTTGGACTTGAAAAGCATGTTCTGTGTGTGAGCAACAGCTCTGAATGCATCTAAGAGCAGACTGAGCTGATAAAATTGAAGACATGTGACTAGCAGTGTGGGTAAGAAGTGCCAACAACAAAACACTTCAGCGCTTCATTTCACCATATATTTCACTAAATGTACATCCAACATGGTACAGAAAACATGAACACTGACACTGCACAATACACAAAACCATTACATCTTTCTTTAGCTGCATTGTAGCTCAGTACATAGTACTTGTCTTAACTGCTTGCTTCTAAAAGCATCTAATATTCTTGCATTTTCTTTCACGTCAGATTATTATATCCACACACTTTTCAACAAATGCGCTTAACTCTGCAATTGAAGCAGAGGTTAAAAAGAACACCCTTCCCTAAAAAAATCACAATCAATGAGACACTTTGGGACACTGGGATCTGCCTTTGTTAAGAATAATTAGAATAGAGATTAATCTTTGAGAATAAAAAGAAAATCTCCAGAATATATTTGTAAATTTAGCCCCTCACAGTGAATATACACCCAGTCTTACCTGAAACAGCAGCTTGGAAGCACCAGGCTGTGGTTTGGGAAGTGTCAGTCTGACTACCAACAAGTCAGAGTGAAAGAGGAAGGGAGGCACATGGCATCTAATTTACTTAATCAGGAACTTAAAATGGGTGGGGGACTGTCTTACATGAAGCAACAATGATCAGACTTGGTATTTGACATACACTCCTGATCAAAGTCTTAAGACCGGGTGAAAAATTACTAATATCCGCATTTCACGCTATTGGAACTTAACCATATTGTAAGTAGAGCTTCAGAATGCAAAAAGAAGAAACAGGAGCGAGAGACAGCAAAATAGAATCAGCAGTTTATTGAAAACTGCATTTAAACTAAAACAGACTTTTTATCAGCTGATCAAAAGTTTAAGACCACAGCCCAAAATAGCCCAAAAATAGATCTAAAAGTGTCAAAAATGGACTCACTAGTGCTCAGTAGTACTCAGTAGCCCCACCATTCTTGTTTATCATTTCAAAAATTAATTTAGGCATGCTTGATGTGAGTTTTTCCAGAAGGCTGGTGAGAACATTGCCCCATGTGGTGAAGATGGCTTCAAGAAGGGCATCCATGGTCTGGAACTGACGTCCATTTTTGTAAACTTCCCTTGCCATCCATCACCAAACGTCCTCAGTGGGATTTAGATCAGGGGGACGCACAGGATGGTCCAAAAGAGCCCAACCCTAACCCTGGAAGAAGTCCCGGGTGTTGTGAACTGAAGCGTTGTCCTGTTGAAAGACCCCATCATCACTGCACAAACGAGGGTTCTCAGTCAAGAGGGGTCCCTGCTGCAACATCTCCACAGAGCCAGTCACATTTTGACGCCCCTGCACAAACTGAAGCTCCATTTTTACATTGAAGGAAAAAGAACGTCAGATCATGATGGAGCCTCCTCCACTGTGCCACATAGAAAACGTCTCCAGTGGGATCTCCTTGTCATGCCACTAACGTTGGAAGCCATCAGGACCATCCAGATTAAATTTTTCTTGTCAGAGAATAAAACTTTCTTCCACCTTCTAATGTCCCATGTTTGGTGCTCCCTTGCAAATTGCAAATAGGCAAGTTTGTGGTGTGGGAGGAGAGGAGATGTGGCCTTTAAAGACATTTTTTGTTTTTTGCCCTTCTGTTGCAGATGCCGTCTTATGGTGATTGGGCTACAGTCAAAAAGTACAGTACAGTAATGGTCTTAGTTTGGGTCAAGAATCGGCCTGTGTCTTCACGGACAGCCCGTCAGATCCTCCAGCTCAGTGCAGGTGAATCTTTTTGCCTTTGCCATTAGGGGGTCATGACAGCGTGAATGCCCAATAGAAAATGACATGAAAGCCAGATTTTTGCACAGATTTTGACTTTTAAGGCTGTGGTCTTAAACTTTTGATCAGCTGATAAACAGTCTGTTTAAGTTCAAATGCAGTTTTCAATAAACTGCTAATTCTATTTTGCTGTCTCTTGCTCCTGTTTCTTCTTTTTGCATTTTGAAGCTCACTTACAATCTGGTTAAGTTCCACCAGCGTGAAATGTGAATATTAGTAATTTTTCACCCGGTCTTAAGATTTTGATCAGGAGTGTATCTTCACAGTTTTCTTATAATCTCTTCAGAATCACAGAATACGACCAGTGTTCTTATCTGATTGTTGTTTTCATTGAAAGCAAACATGTGAAAGCTACAGTTTGAAAAGCTGAGTGGTTGAACAAGTTTTTCTTTGTGTTGTTGATGCCATGTTTCTAGTTCCTTGTATGAATTTCCAGGACAGAGTAACACATAAATAACTAAGCACGTGCAAACACGTGCAGAAACGTGTTCCTTGTGCAACTTTTTAACAAATAAATCTGGTTGACAATGGCTCCTAGTTGAGCTTAACACCTCAGCTGGACAGAACAAAAGCAAGTGTTATACATAGATATGAAAAAGGAATTAGGCTGAACCGTGTGTTTGTCTGTTCTGCTTCTGCGATTGTTCAACTGTGTAACAGGACAAAATGATTTCCCTCATATTGAGAATAAAAGGCCACAGTGTTTCATTAACACACAAAGCGAAGTCGTGATGGAAAAATAAAATCATGCTCACTGTCCGTCCTCTCAACATGGACAGAGCAGCTGGAGGGTAATGGTTGTAAACTACACTTGTTGTCATTATAATGTGCTTCTGTTAGTTGATTTGAAGGTACATATTTCACCAGAGACTGAAAATTCAAAACAATGTAAAATTCAGAGCATTGAAACAAGAATGTTTTATTTTCAGGATGATTTATCTCTTTTGTCACGTCTTTCAATTAAAGATAATCAACAATCCACAGAGGACTAGTTCCTGTGTCATATCGAATACCAAGTAATTGCATTGTTCTACGTAAACATAAACACTTGGATCATCATTACTAGACTGTTAACTGCTCAAAATATGATATGTTACAATTTGTTCATGTTCAAATCAAATTAAAATGATTTCCTGTGATCACAAATTTGGAAAGTGGGCCTGTGTCCGAGATAAGTCTGTAGGGAGGGAAAGTGAGAGAGCAGTGCTTGCTCCTGCCTTCGTTACTACCATTGAGGTGCCCTTGAACAAGGGTCTTAATCTCAAACTGCTCAGCTTCTATACTGGCTGGCTTCCAGACACCAGCGGTGTGCGTGCGTACACAGTGTCTCTGGAAAAAAGTCCATTGTCTCTGGCTGACACTTGAAGAAACAGCTTAAACCAGCTTGGCTTCATGCCTTCTAAAGCTTGTGCAACGTCAACACATTTCGTGCTAAAGCAAAGAAAAACCATTAAAGAGAGAGAGGTTTAAATGGGAACTCTGCTGTCTCTACCAGTTTGTTAGAGCTGCTCCTAAAACTTCTGCAAAGTATTTCTGATCTATGACAGATCAACACCAACTCTGGATTTCTGTTAACAAGAAGTTTCTGTCAAACTGAGCAGTTCTTTTTAGTTTTTGTGAAAGGAATTTGCTTAATTACTGCATGAAAGATTAATCGGCAGGTTGAGTGAACTGTTGCTATGCCTACTAATATTTAAACTTGCTGTCTGACCAGTGGAATCCCTGTGCACCCATATTTTGACTGATTAAACGCCTCTGTGTTTGGACTCTGTGGTGGCGTGGACAGACTGTGACAGACTTGATTGACATTTACCTTAGCTTTGGTGAGCCTGTTAGACCAGGACTAATAATACGTGCAACTGTGTGTAAGGGTTTTAACTTGACCCCTTTCCATCAGTGCTCCAATCCTGCAGCTTCTCCTCAAGAGATTGTCTTGGGGGTTCACGTGCCTTGGTGTTCCAACAAGTTTTTTCCTGACCTTTCAAGTGCATCTCTGCTGATATACAATTGTGAATAAATTAAAACCATTTGTCTTTTGAAGGTTGGTACAACCCCTGTTTCCAGTGGCTATATATATTCTATATTTCTAAACCTTTTGAAATATTTGAGGTCTCTGCAGTGGTGTAGCAGTGCTTCATGAAGTGGGCATATTCTTCATTAATGCCCCCCAATTTTATTTGAAGCAGTACCTCCAGCATAGGACCAATGCCCTGTGTTATAAAGAGTGACATATGACACTTACATAATTAGTTAATCCAAAATGGCCAAGTTGTATTTGAACTTGTCACTTAACTTCTGCTGCTTGACTTCAGGGAGTAAGGATCATTACAAGACGATTACATAATTCTGTATAAGCGTTCCTTAATCCTTACTCCATACACTCATGAACATTGGACAACTACACCATGCCTTAGCCATCCTAGAAAAAAAAAGTCAGCTTACAGAACGCTGTAGAATTATAATATAATATATATTTTTTTATAATCATTATAATATTACTTACTTAAACTAGGTTGCAGGGCCCCTTGGCTGCTGTATCTCTATTCACATACTTCCATACGTACACTTGATAGTTTGAGTCCATAAATGCATTCACGCTGTTAATTATGTCAAAATTCAGAGTACTGTAAGTACCCAGATGGTGCAGCTGAGTGTAGAACGCTGGACACTTTTCGCCATTTTGGCTATGTAGCGAAAGGAGAGGGACCACCAGACTGGCTGTAATTTACAGTAAATTGTACATATATTTATAAACATATATTCATTTTGTGGCAGTTTTGTCACATGTTGGCAAGAAGGCTCCTCCTGCAGTTCAGCCAAGAAGAAGAAAAAACTGTGAAATAAGTGTAATAACTGTAACTGTAATAATATAGTGTGCAATGGACAAACTTGAACTGAGACAGCACTATCCTGCTGAAGGACATAGGAAGTACATAGTGTACACAGTGTAGTAGAATTACTATAGAAGGAAGTACCTGAATTGAGACACAGGATTACATTAAACTGCATTAAAAATGCTAATTAAATGTGTATTTTGCTTGTAAATGCTAAATGGGAGGTTGGAATAAAGTCTTAGTGAACATAGAATGATGCTATTATTTATTCTATTTTTTAATTTTGTTTTGAGGTTGTATGTGGGAATGGGGAGGGAAGAATATGGTGAGGGGACATCCACTATAACATATACGTCAATATATGTGGGGTAGCCTTGCTGCACACAGCCTCACAGGTAGGTATGATTAAAGGTTCAACGTTTTGAGAAATACAGTATGTTTATTTATGTTTATCTTGCCAAGATGTTTATTGTTGTCTACACTAAATATGGAACTGTAGCCATGAGTTGGTTAGCTTAGCTTAGCATAAAGATTGGAAACAGGAAAACAGCGCCTCCAAAGCACTCTCATTAACATATTACATCCTGTTTGTTGTACAGACAAGTTGTGGTTTTACAGGGGCTATTGAATAAACTGGATCACTCCTCAGTGGAATACAGTAATTTCAGCAAAAGAGTTTGGCAGGAACTAAAGAAATAAATCCATGACACTATATTAGTTAAATGCAACAAATCAACAAACTAATAAAACAAAACTAAACATCTAAACTACTGAGCGTTAAACAAATGTATGCTGACAACATCCTGGACAAGGAGCATAGATAATTAACATGAATTTGATTTTTTTGGTCAGATATGTAAAATATCAGCTGCCCTACAAGATCTTATTTGCATCATTCGTCTGCTCACATGTGTCAGGACATGGAACAAGACGTGTCATATGTGCCACTTTGTGCATAGATTTGTCCCTATGTGGAAAAAACATCGCAGTGAAACAGACTGAAGTGACAAAAGGCCAGAATGGAACCTGAGAGCAGGTCAGTTAATTCACACGGACACTCTACCTGAGATCTCACTTTACTTGTTGGGACCATTTGGACACACAGCATTGTAAAGCGTGATGTGTGTCGACACACAAAGAGCACTCTGTACTCCTCGGGGGGGTGGGTGGATGAAACAGAGGCTGAAGATTCTCTACAGCTCACTACAGAGGAGGTAGAAGCGTAGTCCGAGGAGGTTCACGCAGAGTTCAGTTCCCTTGTTGTGCTTCTGCCTCCAGGCTTTCCACACACGGACTTACAGCAGAGAACCATTTTTCTTTTTGCCTTTTTGTTTCACTCATCCTGCCTGCCAGCACATTGTCAACAAGAACATGGTTCTGAATTTGAACCATCAGTGACAGCCAATATGAGTATTCCAGTCTGAAAAAGTTTTAAATGGATGTCCTGTACAGAACATTTTTAACAGCTATACTCAACCTCTCACAGCACATGGATCTGCATCTCCCTTATGTGAAGCTCCTGCTATTTTCATAATCCGCATTTGTCACATGTAATTCTGGAATTCCACCTTAATGCCACACCTGTGGTACATTGCTGCCCTCTTGAGGCTGAAGGCAATATGGCATTAAATTGTATCAACATATAAATCCTCTATGTCAAACTCTTTTGAATGAACTGAGCAGAAGGCCCCTTCCATCATGTTTTTAACGCAGTGTGTTACCAAGAAATAGTCACAACAGCTGCCGGCTGTTCTAGGATCTGCTGAGAAAATTCCCCCTAATATTTTGGTCTTGTTTCCCTTGAGGCCTCCACACTGTTCTTATAACAAAGATCCTTTCATTTTGATAACTCTTTTTTTTTTAAGTATTTTTTTTCCACCTCCGAAATGACATTCGTGTTTGCCAGTACAGTATCACTCATTTGTGAGTGTGGTAAAGTTCTGAGCTGAAAACAGTAAAGGACTGTTCAGCGAGTCGGTCATGCAAAGAGAAATCTGTGTTGCATAGTGTGTGTGTGTGTGTGTGTGTGTGTGTGTGTGTGTGTGTGGTGTTCTCATTTAAAATTGTATGGAGGCTGAAAGCATTCAAAATGAAATAAATAAAACGTTATGACTCAGACCAAAGCAACAGCCAATCATCACTGATTGTGATTGGCTTTGATTAGCCTTGTTTGTCTTGATTTAAAGACTTTGTGATGAAGAATTGTTATTATATATGTTATCATACAATAAAATATTAGAAATAAAAATGGTTTGGTGAAATAAACAAGTAAAGAGAACATTTTAACATTAAACGCTTTTTTATTTATTTATCATTTTAACGCTTCATAATAATGTGGTTTACATTCTATTGGATCATTTTAAAATTTTAAATGTTTCATGTTTCATTTGTTCATGTAATACATTTATTTCATAATGTTTTCTTTATTTAAACTCTCTGACAAATAGCGGTCACTACAGTGAACAGCTATTCAAAACTTGCTTTCTTGTATCTATATGAGTTTTGATGATATAGTTGTACGTTGGCCACCACAGTGGACTCTGGGGCGTCATCTCATACACTGCCACCTACTGCTCAGTCATTTCAAGTGCAACACTAATTTCTCCAGAAATGCTGAGCAGCTCATGAATATCTTACCAGTCATTTTACAGTAGGATCTTAGTAGATCTTTGCAGGCAAATAAAATTAGGTCCCATTAAATAAAAACTGTAATTGTTAAAGTTTCCAATTATTGATTTTATACTGAGAGGAAATATAATTAATCATCCGTCCACTAAATTGGACATTATACATTGCCAGCTATATATCAACTACAGTTAATACAGTTACTGTGATTTTGTTGTTCTTGAATGGTTCATCAGCAGAAACTTCTTTGGCTTTAAATCAATTAACTTCAGAATTATATAAATATATACAATATATACAGTACAAAATATATCTTTCTACTGTTTTTGCATCGTATTGAACAATAAAATATGTCATTAGTTAGTTAGTTTTACACATTATATATATTATATTTTATTTTCACATAATATATATAATTTTGCATGTGCACTAATGAACTTCCATACTATCACAGATGCTGGCTTTTGAACTGTGGTCTGATAACAAGCCAGATGGTCCCTCTCCTCTCGCCCAGAGGACGTGGTGTGCATGATTTTCAAACAGAATTTCAAATTTTGACTCATCAGACCTCAGGACACTTTTCCATTTTTCCTCAGTCCTTCTTACAAAGGAGAGTTGTCATTTGTGGATGCAGTTATGAGCTGTGTTCACACAGACAGTGTTTTTAGAAGTGTTCCTCAGCCCATGAAGTGATGTCCGCGACAGAATTGTCTGTTTTTGATGCAGTGCCATCTGAGGGCCTGAAGATCATGGCCATCAAATATTGGTTTTCAGCATGATCTCTTGTGTACAGTTTTCTTCTTCTTCTTCTTCTCTTTTAATGATATTATGAACTGTAGAAATTGCAATTTTACAAAACATTATTCTTAAATTGTTGCACTATTATACTATAGCGCAGTCTGAATGATGGTTCTTTTCAACTTTTCCAGGCTTTTGTTGCCACTGTCCAACTTGAAACGTGTTGCTGGCATCAAATTAAAAATGGGCATCATTTTCTAAAAGCAAAGTTTCTCAGTTTCAGCATTTGAAAAGTTGTCTTTTTCAATTAAATATGGGGTTTCAATATTTTGCACATCATCACATTTTGTTTCTATTTACATTTTACACAGTGTGTTTGGAAAGATTGCATTTCTTCAGTTAAAAACTCAAACGCATGTTGTCCGCCTGAGTGGACATAAAACGAAACAAAAAACAAAATAAAGTTCAAAGTTTTTTTCTTTTTCATGTCCTAAAACACGCAGGGAAAATATCCTGACTGAGCTTATCATAATTCATGCATGAAATTGTCTTTGAACACTTTGTGTCTCCGTACATTTGATCTATTCCTTTTCTTACAGTTACTGTCTTGCAGCACACAAGCTATTCCAGAAAGACCTTTCCTATTATTAACAATACTACTAATAATAATCCTGTTAGAGATATGAAAAAGCAAGGTACAAGAAATTATAATAAAAATGGTCTGGTCCAATAACCAAACATGTGCTATCATTAGAGTGTTGAATCTCGAGCTGCTGAACACACATAGAATAAGGAAGCACTTTTATGAACCCAGCGAGTGATGAATTTTTAATACTCTATATAGTCCTACAATATAGGGCTGAGCAGAGATTGGATGCAAAACTAAGCCTCCTTATTAACCGGATTTCATGCTTACCCAGTTAAAATATTGACATTTAGAAAAAATGCAGACCTTGAAAAATGCTAAAAACATTGTTTGTTGTTTTCCAGAAATCAATATATTCAAATCAATAAAGCAGCTTTCTAGAATGGGTCTATTTTTGTTCCTGTTTAGATTTGCAAGTTTCAGTGTGTGGCCAAAGCACCTGCAAATGTTCTCAGGGTTTATAAAAGGAAATATTGGCAGCAACACCTCTGATGTATTTTGAAAGAGCTGTTTTGCATTTGTAAGCTGTGTCACGCACCCGTAGAACAAAACTATTTTGAATTTTTTTTTTTTTTTAACTTTCATGAACTCTGTATCTTAGAAGTAAACCAAGGGCAGGAGATGTTGTAAGAGCTCTAGCTGTCAAGTAATGGCATGACTCAGATGCCCTATAGGCACCCTGTGGTCACACTGTGGGCAAATCCATTATTCTTTCCTTGAGGATGGAAGAACCTCAAGGACAACCTCCTACTCACTTCAAAACAGCACAAAAACAGTTCTTTTCTTTTCTAGACACAAGTAACACCACAAGTAGTCTGTCTGTGCTCTATCAGTTGACAAACTGATATAAATCTCTTTTAAATGGATGTTGTCAGATCACCACTTAGTGTTTGCCTGGATGGAACAGTATGACATCTTATTCACTGCAAGAATGTGACACCATATCATCAACACTATCTGAGCAAAAATTCCATGTTTGACTGCAAGATTCACTCAGCAGCAATTACACCACTGAAAATGATTTCATTTAATTTCACTATTTAATGAGTAATCAAATAACTCAAGGGTAGAGGTAAACACTAGGAAATGCTTAAATGAGCAGTTTCTAGTTGCTCTCCTTTGGTAACCTCTTAAATTAATGACTCCAAAATGGAAATGAGAATTAATTTGAGCTGTATTCTGAAATCATGCAGTGGGGGATCGGTAAAATGAACACAACACACTCATGATTACCACTCAGGTCTTTGACACTTCACACCAAAAGATACCAAAGAGACAGTTTTACCATGGATGAATTTGACTCTCTCTAAATAGAATGTCTTCATTACCTTACTATTTCTCTGCTGCAGCCCCAATTAATGAAGATGCCAGATGAGATCAGTGTATTTTTATATAACCAGACTAAGAGTCTACAGCCATGCCAGCAGCTCTGCAAGGCTGTTTTGCTCAAAGCACAGTGGGGCTTTGAGCAAAATGCTAATGTCAGCATGCTAACATGCCCACAGTGATAATGTTAATATGCTGGAGTTGAGTAGGCAAAATGTTTACCATCATAGCTTAGTGCATCGAAATATATAACAACGGACCCGCTGTAAATATTTAATTGCCCCCTGGTGGCTGGATGCAGTGCAGGTCATAAAACCATTCCCTTCAAAGTACATATCAAATAGATTTTTTCCCAAGGAGCTCTGTCATTCTAGACAGTTCTGATCACCTTGACGTATGGCCATGTGTTCATTTTTCTTAAAATAAGTTTTGGTTTTAATTAGTTATTTGATGCTATAAAAAAGCTGATTGACAGCTGAGCCCTACCCATGGGGGAACCTCAATACCACGGCTCCAACCCTGTTCGTTACTGTGCAGACTCTGGCTCCAAATTACGTCACCAGCAGAAGATGGCAGCAGCCATATTTGGGATATTTTGGCTTAATTTTTGTACAGTGGGAGAAAGTGGAGATGCATTGTCCATCTTTATATATATCAACGGTCTGGTGTGTTAGCAAGCTGGCTTTTGTAAATTCACACTAAAAGTACATTTCAACCACATTATGGTGCTCGGAGGAAAGTCAGGGGATCAGCTAAGTGAACATGATTCATCCTCTGGGAACTATGAATATTTTTATGAAATTGCGTTTCAGTCAAGCAGATATTGTAAAGTTTCACTTGATACATGGAAACTACTGGCACCGGTACTAGATAAAAAGTCAGAGGATAATGAAAGTCTTTAGGATTCATCCTCGTGGTAATTGTAGTAGTTGTCAAGATATTTCAGTCTAGATCAAAGTGGTGGCCCAAACAAGTAACTGACTGACAGACAGGCTGACTGCTGTTCTAATTTAAAGTATTAATGCTGATGAATATAGTGTATTTTCTGTATTGCGCATATGTGAATCATGTATTTTAAATGCATGTGGCTCTTTCTTGAATATGGTCCTTCTATATGTAGGTCAGTTAATATTTTATAACTTGCTGTTCTTATTATGATGTCACATTGCCATGAAACTACACACTTCCTGTGCAGGTTTTCTTTTAGCAAAACTGAGAATAACTTGATGAGATTAGATCTCAGTCTGATCATTTTAAAACACCATGGCACACTAAATGAATCAAAAGGGAAATTTCAGTTGTTGAAGTGCTAAATCAAGGCTTACTCATTCCAAACACTCACACATTAGTGAAGGACATCGCAGGGACAGCAAATAGTGGAAACTGAAAAGTTGCTTTGCGGAGCCATAAAAGAGCCTCAGCCTTGTATTGGCAGGCTTCCTCTCACTGAGGTTGTAAACTCGTCAGTGCATTAGCCAGCAGAGAAGTGCAGTGAATATCAATCAGGCAACCCTGGACCAGCAGAGTGATAGCTGACCACAGAGAGACAGAGACACATAAAGAAAAAGAGACTGGTGGGGGGTTGATTGATTTTTTTTCATCGGAAACAGTTTGGAATAACTCTGCCCCGCGGTGAATTGACCAACTTTCAGATTTGATAGTTTGCCATGTGAAGTTTTACAGCTAATATGCAGGCCTATAAAAAATTATGCACACGTCGATTAACATGGATTTTAAAGGACAAGTTTTATAAATTCCATTCTAACTTTTAATCTACGATATGGTTACAAGGCTCAACATTATGTTCCGTCAGTTTGTCTTTAATAATTTAACACTGTCTGTGTTTGTTGATGCATCTGTAAAGATGTTTGAAATACATTTGGCCAGATGGGATAGAGTAAATAAAGAGCCTTAAAGTGACAGTACATAGAAATTGTTTGTTTTTTTGTGATTTATCACCCCCAGTTTTAGAGTGCAATACCTTTACCGTTGTAAATATGGAGAGCTGGACACCAAGCGGCAACCTCTGTGTCTATGAAGTGAAGCTAATGTGAAAGTGCCAAAAACTGCTGTTCCTCCAACATCCACTTGAGGCTGGCTACAGAACATGCCACTCCATAAGTCCCCAAATGTCCAACTTCACAGCAGAAATAAACATGTTTACAGCCTGGTACAAAAAACAGTTTTGGTCTCTATAGCTAGCGAGGGTGAATTTTTTTTTTTAACTCACCTGTTCAAATTATATTAAGGTTTAAAGTTATGCATAATTAACAGCGTGGTTGTTTTGATTGACATGTGGGTGCTGTTACAGGTGGCTTGTTTGAGCACCCAGGCATCATTTGGTCCGCCATAGGTTCCCCAATGATTTTGACTTTGCCGATTTTTAGATTAACCGGGAGGCGGAAGAGGCAGAACTACCAACATGGAGGTGGACAGAGCCACAGAACACAACAACAACAGTCAAACATCAAAGCAAGTGCAACAACACGAGACATAGCAGCCAGCTAATATTACTTACTAGTCCAACAGCAAGAAGCCCAGCTCGGTTTCATCATCATCCATCATCCTCTTCAGTGTCTTTGCCTCTGCTACGCTCTTTCTCTGCTGAGCCTGGCTACATATTGCCCCCTCACCTGGCTCTGGTTCTGGTTCCCATTCCAGCTTGACTCCCCATTTGCTTTCCCTCTCGCCTCAGGCCTGAAAACCCCTCTACCTGGTAGCCAAAAACGCTACCCTGTGTTACCAGTGCAGCTGAGTGAGCTCAGAGTCAGGGCAGCATGGCTAACTAAGTGAGCTAACATTAGCTAACATTAGCTATAGTTCGCAGCAGTTTATTCCATCAGGAAAATGGTGGAGCCAGAGGACATCAGAGGGTAAATATGATTCAGTTTCACCAAAATAAGTGAAATAATTGTGTGCCCTAAAGTGTTATGCACTTTTACTGAGTGTTACATAGTGTGAGAACAAGTACAGGTCACACAATGGGAATGACAGCTCCGTCATGGCACTATTCACCGTATTACAAGTCAGTGTAGCTTTAAAATAATTTAAAGAGGTATCAGAGGTGTGCATATCTAACTGGTATAATTTATTTATCTTAAATCTCATTGAATTTGGCACAGTTAATCAAACATTTAATAATTGTGTATGCTAACAAATCATCTAAATCACAGACATTTAGCACTGAACTTCATGTTGTGTGCCAACTCATGCACGGTTGCGTGGTTGTCTTTAGTCTTTGTAAAATAAAATCTTGGAAATTACAAAGATAACGTTTTGAACTTTCACTTCCTCAATTACTCATGCTTTGACAGGCGTTAACCAAATGAATGTTTGCATGTGAGATGTTGTCAGATATTGTGTTCACTCAGCCCTGCTGGAGTCTGTGCTGACCTGACCTGTGTTGGTGCAGCGGAGACGAGTGAGCCTCAGATCAATGGTTCAGTGTGCTGGGCATAAAAGGAGCAATGTGCCCCAGAGAGAAGGGCTGTCTGTGCCCCAGCGCCATGCAGCTGTGGGACCCGGGCACCCATCCATGCCCTCTACTCCATACACTGTTAGTCCTCCTTCTATGGCCAAAACACTGCAAGCTGTAAAATTATTTCCATAGAGGATTGCACTGGAAATGCCTCTGCTACTGCGATGCAATGTTATAGGTCATTTGAAAGTGTGCGTAAATTGAGTGAGCGGAGCGAGAGAGCAAACGGCATGTGTCAGCTCATAAGTCAGTAACTTTCTAACCTGTGTTTGACTTGCTGCTCTCTGCTTCTACAAAAGCTGCTACATGAGCCCAGTGAAGCGGCACAAGGAGGGCGGTAAATGTGTTTTTATATCGAGGGTTTTTACAGATGTTTCATCCGTTTATCATGTATTTGAAAGTTCAATGATCCCTGAAATCTGCAAAATGACTTTTTGCAGAATGGAGGGCAGGGCAGGGGCTTTCTTGTGACCACAGGGCTTCATGCTCAATAACACACACCATGAGCTCTCTTTAGTACACTCTAGGACACGTGTGGCTTTTGATCTTAGATATTAGATCCATGCCATCCCATGTTTATCTCCTAAGGTAGTGCAATGGGGTGGAAACTGTTTAAAAGACACTGACAAAAGATGTGAACGAAAGCTGTTCCTTAGGTTAGTCTGAGATCAAATCCAACTTCTTTATGTGTGTGTAAGCATTTCTGCTGTCTTGATCAGGTCCTTAAAGGGATACTTCATAGATTCAGTACTGCACCTCCATAAAGTTGGAGGACTCACAAGAGATAGATTAAAAATGGACTCAGCCAGCAGTCCAAAAATGCTTTATCCTAAATTTCCACAACTCAAACTCCCAAACTTAATAGCATCTTTTTGTTAAACCTTTCCTGTCTGGTAACACCCACATCTTTCAAACCCCACAGCCACAGTTTGCAGCACAGGCTTTCTGTTAGAATTTTATTCCACCTACAAGCCCAAACACAAACTGCACTCTCATTTAGTTTGTTCCCAGATGATTAAGGTGCCTAAAATGTCCACTGTACACTACCAAACAGCAGTCAGACAACTATGCAAGGTCATGCCAGCTAGTGAAGAGCAAGCTTAAGAGCCAGATATTTGCAGATCAAATCGGCGCAAAAAAGAAAATGAATAATGGATTTGCATTTTTAAGTTGGCCAGAAACATAACGCCAAACAATGCTACTGATGCTCCCTGACTGATAGATGTGTAAATGATGCAACTGTTAGCAAACAAACTTGCCAACTTAAAAGCATGATAAACTGTCAGATGTTGGGTTTTTGGCTTGTTCTATAGCTCAAGTCAGGTGAGTCAGCATTGGTTGAGGGCTGAAAACCACAAGTTTCAAAATAAATGAGTAAGAAAGGAATGAGCTCACCAGACCTTTGCAGGACATTCCTCATATCAGCTCGAGGCTAGTGACTCGAGTCTACGTTAGCCACTACTGACATAACACACCTGAATCTCTGACTGAACTGTCTGTGGTCAAGTAGCATTGTGGGTAATGCGAGTGTCAGGTTTTGACAAGGGAGAAGAATGTGTGCAATAAAGACGATGATATCACTGGTTCTGCTGCAATTACTTTGATTGTTATATGAGCACAATGGAGGCCTCTTTTGCTGTGATGCTTTGAATGATTATAGGCTAACACCAAAATTACCATATTGACAGCAGCAGTATTTGGATGGTGAAAATAGAGAACTGAGCTGAAACTGAAGGGCTTGTGAAGCCCTCATCACAAAAAGACTGGAACAAAATAGTTTTTTACAAATAATGAAACACCTTTTCCCCCTCAATTCACATGTATTACAGCAGCCTGACTAAGATTCAAATGAGAACGCTTCTAATAAACTTTAAATATGAAGATAATTATGACATTTATTACAAACAACATCACCGCTGAGTTCTTAATATGAGTCAGCCTCTGAGGGAGCAAATACTGAGAAGAAGCACTTAAAAGGAAACAGTTCATTTAAGCTTTTGTGCAGCAGAAATACAAGCATAATTTCTAAGTGTGTGTGTGTGTGTGTGTGCGTGTATGTGTGTGTGGATACATGAATCATCAGACCACTCGCATTTATCCATCAGCCGCTCAGTACAGACAGAGCTGACAGTATCCTCAAGTGTATAAGCCGAACAGAAAGGACTTATTCAGACAGTTTCTCAGCACTTTATTATTTATTCACATTATACACACTCTTTGTTCTTGTGTGATTAGACTACAAAAAACGTTGAGTAGGTATTATTATTTCCAATGTACTACATAAAATGGTTTCAGATATTATTTTCATTGTACCAGCATAATTACATTTAAACACTCTTAACATGCTGATATTAAAAACTTCACTTCAACAACCTACTTACCAGTGGGTCCGTTACAAATCATTAGAATTCTACATACAAATAGTTACAAGACAATGTTATGTTTTACCACGGACAGGCACATGTACACATGTACAAAATAAGATTTGTTTGATTATTTTATTCTAATGAAATAAAGCTTTTAATGACTTTTTAAATTTCAACATTGCTAGTAGGAATAACTATCTTGCAGCAAGTCCTGTATAAATCCCTAAATGATGAAGTACCATCATACTTTTTACAGAACTTGTCAAAATTCAGCCAAAAGATATTTTTTGGAACTTTTGGTGCTAATCCTGGAGGCTTGACAGATGATGTGGGTTCTTCTGAGTCTACTAAAGTTTTGGAAAAGAGGTCTAAAAACTTTTTCTTGAAATCTTTTTTTTACTATTTGAGTAAAATTTGTACAATTTGTATACCAAATAATACTGTATCGACTAATATTATATCTGCATATCACAACTAGTGGCTGTATCATGCTTCAACTTTACTTCGTGTGTTTTGTGTGCAATTTATAATTTGTTTAGTTCTGTTTTGTGTTTGTTTTGTATTTGATTGAATCGCTTGATTCTTGATTCTCTTGTGTGTTTTTGTTGGTTGTTAGCTTGGTCTGCTTTTTTAAACCATCTTCTACTGATGATAAATCTGGTTGTTTAGATTGTTTTTTGGTTGCTCGTTGTGTCCGTGGAGAGTGAAGATGTTGCTGGAGTCAGTGTCAGCAGGCTGTTTTTATTGTTGTTGTGTACCCATATGTGGGCAGGGGTCTCGAGGTTCAGGATGCCACGGCTGGTTTCCTGTGCAGCTGTGAGGGATCTGTGCTGCCGTCTGCAATCATTGGACCTGTCCAGACGCGCATGCATGGTTGAGCATGACAGGCGGCTTCCCCTCTGACCCCCGATGGTGCTCAGATATGTGTAGGGTGAGGCTACAGATGGCACAGGGCTTAAAATGCAGCAAGTGCAGCACCAAAAATAAACAACATTTGTGCATCTCAGTGTTGTCTGTGTGAATGAGCAAAGATGGAAAACTTCAGTCCTCCAGCGGCATGATTTAAGAGAATCCATGCCAAGGTCAAATGTTAATTTCCTTTAAAATTACATTAAATTTCAAAATGTCTTGAAGGTCATGTTTTATTATCTCCGAAAACAGAGGATCTGCTGTGTAGTTATCCTTATCAGTCAAGGGCTTCCTTTGCAGGGCTAAAAAAAAAAAAATCTCATTTGTTTTAATGTTATCCCATGAGTCATTTTCTCAAAGCATGTGTGTCACCTTCTTTTCTTGCATATTTGGAAAACCCGTACAGGCATAATCAGCATCCAGCAAATGATTCTTGCCAAATCACAAAACAACAACAATTTGTCGACACTTCCTGTGTCCTGTCAGTGTCTTGTTCCTTCATTATCATTTTAACAAGGAGGCTGCACTTGTATTTTAACCTTTTAAAGTTTGCATTTTAGCCACCCTACCTCTAACTGCCAGAGAAAAGGTCATGCAGTGATGGAACAAATTAAGAGAAGGAAGTAGCCATGTCCTGGCCAACAGATAGCAGGGGGGCACGGCGGGGGGAAAAGGATCAGGCAGTGAAGAGACAGGATGTTGCGGCTCTCCTCTGAGTCTTTTCAAAAACACTGTAAATCACTTGGACGGGCACATTTTATCATTTCACACCAGACTTTGTCACATAGGGAGGAAAATTGTATGGGATGTGACTGCTTCACATAAACAGATGGACTAAGTGTTAAATTGTAGCTGCGAGAATAATAGAAAAAATTGGATATTTTCCCAGGTACTCTGCAAAACACAGCTCTTTTGTGAGCATTCTGCATAACTGAATAGACGTTGTTCAAGTGCAATTAATATGCTGCACAAATGATGCTATTCTAGGACGCTGTAGCTCAATGGGAAGTTGCACGACAGGAAGTACCCACATTTGATTGCTGGCCTGTGTGGACACCTGATAAAAAGCAAATAAAGTTGCCTTCAGGGAGACTGAAAAGTGGTGATTTCATGAGAAAAATAAAGCTGACAGTCATAAAAACAGACAGGAAAGAATAACGAGAGAGTAATAAAATTAACAGAAGAAAAGATCTCAGACTATAAAATGCATTATGAAATATATAATCATATGAATAAATTGTATAAAACATAAAAATAAACTGATAATTTGTGAAATATTGAGGAAATCCTTCAAACTCAAAGCCATTTTTATGAAATGTTATTTCATCATTCATTTACATAATCACTGGATCTTATTGCATATCACATTTTATTTCAGAAGTTTTCAAAAGTTTGTTTTTATTTCACTTTCATCACAAGCATAACAACTGCTACCACATTTAGCCTGTTAGCTAAAGCACCAATTCTGAATTTACCAATTTACTGCTGCTGCAAATACACAGCGGACAACAGACACAGCGATTAAACCTTTTAGCTTTTAAGGCTTCACTCAACAACCTGTAAGACATATTACATATATCTTTTTGTCATTTTGAAATATAAATCATTGGTAATGTGTACATTTACAGAAGTAACAAATGCCTCTGAAATATTTTAATTGCGTAACATTGATCAGGAATGTATTTATATTTACATTTAGTCATTTAGCTGATGCTTGTATCCAAAGAAACTTACAAAAAAGTGAAACAATCAAGGTACAGTGCTACAAGGACATGTTAGTGCATCAGTAAGTCCTACTTGCATAGAATCAAGTGACAGTTCTAGAGGTGGATAGATTTAACATGTCCAGTTGTAGTGTTCAGAGAGGGGGCACGCTATGAAGAGCTGTGTCCTCAGGACGTTTTTGAAGGTAGAGAGGGACGCCCCTGATCTGGTAGAAACTGGTAGCACGTTCCACCAACAGGAAGCAAAAGATGAGAAATGGTCGGGCGGTAACATATGCCTGTATATACACTCAAGTGCGCCTAAGTATGTTTTGTGGTAGTCTGTTTCCATCCATTTCAGTGACCACAGACCTTTACATCCAGGTGTGACCATTCAAAGTATCAACTGTTGTCCAGCTGGTGATGCAGCATTGATTTAAACTGAGTGCAAGTCAACAGGAAAATTTGCTGCAGTCTTTTTAACAACATCATTTCTGGACCTGGGGGGGATGTCCAGTTATACCAGCTAAAAAGATTTAAGTTTGGACAGCTGGATGGAAGAATTCTTGAACACTGATCGACTGCATCTGCCCTGCACTGTATCTATTTGGTATGTTTCAAGCCCTAGCTGCAACCCCCTCCTCAGAATACATTAAACAGGCGCAATAGGAAGAGAAAGTTGGCTCATGAACAGTTGGCAGTCAGTCTGTCTCACTCCTCATCAATATGCACCATGCATGAAATACTACATTACTTCACCGCCTCCATCTGACCAGTAGCATATTGGTAAAACTTTTTTCAAGAGTAAATGAGTAATGCCTAAGATGCCAGCGTGACCATGGGCACCCACAGCCAGATGTTTTGCACTTATCCCTAGCTGGAGGATTTTTGGATGGAGGTATTAAATACTCTCCTAAGGTTTTAAGCACAGTTATTCATCCTAACTCATGCTATATTTGAGGTGGTTCTAAAGATCAGAGTTAACCAAGCTGTGACCTTCTTTACACTGTTTGCTTGACTACTCATTCACCTCAAATGGAAAAAGACTGGATCACCATCTCTAATGCTGGCCGACAGATGTAATGGCTAAAGCATACTGAAGGCTCAACAAGAAAGTTTTTTTCAGATCTGGCAACCTTTTCCTATCAAAACACAGTAACTGATTCCATATATGACTAACCAAAACTCTACCTTTTAGTTTTCCTTTAAAGTTAATCACAATTTCAGACAGGTTTTCTCTTGACTCTACAGTGCCCATCAGTATGAGTGTGAACATCTGTCTCTCTGTGGTGGGCTGCCCGTATTTCCTTACCTCCCACCCAGTGTGCACTGGGATTGAAAACTGTGCAGGTGAAACAGGAGAAGAAGTGAATGAAATAATTCAAGGGTCCTATTTAAAAACTTTGTCAGTAGTAGCAGCATATCCCATAAAAAAGTCAGCATCATTGCTTCAGATGGAGTATTGCTCCTGTTTTTGATTAGCAACCTGCAGCTAACAGCAGATGCCAGTAGAATTCTAAAAGCCTGTCTGAAGGATCTCCAATAGATTATACATCAGCTTTAATTTTGGGGAGCGCTGGCCCAAATGGCCCGGGAGCTGTGCAGAGGGAGATGGATTAAAGGTAGATGATGTGCAACCAGGATTTGTGTGGTTTCAGCTGTTTTTGCTGTCCGCAGTGCTTCCACTGTCCTGCCAATTGGGCATTTGCTCGGAGCCAATCCTACTCCCATGCAGTCATAAACAGACAACTGTTTTACACTACAGCATCATTTAAATGCAGCAACGGGTGTGGTGTGGCTCCCTGCCGACTGTTGATCAGCAAATCATTTGTTTCATGTGGGTTTCAGTGGCATTTTAGTGTTTCACTGTGGTCTAACTGCTGCGTAAGAGACTTTTCCACAATGACAAGAATAAAGTTCTGACAGAAACACTGAATCTTTGTGTTTTGTGGCCACTGACAAGCACTGTTTCACTGTCATATCTTGTTTCAAGTCTGTTTCACTGACCATCACTGATGGGTGTAGACAGAAGTGTGTGTGGGCACCTGTAACCGTACCCGACAGTGAACTCAAAGTCAGAAAAGACTTACAGAGAATGCTAAGTTGCCCTTTAAAAATTTAAATACACGGACTTCAAAGCTACTAAAAGTAGAATATGAACTTTTCCAACTTGGCACCAAACTGGTGAAATCCAATAAAGGAACTATGGCAGGCAGCACCAATCACTTACCATCTGGATGATGGTTTAGAGTTCATAAATGTGGACTCAACCATCATAAAAACAGTTTTATTCCATTACATTAAGATAGCACATAACAGCAGCAGTTCAATACTACATTGATGGAAGTCTACATAGCCACAGAGCAGGATTAACATTGCATGTACAATATCTGTCTGTTTTATTGCTGAATGTGCAATAATCTAGTACAATGTGTAATATTGCAAGATTGGTTGTATCTGTTTTATAGATCTCATTGGTTTTATTGTTGAATGTATGAATGTTGGCTTTTTTTTGATATATGTATTTTTATATATGAACGATTGTAAGGAAGCTGATGAGTATGTTTAAACTTGAATGATGATGTAATGCAGTGATGCTAAGCCCGGAGTTGAAGTACTTTAGATCACTTTTTGAAGGCCTTGGTCTTGTCTTGGACCACATTGTTACTAGGTTTTGGCTGTCTCAGACAAAGAGGACTCTTTATTTTGTTTCAGGACCACATCTGTGGTGATACCACTTAATTCCCTGTCTATTCATGTCTGATTTATTTGTTAACATTATTATTGTGATTGGAGGTAAAACTTCCTGCTCAAATGCAACCAATAACTTACAAAAATAACTAATTCAATTTGAAATTTTTATTACTGTTAAGAGCCGTCAACCCTTCCTGTGGCGGTGTACAACAAGACATCAGACAAATCTTCTGTAATGAAATGAATGACTAGCTAAAACACAAAGTTTATCTGCAAAACAGCATCCAAAAGAAAAGACAGCAGTATGAGTACTGAGACAGCCTCACCCAAAGAGATTTGGCAAATATTAGCTTCATGTTAGCTACCTAAGTAGACTATATGTTGTCTGGAATTGATCTTGTCTTGTCTCAACCCCTCAAAGTCTTGGTCTTATCTCGGTCTAAAGAAATTCCAGTCTTGGTCATGACTTGGTCTTGGTTTAGGTGGACTTAGTTACATGTCAGTAAGTAGATTATATATTGTCTGGTCTTGGTTTTGGTTTTGGTCTTGCTTGGTCTGAGCCCCTCAAAGTCTCTGTCTCAGTACAGTCTGGTCTTGGTCATTACTTGGTCTTGGTTTAGGTGGTCTTGAGCCCAAAAAAGTTTGCCCAAGAGGACATTAAAGCATATGTTATCTCCTCTTATCTTAATCAGACCTAGGCACAGTCATTAAGACTAAATGTCATCAGTGTTGCAAGTTTCATTTTATGTTTTTTATTCTCTAGGCTAGCAAAATAATTCAGTTCAGTTCAACTGAAAGTACTTTATTCATACCTCAAGGAGAAATTTGAGGTAAACAAGTTTGTGTACACAATATATGCTGAGATGTAGACATGGAAGTCTAACTGTTGGATGATGTAATATCTCTGTAATTATAAAATTTTGCTAATATTATGCAGCATTGGAGTAAAGAGGACATTTTGACAGCTTCACAGCAGGGTGGAAGTGATATGAAAGTATAATCACAACCTCACATTTCGTGCAGCATCAAGCATGCTTCCTGTACGGAGAAGTTCGACCAGCAGCACTGAGTCATGTCTCTGTGCTTACTCAGCAGGTTTAGATAATTAAATTGTGTCCAGAGGACCCAGCGTCATCTTATTAACATTTTAATGTCTGATTGACTGTGAATATGCATTATGACTGCACTCTCTGCATTCATTTAATGTCTCTGTGTTTGTGACTTTCCTCCAAGGCCTGGTCATCATCTTTACATCTCCATCTCTTCATTTGCACTAACCTAACCCTTGTCTACACCGGTGTTTCCTACTGCAGACGAAAGAGATGCTTTATTAATATACAGGCTGGCTTTATAGAAGTGCAATATAGACAATCTTGTGTGTAATAAGAAGACTTTTAAAGCATAGATCAATGGGTAAACACTTCCAGGTATAAGTGTTTTCATTTTTGTTTGTTGATGTAGCATGGTGCATTGTGCTTACAGAGCTACTGGCTTTAACAAATAGCCAAAGCAAAACAGGAATATATCCACTTACACAACGCTTTGGAATTCTTGCATCTATGTTCTTGAGACAGAAGTGTGATCAGTGACAAAGGTGTCACACTTCAAGTGAAGTGGCCCTTGATACCCATCAAGTAGAAACTTCAGAAATGTGCCACACGAGTGCTGTGCGCGTTCAAAACGTGCCTGTTCGATTATTTGCTAGCCTTTTAAAAACTGCTCATGCAGCAACCTATGCCATGGCATAGTTTTGTCCCCTAGCAGACTATACCTGTCATCTGGATGTAAAAGCTCACAGGAACATCCTCTGGCCTCAATGATAATGGTAACTATAAGAAAATTGTGTGACTTAAAGTGATATTGTTGCTGGAACACACAGAGTACATGGAGTATATCACCATGGAGGGAGATCTCCAAACATTGTTGCATTTATATTACAAAATATTTACAGATGGATAGCTATTTAGGATCAGGCTATTTCCAGGAACAAAGGTGTTCATTTGGAAAGTTATTTCAGATGTTTGAAATGTTTGAGGTTAACAAAACAAAATGTCTTTGCTACACCATACCATCTGTGGTCTCTCTTTGTTCATCTGTTCTTGAATGAGCAACAAAGAGCGAGCTATACCCAGCATGCTGTTCGGCGTACATACATGCATTCGTACAGACAAACAGTGACTTCGAGAGAGATTTGAAAATTGTATTTCTTCTTTTTAAACAGCAATGACTGATGTTTATGTTTATGTCTCAGTTACAAAGTAAAGGACAAACTCGAATAAATGACTGTAGAAACATGACAATGCAGATGCTTCCATACAGAGCAAGACATCTAACAGAAGATTTAATGAGTGTGTAAATGCTGTAAAAGATATGTTATAGCTTTCACAGTCAAGATCTCAACCCAACTGAACACCTCCTGTATGAGTGAGTCCAGCTATAATTGAACAGAGTCGGCTGAGATGTTGTGATAAATCCCAACAGGCCACAAAGATGCTTACTCAGACACTGGTTGTTGTTTTTCCCTTTAATTTGTGACCCACCTATAGATCAAGGGTAATAAACAGGACTGGATTGACCTGCTTTGGGGCCTCTGGGCAAAATACAGCTGATATAGGCCCCTATTATTATCTAGCTGTTTAACTGCTAAATGTTCCGCTATGTTCAGCAGCTAGTCGCTAACTTTGCCTGTCTGGTGTTTGGTGCTGAGCTGCAGGTTTATCAGAGCTGCAGGACTCAGCGTCAAACCAGTAAAGCTGCAGGGTGTAAAACCAAAACAATCAGCTGAAAGACACTAAAGAGCTACATAGAGCTGAGTGCAGCTAAAGAATTGGATGATAAATAGTCATGTGGTTCATTGTTGATATAAAAATATTGATTACACCGGTTTTAAACTCTATGAATATAAATAAATAAGTTAAAAAACTATTTATTCCACAGATTTTACACATTAAAGTCTGTTTACAGTTGCAGTACTGCATACAAGAAAAAAGAAAAGTTGTTTAAAGCTTTCAGTGGCTCCAGAAGGAGCTGTGCAAAGTCTGATATCTGGACTGTGGGTAAAGTAGGCGCCAGATTTTGACAAGGAAGAAGAATGTGTGGAATAAAAAGGATGATATCTCAGGTTCCGCTGCATTGATTTTGATCGTGATGATTTTTAAAATTGTCCACTGAGAGTCAAACAATATTATAGCAATGCAATGCTGAATCATCTGAAACATCATGCCCCTCCATGTTACACTTTAGAGGTTTGGTTGCCCTTTGCCCTGTTATTAAACCAGCCTTGGCACTAAGCATATTAGAGAGGAATGCAATTATATTTGTCCCACAGTAGAGTGCTTACAGTGTCTAGTTAGTGAGTTTGACCTTGTATGTTTTGTTTATTGCCTCTTGGTAATATCTCTGTATTAATGAATAGGCTACTATCCTGAATTGCCGTATCCCAGCTCTGCCTTTGTAAAGGACTGATTAATCAAATCAACACGATCACCCCCTCATCAGTGATTAATTATATCAAACTCAGCCTTGCCTTTCAAAATAATACCCTGTTAATTTACCACGCACAATGGGGGAACTGATACCTCCGTATTATTGCTTGTCACGGGCGAGTTTCCATTCTATTTTTTTTGTTTTTTGTTTTTTTTGTTTACATCAGTGGGTGAGTCAGGGCGCGCTGTCCTTTGTGCTAATAAATTCCATCATCTCTGTATGCTAAGGTGAGGCAGTTAAGGCTGTGTGTTGTCAGCAGTGGACTAAGTGATGAAATCAAAGGGAATGTGCCACCCTGACGACACTGCGAGAAATAACAGGAGCTCCTCTGATGTGCTGCTGGCTGGAGCTTTAAATATTTCAGCAAAGAAGAGAAACATCTCCATCTTCACTCGCTCACTAACAATCCAAAAACATTTTAAAGGTGCGTTTCTCTCATATTTGTTGCCTCCTTCATCACTGACACGCACATGACACAGGAAACAATATGGAGTTATGTCACCTTGTTGGCATGTTTCCGTTTGTTTGTGGAGATTTGAGTACTTGCTGACAGAGTGGGGTATTTTTGCAGGACGTCACCAGCGTTGTTTGGCTTTTACGCATTCCCTCTTGAACACACAGCCTCACTGTAAGCGTGCTCGTGTGTGTGTGTGTGTGTGTTTCTTCCTCCCTCCTGTCCTGCCTGCCTGCATCTGACAGTGTCCCTCCCTCTTTCTCTCCTCCTCCTCCTCCACCTCCTCCTTCTCTCATTAGGCTTTTCACCGGCAAAACACCGACACACTCCCTTTCCCTTAAACCGGGGAATAAACACGGAGCGGCGGCAGGAGCAGGATTGACCACCCCCGGTGCGCACCATCCATGGTCCTCCCCTGGATGTCTGTCTGACAGGAGGGTATGTTGAAATATTCATATTTTCCCCCTTGCCAGTTTGCGTGTGTCGTTAGGAGTCCAGGCTTGGTTGTCTTGAACGATTTGTTGAATGTTGAGCTCTAACGTTTCCGAGATCTTTTTATGCATGTGTACGTTTTTACGCGTAATTCGTCAATGATTGCGGCATTGTGTAAGATTCTCTTTGTGCTTTTAGTCGCTGCAGTGAAAAAAAAAAGGTTTTTTTTATA
This sequence comes from Sciaenops ocellatus, assembly GCA_033000465.1. Lineage (NCBI taxonomy): Eukaryota > Metazoa > Chordata > Actinopteri > Sciaenidae > Sciaenops > Sciaenops ocellatus. Next base: position 6,594,414 of record CP136884.1, on the reverse strand, counting down.
TTAAAGCTGCAGCTGTTCTAAAGAGAACCATCATTTCATAACGCGCATGGACTTTGCCCGCTTCCTTACCGTCCTCCACCACCGGGACACGAACATTACTGTTTTGTTGTTTTCGTTTCGTGCCCACTGGCCCAGTCAGTGTTGACATCCAACCTGCAAAGCTGCAACCAGGCAGTTAGACCCCTCCAGCGCCAAGCATTCCCTCCTCCTCCTCGTCTCTCTCTTCCCACTCATCTGCTGCCTGGACAGCCACTTCACACATGATGTTCTCACCTACAGCACGGCCTCCACTCTTTAGGATATTTCGAAGTTGCGCTCAGCTTCAGAGATCAGCTGTTGTCTGCTTGTTTCGGTTGCCTCAGCTTGTCAAGGCAAACTGGATCTGCAGTTGGCTTAGTCAGTGTGTGCTCCCAACACACCCATCACTAATTATGCAACAGCCACATTGACAGATGAACACACACACGCGCACACACACACACACACACATATACATACTGAGGACTTTGGCAGGGTTGCCATTGTGACACCCTCACTCAAGCCTTGACAAAGTGAGTTTGTTTTCTTAAAACTTAAATGAATTGGATTTCATAGATTTTTTTGCTCACGTGTCATATTATGTCAGAGATGTGTAATTGGTGTAAAACACAGACTTCAGCTGAATGCTGTGGAGACATTCAGCTACAGAGGTGAAGCAGCACTCTGTTTTTTTGCCTGCATGCTCAGGCAGGTCCATGTATGGAAGTGGGCTCACCTTTGCCCCCCTGACTTTCACTGGTTTTGAGGAATCACATACAGTATTTGGGAGGAATGTTTCAGCACTGCACGGGTTGGCTTCACCTTCAGGATGTTTGCTTGGACTTTCATATGTTTCGTTGTCTTATATATGGAGACATTTACAGTAAGATGATCTTTGAATCTGTTGCAATAAACTAGGATTTCCAGGAAAGTGTTCTTCTTAAAAGCTCTTTGTTTGATGACTTGTATCACATTTCTTTGTCCTTCCATTTGTGCAAGTCAGACCAAGTGTGGCTCACTTCCTCTGCAGTGTTGTGGCCTGCTCCCTGTTGTCATACAGGTGGGCTTATGATACTCCCTCATACTCTTTCTCCAGGCCACACACGCTGTCAGTCCCAGCTAGCCCCACTGTTACACAGCATCCGTGTCGTTAACATCGGACACACTCCTGTGCCTGCTGTGTCAGCCTCGCCGAGACAGCCTGCCAGCAAGCCACCCTCTGAGTATCACCTGATGCTTCCCCCCCCCCCCCCAACAACTGCCAGGGAGGCATTACCTCATCTCATCAGTTTCTCCACTGTTTGCTCGTCAGGACTCCAACATTGAATTTATAATCGTACAGAGTTCAGACATGTCAAAGTGAATCAAACTCAAAATGATTCCGAACGGCTTTTAATTTTCACCGTAGTGTGTATGTGCACAAAGTCTCGCTCCTACTGTAGTGCGTATCATGTTGGTGTTTGTGCGTTGAGTTCAGATGCCCGAGGGTGCTGCTGGGATTTCACAGCCCAGCATGCTGCCTCACCACCATTTGCAATTCAAATGAGCATGTATGAGGCATCTAGTGAAGCTGAAGCAGCCCTCCTCTCCTCTGTGTCTCATTGGAGGCAATCATTCCTCGCACTTGCAAGTTTACTCAGCCATTTCTTATTGACTTCTCCATTGGAAAAAGCGAGTGGTCAGTGGCTCGGTATCAGAGAAACGACTGAAACACTATCACAGAAGAAGAATATTTCCAGGGGGTCATCTTGGTTCTATTGTAGTTTATTTTGTATATTCCTCTAGCTCTAGGCACAGGTGTGGAATGCTGTATAATTGTGTGTAGGGTCACCTTGATGCTACCAATGATGATGCCAAGATGTGTGTGTGTGTGTGTGTGTGTGTGTGTCATGTGCTTGCTATTGGCCCAGCTGAATGTTGTTTGACCTACCATGTTTTTGTAGTTTGGTTTGTGTGTCACACACGCATACATAGAGACACACACACGTGTTTGTACTTCTAGACTTATGAGGCCCCTTATTGACATCATCCGAGTTATTAACCCTGACCGTATCCATTACAGCCACATGCCTGACCCCAGGCCTTACCCTAACCCTAACATGAATCCAGTTATAATCCTCAGGACTGTTTGTATACCAGCCTCCATTTTGCCTGTTTGTATTTATGCCGATAACCATTTCTTGTGTTTGCATTCTGTAGTCTCTCTCTGAAGGTGTTTTCACTGATAATGGCAGAGTCCGCCTTTCCTGTGCAGCATTCAAATTGTGAAGGCTCGGTCACATGAAACAATGCATGCAAGTACTAAATGTGATACAGAAGACCAAAGTTGGTGCATGCGTGTCTTTTGGAAGACAACATCTGATCATGAGTTCAGATTTACCCTAATGGACGACGTGACTGTCTTCTTTAGACTTCTTTGTTATAACAAACTGCCACACAATGAACCCTGTCAGCTCCCAGTGCTAGATACACGTCATTTTTTTAAAAGGAACATGTTTTATTTAAACACTTACGCTGTCACCGCCACCAGTGGAGTGCCTTAACCCCAAAAAGTAATTGGTCCTCTGAAAGATGGGAGTACACGAACATGTTCAGAGGTTTTGTCAGGGGCAGCGTGTTGAAGAAAGCATGGCGACTGTACGCATCACCTAGCTTCTCTAGAGCCACAGAAGACATCATACAGCTGGTATCACGGCTGTGTATAGCTCTCAATGACGAGGAAGCTGACCTTTATGTGTAAAATCACTAGAGTGCCCCTTAAAGGTTGATAACCCTTAAACTTGAATTGATGCTCTGAAAGATACAAGCACAAGAGCATGTTCAGATATTCATCAGGGACAGCAAAGACATGGAGACTGTACACATTACCATGGTTAGTTAAAGGTGCAGTGAAGAAGATTTAGACGTCTGTATTTACAGGAAAGACTGGACAAATCAAAACAGTACACTACAAAAGGAAGGAGCATGTGAGGGGAGGAGGTTGCAATCAGTAACTACACCACTAGATTCCACTAAATCCTACACATTGGTCTGTGTTAAAATGGATATTTACATCATTCTATAATCAAATTAAACATTGTTTACACACCATGCAATGAATACTTGATACCTGATCACCGTGTTATTGATTGCTGGCTGATACGGCTGTAATTGCAGTACTACAGTGTGGCACAGTGCACTGCAGCTCTGTGTTTGTTTATGCACAGAGACCTAATCTTAGACCCAAATCTCTGTTTTACATGCTCTTTTATCAGCTTTGTATGGAACAACCAAAAGAGGATAACACAACAGCAACTGAACCCAACAACAGTAACCACAGCGGCTGCCTGCTTTTGTTTTATGTGAATTGAATTAAGCCTCATCAGGATGGTGCATCCACTGCAGCCCTGTCTAAATCTCATTACAGCGCAGACTTTAACATCATATTGTTTCACCGCGTGATCTTTAAAAGCGTGTCTGGGGTTTCTAGCTGCACTGTCCGTAGATATTTGCAATGATCAAATCCCATCATCCCCTTCCCATCGTCTCTCCCCAAGCCAGTTGCAACCCTGTTGCTGTTAGCTTTGGTTTTCACTCACAGAGCTGTGGGGATTTTTATTGCCTTCCTTAGATTGCATCATTCTATCCGCACTTGGATGTAAGAAGAGAGAAAGAGAGGCTATTTCATGCCACGAGACAGTTTTATTTCACTGTTCTATTTCCCTTCAGTCATATAGCTCTTCACAGTTGATGGGAAGCATCACTTTGTCCTTCTGAAGGGGAGGCGGGGAGCTTTACCCTGAGCAGCAGCAGCAGCTCAGCTTGCCTGAGCCTGATGATTACAGTGAGTCAGCAGGTTCTCCATTTTTTTTTCCCTTTTTGCTCTTTCTCCCTTCCTTTGCATACCTACACTCCGCTCTCTCTCGACTGCCGCCTTCTTTGAACAAATCTCCTGCCTCTCTAGAATGAGACTCATCATGTTGTTGTCTGCCTTTGATCTGGTGCAACGATACCCGTAACACTGCTCATTTTTTTGCCTCAGCGCTGCAAAGACGAAAAAGCATGGAACCACTTCTTTTAGCACTGTTTATTCTGCCTTCATTGCGGCCTGCAGTGGAAATACTTTTCTCCAGCTATTTTGGCCTCTTCTAACAAACCCAAGCCAGCAGCCATTGTTCTCTTTTGGCTACTTCACACTTGGCAGTCATTAATTAGAGCCCGTGCATTCAACAGTTATGGAGGAAGGCTAATTCTATTGTTGATCTGTGTTCATTTCCCCTGATGATTAGTGGGTGTGAGTCTCGCACAGAAAGCTAGGTGAACTGTAGAAAAATAGTCTGTGCTAAGGTCGATCTTAGTGCAAACTATTTATAACTACATAAAACAAGACCTAAAATGAGGATTAGAAAAGATTAAAGTTGTAAAAAAAATGTGAAAATTCACAATACTCTACTCACCGCTGCTGCTGAAAAATCTAGAGTTGATTTGAACAAATTCATTTAGCAACATAATGAAGTTGCATGTTGCAAGTATAATAAAGTGAAGTTGCTTGGGCTAAATTTGAGGCCGATGGTCCCATGGTAACTGTACTGTGATTAAAAATGGTTGCTGCTACTCTGTGGTTAACAAGATATGCAACTCCTCTGAGGAAGGTGGGTACACTCTGACCTCTGCATTATATTTCACTGGTAATTAGACTAAAATATCATTGCACAAATGCCCAGTGAAGCGGGTGGGTGTAGTCTGCATGCAGACTGTGGCTGGCTGCTTGTTGGGATACTTCTCAGTGGTGAGAAATGTGTTTGTCGAGGGGTCGTGTCGGCTTTGTTTGTCGCAGTGGTCTGCGGAGGAGTGGATACACAGACTACTCCCAGTCCCATTGGGCCTGTCGTGTGGCTTCTAAACTGGTCGGACAGGTTGAAAGGCAGATCCAGGCACAGCCGCAGTCATTACTCCACTCTTTTGTACACTCACACTCGGCGTGTGCGTGTGTGTTTACAGTTCTCAATTATAATCTGTGGACACACGTGACACCTGCTTTGTGTGTCTTCTGTGTGGTTCAGGCATTGTGGTTTGTTGCACAGACTTGCTTGTTCCTGTGTTTTAGCTCGGCTGCAAGCCTAGTGAAGAATCAACTGTACTGTACACGCACGCACACACACACACACACACGCACAGCTACGTGGCAAAATATATAAAACTAACATGTGTACACACTCATTCTTCCATCAAATCCCTACCAACCCAACCATCAAACCCCCACCTACAGATCTGGTGTCAGGTCATGATGTCATGACACAGAATTTAAAGGACCATTCTGTATTGTTGATGTACTTTTACATTAGAGGTTGACCGTATTTAAAAAAAACTGATATTATTATAGCAGCAGGACAAAGCCACTAGGCTGATTATTTTTTGAGACATTTTCCCTCAAAATCACTCATTTCAGTTGGATACTGGATATTATGATGTAAAACGGTGATGCACAGTTATTGGTTTGACTCAGAGCCTGGATTCCAGTCAGTGAGGGCAAGACAAAGATAATAATTTAGTTATGAGTCAACCCTACAAAGGTCCTATTTCTTTTACTACATAGACTCTTAATAATCACTAACAACAACATATTTCAAAAGACACCAGCAGACAACAAGAAGCACAAACTATGAACTGTGGACTTTTTGGGTTATTGCCAGTGGTGGCTGGCAAGCTAATCTATGATCACTCTCGGGACAAATTGGACCCCTTTCACTGGTGTGTAGATGACCTATTTTTGGTTTAAAACACAGGCATAGATATTCTCTGATTTTACTGGTGCGTGTGGCGTGTGTGCTTACGGGCATTGCTACGGTACACCTCCTGCTTGACTGGTGGAAGCTTTGCAGCTATCGGCCACCACTGGAGCCACTTTTCTTCAACAACGATGAATCGGCCAAACTGATGTATCAGTCAGCCTGTAATTTACATAACAGTTGGCACCATTAAAAATAGACTGTATAAAACATAGACATAGTATCTGTGACGTCACCCATACATTTCTGGAAAGCCGTTGTAAAGCATGGTGGAGTTTATAGTGGCTCAACGCCATCTTGGCAGTCCTGCCTCTGCCGGCTCCCAGCTAATCCAAAAATGAGGAAAGATGTGGAACCTGGGTGGAGCTGAGGCGGGCTCAATGAAGCCTTGTTGCTCAAACAAGCCACCTGTGTTGACTGTCAATCTAAGCGACTACGCTCTTAAATATGCATAACTTTAAGCTTTAATGTAATTTGAACAGGCAAATTCAGTACAGTTGTCATGAATGTTGACTGTCATTGCTGTGAAGTTGGACATTTTAACATGGGGGCTTATGGAGATTAGCACGTTCTGTAGCCATCCTCAAGTGGCCATTTGAGTAACTGCAGTTTTTGGAACTGCTGCGTGTGTTAGCTTCACTTCACAGCCATGGAGGTTGCTGTTTGTTAAAAGTATGCTGTTAACAGTTGGATTTTTCAGTTCTGGAGTTATGAGAAGCATCTTATTTTTCAGCTTTTAATCAGATTTATGAACAGCGCCTCACAGTTTGAAAACCCCTGCTATAGACCATTATTGAAGCACACCCTGTTTTATTGGACATACTACTGTATCATACAGGCATTCCCATTCTTCCATTCGTTTAATACAGATTAAAATAATCAATTTGTGCAGACTCAAAACACATTATATGGTTGCAACTAATGATTCATATCGTCATCAACTGATTTGCTGATTTCTTTTTTTTGAGTAATTAAAGTACAAGATACATGGTTCATTTATTTATCATTTTACAACACAGAGTTGTACAATGAAAGGCAAGTTTATAGTCCCTTCATGCTACTCACAAAAGAAAAATTATATAAATGAATGAATGAATGCATGAAGTCATTACGAGGTCCCAGAGCTCATGGTTATGTCTTCAGATAATTATTTTGTTTGACCAACAGTCAATGATACTATATGATGATCAATGATATAAAATATAGAAAAGAAGGGAATCTTCACGTTTGAAAAGCTGAAAACAGCAAATATTTACTATTATTGCCTGATAAAGTTATCAGCACTTTCAACTGGAATTTCATACAACCATAACAGAACAGAAAAATACATTTTTATTGCGTTATTGTGGCGGATTGTCTTTCTCATGCAACTTTCAAAGGTAATCATCCAGAATAAAAGCATTACGTGACTTTGTTTACTACTGCACATACAGTGCATGCATCAGAGCTGAATCAGCTGCGCTCTCTGTTGTTCCTCTTCACTGCGCTCCTCCTCAGTGTACCAATAAATGTCCTCTCACCTCATTAATAAGGTTGTTGATTTATAATCAAAGCCAGCGCTCTCATCTGCAGCAAGCACCTCTGTGAAATCATACGCTGATTGTGCTGCAGCAACTCGTTGGGAGAGTGTCAGTGCCGAACCAAGAACACAGTTCAGAAGTCAGCAGTGATATGTTGAGGAAATGTATTGTCTTGTTTTGGGGTGGTCCGCTCCTGCTAGAAAGTGCTGTGTGCTTGTTGTTTGATCACTCATGTGATTGTGTTTTATCGCACCATGCACGACACTCACTTCTTCTCCCTACCTGCACTCGTGAGTTGTGAGGCGACTCCTGAGCGACAGAAGCCGCTCATTATTTTGGCATCAGCAGCTCCCTCTGTGATAGTCGACTGTGTGTTTGCAGGTTTTTCTCTGATCTTGCTGCGGTTTTTAGACCTTTTTTTTCCCGCTGATCAGAATAAAATGTTTCACTCTGCACGTACTGGTCATTCATAGATTCTCTGTCATGCATCGATTTTTTTTTCCTCTTTTGTTTTTATGCCGGCAGCGTTAATGAGAGGCTCCTTTATAATTCATGCCGTAATTGATGTCCCTCTGGTAGCAGTTTTCATGCTGCAATCTCACCAGACACTTTTACGCCAACAGCACGTACCACTGCCAAACACTCCAGTACACAGATTAAGATGCTCGGTGTTGGCTTTCAGCTGCCATTTAGCAAACCACACTGCGCTGTCCACGTAGTAGCAGCTCTTGGCAAACGACTGACTGCGTACAGAGAAGTTTACCAGACGACTGAAATGTTCTTGAGCGGTATTGACATGCCTTTTCAGCCTCAGTCTCTCTTGTGCCTGTCCCTTTCTATACTTAATCAAATAGCATTGAGCTCCTTCTTCAGCATCTTTTCAAATCCTCCGACACTGACACCAATAACACAGTGGGCTCCTGTAGCGTCCTTTCAGCCCCACTACTGATCCTAATAAGGAGATGAATGGCTCTATACAAACAGTAGAGAAAAGCTGGAGGCTGGATGTATGCCCACTGCCTCTCTCTTTCTCGCTGTATGTGTGCTGAAATGCCTGTTCCAGTCTATGCTGATCTGCTGCTGTTCCTCTGTTGACCTGGTCAGGTGTAGACAGAGGGGACAGCTCCTGGACTAGGCAAAGCTAGTTTGCCTAAGCTAAAAGCCAAACACACACACACACAAGCTTGGTATGTTTAAGAATTGAGTGGCAGTGCTAAAAAAAAATCCACACATCACTGCAGGTGAAAAAGGCTTTGTACAGACTGCAGGCAAATCAGATTTGCTTCTCAAATCAGTCCTGACTGATGAGATCGGATTTGTGCGTCAAGACATCTCCAAACTATCTGCATGCGTTGCTGTGGTAACGACGTAGGCGCCAGTAGGGTGTACTGGTGATGTGGCTCTCCAATGTGGAAGCAGTTCTGCCTGTACAGAAGCCTCCTTCAAAGTTCCAGCAGACAGTTTATTTCAGCGTCTGTTCACTGACTGTGTCGTCCTTCATACCGCTCTGCTAGGAGCAGTTCAGCAGCTCTGATGCACTCAGAAGAAATCTGACACGAGCTGGCCAAAGTGTCCAAACTGAGATGCATCTGTAGAAATCTGATTGAAATCACATTTCAAACCATTTTCAAACGTGGCTTGGATGCGATTTGGAAAAATTACATTTCATGTGGTTTCTTTGCTGTCCAGGCTTTCTAAAATCAATCTGGACGCAATCAAAGAAAGAATGGATTTAGGCTGACAGTCTGAACTAAGCCTAACTACTTGCTTGTAAATACCAGTGTGTAGGGTTTAGGAACATGTAGCAGTGTAGTTCCTGATTGCAACCAATCGCTTTAACAAAAGGAGCAGGTCAACATAGGTAAACATTTTTAATTAGCAAGTTCAGAAGCACACTAAATGACGCTTTTCCATGTCTAATGCTATTCATCCAAATTACTATGATAACTAGGCTACTGAAACAGCAAAACGGCTAGCTAGATTGGCTAGTTTGCAACTGTATCAGTGACGTTTACAAAAACAAGTCTATATTTTTAATTCCCAGTTCAGGAAACACACAAAATGCAGATTTCCACTGAATAAGTTGACACTTTTAGAAGGATAAACTGCAGAATTGTACAGTCAAAGAAAACAAATGCTGTTTAGCATTTCAACAGAAATTATTAATGGTCTCTTTCACAGTTAGAAATGTAAGATTAAGCATCAGTTTCCTACTTTTAAAATTGGAACCAGCTGGTTACTCAACTCAAACTGCATACAGGATTGTGGGTAGTGATGTTTCCTGGGATTAAAGATTGTTTTTTTAAAGCCTTTATCTTCTGTAACTTGACTTCCCCTGAGAAACTGAATATGCAGCAGAGCGGGATTTCAAGAGAGATTTGATCAGTCTGTTCATAGCTTTGACTTCATGGCTTAAAAGTTAGTGTAAGTCAGTGGAGGATGAGAGCGAATGAAGTTAATAAATTAAACCATAACCATGTTCTTTAGCAAATATACACAAAGCTTTCTTCAACTTACATCAACAGAGCTGACCCATGATGTAGCTTTGTAGTGGTTAAGCACGATTTTATATGATGGGTGGGGTTAGCTGGGTGCACCAAATCCTATTTAATTGGGTTAATGCATGTAGGTACGTCTCTGAGTGCAGGATGACTCATCAAAAGTATTTCAGTGTTGCACAAAAAGACAAAAGAGAGGGATAGCCTGTGGGAAAATATTAAAGTTCTTTTCATTTTTTTAATACCAAGAGTATGATAAAAACCTGAAAAATATATTTTATTAAAATTCATCTGAATCTTTAAAGCACCAAATGGTGTACAGTACTCTCTCTGCACCAACTGCTGGTCCACATGGTCTTCAAAACAAATACAGAGTTTGTATTAAATGTGGACAATTAATGGATTAGGGGTATGTGTGCCTCAAGTGGAATAAGAAAAATGGCTATATGTGAGGCTCTGTGCACCAGTGGTGGATCTCAGCTTTAAAGACGCCGTTAGAGGGAATGACTGTCACACTTGGAGGAAGGCAAGACTGTAAGAAACTCTGCTTTAACGGTGTAAAATAACCAGCAGAAGGCTTTTGTACAGAGTCAGTTTGATGTTAAGTATTGCTACTGCATTTCTATAGTGAGGACCTCTGTTGTTGGTCCAGAATGGTAAGAATCGCCATAGAAGATTGCCCAAAAAGCATCCATGACTTCAGTAATGAAGCAGATTTGTTGATTTTACAGAAATGATGCCACCCTCATTCAGCTCATCTCAGAAACTAAATAAAATTACAGTACTGGTTGCTTCAAATTTGTTTTCCTGAACCTTTGCACTAGGAAGTGTCGAAATGAAATGCAGCAGCAAAAGAGCATCAACTGTTTTTTGTTTGAGATTTGCAGGTGTTTTATTGTGACTGTGTGCTTTCTTGAAAAAATACGAGATGTGACGATTGTTGGAAATCATTTCTGTGGAGGAATATGAAAATCCACGAACAATAAAAGCCTCTGAATTCTTCAAGTTATTGTCTTCACTCTTATTTATTTCTCTCAACAGAGAGTGGGAAGCTCTCACCGTAAAGTGGCTTGCATTTGCACATGTTGCGTAACAGATAGGAAAATGTGGGAGTGAAATGGTGCACTGTCACAACATTGCTGGAATTATATATATTTGTGTTGGTTCTGTTTAGCAGGCTGTACTTCCTTTAACAACATATCTGCCCACCTGGTGCTTTAATTGTACATAAAGATAATTATATCCTATAAATAGAATAACTCACCCACAGCATTTAAACACAAATAAAGCTGGATTGGTCAGCAACTAAATCAAATGTTTCATTTAATTTAGCAGCTTCCTTAATTAACAACATCTTTCACACTTTACATAAGCAGTCCAGGCTGGTGTTTGTGATGGAGTTGGACTCTGTTTGAGGATGGATAAGACAGGGCTTCTGGTCACTTGCTGTTTAGCCTCAGAGCAAACTTGATATTGTCTCTACACCTGAGTCATCGCTGCTAATCATTAGCCAAGAATTTTATTTTGCTGATAAACAGTGTTTTTGACACCACCCTTACTTTAGCCTCTGGCAGTCTGTGAGTTTCGCTGGTTATTTTCGGGGCCTGTCTGACTTGTACCTGTCCTCTCAAATGCAACCAGCCATCATTTTTGAGAAGTCTTAGCTAGCCCAACCACTGGATTGAGATTGAAAACTGAAGGGCAGCCTGGGTGTTTCACTGGAACACTGAAGGTTAAAGAAATAGTTTGACATTTTTGGAAATATACTTTTTTGCTTTCAGACATTATGTAAGTTTCCAGCTACCTGCTTTTATGGGTGGAGAATTACCACCAGCTGTTCATAGTTTTGTCCAACTAATATTCACACAACAGTAGTGGATGGAAACACATCAAATACCATTTAATTCTGACAATTTTCTGGGATTTGTTTTACAGTTTGGACTACATTTAGATATATAGATAGATACTTTATTGTCCTTTATAGGAAATTTGTTTTCGCAGCCTGTACATGACTTTTAGACATACACACATAGATACACGGTACATAGAGACAACACACATAACACAACATAGCAACAGGAATACGTTCAGTGCAGCACATTTCACATTTAACACATCCCAAACTGATCTAACCCTCCCTACCCTGTGTGTAGCACCCCTTACGGTGGTTACCGGGGTGCTTTGTTTAGGGATGCTATAGCGGAAGGTACAAAGCTCCTGCTAGATGGAAACATGACAAGTTAGATGAGAAAGATTGATACCACTAATACAAAACTACAGTTAGCTTAACTTAAAGCCTGGAAATAGTGGAAATAGCTAGCCTGGTTGTTTTTTTTACACTTTAGTTTTTGTGGATATTAAACAGACAATATATTTCCCCCCTTTTTACAGTCTTTGTGCTAAGCTAAGCTAACCGGCTGCTGGCTGTAGCCTTATATTTACTGTACAGCCCTGTAGCACTGATCTTCTCATATTTCCCAAAATGTGGCACTACTACTACCCTGTAATGATGTTTTATGAACATGTTAACAGGTTGTGCAGCACGCAGCCTCTTCAGTTTTCATTGAAATGACTTTGAAAGTGTGTTTATTGGATGTTCTTTTGAGGCTGTAAATGGGTAAATGTTTATTCTTGCAAAATGAGGAGCTAGTCAGCAATCTGCAGACTTTGTGCAGTTTTTCTTTTGATCCACTTCTACATAGTCTGAGCCAAGATAGGCTGCGTGCTGCCATTAGAAATATCAAATAGATAAAACAAATGAGCTCAAACTCAAACACTGTCTCGATGACACATTTGACATTTCTTCAGGATCAATACAGCCCTCACAGCAGCTACAGCCTCATGGACACAATAACAAATGTACTTGGACGAGTGAAGAAGGGCAGGACATCATCACTCACTTTTCTGTGTTGCTTTGTGTCATCGCTTAATCCAGTAACACACTGCCTGAAAACCACATTCATAATTCATATTTATTACATTCACATTTTAATATTTCATGTTTGGGGGAGCTTTTCTCACTTATTGAAGAAATCCTTCTTAGTTCGAACTGTTAATATTAAGCTTCTTCTACAAGAAAAATGTACTATAAGTGATGCCGGGTAAAGATTTCACCAGGAAGTCCCACTTTTCAAGGATCAATGTTTATGTAAGCCCTAATTTATATTCACATCATATCGTCAAACTGGACTGTCGACTGGAAATAGACACTCCAGAGAATGAGCAGAACATTCAGTCCAACCACTATTATCTTGTATTGTGTGCTTGTCTTTCCACTCCCACAAACCCTTGCATGTCCTGTTCTGTAGTGCCGCTGGCTGCCTGTGGGTGCTCCTGTCAGATCCACAACAGAGAGTTTTCTTACTGGACCTAGAGGTTTTTTTTAAAGTTTAGTTTAGTTTAGTTTAGTTTAGTTCTTAAACTTTATTGTCCTCAGAGAAGCAATTTAGTACAGGTAGGTAAACACGGAGACATGTCACAAAGCAGCAACACAGTTAACAACAACTGCAGGTAGCATTCTTGGTCAAGATATTTCAAATTGAACAAAATGCATATATTGCAGCCCTACAAACATAATTAATATTGTGAATGTATAATTATCTAAATCACATCCTGCTCAAATGCTAAAATCATCAATACATAGGCCTACATACACTCACTGGCTGCTTTTTTAGGTACACAATCTACTGTGATCAAATACAACAGCCCTGCTATAAATTCTGCCTCTACAAAAATAATAATGTTTAGTTTTGATTGGTATTGGTATTAATTAAGTGACTGGTATTAATTATATGTTAATTATATTAATTATATGCTCATTATTGAGGTTTGCAGTGGTGTTAGACAGCATTATATTAAGGTGTTTCTAATATTTTGGCCACCCTGTTTACATAAATGAGAGAGTCATAACATTCTTATATTGTTACACCCTTCAGGATAGCGCACTCCTCCCAAAAACCTCTCCTAAAAAAGGCTACACCTTATTTAATTGTTGTGTTGCTATGGGAATGAATGTTTCACATGGTTGGTTTTTATTTGGGAGTATCTGCATCTGCAGTGCCTGTCACCTTGTCAGCCTGGTCAGGTACAGGTGGTACAAGTGTGTCGGCTGCAAATGATTTTTCCAATTCTTGTACCCTATGGGGGCTTAATTACCTATTGGTGGCACCGGTGCGGCTACTGTGGCATGTCATTGGTGGTCTCCTGCTGTTACAATTCTCCCTCTTGATTCCTGCCTTCACTTTCTCATTTTCACTAGTTTGTAGCTCCTGTTGATGAAGTCATCTGTTGATCTTTATCACTCCGCTAGCTCACTAAAACAAACTGATTAACAGTTTACTTAAACCTGCACATTGAGTAAATTCTAAGTAAGATTACCATTTGTTTGTGTCCACTCAGAATAGCCTCTCTTTGAGATAATTGTCTGGCTTTTTAGCCAGAGTGCTCTACTGTTGTTCTGTTCAGACAGCTTCCCACTGACTGCGTCTGACTGTTGTTTGGTGCTGGGCAGATAGTTCATGTTGGGTTTATCAGTGTTTTTTCACTGAAACAGCTGCGTGCTGGAAATGCCGCTGATGAGAGCAGTGAGACCAAATAAAAACACTGAAGTTGGACGCTGAAAATCTCCAAAGAGCTGAGCGGAGCTGCAGAGGTCATTGAAAATTCCCTTTAACATTAAACATCATTTGATCCATTAATAAAAATATTACTTTAAGTAAATTTGTGAGATTCCTGAACTTTCCCCAGGCTATTCTCGTGCCTAAAAGGTTGCTATGGCAGTTGAGGGCATTATGGCTTTCTGTAGCCTTTAGCTGGTACAGTTATAACTGCCATATTATTTTGGCCTCAGCCAAGATGGCAACAAACTGTCATTTGGATTTTTCAATTGCTGAACAAACAATAAATTAAATGGCTCTCGTCAGGTCTGGATGGGCTATGCAGCATTTCAGTTGAATCAATGCAGCCTCAGTGTGGCCATAGGACTGTGCACTGTTTTCTGTTGGAACAAAGAAGATGAATGAGCTCGACAGGGCATCCACCTCTCTGTGTTTGTCATGTACGTCATTCATTCCTTTATCATTGCCCGTCATGCCCACATTCATAATGCATGCTTATTATACTTTCAGATTTTTCATATTTCATGCTTTGGGGTGATTATCCATTTTTCAACAACTCTTATCCAGTGTGGGTTTGTTGTGTTAGTATGAATATTTCATGTCTGCAGATGGAAAGTACATGGCTTCATGTTCATGTTGTCATTCGTGTGATTGGTGAACGAGGGGAAACGGCGGCACTCTATTAGTGCTGATTTGTTCTGTTTTTGCCTTTGGGCGGTATTCAGTGCAGAATTAAGGGCGACTCATTCATCTAATACATATTATTATATCTGAATTTCTTGCTTCAGAAGTTTTGCTGAAAGTCGCTGTGTGTGTGTAGGTCTGTGTGTGTGTGTGTGTGTGTGTGTGTGTGTGGCTGCAGATATCTGCTGTCAAAGATACTGTTCACCAAAAATTGTTTTTCTTTCAACTTTTGGAGAAGTAAAACAGCCTCCATTTCAGATTCATAACCATGTAAATTAAAGAATATATTTTGATTTAATTTCCTGAAACCTAAGTGCAACTAATGGACCGTGCAAAGCTTTTTAATTCTGTTAATAATTCAAGTGTAAAACAGAGTGTCTGTGTTGAAGTTACAAGGTTTCAACATCAGCACTACAGAGCGACTTTCAGAATATTTGCTAATCTTGCAGGACATATAATCCTTAAAATTCATATATTTCATCATTCAACACCTTTTACCTACAATTGTGTCTGACAGCTCTGCCAGGTTTCGAGAAAGGCGTAAAAATTGGAAGACTGACACTGTACTTGACAGACCCTGACAGACTGCCTCCCTAACACACTGTATAATATGTACATTGTCTTGCCGCACTCACTTTAAAGCATTAGGCCCATTAGAGTGTAAAAGCATTAGGAAAGACAGACATCTCAACATCCATAAATACCAAAGAATAGGGCTGTTAAAAAATACAACTAGATTCGGAGATTGATCTTTGCATCTCAGTGAATATGTGTTATGTGTAGGCATTACAGTGTGCACCAAAAGGTTATTTTCAGTCAGAAAGTTAGCTGGCTAAATTAGCTGTTTTGTGTAAAAACCAAGTTCCCCACATAAAATGACAAAATACTTTGTTTGTAGCTATCCTTAGAGTTACAAAAAAACAAAATTGTTTTATGATACTACGCTATGGTTAAGTTTTGGCTTGGCTGACTACTTCGTTAAGGTTAGGGTACCTTCTTTGTCATGGTTGTGATAACAAACACTTAAGGTTAAGGGTAAGGAACAATTGTGATACCTTAAAACAGTGTTTCTCAATTTTTTACTCCACCTACTACCTCAGAAAATATCCGTCTCTCCAAGTATCACCATCATGACAGATACAGCAGCGCAGGCACAACTAGCTACGGACAGTTTGTATTCGGAGGCAAGTTTATTCTTTATATGAAGATTATTTATTGTTGACACTTGCTGTGACATGTAGTACCACTACAAGGAGGTTGTGTACCACCAGCGTTACATGTACCACCAGCATTACACGTACCACAGTTTAAGAACCAGTGCCTTAAAAGATCATTGACTGCAAGTAAGAAACCAATCTTGGAACCCACTGGCTATCGTCTGACTGTTCAGCCTCGTGGAGCGATGGCCACTGTTTCTGGGTTTCAGGCGTAGCCAGAGGATATCTGGAAAACAGATAACAGATATCCGGGCTGAGACTTCCTCCGCAGTCCGATTAGCAACTTTAAGTAAAAGCAAATTCAAGTTTCCGGTTATTCTGCCAAGTGCTTAATGCAGTATTGGTTTTTGTCTTATGTAACTGGATCATCAAGAATAGAATCAAATTAAATTGGTAGGGCACTTCCAATATCCAGATTTACCATATGAATGAATACTGAATATTAGTATTATTAAAGTATTAAAAGTTGTTATTTTAGGGGTTAAAATTAAGATTTAGGCCTAAAATAACATCTGCTGCCCAAAGGAGAATACTTCATCCATCCACTTTTTGACTCTCTTGCCTCTCAGTGTCTGTCCCTCCCTCCCCTCTTTCCACTTCATGCCCTCTCTGGGCAGTATTTCACTTTCAGTCACCCCTCCAACCTTTCATGATTCTCGTATTGACGTGACGTGGGTATCTTGGCCAGACTTGGAGGGAGCATTGATTAGTCGACGACAGGTTATTAGCCATCTCTTTTGTTTATCCATCTGAACAGACTTGTGCAGAAGTCAAGAGCAGGAAGCACAGTGAAGATCAATGTCAGATTCAGAGCACGGCTTTTTTATCACGTTGCATCAATCACAGGTGTCTGCCAGTGAGTCACCCTTCATACTTATTTGATAGAATCTCAATTTAACCATCTTCTCAAGGTTATTACAATGCCTCTTCAAAAGCCATTGGTGAGCGAGCTTCTAGTATAAAATCTAAAACTGCATCAAATTGTCAGTGAGTGAGGTCTTTTATGTGCCAGAGCTGTTTATTAAGGTCAGGCTGAGCTGAAGGCTGATCGCTGCCAGTTAGAGAGAAGTAAACGTACTTACTTTTTTTGCCCCCCTTTGGGTGAATTTGTCCTCTGTGTTTGACCGCCCCTAACTTCTTAGAAGCAGAGAACAACTCTCCAGTGCCAGGAGGATGAAGTCCAATTCAGTGTCTACGCCAACAGCAATGTCACAAGTATTTGTAATACCAAACATGTATGACTTTTGGTGTGGGAGGAAAACAGGGCAGTCAGAGGAGACCCACACAGACACAACAAGATCATGCCAACTCCAGTCAGGAGCAGGCCTGAGATTTTAACCCACGGCCTATTAACAGCCAACCACTACGCCAACACCCTGCCAAGTTAATATATTTATTCTCAGTGTCTGACAATTTCCACGCCACGAAGATGACAAGAATGATGCAAGGAGATGTAATACCATCACTGACACTGATAACATTACAAAATTAAAGATCTAAAATTCTTATTTTCTGTTACCACAAAAGAACAAGGAATTATTGCATCATAGATATATCAGTGTTGCTGTATACATCAGCAAAATTCATAAGTTTATAGAAAGAATCACATGGGCACTAAGGATATACTTGGACGTAACGTCTCTACGATAAGCTTCAGATTTTGAAATGTAATATTATATCTGATATAACACTGGAGAATTAGGACAACAAGGCTTTTTGGAGCTTGAGTAGAGTGAGCAAGCAGCAACCACAGTGCAGTGCTCGAATGTAATAGCCTGAATCAATCAAATTAAATTAAAGCTTCAGCAATCAATAGTTTCAGATCAGCAATGGCTCTTAGGACTATGTCTAATTCTAAAGTAGTTGCTTGGAGTGACAAATGCTCCAAAAATGATTATCCAACTCTGCAGCTCTGCTCTGCTCTGCTAATGTAGCGTTTTAGCATCTTTTAGCGCACTGTTTTGGTTCTGTCTCATCAACTTTGCTTTTTTTTAGTTAAAGTAGAAAACTGTTTTCAGCTATAAATGCACAGATAGACCCACTGTATGCTGCCAGCTCAGCACCAACCAGCAAACAGAAGTTGGCAACAAGCTGTGAAACATCATGGAGCAACTAGCAGTTTATTTCTCAGGATTTGGTAGACCAAAAAGAACTTGAAGGGATAGTGAGTATTGGACTCATATTTACCAGAACTCCAAATACTGTTCTGTGTCTGCTAAATGTGCAAATGGGCTTTTTCTAACAAAACTGGCAACTGATACTGGACTATAATTTGATCTGTTAAACACACATTTCCCCCAAGTGTCAAAACCAAACTAATTTGTACTGCTTTAAATCACTATTATCACTTAATGTGTTGTTAATGTATCCTTTTGGATGTGTTTTGACTGTATTTCTAGAGAGAAGAAGAGGGTTTTTTTTCTATTGATTTAAGTGCAGTCAACATCCGTTGTGGTTGTTGATATTTGTGTTAACAAGTGAGTGAATAAATGAATACAGTGACAGTCACCTACAGGACAGCTTCAACTAACCTGTCCTCCGATATTTCAGTTGGTTGTTGTTGTCTCTCTTAGTGAAACTGCTTCATGCAAAAGTTCGTGAACCAGTTTCAAACTGGAATTTACTTCAAGGTGTGCTGGACAGTTATTGATTTCATGTTTTCAGCTCCTTGCCTCTGTTGGATTTTTGCAGCTCTGTCCAGAGCCTGACTGACATCTTCTTTAACTATTCCAGCATGCACATACTCACCTTGAAGTTTTGGGGATATGACTTTGAAATGAAACTTGAGCATGCTGAGAACTATTTGTTCGCAGATTAAACTTGATAACTTTGTTATTAAAATGATAATGAAATTCTGGTTATTGTATGACAAGGATTTTGTACTGCAGACTCCCATTCTTGTCTTGTCTGAAACAGAGTTCAGAACGCAAAGTAAAACTAATGAATCTGAAACAATGTGTTGGCTGTCCTTGAAGGTGGATTGAGGCAAGTTTCTTTGCATGTTTTACAACCGTTCACAGGTTTAAACACTCGATTCATTTCACATTATAATAATTACTCTGGTCAGCCATCCGTAATACAAGCCATTGTAATAACCATGTTTGGGTATAATTATATGCTAGAATCATAGAGATTCATTAGAATAGCTTTGATCAGGAAGAAGTGATTTCATTGCAAGCAGATAACATGACAAAGTGATATCTAATTTCAAAATAAAAGACTGGCCATATTGGCACACTGTTGTATTGGTCTAATCCTAATTCATACACTAGTCATACAGCTTAGACTCTTCTGCATCACTGTGGCAGACAGTGCCTGGAGAAAGGTCTGGCCAAATACCCAGTTTGGGGAAACATGTCTACTTAGACGGTTGCATTTCTCTTAGCTGGCCTAAACAATCCATAGCAAATACTCAAGGACTCAGTAGTGAGCATAATTTTGTCTGCAAAAGTGTGTGTGTGTGTGTGTAAGAGAGAGTGAGCGTCCACTAGCACTAAATCCCCTCCACAGACAAGGCTGACAGGACAGATAGCCATTTACCTACAGAGTGCTGGGTCAGCACATTCAGCCTCTCTTATTTCAAGGCGGCAGGCTGCCAGCCATTCCATGAAAGGAAGAAGGAGAGAATTGAAAGGTGTTTTTGTTTTGGTGTGAAGCTGCCCCTTGTCGTTGTAAGAGAACTACCAGCTGACTTCCAGTTCATTGGTGTCCCTCCCACAGCTACTGCGTTAAAAAGAGGCTGAAAGAGATGAGCATGAATACAAGGTCATGGACTGAGCCAGCATGCAAGTGTGCTCGACCAGGTAGCACACTTTTTACCTTCATTCTGCTCGTTGGACACATTTTCATCGTGTTTCATAAATGTCTTAAATATTGGATGTGCAATCATACAAAGTTCAATATGCCTCTTTGCACCTAGTAGTGCAATATTAATGGAACTGCACACGCTAAGACCAAATTCAAAAAGTTTTTCAGTTCATTTTTCTTGAAACTATCAAATGAGGGATGTCAGTTAGCTCAGTCTATAGAGCATCTGCCCCATGTACAAAGGCTAAGTCCTTGCCGCAGCGGCCCAGGGTTCCAATCCGACCTGCGGCCCTTTGCTGCATGTCATTCCCCCATCTCTTTCTCCCCACATTTCCCGTCACTCTTCAGCTGTCTCTATACAATAAAAGCTTGAAAAGGCCAAAAAATATCTTTAAAAAAAGAAACTATCAAATGAGGGTGAAGCCGGGTGGCTCAGACCTGTCACAATGAGTGAAGGGAAATTTGTAAGATGGGTTTCAAAGGCTCCATTTATCAGACACAGTGTCTAGATTCTGATTAATCCCCTTAGGCAGCAGTAGTTCTGTTTTTCAGCCTGTGTTAACACCAAAAAATTTGCATACAGTTTTTTTTAAGGCCTGTAGAACATGCGTTCCTCTTGTATTCAAACATGCACAGCTGTCAGTCAGCAAGCCTTCAGTTCCAGAGACATATGTCTCCCCTAGAAGACAAGTCACCAAGTGCTAATTAACCAAGTTCACAAGTTAAATGATGTCTTAAAGGTCCGGTGTGTAGGATTAATTGCAGCCCCCTTGCTTTTACCCTCTCCTTCCTAGAAGGAGAAACTATGGTGGAAACAAAATGTATGAAAAACACAGCCAGTGTTTAATTTGTCTGTTGTGGGCTACTGGCATGGCGGTTTAACATGGTGAACGTGAAACATGATGACTGTAGATATAATAGGTTCATTTGAAGGTGGCAAAAACATAATGATTCTTATTTCAGGTGATTATACACTAATGGAGACTGGCTTTATTAATAGTTAATGAATAATTCACTATTGCTTTATATATCACTTATAAGCCATTATTGAAAACAGGTTTTGGGTTCCAGCAGGACACGCTGACTTTTTAGCTTTTTAGCAGAGTATGTAGCTCATACTTTTTCCAAATCTAAGCAGTTGTGTCACCGTTTAAATGCACTGCATTTGTTCGTACATGTACTGAACACCTCTATTCATCAGGTAGACTGACCATTTGACCCGTGGCCTTCTGGAAAAGTGCTGCAGAGTATTTATGAACCCATTTATTAGCTGCTGTATACATTAACTTTTGCATTTGCCGAACTGACAGTTTCTACCCTTTAGACTTGACGTCTTACTAGGTAGTGAGAAATACACACGCTTTTATTGATGACTGCAAGAGTTTTTCACAACCTGGCTACCCCAAAGTTTTTGTTATTGATGAATCATGAATTATCTATAAGCTAAAGATTAATCATCCATTTTTGAATTCTTTACAAAGAGTGACTCTTGAGTGTGTCCTACCCCAAAGGAATCCTTTCTACGTCAGCTAGACTAGCAAACTAATGCAAGATGCATTAATACAGCCAAATAATCAGAAATTTAAATATAGTTTTGTGTTGTTTATGGTTTTGTCTGAAGGCAGTCTCAAAGTTTTGGGCAAAGCTATGTAAAAGAAGGGGGAAAAAAAGCCCCTTCCTCTAGCACTAGTTGCATTTTTTCTTTCCATCTAGCGCCTTTTATAAGTGTCACAGGGCGGCTGTTCATGTCTTAAGGAGGACACAGAAGTTGCCTTTAGGCGGAGGAATGCATTATTCAAGAGGGTGCACACGGGAATAAGGAGGGGAATCATAACCAGCAAAGAAGCTGCTGATCTGAATATCCTTTGATAGCTCGTAATAAACAGAAGCAAACATCGGTATGAATGTAGAACATCGCTCCACACACATGAGGGACTTGAACATCGACAAGTCGCATCACATGATAAGTAGCTGCTTGTGCCGCAGAGTATTGTCTTAGATGATTCAGTGGGTTTGGTGATCAAGAGGAACTGCAAGTAGCATGCTTGCTGCACTCAGACCCTCCTCTCCTCTTCAATTATTCATCCACTCAGGTCAGCCCTTGTTTAGCACAGACTGATAGATTCTCTAACTGGCAGGTTTTTACTAAAAGTTCCAATTATACCCCGGGCTAAGGATAAGCATATTAAACAGGAGATTGTGTGTAATGCTTTCTGCAATCGATCTGTAAGGGTCTCTGAGGTGACAAACGGCGCAGGAGAAGAACAGGGCAAGCCCACATACACACACACACACACACACACACACACACACACACACACACACACAGACACACACACACTGCTGTCAGGTTCAGATTATAGCCGAGGGCACGATTTGTGGTGAATTAGAGACAGAACGCCCACCTAACACCCACCGTCAGGTCAGCTTAATTGAACACAGTGTGATTGTTGGCTTCAGTAGGCACCAGCCCAAACCTTCTGTGTGCTTTTTACAGAGCGTGTCTGTGTGGAGAGGATCTGTCAGCTCTTTAATGTTGTAAAAGAGAGGAAAAAATGTGAATTTTGCATCTCCTCCCAATATAAGACCTTGTAAGCCTGTAAGTTTTTATTTACTCATCCAGCAAATACGACTCAACCTTCATTTGGAGTCGTGTTTCTGCCCAACCTGATGAACGTAAATCCATTATTTGCTCTCTTTTTAGCTCTGTTTTTGGTCCCTGAGGGAAATATCTGATGCTAAATTCTCCACTGTGCTCACGAACTGTGTCTGTCTGCTGTTATGTGCTGAGCAGGTAGTGTACAGTTGGTTTTTAGAGATTTTTTTGCTGAAAACAGCTCCCTGCTGTGATGCTAAGAGAACAATGAGAGTGAACCAAAACAGTAAACAATGAGCTGAAACTGAATAAAAGCTCTGCAAAGCCCAGCTGCAGATTCAACTGATTATTTGTATAAACCTTTCATAGAGTCATGCTGCTTTCACATTTTAATTTAATACATTGTTATAAAAATATTGATTATAACCACTTCTACTGCAATTTTAAGCATGAGCCACAATTTTAAGGTCCAGTGTGTACGATTTCGTGTCGCCTCGTGGTGAAGTTGCATATTGCAACAACTGAATACTCTTTGCCTCATCCTCCCTTTCCAAGTGTGTAGAAGAAACTATGTTGGCAGTGAAACCACCTAGACCTACCTACCTAGAGCTGGTGTTGGGTTTATCTGCTCTGGCTTCTTCTTCTCTATTATTTTAAGGCGATTATACACTAATGAAAGCACATTTATGCATATTAAATTTCTGCCTATATATACTCCCAAATGTTGCACACTGAACCTTTAATTATACTATAGATTATTAACTATGTTGATAAAGTAAAATATTTATTTGGTGAACTATTTGGCAAGATAAGACTGACAACTGTGACAAACAAATTTAGTCAGTTATTATCGTTAGCTAAAGAACAAAATGAAACCCAGGCTGGTTGTCTCATTGCAATTACAATGATGGTCATAAACATTGCAATGTTCCTCAGCCCCTCAGCCTTATCTCTTTGTGTGCCACAGTTTAAAGCTTTGCACTAAATATGTCTACTTCTTCTATCCATGAGGTGTTTACCTGCACAGTATGACAGATTTTATGTATGTGCTGTATGTTTTCTGTGTATTTTATTATTGACTTTCATACTGCACTCATTGCAAAACATCAGGAAAGAAGACGGAGCTGCCTGACAAGAAGTTCACATCTCCACCCACCCCTCCAACACACACACACACACACAGACTGATGCAGAGAGTTTCCTGTGCCGCAGTGGCTCTTGGCATGCCCTTAGTGGGAGGATAGCAGAGAGTGGATGAGCATGCCTTCATATAAACACAATGCAGTCGCTGATGTGTGAGTTTGTATTTGACTTTGTGTGTAATCTGCAGCAACAAGGTTATGGCAGTCCAAGTGTGTGGTGTGTGTGTGTGTGTGTGTGTTGTTTCCAAGTGAACAAAGTCAGAATTACAGTAAGTTGTTTCAGCTTCAGAACCTGGCTGTGCTGTGTGAATATTTTACTGACTGTGTGTGTGTGTGTGTGTGCTTGAAAAACTCCCCTGTGTAATTTCCCAGTAGGAATGCATGTCCATGGAGGCTTGTGGGGAGAGTGCTGGGTGTCCCAGTGTGAACTCCAGTCAAATTCTAGAGTAACGTCACGTTGCATAACTGTGTCAGCCCTTGGTCTACTTCTCCCTCTGGGGTTTACACTTGGAATGTTGTTTATCTCCTCCTGATAATGTAAATTGCGACACGCTTCTTCACATGTATAATAGCAACAGAAGAGTGAAATATAGTCAGAGTATGACAAGATTAATGGAAAAAAGGCTCTCTGGCACTTGGTCAGAGGTGCATGCTGTGCCTGTCTCGGTGGTGAATGCAAGAAAGAGACTTAAGGCGGCTCTGAAATCCTTCGTACAGGGGATCTGAGTTAGGGGGGGATTCAGCCCACTCCGTCTTAACTTGTCAGGCTGTTGCATTCACTGTGTGAGAGTTTAACACTGCAAACCACGAGAGTCAATAAAAAGTAAAAAGCAGAATCACTTCCTTTAGTAAACGCCCCTCAGCTTTCCCAAGGATGACTCTCTCGCTTGGATTTGCTGCAGATGTACTGACAGCTTTTTAATTTTATTTGCAGAATCATGGATGCCTCAGGCTTAAAGCAGAGCAAGATAATGTTCAAGTTTTATTGTTTCATTGATTCGGCAAGTGGGTTTGTTTTCACAGTGTGGTTCGTTTGCAGGGGCGCGTGAACCTTTTACATATCTTTCATGAAGTGTGTTTGAATCATAGATGGCTCGATTTCCATATTTCAAACTGGAGAGCTTGTTATCCACCCAAACAATGTCAAATTAAAATGTCAAGATGTTGATATTTTGTCAGGGTCAGATTTTAAACTCGTTAAAAAAACGAAGCACCATGTTGTTCTCTCACCATCACTGGCTCACGCTGTGTTTCCGTCCAGCACATTTAAAACAAGACTCCCTGGAGTGTTGTGTGTTTTTCATTACTTTGATTTTTTTCTTCGCACTGAAGTTGAAAAGTCAAACTTTTATGATTATTAGCTTTCATCCACGATCAAAGTCACTGTGAGATATCGACTTTGATATCGGACTGTTTTCACGTTCCACACACCACGCTGTAGTGAATAATTGAGCTTTCATGTAGTCCAAAATCACCTTTCTGGTGTGGAAACCCGTGTGTCCAGTGTGGTAGATCGTTGCAGCGAGGATGGGCCTGCTCTGAGGTCAGTGCGGTCGTAAAAATCTGAAGCTGAGATGTGAAAATCTTAAATGTAGAAACTGCAGGAGCTTGTGTTTAACACGAGGGAGTAAAAACACTTCCTCACTGTCATAACAACAGCACTGTTGTGCCTTTTCCTTTCCCTGGTGCCCTCCATGTGCCACACGTCTCTTGTACTGTACACATTTTACACAGTCTTGATAAATTCCACTTTAATGTGAAGGCTGAAAACTATTAGGAGGCAATTTCCTTAAAAATTCAGACTCATATATGAGGTGTTTTAATTTTATTTGCCTTAAACACAATGAAGTTTTAAGACTTCCTCCAGACATAAACACTTGAAATGATCAGTACAATGTGCTGGATACTCGCTGTCTGCCTTGGTGTAAATAAGTTAGTTATAATAAGATTCCCTGTAGACATCTAGACTTTATTAGAGTCTTTATTCAGGCAAGGCAACTAAGTGAGACTTCATCTTTCTAATCTTAATTAAAATAATCAAGTCAGTGGAAGTCTGAATGCAGCAATAGAGGCTTCACTTTGAATTGTGGGAAGGCTGAAAACAACGCTGCCTCAGTCTTGCTCTGTGTTATAACCAGGTTTACAGAGACAAATAAAGGCCTTTTAGAGTCTGTCTCATATTCAATTTGGTTTTTTAGTGGGGAACAAAACAGGAACAGTCTGCAGGCCCCCCTCTTCGATACAATACCCATTGTTTTGCACCTCCGAGGTTGTGTTGAGAAAATACCAAAATGCAGAGTTTAGTCAGCCGAGGAACACAACAGAACCACAGCTGCTCTATCCCTGCAGCTACAGAAAATTAATTGAATGACAATTTTGCTAATCAGTTAATTGTTGAAGTCTTTTATCGAGCAGAAATACCAAACATTTGCTTCTCAACTGGTTCTCAAACATTAGGATTTTCTGCTTTTCTTGTCTTCTGTCATTCTGTATTTTTTTTGACATTTAAGTCAATTTGTCAAAAACATAATCGATTATGAATGGGCTGGAAATAATACTCGCACCCTTAAAGTGAGGAGCTAATTGCAGCTAATAGCCACGTAATTCAACAACCCCTATTGCATCCTTTGAAATAATGTATTCTTTCTGTGCAATGTGCAAATACATCTTTATAAATCACTTCTAAAATATATAATTGGAAGTCTGTATTTAACTGTCCATGGTCTGTAACTGTTTCTGTGTAACCTTGTGGCACATTATTTAGCGCCTGCTGTCAGGTTATGCCACAGATGTTGAACAGTCCTGCGGGCTGCCCAGAACCCACTTGCTGTGTTGCTTTTTAAGGACAAGCAGCAGAGGACGCTTTGAGGAGGACAGATCGATGGCAGTCAAAAGCGTGCTGTGGCAAATCTCACAGCACGGTGAGCAAACATTTGTAACAGAGCCGCACACGTACCCAGGTACACTGAAACACACGTTTGCCCTTTGTTAAGCATGTTTATCTGTGCGCCACCTCATCTAGCGGTTCCTATAGGAGTTCAGGTACTGGATGATGTCTACATTCGGCTTCTCATCCCGATTGACTCCTGTAGAGCTGACTGTGTAGATGATGTGCTTTCATGTTGGGCAGCTGCTTCTTGTTTCAGAGGGGTTTGCAGTGTTGGCAACAGTGAGCTAGTGCTGAATAAAAAATGCTAAGACTAAGACATCAAGAGGCTAAAACCAAAAGAAAAAGTTTGAAGTTAAAGGCTGGAGATGTTTTATACTGGAAGTTGCATCAGTTTGACACAGCTTATTTTCCAAAAAGGATTTAGTAAAATCAATTTTCACCTACGAGCCCTTACAACAATATTTTGTTGAGTTTCCTGCCGCGAGAAGACACCAAGTAACACATTTACAGTGAACAACATCTTTTTATAAGAAGCACGGCTCAGTACTACTGGTAATACAAAGGTGAGAGAGAAGGGGAGAAAATCAAAACAACATATCCTTGTCTGCTTATTTGGTGTATTATATGTGTTTTTAAAGTTGACAGTATTTGAGTCCCAGTTGATTTGGCAACACTTGTGGTTACTGTGGTAACGGCAAGGGCGGTTTACTAGTGCAAACACTCCTTGAGCTGCTGCTTTGTCAGGAAACAGAGGAGTAACCGTGCATGTTTACAGTGCAGCCAAACAAACTAGTGTGGTTCTAATAAAGAAGTCAACTGCTCCACGCTTCCCCAGCTGAACTTTCTTCAGGTGAAGCAGCACCACCAAAATGTCCCGTTTTCATGAGCAATAAATTAAAAGGTCCAGTGTGGTAGGTTTGAGTGGCATTTAGCAATGCTGATTGCAGCCCCATTGCCTCGCCCTCTTCTTCCTTGTGTGAAGGAGAAACTGTGGTGGCTGTGAAACACATGGTAGAAGTAGTTTAAGATGGCTCGACCTGCAGCAATTGTAGATATAAAAGGCTCATGACAGAAACATAATGATTCTTATTTTCAGGTGATTAAACGAAAGAAAACAGTTATGAATATTATATTCTATTTATGCCATATTCTGTAAATGCAGCACTATACATCTTACACACTGGACCTTAAATGCAGCTCTCATATGGCTGTAGGAGAGTGAACAGTAAACAGTGAGGCTGATATCAGTTAGATCAGATTACAAAAGCTGGATTACATGCTAAATGTTTTCCTGTGAATCCCTTGTTCCTCGGAAAGCGATCCGAATTCAGCGTGGAAATGGTGGAGCAATAACATCCACCGTATAGAGAGATAATTCCTGAATGTAAATAAATATAATGGATTAAACAGAACAATGTCAACCATCAAACACCGGGCTTGACTATGCGTAAATCTTAAAGATGACGACTTTAAACAAAAGGAAAAGATTGGTATGACACAATAAACACAGCAGCTGATAGAGAGAGCTCCCAGCAGATCAGGTGGAGCATTGAGATGTTGTTGATAAACCGACGCCTCGCTAGAAATGAATGTAGCCCAGTGCAAACTGTAAATGTCTTATCTTCAGAGTGCAGTCGAAGCCTGTAGTGATTTCACAGTTAACCGAACATCACGTTCCAGTTTGATTTTTTAATGAACACAAACCAAAACTCCCTGTTCCCCATTCGCTATTATGAAATATTCAGATATTTTATAGTCATTTGTTGTGATTGCTGATTTTGTTTTTAGTCCTCTGCTTTGTTTCAATCAATTATTTTTAGCTAACCTGTTCAGTCTAGCTTCTTTGTCACATCTGTGAGGCGCTTACGCTTTTGTCTGCTCACATTTAGATTTCTGTGAAAAAAAAAAAAAAGTGTCACATCTGTGTCTGAAAAACTTGCACATTTGGCCAATATGTAGTGTTTATGAATAGTATTTTTAAAATCCAGTTTTCACCAATTTTTAATCATCGAAATGAAAACAGATTCATTTATTTGTCTATGCTTTTAATTGAAAAACAAAAACTGAACATCGGGAGCGCTGTATGCCTCGTGGTGCACTGTAAAGCGTTGTGTAAACGCTCACAAAGTGACTAAACTCTTTGCTCTTTGCAAAGTAAACATACACGCCTAGCAGCTTCGTTCCTGGCTGGTTTTATTGCACAGAGTCAGATATTGTCAGTTTGGCATTCATGTCCTTTCCTGTCTGTGTCAGATGGGGTAAACGACTTCACAGCATCAGTGTGACCAGCTGACAAGCAGAGCGCTCATCACCTGGTTATCAATACAACCTTTAAATAAATGCTCAGCATGCTGAAGCTAATATTAAGCCCCGATACTCTGATGATTTTTTTAAAAAAAACTAGTCTCCTCCTCCACACATGGTAATTACATGTCACTGTGACGACTTCCACTGTTATTACAGCGCGCCGCTGCTGGGTTGCACCTGCTGAGATCTATGCAGCTTTATCTGCGTGCTGTAATGGAGCTGTTAGCAGATAACACGCTAACTGCTTATTATTCCAGGCCTATCAGATCGCAAAGGGCATCAGGGGAGAAACAGGAAGAGAGGGAGAAAGAAGGAGAGAGAACGAGAGAGAGAGAGAGAGAAAATATCTGCTTCAAACATGCCTCCTTCTAGACCTCGTGTCTCCATCTGTGGTCAAGATCACCGACCACCATCTGTTTTACATGTGAAGCGCGATGCCGGTTTCCTTGTTTGAGTGGCCCGGCTAAGGTATAGGGTCTCGGGCCCGGTTATGAAGAAAACCACACTGATCACAGAGACATTAATTAGGTGAATGGACAGGATCCTTCCTTTCACAGCTCAGCCCCCTGCAGTGCTCCAGCCCGCCACATAGAATACCATATGGTGTAGCCTTGTGCCACCCTCTCCCATGGGCACCGGGGAACGAGCTTCAAATGGGCCATGACAGGGATAGTGGGTGATGCTGCAGGCTCTGTTGCCATAGTGTTTTGTGTGAAATAATCACTTCGTTGTGGATCTGTCTGGTAATTTGTTGCAGAGACACCGCACACGTTGTCTCCTTTCCCCTCTCGCTTGTGTGTCCTCACACCGTCGCGGCACTGCAGTATTTTGCATGCGTGTGGTAGAGCTTTAGATAGCCGTGCCGCGGCTTCATTCTCTGCATCTTGGCATGGAGAATGTGAATCGGCCCGTAGCCAAAATATTTTGGAATGTGAGCCGCTCTCCTCGGATGATGGAAAAGCTTAGGCCTGGGGTGTGTGTGTGTGTGTGTGTGTGTGTGTGTGTGTGGACAAAAAGGTGGGGAGGAACGTAGGCAAACAAACACTCACACACTGACTCATGCACTTCAGCGGCTGCCACTTGGTGTGCACCTGCAGCATGCCAGCCATGCTGATGCACAGGCCCACAGTCGCTCTGCTCTCCTCTCACTTTAAGCAGTCCATTAGCCAACAGCAGCTGAGTGCTGCTCTAGCTAGCTGGGCAGCAGCAGGGTGTGTTCAGCTGGCAGAGAGTGCTGCCGCTGGGAGCTCGCGGGAGGCCCATTTGTGCCAAAATAGCTTGCGTCCAGCAGCCCTCTTAAGTTTCTGAATTGTTCCCATCGGAGCACACTGCAGTGTCGTCCTGATGAGTCTTTCATGAAAGTCTGCTTCCATTAACATTTAGAGGATTGCTGCAGCTTTTGCTTCCTGCACAATGAATCACCTCAGAGAGAAAGGTTACTGCGAAGAGAATCTCACTGGAAGTATTTGTGATTCTCTGTAGTGCGGTGTACTTTTGACAAACTCCAAGTAATTCTGCTCTGATCCCAAATTCAATGAGATTCTTACTCAAGGCTTACTCATGAGAATCCTAACAATACCTCCAGTGTATTGCCGGCTGATCCATCTTGATCCCCTGAGATAAATACAGTAAAATAGTGTGACTATAACTCAGTGCGCCATGTGAAGAGATGAGTCCTGCTGCGAGGGCATCCCTGACATCCACCATTTTCCTGTTGATTTATGGCGTTCTCTACGACTTCTAAGGGTGAAAGGAAATTGGAAAAAACACCTTCGAGGTGACTGCTGTGTACATAAATGGCTAGCTCAGTGTTAGGAGGCAGTTAGTTGTGTCCTTCCTGCGGTAGATATCCGAGGCTCGTGGCTCAGTTGTTCTCTCTGGATTTATTCCCACAGAGGACAGCGCTTTCTGATGAACTCTGTTACAAGGACATGTGTGCCTTGCAAAACGCACTTGAGCATGACCATTAGCATAATATTATGCACATGCAGGTTTGACACAGGGCTTCATTGTCACTTTCTTGTGCAGGGGCAGACGCTGTGCCGAAATCTTCGCTAAATAAAAGCAGTATTGGTGTGTTGAGTAAAAGTAAAAAGAAATGGATTGACCTTGAATATATCAGAAAACGCATGAAGAAAACATCACAACAGATGAAAGCGTTTGTTTTTCCCCTCCGAGAAACACACCGTGCTGAAAAACACACCTTGTCATTGGAAATTGATCAAAATGGATCTCTCGTCTGAGGCAGAGCACATTTTAAAGAACCCCCGTGTGCAGATCAGTTTTCCTCCAAAAAGGAAAACTAATCTGAGCCTTGCGCCAGCCAGGCTAACACTGAGAGAAAACAAAGCAGGTATTGTGTCGGTGCTTACAACAGGATCATGAGGCAAGACTTGCAACTTCCCGGTTGGAAAGGATTGATTTCACAACAGACTTTGGTATTTATCTCACTGTTACTATGGACTGCAGAGATGCAAATACATGTCATATATCCAGGAACAGAGTAATGGCATGAATGAATGAGTGTGCTGTGTGTAGTCTGCTACTGGGCACTGAAAATAATAATCAGATGTCTGTCTTAATGTTTGTTATGACAGGACTCTTAATGAAACAGCTAATGCTTGATTGTTATTTGGCACCGCTACTGAAGAACCTGAAGAGTTGTGCTGGACAATAAGGATATCAAATGTTATTATTAAATATGCTCATATTAAAGCTGCACCTATCAAGATTTTTATATGAAAAAGAAGTCAAATATATGTAGGGTGTTAGGGGTCGCTCGTAGTGACAACCATAAAGATTATTACCCGTTTCAGCATGAATTTCCCCGGTGTGGAATCATTAAAGTCTATCTTGTCTTATTTCACCTCAGCCCTGCTGAGCTTTTTAGTATCTCTCAGCTTCAGTGTTTTAGTTCATTCTTACAGCTGTCAGCATTGTTTGCATCAGCAGCTGTTATCAGTGAAACAATTTAAAACACTGATAAACCCACTGTACACTCACTGCCAAGCACAGAAACACATGGGCAAAGTTAGCGACTAGCTAGTGAACATAGCGTAGCATATTTTTCTCAGGTGTTGGTGGTTCACTAAAAGTCCAGTGAATATTGGACTTAGATTTGTTGGGTGGCCAGACACACAACTCTAAATGAATGTTAATATTGCTACATGTCTATTGGATATCGACACAGACAACAACTGTCAGCTAACACGTTCATCATATCAGATTGGTGGTGAATTACAAGTCAGTTAAATCAGGTGATGCAAAGGCGACACCAGCACAAAGTTAAAAACACACAGAGAGTAGACCACTGGATGTTTTGTTGGCTTACTCAGTATAAGCAATGTATTAGTTAGCATTGTTCATGCAGTGCTATTGTGTTTTATTATATATTTCTTGCAGCTACCTAGGAAGAATGCTGTTGTAACTTATTATTAATTTTCAAAAATGAGCCCGACATATCACATTTTCATCACATCAGGGTGCATATCTGAAAGGGCTTAAATGCTGGCCTGTGCTGTCAACAAACTGATTGCGAGGCAGTTGATTTATTGCTGCATAAAAATGAACACAATGACAAAGTACAGTAAACAGAAAGAAAAGCTAGAGGTGTGTAAACACAACGCAGTAAAAACAAACAAAACAATAAATATGACGTTTAAACATGAGAACAAAAGTAAAACTAAATTAATAGAGACCTAATGCAGCAAGTGAAATCAAAGGGAAAGTGAGAGGGTGTTGCATGGGAAGATGTGTGTATGTGTATGTGTGTGTTTGTGTATTTCTTCAAAGGGAAAGGAAAAATGAGGGTGTGTGTGTGTGTGCCATGCTAAGTCAAAACTTCAAGCTGTTCGGGTCATCAGACGAGGCCTGTATGAAACCGTTGAGAGATCTGAATGCATTGACAGCTTGACTTAAACCGTGGTACAGTGGAGTTCGCCTCATCTAGTGGAGAACAAACAGCATCTTGTCTTTGGATCTGGTGAGATATAGGCCTCTGAAGTGTCTCGTATTATACTGTAGGTTTAAACTTGTGAACTGAATATAAAGTGGTAAGGGAAGGGACTTGAACTGATGTATGTATTCATAAACTTTATTAGACTGCCTGCTGACAGTCGCTCTGCAAAACAATATATACAAGTGATATACTGATTGTCAGCATCTGAACAATGCATATCTTTTTTTTTTGTGATCAAACTATTTTTAACCGTGCTACACTCAACAGTAAACACACTTGCGAGTAGATTCATGCAGGCGCCAAAACGACTGAGCGCAACATTACTGAAACCGCACTGACCTGTTTGTTGTTTTTTGTCATCAGCACTTCACAAAGCCCAAAAGCAGCTGTGTGTGGCTCTATGCTGCAGGAAATTATTTCCCCACTCATAGATTACAGTGGTGGAGAATCTGGTTTGGGATGTGCAACCATTGTGACAGTCTCTCATTAACTGGAGCACAGAGGAGGCTTCACGCCGAGACAATTACACACTGGCCTTTGAGATTGTGACAGCGCTTCTGTGACACAGACCGATAAAACAGGAGGCACATATGCTCGCATGTGAGTATATGTGCAACATATTATGTACATCTGATGAGATACAACTGTGTTCTTCATTGTAAGTACAAAATATTCTCAAATTATTTCCGTTTGGTGAAGAGAATTTGAGTCTGTGCCAAGAAATACTAATGTTTCAGACATAAAATGGGCGGCGAGAAGAAACATAAAACTGCTGGAAGACTTGTTTTGGAAGAGACTTTGACAATTGTCGCTTGAACACTCGTGGGAGACAAAAGGGAATATTTCAAAAACAAGTGTTTGAAGGGTATTGCCCTTAAATAGCAGGGAGCTGTGTGTCATCTTTATGGTTCTAAAAATTTAGCACAGCTTTGACAGTGCGCTCACAAGCCAACAAGCTTCGTCTTGCCACCATGTGTGTCTCCCTGCCCCCGAGGTTCACGATGATTCCTGCAACAACCGCCCATGTGCTCCCGCGCCCATGTCCTCATTTTCCTGCTCAAAACTCCCGTGAGCGTGCTCTCAGACTGTTATGTTTCCCTTTAGATTCACTGCTTTTGTGAATTTATTCCCAGTATCAGCTGTGAGAGGAGGAAGTGTAAAGGGGATAAAAACTTTGCATTTGTAGTCCCTGCGGTGCACAGCGTCTGGCAGCTTCAGGGACAGACCCGTCAGCGGTTTGACGTCCTGCCTCGTGCATGCACCAGTGGTCCCCAGCACAGCATGAGAAAGGTCAGCTTCTATTAGATGCACTGTGACAGAATGATGTCTCCACAGTAATTTATACAGAGCCCGCCTCTGGCTTTTGCTAATTCTGCTCTGTATCTGCGACTCTGTGTGTTGATATTCATCTGAGAGCGAGCACCTTTAATTTAGCCGTGTGCCAAACTTTGTGCTGCTTTGCGTTCATGCTATCTAGACAGCTGAGAGGAAGCGGAGTACTTGTTATTATGACAGCTGCATGATGGAAACGTGGTATTTTTTTTTTCTCTGGGGGTGATTCCAGACTTCTGCAGGAATGTGAAGCTTGAAGAGTCAAGCAGTTGTTGTGGCTGTGATTTACTTTAGCCTCAGTCTTTCCACTCAGGCGTCATCTGTCACCAACCATCAGCTGAGGCTCACCCAGGAAATGTATGCCATGTTTCCACTGCGTGGTACAGCTGGACTTGACTTGCTTGGAGCTGTTCTTTTATTGCCTTCTTTGGCAAAAGTTTTGGATAGTACCTGGTAACAGGTACATTTTTGTTACTAAAGGGTGGAGAACACTACAGACCACTGATTGGTCTGATTTTTGCGACACAGACATATAGCACACCGACCATAAATTGTGATTTTTTTTTTCACTCGACCCAGATTTTGCCAATGAAAGGATCTCAAAAGGGAAAGAATATCCTCCATTGTTCCCACTGTGACTATCGGCAAAGAATCCTGCTTCCATTGAGAGGCTACCAGCTGTAGTGGAAAACAAAGCCGAGCCGTGCAGGGGAAAACATGACATTAGCAGAGTGATGGGTGGCAGGGAAAGGTGTTGCGGCTGCATCGTTGTCTTAGGAAAAGAATGCCACCAGAGTGGAAAAACACATCGCATCTCTTAACGCACAGTGCTTTGTATTTAAGAGCTGTGGGCGATGCCTGAGTGGCTTCCATCAGTGTTACAATGTAGCTGTCAGTGTGTATGACAGGCAGTATGTGTGATGTTGGTGAATGAGAGCAGTGTCCTTGAGCCTCCCATCCTTCTCTCTGTATGAACTGTCACTGACATACTGCAGTGTGCCGTGGATCAGTGAGGGCGAGGCGAGTCATACAGGAGCGACGCTGCTTTCTACGCAGAAGACCCAGATTTGTTGACAGCATGATGAGGTGTTTACATTTTACTGCAGAGTACAGTGCTATTATATTTAAACTGTTTAAAAGGAAACACATGTGAGGCCACGATGGAGTACAATGGAGTTGCTGACTTTTTCCCCAAGCACCACCATAAAGATGATTTATGATTTTGAATGAAATGCTACCTCAGAATAAATACTGTAAAACCACTGTGACTTTCCAGCTAGCTCCATCATCAGGTTTCAACTCTTCAGTACTTTGATTTATGACCAGGTACCTGCAAAACAAACTGATAGTCAGGTGTCTTGGCCTCTGATGCTAGGAAGAAGGATCTTGTCAGATTCAAGTCAAAGCTGTAGAAAAAAAGTTTTTGGGAAATGGCAACAAAACACAGCAGCTTACTGAAATTATCCAAAAAACATTAACCCAGAATCTAAAACTGAACATGGCTCAAAATAACTAACAGGAATCAACTTTTGGGCCACTTACCTTTGAGTAATAACAGCACAATGCAGTTATACGTCATCTTAATAATGAAAATGAGACATAAAAAGTTTAAAAGCGTTATAACGGAACAGGCATGTTTTATCTGATACTTTGAATCTGAAGTGTTGTGAAGTGTGTGAAGTTAGCATGCCTGCCCTCAGTTCCTGTTATACAACAGCTGTTGTCATGTTCTTCACAGATCACTCAAAAAATTAAATTGAACACAAGTAAAGACACCAACACACGTGCTTCATTGTCTCGTTCCAGCTCCAACTATGACAGTTTAAATATTGCTAAAACAAGAAATATTAAAAATACTGTAATCTTTGGGGTGCACGCTTTGCAGTTTACAGTCCCTAATTTCATATTTTAATATAAAGATTTGTGATTTGAGCTGAGATTTTTAGATGTTGTAAGTGGCACTGTCAAACCGTGCTGAACGATAAACTGCACGAGTGCATCATCAGTTTTCTACAAAGAGTTACCGTTTGCTTGAGCGTACTGTTGGCAACGTACACAATGGAATTTTAAGCTTGCTGGGTGGTTTTAATTGAATTGAAGCTTTGGAGGTGCTCCAACTATCTGTCACCTAACATTGTCTTTGTAGAAAATACACAGTTTTAACCTGAAGCCCTGGATTGAAATAACTTCTTCCACTTTGTGACCGTATTTGATCTTGAGCTCTGAAGTGGGTCCCACTCGGACCATGTTCCTCTACCCCCTCACATCATTGGCACCCGGTTGTCCACGGTGCTTCTGCTCCACTTGACCATGCAAACATGAATCTGACCTTAAACTGGAAGGTCAACACTCGAATCTCCCTCGCATCAAAAATGCTCATGAAGAGCACTTGCGACTGTGTGGGTAAATTTAATTTATGATGAAGCGTTTCAGTCAATAAAGATAGCTGCAGACCTGCGCAACACTTAAACCCGAATGCAAATAATTCACATGCTACTGTAGTCGCTATTGTGTTTCTCTGTTGCCAGAGCTCTTTGTGATTACTCAACTGCACTGCACGCTCAGTGCATGCTAATGTCTAAATGTGATTAAGACCACAGAGCTGAGCCATGGATTGTACAATAGAATTAGAGTTGTATATGGGCCAAATAGTGATGACTGTGCACTGTCAGGGCTCAGATGAGGAGCAGGTTATGTTTGCTGAGAGATGGTAGCAGCGGCCTGCATCAACGTGTGTGCAGCCCCTTCACCGCCAACCAAGGGGGAAAGCTGTTTGGCATTTTCTGTTTCATTGGCGATGCAGCATCAGCTTATTTCCACCCTCTTGTCATTTCTTATCTTTTTCAGTTTATCCTTGATCCCTCTGTCTTTCTGGCCGCCTCATCTTTTGGCCTCTCATCCTCCTCTCTTTGCTCGGCGTGCCTCTCTGTTTCTCTGTCACTCCTCTGAGGAGAGAGGCGATCGGGTTTAAAAAAGAAAAAAAAAAAGAAAGAGTACTCTACCATGTTACCATGGCAACTGCATCGAGGAGCTGAGCCAGTACTCTTCCACAGACATGCGTGCTCCATCTCTCATTCTCCCTCCACTTGCCTTACTTAGATTAAAGCCTACCTCTGATGAGAATGATGAGAAAGAGAAAGAGGCAGGAGAGACAAGGGAGAAGGCTACGCTTGTTAGGAAAGAGTGGCGTCTCATAACCTCCCCAAGGAAACAATGTGCTTTTCTCTGTGATGAATCATTATTACTGATGGCAGATATCAAAGACAGACATTGTCACCGAACAGCACCCATTGTACCACAAAGGAAACGTGCAGTGTATTCCTGCACTGTGGGGTGCTTTCTACTCTTCTGTAGAGGTGTCGCTGGGTCGACAGAGGCGACTGTGGTTAATGGTCTGTTAAAGGAAATTAATGCATTCGCAGGGCTCTACCGCCTCGCTCTGTGACATCAATCTGTATTAATTTGGCAATTAATCTGATTTCATGAGAAGATGTCTCAATAAGGGGCCCCATTTACCACAAACTAACTTTGGATTATGTGATTTGTATTCTCAATTGTGAGCATGTGTGTGCATGTATCCTTGAAGGGATTTTTCATTACTGGCTGACATGTATTGTACAAATCTTCCATGGCCACTTCAAAGCGACGGTAACTATCGGTTTGGGTATGGTTAGAAAATGTGTCACGGTTGGCTTTGTGCTCGTTAATGTGTTCAGAACGGGAGTGAAAAATGTCCTCAGTGGGGGAACAGAAATGGTTAGACTGGAGCTGGTTTCAGGTAATTTGTTGCCGTGAGCTCAGCACAGTTGAGATAGGTATATTCACACAGATGGATGCATTATGTCACGTAGCCCAGATGGATGTTAAGTGAGGGGGGACGTCAGCTTCTGTTTGACTTGGACAAAATGAGAAAATGTGCACCTGTAAAGCACACAGGGGAGACGCTCGTTATTTTCGGCTTGACTGAATCGGACCGGGAGGCGAATGCGATAACAGACATGGCGGCGGCTGAGTGTTTGCTTCCCTCACCGTCACAACACGATACCCAACGGAGTTTTTCCTATCCAATCAGGAAGTTTACTTGGCAGTCATAACCACGATTCGACCATTGAGGGAAAACTGATTTAGGAACTTATAGTTCAGTGCCCAGCTGGATCCGACAGCAAGGCTGAAAATGAGGCCCTGAGCGGACATACCATTTCGAGCTTCATTTTTGTCCCAAAGGAGGGGAATTCATTTCTGTCAAATCACTGTGATTGTAAGTAATGGGATGGTTGTGGTAGCACAGCAGAGGAGGAGTAATGGTGGTGGGGAGGTGGGGGGCAGGGTTTCACACTCCTTTAAACACGTGCAATATGTCAAGACCTTCCCTGGTTGGGAGTCAAAGGGGGCGTTGTCTCTTCTCTGAACCAGTGTGAACCGGCTGTGTTCCTGCCTCAGTCGTCAGCCATGATCGCCCACAACCCCCAGGTGCATTAGGTTGATGTGATTTGCTGCTCATGGGCCGGAGAGACCTCCAGAGTCATATAGAGACTGGATTATGTACAAGGTCCTGGAGTATTGCCTGGGGAACTCTATAATACACAGGCATTATTCCTGTATGGTGATCCCTGTGAGGATATGTTCACACATTATGTGCCTTGTCTACTTTTCATAAAAGGTCACAGAAGAACATGTTTCAGGGTCATGAGCATTGTTTTCATCTCATGGGGAATCTACTGAAAAAAATCCACCCTGGTCAACCCATGTTGGTGGTCGATGGGCAGCTTCTTTTTCTATTTAACATGAATGAGGGCCACACATGCAAACAATATTATCTCCACAATGGATTCTAACAGCAGGGAATCTTCAACTATCTGTATCATCCACAATAAATGTCAAGTTTTCTATGTTTTCAGCATCACAGAGCAAATGTGTCATTTTTAATTCACCACTTTCCACTGACATTCAACTTTCATACAGGGAGACATCTACTGCGAGGAAGGCAGAGAAGCCAATTTCTTCTTAACAGGCGACAATGTAATGCACACAGTGTGGCTTTTATTTTTGCGTCATTCACATAAAAGTACCCGGCCTACGTGGGCTTGGAAGCCATCAACTATACAGCTGCAGTGGCAGAAAATGCCTTGTCGGAAACGAATATAAATTAGGCTATTACACAAAAGTCTACCACGA
Organism: Sciaenops ocellatus; assembly: GCA_033000465.1. Classification (NCBI taxonomy): domain Eukaryota; kingdom Metazoa; phylum Chordata; class Actinopteri; family Sciaenidae; genus Sciaenops; species Sciaenops ocellatus. The sequence goes on along the minus strand of CP136884.1, from coordinate 6,554,886 downwards.
ACAAAATACTTCCTCTGTGTTGGCTTTTCTAAGCTCTACAAATGAAGTCTGACACAAACAAGGTTCCCTTCTGAAAACACAGCTCAAGTCCTTCATTATCATGCAAAGAGAATAAATACACATTTTATTGAGTACAGTCCTTAAATCATCACAGAAGATGCAGTAAAATTATAAAATCCATAAGAGGGATGTCCTTTGAAACCAGCCTGGCTAATGAAACAATATAGTACACTCAACTGCTAAATAGATGACCCCACATTATACTGTAATAGGGTAATGTAGAGGCTAAAGATGTTCAGAATTCATGTTTGCTCCATATCATTCATTAGAAATGTACTTTACATGAGTTTGATGAGAAGATTGATTCCACCCTCATATCTGTCATTAAATATGAAGCTACATCGAGAATACTGTTAACTTAATTTAGCAGAATAACTGGAAACAGTGGGAAACAGCTAGCCTGGCTTTGTTTTATTTATATAGAGCCAAATCATAACAGAATAAGAACAAAATTATTTGTGACACTTTACATATAGAGCAGGTCTAGACCATACTCAGAGACTCAACAGTTCCAACCATGAGCAAGCACGTGGCAACGGTGGCAAGGAAAAACTTCCTTTTAAAAGGCAGAAACCTTGAGCAGAACCCTGCTCTTTCTGGTGGGCAGCCATCTTCCACGACCAGTAATGAACGAAAAAGTGAAGTTGTCAGGCAATTAGCACAGACTCCACGAAGTCCCCCCAAGTGCTGTCAAGCTCCTCATCTAACTCTCAGCAAAAAAAAATATTTCCCAAAATGACAAGCTATTGCTTTAACATTCTATATTGCAAATTGAAACGATAACTTGTTTATGAGAACAGAGCAGTGTCTATGTAAAAAGTCGAGATTTAGTTTCCTCAAATATCTGTAGGGAGCTTTTCTTTACACAGTACACACCTCTCTTAACAGACAAAGCTGAATGCACTCTACTTTTACTTTAGCTGTTGTTATTGCTCAGCCCACCCACATCTGAACCTGCAACTGCATGCAACAAATTCCAGTTGATCTCCAAGAAAATGTAGTCGATGAAGTAAGCTGTGGGGAACAAAAGAAAATAACAACACTTGAGGAATGATGACTCACAACAAAACTACATAACTCTACAATGTAACATTATACTGAGTGCATTTTTCTGTTGATTAGTTTTAATGCCTGAATATGTTTATCAGACAAATGAACGATAACATTAGGGTGTGAGCAGATATACATACTACTGTACCTGATATGGATTTTAGGTAGTTTGTTCACTGTGGACTGAAACAGATTTGGATGAGTGATAATCAGTTTTTTGGTTTAACACCTCTGTGACTAAAGAAATGCACTGTGAGCACTGACAGTAGCATTCATGGCCGATTCGTTAATTCATTTTTTTTTTTGGGTAATTGTCATCTGGAGCTTGTCTTGCTGAAATAGATGATTATTATCTGGCTCAGTGAGGGATTTATAATTAAAGTAAATGTCCTTGATGGCAAGGTGAATAATTCCTGTGGAAATTGTGTTGTATCAAGAAGCTGCAGCTTTCAGAATTTGTAATGAAGGTGTGATCCTGGTGCTGGTGCCGTTATTGTTTTGGGGTGAATGCATTCGTGTGTTGAATTTTTCACAGTCTCCAGCTGCAGCGCCTGCTGTCATCTCGGCTCTTTTGATTCTGGAAGAAAGCACGCATTAACGCTTTTGACATGTCATTTTGAAGAGAAGGCTCTACTCAGCTGCGACACTATTTGAATATTTGTGCCGTGTTCTTGTCTCCTCTCAGGTTGACGACTTTGCTGAAGCGACAGAGGTAGGCTGCGAGTCGGAGGTGAAGAGAGCGGCAAAGAAGTCCTCCCAGACGGCAGGGAGCAGCAGCAGGCATGCACGACTCTGCTACGGACACCAAGATGGCCAAACAGGTCAGTGCAGTGCTAATTGCACTAATAGATTCCTGCTATGGCAATGAATAATACAGGAACTAGTAGCTTTAATTTATAGAGCTGAAATGGGTTTCTAAAGTTCCACTTGGACTGGATTGCACCTGCACAAAATCCATTATGAAGTTTGTGTGTAAAGACCTTCTTCATAATTGAAAGCTTGTTTCAGACTAGTGATTTACTAAACCAGGTTGCACCATTAAAACTTAATAATTATTTTCAACAAATTAATCCATTTGGTAAACACGGAAACACTGTTGAACTACCAAAAACAAAAATAACACTTTAAAGGTCCAGTGTGTAGGATTTAGTGGCACCCAGAGATGAAGTTGCAGATTGCAACCAAATGAGTACTCTCCCACGTCTCACCCTCTTCTCCCAACCATGTAGGAAAAACTCTGGCTGCGAAATTCACATACAAAGCACAAGGTCATATCTAGATCAGTGTTTGGTTTGTCTGTTCTGGTGGTTCAACAAAGATACTCCTAAATCTTACACACTGGACCTTTAAAGGGAAAAAAGATACATGAAACTTAACAGACATTTCTTTGTAACATAAGTCTACAGTCTCTTTCATTTATATATTTATTAATGTAGAAATTGTTTCAGAGTAAATAATATTTATGCAGTTTGCAGTTTTAGCGCAACATTTTCTGATGTTATTTTTGTGAAATGTAATTTTAAATCTTCCCAGTTTACATGATTTCTAAGGAGCATATTATGCTCCTTAGGTGTATTATAACGATTAGTAACAACTAATGTTTATGTGAGAAATTAATTTTAATTAATAAATAATCTTAAAACTTCAAACTATGTTAAAAGTAAACCAATGTGCGAAGAGCTGATGCAACCGGCTCCAAAGTTTGTATTTTAGTGAGCTGATGGCAGAAAAAAATAGGATTCATCTGTTCATATTTAGCTCCTTTACAGCACGCCTTCGGGTCTTGTAGATAATGAGGATGACAATGACATTTCATCTAGATTCATTAACTTCAAGTATTTCTTGATATTGCAGCAGTTTGCCTGATTTAAGGCAGAGTCTTTGTTTCTTAAGAGTCTATGATATGAAATGATATACAGGGAGAGCATCACTAATGGCTGCTGTGATTAGATTTTATTTGTAGTTTCTGTTTTGTCTTGTATACAGTGACAACTGGGAGTCAGTGTAGTTTCCGGTAGATCTACATTATAATATTCTACTACTACTTATTCAGATTGCACACAGGGCCTAAAATCAAATATCTATTAAAGCCACAATAATGACTGCACACCATTGACTTCTAATTAGGCCATTGTAATCAAAGAACTCAATCTTAAGGTGCTGTCCTGATACTAATACAGCACTTCAAAGTATTTTAACTTTCAAATATCCACTCAAGGATCAGGGATGATAGATTTAATCTAAACCTGTGTCATTTCTCTGCCTTTTTAAAAATATTTTAAGGAACAGAACTCCAAGCATCTGGACGAACACAAAGAAACGGATGACATGTCAGAGAAGATGTCCCCAAACAAAACCCTCAAATCTCCCCAGAAAGGCTCCAAGCGACTCAAAACAACACCATTCAAAGTGACCCTGCTGGACACTGCCGAATTCGAAGGAGAAATTGAGGTATGCATGATGAAAAACAATTTGTGGCAACATGTTTTTTAGAATTAGCCTTAACATGCTTTGAGCAAACCACTGAAAAGCACGGTTCTTTATTTCCTTTGTTGTTATTTCCCTCTGTTGTCGTGTTGTGTGTTGTACAATGCTGCACTGAGCGGATAAAACAGGCAAAGAGAATAAAAGAGAGGGTGCCACACTGAGAGCACGCCAGGGGGCGACGCCAAAGCAATGTTACACATTTCTATAATACACACAGTGGCAAAGAAAAAAAACGATGCATAAAAAAAAGGGGTAGTATGAAAGTCTTCATTCCACACAAGATATCTGTTGTCATTACTCCAGCAGTGTGAAAAAGGACATTTCCCGCTTGCTGGGAAAGGAAACTGAAGGCATACATAAGAGAGGAGGAAAGAGATTGATGTAAGCCCATTGCCTTAGATAAGAGCATGGAAAGAAGCTGAAGATTTTGGAGCTTTTATGACTAGCAGCAGCATAAACTCTGGCAAAATAGGTCTATCTTTCCTTCTAAAATGCCTTTCACAGTATTGTGGTGGATGAATTCATATCCAATTACTTGTGGAGACGATCTTGCAGCAATATTTTAAGCTATTTCTTGTTTGGGCTCAACTTTTGATTCCACTCACTGAGAATCTATTCAGACATCCAAATCTGGGGCATGATGTGTCTGTCTGGCACCGCTGCCTGTGTACCTGAGATGGCTGAGTTAAATCTAAGTCCTCTGTCTGGGCCAGCTGGTGGCAGCCAGCCTGTGTCACAGCTCAGTAACCTGCCTGTGCATTTCTTCAGCAAGTTTTCTGTCCACTGCAGTATTGGAGACTGTGCATGCTCACGGGTACGGCGGGGTAAGCAGTGTTTGCTGGTGCCAGTCTGAGAATTATTCGCATGAATGTTTTCTGCCACCATTATAGTTCGATTTAGTCAGCAAAAAGAGAATACTTTGACTTCCTAAAGTCTTGCAGTGACTTCCTGGAGTTTTGACATCACCGTGAGGTTGCCATGCAACCAATGGAGACTCCACTTACATTATTAGGACTATATATAAAGACATTAAAAACTGAATGGTCAAAGTCTAAGCAGCAGAGGCAAAAAATATCCCAGATTCTAGTCTCTAGTGTGGGTCAAGCTACATTTTACATTAATACTACATGAATGCACCTCAATACTGTCTTTCACTAGTGCCTTCAAGGTAAATGACTCATCGTTCACAATCTACCTCCCATAGACTTTGTGTTTAAATATCCCAACCCAAAATCTGAGATAACATTACCAGGGTCAATTATTATCTGATCTCAAAAAGGGTAACAATCTGAACCTGTCAATGGCACAATAAGCACTTTTTGGACAGATATGGGAACGCGTGCAATTACCCGCAAGGAGCCAGTTTGCCAGCTGTTGGCTGCAGTACTCAATATTCATATTCAAAACTTGTTGTCCCCATTCATCACTTTGACACAAAAACATGGGTAAATCAGCCCAAAATATCAAAAGTAATCCTTAAAAACATGTTTATATTCCCCAGATTAAGGTATAAAAAGGTTCAAATACTGGTTGTTTACTGGCACTAATATATAAAGAGAAAAACTACTGAGGGTCACTGGATGTCACTTTTGTCCAATAAAAGCCTTCAGCACAGGTCACTGACAGGGTGTTAGGAAATCTATAGTTATTACATGGTTGCAAGCCAGGTGCAGCCAAGGAGAAAATAGAAGGGCAATGTTATTATGAGCCACGCCTTAGGATACTTATGCACAAATGCATAAAACTTGTGTGTGTGTGCGTGTGTGTGTGTGTGTGTGTGTGTTATGGTGTTGGGGGCAGGGTGCTTTTATGTGTGAGGTAAGAATATCAGGAATGCTACGCCTGCATCAACCTCTCTCTCAGCACTGTAAAAACATTCAAAATACCTTTGGGCCTTTTCCTCACCACAACGGTTTACATTATGGTTATGAAAGCTTTTGTGTCTTAAGTGCTCTTCCTGAATATTTGCCTGCCTTCACAGCACTGCTGGTCATCGCCAGGGGGAAGACGTACAGAGCAGCCTCTTGTCAGACATGCTTTTTAAAAAAAAAAAAAATTCTAGTTTGGTGAGAGCCTCTGAACTCCAGGTCATTGGCAGGTTTGCTCTTGCTTCCTGTTTTTAATCGGTGGGGTGGAATATCCGAACCACCGTCATGCTTCCAGGGGTTTCTAATAACAACGTTGCCAAGATGCAGGCCACACTATGCATGGTCAAGCCAGGCCGGACCGACGTGTAGAGCAGAGAGCAGAGCAGAGTGTTTCATGCTGTTTAGTTGTCTTTCTACTCTGCCAAGATTCTGTCGTGGGTGTGCGTTCAGGTGGCAACGCTGAAATCATTATTGTACAGTCGAATACTTAATTGTTCCAGAGCTGAGACACTATAGACTGGATCACTTCAGTCATGGCTTATTAAGACTCCATATGCTGATTTGTTTATTTTATTTCGCTGGCTGCTGTTCGTGTCATACAGCATCATCTTGCTTCACGTTGACAATGCTGCCGTTGGGGACCTACTGACTAACGTGATTGGAGCTTCTAAGCTCTTCTCAAGTGCTCCACCATCCTTTCACCCATAATGAGGCAAAGGCAAAACTCTTTTTCAAGTCCTAGCCTTGAGATATTAAGAAACATGACGGCAGGGGGATAATAGTGCATCTGTTTCCCTGGCAACTGCTTGCTCCATCTCCCTGTCACCTCACAAAGTAGGTCCCAGGGGAGGAGGCACCATGTGTATGTGTGAGTATAACACTTTGGATGTGTGGCTCAGTATTAGATACATTAACATGCTTCTTCCTTGTTCTATATTTGACATGAGCCAATTGGCGACCAAGTCAACTGACGATAGAAGAGATGATAGCTGATTGTGTTTTCTCCTTGTGATATTAGGTAACTAAATTGTCATAGGAAATAAAATATAAAATCTGCTCTCTACTGTGCATTTACTTGAGATATTTGTGGTTGAAGTGGCATGTCTGTGAGTGGTGATGATGATCACTGTTAATCAGCACAAGTGCCTCTGCTAGCTACTCCAAATTTACATAGATTTCTTTTTCTCTCGTCAGACTCAGAAGTTGTGTGAACAGCTCATGAATACTACCTTCACCAGCAGTCATTACCGAGCTGTTGCACTGCAGATAAAAGCATTGTTGCATGAACACTACATTGTTTGAAAAACTGAACAAAAATATAGGTGATGACAGCAGCCGTGCTTTGAGATCAACTATGTTGACATATTAAATGAGTGATCACAGAGAGAGCCCATCCATGTTAATTAAATTACAAAGCAGTCAATGTTCAAGGGAATTAAATCACTTAAAATATGATTAGTGCTATTCTGCTTTGTAGATATCAGATATCATAACTCCACACAGGCAAGTATATACCCTGAGCCACCATGGCTATAACTAAAACTATGTGTATTGGTATTTTCATTGTGTAGCTATCAACCCACTGTGGCTGACACAAGACAATCCAAAGCATACTCAAACCAAGTAAGATTAGGTATTAAATCTGAATATAAAAGTATTGAACTTAGTTAGAAATACGCATTTCCTTATCCATGGCCCTCGAGGATAAATCTCACTGACTGTTGTTCCACTAACTCTTCCTGTAGTGCCACCAGCAGGTCAGATTTTTCACTTATCTAGTAAGTTATCATGATATCCAAAACATGGATTAGGAGAAAATTTGGTTCAGATATTCATGGTCCCCAGGGGATGAACTTCAGAGATCATGAGACGGTAACCCTAGATTTGTGAAACTCTCGTAAGATCTATATGTGTTGTTTCCACCTCAAAATATTCTTGTCTTAGTGGGTTTAAATCTGCAGCTGTACAAAGAGTAAACCAAGACTAAAGAGTGACAAATTGTTTGAAAAAAATGGTAATTTTGGCAAAGCCTTTAGGAAGTCAGGTGATGTAGTATAAATTGCGACAAAGCGACATAGGGTATGAGACCATGCAGGGTTGGTGTCCTGCAAACCTCCCTTGGTTTGGTTTAACAACAAAACAATGTGATTACCATCTAGACACAACCAACTTCAGAGACTTTAGTGTCTATAACCAAATATCTACACAAATAATGACATTCTCATCATCATCCATTGTATGTTCATTACCTACTAAACATTAGCATTGCCACTGTGAGCATTTAGGTCTGAATACAGCTTCACGTGGCTGCTAGCATGGCACTAGGTGTCAACAACGGATATAGTTAAAACATCACTTCTCCTTCAATCTGAAAAAAAAAAAAACTTGTCAATTGATTGTGAAAAGAAATGTTCCTGAAATGTTCACCTTGAACTCTGTCAATCGCAGATGAAACCTCTACTTAGACCAATCTTCCCCAGCAATTCACAGTCCATTTTCACTGTCAAGTGTTTGATGCACACACACTGTGACACAACACCAAATAGCTGAGCTATTTTATTGTGTGTGGAACCATAGAGCAGGAAATCAATCTTTACAAGCATAGCTGTCTAATGGGGTCTGATATTGGCTGGCCAAGTTTTTTCTATAAAACTAATCTATACCAGTGGTAGACTCTTACACATATGGTATTTTTCAAAAATGTACTAAAGAATCTTTCTTCCACGTTGTTGTTGACCTTTTTGCCACTGCTTTGTCCTCTATGTTTGTCTTTTACAGAAACACTCCAAAGGACAGACCCTGATGGACATGGTGTGTGAGCACCTCAACTTGCTGGAGAAGGACTACTTTGGTCTGACCTTTGCCGACACAGACACCCAGAAGGTCAGTGAATTGTGTGCCACAGTAACCTCATGGGACGTTTCAGTGCATAAGCACATTGCTCATAGAGCAATTTGTATTCCTCTCACTTGTTGGCTTGGTCGGCTCTCTCAGGGGTGCATTATCCATCATTCAAAGATGAATGGAAACTGGAAATTTCCATGCTCTGTGTGGTCTGAACAACGGGCGATTGAAAAACGTTTACGGTTGGAAAAAAGATGAGACAATACTTCATCTAGTCTTTGCAAGATGTATATATGAAATTTAGCTATACAAATATTTCTCATAGATGAGCTACTCTGGATGCATACATAATCTTGCTGCAGTTAAACCTTCATTGACTGAAGCCAAGAGCCACTGTATCAGGAAACTTTGAATAGAAGAAGAGGTTTGAAAAGGTTTGGTCAGAATGACTTCTGTCTTTCTTTCATAACCATGGCACACTGAAGTGTAAGCAGGCTAGCTTACTAGCTTAGTCTTAGCCTATAGCTATATGCAAGTTCTCTAAAACTAAACATTTTACCTAGTTTTTCAGATGTCAATCTTAGAGACTGTTATTTGTGAAAAATTGTATTTTAAACATGTGTATATCATTTTCCCTCTTGACCCTGTGAATATAGCAATGACATATTATCAATGTTAGCAAACTGCCTATTTACACATCCAATAGACACAACATTAGCTATTATTTTGAGTCATATTTCTGTCCACCTCATAATGTAAGTCCAGAATTCACTTTGTTTTGACATGACATTCCACCATCTCCAAAGAGGACCTTGTTCTGCTAAATGCTATATTCACTAGCCAGTGTCCCAGGTGGTAGATAACGGGTTTATCCGAGCTATTTTTCTATATTACCTTCTTGCAGCTGGAAAAAAAAAAGAGTAAATGTTGGTAGAGCTGAGGGGATCTGCAGACCTGCTCTCTGTGGGTTTGTTACTATAAACAACTCCCCATTGTTAATATAAAAAGTATCGATTATATATACTGAAGATTCATTTGTCCTCAGTCCTGTGTCAAGTTTTTCTAGTCCTAAATCTGTAGTAAACATTGTGTTTTGTTTGGCACCTATTCAAATATTGAAAGTTTATAGTGTATAAGAGTGTAGTGCATTGTGATTGAAGTATACAGTGGCCATTCCCATTCTCTATTATGTTACAGAAAAAAAATGTATAGAAATGGGGAAACAACAGAGAACAACAATGAAAAATTCATGCTGTGATTTGGTAAAACTTTTAACATTTGTAGATTTCTGTGAAAACTGGATAGAATTGGGGATCGGATGGTGAGCACTCTTCGAGAAATTGCCCAGAAACCAACTTATTGTCAATGTTCTCTGGAAAGCCATCCGTCCTCTGAATGCTCTAAGTCTCTACTTTGTGGTTGTGAAGTTTCATGAGGCTGTTTAAAAAAATGGTCACACAACAATGAAATGAGTACTATGTGGATTAACATTATCACACATGAATACAGATGGACTCATTGAATCAACAAGAGTCTCAGCTTTCCAGTCATACCAAATTTATGCAAATCCAATACTTAGGGGAATTTCGGGACCCCAGTAGGCAAAAATATTGAAATACACATTTATACTGCATGCAAAAATCTGCATGGCTTTTGTCACAAAGCTGCATGGAACTATCATGGGAAGTGGACATGATGACTGTAAAGACTTGTGGGTTTCCCATAGAACCCATTTGCATTCAGATATCTTGAGGTGAGAGGTCAATGGACAACATCCATATGGAGTGGAAGAGGTGAAAGAAGTCATCATTACTCACTGGAACTACTTCCCATTGAAGAAATAGTCCCACAAGAAAGGTATTGACAGTTTTTCATGGAATACCAGACAGATATCTCAAGGTGGGCACAAACCAATTTATTTTTTAAAGATATTTTTTGGCCTTTTTCAAGCTTTATTTTTGATAGAGACAGATGAAGAGTGATAGGAATGCGGGGAGAGAGTGACGGGGAACGACATGCAGCAAAGGGCCACAGGTTGGGCCCGAACCCTGGGCTGCTGCTGAGCCTTCGTACATGGGGCGGATGCTCCACCAACTGAGCCAATCGACACCCCAGACCAATTTATTTTAACTTTATTTTGCCATAAACACTGTTACATGGTTCATTGGTTCTGTCCTCTGAGGTTTAATTAGTTGTGCTGATTAATGTGTACACACATTAACCTTCAATCAGCTCAATGATCATTTTGACTTTTCAAGTAAGAGGTCTGAATATGTTTCCCTCTGATCTTTGTTGACTTGTTAGGGTGCACAGACCAGGCTTATTATAATGATGTAACTGACACTGAACTGATGGGTCCTAGCTGTCGGCACACATGAGAGCTCATTGTCAGATTGATGCGAGCATCCCTGAGGGCGGCTACAGAGGAACCTGCTGCCTTTTGAAGATAGAAAAGATGACAAGACAAAGTCTCTTTTAACATCTGGAACACAGCCTCTGTCACCATTATCAACTTTGTGCATGCTTTGTCAGCTCACATGTTGGGACTTGATGCGTGTCTGACAGCCTATGGATCGAGCGTGATCTCAACCCATACGGACAGGTTAACTGGAGTGTTGCAGTCTTGAAGTTCAAATATTTTCCTCTCTTGTAGGTAAGGCTACGGCTTGGATCAATATGACAGGCTCATCAAAGACAGGCTTATCAGAGCGCAGCTCGAGCCTACTGTCTGGGGTTATCGCTGATTGGGAGACCAAATATGCCAGCGAATTGAAATGTCACTTTAGATGCCCTTTCTGTCTCAGGGGGAGTACAAATAATTAATCTCCACCCTTCGGGAGAAAATTTATTCCGTGTGATTTCTTTATGAAGTAAGGTTGCAAAACCAAGAGCGAAGTCTCTAACAGCCAGTGATTAAAAGTTCTTCCTGCTTTTTGTGCAGAGAAAAGCAAAGCATCAGAGAACGCCTTACTAATTGAGTGCTCTTTGGCCTTGGCTGATATAAGATAGATTCAGGGGGACGATAAATGCCTGCGGCTCATTAAAGTCTTTAGCAGCCTGATTAAACACTGGAGGAGTATGTGTGTTTGTGTCAGTGTACATCATTGTGTGTGTGTATGTGTGTACTTGAAGCCGCAGTTTAGATTGCCAGAGATGCTTGTAGTTTTCCCAACATGGCCACAGGATTGCATCCTTTCATGCTCCTGATTCCACTCTGACTGATGTGATAGCAGCTGCCAAAAAGACGGTCAGCATTAATAAGCAGCTGCTGTGTGGTATTCAGGTTAGTGAGGATCACGGTTGGCTCTATGCACCACAGACGCACACACGCAGCATAGAAATATGTTGCATGCAGCAAACACCTGTTCATGTGATTGTGTTTGTTAGCACAAGTATCACAGTAACAAATTACTCATTATTACTGTAACTGAGTAGATTTCCTTGTCTGCTTGTACTTTTTTTTTTTTTTTATCAATTTTTTATTGAAAAATGCACAATGTATATATATTCACATCATATACAAAATTGTTGCCTTTTTTTTTTTTTGCCCCCCACACTAAGTACAAACAGAAACAAAGTCTCATACATTTTCAGGGAGGTAGCAATGATAGAACCCCCCTCCCCATCCCCCATGGCGACTCCCCATGAACCTCCCACCCAGGATCTCTCCCTCCCCAAAAAAAAAAAAAAAAAAAATCAAGGTCGACCGTGCTGCACCCTTTCTTTAACTAACTTGTATGCTGCCTCCCAGGCCTGCAGAGTCTTATGGTTGGCCCCTGCGTACGGGCAACAGACCACTCCATCAGAACAATTTCGAGAAATGAATTGGCCCACTGCTGCCAAGCCAAGGAATGTAGCGGTTGCCACCTAAGAGCCAGCATCTTCTTGGCTGCTGTGAGACCGGCCCATAGAATACGTCTATGCTGCAGGGACAGATTTAAAGAAGAGTCGTCATTAAGCAGAAGTAAGGTTTGGGAGACTGGGATCCTGATCTTAAGAATGTCACTTAAACTGAGAGATATGTCCTTCCAGAATCTAACGTCTGCTTGTACTTTTTAAAGAATATCTAGTTTTACTGGCAATCCATCCAACAGTCTGTCCAGTACTATGGACCAGACTGTTGAACGGATTGCCATGAGATTTGGGACAGACTTTGGTGATCCCCTGACCTTTATTTTCAGTGGCGTTCACAGCTCAGAATGTTCACTTATTCTGGGAAATATGTCTATTTCTACAAGATGGACTGGTGCAGATTTTAAAAAATTATAACCTAATGACTTTGGTGATCCCCTGACTTCAAGGTTCACGTGTGGTTTTGAAATGTCTCGACAAATATTAAATGAATTGCAATTAAATTTGAGTCTTTCATTCCCCCTCACAATGAGTTATAGCAGTTATGAACCTTTTTATCCAGTGCCAGGTCAATATTTTGATTTGTCCAATACTTTGGTTTATGACCAAATACCCACAAACTAATGACATTCCTATACTTTATGTCTGTTTGGTTGATAATATATTTTTTTACCATGCTAATGCACTGAACTGAGATGGTGAACATGGCGAACATTATACCTAGTTAGCATTCTCATTCTGAGCATGTTGTCAAGCTAGCATTAGCATTTAGCTCAAAGCACGGCGGTAAGAGCTGTTAGCGTGATTGCAGAATCGTAGTCTTGTTAATCCATGCAGTCACTGTTGTGGTTTTGTTTGGGTTTGTTTTCTTGTTTTTTTTTTTTTGCTTGTTTGTTTGGTTTGTTTTCTTGTTAATATCGATATCAAGCCACATTTTAATTCAGAATTCTTTGGTCTAATGTAGTGGTGACAGAACTAAAATGACATTTTTCCATCGATAATATTTTATGGGCATTCTTAAAACAAAACAGGCATGATGCAGTGTAGGATGCAACATTGGAACAACTTCACCTGCTCTCGAGGAGAACAATGTGTTTCGACTTCTCCTACCCTCAACTAACTGTTTTCAATAGTAGTATTTTCTATATTTATATAATTTATAATAATAATAATAACTTTATTATTTATATTGCAGCTTTAAAAAACAGAGTTTACAACAGGGCAGCGGACCCAACGGAAGGCCACAGAGGTTAAGATGTAAAAATGTAAAACACAACATTCAGTGCTACAGAAACAGGCAGAGCAATGAAAAGAAAAAGCTATTTTTTTTTAAAGTATGGCACACTAAAGAGGCACATTTTGGCTAAAGACTACCTCTATACCAGCATAGATGCACAAGATTGAAAAGATGACTGTGACGAAGGAGGCAAGCTGATACATGTTGGTCTCACAACAAAGTTGTGATTGTATCACACCTAAAAACCTCACTCAACAGCAACTGTCAACCAATAAATTCATTTGGGAATACAGATGGAAATATACAGTGAATATATATATATATATATATATATATATGGAGTGTATAAATTGGTGACAAGAGTTTCAGGAAAGAAAAATTTTGTTGCCACTTTACTGTAATTGGAAGGGTTGTTATTTTTGAGGAAATCAACTCGTACATTAGAGATGGAAGACCACAAGGGAGACAATAATGTGATAGGAAGATGAATATGCAATGGGAAAGTCCATGGATCACTGCAAACCCACAACACCAACAAAAAGTGCTTTCAATTTTAGCACGGTAAGAGCACTTGAGGGAAGTATATCTCATTAGTCTCTCTATTGCTGTCCGTGTGTTGCTGTGTGTCTAAACAGCATGATTTACATTTCTGATGAGACACTCTAGCAACCCAATCAGGAATGTTGGCCCTATAGGCTAATCTGTTCACTACGTGGTGGGATGTGATGAGATCAGATAGGTAACTAGCTGGCAGTCATTTTGCAACACAATGAAGAAACAGATGCTTGAATTAAATCTGTTCTCTGCACATTTGAGCGGCTCAGCAGCGGAGGGCTCAGTCTCTTTATTTAACCATATGGAAAGGCTTTCATTAGGAACACTGACGGCAATTAGCGCAAATTGTGACACTGGGGTGTGCATTAGCTGGGTTTCCAGTCTGCCCTGTGTGAATTCTGCCTTCTGTCTTTCAGAACTGGTTGGACCCCTCCAAGGAGATCAAGAAGCAGATGCGCAGTGAGTGTCTTTTTCCAAGGAAATGAGATGATAAATGTTTTAATATTCAAATAGTGAAGTCATAAAATTAGATTTGTCGGCATTTAAACTGACACTGTGTTAATCTCTTAGATTTATAATTATAATTTTGTACAATTTTCCTGAGACAGACATGATAGCTAACCTTCCATCTCTCATTGTAATTTTTCCCCAGACTCTCCATGGCATTTTGCCTTTGCTGTCAAATTCTACCCTCCAGACCCTTCCCAGCTCACTGAAGATATTACCAGGTACAACTAAACCTTTACCACACGCACACTCTTACAATATCAATCTTTGTAACTCCTCTGGCTGTGCTGTCAGACACTCTTCAGACTTAATCAGAGGAGAAATTGCTTACACATGTCAGTTCTGCAGGTGATTTGCCTTTTTTATTTTCCTAAAGATGAGTGTTTACATCAAAGTATTGTAACAATTTACATGGCATATTTGCACTGCTGTCAAAGCAAACCAAATCCCTCTCTCTTTTTGGAGGATTAGACCTGGAATGCTACTAACTGCCATGGATTAACTATGTTGAATACTTGTTGGAGCATGTCTTGGCTCAGGCTTGTTTGACTGCCAACTCCCTCGTCTCCTCCCCTTTTGTCTTGTCTGACAGATACTACCTGTGTCTGCAGCTGAGGGATGACATGCTGTCAGGTCGACTGCCGTGCTCATTCGTCACTCACGCCCTTCTGGGCTCCTACACCGTTCAAGCTGAGCTTGGTGACTACGACCACGACGATCATGGCTCTGACTACGTCAGCGATTTCCGCTTTGCCCCCAATCAGACTCGCGAGCTGGAGGAGAGGGTGATGGAGCTCCATCGAAACTACAAGTACTGGACACACTGTTGTTTTTTTTAATTAGGTTTACGCTCATCCATAAATCTCTTGGGACTATCAGCTGATGAGTTTCTGTTGTGTCGAAACACCTCATCATGCATATGGCTGATTGATGCCGTCATATTACCGCACCATCTGTCATTGACATGTAAACAGTGCGAGTCTCGCCAATGCGAGAACACTTTCTCAGTTAGGTCTTCACCATGCTCTGAATTGGCATTTTGCCTAAATGTAATGCTTGGGGGGATGGATGGGAGGAATGTAGAGTTGAAGATATCTGGGATATTACAAAGATAATTCCGCCCCCACTGTGCAAGATTATGGGTTTATTATTTAAGATGGCCTGCTGTTGTTGCTTACCGTTGCTCTGCCCACAGGGGGATGACTCCAGCAGAGGCTGAAATTAACTTCTTGGAGAATGCGAAGAAACTGTCCATGTATGGGGTAGACCTCCATCATGCTAAGGTTGGCTGTTTTTCACAGTTATTTAAATTTGCATGAAAGTGGGTGTCAAGGATGGTGCTCTTTAATAATTCCTGCCTCTTTGCTGTCCCTTGCTCACTGCAGGATTCTGAAGGGATTGACATAATGTTGGGTGTATGTGCCAACGGCCTGCTGATTTACCGTGACAGGTTGAGGATCAACCGCTTTGCATGGCCAAAGATCCTCAAAATCTCCTACAAGAGGAGCAACTTCTACATCAAAATACGACCCGGAGAGGTATGCAGCATGGTTAAGGGTAGTTTAAGTTGGTCATGGTTAGTGCTACTCGGAAAATAACCAAACAAAAAACAAACAAACTGTTATGTCATGTCTTCTCTAGCTCTGAAGGAGTTGAGAAAATAACCCTGATGATGTCATAGTGATGTCATCCAGGTTATCTGGGCTTGGGAACTGCAAATTTAAACAAAAAGTCTGCGTTACAAAATGTGGTTGTTAAGTTTGAAAGGAGGTGATTATACTGGAGTTGCAGCATGGAAAATGTAGTCGCTCTAGTGTTTTTGGATTTGAGCCTCTGCTTTTTCGGTTTTGACTTATCTTTTTTTTTTTTTTTTTTTTTTTTTTTTTTTTTTTTTTTTTTTAAATGTGTCTTTCACAAGTTCCCCAACCTTATTGAAATGCAAAATTAAATAGTTGGACTTTTCCTTTAAACGGATAAGTTTATATTTTAAGAAATACACATGTATATGTCGATTTAGACACATTTACAGAAGACAGACACCACTGCCGTGTCTGTCCAATAAGTATAAAGCTTCAGCTAGAAGATGGTTAGCCTAGCTTAGCATGAAGACTGGAAAACAGGGGGAAACAGCTAGCCTGGCTCTACCCAAAGGTGATAAAAATGTACCCACCAGCACGTCTTAAGTTCACCAATTAACACATTATAACACTGGAATCTTTTTAACCTTTGGACTGAGCCAGACTAGCTCTTTCCCTGTGCTTCCAATCTGTATGTTAAGGTAAGCTAACCATCTCCTGGCTTTAGCTATATATATAGGATACATAAATGATCATTTTACTGACCCCCTCATCTAATTTTCTTAGGGTTAGAAAGCACATAATCCTATTAACCCAAAATGTCAAACTATTCCTTCAAAACTATGACCCCAGATTTCAACTGCAGTAATAGCTGATGTCCTGTCACAGCTGCTTCTGTCGAAATCCATTGCAGAATTGATTGTGTGGTCAGTTGTGCTGAGCAGAGGGCTGTAAAATCCTCTACTTTATACCTCCAATTTTGCTCCTCTGCACGGTCAGGGACTATATTCTGGCCCTCCTCATTGTGCTGTGCGGCGCTGCAGCTTATCCTCCATGCTGAGCCACAGTGTGACAGGCTGTCTGGGCCAGACCCAGTCAAGTGACAGAGCCACACAGTGAGCCTGTGGTTGAACCAAATAAAGAGCCCCTTCAGCAGAGCTGCTGCAGCTGCAGCCACAGCCAGAATAGAGGGATAAAGAGTGTAAATATAGAGCCATGAAATAGTTTTCCTCCCTTTTGCCACCAGTGTCTGAACATTGGATATTATTCTTCCTCAGCCTTGATCTGCTCTTTTCTGTCCACTCTGCAAAATCAATGTTCCTCGATGTGTGTTTGCTTATGGAGTAGTCGTGTTTGTGCAAGCACAAAGTGAACACTGCTTTATTGATTGGGTTCAGTGTTCATACGTCTATGAGATGTAGTAAATGTGCTTAATATTTTATGAATGTATTAGGTTGCCTTTACACTACACCACAAAACAAAGTAAACACACCTGATGCTGCATTCCCCGCACCTCTCTTCACATTTCTCTCTGTGTCCTTGTCCTTTGGCGCCTCCAGTATGAGCAGTTTGAAAGTACGATCGGCTTCAAGCTTCCTAACCACAGAGCTGCCAAGAAGCTGTGGAAGGTCTGCATTGAGCATCACACTTTCTTTCGGTAAGAATTGCTCTTGTGTTGGGGTGGAAGGTTCCCACTCAATTCCTATCAATGCAAACAAAACATTTCAATGTGTACAACTTCATCAGGTGCACTTACATCATCTCTACAATGCTTTGTGAAACATGCATTAGCTTCTCCACAGCTCATATAACTTTTTTTTTTTTTGCTTAGGTATGGTCAAGGTTGTTCCCTGATTCCTGTGTTTGTTTTTCGCAGGCTGGTGTCTCCAGAGCCTCCTCCTAAGGGCTTCTTGGTGATGGGTTCAAAGTTTCGATACAGTGGAAGGACGCAGGCTCAAACCAGACAGGCCAGCGCTCTCATAGATCGGCCCGCTCCGCATTTTGAGCGTTCAACCAGCAAGAGGTACCTGCTGTCTAGGAGTTTGGACGGAGGTAAGAGCCAAAATAGTTCCCCAGTTGATTTATAGAAGGTTTAGACCTTGAGTGTATTTTTTAACTATTCAGTTCCATATTTGTAGCTTTGAGATGAACTTCAAAAGGAAATTTTTTTTTAAAAAAGCATTTAGCTTGTGTCTGTCCAAAGGTAAAAAAAAAAATAAAGATGTAAGAGTGGTATTGATCTTCTCGCCTAAATCTCAGCATGAAAGCAATTAAGTGAACTTTCACGCTTGTTTGCTTTTGTTCGAACAAACTGTGGTGCATCGTACAATAATAGTTATCAGGGATGTACCACGTTTTTGTTTGGCCATGATCCCGATTCATTTAACATTTGGTATGTATCTGACACATTGAAATAATAGCTGTAGCCTTACTTTGGCACACCAGATTTTTCTCGAGAGTCTTAATTCAAATACTGAAGGTCCTGTTTCCTAACAAATGGTTCTTGGCTGAGCACAGACAAACAAACCATGCAACAGCCAAGTTTAAGTTTGGCATGCCATCAGGTTACTCATGGAAATAACATTAATTCACAACAGCTGATATAACCTGCCTCTTGCCATGTTTGTCATTTAAGCAGGCAAAGGTGCTGGTCAGCTTTGCAGGTTTGTGTATTTTGCCAATCTGGAACTCAGATGACAGGTCACACCGGTGTGCCTCTTCTGATTTCAGTTCACATGTACTAGTAAAGTTTTTTTTAGCTGATATGATCTCTTAAAATGTCCCCCAATATTGATAAGCATTGGTTTTGCTATTTAACAATAAAGAACATGCAAAAATGTATCAATTTGCATATATCAGTTGGAGTGACTCCAAGTCTGCAATCATAATCCAACTCTTGTTACCAGCAGAGTTCTCACGGCCGGTATCAGCCATGTGCGAGAACCACGATGGCCTGTCCCACCGCAGCATCAGTGAACAGCGGCGCCTCCACAGCCCCTCTGTGGACGAGCAGGAGACCGAGCTGGAGCCCAGTCTGGAGCAGGACGAGGAGGATCAAGAGCAGGGCCAGGAGGACAAAGACTATGACGGCAACATCACTCCAAGCAGAAAGAAAGAGATCATGGTAGTAAAGATTCCCTGACAGCCTTTTTATGAAATTCCATTGTGCTAAAATGTATTTTTTATTTTCCTGTAAGAATTATGGAAGGATCAAATATATACAGTATACAGCTTTAGTCAACTGGAAGACAACTCCAGCCTTGGTGCAGGTACATGGCATGGACTGAAGGGGTGTTGATAGATGCAGTACAAGTTTCTCAAGCCAATTCAGGCTTATCTATCAGGGGCATAACGCTGTGGTGGCTTTAGTGGATTTAGCTTTTACTAACTCTTCTCCTTTCACTCCTATTCACTCAGGCTTATATGCTTACACTGCACTGCTCATAAATCCCGCTCACAGCTTTACAGTTTTTAACCCTTACTCATTATGCCGAGAAATGCAAACTCGAGCCTTGCCCTCTGTTGCTAACATGCTTTTTCTTTTTTCTAACTCTTGCTGGCGTTAAGGAGGAGGCTGGGTCACCAGTTGACAGTAAACAGGAGGTATTTGGTGTCTGGTGATTTGGTCTCTGTCTGTCTTGTATACCTGTCTTTATTCATCCGTCACTATTTCTTTTTCCAGGTATATCTGTCTAATTGTATCTCATTGTCTCTGTCTGTCTTCCACTGTCTAACTGTGGCAGTCAACACTGTTATCGTAGAAATCACTGTGCTACATTGCACCATATAAGCAAGGGATGCTGCAAAGATTGTGTCTGGACTTCTTTGACATAGTTAAACATCCCAGCAAACATTTGACAGACAGTGATTGGTACATTTGGGACAAGTTTCAACTGAAATGCAGATTTTTCACATATGACTTCCTTTGGAAACCAGCTTGAAGTCATATAAAAAAGATAAAAGATATATATATATATATATATATATATATATATATATATATATATATATATATATATATATATGTCTCATTTCACTGATAAAAGCGGCTATGCTACAAAAAAACTTGGTAAAACTTGGTGGTATAGTTGCATGCCATATCACAATATATCAACCTTCCAAAATGTCTGCTGGGATGTATTTTCAAGAGATTACCAAATTTGTCTTGGCATGGTAACAAGTGGCCAAATCTAGCCCTCCGGTCTGTCTGCCTGCCTGTCCTCTGACTGACTTACCTTCTACCATCCTGTCTCTGCACCTGACCTTGTTCCTGCACTCTCTGACCCTGCACTCCTCACCTCTGACCCCTCTTGTGCTCGCCCATTATCCTGCCCCAACTCAGCTCTCTCAGTTGGACCAGGAGGCCACTCCTCGGCACAAACAGGAGGTACAGGTTCCTGTCTTAAGCCCTTGTGCTTTTTGTCGTGTGTGCTGCGCCTCTAGTCCTTGGGATTTTTTTTTTTTTTTTGCCGATTGAGGTTTGCCTGCAGCTGCCGTTTTGGATAAAAGGATATTTTCATGTTTCTTTTGGAATGTCATAAAGACTTGAAATATCTGGCAGTCATGGGAATACTTGTAGCATTTAAATGTCTCTAGTGTTCTAGATAGAAGTGAGCCCTTCTCTCTCCTTAAGTGCCCATAAAGCATCTGAGCATGTTACTCACTAATTTGAAATATTCTGCTCTGTCAAGTGGTGGGAGAAGTACTCAGGCCCTTTACTTAAGTAAAAGTGTACTAGAGTCTAAAAAGTACTCTGTTTCAACTTTAAAAAAATCCCCACTTAGTAACAGCACAGATGTATAATCAGCTAAATGCACTTGAAATACCAAACTACTAAAAGTCCTCGTCCCGCAGAAAAGTACCCCCTGTGACTGAAAGATGTTCAGTGTAGGTCTGCTGGCCTCTGGTTGGCTCTTTCCATTGACTTTATTAGCATTCATGCAGCCTCCGAAGTACCACTTGGTATCAGTATTCAACAAACCTGCAACAAAAACTGGAGTTTGTGGCCGACCAAGGTAATGGAGAATGTCAGTCCAAATGAGTTCAGAGATTCGCACTTGTGACATTTTTATTTTATCATCTCTTCAGAGTTTTGGAAATAAGAATCTGCCTATAAGACAAGATTATGAAAATAGTAATGGAAAAACTCAGAATGCATATAACATGGGGAAAAAAAGAATAAATATACAGTAAAGAAGATTACAAGTGCATTGCTCTGAACTAGAAGTTGACTGCATTGTTCCTCCCCTACTCAAAGGTCCAGCGTGTCAGATTTAGGGATCTCTATTAACAGTATATGGTAGAAATGGAATATGCCTGTAACATGTTTTCATTACTTTCTAATCACCTGATAATAGAATTGTTATGTTTTTCTTAGAATTAACTTTCTTTTTCTGTTTCTATTGTAGCCTAGATTGGACAAACGAAACACTGTAGTCAGTGTAGTTTCTCCTTCATGCTTGTAATGGGAGGGCGAGTGGAGGGGATTCCACAACTACACCACGAGATTCCACTAAATCCTACACTCTGGTCCTTTAAGACACTTTACATTATTATATATGTATAACATTATTAGATTGTTAGCGCTGATGCATCAAGTTAAGTTACCTTAGTGTTAAGTACTTTGTATACAGTAATTGCCAACCTGAACCAGACCAATCTGAAGAGTCATACACAAATTACATTTTTAGACTTCTCTCTGATCTTTGCTCTTTTGTGAAACATTGGATATTCTGACCTCCCCGTGTGCCCCCCCTGTGAGTCTCCAAATGCCCCAATGAAACACCTTTTTGTAAGGGCTTTTATGTAAAATCCAGAAGGATAAATCTGCAGCTTTAACAATAGCCAGGTGCCCATATGAACACTGAAACAGGTCTTCTGTAATCATTCCTCCTGTTCATACTTCCTGTACGGAGCTCCCTTCTGAAATCCACTTTCCACAACCGTTTTGTGCAAACACATTCTGAGGTTTATCTTAAGTTAATTTGAGACTTCGGCAGATTGAATTAGGCAAATCCAGCAGTCTTTTTAGTATAAAATTCATTTTCTGTATTCCCAGACTGTGCTTCCTTGTTGAACAATCAAGAGGTAGTAACACAAAAAGGGAATTTTGCTCCAAAAAGAGGATAATGTTGGAAAATGGTAAGTTGATTTGAGTAACTCAAACTGCCAAAACCTTGTATTAACTTCATATGAAGCTTAGAAGACATTATTACACAGGACGAGGACTGAATATTTTGTACCCCATTTTGATTTAATTTGAATTTTTTTATTTAAACAGGGACAATGCACAAAAAAAACATTAATCTTGTAAGACAAGAAGAGATGCTTTGAGCCAGGTTATAGCAAGAATTGCTAATTTCCGCCTGTAGTCCCTGGGCAGGTAAAGTGAAAACAGATACAGTATTATAATCATTGAAATATGTATTATAATCATTAAAATATGACAAATAAAATCACATCACAACCCACATTGAGGACAGGATACATTTAGGAAGGGATCTCTTAGTGGCTAGTATGAGCATGAGAGATGATTGACAGTAAACAAAAACTGTACTTGATGTATGTGTGGGCACCAGACTATGGTTTTAAGATGGACTTCAACAATTTAAGTATAGCTGTCATAAGATATATGTAGTAGAGTGAAAAATACATTTTCCTCTGAAGTTTAGTGTCGTGGTTGTAGTAGTATAAAGTAAGAGAAAATACTCCAAATTGTACTAAAGTATGCTGATTTTCTGAATATGCAAAGTTACTGCTGCACCACTGTCTTCATTCCAAACAAATAATAATTGCAGAATTTTAATTATCCAACGAGGTTAACAGATGTTGCATAATTCAGTTCTTCATTCATTTTCTTTGTGCTTTGATTGTCATGTATATTTGTGTCTTACTAAACAACAGTAACTCAGTTGTAACTATAATCACTTTTATTTTCTGTGAGCTTCAGTAGCATCTGAAACTTCATTTCTCTCTATGTGCCACAGCACTGAGCAGTAAAACAGGAGCATATTCTCTAGTAAACACAAGTGTTGACTCACTCACGTTCAGTCATGCACATCAGATGTGTTGATGTGAGTACTGCTGCTCCAAAGGACGTTGATGTTCCGCTAACTCATTCCCTGTCCTCTTTCCGTCTTCTTTTTCTCCTTCCGCACGTTCTCCTCCAGTTTCTGGATAAGTCGCAGGACTTCTTGCTGAAGCACCAGGCCAGCATCAATGAGCTGAAGAGAACCCTGAGGGAGCCCAACAGCAAGCTGATGAACCGTGAGAAGCGTCTGTCAGTCACCTCCCCGACAGGCACACCAGAGAAGAAGGCTGTGAGTAGGGGATTAGACTTAGTGGGGGGTAAGGAGGTGGATGTGTGGGCTCTCTGGTCCACTATCATCAATATCTCAAATCCAGCGACCTCTGATGCTTGACATTCCATTAAAGGGCATTGATATTCCCGTCTGGCCGCTGTCATGTTGAATTTTACTTTTTGCTGCCTGACTCGAGGGAATGCAGGCCATATTTCTGTCACATGGAAACACTTGTTTTGCAGGTTTTCTGCATGCTCTTTTCATTGTCTTTGAATAATTCTAGCCTGAAGATATGCTGTACCTGTAAACTAATACTGGAAATAGAGTTAAAGGTATAGGGTTGTTTAACCCTCTGATGCCCCTTTAAAATCCTAAAGTTAGGGTTAGGGGTAGGGCTAGCTATAAAAATCTTATAATTTCTTATTATTTTTTAATTTTTTTAAACCACCATCAGTCCTCATCATACATATCAAATATTAATGATAATTTTCAACCCTTAAATTGCCAAGTTTTTGTCATGATGCACCTCCATTTTATGGTCTAAAAAACACAAAAACTGATTTATTTTCAATATACTTCAATATACTACAATATACTACTTTCAATATACTATATTTATGGTTTGATTATTGCATATTGGTGTATGTGAAAGATTAGCAGCAATATTTATTTATATGCATTAATTTTTTAAAATATTTTTTATATTTCATAAAATCTTCACTAATCTACGCATAAAAGCCCCAGGCCTCAAATGAAGCGGAGAAATGAGAATTTACATGTTATATACTTTGTATTTGAGCAGGATCAAAAATAGTGTTTTGAATGGGTTTCAATGTGCACATTTATGTGCAAAGGAGTAACGACAGGTCTAGGCTAAAAATTAAAAAAATACATTAAAAAATGTGAGAACACTCAAAAATGCACAACCTTGCAGATCATCAACAATATGCATGAAAAAATGATAAAATATGCTAGAAAGTAAAAGCCAAATGCACAAAAATCTGCAAAGGGGCATCAAGGGTTCAAACATATATCTCCTGTGCAAAGACACCACTGCTTACAGGAACAAACATACAAATCTGCAGTTTATGTTAAGAGCAGTGTAATGAAGTGCATCCTGCCTCTCTCCTGTGTACAACAATAATTTTGACAATATATCAGAGGTGCTTGAAGATGACTGACAAGCAGCACAGAAGGAAGCATCTTGATGAGATTAGTTTCAAGATGTTTTTTGAGATTTACTCAACGTGAGGCACTTGAGAAATAATTATCAGTTATCTTTTTTTTTTTTTTTTCCTGATTGCCTCACAGTGACACAGTTTTCTTTATGCTAGATCATGAAAGCTTCAAGCTTTTGGTAATTAGGCTTTTGAAGATAGAGCACTGAGATTATAGTCTTCAGATAGGATGGTTCTGTCTTTGCCGGTGCCTTAGTTGTCTTTAGACTATCTCTCATCTGCTGTCTGTCTGGGATGATCAGATTATGCCCATAGAATGTCAAACGTGGTCTGCGGCAGAAAATGTAATCTGCTGTGTGTCTTGTTCCAGGTAAAATGGCGGAGAGGGGAAGGGGGGGTTATTATTCTGTTTGAGTGACAGTCGAAAGCTGGGAAAGTCTCTGTGCTCTTTCCAAGAGATTCAGTTGAACTCAACTCTTTGATGTAGTTACAGAAAAAAAGATTTGCATTGCAAATGTCTGCTGATTTGGTTTTGTGGATTTGGTGGCTGTCAGGTGGACGGCATTGCTTGTTTTTAGTTTGAAGTTCATTAGAAAACTTCAAACTCAACTCACAATAAGTGAGTTGAGTTGCACTGATTCTTTCTGCCTTTCTTATTTTCTCTCTTTTGCATGAAATGGTTTATTGTGCATCTCACTGATTTACTCCCTCATTTCGAATCGGAGCTCTAACGGCTGTTCTTCCTTCTCTTTTAAAATCTCTCCTCTGCCTCGTGTCGACCAGTTGGTGGGCCGAGCAGTGGGAAAGGACCCTGTTAACAGCCTGTCTGTTGAGGGTTTCGTCCAGAAGACTATGGTGACTTCCCCCGAGGTTGCACATCTCTCTCTCTTCCTCTTTCATGATACAATTTATTATTCATAACATTTGTGGTTTGGTGAAATGCACTGCCTATCACTCACAAATCAAACTATCAAATACAGTACAGTGAATCCCAAAATGCAAATGCATGTTTACCAAATCACCATGTACCACTTGTAAATTTTGTTCCCTGTTCTGTGATTCAAATGATTGTGTTGATTTCATTATTTGCAGGAGCTGTGCTTGGCATGTCTAACTGTGTTTAATCTATACCAACATGTAGGGCTCTGAGGAGTGGGTATTGATTGAAAAACAAGAAACTTATCAACAGGACCATGACTGGAAGGCAGAAGAAAAGAACAAATCTCACACATCGGATTCCTCCTGGGAGAAAAAGGAGCTAGAAAAAGAGATAGACATTACCAAGATGATACATAAAGAGGTAACAGGGTATGACAGAAAAGAAATGAAAAGCCATATTGATGAATTTCCATCAACAAAATCGTCAAGAGAGGCAGATTTATCCTCTGAGCCACGTCCAACTAACAAAAGTCGTTTTGTGATTCAATTATCTGAGAATGCAGACTTGTTTCAAGATAAATCTCAAAGCAAACCGTCTGAAGCCTCAGACCCTGAGGCAAGCAACAATGTGGCCCTGGGCCCGCACCAGATAAAGGAACGCACAGCCTCTAAACCAAGGAAAAAGAGGAGACCCCAGAGCTTAAATTTGGGAATGCCTGCCGAGCTCATCTACAGCAAAGGAGACAGTGATTCTACTGGAGAAGAAAATGAGGGCTCAGATTCAGACAACAGTTCAGAAAAAAACTCCAAAACGGGAAATCATTGTGAATCATTCTCGATGGTGATGATAAAAGATGAGGAATCAGGAAAGGATCAGTCTGCCGGGGTTTATAAAGACAACAAACAAGAAGAGATATCAGTAGATAAAAGCAGGGAGGTTTTCACTCAAGAAATAGAGCAGGTAAAGAAAAAAGTGAGTCAGGTTGGACCAGCAGAAATCGACTTAGGCTCAGTTAATGGACCTGGAAAGATAGAAAACGATAGTTCATTAGCAGGTGTTAAAGGGGAGTGTGTGATGAAGGTGCGAGGCAAGGGCCTTATTGACAACAAAGAGCTAGCTGAGGTAAAACTGCGACAGGTCAGGACACATGAGAGGAAGATCAGTAGTTCTGGGGGAGATGATATTGAGGGTTTCCTGGGAGACAGAGGTCAGAGGACGTCTCTCCACCGACTGTCAGGCAGCAGCTACCAGTCGGAACTCACCAGGATTGTTCCACTCAAACCAGAGCGATCAAAGAGCGTAGCATATAAGGATGAAAGGGACAGGACAGGACAGGACGAGCCACGGGTCATCAGAAGAGAATACCGCTGGTCGGTCGGCTCTCCAGAAGGACAATCGGACCTCAACTGGACCGACATCTCCACCTTCCATCCAGCATTCGCAGCAGATATGGAGGGTATCGCTAAAACAGAACATCCAGATGATAGCTATCAGTCTGGTAGAGGACCAACAGAGAGTCAGTTGTTCGGCTCAAAGATTTCAGCGCTTCCCAAAATGGCTCCCCCAGCCCCGCCGGTGAAAACACAGAAGGCCAGGGAGTCTGGACTAATACTGCGGAACAGCCGAAATGCCGGCAGGGAGCCGAGCCTGGACGCAGCCAAGAAGAGACATTCGGTAACTCTGCTTGGCATCTGCTATTCAGTCATTGGAAATAAAGCATCGCATGAGCTTCAGACAGACTCGCACGCCATTTTTCTTTTTTTCTACGTTTTCAGTGACTTGAAACACTCATCCATCTTACCTGTTCGTGCCAATATGAAGAGCAGGCGGAGCGTTACTTCTGCTCCATCTTGTGGCAAAAAAAAAACAAAACAATCAAAAAGTTTGGACATTTTCCCATATGGCAACCCAATTTATGCCCTTCCATTGCCCTCAACATGCACCACACTGTCTGGCAAATCTGTACAGCTCACCGCTGGCTGTGAAAGTTGAAACAACAACAACAACAACAACAAAAAAAAAGACAAAAATCAATATCTCATGTTTTGGTTGTTGGTTTGTCTTCACCTTCTCTACCTTGTGAGCCTCAGATTTCTTTCCAGCTCTTGTTGTTTATCAGAGGGTGGCAAGGAAAGAAAGGCTTTCATATTATCATCGCTCTGATGATTTTTTTTGCACATCTCCGTGCCATTTTCAAACTGGAAATACAAAACAAACGATTTATCGCATAGAAAAATATTACCAATTAAATCAGTCATTTGAGAATGAAAGGGTAAAGAGTACTGTCATCCATTGACTTTGTCACAGACAGCTATTATCTTCCAAAATTAGAGATAAATGGAGTATAGAATTGGTTGGCGCACAAATGATTGAGAAACGGCATCAAACTGACTTACATCAACAGAATTCACAAAATGTTCATTGATCCTTCAGATCGGTGATAATAAATCCCAAATCAGATGCATTGTCCTCTTCTACCCCACCTGGGTAGAAAGCTAAGCGATGCTATGAACACATTGGTTCCTCCAACTGTGAAACCCCAGCAGGCAGTGAGCAGCCAGACACAGCTCAGTGCCTGACACAGTCAGATTTGCTGCTTTCATTTCACTGTTGGTATCATTAGGAGCTTGCACGCGTTTGGCACTGGAATGAAAGGAATTTGAAGTGAATAGACATGACAGCTTTCATCATTTGCCACCTTTTCATCTGAGTCGAGCTCTTGCATATATTAGATTAAATAGGCATGAGAAGAGGTGTTGCGTAGCTCTCGCTGGCGATTGACAATCATATCAAGATCAGATTGGACTCGGCCCGTGTGGGAAAATATTAGACGCTTCTCCAAACATGGTGACCTACCCACTTGTCATTTTGACAGGCTTTGAAATGCACCCCGCCACCTTTTTATTGGACATTTAACAACATTATTTGACAGTATTTGAATACTCCCCTGTTGAAATTCAAGGTGTGTAGTGATGCAACACTTTCTCAGTTGGTCAATGAATGGCTGCTGCTATGCTGAAAACCTGATCACTATACAAACCGCCTGATTCTCTTGCCCTGCCTCTGCTAATTCTAACAAATAAACTTGGCTGTAGATGTTTTGGCTGCAGTAAGCTCACCTCTTTTCTGTCTTTTCTGTATGATATGTTAATGTAGAGTAGTGCTTGAAATTTGTGCCTGAATCCATTTGGACCTGATTGGATATGAACAGATCCAGTCAGCTTAGTTTGGGTCTGGCTGAATTTCTCACCTAAACCTGGGTTTGAGTCGTTTAAAAGACATTTAAAATACCAAATTCTTAGCTACTTTGAAACTGTAAGGCTATATTCAGATTTGGAGTCTCACTGAGCAGTACACCAGGATCCCAGTTTAGGTTTTGGAGTGAAATATTTTGTGCTCAGAACACACTGAGCTCATATTTTCAGGCTCCAGTCAAGCTCTACTGGTAGGATTTCTGTTTGTCAGTCCACTGGTCCACTTCAGCTTGTGCCTAACATTCAGG
Organism: Sciaenops ocellatus; assembly: GCA_033000465.1. Taxonomy (NCBI): domain Eukaryota; kingdom Metazoa; phylum Chordata; class Actinopteri; family Sciaenidae; genus Sciaenops; species Sciaenops ocellatus. The sequence goes on along the minus strand of CP136884.1, from coordinate 6,525,988 downwards.
TGCTCTCTGTGCTCTTTCCTCTGCTTCCCCCTGCAGGAGCCTGTCTCTACTCCTGCCATTTATGAAGAACCATTTGCTGATTTCAAGGTTATTCATTTGTATTTAAACCCACCCTCATATGCTCCACCCATCAACTCTTTTCCTCTCTGCACCCCTCCTAATTGTATGCACTTTCTCCTCAGTGTGTTGCTTTTCACTGGCTACTCAGATGCCCTCATCCATCACCAAGATCAGAGTTTGAATCTGCTGTAAATAGAACCACTTGCGCTTGACTATTGCTGGCATAATGTAGGTTTTACTGTGATCTAATTAACCAGTGTACTTGTAATTAATGGAGATTGTGTTACGTTAAATTGGCTGCCTCAGGAGCTTCATTGTAATTAAGTGGCTCCCAGCCTTTTTGGATTGAGACACAGAGCTATGGGCTGCATGTCAGTTCAACTCTTGTTTTTCCCCATTGTTTCATTCAGAGACCTGTTGCCTCTAAATGTGTGAGACGAGTGCCTTCAGGAGCTATGAAGGTGACAATGAAAGTTTCAGGCTAACTGGAAAACTACGTAACAAATGGAAAGGCTGCATACTTTCATTTTAGACAGATGATTTAAATCAAGAAATCATTGTCATGTGTCATGATAGCTAAAAAATGGAAATACCGCAGTCTTGGATAATCTTCACAGAAAGCTCAGAGAAATTGGATTGACAAAAACAACATTATTTTGGCTTTCTCATTCATTTAGTTTAAGAAAAGAAACTTTTATCATTTTCCATCTTTATAGTGATTCAAATATCTCTGTTTTACTAGCTGTCTATGGATTTTATATTTACAGAATCAAACAAATATATCAGTTCATTAAATGTTGGCTTGTATCCTTTTTTAATTATTATTGCAATGTTTAAAAACAAAAAACAAACAAAAAAAAACTTTTTTTTCATAGACATTTTATGGCATAATACATTTTTGATAGTAAAACAGATGTCAAAAAGTCAGATTCTGGTCTTAACTCAGTTTTGACTGCTTATGTAGTTACTGCATTTAATCCTTGTAGAGTCCAATAATCACAAAAAAAAAAAAAAAAAAAAAAGAGAAGCAAATGTTTTGAAAGTCAGGCGTTTCATTTTCTTTCTTCTATTTATCTTCTTTTGACTCTTTGGGGTGTCACAAATCCTACTTTCAAAGCCACTTTCCTTTTCAACTTTTCATTTCTGACACGATTGCGGGCACTATGATTTTCGACGACTGTCTGCATGTATATTAGCTTTAAATCTGGATGCTCCATGAATCTGAGCAAACACGGCAGCCTCAAACATCAGGATGATACTTCCTTCCCATTCCATGCCATCCCCATCATCCATCCATCTGCAGTTAAGTAACGTTAGAGTGGTGATCCTGTGTCTGTACCTGCCTCAGAAGGAGCTCGGGGACAGGAGGCCCCAGCCGAACCTAACCTCAGAGGAGGAGCAGGAGCGGGACACGGTGGCCTGCATGAGGGAAACCCACCTGGGCATTGAACGCAAGTGCTCCAGCATGACGGTCAGCTCCACGTCCAGCCTGGAGGCTGAGGTCGACTTCACCGTCTTAATGGACCTCCACTCCGGCGTGGAGGACTTCTCTAGGGGCATGTCGGAGCTGGGAGAGAGGGAGCGACAGCCCGAGGTGGGCCGGGAGGACTTTGAGGAGACCTCCAGATTCTACTCTGCCCGTCTAATGGGCTCCCGGGACAAGTCTCCAATAGAGGAGAAACTTCCTGAGGAGGGAACACATCATGAGGTAGACAGATGAATGTATTTACCCTTCATCATCACCCACTGGATTCACCCTGCCTGGCTGGACTTAGTGCCATAACTACCTGGTTATGCAGTTTTTTTATTTGTTTTTCTTTTCCTTTTTGGATCATTTCCCATTGTTTGATTTTTGTTATATTCCTTTCATGTTTAATTTTGTTCAAAACTCTAAATGTTTTATTCTCTTTGATGTATTCATTTATGAATTCCTCACCCTTTTAATTTTCATCAGTTGCGTCAGTGTTTCTTTGAATTCCCCAGCTGCTGCATCATCATTTGCATGTTGTCATCGAGCCAAACAATACAACAAAAAAGTGTATTTCAGTGTTTGCTCCTTTAAGCTTTTGTCTGAAATGTATGCTGCTCGAAAGCAATGCGTTGTTTTTTTTTCAAGGTCTTTGGAGGTCATGCTGTGAAGAAATTGTTTGAAGCTGTTCATTGTTTGTGTTTCATACAGCCCCCTGTGGCCAAGAAAGACCCCAGTACTGTAAGCATGGCCCATATGCTAAAAAGGTCCGAATCCAAGACAGAGACACATACGAACGGATCAGAGATCCACCCCAACATCATGAATGTCTCTCCGCAGGTAAGGCAACAGTAAGAAGAATTTGCATTCCCGCTGAGTCAAAGGAGCTGATCAAAATCTCTGTTCTATCTGTCTGTTGAGGATAAAGCTCTTTTTTTTATTATTACAAGACCAAAGTGTGAAAAAACATGTTATGGTTTTACAGGATTTTATGAGCTGAGTACAGTGACTTGCTTTAGTTGCTTGACAACCTGACAGTGGATGTCACAGTCATTTTTACACTTTGGTTTTGTACGGATTAAACAAACAAAATAAGAACACGTTAATTAGTAAGCTTTAGATGTGTTAGTAGATGGGTTTTATTACCTTAGGCTTTCCACCTGTGTCTTTATGCTAAGCTAAGCTAACCATTTGCTGGTTGTTACTTCATGTTTAATGGACAGACATGAGACCGGTATCATTCTACTTGTCTAACTCTTGGAAAAAATAAGCAAATTTTCTAAAAATGTCCAACTATTTTTTGTTTGGATTAATCAAATATTTACATTTTGCTCCTTTTCTCTATTTCATATCTTAAACATCAATGCTGAAATAATTTAAGCTACAGTATTGGTAGAAAAGGGCAAGTGAGGAAAATGCTCATCGTCGGATCAATACCATCAGTCACCCAACAAATAGACTTGCAATGACGGATTCAATATTTTTGCAGAGCTTTGGAGTTAGTCTTGATCAGAGGATGAAGCATTTTCTTTGGGCTGCAGTGGCGTGAAGGCCATATTCCCCTGACAGGGATGACATAATGGCATCATTACGGAGTGATTAAAGTATTGACAATGTATTAATGAGGACGATGAAAGCAGGTGCGAATCCCATTCATCTGCGGAGGCAAAGATTTGAGTGCTGGCTGGCTGTCCCACAGGTGCCTTATTAAAATGTAATCACTGCTGGGCTCTTTAGCCATTCAGCTAATGGCGTGGATGAACTGAGGCAATGATGTAGAGAGGGTGCCTTTGAAGTGCCAGATCAGTGTTGAGTCGGATTTCTAAGATGTCAGAGTAAGACACAGTAGCGTGTGTGTGTGTGTGTGTGTGTGTGTATGTGTGCGTCTGCAGCAAATGGAGGATGACATCATCGATAGGGACACAAAGCTCTCCAGCACCAATACTGTTCAGCCAGCAGAGGGTGCCATGTCATACCGTATCTGTAGAGTTTGTCCCCAGCAGCACAAAGGCTTGGCTGCTGTCAGCTGTCTGCCTGTCAGTGACGGGCTTTGCATTTCTGTAGCATCACCACCAGACTGTGAGAAAAGGAATTTGTTCAGCTTGAGGATTGCCTTCATAAACTAGTCATCAAGTATACACATGCTGTTATTGGATTCGTCAGTCACAGCTGTGAAATATGTTGTCAATACAAAACCTTTCACAACTCATTTAGGCATCACATCCTTTTACACAAAGCTACAGAGATTATGTCTTATTTTTAAAGTCTCTGCATTGTGCAACACTTTATTTTGATAAAATGACAATAAAATCAATACAGGGTAGAACATTTGGATGTAACAGGCCAAATACTATACATCAGAAGCATTTACATTAGTCTGTTGCTTTAAAGTGAAAATGTGCAACTGTGAAAGTCTCACTCTTTTCACAATGACACACAGTCTTGTTCACGTCAACAGCAGCTCAGTTATGTTGCCAAACTTTGACTTAACCCCTCACCTTTATTATGTAGGATATCTACTTCAGTGGTTTTGTCACAAAAGTACTGATGTGAACGCCACACGCTACACCTCACCTACCGTGGACTCTTTACTTCACATCAGATGTTGTGACTTTTCACCACAGGTGTAACTAATGACATTAACGGAGGCTCTGTCAAGCCCTGTCAATGAGCCAGCCTTAACAATAGACCTTTGTCACGGCTGACATGACTTGAAAAGCACAGGTGAAACTAATGCTGTTAACGGCAAGCACAAAACCAGGCTCCTGGAAATAGCAAATCTAAATTGAAAGTGTTTTATATTATCAATTATGCCTCTGCTGTTCCTGCAGTGAAGTGACAGCGGTGCAGTCTTTATTAAGATTGTTACAGTATATACAGTATTTTATATTTTTCTGCTATAGCACGTTAGATTGTCTGCTATGAAAAAGGCCTACACTATATTACCAGCTGCTAAAATAGTCTTACTAATACAGTTAGTTTGAAGTACAACAAAAGAACACTGCCTGAAGGAGATAGGATGTCATTCTTTGTGGCTCCTTTATTACCCCTGATGTGTGTATTCTAATATGCTGATTGAAGTATGCTCACTTATCACATTTCTTTGATGTAGCTGGACTTACTTCATATTAGGAAGATAATAAAGACTCTGCCCACAAGTCTCTCTCTCTCTCTGCTTCAGAACTACGGAGTCGTCAGCCCGCGGGAGGCTCCTGCTGCCCTCAAAGAAAATGGCTCCCCTGTAAGTATCTTTACAGAGGAAATACATCAGTGTGACAGCATGTGTGTTCGGTGGCAGAGTGAGAAACTCCGGCTTTCGTGCTGTCATAGTCTCCTTTTTGTTGCCTTTACTTCATATCCCTCTATCCTCCTTCTGTGTGAGTCCAGTTTGTAGATGAATGCGTGCTACTACCAGCATTTTGATGAACTCTGATGTGCTGCTCACTGTGTTTTTGTACAAATGTTACTAAATCTTTTATTTTCCTGAAATTACAATTATTAAAAGAAAAGCAAGTCTTACAATCTGCAGGTATGTCTTAAGAGTCTCCTGTGGAGTTTTTGACCTCTAGTCCCTGTTTTGTTAGTCTTTGTGTACACGCACAAGGACACACATGTTTGTGTATGACGCAATACACACTCCTGCCAATGGTTGCACACTATAACACTGATCTACAACAACATGACATGTTGGCAACATGCTAAGTATGCAGCAACAAAGACAGCAATCTAGACTACAATCTACATTGTAAACAATAGTTTTTCCGTCAACGTCCCCTTCGATCTTTTCGCCTCTGTCATTATGTCCATAGAGGTTGCTGAGCCCAGTTACATGGCCCGCTTACCCAGCTCCAGTTTTGGCATGAGACCTCCATCAGCATTCCCCCACGGCCAGGGTACAAACACTAAAACTGCCCCAGTACTCCGAGCTTACAGTCAGGGCAGCCTGGCTAATAATGTGAGCTAACATTAGCTAACAGCAGCTACAGTTGGCAGCAGTTCACTTTACTGTCCATCAGGAAACTCTATAAATCACAGAGAGTTGAGGATAAAATATGATCCAGTTTCACCGAAATCAGTGAAATAGTTGGTGCTATGTGATTTAGTGCCATTGCGTAGTCTTCGGAGCACAAAGTTACATAGTGCATAACAGGCACACCATACCATTTACCTGCTTACCAGTCAAATCAAAATGATTTAAAATCTGTTATTTATATTTAAAAAATATGGACTGTTGCTTTAAGGGCATACATGCACTTTGGTAAATTACACTGTAAATAAATATGCTTGGAAGAAAACACCACAGGACACCTGTAAAGACGTGGACATTACAGTTTGACCCATACTATGGACTTAAAGTCAGGATATCATTCACCACCATCACCATTTTTTTTGTGAGTCACCCAACCTTATGAAAGTGTAACACTAAATAACTGTCCTACCTCCTAATAGGGAGAAGCTGTCTATCCGTTTGACACGTTCCTGGTGTATAGGTAGTGAGGAAGTGTCTGATACACGTCACGTGCGAGGCAAACATGGCCATTACTAAGCTAAAAAAAAAAAAGTAATTTCCCAGAACAACATCTATTAACGGGCCCAGAGCCCCACTGTGGCTGTGTGTCTCTATTGAATAGGAACCTGAAATCTTTCAAATAAAAGCAGCACATTTGTATAATGTCATTATTTTCATGCTTTTAGAAAAGAACACATTAGGACTGTGAGTTTGTGTCATTTCAAAGGCTTGATGGAGCAGAAAATGAGCTTGTTGTCCAGGGAACCAAATAGACCGACCATTCTCTACTTGTCTCTCATTCAGTCACATTCAATAGCTGTGCTTACACACATTTTATGATAGCTTGAGACCTGCTGGCTGAGAAAACACTACATTATGTTATAAGCATGTGTGTGTTAGTGTATCCCTCCATGTGTGCATGACTCCCCTCTAATGAATGTGCTGTAGGTAAAAGCTGGCACCCAGGAGAGGGAGTCTGTTGTGTCCCCGCTGACCATCACCGCTGAGAGCGTCACCTCAGCAACCACAACTCAAGTTACCAAGGTAACACCTTATCTGTTACCATGGTTACAGTTTAATGAGTGGAGCTCAGAGTCAGCCCACCACATCTGTATGGTACACTCTAAAATACTGTTTGTTTCATTCCTCCTTGTGGACCAGAGTAGAAGGACAAATCAAATGGATAGATGTAAATAATTCCATTTTTATTGGCTCATAAATAATCAGGAATATGAAAAATTCAGTTGTCAAACAATGTTATAAATTCCAGTAGGCTTAATAATATTAATACTAATAACATCATGTCTAGTTTTGTTTTAGAACAATGTCTCTTTCTCTGTTATGAGTTAGACAGTAAAACATTAGGGATTCCATCTATTTCCACTTCATTTACAAGTATGAGAAAGTTATCTGGTGAGCAAAGGATTAACTTGCTGTTTCTGAACACAAAGAACTAGAACAGAAACACCACAGTGATGAGTACCTTGTACAACAAAGATGGAGATACACATGGAATAAGATCAATGGTACGTTTAATTACCATTTTTGGCAGCCAAAGAGGGAGATTTTTAATTGTTTGGGATGAATTTTTGATTCATTGAATGTATATTTTATGTGTTCTGCAGACTGTGAAAGGAGGCTACTCAGAGACCAGGATTGAGAAAAGGATTATAATCACAGGAGACGATGATGTGGACCAACATCAGGTGAGGATTATTATAGAAATGCTAGCACTCTATGTTCAAGAAGTCATGAGGCACAGAAGGCTAATACAGTATGTGAGCTTTATGACCCACGTGTTAATGCGTCATGTCCTCAGGCTCTTGCCATGGCGATCCAAGAGGCCAAGCAGCAGCACCCCGACATGCTTGTGACAAAAGCAGTGGTTATCAGGGAAACAGAGTCTCCCACCGAGGAGCTGCAGCAGAAAGCAGAGGTATGTGACTCTTACTGTGTCGACAGTCTGGTCATGTGATCATAGTGCAGGTTACTACGCTTTCGTGTGCATGCATTGAATACTTAACAGGCCTATTGGGCAAGGATGACAGTCAGGGGTGCACGGACCAAAGCCTCTGCGTTTTTTTTTTCTTGCTGTCCTTGTCAATCAGTCAATGAAGTGATTAGGAAGAGTTGCAAAATCACAATTAGACACAAACAACCACAGAGACTCAAAATGATCATCAAGATGCAAAACAACTATAAAGAGAAGCAAAACTGCCACAAAGACATGCAAAATGACCAAAAGGAGACTCCGGAATGACCGTAAAGAAATACGGAGTGGCTACAAAGAGATGCAAAATGATGTAAAAGTAACACAAAGATCACAGAAAGAATCACAGGTGACGATGATGTGGACCAAGATCAGATGGCAATTATCATAGAAAAGCACAGGAAGCTAGTATATCCTATGTAGGAGCAGTGGGGGGCCTTCAACCGTTATGTTCATGTGTGCTGACAGATCTGTGTGTTGTTGTCTCGTTGCAGTCCTGATTGGTCATGGTGGCTCCTGAGACGGGGGGACAGGAGAGGATCCTCCAGCTGCGTGTCTGCCCTCCCTGCAGTACGCCACCAACCGGACATGAGGACTCCGCCTGTGTACACACCGACACGAAAACAAACTGCGTTCCACGAAGCAGTAAACCTCCACTCCTGTCCCTTTAGACAAACCAACTGTGACTCAGCCTCTGACCCAACCTGGCTTCCCGTCCTGTCCCGGCCCGTCCCAGCCCTCCACCTCCTTATGGAACAGGAAACGCCTACTATTGGATGATTTACCACTTGGTTTAATCAAGTGGAGTGCAATACTGAAAGTGAAACCCAGTCACATCTGTAATCTGTTGATTTGAATTCACCACTGTCTTTCAAGAGTCATGTACCTGAAACTTTACTTGCATATTATTTAATCTAATATGTTTGAACCCTGAGGGTCATTTAAAATCAATCAGCCCATCACCGCCTGTGTTTCTGTCACATATGAAATAAATAAGATATAAGAGCAGGGGTTGTAGTGAGAGAATGGGAACATTTCTTGTGGTGGAGGGGGTGGGATGGGGAGGTTGGTGCCAAGTGGCAAGAGGCAGCCTTTTTGCTCGTTGTTGCCACCTGGCTGTGACACCTTCAGTATAATCAACAGCTGTCTTATTAGCTTTTTACATTTTTATCTATAGAGGGTCTAATTTATGTCCAGTGTTCGCTTGTTTATGAAATATGTATAATATCAGATAATTATAATCTGCATGATTCAATTACAAAATAGCCGAGGGAATGAAAAAAAAAAAGAAAATACACGGACACGTTCACATCTGAATTCCATAAGAAGCTCTGAGATGTTGGGACTGAGCACCTACGGAGAAACTGTAAAAATCACTGGGCCAGTGAGTAGTGGACACAAAGTGATGTTGATGGACTCTGCTGAAGAAGGACAGTTGTGTAACACCTCAGTGGACAACTAGAACTCTGCTTTGGCTCCAGTCTCCAACGTACAAGCATTACTGTCCTCGTTCCACTTGCCCCTGCTTACCATTTTCATTTTGGTGTCAACATGCCATCTACATAAAGAATTGCTGGTCACATGTTTTGGGCACAGGTATAGGATTTATAGAGAAATTTTAATATAAATAATGTTTTATCTAATACATTTCAGAAATGTGATGATATGTTTTCATTTTTTTCTTACTTCATTTTACTGACTTCCATCATGAAACAGAGTTTATGTGTTATTCTTGTGTTTTTGGACGTTTCACCCGTCATGTGGGAACACGCTAAAACCTCTTTGAAAGAGCTTCATTTTTTGTGCTGTTACTTTGTTTGATGTTGTGTTTCACTCAAGATCTCACGCAGTTAATGAGAGAGACCTCACCCTGAACTGGAAACTAGTTTGCCACATTGGGAAGTTGTGATGCAATGAAGAGAAATGCAGTGAATAGGAGGACAGGCCTTTGGTTGTGTGCGTGCTGTTCATTCAAAACAAATGTATATCAGCATCATATCTATTCCTTGAACTTGATATAAGTAATTTTTTTGGCCACTTGGTGGCAGTGTAACAAGCTGTAAAAACAACAATAACACACTATAATGGCACACGTGTTGCAAATAGTTATCTATTTAAACATCCAGCATAGACGGATGACCAATATTCATTCTCTTGAGGGAAATATTTGACTCTTTAGCCGCTGAAGTCTCCACTTTAATCACCTGTCTAACTTTGTCTGCAGTTTTGTGCTCACTTGATTGAACTAAATCAGTAAAGTACCATTAAAAACAAAGCAATTAGCTTAAAGAGGCTAAAACGCTATGTAGAGCTAACGGAAACAGCGGAGTTAGGTGATAATTCTCTGATGGTTCGATACTATGAACCACAACTTTCATATTACACACAGTCATGTGATTCATCTGGACTGTAATAACTTTGGTCTTAGCAGCTTTTTTGAATCATATGAACATGTTCACAAGCACTGCCTGAAAAGTTCAAAACCACAAGTTTAACATGGGTACTTTTTTGTTTTCTGTTGGATTGACTCTTTTAAGTTATGGTGTATGAGTTTGTAATTGTATTTATAGGAGTGGTGAATGTGAGGCCTGTGCATTTTCCTCTCTGTTCCCCTTAACAGACAAAGCCGAGACTCATAGTGTGGCATACATTAAACACCGTCTACCTACAGATCCTTTTGGCTGTCACGTAACATATATCCTGGATGACCTTTAATACTATACTATGCATCACTTATCATACATAAGAAACCCATCTGATGGAGCCTGACCCATGTTATACCGTGTTGCTGTCATTGTTAACTTTGTGCTACTGTTAACTGAAGCAGTGAGGCGCACTGCTTGTGAGATTTGCAATAAGCAGCCATTATTCTTATCCTCTGTCCTCTAAAGGGAGAAAACTGTGAACTCTCATGTGTACCGAAGCGTAACCAAAACTTATAACACAGAGTTAAGTGGTATTCAAAGGAGCTTTTCCAACACTTGTGACCATGGCTTTGTCGCCCTCGTCGTCTAATCCTCCCATCCCCTGACTTGAAACTGTCGACCTGCTGTTAATGTGTCTGAGGAAACAACTGATTATTTGTATATTCTATTTTGCGTTTTTATTTTTACTGGTCATATGACACTGGACTGTTGAGAAGGCACTTGCTTGCAGTGATAACAGCACATATACTGTAAATTGAAAAATGACCTTGCTGTAGTTGCTTTAGTATTGGACACACTACTGATGAAAGAGAAACAACTGTAGGCATCAGGAGAGAAGCTGTGTACTGTGGGTGAGGTGGTGAGTTAAAGGGTGGACGGCCTGTATTTATATATAAATATCCATACTCCTGTGTATTATCCTGTAAACTATGTAGAAATCGAGAGGAGCAGGGATGTGTTTTTAGGTTCATGAGATGTAGGCAGGAAGTACAATCTGAAGGATGGAAATGTAACAGAAATGTTCTATGAATGGGTGCCTTATGTTTGGAGTTGGGGTTATGGGCGCAGGAGCCATGGTTATCAGTGCTCGGCTGAAAGTGCCACAGTAACCACAGGTGTAGAAACAACCTCTCCTCTCAGTCCAAGGTGAGGAGGAGCTGTCAAGAAAGTGAATTAGTGTCTTGTAAAGAATGTGACATTGACTGTAGCGACAAAGAAGTCTCTCTGAATCTGGACTGTTAGTCCACAGCAAGATGAAAACACTTATTGGCCCCATTAACGCACAAAAACCAGCATAGTACAGATTATGGATATGGATTTTTTTTTCCGTGAGGAATGCTAAACTGCTCCACTGTTTAGCCTCCACCTTGAATTCTCCACTGCCTTTTGCTCTACATTCCCCTAGTGCTTGGTGGTGTGTATTTGCTGTATTTGCATTCAGTCTAAATGGAAAACATACATGCATAAATAAATGTCTCAGTATCAAAGACTGTCTCTGATTCTGAACAGAGGGGAGAGGGATATCACTTTAATTAATCACCTATTATGAAGAGGTAAAACAGGGGAAATGTATTCTTTTTACTTAAGTATATGGCTTCATACATTAATAATGCACAATATGTAATACATTGATGTTTTTGTAACACATGGATGATAAATGGTGATGTATTCTGATTGCAGTGGAGCAAAAGGAAAATGACCTTTGTTTTATATTGCCACCTTGTGGCCAACTTCAGCACATGTACTGTAACTGTGTGCTCTTAGTGCCATCTAGTGTATTTTCTGCAACCAACAAACTTCACTCGACATATTTATTAAACTTCACACACACATTTATAGAAAATGCCATAGATTTACAGCATTTTATGTTATTAAACGACTGTTCTAAAGTACAGATGATATACTAGGAGCATTGCACAGACTTTACACATTACGATCAGTCTTTACTAGTCATGAGGGGTACTTCTGAGCCTATGAAAACAGTTGTATCATGTCTCCTCCTCCTGTCTCAAGAAAATGAACCATAGTGGTGTCATACACGGTTATCAAGGCCAGAATTTTAGCAGAAAGCCTGTGTTTCAAATTTAGGATGCACATTTTGGAAGATGTGGCCATTTAAAAAGGCATGCAGAGACTAATGTTGCATTATGGGAAGTGCAGGATCCATTAATAAATCTTAAAGATGTATCTACCCCCCTTAACTGTTAAATCCAGATATTTGGTCTCATTCAATTGTATTCCGAACAAATGCCAAGGCCAGGGGAAGAATATTCCTATATGTCAGTTCTCGCATAGGTCATATGTATTGACGGATGGACCAACAGAGCTTGACATTGTTCTATAAATCAATAAACTTTATTAACACAGTATAAACAACAAACAGCAACAGAGGAAACCCTCATGTAGAGCGTATATGGACAGCATAGCCAATACGTCTCAGAGGGGCTGACTCGGACAGAAGCATAGACATGGGGCTGACCATGGTTCATCAGTCATGGTACACATACAGTATACACAGACCTATCAGATGCATGAACCTTGCATGTTCCTAAAGCCATTCAGTCGGTTTGCAGATGGACAGAAGAGAGAGAGGACAAAGTACAGTCATGCTGAGCAACAGTTAGCTACAGTATGAAACAGAGTCATTACATAAAAACCAAGTAAATCATCTCTTTAGAAAGGTTCTTTTATATAAATGATTTGAAGTGTACAAAACAGTATATTACACATTTCTTGATGCATGATTCTGAGCAAGACCCAGTAGCCTACAGTACACTTCCCTCCAAAGTACAAACTACTTAACTGGATTACAAGCTACATACAGACTGCACTGTACCTCTGTAGCACAGCACTCCCACATGGCATCAGAAGACAATGGGAAAAGGAAAAGATCAGCAGCAACGTCTTTTATTAAGAATACACACCTATAAAAATGCACCCGGCCCTCGTATATTGCCAATATCCCGTGCGAAACAGCAGAATGCCATTCAAACTAACCTTAGTAACATCAGAATTGCAAAAAGGATGCTGCCCCCCCAAAATCCTGACCACATACAGAATCTATCAACACAGCAGCATGTAAACATCACCGCAGCTGCTTCTATGTTTCTAATGTTTTTGATATACATATGATAAGTTAAGGCTCTTTAAGGACCTGAGGATTTTGAACATATGATGAGGCACACAGAAGGCAAAGAATAGCTCTAGACACAGGGCTAACTGAAAGAATGAGGAGCATGAGACAGCCACAAGGGTGGTCCGGTCACCAGTGCAATTCAATGGCCAAGGTAGAGGAACCCAGGGGACAGCACGGTGCTATTTCTGGTAACAAGCTCAGTAACTATCACATGGATGGCTTTATGGACTCCATTGACTTTTGTGTGAGCTCTTGGTCACCTTCCCAGAGAGGACTGGCACCAAAAACATGGCATGCTAAACAGCATGTTAAGGTTTGGATTTTTCTGTGTTTTCATGCCACATGTACTCTGAAAGAGTTATTGCTCACTGTAATCTTTCAGTCTGTCCATGCTGGCTGTGAAGTGATCCCTTCTGAGTACAATTATAATGTGATATACGGTCCTTCTAAGGTGCAAAATTGGATTCTGGAGTTCAGCAGAAGCTAATATGAAGCTTCAGAATTCTTCACTTAGCAAATCAAGTATCTTTGAACTGGTGTGGATGTATTATCTTCACAACAAACTTAGGGACTAGCAGGAAATTTTGCACGAAAAAGAACAGAACTTTGAAACACAGCTATCTTAGCAATGTAGTGTTTCTGCAGCGGGGCCAGTGTGGACCAGCAGAAAAACTGCAATAACTCATAGTTCAATGTATATGTGGCATGGGAGTATTGCAATAAGACAGACTTCACAAAATCCCAACCTATGCTTTATGTAATTAGTGCCAGTTAGCATTTTCTGATGTAGCAGGATAGCCTGGAGTTGATATTTTTTGTGTTTTCTGCAAATGTATGACATATCTAAAGAAAATATTAGTCCATGTTCTTTATGAATCCAATTTAGCTGGCTAACTTTGGCCAGTTTGCTAATGCTGACACTTCGCCATACTGGTAAATTGTCAGCATGTGCTGTCTAGTGACAGATGATTTAAAATGCTAATCCTCTCTTCACATACAGTTCTTGGTAAGATGACCAATAATGACGAACACCCAACATGTCCATGCATTCCTTCGAGTGAAATATTTTTTTTTTTTAAATATTGCAGAACTAGAAATGCAGAGATGTAACAGGTAACAGTTAATAGTTCATTCACTTGAAGAAAACAAACAAAAAAAAGCTACTCTGGTCTGTTTGGACCAAAGTCACAAGTATTATCTTATTTTAGAAGACAAAAGGTGCGTAGTCAGATCACATTCTTAACCTCCAGACTGGAAAATTTGATGATGTTTTTTGCCATGCACTTAATTGTTCTCGCCCCAGTTAGCCCAGACCGACTTCAGATTGATTAAGAAAAAAAAAAATCTATAAAAGCTCAACATGTCATACAAAAAGATGCATATAAGACATTTTTCTCTTTATTTTTTTTTCTTATGAAAGCTGCTTTGGTAACAACATAGTCACGACATCGGTCAATCTCCTTTACTTAGCCTGGGCTCTGAAGGGGACTCTTTACCTCTCATCTCAATGGCGTATTTTTTTTTTTTTTTTATCAGCATTTTCCTTCTGCCTCTAAAATCTAAATGAATGGATGTAGTTACACCAGAGTTGGCTGTGTTTGCGTTTTGCTGTAGAGCTGTCTGCACATCAGATGCAACGTCTGCTGGGAGCTGTTTGTCATAAAGATGTCCGCGCTGTGAAAGACAATGCTATTGTACTGAGGGCTGATAGAGTGGAGACCTTGGATGCTGAGCCGACTGCATTGGGGCCTGAAAGGTATTGAAAAGAACGAGGCTGTTAGTGTTAGTGTTAGTTTGCTGTGGAGGGAAATAATAATAAAAAAAAAAAAAAACACAAAGACTTTTTGGCATTTCATTACTTTAATCAGCTGCCTCTCCAGCCTGCTTTAGTAATTACAAGCTAAAAACATTCATTTCCAAAAAAAGCTTGAGAGTTATTACTGGAGCAGCGGAACAAGACGGTATTCTAAATAAATTGCATAACTTTTCATGCAATACGGTGTCACGTAGAGGCCATAATTACACAAATGTTACATGTAGCACATTAGTTTCCCACTCTCTCTGTTCCTTTGGAGATGTTGATAGCTAATCTGTTCTGGCAAGACAGCAGCGGGGGACTGGATTACTCAGCTCAGCCACGAGGGAGGCACTAACTAGCTCTCCACTGACCTGGTATCCTTGGGATGGTGATCTGCCTGCTACTGCTGCCTTCCCCTCCCTCTCCAAATGGCTTTATCTGGATGATATAATCCTCATCAGTGGGCAGAGCGAGCTCCACGGAGGTGGTGTTGGTTTCCATGACGTTAGGGCGGCTGTGTCGATTCTTCTTGTAGAGCACCTGATGACGAATGGCACAAGTCAAGTTAAGAGTCAGGCAACCAAAGCCATGGCAACAAACACAATTTTCTGATAAAACCGAGCAACTGGGGTGCTTACTTTGTAACCAGTGACCTCTGACTCATTCTCCAGGGCTTTGACCTGCTCCCAGTTCACTATAATCTTGGAGTTTGATGTGTTCCACATCACTTTAACTGGTGGCTGACTGGGTGCTGAGAGAAGAAAAACACATTATCCCCCACAAACAAGAGCTGACCAGTGACCAGTAAGAGATTTATAATTAGATCGGATACTGACGTGGTTTTTTGGTGGTAACGTTGACGGTGGTGCTGGGAGGACCCGTTCCAGCAGTGTTATACGCCCTCACCGAGATGTAATATGTGGTGCTGCCTTTCACACCACGGATAATAGTAGATGTTTGATTTCCTACAGTCCTTTGCACGCTGGCCGTGTCCTCCTTTTCACTTCTACTCCAGTACCTCAGCTGAAAAGCAACAGGGCAGAACCGCAGACGTGAATGCAGAAAACACTACAGATACCTTAAAAGCTTTCTGTTACACCCTGTCAATGAAGTGCAAACTGGAAATGGGGAAATGTGAACTCAACTGGATGGAAGATGTGAACTGGTCTGAAAACAAGCTTTAGCAACATGTCACTTCATGTACCATGAGCTACGTGTCTCAGTGCTTACAGTATATCAGGCACGTGTCATGGTTTAAGTAATGTGGTAAAGAGTGAGGTCTTATATGCAAAAGGGGGGGGAAAAAAGGAAAACAAAGAAGAAGAAGAAAAAGAACCCTCAAAAATCCCCTGCCATCAACTTCAACTGATAACAGATTTTCTTTGTCACCCTGCTTGTCAGGGCTGAAATAGCTGGCATGCTTGACAGCACAAATATAATTTGTCTTTCCTCACAGGAATGGTTTGCTCAGGCCCTGCTCCTCTGTTGACTTTGAGTGGTCAACAATTTATAATTCTGGCACTTTATGCAATCCGTGGATGAAAACAGCGCCTTTGTTCCAATCTTGGATTTCAATAATGAGTGGAATTAAAATGACAAGAACTAACTGAGCGCAAAGCCAGTGTCTGAAACTGCTTTGTTGTGTGGATTAGAAGCTAAACGTTCTATCCCTTAGAGTATTGCATCAGTACGCTAATCAGGGTGGTTACAGTACTTAGATAAACAACATGAGAAACACAACTAAACCCACAAGCATGGGACTAGACTCGACCATTATGCATGCAGCAAGCTATTATCTCCTATGCCCAAGGTGCATGAGCCTGACACACTCATCAATAATAGAAAAGAACAGGATTCAGCAGCATGAATACTCACATAAAAACATATTTGCATCCAATGGAAGCATATACAAAGAAGGTATTTCAGTGTAGCTCACCTCATAGCCCAGCACTCTTTTCTTGCTGGCATTCCAGGGCAGCGCTTTCCACGAAACTTCAATCTCGGACGCAGAGAGGCTCTTGGCTCGGACCCTGGTGGGCGCTCGGCCAGGCTCTGGAGTTAATGTATAAAGACTCTGAATGATTTTAGAAGTAACACTGAGCTTTGATGACCCCCTCAAAGTGGCAACATCAAAACTGTTTCAGAGCTATGTCTTTCATCCAAACAACAGAAGGAGGGAAATATGGTGAAGATGTCTGTGAGTGCTGATAGAAGAACGCTGGCTGCAAGATCACTGTTGCCACTGCTCAGACCCTGAGTGGATCTAGTCATGTGCATTAATAGTGGCTGAGCAAATAGAGCTACTGCATAACTCGTTGTGTGTGACACGAGATCATACGCACCTTCCTCAGCGGAGTAGATAGTGGTAACAGGTCCAAACGGCCCTTCCCCCTCATTGTTGTAAACCCCGACCTTCACATGGAAAGGCGAGAAGGGCGGGATAGTTTCATTTTTAAAGACATATTTGGACATTTCGGCTAATGGTACAGCAGCCTGCATCCATCCTGTGGCCCCGTGGGGTCGAAAAGCTACGACGTAGCCGAACCCCGGTCCATTCTGCAGCTCTTCTGGAACCGGCTGCAGGAAAAAATTGAATTTAATCTAAACAAAATACCAAATTTCAATGCAACTTTGTGCATAAAATACTTTTAAAACATCCCTTAGTTTGTTAATTAGCAATGTACAATTTATTTTGAAACCTAAAGACTAAAACCAAGATGGAAGACAGCTTTCAATTTTTGAGGCATATTTCTTGCCTCAGATATAACATGCTGTACACACAAGAACTATTACTGGACACATTGATTACACAGTACAGTGCACTCAGCATGATACTACACCAGCAGCTGTTGTCCAGACTGATGCCTCATACATTTATAGCTGCAGACTTCATTCTAGTAGATAAACCCATCCTCTTCACACTCATCCACTAATAGATACATGCTCATAAATAAAATCACTTCTTCTTTCGTTTTTTTCCCTGCCAGAGGCAGAGCCTGTGGGTACACAGACTTTGGTCTTCGACTTTGGCTTTTTGTAAGTCTTTGAGAACATTTTTGGATTTAATAAAAACTTAGAGTAGATCATAATTCTTTGCATATTAAGTCACTGTCATATGGGTTCAATGGACTCAATGAGGCCTACAAATAGCTTCTAAATTCTATTGCAAATATACTGGCTTATTGGACAATTGGACACACATAGCTTCAATTACTTATGATGTCCCACAGGGGTCCATTCTAGGACCCCTTTTGTTCTTCCTTCATACTGTTCCTCTAATATGACTTGAACGCAGCATCTTCATTTATATTTCTATTTTTGTCTTTCACATTAACACTTTCCACATGGACTTCTATATAGTTCAAATTTACCAAACTTTCTTTAAATGTTAATTGTTAATTGTTAATTATGAGCTTCTTGTGTTATTTTGTTACATGTGCAGCGTAACTGAAGTTTTCCTCTAGTGCCATCGTCAGGCCAAAATCAAAAAGACGAAATTTCCCAACAGCTAATCGGCAGATTGCCAGGAGGTTAACTTGGCTTTAATGACCCCATGCCTTTTACCCTACTGCCAACCTCAGGACAAAACTTTTTTTTAAATCATTTTTAGTACCACCACAGGTAACACACTAAACATGTTAGCAAACTGAAAAATTAAAAATGCAATGCTCTGCCCCTGCTTTTATGTCAAAAGGAAAATGCCTCAGGAATTTTCAGGGCTGAGGCAAAATAGCTGCTTTGTTAAGCAGAACTTAGACTTTAATTGAA
Source organism: Sciaenops ocellatus (assembly GCA_033000465.1). Taxonomy (NCBI): domain Eukaryota; kingdom Metazoa; phylum Chordata; class Actinopteri; family Sciaenidae; genus Sciaenops; species Sciaenops ocellatus. Next base: position 6,507,333 of record CP136884.1, on the reverse strand, counting down.
CTTCTGCATATTGAAACATCAACACCGGTTCTGTCAAATGTTTCACAGCAGGCACTGATGATTTTGAGCAGCCTGAATAAATATAAGCTTTGGGGCTGGATTGATATGAGGAGGCTTTGTACAAAAGTGGAGAAAAGAAAGAACGAAAAGAAAGAAAGGGAAAATCTGAAACAAAGTTGGGACTTCCAAGGAACCATTGAGTTTAATTATCTTATTGAAACCTCAAAAGCATTTTTCTCTCCCCTACGGTGACAGCAACAGTTATTGCCTCTCTGTTCTTAAAAATGAAATGCCATACATTAAGCCATTCAGCTGTTATTAATGAAACAGGGGCCCAGATCTGCAGAGAATAATAACGTCTGGCTCCCTCCTCCATGGATGAGGGGATCCTGAGCAAGCTTGCTTACCTCCCATGTGATGACTAATTCGGAGCGACTGCCACCGCCTCCACTCACATTAGCTGGTGTGACCTTCGGAGCTGGAGGAAGAAGACAGATCAGCTTAGGCCCTGTTGACTTCGCACGACGTGAGAAGGCACATATAATCATTTTTCATGTCGCTACTCAGAGAACGGTAACTTTTTGACATATTTGAACTTCAACATTCAGACATCCTTTAAGATAACAGCAAACTTCTCACAGCTGGGTCGTGTTTGCAGACGTGGCCAGCCTGTGGTGCTTTTTATACCAAGAGACATCAAAAGAACAAGACACACAAAATAGGTAACCTGTGAATCCAGCTCTCTCTGGATAGATTGTTGATGCTGTGTCACTGAAATGTTATTTTTTTTTTCTTAAGGTTCATCTTTGAGTAGAATATAACTTTCTTATGGAACAGAACTGATCACACCCAACACACAATCCTCATTTCAATAAGTCATCCAGCCTGCCAGCACATCTAAAGCCATTCATTTACATGTGTGTTTGTTTATTGCAAAGTTTTTGTACAGTTAAATCTCACCCCCCCAAAATATAAGCAGTGAGATTTAAAAGGTGCTTTGTTACATTTAAAGTTTCCTGTCTTTATGCTAAGCTAAGCTAACCTTCTCCTGGCTTTTTCTTCATATTTAACAGGTAAGCATGAGAGTAGTATCAATCCTCTTATCTGACTCTTGGCAAGAACATGTTTCTTCATGCCTAAATCAGTCCTTTATTCCTGTTCCTTTGAAGAAATTATGTAAATGATGTCTTGAAAGGTAAGAACAAACATGAGATGCATTTCTGGGAGGCATAAGGACATTTTTTTATGTTCATGCAGTACATACAGGTCCCCTTTGTCCTTGCTTGTTTAGATGGTTTGCTGGGCTCGCCGGTCCCGATGGTGTTGCTTGCCAGGACTCGAAACTCATACTCCACCCAAGGGCTCAGGTCTATTACTGTAGCTGTCAGCTGGTGGCCCCCCACCACCTCAGGAACTGGCATAAAACACAGTGCCCCCATCAGTATCAAGAAAATTGGTGTATGTGAGTGTACGTTGTTGTGTGTGTGTGTGTCGGCTTAACATCAGCATCAGACTGTCCTCCAGGCTGACAGGCCTGGTAGGACGCCACCACAGGTACATAGGACAGGTGTAATCCTTCACAAGGACACATGATGCCCACACCAACTCAAAAAAACCCTAATAAAGACCACTTATAATCACATATCAAGATATACACTATGATACACTATTTTGAGATATTTATTTAGCTCTCCAGTAACGTGAGTGATAAAGCATGATGTGTATGTTGCTGGATTCATGGCAAAGTATCAAAATGACTGTACAATATATATAGTTCAAGTCAAAAGTTTGGACACATCTTCTTATTCAATGGTAATTCTTTATTTTTGTTACTTTCTACATTTTAGAGATCAAAATTATGAAATAGCACATATGAAATTATGTGGTAAGCCAAGAAAAGTAAAATATGTTTTATATTTTAGACTCTTAGTAGCCAGCTTCATGAGGAAATTACCTGGAATGGTTTTCAATTAGCACGTGTGCCTTGCCAAAATTAAAAAAAAAAACAGCCTTATTTAACTACTATAGTAATCCATTTAATGGCAAGAACTGCTTAGCTAAGTGAAGAAAATCAACAGTCCATCATTATTTTAAGACATTAAGGTCGGTGTATCTGGAAAGTCTGAAGAACTTTGAATGCGTCTTCAAGTGCAGTTGCAAAAAACATCAAACTATGATGAAAATGGCTCTGATGAGGACCACCCCAGGAAAGGAAGTTCAAGAGTTACCTCTGCTGCAGAGGTTAAGTTCATTACAGTTACCAGCCTCAGAAATCACCAATTAACAGCACCTCAGATCAGAGCCCACAAAAGTGCTGCACAGAGTTAAAGTAGCAGACACATCTCAAGAGCAATTGTTCAGAGACTGAAATAATTTTCATAGTTCAACTACTGCCAAAAAAAACACTACCGAGACAGACTAAAAGGAAAAAGAGAACCTTCAACCAAGAACCACAAAAAATGGACATTAGACCAGTGGAAATCTTTACTTTGGTCTGATGAGTCATAAGTTGTGATTTTTGGTTCTAACCTCTGTGGATGGCATCTGCATGTGTGGTTCCCACCATAGAGAATGGTATTGTGGGGTGCTTTGCTGGTGAAACTGTTGGAGATTTATTCAAAATTCAGGGCCAGCATGGCTACTAGAGCAATAAAAATCAAGAAAAAACATTAAATAAGAATGTGTGTCCAAACTTTTGACTGGTACTTACGACTATGATTCCACAAGAAATGACAAAAAGTCGATTTTTTCTGTTGACGGAAGAGCTCTGTCTACCTGCAAGGTCATAATGTAGTTCCATTTCAAATATATGATCCTGATGTTGTAAATCAATGAGGCTAGTAAAACTATCTTAGACCAGAGTGTCCTTAATTCACAAAAATATCAATACAACAAGGTATACAGTGTGGGATAAATGCACATTATACAAGTCATGCGTGAATGCTGAGGGCCCCATTAAAGAGGATATGGGGAAAAATTATGCCGGTGCTATCACTTAACTACAGTATCAAATTACAGCCTTGGCAACAAGCTTCATCATCAGGATGAGATCCATGTTTCAGGACTCCCAGGAGTCAGATAAAATGGCGGTCAATGGTCATGCTACGATCGCGCACCATTTGGTGCTGGGATAAAAATTACATCTCCAATATTCTTACAGGCGAGGCAGAATGAAGAGTGACTCCTCCTACACGTGATTGGAGGAAGCCACGGCTGGATGGAGAGAGCTTACCTGTGGTGACAGCCTGCCACCCGAGGGAAAATGGTGTCCTGGCCTGGATGGTGTATGCCGTAATTGGACTGTGATTATCAGGACCAGGCCTCCAGGACAGAGAGGCAGTGGTATCAGTGATTTCTTCTACATGGATGCTGGTGGGGGGCCCCGGGGGACCTGATAGATGGCATAGCCAGGCAGGAAAGAGGAAAGATAGAGAGACAGATGGAGGAAAGGGGGGAAAAGGGAGGGAGGGGGAGGAAATGTAAATCAGGAAGAGATGGAAAGATGGAGGAGAGAGTGGCTGTGGTTTTAGCACCTGCGGCTACTGTAGCGAAGTCAGTTCCCTGTGAAACCTTTGGGAGCTATTTGGTCTAATTAGACAGCAAATTTCCTTTAAAACCTTGAAGAGAGAAAATTCTTTTCGCCTCCCTTTTTTACCTGATCCCTTTACTTCTTCCTCAGTGAGCCACAACCGGTCACTGTAAGCACTAATCACTAACAACTAACTCCTTCCTTCTTTGGCACTGGATGAATCATTAATTATTTAAATGTTTACATTCTCAGTGAAAGAAAAAGCAGAATGAACGTCCATTGTTGTGGCTTACCTCTGACAACCAAGTCAACAGCAATGGAAATGCTGTCCACCTTTGTTTGCACGGCACACGTGTACTTCCCTGCATGCCTCAGCTGGATATTTCGAATCATAATGTCTCCTGCCGAATGCTGCTGTCATTCAACACATGCACAACCACACACAACCACACACACACACACACACACACACGCACACAGAGTTCCATAAGCAACATGGTAAGCCTCCAGCTATTGTAATTCAAGAACAATACTGACTTTCCAGCCATATGGGAACAAAACCAGCTAAACAGAAAGCTCATTCTTATGTATGTGTATTGTGAAAATAAATCCATAATTCCTCATGCAGCCTTTCCTTCCATAAAAGTACAAGTACCTCTCTCTGCTGAGCACACTTCCTTTTATTTTATCACAATAATTACAGAAATGTACTTTCTCAAATAGCTTGATTTTCATTGTGGTATCGAGCAGTTTCAGTTCTAAGGAGAAGCCTAATGGCTAAACTAAACAGTTAGTTCTTCCAGGGAGCCTTTTATTCCATCTCTAATTGCAATTCCCACGCCTACATTATCATTTCATCGGAGTAGAGCAGGGCAGGTTCTGTAATAGTAAGGCAGCAGGAACTACAGTGGCTGGTAGCTTAATCAATGTAAGTGTAGATGTACAGCAATTTATTAGGTAGAGGAGACTGTAAATAATGGTAGAAGGAGCACCTAAATCATAAAAAACAAGAAAAGACACCTCAGTGCTGTAATTTTTTTCTGTATGCTTGCAGCTTTTGAAAGCGTCTTGATTTTCTTTATTTCAGGAAAAAATAAACCTGCGTGTCACACGCTGAGATGTAAGCTACAAACCTTTTAAAGTGTACGGCGGCTGACTGAGACTGGTTGCAGGGTGTGTATGTAAATTTCATTTTAAAATAAACCACAGGCAGCAATTTTCTGGCCATAAATAATACACTTGATACAAACATTCCCTCTGCACTGCGGCTGAATTTATTATGACCCTGCTAAAAGAAGAAGAAGAAGAAGAAGTATAATATTGATGTACCAATGAATCTTCAGAGTCACCTCTTGACCTTTATACTGTGAAATCTCTGAAGGGGCTGAAAAATAAATCAATGCCTTTTGTGTAGCAGGAGAGCACACACGCTAATAAAATGGGAATTCTTCAACACAACATAATAATACTTGTTTCTTAGCATTTTATGTATTGCCGGGTCATCTGAAAAACATTTTTGAAGGACGTCATCAGCAAACACTGAAAACCTCTGGGTGGATCAGCATGAGGTGTTGCTTGATATCAACACCCTAATGAGGGAAACCTGTTGGCTCAGAGCGCAGATTCAGAGATTTGCATGGATTTTAAGGCGCTGGATAGTTTTGTACAGAAATAGGTGAAGAAAAAAAAAGCCTGTTTTTAGACTATTCAGTTTGACATGTGTTTAGAGCTTCAGCTGGCAAAGGTGCCAACCCGTGGATTTAGATGGAAAATGCATCACATTCTTACACACAAAAAAAAAAATGGAGGTGAAATTTTTTTTTTCTTTTCATCATAATGTGTGACTCATTTTTAATGCACAGAACAAATCCTGTATTAACATAGTTTCATATGCATGAACAGGAATATATACCTATATCCTATATATCTAGTGGTTAGTGAGAGGGCTTCAGTGGTTTTAATTTCACATATATGTTAATGTTAAATTTGTTTTTTATGATAATGTTACTGGTGTAAGGAGAGTCTGAATCTAATAGTTATCACTGCTCCTAGCTGCTGTTTCTTACTGGAATTTCAAGTGTCATATTGGTTACTGTAGGTAGATCTAACAGATGTCTACCAATATGTGACGTGACTTGTATTAAAAATGGTTTTAGAAATACGCAAACAGTTGCTACTTACAAATTTACGTCTCAGCAGTCATTTTAATTTGGTTTTCGGTAAGTTGCTTAATTCCTAAATAGTGAATGGTAGATAGATGGTGCAAATATTTTGAAGACATGTCTAGTAAGTCATTTCACTTGTGTTGTTACATAACTATTACATAAAAACTACAGAGGTGTAAATAATAGGCTACATTAGGGGGTTGTCTGGTATATTTTCTATCTTGTAAGGGGTCCTTGGTTGAAAAAATACTGAGAACCTCTGTTACAACTGGATCTCTTATCCCCTACTCAATCCTCAATTGTGCGTAAATTGGAAACCCGTCCCACAACAGGTCCAGCAGTTTAAAAACCTCAAAGGGATCATGCACTTACACCGCCCACTTTCTCAAAAAATCCACCGTGGCTCCCGAAGTGGATGAGCTGCTCGTTGAAGAACCAGGTGAATTTGAGCTCCAGGGACGGGTCGTGGCTCACTTGACAGGGCAGGACAACGCTTTCCCCCACGGTGACATCCAGCGTGGATGGCATGGTGGTTATGATGGTTGGCTCTGAAACACAGTCACATGGGTGCACGTTTGATCAAACACGCTCTACAGCTCCCCCCCTTTTGCAGCCATTACAATTCAGCACAGGAAATGGCGTTGCAAAAAAGCCAAGCCCTTCCATCATCCTTATGGATATGTCAGACGCAGTTAATAGAAGGATATATGGGACAGAGCACACAGCAAACTAGGGCGAACAGCTACAATAACTGGTATTAGTTTTGGCCTGAGCTCGTCTCTGTGGGGACTCGGAGATGTGTCTCTCCTGCATCCTGAGAAGCCTCCATGTGTCACTGCCAGCTCAGCCTTCAGCCCGGAACTCCCCCCGATCGGTCCGAAATTCCCAAAACGCCCCGCTAGGAAAACAAGTAAACAGCAGTGAGTGCTTCTTCCAGTCGCAACTGCTCTCTTTTAAAGCCTGCAGTGCATTACAATGGCATCACAAGGGAATAAGGCAAGCGTCCCCTATCTGCACTTGTGTGTAAGCAGTGGAGGAGGGAAGGAGAAAGGACATGGGAGGCGAGATGAGAGGGAGAGGCTTTGTTCTATGAGTGTACAACACCTGTCTCCCTCTTGGGGGTGCTGTGATTACTTGGTTGAATTTGCCAGTCAGAGCACACAGACTAAATTAACCATGGCAAATGATCCCTGGACAGGCATAGATTCATGTAGAAAGTGCCGGCAGTGCAGTCTTCATCCAGAGTGAATTCGATACCTTCATTGTATTGGCCCCCCTCTCCCTACTCCCCGACACACACACACACACACACACACACACGTACGCCACCAGTGTGATTTATCTAGTCGTTTTCTGATATCAGGCCAGAATGCTATCAGCTGGTAGGTTTTGTCATATACACAATGAAAGTGTGTCTGAGAACCACAGTCCTCTATTGCCGGGGCTAAATGGTGAGCGATGGCGATGCAGTAAAAATGTCGTAATAACACACAGGAGGTATTCAAGGGTCTGTGTCGACTCTGTCCGCTGTGCTTCAAAAGGCCGGCTATACCTTGTAGAACAAGTGCAGGAAGGAAAAAGGACAGCAAAGAGATGTAAAGGGTGAAAAACTCACCAAAAAAACAAAAAAAACAAAAACACAAAGAGTGTCAGGACTGTTTCACAGTGGTTTTCATGGTGAGACAGTTACTGTAAATATGTGAGTAGAAGGAAGCAGGAGAAAACAAAAGGCTCACAAAGGATGTACAGGTACTTAAAGTCAAAAATATTTCCTCCTCTATCTCCGCAGCATGGAAACATACTATAAACATTCATTTCCTTCATTATTTCTTATCCAACATGACCTCCTCTCCTTGTGGTGTGTGCTGCCCGGCTTTAGAATCCCTCCTGGGATTCACTGGGACAGTGATAGTGGGAATATGCTCCCTTATTACCCTCCTCTGTCATCATTTATGACGGATTATGGACAACCAAGGTTGGTTACACAACCACACACTGGACTCTTGAGCATAATTTGATTGATTTCTATCTTGTATAATGCCTTGTTACCTGCTGCCATTGTAAACGAGAGGATAGTAACCCACTCACTTAGAGGGGTCAATCAGAGACAAGATGGAGAGCGGAACAGACTGGGTGGCACCTCAGAAAGTGCTGCTGAGGGAGGGGTACAGTGTTTCAGTTTGTACTTAAGATGCAGAAAATTTTGCCCCCTCCATAGTCGCCTGTTGTTTGTTGTTTAACATGAATAATTGAGAGTAAATGAATTAAACACTAGCTACATAAACATTTATTAAACATATAAGTGTTGAAGGTGTGATTTCTCCAACAAAGGGTGATAGTTTAGTCGGCCAATAAACTCCTCTGACTGCTTTGCAATGCAGGAGTGTTCTTATAAAAAGGTTATAAACACACTTGTGCTAACGGCCGTCATTGAGTGGAGGCTATAACATTCATGGTCGATAATTTTGAATGCATTTACTTTATGACTAAACAAAATGACCTCTGAGCAATACAGTTCAAATTTCAAAGTTAGGTTTACACTTTGAGAGATCAAGTCATGTTGTTGTTGACAAAACATTAATTAAAAACTAATTAGCAAACTATAAAAATTAGAAAATCAGGTCCACATACCTAACATGACAAAACTGATCTCTTGTCATTGTCTTCCAAAAATGCTCCTGTAATTGTTCCAAAAAACAACTCAGTCAACTGTAATCTATAAGGTCTATTCAGGTATTGTCAACAAAAACTTCATTTTGTCAATGCTTTATTTTTAAATAATCAGCTGTAAGTTATCGGAATAGTTTTTTCTGAGATTTTCACAAAAAGAATTTTAGTACTGGACAATAGAGACAATAGAAGCAAGTATACACTTTAACATATAAGGAGAATAAAGTTTTCAATAATTATAATAATGAATGAATATTTACTTGGGTTTAGACCTTTAAACCCATTTTTCACTGCAACCACAACTAAATGAGATCATTTTATTCAGAAAACTTTCTCGGAAATTGTTGGGAAATAGGAGACGTAAAATAAATGCCACGATCTCTAAAGTCAAATTGCTTGGTGGGCCAACCATCCACCACGAACTCCACCCTATAATCCTTCTGAAATGGTAAAACAATGCCACTCTATGTCTTCCTTTGCTACTAATAAAGGGCAGAAACTCCTGTCATGACAGTGAGATCAACAAGTGAACTTTAATATTTGAACACACAACGGAAGGAGTCATTTTCTCCATGAGTGCTGCATTCAAGGCCCATTAGGACCCCCAACATTGCTTAATGATTAAATAAATGAGAAATTGATTAATATTTTATGATTTAAGCAAGACAAAGTTAGACTACATGCCATTTTAGGGCATAGGAAGTGGCGGAGGTGTGGGAGCAAACAGATGACTTACTGACACACGCTCACAGTGGGAACCCTCAGAGAAGCTGTGCAACAATAACATATGGTAGAGCAACGAAACAGAGCGCGCTCACGGTTACCAAATGACTCCCAGCTCCTCTCTGACGTGTACCGTCATGCCTCACATGGCCTGTTCACCAGTCTTCCCCCAAACAGAAGCCATCATGAATAATGCTCTGATGGTCTGAAAGTGTAGGGTGTAAGCGTGTATTCTTGGGTGTATACACACACAGAGACACACACACTATAGTTTCCACACAAGGTGAGTGATGTGAGCTTGAATAATGCAAAAAGCAGGATGTCGAAGAGCCACGGGCCATGTGATGATTTTGAAAACAAATTTACCAGAGCAAAGCCTCACCCTCACCCTGTAAGTCCTTCAAACAGAGATTCACGCAGATGATCCGTGAGGCATGCAGGTTCAATACAAACACACACTCGTAAAGAAAATGTGTTTTCACCGCTAGGTCAAAAGCCTTCTTTAAAAAGGCTCTACAAAATCTCACGGTACAGATGAGGCTCAGGTACATAAATCACTGTAACATAATGCATCACATTCCATGTGGCTGAACATGAAGCCTTTCAACCCACTGATATCTCTCAGGTCATTTTGGAATGAAAATGTGGTGAACAGAAATCATTCCAACAACATTTTTTCCTCTGGTTGCTTTTCAAATTAACAAACCAAGAAGAATGCTTTCATCAGCACAGCGGAGACTCCTCCTATGTGCTTTTTCTTTTTGAATGCTACACAATTTCCAGAGATTCCTCAAGGACAAACATCAATTGCGGGAAAAACCTTGCATACATCCCTCAACAGATACATACAAGATTTACTGAATACAGTATTCATATGTTGTGCAGTGGCACATCTGTAGCAACCTGCTGGTGATCAGACAGATGGCTGCCCATTATTTTTCTATATGATGATGTTTAGCATGTATGATGTTAACCAGTTTCACCATCATGGTTTACCGTGTTAAAGCATGTGGCCTTGAGTCATTGTGACTTGGACTTGACTGGTTTGATGACTTGCTACTTGACTCGACAGAAAATAAATGACCTGAGACTCGACATGGAGATGATGTCTTGAATGATTGTCTGTGGTCATTTTACAGATTCAGTTTAGAAATTCAATGAAAAATATTAAAAATGTTGTTTTCAATGTTGACATCACGTATGTCTGTGTAACGCTACCCGGTATGCAAGCGAACACTGGGACTGGCTTTTTTCAAGCTCTTCGTGATGCTACCTAATTAGATCAGATCATCATCATCATGCCTGTTCCTGCGCATGAGTCATCAACTTAGGTTAGAGGAACAGCTTAGATAAATAATATCCAATAATATCATGATTAGACAGCTACTAATACCTTAATTGTCTTTTCTCTTTATAAGGTCCGGATAATGCAAGAAGCGAGCAGAACCTTTGGGGGGTTAGAGGGACTCGCCTTAGCTAAGGACTTGACTTGACTTGCCCAGGAAAAAAATGACTTGGGACCTGCTTGAGACTTGCACCACGTGACTTTAGTCATGCTTGCTAATTAGCACTAAACACAAAGTACAGCTGAGGCTGATGGGAATGGTATTAGTTCAGGAGGTATGTTGCCATAAACCAAAGCATCGGATGAGTTACAATTTTGATCTCGTAATGACGCCAGAGGAAAAGATGAGGGATTACCAAACAACTCATCCTGAGGCAATTCATTCAATAGTTATTGAGACATTTCATTAGAAACCATACATGTGTATGTTATGGTGGCACTAGAGAAAGTCATTTGGACTTGTCCAAAAAAGACACTGCCATCCCTAGAGCAATGCATTTACCATGGCTAAAAAAAGTGTGTAGTACCTGAAATACAAGTGGAAACCCAAAGATTATGACAGAATAACCACTTCGGCAAAATAGTCTACTTTTACCTGCCAAACACCTCTGAAGCAAATGGCTGCAGTGTTGTGTCACAGTACTGGAAAGATGAATTGCCTTCAGGGTTTGCAGAGGTAAACAGAAGTGAGCGCAGTATGATCACAGAAGTTTTGAGTTCACTGACCATCTGTAATGATCGGAGGCAACCCTAATTGCAGCGGCTCATCTCCAGTGTAATCAAAATTCAGGGAGCACATCTATAATCAAGTGCAATTAATCTGCTAATATCCCCCCAGTGTTGGAATAATGGGGACATTAACAGGGCTCATCTGTTGTCACTGCTCCTCCGCTGTTTGCTAGGTGGCTTATTCACAGCAGGAGACGCCAAATGCTTTTTGACAGGTATTTTTCAGCATTCATATCACCAAAGTCAATTTGAATAAACTACTGTCATCTCCCATAAGGGCTGCTCCTGCAACACAAATTTCTCCTCCGCTAAACAGGTTTCCAATCCTCAATGAAATAGTGCATGTAAATTACCCCATCCCATTTTCCAAACAATATCGATTGTGACAGAAAGGCACAAGATCATATACAGGAACATTTGTACATCAGCTGCAGAAAACAGCCTTAACATATGATGATGGAAAGGAAGCGAGTGAGAGAGGGTGTCAAATAAAACCCATATTCCCTTTCACAAGAATAATAAGTGGATAAAGGCGCCGTCTGTTTATGCTGAGAAGACATACGCGACTGTGTTTCCTTGCAGCCTGATTGGAAAATCACATATAGGCCATCAACCTGAACCTACAGTGAGAGCGGCAGGTTTCACACCCCCTCCCCACACACACACTGATTGGCTGGGGGTTCTGTACCATTTTCATTTCACAGTGTGGGATAAATGGGTAAAAGGAGAGCGCAGAGTGTGACTGGCAGAGGGTAGCAACACTGGGCTTTTCATTCTGCCTCCAAGTCGAGCCCTGCGCTTAAAATTAAGACGATCATGTACAAAAATACAAACACACACACATTTGACACTGTTAATTCCTTTCACTTCAATTATGCAAAGGTTACTGATTATTTTTGTGGAAAGACAGAGTCGTCAATGGAAGGCAGAGTGAGGCATCAGCATAAATCAGCAGCAAGGTGCACTCTAAGCTCTCCCCACATCCTTGACTGCTGCTGACTTTCAAGCATTCATAATATATGAAATCTGTCTTTTATAATTCAACAGAAAAAAAGGAAACATGCCTTGATAGTGATTTACAGAAGAAAGAGCTGCTCGGGACTTTTTTAAAAATTCCATTATGATGTTATGTGGCGTGTCTTCTTGTAAGAATGGGATTACTGTATAGATACAATACGGGACATTCATCTTCTATATACTGTACAGTCACTGTTGTATTGACATTAATCAGTTTTCAATAAACCACTCAATCTAAGAGTGAACTCATGTTTCTATAGGAACTGCTTGGAAAATATGAAGGGAAAAAAAAGATACTTTAGCAGACTGCTGCGCCGTTGACACTGCATTTCAAAGGATTTTTACAGATTCCAAACTTGTAGAAGAAAGACAAGACGAAGGAGAGGCGATTGAACCTTTGAGCAAAAATCATAAACCACAGAAGAAGAAGGAGAAGCTCTGTCTTCAAGAGAGAAAAATTATTTTACTTCAGAGAGTGGTGGAAAACATACAGCACTTCTCATCATCGATTCTGGAGAATTGGAAAGATTTTGGCACCCCTTTATTAAGTTTTTTTTTACTTTTACCTGTAAGATTCATTGACTAACAAGTGAAATGTCTTCTCAACACCAAACGATCAGTGTGTGCTGATTGTTTACATGTGGTTTACACTGCACCACATTCTCTCTTAGGCAAATAAATGTGCTGTGCCGAGCGGTTCGCCTTAACATCTCAGAATATGCCGATGCAGTGAAATTGAGAGCATGCAACGGCAGCTAACTGATTTATTTAAACCAACATGATGTGAATATTCCAATAATCTGTTGAAATATACATGCAAACCTATAGCAAACCTTTGGAAATACGAGCCATGAACTTTTCTCCCTAAGGCCAATATACTGGAGATCAATAATTCTATAAATCCACACCAAGCCAGCCAACAAAGAAGGTAAAGGCAGAACAAATAACAATAACACAAATGAACTGAGCAACCTCTGTAAAAAGGGGGATCACGGTGAGGCTATAGTTCACTGAATGTGTCAGAAAATCCCCCAGAAACTGGACGAGGTGAGAACACTATTCCCCGTGGACAGAAAAAACAGCAGTGTACACAGAATAAAGCCACTCAATGCACAGCAATTCATACCCAGCTCACATTCATTTTAAATGAAGGCAAGGCTAGGCACATTTCACACACACAAAACCAATTCAAAAGGCTTTACATAATACATTTAAAACATAAAAAAAGAAAGAAAAACAGCATAAAAACATTAAAACGCAATATAAAAAAATGGAAACCTGAAACAAATTAAAACGTTCAGAACAGAGGTATAAATACAGGATAGGAGGGCGGGATGGTTCATGATGAGTATTAAAGGTTCAGTCAAAGGTAGAGATTGAAAGTCCAGATTTAAATGTAGCAAAGTAATTATTGTTGTTCTTTAATCACGGTGTAACCAGCTTACTCGTTTTTCAGAGAGGTTTGATGGCTGCAGATTTCAAGGCTTCAGGAAGAGAGTCTGTAGTTAAGAGTTCTGTAGTTAACAGCATGAAATCTTGCCATTTGTACAATATTCATAATATGTGATTGTAGGTCAAAGTTAGTTTTGCATGCCAATTGAACTTTTAATGGCTGGTTTAATACCTTTAAGTTTGTTACTGAAGACGTAGGCAAACTCTTTGCATCTATTAGTAGAAAGGAGTTCAGATGTAATTGGTGTGGGGGCATGGTCAAACTATCAGTGGTGCTAAAAAGAGCATTATTGGCATTGTTGCTGATGATGTTAGAAATAAAGAATCACAGAGACTATTTCAGTTGAGCCTCTGTACAAATATCAAGGTGAATTTAACCCTCTAACCCTCTAACCCCCTCGTGTTTCCATCAAAGGTTTTTTCTGGATTATTATTGATTCTGCATTTCTCCATGGTGCTTTGTGTTTGATTTATCCAAAGCAGCTACAATTACATTCTTAATTTTGCAACTGAAATGGCCTTAAAGATCTTTCACAGGGCGAAGTGGGTGCAGGCAATGCAGAGATAGCTTCCATGAACTGCTTTTTAACAGTTGTTGATCTTGTGTCGACTTTAGTGCACACAACAGATAAATCATATAACACGCAGGAGTGATCTGATAATCAGAACAAGTGTTTGAGTCAACCCAAAAACTAAAAAGTTCTTTCTCTCTGTTGTGAAACATAATAAGTCACAGCACCGGAGCAGAAATGCAGCCCCCAGCCCAGATGATCTAACAACACGAGGTCTTTTTCACACCGCATATCCTCTGACAGTACTGAGGCACTGAGGCAGTGAGCTGAATGTTTTCAACACCTCTGCAAACAGACATAGCAACCGAGGTGTGTCTGTCTCTCTGGTGATGACAGCACAGGAAAAAATAAAATAAAATCCCCGCTCCTCATGACTTATCATACGACGGATAGAGCGAGGTGGTGGGAGGCTTCACAAATCGGCGTCCTTCTTCTCCGTCATGTTGGTCATGTTTTATTTATATATATATATACTTGTGGTTAGTTTTTCAAGGGTCCGAATGAAATATCAAACAAGTCGACATGCCGTCAGTGAGAAAACATGATTTGAGAAAGGTGTCCGGTACTTTATTGGTCAGTGTCCCTGCTGACTGAACCACAACAGAGACAGTGATGAAATGTAAAGAGGGAATAGGAAATACCTTTAACTGTGATGCTTCCTGTGCTGCTCGCCACGCCAAACTGGTTTCTTGCCACACAGGTGTAGAGACCGGCATCAGATTTGGTTGCATTCCATATCCGAAGGTTACCGTTGCCAAGAATGGTGATCCTGTAGTAAAAAAACAAATTCAATTCATAATACTGCTGTAGCATTTGCGTGCCTTATTGGTGACAAATGTTGCTCTGCATATATTGTAAAATTTGAACTGCGTGGCACAGGGTTGACATAGCAGCACAGATAAGTGACTAACCAGTAGCAGAGAACAATTCTCAATGTCTCTAATTAAGCTCTGCTTCTTGCAGATGACAACGATGAGAAATAGGATTGTATTTGCAGGGGTGATAAATTCAACACATGACTTCAAGATATCTCGGACAAGGGTGGCTCCGTGGCCTTTAATGGCCACGAGTGCTTCAAAAAAGGTCAAAAGGCCTTAACAAAACTTGACATTTTCTAAATAACAAGCAAAAAATGGAAATTGTGCCCTTGAAAGCGCGGTACTGTGGGAAATCAAGGGTGGACTAAGTCATCAAAGCACGCTGAATTTTAATTATCTGGAATGCTCTGCTGAATCTGCAAACTGTAAATATGAAATGGTGTCAGCTTGATTGTTAGAGGGGTAAAATGATGTGTGGCCGCTAAAGTGCTCCGTTCACCTGTGAACAGAGTCAAAGGAGTCAGAGCAACCGTTAGAAAATTCAAGCAAAGTGAGGAATTAACGACAGGGGTGCAAGTGATTTTCTTTAATGATGGTACTTTTCATACATTTGTGCACAATTCCACACTCCATACACTATTTTAGCATGTCTTGACTACTGCAACCTTCTTTTCTCCTGCCTCAGCCAAGCAGCGCTGTCCCAGTTGTGCCAACTGCTGCAGCCAGGCCACTTACCAAAACAAAACAAAGATCCCACTTCACACCTATCCTCACATCCCTTCACTGACTCCCCATTAAGGACAGAGTAGACTACAAGACATTGCTTATTATATACAAGGTCCTCCATATTTTTGAACTTCTACATCCTTATTCCACCCCTAGGCCACTCAGATCATCTTATCCGTAGCCTGTACCTTCCACAGATCCAAGGGCGATTGTGCTTTTACCTTAGGAGCAGACGAGTCTAAAAACAACTTCAAAAAACACTTTTTTTTTTTTTTTAAAGATTTTTTTTTGGCCTTTTCAAGCTTTTTTTTCTATTTTTTTTGAAGAGCTGTAGAGTGACAGGAATGTGGGGACAGAGAGATGGGGAATGACATGCAGCAAAGGACCACAGGTCAGATTTGAACCCTATGCCGCTGCTGAGTCTTCGTACATGGGGCGGATGCTCTACCAACTGAGCTAATTGACGCCCCTCAAAAAACACATTTTCACCGACTTTCCTTCCCTGGAAATAATTAATAATTATAAAAAAAAAATAATTAATTTTTCACTATTTTTCGAATTATTGCACACTGCTATGTTTATGCTACTTTTATTTCTGTAATTATATCCTGTGCAGCACTTTGTAACTTTGGTTTTAAAAGCTGCTGTAGAGATAAAATTTTACTTACTTACATGTGCAGGGACATGCACACTTAAAGCTGAACCGGTTGATATCTTCAGATTAACGATGGGTGAAATGACTGTGTGATGTGAAAGAGGTCGCTTGAAGTGATAAACCCTCAGAGTATTATCACCCAACTCTGCAGTCCCTCTCAGCTTTACAGAGCGTTTTAGCTCCTTTTATCTCGTTGTTTTGGGTTTGCAGTCCAAAATTGTATTGTTTTGTTAGAGTTCACACTCACAGCTCTTATCAGCCTTGTTTCCAACCACAGTGGGCAGCTGCTTCAGAAGAAAACGCTCTGATAAACCCACTGACTGTCAGACAAGCTTATCAACCAGCTGGCGAACATTTGTGTTTTTGTATCCTACCTGCTGTTTTCTGAGTCGGCTGGTGACTTTTGTCTCACAGAATTGAAATATCTGAGTTTTACAGGTTTTTAGAGAAGCCTTTTGTAAACAGTGTCAGATTTCCCAAATCATATTAAGAGAGAGTAATAGCAGTACTAAGATTTAACCCCCTTCAGTTGACAAATTGCACTTTCCTTTGACACTTTATATTCATTGCTCTTTCTGTAAAGCACTAATTGCTCCACCAGATGTGGAGCAACATTATCATTCATTTGGAGTCGTGTTTCAGGCTACCTGGTGAATGTAAATCCAACATTCACTCTCATTTTAGCTCTGGTTTGGTCTTAAGAAACATATCTGGGTCTCTAGCGAGTCAAATCCACCGCATTCACTAACTGGTCGCCAACTTCTGTCTGTCTGCTGTTCGGTGCTATGCAGGTAACGTACGGTAAAGAGCTTTTCCACTAAAAACAGCTGCCTGTGGGCTGAAAATGGCACTATGTGAGCAACGATAGTCAGCCTAAAAAGTGAAGTTTCTGGGCTGAAAGCAAAGACATTGTGCCAAGGTGTTGTAAGATCCACCTTTTTATATGAAACTATTGATGACAGCTGCTTCAAGGTTGCGGAAAAGCTTTTTTTTTTTTTTAAACCTGTTATATTTTTATAATAACTTCACTACAAAGAAAAATAGTAAGATTTACACCCTTTCAGATGACACATTAGTAACTATTCCTTTTACCATTATTATTGACTGCTTTTAATGAACTACCAGGTCAAAAGGACCAAAATTCAAAGCGACAGAGCCTTTATGTATGAGCGCACCAGCTCTCCAGACTGATGTCACGCCCTCAAATCAGGTTAACCTTTTTCTCTACAGCTTTTGGCTGACTCAAAAACAAGCATTTGACAGTTAAAGATAACTGATGATGTAGTCTGAGCCGGAGAAAGGAGTTTAATACCAGTGACACATGACACAGGGCACAGTTCATCAGCTTTCACTGTTGTTGCGCGAGCGGGGCTCTTTTCTTGTTTGCACCAGCGATGCGTTTAACTGGATGTACTTGTGAAATGCGGTTGATGCAGGGTGACACAGTGTTATATTCTCCCCTCCTGACTCTCCTGTGTCTACATTGGGTCTTTTTCAAGCAGCGGGAGTGATAAGAAAGTGCAGAGACAGTTAGTGTAAGAGAATCTACTTCTAAAAACCACACGCTACTGCTGAGTGGAGGCTTCTTGGTTTTATATCAGGCTGAGAGAAAAGTGCTGAATGCAAAGTGGCCAACAATGGCAATCAGTTACATGAGGGGCATATCGCTGTGTGGGATGGCCCACAGTTAATGACATCAAAGCCAGAGGGCGATAAATTTGAAGAAAATGGTCCATTAAATGGCACCACAGTCCTACAACTGACCATAACCCTGAGCAGAGTAAGCACAATTAAAAACAACTGCGATATGTTAATTACATTGTGCTCTGTGTATGCAGCAAACTTTGTCTGATGACTCATGTTTTCTAAAGTGTGAACTAAGTGAATTCTACCACATGTGCATTTATTATCAATGAACTAGTGGTCGTTTTTTTTCAATCAGTACGAGTGCAAGCAAAGAGGAAAACATATTATTTTAACTAGAACAAGCTCTGACCCAGTTCAAGTTAACCAGCACAAAGCCTCAACATAACTAAGTACTTGCATTTGTGCATTGGGCTCTGCTGTATATCCACAATCCCCTTATCCCCAGGGACAAAATAGCTATCACCAGACTGGTGCACCATGCATCTTGTAAGAGGAGGCGAACAAGTGGTGCCACATGCGAGCACAATGGCTCTTATAGAGAGTTAAATCCTCAGCAGCTCTCCTGTGGAGCCAACACTAGTCTTAGCCATTCACCGCGTCGTCTACCTTTTTTTTTTTTTTTTTTGAAGACCGGGGAGGCACTTTGCTTTTCACTTATGTTACACAAAGAGGAGCAGACCGGCTGTCTGCACAAGTGTTCATCATTTCAAGCTGAAACTAATGGAAGATGAGGCAGATGAGGTCAAATACAGTAGAAGTCATCCTGAGGCACAGCAGCGGTGAATTAGAGATGGAGGCTTACTATTAACACGTTTCAGTTTTGCTCCTACTTTCCCTCTTTCCTCTGCCCAGACAACATGTCTGCACGGTGTGCCCATTACGCGAGGAGACATTTCCCACCTCCATCCCGAGAGAAGCTGGCGGAGGGCCAGGTATCAATAATTCACGTGCGAGATGAACACAAGTGCCACTCCTTTCATCCCTGCCTCACACAGGTTTAATGGACACAAGCAATAATTCTCTTAAAAGGAGGCGATTATTTTGAACAAGGCGAGATGGCCAAATGCACTCGTGTAATCCCCCCCAAAAAAGAAGACAAAAAAAAACACACAGGTGTGTATTTTGGGTGAGATCAAGCCTCCGAGGACAGGGGCTGTGCAGCGTTGATCCTCCCTGCCTCTGTGACAAGATGAAAGAGACAAATAACATCAGTCACAGAGCAGCTATCACGGGCACTGTGAAGTGGAAATCGCAGGAAAGAGCCCGGTCCAAAGTAAAAGCCTGTTTTTGTTATTTCCTTACATTCTCTTTGAGACGCTGTTAACAGATGCAGACGTTGCCTTTTTATGAGCATCCTCACAATCAAAAAGGCACTTGAAAGCCGCGTTTTGATGTTTCATTCAGACATATTTTGTCTTTGATCTGTTTGATAAATTCTACATTGTGAGCGGAAACTGTCACAATATAAATAATGAGTCCCCCCAAAAAAAATAAAAAATAAAAAAAGGCAGGAAAATTGTGCGTCGAGAGCAGCGGAGCTTTGAACTCAAAGTGTGGGCCTGGAATGTGGAGCGGGTTTCTAATGGCAGCAGCAGCAGCAGCAGGAAGCTCACGCTCAAATAGTAAAACTCACGCTAGCTCGCTTTCTACATAAACACACTAACTCGCTAGTGCTGTCGAAGAATGGGAGCGCACTCATAAAAATTCAACACGCAAACAATATGCCTAATCACAGATTAGATTCTGATTTGAGAGTTTCAACCAGGACCGTTCATGAATACTTAGTGACTCTGAGATGCCATGGCTGATTGGTAGCATGACTGCAGGGCGGAGGCCTGTATCCGTCTCTACTTAATTAACAGGGTAAATAAAACCGGCTTGTGAAAATAGGGGTTAAGATTCTATCAGTGGAATTACTCAGCCGTGAGACCACAGGAAGAGAGATCGTCACAAGCTTACGGTGATTTCACCATATAATTAGTCTCAGCCCTGGCCTTCCATACACAGAGGCTACTGCCTCAGTGCACACACACACAGCTTGCTCAACTCTGCACTGCAGTGGCCATTTACTTCCAAATACCAGTCAACTCAATGGAAAAAAAACTAAGTGTGAAAAAAGTCCTGCGGGGTACGTGTACGATATTGTGTTTGCCAGCCGCACTGAGCTCACAGATAAAGGTGAGGTGTGTCTGTGTTACTATTTCCGAACCGCTTTGACCATCATCGACCTACCTGCAGGTGATGTTTCTAATCATAATTGTATCAAAACGTCAGTGTCGCTAACAGCGCTGCGGGCGAGAGGCTGTAATGTCGGCAAGTGTGCGGAGAAAGAGGTGAGGTCACCATATCCTCTGAGCCGGGGACAAGGGAGGTGGGACCTAACTTCAGGTGTTGATCTATGCTCTTGACTGCTTTAAAAACCCTGAAGTGTACTGGGTGGAGGAGGGAGGGTTGTCTGAGATAAATTGAAAGGCTGTCTCTCCTTAGGTTCCCCACAGTGCGCTGTGCTGGAGAGAAACGGCCTTGTCAGCGGCATAAATCAAGCCCAGCTGTGCAGCGTAGACCCAGGAAGCTAAAACCTGCCGAGCACGATGCAATGGTGGTACAGCTTCTCAGATGTCTGCTTTATGCGGCATCATGACTAAACGAACTTGCGTTCTCTTTTCATGTGACGTTGTCAACATCAAGGTTAACAGTCAATTAAAAACTACAAAGCAGGTACACTCGTGATTTTTTTTTTTTTTTTTTGTGGTTGTTCTTTCAGTCAACAAAGCTATTGGCCCGCACTGCTGAAACAGGGACACCTGGGCATTTAATTTTGACAATTCTTCGATATAGGTGTAATTGGTATTGATTTTTGCTGTACTCAGACCTGTGCCAATGACTCTCACCTTGTCACATGGATCATGAGCTGCAGCAAATGATCAGAGCATTACCATGTGGCTCTATGAGATGTGACGATTAACACTGAGGTGATTTAACGTGTAAAGCAGTGCCTAATTAAATTTAAAAGCAGCGTCACTCAAACCAGACCGTTTACCAGCACAAAAAACAGCCATATCAAGCTAACTATGCAGAAGATAATTTCACTGCTTTAAACACAACTTTGTGTCAGTTGGCCTGCCCACTACTTTAGTCCAGACTGCAATATCTCCATAAATATTTCTAAGGGGCCACTAGTTGTGGTTTTGAATGAAATAACTTCAGTAGCATCAATCCCCATGAAATTATGATGAATTATAATAACTTTGGTGTTCCCTCAAGGCAACCGCTGTGTTGTGGCTGTGAAGTGAAGCTAATGCAAAGGTTCTAAAAACTGCAGTTTCTTGAATGGCCACTTGAGGCTGGCTGCAGCATGAGTCCGTTTCTGTTAGCTCCCATGTTAAAATGTCCGACTTCACAGCAGAATTGAATTTTTATCACCTATTCAGATTATATTAAGGCTTAAAGTTATGCATAATGGAATAATTGTACAGGTGGGTGCCGTGACAGGTGGCTTGTTTGAGCACCCAGGCGTCATTCAGACACATCAAAATATCCTACAAAGGAATGACATTCTCATTAGCCTTGGTTGTGCCTTTCGTTTAGTGCTAATTAACAAATGTTAGCAAGCTAACAAACTAAACTATCATGGTAAATCGCTAAGCACAGCCTCACAGAGCTGTTAGCTTGGCTGTAGACTTATAGCATATAGCGACTGAGCAAAACTTGTATTGTCTCACTGTAAACCTGTCTGCTGTGTTACTTACCTGCATTCGCATCTCTTTAATACAGTGAAGAAAATGGCTACTGAATACTTAAACAAAGCTGACCCCAAAAATATGAAAAGTATGTCATGACACTGTTTAATTTTAAATTTAGCCTTGACCTGATAACCATCATTGTTTATTTCCCACAACTATGTAGACAGGAAGCTGCAGGCAACGAACATAAGAGGTCTAAAAAAGTGGAACTAAGCAGTATTATTCAACCGTATGAGATGCTGCATGACCGGAAAATAGTCTTATTGCAGACTGAGCAACCAATGTGTCAAATCTTATATGCTATGGATGATTTTTGGCTTCATTTTTGGTGTATCTATAATGCTACAGGAGAGCTGTGTACTTCTCTGAGCAACATGACAGCTGTTGGTAGGATGGACAAAAAGCTACAAGTTGTGCTTTAAATATGCCAGTGAGTCAGTGCTTAGCCTGATCACATTAAAAATGCCTGGCAGCCAAAAGAGGGGAACAAACCACTCCCTTAGTGATAGAAGTTATTAGCCAGCTCAATTGCAGTTTACCCTACCAGTCTTTGAGCTGTGCGAAAGCACTGTGACCATCAATCGGGTCGAAAATGCCCTCCTGACAGGGATCTTTTGGAGGCATCAATCAAACCTCGACAGCAATATAACCAATGCCTCTGCGACCACTGTTGCAGGGAGGTCTTGCTTTAAAGACTGAGTAAATGATTAAGAATGACTGACACTAAATAAGTCTCGACAAAGGCAAGCTCTGCAACTGAAAGCAGTGTGCTATTTTTTTCCTATTTGGCTACATTAACAGTGAAGTAAGTTGAAGGCAATACTTGAAATGACTTCCCTTTTGGTTCACTGTGTATTGACACTTGTCTCCAGGGCACCGGCTAGCATTAAAGCTTCTTTGGCAATATTGTTGCTTTATAAAAACACGGCCAGGGGACAGGGGTACTGGGCTGCGACGCAAGTATTAATCTCTTACTCTATGAAATGCACACTGCCGCCACTGCTCCAGTGTGCATTACCATAATGTAAGCAGGGAAATGGCAGGTTCCTCCCCATCGCCTCGAAAGCTAGGATGAATTTAGTTTTTTTTCCTCTTTCTTTATTCGTAATACTTCTTTGACAGATACAGCAGGAATTGTACTGTACACTCGCACACTGCATTATAATACTAACAGTACTAGGTACAGTCTGTTAGAGCATTTGAATATTGGATGTTCCACTCGCCAGATTTATTTTCTAAATAACAAGAAAACTTAAACCCCAATTTTCATAATGCTGAGATAAATGAGAATAAATGCACAGCACATTGGGAAAAAGTGCTCAGGATCACATAATGTCCCCAGGCATAAAAATATTGTTAACTTGTTATCAATGCCTATAATGAAAAAATAACAATAAACACTGTATTTTTCTCACTAACTGTCTCCCTCTCACTCACACATCCACTGTCTAAGGACCTCGGTGCAAATGAACCCTCTCAGAATAAATGTTGTGTAAGGGTGTGCATTTATATACATATATATACATATATATAGGAAGGTGTCTTAATGAAGCAGGCTGAGTGAGAACGTCTTAATTCCCGCCTGTGGAACATGATGTGATTGTGTTGGTAATTGCATTGCAAGGAGAGGGAGTTTATGTATGTCCTTCCAGAGGATTCCTTTAATCACAAATTGCTCTCCTGGTCTATTCCCCATCCAGAGATATTCATCTCTTCTTGTGTGCTGAGGTATCCCTTCAGGAATAAAGAGCACACACATGTTCCACAGGAAATTGTCAGAGGAACCAAGATGGATTACTCATGCTGCGCTGGCGGATTCTCACTTTGAAAAATGATATCAGCCACAGTCTTCCAGATAAAAATAATCCCGGCGAGCAGTACATGAGATGCAGGCGGGTAAAGAGGGTTCTGACCTAATCTCAGCAAAAATCTCAGAATTCACTTTATCTCTGGTTTGAGATGTATTTGAGTTTAGTCAGTCAGCACCGGTCGCAGAAGCATGTTTTAAAATCCCCCCCCCCCTTCTCCAGAGGAAGGAAAAAAGCTGCTAAAAAAGCAAATACACAGCTGGACTGGTCAATGACTGAAAATATATGGGACTATCTGATCTGAAGTCTTAATGGTTTTAAGGATATAGCCTGTGAGTGATGCAGCGGGATGACCATCATGCTGGAAGGTAAATTGATCGACTAATCATTTTGATGGTCTCTAAATACAACAAAATCAATTAATGCCTGTGATCATGACAGGCAATGGCAGATGTAGTCCATCCATATGGGAAGTGTCCTTCAACATGCATCACCCTGAGCAGAAGTCAAAGAAGAATCAGTGGCATGTTTTCTTAAGTTTAAAATTATGGTTTAGTTATAATGATCGCAAAGCTCTGTGTCTGTCCTTCCTCTTTTTTTGCCCTCATACTGCGCATGTGGAGACAGAATGGAGGTATAGTCATACATTATATAGTCATCCATTCTCTGTGGTTCTGTAAAACCTCGATGGGCAGAGTTAAAGATCCATCATTCTCTGGCTAAGTTTAGAACACTGCTGACAGCTCGACTGCTTTGTCGCGACTTTTTTAGAACCTGCTGGCAGCTGTTTATCTAAAAAATATAAAACAGGATGACCAATACGCACACACCTTTGTAGTATTTGTGTTATTGTAATATACTTTAAGAGCAAATCTAGCCTAGCATGGACAGACTACATTTCACACATTGTTTTGTTACAAGATTAAAACCTGTAAAGCATACCACTAACTGAACATTGGTTAATTTCTTTTAGTTTTTCCATGATTTACTTTATTGGTTAACTTAGTGCTAGCTAATTAAGCTAGTTTGCTCTATTGTTTGGTTAAAAACAATGTCAAACAGGTCCCAGGCAAAACGTCTGTGGAGGCGATGAAAGACATGAAAATGTCAGAGACAATTTTTATTCAGTTTATATTGCAGTGGGTTGGGTTATGGTTACTGTTAGTTGGGGCCCTTTTTTTACGGAAACCTGTAACCTCACGAAATAATGTAGCATTAAATGCTCTTTGACCTTGAATGTGATAAATTAGGTTAACTAAGCTTGTTAGTTCGACATGCTAACATTTGCAGCTGACATTGGGGAAGATACACATAATGTTTAATTTATTCCTTACACTTCTACTTTCTACTTTGGTTTTCAAAACAAACAAAAACAAAAAGTATGGCTCTTACTACAGCCTGATGCTTATTGGTGCTGGCGGTGCCTAAAGAAGATATTCTTAATTTATGTCCCTATTTTACTGTTGTGTATCACTACTCTTGCATACTTTGCTTACACAATAGATAGTTAGATACTTTATTGTCCTTTACAAGGAAATTTGTTTCCGCAGTCCGTACATAGCCTTCAGACATACATATATAGGATACAAAGATACAGAGAGACACCACGACATAACAACAGAATATACATTCAATGCAGCACATTTATCACGGGCAATAATGGGTCACTGAACTTCTGCTGTTTGACTTCAAGGAGTAAGGATTATGAAATATGAATCTCATAGCTACATATGAAAACTACATTAACCACAGAAGAGGTGCAAATTTTGCCCTAAATACTGACTATAGGGTGAGACGACTAGATAATTATGCATGAGTGTAGTATTTCTTATTTCTTATTCCATTCACTCATCCTCATTCGCCTTGGAAACATTGTTTAGTTTGCACAATGCTACTGAATGGTACACATAAGAGAGGATTTAGAAGTGGGTACACCCAATGCCTGAAGAATAAGTTTCTCAGAGGGGTTTTGGCAAATATAATTGAGCCTGATAATGTAACAGGATCAGTGTTTAGATATGACTCATTACATATGATAACTCTAAACCCTTTGGAGCTTCTAACCTAAAAAACTCAAGATCTAAACCCAAACTGCAAATGTATGATCCAAAAACTAAATTCGGTGATTAGGGTTTCATGCTAATGTGTGAGTGAAGGACTCCTCTGCTATAACCTCCTAGAAAACATGTTGAGCATGGTGAGCAATGTGAAGATCATGGGCTACTTCTACTATCTGATCCAAATTTATCTGACGATCACAGCATGTCAGACACATGGCACAGCCTAGAACCACAAATATATCAAACTAGTGATTCATATTCATCTACAGTGAAGTGACTTTGGCAGCCAGTGGGCAAGGGTTGGACGTACAACCTAAAAAAAAAAACAAAGCGGTAGAAAAGCAAGTGTGCAGTTTTGCTACTTTCTGTTAATAGAGTTGAATAAAGCCATGATTAGTCATCTGGGTGGGCTTAATTGCAGTAGCTGCCAATTATGTTTAAATTCATACTCGCCTACAGCTTTTCAGGTAAGTTAACCTGCTGACCTTCCAACGCCGTGATGGACGTTCATGAATGACCATGGCATTAATGAAATGTTTATGTGTGTAAATTATTACCTTGACTACTAATCATACTGGCTATGTACCTGACTTTTTCCTTCTCCTTCCATAGAAATGGACTTTAGCTCTGCCCACTGGGGTTCACACCATCCAATGAGAACATTTCCGCCTCCTGAGCAGCTCTGACTCTGAGACATGGTCAGATAAATAAAACATTTAATCAGCTATGCGGATGTGTGCATGTGCTAGCAGGCACCTCTGAACAGTTTCGGGTATTTTCTGCAGCTGCCAGGATCAGCAAAGCACTAATCCTCGGTTTGTTCCCATTCTCAGGCGATGGGGGAGCGCACTCCTTCATGTGGTTACAGCCAGGGTGGAGAGGTGTAGGCAAAGACAAAATGAAAAGCACCAGTCAGCTGTCCACAGCAGCCTTGTCAGGTAGTAAACCTTTCCTCGAGGCAAAGTAATGAAATAAGTCTTTCAGGACACATAAGCTTTCAGTATTCATGCCTGGCACGCTGCTAACCTCCACTGAGTCAGATCTCCACTTCACAAGCAGATGTTCAATTAGAGGCAAATGAGGAAATTAGAGATCTGATGAGAAAAAATGTGAAGTGACATTTAAACATGATAAACAATGTTTTTAATAAGTTGCATGCAGGATAGGAATGAGAAGACTGAAATAGCAGTGCTGGGCCGTCCGTTCACACAGATCATTTAATCACCACCTTTATTAATACACCTGTTTTCGTACAGGGCTTATTAATTCCAAGTCCTCATAATATCAAGCCCTGAGACACTTGATGAGACTCTTATTAAAATCTCCTTGAAACAGAACAAAGGCATCATGGAAAGATAAGAAGATATGCGATAAGCAAATTAATGCAAAGTTCGCTGCTCTGCCTCTTCCACAGTGTTGGTGTTCTCCTGACGCTGATTCTTTCTGGAGTGCGTCTGGCAGAGCAGATGGGCCTATAAATGGAGATCACTCTGCGAGACATCTCTTCATTTACGTGACAGCCATGCTTATTTGCTCTGCCAATGTAGGAGGGATATATAATATGCGAGAGGGACAGTGTACCAGTGGGTCATGATTACAGATGGAATCTAGCCATTCCAGCCAAAGGAGGTGTTGCACTCTCTACAGACTAATGGACTAATCAACATCCAGGCCACATACGGATGCCCTCCTGTGCCTTCTCACTTTCACTCAGTGAGCCACTCAAAAACTTGTCGCGTTGAGCTCACACCTACAAAACAGACAGCACTTAAAGCTGTAAACACACCTAGCAGATGATTTCCAAACTGCTCCAGGCACGAAATGAGTCAGAGAACATCCTGCAATAGTAATTTCTCATGCTCACTGATTCATGCGCCGCGCTCTTCAATGTCTGTGTGTCAATAGTTTGGCAAAAGTAAAAAGAAGAATTAAAGAGGCCTCCGAGTGTACAACTGAGCTCAATTTGTGGCAACTGATAAAAAAAGAAATTCGTGAGGAAGCAGGTTCTGACATTCGGGCCAGTCTCCATATTTTCCCATTTGATTTCTCAAAGTAAATTGCGAGGACTTTGAAACAACTGGCCCATTAGTGTGTCAAGCTGCTCGGATGGAGCCACTTTGGGATCTGATAGTGTTCTTTAAGTGTAATTTGGATGCAATAAACATGTAATTAGTCTACAATGAGATATAAAGTTCAAGGAATGATGGCTGTTTTATTTAATCTTTAATACTTGAAAAGGATTAAACAGTAAAACAAGCCTGGAGTCGACTGTTGTTTTTTTTTTTTTTTTTACAGATTTTAAACTACCAGGAACTCTAAAAAACATTTGCCAAATGGTCTTGGCAGTGTTTCATATGAAATGTGGCAATAGAATGCATCATTGATATTTATACGCACCAAAGGAAATCACACCTGGTATATCCAAAAGATGTAGTGCTGAGTCAAACATAATGTGACCCATAATCAAATTTTATGTTTCATAGCACGAGATAGGATTTAGAATCATTTTATCAGCATAATTCTTATCTTTAAAGGTCCAGTGTGTCAGATTAAGTGGGCTCTATTTACATAATATGGTAGAAACAGAATATCATATTCATAACTATGTTTTCTTCAGTGTATCATCATCTGAAAATAAGAATTGTTTTGTTTTTGTTACCTTAGAAAGAGCCTTTTATAATTATGCTGCAGGGCCAAGTTGAACTGCCATGTTTGCACAGTAGCCCAGAACAGACAAACTAAACACTTCCTCTAAATAAAGCCTCTTATTTTTTGTGCATTTCTTGGGCACCGTAGTTTTTTACTTCATGCAAGGAAGGAGATGGTGTGGTGAACTACACCACTAGATGTCACTAAATTCTACACACTGGACTTTTTAAGTCAAACTAAATTTTCTGTTTGTGCTTTACTTAATGTTGTGGTTCAACTCACAACTCAAAGCTAGTTAGCGTAGCTTGTTAACTTCCAGTTTCCAAGTGAAATAAAGCTCCAAATGTAGAATGCTGTACAGGGAAAGACATCTAAAGTAAGTCGCTAATGGTGCACAACCAATGCTACATGGGATGTTGTATGAATATTTTGATGCTACAGAAGGACCTTTATGTTTTCAAACTTATCTTGCATACATTGTATATGCCTTCCACACATCACATCATAACCTCAGCCACCACTCTGAACAGTGATGTCAGACTCATTGTAGCGTTTTACCCATGGCTGTCCCGACTGATTGTCTGAATAAGCAGCGATTTACTCGCAATGTGTGATCAAGACACAGCTTGTTTGCACTGACGCACCATGAATGCACTTACAGAATGAAGTAGTGTTGATTTAGATGCTTTAAACTACTGACGGGACAGTGTTTTCCAACAAGATTACTGTTTCTTTCTTATCATGCCACAACCAAACCAGCCAGTAAAAGCTAGTTTTGATCACCAGCCATGCAGGCCACCAAGACAATGATTGCTGTGAGATTTCTTGGCAGCAATCTGCATTTTATTTTTAGAAGTTTTTAGCATAAACATCAAAACCTGACATAATCTACTAAATGAAATAAGATGTTAAAAATATGTAAGCATAAAATCTTCAGACATGATTGATCATATCTGAAGGAAGTAGAGGATCAGACCCTCTAGTGTCAAAGAGCTGATAGTGAATTTTGAATTTTGAATTTTTGAATGAACAGCACAAAGACTTTGCATTTATACTCAGAATAGAGGAAAGTTTGTGACAGCTTTACTAAGACAAGCCGTGATATGTGCATTTTAAAATGGTAGATATTTGGGAGACATGTTATTCAGTTTCTAGCTTCCCCCTCTTTCCAGTAGCATCCTTCCTTTATGTTTCCGTCTATGTGCCGTGGGACTGTACATCTCTAGTTGTTTGAAACCACTAATCTTGGGGAAGGAAGAGCTGATAAAACTTTGAAGAGATGTTACCTTGGCAACAAGCTTCCCGTATTCACCTTGTTCAAAGATGTCACTCAAATGTTACACTCCTAAGTGCACAATGACTGCTGGAGCTGGTGCACCATTTTACACAGTTCACATTTCAATAGGTGTGTAACCATACCTAACAGAAGTTTCTGTCTTAAAATCGTTGGAGAAATAGAGCATGCTTGAAACATAAAAGTGCTCTCAGTTTTTTTGAAATCTCCCGTTAAAGGACAAGAGATCCACAGCTCATATCTGTAGCAGTGATAAGATGCCAAGTAAACCATTACAGAGCCATCAGCCCCATTTCAGGTCCTATAGAGCAACCACATGGCCATTTCAGAGATCGGAGCATATTCTTCTTCACAGACTGGCAGCAGAGACACCTCAGTGTACTGCTCATACGCGGTTATTTTAGGCAGATGGAAAAAGCTTTTAATTTTAAACCTAAAAGATAATAAAATTTGTGGAATCCTGGACTCCTAAATTGAGTTTCTAAATGTCACAAATGCTAATAACATTAGTTGGCTCTGTGCGGAGCTCAGAGAATGTTGACGACTTATTATTAAATCTGAAATCCTTTAATAAATGTCATTAAACTACCGCTCAGCAATTATTTTTCATTTGCTGGAGTATTTGGGGTTTCAAATAAATGGATCGATACAGAAAACATATATATATATATATTTTTATTATATGTCATCCGTGTGTGCACTTACAGACACAACAGAAGCCCAAATGGCATTTCACCAGGTGCTTTTCTTTTTTCTTGGAGTTCCATCTCCCCTCAGCAATTAAAGAACCACAATTTGCTTCCCCAGGAAATCTAGGCAGCAGGGTTCATATTTTTCCCTCAGTCTAAATACCTTTTCTGAGAGGTATGATGCATAACTTAGAAAAATATATATATTACATAGTGCAGTAAAAGAAAATTTTAGCATAGAACATTTGCATCACATTGCCATATCTGAAAACTATTTTAGATGTCTGACCTTTTGGACTGTGCTTACTAAAAAGAATCGCCATGGATATCTCAGGCATGCTTAACTTCTGACTGTCAAGTAGCATGAAAGGAGAGAAGAGCGTGTGCATGCTAAAGAGCAATATAGTAATCAAATACATCTTTTGAACTTAAGTATTATTATCCATCATCTTTTGTAATGTGGAGCAAAACACGCAACAAAGTAACATATATCCGCTGTGCAGCTGAGGAAACACGCTGCAGCATGAGAGCGTCTGAAAAACAAAAGTGAGGGGGATTTGTCCCAGCCACACCCAAAGCACTTTAATGCCTCGCTCCAGGGGTAAACACCTTCTTCAAAGGACCGAAAGATCCGGCACAAATATTTGCATGACTGCCAAAGCCGATAGAGATAAATACTCGAGGTCTTTAAAAGATGGGGTTTAATGCAGGAGGGTGCAACATCAGGACGTCAGCACATCCTGCGGCGGCTCATGAGAGGACAGTTGATTGAGTGTGTCTGCTGCGAGCGCCCTAACAAACTTGATTCCTTCCTGCTAGCGACATATTGAAATGGCGTGTTTTTTAGGCGTGCTCTCCATGGCTGACACGGCCCACTTACACTGCTCATCAGCAAGACCTGCTCTGCTCTGCGCTCTCAGCTGCTTTGTTCCAGCTGATGTCATCTAAACCTCGTCCCTGCAGGGTTGTCTGGGGTAGATAAGACATCCCTCCCCACCGCCCTCCCCCTCCCCTCCACTGGTCTTCTGCAGAAAAAAGGGGGGGGGGGCTGCTGCTATGAAGATGGATTACCCAGCTGGTGACACTAGTTCCCTTTCCGCTGGAGCCACGGTGGAGTGCTAACGCAATTAAGGCAATTAATCTTCAACAAAAGGGGTTCACAGCTACCTCTTATGAATTTGCACCTTTCTGCACAGGTGCATAACTAAACAGACCTGCTCAGACATGCACGCATACACAGACTCTACATGCATACAAACATAATTCTTTTATCTGGGCCTAATATATACAGGAAAAACATAGATAAAGTTAACAAGCAAGAAATATAACACTGCTTATCACAGCGCTGATGTGTAAAACCGGGATGTTGTTTGTTCCATCATTTGCAGTTCACTCATTTGCGTCAATGTTTTCCAAAACAAGCAGCAAGATTAAGACTGACTACTGTAGCCGACCTACAGGCAGGACAGCTATTATTGGGCAGCCGTTTAAAAGACAACTGTTCTAATGATTACAACAACAGATGCTGAGTGTTTTTTATTGCATACAGCACAGGGGTGTGTATATATATATATATATATATATGTGTGTGTGTGTGTGTGTGCGTGTGTCACAAATGAAAGAAAAAGGGAGATAATAGGAGAGAGAGTAAGTAGCAGCTGTAATCAGCACATTTAAAGGCGCTGGCATGTGTTTTCAAGCTCTGTAAACAGTTACTCCTCTGCCTTTGCTGGCAATGCAGTCCGTCATCATGGCAAAACATTTTCTTTTAATGTAATACAGCTGGGACTGATGAATTTTAATTTCAAATCTGCGCTTCTTTCGTCTTCATTTTCCAAGAAGCAGCGCAGGTGGTCTGAGCCAAATACCATTTATTTAGTACAAGCATTAAAACGTATTTCTGAACATCAGTCAGACTTTTTAAAACCACCAGAATAAAGACAGCGTCAAAGAAATCCATCTGCTAATTGCCCATTATCATCATTCTCTTCGCGCAACAAAGAGCTAAACTAAATGTCTGCAGCAAATCTGAAACAAGAAGAGAATTCTCTCATTTAAATGATTCAAGAGTAATTCATTAACTTCACTTTAATGATTCAAATCTTGAATCGTTCATTATTCAGCAGCAGTATAAACAGCAGTTGGACATTCTGAGAGTTATAGTTAAGAACAAGTGTGACCACTTTCTCAGGAAAACAAAAGCATCACAAAGCGTCTTTTCATTTTCCACTTCAAGAGGATGTCAATTCATGTCACACCGAAGACAAATGTGAAATCAATCTAAACTATGAATTTAAAACAACAGGATCCCAGTGGTCCAGGTGCTGAGAGGCTGATGTGTGATGGAAGTGGCACAGGGCGAGTGAAGGGCACCAACAGCGAAACCACTATGCAAATTCGCCGCCACTTTGTTTGACAAGCAACAACACTGCTTTGTATATATGCAAAGCCTGGCAAGACACTGTGCACACAGCCCTGCTGTCAGAGCGGAGTCATGCTAGAGTGGTGACACCCGATGGATGACCCCTGTCTGCAATGAGGCCACACTTGATCCAGACATGCACACACACACTCGCGTGCGCGCATATACACAAACAACGGCAAAAGTTATCACATGTAGCACACATCACATCTCAGGGGTCAGACATGGCAGGAGGCTAAGATCGCCCTCTGTTCCTCAGACACTTGGACATGAGTCAGAAGTTGAATAATTTGATTTCTGGAGCCTTTATCATCCCTGCTGAGGTGAAAAGTACTTGATTAGCACTTTGAATTTACTCAGCAGCCGGTCTGTTTGGCCACCTCGAAAGATCTGGACATAAAACATGCCAAACCCCATTAACCATGCTGCTTTTTTCTCTTAGCTGGTCTGTGAGTGTTCTCACTGCATCAAAAATCTCTCCATGGACATAGAGCAAAAAAAAAAAAGCCATGGTGACTGGAGTCTTTTGGTGTACCTTGACTCAGTACTTCTAAAAAAAAAAAATAAAAAAAAATGTGTGACTGAATAATAAATGGTCATAAAAGTCTTGCATTGCATTAAAATGGAATATTCTGCTGTTAGATGGGGTATTTTTTCACTGCTTATTTTTTAATAGGGGACAGATGAGAGGTGACAAGAAAAGGAAGGTCCCCAGACAGACTTGAACATGGGGGATACCGCTGTTACATGGGCAGCATCATAAATCTCTGGACCACCAAGGCGCCCAACTATACGGAACAAGGCAATGACCCTTTGTGCACAACAGTTTTACAGCGGAGTATGGTGGCTACCAGACAGGAAACTAACCTTGTAAGGCAGCTGGACTCCATCCTGGCAGGCTTCACGCTATGCACTTGGGCCTGAACCACAGTGGTTCAGACCAATTAGTGTTCTGTGAGGAACCTCTTGTGCTCAAATGTGTGGTTTTACGGCAGCTGTACCTGACAATGTGTGTGACTGCTAAATAGGTTAGCGTAGATGCTGCTAGCATCACTTATATAAGAAGCTAATGATAGACCATGATTGGCCTTTGATAGTGCCTGCAGCTTCCAGTGATGACTTCTCTGATGGGTTTGTGGTGCTGCTTTGGTGTGTACTTGCCGTTTACCAACAATCAAACACTGAACCAGGACAGTGAATGGTGTTATCTTTTGTCAGGTAAACAGCAGAAATCAGCATTCACGTTGTAAAGCAATCATAACATCATGTTCACTTGCACTTATGGTATTTGTTTGGCCAGTACAACAACTTGCTGGACGCTGTTACTAGGCTCAACATTTTTTATCAGCACCACTGCTGGGTTGCACATAAAGCGAGGAACTTTGAAGTTGCCTCGGGTCTGTTGCCATATATCAGTGATATTGCAGTGAACATAATATTTCACTCCAGAATAATCATTAATCATTCAATTTCATTGATTATGTAGATGCTCACCTGTTTGAGATACCTGCTTAAAAATAAATGCACCTTCCTTTCAGAATGCAGGTTTCAATGCTTAGAAGTTCTCTTGGTGAAGGGAAGGCGTTGAGAATGCAACGCACTAACTCTCGTCCAAGATTACAACCAGAACCACATTGGAGATGACTTTAACTGAACGTTACATACTCAAATGTGAACAAGATGTTACATCTGCAAAGCAGCGAGTGTTGTTTAGTAAAAGATGTGTCTGTATTAATACGCATGAACACGGCCTCAAGGGATGTGTACCCGACTAAAAATAATGAGAGCACAAGCAGTGAGAAGCCCGGGCTGTCCTCACGGTGGGGTAAAAGCAGAACAAACAACAGAACTTGTAAATGTTGCATTACCTGTTACTTTCTCGGAGTGGTTCGCTGCCCTTCCGCCAAGAGACTGCACCCCAAGGAGACATCTTGGGCCTGCACTCGATGAGCGCGTCTCCTCCTACCTTCACCAGTGTCTGGCTCCTCAGTTGATTGTGAGAGAAATCTGGGGCAACAGCTAAGACAAGAGCAGCATATTAAAGGCAGTGTTTGCAAAAGCCTCACATCTCCTCTGCTCCAAATGATCTCTGAGTATTTATCTGATATTGCAGTTATGTCTGATTTTGTAAATGGGTCTATAAATGCTCAAAGACATTAGGCTCTTTAAAATCTGAATAATTAGCAATCAGAAAGCTAAATATTAATGCCCATAATTAAAGTTGTGGAGTTGTTGTAACTTTATTATTATTCCTCAGTAGAGACAGAAATATCTTGTTCAATCCCACATAATAACATCCCCAGATTATTATATGTGCCATTTTAGACGGTGCCCCACTCTCCGAAACTGAGATTCTTTGTTCTTGAATCCTTGCCTTGAGTTTGACCAGTGCACTCGGCTGTGTTGAACCCGATTCCTATCAGCGACATGATCAAGATGAGACATGTTGGAGGATGAATAGTGAATGAGAGCTGCTGCCAGCCCAGAGAGGAGAGTGACAGGTTTGACAGGGCAGATGGGCGAGGCTGGTGAACACAGCAGCTCTGGCATACATCACTGTCAGCCGGACGCATTCATCTTATAATTAATGCTTTTCAATTAGTGGCCAATAAGAGAGAGGCCGGAGGTCATCCGGCGAAATTGAGCAGAGGGGAAACTTGAGAACAAATATAGTCTCCATGCCAACGCACATACTGTATGCACGCATGCGTTGAGTTTACAGACACACACACACACACACACACACACACACACACACACACACAGTGTCTTACCTATAACTCGGAGCTCTGCATTGGAGTAGACCTCGCCGTGCTTATTTCCAGCCACACACTGATACATTCCTGTATCGGACAGAGTCAGACGGCTGATTGACAACGCTCCGTTGGCAACCTGTACGCGCTCCTATGGACATAGAGACACATGCCTTTAATATGTCGTATTCCCACTGCTCATCTACATAAAAACAGCCAGCCAGTGGCCCAGTGAATTATGGTCTGGATGTGACAGACGTGGCAATAAATCTAGGTTTTCATCACTAATGGAGGGAAAGGCTTGGGTGGATGGAGGCAGGCTAGCAGAAAATGACCCTAATCAATCTGCATGTTTATGAGAGTGAAATAAAACCATGCCCTATTTATATCTCCAACTGCACCACAGGGCCTGTTTCCCCTTCAGCAGGAGGAGGGGATAAGAAGGGAAGGAATATCGTAACATCTGAGGTATAATGCATTGTGAAAATTGCTTTTCTGATAGGTTTGCCACATACATACTAAGTGCTGTTTACATGGTCAAGCTGCACCTCCTCTTCATCTGTTTGGACTACATCGTTTTCACATTCCTGCAGGAGAAACCTTTGCTCGTCACTGAGCCGTCAAATTAAGATCTACTTAAGGACGGCTGGGCCTGATGGGCTAAAAACTCAGTTGGATCAGTGCATCTGTTGGAAATTTAATCCTCGATATGCTTTATCTCTTTGAACTTGAGTTCTCACTCAACTCTTTGACAACAGTATTAAATCCTTGAGCAGTTTTCATACATCTCTCTGCGGCTGTGTCAGGTTCTGCCTCCTCGTGCCCTTCATCTCCTGTGTTTTCCTCGGGCTCGCCCATGATATCATTAGAGCCCATTTCCATAGGGGGTGTCTGAGCGGCCTGAACTCCAGTCGCGGGGGATTAAGGTACTGTCACATGAAAAGAGAGACTGTCCTTACTGAAAGATCACAAACTAATCCTGTGTTTGAGCAGGTCGTGCCTGAATTTCCATAACGCTTTGCGACTCTGGATGTGCAGGGGCGAACATCCCTGCTGGCAAGGGAGGCAAATGGTGGCGTATATCAGTCTGTGCATGGAAAGCACTCCCGTTTACGCCTGCTATTAATTAAGCATGACGTTCCTCTCAAATCAGCAGTTTTTCATGCAGGGACCTGGGGAGACCATCTGTACGCCTTATGCTGAAGGAAAATGATTGGCAATGTCATTTGCCAACAACGCTGGGCTGATTCGTTTGATATAAAGTTGTGGAAACATGTAAAAGAATATATGGCGTGAAGGAACACCTTTGATTGGAAGCTGTCGTGAGAATAATGCAAATTTACATATAAACAAGCTATACTGATATCATCAAAGCAATATTAATCCACTTAAGTTTAAGGACAAGGTAGAAAATAATAATTTTCTTTTTCTCTTGTTTAAATGCAACACTGTAAAAGAAACAAAAGGCAACAAATAGAGTGACGTGAAACTTATTTTAGGCTGACAAGTTTGATCTTGTGAATAAGAAAAGGAAAACCCCACTACATAAATTATTAGTGCTCACCAGAGTAGAAAAGTGAAAGAAATCTGCTAATTCTATTCACAGATATTGGATTAATCCTACTGTACATGCCTTAGTAAGAAAGAACTACAAGTAGACGTGAAGTAAGCTCAACAGTGGCTTTACAACAGCAAGAACAAAAGCTCTGAGCTCAGCCTGTTTGCTCCACTTGAGCTTGAATGAACAGAGAAGGCGGAAATAAAAGAAAAGAAAGATTTTTCTGTCCTAATAATCAGGATGTAGTGGGCTGCATTAGATCACCCATTCCTGAAATTCAAAGGCTTTGACTAGAAAGAATAATCTCAGTTGAAGTGTGCACCATCTGTATGGTGGTCCCACACTCTTCTAAACAGTCTAAATCCTGTTTTCCTTTAATCACACAGCCACTTAATCCTGCAGCCATTGTCAAAAAAAAAAAGCAGCAGAGTGAAGTCCTTCAACCACAAGAAAATATACAGCGTACTCTAATAAACCATCATGGTTTTGACATACAAAGCATCACCTTGGTAAGCACCAGGCTCATAATCTGTAAAGGCAGCACCTGAAGCAGTCACGCAGGTAGAACACAGCGAGCGGCATGTGTTAACTGTCTGTCCAAGAAAGAGGCCGATACTTGTGGACCCAGATTGAGAGGTCCTATTATTAGAGCGAAACACTAGAAATAGTATGAGGTCCTTAAATATTTTAAATGACTGACATTGAATAATTGAATGCACATATACTCAGCTATATGACCTCTTAGAAATCTACCATACGGTGCAGTCAGCTTCCCCAACATGACCTGTAACTTATGTTTTATCATGTTTACATATTGATTGCTCTATTTCTGTTGCTCAAAGTTGAAAAAAAAATAAAACTGTCAGCAGAAATAAGTTCCCGTGAACTCTACAGTCAGAAAGGTCTCAATTGATTGGCTGTAATAAATAACAACAAATGGTGCATCCTCTCCCCACTGCTCCTTACATCATTGACCTTTCCCTCTTCCACTCATTAAGCCAATGTGGTTAATGTTGACATTTCAAACAATGTAACACCTTTGCTGATTAATCCACTCACCCATGCGTTTGGAATATATCCATTCATTATGTCTATGTTAAGGAGAAATACAAAAAAATATCCATATAGACACTGTAACCTTTAATCATTGCTTTGAATCCAGATGGTGTATTGTCGCCTGTTTTTAATTATATATATTAAAAAAAAACAAAAAAAAAAAACAATTGTGTTTTCATTTAAATGTATATACTTCAGCAGTGGGAGCGGGTGAAAAGTCACATCAACAAAAGAAAAAAATAAATCTGATGATACAGTATGCTCAGTGTTTACTATTTTTAAGAAGCTGCCTAATAAGAGAAACAAAAATGTCATTTGTTTCACAC
Organism: Sciaenops ocellatus; assembly: GCA_033000465.1. Taxonomy (NCBI): domain Eukaryota; kingdom Metazoa; phylum Chordata; class Actinopteri; family Sciaenidae; genus Sciaenops; species Sciaenops ocellatus. The sequence continues at coordinate 6,468,927 of CP136884.1, read as the reverse complement.
ACAAAAACAGATGGACTGTCTTGTTTTCTAACAAACAAACACAAGAGAGTTGTTACCTTATAAAGGGATTTGATAAAAATGTTAGCCATTGGCTAAACAGATTGTTGATTATTCTTCCCTGATAGCGAGCCAAATCTGTTTTTTATGAGAAAGAGGCTTTGCTGTGCAGAGTGTCGCCTCTAGTAATAGAACGACAGACTGGGTTCATTCCAACGACATGTATAACATTCAAGTACTGATCGATATCCTCTGGTGTGTTTGTCGCCTTTTTTGCATAATGAAGTAAATTAACATAATGCCTGTTTATTTATCAGGTGCAAGCTGCACTCGAGTGTCCTATCAATCTTTTCCAAACAACCTGGCTAAAGGATCCGGTATAATATTCCAGGAATATTAAATCATATTTTTGCAAATGTCAACAACAGATCTCAGTTAAAGTAAAGGTGTACAAGGATGGTTGGAGCTCAACAGGCTAATTTCTCCTCTTTGTATGTAGAATTCAGACAGAGCAGGCGGCTTAAATGACAGTAGGATATACAACGTTTATATAGAGAATCTTATTTTTTGTCTTTGGTGGCACAGGATTAATAACTGCACTATGTGAAGAGAGATTCAGCAGAAGATTAGAGCAGCTCTTACATCACTGCTCTTTCCAGACAAGCATGAAATACTTGGCCTGTTTACAGTTTAGTCTCCCAGCACAGAAAAGAACAGTAGACAGTCTAATTCCTTTGAAATAAATTATGTTTTGCAGAAATGAATAACATAATGTATTGCTGCGCAGGAGGTGCTGTGTTGTAATGAAGAAGACAATAATGCATGGTAATTAGTCAGCAAAGCTTGTACAAACAGCACAACAAAGCTTTGAAAATACAGAGTACATGGTCGCTCACATTCCTCATTCAGCAGCACACAGTATGAGGGGAACATCTGTGCCAAAGCTGCTGCCGCAAATCTAACCTTGGAAGCAGAACTTTATCTTCAATTCTAAAGACACGCTCGCACCCGGCAGATCTCACCTCTACAGACTCCAGGTTCTCTCCATTTTTCATCCACCTGTAAGAAGGTTTCGGTTTCCCTGTGGCTTTGCACTCCCACACCAGCGAGTCATCGATGAGCTTCTGGGCATCTTGGGGTTTCTCGATGAGCTGAGGAGGAGCTGGAAACATTGAAAATGAGGGAGTGACCTGAAGTTATTGACTTTGAAATGTTGGACACAGACAAAAAAAGGTATCAGTAAGGAACTGACAAATAAGCAAGGGCGTCATTTCCACTGAGATTAAAAAAAATGATAGTTTCAGTGTGATTTAGTTACTAATAACACTGTAAACATCGACTGTCCATCTGCTAGAATCAGGATGAAAGAGGAGAGGAGTTGGGAATGACTTAATTACTATCATGTGGGCACAGCAATTAAACTCCATAAGAAATAGCAACGGTGCAGTGTACATTTCTTACCCTGGGTTTCACCTGTCAGGCTACATACAGGCTCCACTTATTTCTGTCAGTTTTTTGGGGCCGTATGCAGGCTTAGAGGAAGACTGCAGGCAGTACTCTGGGCTGACAAAACGTCATGTCTTTCAGATGAAAAATATGTTTTTTTTTTTTCTTCTATAAGATACTAGAATTCAACATGAGTCAAAGACAATGCAGAGAGCCCTAGTTGCAGGGGAATCCTATTTATCATTCTAATCGTTATCTGAATATAGTAGAAGTATCAGGTTTCTCTCAAGAAAACATGAGTGTAGGGTTAAAGCATTAATTCAGCAATACACAGTGTGAGTGCCATTATTATGGAAAGCACATTCACAAAGTTGTCTATTGCTATTTGCTAGATTCCCCAATGGCGGCTGAGATCAACTCCAGACCCCCGCGGCCCTCCAAAGGATGAGCAGTTATAGATAATCGAGGTACATGTACATAAATGCAGGAAATGGCTTTTGTGTTGATAAACCTCTGACTTTATTGTGTTGAAACGCTTCAAAAAACAAAAATCCATTGCAAATTGCAAAGTATTTTTTGACTTTTACGATAAATGACTTGAACATTCATGTGGAACTGATGATTTTGACTGATTTTCTGTGATTAAATAAATTGTTGTAATTTAAAATGTAGGACATTAACTCATGATTTGGTTAATTTCTCGTGTTAGTCCGTGTATTAAAAGACCAATAAATCAGGAGGGTGAGCAGCTTTCAGTCTCTGTGTTGGATCTTAGTGACACGACTTTGAATCCCACATTTATTGCTGTAAGTTGAAGTCACTGATGTTCTCCTTTCAAGGTTTCTTTCAGTTTTTTGGTGTGCTTCTAGTGGAACAAAAGTGATGACAACCAGATCCATATACATTAGGGTGGCTACTGGTGCCATAAAAACCCTCCATTCAATACAATCTAAGTAAATGATGGTATAATTATACAGGAGGACAATTGATTCTTGCTGTGTCATGCAAGTAACTCAAGGCTAGTTAATGATTAAGCTAAAAAGAGTGGCACATAAAACTAGATGTGTAAAGCTCTCTGTGTAATGCTCTGTACATTCCTGATGATGTGTAGATCAAGTGACTATCATCCTATATCACACAAGGCCAGTGGCGGGACAAGAGTAATGGCTGACCGCACTTTTCCATTCCGCAGACCTCACCTAATGCCACTCTCAAGGACTGACCTTTGTGGAGGCTTTTCAGCACCACTACAAGTCTTGCTCTAATTGGCTTCTGCTATACAGTATTTGCCTTTGAGTAAAGCAGGACACAGATGTGCAAATGTATCCACACAATATATTCGTACGTTACAACTTCAGCATGTGTGAGAGCTGTACGTGGGTGTCCAGAAAAAAACAGACAAGATAAAAAGCGGTGGATGTAGAGACCAGAGGGGGTATTGTGTGGTTATGTCAGAGTCCTGCACAGTTTCAACATCAAAATCCAGTCCGGTATCAAAGAGATATTTGTATTGTTGGATCATGTGTCGTACTATAGGCCCCAAAGATCCCTTTGGCAGCCGAGGCTGCGGCACAAGCATGGCTGGGGTCATTAACATTTAACTTGTGTGGAGGCTGAGCTGTTGCCATCTGTGCAAACAGTAAAAAAAAGGTTCCAATTTCCTTTGACTGAAAGCTGCTATTTATCTTGCTGCAGAAAAGAGGCCTTTATACTCCTGTGTGATATGACATCTCTGCCAACCTTCTCTTTACTGTAGTTGCACGGCTTTACAAACATGTTTCAAAGTGATATATCAATCTATTTACTTTGATATTATTTATTTATTACTATCCAGTATACCTGAATGTGCCTTTAGAACTCACTAGGAAAGATGGTAGAAAGTTATAAGACTCCACCATCACCACTCATTTAGGATCTCATCCATTCACGCTACCGCAATCCTCCATCAGATGGAGGGCCCTTGCTGCCCCACCCACTGTCCCTTCCAGGACTGCATTGTTGTTGTTGTCCTCCCCCCTCCTCCTCACCGTCAGGGTCCCTCACTCTATCCCTCACCCGCTGCGAAGGTATCGACTCTCAGTCAACACTTACCAAATGAAAGCAGGCAGCCCATCTCTGCCCTCGCCGGGCAAAGCGCGCATACAATCAGAACAAACGTCAAGTGGCCAAAGCAGAAGAGAGATGGGAATTTGCCTTATCAGAGAAATCACTATGAGATAATGCAGCGGTAAGTCTCCAGAAACACAAACGTGAATACAACGGGGCGAAACTAACCTGTCAGAGCCTTGCATTTACTTTCCTTCTGAGTAATATCAACATCAACGAGCGAGCGAGCACCCATTTCTTTTCCAAGCCTTTTTCTTTCAGAGATGGAGATTTAACAAAAGCAACCTCTGTCTTTTTTTTTCTCTTTGAGCTTGAATAGTAGTTAAAAACTGCTTCCAATACAGAATTATGAAGAGAGACTACATGTCTAAATGCACCCAAACTAAAGAGAAATAATCCATTTAATTTCACCTCGAGCTTAAAACCAAAAATGTGATTTTAAAAGCTCAGTGCTTGTTAATGGATTCTCGTTTCAGTCAGTTCATCAAGGCAAAATGAAGAGATGGAAAATAATAACATATCCAGAGCAATCAAAAGAAACTCAACACATCAGCTGCTGTATTAGTAAGATTTAAAACACACAGTGTTTCGGTGACATTAAAACAGTGAGAATGTTTTAACAGTGACCAGAGTGCCAAAATAAAGTAACACGTTCATTTCTTCCTGTCTGACATAAAGCCCAGCTCTCTTTCCACTGCAGCTTGCTTGGATGTACTGTAGAAGAGGTACCCTTATTGATTCCCCCATTGGCTTACACTGCTGACGAATGTCTCAAAGGCTTAATTCAAAAGGAGTTCAAAATAAGATTACTGATTTTTATCACCTGCCTGCAGACAGCAGGAGAGAGATAGAGCTAGAAAAGGAGACTGACAAAACACATCAAAAATGAGAGAGGATACACAGCTTAAAAGGACAAATCAAGCCTTGGTGGATCTCAGCGTGCTCCCGGGCTGTTATGGTGAATGAGGATAAGAGCTTCCAGGGCTGTTGTAAATAATGGCAAATTATTTAATGCTCCAAATGAGTTATTTTTGACAGCTGACACAGCATGACTTACAGGGGAGAAAATCAGAAGGAAGAAAACAGATAGCGACCGAGGTGGGAGGAAAATCTATAGATTGTTCCAAGAGCAAGTTAACAGCCTGGCAAACCTGAGCAGAAAAATGTAATGAAAATATAGATGGAATGGATACATTTTATCCATTCTTTTATGACCATTCATGGCATTTATGATTATGGGAAGTTGGCAGGCTGGCTAAACAGCTACAGCTGATTTAAACTTGTAAGGTTTGCTAACTTTGATTATATTCACAGTGTGGATAGACTCAGTGGATTCATAATATAAGCCTCTTCCTCTCTAAATGATTTACTTTCTGTTTCATTGTTGATAAGTCACAAAAAATTATGAATCTTATGCTGCACTAATTAATACAACTGCTTAATTCACCAAAGAGCAAAATCAGTTCTGGCTTCAAATACTTACTGGTACATATACACACCAGTCTGTGTCTAAATTCAATACTATACTAACTGCTTCCAGTGTCTGCTATGTACTAATGCTCATGGTATGTTGTTTGCAATACATGAGAAATGAATGTAATGCAAATGAAATCATACTTATATAAAATATACCTAATTAGTATGTAATATAAGACAGCCTCACCCAAAAACCCATCTTAATGTCCCGATGGCCAAATCATATAGATCAGTGTTTTTACATTTACATTTACATTTAGTCATTTAGCAGACGCTTTTATCCAAAGCAACTTACAGAAAAGGGAACAATCAAGGTATAGTGGGGGTGTCGATTAGCTCAGTTGGTAGAGCATCCACCCCATGTACAAAGGCTCAGCAGCGACCCAGGGTTCGAGTCCGGCCTGCAGCCCTTTGCTGCATGTCGTTCCCCATCTTTCTCTCCCCACATTCCTGTCACTCTTCAGCTGTATCTATCAAAAATAAAGCTTGAAAAAGCCAAAAAATATATAATCAAGGTATAGTGAGATAAGAAGCGTTAGTGCAGCAATAAGTGCTAGTGACGATTCTTTAAGGTGTAGATTTGTCGTGTAGTGCTAGGAGAGAAGGTACTCTCTGAAGAGCTGGGTCTTCAGGAGGTTTTTGAATGTAGAGAGGGACGCCCCTGATCTGGTAGGAACTGGTAATGCGTTCCAGCAATGGGGAACAAGAAACGAGAAGAGTTTGGATTTCCTTGAACGAACGGGTGGCAGAGCCAGGCATCGTTCATTGGAGGAGCAAGTTTTTCTAACTTTTTATACAACGTACCACTTCAGAAATATATTCTCCAAGTACCACCATCATGACAGACATTACAGAAGCATGGGCCAAACTGTTCAGCTACAGACAGTTCACACAGGAGGCAGGTTTATTCCAAATATGATTATTTATTGTTCACTGTTGAATCCTCAATGAAACTGGAACCGATCCACACTTCTCTTCCTGATGTTTTCCATTTGGAGCCACAACTGCAGCATTTTGACCATTCATTTGACCTTACTATATACCTTACTTTACTTACTATATTGCCATCACATTTTAACTAATCATGGATGGATGCACCATCGTTGCTATGCGCATGAACATGACTATGAATCAGAATGAAACTAAATATTATAAGAAATGCAAAACTTATTTTAAATTACATTCCAGTGATTTTATTTTTCAATTTCATTCAAAAGATTGTTCTTGATTCCTCCAATTAGCACTAGAGAAAGGTCACGTGCCACCAGTGGTACCAGCAGTACACCTATGAAGCACAGATTTTTCAGGTTTCTCATATTATTAGATTTTAAGGTACGCAAGTCATTTTAATGGAAAATATAACTACTGCTTTATATACTGTATGTATGCAAAAAAGAGGTTAACGCAAATTTTGCTGGACATCTCGCAGCCAGATTGTCCAACTGTACAGCATTCTACATAATACACACAACATAAGAAGAACGATTGATGAGAGCTGTGCACAATACAGTATTGTTGTCCATGGAGTCAGCCATGTGACTGTGAAAAAACAGGAAGAGGGACCCCCTGAAGTCTGGAGTGTAATCTTAGTGAGCTGTCTTTTAGGAACAATACAATCGCACAACTTGAACTGAGGATTAGACACAATAATGTATATCAGAAGTGATAATTGTTGAATCAAAAATATCAAACTCCGACAGTGTAGCACTAATGACTGACTGACCACCAACTGGTATATGAACTGGTATGAACCAGAGCTGCAACGATTAGTCAATCAATCAAGGATTATTACTGTAAGTTAATCAGCCCTCTATGACGGTAAACAATATCTTTGGGTTGTGGACAAAACAAGACATTTGAGAACAATACCTTTGGCTTTCCGACATTTTATGGACCGTACAACCAATCAATAAATTGAGGAAATGATTGACAGATTAATCAATAATGAAAATAACCATAATTGCAATCGAACGTCATGCTTTCACTGTTGGCTTTAAGTCAACTCACACTAATATTTACACTGATTAGCTCTAAAATGTTTATTTATAATATATGGCTGCGTCTTATAGATCAATTACCCAAGTTAGAAAATCAGTACTGTCAAATAAAAATGAGAGTTTTCATCAAAAAGATTTCTTTGGAAAAATGTTTAAGTGTGTAACAACAGCAGCTGATTTCACTGATGGTGCACATTTGGAATAACTGGCAGTATGTCTTCTAGTATCTCAACTCAGTAAGTGTGACTCTGCGACAATGACTGAGTCTACTAACCCCCTTCCCATGAATCCAGATGCTGCAGTGCAGATTATGTCCCTGACATATGTGCCACTGGTCTATGTATAGTACATTTAACGACTTTGATCTCCAGTCAAGTTGGATGTCAATCATGATGCCATCTGGTGGAACCCAATATAAGGCTCACCAACAAGGTCGTATCCAAGGGCTCAGCCTCATCCGCATCACTCCTTTAATCTGGATCAAAATATTAGAGGCATCATGGCTGACAGCCTTTAATCATTTTGATGTGCTGTTAAAGCGATCCTCCCTCCTCATGTTCGCCACATGAGCCCCTGCTGATCGCCGCTGACTGCTTCATAGGACCAGTTGTGTCTGCTTTTGCTGCCTCTCAGTCTGAGCAGGTCTGACAGATGTGGTGCACGCTGGTCAAATATTCATGGCTGTCAGGATCACCTACCGTAGAAAGAGAGCTTTCCTTTCACTGTGTTCATTCCCCTGGAGTTCTCGGCCACACACTCGTATGTGCTGGCGTCCTCCTGCTGGAAATATGGGATTTCCAAGACGCCGCTGGCTTTCCTCATGTCCACTTTTCTGGGGAAGGGTACACCATCCACTCTCCTCCAGTTAATGGACGGTACTGGGCTATGAGAAGACATGCAGAGAGGTTTAACCTTCTGAGGTCACAGCAAAATCTTTTATGTTCAACACTGAATATACTTTTAAGACTTTAGTGTTATATTGGTTATTATTTTACAGACAAATAATTTAAGTACTGAGAGCATGCACTAGTGATAAAGATGCTAGGTGGTGAAAAATTACAAGCAGGCAAATTTCCCTTAAAAATGCTTAAAATTCCCCAACTTTCCCATTATCTGTACACATATAACCTAATATAAGCTCAAAGTCACTTAAATATTTGGATTTAACGTCTCAGATTTTCCCTTAACTAGGACGATTAGGAACAGGGCGCTCAAAAGGACCTTAAATAATTGATTAAGTTGATCAAAGTCCTTAATTTTTAATCCAAGTGTAGCCTAAATGGCACAACATTTGCGGCAGAGCTTAAGTTCGGACTTTCCAGGATCAAATTCAGCTTTTTTACATCATAAACTGACCTATTCCATTTTTACCATCATAAATATAAGGAAAGTTTAAGAGGCCTCTGTGGTGTATAATTAAAGGGTTTTGTTCCCTGTATAATGCTAAAAATACTCCATAGAACGCAACTGTTCAGTAACCTAACTTTCTGCATATTGCCTGGCTCTGTACTCTGGGCTTCAGTGCATTGTGCAACAAAACTTGATATTTTAACTGAAGATTTTTATACCACAACATGTGCCCTCTCATTTCTTAGATTTGCAGCCGAGCTTGAAACACATGAGGATTGCAGCAAAGTGGTGAAACACATAAAAACATAAAACAAAAAATATATCCCAGCACTCTTCTGGTAATATTTTTTTTCTTTTATATGCTAGTGAGCATGCTGAGCCTGACGAAAAAGTGTGCTTACTTTCCCAGAGCGAAGCATTCCAGCTTTACAGTGGATCCTTTGGCAACATGAATAACCTCTGGAAACTGAACTTCAATCTTTGGCTCATATTCACCCATCACACCTGTAAGAGAAATGCAAATGAGTCTCAGTGCACAAAACAAAGTAAGAATAAAGCTGTATTTATGATTCGTAACTCAAGCTTAACAACTCAGGCGAAAAAGAAAATCTAAATAAAAACCCAAGTTGTGGCTTCTGCTGTTGCTACACAGTTACTGAAAACCTTTTTTCAAGTGAAGCTGAAACGTTTTCTCTACTTCCAACGCTGTGCGATCTGAGAAGCAGAAAGTCTCTTCGCCCTCAGCGCTGTCACATGTTCTCTCATAGAAAAGAATGAGGGGGGGAAAAAAAAGCCAAAACATAGATTTCCAGTGGACATGCAACACACTGACAACTTTGAGAATTCATAGATGGTTTGAGCTTTTACATCCAGATGAGTTTCATCTTGTTGTAGTGCTAACAGCTATGAACCAGAAAATGGGCCCATAAAATCCCCCTGGGTAGCGCTACTGTGTCTACAAAGCATCCCATTCACTGTCGGTGAAGCAGCTCCTGTGGATTATAATATTGCTGCTGTGCATGCTAAAAATCTCTGGATAAAGGAGCAGACGAGAATGCGGGCTCTCTGGTGTTCTAGCTTTGAGACTTATTCATGAGTCAAGACCGGATCATTGGAAAAGCATCTTTTTTTCTTCTTCCCCTTAAATGACACTAAGGTAAATTATATTAATGAGTTTGTGATTGGGTGTGCTTTCATTTCTCCCAGCTGTGCCAATTCTGGGTGCACAACATGGTATTTTAAGTGCCTCTCATCCACCAGTGTAACAATAGGTTTTCCCCATTGCTGTAATTCAGGGCTGTGTTGCACAAATAGCTCTAGAGATGGAGGAAACAGGCCAATTTCATCTCGTTGATTTGGTGAGGCATGTGTTATCAGGATGGCTCCCTGAGTGACTGTGAAAGCTAATTCAGATCCTTATCACAACTGTCTCATACTGGAATGTAACCACAGCACTATCACCCATTTTAAGCAGACAGGTGGAAGTGGACGGGTAATTGTCTCATACCATAACCTTTTGTAGGGGACACCTGTTCAATGCGCCTGCCTGCACCTATACCCACACCCCTGTGACTGTGAGGTAGGGCTGATGTTTGGCTGCTATACCCGCTGCCTTGGTGAAATAATGGTCTAATGAGAGAAGAAAGGAAGGATGCAGGGGGAGGAAAAAGCTTGGGAATTGCTTGAAAAAAAACGATCGTTCAAATCACACAAGCAATTCGCAGTTCTGTCTCTCATCCAACTAACAGTAAAGTAAGACATTTAAAAATGTATTTCCACAGAATACTCCCAAATGACCATTTAATCTTCATTTAAATTATATATAGGATCACTATTAAATGCTTAAAGAACATATAGATGCCATAATTTACGGCTTTACTTATTCTATTGATTTATAAATATTGTTATTACTATGGCAATACATGGCATACTACGCAACAGCACTTAAAAGTTGTGATTATTAGCACAATATTTTATGATTCTGTTATATTTACAACGCACGCATTTGATTCTATAAGCTTAGAAAAACACACTTAATACTAATATCATAACTACTACTAATACTGACACTAATTTGATAACAGTATTTTAATCTCCCCAGTCTTTCATTTATAAACATTATAAAAACAATTAGTAACACACTTTAATGTACTTGTAAGCAGACATAGTTAATGCTCGATGTATTGATTTGTCAGCAAATATGAATTGTCCTGAAAGAGCCATAACTCATTAAACAATCAATGAATGCTTAATGCAATAATATAGTTGTAACACACAGATATATTTGTTCAGGAGTTTATGTAGTCATAAGAAATTACTTTTTTATTTCATTTATTCAACTTACGTGCATACATTGGAATTAATACTTGATTGTTTTTAATGAATTCTTATGAAAAATGTTTATCTTGTGTGTGTTTATGCATTCATGTAAAAAGAATCAGGTGATAGAACGTTATATTCTTTGTATCTTTTTATCATAATTGTTAAACAAAAACTTTAAAAACAACTAGGGGGATAAGAGGATAGAAGGACTAAAGTAAAGCATTACCACTAATACTAATAATTCTAGTTAACTGACTAATAATAAATTAGAAATCTAATTAATAAATAGAAATCTGTTTGATCAGATCATGTTCACTACTCTGAGTTTTTTTATTGCAGCAGATCAGCTGTAATTGTGATTAAGTGGAGGACAAAACCCCACATAAATGTCATAAAAAAAGAAAAAAACATTTCTAATGAAAATAACACTCACTTCCATATTTCTTGTACTGCATTACATTAAATATGGCAAAGAGCATGCTTCTGGGACAGTAGCCTACAATTAGATTACTTGCTGACAATGACCTTTCCTCTAGAGTGCCTTGATAAGGCCAGCCTAAAGCATCAGATCCACATGTTAAAGGACATGCTGAAATTAGCAAAGAAAGAGATAATTAACCTTTGAGCTTCATTTGTATTCCTTAATTCTGTATTCCTGTATTCCTTGTCCTACTTTCAGGTACCAACAAAGCGAGCTCCTCTTTTGTTTATTTTCATGACTAGGACCTGAACAAATTTCCAGCACTGCTGTATCAAATCGACTATTTGCCCAGCACAGAATGGTGGAGCTGCAGTTTTTTTTAGGACGAATCAAAGTATTAGGAAGTGGAAGGAGAGGAAAAATGTTTTTGTTTACATATAAAATACATTATATAATGCATGATGAAACATGCGATTATCAAAGCATAACACACAGATAAACAACCGCCATATCTTTGTGGTATGTGATATTTTTCATGACAGCATGTGGCGTGTTTTATTATAAAAAATATAATGTACTGTAAAAATAATACATAAGCATAATAAATTACTAAGGCTCACCATCACTGCGGAGCACTAGTGGCGTGGGTGGACCCTGGACTCGGGTCTTGGTGATAGTATTGGTCACCACACAGGTGTAGTTTCCAACATCTGAGGGCTCCACTTTGGCGATATACAGATTTCCCGTCTCCTGTGAGATGAAGCGGCGTGTATCCTGCTTCACAAATGTCGGGTACTCGTTAAAGATCCAGGAAAACACGAGATCTGTGGATACAGAACACAAAAAGATTTCTTTCTTTAAATTTTCTCTTTTTTTTGGAGGCAGTCATGAAACACGGGGGACGGAAATGAGATACTTCAGCTGTGGTGGTGGTGGTGTTTGTGTCATGATAAGTTTTAGACCTCCTGAGGGTAGCAAAGTCATATCACGCTAAGGTGAAAATTGATGACAGGACCTGTGAGAGGTTACAAACAAATGTAATTATCTGGACTCACTTCAAATGATCATTTTTCATGCAGATGTCTGCATAGGTCTGCATACTCAACTAGGGATTCGGGAGGCACCGGGGTGTGTGTTGTCAAGACTAATTACAGTTCCTCACAAAGCCGGCTAGAATCAGCAACACACTGATTCATTTTCTAAGAAAGACCACAACAACAAACCACATGGTACACCTCAAATAATTCAAGTCAATGTACAAATAAGTCCATTTTTTTTGTTACTCTAAGTGCTGTATCTCCCCATCAGCAAGTAAACAACTCAGTGTGGTGCACCATTAGTTACTACTATATACACAATAACAAAGTGATCATTAGTTATTGGTTATATGCCATTTAGCAGCTAATAATTCATTATATAATTGATTAGTAGACAGTCTCACAGATCCTCTATTGATCAACTTCAGTCAGATATTTGTCCATTAAAATGATATTCAGCAGCTGTTTTTCAATTATCTGCTATAAATCAATTTTCAAATGTTAGTTCCTGATTGGTTCTTTATATTAAACCATCATGTAAATTGCAAAACATTTAATATAGCGGGTTATGAGCGTGCATGAAGACCTGACACTCCTCAGAATACGATATATGATCTATAAAAGGGGTGGAATGGATTTAAATCCAGAGTCTTTATTCCTGGTTGATAGAAAATTGCTTGTTTAACACAAGTCAACATCAGTGATTCTACTTTTCATAAACTAAAAACAAGCCCATTTTTCTTTGTTTCAAACCGTCAAAAACCTTGACAGGAGACGTGCTGTTACAATACAATCATGGTTATGGTGCAAAATGTATGAGAGAGTGAGAACATTTTCTAAAATGACACCTCAACCGTCTTAGAGAAACGAGCCAAAAGGTGTGACTGATGCCTGATCACTAACAGGAAATGGAGCATCATGTTGGCAAGTACCTGTCAGTCTGCTCAAATCAATAAAACAGTGTTGGAGTTGAAATGTCAGCATTTCCCCCAGTGTCACGTAATTGTGTTGCTCTCGTGTTTCAAAAATGAGCAGAACACACGTTTTGAAAGTCTTGAGATGCACGCACAGAAGAATGAAGCAGCATGCTGATAAACACCCACAATCTCATCTCTGTGAATGCGCTCTATTTAGCTAAGGAGTTAATGTTCCTGTTCATGTGGCCACTGACATCAGTGGGTGTTTGTTTTTCTACGCCGCAGTATGAATGACCTCAGAAAAGGTGTGAAACTAAAGAAAACTCCGCTCATTTCCATGCTCCTCCACTTTGTAACTTAATCAGGACAGACGATGAGGTTATCTGGTTCAAGAAAGAGAAGAAATGATAAAAATCAATGGCAAACTATTGAGGATTTATTAAATTAATAATAACAATGTAATTACTTTGTAATAATAATTAATGACTAGCTGTTACAGTAGATGAAATTAAGTAATTATGGGACTCCATTAACCTGGTCAATAATCCAATGTAGTGTGAAATAGTGTTTGGATTGAAACAAATGCTCAGCAGAAAAAATGTGAACAATGAGGGGTTTTAATGACACATTATAATTAACATAAAATGGTCAAAAGCAGCTACATCACTGGCGGCAGTAAACCGTGATTCAACCACAGACATCTTCTCTGCCACGGTTTCATAGAGATATCAGAAATGTGAGGCAGGAGTGATTGCACAGCAGCTACGGCATCTGAGAAATGAAATCTAACCTCATTTTACAACCCGCTGTCCTGCAATTTCAAGAAATTATACAGTAGGTGCAGCACATATATGGAATGAGGGAAATACTGTATGTTTGTCAGATGATATTTTGCATAATTCATGCCTCCATTTATCTTTCAGTAGCTGCACTGAATGAATTGGATAGAATATATCTGTCCTCTATGGCTCATTCATATGAGATCTACTCCTGGATGAGTTCTTCACATTATTGATGTCAACTCATCTGAACGGTGTTGACGTAATGGGCTGCTCTGGAGTTTTGCAGCCAGTCTAACTGACAGCCGTGTGCTATTTTCATGCTGCGCTTAATCAAACCCTACCACTTGTTAGCGGACTAGCAATTAAACAAAACAGTCTTGGAGGAACCCTCCTCTTCGCCTCCTCGTGCTGCTTGGCCATTTATCACAGCATGATCCTATACTCCTTCTGGCAGAAAGGAGCAGCTACTGTACTCTACGGGAAGCAACAGAAGCGTCCGATCAGCAGCATTTGGGGCTTGGGCTCAGGGTTTGGCTGTGTGTGCGTGTGGAGCCGAGCACATAGTGATGGCACAGCAGACGTCCATGGGGACGAGGGACACTTCAAGGCAGGATAAGGCATGTTGTTTGTGTTTGTTTCCTCTCCAGTGCCTCTGGACTATGGCTGCACCTGCTCTCGTTCTATGTTTAAAACCCATATGACTACATGGCACAACATGAGCTGCAGAATGCCGCAGAGAGCAGGAACATAATGAGATATCTCACACAGCTGGCCGAACAGTCTTCACAAAATCATCCAGGGCATTGATTTTATGGGTTACACAATGCTCCCCGGTATAAAAGCAGGACATCTCGGACACAAAATGTAGAAGAAATCCAGCTGCCCTGGAAGACAGCATTACAATCACTGCCATGGCAACAGCAAATCATCCTTATTTGTTTTATGACGATGGCAGCACATTAAGTTTTAGACTGAAGAAAGAAAAAAACGTTCAAAGGAAATATACAACAATCCTGCTGTTGCATTATTTGTAGAACACATTTTTACTCTTCTAGATGTCTATTCACAAAAAAAAGAGAAAAAAATGTATTGTTATTTCCAAAACATGATCCACATGGGAGAGGATTTCTAAAGTCCCTGAAGTGTTCTTTGTGGTTTCTCTCTAGGTTAAAAGATGACTTTGCATAAGTCACAAAGAATAAAGCTGCTTCACTCACAAAAGGAGACCTAGGAGCAGCTTCAAAGGACAGGCCTCGCTTGAATATTCAAAGACTGTACAAGACATGCAAGTCAAACATGCCTGTCTCCTTACACGGCTAAGATCACGCCCGGCGCTGATTTGTGATAATGTAAAGATGAAGCGTCAAGACAAAGATGGTGGGCAGTAATCCCCAAGTAGGTCTATCATCTTTTATGACAGTCTGGAAAGGGAAAGACTCTATCAGCTCAGGGCACCTGTGGATGGACACACATACAGCTATGTGTGCCGAAATGTTACCTCACAGGGTGAGAAGGTCGTCCACATTAATTCATACATTCGTTAATAAGTCACTGTCTCTATATGACTAGAACAAAATGGATATCTTTCTATGGAATATTTGAATTACTCCATACTTCTTACTTTTATTATGCTCTTATTCTTTTATTAAAACGGCATCTAATGATTACCCAGGGTACCCTTTTAAAACCCTGTTCCCTATTTTAAAAACCTATTCATGTGTGAATACTCTGAACGTGTTGGAAGTGCTGTGTGGGGTTTTTGGCAGACATTTTTTAAGAATTTTACAAGGGCACTGCCACTGCATGGACCACCCAAGACGCTTGGCGTGTTTGTTTTTTTTTTAAACCAATCGCAGTCTGTTTTCCCCGTACATGACAATGATGATGGGTTCAGTCAGACTGTTCTCCAGCGCTGACACAGCGCTAAAACAAAGTGTGAAGATAGTTCTGGCTATGAAAGACTACACTTTGTTAAATTGACGTGATGACTCAGACATATCACGCTCAACAGAGATGAAAATTAATGCGTGGAAAGTTGGTAAAAAAAAAATGGACTGAAAAGAACATGGACTTCAGCAGTAGTTGAATGTAACTATATCTGTTTAGGTTACTTACAACAGCTCAGTCAACCTGAACAAACTGCCAGCAGGCTCAATTAGCAAACAATCAACATTAATGCTAAAAAGCAGCACGAACCTCCATTATATGTGTCAGCTGGTGCATAAATCGAATCAATACACTGAAAGAGCTGAGGTGGACTTAAAGGGATAGACCAGGAATTTGCTGAAAGATTGAAACAGGAATGGCCAAAACTGAAGCAGAAAAGGCTTTCAGCTGTCAATCCATTAAACTGCTAGATTCAATTCAATGAGAGCATTTCAAATCTTTCAAAATAATTAAACCCAAACTATGTAACACAGGCCTTCTATTAAAAAAATTACAGCAAACCCCAGCTGCTTGACCCCGATGACATCATCTGGGTTATTTATTCAGTCTTTAAAAAGCTTCTCCAGAGGACACATAAATGTTTTTACAGGCAGTACTCTCTGTGATGACTAAGTGCCCCTTTAATTTCAGAATGTACTTATTCCTATGTGTAACTATTAATTTGTACCTGTGTCCATTAGCTCACTGTTGCCATATACATTGTTTACAGTGAAGCAAAATAAATCTGATGACTTCATCCAATAAAGACATCCATTACAGGAAGTATAGAGGATGTAGTTCAAATCGTGTCTGTACATTTCAGTCTAATTTGCTGTGGAAGTTTCTGTGGCTTTGTAAATATAAAATCATGGACGTCAATGATGAAAAGACGAGCACTGCATCTTCTGCTAACAGTTGATCTGAGGTAGAAAAACACAATACATTTATTGTAAAATATAGCAATTGCAGTAAATGACTGCAACTGGCAGATCAGTGACGTCAGCCAGCATGTTTTTATTTCTGTAATGTGATTAATTTCGACACAATACAGGCCCTGGCCTGCTTCTCTTCCTCCTGCTGCAGCCCCAGAGCAAAGCCAGCTACTGACACCATCCCTAGAGGGGGGTCTGCCCCTACTGCTAAAAGCAATACATATTAATTTGGACACAATATTTATGACATGGATGAACAACAAAATATTTTTATTTTTTTTTGCCAACAAACAAAGCAGCCATCTGTTAGTACAAACGCACGTCTGCAGTCTTACTGATACATCAGGATGCTTTGGCAATGTAATAAGTTATCAGCATCAACTGCCTCATCATTTGTTATTAAAAATACATGTAAGAGCACACTGTAACAACAATATGCATTTTTAATAACCCAATTAAAACTCAATGGGGTGTGGACATGCAGCAAAATGCACAAATTTACAACAAAACAGTGCACATTTGTCCTTCCTCAGGCTGAATGACTGTCTGATTACAGGCGTCAGTAGTGTTGTATTACATTCATGAGCAGTAGGGGATTCTGGGTAATGTTAAGCAGGGTAAAACACCACTTTTAACCACTCTAATATACTTCCGGAGCCATGGAGAGGAGTTCTCATGCAGCCAATCAACGTGGGCTCAGACTCCACATGAGAAAAGTCCAAAAGTCGACCTAGAAAGCAACTCACAATTTGTTCCTATTAGAATCTACACATTCACTGATGTACAACAGCATCTTTGAAAGGCTGCCTCTTTGCACAGAAACAAACAAACAGAAAATGAAACCCCCCTCACTTAAACTACTGTCATCCCACATTGTGTTAGAGTGCAGCGCTCGTATATGTGCTCCAGGCTCCAAGAAACCTCTGCTCCACTGTTTCCTTTACAGGACCGGACAGGATGCACATGCTCTGTGTTCTCAGAGCCTCGGGTGGGAGCAAAAACAGAGATGACACACACACATGCTTCAAAAAAAGAAAATCTACTCTTAGTGAAGACGCACAAAAGTGATTTCAGTCTTGAGTGCCTCTTAAAGGTCTCCCCCATTAGAAAATAGAGGTCAGCAGCATTAGGTCCACGACTAAACACAGTAATTGCGTGATACAAAGAGTGTGGCTGGGTCACACTGGCAGCCCATTAATGTGCTTGGCTTTGAAAAACACAGAGAGTGACAGCCTGTGATCCACAGCGACAGGCGGGAGGGGAACTGGACTGCACATTTGGGAACAACATGCATTTTGGAGGCAGCTCAGTTTTTTATAAAAACGCGACTCGTGCTGTAACCAGGTTGAGTTAATCCATTCTCCTCCCTTGGACTGCAGGTAGTAATTACCATATATTTGTGGCATGCTCTGACATTGGCCTGTCAGTTGGAGAGCGAGAGTATGGATGCAGCGTGGAGGCAGCACAACGCTCTGCCTTTGTGTTCAGATCTGGACTGGCAGGGCGTGTCATGGCTGATCTGCACTCAGGCTCTTCTTCCTGCCTCTCTCTGCTGCTGACTGTAAGAGCAGGTACGATCTCTGTTGATGCTGGTCACACTGTTCCTGGTAAGTTAAACTCCTGCTACATTGACAGATAAGTGTTTTGAATATTCAACACTTTTACAGTTGGTCAAAATTCATGTTTTGGTTATTGCAAAGCCACTGTGTGCAGAATTTGAAGAATTCTGACTCTGGTGCCCCCAGTGCTGCATACAAAAAAGACCCAACACCTCATGGAATAGCTGATAGCAACACTTACATTTTTATCCAGATAGCAAGAACATGCACAAGGCCGAGTTAAAGCTGCCTGAGCAACAATTCATTTCCCCTCTTTGGCTGAGCTGCCTCTCTGGAGGAAAAAAAGTTTGCTGTTGTGGCTGCATAAATACGAGTAGCCCATCATTGCTAAAGTTAGACCAAATTAAATCGCCATAAAATTCAAACTTTTATTACTTTTTGATAGGCATGCCTATCAGAGATGGGTCGCCCCGGAGCTGTAAAAAGTAAAAAGTCATGCAGAGTGATGCTCTATGCCTCCTTCATAACACAGTGTAGCATCCATTTCCTTTCCTTTCCTGGTGCCTACAATACCCACAATGCAACTCGACTTGGGTCAGAGATGCCTGGGTGCTCACATGCCACCTGTAATGGCACCCACCTGTCAATCAAAGTGACCATGCTGTTAATTATGCATAACTTTAAGCCTTAGTATCATTTGAACAGGTGAGTTCTATAAAAATTCACCCTCAGTACAGTTGTCATGAACGGGGAAATTAGACCAAAACTCCTTTTTTGTACCAGGCTGTAAACATGATGAACCAAGTTTAGCTAGCTTAGCTGGCTAACATATAAGCAGCAGACTAAACGCTAGATTACTCCTCAGTTATGATTAAATATGACGCAATATTGTGCGACGTGATGCAACGTGACAAGCTATGCTTTGTTCAGAAGCAAATGTAAGAATTTTTCTATAAACAAAAAGCGAAAAATGGAAACCAAAAAAGAAGTAGGATTCGTTTAACTGAAACACAATCAGGACAAACTTCATTTATACTGATTTGTTTTTGTTTTTTTTAATCTGACTGCATGTCAAGGTACAATATTAACCTTTTACAAGCTGTGAACCATGTCTTGACTGAGGACAATAGAAAGAGTCACGTGCTTTTCTTTCATGCTGACCTCAGGAAGCAACAAAATAAACCCACACACTATTATTAAATAATTAATAAGAAACTATTATTTTAGGCTGACTCCAATAAGAATGTTTAATATGTGTCCTCCAAAGACAAATTAATTGAATCCAAATAAGAAATTAGCCTTAAGTCAAACTCTAATAATGTTGTTTTTTTGTTGGAGTTACAAAATATAAATGAAATGAACAACAGAATTTTTATACTTTTAGATGACAGAATCATTAAAATTCCACACATAAAACCTTTACGTTGCATGTGCAGGTGCACGTAACAAAACTTTCTGTTTAGTTGGTCTGTGGATGCGTCATGTTGGTACAAAAAATTAGATTTTCTTATTTTCCTTATTTCCTGTAACAGGGGTCACTGCTTTGCTTTTCTTGCCCACTGCTGAATGAATAAAGAATGACTCACACATAGGTGTGTATGTGACTCTATCCATGTACAGTATGTGTGTGTGTATGTGAAGGTGAGCGCCAGCGAGTAGGAGAAAAGGTGTGACACACATGCACATGTTTTATTCAGCATGAGATAACCGAAGGTGTGACTGGCCTGGTTTTCTAATTCTTTCATATCTTTTCTCATCTGTTCTTCATCCTGAGCTTTGTCATCCTCACACTGACATTTCTCTATAATCTGTGATATGTATTACTGTAAGTGTGGCAGGTCGTACTGTATGTGTGTTGCAAATCAGGGATACATTTTTGAAATATGTCTGCATTGACGCCTTGTTGATGTAACATGGTTTCACAAAATAAATAAATAAAAAGAAATAAAAAGAAAATCTGAATCTTGAGTAAACAACTTATATAAATAACATCTTAAGAGGATATTGCAATCCTTTTGAAAAAGAGAAAAATGAAGAAAATGTGCACAAAAGAAACTCTAAAGAAAGAGTTCATTGTTGTGTCTATCGCCAGCACTTTAACCTTCGATGTCCAGCAGTAACTTAATTTAAAATAGGACACAACAGAGACACTCGCCTCTGAGAAATCTAAGTGTTATGACTATGCCTTATGTTCCCTGAAGAAGAGCAGAGAGATTGCAACATACTATGTGATACAGCTTTAGCACAGGCTCCGGCTTGCATCATTCTTTCAACAGGTGAAAGAGAGCGCACGGGGACGTATAGGACAACACCAAGCCTCTGTAGTCCTGCACTCACGAGACAGCCGGTTACAGTGAAGCAGCTACTGTACTGCTGCAGGTCAAGCCAATGATTTTATTTTAGCAAGAGGAAAAATGACTATTGAATGAATGACAATTCAAAATTAACTTTTAAAAAAGAGAACTCCACCGTTTCAGCATCGCTCTCCTCAGAATGTTTTAATCTTTATTTTTCTTTGTTAAAACCTATGCCTGCATTACCCACAGTGCAACTTGACTTAGGCCATTTGCTGTGTTATGCTGGTAGTAGCTAATGTAGCATATATGAGCTAGCCTTAAGCAGCTCACACACTTCAGTTCCTCATGTGACATAACTTGAGGAGCCACAAAAGGCTTAATTCAACCACATTTTGAGTAGCACACCCCAAAACAATCAAATCTTAGCGATCTTGTAGCTATTTCAGTGTTAATTGTTTTGGCACGTCAGTAAAACGCTGATGAATGGAACAACAGCTGCAACCATCGTCAAAAACACAACTGCAACAAATTCCAGCTTGTCAATTATGAAGATTTGCTGCTTTGCTTTATCATCATAAAGTGACTATATTTGGGTTTTGGGCTGTTGTTTGGATGAAACTATTTGTTAACTTGGGTAACTAGGTGTCAGGTGTGCACAACAGCAAATGTAAAGGATCCATGTGTTGGATATGACTGTCATCACAGTTGATCAGTTATGCAGTTTGGAAACAAACCTGAAAATGCTAAATTACATGAACATTCATACATTAACATATCTACATTCTACATACACCTGCTTGGTTCAGTAAAGCTGAACAATCCCAAAAACTGAGCTGAAGCAGTAGATGCAGAAATATAGTTGTGAAGGCTAGCCAGCTATGAGGTGTTATGGATTTAACTTAAAACTCTGGTCCAGTGCTCTGCTAAGCAAGCTAGGTGCAGTGGACGGAGCTGTCATGTTTTCGACAATTGTTATTTTCCCCTTGCACAGCAGGTGACAGCGCATTTCTTCTGGGATGAAATCCCCAAAGGCGCTGAGGGATTTGTGTTTATGTAGCGGCACCGGGGGGAGCCTGAGGACATGACATGTGAATGCAGCCCGGCAGAGAGGATGGAGGTGCTCACACACAGCCAGAACCAAAAGGAAACGGGAAAGTCTGAATTTAGTTCTTCACTGTGCACACACGTGGAAGCAGGTGAACATACATACACGTGAACCTACAGTATGCTCCTCTCTTTTTGGCTTTCATATCCCACACACAGACATGCACACACTTCAGATGCAACAATAACAACAGCTATGTGTACAGTAAACTTTAAGGAGCTTAGAGGGAGATTTAGGAAGTGTGTTACTCACACAAGTCTTCAGGGAAATGTGTGCGCGCTACACTCCTCTCCTCCTCTGTGACCTTTTCATACGTGATTAGAAACTCCAATCAACTCAGAGTGTCACCGCCTGAAAATGCACTACATCCCATTTCATGCTGCCTGTCATGTTGTTGGCTACTTGTCACTTAAGTTTCTCTTCACTGTAAGGTGCCACATTATGTCAGAACTGTACGTGTTTGGAGAAAAGACCGTGAGCTCTGCATGGATCGTATGACGGTAACATGTGATATTATTTCACAGAGCTGAAGTCCCCGGACAGATGAAGAGGGAGGGAAAGAGCCAAAGGAGATTTACTCATGGAGATTGTGAAATGTGTCGTCTGCTAATCAGATTAAGAGCGGAATAATCCCTGATGAAAAAAAAGAGAAACTAAGTATGAGCTATGTACAGTGTGAACAAATAGCACTGGAGTAAATAACATGTCCTTCCTCATCATGTTTGGAGAAACTGTGATGTTACCTTCATCTCACTATGACTTCAAAAGAAACTCCAATTTTGTATTTGACATTGAAAGTCAGAATTTGGAGAAAAAGTGGTTTAAGTCATTTGAATACTGTTGCTAGATGACTAACAACAATGAGTGTTGCCTTGTTTCCCCTTTTTTTCTGAAATGATTGATTTTGTGTTTTTTTTTCTTTTAATTTTCATGTTTAGGAATTAGAAAAGAACCCCACACATCTCAGAAAACCATAAATCGTAACTTGATTTTAACTTGAACCTAGATTGAGGAATGAGGGGGAAAAGCTAAATGAAGGCCGTAGCAAACCCCACAAAATGTTCTGTACTACTAGTACTAGAAACTTGGTAATATAGGGACTACTCGCAGGGATAATTGGTGAATTACTGTAGCTGGTGAGCTAGCTGCTAACACAAGCCAGACAGGAACATGCTTGTCAGTCACATTTCCTTTCCAAGGTAGCAAGATTAGTTAGTTAGCTTAGTCACTAACAAGCCAGTAAATTCACACAGTTCACACACAGCTCTATTTGTACCACCAACTTGTGTCTTTGCAGCAGTTTGTACAGAGAAGCTTCAATAATAACAGACGTTGCAATACAGCTAATTGTCTGTTTCGGAGTCTCCATTCCCTCAAAGGTGTCACTAAATGATTTAATGAGCATGAAAATCATGTGAATCATATTCTATGGCCTTCACTGTCACCAGATCTCAACTCAGTTCAGTACCTGAGGGATTTTGGAGCTACGTGTTAGACAGCACCACCATTGTCAAAACACATAATGAGGGAATATCATTTAGAAGGATGCTGTTTATAACTCCAGTCAAGTTCCACACAGCTCTCCTGTGTTTAATGGCAGTATGCTGTGGTGGAAAAATCAGTGGCAGTATGTGTAATCCTGCTGTCATGTAGAGCTTTAAGATTTTCACTGTACGATTATTGTGCCAAAATAAATCACAATGGTGATCTTATCATGATATCTATTCATCTTTAACTTTTATGGTGTGTTTTGCCTCTTTTTTGGAAAAAGAATTATATATATTATTATAGTGTACAAAAGTATGTAAGTATGAACCACAAAGCGAGAATGGAAAGAAATGGAAATGATGGTGCTGGTTTATTCAAAAATGAGTATAATTAATATGCTATCAGTATTGCATTTTAAAAATATTCCAGTTATTGTCAATACTAGTATATGGTGACACCCCATGAACATCATCACACTTTAACATGAACTATATCCACCAACCTCCAGAAAAAACAAACTTTGACCTCTAAAGCTGCTGACAGAAATCTAACCCCAAAATTCCAGCAGGCATGGCTCTGTGACATTTGGTCTGATCTGTGTGCAGTTTTATTTTTATTTTGAAAACTGAGTGGCTTCTCTGTGCTGTTTGCGTGTTTCTTCCATCCAGCTTGATCTGCTCTGTGCTGCTTGAAACATGCCTCATACTTGTTTGTATCTCATTTTTTTCTAAGTGTCTTATTGTTATTAATTATAACCACATTGTTATTGATTATACTTGTAAGTAGCAGGGAGATATATTGACTGCATGAATAAAATTCACTGTTGTAGCTACCCAACTGTGAATTTTGCTATTTTCCTTTACTGTTAATGAACTCAGAGGGTCTACAGGTTATGGGAGGGGAATAGAAATCACATTTACAGCCTTTACCACCATGAAACCACTGCGATGATTTTCATTTAATTGACTATCCATCTGTATGCGCCATCTCATTAATGGATTCTGTAGATACAGCACAGTGACACATATAGACTAACCTACCTAAAGATACACAGTTTCAAACACATGCACACACACCATATGATGGGTAGTTCTGGGTTGTATAGCAGCAGCACACTAACACACTTCTATACTTCCATATTCCCTCAAGGTTTCTCCTTCTATCACCATCCACACCCATTTCCCATGCTCCTTGTCTGTCCGGACATGTATTTCTGCATGGACGAGCCGTCGCTGCATACAGCGGGCAGGACAGCTGTCTGCCATGCATAATGTGTCCTCTGAGAGCCCCCTCTGGCAGGTGGAGACCCACCAGAGCCTTGGGCATACACCGAGGGTCCCAACACTATGGGAAGGTCTGCAGACATATGGTGCTGAATAGGGATGCGCAGAGGTTTTTCCTTGTTTGTGCCACCCACATGCAGAATTTGATTAAAATGCAATGAGGTCCTCGTGATGGAGGGAAGGTGGTCTGATAGTCATTACTGTCTTGTTATTTGCTGTCAGGCTGTTGATGCCACACTCAGATACATCTCCTCCATGTCAGAGGAATGTCATGAAATATGACTGCAGATGAACGAACACGTGAAAGATTTCCTCCGAGTTTAAGCATGCAATGGAACACTACAAGGACTGAATATGTATCGTCATGTATTTTTCATGTTTTATTTTCTCATTCATAGTTAGGTATTCAGGGTTTGGGGCAGGTGTTGCAATGCTTTATTATACTCGCTCAAAGCAAGCTGATGCAACATGAAAGTGTCCAATATTCTCTCTATTCAGAAGCACTGAAATTGGCTCATGAACAGGACCTTGTAATGGCCGTCACCCATATCAGGAATGATGTCACCTACACAAACAAACTTAACAACACAAACTTTCAAATTTATTTTGATCAATTGTAAATTGTCAGGACAGGAAAGTCTTCTCCTCGGGTCAAATAGCCATCAGAATCAAGAAAAAAATGCATTTCATGAATATGAAACTGTATTCCATTATCATCATCTCTCCCTTTTAGACAACCTGCAGATTTTTATATTTCCTCACATCCTGGGCACATTTTCTCATATCACGGCCTTGTAGTTGGTCATCTTGTTTCTGTGAATTTATGTGAAAACATACACCATCGCCTATCTCCTGACAGGCCAAACAGATTTGCAATAAAATAATAACACAACTGAGATTGATGACTGAGCTGCTTCCTGAATTCTTGCCTCTAGTGAAGCATGAAAAAACCTTTTTCTCTGAGGCAGCACAGTCTGTGGCTACTGTCCAATATATTACATTCTTTCTAAACATAAAGCCAGAGAAATTCAACTTAATAACATCATACATAGACTGTAAGAGTGATTGCTTTTAAAGGACTGTACTGAATCAATAGTTTAGCAAGTTCCGGTTCGAGCAAGTTCAAGTCAGCGAGTCACATATATGTCACAGATGACTATTTTGCAAGCCATGCTCCTGAATTTTAGAAAGGTATGTATTTATTCTACTACTCAAAATCTAATCTATCTGCTAATAAAATGCAGATTGATTCTGGAAGTCCTCATTGTTTTATCTCATATATCTCATATAATAATTTAACTGACCAAAACTGCAGTACAGACCAACAAATGGATGCAGTGACATTCACTGTAATTGACTATATGATTAAAAAAAAAGTTTGCAAAGTGACCGGTCATTGATTTTCAAAATTTACGGTAATGAAGTGAAACCACTGGCTAAACAGAAAGAACACTGATAAAGTAAACATTTAACATTGATGTTATACTTTTCTTAACAAAAGCCATGAAAATAGTGTGCACCTCTTAGCTTAGAGCGGTCGCTTAAAGAAAAAACAGGTCACAAATTTATAGTTTCATTTTTCAAAAAGTCTCAGTAAAAACCTGGGCACTGTAGTTTCTAATCAAACATTACTCAAACAGGAAGAATTGGGGACTTTTTCAGTGGTGGATTAATACACATTTGCGTATTTGCCGCAGGACTGTAAATACAGTGAGTCCTTGTGGTAATGAAGGAACATGTCACCCAGTGCACAAGTGTGTATTATTGATGTGTTTTTAATGTTTTCTGTGGAGCTTAACAATGGAGCTCTGAGGCACAGAGGATTGAGCTCTATCAGGCTTCGACAACAGATACTATACTTCTTAAAACTGTCAACAAAATGAAGTAAATGCACATAAATTAATGATCTGTCAAATGTAAATGAAACAAATATGATCAGGTAGACTTAACACCAATGATATACTTGCAACATTTAGTTACAGTTTGTTGCCAACCATCTACAACCGGTAAACAAAGCTTTGAGTGTCTGCACTAGTGAGTGCACAATCTCCAAATATAATTCAGTTTAGCAAGACAAATTATTATTCAATATATGCCACGCCACTCATTTCCTTTCCAGGCCAATTAAATTTAAATGAATTCAAAATGGAAAATGAAACTCCAATTCGCTGACTAATGGCAGAACATTCTGGTCAACAGATATCCTGAGCGAAATTTCCAGGCAATCGCTTTGGTTTCGGCATGACGTGGAGGAAACAAATCTGAGCTGCCAGATTACCGGCAGTATTCCCTGCTGCAAGCAGAGGCAAGTGCCATTTTAGATGTAACAAAAAGCAGCATATCAGGTCAACAAAGAAAACCAGTAGTGGCAAAACACTTAGGTCTTTGCCTGCAGATTGATTGCTTTTCATTGTTGCCAGTTTGAATACTCTGAAGCTCCGACCAGCAGCTTGGCTGAACGTCTATTTATATGTGTGTGTGCGTGCGTCTTTAGTGCCAACAGCCTGGCCAGGATGTGAGGGGAAGCCTGTTGAATCTTGATTTGGTGTCTGTTGTTTTCTATTTTATTCTTTCTAGTGTGTGGATAGATGCAGCTGCAGCTGAATGCATGTGTTGCACTGACAGGTAATGGTTTTATGGTGATTTTGTTGCATTTTCAACAATGCTTTTCATGCCAGATTTTCATTAAACTGCTTGGTATAAATCAGGGAGGCAAAGCAAACTTTTAACCATTACATGTCAGGGCTTTGGGACAAGACAGGCCACATCAAAACACTATTAGTTTACTGTTTCTGCTTAATGCAAGCAGGACCACGATAAAAACCAAGTGAGGAGTTAGTTTATCCAGATGAATGACATGGTGATAGCAGCTTCTATTACAGCTTAGAGATACAACTCACTAAAATGGACTTCTAATTGACAGCTTGTATTGGCTCTGTATATTAGTGAGGAGACAAGTGTCTTGAGGGGGCTTTTCATGTGCCTGAAGATGCCTGACATGTTGGAATTATTTCCCCATTGGTCTTAAAAGCCAAACCTTAATAGTATTACTTCAGCATAAATTGGCAGATATGAAAAGAGTCAGCAGAGCAACTGTTCACAGGACAAACAAACACAGGTGTACCAGAAGAGCTATTTGCAGATAAATCTTGAATTTCAGATTGCCACAGAGCTTGCCAAGCTTTCGCCAGGTAGACCCCCAGAAGGATACAAGCTCTAAACAATTACAATCAATTCTAGGCAAGCTGCATTTTTACCACAGCAGATCGATGCATGAATCAGTGATATCTGTTAGGTGGCTGTCAGTTGGGTGGATGTAATCAAAGCATCTGTTGCATTTAGTCAGTTCCAGTAAAAGAAGTGAAGAAGCTATGAAGGGACACATCTGCTGCAATTAGACAGAAAATATAAAGAACTTTGCCAGAAAACTAAGTTTTAACTCATAAATTTAGCTTCATACCAGGCACATGGCACTTCCAATTCATGCCACATGTTCCTCATTTGTCTGTGGAGTTTGTAGCAGCTGAAGAAAACACAGTTGGCGAGTCTGCAAAGAACTACCTTTGCAGTGTTTTAAAAGAATAGTTTGACATTTTGGGAAATACACTTAATGACTTTTTTTTTTTGCAGAGAGTAAGATCAGAAAATCGATAGAACTCCCATGTCTGTGTGCTTAAGATAAAGTTAGAGACTGGAGATGGCTATCTTAGCTTAGCAAAAAGACTGCTAGAAAGGAACCAAGCGGCAACCTCTGGGGCTGTGAAATGAAGCCAACGTAAAAGTGCCAAAAACTGCAGTTTTCTTCACATCCTGGGCATCCCGAACAGCCACTGTACTAAATCTTAAAGTTATGCATAATTAAGAGCATAACCACTTTGATTGACAGGTGGGTATCATCACAAGTGGCTTGTTTGAGCAACCAGGCTTCATTCAGTCCACCAACACTCCACATCTTTGTCCAATTTTGGATTAGGAGCCGGTGAAAGCAGGACTGCCAAGATGGCGGCAGGCCAGAGCCACCACACTCACACCAGTTCCATGGGGGATGTCATGCAGTACGTTTACATGCAGCAAAAAATTCGAATTTCTGATCGTATCAGATAATGACATGCATAAGACCGGATCACTTGTCTGAGTATACATGCCGTTCAGAGAACCGGATAAACGGCCGGAGCATGGCTGACTCCGTTACGCTATGTGGCGTTGTAGCCCTCTCAACAAAGAGCCACGTCCGGTTGACCTCTACTTATCAGCAACAACAAACTATCTGACGGCATTCAAACAAAGATTGAGTACGAGGAGATGGACAATGCTACAGTAGCGTACATTTCGTGTATTATTTTTCTCCTAATAATGCATATAAAAGCAACAACACCGCTATTTAATACGACGTCTCCTGTCACTTCCGGGTGAAAGCCCCGGCGGAAATTCTTGAGCATGCGCAGAATGCAAAATACGATTTAGATCCGATTGCTGAGTATACATGGCGTTAAAAAGCCGACCATGAACGAATTATCTAGGTGTTCTTATCCGATTTTGAGATGTCCGTTATGATCCAAAGTAGGTCCGAAGTAGGTCGGATTAAGGTGTTTACATGCATTTTAAAAGTCCGAACTATGTCTGACACGATCAGAAATTCGAATTTTTTGCTGCATGTAAACGTACTGATGGAGACTACATCCAAGTTTTATACAGTCTATGGAAGAAACAGCTGTCCTGGCTAGTTGGAGGTCACAGTCAGAGACAGTTTAATGCTTTAGTCTTTTATTTCAGAAAATATGTCACATTACTGAAGCTAAAGTCGCTCTAACATTTGTTCCACTGTGACTTTAAACTTTGAACAGAGTCTGGCTAGCTGTCAAGTCTTTTTGCTTTGCTAGGCTAAGTTAATCCTCGCTCTATCTTAGTATTTTGTACACATAAGATTATTGATCTCCTCATCTAACTCTAGGCAAGAAAGCAAAGTAGCATACTATTTGCCCCTGATTATACTAATTAATCCAGGCCATTGTTTGCCTTTAGCTTAAGAACAAACAATGATGACATTGAAATTTGGCAGAGAAGTAAAGCTCTGAGCAAAGCAGACTCAGCTGTAGGCTCCTGACAGTGAGGCTGTCGCACTTCCCGTGGCCTAACCAAGACTGATCACACCTAAGAATTATGCAAGAATCACTTGGAAGTCTTTCAGTCCCCCATAGTGGCAGATGTAAGGCGTTGATTACTGAGTCAAAGGTGTCATTGAAACAGCTGGATCTTAAACAGCACCATCCCGAATCAAACACTAAGAGCTTCAAAATGTAAATACCCATCTGAAAACATTCCAAACATTATGATCTCATTCCATTTGCTGTTTATGAGTCAGCAAGCCTCTAATTTCTAATGTGTGTTTGTCAACTGGATTGAACAGTAATTAAAAATGAGAATGCATTGTTTTACCTCCAGAATGTGGGGGCGGGCCGCACAGCAGAACCACTCCTTGACCTTCACGCACTGATACAGAACTTCTTCTGTGAGACTTGAAGTTTTCCAAGTCTGAAAAAAAAAAAAAAAAACAGGGCAGTAAGTAAAGCATCCCCACATATCAGAGGCTGATACATGTGATCCTTGAACACAACAAGGCACGTCATGAACAAATGACTGTTTTTCTCACCGCACTGTTTTTCTTGCTTCCTATTCAAGGTCAGCCTATGGAGCCTAAAGCACCGTGCAGCAGGCGGGGAAACGCTCACAACAGGTCGGCAGTTTATTATAGAGCTCACACAGATAAACACACCACACACACATACGCACACACACACACACACAGCACCAGACAGTTCCTGGCCTATATTTCTTTGGACTGTGGGAAGAAACTGAAGCTTCATTCTGACAAATACAGTTCTTGTAAAACTCCAAGGGCAAAGGTTCAAAGCCACACAGCGTGTGAGACAGCAGTACAAACCACTGAACCACTGCACCACCCTCATAAACAAACAATATACAAATACAGCAACACCATTATCCTCTCTGTGTCCATGCCAGTGTTTTTAAGAGTGAAAATTCTTTGGGCTGTAAACAGCCTTTGGCTTTGCCTCAGGTCAAATCACCAACTGTGTGTGTCTGAGTATATTGTGGATATCCAAGACTCACTGTGATGGTGTCACAGATATCAGAAAGGAGTAAATTAAAGGGCCCCAGATGGGGGGCTTACACATGGAGAACACAGCAATGACTGGTTCAAGTTATAAAAGTTGAGAATTTTATGGAAACAAGCACCACCAGGTAGAATGAATAAAAGATGATACTGATTTTTCAAAACTGTATTGTACAGGGGTTGAATTGTTTAAGTAAAGAACAATGCACAGCATTCAAAAACTGACAAAAGTACAAGTAAACAAGTCTAGATAAGGTTGTATGTTGTTGTAAGTTTTGTTTTGATAGTTTTAGTTAAATGTGACGTTAAAGGACGCTGTGAGATTTTATATTTATACTCTATACTCTTATATCTATACTCTATGAATGAACAGTACAGATGTGCAGATAAATGTAAAAACAACATGTGCACGTGTCAGGTTTTACGCGTTCTTCCACATCACTTGTTTGTTCATGGCTGAAAAAACTAAAGAGCGGCTGCCACTGTAGCCTCACCTTGAAACTCGTCCCGTTTTCAATTCAATCTTAAAATTCAATTTCCACTGCAAACGCTGTGTACTTTAACCATCTGATGATTTCTTTTTTTATTTCTTCTGCCTGTTTTTTCTTCTTCCCTCTCTATTGCCGAATACATTTTCAGAGAAAGAGAACCTTGTTTACTGTAAACTGCAGTGGGCCGTGTCTTCTTCAAGCAGGAAACAACTCATTTTAGATGTGTGGGGACCTAAAAGAAAACACACTTTAAACTGATCTTCTCCTTTAAAAACAACTGGGATTATTTTGGTGGAAAACTAAAAAAAAAAAAAAAATGAAGATGATGAGTCTGCAGAGACTGCAGCAAAGCTCTGAATTTTAAGATACGACTTTGAGAAAACAAGATACATACACAACATATTGTCTGCTTCATTGAATGAAATTCCATTCATGTGGAGTCTTGGGCATTAGTCAAGTTTCCATCCTAATGAAGCCAGAAAATCAGAACAATTAATGTACTGCTATGTGAATATTATGTAGCGCGTTCATCAAGAAAAACAGATGTAATAAATTATTGCAGAAGAAGAGGGTGCAACAAGATATAACAAGACATAATTAAAAGAGTCAAACCTCAAATGAATAACATAAATGTGTTGTAAATATGTCACTTCTCTTTGAGGAAGGTTACAGTCTCCTCATCATAGATCTGTTGTTTTCATCTGCTGTTGTTTTTCATCTCTTCGGTGGAAGCTTGAGTGACAAATAGGTCACATGCTTCATGTAGGTGATGATTTATTCACTAAATCTCTTTCCATCACCACCTTAGTCAACTTTTTTTGCGATATTCTCTTCTATTCTCCAATTTTTTCACTCACAAGTGTAAATCGAAACTCTGCATAAAAACAGATGAAATCACGCTTATTGTTTCCCTCCCAGCCCATCAGGAGCACAGGAGTGAACATCACCATCACATCCAAGTCAAGTCTCCTCTTTTGAATTTTTTTTTGAATTTTATTCTGTTATTTGTATGCTTTAATTTCACAGCAGACACACAGTTTTACCTGCCAAATAATTGCGTTCTGGAAGAGACACAGTTGAGAGAGTGGGAAAATGAAAAGAATCAGGACTATTACTGTACCCTGTACCCCGCTCTAGTAATTGTATATTCCAGATAATAAATGGAAGTCCTGCATGAGCAAAATGCGATATGAAAAAAAAAAAAAAGAGCTGAAATCAATAGTGACACACACCCACTAATACGAGCCAAACAACAATCTGCAGCCCCGCTGCTAAGCAGAGACGGTTGCTGTGGCGGGTCACACATGAGGGATTTTAATAGCTCTGGTGGTAATCAGGTTACCTTTCATTCATCACACCCACCACCGCTGAACATTACAAAGCTGTTTCTGGTATGATTTTAACAACAAAAGTACTGTTGAACTCAACTCATTTTCATTCTGGCAATTGATGGAAACAATAGCAGGTCATAACCGCTTCTAAGGATCCACTGCAGGAATGAAGTAGGAGCTGGAAGAGCTCAGGAAAAAGAACTCACGCATTCAAATCTTTTTGTATTCATGTTGTACATTTATGATGATTTGAGGTGAAAGTGCACTCATAAATTTACGAAAACAGATGACAGGAAATTAACATGCGAAGACAGGTGATGCAGGCTCTCAGATGTATCCATACATATTCTCCAAATTGGATTAATTAACCTTAATTAACCTTGCTCTATTACATGCAGCATATTCTCAAGTCAGTGCGAGCAGCGGTGCGTTCAGGAACGCTCTCTTTTGCAGACCTGCTCGTTACAAAACTGCAACCGGTCCACTTTCAAATGAGATTACTGATTAGTTCAGCTCCGAGTGATCTAAATGTAAAAAATATTGGGCTCACTGATTTATGAAGAGGACTATAAGGTCAGTTAATATATGTCATATTGGCTGCAGGACAAGTCAATTAAGAAGCGGCCTTTAAATATTTCTTTAAACATAAATCTCTTTTAACATAAATCTGTTTAACTAACAGCTATTTGAGACACTTAAGCTCTATTAGGAAAGTGTTTTCTAATATTTTTCTAAAGACTAACGCCAGATTTGGCACATTAGGGTCAATTTGATGTCTCTACCTCATGGATGTAAAAACTGGATGCAAAATTTCATTTCAGCTTTATGAACACATTTATATATGTCACGTAATGTTACCTGGAATTCAT
Organism: Sciaenops ocellatus; assembly: GCA_033000465.1. NCBI lineage: Eukaryota > Metazoa > Chordata > Actinopteri > Sciaenidae > Sciaenops > Sciaenops ocellatus. The sequence goes on along the minus strand of CP136884.1, from coordinate 6,435,662 downwards.
TTTTTTTTAATTCATTTGATATAATTTATTTAAGTGCAGAAATGTAAGGCTCACCAATTTTCGACCCAGTTTCCATTTGTTTATCGTACAGGCAGAGTATCTATAATGTCTAAAATACCTTCCAGTCTTCTTGGTATCACTAGATTTATAGTGACGTTAGCAAAAATGCTGCAAGACTTTGCTATTGTTTTCCTCTCTGTGCCTCTGGGGTGTTTTTGCACCTCAGCTCAGCTCAGGTACGGCGGCTGAGAGAAGCATCTCGGTCAGCCCAAATGTCTTCCCGGTGTATACACGCAGAGGACACTATGGATTACTTCACATTAAAAGCAAGTTGTCAAAACATACTTGTATGAGTGCATTGCTGAGAAAGTGTATCAAAGCGCGGTTCGCGCTGCCTCTGCTCCAGCTGGGTGGCAGCACAGCTAGCCGTTTGGATGGAATGTGAGAGCCCCCAGGAGCTGGTTGTACCTGGTAGTGTTTGTGCTCCAGCTGTCCACCAGCTGCAACAGAAACTGAGTCACTGTGCTGCAGAGGGTTTGATCGGGGAATGTTTGTGTTTGTGTAGAGAGAGCGCAGGACAAGTTTGTATGAACACTAAGAGGGTGGATATGTGGCACCAGATCCACTTTAATTTCTCTCAACCATCAACAATGAGTTTTTTTTTTTTTTTTGTTTTTACTAAAATAACATCATAAGATTGCGAATTTTAAACAAAAAAACATTCAAAGCTTTTCTGTCACATTGAAGACAGACTTCATATTTTCTTGACTTGTTGTGACTGACATGTTTGCTTGATAAGAATCACCAGTTTTTCTTTTCCCACCTGTCAAAATTCTGTCCACTGTCTTCTGTGTTTCATTTTGCTATCTGAAACCTGAATCTTGATAGAAAGTGTGAAAGCGAGGTTGAGTTTCCAAACCATGGGAAGGGAATATTATAACTACGATAAACCACTGTAAGTAGTGAGTAAACAACCAAGTACATTTAGTCAAGTACCGTTAACTGATAATTCAGTTCCACTGTATTTCAGACGGCAATGCAATATTTCTTACTTCATTTATTTGACAGCTGTATCCATTTTAGATTTTATGCACAAATATATAATTAAAAATAATATTTTATATCTTGAAGCAGCTATAATCCAAAATGTGAAATAACAGTCTATCAAATACTTGAGGTGTTGTGGCTGAGGAGTTTGAGCGAGTTGTCACTTGATTACTGGCTTGAGGGTTCAATCTCCAGCTCCTCATGTCCACATGTCAGAGTGATGCTGATGACATGTCTTCATTATTGTTTTTTGAGGATGAGAAGATTCATAATATACATATGATGAGTGAATTTCACTGTTTTTAGGCAAGAAAGAACACAATGAAATAGAAGAATTAAATTCCTGGCAATGTTGACAGGTTTGAAGCCTTCGGATTATTACTTAGTGAGATAAAATTAGCATAAACTAGTCTTGCATAATTAAATTAATAAAGTCCTTATAGATGTTTTTTTTTCTTTTACAGTTATTTCTCTCTCATCTTTATTTTTTTCCTTGTGTAATACTACTCACTGTGGTTACACTGCTCACAGACACAGACAACGTGTAATAACGGGTTAAACGCTGAAATGATTTTGTTCTACGGTGTTCTGAATGATGGAAATCACTCAACATACCACAAGCATATAGTGCTCATTGACTAATTCAAAGTTATATTTTGAATTCTGGTGATAGCCACCAGTGCTACAACGTATTTTGCAGAATCACACTGACAGAATCTGGCAAAGGCTCAATCATTTGTACTTCAAAGACCTATAGATCTATACGCTGCCATAATGTCTTCACTACATCTACTGTACTAAGTAATTCAACTTGTAGGAGGTTCATTTCTTGTGTCCGGCATCTCAAGTGTGAATTATTTACACACCGTCAGAGTGGGGAAAAGGAGTGCAGGATTACACTGCTCATAACATGTAAATCCACTCATTTGATTTATGTGCTTGTTTTGTCGCTGCTCCTTACAGAAAAAACAACACGCCACACCAGAATAATTGAGCATCGGAGCGCAGTCCATAGATTGGAAGACAAATTTGCTGTCTGCAGTCATCTTAACTCTGCAAATCACTGTCCGTCCAAATTATATTTTCTGGGCTGTGAAAAAGCAGCCTCAACAGTGGCGGGGTGGTGACCAACTCATAAAAGTACTTAAAAGGGAAAGACGGGGTGATGTCTGAGGATTTGAATATAAGATGGAGGTTTATGACGTGTGTAGAATTCAATCTGGTCTCCGTGCTCAAATTAGGCAATTTATTTTTATAGCTTGTCATATTTTACAGATTGCTACTTTTCAGGAGCTTTTTAAGGCACGCTGGCTGTCAGGTTATCTTTTAACCGTCACTCAGAGGTGATTAATGTTGTAGCAGGACTAACTGACTTGCCTGTTGTCAGTTGGCTTTATCTCGAGTTTTGCGCTTTGCTTTTCTTCACCTCTGCGCCTTCTGTTACATGAGTCATTTTGGCTGGACATTAGTAGTTTTTCACTCCTGGACGTACAGTAAAAAAAAAAAAAAAAAAAACGCAAATAGGAAGACAGCTTTTTCTTAACCAAACAGAGCATGAACTGATGGACAAAATACTGTTTTTGAGTCTTGTAATAAAAAAGAAAAAAAGAATCTGGCCACTCCAAAATGGCGACAGAAGCTTTTTATGAGTGGCCCCACCACTTACTTTCATCTGAAGGCACGATAGAAGGTTAGATAAAAGCACACAAGCTTTCCCAAAATACGAGCCTATACAACAAAGTGGACAAGCACAAGAGACATCTAAGGTACTGAATATATTCCAAAAAAAACAAAAACTCTTTTGGGCATTATTTTTGGCTGAGATCAAAGCTGTTGTGATTTGTGAAGTGGCAATGTCTACCTCACCAAAGCCAATGATTGTCCCTGTCCACAGCCGTGGATGTGGCCTCGCCCGTGCTGAAAGCATGCTGCTGCAATAGTGGAAAAAACACAACGCTGCCACGCCACACAGCTCCCCATACATCCACTCTCCAGAGCGAAAAGAGAGCAAAAGAAGCATTGTTGTGAAAAGGGCTTGTGGAGAGCGCAGAAAAAAATAATTCACAACATGGTGCGGCCGATGCCTTCAGATGCAGGACGGACATCGTGCGGGGCGGTGGGTGCTTGACTCAAGGCATGCTTTTCAGCGCGCACACAGCTGTGCACATGTTCACTATGAGTTCAAAAGAAGGCATGAAAGCGCGCAGTTTGCCTGCAAGGGTCATCTCAAATAACATTTCCATTAAATCTGTCACATAAAGGAAGAGGCAGTGAGCTTCTTTCAGTGTTTCTATTAAAGAATTACAATATGGTGTTGGTGTTTCCAACAGCGAGCTTACAGGAAAGATGCAGAGTGTTTTTCAAAAGGGAAGCGGCTAACAGTGATTAATAACCTCAGAACAAGTAAACGTGATGTCCCATCTAGAACCATTAGCATAAATTATTGCAAACCTGGGCTGGCATTACAAACAATGATCCAGATTAGGCTGATGATCACATCCCAGACATATGAGCTTTCCAAATGCCAGCACAACTTATCATACTTCAAGAAGCCTGTCCAGCCGTGACCAGGAGATCCATTACAACCTGTGACTCCTTAAGAATGCTCTTTGTCTTCAAGTGGATGGTAGGTAATGTGAGCGTGTGTGTTTGTGTGTGCGATGCAGCTCTGTTTGTACAGTTTGTTTGAGAATATAATCAAATGTAAATATATATGAAGGTCATCTTTTTTTTATTGAAACTCCTTTATAGTGGTGCTGATTCAATTTCATGTTTGTGCTGCTGCTGGGTTGTATAGCAGATGTGGTTTATCCTCACTGAAATAAATGGAGTGGACAAAATATTAGAGACACCTGTTAGCAGAGCGCAACAGCAGCACATCCTGCAAAATGAATCAACACGTCTCTGAGACAGTTTCAACACAAACTGAACGTTAAAGCCTTCGTGCAGGGAGGACTTATGGCTGTTTGTGTGAGGCGTACTTAATAAACTAAATAAAAGTGGTTAATCCATAGCTGACCTGTAGTGTTGAATTCTAGGGACTCAAAAAGTGTACATGCATTCATCAGAATGATATATCTTATGATTAAAAAAAACATTCCAGATGGTCCAAGAACACTGGTACTTTTGCTGAGTTATGTAGCAGTTGAGAAACCAGATACAGACAGTGTATAGCTATGTATAACTATTAGTGTTAAAGTCCTGACAGGTCTAGCAAAAAGTTATTTAAGCTAATATTTTAGTGCCCAATGTCTCTTCTCTCTCCCTGAGATCTGTCATTCCTGGCTGTTCCAAGGTCCTGATTCATACACAGAGTGGAGAGAGCAGGTAGGCCCCAGACTGTGGACTGACCTGCCTGAGGAGATCAGGGCTGCAGACTTTGTCTTGTCTTTTAAATCACTTCGTTTTTAAAATGGCTTTTTGCTGATTCCATTTATGTTCAGGACTTTTAGTTCATTTTTATTCTTTTGACCTTGATCATTCCCTAACTTTTACCATTGTCTCTATTACTGTAACCATGACAACAAAGGTTAACAAAGTACTATGAATCATGATCTTCCCCTAAACCTAACCAAACCTTAACCATTGTATTGTCACATCAATAAACACCTTCATTTTGCATGTTGTCCTTTCGACAGAAAGTAATGTAAATCAGGAAAAACATGAAGATTCTGAGAGACTCTGAGCATAAAAGCTTGTCACTATTCTGTAATCTGCTGCAGAGGAGTTACATCGACATTACAGATGCTGCTGAGCCTTTTCCACAATGCCATCTGTACTAACCCACTAAATCACAGACTGCCATCAAACACACTTCCTAACTATTTGTAGGTCGGGATGATTTAACACGTACTGGAAATCTTAAGTATGTTAGGCAACCATATATCAGGTCCTCAAGACTGATATCTTGATAGTGTACTGCAGATAAAAAGTAAAAGCCGGAGTACACCCATTAGCTATTTACACCTCATTAACTAAGTCAATATACTCACTCCACATTATCACAACAGTTGAGAGGAGTCTAGAGGATTTATTTGCATTTAAATGAGGTATTCATGTTTCCCCTCAAGGCTCTAAAGCGTACTCTGGTGACATCAGGAATTCTGACCCCTTTATGCTTAGCAAAATATGAGCTTGTCTGACACTGATGAGACACTATATGAGTAACTGAATATAAACTCCTACACAAAAAAGAGGAGATGTTTCTTTCCTAAGAATGTTTTTCTTGAGCGCTGAACCTTCTTGACACAACCCGTCATGAAATGGCATTGTGGAAACTTCTGCACTAAATAAGCTCGTTGCTGCATTCAAAGCGCAGCCCTCTCACTGCCACCCATGTTAGAAGCCCACACTGTAATTCCGATATTGAATGTACAGCCTGTTCATCAGTATGAATTATGGGTGTACATCTTTTACATAATCACTGATACAGAATCAATAGACATACTAATCAAGGGCAGCGAGTATTGAGTGGGAGCACCCACCGCCCATCAGTTATCCTTGCCTCAGGGGGTAGACAGCCACAACCCTTGCGAGGAGTAGCATCATCCATCAAAAGTTTGTGACACGGAGGGGAATGCTGAAGGATCTGGAGTCCCGCCAGTTTCAAAGAATAACCTTGAAGGCGTCGCGGAGCATGTAGACTAACAAGTGTTAACCGAGGAATATCATTTTTGCAGGAGAATTTGGTTTCATTCTACAGTGTGTGGTTCCTTGTCTACTGAATATATAATATGTATAAGTTCAGGAAGCAGAGCACACAGCTTAGCAAACAGAAATTCAGCCTGTGGGTATTCAGTTAGAGAGAGAAAGCTGTGTTGAGAAAGACATAAAATATTAAAGTCAAATAAAGTGAGGGGTATTATATCAAAAAAGGAAAAACAAAACTGGAGTTTTTAATTAAAATTTAGTTGGAAATGCATGCAACGACATGCAGGTCCAAACTGAAATGGTCATGCTTGTGACAATGCACTGTGACTTCAGTAACACCGATAATGCATTTTAGAAAGATTACTCACCAGGAACAAAATTAAGACACCACTGATGCCCATTTAATTAAACAAAAGGCAGAAATCTCTCACACTCTGAGCTAAATGACTTAATTAGAAGGCAGAGCATGTTCGCTGTGGTCTCCTGCAAACAGGAACTCCTGCGCCCAATGACTCACTGTCAGGATTTCATTGTCAAATTTAAGACCCAGTTTTAAATCAAATATCATTATTTTTTTGTGAGAAGCTAGAAGTTTATTTCCGTTTAGAACAACCCTCATTCATATAAGTGAAGTAAATGTTCAAATACTTTTTAACTTTTGTTCTTGTCATTTTTCAACAAATGACAACAAAGCCTGCAGACTCCAGTTAATGCATGAGTTCATTTATTAATGATATACATTTGCTTAACCTCAAATTTTGCATTCCTTTCATGTAAAATGAATGGTAGATATCTAGAAAAATACACAAAGCCTCAATAAATACATGATTGTGTTTGATGATGTTTAATTAACTAAAAAAGAAAGACCATTTCTTGTAAAAACAAGTACATTATGGGTATTAGTTTAGAATTTCCACATTAATAATGGCCGTCTTTAGGAAATGTTGGAGGATAATTTGAATATGTTGTAATTTTATTTAGTGTAAAAAAAAATCTCAGATATTTGAAACCTCAACAATTTATTCGGTTTTGTCCGCTGTGACAGCTACAATACTCCACAGAAGGAAAAACAGAACGGTGCTATCAACTTCCAAGAGAAGAAGTTGAAGTCCACTGTGTTAATGGGGGGAGCAGGAGTGAGCAAAATGCTTTTCTGGAGTGCAAACTGTGATCAATGCTTGAAAATAGAACAGTGAAGTACTCAGACACTCACCAAGGCCAGCTGTGGTGACGCACTTGAAGCATTCGCTTGCTTAAGATCACTTCCGCAAAACTCAGGCGTGCTGATGAACACAATAGGGTTACTGATAACCATAACAATAACGTGCTTTTCCATTCTGTCTATATGTTGTCTATAGTTTTGTATTGAGCAAACTCTGCTCTCTAAAAGACTGTGAGGTGCAATTGAAAGTTTGCTTTGCTTTGTTTTGAACTGAATATTACACAAATATTTGAAATATGCACCTATATATTTGCCAGGGCTTACGTATGTTAGCATACAGTGGCCTGTCTACATGATTGGCAGACAAAGAGCAACATTAGGATTCATTTGGAGTTGTTTTTTTTGTTTTTTTGCCACCTCTTCATCAATCAACCTACCAACAATTTCTAATGAGAGCAGTGAGAATAAAACAAAGCAGCAAACCAAAACAATGAGCTGAAAGATGCTAAAAAGGTCCATAGAGTCAAGGGGAACTGTACGGACCCCTTAACCCATAGATGCTATAACTCTCTCCACTCTGTGGGTTTTTTACTACAAGCAATACCTTGATCCTTTGTCATTTGAAAATATTGATTAGTGCAGCTTTAAGTATGGCTGCCATGAGACCAAGCCATTTGTTTGCAGTAAGTGAAGGATAAACCTTCTGTTATCTTTCAACCTTTAGCTGCTTCCCAATGGCTCTCATTATGCTACATCACAACGGATTGACACAAGACAGTGATAACAGGAGAGGCAAATATATCATGTATAAAGTACCATATATCATTATTATTTAATGAAAAATACATAAAACAATACCACTACATTTTACCTGTTATACAAATCTCCCACAATCCTGCCGACATATGACCCCATGTGGGGTCCTGGCCCCTAAACGCCAAGCTGTAACATGAAGAAGGGTGCTTCAGTGCTGCAGAGTGCTCAGAGTGAGTTGGTCTCTTGCCAGCTCCGGAAAAAGGAAGTCAGTTGGTCTATATTTGATTTCTGATACTGCGTGCCAGTCATGTCAAGATAGATGAGAGTGACTCATACTGGAGCATGAAGGAAAAGAATAGCTGGCAGAGTCACTGCTCATACGAGAACGATATTTCATCCCTTATCACTGTGCTGTGACAAGCAACCAAGTTTTTGTGTTTTTACCTCCTGTTCAAAACATACTATTGTGTAAAGTAAGCCATCAAAGCTGTAATATATTGGTAAATCTAATATAAATATGTAGTTCACTATATATTGGCTCTGTGCAGCATCTAACACAATATCTAACAATGTGTCTCCAACAATGACTGTTATATTGCACGCTTACTATTATGTTTTACTGTGTTGTGGGGCAGAATTAGGTGAATAGAACAAATACTCACTTTCAATAACACACAATATTTTCAGAAACACACACACAACACACACACACACATACATACACAACTGTACATGTTGTACAGTCCACAGTATCAAATTGAATCCAGGGTCAGGCTACAAATCTGTTCAAGTCTTGCTTGTCTTGGACATTTCAGATGAAACATTTGCTATGTGGTCTGGTAGCGGTTCATAGAAGGTGACAGGAGAAAGATGTATCGCATGAGGGAAAGAGATGGCTCACTACCTGCTAGGAATGATTCCCTGTAGGACAGCTCACAATGAACCCATTTACAAAATAGGTAGTCTGCGCTTTCTCTGAAAACCATTGTTATAGCAAGACGGAAATTGCACATGGTTAATATTTATGCCATATGTGTATTTTAAACAGTACAGTAGTAAGATTACAGATTTAGTCAGTCATGTCGGATAGCTTTACTATCTACCTGGTGATATCCTAGTTTTTTTGTTTCTCAATGTCAACAAATCCCATGAAAACAAGCCACCAGTGTGTTAGTCTGTCACACTTTCCAACCTCCGTACCCTGTCTGTGACTCTCAGCCCCAACACCGCTGGTTCATACTAAAGATGTAAATCTTTAAAAGCATATAAAAACACATGTAAATACTTTCATTTTTCTTTTTCAAAAAAAAAAAAAAAAAAAACAAAACTCAAAGACTCAGTCATTTCCTTAAACTGCTGGGCCAAACGGCTGTGAGATGAAGCCTACAAAAACAAAACAAGTGCATCTCCATAAGCCCCAATGTTAAAATGTCCAACTCCACAGCAGGACTAAACATGTTTACAGCTTGGTACAAAAAATGAATTTCGTTTCTATAGCTAATTTTCCTGTTGTTGACAACTTTACTAGGCATGCATTGTTATATAACTCACTCACTCAAATTAAATAAAGGCTTAAAGTTATGTATAATTAAGGAAGTGGCTGCTTTGAGCATGTTTGAGCAACCATTCAGCGCATCTCAGCTCCACCCACACTCAACATCTTTACCCATTTTTGGATTAATGTGGAGGCAGAACAGCCAGAGATTCTGAGACAGAGAGACTACGCCCATGCTTACATGCTTTACAGTCTATGTGCAGGGCACTGCCTTTTTTAACAAATGTTACTCAATCAACAGTAAATATTGTTGGGGACTATTTTCAGATGTGGATTAATACACATTTGATGGTCTAATGGATATTTACAGCAGTGGGATGGTGTGTGTGGGATCAACTCAGAATAAACAACAGTGCCCATGGTCATTGTTATGAAGACACAGTAAATACAAATAGTTTCTTTAAAGCTCTGATTCATCTCAATGATAAAACACTTTCAGATGCTCTCTCCTTGGATCATGCCCATCCCATTTCAACAGGAAATGCATCAATTCCAGGAAGTAAGACACTCTCGAGACAGTGCAAAATTAGATAAAAGATTTGAGAACCTTTAAATATCTTGATTTTTGACCTTTTAGGTGCACATTTTTAGAGTTCACAATGATTACTCCCATTTTTGCTCCCATAGCTGTATTTACCACTGGGCTTATTAGAGGTGTGAGTATAGGCTCAAAGTCTGTCTCGTGTCAAAATCACAGGCAAATTACTCGGAAAACTAATCACCAGCAAAAGGTCATGGTCTTTACTGAAGGGAGATAGGATAGCTGAAACACCACTTGCACCTAAACTGCGCATGGTGTGTTTCTGACTGGTAGTCTGCGCTACAGCAGCAGAATATCTCTGCCAACCTCACTGCAAGAGAGAAACTCTCTTTACTTTAGTTGTCTTAAATTTCTATACATCACATGACACTCTCCAGTAATACCAGTTGACCTTTAAATTATTCACTTGAACCTTCGGCATTCAATCATGCTGCACAGTTAATTAAGCTGTAGCAAGAGTAATAAAGAAGATAGATGACACTCGGTCATACATGCACACCCGGACTCTGTGACAACAACTGAAAGCTGGTAAGGTCAGAGCCCAACAATTGATGAAACTGTCATCCTATCATAGTGGAAATCCACCAGCAGAATCAGATTGTAGATTGACATCTCAGTGGTCCAAACAAATGGCGCTGAAACATATTGGTGGCCTTGTCCCCAAACGCTAAACCTCAGAATCTAATCTAAGCGAGCGATCAGTCACTTGCTGTTAATGTCATCATTTATGCCTGTCCGATAACTGGCACATACAGTAGGCAATTATTGACTTCCTGCTGCTTTAGGAATATGAAGTCCAGAGGCTGTCGGTTAGACTCATCAAGCTCTGTCAAACAATCTATCATCGTGATGGTCAGAAATCAGTAAAAAAAAAAAAAAAAAAAAAAAGTCATTAAAAAACATTAATCTGCAAAACTCATAGTGCTGACGTTGCGTCTTGGAAAATTGTTTTATTAGTTTGGTGTTACTTTATTCTTTGCAGGTGGTTGAAAATTATGAACATTTTGTTTATTTTAGTGTTTGCAGCCTGGTTAAATTAGCCAGAAGGCTCCATTAAAATACAAGCAACACTGAATATCACAACTTTTACTAAATGTGTTGTTGTGTTAATTCATAAATCCTGAATAAATACATGCTGAAAGTGCACTGGTTTGAGATCTTTGCTAAAATCTTTCCATTTTAAATTATTTCATAATTCCACAGCGCTACATTACAGAGATACAGACTTGACTCCACCAAATTTAGCTGACAGCCATGAATACAGATTAGATTGTATTGTTGTCTATTATTGATTATTGAAGATTAAGATTTTACACACATACATGCACTGTTATAGAATAAACTACCCTTTCTAACTGTACAGAAAAGTAATTAATGACCTTCATTGGGAACAGCCACATAAGGCTAATATAATAATATTAATATCACTTCCGCAAAACCTTTATAATATATAATACGTGGCTATTCTGTATAATGAATGTTTTTACTTTACATGTTTAAACACATTTAGCTGTTAATACTCTGCACTTCGGCTTAAAGCTGGACTAATTGTGTTTTTGGCCACATGGGGGCAGCACAACAAGCAGAAAACACAACACTATCACATTATTATCATATAGTTGATCCATTGAACATTTCAGCTACCAGTTATTTACTCATCCTGCAGATGTGGAGCAACATTAGTATTCATTTGTTATGTTTCTGATTAACCAAATATCCAGTTCAATATTCAATCTCTTTTAGCTCTGTTTTTGGTCTCTACCAACTCCTGAGAAGAACACTGGGTGCTGTCTGTTGTTTGGTGTTGAGCAGGTTGTTTACAGTGGATTTTCAGTGGAAAAAGCTGCCTCCTGCAGCAGAAAATGACCCTATGAAAGTGGCGAGAGTGAAGTAAAACAGTAAAGCTCTTAATGAGCTGAGAGAAGAAGAAGATTAACTTCACTGATCCCTCAATAGGGAAATTCTTTTTACATATATAAGTCCAAAATACAACCACACAGACACAAAAGGATCATAGACAATGTGGAGAGATGGGCAGCCACATAGCTGCCCCCTGGGAGCAGGTTCTGTACCTTGCTCAAGGGCACCTAGACAGTGCCCAGTTGGTGAACTGGCACCTCTCCAGCTACAGATCTGTGCACCATACTGTGGTCTGTGCATGGTCTTGAACCAGCCACCCTCCAGTTCTCAAGCCAACTCCCTATGGAGTGAGCTACTGCTGAACCTTAACACAAAGCTTCATTAAGCCCAGCAGAGTTACAGATTCAAATGTTAATTCTCTGTAGGTTCCTAACTCCGAACATCCCATTGTCATTGTCAACTGCCATTTGATACACTGCTATAAAAATATGTATATTTTATAGCAGCTTTAAGTAAAATACACTTCTTTTACCACTGATTTTTTTATATTTACGTCAATAAGCCTTGCTCTAAGATTCTCTATTTTGTAGATTTGTGTTTGATCTGCTGTGATGACTTTGTGTAAACTCTAGTCAGCCCACACAGGGAGTTAATAGCTCCCCAGAGAGCTGTTTCCACGTTCATCATGTTATCAAGCAGAACCCACAATGTTATCCCGGGGTGTCTGTTTTCTGCTGCATCTCTTTCTAAACGAGAGCACAGAAGCCACAAAAGTTTGCTCAGAGAGAGCCAGAAAAAAAGGAGACTTACATGCAAAGGTTAGACTGGCCTCTCGGCTGACGATGGTCCCGAAGGAGTTGGAGGCGAGGCACTGATACGTTCCAGCATCTTGGTCTTTGTTCAGATGGCTGATTCTGAGGTTGCCTCCAGAAAGGCTGTAGTGAGATCCAGATTTGGGACTGATTTCTGTGCCATTCAGTTTCCACCTAAAAAAAAAGAATCAAAATAAATGAAGAAAATTAACATGTAAATTAAAATTTTAAATATCGTTCCGTGTAGACTGAAAGTACGTGACTTGTACATTTGATTGTTTTTCCAACAGGAAAGAAAAGGTGGCGAGAGAGCCCAGAAATTATGCCCTCCAGCTTAGTGTTAATCTAAGCAGCAGTGAACCACTGTGGTGCCAAGGACTTGACTTCCTGAGAATAGATAGCATTGCAGGCCATCCATCTTGCCAGACCCCAGTCAAGGCGCATAAAAATGCTGCTTAATCATTATAGTGCGACAATTAAAACAAATGCCTGCAACCTTGCCTTCACACTTGTGCATTCTAGCCTAGCCCACATGATAATCATTGGTGTTAGGGGTGATCAACGAAGGGTATAATTCACTTAAAATGGCAACAGATTCTCCAATCTCTCCACACAGATGCACCTTATTAGAAGAGAATCGCAGGTGGGAAGAAAATCAGTCATTTCAAGTCATAACTTACTTCAGCCAGGGTGAAAAAATACATTGTTATTTACTAATGATGTATAACCATCAAAGCAATAAAATCTTCTGAACAATGAACAAGCATAAAATAAGCTTTTTATACCTTATTGGAAAATGGACAATGCAGATTTGATTAGAGCCCAATGTGATTTAGCGGTTGATTATTTCTTTGAGGAGAAGTTCTATATTTCCTTCTGCTTTGATTTTTTAATTTTCTCTCAATGATTTCAGGTTCAGCTGGGAAAACAGTATATTGTTTCATTTGGAAAAGAAAAGCAGCTTTGATGTGAAAAAAACAAGGCTTTGCTAAAGCCCTTTTGTACAGTAGACAGAAGTTGTGCAAAGCTGTTTTTGTGCACTGCTATCTTAACTCTCCTTGTTGTGCCAATTTGGTGCCTTTAAGGCATTGGAGCCTTTTGAAAACATAGACAGTAGTGTTGCGTTATCACTGTGGAATTTTCTTGCTATATTGCATCTTTTAGAGTTTAACATACCCTATAGAATAAAATCATTTCCTTATTTTGACGCAGAAAATCAACTAGGTGCGGTGTGCGGTGGCCGGTGGAGTCGGAACAGGATCATCATATAGCACACAAGTAGGAGCTGATTACATGAAAAACGATGTCAGAATGTGTTGCTTTCCCGCCTACCCGCACTGAAGTGTCTCACAGACAGCAGAATATTTGTGGGCCGGGCATTGCAGCACTCACAAAGTGCCTCTACAGACTTTTTTTTTTCTTTTAATAGACAAAATGTGTAGCACAATGGTCTTTCATGGCCCTTCTCCGGTTCAGTCATAAGTAAGTGCGCACTCTCCAGAGCCTTATTACTACACACAATAGAGAGGAGCCTGGGGGTGGGGTGGCTGCGGTCTCACAGGACTACAGCAGCGATTCATTTGCAGCTGAAGTGGAACAAACAAAAATCAACACAAATATTTTACAGCCAAGTACCACCTTCCACGTGAATAAAAGAGCTGAGCAGATGGGGGGGGGGGGGGACGCTCCCGAAACGACAGCACCAGGCTCAGATAGTGGCTTCCTCTGTTTCTGAAAAGGGATCACATCAAATATGAAAGCAGCCTTTTCACAGTCATAATTGCTCGCAGAGACTCGGCATTGTATCCATATTGAAATGGTTTAATCGGGTGACAGCTTGAAAACCAAATGGTGCAAAAGACAGTTGTGGATCCAATGTGTTATCTGTATCTTTCTAAAACATTAGACCGGGTAGCTAACTGATCCTTGAAAATGTTTTGATGTAATTGAGTGAGTCATCATGTTGAGGAGGATAAAGAATTTACCCAGTCGGAGGAAGATATTGTGAATCCACCATATTGTGTATGTGTGTGGTCATTAAACATAGTGGTAGCTAAAGATAATTGCCCAACCCAAAGATGTCGATGCTCTTTTGTGACAAATTGAATCCCCTATGACAGCTCCTCTCACCTTAAGCCAATTAGATAACAACTTTAAAGCCTCTAAGTGACAGATACTCTAATTTCTGTGAAACTCGAGCACAGTCTAACTACGGATACATTGATATGAGTGCAGGAGCAGCGATTGGATGCAGCATGAGGGGAACTTTTAATGCAGTGATTGTGTCACTATCCTCCTCTGTGGAGCAACAGATACACATATAAACTAGATTATTTAATAATTCTATTTACAATGATTTATGCTGGTAAGCAGGCCACAACAGCAGATCCATTTGTTAGGCACATGCTTTATGTAATCATGTAACAACAGGCCGTGTACACAGTGGCATAATACCACACCATCTGGCTTATGAGGCTGCGAATGTTAGGCGGTCTGTTCCTTTTCTTAAGTCAGGCACTTTAATGTGTTAAATAAAAACATGCTACTTTGTGCTGCTACTTCGTAAAGGTTACGCCTCACATACTTACAGCTAAATGTCTTTTTTTTTCAGTTCAATTCTAAACCTCGTTGTAGAATATTTACTGTACTGTGCATTATGAAATAAAATGTATAAATTTGTGAAGAAAAAAGTAGAAACAGGAGCGCCTCTAGTGTCCCCTACAACTGCTATTGCTCTTGGAGGGGAGAAGAAATCACTTTTAAAGAGGAAACTATATGCCCTCATCCATCAGGGTGTGGCATAAAAAATCAATTCCAGGCACCATCCTATACCATTTACCATACTGCCACAATTGTTAAGAGTTTTCAGAGGAATTTGCCCTAGCGTCTTCTGAGCCAGCAGTCCAGTTTCAGAGCTGATAAGTAACTCCTTATGTGCTATAAAATAAAAATGTGGTTAAAAAAAAAAAAAAAAAAGGTTTTTGAGAATCTTCTTCACAAGACATTTCTTCCACTTCTGGGTTTTGTGAACTGTTATACCACCTATGTTGTCTGCGGCTTTCATTCCCCCGCAGCTGTTTTTACATAGGTCAAACTAAAAGAAGACAGAGGGACGAGGTATCTGAGCACCGCTGCAATTCGCACTGGGAGCCCTACTTGTCCAATGGCCTGCAACTATCTGGCGGGTGAGCCGTGGCAGTGAGTCCACTTTGAGAGTTACAGGCACAGAGGCAGAGACATAGGTTTGGATATCAGAGGTGACAGAGTTAAACACCTTGAACGATGAGAGGCGCACTGCATCAAAGCCTCAAAGTCACATGAAGAAACTTCTTCGAGCAGATATAAGGTGGACAGTGTTGTTTGTCAGTTATTGTGACATGGAAAATATTGTGAACTGCAGATTTTGTTCATATATCTAGGTATCTTACTGCATGTACTGTACTGTTTGTAGTGTTGTCTGTTTGTAAGAACGTAATGTTGGGACACGAGGCATCCATTATGAGCTATTCAGTAGTTTGTACTTCTAGTGCTAATGCACTTATTCACTAGTCCATTAAAATGAGGCTACAGCCAGCAAGCAGCCAGTTAGCTTTGGTTAGCACAAAGACTGGAAACAATGGGAAACAGCTAGCCTGCTATGTCTAAACGACATCAACATACCACCTCACCTCAATTAAGTTGTTACCTCTCATTTGTTAAATATGTTTGAATGGAATGGAAGTGCATTTCACGTTTTATGTGGGTTTACATGATGCAATATTATTGGATTGTTTTTGCAATTTATTTTTTGTACCAATTAAACTGAGGAGATATAGTATATTAATTAATAAGTGCTAGTAGGTGTATTTTGTTATCTTCAGACAGAGCCAGGCTAGTTCTTTCACTGATTCCAGGCTTTGTTCAAAACTAACCAGCTGCTGGCCCAAGCATTCTAATCAATTAAATTAAAACAACAAAGGACCAAATGTGAAAACAACAACAACAAAATTCTTCTTTATTTTTCACCAACGTGTTTTAGTGCAGGGTGATTTATAGAATGTGCAAAAAAAAAAAAAAAAAATACTGCCTATATATACCCACTCCAAGAAGGCTGAATCTTCATCAGTTACCCGATGAAAGTTAGACACACAGATGGCCAGTCTCCAAAAAAGACACTGCACCTCCAATATAGAAACTTCAAAATAAAAGTGCACAACAAAATGCAACATACACAGCAAAAGATATATGTATATATACTGAATGTATACTGCATATTTCCAGTTATTCAGTAGTTTTGCACCCAGGTTTTAAATATTATTGTTGTGAAGGTCTGTGATATGGTTTTTATTGTATGTTTTTATTGTGAAGTCTGCGAATATGTGTGAAATAAAGGAGATTCTCCGTTTCTTCAGCTTCTGTTGTTGAGTTGTTTTCACATTTGTCACTTTATTTGTAGCAGACAGATATCAGTCTTTTCATATAACTCTTGAAAAACATTTTGTGTGTGGAATAAGATTATCTATTGGTAAAAAAATGGCAAGTGTGCAGATAGGGGTTGGTGTATTTTTCTATATCATGTATATTTTATTCTATTTTATGCATCAGTCCATATTTATTAAAGGATTTTTAACTATTCACTCGAGTGCCTAATTGGATTTATGTCACAACCTACCTATTTATTTCTCTTTGCTTCCCCTGATTCAGGTTCAGTGCAGACAATACTGAGCACATATCATCGCTTGTGGCGTTTCATGTAAACACTGCAGCCCAAACTGTCACAGTTTACTGCCGTGTGACGTGCAATTAATGAACTTTGAGCATGATTTAGCTGCTCGTTGCAACACATCTTTAGAAGGCGGCAGCCGCTCTGACAGGACCGCACAGCGACCTTGACAAGAAACAGCTGATTAGGTCATCCTCTAAGCTGGCTCAGTCCCAAGTATTAAATGTACCAATCCTTCCAAATCTCACCCCAGCAATTTCAGTGAGCAAACATGATTGATTTGAACTTTTACTTGCCAGAGATGCGGCAACACAACACAACACCCTTTCAATAGACTAATGGTCCATGCGAGGAGGAAATAAAGAGGGGAAAAACCAGCTACTCTTTGAACTCCGCAGCAGAAAAAAGATGTTTGAGCTGGTTGCAAAGCTGAACACGCATTCCCGGGCTAAGGATAGACAAGACACATTTCCAGCAGGGGGGTTGAAGGGAAAATCCACCACAAAATAGAATTCATGTAATGCATTCATATGATCCTGATCAGCTCAGGCTTGATTTGCGAGGATGAACAAGTCTTTTCTAAAGCTAGAAACAACAGAGCCAAGACTCTCTTACTGCTGCATCAAGACACAAATCCTGGAGCGGTTTCATTCAGGCTGAATGGAAGACAGAATCTGAGGACACAATGACAATACCCTGCACGATATTGCAGTATATGGACGCTTTCTCTGCTTCGTTACTGTTAAGACTACAATGAAGTAAAGCACATTTGAAAGTACGAGCTCCAAAACACTTTTTGAGTCCATGAAAAGTCTAATTCATTGTCAGCGGGGCGGCTTCAGGCTTTGTCAGATTAGAAACTTTCTGGTTTCTAGTTTTAGAACAGAAGTGCCATGCAGAGTGGATTAAACTGTCTGGGATCAAACGAATGATATGAGATCTCTGTGGTGCAGCTCATAGTTTTAGTTTGTGACTGAGTTTGAATCACAGAGAAAGCTGCAAATCAACAATTCTGTAATTACTTTGTATTCTTACAAACTATCGGAATTAAACTGATTAAAAACTGTGAACCTCTCTGACTGATTTTACCCATTCTAGTTAAGTGAAAAAGATAAAGCTGCTGGAAAAAAGTACCATCTTTATAAGCTTAAATCCAGAGATGGAGATAAAGTGGTGAGAAGCATCTCAAACTTGTCAAGTGAGAACACTTAGATCCATCCATTCTTACAAAAACTAAATTGAATTCTGGGCTATTTTTGTCTGTTTTTATGATGAAAAAATGTTATTTCTTTACAATTTTATTAAAGTGTAACTGCACCCCAAAGTTCTGCTAGCTGCTTCCCTTCAGCAAATGTAAATGCAGCAGAAGCCTGCACAGTGTAAGCACTGAAGGAGGTGTGGCCCCGACAGCGACCAGAGTGAGTGACAGACTGAGTGACCAGTGCTCAATGTAGCAGGAGCTAGACGAGCTAACCACGGAGCTAACCAGCCACGAGCAGCTGCTGTCAGACTCTCCGTGTCCATGCTGGAAACACAGAGGAGCTTTTGACGGGCACTTGAAGTGTGGTACATGTGTTGTGGCAAAGCAAGCGACTGTGCTGTACCTATACTAACAGCTCAGAGAGCTTGTTTTACATAAATGTCATGACATAAATAAAAGCCAAATGGTCGACTCTATGTTGACACTGGTCTTGCAAGGTTCAGGGTGGGGCATCACAGTGCAGTCATTTACACCTCAAAGACCAAATCATGTTTAAATGTGTTGTACCACTTAAAAAGTTGTTTCAACACACCACAAACATCTGTAAATTCATACATAAAAGAACCGCAGTGTTCAAAAACAACAAGAACAAATAATATGAACCCCAACTGAGTGCATAGTAAAAAAATGTACTGATGTAAAGCAAACAAAGAAAAAAAAGATTTTTCTTTTCTTTTATTTATTTTTATTTATGGATTTTGCTCGTGTGTTCTCATTTCCATTTGTGATGATATGTTTTGAGCTCAGGCTTTACTGCTCTACTTACTACTATACTTTTGAGTGATGTAAACAGGGAGTGTAGTATTGCAATGGAGTTTGTGGGTAAAATGTGTGCTGAATCTGATCCTTTAAGGTTTGTTTAGTGCTGTAACAATATGTTTTCACATAGACCGTAAATCTGCATCACAAAAAGTCACCCTAGAAGTTGAGTTTAATTTGTTACTGCACCATAACCATGGATGTAGACAATTATTATATGGATGCTTCTGTTCATTAGACATATGAGAAAGCGATCACTGAATACATTTTATTATTGTCAACAAATCCCATTAAAGGACAAAACAATGTGTTAGTCTGTCTTGATTACATTATGATGTCCTGTTCTGTCTGTTGTTATTTGCCACAGGCCTACCTAACCCTTAAAACTGAAGACTTACATTTCTAAAAATGGGTCACAATATATTACTTTTATAGGCTACTTTATCATTGAGTTTTTAAAGGGCAAAACCAATCCTGCAGCCGGGCAGTGTAGCTTTAAGCAAACAAGAGGAAATAATATTTGTTGGGGACAATTTTCAGCTGTGGATTAAAGGACCATGCTGGATTTAGAGGAATGTGGCAGTGAGGCTGCAGATTGCAACCAATTGAATACTGCTCTCCTCTAAACATGTAGGAGAAACTCTGGTGGCTGAATTGATTTGTGTGTTTAGTTTGTCCGTTCTGGGATGCTGTAGAAACATGGTGGTTCAAGATGGCGGGGTCCATGGAAGAAGACCCGCTCTCATTCTAAGGTAACAAAAACATAATGATTCTTATTTTCAGGTGATTATACTCTAAAGAAAATGTAATTATGAATATTACACAGTATTTCATTAATGCTTATAGATCCTCCTAGATGTTACACACTGGACCTTTAATCCACATTTAGAACCCCTGAGCCTGCACCCACATGATGTCAATCAGTCTTTTAAGTAAAAAGCATCACTTATTGGTCGAGTTGGAAAAAACACAAACACCCTACATTATGTTACAGGATGTATGGGTGTAAGTTTCCCAACAGTTAACTACTATTGGTAGAGCTGCCAACATGTGGAGGGATTGTCTGAGACAAGATGGAGACGTCTGCCAGCTGAAGGATGTTGGCGTTGTCAGCGGTATAAAAGCAAGCAGCATCAATGGTAAAAACAAATGTGCAGGGGTGGAAGGGTGGGTAGGTGGGGGTGCAGATGAAGCGATGCAGTAACACACTCACCGGTAGATGGGGGGTGGGCTTCCTTGGGCTTCACAGCTGAACACCACCTCCCTGTTTTTCTCCAGAGTCTCCACAGGATACACAATGCTGCCAGGCTGCTTGGTAAAGACAGGACTCTGCAGGACACTGCTCTCTGTAGGACAACAAGGAAAGACAGCACAGACAATAAACTTAGACACCGGCCTGTTTGTAAAACAGCCAATTAGTCAGCAGCAGAAACAGGTTGATGCTGCTTTAAGTGTTTAGAAGGGCAAAACCACAAGCAGACAAAACATATCAATCTGAACCGCCTGTCAGGACACCGCCGCACGGAGAAGAATGATTTGAAGTGAGACGTGTCTTCAACAGCTATTTAGGTGGTAATCGGATATAGGGCCTGATTTATGTTGAACAATTGTCTGGAAAAATGCCTTCATTTACTTCTGCCAACCTGCTTTTATTTGTTCATTTATTTATTTCTTTATTTATTTACCAAATGATGTTGGGATTATGTGTCCATGCAGAGGTGTAATCAGTTGGTTTCATGTGGTTAGAGCTCTTTGTTGCAAATGAGACAACACAAGCCTCGGTTGCTCCATTAAAGCGCCATTAATGCGGCATGCTTCTTATGCATGGATTTAGAAAGTATCAGTGAAGCTTTGAAGGCAAGAAAAAAGGGACCAGATTAGATCACTTTTATGTCTTTTAATTATTCTTTTAAGTTGTGGCGACCACAATCAGTCAGATTTACTGGAATCTGGTATCAGTCTGTTTTCTTTACTTTTACAAATCAGTCTTTTTTTTTTTGTAATGACAGTTTCATCCAACTGAAAGTTTACATAGATCTTTGATTTTACTTTGCCAGTCTGAAATTTATTGAAAAAAAAATATTAATAAGAAAAAATACAACCCAGTACAAAATAAAAAATCCTGTTTGAAATTGTCAAACTCAGTAATCTTCTCTTTTTCAGAAACACACATCTAGCAAAGCCTTCTCCACAGCAAACTCTCTGCATACAGAGACTGTGGCCGTCTGTCATAAATGTGGCAAATGCACGGAGTAATCAAGACAATATAGGTTACCTGAATGTGACACTGTACCTGATGTTCTATATCAAGTGAATGACAGAAGGTAAACACACTTAAGGTATCGTCATTCTACCCTTATGTAGTCTCCACATGCAGGCCTGAAAAACACACGGATGTTACAGCTGTGATGTGATGTAATAAATAAATATTGATGAGCGATCACGCGCTCTGTATACGGGTGAGGTAAATACATGAGGAAGCATTTTAGAATCACAACTTTGGGACTATAATGTGCCCGCCGTACCTTCGCCGTGGGGAATATAATTAATGTACACACAATGTTTCAGCAATCACAGTGAAGTGAGAATATCAGCTATAGCTTAGTGACATGGGGTACTGATTAGGGCTCAACCTATAGGCCAAGATGAGAAGTGACCGCTGTGGGCAATGAGCTCACACAGGCTGGGAGAACAGCTGAATCACAGTCAGAAAGTGTGGGAGTTAAGGCAGGGTGATGACATTAATATATTATCAAGAAGTCAAGTCATTTTTTTCCCCACTTCCTTATTGAGTTTCCATGCTTTCCAACCTTTCTTGACCAAGAAGTTACCTAATAAATTAGTTAGAGCTGTGAAAGGTGGAGGAGGGCTTTAGGTAGTATTGGACAGATGTTATAATTACATTTACACTACGTAAGGTACAATAACCAGCTTGTTTCCTCCACCATGTCAAATATAGCAGTGTGTTCCCAGACAGGGCAGGCTGCAGAGAGTGTTATAGGAGTCGTACACTGCAGCTTTATTGTGTGTTTCTCAGGAAAATAAATTACAACCCCATCTGAGGAATTCCACGGAACTGTATATCAGAATTTAAGATGATTCCACTCTCTGAAATGTCACAAGTCTTAAATCTTACTGAATATGTCACCGACTTTCAAAAAAATATATTTATATTTGACATGGTTTATATTTTAATGATAGAAAGCCAGTAAAACTGAAAACCTGCTGAATATGTCACTGACTTCCAAACAAAAAATGATTTGACACAGTTACATATTTAATGGTGAAGAGCGATACATGACATGGACATTTGTCCCAATATCGAGTAACCTGATTTAAATTGCAGCCAAACTCAATACACTTAGGGATAGTTACATTACTACTGTCTAGTGATGTTGATCTACTCTCTGTCACACTGTTACTATGATATTTGATATGCCATGAATACATTTCAAGGATTTTTGTCCTTGTTTATTACTGACTGCGACACACATGTCCAAATGTATTTACTGATGGAGCTGTGATTATGAATTAAATCATTCAGAAATGTAATAAATGATAAATGACTATATGGTGGATTTATCAAATCAATGAGTTGGTGAGCATGACTTGACTGCATAGTTTTTGCATGTTTGAAACATATTTATGTAGGCCAATTTTCTTTTAAAGCAAAAGATATTCAGTATAATATCATATATCATAATAATAAGTCCCCATGTTAAAATGGCCATCTTCATAGCAGAAATAAACATGTTTACAGCCTGGTACAAAAAACTGTTTTGGTCTCTATAGCTAATTTCCCCATTCATGACAACTGTACTGATTGTGAATTTTTATAGAACTCACCTGTTCACATTATATTAAGGCTTAAAGTTATGCAGAATCAACAGCATGGACACTTTGATTGACCAGTGGGTGCCATTACAAATGGCTTGTTTGAGCAACCAGGCTTCATGCAGCCCACCTCAGCTCCACCAACGATCCACATCTTTGCCCATTTTTTGATTACCAGGGACGCGGCAGCCTGAGCCACCACACTCTGAGATTCACAACGGTTCTTTAGAAACCTGTGAGAGACACGTCAAGGATATGACGTCCATAATGTCAATGTTTTTTCCTCTTTTTACTAGGGGTGACAGCCGTGGATGGAGCATCCTTAGTACCCTTTGAAACAGATCATAATATCTCTACAACTACTGCACAGCTGCCCATGTGCCTTTGAATTGAAATATTTGAAGCTTCTGGATGATAACATCAAATGATGTTGTTGACCCTTCGATCCTTCATAGAGCACATATTTCCTGTATTGACAAACACTCTTACCAAACTCTCCACATCCAGTGACAGGATTCCTATATAACATTTACTGTTGATATTTAAGTTCTCTCATATTTTGATCTTCTGGCCATTTCTTTGTCAACCTCATCAGTCCACAGCCTTCATAAACCCACTATAGAAAACATTAGATTACATTGAGATGCAATCAGCGTTGGAACAAAAGTCTTTTGAATATACTGCCCCCACAATGCAGATTACAACATGTCTTCAATCTACAGAAACTTTTAAGCAACAGGAAGCTTCAGCATTGTGTTGTGGAAGTACTGACAGATCTGTGCATTGCTGTATGGGATGACATGAACAGGGTAATGCATAATTCAAAGAACTGCTCAATAGGCAATCTAATTCAAGAAAAGTCTCCTTGCACACCTCACATTTTTACAGCATCAGAGTATGCTTCCAATCCCCAGATGCATTCAAACCTCATGCTAATTTTAGTATGGGTGTCAGCTATTCTTTTTTATGCAAAACTGAACACAGTGTTTAAAGGTATCACCCCTGACAAACATGCAATCTGCACAAGTCTGGAGAGTGATATTATAAAGGAAAAATGTTTCCAGTAAAAAAAAAAAACAAGGAATGAAATCTCTGTATGTAGATTCAGCCATCGATGCTGTCGCAGCTATTGTCATCAAAGCTTGGCTGCCTGAAAACACACTGATCACACAATAGATTCTGTCATTTTAAACAAACTGTCTAGATTTATATTTTAAATTGTAAGTATGACTACAACTGCTTTGTGTACAGAGCAGAACACTGCTTAGTTTTGCTCAGAAATGCCTTACAGACATTAACCAACATCCCTCCAATAGAGGATTTAAAACAGTGCAGCAACATGCTCGCACATCTTTCCCTTTCTAATTATTTCTGGCATGTGTTAGTTGTTTCTTGAACATCCAGTAATAACTACTTAGGCCATTCAAGGACAGAATAAATCTGTATATGTAGAATATTTTGCTCACAAACAGCCCACTATGCTTATTATAACCTCTATCTAACCCTATTGTAACCAAAAAAACAACAACGCACCATTTGCAGCAAAAGATAACTGACTGTCCCAGCCGGCATGGTCGCATTCGCTAGCCATTTTTTGACTCCAATTGCAGCGTGAGTCAAGGGCTTTCCAATGGCAATGCACTTCACAGACATTGTTGTGTGTAGTGTGTATCCACTATCAGCGAGAATTACAAGAATAATTTGAACCTTATACAAAAGGTAGGAAGTGGCAGAAAATGTGATGCGGTTCAAACGTTTCTCTGTATAATCTGACCTCACTCACTAAAACACAACAGAGGGACAACAAAAGGACTGAGAGCAACAAAACACACAGCGGCTGTGGAAAAAAAGCTAATGTCCCCAAGAGGCTACAATGATGCCATTAATTCACACCTGTCAGAATAAAAAACAATGCTCTGTGTCATTTGATAAAGTGACAGAAATTCAACATCACACAATTTTATATTCAGTGAAGATTAATATCTTTATTACTCATAAATCATCAGAGCTATATTTTGTGGGACTGCTGTGAAAATATCTGTGAAATCATCCCCACAGAAATGATCAGCCTGTTTGTTGTGGCTATATGCCGTCCAATTCAATACATCATGTGCTAAATAAACATTCGGAAGTATGACATATCTTTAAAACGTGCAGTTTTTCAATTATGAGGCGTATTTATCTTCATCCAGCCATCGCACAGGCTCAGTTTTGTTCTTGTTGGTGTAAAATTCTTGATGGCATAACAAGGCATGTAGACTGCATAGAAGGGGAGAAACTATATATATATATATATATATATATGTATATGTATATATATATATATGCATTCAGATATTTGACTTCCACTAGCTGCTTTGTTTCCTCTCATTCCTCTCATACATATATACATCCATTTAGGGGTACTCACAAAGTATACAAAATAACATAATAGCATATAATAAAACCAAAAACAAACAACAAATGTAGAGGAACTGCATTAGGCTTTCCTGTATGATTTTTAAAAAAGACTGGATGTCTCGTGTCCATAAAAAAGCAAGCCATCATTGTTCAGTATTGTGGGACGAGAAATAAAATCGGTTTGAAAAGAAAGAATGGTATTGACAAATATATGAAAAGCTCTTTGCATCGTTTTGTATGCCATGAGGCTTCCATATCAGATCATGAGGCAAAGTAACACCATAGCAACACAAGCCGAGCTTTATCCTGCACTGCACTACTAATCTGTTGAAAACTGATGAACAGTTATCAAGGATTAACCTCAATACACACATGAGAGCTCTACATTTCTGTGGTTTTAGACTGTAGAATATTTATTTAGACTTCAGCGAATATGCATTATTATGATGCTGCTAGCAGCTCCTGCTTGATAATTGAAGAGAAATTTGAAATCTGATGAGAGATCTTTTTATAATGATTTCATGAAAATCAATTCCTTCTAACAGAATCTCTGAGATCAGAGGGTCTGCTCAAGGGTTGAAATTAATCAGTATGAAAGTTCAGTAGGAGTTCAACTTTGGTGAACTTTGCGAATTTGCGCTGTTGACCAAATAACAAGGCTTTTTGACAGTGCTGAACTCTGAGGGGACGGAGAGCCAAAGAGTCCAAAATAGAGCATGGTAGCTCATTAGGTGTGCTGCACCATTTTAACGTCACTGTCGGAGTATTAAAAAGTGTTCCTTAATGCAGAAATGTCAGGAAGTCATGAATTCGACTGAATACCTTGCGTGAAATTCCTGTTCCATTAGCAACCAAGCTAAGCTAATGAGGTAACATGTTTGCTAACCGACTATTAGCAAGCTCATTATCTCGGAAAACTTTATTTGTCCTCTTCATGGCAAAAGACTGCTGATGCTAAACTTATTGCTGGCTTGACTTTGTTATGAAGACGCAGCTGAAGGAATACGAAGAGTTAGAAAACTGTGGACACGGTTAGGACACCACGGAGATCAGAGAAGCAAGTCTAATGAGCACATCTCAATCAGCATTGTGTTCCCACCTGCAATTAAAGGTTGCCATGGTGACGGCGAACCGCTGAGTGACTCTCCTGGGTCTGACAATTCATTTAATAGAGATCAAGCTGAAAGGCACCACTCAAACTCGAGCTTATTACTCAGAGCATAACTCCCGTCGCCTTGTGGGGATCCAAGAAAAGCGGTGGAAGAATAATAAGGTGGAATTACTGGTTGTGAAGGCTTTTCAGAGCATTCACACCAAATGGAGACACCCTAACCCTAACCCCGAACGCCAGGAGCAGACCACCCCACCAGGTTTGCATGGATAAGTGACTGTAACTTGTGACCACCACTTCAGTTCTGCAAATTTTGACATGCATGATGTCTGTGATATTTCGAATTGGATCAACTGGGTCATAGGAACAATCCAAAACAAAAAAAAAATGAATTCCATTTGTATCTTTTCAGAGCAAGTTATCTGATTTATGTAGAGTATGTACAGCATGTATGATATGAGGCTAAGTCCAGCTTATGTTTTTTTCTTTGTGAACCAGATGGGATCTTTCCTCTTACCGAGTTCAGAGGAGGCTGTTTAGCCTGTCCTCACGCAGCGGAGTCATGCTGAGCAGAACAGAAGTAGGTCATCATTAAAATCCTAACTCTATGCTTTTCTAACACTCAGATACCTTTACCAGGCCTCCCAGTAGGCCTCACACACCTGTGATGGACTGTTTCTCTTCTCTCGGTTACAACCTGATTCATCTGCATGCGGCTGTGTGGGAGAAACATGTCAACCCAAAGCACCAGGTTACCGCCACAGGGAATACCAGCAGCACTCTGGAAATTGACTGTTGCCTACATTATGGTGACATTCAAAGATTTCTAAAATCTTAAATGGGATGAAAAATACGTACAGACGCAGGAAAAGGCTTTGATCTTTACAGATTTCACTTTTCTCTGTGACAGTCGGATGATTCAGTTTCTTATTTGAATGTATTAGTCGACTTCTGTGTTTATTTTGGTGCATTAAACTTTCACAGGGTGCTATTCATCTTAAGATCATAGGCTTTTTTTTAAACTGCTTTTTTTTTACATCATGTGTCCTTCTACTGACATGTTTGCCTTCTCAAACATTTCACTATCATCTCATGTATTAAATCTTTACATAAGCCAAGGTTTATGGAAAAAAAATGTTGACTAACTGTTTGTTCTCCAACACAATATGGGAGACATCCTTTGGATTAAATGTCAGAATAAAAAACAACATATTTTTCTGGCTGTCTTGGTTCCCTTAAAGTGAC
Organism: Sciaenops ocellatus; assembly: GCA_033000465.1. Classification (NCBI taxonomy): domain Eukaryota; kingdom Metazoa; phylum Chordata; class Actinopteri; family Sciaenidae; genus Sciaenops; species Sciaenops ocellatus. The sequence goes on along the minus strand of CP136884.1, from coordinate 6,407,967 downwards.
ATGAAGTCATCCTTGCATTCCTATGAACACGAATGGCCACAAAGTATACAAACAGAATAACAATCATGACCTCCGTTAACAAAGTTTAATTGAATGATTAAAGGTTAGACCTCAAGTTTAAACCTCAACTGTGCAAACCTGACTGCCTCTGTGATCTGCCTGATCAAAAAGAAATGACATAACCTTTATACCAGCTAAATTTAAAGTGTATAATTGGGTTTTGATGTGCACGCTTCAACACTTACCAGCTATGAACACATTATAAGTATAGGAGCTGAAGGCAAATTAATATGAAGAGGTTTGGAAATTAGAGAAGTGAGTCAGAAAGGCAAAACTTATGTGTTAAATATCACCTGAGACAAGTACAACATTAGCAATTTCCAATCCCCTCTGTGAAGTAGTACTCTATGTATATCGGGCATTTTTTCTTGATTGAATTTGCACTTGTATTTTCTGCTAATAGCATTGTTGTTTCTGTGCTATTTTGATTTAAAATGTCTTGGCTTCACATATTTTGTTGAGCCATTATCTGACATTTCCTGAAACAATTGTTTCAACTGTTCATTCATCTTCATTATTCAGATATTGTCCATATAATATCTAAACTCATATTTGTTTTTTCTCTTAGAAAATATTGACTTGATCTTTTGTACAATATGTATATATTATATGTATATTTTCAGCTTTTTAATGACTTTATTTGATAGCACACCTGGGGGGGGCGGGGGGCATATAGTATATAATAGTAATTGATTCTATTGTCTGACTCCCCACCTCCTTTTTATCATAGAAAGAAAATACATTTATTTTTTAATTTTTTTTGTTTGTATATCACTGATATTCATATATATTATCAAAACATAATATTAAGGACATGGAGTCCCCCTTTATGACTGGTTATTGCAGCCTGTCGCTTTGTCTTTTGCAGCCTTGTGTGTACTGGGTCTTTGAAACTAATCCACTGAGGGCTGGCAGGTTTTAATGTCATCCAACAATGCTACAATCAAACAGCTATTCAGATGGTATCACAGTCGATCTTCTAAGAGCTGGAAGAGAGATATTTTTGGACGGACTATGCTCTCTCTCGCCTAAGCTGGCCATAAAGGAAAAGATTAACAGCCTGAAAACGGTTCTGATTTGGCCGTCCTGAACTGTATTCACGCTTTCAGCCTGACCTGTTTGGAGATGTTTTCCCACTATTGGAGACGCAATAGAAAACTCACAGAGTTGAGGTGCAAAGTGTTCTGAGAAAGAAAAGGACATTTCAGGACATCCATGTTAGAGTTCATCATGTGCGAAATGTCAAGTATGTTTTGTGATTGTTCGCTATAGTTACGTTAGCAGAACAGAACAGTGGTTGACCTAAAAAGGAGAACATGATGATTTTATTTGTACAATTTGATTAGCATCCTTTTTATCCTCTTATTCCTTTTATTAGAAATGTGCACACACACAGAAAAAGATGAATGCAGTCTTTCTGCAGGAATACAATCAGAAGAAACTCTGACTCATGGTTTCTGTATAATCCCTGTAAGTACGGTTTGTGCTTCGGAACATAAGACTTTTTTGTTGTGCTCTTCTGCCAATACTATTAGGCATGCTGGAAATTTATTGTGCATGGTTAGTGAACAGCATGGCACTCTAATGTGGCCATTTTAAAGCCTTACTGCACAGTATGCATCCCAAACAATGAGCCAATCACTTTTATAGGTAAACACTTGAAAATCTACATGAAGAGGTTTGTTGAGACAGAAATAAATCTTATTTTCTCATCCCATCGCCCTCTAATTATGATGCATTTGAACATTATAATTAGGTTGATGTTTTTTTTCCACTCAGACAGACATGTAGTCACCGTCCTCACTGGAGTGACTGAATTCCCCAGTGAAGTGACAAATGAGTATACAAGCATTAGCACATATGATGTAACACCTACAGGTACATAGCATCCAGGCAGCAAACACCTGGCAAGAAACATCAACAAAGAGACCTCACCTCCACAACAAGAAGTGCTCCAAATTAAACAACAAAATGTCAGTTGTAAGTAGAGTGATTTCTTTGCTCCTCTATGACAGTCAACTGAATAGTCAGACAGAACAAGATACTCAAGGACGTCACCTTGGGCTTTGTGATCAACATTTCACCATTTCATCCCAGACAACCAGTTCATTAATTGAGAAAATGATCGACAGATCAATTGACAATGAAAATAATAATTTACCCGGCAACGACATCTGGCATGAAACAACAAAGAAGAAATCTCACTTCCACAACAAGTCCTCCAAATTAAACAACAAAATATGTCATTTGTAAGAAGAGCTGCAAAGGTTAGTTGATTAGTTGTCAGCTATTAAATTATTCGCCAAAGACGGTGATAATCAATTAATCACTTTGAGTGAAAATATGTCTAAATTCTCTGATTTCAGTTTCTCAGATGTGAATATTTTCTTGTTTCTGAGTACTTTATGACAGTAAACTGAATACGTTTGCGTTGTGGACAAAACAAGACATTCAAGGACATCACCCTGGGTTTTGGGAAACACTGATCAACATTTTTCCACCACTTTCAGGGCCAAATGACTAAGCAATTAATCAAGAAAATGACTGACAGATTAATTGATAATAAAAACAGGTAGCAAACGCCATGAAACAACAAAGAAGACACCTCACCTCCACAACAAGTCCTCCGAATGAAACAACAGAATATGTTAATTGTAATTTTCTTTGGTTCTTTATGACAGTCAACTCAATAACTTTGATTTGTGGAACAATAAGACACTCACCTTGGGCTTTGTCATCAACATCTTTCACTGTTTTATCCCAAACAATCAATCAATTGCGAAAATGTATTGAGGTTTATTAAACAAGAATAGACCTTGACCTTCAACGAGTGCTCCAAATGAAACAACAAAATATGTCATTTGTAAGTTGAGCTGCATTGATTAGTTGATCAGTCAATTAGTTGCCAACTATTAAATTAATCGCCAAATGCTGTTTGTATTGCTTTGCTTGTCTAGTCAGATGTGAGTAGTTTCTGGTTTCCTAATCTTCTACGACAGTGAACTGAATATCTTTAGGTTATTGACAAAACAAGATTTCTGAGGATGTCACGCTAGGTTTTGGGAAACACTGACCAAACAATCAATCAATCTAATCAAATCAAGGAAATGAGTTGAGCTGACATTAAAGTCCTCATTTCCCTAACAAATCATCCAAATGAAACAATAATATGTCATTTGTAAGTAGCAGTTTTCTTTACAGACGGTAAACTAAATATCTTTGAGTTGTGGAAAAAAGAAGACATTTGAGGATGTCACCTTGGGCTTTGTTTTCAACAATTAGATGATTAATCAATTAGTTGTCAACTACTGAACTAATTGTCAGATACTGTAATATGTGTGTGTGTGTGTGTGATTTTGAGTCACTTCTTTAAGAAAAATGTCCAACTTTTCTGATTTCAGCTTCTCGGATGTTAATATTTTCTGGTTTCTTTAGTCCTCTGTGCCAGTAAGCTGAATATCTTTGGGGTGTGGACACTTGAGGACATCCATGTTAGAGTTCATCATGTGGGAAATGATGTGTTGATATTGCTCACTAAATTCCGTTAGCAAGAACAGAACAGTGGTTTGACCTAGAAAGAAGATATACTGTATAAATATATATACAGTATATCAGACCTTTTTTTGTTCGGAGAATACAGAGCGTGTCTCCTTTTCTGTCGTGGCATCATTATTGATGCTGAAGCATCGTAACTCTAGTTTTACGATCTCAGACAGAGCCCCTGCCTGGAGTCCAATTAGAGGTCAAAGCCTGCATGAAACAGAGGTATGTGTTCAGTCTGAGAACAGCTTGCGGTCTTTCTAATAATAATCAGATAATCAGGAAAACTTTGAATTGCCTTGCATAATTTACTGTAATAGTCACACACACACGCACTGATTTCACAGATATGGTCTCAACAGTGGCGGGGTCCTGAGATTTAATAAACACTGACATGATTGTAATGGAAAAAAATTTTAATTAAAGTTCGCATATTTAGCATTATGATTAACATGAAGCCTCTGCTCCGATGAAACAGGTACCGCACGTGTGCCCTTTGGGATGTGGGTAGTAAACCCCTGTAGCTCAGCCTCTCCTCTGCTGTCCTACCCCGCCTGTGCCAAGAGCGTCTCATCAGTGTTCTTTTCCAGCCTCTCAATTAGCATCGCCGTCTCGTTAAAAAAACCCCAACAAGCTGTTGTGAAGCTGAAAGAATGGTGTGTGTGATGTACAGTCTGGGTTGTTCTGCACCCTCGGTGTGACAGTCACATAAATCATTCATTTCTTTTGGGTTGCATGAGAGTGAGGCGGCATCGCAAAGCTAGCTTTGAAATGGCAAACCCGGTCCACACATGCACAAGGCGAAAACTTCTTGTGCCTACAGACAACAGCAAGGTGATCTCGACTGATTTCACTCCTAAAGGCCATGAATAAAACATGTATTGATATGCATATCAAAAGGCAAGAGTTGACAAAGCAAAACAGAGCCAAACAAAGATGTTGGGGCAGTGAATAGGGGAGGGGAGAGTGCTTTCTCTTGAACCTGCTCTGAATCCCTAACACAGCCAATTAGCAAGGGCTTAGCTCTGAGGCCATCTGGGGATGCCTCCCCCGCCCCTCCTTCATCTTGACATAATTGCTCCTCTTGAGGAAGACCAGGTGAGTGCACCTAGAGACGCCTGCTCCAGGTTAGCAAGACATGCTCTTTAATTTCATGGGCTTCGGTTGAGCTCTCACTAATACTGTCATCAAGCAGATCCCAGCTCTAATGAAAGCTTTAATAGGCAAGAAAACGTTGTTTAAATGGTGAAAACCTCCGAGAGTCAAAATAGTTCAAATGGTGGTGTTCTGAGGTCATGTTGCAAGGTACAGATTTGCTAAAATGAGACCTGCATTCATTTAAATGCTGTTGCCACCTTAAGCAGTGCTCTGGATTAGACGATCAAACCCACCTCACAGAGTAATCTACTCCTAATCAGCACATAATGAAGTGGGGACAGCTGGGCCTGTTTGGAGGTGTGCGCGTACAGAGACCCAGGGGCAAAGGGGCCAGGGAGTCTGCCTAGCAGCACGGTTCAGCTGGCCTAGTACCGTCAGGCTCACCACAGGCTGCTCACCCAGTGGAATGACAGAGGTCAATGCTCATCCTGTCACTGTAAAATGGCCTGAAGAGACCAGGGCAGCAGTACTAGAAGAGACCTTGACACAGAAGGCCATCTGACATGCACGTCAACCTAAGAAATGCCCTTCATGGGCAATGGGCATGATTATGGAGACACATTAGGAGTGCATCATTCTGGATGGCAGTTATTGCCACATCCAGGAGTGCTGCTGCTGCTATGACAGATGCTGCACATCCGTTAGTTAGTCAACAATATTAGACTGCAGAATTGACTGAGGAGAATACATTAATCAGTGAGCACCTTTAGTCAGACTAAAGTTGGAGTGATGTTTGTTTGTGTAAATTTAACAATAAGGGGGAGGTTAGTGCATGTAGATTTTATTTGAAATGCAGTTATTTGTTTGCTTTTGTTGAACTGTGGGATTATTAAGGAAACATTTGGATGTGATTATTGAATCATTCATATCTTCAAATTTAGTTTTCTTCCACACTGTAACTGTTTTTCATTTATTTCACTACATCTTTAAACTTAATTTGTGGAATCTTAACTCGCCTGAGATATGTGATCCATCACACTAAACAGCTTGTCAGCTTCTATTGCCGTCACTCTTACATTATGATTGTATGGTAATGCAGTTGTAAATGCAGAACGATCTGAAAAGTCTTCATAGCATTACCACACAACGATAATCTCATAGAAATAAAAGCTGGCATCATATTCACCGTGATGGATCACTATCTAAAGCAAGTTTAAAGTTTTAACATTTTTTCATCACAGCCTGTAGAAATGAAAGGAAACTCGTGGCAGCACAAAAGGTATTAAAAGATATGTCAGAAATGTAAAAGCACACAATAACATTCCTTGTACAATATTTTTTGCAGGACTTGTGCCAAGTGCTTTATGTTCTTAATGTCACATTGTCCCACCTAAGATGACTGCATGGCTGACACCTTCTGCAAGTCTGCCGTATTATTATTCCTCAACTGGTTAAGAGTTAATCTTAATTTGTTTTATGGGTATAATGATAGAGTTTGAGGCAGCATGGTGGTGCAGTGGTTAGCACTGTCGCCTCACAGGTTCGAACCTCGGCTGATTCGAACCTGGTTCTTTTCTGTGTGGAATTTGCATGTTATCCCCGTGTCTGCGTAGGTTCCCTCTGGGTACTACGGCTTCCTCCCGCAGTCCAAAGACATGCGCATAACAGATTAATTGGTGACTCTAAACTGCCCGTAGGTGTGAATGTGAGCGTGAATGATTGTCTCCATGTGCCCTGTGATGAACTGGTGACTTGTCCAGGGTGTACCCAGCCTCTCGCCCAAAGTCAGCTGGGATAGGCTCCAGCATCACCGTCACCCTGATGAGGACGCAGGGCGGACCAAAACAGCGTCGCAGCCGCGACGTGACAGAGACGTGCCCGGTGGGGTTTTGGGGTTAGATGTAAAAATGTGTTAATGTAGTGATAATGCATGGAAAAATACATTCAGAAGTCACTATTACTGTAGGTAAACAATCTGATACAACAGCTCTGCCATTAATTAAACCTTTAAACATGATGTTCATGCTTGTTAACACTGTCAGAGAGGTGTGCTGTAAATGAGTTTGCAGTTTGTGCTGGTTTTATATCAAAATGCATTTTATTTAACGATGCTGTGACAGTTGCCTGCTTTATTTACTACTTGTTTTTTTCCCTGAGCAGGTACCTGAGAAGCAGGTGATTTCAGCTATAAAACCACACCCCTCTGACTCGTCTCTCTCTCTGACAGGCTGCATGGTTCTGTTCCTTTCATTCATGCAAAATCTTGCACACTCATGCACACACGCACCCTCACTACTGCCATACTGATAAACACACCTCATCTTTCCCTCTGTTTAGTCTTTGCTTAAGTTTGCTCAATCTTTTTGAATTGTTGAACAATATATTCATGTGATTTTTGCCTTCCACCCACATCTCCCCTTTGTTCTGTCATGGCCTGAGAGCCGGGTCATGACAGATGCTTCTTATATTTACAAGAAAACAATATATGAACATTATAAGCTTTGTTGGCTTTTTGACTGAGCTGTGTGTAGGATTGCATCAGTGCTGTACCTATAATAACGTGTACAAGTGTATATTTTATATCACAAAAACTCCTAAACCACATTTTCTGTAGCAGCACAACAAATGGATGTATTTATACCTCAGTGCGGGCCAGCGCTGGTAGCAAGAAAACAGTTACTAACTCTTTCATCAAGGGGGGATTATAATGCTAGATCACTGGCTGAGGAAACAAGGCACAGTGCCACATGGCTAATTGGATAAGTGAGGCTGATTCACTATTGGCCGACTTAGCAGTACTCCAGTCAAGTCTCATAGTCCTGCAAGTGTCTCCAAAAGATGAATCCCAATTAAGAAAAAATAATCACATTCAATTTCAAGGCACCGTATTCAATGTCAAACAGTGGTTCCCACATTAAGTTCACAGCATGACATGACGGCGAGCCGGCATGCACAATGCAGCCATTATTAATGTTATTAATTACATCTGTGCTCTTCCTGCTATGTCCTAGGCCTACTTTTTTCCTTTCTTTACTTCAGTTTAGGTTGCGGTTGATTGAAAAAAAGTTCACCGAGGAAATGTAAATTCAGCTTAGATCACATTACTGCCTAATAAACGTGCATGGCCAATACAAACACAAATAATAACTGAGCAAACCGGCGGAGGAGGAACTCTTTGATATGCTAAAGAGTGCCATCTGTTGCCTGCAATAATTCAATGTACTGAGTAGATAGCACCATCTGATTTCATTACTTTCAAAGTATGTTTTGAAGTACAGGTAATGACCCCCCCCCCCCCCCCCCCCCCACCCCCACCCCCCCCCAAACCCCTCTTGCTCATAACCCTTCGCCAACACAAACAGGAAGCTGTCGCCTGTTGCTGAACCTGTACTTTCACATATGTGATATCATAACAGATAGCTATCGTCTTTGTGGGAACAACAGAAGTGGGAATCGTGGTGCTGTGCAACAAATCAGCCCCAAAGTTTATCTTATTGAATGTGCGGCCGCTTCCGTAATTCACTTTCAGACCAAATGGAGAAGCATTCTTGTTGCATGCTGGAGCAAAAATTGCCATAGCACCTTCACAGATACCTCTTTAATGAAATGTCATAATTAGACCTACAAATGATCTGTCTGTCTGCCCCAATAACTCACTATATAAATTGTGCCCATTAGCACCAGTATAAATCTTCTGGGGCAATGTATTGCATAATGTAATGGGTAATGCTTAATGCATAAGTGTTCTCCTGGCCTAAGAGTCTTCAGCCGCTTTACATTACAATTACAAAGGAAAAAGACCCAAATTATTCTTAGTCTTGGTAGTTCAGTTGCTTTAAGTTCTGAGTTAATTATGTGAATTTACAGTAAAATGTTTATTATGACATAGCCGTATGGTATTTCTGCACTGATAAGCAAGACTGCCTCTTTCAGCTAAAGATTCATATTATTAAAATGATATTTTTCACCACAAAACAACACTTTGTGCTTTTGTGAGGAAGCTGGAATATATATATATATATATATATATATATATATATATATATATATATATATATATATATACACACACACACACACACATCAGTATAATGCTACACACTACGTGTGTGTGATTAGTGAAAGGTGTGCATAAGCTTTTATTTTTACTTTTCCAATTTGGATTTTTATGTCACTCACTCTTTATGTCACATCTTAAAAGTGGCATATTACGGAAATGTATTGCTGCCACGCAGACAAATAAACATTTATCAGTACCACGTTAAAATGGGATAATTTATATCATTAAAACTTGAACATTTTAACATTAGAACATGGTAAGCTGGTCTTGAGCGAGGGGACAGAAGTGGACCCGTGAGGCCTTCGGTGTCCCTCCAGCGTGTCGGACTGATTTTTTTCCCCGTAATGTATGCATACTTATCACAGTATCATCCACTGTGCTCAATAACAACAGAATCTTGCCATGTCTCAACCCCAGCATGAAATATTAATCAAGTCACGTAAATAAGCCATATTCTAAAGTTTATCTGCTCCCAGCACACCTTTCCTCATTTAAACAAGGTTAACGTTATTACAAAATACAAACTTCACATTATAACGTGATACTGATACATTTGTTTGGTGTGGCAGCAATACATACATAAATAAACTTACCTATAATTGTATACTTTTTTAAATTTTTTTTTTTTGGCCTTTTCAAGCTTTATTCTGATAGAGACAGCTGAAGAGTGACAGGAAATGTGGGGAGAGAGAGATGGGAAGTGATATGCGGGAAAGAGCCACAGGCCGGGCTCGGACCCTGGGCTCCCGCAGCAAGGACTGGGCCTTCGCACATGGGGCGGCTGCTCTACCAACTGAGCTAAACACCACCCCCTATAATTGTATACTTTTGAATTATGCTGGATGTTTTTAGCATTTTGTAGCACAAGGGTTGTTTATATAATAACACACGTTGCAGTGTACTGTGTAGGAATATACTTGTATTGCATAAATAAAGTAGCCTTGTGCTATGACTATATTGTGTCATCCAAGTGGATCTATTGTAATATGTTGGATGCTGCTACATTATGCAAAGGTTTTATAACTGCCCTTTAGTGACAAATTGTTCATATTTTTTAATAGAATCCATGAATCTAAACAGAAATTTTCAATAAAAAGGTTCAGCTGTGTTACAGTTCAGAAACATGTGCATATGAGCTGGATTTTTTGTTCATTTGCCATGTGAATTCTAATAAAATATTACATTATATAAAAAATATTGTTTTAACCTTGTTTTGAATGTCAGCTTCCATGCCCCTTTGCCATGACTTCGGCAGTTTGTCCTATTTTTCTATTTGCGATGACAGTAAGCTTGCAGTGGTCAAGCACATACTGTGTCCTGCTCAGGGCAGGCTATGACTCACTCACTGAATCCAGTCTTGGGGTGACACATGGCTAAATGGCTGCACAGTTTCCCCCAGCTACATGTCTGTCTCAGCATTAGTGTATTCCACTGAATAGAGCTGTTAAGCTGCTCACTGAGCATTTTAGGCCAATACTTGCCTTGGCTGTAATTCTGACACAGTGGCAGGAATGTTGTGAACTGCTGAAATATCATAGGTGACAAGTTGGGGACACAAATAATGTGAATCAGGTGATAACTGTACAAACAGGTGCGACATGTTATTTATGTCCAAAATGTGGCAATGGTTACATTCATAACCTTCTCCTAAGTCATAAAGCTCCCCATAACTAGGCCCCCTGCTACCTAACTGAGCGGCTCCACCCACCCACACATTCTGTCGCACTCACTCTCCACTCCTCTGATGCCAACCTCATGGGTTCAAGTGCCAAGGCTCCATTGCTGCACCCTCCCCTCTGAAACTCTCAGGAAATCTCAGATGAGCTCAGGCTCAGAGAAGACAGCTGCACTTCTGGATGTTGTTGATATATGGCTTTCTCTTGGCATGGTAGAGGCTTAACTCGCATTTGTAGATGCAGTGCCAAAGTGAAGTATTTCTCAGCACATAGAGTAATTTCCTATATACAATTATGTTGGTATTTAATGCAGGTCTGCCTGACTGAGAGCAGGTCAAACACACTCAATGCTGTTTTTTTCGTCTTTACATGCAGTAATTTCTCCAGATTCTCTGAATCCTTTAATGATATTAAAGATCGTAGGTGGTGAAGTACATGTTTCTTGCAATTGTGCATTGACAAACATCCCTAAATTGTTGGATTATTGTTTTTCACACAATGTACTAAGTTGATATAGTTTAAAATAATAGGTTAAAAAATGATTTGCCAATGGTTACTTCTGTGTTTATTTATATTTCACACAAGCGTCCCAACTTTTATGGAATCAGGGTTATAGAACTGCTTTTAAAATATGATTAATGTTGTGTGATGATGATTTCACTCGTGTAAAGTGTCTTTTAAATAATGAAAAGCTCTCCATGAATAAATAAAATGTATTATCATTATTATTATTCATATTAGTATAATTACAATAACATGTAGCTGAGTAAAGTAACTTTGATTCAGGTTTGCCTCAACTAATAAGTAGAGCTAGAGGATGAATACAGACATATTGGCCAACTTTAACTTAACTCATTGCAGATATATTATATTGTTTTAAATACTGACTGATAAGTAACAAAGAATTGCAATACAGAAATGCCCAACATAAAGCATCAGTCGGGTGATACTTAAAATACTACAATAAACTTAAAATAAGGTTTGGGTCTTGGCAAATTATCAATAAAAAAAAGAAAATTGCAATCTCAAACTGCTCTTTGTGCTCACATCAGGCTGGTTGTTTGGTGCTCACGCAACTTTTTAGCCGTAATCATGTCTGTGATGATGGTGTAAATCATAACTGTGTTTGAAAGCGGTGATCTGCCAGCAACAACCGTAATAACATCCATCCTGATCATAATGATGATGATCATAATGATGATAACAGTGATGCTGATTATATTGTATTTCTTGGTGGCACGTTTTTCAGTCGGTGGCTTTGTGGTCACATTATATTCAAGGCAGATTGGATAATAGCAGCAGAGCTGTAGCTGTACTGGTCACTCTCCAACTGATAAACCATTTATGAGGAACTTGATCTTAATTTATTACCAAATATTAGATCTGTTTACCTTGTATACTACAGAACCCTGGATTGGAAAGAGCGCGTGATTTTATAGACCCTCAGCTTGGTGGTTGGTTGTTTTTAATAGCCGTCTATTACCACTTACCTCTCAATGTGCAATGTTAAATCAGGTCAATCAGTATATCTCTGTGTATTACTGTGCGGTCTTTGTCAGAAAAAAAACATCTAAAAATAAAACGTATGCAGTAATCCAAAATGTGCCTAAACTGACAGGCAAGGGTTATAAATGAGAGGATATCAGCCTCCTATTCATCTCTGTGCTCCCACTCTCCGGCTCAGATTCACAGTGGAGCTGCTTTGGTCTGTCAATGAGCAGTTTCTGTGACAAGTGACAGTTTAAAGAAAACAAAAAAAAAATATATCTCTAGTCCAACTGCGTCAGTATATGAATTTATAGAGCACGGCTCTGCATGCATAAAAAAAAAAAAAAAATAGATTGAGGGGCACGTGAGCGAGTTCATTTTGTGAAATAAGGTTTTCATCAACTCCCTCACACACTCTCATAACGCTCATATAACAACCTGCCCTCATAGCAAAGCAGAAGATAGTGCATCTTCTGAGGAGGTGGATCAAATATCTTGTGCAGTTGTTTTTTTTTTTTTGTTTTTTTTTCTGAGCCTCTACGCGGTGTTCATTAGAGATAGCGTCCACTGTGATTGTTCCAGATAATACACAAGGCTTCACAAGTGAAACAGATACAGAGCCGGCAACACATGAACCTTGAAGAAAATGTCTTTTCACCAAGCTGCTGGAGGCTCGCTGAACGTCTGGGCAGGCCTGCGAGGGCGTAAAATACTTCATAAATGGGTTCAGAATGGAAGATATCCGCACGTATCTGTCAGGCTTTCTTTTAACTATTAGAATAGATAGTTCTGTCACAGCACATAAGTAGTTCACTGGGCTGGGAATATTCATTTTCTATGGCCAGGACACTGATATAAGGCATATGTTTTTACAGAAAAGGTCCATTTCACACTCACTGGTTTTGAAAAAGCAGAGTAAATGAAAAACAAACTTAACAGGATGTCATTTAAAACAAATAAATGAGTTATTTTGGCATGCTCTTATTTTGGAGTATTTGCACTTTGTATCCAGAGGAAACTGTATGACTCTGATAGCAATTTAAAAACACTACCAACTGTAAATGGACAATAAGCCTAATTAATGAACAGTTGACAGGAGCAACCAACCTCATCTTTACTGTTTTCCCTAATAGGACCTTAAAACATTGAATCCATTATGATGATTTTTTTTTTTTTTATAAATACCGCTTGTCAAAACAACACATTATTTCCCTCAACTTAAGTTTTTACCTTGCTTAAGCACAATAATTAGCTACATAAAATGCCTCTGATTAGTTTGACACAACTTTTTATTCTAACAAGGTTCTTACGCTTTCATTTCTGATTAGACTGCATTTACAAAAACAGCAGTCAGTTACTAATTTACATATTTATAGTTACCTACCATAAGAGATTGATGCGTGTTACCTATGGCATACATATTACCAAGAAGGGCTATACATAAAGTAATTATTCTAATCATTTTAATGATTTGACTTTTTTTTTTGGTGTGTTTCTTGTTTAGGGCCACTAGAGACTGGTGGAGGGGGGAGGCTCCGTGTTACAGACAGCTCTGCTTAACTGCAAGGACAACTCTTATATGACTGAACAATATAATGAGTACAGCCATGTGTGGATTGTCTGAAGGTCTTGGTAGAAAGTGGATATTGTGGAAGGCCTTAAAGGAATAATTCAATGCGGTGTTCTCAAATGTAGACAAGAATTGATATAATACAACTTCAGGCAGCATTTTGCTTTTCACGCTGACTGCAGAGGTTTTCAAATATCCATCTCTGAGAGCTCTGCCTACCCAATTTTGGTTCCAGTGCTCAACAAATCTAAAAATGACACCTGAAAAACACGTCTTCCCAGAAACAATATCCTGGTTCCTCTGAATAATCCAATGACCTCACTGTCAACAGTTTTAATTGACGATGCATTGTAGTGTTGAAAGCCAACAAATGTGGATTAAACTCTGTAACCATGGGCTGAGTTCGTGGGATGGTTCACTGCAGTTTATTTTAAGTATAATTTTTTAGACTTTTTCAGCATTACATATGAAATTCCATTCAGCTCCAATGTGTTTGGGCTGACAGCTGAGGTCAACTGAAGGTCTTTGGGATTTTTGACGGACAAAACAAGACATCATCTTGAACTCAGAGAAACAGAGATGGACATTTTACACTATTTCCTGCGTTTTTTGTAGATCAAATGATTATTCGGTTAAGCTAGAAGATGATCAGCAGATTACAAATAATTAATAGTAACCGCAGTATTAGCAGCTGTACAGAGGCATGCCATTAAGTTGGATCTTTTTAACCTTCTTTAGTAATACTTCAACATTTCACTCTTTGTGTGGCTTTGTTGGATATTTGTTTCACTCATGGCAGATTCATTTGCACAAAAGACTGTTACCATCTTAAGTTAATTTATTATAGTAGTAATATTGTGAGCGATTCTACTGTTGGTTTTGGGACCTCCAGGTACTCAGATACCTTTTAAACTTCACCACATAAAACCAAAACTATGCATGACTAAACTGCTTGGTCAAGTGAGAATACAAGATTTGTTTTTGTTTTGTTTTTTTTAAATAGGTGAACTCATCCTTTAAAATCTATGATGATATTATATATTGTTGCTGTCTGATGTCGATGTCCAAAAATCTTTTTTTTCTGGAGGATACAAAAACTCTTATTCACAGAAACTAGCTCATAAAATTAACCTAAAACAATGTAATGAGACACTTTTAGCACATGATATGAAAATATACATTTACACAGTCATCAGTGAACCATTTAATATCTGAAATTGATTTACATGTATACGTGCATTATATTAAATGGTTCTCACAATGCGTGGGTGGTTCAGAGCCTCAACTCTCCTGTTTATGTCCACCTCAACTATCAACAGCAAGACTGTCCTACATGTCTTCACACAGCACATTGACCTAATCAAAGCCATTTGACTATTTTAGAAATCCGTGTGATCCAGATTAATGGCTGTCTGACACTGACGTGCGTGCATCAGTCTGACTCAGTTCAGAGCGATCACAGAGCTTGTCATCTATCCTTGAATCAAAACTCAAAACATTATTTATCCAAAGCTAACCTCCTTCTATCTATCCTGCACACATGATGTAACAAAACATCTGCTCATTGGTCAGGAAGATACATGCTGACCAAATATGCACATTCCACACAGAGAAAAAAGTCAAAATTATCAGTGGAGATGAAGATGTTGTTTTCATCAGACAGTGACAATATAATATTACATACTTGTAAGCATGTATATTAGAGATGCATGTAGATATCTGAAGTTCTTTTGCATGTCTACACTCTTATGTAGAGTTAATTCACTCATATAACCTAAGGTATTGTAGTGTATGTATGTACAGCTTTGGAAAGCTTTTAGTGTGTTATTTATTTCATTCAAATAGTTCTGTATCTATTTTTTTTTTTAACTCTTAATGTGCAGTAACGTGAATTCACCCCCTGGGAAAAATAAAGTCTTATTTGTCTTATCTCATACTATCCTGGGTTATTGTCTGACATTTTTTCTTCTTTCTATAGATGACTGGACTTGCAAAATACTGCTTATTGTTTATTTAGTTGTTACCTCAGCAATAATACTCTTCTTGGGCTCCATAAAACAATGCCTATGATATCACAGATGGGAGATGTATATCAGCAGATACTCTTACTTCAGCGGAAGACGCTTATGAACTGATTAAATCTGCACACGCAAACGCACACACACACACAACCCCAAACACATACACCACCCTCAGCCGCTACTCTTGAACAAAGTGGTAGAGCAGCTTAGTGGCGAACAGCGTGAACAAATTTGATCATACTGGGCAGTTCCCAGGAGAGATTGTGAGTATGAGCATAAATCATGTTAACGCTGAAAAAAAAGTAAGTGTGCTCAGCAAACAACCCTCAGGTGAATAAAGTTCAGAGACAAAAAAAGACATACAATCCCCCCATGATCCATATGTGATCTTGTTAAATGAATATTCAAATAAATAAATTAAAATTCAAATAAATGTTTGATGCCTAGCACAGAGGAGGCTTTGTTATATTAGCATACTTATTCACATCAGCAGAAAGCTGGAGGCAGTTATCTTTAAGTATGAAATATTAAAGAGGCTGATACTTTGAATCTTTCATTATAACTAATGTAGATATTTGTTTTAATTGCTGTTAGTCACTTGTTAAGTTACACACACCTTAGTTTAATTGTATGTTATAGTTGATTGAGTGATTGATATAATTATTATAGATTCTTAAAATGTTCCATATCTGAAAAACACCATACTGATTATTGTTATTCTTAAATACAACAAAAGCTCCTCTTATGGAGAAATGTGCAACGCTTCAAACTGTGTAGAGTCTGTATCACTATGTATGCATGTATGTATGTATGTATGTATGTATGTATATATGTTTTGTTTGTGCTGTGAATATTAATGCATAATATATTATGTATACATAGCATACTGTACAGGGAACTGATTTAATAACCTATATGTGTAATGTAGACATATATTGGTTAAGTATATTAAGTTTACTGTAAAATAAAGAACTGTTTGTCACTGGAGCTTCACTTTGTGTTCAGAGTTGGTAATGAAGGCGTGGTGGAATATGTCACAGAGGAAAGTCAATAAAAGCTCATTGTGTACTTCATTTGCTTGAACTGACATTAAGGGTTTGCAGTAAGCATTGACTGAAAAATATGTACGACGTACGTATGAAGACAAACCTTGTTTGTCTCATCTCAACTTGAAAACCAAGAAAAACACCGCATTATATCAGAAGAAACCAAAGTCTTGAGGGACGACTGTGAGAGCTAGCAGGTTACGCTACACTCTGCATGCAGCTATTACATTATATATATATATATATATATATATATATATATATATATATATATATATATATATATATCATCACCGGCTGTGAATTTTGCTACAGTATGTGCTATTTGTTTATATGTATAAGTATGTGTGATTAAAATGGTTTGATTCCAGCATAGGATGATTGTGTTTCAAGTGGCATTTTGAACTGTGACAGTTCTGCAGGGCCAACTGCAAAAGGAAATGCAGAAAATTTGGTGAAAGTAAAAATGGGATATAGACACATATATTTACATATATAGGACATATTATCCGTTTATGGCAACTACAGTCTGTTTAAGGTTGAGAAAAGTCAAAGACTTAACACTCAAACTCCAGGAAAGATTAAAAATCCAAACGTTAATTGCAGATCTATGACAGAATACACTCCAGTTACGTGTATTGAACACGCTACCAATCATTCGCCACCAACCCACCTTCAAACCTTGCTTTCCGACTGGCTACATTAAGAACACAATATATGGGTCAGTTTGTTGAGCAGTTAGCCATCACTGGAAATGATCCCGTAGTCAATGAAACCTGCACGTGTACTTTGTCATTTTATTTCTGCATTTCAAATGGTTTGCAGACATAAACCATCTACTCGTATTTGCTAGCACCTCTCTAGCATGCACACTAGTTTAATTGACAGTGATCTTCAGCCTTGCACATACAGTATGTAAACAAACCGGCAAAAAGAGCAAGGCTGCGAGTGAATTCGCTATGCTGTGCAGTTTGGTGCAACAGCTTCAGGGATTTCCAAGGGGAGTGCTCTTTGTGTTTACTTCCAATTGGACACAAACAGAAGTGTTTGATGTGATTTTTGTTGAACTGAAGGTTTTTGGAAGACTGGCAAAGCTCACAGTCCTCAACCCTATCAATGCCCTTCTTACTAATTCCTCACAGAAACTCCCAAAACATGGTATTGTTTAAATTTTCAGTTGAAATGAAGCATTGCTGTTGCCCATTGGTGCCTGTTGTTGCACATGCACATGGCTTTTTACTCATTTGCGCATTAAAAAAACAAATCAACTTGTGATTCCCATGGCTGAAGAGTGTAACTAAAGCTGCAATAAACATCTGTAGCTCCAGCTTCTTTCACCAAGTTTACTCTACTTTTAAATCCATTCTTGCACTCTGCAACATATTAAAGCCAACCTTTTTTAGGTCTGCATATTGTGCAGTAGTCAATTTTCAGGGAACTCTCTAATCCATATCGAGGAAATACCATCCATTATAAGCATCAGTTTTGTACCAAACTGATAAGCAGGAGGGTTGGTGCAATAATCCTGTGCTCAAGCTTAAAGATCTAAAAAATTCTCCAAGATGTTCATTTCCAGGTCAGCCGAAAACACACTGCTATTATGGAGGTCTGAGTATACACATCCCTGAAAGATTGTTGAAAGCAAATGTCCACGCGAGTTTTGCAGAAAGAATAAATTGATTTAAGTCTAAGAGCGACCCTTTCACGGCTGTGGCTCGTGAATGTTCTCGCTGGGTCTGTGAGAGCTGCTCTCACTCTGTAGTGTAAGAATGTAGGAACTGTGTCTTCATTAATCCCAGTATGTAACCCCATGATGTAAATCTGCAAATCCTGCATATGTAGTATGTGTATATGTAATCAGATGAGTCTGAATATTAATCTGAATATGAACATTAATGAGTGTGCACGGTCACAAATGTATTTTGTGATTTATATATAAATAACTCTCTCCATAAAAATATTTTATCATTGTCTATAAATAAAACTTAAACATAAAAAATACACAAATAAAAAAGATTTACAAATGTATTTTTGATGCGCAAACCTATTTTTGTTGTATTAAATGAATCTAGTATCCACAATAGACTTAGGCAGTAGATTCCATTAATTCTAGACAATAATTATTTGCAATTTTCATCAAAAACATGTTTGGATGTTAACACATTTACAGACTTTTGAACCTGCATTTACGAACTGCTTGGCATTGCATTTGTGCGTGGGTGCTTTGAAACTCCCGTCGAGGCTCGATTCACAACTGCCTTTTTTCGAAAGGAAATTATCTGAAGAATATCAGATAGTAAAATAACAATAAAAAGTAATAACAGAGGAATGACCAATCCAAGGAAAAGCAATCCTAAAAAAGCGGGCCCTGACTCCAAAGGCTCGGTCACTATAGCCTTGATCTAGGAAGTGGTAACAGAACTCTACTGGAGGATTGATTGATTGATTAATTGATTGATTGATTGATGCCTGCAAAATTATCCATGTGGCATTACACACTTGCGTAGGCTAACAAGTTAGCTATATAATGCTTATTGACAACCTAGGATAAATGGCTAGCGAGCTAGCAACACATGGGACTTAAAATGTTTGAGACACACTTTGGGTTAAAGCATGAGCAGGACCTTTTGAACCTTAACAAGACAGTGACAAGTGCATAGTGTCATATTGCGAGATGTTGTTACGTACAAGTCAGTAAGAAGAAACAAACCACCTGTTTATACACACTACGCAAATTCAGTCAGCTAGCTCATTTTCTTAGCCTCATAAAAAGTCTATTTAGGTAGCGATGTATTATTTGATATTTCTGCTCTATGCTATTATAACTGGCATGGACACTATTACTGTTCGGACAAAGCAGAATTATTACAGATTGTCAAAGGCCAATGTTACAAAAAAATATATTTTTTTAAAGTACACTGTTTTACTTTGAAAGTAATCCAAAAAGGTCCTCTATTGTATTAATCACAAGGCTTTTGATTTGTGTTAGATTAATAATAATATGTTTCTCCATAAAAGAAAGGACATGAGGATTCAGTGACACCCAAAGCACGTTATCAACAACTGTCTTCTATGTAATCACGTGGGATTGTTAGACATACCAAATGATGAGCAGCGACATGCATAGGCGAAATCACGAGCACAATGCAATATAGCTCAAGGTTCCTGTTAACAAATCTGATAATCTAATGTGCAGAAGAGGGCAAAGGGCCCACAGCAGGCCTAATGTGTGTTGAATAATGAGATGGAAGGCTTCACCAGAACACAGTCCTCATCAATAGAGTCTTTTCATCATCTTGATTCGTATAATACCTGTTGATTAAACACTGAGTAATTCAACTGATGCTCTCCGGTGACCCCTCCTATTTGTAAAGGAGACAAATTAAAGTCCTCCATCAAAATGTGATCAATGCCAGGGAGCCTCTGGCTGAAATAGGCACCATGGAATAATGAAGCTATAATTCAACTTTACTGCACACTAAATGAATGATGGACATTTGAAATAACCCTGGAAGGATTTCTAGTTAACTCATAGCCTCTTTTATCTGTCAATTTGAGAAATTAACCTGAAGTTAACCTTTTACTGTACCTGCAATATTTACAGTTTTTTTAAATGTATATTTAATTAACTCATTCATGCATTGGTTCACTGAGTGACTGATTGTGTGACTGGCGATTTACTGTAACTAAAATGCTGGAGCCATTTTAACAGACCTAATTAGGGTCAGTCATGCTCTAAAATAATCCAGGTAACTGTAATACCTAATACCTAATTAGTTTATAGGGAGCTTTCTGAAACCCATCTTACACTTGGATTCATTTTGTTACTTGTGGAATATGAACAATTAAGGCAAATGTGTTCACCCTATCTATATCAAATTTTACAGTGAAAGATGATGGAAATGAACTCCTTTTTTTAAAAATAAACTTTTTTAAAGTACATTTACTCACATGTTGTACTTTAGTACAATTCTGAGGCATTTGTGCTGAATATTAACATTTTATGCTACTTTCTACTTCTACTACTCCACTACATTTATCTGACAACCCCTAGTTACTTTTCAAAATTAAGATTTTACAAATAAAAGAAAAAATATACATTACACAACAGTATACAGTAAAAAGCACTTTGATGAGCTACATTAAAATGCTTCTAGTACATTATAAATATTAAACTGAAAATATGGTGTATGAAACTGTCATATAATACTGACAGTAGCCATTTTTCTGCCTATTAAGCAACCGTACATATTAGACATAATATAGACATATTAGCAACAAAATACACGTACAAAATATCAAACATAAAATTACTTAAAATTTTGAATGCAGGACTTTTACTTACTTACTGACATTTGATAACTACAGTATGGTATTGCTTTAGAAAACTAAACATTTTCAATACTTCTTACACCTCTGCTCTTTACTCAGATCAACATTAAAGGTACCCTGTGGAGATTTTTGTAAACAAACAAAAATCTTTTTTTCATTCAGAGGACCCACCCACAAAAACATTGCTCCACAGCACTACTAGTGGTTGAAACTGCACAGGGTACCTTTAATCTGTCCATACTAACCATAACCTTTAGTGACATGTTTATTTATTCATTTATTTTAAGTAATTACACTATTTGGTTCCTTCTTTGTTCGTCACAAACATAACACATTGGCAGTTTTCAACTTTTAATATAGTCTTGGCCCTATTTGTGATCTGTCAAAAACAGATGAATGAATCAAACAGAACATTTTCATCCCATCTTTGACAGGGCACCCTCTCCTCATTCACATTCAGGATGATATCTCTAACCTTTTCTGACTGCCACATGCAGCACTAAGGCAAAGCCCAAAATGCAATATTGGCTGCGAATGGAGGTCTTTAGCAGACAATGGCTTACTTTAACAATAACTTCCTTGTTGAATGCACTCTACAATCTTATTTTTACCTCAATGGGGAAAAAAATATGTTTGCTTATGGCTAATCTACTTGAGGTTGCTCTTTTCTAAACTACAGCTTTCATACTGTCACATGCCCCAAATACATATGAATAAGGACTCAGTCTTCACAAAAGCAGCTTTGGCATGCATCAAAAGTTCTTAATAAGATACTTTACCTGCAAGGCACCCCATAAGTGACTGCAGCACCAGCAGTTTCCATAGCAACATCATCTTCAATTTTGTAGGGTCAAAGTAGTCCCACATCCAATCACAAACGTATGGAATCCGATTTGCACCTTTCTGGTTTCCCAATCTGTATGAAAAGAAACAGATGAGATGAGCATGGTGGTGAGGCTCTCATTAGCGACACTTTGTTGTTTCCTGCTCAGCTCATTTCGCTAAGCGGCGAACAAAAAAAAAAAAAAAAAGAAACCCTGATAGTATCAATTATAAACTGCATGTATAGCTGAACTAAACTTAAGCCTGTGACTATCTTACATATTGAATCAACAACCATTTAAAGTCATCACAAATAAGTCTTTTAATCTGTCTTTTAATTATCAAATCCACAGTGCAAATTACCCCCGTTCCAACTTTCCTCGATGGTGCTCCACAGGAAAAAAGACTGGATGGTGGGCACATGAACACAAAATAGCTCATATACATGCATTTCAATATTTTCAGCAACTCTAGGGACAGCTTTTAAGTCAATATGAAAGCAAAGCCACTTCTATAAGTTCTCACACTGTAGCATCATTCTTGCTTGAAGCTTCACAGCTTTTATGCTCATAAAAGTGTGAAGCCAAAAGATGAAAACTGCTGAAACATCTAGAAGAATTTCACAACAATTTTTGTGCCTTTTCCTCGGCACAGACAATATCTCCCTGGAGTGAGAATTAAAACTCTAAAGTTTGTTGAGTGGCAGGACGGTAGAAGCTCTCAGCCTCTCAAACCTTGGTGACAGGCACGAAGCTAAAGGTATGAATGAGGCTGAGGTGAAGGAAAAAAACATGTTGTGTTAAAAGACTGTCAGTGCTCATGAAAATGCTTAATTTTTTTTTTTTTTTTTGTCAAAAAGGAAAGCCAAATGTTATGACATTGTTTTTGTCGGGGACTAACTACTCACTGATGCAAGACAGTAAGTTTTGACACTTTCATTATCTTGATACAGTACATGCCGTACTGAGTACACAAGAGGATTTACAGCACATATTTCTCTAGTTTTTGCAGAGTTCTCATCAAAACACGTTGTGTATATATGATGATCTTTATGGAATATATATATATATATATATATATATATATATATATATATATATATATAAATGTGTGTGTGTGTGTATATATATATATATATATATATATATATATATATATATATATATATATATATATATATTTATCTGTTAAAGAGGTGAAAAATGTTTTTTGATTGATTTGATTTGAGAGACTAAAAACTTGCTCATGAGGAAAAACATGTTTCACTTATATTGTTATTTTCAGCTTGAATAGGATAACTCAGAAGTTAAAGGATAAAGTGTCTTACATGTTCTCAGACAAATTTTATGGAAAAAAAAAAAAACTTCTCGTCTTCGTCTTATTTATATTGATGGGGGATACATGGCTACAACTTATGTATATAAATATGCAAGGTAGACTGAACAATGCATCATTGAACATAGATAATCAGCTCAGAAAAATAAGTAAATCTAAATATAACATTTGGTTAAAATAACAAATGAGTGACAAATTCTGCTCATATTCTGTGAATCCTTAAGTAATATAAATGGAGGGCATTGTTTATTGATCAGCAATAAATAATGACAATTAAAGTTCCAGTGTGAAGAATGTAGTGTCATCTAGTTGTGTTGTTGTGGATATGCAACCGCCTCGCCTCACCCTCTTCTTCCGGAAGGGGGAACTACAGTGGCCATGAAATGTGTTCTGGGCTACTGTAGAAACATGGCGGACTCTGCAGAAGAGACTCTGCATTCTAACGCCTAATTTACACAGGGGACGTAACGGCCGCGTAACGGCTGCGCCGCGGTCACCGGAGCTGATCGCTGCCACTCTAGTCAATGAAACCATTCCCACCGGGCGCGCCGCGTAACGTCTCAGCAGCGTCCCAGCAGCGGCTCTCCGCTCTGCAGCGCGAGCATTCCGTAGCACTTCTATTTTTGACGGAGCCGTTGCTAAATCGTGTCAAGCTCAACAGAGCAGATTGCACCAGACAGGAAGTCCGACACAGAATCAAAGTAATACACTTCCGCCCCCTTTCAAAATAAAACACAATACGCCGTTCATGTAGCCTATCACAATGTCACATCAACATTACGCCATGACCGGTGGCACCAGGTCAGCAGTCAATCGATCAAAGGGTCTCAACATGGACGACGACAGAGTAATTGTTGAAGCGGAACAACACACAATAATTTATGACACAACAGATCCTTTTTATAATCTCTTCCACGTCAGAGAAGCAAAGTAAGCTGTTTGTTGTTGTTGTTTCCACAGCTTATCACGGGATCTCGCGGTTTCGCGTATGTTCAGGATTATCGCGTGATCTCGTGATCTCGCGTGAATACGGTTGGCTCGCAAGGCAGCGCTACGCTGCCGTTACGCGCCCGGTGTGAGTTGACGCCGGGCAGAGGACGGAGCCGTTCCGTGGCGCAGCCGTTCCGCGGCGCTTACGTCCCCTGTGTAAATTAGCCGTAAGGTAATAGTTATGAATATTATATTCCACGTTGCCATACTTGTAAATAAATAAACAGAGCCCCAGAGCCCCCTAAATCTGACACACCGGACCTTTAACTCCTGTATAGTTTGACAACATGAGGCAACATCTAAGCGTCTAAAGAATACTTTTCTTCATTTCTTTTGACAAATTTATGGATTTTTATCCTCGGTGCACAATGAACATGGTGCAAAACATGCTGCTTAGGCTCATAAACCATGTGCTAAACCTTTGTTTATAGGTTTGCAGGCTTCTACTTCTCTTGTTTGCCTCCTTATCTTCTTCTATCATCTGTTCTATCTTCTTTTATGATTTCATTTTATTATTCCTATTCCTATCTCCTCATCCGCATCTGCAATTACTAGGAAAGTGTATTCTGCACCTGTGTGCTCATATACTACATCCTCACAAAGATGCACTGGAGGTGGAACTCGCTCTTCAAAACATCGCCTCTACAGCGCCACTGGCTGTCAAACACTACACAAGGTACGTTTAATTCCCCCCATTCCCCTGAACATTAAAATTCGTTCTAACCATGGAACCAATTTGATAGTATTTGGTTAAAAGGGGTTGTTGAGCAAAGCAGGGTGTAAATAGGGCACAGCGACGTGAGGCAGATTTATCCAGTTTGCCAGCAATTCTGAGGGAAGAATACAGAATAAGTCGGAGTTGGAAATGTCAGAGGGTGCCTCTGGAAAAGCTGTACTGATGTATGAATTAAAGCAATACAACCAGTTGAGAAGTGAAATCTACCTTTTGCAGAGCTCCTCTAGGAAACAAGCAGCATTAATCTAATGTCTCCTGGGTGAAAATATATTTTAAAGAGTTGAGGGCTGTTCGACACATACCTCTCCAAAATTACAGCTATTTGTGTAATTTCACCATTGCAGAGAAGTACAGAAGAACTCAGATATTCCACCCCTGCTGTGATTCAGCACAGACAGCACGAAGTTTGAAAACACAGCGAGAAAGTGTAGAACAAAGCCACGAAAAGCACATCCAAGAAGGCACCTGAAACTGTTTGAGTAGGCCAAATTCTTATTAATCTCAGATTCTCTACCTTCCAGCTCTGTCTCCTGTCTCCACCTACAGAGAAGGGGCCTTTTATCTCCATACATCATATAGAGGGTTGTCAGAGTTTGTTTCGGATACATCAATGGTGAAAGGCTGTGCTTTGCTCCTAGAGAGCAGTTTTATGCATATTAAAGTCTTGTGTCTTATGAAAGCACCAGACCCTGTGCCTATTAGGCTAATGCCTGTTTTGTCTGCTGTGTTGGTCTGCATCCATGTGCCATGGTGGAGCTTCGTCAGGGTGGAAAATCCTGTTAAAGGGCACAGCACGCAGTCATGGAATTGTAGTTACCCTTGGTAACTTTTTTTCCCCCCAGTGTTTTGAGGTCTGTTTTTACAGTGTCAGAGTCTTGCTTCGGCTCCCTCCACCCTTTTCAACTCAACCTGATAAAGCACCCCGGCAGCTAAAGATAACACACCACTGAGAGCCTCACAAACTTGCTCTGGCCTATTACTGCTGTAATCTATTTAGTTACTCGATGCCAGGAAAATGGAAGTTGATATGTGTTCTGGCTACATGGAGCATATCCAACTGTGCCTTGTTAACAAAGGTACAGGCTACAGGGCTTACTAATGCTTGTAATGTTAAAGCTATGACACATGATAACGAATTCCTCTTATATACTCTATACTTTGCAAGGACAGATTTAAAGCACTAACCTAAGATAATAGAAAGAAGGCTGACACTCTGTAATTGTAGGGATACTTTTACCTACAAAGAAAGAATTTCAGACTGCCCTTCATGCACAGAACAAAGAAAAAAGCGGTGGTTATCTGAAATGCATTCCCCCCCATTAGCGCTGCAGTATAAGAACAGAACGACTACTGACAATTGGTAGTACAACTACTGCTACTGACTGTACTGTACTACTAATGGTAGGCTAATTATAATAATACAAAAGTAATTATAATTCACAGATACCGCTCACTGTTTGTAATGATGTTACTCTGTGATTTCCTGCCATAACTCTCTAATTTTTAATTGGGTTCAGCCCCATTCAAGCATCAGATATCATAGATATATTACACTGCTGCTACATCTGGTGTAGGGAAGTGACTGATGTTGCTGCGGGGTATAAAGGGAGGACATAATCAATGTATTCAGTCAGTAACAAATTACCAGAAAATTGAAAGATTGATAAATTCTTCGCCCATCATACAGTTAACATCTTAATTGAGTTTGTTCATGTGTAAAATGAGGACAATAACCACACGCTTACACACTGGACCTTTGTTATTCTGCAAATTGTATATACATGAAATGTATTCATAGCATCAGCTGCTTTAAAGTCTCGAAAAGATCCTAAGGGTCTCAAAATCACCTGGTTTGTTCTCCTTCGTACAAGAGCACTGTCGCCACCCAAAATCTGGTGATGAAGCGAACAATCCAGGATCAATCTATTACAAAAGCTTGTTCCAAGAGCAAACTGATGTCTTTGTGCAGGAGGTGCAGAATCACACCTTAAATTAAATTAGCTTGGAAGGAGATAACACGTTTGGTTAATGTACTGCACTGGTCCTGAGAGATCCATCGTCCAATGTTCAATGATATCAGGGCGGAAAGCCAAACAGAAGCAGCAGTGATCGAAGGGACAGATCAGCTTTAATGGAGGTGTATCCACCGGTCGGTTCTAACATCTGTAGAAGTTGCAGCCAACTTTATGACTTAAGTGTCTTGCAGCATGTACTGATTTCTTTACACTGGATGACAATCATGCCACAGTCATACAGTTAGAATAAAATACTGAGAATGTATTTCACGCAAACACCCCCAAACATTTCACTGACAGAGGAAGCTTTTAAATGAAACCTGTTCGTGCTCTCAACTTTTGTGAATAGCACAAACAAGTGTGTGCTTTTGACCTGTTCTGAGAACACGGTCAAGGCGAGCACAAATACCTACAGCAGCTTCACACCACGCAAGATCATGAAAATAGAATTTCATACTGAACATATTTCTTCACAGAAACACTGCTGTATGTGAGAAGACCATTGAAATGGTACACAGGTAGAGATGAATAACAAGATAATAAGTATTCTACAAAAGCATTACTAATATCTTTATTTTGATTATTAAAAATCTACCAAAATGATCAAATCACAGTCAGTAAAACACATCAGTGTTTATTTTACAATTGTATAAATCTAAGAGAGGATAGCAAATATGCAAACTCAACTACAACTGTCAAATGTTACTTTTAGTTGAACTACATTTTTATGTTTTTACTTAATGAAGTTATTATTATTATTATTATTATTATTATTATTATTATTGTTCTATTAATCAATAAATCTATTAATAATTTCAGCACCACATACATTTTCCCTTTCCTTTACAAAGACAAAGTAAAATGCTCTTATCCCAGCTTTGATCACCAAAAGGGAACACATTTAATTAGAAATACTGCAGTTGCTGGTGCTCAACTCTTTGCAGACACTGGACTACATGCTGAGAGAGGTGAGATAGCAAACCTGGAATTCTTGTGAAAGAGATAAGGGAAACATTAGACCTGCATGCACAAAAGGAAAATCTTTACCTATGAACTACAGTACAGGCTCAAAGCTCAGTGTTTCCTTCCTATGTGTAGAGTAGAACCTTGACAGGGTTGGGGCATACTTTTTCTGGAACTTGTTTCTTTGTAGATTCAGAAAAGCCACATTGTCTTCAAGCTTACATAAAGGTCTTATGGTTTACATAAGTATGTATGCCGTAGGATCCCTCACCACATTGTCAATGTGTTGCTTCTCAATGCGTTCTCGCTCTCAACTCGTCAAAAATGGCAGCTTGGCCCTACTCATCAAGCGACAGTTGTGAACATGCAGGGCTCCATGCTCAAGTTAGTAACAATTAATATGAAACATCCAGTTAGACTTTCAAAATGAAGCTTGCTGAGAAAGATCACAGTTTAAATAGTCACAGTTTAAATAGGATTAGGAACAAAAACTACTTGGTTTATGTAACTAGTTAAAAAGAAGTCATCGTTGAACACAAACAGCAGTGAAGTTTTGAGTGAAAGTCCTGTCTTTATTCAACCCATCCATCTATCCACCCAACCTCCTACAGATGCAGACCTTCTCATTCTTTATACTTCTTCACCCCACTTCATCGGCACATCTTGATAAGTACTGACAGCATCATAGTTAAAAGCATAGGGCCACTGACCCAGCTGCTGTATATGAGGACTTGGGAGTAAGAACAGGCTGTATGGTTTTCCATTTATAGAAAAAAATGGTTGTGTGTGACACAAGGCTTTCACACTGCGCTCCTGGACATGAATTACAAATATTCATGATTAAACATGGAATATATGGTTTGGATTGTCCAAATAAAGACTCCTGACATATTCACTATAAGACTTATTTAAGAAAAAGCAAACATTACAGGGACTTGGTCTGCCACAATCCTGGAAGCAGATTATCAACCAAAAGGTGTGGAGCAAAACAGGAAACGCAGTGATTCAGTGTTAAAGACAGTGAGATATGTTTGTATTCTTGATGTTAAGTTGCTTGCTAACATAGCTGTAGCAAACCTTCTGAAACCTTTTCTTTTTCTCAACACTAATTCCAACAGATTTCTGCAAAAACACAAAGTCTACTTATGCTGTTCATCTCAACATCTGCTGCACAGCTCCTGAGACTTGAAATGACATAACTAAATTAGCTCCATGACACAACCTGATAGCTAACAACGTTAGCAACATGCAGCTGTCCTCCGAGGTTCTCCATCATCTTTTGCTATTTACACCATTTAAATTATAAATTTCAGGTAACAAAGGCTGATCATATTTGTCTCCTAGCATTTTAGTGTCCGAAGCATAATAGCAGCAACTGACTACATCATTTCATCAATGCAAATAAAACTATACTCATGGGTACAGAACTATCATATTAGGCGGTTTTGAACCATTAAAATCAGAGAGATAATCAGTAATATCATACACCCTGGGTCCCTGTGCAAGTGGGGGCAGTCTACTGTGACAGCTTTCTGCAGTGTATCCACGTCACTGTTGATGTGGCTGGCACATTCGGACATTTCTGAATTTGGCCCTGCCACATCTCAAGTGCCAAGACCAATGTTGAGAACTAATCAAAGAAAAACTGATCTTAAGCTGGAGCTAAGGAATCCTTCACTTAAATTTGGAACTGGGACTCTTGACCACTGTGGAGAAACTCGAGGAAAAGCAAATATAAAGGTTCAGCTTTTTTTTTCTTTTTTTTTTTTCTGGTGAGGACAGTGTCAAATCCATTTCCTTCAGAGAAATGACACACACAGACTTTCAATGGCATTATTATAACAAAACACTGCAGTGAATCTGAGTGCAGCCCCCAATACAAACATGCTGTGCTGACTGAAAGTTGGATACTGTACGTGACTTATTTTACTTAATTATCTAAATCTGATGTTGTGCAGTGTAGCTCAAACAAAACATGCAAGAGCTCAAGAAACAGCACAGCTGCTCTAATACATTTTGACATAAGGCATGGGTTTTATTAGTTAAAAATGTTTGTGTCTACTGTATGTTTTTTTTTTATAGATATGCACAGTACATCACTAAAAAAACTAATAAAGCCACGCTTAAAGGGACAATGTGTAAGTTTTGGCCAGAGTTATAGCTCAAAAGTGTTTAAACATTCAAAATTAACTGACATTATCAAGACAATGTGAAGAGGTAACCGCTATGGAGTTATGCTGTCGTTGAAATTAGCATGCTATCCAGCTTATCTGCGACATCACCCACAGGTTTGTGAGGAGCCGTTGTGAAGCTCAGAGTTCTGGCCGTCACCATCTTGGCAGTCCATCAACTCACTAATCCAAAAATCACCAAAGACATGGAACATGGGTGGAGATGCGGCAGACTAAATAAAGCCTGGTTGCTCAAACAAGTCACCTGTAACGGTAACCACCTGTCAAAGTCAAAGAGGACACGCTCTTAATTCTTCATAACCTTAAGCCTTAATATAACTTGAACAGATGAGTTATATTGAAATTCCCTTTTATTTCTGCTGTGAAGTTGGGAATTTTAACATGCGGGCTTATGGAGACTGACTCACTCTGTAGCCAGCCCCAAGTGGCCTTCTGAGGAACTGCAGTTTTTGGCACTTCCGCATGGGCTTCACTTCATAGCCACGGAGGCTGCCCCTACGCTACTGCCTGGACTTTCTTGTAATACCGCCTTTGCCTCAAGAGGCAGTAGTGAGTGACTGTAGTCTGTGTCTAATCTTTCCTCAGTACAACATGAGGACGAAGAAGTACAAAACAGGGCGGAGTGGAGGGGCAGAGCTTCTGCTAGCTGACAGTAGAGATGGCAGGAGCAGAGCTGGAGCTTTTTGAGGAACAAAGACCTGGAGTAATTTCAGATTCTGCTCTGCTCTGGAGCAGTTTACCGGCAGGTGGGAGGAGAGCTCAGACTTTACTTTTTTTAACTTTTGGGATTAAAAAGTAGATTTATCTTCACTCTCGCTTCTCAACATTTCTGAAGCAGACATCCACATTGTCATTGTAGCTGTCTGTGGACACCCAAAGCTCTATGATACTACTTCATATTTGTACAGAAACTGAACAAGAAAGGCAATTGTCTGGAGAAAAGTAAGCAAGGAAGTTGGATTACCTGGTAAATGCTGAAAATATGTCTGTTACTTCCAGCTTTACTTTATTATTGCCTAAGATAGCCCTCATTGATCCAAAAACAAGTATTTCCAAAGTTGTTTGCGGACAGACAAAGTATGAATTCAGATTTTTTGCAAATTTCTGTAACAGTGTGGCATCAAGTGGCTATTTAAGCATCATTTTGATCCATTTATTGCATTCATTACATCCTGTGGTCATATTCTAACAATAAAAGTGGGGGCCACTCTGACATTGAATTTTTGGGGGTTTTAGATTATTGGTTGGGCAAACAAGTCATTTGAAGATGTCCATCAAGTATAAGCCAAAAATATTAGCTTTGATACGTTTATAAAAAAAGGCAAAGGGCTTTTAATTTCTTTTCCTCTACCATTCTGTCATTCTGTGTTTTGAATAGGGTCATCTCATCATGAGTGGAACGAAGTGAAATGCTGCCCTCCTCCAGTATTTGGTGACACCTTCAGACAGAAATGACATGGACCAGTTTTTCAAAATAACTCATCTGAGTCAAATGAGGAATTGGGGTGTTATCACACAGCCACACAGTGTATATATTTAATGTTTCCAGCTTAGATGATACAGGCACCGATGACATAATGACCACATAAAGCCTAAGAAGAGTCCTTGATTGACTGTCCCTATAGAGCTATAGTGATCATCTGATACAAATGAACTGTTTTGACGTTGAATGGATCTGCATCTATTCCACAGAAAATAGAAATAGGTAATATTTTGTTCTTTTTCTCTTATTGTCCCTGGTTTGAATGGATGAACCAACTAATTGCACTTGATACAATGGCTACAAAATCTCATTTATCTGAACTGCAGACATCTGAAATGGTCCACTAAACAAACAGTGCCTTCCTGGAATGCCTAATTATTTCATTTGAGAAACAGATGAGATTTGGGATACCTGTACTTTGCTGCAGTTCTCACTACTTCACATGAACACGATGTTCTTCCGAAATGTAAAAAATCATTAAGGAGTTTTTTGTCTCTGGTTACAAAAAACGTCTTTTCGCGACATTTTCAATCAGCAACCTCAACTCAGCAACTCAATCAGCAACAAAATGCAAGCAATGATGATGACCAGACACGCCACATCATCATTTCCTCATTTAACAATTAGAAAACATCCATCGAGCAGCTGCAACATGTGTCCCTGAACTAATTGGCATATTACCAAATTCATATTTAAAATCTGTTTTGCAGAAAGGGTTTTATGAAATATACTATACTGTTTGTGAATGTGGTGAAAAGAGCATCATCATTTAACACCAACTGAAGCCATTTTTGTAATATACATACATAGAGAGCACGCTGGCACCTAACTATGTCCTTCAGGTTGTCTTCAAATATTCTCCAGAGGTACTGTGAAGGTGCCCTTGAGCAAGACACTTCAGACTGTAGAGGCACTCAGCAGCTCACAGTTTGTGTGTGAAACATAATACTCAGGAACTTCACTTTATTTTTGGAGACATGAGCAAAAATGTGGATGCTTTCATCAAGAGACTCTCTGGATGGTTAAACAGATTAATGCTTTAGGCATGAAGTCTGACGGCAATTTGGTATGACAGTAACAAGTTAACAAATTCAAACAATCACAACAGTCTGCAATAACAAGCCGAAATATAATATTTGTTATCGATTCTGTCTAATGTGCCGTAGATGTATTAAACAGAACTGTGTGAAAAATGAATGAGGGTGGGAAAAGCTAAGTCGTGAAACAAACATCCCTGTGTCCTGAACATGTCTGCTAACGTTTAGTGGCTTCGCAACGAGTTTAATGGTTGTATGTCATTTCTGGCAACAATATAATACTTTAAGGAAGTGTTGAAATATCTCTTATTAGTATTACATTTTGTCCAATGAATGTGATGACAGCTGAGCAAACTCCATCCTCTGATGAAGGTCGTGAGATAAATATGAATGGAAAAGCTAATAAAGTGGAGCCTGTGTGAGGATTTTTCTTCTTCTTTTTTTTCAAACTGAAAGGTACTGTTAGTGCTACAAAGGACATTACACACCCGTGTTCACAGGCGGAGTACTTCTCCTCATGACAATTAAACTGAACTTCACGTGTAAAATCCGCTGAGTACACTTTAAAGCTTCTGGACTGGATGAATTAATGAATTAGCTATTCATTGAAAATTGCACCTCTGCTGCCTGTACGGCATTCTATTGTACATTACCAGCTATTCAAAATGCCATTTGATCAAGAAGTGTTGATTTTCATAATTCCAAAGTTACTTGTACTATTTTGTTAAATCTAAAGAAAAATCTATTGAGAATAGTTTCCTGCCAGAAAACTTGTTTAAGCACCATGGATAATATGACCTCGCTGCTATACCTTCATTTCTATCTCTTGTCCTAATTTACTCTTTTGACTCAAAATAATCCTCTTCTTCGAACATAATCAAGACGCACTGCTTAGTCTGATGCTCCATGAAGCCTCTGTGTGCCCCACTAAGCTCCTGACGAGGAAGATTTTGTAGTTTTAGAGGAAAAACAAGGACAAACAAATGTCTTGTTTTTTTTATGCATCTCAAGTGTTATTTCGAAGCTCTTGTGTCGTGTAAGTCAATGTATAATGCCACATGAACGTACAGTTCTCCACAGAGCATTGTACGAGCGAGCTAGAACGTTTAAACTTGTTTAAAAGGAGACGGCCACAAAGTTGTCAGTCATGACAGCCCATTCGTATTTTACAAGGATGAAAAATTCTCCCCCAAAAAAACAGAATCAGGACAGAATCAGGAACAAAGTGTGCTGCTGCTTGTATTTTATCGACAGTTATCAACAGAATGCAGCACAGTGTTCAGTGTATGTTTGTAACATTCTACCGAGTCATCACAGCCGCCCTATTCAGTCCTTTAATCTTGATTCAGACAAAGAAAAGAACAATGCCCTGTAGGGAACACACATTTATCGAGCGCTTATATTGTACTAAATGAGAGAGAAAAGATGGCTCTTACAACAGCCACACCCAGTGGGGCACAATACACCTCTGGAACTGTTTTCTTGTGGATCTTCAGGAGAGAAAAATAAAAATAAATGAGTTGCACTAGCAAGAAGAATCATAAACCTGAGCTCATGGAAAGAAGATGTTTGCAGGCCTTATAGAAGTACATTTAATAATGCAGCATTCCCAGAGCTCAGATCCCCCCCTGCAGTTGGTTGTTGTGTGGCATTGCTCTTATTAAGCACTCAATTAAAGCCAGTCCCAAGGAGAGGCCGTGTGCAACAATGTTTGAATTAGAAAACCGTTGCGGGCTCAGACAGTCTGTGAAGACATACCCCAAAGGAGCGTGGTGCCTTGAAACCAAAGGCCTGGAAGTGACGGAGCATCATAAAACATTGCTAAAGCAGATAAATTATTCTAATATGATTGGATTACAAATAGGGCATTTAAAGAACCAATGAGACTGGATAAATAGAGCAGGAAACGGAGCTGTCTCAATGAGCCATCTTGGATCTTCTTTCCCCCCTTCAATCTGAATATTAAAAATGAACAAAGAGATGGGACTAGGTAGACAACGCTGAGGAGGTTCTGCTATATTATCGTCAAGAGTACTTATCCCTGACAGTGGGCTACCAACTCACAGCAGCGCACACACAATCACTTTTGATGTTGAAGATGTGACGTATTTTTGTGTAAATTACACTCATGACCTTCCTTTGACTGAATTGGGCAACAATTCCTCAGCCTCTTAGAAGTGAAGTGCAGTGGGTGGAGGATTTTGTATGCAGACTCATGCAGATAAAAGATTTGTTTCAATGAAATCCAGTCTGCTCTGTACATGAGAGCATCAAACTGAAGGCAATTTGTTTAGAGAAACAGCCTTTTGAAGAGTTTTTTTTTTTTTTGCAGTAATTGTATTTTTGTTTTTTAGCAGATATAGTTCCAAAAGAAAAAAGAAACCAACGTTCAGAAAATTGTATCAACTACAGTGAGTTCTTTACATTACCTTTTCCTTCCATGCTGATTAATAAACAAAATTCATCTTTTCTATATCTGCACGATGGTGTGCTGCCTTTGGAACACAT
The DNA here is from genome assembly GCA_033000465.1 of Sciaenops ocellatus. Classification (NCBI taxonomy): domain Eukaryota; kingdom Metazoa; phylum Chordata; class Actinopteri; family Sciaenidae; genus Sciaenops; species Sciaenops ocellatus. The sequence continues at coordinate 6,372,995 of CP136884.1, read as the reverse complement.
CCAAATCATAGCTAGCATACCTGTTTTTAGAGTTTGGCATCAGAATAATCATGTAATTTTCCAGCATCCTGCTCGATGGGCAAAGATTTCTTCCCCAACTCGCAGCTCAGCTTGTCAAACAACTCCATTATGCCAGATTCAAACGAGTAACGCATGGCACACATAAAAACCACACTGCACTCCTGTAAAGTAGCATCAGGGGCCTGCAGCTTCCTCATCCATTATGGTGTTGTGGAAAATCTCACAGCGCAGGTTTACTTTGAAAATCCATCAGAATGAAGCCAAAAGAGAGAAGACAGACATTTGTTTTTATTTGCTGCCAGGAGAGATTTCAACATCAGCAAGATGGACAAAAAAATTACACACAACTGAGTAGTTACACTGTCTATTAGACTGTATGCAAAAATGATAGAGAGTGGACAGAAGCGGTTCCTAACCTGGGGGTCGTGACATGGATCACATGATGTTCAGGTAGGAAACAAGAAAATAATCTATTGTACAAACGTTTCCTTCATCTTTTCTTTTTTACTTGTAAAATACCATCCAGATTCATCTGCTGATTATATTCTGTCATTTTGTCTATTAAATGACAAAAAATAGTGTAAAATATCCATCACAATTACCAGAGATACAAATGACGTGTTCAAATCACGGCTAAAACAATTAGTCGCCTAATTAATGAGTTCATCAGCGAGAAATGAGTCAGCATCTATTTTGGAAATATGTTCAATGTTTACTTCATTTTTTTAAACAGAACATTTCACAGCGCCAACTTTTCAAATGTGACAATTTGCCGCTTTTTTTTCTCGTCTCAATTTTTAGTGAAATTAACATATTTGGCTTTTGAACTGTTGGTCCAACAAACCATGATATTTGAACATCACTACGAGCGTTGTAAATTGTGATTTTGACTTTACAGTTTTCTGACATTTTATACACCAAACAATGAATCATTACATCAATTATCATGTATGTTATTCATATATATATATTGCCTTAAGTAACTGAAACCAGAGAATTTCTGTCATTTCTGTTTGAAAAATGACTCAAATGATTCATCGTTTAGCAAAATAATAATTTTCGATTGAATGAGTAATTAATTCATTGTATCGTGGACCTGAAACCAACAGTTTGAATAGAAGTGAGTACGAGCAGAAAAAGGGTGAACTGCTCTGTGGTGAGGGGCTTTTAGTTGCATCAAGCAGTGTAGTTGCTAATTGTAACCCCCTTGCGTCACTGTCTCCTTCCTAATGTGAAAGAGAAATAACAGAGGCCACAATAAATGTGAAATCTAGAGCCAGTGTTTAGTTTGTCCCTATTTTCAGGTGATTCTACACAAAAGAAAACACGTATGAGCTACTGATGCATAGAACTCATTCACAACAGTCCATTAGTGAGGATCGCCAAGGTGAAAGAAGAAGCAACAAGTCTTATTGCCCCCCTCCCTCCCCAGCTCCCAGCCTGCCTCTGTACGACTCAAACAGCTGCCACACTGCTGTAAAAACTCAAATCATGATTAATGTGAAGCGTCCACGTGGCTGTAATGTCAGCACTTACAGGATATCCTGTGGCAAAACAAGTCAATGTGAAGAGTAGTCTGGCTACACACGGAAAGTTCTCCATCGTATCTCACACACATTCAAACACTTAGCTTTTTCCTGGAGAGCTATGAAATAAAAATGACCTGGATGACACGTTGCTGCGATACTTCCTGCGGAAAACCATGAATTTTTTATGGCCCGCCTCTAAATGCACCTATCCTAGGATATTTTTAATGTCACTTCTGCGCGCCGTCATTTCTGACAGGCCTGTTGGCTTCCAGACCGGGATGTCACCGACCATTAAAGGGCTGCGTTCCAGTGAGGTAGCATCTGGGCAGCCTGGACCGCATCATCACGGAGCCACTGCAAACCATCGGAGGCTGGTCAAGATACAGTTAAATGAGCTCAGGTTGGTGTCTGTATCTTGTTTATACTTCTCTATGTAGGACATTTTAGATAGTAGCACTCTCCACTCCCCAGACATTAATTCAGCCATTTAAAAAAAAAAAAAAAAAAACTCTGAAATATTTAAATGCTTAAACCTCGAGAATCTCCCTACTCTCTTGTCTCTGGCTTTTGGAGAGCTATCGTATGCCCATGTTCACAAATCAAAACCGAGCTGTAGAATAATCTCCCTCTTCTCCTTTAAAGGTGATGTCTTCTCTATTTTTTTCTCTCTCCCGGCTCTAACCTTTAGAATAAGTTCAGCTGTTGTCAGATGAGAAGCCAATCCAAAAGATCACATGCAGAGCTACTCCTCAGTCAGACTTAATGGTGACTGGGCAATGTACGTACCCGATCAGATAGATGATGGTTCGTCAGAGGAGAAGTGCTTCTCTGACAGCCGTTGTCATCACACACACTGTGACTACCTGCACTCACAAGGTTTACTTTATGTTTCTGGAGCGGAGACATTCTACAGTGAATCACTTTGAATTATCGTTTGGCAGCTTCTGGAGAAACTGGCACATCAGATGTGCTGAAGCTGCACAGATGCTCGTATCCATTAACATATTAAAGTAGGCTTATTTGCTGGTCATCAGACTCCAGGCCCAACCACTTAAGTGATTTACAGATGCATTGATAAACACCATGAGAGCAGTGATACAGTGACACACAGGCTGATTCATTCTGATCTCCACTTCACAAACTACCAAAACAAACAAACCCACAACTTACATTTTTAATGATCTCCAATCAGTTTGGGGTTACTTTAATCCCTAAAAGTGCATAAATAAAGGAGGATTCAAGCTGCTACTGTTCAAGACTGAATTTTAAAGATGCATGCATGCTGTGTTGGGGATATCAAGTTTTCCCGCCGTAGCCAGGACTAGACGGCTGGTAGGTGGTCAAAAAAAAAAAAAGAAAAAAAAAGCGGCGGTATAATCGGCAAAATAAAATCCGCATGGATTATTCATGGGAGGGTCAGCGCCGCAGGATTACTAAACATCTGCACTGATCTGAGAGACCCTCACACATACGCACACGCGCGCACACACACACACACAGTCGCAGATTACTTTGCTTCCATCATGATAGTCCCACAACAAAGTAGACGCAGGAAAACAGAGATCAGCAGAGGGTGAAATTCAGAGAAGGCAATCCCTCCCAAACACGGCGCCAGGGTCTGAATGTAATCTGTGAAAAGTTGGGCTGCAGACTGGAGCTGTTATTTGTGTCTGAGCTGACACCAGAGCTGCTGAGCGGAGCTGATGGAGGTTTAACTTGAGAGGTGCTGAAGTTACTGTATGGTTTAATAATAAATAATGATAATAATAATAATTATTATTATTATAATCTTACCTGCCCTCACAGTAGTGAATTCACAGCCTCAGATTAATCCGTATTTTCTCACTAAACAGAATTTGGCACACAGACATCACTGTCGGGTCGCGGCGTCGCTCCGGGCCAAAAAAAATATCCGTCTGACTTGTGCGCAAAGATGCTGCTCTTTCTTTTGTGCAGCGCTACATTCACGAGCTGTGCCGTGCCGTGCCGTGCTGTGCTGTGCTGCTGTGCGCGGCTCCACTACTGTACCTCCATCCCTGCCTTTCTCTCTTCCTGACTCTCTCTCTCTCTCTCTCTCTCTCTCTCTCACTCTCAATGTCAGTAGCACAAGTAGCTGACGGCGTGGCGTCTCGCAGGTTGCATATTGGAAAGTGAAGCGTCGGTGTGCTCACTCACTCCGATGCGTCAAGTGTCTCTCCCTCCCCTCCCTTTTTCGAACCGTGCCGGAGCGGAGCGGGACGCACGCACACGCGGTGTGTGTGTGTGTGTGTGTAGAGAGAGAGAGAGAGAGAGAGAGAGAGAGAGAGCGTTGTCTTGTCTGTCTTCACCCACCCCCTCTTACCAGCCTCCTCACTGCTCCGGCCATCCAAGCGGAACAGTCTCCCTCCTCCGACTACTACTACTCCTTCCTTACCTCCTCCTCCTCATCCTCCTTCTCCTCTGCTGCTCCTGCTGGGATGTCCAAACAGTCTGAGATGTTGATGGAGCATACACTGCACCTTTCAGCTTGTTATAGCCTACTGTAGTGAACAGTTGGAAGGACACTCCTTAAGTTGTTTTTGAGTCAGCATGCAGTGATATTAAATGTGCAGAATTCTGAGGGTAAAATGTGGTTACATTTTTGGTTAATGCAGCTACTGATGAGACCCTGAGACCTCTTTAGGGGCTTAAAAACAGATGAGAACAAAACTCCACCAATTTTACACATGAAAGTCTGTTTACAGGTGTTAAAAGGGTGTTACTGCTAGTGTAAAAAGGAGTGGGGAAAGCTGCATTCAGCCTTTTGTGGCTCCAGAGAGAGAGCTGCTTGAACTCTGATTTATGCCTCGAGTGATGTCACTGGAGTCCGCGTGGAGTTCAAAATCAGAAGTGAGATTACCAGACCTCTGTAGCCCCTCCTCATCTCTGCTTGAGGCTACGTTAGCCACTCCCAGCACAACACACCCGAATCTCCAACCACACTGTCCGTGGTCGAGCTGCATTGTGGGGAATGTAGGCGCCAGGTTTGTGGAAAGGTGAATACACAGAATAAAAAAAACATCTCTGGTTCTGCTGCATCGATTTTAATTGATTATTTAAAGAGTGTCCGGCAGGAGTGCAATGCTAATTTGGTGGAGTGCTGTTTTAACGTTATTTTATCAACTTGATGCTTTGTGACTCAATTCTCTGAGAGCTGTTTATACAAATACATTTACAGCATGTCACATTATCTCTGTTTGAGGTCTCAGGGACCCTGGCTTGTTAAATACAATGGAGTTTTTCATGAGCTCTATATATATGATTGGTGGTGACAGTATACTCTTTTTTTACACAGCTCTACTAACTCCCAAATCCCAAATAAGTCTATGTGCTATCTGCCATGGAGTCTTATAATGGTTTGTTTATAAGTTCTAACACGGAGTCACACAAAGACCCCAAACAATTCAGTAACTATCACTTCATGTCAGATAACGTACTGCTGTGAATGATTTTTTTTTGGCAAACAAAAGGAAATATACAGTATATTTGTTCATTTATATAACAGATGATTTGATTATAATTGATTATTTGATGTAACAATAATGTACAAGCATTTTCAAATGCTGTCACGTTCAAATGTGCAACACACTACTTCAGAACATTTCTACTAATGGTCTTTTAGTGAGGTGAGCAGAACATAAACAGTATGTTCTGTAGGACCCCCCCAAATTAACAGGATGTAAAGCCAAAGTCAACAAAACACAGGGGTTAATATCATTCCAGGGTGCGTCCTTGTGTATTTTACTTTCATTCAAAGTCTCATCACTTTCAATAATTCACTTTGCTTCACACATCTTCATAATTAAAGTGTCACTCTCTTGAAATGATGCAGAATAATTGTTGTTTTTTACAAAAGAGCATCTGCTTTTCCAAACAGGTGTATTTGTCGCAGAGTTATCTCAATTTTGTTTTTTAAATGCTTGACAAGTCTTTTTTTTTTTTTTCTTCGCCCCACTGTAGCTCTAAAAGGAGCAGTGATTCGCTCATTTTTCTAGGTCATATCTAACAACAAACACCCTCACAGATATGTGGGACAAAATCTTATCAAATGAGGCAGGCCTGTAGTGTGATGCCTATATCTGTTAAAAAGCCATGGATAAACTGAAAGAAAGAAAAGAAAACCTCCTTTCTGCAAATGTCTCTTTTTTTAAAATAACAATCTCTCCTGTGCTCACGTCAGTTTGGATTCAGAGGTGCACTTCTCCCAGCAGGAGTCATTCAAGTAACTTACTCATGCTTGGGTTTTTGAGAAAACTCAGAGACCACCCACAGGACCAAGAGAATAATTTGTATATGCCTTGAAGGAAAAGAGCTACTGCATTCCTATAATAGCACCAGCATTTCAGGATGTAAATTTGAAAAAAAATATCTGCTATTTGATGATGATCTAAAGGTTTTCATGAAGACAGAAAAAGTTCAGCTATTATTATCTCGGTTATATTGACACAATGAACAGCAGTAAAGTCATAATGACCTCACTCTTGAGTGCTACAGGTACAAAAAGTCTCTGTAGGGATTCCTCATAGCCCAGTACCACCCAGTGTTCCCATTACCGTGACTAAAGAACATGCAGCAAGTGCAGTTTTCCTACAAGCGACACCGGCTAATCACCTATTTCTCTCCCTCGTGTGAAAAAAAAAAAATCACCATCGTTCATCTTATTCTCAGAACATTCAATAGAAAGAAGGGGCTCCCTTCAATTAAGCCGGATTGCCTGAAAGGATCAATATTTGCCACCAGCAGGGGCAGGAGGTCAAACGGGTCCATAACCTCTTTGCATCTTCACCTTAATCAATACACTGATTCAAGTAACACCTGTGAGTCTGTTGGTATTCACTGATTCCAGCCCACACTGCATGATGTGTCGCTACCGTGTGGTCTGTGTGTGTGTGTGTGTACGTGTGTGTGTGTGTGTGTGTGTGTGTGAAGGCTCAACCACAGACATTTACATAATCACACAGGCTGTCAGAGCTAAACAAAGTGCTGTGTATCAGCAGGGTATCTAAGTGTCAGCGAGGGGGAGTCTCAATGAAGTTCGGCTTAAAATGTGTCAAAAGCTTTAAGGGGATGATGCTCAGCAGATTTGACAGGTCATTCCTGCACCGTATCATTTCTTGCCTCCTGCTGAAGCTCGGACCATCATTCAGCACTTTTTTTTGTGTTACATTTGGTATCAATTTAATGCTGAATCATAACTTCCACAGGACATCAGCTTGTTTCAAAATGAAATTTAGACACGGATGTGCGCAAAACTACTTTTTTTTTCTTTCTTTCTTATTCACACGCACATACAGTCTAACAGTGTTTGTTTGTTTATATCAGTTTTGGGAACACTTCATTGATTTGCATATTAATTCCCAGGATGATTCCCAGACCTTAACCATAACCTCCTTGGAGGCATAAAACTTTTTAGCCGGAGCTAAATGCAGTTGCAGACAGCTATTATGTCCCTAATTAGATGCACTGTCCAACTTTCGGCTGGTTTAAAGTCCAAAACTTGTCCCGAAATGTAACATTGTACATACCACACACAAATAATCACACATACACATACACAGAAGCAAATAAAAAAAAAACAACAACCCTGAAACCCCATTTGGCAGCTCCATGCTTATTTCAGAGGTGTGACTTTGCGGGAAAGTTGTCTCACCGTGCCATAATTTATTCCCCAAGGAAAGTATATTTATAATGATTTCACCTTCCTCATTTACCCGGCTTATAATAAATATATTTATGACTGCCTGAGTTTTAGGCGCCACATCACGCAACAACACATCTTGTTAAGGTTTCAGGCTTTCAAAAAGATGGAAGATTTTACGTTTATATCAGAGGATTTTGTTTGGAAGTTGTAAAACGTGAAGTTGTTAAACACAGAGGTGACTGGCCACTGGAGCCTCTATAATGAACACAATACGCAATGACAATCACAGATCTCCTGGAAATACTGTCATTTAAATTAGATGGATGGAAAGAATGACACCTCTATCACGTCTGTACAGTACATATGAAGTTACCGCAAGCAACCAATTAGCCTAGCTTAGCATGAAGACTGGAAAAAGGTCAAGTTATGTGAAGAAGTAGTCCGCAAAGTGTCAATTTCACACTTTGGTTTTTGTAAATGTGCTAACGAGCTTTGTAGGTGCTGGTAGGCTGACTTTGTTTGATTTGGACAGAGCTATTCTAACTGTCTCTGCTCATTTACAGTTTCAAACCTCTCTGATGGATTGGAGATGGAAGATAGAGTTTTGTGGCAAGTGTCTTATTTTATGCTGATGATGTAACAACACACCAGCAATGATGAAAACAGAATTAACACTATTCTAACATGCTGATGTTTAGCAGGTATAATGTTTCATCATCTTAATTTAGTGTCAGAGCATGCTAACATTACTAATTAGCAATAAAGACATACTGATTAACAGTTAGTCAGTCTTGAAAGCATCTGGTCAAGTATTGGACAACCAGATGATTGTGCTGGATATAAAGATATAAAGGGAAATCAGAGTTATTATAATTCATCCTGCATCAGACATTTCAAGGTAGTCCATCCAATAGTTGTTGATATTGCATATTTCAAATGTCAAAGTCAGGGGGCTAAAAAGTGTCTGATTAACCAGAGGCCCAGATGCACTCCAGACTAATTTTGAAGATCTTTTGTGCTCACATTTGTTGTAAAATATTTGCCTGAATTCTGTACTGCTGCTACAATCATTCATCTTTAAGTAGCTCAGTCTGTAGGGACTTGGCTTGGGAACCGGAGGGTGGCCGATTCTATTCCAGTATGGACCAAAGTATGGAAGGTGGACTGGTAGCTGGAGGTGTGCCAGTTTACCTCCTGGGCACTGCCGAGGTGCCCTTGAACAAGGCACCGAACCCCTCCAACTGCTTGCAGGGCGCTGCTCTGGGTGGCTGCCCATCACCCCACCATCTCTCTCCACATTTGCATGTCCCTTTGTATGTGTGTGGTTGTATTTCAGGGTTAAAATGCATGTAATAACTGAGTGAAAAAAGAATTTCCCCTCGAGGGATTAATAAAAAGTATCTCTTCTTCTTCTTTAAGCTTTCACATGTTTTGCCGAGTCTGGTACCCCCTGTCTCCTCCCCCCTTCTCTCACTGTGTTTCACTGGGCTTAACCCTTCACACATGGTGCAGTGGAGCAGAGGGGAGACAGGTGAAGTGAAGATAACTGTAACTGCAATAATGTATAACATAGTGAGTATATGGATTGTTAATATGAACTGCACTGGTGTCGTTTTATCACAAAGCTAGCTTCAGTGAGGGAGCTGCTAAAATGGTTGCTGCTCGATGTGCTACTAAGGTAGCCGCACAGTCTGATGAAATATGAAGAGGAAAATGAGAAATGTTGTTTGGGGAAGATAGATAATTAATTAAATATGTGCCAAGACCAAATAAACAGGAGGGAAGGAATTAAAAATAAGACTTGATTTTTTTATTTATTTTTCATTTGTTTGATCAACTAGTTGGTGATAAAGCAAGATAAATGAACAGTATTAGTGATATTTCTAACTCATCTGAGAAAGTTTTATTACATTATGTCAGTTACCGAGCTCTTCAAATTACTTATTTTGTCTGACCTGCAGTGTACAAACCCTAAACACTGAATTAAAGGAAACGTGCCATAGCTCAGAGGCTTTGAATCTTAGTGTTCCCTCACTTCCCAAATCCCAATTTAACCCCTATTTATTTTTAAGTATGTCTCTTATGATCAGGCTTTAATTCACTGATTGATTCAAAATGATGATTTTTAATTAAGTGGCTGAGCAGGCTTGTGAGCTAGACAACATCCTTCTGGAAAATGTGTTAGCTGGGGTGTTGACAGTATGTTTAATTTTTCTAGGAATTAAAAAGTGATCTAATCTAATCAACTCCATTGTGATCTGAAAACAGATTAAAACAGTGTTACTTGTCAAGACGCAGGTGTCGCATCACGTGGTGTGTTATATTGCCAACATATGTGCTAATTCAGAGATTTGATGTTTTTATGTGTTTGTTGTCCTGGTGTCTATAAGACAGGAAACCAAGAATGTTATGTCATTAACGTATATATATAACACTTGTGAAAATTACAGGTAAAAAGTATTGATGTTTAATTTCAGGCTTTTATGAATATTTTGTGTGTGTGTGCTGTAACCTTGGTGAGAGACACCACAGGTTGGCAATCACCATTAGGGAAGTCCCTACATTTACAAAATTACAAGTTTTACAAGTATTCTGTATCTAAACTGTGTATTTGTATCAATTCCTGTCAACCAACTTGTGTCTGTCTCAGGGTTTCTTTCCATGAAAGACACGTCTTCACTCTCTGTACCTGAATTACATGCTCAAGTCTGCAATTAATTCAACCTTTGATCCACCATTTTTCCATTATCCCAATATAAGCCTTAATTATAGTGAGAGGGATTTAAGAAGATCTACTCCTTTAAAAAAATCAATTTATATGCAAGACCAGTGGTAATTAGTAAGAATGTATGGAGGATATTCCTAGCTGACCTGCAAAAGAGTGGAAAAAGAGAGATGATCTTAACTCAGTGGAAAAAAAAAACCCTCAGTATTACCCAGGGAGACCTCACCACATGCTGGACTCAGTAATAACTGAATGAAACCCGCAGATGCTCTGGTTGGTCAGTTAGCTAAAAATATATTTCCTACTGCATACCGAAAGCATTGCAGGTGTTAATCTGACTCCAGATCATCATCGTCTCCCATCCCACCATCTCCACTAAGTGGAAGAGCCGTTTAGAAAACGTTTCACAATGTTTTCTTGCTGGGAAGAAGGAGGCGTTGTTGCTGTTTTGTGTCTATTTCTCAGCCTGCTAATGACCGCTTTGATAACGTCTAAGATCTGTCTTTTCTCTACAGGACAGTAAAGCTTCTGAACCATGAAATAGAGCCAGATTTTTTTTCTCAGCAATGAAAGCTATTTTTCTCTTACAATGTAAAAGGCCAGTTTATCGAACGTCCATTAGCTTCAGCTGGACTAACAGCAAAAATCAAGTAATGGATTAATCAATTACTGTGTTAATCAGCTCAGTGAGTGAAGGATGGACTTAATTTGAAACATAGATGTCTTTTTGTTGTTTTTTTTTTTTATGTATACTTAGAACCATTGTGAACAGCACTTACAAGATTCATCCCAGAAGACTCTATGTGTAAGATTGATGCAATTGCTTTTCACTTGAGAGTGCACTAGAGAGTTGCACAGATAGAACCAGATGACTGAAAATGGAATTTCTCATTACTGTCTCTCTGATATCTCAGGTGATTTTCTCTCAGAGAACACAACCTTTGTGTCTGAAAGCCAGCCTGCGAATGAGAGCGCTCACACTGAGGTTTCAAAGCCTTCAGTGTGAAATCCCACCTACCTCCCCCCCATCCACCCCTCAACTGCCTCCTCAGAACCACAGAGCAGCATATGATATAGAGCAGAGCTGTCATCCTCTGCAGCCCGGGTCTCATTACTCAGGCCGTATTTATCCATGCTCAGGAAGTCTGCGTTTATCAGGCCTTTTTATCGATGGCCATCGGGGTCATTACTAGGGATGGACAGTATTTCCTGTGCAGTCATAATTAAGTCATAGTGCTGCAGTCATTCATCAGTAAGGTTATAGTTTGACTGAAAGCTGTGAACGCCCTCATGGCCTGCTTTTCTAAATAGCAGAATTTCAATATCATTGAAGCCTCTTTGTCTTTTTTTTATGACGCCTTGTCAGGGGACATTGTGTTAATTGAGTGGTCACACGCAGTTGCGTGATTTGTGGAGCCCCGGTGTATGTGTTTAACAAAACCCCGAACCCTTCCACATATATTAAAATCACACTGTCACCTCGTACACTCGAGTCATCACGTATCCAACCCCTGGGGTTTGGATCAGAGTTATGGGAGTGCTAGCAGGTTGGAGAATTACAGTGCATGGGGTGGCTTGTAGCTTAATAGTGAGAGCTCAGCATTTTAAAGCTAATTTCAGCATTACTGTCACAGTGATTTCTGCTACTGCAATCCTGTGTTTTGACTATTTAAAAAAGAAATAATGAAACGAATATGCAGAATATGCAAAAGCAGGGAGGTGAAATGGCACGACACATAGGCGCTTGTTAAACATCTATGGCATACACAGAAGAGATTGTTGTCAACATGCAGGATGGATCAATGCTTTTACCCTTGCTCTTAATGGATAAAAAAAAAAAAGAAAACGTGTGAAACAAGTGACAAAGTCAACAGAGACCCTCTTCAATTTGTGGCATAAGCAACGTGTAAATGTTGCTGTGAGACAATAAACAGAGAAGACAGTTAAATCTCTATTCATCCCTTGATGGAGGAGAATAACCTTGTTTTATGGGCTGCGCCACAAAGCAGAAAATTAGTTCCTGAAAAAGTCATTAGCAACTTGCTTGTTTTATAGGGTGACATGCCCTCTTGTGACCAATACTGTGCATTTTTCTCGGTAGAAGCTTTTCCTTGTCAGATACTTAAACACAGGAGGAGGCTCTGAGTGGAAAATACTTACAGACATTTCCATACACTAAATAGTTTTGGTTCTGGTCTGAGTACATACTGTAAACGTTTTGTTAAACATAAATATATTGTTATTTGCACACATGAAGCATAATACCACTAGTAATTTAGGTAAGGGTGACAATATCCATGAGAATGTTACATATATATATACAATATATAAATCTAAAAATACATGCATATAGCATTGATGTCATCACAACATTTCAAGAGTTGATTGCATCTGGCAGAGATGCATTCCTCATCTGCATTCTGCCAGTATTCATTTGTGTATATTACTGTTATATTACTAATCATTACTATAATTAGGTATCATTTTAGTTTTAATTGATGATGATGGTGTGATGTATATTATGTTTCCAGCCATTCTATGTGCTAATAAATAGCTTTTCATTACATAGTAGAAGCACTTACTCACTTCAACACAATATATTTTAAAATGATGCATACTACATAACACTATATATGTCTTTGGGCCTAAAATAATCTAAACTGTAATTGATCAGTCACTGTTTTGGGTTTAAATTAGGTTAGATCATCCAAGTCAATTCATTTTAATGGTGCATATTAACATTTAATTACTAATTCAAACTTTAAATGATGCAGATGTCTTGGGGAGCCTTGCAGGAGAATCCCTAAAGGATTTGTTAGTCATCATGACTAGGGATGGGAACTGATAAGATTTTTCCGATTCTGATTCCATTTTTGATTCTGCTTAACGATTCGGTTCTTTATCGATTCTCTTATCGATTCTCATTTGAAAAAAAAGGACAACAAACAGGTCGATTAGCATCACCTTTGTTTAGTTTAGTCATGACCTTACACACCCAACAACAGTGAGGTCTTAAGAGGCCCACACAGCCTAGGGCTCCTTGATGGGGTGCCAGGGGTTCCCCAGAAAAAATAATTTGTTTTGAAAATAAATAGCTAGAGGTATACATGAACTGGAGCGAGTACTGCCAGCCTCTGGCTCTGAGCCAGTCAGACTCTGTCTCTCGTGATGGTCATCTAAATGTAATGCATGAGAAGGCATTCATTTAACGTTAACCGTTACTAATAGCAGGTTTTACAATGAGGCAAATGGCGCTAACATGATAGGTAGTGTTAGTTAGTTACCTGCAGTATTAGCCGAGGACATGCTAACGTTGCTGCTGCTGGTGCTGCTGGGCTGAGATTCAGCGACGTTAGTCCAGACTCAGAGCAGATCGAAAACGCGACATTCAGAAATCATTATCGCATGCTGTGTGCGCAAATGTTTTTGCATGTTGGGGCGGCGATTAGCTCAGTTGGTAGAGCGTCCGCCCCATGTACGAAAGCTCCGTAGCGGCCCGGGTTCGAATTCAAATCCGTGGCCTTTTGCTACATGTCATTCCCCGCTCTCTCTCCCCGCATTCCTGTCTCTATTCAGCTGTCTCTATCCAATGAAAAGGCCAAAAGAAATTTAAAAAAAAAAATGTTTTTGCATGTTGGAAGTATTTCCTTCCCTTTGAGGAAATATCCACGTTGCAAGTATTGCAAGTTGCCCTGTTGTCGTCTTTTGTTGTGAAGTGCAAACTTTCGAGCGCTTGTACCGCTTGGGCGCCATTGCTACTGTTGACTGCTGGCTGCACTGGAGTCGCTACGCAACGTGCGTGGTGACGTCATTCGCGTCCACTGGAATCGATAAGGGAATCGTTTGCAAAATTGGCAAACGATTCCAAGGAATTGAAACACTGGGAACCGGTTCTCAACAAGAACCGGTTTTCGATTCCCATCCCTAATCATGACTGTATGCTTTCTTTAAAGGTACAGTGTGCAAGATTTGGGGCCTCTATTTTCAGAATAAGGCAAACATGGAAAATAATATTCATAACTATGTTTTGATGCATGTATAATCACCTGAAAATAAGAATCTTTTTATGTTTGTTACTTAAAAAATATCCTTTTATATCTACAGTGGGAGAGGGTCCCCTTTCATGGAGGCCGCCATGTTGAAACACCTTATTTATACAGTAGTCCAGAACAGACAAACTAAATACTGACTCTAAACAGGGTCCTTAAAGTGTTGTTTCTCCTTTACACTAGGAAGGTGAGGGTGATGTGAGGAGATTGCAATGCAGTGATTGGACCACTAAATGCAACTAAATTCTACACACTGGACCTTTAAAGCAGCAATAATCAGTATTTCAAAAGGAGTCACTCGTAGTGATGAACCTACAGAGAAATATCAACACAGGACTCTGCAGCTGTCCTCTTTAGTGAGGTTCGGCTCATTTCAGCGGTCCAAAACGTTACTGCTTTGCTTCACGCCACTCTCGCCACTGGCGTTTTCACAGAAACACTCACTGTGCATTACATGGTCAGCACCAAACAGCAGACAGCATAGTTAGAGACTAGCTGGTAAACATAGAAGATTTAGCATCTAAAGAATCAGATATTCCCCTCAGAAGCTGGAGGAGACCAAAATCAGAGTTTAAACAGAGTGAATATTGGACTTATAGCTTACATACAAGCTTATACTGCACTGGCTGTAGCTTCATATTTAGCGTACAGTTATGTTACAATTACCGGTTATGTTATAGTTACCGGAAGTGACAGATGGAGGCCCACCATGAGCCAGATTCTGTTATGGTTTGGTGCTATATGAATAAATTAATTGAAATCATGAGAGTGGTATCAATTTAACCTCAAACTGTTCTCTCCAAATTCTTCCATGTGACACCGGTAAATCAAATTGTTAACTTGCTTTATTATAGAACTAACTTATTTTCCACACACTGACATGTGCCTGGTAAGAAGAAACAAACAACTTGAAAAATTCTGAATGTCAGGGTTCCTCTTTAAAATCCAGACAGGGAGCTGTTTTGTCAGAATAGGAAAATGTGAAGCGAATGAAGACATGACACCTTCAGAAGTCTTGATGCCTCTGGGTTAGGCAGACACTGTAGAACACTGCTTCAAAACAAGCAGAAAAAAAGTTGCTGTAATGTTCACTGCATAAGCTGAATATGAACTATATGTAAGAAAAATAACTGATATGATATTTTTCTTCTCGCAGACTCTGTGCCTTCAGTACAATCTTTATCCACCCACAGAAAAGAAACAACCTAATTTCACATCAGGAGAAAGCTCAGGTGCAACAATGTCTGACTGGCCTTGTCATTGTGTGTTTTTTCCAAACGAAGGAGCATTTTTCTCGTTTAAAAATAAGCATCCTTGTAGTCAAACATTTGAGTGGATATGACTACTTGTTACGCTCTTGCTATCCCAGATCAGTGTTCATTAACTGTTAATGAACAGTGGCGGAATGAGCAGGGATATTACAGACAAACAATTAGACAGGCACTCAAACAGAGGCTGCACAGGTCAAAGTGTAGCAGATTAATTACCTCTGTCATGTGCAAATGAAAATGGAAGTTAGAGGAGAATGTGCACTGGAAAAGGATGTGTTGCTGTATAATTTTCTCCCAAGCTATTTCCAGGCAATGCAAGCACACGATCTTAAGATTAAAGCCTCTGAACGCGAAGCTGGAGAAAAAGACAGCAGCGTATACCCTGGATACACCTATGTCGATCCAATGAACACAGAGATTGGAAAAAGATCATAAACAGAGGTGTAGAGTGTAAGGAGGCAGAGGGAGAAGTGGAGTGTTTTAAAGCGTGCCACTTCATCACCCACGAGTGATGCACTGATCGTCATTTCCCTGCTCACTGTAGCGCATCTCATCTCATCACACCTTTCCAGGTGGAAGTCTTTTGAGCACTTCCCTGGCGTCAGCTGGGCGTGCTGAGCTGCTCGAGGACATGCTAACAAGGGTACGTGGAGGGTGCACTGTGCTCACAGCGGGGACATGTGATAATGTGGGACCTAGTTAGACTTTAAGATCAAGTTAAGCTCAGTCACATACACTTGAAGTGTTCACCCATACTGTGTATATGATTTTGAGTGGAGAATAAATTGATGCCAAGTCTTTCTATAATGAATCTATAATTCCAGTGTAACTGTATAGTCAGTGCTATTATCACTGTGAACACTATGGTCAACTTCTACTCTGTGGATGGAAAATGACAGGAAAGAGATAATTGCATAGAGCCACAAAAATCACAGATGTAAAAAAACAAACAAAAAAAAAACAGAATACCTGGTGAGCCATTTAAAGCTACATCATATCTCAACAAACACCACAAGCCGTGCTTATCAAGGACTCAAGAAGAAATTTGATTCATACACAGGGAAAGAAATGTCTGCCTTCATATATCTCTGCAACACAAGTGTCATGATTTTAGCTGTTGGTTTCATTTGAGATTAAGTAAATTTGCACTAATCTTTTGACCGCTTAAGGGCAACACAACAAGCCGTAAACCTGGACATATGATGGCAGTTACGTATATAAATAATGAGCTGACGTTGATCAGCTATTCACATTATGATTAGTGGACAGAGCCAAGATGTCTCAGACCTTCATTCTTTCTATTGGCCAGCTGGGGGCAGCTCCAATGGCTGCAGCAATAAAGACAGATAGTATTGAGCTCAATGGGAAAATTATGTACCCCCATTGATTAATTACCTCAGTAAACAGTTTTCTAATGAGTTCATGGTCTCATTTGGTAGTTTCAAGTCTTCTTCCATACAGCATGATGTTCATTTTTGTAAATTATGGTCCAATTTTGAGTAAAATAGATGATAAAGCAGGATATGCTTTAGGGCATGGATACCTTGTGACAGACTCTTAGTGAGTCTGTCCAGTACAACACACCGGGCTCACAAACTCATAATTAAACTGTCAAACTAGGCAGAGCTCAAATGTTTTCAGAAACATATTTTAGTGTACCGCTTAGCTGTAATACGAGAATGTTTGCCATTTATTCCTACTTGGAATAACTTGGAAAACTAGAAGCTAGAGCTTTTTTAGTGAAAACCAAAACATGCTGCTGTTGTTGAAACTGAGATTGATGGACGCTATGAAGGGCTAAATTGCAACACCAAAACAATGAGCTGAAAGGTGCTAAAATACTCCATAGAGATTAGGTAAACTGCAGTCTGGTTATAATTCTCTGTAACAGATTGTTTATTGTGTGTTCATGGGGTTCCAGTGATTGAGCCAGAAATCACTGCCTTGTTTGGCAAGTAACACCATTTCTCCAGGCCACAATTAAAATGGATTTAGTTTAGTTTGTTTTGTGTGTTTCTTTTTTGGAAATTCATAAATGTGTTGATCAATCCGATTTTGGGGACTAATTAAGTGATTGTGTTGGACCACACGAGCTGGTAGCACATTAAAAGGAATAATTACATTAGACATCTCAATTTTACAGAGGAGATTATTCGTGCTAACAAGGTCAGATTCCATCTGTAACTGTGTTAGGGACAGCGTGGTTGTCATATACATCAGGATTCAGTCCCTCTTGATTTTTGCTGTTCATGAGGTGCAGTGACTTGTTTTAATCTAGAGTGGAATTAATAGGAATTTTAAACAACCTTCATAATTGTATTGACTAAAAACTGATAAAATGATAAATTGAATCCTAGTGAATACACAGTAGAATGAGTAAACTATAAACTACACATAAATACACATGCACGTGACAATTTCTGCATAATTTACAGTATAACAGCCTCACTAATGGTGAGCACACATGCTAAGAGATCTGTCTAATATCGAATATACATTAATTTAAACCTGTCATTGTATAATGAAGATGAGACTACACTGATGTTGAACACCGCCTGAGCACATTTTGAGCAATTAACCAAAGTGTCAATTATTATCATTAACCACATCTTCAATGATTTACTAATGTTAGCAAAAATTAGCAATTCTATATATTAATTATACATAACATTCACACTAAAAATAACATAACAGAATATACACAAAGAACTGCTGAAAATGAACAGGTTTCTACTGTGTGATAAAAAATACACGTTCTCATCTGCAGGTTGTTTGCAGGGCACAACAAAATAATGGTTGAAATGACTTGGTTGCCGTGGTTGCACAGAAAAACTTAACTAAACTTAATACAATTGCACAAACCAACTAGTAGAAACATACACTGGACATCTAAGTAAGTCAGTCACATCAGCCGATGGGTGGGGAGTCAGCAGGCAGTTGGTCTGCTCACACATTTGTTGTCACGGGAGGATTGTTGAGGTCACGTTGCTGTCATGTGAGACTCGTGAATTTGGGTGTGAATTAGTGTGAAACTTCCTGGGAAGTGCTGTCAGACTGGCACTACAGGCAGCCTCATCACACGGCTACCCCCCGCCCTCTTCAGGAAAGATTATTCCAGTTTGACATGGATGACCTCCTTCACTTTTCTCTTTAACCGTACACCGTGTCCTTAAAGGAGTGTCTCTTGTTCTGAGTACTTATATTGGATGTTTCGTCTTCCACATGTCTTATAGTTGTAGTGACAGTAGCAACAGTAATAATTTCATTTTAGTTTCTGTGAGCATATAGATGTTGAGAAACTGTAGCTAATATTTTGGGAAAAGGATGTACCAAACATGGAACTCATGACCAAGATTTATAGATATCTCCAGTGTGGAGAGAACAACATCAAAATACAGAAGCATTGTTTGGGTAAACTTTATAAAAGTCACATTAGGCTCAAATACAGAGATGAACTAATTGCCTTTATCGTCACTGTCTGATGATAACAACATATGTCCAAAAATCTGATTTTTCAGGAGGATAACTAGCTTACAAAATAAACCTAAAACACTTTTAGCAGAAATGATCATCATGAGTCATGTGTCATCAGTGAAACATTTTATATTCTAAATGGATTTAAGTGGATTGTGAGTGAAAGTGGATGAAATGGCTCTAACAACGAGCGGGTGGTTCCGAGCCTCGACTCTCCTGTTTATGTCCACCTCAGCTTGGTAAGCTCTCAGGGCTGTCCTACATGTTTGCACGGAGCACATTGGCCTAATCAAAGCTATTTTATTATTTAAGATTGAAATCAGCATAATCCAGGTTAACCCAGGTGAATCAGTCTGACTCAGTTCAGAAAAATAACAGCTGCTTTCTATCCTTGAATCAAAACTCAAACGTTATTTATCCAAAGCTATCCTCTTTGTATCTATAATACATACGTGATGCAACAAAACATCTGTTTATTGGTCAAGAAGATTTGAAATGCTGACCATGTATTAGAGAATATGAACATTACATATATAGAAAAAAATCTAATTTCTTCCATTTTCTCCCCAAATATGAATTTCCTCAAATTAATATCATGTATCATGTTCATGTTAATCTACACTGGATGTTCTTAATTGTTCTTAATTCTAATCTTAATTATACAACAACAGCTGCAAAGTCCACACCATTGTGAACGATCTTCAGAAATAAAGGATGAGGGAGCAACATCTGCTTCAAAGTATCCAGTGTAACCCGGTAAACATCATTTATGATATTAAAGGCATTATGTTCATACCCAGTCTCTTAAAGACTACATTCATGAGAAAAATGCAACACTGAACATAGGCTGAATGTTAAAGCATGGCCACCAATGGCCTTTGTTAAATATTTAAGAAGAATCAGCGGTTTCCTCACCATGATCTTTCCATCACCTCAAAGTGTTTTAAAAGCCTTAACCCAACCACACATGGGACCCAGGACATGAAACATGAAACCTTATGAGAAAGGATTTAGCACGCAGAAAAATGCTGCCACAATCCTCGCAGCAATTATGTTTTCTCCGAAGCACATTTGGCAAAACATTTACCCATAGATAGAAGACAGCGTTGTTATTTTGCACGATTTGGGATGCATTCAGCACAAGAAATCACAGATCATTTCATGCACAGTGTGAAGCAGCCACGAACATTACAGCGCCACAAACTTTTTTTTTTTTTTTTTTTTTTGCACACAATGCACACAATGCACAGTGTTTGGAGTCTATTCCAATTTACCTTTCACTCCTGTCAACTTCTGAAGTTCTCTGGCACACCACCAACATCACCCTTCTCCAACACATTCACTTGAGCACAAACAATCAATTAAGCTAAGCTAATTAGGACAGAGATCCAACAGCAGCATCTAGTGAATGGGTTATACAGCATGTATTAAGTACTGCAAGAATAGTTCTTTGTCATTTGTTTTTTGTTGGTTTGACAATGAAATGTCTCTGTACGCCAGTCGCTCACTTGTAGCACCATCTTCTATTGTGGAGCAGCTGAAAATGTGAAAAGGGTGGGAGGGGGTGTTGCAGCCTGACATTACAGCAGATAGAGACTTTTGTTTTGTATGAGAAGTGAGCTTTGAGAGCAGGAAAGTGCAGCGACTCAGCAAGCAATGTTTCAATTTTGGGACGTTTATTTCTGAAGTAGATTTTTGCTATAGGGGAGAAAAAAATCTTGATTTTTAACTCATTGTTACTGGTGAAGATGAAAACTGTTGGATGCATTGTTATTTATGTCATTGCCCATGGTACATGGTGTCTGTGCACAAAGCTGAAATGCAGTTCTTACAGTCTGCCATTGTGGTCTTAGTGCATATTCATCTATACTTGGAGTAGTGCTGATTCTAACACATAATTTTGTTTCTTCTGATGAAAATATATATTAGACTTAGCCATGTTATTTTCATAGTTTGAGTTCATTGGAAATTAATCTCATTCATGCATTCCATGCCATCTTTAATGTGTACAGCTATCATGGTTGCAGATGTTGATCTCGTAACCTGTTTAAACCTAGGGCCACTTTCACAAAGCTATTTTATAATGCCTTAGATCAGACTGACACAAGTTAAGACAGTTTAGGCTTCAAATTATTAAGCTATTAAAGCAGCCAATCTACTCTGACAAACTCTAAACTAAAAGCCAACAGTCAGTGACACCAGCTGAATAGTGGACCTAAAAAAGAGAAAATCATGGCTCATAATTTGTGGTCTTCTAATAATGTTGTGGAATGAGAAGGTAAAGAGTTTTGAAGAGCGCAGTAACCTGTTGGAAATTTACAGTGAGGACGTCAGTCATTTGTTTGCAAAGGATTTATTCTGAGGCTGACTGACGACTTAGCAGAAGTGCTGAGTCCTGCCACATTAGGACGCCACAGCATCTCAGCTCTGCTACGCTGAGACTTTATGCTACTAAAGTTTTTTGTCTTGTTACACTCTTGGTATATTTCCACACTAAAATGTCCTTCTGACTGCTGAATTCTTCCAGGAGGCAAACATTTGGTGCTGTAGTGAATGGAGCACTTTGACCCACTGAAAATATTGGCTAATATTAATGTTGCTATATTCCTTTGTTGACAGCATATATAAATACAGTGCCCATTCCTACAGACCGCTTGTAGGGGGAAAAGATAGACATTAGCTTACTTTTGAACATTAGCATCCTTGTCTGCTTGTGGTTTGTTTCTGCTGTCTGTTGTTGTTGACTTTACTGTTTTACTGTTCCAAGGCACTGTAATGTGAGCTTACACTGTCGCTGTAAATCAAACTTTTGTTGGTGGAAAATACTGTTAAACCTGACAGGAGCATAATAATTCCACACATGTAGGCAGGTTGTTAAAAATGACTTTGCATTTAAATGGTAATTAGATCATTTGTCTCTCACAATATTATTTTTGTCAGAGGTTTGTTTTCAGAAGTTACTTTTTTATTTAGTTTTTGGCTTGTTTTCTTCTCTTGGAACAAAAAAAGTGTGACAGCAAATATTTCTCATCATCAGTTTTGTTGACTAAATTAATACATACACAAAGAAACATAATCTGTAAAATAGTTATAAACACACACAGGTAAAGACTTCTTTCAGGAACGTTTCACAAGTTTCACAAGAAATCTAGAGCTGTAAAGGTCAATAGTATCTACAAGATAGTGCTGTATTGTAATGTTGTATGCAAAGATACCAAATCGGGGTAAAGGAAAAGGGCAGAGGAACTTACTCCATTTGATAGCCTGTCTGAATACCAAAATGTGACTTTCCTCACACCTTTTATGGTTTTCTGCCTCCCTACTCAGCTCATTGGCAGAGATAAGAGGCGAAAAGCCTGTTTTGAACCTCAGCACAAAACAGCCCTAATGGTCTTAGATCATGTTCCCTCTCTGACACACCATTAAGTGCTAAATGTTAGGAATTGCATTACTGCAGCTTCTAAGATTAAGAGTGATAAGGAAAAGCTGTTATTCCTATCCCCTGTGCTCACCAGCATAGGCCATAGCTTTCTGCTGATGAATAATTCACACAGCCAAATCATCCGCCGCAAAAGATAAAGGCCCTCCAACCACTCCTCAAGTGTATTGATTTTTGTTCTCTTTGCATGTTGGACTGAAGAGTGTCAAATGGACAGTGGAAGCACAAACTGTAAAAGAAAATAGGAGTTATAAGCACTTTGGGTCACTTCAGAATTCTTGTTTGACATATCAAGGACAGAAAGAGTTTCAAAGGCTGATTAAAACTTATAGTTTCATATATTTAGATTCAGATTTCAAGTCAGTCAAAACTCAGGTCAAATTGGTTGTCATATTTTGTGTTTATTTTGTATCTGTTTTTATTTTTTGAAAGGGACAGCTCAGCATATTTGAAACATGGGTGTGTGTGTTCTGACTGACAGCTGTACTGATGCCTGTAGTTTATGAGCCAGTGACATGGATGTAATAATAGAGCTGGATACGTCACCACCACTCAGCCTTGTCGCTAATGTGCAACCCTGCAACGAAAAACATCCCCTGTGGCCCAAAAAGCATTTCCCCTATAGACCATCATTATAAAAAAGAATAACGCCTGCAAAACTGTTGGCAGGACAACACAAACTGCTAAGAAAGAATTACTCTTCTATTAAATTAGAACTTTTCTTGTGTGAGTTTTTACATATGTGGCAGTTTATTATATTCAAAATTAACTTCTCTGGGAAAGTTTTACAAAGTATGTGACATCATCATGATGTAAAGTCTCCTGGAGAGCGGGACTGTATGGGCGGAGCCAGACAGAGGAACACTAATTAGCATGTGCAGTGAGCTGCATGATGCAAAAGCTAGAGAACTTTTTTTTTTGGGTGTATGTGCTCTGTGAGCACTTTTCATCCAAGTAAATAGGCTCCATCTTGTCTGGTGTCCACTTCTTCATAATCAGTAAGGTTAGTAGCTGTATTGAACATAACAAGCTAACTAGCCTGCAAACTAGCATTTTACACCAGAAGATGTGGGTGTATTTGCTAACAAAGTGTGCGTCCCAGGCAATTCTAGCCCCCACCCCTGCCTGATAACCTCAATCTGAAATAAACAAAACCATTTATTAAAAATGATAAAATTGCTATGTCACAACATCCTCGTAATCCTTTCAAAGCAAAGAGGAGAGTCCAAGCTGCTTTCTGGAGAAAACTCTCTTGGAAAAAACTCTTGGCAAAAACATACAGTGCCCCAAGATTCATATATTGCTGTATATTGGCTCTTTGTTAATATAATAGTAATATTATGGATGGTTATCATAAAGTCATTATCTTTCAAGGGCAGATTATTTTGATGTTGTATTTTTGGAGAGACTGAAACTGCTTTTAGTGTGAATATAAAGATAATTTGGGTTACATCTGAAAATGTGTTTTCATTATACCTATTATTATTTACTTTCAAAATTAAAGTTAATTTAAAAGGTTACATTCAGTTAATCATATCAAGATACATTTTCATAATCCAAAATATCTATAAAGATATTGTAGATCCTATGAGAAAAACAATGTGGTCATGCACTCCATAAGAATTCAGTAATGTTTGTACTGTAATGTTCTGTTTGTAGGAAGACGGGAAACATTAGCTAAAGAACTGCATGCTGCAGTTTCATAATGGAGACTACACTAATCCACTTTTAAATTAAATGTTTTGATTAGCTTCTTGTAAAGAGGTCATCTGGCTACATAGATCACAACTTAAACTTTTAGAGAAACCCATTTGTTAACAATATTAATCTTTCAAATTAATGTTCTTAAGATATTTTATTTGATTTCTTAAAATATATTCTGCAGTATCAGCTGAAGTAGTTCTGTGCCAGATTTTCTGTCACAGACAACTGCAAAATATCGATCCAAATCTGATACATGTAAGTGCAAAGAGCTGAAGCCTCTGCAAATGTTCCTGCTGCGTCTCCTTACTTTAAAAGACAATTATAATGTGATCCTGTAAGCTCTGGCTCCAGTGATGAAACATGAATTGAATAGATGGCCCCTCTGCCAGTAAATCTTCTCTGCCATTTGGTTCTTTTAATATCAATAAATACATTGCTTATGTGATTGCTGGCTCCTCCTGCCACTTCATTCAAGCTGCTGTATAGACTCAACCCTGCAGGGCTGGAAGCCCCTTTTAGGAAGGAAGTGTTAATGACAAATTTCAGGCCATATATCTCCGGGTCTGATGGGAACTGAGTTAGAAGGAGAAAGTTTTACATCCAGAACTTTATTCTTTCAAGTTCATGAAGAGTTTTCACAAGTCTGTAAAGAAAAGAGATGAGTGATGCAGCGATACATTACAAAGAAGAGAGGAAACTCTTGCTGGCTTTGTTGAGAGAGACACAATTTATCATTGATGAAATAGTGCAGGTCTCTCACATTCATACGCTCACGTATAGAGGCAGACTTTTTGAATAGACTTTAAATCATTTCATAGCTTTGCTAATTCTTAGGACATAATACATCAGAAAGGTAACCAACGGTTTAGTTTATGGAATTTATAAAAGAGAGTTAAAAAAGTGCTTCACGTCTCGGAATACACTGAAAGGAGATAAACAGGGAAAAAAAAAAAAAAAAGCCTGGACAAGTATAAAGTAAGTATTAAATCATCTGGTGTTTAGCTCAATTGGGGATATGCATATTACTGATCTGTTTTATTTTTATGTATTCCATTTATTTATTGCTATTTTGTTTGCAAATTTCACTATATATTGTATTATATCACTATCCCACTGTCTTCAATATGCCCTACTGTTTTTTCTACTATTGGATCTGCACACAGCTTTATATAAGCTTTAATGTGATTTATGGCTCGATTAGTTGCGTATACTGTACTGTCTTGCTCTATACTTTACAAATGCGTCAAATCCTAATTTCCTTCACACTTTAGTGCTACTTTAACTACTTGCAGACCCCTGGTGAGAATCTGATGTTTTCTCACCGAACTTCCCTCCTCACATGTTATGAGGATGCAAATATTTTCCAGTGCAAACATTTCCCTCTTGTGTGGGAAACGGCATGATTCATAAACCTGGCACCTAGAAATGTTGCATTTTCTTCGTGTTAGAGGTAAGCTACTGTTGTACCAGCAGAGTTCGCTTTTTCTTACCGTTTGTGAACAAGAATATTCTGTCATCTGGTATATTGATGTAATGTAATCCTTTGCAGGATGGTAAAAAAAGAGTGTAACCTTGAATGTGGCCATTATTTGTTACCACATGTTACAGAACCATAACAGCACAGTGTTTTGTTATCTCTTCAAAATGCCGACTCAGAGGAGACTCTAACTCTCTCGATCACTGGATCCCTATTTTAAACATATCACAAGTGTCTGCCGAGGATGATAAGTGACTATCATCATGGTCCATTAAGCACACGCCAGTGAATGTTCCACAGAGACAATTCAGAGTACAAATCGTCCATACACAAAGACCCACAGTCAACCATAGACTATTGTAGGCATTACCGTTGTTGAAGAGCAAATGGAATTGACTTGTACCCTGGCCACATCCTAATCAATCTTTTTCCTACTGAAGTGCATAATATGGAAATGCGTGTACAGGAAGAGGAAGAGGCAATAAAATAGACACGTAAATGCCTGGATGAGAAGGCCAGACAAACAGTGCTGCCTCATTAGGCATTGTTTGAACAGGTCTTCGTTTACTAAACCGGTATGAAGCCACACTTTGCATATGACAGAATTTTTTCCAACTGTAAAGTTACAATAACTAAAAAAAACCATCATGAACAGTATAATAGTGCACCATTATATAAAACAGGAGTTAGACTGTGAGGCAGCAAAGAAATAAGTACCCCTTATGCTCTATTATGCCTGGCTCTCTGTGTTAATAAGTTGACATAGTCTGTTTTAACAGTGAGAGTTCAACAACGCTGCCAATCATTATGCCATGTGTGAGTTGGAGGCTCAGAAAACATCAGCAATGATTCAACAAGAACCTGCTGTCTGTATCTGGAAAACAGGAGAAGGAGGACAAAAATCTCTAACATGAGAAAAAAAAACTGTTAGTCGGCCCCAAAACTACTCAATAATATAGAATTTCCAGCTTAATAACGTTCAAATCAAACATTTATGCTTCTCTGGCCAAGAGCTATACCACAGGACATTGCTCTCGATCTGAGAGACTGTCTTTATGTAGCAGAGAATGTTATGTCAAAGTCTAGCACAAACTGAAACTTGTATTTGGGTATAAAGATTTTGCAAGTGTGTACCTCTGCCCCTTGCATCCCGTTAACCTTTGAATAGTCAAACTGTGGATTTTAATGCTAACAGTGATCCTCTTAGTAGACATGCAGGGTTTATAAACAGTCTGACAGGCATTTATAGCTCAATATTTCCTCTATATGTAGACTATTAAATCCCAGCAGAGATCTTACCTTCCTAAAGGAGCTTTCACTGGTCAACATTCTGGTTTTATGGCCACATAATGCATACAATTGCGAGAGTTGCTGAATTGCATTAAGAAGACACTTTGACCTTGTTGGGAAATATAATTTCATGTATTTGAGGTCAAACTGTTATGTGAAGAGCAAAACGTGTTGTACAGATGAATACACACAGTTATCACATAACCAAAAACACAGCCTCCATGTCTTTCTCTTTATGCTAATTAAGTGATTAATGAGAAACTATTAAGAACAAAAAAGTCATGTTTAGTTTCAGGCAAGCAACTATAACTGCTGAATAACCCACTTATGATTACTAGAATACTTTACAATGAGTTCATTTTTATACTCAGACAAAGACTCCATTTAGGTTTAGTCAATAGCCTCTACAGGGGCTGTCCAGGATCAGATTTTCTTAGTACATTCATGGTCCCATTTGATAACAGCAGCTAAAGTTACACAAGGTGCACAAGTTATTCTCCTCATTTTTGGCAGTTACCAAGAATTCCAGGCAGATTTCTGTATCACCTCTGTCAGGACTGCAGTGTGACTCACCCTGTAAAACTAAGAAGGATTGCAATCAGATTTGTGATCTGACCAATGGAGACGCATATGACTAATTCTAAACAAAAATGTATTAAATCTCATTTGGATTTTCATCCAAATCCAATGTTCATTTGCAAGTCAATGAAAGAAAGACATGTCGACTCTGAAGACAATAAAATCATTGCTCATTGAAGAGGAACATGAATGTACCCATCTCCTAGTGGCAACAACAACAACCCATACTAGTATATCATGGTTTGGTTCAAGATAGGCAGTTTTTTTTGCCAAAGAGGGCAAAGAGGCAGTGGCTTGTGCTACAATAACCACTTTATGGAAATATCCAGCAGCTATTACCATTTCTTAGAGTAGACTTCTTGTTGGGAGGGGATTGTGGCTCCAATGTTCTTAAAAATGGGTCCCTTTGATTTGAAGCGCATCATAGGCAAAGCTGATACAAAGCTGTGGCCAGTGCCTTTAAAAGCAATATTATGTAACATTTCTGCCATAAAATAACAGCTTTTTAAAACATTTCGGGTAGGATCTCCTGGGAGGTATGTAATGGTTTATGGCACTAAGTCACACACCACCAACTATTTCATTTATTCTGGTGAGAATGGATCATATTTTATGGAGAAAATGTTTTCTGGTTTTCCCTCTGATGTCGTCTGGCTGCCCTGCATCAACTCTCTGATTTACAGAGCTTCCTGATGTACTCCAAAATAAAGTAGTATGAACTGTAGCTGCTATTATCTCAGTCTGTTAGCTGGGCTGCCTGGGACTGTGAGCTCAGAACACAGGGATGAGTGTTATTGTCCGTACACAGGTGTTTGTACCAGCAGGAAGAGGAGGTTTTCAGGCCCAGGGCACAGTGAAATGCAGATAAGGAGCAACACTAGAATGGGCAACAGAACCAGAGTTGGGTGAGTGGGCATCACAGCCGGGAACAGCAGAGGCAGAGCATGGTAGATGTTTCTATGGTGTGACAACTTCACACTACTATTATTAAAATTATTACCACAAGAGGTAGATGGTGGGAAAACATACTGTACGTTTATTATTTGGGCAAAATAACCAATGCCATAAATGCCAATTCTGAATGAGCTCGGACATGCATGTGGAAATGAGGTGACTGATCTAGAAAACAGGGCATATCATATAAAAGGCAAAGCAAAGTTTTCACTCTGAGCTTAAGTTAAGGACATTGCTTGGTTCAACTTTCTTGCTGTCCTGACAGTTCCCTGTAGGTTTTGACCACTCGTGGTTTCATTAGTACATCATTCTGCACTTTCAAATCACTAATGAACTTGTGAACTACTGCTGTCTGACCTAATTGGTTCTGGGAGGGGTCATCTATGTCTGGCATCCCCAAGGAAATAACACATTTGGCGCCAATGCCGTTGTTTTTCTAGCAAGGACGGTTTTCAAGAGATACCCAGCTGGGTTTACGATTGGTCCACTTGCTGTTGGCAAACAACTCAGGAGGACAATTTCTTCCAGTTTTTCTACAAATAGTCCTCAGTTCCACAAAATCACACCCAAACCTGAGTATAAAAACATATCAACTGTCGGCCTGCAGACACGTATCTCTTTTTCATGCGAGGACAAAAAGAGAAGCAATGGAGAAGTCAAACTTATCAAAGAAGGTGCAATATCAATAACTGTTTATGAATGCTTTTATATAAACCAAGTCATTTATTTTTTATACTCACCTTGCTAAACAATTTATATAGCATTTTAGAGTTTCTTTTCAGGTTAAACAGTAGTTATTTTTTGTCCTAGAAGAGTATCTACATGTCACTGTTCAAAACTCATAAAAAAGCAAAGTAGATTTTCTCCCAGAGGCGCTTCATGCCCCAGGAACGCCCCTGGCATTCAGGGAAACGAGCCTTTTGAAAGGTTATTTTTAGAGATTCTTCTTTGACAATTCGTGGTGAAAAGTGGCACTATGTTGGAATGAGGGGAGGTGACACAAAGACACAAAGGATTCACACACTGCAAGTAGAAGATACACGAGTCCTCAGTAGCACCTGTGGCTTGCTAAACTGTGTTTTGCATAAGACAACCAGTCACCCAGTCAGCTCACACATGCGTCCATTTGGGACACAAGCACAATGATCACGATGAACATTGTATTGCTTTTCACTAAACTGCAACAAAACATTGCAACAAAACCCAAAGGATACATGAATGACATGCTTGAAATCATAATGTACTAACTGAAACAATTAACAAAGAACACTCATCGGGACAAAAAACAATCATAACCATGCCATGCTGTATAGCTCTCAAGAGGGTTTGTGTGCAATAAAATACATCAACCCACCCATCGTCTACTGTATAACCGCTTATCCTTTCACAGAGTGGTGGGGAGGCTGCAGCCATTCCCAGCTGATGTTGAGCAAGAGGTGAAACAGGTGGATTCAGCACGAGTGAGCAATCATTTTCATGGAATTTATACAAGATGGAGCTATCAACCAGTACACAATAGAAATTTTAAATTCAGTGATAGTGAGGTAGGACTATTAATAAAACAATGCAAGAAACACACAGGGCTGTAAGTCAGAGTTCATTACAGGATGAGCAATTCCAAAAAATTCAAACATGATATTTGATCTCCATATTTACACAAAACAACACGTTTAAGCACAAATAGACTCACTGTGTATGAATAGTGGATCAGTGAATATGCAGTTTTATTTAACATGCAAAGCTCTTTAACAGCCAGACAGATCCCATGTATGAAAGTAATGGCTTACGGGCCTTCAAACACACATCTCCGTTATGTCAATGGCCCATGATGGCTCTATCGAAACATGGCAAAACCCTTACAGATAGACCTCCTCGGATAATATTTGCCATCTGGTGGCAATGCTACAGGAGATGGAGTTGATGAAAAATATATATGAAAATACAGTATGTATGTGGGTCAGGAAATAATGTTAGGGTCGGGATAATAGATGGGTGTGTAGCAAATCTGACAACTTATCACAATTTAGCTTACAGGGGTAAATTCTCATTTACAATATAGAGGAAGCTGAGTTTATTAGCCCAGAGTTAAAACACAAACCCAGGCTTTCCTGTTCCAAGAACCCAGACTACATTAATAATATATTACCAACTTACACTCTGAACTTTTACAGTTTTTGCAAGTTTTTATCGTGGCTTTATAAAATTAGTCAGGCTGAGCACACTAGCAAGGCAATTGTTTCTTTGGAGCAACTTAAAGTTTCCATTTTTCTGAAATGTTTCTGGTTGAATGATTCGATTGTGGCATTTCCAGGTCGCAAACATGAACAAGAATAGAACTGCAGGCGTTTCAACAAGAACTTAGAAAATCTTTAGTCTTAAGACTTTAGTCTTGAGGTGTTTATAGGTCAGGTTTTCCCTATTAAGATGCACTGCATGACAGCGCCTGCATTCTTATCAGACCTCCATCAACAGAAAGTGCTTGTTCACAATTTCTGAGCAGGTAAACTAGAGGGGACTGTTGTCCTTCAGAAGTTTTACAAAAGCTAATGATCTGCAGTTACTCTCAATTGCAAACATCACGTGATGTTGCCAAAATGATCATTAATGTTGATGCAAACTGGCCAGAATTAGCCTATATTAGTCTATAACCATGGTTTCATATGGTATTATATAAAAAATGTTACTTTGAAACAAAATTGCAAACCCACATATGAATATGAGTTTGATGGTATCCCTGCCAAACCTTGTGACAACCCTAAGACAACAACATTACTACATAGGGAGCCAGTTAGTGTTGAGACCACCTGGTTCCTAGCCTGTGTAGGTTCATGGTCACCCCCAGTAAGTCATGTGACATCACGGAACTTGACCTCCACATACTGCCACAATTGTAGTAGTGACACCTTACCAAATAAATTACCAACCCCGTGGGCGATCGGCCTCTCCACCTGGCTGATCTCCAAGATGGAAGACCTGTCTGAGACAATATTCTTACACCAATTCCCAAAGACCACTTTATCCCAGCAGTCAGCACATGGAGACTACATATATTAGCTTTTCATTGTATAAAGTGCCCTCTATTCCTTGAAAATAAAAAAATATTATTTTAATATTTTTCAACAATAGTCATCCACCTTTAGGCACCCACTCACCTTTAAGTGCAGCAGTTATATTTCAAGTTTGGTCTTTGTTGTCTGCAGCCTCATGTCGTTCATTGTCTTTTGTGAGTGCTCTTTCTAACAGATAAGAGTGTACTATTTAGTTAAACACCACAGAGACAAGGGCATGCAAGTTTTAATGTGGGACAACACAAAGAGCAACATCTATATAATTGCTATTCTTTTAGCCACTAGGTTTCATACTGTGTTTTTTTAAATATAGTTGGATATTTTTAATTAATATTTGCATCTAGGACTCCCTGGGAAGTAGTACTGGTACACCTGCAAAAACAAAGTCAGTTGAAATTGGCAGCTTTAAAATGAAACTATAGGGAAATTTGCTGAACATCAGCAACCATGGCAACAAGTAATAATTACAAGATTACAGTAAATGGGCAAAACATATTGTAACAGTAGTACTACCCCCCCCCCCCCATAAAAAAAAAAAAAACAAAAAAAAAAACAGATTATCTACAAACTAATTGCTATGTAATTTCCATGGAAGGCTGTAGCAGCAAAACCCTGAGTGTATTAGTCTGAGTAAGGCTGCAATGTTTTTTTGATGAACTGAACTTTTCATTTACACAACTGAGAAAATATGTTATAATGGGAATTATGCAGTTGCTTTAAAACACTCACACAGACTGGTATTCTTTAAAACATATAGTGAACAAAAGCAGTTGTGTTTTAAAGATCTTCATCTGGTTAGAGCATTTGTTTTGGAAGAGAGAGAGAAAAAGGTGTAACCTCAATTTAACACCATTTTTCTTTTTCAAACAGCTGTTTGCAGGATGCATAGAGGTCACTTTAATGTGATGACTGTGAAGCAAAGTAAACTTGGTTTTAGCATTGTTCATACACCTACGTGTGTTACAGGTGTAGGTCTAGTCTATTAAAACAAGTTAGATCCTGACAATAATTCTGTAGGGAAATTAAACCAAAATGTATTTAGTTTAATTAATAAATTGAGAGATTAACATAATTAAGTCAAAAATAAGGGGGGATGTAAGTTGTTGAATAAGTAAAATAGTTTCAGTTTTTAAACAATACTGAAGGCAAAACATGGTGCACAGAACAGAACTTTGCCTTCAGTTCCAGCAAACATGGAAGAAAGATGCGACCAGAAGGGAGGAAACGAGGGAAAAAAGAGAAACACTAAAAAGTTTAAAGCCAGCGGCAACCTTTGGTGCTGGTAAATGAAGCCAATGTGGAAGTGCAAAAAACTGTAATTCCTTGAGCGGCCGCTTGAGACAGGCTGCAGAAATGAGTCATCAACCATGTTAAAATGTCCAACTTCACAGCAGAAATAAACATGTTTACAGCCTGGTACAAAAAACAGTTTTGGTCTCTATAACTAATTTCCCCGCTCATGACAACTGTACAGGAGGTGAATTATTTATTTTTTTTAATTACCCATTCATTAAAGCTTAAAACAAATAATTACTAGCATGGCCGCATCGTATGACAGGTAAGTGCCATTACAGATGGCTTATTAGAGCATCAACCGAAGGTCAGCCAATGGTCCAACTCTTTGTTGATTATTATTTGATTATATTTAGATTCTGGGAAGCGCAAGAAGCAGTACAACCAACATGGCAGCGTCCAGCGCCGCATATTATTGGCTTCAAAACTGCACCCTTCTTGCTTCATTACAGTTGATAACAGCGTAAGTTTTGTACATGTCTGTGCTAACTAAGCTAAAGTCAGCTAGTCGTTGGACCAGAGGACACCATTGCTGCCCAGAAAAGACTGTTTTGTGTTTCCTGATGAGGACTTCACCTCCACAACTGTCTTGTTTCATCTTTTAACTCTTCCAGAACGTTTTTTCCTGGACTGATGGCAAACCATGAGTTGGACTTTCTGTGTAACTGCTGAGGATTTTGTCATCCACACTGCAACACACAGGTCTGCAACTTTGTGTGTGGGTCTCCTAAGGTCAAGGGAAATAGGGTATTTTGCCAGAGAAATCAAAAGTCTTGAGTTGTGATATTTTGGTATTGCCAATTAAGTTATATTCAGCATTTTTTCTACAACACAAAGTTAATCTAGCCAGTAGTGGGTGGGGTGGAGGGTGTGGGTATGCATATTGTATTAAGTTATCCCACAACAATCGAGCAGGCATGATCATCTAATAACATGAACAGAGTCTTCATTTTCTTCATAATCATTCACGCTGTTGTTCGGAAGGAAGATATTGTCCATTACTTTCCCATTTCAGTGCTATCCTAATGTGTTTGCCGACATTTAAATGCAGATAATTTAACAAACCTGTGTCATATTAACTTGTGAAAGCAGGCTGTGTGTGCAGTTTGTGTGTTTGTGTGAGTTATAAACTTGTGCTCTGTTTTTATGAGTGTCTACATTTAAATTTTCCTTTAATTAGCTTTGAAATTAGTCACCGGGAACATCCCTAATTATAGTAATATCCACTATGACCTGCGCCACCATGCTGTACACAGTCATTTGTATTAAATGCTAAGATGCAAATTAACAGCTGTAGGCAGACATATTACATACCTGTCCAGGAGGAAGAGGGCCAATTCAGGATCCATTTGGAATTCTTTCAAATCCCACAAATCTCTCCATCTGTTGAATGACTGACCAAGGTTGACTAAGCCAGTGTTTTAACACTGTCCCTTTTAGATTTATGTACTTTCTTTTTTTTTGTTCTTTAGTCAATTCTTTCCTTTTTCTCTTGCTGAACTGTAACAGTATCCGCCACAAAAAATAAAAGTCTCTAAAGAAAAATCTCCTCTCGCTTCTTTTTAACTGGCTAATGTACTACTCACTGTGAAACTTTGCCTGAAAAATATGAACTCTTTTGGTCTGCATGCCATAAATCATTTTGTCTGAATCCGTGGGGAATTGGAAAACAGTTCTACAAGGCCCATTTGGAAATTGTACCCATGGAAACAATAGCCCTCGGGGCTCTTTGTTTAAGAGTCAACCTGAACATGATGGTTAAATGTGCCAAATTAAAATGGTTGGAAAACAAGAAAGAAAAGATCAAGTAGAATACTTTGTTTTAGAGAGGAAAATCTATACCACTGTGAGCCAGGCAGCATTAAGGCCAACAGCTGCCAACACTGTCTAAGTATATACCTTTGGAGCTCCACAGATGCCAGCAGAATAGCAGTGGCTGAGTGTCTGAAGAAAGGAGTGTTAATGCACTCCAGTCACCTATCATCTTTTTTTTTTTTTTTTTTAGATCCAAGTTTCTACTGTTCAAAGCACAAAAACATGACTGTAATAAAAAGCTGTGCTACTACTTCTGCATTCCTAACAGAAACAGGTTCGTGATATGACGAATCTTCACTACAAATACATAAAAAAAACCCATTTAAATAATTTTTTTGCTGACTGCTGACCACTGGAGGGCAGAACATCATATTATCACCTGAAGTTTTTAACGCACATTGACAGTATAAAGAATGGATGGAGACTCTGTGACACCACCCACAATGTTCTGAAGAGCCGTATGTGAAGCTCAGAGTGTGGTGCTTCTAGACGCCACCATCTTGGCAGTCCTGCCTCAAAAAAATCAGCAAAGACATGGATCGTCAGTGGGGCACCTAGCTGTCAATCAAAGCGACCTCACTTTTAATTATGCATAACTTTAAGCCTCAGTAAAAATTTAAATGGGTGAGTTATATAGAAATGCAGACTCAGTACAGTTATCATGAACAGGGAAATTAGCTATTGATATCAAAACAGTTTTTTGTACCAGGCTGTAAACATGTTCATTTCTGCTGTGGACATTTTAACATGAGGACTTATGGAGACTGACCCATTCTGTAGCCAGGCTCAAGTGGTCATTCGAGGCACTGCAGTTTTTGACACTTCCACATTGGCTTTGCTGCACAGTCAAAAGCCAAAGTGCCCTTGAACAACCCCCCCCACGTCTGCTCCCCGGGCGCTGCGAATCGCTGCCCACCGCTCCAGTGTGTGTGTGTGTGTGTATATGGCATCTGTCACTGTGTGTGTCACTACGTATCCTGTGCATGTGCATGTGTGTTCTGACTGGTGCCAGCTAGATGGGTTAAATGCGGAGAAATAATTGTGTGTGTATAACATGATTAATAAAGTTTCAAATAAACACAAAATTGGCTAACAACTGCTTATTATCAAGCATAGGTTATTTATTTGTCATAATTCTGCCAACCTGTACGACCAATATTCATTTGACCAATTATTTTATTTAGCTCTGTTTTAGGTCTCTTCCAACAGAAAAATCCCTCTTTAGCTGCTCAGTGCTATATGTTCACAAGCTAGCTGCTAACTTTGCCTGTCTTCCATATTATTCGTCTGATTTGTGTTCAGTGTTTGCTTTTTGCCAACGTTCACTTGCAGTCTTTCTTTGCCACAGTGTTTCTTTATTGCTCTGTATTCAATGCCAAGCACAGAAAAAGTAAATCTAAAAAGCTACACTAATTCTACATGACTAAGGTCATACCTTTGTACCAACACTAGGATGTGATGCATTGTTGAAGATGCAATAACAAAATTGGAGTCTGTATAACCAAAAGAGATAGTGTAGATGAAACCTAGAGTCACTGAACAGGTCAGTTTTTACTGCCTTCATCGTTTGCATTACTCTCTCAGTATTGCAATGCTAAAAGCAATGAGTCAGTGCTAAGTGAATTCAGATCTTAAGGTCATACTGGGACTGCACAACATAAGCCCTGCTAATGGATGCTTTGAATGTAACTCTGCAGAGATATTTTAAGACATGTACAATATGCCCACACTGAAAACCTGTGATGTTGGAGAAACAAACACCAAAATCCACATTTTTCTACCTCAATGATCCAGTAGACAAGAAATCTCTTTTACTTCCTTCCTTGTTGGCTAAATCACCTGTGTATCTGCTGTGTGGAGATAGGCTCCTATCTTATATTGAATAAGTTGACAGGAGGCAGCATGGTCTGTGAGATGGCTCTGATGGGATGGCCTATCTTGAAAGCAGTGGCTCTGCATCATTGACAGTTGCCCGTGCATGTTTGCTATATTGCTCCAGTTCAACTTGTGCACAGTACTTGTTTGAGTATGTAAGCAGTATTGTTTTTCAATCTGCTGAACATCAGTTATGGCTTTGCCTCTGTTCATGCTGAACATTAAAGTGAAACCATTGTAGAATTTCATTGTTGAATTTTTAAGCAACATTGTGTAACTTTATACATGAAATAACAGATTTTTAAATCATTTTGATGCTTCACCGTGTAATCAGGTGAATGGTGTCTCCAAGTCACACGCCACCAACTATTTCACTGAATTTGGTGGAACTGAATCATATTTCATGCAGAAAGTTTTCTGGTTTTCCCTCAGCATCAACTCTCTGTGACTTACAGAGTTTCCTGATGGACGAATGGATGAAGTGAGCCACCATGAACTAACAGCAACTATAGTTTGCAGCAGCTTCAAGCATCGTGGGACTGTTAGTTTCTTTTCATCACAAGCGTTTTTGGACCACCAGGAAGAGGAGGATTTCAAGCCCAGGGAGGGGGGATGCAGACAGGGAGCAACACTGGAATGAGAACCCAAACCAGAGCAGGTAACTTAACTGGGATGAGCAGAGGCAGAGCATGGCAGAGGGTTGGAGACTGAAGAGAAATTAAAAGTGTGGCTGAGAAGAATCCACAGGGCAAGAGTAAATCTTGGACTGACTTTTAGTTGTTAATGAGAGCTTGGTGAAATAAAAGGCTGAAAGACAGACGCCGAGCTGGGCTTCTTGCTGTTGGACTAGTAGGTAATATTAACTGGCTGCTTGTGTTGTTGCACTGTCTCGATGTTTGGCTGTTAGCAAAGTTTAGACTCGCAAAATCACAAAAATACCAATTTCTATGTAATATCACTTGAACCATAATATGCATTTGGCAGTGGTGCAAATAAAAAAGTCTTTGTGTTATGTAAATGGAGCAGCTCAGTAACAAACCTGCAGAGAATTATCACACAATTATGCAGCTCCGCTCAGCTGGAGCTAAAACTTCGTTTATGTGACTATTTATATTTATTATGTAAATGTTTGCATCTAAGAATCAGGTTAAAGTTGATATTTCTGAGAACAGGTAGTGTTTTACTTTCAGAGCGGCTGAGCACACATTCCTGCCAATGCTTTCACATTATTCCACTGGTCTAGCACTGCCATGGTTTTATGAGAAAGAAAATGTATTCAGAACATCTGGAAGATGACAATGCATTTTTTCTGAGTAAAACTGAACTTTTTGTTTACAAGAAAAAATTCACAGGGCAGCTTTATTTTTTGTGGTGTGATAAATGATGTCACAAATAATAGATAATTGACTTAATTACTTACAGCACAGTAATAAAAGTAATTATGCTATTTATAATAAATTACTTAATAATGAATGCATTTGTTCATCATTTTATGTAATGGTTGCTGCTTCTTCTAACACTTCATGCAAAATAGATTTGGTATATTAAGCGGCACAGCTGCTGGGCATGTCAAAGGCCATGGTTTGCTAACATGTTCACTGTACCACATTCTTAAGGTGGTAATATTTCAGGTTTTTGCCATAAAATGCATCGATGTAGCTTTAAAAGCTGAAGACAGACCAGAGGAAGGTGGAAATGTGCACAGAATTGATTTTACAAATATTCCTGTTCCACCTTTTGCTTGGATTTCTCCAAAGGGAAAAAGAAAACTGAAAAAGCATTACGCCATCGGAATGTCAATCAATGTGGAGAAAAACTAATTCATTAAAGTTAAATTGGAGGATATATATAACATTAGTCTTATTATCATGAGGAGCTAAATTTGAATATGGACTAGATGAAATGAAACAGGTGGTCTAATTAAGAGACTTTGAAAATGGTCTGAGCATGATAAGAACACCATTTCTCTGAAATAAAGATAATGAACAGAAAACACTATTTGGATTCTTGTTTAGAGCGCATGCTGCGAAATTAAGGGAAAAGCATTTATGCCTAACAGGCTCCATTAAAATGTAACTTGTATTGTAAAAGAAGCTGTGCAGTTAATTTGAACATTACCACAGATTGTTTTTATATATTTTGCATCAACATAACATCATTGTATTCCACGTCAAGTTGTACGAATTCCACACAAAGTTTAACTACAGCTTGAGATGTTGAAACTTTTAATATCACTCCCTCCAAAGCTGCAGTGTCCCTCAACAATATTGGAATCTTTGTTCCTTAATTTGTGGAGGTTCCGTCAGCTTGTTGATTTGGGCTGCTGTTGACAATGCAAGACATCTTTAAAACGCTGTATATTCACAGTTACTAGGTAAGTGTGAATCAGAGTGCATCAACTTGAATATACTGTATGTGTGAAGGTGAAAGATAGATGAACCACGAGAGCTCGCTAATAGGCAGATCTGATCACACTGTCAATTCACAATTTCGTTCAGACTGAAATAGATGACCGAGAATCAGTGAAAATTATACTCCAGTTAGCATGCAAACAAATATTATATCTGAAATTGTATTATGCACGCTTCATGTTTGAAAGCTCGGGCTGCACCCTGGATTTTACAGCTGCTCTGACTCTGTCATATAAATGATTTATTGGGATGGTATGTGGATAGGAATCTCGCTGTCTAGTTACTGGTTGCAACCTTGTCACCTCACCCTCTCCTTCCGAGCGTGAAGCGAGCGAGAAACTACAGTGGCCACAAAGTCAGTGTTTAGTTTGTCCATTTTGGGCTACTATAGAAACATGGCAGTTCGACATAGAAGAGGACTTGCAGTGTCTGTAGATATAAAAGGTTCATCCAAAGGTAGCAAAAATATAACAAACCATTTTCAGGTGGTTATACACTAATGAAATCACAGTTATGAATATTATATTCCATGTATCTGTAGAGAGAGTACACTAAATCTTACGCTTTCTAAGAAAAAAAAAAAAAATCAAAAGTAACATATTTTGGAGACCTTGTGTCCATTACCAATCCACAGACTTCTTGGGGACTGCTATCCTTGACAAAATAATTAAAGGGGAAAGTGATCACAGTGAGCTCTGTGGATTGTTCAGAGATGGAAAGACATGATGCTGCTGATTTGTTTTTTTCAGTTCTGTGAATATCACATTTGTCATCCCAAGAAAAAAAAAAATCTATTTAGAAGTTAAATGCCTGGCCACATATGTTCTGACAGTTGCCTTCTTCAGGGCAACGTAGAGCAACATTGTTATTAAAACTGCCTTTGAGTTTGACATGGTGGACCACATTGTGTTTCCCATTTCCTACCAACAGCCAATACTGGTTTCTTTCAGCTGTGATCCCCATCCTTCCTAAAAAATAAAAAAAAGGTAAACTGTGGAGTTTTAGACCTCTAGCAATGGCACTTATGAATGGGCCCACATTTTGTTAGTATTGGGGACAAACATGTACGTGGGTGAGTGGCGTAATACACAGTCCTGCCAATGGTTTCAGATTTAGCAGTGTGCCAGCTAATCCAGAGAAGAAGAAGACTGCAAGTGAGTGAATATATGCATATAAACAACACAAATTTAAAATGTTCAAAAGACAAAAAACAAATATCATATATCAATACCATTTATTATTTAGCTTATATGGCTAATGTGTTAACTGCCTAATATTCAACTGGCGTCGCGTTTCTGGCTACCTGATCAGTACAATATCAGCTCTTCTTTTAGCTCTGTTTTTGGTCTCCACCAGCTCCAGAGAAAAATTTAACTTAGCTGCATTCTATCTTGAGGTAAATGAGGTACTGAAGAGGTATACAAAGAGGCATATGTTTGGAAACACCAAAGAGAGGAATATGAAATGAATAAAAAAATGACAAATGACAAGAAATAAGTGATTATGAAACATTATTTCATCATTCATTTTCAGCCACTAACTACTACAAGTAAGACGTGTCAAACTTTGTCTGCAGAACATTATTCACACCAAATAAAATGACGTTTCTCGGTTACAGGATTCCTGTGCAATAACACTCGTGGTCCTAGCGAGGCTTTCTTTGAGACAGCCAGGCTATAGATCATGTTGCCCCGACCTGCCATCCAGCATGGGTGAGAAATGTGCGGAAAGAGACCCAGGCAGTCACATGCTGGACTTTTTTTAGCTTGTGAAAAGATGAAATAACTTTATCCACGTGCAACTTCATCCATATCACACCCCAAGTCCATTTTTTGCCATGCTTTAGTGCATTCAATACATTTATTCCCCAATAACACTTCCCTCACAACTTAATATAATCCTCCAGCTCAGAATCAGGAAGCAGCCACATATAATTGTGTTATTGTACCTGCCTGAAAAGAAAAACTTCGGGCCATCAAGTTGTCATATTGTTAACAGGCCTTCCCACATTCTGTATACGAGCAGAAAAGCCATTAACAGGTCAATGCTGCACAGTGACATGGACTAAAAAGTTGACCGGCTGTGAGATTGGCCTCAGGTGACAGGGCCACATTCTTCCCTGCATCAGGGGGCTGAAATCTATAATGGAGGACTTGTCAGGGCTCAAAAGAGGATCCCTAATGATATCTTTGACAATAGACTGCCTGACTGCCAATGAGCCCCTGCCTGTCAGCAGAGCAGAGCCAAATAAGATGCCATGGAGGTGCACAAACTGCCTTCTTCCTGGAAAATAATATAAATCTGAGGTTTTAGAAGGTCTAAAACCAGGATCCATGTGCTTATTTAAACCTCTACCAGGGAGATAAAGTTGAAGACAAAGAGTGTTGACTATTTCCTGAAATTGGTGTATTTGACACGACTGAAAGAAAAAAAAAAAAAAAAAACTGTAGTTTTCTCTCTCATTCTTTTCTTTTTGCTCCAGAGATGTATAAAAATCCTGTGCTGCCTTACTTGTGATAACACACCCCGGGTTCATGGCTCTTCCCTGACATTATTATTACACAGTGCCAAATTGGAAGTTGTCTCAGGAGGTAGAGATGACATTCAAATATCCTGTCCGGCTCTATTCATTATGGTCAGAGTAAGTGTTCCCCCAACTGGGAACCAGGTGAGCAACTCTTCTCAACTCTCACCTAATCAGCTCCCTCGAGAGATCAGGTTTCTGTGGAGATGATGCTGTTTGTATGGATGACATTCAGGTTTTTATTATTTTCAGTTTGCTCAAAAAAAAAAAAAAAAAAGTTGTGACAGCAATGTTCTGTACAAGCTTCTGATTAGTAATCGGCAGTCTGCTTTGGACGGATACATATCTTTCTGTAATTTTGATGGTTTTTTTATGCTTTCCATTATACTTTCAATAGAAATAGGAGCCTGTGACAGCTATTCAATAAATATCCACTTATGTTTTTTCATGTGGTGTGATATTACCCTAAGGTGCCATAGCAGTTGTGCAAGTTATTGACTCTGTTTAACAGAAGTGCTTTCTTCCGCCACTTATGTCCCCTAAAACTATATTCTCAAACTTGCAAACATGGATGGAATTTCATTTTTGTTGAAAGAGTACACTTTGTATGTCGCTGTATTGTGTCAATCAAATAAATGACCTAAGGTTTGCGGATCCATTTTTAGGCTTTCAATTGCCTTGAAGCGAAATCCCAAAGTGGATGCACTCAGCTCATATTTCCAAATTAGCGTGTCCTTTTTTTGAACGCAGAAAGGCACACTAAGAAGAAAAGCAGAGGTGGCTGGAATGCACAAGACTCACCCATTTCCTACTGAGGAATTATTGGAGCGTATCCCTCCGGCTGGCAGTGTAATAAGTGGGCTGAGACACTATGTACTAATCATTTGACAGTAACAAAAGGAAAAGAAGGATAGAAAATTTTAAAAGGAGGACTACTTTGACCTCTGGTGTCCTAGGAAAAGAGGCAGCATGTAGGTCCCTCTATGAGTAATACATGCTGTGTCTTTATCAGACAGGGAATGGGCAGCACTATTACTTTATCTCCGGGGGGTTCGTTTAAATGTTAACATTTCTGCGCTGACCGGATTTCTAAACCTCATTCCTGCTCTGCATGCTGGAACAAAGAAGTTCAGGTATTGAAGTAAAACATTTTTTAAAGAAAGAAAGTCAGCTGGAGACAGTGAATACTGACGGTAATGGTTCAGACTGAAGTAGCTCAACAGCTGGTGGATGAATTGTGATGAAGTCATTGTGCCAAGAGGATGAGTTGTAATGACTCTTATGATTCTTTGACTTTCCTGTAGTGCCACCATGATTTTTGAGGTATTGAGTCTTGGATTGGATGGAGACGCTGACTTTTCATCTAGTGTCATCACTTCAAATTTACTTGGGTTGATGAGCAAATATCTGATATCAAATATCTATAAAACTAAAGACGCTCCCGCCTCAGCTGTATTTTGGGTTTAGAGTATGCTAACATGCTAAAGTGAAAGATGCTAAGCTAAAGCATCACCTCTATTTATCATCAGCATGTTAGCATCGTTGCTGACATGCCAGCATGACTGTTAGCCTGATTTAAAAACAACAACAACAACAACAACAACAATTAAAAAAAAAAAACTCTTTACCTGTTGTCGGGAAGCTTGGCTAGAGCAGCAGAAGTAGGAGGCAGACTCACAAATATTTACAAAAAGTGCAGCCAGGCTACTCGTGTAAAAAATTCCAACCAAATATCACATGCACATGCACATGCACATAGCTACACCTGATAAACACTTTGTTCCCCCTTCACAGACAAAAAAACAACTGCTTAAATAAACTCTGCTCACCTGGCCTCAACTCTTCGACTGTACTATTAGTAGAGGTCATACCACCGGATCTCATAATACAGGGACTTCACAAAGTTCTGTTTTTGCATACTTAATAGAAACACTTTTACCTGTTTACACTTCATCTACAGAGTAACCATATGTAAATCAAATCACAAATAAATCTAAACAACTCCTAAACTAGTTTACCTTCACCCCCCCACATACTTAGACTAGTCTAGTGACATCATCAACTATGTCAGCGAGGTTATAAATACAGGAAGTGTTGGAGCACTGCCTCCTTTTGTCACTGGACCACATGATGGGCATGGTAAGTAACCAAACATTTTATTTATTGTGACCGGAAACAAACCAATAAACTATAACTAAATTTAACAATAATTCCGTATTTATTTTAACTAAAGATGTTGAAATGTTTAACCAACATTATACAAC
Source organism: Sciaenops ocellatus (assembly GCA_033000465.1). Lineage (NCBI taxonomy): Eukaryota > Metazoa > Chordata > Actinopteri > Sciaenidae > Sciaenops > Sciaenops ocellatus. Next base: position 6,329,574 of record CP136884.1, on the reverse strand, counting down.
AAACAAATCTGGGTGTCTCCGGTCTGTATCTGTATATTGGTGATTACCCATTGAACTATGGTTAAAACAAACAATAGTCAAGCATGGTTAAATTAAACTAATGTGATATGATATAAATGGGACAAATAGTGGTAATTGGCAATGTATTTTAACTGTACAAAGTTTTTGTTGGTATTAAAATTCTATATTTTTGGTCTAAGTGATTTGATGTTTGAGTTACTGTCTGTGAGTGACAGTCAGTCAGTATCATCACGTCAAAAGTTTTGACGTGATGATAATTACTGCTGTTATTACTTGTCAATTAAAATATTTGTTCTGTTTTGTCAGGTTTTGGAGGGAATTTTACGAACAATAACAGTCTTGCAAGTAAGTACAGTTTGCTATTTTATATTTCTACTCCATTGCATTCATTAGAAGCTATTGAAGTTTTACATATAAAGTTATCTTACAGATTAAACTACCCACCAATATATATAAAGTTTAAAATTATATTACTTCAGATTTTTCTTGATATCCATTGCCTTTACATGTTATTCAGCACTTAAATATATATTTTAAATTTAATACTGAGTACGTTTCACTTGTTAACATTTTGACTTTGATATTTTTATAATTTATCAAATGATAATGTGACACTGTGAAAGGGGTCTATATGAAGAACATACACAGAATTGTCACCTGAATCTGTAAGTTTCAGCTGTCCAGCTGCAATTTAACAGTTTTGCTTCACCCTCGCCACTCGAATAGCGTCACATCTCAGTCATAGCATGCAGTGCTAAAAACCTACTGTACACGGCAGTGTACAGAAGATAGACACAGTCGGAGACTAGTTGGTGAACGTAGTGGAGTATTTAGCAGCAAAAGAGCCAGCTTTTTTCCTCAGGAGCTCTGTTGAGACCAAAACAGAGCTAAAAGACAGTAAAAATTGGACTTGGATTTATAAAGTGCCCTCAAACACGACTCCAAATGAATGATAATGTCAATAAGGGGCTGTTTGTTTACATATTAAAGGATTATGGCATGTCATTGTAGTGTTCACTACTTGTTTTACTGTCCCCAAGGGGCAAAAAATAAATAGAAACATCATTATTACAGGTTTATATTAATACACTGTACTGTGATTTACTGTATATAAAAAAACATGCCTAATGATAGTATCCATTAGAAAAAATACCTACTTTGCAATTTTCACTATTGAAAATGTTTCTCAGGGTCTAATTTGAAGCAATCTCAGGAGAGGAACATCCCTGAGGGAGGGGACTTCATTACTTCACAGATGTCACAGCGAGACAGGAAAAACATGTTCAAATTAAAAACACTGTGTAAATTCTCCATGTAATGTTAGAATCCTGCAGCTGCGCTTCCTCCAAACACACAGCCCTTGCTTACACTAACCTGGTGACCTCGGGCATTGTTGTTGATGAAAAGCAGCAGCCTGATCTGTCTTCTAAATATAAGTCCTGTGTTGAAATGTGCCCGGGCAGCAGATTCACTCTGCATTTAATGAAACACACACAAACATTTCATACGGGGGTCTCGAGGTGATAACAGGATTTGATAAGTATTGATTTACGCAAGTAATATGAGGCCCTACTACATACAGTACATCAAAAGTCTTTGACATCGGCGTTATTTGTTTGAGATAAGGCTATCCATCACGGGACGCTCAAAAATGAGAGCTGAAAAGAGTGGAAAATCAAGTGCACCTCTGGAGCTGAAGATTCATTACGCTTTGATACCTATGCAATTTCCTCCCCTTTTTCCCGTCTCAGTAGTCAAGTTAAGTTTGCTTCTCGTCGCTATCCTCCGAAGACCATTTCTGCTGAAGCTGAGTTCTGGTTTGAGCTAACGAAATTAATCCAACAAATCAGCATATCCTCAACAATTGTGCCTGCAAATGCACACCGGCACCCCCACCCCGGTCCCTCCCTCAGCATCCGCCACACCTTTGACACAAACTATAACAACATCACGTAATTCCACCGAGTGCCCCTCCAAAGGGAATGGCCTATTTCATATTTATACCTAGTGAGGCGATGGTATACTTCGCTGCGCTTTTGAGCAAGAGATTTCCCGAGCCTCCCACAAAAAAAAAAAAAAAAACGCTGGCACCCTTTAAACATTCAAGTCATGGTTCAGTAAGGTGCCTGCTGTCAATTTTATTTATAAACCTCCCTGGCCTGTTCTTTCATTCAGACAGGCACTCTACCACCCCTCCATCCACCTCCACCTCTCGTATTTTGCCACGAGAGATGCAGACACCACCTACAAGGCATCCTCAAAGGCAAAGGGTAAACATGGCTCACAACAGCACTTAATGCAATCACTGAGTAAAGAAACACATGCCTCAGCAACATCGAGCTACAACATTCTGGAGGTGTTAAGGTGAATAAAAATGCCTCACTACATCCCGTGGCTTTGGAAGTGTAGATTTCTTCTGAGAGCTACATCCCAGAAATTGCCCCCTGCTTCCTCTGCCCAGTATTCGCCTCTCGTGCAGCAGACAGTGAGGCTGCGAGGGCGTGACGACTCCCTGGTCGTAAGTCTGACAATGGGCTGTGATACTCAAACAAACCAAAGTGATGGTTCCCTGTGTGGGATTGCAAAGAGAGAAGCCCCAATAAAACAGATAGATGCCCTGGAGAATGCCAGAGGAACACTCAAACACTGTGAATTTAATGACATAATGAGGCCAGTCGCATGCACTTCCTATTAATTTGCAGTTTGACTTCATGCAAGAAGAAAAACGGTAACCATGTGAGCGTGTGAGACTTAAGACATGCTGCACAGAGGTGGCCATCACAGAGGATCTTGTTAGACTAATTTGGATTGTATTTTTCAAGTTTTCAACTCTGCTATTCCCCCTTGTACCTTGTTTTTACCTGTGAAGCCAGCGTTGTTTTGCTCTCACTCCCACTGTGTCAAAAGACTCATCTCTGCAAAATGTTATATTGTGCCCTGTGTGAATACTGGCTGGGTGGAGGATCTCCGTAGTTCTGCATAACCTTTAAGATTTATGCTGCTGTAGAGTTTGATAAATGGGTCTACAATTACGAATAAAGTATTCTTGAAGACTTCAGATTTAGTCAAAAAGTTAGCCACACCCATATTTACTATTACTACTTCTTTTTGGTGATAGATGGCACATTCTGGAAAGAATTATCCTCACTTCTACAATCTATTCAGCGCAAAAGTAAAGGTGTGTTCAGACAGGTCAGCCTTGCATTATTTGTACAATTCAACCACCGGACTGTAAACTGTGTTTATTCACCCCAAGCAGCCGATGAACTATGGTGGACAAGAACGTGTGTACGTTTGTATAAGCTCGACCTCTGGCTGAACTCTTCCTCTTATTTTGGTCCAGTTTCCTTTTTTTGTTTTGCTTCTGTATTTAGGATGAATCAGATTCATAAAGCTCCAGCATACACGTCTAGTTGAAACATTCTCAAAGTGCGCAGACACATCTTTATGAATATAAAAGTTTACATAGGTTAGTTTATGTTTATTGAACTTTAAAGACAAATTAGGCTTTTCAAACATGCATATCCATTATCTATAACTGTGTATCCTTAAGGAGCAGAACCGTGGAGTTTAAATGTATGGATTACCTTAAAGTTAGCATAGCACAAACCGCAGGTATGCAAGCAGTTGCAGAACTAGCGCACACTGCACATATATCAATGTTTCAAACTGTAAACTGCCTCACTTGAGTTCTTTCATGTTAATTCATCCAATAGTAGAAAAAGTTGTGATGCTGATCTTGAAAGGCTGCTTTGACATTTTTCTGTAGCCCAGTCTAAAATTGGACTGATATACAGAAATAAACAGAGATGGACATATTATTATTAGTGCTGTCAAAGTTAACGCGTTAATTTTGGCGATTAATTTTAAACATTTAATGCATTAAAAAAATGTAACGCAATTAACGTGTTTTGTTTACTTCCGGTGGCGGCTGACCCATAACCTTTGGTCACGTGCACGGGCAAACCGGGCAAACATCTATCCTAACAACAGGAGAGTCTATGGCGGAAAGATGGATAAGGACGGACTTTTAGGGGGAAAGTTTCATTTTAAAAAGTTGCCTGACGGCTCGTTGGACAAAACCAAGGCAATTTGCACAGTTTGCAAAGCCGAATTTAATTACCACAGAAATAACACGTATTTAACGTGTCACCTCAAAGAAAAACACCCTGCTGAAATTACCTCCACGGGACCTCGCCAGTCTACGCTACAGGAGTGTGGCACTCATGGGCGAATAACGAAACCTATAAGTGAAAAGTTAACCAATTCCTTGGCTACTTGGATAGTTAAAAACTGCTGCCCAGTTAGCACAGTAGAGGATGATGGACTGAGAGAAGTAATACGTGTTGCATCGGGAGACACCTCTTATAATTTACCCTCGAGAGGAACCATCATGTCAAGAATACACACATTGCATGAGGATGAGAGGGCACAGCAGACGAACATGCTTGAGCAAGCAAAGCACATCGCTCTCACAGGTGACCACTGGACATCTAAATATTCATTATAAGCTTCAGTCTTAAGTAGAAAAATGCAATTAATTTATTGATAAATTAATCGTGATTAATTACAGAAATTTGTGCGATTAAGTAGTTAATTTTTATACTCGATTGACAGCCCTAATTATTATATGTATATATTATTTATTCTGAGTGTGTGGACTCTTTACAAAAATGTCTGCAGATATGACCTAAGACTGATGTAAAGTGAAACTGTGTACATTATTCTTTTGATTTTAGATATTTTCTATATATTATCTATTAATTGCATTTAAATTGTGTTTTGTGATGTTTATTTAATAAGGGTATATTTTCACTTGTAGTCCAAAGGGAATAGTAATTGAATACTTAAACTCTTTGCTGGAATTTAAACGATAAACATCGAAGGAATTAGAGAATATTTCATTTTTGTGGCAGGTTAGGATGACAAACAAAAGCTCTGTCCATAGTACTACAACACCTCGAAGACAGTAAAACACTATCCAGCTACATGTCACAGCCACATTTACTCATTGTGCTTTCTGTTAACATGGAGAAAGAAATGAAGGCAGGAGCAACTGTTGGCAAGTGATGCACTCTGTTGAGATATAGCATTCAACTATTAATGAAAAAACCTATAAACATCCACATCTCTTCTGCTCCTTGAAGCTGAGCCCTGAAACCGAGACCGGATTGTTGTCCTCTGTATGTGGCCAAAGCCTCTCAATCTTTATGAGCCTTGGCACACACACACACACATGCCATTTTGATGCAAATATTATTTATGTATTTGTTTACTTTGTTTACAGCTGAAGCCTGATGGTGGCACTTGTAAGTTATGACCAAAGTGATTACAATTCATCCTGGCAACCAGCCGTCAATGTTTGTACCAAATGTCACGGCGATCATCCAGCAAACGCCGAGACATTTCACACATTCCACTTCCGCAAATGTCATCCTCATGGTGGCGCTTGAGGGAATAGATAATTAAAGTCAATGGAATTATTCATGTTAGAATCATGAATGTTGGTACAAAGATTTTATGCTAATCCATCCAGTAGATGTTGAAATACTTCACTTGGTGAAATGATGCCCTTAGTCTGACTGTATAAAGAGTGGACAGTGTATGCGTGGCGTCACCCACAAGTTTCTGAAGAGCCGTTTTGCTCAATACATGTGGCGCTGGCATCTTGGCAGTCCTTTCTCTGCCACCTCCCAGCTAACCTAAAAATCAAAAACATGAATCATCGGTGGACCTGAGGCGGGAGGAATGATGAGCGGGGTACTCAATCAAGCCATCTGTAACTGCACCTACCTATCAAAGCAGCTATGTTATTAATTATGCATAACTTTAACCCTAAATATGATTTGAATGGGTTAGTTAAAAACAAATTCACACTCAGTACAGTTGTCATACATGGGGAAATTAGCTATAGAGACCAAAACACTTTTTTGTACCAGGCTGTAAACATGTTTATGTCTGCTCTGAAGTTGGACATTTTAACATGGCTGCTTATGGAGATTGGCATTGTGGCCATTCGAGGAGCTGCAGTTTTTTGGCGCTTCTGCATTAGCTTCACTTCACAGCCACAGAGGTTGCCACTTGGCCAGTCCTAGTGCCTCAACACTCGTGGAACTGAAAAATCTTCTTGATGCAAAGGGAAGAGAGCATACAGTAAGCTTCATTTTCCCCAAGTGATTCACCAACAAGAAAGAACAGCTGAACAATGGCCAGAGTAATGTAGTCACGAAGCCACTTCCTCACCTTTCCTCAAACAGTCACTTTAGACCTGCTTCCTGTTCGCTATATAAAGATCTATAAAGGTGTGAAGGTCAAAATGAATAGAAGACCATTTTAGATACATCTTATCAGAGACTTCCTTCAGTTGTTAGATGTGATTGCTGGCAGCCAGAGCTCTGGTGCTTTGATGTGATGTTCACAAAGAGACAAAAAAGCCCCTGTTGTATCATATGGACTGGAGAAGAGTGCCCAAAGGATAGTGTGGGTAGATTTCCCAAGTGGATCAGTACATTATATGTATGTAGCTTCACAGCATGTGAGCAGCGTAACCTGTTGAAACAGCAGGGTTGCTATATAAGTAAGCTGGAAAAAATGGACAATCAGGATATAATATAGGCAGATCCCATTGTAGCTTGAGTGCCCTTGTACTGTAATGCCACGTTTTAACCGCCTGACCTGATTTTAGCCCTCAAGTGTGTATTGGAGTACACCCGCAAATGTCAACGCAACTTAACCTCTACAGTGAAGTGGCTGCATTCTGAGCACAATTAACATCATAATGGCTTTAAAAAAAAACAAAAAAAATGTTTTCTTTTACATAGATGGGAGCATTAAATGCACCGCAAGTTGACTACAGGAACTATTAATCTGTCAGTCAGTAAACTTCATCCAGCTCAGAGCTAAACTTCATTTTAGGAGGCGATGTTGGAAATGAAGAAACACCTCCATATATCACTTATTTGCACTTATGACAAGAAATGTGTCTCGATGTTACAACTTCAATTTGTGATTCAGATTGTGTTTTCACATGGAACAGTCTGCCAAGCGCAGCTCGAACAAGATTAGGACGGGGTAGATCTGCGATTAAAGAAAGATGCATTGGCTCACATCTCAATGATGAAGAATGCTGGTGAGACTACAAGAGTTTGATCATGAAGTCTCTGTGGTGCTCGGGTTTTGTGACTGAGCTGTGGCCATCACTGACTGCCAGTAGCAAACACACGCACACCAGTAAGTGGCGTGTCTCAGCTGCTTTTTTTTCAGTCATCTGATGGAACAGGTACACTTCCGCTGTCACAAACTGATGAGGAGGGTGTTCACACAAAAGTTTGAAAAGCAAATGTACTTCAATGAATGAATGCAGATGCTACAGGAGGCAGGGCCTGTTCAGTCCAAAAATCATTAAATAGCACAAAACACAAGACTTACAGCATGGTGAGGCAGGGGAGGGTCAAAAGGTCCAAATGAAAGGCAAGGTCCAGAAAATCAAAGAAAAACACAAAGAGCAAAAACACACAGGGCTGAATGCATGACACAGTACGATGACGAACTGACACTGAAACCAACAAACACAACTAAATACAAAAGGGAAGGCAGGACAACAAGGCACAGGTGAACCTAATCAGGGAGGAAGAGGCAATCAAAATTGGCGGGAAACACAAAAACAGGAAGTGAAGGTACAGATACAAGGAGAGGGGAGAACTACAAAATAAAACAGGAAACACTAAACAAGAAACCCAAAATCATGACAATAGCTTTTATAGGCTGGAAGCTTATGACCGTCAGCAAGTTGCCTTCTGAGTTTTAAATAAATAGAACTCGTTTCATTCACGTTATATGCATGTAGATATTTTTACACTTCATGTCTTGGTTATGTGTTCTGAGTACTGCCAAAACTCGGGTGACATACTTACATACATACGTACCTCAATCAGGAATTTAAAAATGTCCTTCACAGCATTAAAATGGATAGTTTGGGTTTTTTTGGAGTAGTGTTGTATAAGCTTGTTTTGCATAGTCAGTGTGTTGCCTACAGTAGACTTTGGTCAGCACGTTCGCAGTTTGGAGAAGCACACATGGAAGGAGAGCAAAGCACTGTTGTGGACAGGGTCAGCAGAAAAACATATTATAGCCAAATAAAAAAAAAAAAAGCCTGCCAAAAAAAATCAATATCCGTTTAAGTGTCCGCTATAGTGAGCTTATTCTCACCACTTTATCTTGCCGTCACACAGCCCTTTCCCTTGGCACTACATTTTCTCAACCATAGAGGTTACGTATTCCTACACCTAAATCCAACTGCGCCACCCATGCGTATTACGCCACGGATCTGACGCAAAGATAAAGTAGTGGGAATATGGGAATAACGTCCAATTAAAGAGATCACAAAGTACTAATCCATTGGAATTTTTCAGATCAGTCAAAGTATGAGACAAAGTAAGAGATTTTTTTTTTAACATGTTTTATTTAGTCATTTGTCTATAGTCTATTTAGTCAGTATAAGGATTGCCAGTTTTTAAATGGCTTTGGACAAATGTTAGGAATTTCAGAGGTACAGTACATCATTTTTGATACATACTGTACATATTCTGGAGTGTTACACTATAGATTCAAAAAGAAAAATGAAAATATGTTGCTTTTTCTTGGTCCAGTACTGAAATTGTGTAGACCTACAAAGTATTCCTGTCATAAAATAAGTAACCCCTAGTGACTAATTACTAAATATAGTATGATACAGAAATGGCGGTCCGGTATATTAAATGACTGGTATCACTGGATTCAAAACAACTTCATTTTCAATAATATGTACTTTGATCCAGTGTTAATCTGACAATTAATGCCTGAAATTAATGTTATTTTGCATTTTTAAAAGAAAATCAACTTTGTCTACCAATTAAAGCATGATAACAACACATGTCGTCATGTGTGGACACATGTCTTGACAGCTCCCACAACACATTTTATGTTTTCACTTCAAACAGAAATATATTCTCTGTGGCTTTCCCTTAACTTTCCAAACACAGTGGTTATTTTAGCATTATATTTTCTACCATGGCTCGCTGCTTTCACTATGTACACTGCGTAGACTGGGTAAAGCTGCACAATTTTTCAAAGAGCCTCCTCGACAGTGGAGGAGTCAGTCTCAGTGGGGCTACAGAGAAGGTAACATGTATTGATCCATAAACCCCCACGGTTGACAATCAATGATCACCAATCTTCTTTGCATGATTGAGTGTGTTTAAAAATGTATTCAGTTATCATTTCTACAACAAATACAAACAGAAATGTCAGATCGGGTGGCTACAGAGCTACAGTTGGCTTCAGTTTCTGTGCAAACAGCCAGAACAGATTGGATAGAGTACACTTCATTGTGATTGTTTCTTTTGCTATCCACAGATCCACCATGTATGTTGTTGGATTGTCGGTGAAGCATAGACTGTATTTCCATGAATAAAATAGTCTTGACTTGGATGTATTTGCTCAGTGATGCCTCACTAGCATTTACTACCCTTGCAGATGGCTGCTCTCTTATAGCCTGGAGGAACATAGTCAAGTCTGAGCTGCTTTTAACTGTAACCCACTGAATTGGCTTCAGTTGTGTTACAAATATCTCAGGAATAGAGGAGTATTTATCTCCAGAGCACTGGAAAATCTGACCAAGAGAGGACTCAGTACACTTGACAATTCAAGGAAGGAAAAAGTCAGTGCATGTAAGCCTTCATATAACAGCCTGTGGACGCTCTCCTCGGGTTAAAAAGATGTGATCAGTTGTGTTTATGTATTTTGCATCCTGTAGCTCAGCTTTGATATTTCTAGTGAAGTCAGGAAGCTCAGTCATGTAGCAACCCTCATGTTTTTTTTCCCCTTGGGAGAGATGATGAGACTAATCCAGGACTATTCGATCAAATGAAACTTTTCAGTCAAGCTATTTTTCAATGTCACATTTCTTTATGTTTGATCCATGAGGTAGGCTTGTCCCATTGGCATCATCTATCATCATCAAGTCAAGCTACCAGGCTCTCCTGACCACTGAGCAGTCGCTCTCAGGAGACGGATGCCTCAGAGGAACATCTGTCAATCAAAGACTCGAGGAGGCTTCGCTGCATTTCCATCTTCAATCAACCACAAAGAAGCTCATGAATCTTATATGCTGGAATCTATCAACAGTACTGCTTGCTTGCATAGGTATGTTGCAAGTGTACTGGTATTTACATGCAGCACGCTCACACACTGCACGTAGTCCTGTACCCACATGCCTGTCGCAGATGTGATTCCTGCGCCAGCTTTGTTAAAAGTACAGCTTGGAGCCAAGACTGGGAAATGAGCCTCTTGGAGGAGAGTGTTTCAAAGCCAGGAGTGTAAACATTAATTCCAGCTAGTGTTGGCACCTGTTTTCTGAGGTGAGTGGAGTACTCCAAAATTAAAAAAAAAAAAAAAAAATGCCCTCCTATCAAACCGCATTCAAAAGATCTGTAAGACGCTGTAATAGCACAAAGATAAATGCAAAATAAGACTTTGTCGAGCCCGTGGCGGTGCAAGAGCAGCAGTTCATTCTGTCACTCGAGAATCATTTTTGAGCGGCTTTGAAGGCTAATCAATGGCACCCGACATCTAAGTACAAAGACCCCTGATTTAAGCAGTCTCGTTAGTGGGAAATATCTAAACATGCCAGCGCTGCTCACCTGGATGGACTGACTGAGTCCTTGAAATATCAATGCATCGAACAGCTGCTGATGAAGTGCTGACAGAAAGACTGTAGCGGGGGGTCGGGGGAGGAATCATTGAGCGAGACAGTCCCCTGAAGAAAGGAAGGACATACAACAGATTTCGGGATGTTTGCGGTCACCAAAGGTCGAGCACTATTCAGAGACAGAAGATGACAACGTTAATTGGGGTCGCACCTCTGGGATATCCTCTCCTTTCTATGTAATTTTCTTTGGAGGATGATTTGCCCACAGGATCACAGGAGAAACTGGTGGAAATGAGCCCATTTTTCTTCAGAGACTTAACAGTGAAGTGGGAAAACTGGGATCATTTCATCAAATCATATCAGTGTTTAGACATAATGTGTAGTATTCCTCCTTCGCCAATAATAATAAGTACTAGTTGCCAAGTTGCAAACACCATGTCATTAATCTGTCGTGCACTACACTCAATTACTCCTTTTTCTCCAAGGAGTGTGGAGCAGACTGTGGCCTTAACTGTGGTTTCACAACATCTATAATTAGAAAAACAATTATTCAATTCCATGATAATCATGGTTGCAACACTGTGTAACACACAAATCACACCCTGCATACAGCTGCGATGTCTTCCTCACCGTTCCCTCTCACCTTCAAAGTTCATTTGGGGCTAATGAACACAGCTCGTAAGAGCTACATGCTCCCCAATGGTTTAGGAAGATATTTCACTTGTTTATGTTCACCATATGGTTGGAGCAACTTTTCAGTGGGGACCAGGGAATAGGGTTACCTTCAAAAGAGGTCTCCACACACCAAATGTCCTGTTTCATGTGTGCTTAGAACCTAGTATTTTTAAATGTAATTTTTTAGGTCATTTTGAGGGCAATGAAGAGAATCAAAGCACACTGAAGTACCCTTTTTTTAAAAAATGTATTATCTATTTTATTCAGCATATTAATAGCCTTTTTGGGCCATGACCTCATATAAAGGGCAGTAGACAGCTGACATTTAATAAACTGAAAGGTGACGAAAGAAGCACTGTAGGCAGACATCCATGCAGAAAAAAAGGATGTTTACTGACAAAATATTAATAACAGAGAGGCTAATCTGAAAGTACAAGTATTCAGAGTATACACAATGACAAGAAAAGCAAGTTTTATTCTGTATTTTGTGTTCTCAGTTATTACGGATAACAGTGCAGAAACTTCAGAGCAGCTATGTTTGATATTCAAAGAAAAAACACAATGTGAAGGCTTCACTCATATGAACATACACAGAATTATCACCTGGTCCAGGATTGCAGGATGTGGAAATAAGCAACTGTTTGCTAACAAGTTCGCTATGTCATTTGAAAAAAGTGATGTCAGTGTTGCGTTCACAAAAAACAATTATTGAAGGTTTAAGTGAAGAATCTATACTTCTTCACAACTATCCAATATTAATAAAGTGTACTGTGAAAAATACCTACAGTATTCATCATGTAGTATACCTAATTGTTGTCGCTGCCCCCAAGTGGCCAAAAAAATCAATTATTACAGTTTAACAAAATGAAGCGACGCCTGCGAGCTACATGAGACACACAACTCGAGCTGCACTAGATATACACACGATACGCCTCACAATCCACAATCATCCAATGAAAATCCGAATCCAAACCCTCCTGTTTTGGCGGTCTATTTAAGCTACAAAGATTTCCTCTCTTGCTCTGCCAATGCCATCGCTTTCATGTATCAGCATCATCACCCGTTCTTCAGCCCCACCACCACTCCTGCACCCACCTGTAAGCTCTGGGGATTCATGATATTTACTCCTCAATATTTCTATGTGTCTGCAGGGGGAGTGATGAGGTCAGAGTCTAGACGCCAAACTCTAACTGCATTCTGCTGATGCAAGAAACATTGCAAACGTGAGCTTCCTGACTGAACTGTCATTTACTGTTTTAACCTTTCTCTCACAACCTGACAACAGCCGATCACTCACTGCTTGACACAATGATGCACACCAGTTTTCACTATCCCTGACTGAGCAGGTTAATGCCATAGTGCGATCCCTCGAACAGAAACCTCTGGAATTTACACAGCAGATTAACTGAAACACATAAATGAATTGTTTAAGACAAAAAGCTGCTCAAATATAGTGATAAGATCAGTCTAGTTTCTATTTATGAACACTATCAGACAAATAGAAATATTGCATCTATTGTTCCTGTTATATATGGTGGCAATAGTGATGCTTTGCAGTCACTCTCCGGATCTCCCATCCAAACAAACACGTGTGCAGCAAAGCTACATACAGCCTGTGTTCTGCCCGCCTTCCATCTCCAGTGCTGACAATGTCCAGATGTCTACACAGTACTCACACTGACTGCCTAAGACAAAGTCCGCAATGAAAATAAATGCCTTCACTAAAGCAAAATCCAGAAAAAGAAAAGACAACTAGTGAAGTTATACAGTGCATTTAAACTGCAGCATCTCTTTATTCGTCGACTTTATTCATTCATTTTTGAATATCAAAAATATCAAGCGTTTGACAAGCTTGTGTTCACCCACTCTAACCAACATTTCAAAGCCCTTTTTTTTTTCTTCATCATTAACAAATGGAAGTCTGGTGATATAACAAGCTTAGTTGTTTTTGCAACATCTATGCATCTTAATGATGTTGAAGCAATTGGTTGTCTCAGTAATTACATCTTTGAAGGGAACTGTTTCACAGACAGCACAAATGGCAATCCTCAGATTGGTAATTAAAAGTGTGCAGTCGACGGCGGGATGGGATGATTAAGGCAGTATAGACGCTCCACTGACAGATGATGGAATGGAAGTTGTATTGATGACAGTGCAGAGGAGGTATCGGTGAGTGAGGCATGGGTATATGATCCATCCACATGCAGCACGCACACATCTGACATGTTACAGCCTTACAAAACTGAGATGACTTAGCATGAATGAATGGCATATTTGTAATGCATACACAGTAACTATGCCCAGTCTGCATGAGTACACAAGACACCATAAATTCAGACAAGCCTGGACCGGAGTGCGGCGTACACATTTTCAAACAAGTCCAGAAATAGAAAAACAGCTAAAGCATCTTTCACAATAAAAATCCGCTCACCATCATCGAGTAACAACAACAGAACAACAGAATACACAAATCACTGATAAAGCATTTACCATGTAGTGCTGGAAAAATCTGAATAAAGACTAATTACACAATCTATCTTGCCTTTTTCCCCCAGGCTTCTGAGATAAAGTTGCTAAACTAAAACACATCAAAATTACGTCTATTCCAATTTTTGCTCATGTAAAGGCTACGCCAGAATATCTCAGGCTTTTGTCAAGAGATTTCATGGAACATTAACTCTCCTAAACATCATAATTTGTGCAGTAAAAAAGAAAACATTCTCATCTGTCCTCTTCCTGAATATTTTCAAATAGACCAGCCAGGAAAATGGCTCTCACCTGTGCAACTAAAGATATTTGGTTAGAAAAAAGTGTAATATTATTCAGGGATGAATGTTTGTTTGAGTAGCTCATTAAGTCCTTAATTTTGGCTTTGACACGATGTTTTCAAACCACTTCAAATTTAAACACAGTTTTACAAATTTAAAGAATACAAATTATTCCTGCATGTATACTGCACATTAGACATGATGGAGAGCTGTGTCATTTACACTACATAAACACTTCTCTGCCATGATTACTCAATTCCACAATCGGATCATTTCACGGTTTTGTTGGACTGATCCTGGCACCAGCCCATGTCTCTGTGAATTGTTTGAGATCCCCTGCAGCATAGATCAGTAAGGGGAAGACACATGCACCGTTAAGTTCTCTGCTCTCCCAGCAGTGTCAACATAGGACCCAATTCCAACATTATAAGTCATAAATTCATCAAGAAAAGAACTCAAGTATTTATATTCACTTATATCATATTCCAAAACAACTGAGCCAGAATGTATCTGTGTGCTTCTTACTTCTGTACTTTTCTTTCTGAAATGCATCATCTGTGTTCTGCTTTGATTTATTGCTCATCTCCACTTATGAGACAACAGACTAATCACATTTAACATATTCTGTCGATCACACTCAGCAAGTAAGGTTATATCATCCGTGTATAATAAAATACCTAATTTAACATCATCCAAGCATATGCTTTAATTAGCTTCCTTAATCTGTAGTGCGAAGTCATTAATACATATTCAAAAAGAGTTAGAGAAAGGATATCACCTTGTTTTACTCCAAAAAAGTGTATCAAAGCACTCACTAAGCATATTATTGATCTCAACACAAGCACCTTGACAAAGTCTGGATTGCTTCATAATTTTAAAGACAGGCAAATCTTTATGAATCCAATCAAAAGCTTCTTGAAAGTCAGCAAAACATGTGAAAGTGGATTTGCTTTTGACAAATCGAGTTCTAATAAACTGATCCTGAATACAGACTTGTCTCTTTCTTAAATCATTTTGCTCATCAACAAGTTACTGTACTGTGTGAGTCCATTGTTCAATATTTTGAATACAATATGAGATCTGCACCAATGAGGCTGATGCCCTTATACTTAAGGACTCTTTGATTCTCTTCATTGGCTTTGGAACACGTTCAATAATGGACTTGCACCATGCTGACGGGATAATTCCACATCCAAAGCATGTCTTAAAAAGATAAAAGTAAACCGCTAAAAGATGACTTCAAGCTTCATTTGGAGTACCTTCTATTCCGGCTCAGCTCTTTCAACTTCTGCTATACTAATGTCAGTTCATGTGTTAATATTCATCTGGTACATCTGGTAATATTCATAGCTATCCGCAGCACAAATATCACTCCTGTCCTCTTGTAGATCCCTCTACAGTGGTAAATCTGAAAACATAGCAAGAGTGCAGCTTAAGGCGTTTCAAGCACACTTCTATTATCATGTTTGTTCTAAAATATTCCAACACATGGTTTTTAACCAAAAGACATCTCTCTCCAACTCTAACTCTAACTCTTATTGAGGCTTTTCTGGCTGTTACATGTAGCTTCTTACTGTTACCAAACCAGGAGTAGGCTGGAAAAATCCATCTGATCATCATGTGATGGAAATGTTTCAATTAATGAAACAATATCATTGTTTACAGCCTGCAATAATAATAATAATAATAATAAGTACTGAGTTTACAATTCAACTACTCCAGACATTCATGTTCCAGTGGACCAGAGACGGAGCAGACTTGGCTGATCTCAAGTAAACCTTTGTAAATGTGTTGTAACTCTTCAGCTTCAGGTACAGCCTCCTCCTCCTCCATTGTCCTGAAGGCGGCTTTCACCACTCCTGGGTCAGGTCCTCTTTCTCGCATTCTCAGCACTTTCTACAGTTTCTGATGCAGTATAACAGTATTCCAGACTAATCCCCAGTAGCTTTCTCATTTTTTCATTCAGCTCTGCGGCGTCATTGTATGGCAGGCCCATCACAATGATTGACCCATCAGGATCAAAATGATTAGAGTTAGAGGCTGGGGGAATCCAGCTCAATACTTTACCTCATTTCTTTAACTGACTTGTTGAGCTCATCTTTCATATTTTTTTCAGCATGTTTATTCTTTACCTTCATCCTTCACCTGCACAAAATATTATCACATCTTATCAATGTTGTTTTAGTTGTATAATTTGGCATTGTGTTTCTGGCCACTTAACAATCCTAAAGAGTAACTTCAGTATCTTTTCACCCGGACCTTATTTTCCCATGTTTGTGTGTCAAAGTGACAACATTCGGTCTACTATTGAGTGAGAGTGCAGCTCTTTCCATTCCTTACACAGTGTGTCTAACCAAGTCTCACTGAAGGAGAAGTCTGAAATCGTGGGAATGGTGAGATGACTTGTTCCAGGAAGCAGAAATGTAAGCACAGTAAAGCACCGGCCAGGAAGAGTTTGTTGTGTTGGAGTACAGAAAGCTTAGCTTAGTGTTCTGTAAAAGATTTTAAGAGGAGAGTTCACAAACCGGATCAAGAGAAAGGTACAGAAAATGTTAAATTTCTTTGTAGGCTAGGTATAATAAGAATCTGAGCCAGCCAGTGACAAAAAACAGTTTTAATGAACATATTCTGACGGTGTGCATTTGTCTGCAAGGATAGCATTCTAACCCATTTTGCAGGTTGAAAATATTGATGTTACCCTTTAAAACCAATTTTCACTCTCCTTCCAGTTCTGTTTTAGGCTTCATCTAAGTCTGGACAAGTATAACCACGTCTTTAACAGGAAAGGCATGCACTACATTCATGCCACTCGCTGTTTGGTGCTGAGCACGTATCGTGACCTGCGTTTATCAAGTCTTTTTCTCTGAAAGCAGCTGCTTGCTGCTGGAATCAAGGTTGATGAGCACATTGAGACTGAATCAGTAAAGTCAAACTGTAAAATTGCAGGCCATAAATCAAAAACATGAGATGCTTAAAGATGCTTATACATTCCGTAGAGGTTATTTGCTGGGGCGAATATTATCTGTGGGTTAGTCACAGTGAGAAACCCTTTTCATATTAAAGTTGAAATATAAATATTGATTAGTGCAGCTTTAAAAATATGTCTGTACTGTTTTTCCTTAAATGTGAATTTACCAGTTTTTGTATACAGAGATGTTAAGCTAAGCTTTTGGCACAGACTCTCACCCAACTCAGCAGACCATTTGTGAAGTGCATTAAACTAATACTTGCTGCAATTTAAGGAACTAGATCTCCCAAAGTAAGAAATGACTCACTAAGACCTTCCATTGAATCACTTTAAGACAGCTGGATATTGTTAATTGCAGAGTTACTAGACTTTTCTACAGGAGTGACTGAACTGGACTCAACAATACTGAAACTGGAGAGGAAAACAAGAAGAGGTGGAATTAAAAATGTTCCTCTAAGAAGCTTCAGGTTGAGGAGGAAAGCATACATGAAAGAAACCATAACCAGGTGGGTGCAGTTATCTTTCTGACAAAATAATGCAGTGTAGAACGATAGCTGAGAAAGTGAATACAACGACTGGAGAAGAAAAACAGGCAATTTGTGGTGCAACCACAGAAAACAATGCATTTACTTTAACATCAGAACATTATCATTAACATTGGAAAATTGCTATTTCTCCTCCACTCTGATCTGTAAGCGAAATATTATCACTACTGCTCACAAGTCTGTTCCAGCATCTGGTTTGTATCCGTTGCTATGGCAAACAACACAACTGCCTCAAGCTGAAATTGTTTCTTTATACTTTAAAAGGCATTTATTAAAGCAGGGCAATGTTTTTTTTTAAAAAAGAACAGTACATTCTTCTTCTTCCAAATGAAAAGTGGAAACTATAAGCAGTACAGTACAGAACATGTCCCTGCTCAATCTAATGCACTCAGGGCTTCTGCTGCTACAGCCTTACCCTGGTATGAGCAGTAATTTATGCTTGTTAATGTTAGCGAATGTTGGAATACTTAAGATATTGGTGTGTTACTGAAATTATTATATTTAATTATTACAGGCTTCATTAATCCTTTATTAAGCCTCTCTTTTTGTGCTCCAGTTACACATTTTAGCTTTAACAAATAAACATTTGAATGGTTTTAAAACACGTTATAGTTCTGTGGTCTGGTTCCACCTGCTCTTAGTAAGGTCCGCTAATGATGATTGTCTTTCTTGAAATCTTGAAATGAAAGGAAATTCAGCATGCCATTATGCTGTTATTTCCACTTGTGTTAACAGTGTTCAGCGTTTCATAGACTGACATTAAGGCTTAAATTAAGTCTATGTTTATCCACCATCGACTTGGTCACTATGGATATTACAGGGGAACCAAGTATCTGCTTTAAGTCAAACACAGAGAAAACAGTTTGAAGTGATTCACATAAAAATCATGTTTACTTGGTAAGATGCAGGAGGTTCCTGTAGCTTGCTCTGCTTTTGGGCAAGTCCTTTTTTAATTGCGTCTCTACAGCATTATCAGCTTGAGTAATCACATCCTGATTGACTACAAATATTTAGTAAACACATCAAATCACGCACAGGTCTTTGAGTATATCAGTGCAGTAAGACTGCCAGACTTTCCAGAGTAGATTGAAAATGCTTTAAGTTCGTCTTTTTCAGCCAAAACAGTCCATGAAGGATAGAATCCCACTATTGACACGTTTAAGATATAAGCCTTGAATCAATTTTTGCAAAAATGGTGTGTAAAAGTATGTAAGCATTTATCGTATTGTGTATTTTCAGACTCGAATAAAGAATAGAGAAGAGACTGGATAGGAACCATTGTTTAATAAATCAATGTAAAATAAAGGAAGCTCCATGTGCCTGTCTATTCCAGCCTATACCAATCTGCTGGCTCTTATATATGTGCGTCAGATGCTCCTGTACAAGTAAGATGATATACAAGCAATATGATTGCATATAAACTCCTGTTTCACTGATCAATAATTTACAAAGGAGTGATTGACATCGTGCAGATCCCTGGGGATTTCCGAGGTTAATGGCATACATGCATTAATGGGCTGAAATGCTGGAGGTCGCTTGGCAGGGTATAACAGATAAGAAGACAGCATTGTACTTCACTGAATGACAGAGCGAGCAGTTTGCCTCGGGTGCGGTAAAGGTTACATTGGTCAAATGAAAAAAACGTGTGCAAAACGTGTCAGATTTCCTTGAAGTAAAAAAGGACATTTGATGGTGGATTCATGAGATGACTGTTTGCTGTTTGTGTTACAGCCCCACGGCTCAATCAATAATGTATGGCCAACATACTAGGTAATGAATATACTTACCAGAAACTCTGACAATGCAGGGGAGACATGGCGTAGTGTATGACAGCAGATCAGGATGATATCATTGTCGTTAGCAGCAGCAGCAACATTCTCACAGATGTGTGAAATAGGCCACGTTCACGAGTCAGACCTTCATCCAACTCCGAATCGCTGCTGAAATCTGACTTTTTCTGAATGTTTTCTTCATATCTATTCCAGGATGTAACCAATATCTGACACCAATACGAACCGACAGCCATGTTGAAAAGACTTGTGTGAAGAATGGCAGAAACAAAAGGTGTCACATTTCTGCAGCTTGTTTTGAACACTCTTTGGTTTTGGTGCTTGGCCTCTATTTTTGACTGGAGTTGAGGCTTTTCCGCAAATCTCAGTCAAGCCGTGAATTCCACTTTCTCTCCACTGTTATTTTCTGTTGTCCTTCAAGACAAAGAAAATCCCCAGTACCAAAGTGAAAACAGTAGTCTTAGATGAATAATATAAGACATAGCACTCGTAACACCTTCTTTGGATAGTTCCATATCTAAACATGCTACTGTTAAATTTAAAGCTGCACTAATTAATATTTTTATCCATGCTACCGGCTGTCTGTCTGCCTGTCAGTCCACCAGACTAATAAAATATCTCATTAAACGGACTGAAATAAAATTCAATATCATTCATGGTCCCAAGAGGATGGAAGCTGCTTTTCATGATCCCCTGCTGTTTGAACTGTCTTGACAACTATTGGATGAATCACCATGACATTTGCAGCACACTTTCACGTCCCCCTAAGGAGGACCTGAAATAACTCAGGTGATCCTCTATATTTTCATCCAGCACCACCATCGGGTCAGATATTTAATTTGTCCAGTACTTTGCTATGACAAAATACCTGCAAAACTCACCCCATCAGCCCTAGGTAAACTTGGCTGTGTTTGGTGCTAATTAGCAAAAGCTTGCTGATGGTGTTAGCTTGCCATCACCCTAAAGTAAAGTGTTTAAAATGGTAAACATGTACCTGCTAACAATTAGCATGTCAGCATTGTAATTGTGAGCATTTTGACACGCTAACACTAGCATTCAGCTCAAAGCATTGCTGCTTCTGAGTACATGCCTGTTGTGAGCTACAACAGGGTAACTATAGACCCTAGTATTGTTATATTGACAATGCATCAGATCATTATTCAAAGATAATATAAACAGAACTATCATCCAACCTTGCATTTTCCCTAAGCCCATTTGAGCCTCTTTGAGTACACTAATTTTGTTTTTTCCCCCTGAATATGGTGCATATTATTTATTCTTATATCTATTTATGAAGTTCATATTGTGCCTTTCTTTTATCTTCTATTTGAAGCAATATAGACTTTGTTGTCGTCTTATCAAGGAAAATGCTCTATGAATAAACTGTCCTGTCCATGCTACAACCACTCTCATCATTCCCACCAGCAATAATAAGACTGAAGTCGCCATTTGATAGCTGACAACGACCACAACAACAAAAAAAATCCACCAGGGCAAGAAACACAAGCGCTTAGATGATGAAACAGGTTTTTATATAAACTCCAAGGTCAGCTTAACTTATTTGGAAGAGAAAATGAAGGTGAACTATACTGGCCAAACTCTCAGTCGTAAGCATCCATCGCGATTTACAGACCAGCCTCCAACTTCTTTTCTGTGCAGTGAGGGGTTGTTACTGACATTTTGGTGGCACTTTCAGTTCAGTTGTATCTCCAAATAAAATGGTTCAGATAATCTGGCAAACTGGCTTGTTTACAACCTTGCTGGTCAATGTCACCATGTTCCCTGATCTCTGCTTTGCTGGATATAATGTTATCATGACTGAAATATGGCCAAAGCTATAAAAAGAGAACAAAATAACATTGAAATTCTACTTACACAAGTTCCCTAAAAGGCCTTTATGGTTCTAACAGTGACTTTGTTTCCATCTATGGAACTTAGTTTAACATTTGGTATCATTTCAATTAGAATTTATGGTTATTTTCTCTGCAGTCTCAACCTAATATCGAGTGTAACCATAAGATTCTATAAAAATCATTGGCATCCACAAACCACAGTGGAGAATGAAAGTGATAGTCTGAGCCTTCAGCACTGGTCGTCCACACAGAGCCTTTTCCCTGTGAACCTGGGAGGAGAGCTCTACTGGCTGCCTGTCAGCTGTCCCATGGTGCTTGGAGAGGGCTCATGGTCTTTTTAATTCCCAGCCAATCTTCTGTCCATCACACCACTTTATCCCTACTTTAGAGCTCAGCTCAGGTCCACACACTGTCACTTTCTGACATATCTCGCAGCCTACAGCTCGACAATGCCAGAAAATATTGTCAGCTTCTCCCCCCGCCCACCCCCAACTCACTTTCAATACGAACAACAAATCATATTTTCAAACTGGATGTAGGAACAGAGCCTCCTACCTACCTCCCCACACAAATTCACTCCATATTTGTCTTTCCTTCAAAGTGTGTGTGTGATGCTGATGAAACCATGTGGAGAATAAAAATAAGAGCTCCGGGTTTAGTTCATGACAGATCACTCCGTGCTTATCGGGTGACCCAAGCACTTTCTTCAGGATTGTCCCACTCGAGGCGTCACATGTTGATAATAATGAGCGGAGGTGGATTCAAAGCAGCACAACATGCATGGCACAGCAAAGGTAAAGAAGCCACTCCTCGAACGCTGCCATTCTCAGGAGATTTCCATGAATATAGGATTAGCTACAAGCTGCGAGTCAAGCTCTGGTTCTTCCAGTTGCTTTACATATTTAAGGCCGAATTTCGCACCAGCAGAACAGGCAGCTTAAAGCCAAAGAAGGCTGTGCAGCAGTTTTTGGAAAGTAGGAATGAGTCTGGGATGAGTATATTGACGTAAGTTCACAAAATTCTCAACGTGTGTTATCAGGTCTCCAGTTTAAATGAATTGTCAGACAGGGTGGGCTAAATATACATATATAAAATGTTGTTTGCATGCAGAGTTTATCTTGAACTTTCTTCTTGTAAATTTGCAGCTGCATGTCTTTAAAAAAAAAGCCAAAGCTATCCCGCCATGTTAAATATATTTACAGTAAATCAATTTCTTTAAGGTGCAGAGATCATGAGCTGAGATCAAAAGCCCTGCGGAAACTCATATCGTTGCTGATTTTATCTTCCAGGTCTAATGTCAGGGATAAACTGCTTAATCCATCATATATTTAATTGCCTCAACCAGGATCTTTGCTACTGATATCAGGTTTATGAGAGTATGTACATGGCTTTGATTAAATATTCTTTTTTCTTTTAAAACACCTGCACTTTGTTTGATAAGATCATGGTTTTGTTGTGAAGGGTAATACTGTATGTATAGTACAAACTGTTTGGCAGCTGAGACAACACTGACTATTGACAGCGACAAGAGTGCTTCAAGTATCACCAAGGTAAAATATATTTCTGTTGCTTGTACTGTAGGACAGCAATTTCACCATAAGCCTAATTACTTTTAATTTGTTTGTGGCTTTTGCATAACCTTTGAAATATAATAGATAATATTGTTTGTGTGTGTGTGCGCAGTCTCACAGTGAAGAGAGACTTGTCACTGACTTGTCACAAGTCCATTATTAAATTGTTAATTATGTCTTTGTCTTCATGTCTGTCTTTGCTGCGGCAACTTCAGGAAAATAATCGTTTGCTAATTTTTCCTCACTCCTGAGGGAAAACTCTGCCTCTTTCTTTCCACCTCCTGCAACCTGTTTCAGTCCCACAGGATGAGGATCTCTCGGTGTAGTTACTCACCATATTTGCTGTGATTCCCCGCTGCACACACTGTAGTACAGCATGAAATCTCCTGAGACCGAGATCTGCTACCTCCCAGTCAGGTGTATAAATCTCACAAGCTAGAACACATCTGCTGATTAAAGGCTTTTCAATGTGAAAATTTTATTGAGTCTTCTTGTCATCTCACAGAGATCTCTTATTCTGTTAATACAATGGTATTACATTGCAGAATTAACAAATTACAGACTCAGTTAGAGAAGCAGATTAATCAGAAATGAAAGGGGAAAAATTTTAAATACAAATTTGAGACATCATAACAGCATATTCTAGCAAAGATAAATCAATACAAAAAATTAATTAATAAAAGCATTTAATAGGAAAATGTAAAGGGATTTAAAGTTTTAGGTAACGGAACAGCAGAAAATATATCAAAGCAACAATGGGTTGATGTAGAGTTCATGTAGAATCTTCTAGTCGTATAAAACACAAAGAATGATGAAAAACTGTATTTTACTACTCAAGACGTCAAAATAAAGAAAAATGCATATAAATAAACATGAGGTACACACGAGGCTACACTCTTAAGTTTGCCATTTCAACACCTGTGTCATCTCCGTAGGACAAAATACACTTTCCAGCATAAAACACACACACAACGACAGATGTTGGGTGAACAATTTCCATGATCACAACATACTGCATGTTAAATAATGAGAAAATGTGTCGTCATCCATATGTGTTGAAATTGACAGACCCAGTGAGTATATGTACAACATTAGAAAACAGCTTCATCAAATATATGTGCATAGCAAACCAATCTGAAATCTAAAATATTACAACAGCACGTCTTTACATCTTTACATTTCATCACGCCAACGTTATTGTAACTTTGCGAACTTTCTCTATTACACCTTTCAATAACTTTTACATGTCAATCAATCTGGATAAACGTGACAGGAAACCAACCTTTTCTCCTACAAATTATGTTCATCTACTTTGCATCAGGGAAATACATGTTGGTTGAAATGTGATAATGTCATCTTGCCAATTACGTTTTCTTCATCATATAAGACAACGCTGAATGTAAATTATCTGCAAAATATTCAGCGCTGTAATGTGATATCCTGTGAACAGAAGTACAGTTAAAGTTAAATAGCAAGATATGAGAGCTGTAATCTCATGTGAGATGGAATCAAAGACAAATGTTTCCTTGATCAACAAGACTATATGCACGTATTTACTTGGGTATGGTGGATACTAATGTTGGGGTACTAAATGCACAAAATAATTCTTAAAGATGTGGCAACTAAAGAGATTAGTGTATTAGCTTTAGGTGAATAATATTTATATTGGAGGTGTTTTTAGTTTGTCCTATCTTGTGTTGTCATCTCCCAACTACAATTCATTCCCCTTTTCCACACACAAAATGACATAAAATACAATTTTACAAATAAAGTAAACATCATTTTACATTCTGTGTTTGACATGTTTGCCCTTTTTGCAAAACAGTTACAATCTGTATGTTTTAAAGACAGGGCGACGACAGATTTGAGGAACATACAGTTGATAAGGCAAAGCAGCTTTGTTACACACCTGTGATAGAATTCATCTTCTCTGCATCTGTTCCAGATATACAACCCATTAAAGCAGCAAATTCAAGTGTTTCTTGATACATGTTTGGAAAGCATCATAGGATTAGCCAGTGTTTCCTTGTGTAAAATCAACACAGGAAACAGTAACAGCTGTATGGATGAATAGAGTCTGGTGTTAAAGTGTTAATCCTAAAGGTTGTCTTTTATAGTGGATTTGGCGACACCTGTGGTGACTGGCGGTCTTCAGGTTACACATGGACCTGAACCGCTTCATGCAACATGAAACATGCAATGTGCACTGTGGAGGCAGCAGTATGAATCCTAAATTACACTAGCATGGACTGCATTGTTGGCTAATATGGAACACAACAAGGACTACTTTATTAGATAATCCAAGAGTAGAAAAATATAACCGAATGGCCCTGCTCTGGCCTGCATCAGCCATTACGGTGTAATATAATTTCCTACATATTTGCTGAGCTGCTCCTTTAACAAGCAGCTTTTTTCACAACAGACATTTTGACTTGTTACAGCAGGACAAGCACAGGTGTTACAAATAACACTGAGGAGGACTCTGTTCTATTTAGGTGTGGAAGCAAACAGCACTACCATTGAGCCAGCATGCACAATGCCACAGCTGAACTGGAACACCTACAGGAGATGAAATGCAGTCATTAATAGAATGACTAAAGTCTGGTCTTTTATTTTCCAGTTTTCTAAAAGAACATTTTTTTTAGGCGAGTGCTGAGACAAAAGCGGCTAAAAGTGGAAGTCAAGGTTTTATTACAAAGTCCAAATTGTTTGGCATATTTAAAGAAGAACTCTTAGTCTTACAGATCAAAGATGGTTACAGCTCTTTGGAGTACTTTGGCATATGTTAAAAATAGTTCTATAAATACTTCTGCACACCTTTAAAGTGTTGCCTGTTGGTGTGGAGAAAGAAGTGAGCATAACAGACCTCTGTAGCTCAGTGCGATTCTTTGCATGAGGCTCAAGGTTACATTAGCTGCTATCATAACACACCCAAATCTCTGACTGAACAGTTTGGTCCTGCTGCATTGATTTTCATCTTGTTTTTTTTTTTCAGCTGTCCGTTGTGACACTTGAGATGCAAACTCAGTGAAGTACTTTTTTTTTAAGGCAAACACTGCTGTTGTGTTTGGGAGTTCAGCTTAAGGAGCTGAGCTAATGCTACTTAGAGCTAATATTTAACAGCGAAATAAACCAAACTATGATGGGGTTGTAGGTTGTATGGTGTCAGGCACAAATTTACAAAAATGTTTGCACACATGTAATCATTACATACAAGTGTGTAGGCCTATAGTAACATCAGGTAGATGTATTACGTGCTATGAAACCAAAGGATGAACCATTATTTGTTGTTAGTTGGCTACTCCAAGCCTTCTTATCAACATGCAAAAGTGTAATTCTTAAAATGTCCAATTGTTCCTTTCATTTTGGGGGGTTATTCGATGAATGTATCATAAGAACCGGACACAGCGCTGCTGCTCAGCTTTCTTCCAATTTTGCTCAGTTGCCACTCAGTATTACAACAAATAATTTCCCTATGGCCCTAAAAGCATTTTCTCCATAGAAAATGGAGATCCTTTACGAAAGAAAACTAGTGACAGGACACTAGGAACGGCAAACAAGGTCAATTATGACTATATACTATATTGTGATTTTTTTTTTTTTTATCCATGTAGGTTTTGTTATTTTGTAAAATCTTCCACACGTCCATGAGTAAGCCTGATTCTACCAACGCTGAAAAATAGCTACAATTGAATTTGCTTTCATATGAAGGATTAACACTCTAAATCCAAATGATGAAGGTGATAGATATTGTATTATTTTGAATGATGTTAAGAGTGAAGCACGTCCCTTCTGTAACATTCATAGAGGTCCCAGCAAGCCAGAACATAACCTTTGAGGCAGAAAACAGACAGTTAACTGGGGAAACTGGGACATGAATCTGTGCTGAAGTTCATTTCAAAATGACCATGTTTATCAAACACGTTCTGGAGGATTGCAGTGATCCTGAAAAATAGGCAGATGAAAATGTTTTCTACCTAATGCTGTTTTGCCGATGAGTAACAGTCCAGCCACAGATTTGTGGGCATTTGACAACATGTCAGAATGCTATATCATCTGGTTTTGGCTTGCGAACCAGTGGTTGAGAAACTCTCTTAGTTGGCTGCTTATTCCACAAATCTGACATATAGAAGAGAATAATGAACTATATTCATTCTAATGTCCAGAGCTAAATATAAAGGCATTAGAAGCTACAAAACATTGAAAATACAAAAAACATCATGAAACAGCAAATCTTCGCCGGAGCTTGACACACAAATCCTTTTGAGTTAAGACCTAGAAAAAAAGGGAAAAGGTATATTAGAAGCATACTGGCCTATTTAAAAGAACTTGACGCAGCAGTAGCAGTGAGTAAGCAATACCTCTGCAAAGGTTGCATGACAGTCTTTTTAAATACAAAGTGTGCATCAAAGGAAACATTATGAGATTTGTGGGGAACACCTACATCCTGGGTGTATTTGGGCTACATGGATGTAAGACCTACAGACTAAATGCCACTAAAATTTAGAGCATCACTCAGAGTTCATACGTACATGTGTGCAATTGGTTTTCGAAGGCAACTGATGTAACTTGGAATTTGAATAGCTACATTTCAGTTTTTAGCAGTTGTTAGCGCTGTTGCCTCACAGCAAGAAGGTTCCTGGTTCTCCCCGTGTCTGTGTGGGTTCTCTCTAAGTAATCTGGCTTCCTCCCATAGTCAAAAGACATGCAGGTTTTTAAGTTAAGTGGTGAGTGTGGATGGTTATTTGTCTCTATGTTCCAGCCCTGTAATGAACTAGCGACTTGTCTAGAGTGTAACCTGCCTATTGCCCAGTTCCAGCTGCAACTGGCTCCAGCCCCTGCGACCCTGATAAGGATAGGCAGTTATAGAAAATATGTACCAAATCTGTTAAAATTTGGATGACATTTGTGTTATTGGTGGTGAAAACTAGTTTTGAGAAAAATCAATATGTAGATGGAAATGGACGTGGTGTTTTTGGATAGAAAGGAGCTAAAACTAAGAAACTTTTTGTTGGATGCCTCATATTTCACCTCAGGAGAAGTGTTTTGTCAATGTTCTACCTTGGCCCATGGCCCATAACTTTTTGCCACAGGTCACTGAAATCTGTGTTGGCAGAATATCTCAAAAATTACTTAACAGACAAACAAAAAGAACTTAAAAAACACAACATTGTACACAGAGAATACTTTATATATTCTCTGCTTCTTCTTCCTAGTCATATGGTGCAGTCTTATTGCCATTTCTATGTGTATTCTGAAGCCTTGTTCAAGTTACGGTAAAGCTGATATGATGAACAGTATCAGTCACACAGGGGATTAGTTACACAGAGTGCATCCATCCCACTGCCTCTCTTCTTAATTCCAACTCCAATCATTTGCATGCTGCAGAGTATTTGAAACTTACTGGACATCTTTGGTATGCGGATGGGGCCGCTGCTGGTGCCAACGCCCCCTTCGGTCAGAGCTTTGATCTCAATGAGGTAGTCCTCTCCAGAGGGGATTTGCAGCTCCACACTGGTCTTATTGGTCTCCAGTATGGAAGTCCTGCCGTGCCAATTCTGACGATACACGACCTGCAGTAGAGTTTGGGGATCCTGGGGTGAACATTTCACTTTCTGTCTGCATCAATCCAAAATGAAACACCATGACGTCTTGTATGACTTCATTCAACATACGTGTTAAAACAAATCAATGCTCCAAAAGCAGGAGAAGTGTGTGTGCCGCAAGATTTTGGTTCTAGTCTCTCTCTAGAGGAGGTAATGAATTCAAAATGCCCTTTGAGGCGCCGGTGACTCAACATGGAGGAGCAAAGCCTTTTCAAAACACGACCTCAGATATCCTTTTTACACATTTAGTCATGTAATTTCATCTTCATCAAAATGCAGCATAATGTTTTATTTCATTGTTCAAAAGAAAACAGGCGACGCCAACAGCTAAACTGTCAAACAGCTCTAAAAACATTAAAAATATGTAAGTCGTTCACTTTTAATGCACAGTATTGCCTCTGCCAAATTATTAAACCATTCCTGTCTACATGCAAAGCACGCTTCCTTACAACAGAGCTTCACAAAAGACTTATCAATAAATGAGCAGGGCTGCATATCTCTGGAGAATAAATACATAAATAAATATATATTTATATATTTGTGGAAAACATTATCAAAAACAGTGTTTTCTCTTCATAAGTATGCAAAGTGGATCGAATATGATTCATTGTTGTGCTCATTGGAAGAAGCTGAATTCCTTCTGTGGCATGATGCCTTTCATTTTATCACCTGGAACAGATCTTTTAATTTTGAAAGGCCAGACAGGGCCAATCCATAACGTAACACTGGAGTGCTGAGGTCTATCTTTCCACTGCAATGAGAAAGCCATTTATTGGGATGACAGCTGCCGAGGCTCTGTTTGTTTCCCCAGTTCTGGAGTTTCTGCTATTACTCTGACAAACTCACCTTGTATCCTGTCACCTCAGACTCATTTTCCATCGCCTTGACATGTTCCCAATTTAGAAAGATCTTCGAGTTGGTCAGGTTCCACTCAATATTCCCTGGAGGCTGACTTGGAGCTGCAAGATATGTAATTATAGACAAAAGGCTCACAAATGAATGCATAAACCAAAGTCATCAATACTATTCTCTGAGCTCTAACTCTGCATGTAATCATCTGGTGTTACAGCAGAATGCATTTCATACTATATGCTTTTCATTCTTATGGAAGACACTGGACAAAAATGGAGGTCAGGAAAAAAGAAGAGAATGCGTGCTCTTTGATTACCCTTTCATTTATGTGTGAAAACAGCTTAGGATGAAATGAGGAGTTCACCCTGAAGCAGCACAAAAGTCTTCACTGCAGTAAAGAACTTCAGTGGTTTGAGTGCTTCTGAATTGGGTTGTGAAAACAACGTAGACTATGACATGAAACTGCAACTTAGGTTGAAGTCGACAGAGAAATTTGCATGCTTGCTTGGAAGTAGTCCGACTTTTTCCAAGTCTGTCTTGAGCAGTAGCTGCTCATATGAACACTTGAACAGGTTTTCTTGCTGTAATCATTCCTCCTGTTTACAATGGACACTAAAGCCTCGTTCAGCCCATATCCAACAACAACAACGTCAAATTCAGAGTCACCAAAGTGCATCAGTGCGGCTGAGCTGCGATTAGCAGAGCAGTGTGAAGGACAACACGGTGAACCGATGCTGAAATAAATCAACTGCTGGAACTTTGAAGGAGGCTTCTGTACAGACAAACCTGCCTTTACACAGGTAGTTACTGGCACACGAATCTGATCTGATCCCTTGCAAATAATAGTGTCTGTCTTAAAGATCTGATTTGGGAAACAAATCTCATTTGCCTGCAGTCTGAACAAAGAGATCCCTTCCTAATGTGCTTTATGTGGAACTGATGGAAAACAAAATCCAAAGTCCTCATCTCGTACAGAAATGTATTCCAAGTTTACCTGCTATAGCAGTCTGAGTCAAATCTCTTCACTATCAAAGCCAAAATGATATTCTTTAATCATTTCTGGTTTTTACGCCGTTCTTTTTGATTTCACACAACTATCACATTAGGAACATGTTTTGCAAAATGTTTAGCACATGGGATAAGAGTCTGTTTTCAATCTTGCTCTTAATGAACAGAAATGTATTTCTCATTAAAACACAGTCAATGAGTGACAGTATAATCAGTATGAAGTTACATCACACAGCTGGTGGTGTAAGGTGGGGGAACATTTAAAACTGTTTTCATCAGTACAGCAGTGCAGGAATTTACTCTAAGAGTCTTACTAGGAATATTAATAGTCTTCCTCATAAAATATTATGTATCCCCAATAAATGAGTCTTTGAGCTTAATGGTATAATGTACCATTTTTGTGTTTTTTGAACATGTATTTACAGTTTTGTGATTGGAAACAGTTTGTGTGGCTTAATATTGGCTGAATATTAGTCATGCAGTATGTTGCACATTTAATGTGAAAGGCTTCACATGACTGCATCAAAACAAGATGTTAAGTATTGGTTCAGATTTTCTAAAGTCTATCTTAAAACACTGGTCGCTCCAGTTGTTCCGCCTCTCCACACTGGCAGTGAAGCAATCCTTTTCTTGGGCTACAACCATAAAAACTGAATCAAGTAGAAAGCTAAACAAACAATGAAACAAAGCACATTTTTGGGGGGGTTCTGTGTGTTTGTGTGGACTCACGTGGTCTCTTGGTGGTGATGTTAAAAGCGGAGCTGCAGGGTCCAAGTCCCGCACTGTTTTGGGCTCTGACTGAGATCAGATAAACTGTGCTGCCCTTCAAGCCAGAGAGCAGAGCTGTGGTGTTGATAACCCTCACTCTCTCTGCTTCACTCTGCTGAGATCCTTTCTCCCAGAAGAGAACCTAGACCAAAGACACAAGGGTTAGCACAGACCTCCAGCCACGCTCTTTATACCTTTTTGTCTTTTCCAATTTTAAGCAATTTCAAATCTGTAAAGTACTTCAGTCGAGTCAAACCTCATTTGTTTCGCTTATTTTCTACTGAGATTATCACAATGTGCTTATAAATAAGTGCATTACTATTTTATAGGTCCATATAGGTTGAAAGAGCACACACACACACACACACACACACACACACACACACACACACACACATATATATATATATATATATATATATATATATATATATATATATATATATATATATATATATATATATATATATATATATATATACTGTAGGTTGAAATGGAGCCAGCTGACATACAGTATATGGCAGCGGAACATAAAAGCACACACACATATGGAGATACAGACAGCAGATTTACTTTTAAAGGCGCCTCATTATAGAGCTTCTCCTCTCACTTCATTAATTTTTAAGAAATGTGGGTTCATTTAGGTTTAAGTCTTTAATATGCTGAAGCAGTGTTTCTACAGGACCTTATTTAAAAGGAGAAAAATAAAACAGTCCCATGCTATCAACTACTGTAGCTCCTGAGGCAACCCAAACTACCAAGTGATACTGTATCTGACAATCAGCAATACCAAAAGCAGCTCTGGGAGTGAGGAGTGCAAGGATAAGGAGCTTGTCAGAATCTGTATTCATAGGGAGATCATTTATGACCCTAACACGAGACAGGAAAACCAGACAGGAAAATGTCAAACAGATGGTCTGAGAGTAGGTACTTATTCAATTGGCTGCACACGGGTTTTCAGGGATCTTGCTTGAGAAAGGCAGATAGCGACAGGGCCTGGAGTTGCTGATAACAGATGCATCAACAGTGTTTTTTTTCCCCTTTTCCAGCGGTTTAATTATAGTAGTTTTATAGGGAGAATACCTAAAAAAAAAACCTGAGTAGAAGTTTCCAGTTTGAACACCACCTCTGCTCAAAATCTAAACTCAAAGAGGAATGAAAGAGAGGGATCTAAGGAGACTTAAGCTGCCTGCCTTCATTTTATAGTCTCTTATAGACAGAGGCAGAAGTCCATCATACCACCAGTGTGTAAACAACACCAGTGTTTGTGTGTGGCTTATATATAATTACATAGCTAAGCAAATGTATCTAGGAATGGAAGGCTTGTCAGACTTGTGATTTATCCAATCTGTTGGATTAACATGAGAAAATATTTTATTGTTTATATTTTTCGCGTCAATTTAAAGGTATTTTATTACATCCAATACCTTATCTGTTAAACTAATTTGACAGTTTTTATTGGTAAAGAAATAGTACAAGTCACAATAACGACACAGTAATACATATTACATACATAGATATAGTAACAAATATGACACTAAACAGCAAAATACATAGAAAGAGGTGTGACTTCAAAGTAACCAGTCATCAGCAGTCTATCATATTCTGCGTCCTCCAATTTGGGGGTTGGTTGGTTGGAGGTCTTATTCCACTCAGAAAACTGCCTACCTATTAGCAGCAATTTTTTCCGGTCTGCAGGTATGTAGTCTAAAAAGGTTGTCCAAACATTCAGGAATAGCTCATCCCTACCCCTCACAGCAGCTTGTAACCTTTCATGTGGAATGATATTAAAAATCTGCCTGTACCAAAGGTAACATTTGGGGAGAAGTTTTGATCCAGTTTTGCAGAATACACTTTGCTTGACTAGAAGGAGTTTTTCAAGAAGCTTATAATGGGATTCAGGGATATGTAAGTCCCTAGAGGGAAGGCCTAGGAGGAAAACAACAGGTTTTTGGAAATTACTTTACATTTCCAGAAATAATGAAATAAGTCCCAATATGTATATTGCACTTAATACACAACGAGGAATGGGAATGTTTGATTTTGTTGAAGGTAACAGGGGTAATATGCAACCTGTGAAGTATCTTGTACTGAGTTTCATGTAGATGTGGATCTGATCAGATGTGTAGTTGAACACGATTCCTTTATGTATTGTATATGCAATATACTCAAGTTCAATCAATCTAATCTCAAGTAGGTCTCATGCCACTGAGTTGTTTTGTTTACTAATTTTATGATCACTTTTTAGAATCTGATTTCTGATTAATGTATTCTGTACATCAATGTACATGGTCTTGTTAAATCTCACAAATACAACATTTTACTGCTGAAAGCAAATATGGCAATAAGCGAAAGACACATTTCTTGCACAAAATGACTTTGATCAAAGAATAATGCACAAATAGGACCTGAAAACAAAAACATTGCAATAACCGCAGTTCTGATAAATTAAAGGTTTGACAAGTGTATACACTGCAACCTGAACACACAGTACATACTTAAAACACGTGCCTTAAGACTTATTTCATCCACCAAAGGCAAAAGCTAAGAGAATCTAACTAAAAGGAAAAACAACAACATGGCAAACTTAAAAAAGCAGGAGGGAAGTCCATGTGAGATGTATACAAAACTAAACTAAAATGTGTGTTTAAAGTTTTAGAATGACATTGAGTCGATGAGTTAGTGTAACAGAGGAAGCAATAATGTCCATAATCCAAGATGATGAACACTGAAAACTACATGTTCACCTTGCCGTCTCACATTTGCAACTGCAACATGTAATTCAATTTTGCTCAGTTATCATTTCAACAAAAAAGAGGGTCACTGGCTAAAAGCCAGAAGTCTTCTGTTGTCTACAGACTGAAATCTGTTCAAAAGGTTACCAAAAAGATTTGAGTGGTAAAAATGCCATAGTAGTCACTGTAAACTCTGCATTTCTAGAATGGAAAGCTTCTCAGGTGTAGCCAAAAAAAGTTAAGGAGGGGTGCTTCACTCACATTTAAAATATTACTGCCCAAGTCTCAGTCAGAGGCAAGGCTGGATTGCCAACCAGTCAATTTTGAATAATTGCAATCTTGGTAGCGAATTTCCACACTGTAGCCCAACTATCTAACTGGTCCTGCATATTACATAATCTTGTTGTCCTGTCTTGCAGAGGGGCCTGTGTCACAATCTAATTTTAAGGGCTTTATTATTTTAGTGTATATTGTGCTCAAACGGTGCACACAGATAACCAAATTTAACTGACACAGGGAAAACATGGGGCCATGTAGTGCTCTACCAGCATTTAAGCTAGTTGGGCAAATAATGAAGCTGCCATGTGTAGTCTGCAGTGTGTGATGGACTCGATGGAGGCAGCACACTTTTGCCCCAGGGCTCTAGCAGGTTAATCCAGCCGTGGTCGAAGGCTTTTATAGTGCTGTATAGTTTTGATAGTGATGCAGACAGCCTCAAAAGTTTGCAGTTCAAAGTATTGCTTAAATATTTTATCATTTCTCAGTCTGTTAACACTTGGAGTTGTATTCAGCGCTTGGGCATTCAGTCAGTGAATGTATCAAAGTGCACCCGCTATTTTTGTTCATATAAGTGAAACATTGCTATGAACTAAAAGGTTGGGTGAAGTAGGAGAAAATTGAAGGGTGTGGTGATGAGTCATTATCCTCTCAGCCAGTCACATTACTTCTCTCATATCTTTCAAACAGCCTTTCCAATCAAAATGTCATATGATGAAAATGCCACAGAGGCTTCAAGGAGAAACTAGTTTTTTAGGCATAGTGGTGCAGTAAGATTTGACAGCAAAGTGCCTCAAATCTGCAACCAAGTTTAAAGTTACTTTTCATAATTTCTGAAAGGCACTGCTTCCAAAGCCTAAATGGTATTTGCTGACCACCATGCATGGAGAGCTCTTTGGGCCTGATCTATCCTACTGGGACAGATTGGCGGAAGCAGACTAGAGCTTTCCAGGCGGTGTGTTCCACAGCTGGCTGCTCAGCCTCTGGTGGTAGGGCATTGATGAAGTATTTTATCGGTTTGTATGGTAATATTCTTTCTACATATCAACCTTATTTTAATGTGATTGTTTAACAAATCCTTTTAAAATAAGTACATATAGGTGTTATGGTGATATCCTAATTTCTGCTGAACAAAAACTACACTGTTTTATTAAAGAAACATAGGGTATATCTATTAAGTCTCAAGTTGCTGTTTGAGTTAAACACCCTGCCTTCATTCTCCAGAAACAAATCATTCGCAACTGGTTCTAAATAGAGATAATGTCTCGATTCCCATCACTAAAGGCTCTGATAAAATAGGCCACATTTTGGCAAAGCACTGTGTTCTGGCAGAGTGTAGGAACAGAACATTATGAATGGGCTACGCTCTCCAGTTTCACTGTCTTCCTCCCCCTTTGGCTGCAGTGTGGGGCTGGCCTCTCATGAGGTTGTGGGCATCTTCCTCTGGGACATTCAGGATCAAATACAGAATGAGTTTATTTTTGGACTTCTTCCAGAGGAATACAGATAGAAAAGTTTGAATTCCAGCTATTTTCTAGGACTCGGGGAAAAGCAGGTATTCTTTTCTTGAGGGCTACCCAATAAGCCGCCATGTTACTTGTAATGAATTATACAGAGACAGCTCTGCATGTTTACTATCAATGGCTACCGCAACTAGTCCAGTGTGCTGTTGATTTCTTCACTTTACCTTTCATGGATTAACAACATTAGGTTACTGTTCCCACTGTACTCTCGCACCCTTTAAAAGTGTGTAGATACAGCATTAAAGCCAATGCAGTCATCTTCAACACACAAAAGATGTCCTCATTTTAATAGCACAGCCCAGGAAGTACGGACCAAGTAGACCACAAGCACCTTTTGGGTTCATGTGACACTGTTTAGTTGAGGCATTACCTTATGCAATTGCAGTTTACAGTTGAAAATAGAAGAAAATAAGTTCTAAGTTCCCAACAGGTGTTGTGCTCTATCAGCTCTCAGTCTCATTACTCTCATTAGAGTTGTTTTTAGCTACAGCAGGCAGCTGTTTCCAACAAAACGATTCTAAAATCCCACTGCACACGACCTGCCTCGCACCGGTCCGCAGACAAATAATGTAAGCAATTAGTTGGTGAACATAGTGGAGCATTTAGTAGATAAAAAGCTAAATATTTCCCATAGTACCTGGTGGAGACCAAAAACAAAGTTAAAAGAAGAGTGAATAATAATTGCTCTGTAACGCCCAAACCCCACCAGCCCCGTCCGTGGCGTGTTGCATGAGCGCCGCGACATCGCGAGTAATACGCAGCCATTCTAGTCAATGTATCAAACCCCACCGGCTCCGCTGTGGTCTGTTTCAGACGCATCTCTACGCTCGGCTCCGCATGAATTACGCGTCTGTTCTATTTTTGACGCTTGAAGCGAGCAGCACGTGTCATTTTACACAGAGCACCTTGAGCTGGCGGAAGCCAGACACAGAAAAAGCAAAGAGAATCGGGTGGATTTTCAAAATAAAATACCCCGTGCAAACTGCCAGTCGTAAAAACAGACAAAAGCGAAACTAATTAACTACGTAGCATATTTACACATGTAGAAGCATATTTAAAAGAACATACACCGGGAAAATGGCCAAATCTGAGCAAGTAAACAAAGTCTGGCGGGCTTAACACTCGCTTCTGAAACGCTCCTGGTGGGGTTTGATGTCGTGTGCAGGACAGACCAAAATTGTGGCGCATACGCAACGTGCCAGAGACATGTGCAGTGGGGTTTTGGCATAACTGCTGGATGTGTAAATAAACTGCTCTTGGCATGTCAATGTCATGATAATATGTCAGGTTTTTATGACGTGTTTCCACTGTCCACCAAGTGGCCAACAGTAATTGCAAGTGCCCCTATGAGGGACCTAGTCTACTGGAGGGATGAAGAGGTCTTCAGGAATCAGGAACACCTTTAGAATGCGCGAAGAACCTGCCCTTTTGAGAAAATAAAAACGATCTTTGGTACAGATGTGGTGGTGGAAAATGATTGTGTTAGCTTGCAGTTGGACATAAATAGGCCAAATCATTCCTTGCATTCATGGATACAATTATTTACCAAGAGCCAGTTGAAGTTACTGATATTGAGAGCTATTGTTTACTTTTGGCAGTTACCGTGTTTTACCTTCAGGAAAGGATTCAATATCAACATTGCAGAAGGGAGTGGTCAACTTCAGGAACCTTGGTGTCCACATCACCGAGGGCCTGACTTGGACACTGCATACTGACTCTGGTGAGAAAGACAGGTCAGAGCCTGTTTCATCTTAGAGAGTATCCCCTCAAATTCTGAGGAATTTCTACTTCTGCACCACTGGGAGCGTCCTGATGGGGAGCATTACTGTCTGGTTTGGAAACAGCACTAAAGAATACAACAAGGCCAAGAATGGTTCGTTCAACTAGATGTACAATGGGTGGCTGTGGCTCTACACTGCCTAAAAGACACCAGATGCTGTAAAAATAAGGCTAGGAGAATCTTCAAGGATGCAAATCACCCAGATAACTTCTACAATCAGGAAGAAGACTAAAGTCCAAGCCCGATCTCAAGTACCATTACCCATTACAGATTAGCACATTCCTCTCCACCAACATCTTACATCATCAATCAATATTTTTGAATGTGGACTGATGACTAAAGTACTGACCAGATCCATGACTAACTTTTTTAACTGAATGGTCTGTATTGAAACAACTTTTATGTGTGTGTCAATGTCAAACTGTTAAGCCACTCAACAGTGGCAGAATTTTGAAAATAAATAACTAACTCAACTTAATATGAAATAAATCACTTTCTAAACGCAGATTCAGCATCTGTTTATCCAGAATATAATATTTGATAATTACTACATGTTTTGCAGTTGCTATATTGCTAAATTAAAGCCAAAGTGAAACATAACTGTCTGGGTGTTGTAGGAGCCTTGTGCAATACACGTGTTGGTGTTGCGCCCAGCCTCTACGATTCAAATCATCCACTAAAACATGATTTGAGAAGCAATTTGAGCCTAAATTAGATAAATTACAATATATGTCATAAAAACTCAGTGGACCCAGTGAAAAAGTTTGTCACTGTGAGAATTTGAATAAATATCTACCTACACATTGTGAAAGATAATTTAATACTTTTGCTTTTCTCGATAGGGAAAACAAATAATGATACATTCAATCTTTTTTAACGTTAAAAAGTTTTTTTTTATATAGCTGAGGAGCTGTATATTTTTAGATCAGAGCAAAATATGTTTAGCATGAATATTCATGCTGTGTCTGGCTCCCAAACATGTTATCATGGGGCTTCAAACCCCTGTCTTATAATAAGGTGTGTACCAAACACTGGCAATGACCTCAAAGCTTCTCAGGAGAGGTCGGGCCGCCTGGGTATAGTCTACCATGCGAGATATCTGGGGTTTAGGACAGAATGTTATTTTTATCTAGGTTTTTTCCACAGCCAAATCCCAGGAGAGTATTTGTTGTAGAGGATAGTGATGTATGATGTTCACACTTTCTTTTATTTATTTATTTATTTTTGAATAGCAGCTCTCAGACAGCCTTGGTATTGAATTTGGGACTGGGACATCTGCCAACAGACCTCTTCATCCCCTGGATTAGCCTGTGAGAAATCTGCTGCTCCGACACATGCAGTATTTTAATGTCAGAATATTTCCACGTGGCCCCATCGGCAGTTCTATTCAAATAAAAGCCAGCTTATTGTACTGTCAGTCATTCAGGGATTAATGTCTACGTCTTGTTTGAATATTCCTTGTAGCACAATTATTTCAACTTTTCATACCTCATATGCAATGATCTTCTCGCTGCTGGACCTGGGGGGAATTGGTTCCCAGTACACCTCGATCTCAGAGGCTGACACAGCGCGGGCCCATACTCTTGATGGCGCCTCAGAGGGCTCTAAATATGATAGATCATGAATTATGCATGTTTGCAATGTAGAGTAAAAGCTTAGGTTTTCTTCAATTAACATGATCATTTTTATTTCTCACCTTCTTCTGCAGAGAAAACTCTGACGACGCGGCTGAATCGGCCCTCTCCCATGCTGTTGTAGACTCCCACTTTCACTTCAAACTGGGACAGCGGTGCAATGCTGTCGTTTCTGTAAATATATCTTGATGCGTCAGGTGATGCCAACACTGTCTGGATCCAGGTGCTGCTGCCAAGTGGGCGGAAAGCCACGACATAGCCAAAGTCCTCTCCGCTCTGCTGTTCCTCAGGAACTGGCTGAGAGGGGGGACAGAAAAGTTACGCCTTTGACCCAAACAACTGTGAGCAGGAACTTAATTAGAGAGTCATAAAAAAGTAAAGTAGAAACTGTTTTATGTCTAACAAACTATTGAGCAAATACAGCATCTTTCTGTGATGTGAAGCACGTCCAGAAAAAGTAAAGTTGTCATCTAATTCTAGATTTACACACATGAAATTTGCACCGGTTCCGTATCATCATTTTGATTTACACAACAGGCAGAGCCGGCAGGCAGCAAATCAGAAAAAAGCTCTGCCGTTAATTAAAAGCCAATCCAGTGAAGCCAGCCTGCAGCAAACACACTGACTCTGCCAGGAGTCCGTTCCCGTCAAAAGATTCAAAGAAAGCTCCATCACAATGAATGCCCACTCAAAAATGCCCATGATCCTCTTACCTCCCACACGATGACAAGTTCTCCTCGAGCTCCTCCGCCACCACTCACATTAACTGGTGCAACCTTGGGAACTAAACAGGTACAAAGGAAACTTAATCATCCCTTGGTTTGGACTGTTATGTCTCAGGCAGGTGCAGGGGATTCTATTAAACCACACAGCTTTGAATGAGGTGATCACAGACACTCTGCAGAGCTCCTTATTTACACAAAATGGGTTCATCACACAGCAGAGGAATTAGGTTTTTGTTGACAGTGGCATTACCGCTCGTGTACTGTGCCGTTATTAGTCGAGCACCGTATGTCAGCCCCATGTGTAAGGCGCCGCGGGAAAACTGTTCCCTTGTGATTCAAGCAGCGGGATGGAATTACTCAGCCAACCTGCTCAAAATAGACACTTTCATGTCCTTGCCTCATGTCATTTGTGGATAGGTCATATTTTCTGTTGATGGGACTTAATTAACACAACTTCAAGAGTGCTGACGCACACGAGCTTAGTGTTGACACTTAAATGTTTAAAAGTGTGTTTCACTTTCCTTTTGCCGCTTATTTGCATGTGACTGTGTAATCAAAGTATTAGCATGGAAGCAAACAACAGATATGAAATGAGTAACATCACAGGGAGGACAAGCACCAAAGGAAACAGTTAAATTACATTTTAAAAGTGGGGCTGATTAATTTGTTATGAAGAGAAACAAATTGGGAGGATACCTGCTGCTCTGGTTCGAATCTGCTTTGATGGCGTGCTGGGTTCTCCAACACCAACACTGTTGATTGCCACCACCCTGAATTCATAATCCACCCAGGGGTTCAAATCTTTCACTGTTGCATGCATCATCTGTCCAGGCACAGAATCAGGAACTAGGATTAAAGAATTTAGAATTGAGATGTGTTTTTTTTTTTTATTTAGTTTCACTGATGCACATTTATAAAAACATTTCAAAACCAGTGAAGCACATCAAAATGACATTTGTAAATCTTTTAATATGATTCTGGTCACAGGACGTTCAGGGTGTGAGCGGTCCAACATTTCTACACATTCTGCAATTATTGTGGATATTGTATCTCACAATGCAATTTTGCAGATAAATGCAATTAATAGGCTGTCAGACGAGGTCGCTTCCTTTAACGTGGCTGACATTACTGAGCTAGCTAAACATCTTCCTGTAATCACCTTGTAATGTTTTAAATCAGTGCCATTCAGAGGAAACTCATTTTAAATAAACAGAGGTTGAGGTTGAGGAAGGATGAAATTCATTTAGGCTGTGATGAAAAACAGCCATTTTACTCAATCAGCCCTCAATTGTGATTTCTGCCAAATGTTCTGGTAAGGAGTAATGAGTGTAAGAAAAGGCTGATATCTTGATACGTTCTCAATTAAGTTAAAAATAGTCAGAGCTCGTAAACGCAGATGTAATACAGGCTTCTACATTTCTCCTTTTATTAAACAGAGAATAGAAATGCACATTTCTAATACTTTTTCTGTTCCCTTTTACATATATGAAGGGATGCATAATATTACAAATACCTTTCAAAATAAGGCAACAGCTAATTTTAGTCTAAGTTGAAGTCCTCTCTGTCATAGTGTCTATTGTAGGGCACTTGTAGCAAATGGCATTACTTGATTTGAAATACTTGATTGTGTCTGTAATTCAGTCCCTGATTGAAGTATTTTACCTACACTGTGACAGTATGGTGTGTTATTTAGCCCAGGACTACCAAACATCACCACATGCTCAAATATGACTTCTATTTTTGTGCAGCATTTGTATTTACAAAGGTTCGGTCATGAGGGGACATGTTTCCACCAAACTGCACACATGCTGTAGCTGTTTGAACAAGAGCTTGACAGATAAATTGGCCCAGCCAATATTAGCTTATTGCATCACCAGCTGATGAGTAATGAGAAATTACAGTAGTGAAATGCCCAAAATATGTTTGCTGAATATTAGATACGCTGCCTCCCTGACATAGCTTGTCTGCACTGACAAGAACATTTTTCAACTGTAAAATGTAAAATTACGATATCAGTTGCCACAAAGATTACTGTAGCTGTTGTATAATGGCATCTGTGGCTATCAAGGGAACCTTCTGAAGTCTGAGAAAATAACCCTGATTGTGTGAATGTGTGAATTGTGAGAAAACTCAGTCATGTACTTGGGGCATAGAGTTTGAAAGATTTAGGTTTTTAGCAGGCAAAGAGGGCCTAACTATGGGAAATGTAGCATCCAGTGCTTTTGGAGCTTGACCGATATTACTGCAGTGCTTACAGTCAGGATATCTCAGCCTCTGCTGCTTTGATTAAATTCTTTTGTGTAATGTCTCATGTGAGTCCTGCAAACCTAATGGAACTGCGATGATAAATTGCTGGCATGCCCTTTTAAGGGATCCTTGTGAGCCAAATGTTTGTTATTGAACTAAAAAATCCAGTCTGGGTTAGTTTGAACATGCTGCATATTTGGGTTCTGTTTCTCTGCACGATTTGTCAACTTCAGAATGAGGAGAAAAGTTCCTCAAGCAAACAGCTTCAACAATAGGATCCATATGAGTTTTTCTTATAACTAATTTCTTCTCTATTGACCGCTCACTAAACAAACTTGAACTTTCATTCATAGGAAGATCTATGAAATGCTTCCAGATTTCCTTTGTCACAACAATGCATCTGAGAAAGAGAGTAAGGTCTCCTAAATGACCATAGACTCGCATATTACACTGTAATTCCCCAGTATTGACTTACATTAATTGAGAATAAGTGTTTGAATGTGGTGCAGCTGTTACCTGTTCTCACAGTCTGCCAGCCTATAGAGAAGGGGGTCCTGGCCTGCACCATGTACATGGTAACAGGGCTGTGGTTGTCAGGCCCAGAGCCCCAGGACAGTTGCACAGTGGTGTCAGTAATGTCAGTCACCAGCAGGCCCTCCGGGGCACCAGGGGGTCCTGGAAACAAGGACAGACACCTGCATCAGCCCTGCTGCAACAACAGCAGCCAAAACAAATGAAATCATTTCAGGTTGGCATGGCAGACTCAGATCCCACCACAGGTGTTAAGTGATTCATAACCCAGCTAACAACCTCAATTCAAGGCTAGCAGAGCTATAATTGGTTCTGTTGGGAGTGCAGGTCTAATCAATACACTGAATAGTGCAGTTCACTAGGAACTACAGTTAGACCATCGACTGTCCCGGCCTACTTACAGTATATATGAGGGCAGTTATGCTTGTGATAATACATTAGCGTTTCACTGGTCATGAAAAAAGTTCTATGATGTTTTAAGTATGAGAAAAAAACAGTGGTCAGGTGAATCATGAAGTGCTGTGCAGCGAGAGGAACATTTCGAATTCTGACCTATTTTGCTCCTGGAACAAAAATATCCAGAAGGAGAAAGCTTCGGGACCTGGTTGCCCAAACTATCTAACCAAGAGGAGCAAGATCATTAATCAACAATAACACCAGAGACCATTAATGACCAGGGATTTGCAAAAACAAGGCTGGATTTTCAATAGGGACCTCATTGAAATTTGGAAAAGCAGCAACCTGAGATCAAACAAACAGGCTGGGACTTGGATAACTGACATGAGATTTCCTGCTAAGCTCACAAATCTGCAAAAGTAGCACTGAGCCCTCAGCGGGACTACCTGCTGCTGGAAGAAGATCACTGGGTATCAACAATACTTGGTCCCGGATTATGCATACAGAAACATATTGTCCGAATGTAAAAGCTGCACCATCTGACTCTGGCTGCAGACTCTTGATGTCATGCTTTGTCAATCTGAACCTCCCAGACAAAAGTATTGTTATCCTATTTGGCGAGCTGGCCTGGACTCTTCTCTCCATTTGGCTATTTGGGTTTTGATCATGGGTGCCTGGCTGTGGAAAGGATTAGTCCAACAGTGTGACTGGCTGAGAACATAATACAACAATGCCCTTCAAATTATATTCCTTTGTGACCTATTTGAAGCGTGTAATGCACTGCACCTTTATGAATGCAAACAGCAGGTGTCCTTGTACGTGGATGCTTTCTTTGCATATGCGACCTACCTCCCACTTTCAGGACTTGTCTTTGTGATTACGACACAAGTCAACATATTGGATCAGCCATTAAATCATGCTATTTAACTTTAAATAACAGATGTAGGTGCAAAGATGTGAAGGAAATACAGGACATCAGTGTCCTCAGTGGGAGCTGTGGCTGTTTCTCTAGACCATTTGAATTAAGGAAAATCATTATTCAATAGATAATGATTAATTTCAACTTCAAAATGTACTCGATAGTGTATAAATGCATCAGGCTGTGCCTTGCACAGTTTTGCGGGCAGTGTTACTTAAAAAGCACTGCCTCTCTGGCTCATCGCACGCCCTGTTGCCCTGTTATCTAAAAAAAAATCTAAACTAAACTAAGCTGACTGAACTGAGAGAACTGAACTGTGTGAGCTGTGCTGAGAAGATAATCATGAACCCAAACCATCTGACAAGTGAAGTTTGAAAGCATTTTAGAATCAGAAACACCATACATTGGAAAAAACCTAGATCA
This sequence comes from Sciaenops ocellatus, assembly GCA_033000465.1. Classification (NCBI taxonomy): domain Eukaryota; kingdom Metazoa; phylum Chordata; class Actinopteri; family Sciaenidae; genus Sciaenops; species Sciaenops ocellatus. The sequence goes on along the minus strand of CP136884.1, from coordinate 6,285,273 downwards.
AGTCAGGTGTTTGTTGAATGTAGTGAAGTTTCCATCCATATACGTAGTGCACATTTTAACATTCCCAGAAAACATGCAAAAGAAAGTGACGGTTATAGTGTGTTTCCATCCAAAACTGTTGTGTTAGAAGTTGGGGAAATCAAGGTAAACATTTGGCTGCATTGATTCTTCAGTCAGTTTATACCATTACAGAATAACATGATGCAATTAAAAGAGCTACAGACCTCAAACAGTGGGACACCAGGTAGAAAACATGACGCAAATGTGGCGTTTATGTTTGTTTCATGTAGTGGTTTGAAGACATCTCCTCATCGCTCCACACAGATCTGATGTTTTCATCTCTTCAGCGGAGCGTTGGCTTCACATCACATGCTAGTTCATATACAGTATGTCTGGATTTTTTTTCACTAAGTCTGTTTCCATCCCACTTTTTCGCATGTTGTTTTTATCAATACACCAACCTTTCTAACTCAGCCAAGCAGCACACATTTATGGTGATATTTGGTGATTTTTTTTTCTTTCTTTTTTTTTTCTGGCATTTTTTTCATGCTCAAATTGAAAATGCGCATAATAACAGGATGGAAATGCACTTCATGTAAAATGTAAAACTGCCTTACAGTAACATTAGCTTGTCTCCACATTAAAGAGTGGCACCACAATTGAACAGAAGTGATAATAACTCATGTATAATAAGTGATAGGTATATAACCTGTTGCCAAACTAGAAAGATGCTGCAAGTCCAGAATGATGTAACAAATGTTACATGGGACCCTGGAATTTAATTAAAGCAACATTGTGTAACGTATCTATCATAGAATAACAGATTCAAATTACTATTCGTGTGTGATCGTATCTGAAACACTAAGTCATACACTGCAAAATATTTCACTGAAATAGGATCATATTTCAGATACAATGTTCTCTGCTTTCCCTCTGATGTACTCTGACAGCTCTGCATCAATTCTTTCTTCAGAGTTCCCTGAAGTAAACTGCTGCCATCTGTAGCTGCTGTTAGCTAATGTTAGTTCAGTTTGTTTGCCAGGCTGCCCGGACTGTGAGCTCAGAGCACTAGGGAAGTGTTAGTGTTTGTACCACAGGTGCTTTGGACCACCGGGAAGAGGAGGTTTTAAGGCTTGGGGCACGGGGGGGAATGCTGACGGGAAGCAGAGCTAGTCCCTATGGACATAATGACAGAGGAGAGGAGACTGAAAAGGACGCTGATGGAAGAAACTAAGAAGAGAAAATGAGGGAGTGACTAGAGTAAATCTGGGACTGATTTTTATTGTAGTCATTGTAGGGAGCTTGGTGAAATAAAAGGCTGAAGGACAGACCCTGAGCTGTTGGACTTGGACCAGTAAGCATTATTAGCTGGCTGTTATGTCTTGTGTTGTTGACCTTGCTTAATGTTTGGCTGTCAGCAAAGTTGCTACAGAGTTGCAACTTTGTTACTGCATGCAAATACATATGTGCAGCTGTCCATATTTACAAAAAATACCAATTGCTATGTAATGTTGCTTTAATTACTGATGCTTAGCCCACCACCTCATATATGTGTATCAAGTTATTTAAGATACTTAAGTTTCAACATCAATGATGTCCTTCACAGAATATATGGTGCTTTAGAGAGTCTTTTTATTCTTGTATGAATCTAGTCTCTGATCTTTTCGGAGAGCCCTGAAGCTTTCTGGGTAACCTGTATCTCTTAAATTAAAGTAATACTTTAATTTGAAAAATGTTCAGGGTTATCAATCTGAAAGTCTATTAAAGCTGTTTTTCTCTGAATCTCTGGAAACTGACATCTTGGTGATACAGCTCGTGTCTGACGGCAGAGAGGTATGTGTGTCATAAACTTAACATGCACACACACACCACAAAAAAAAAAAAAAAAAACTGCCCAGGAAAATGAAAACCTCCATAGAGAGTACAACAAAATGACAAGCACCATAAGAAAGTAGGAAGAGGCATACCTCTGACAATTAAGTCTGCTGCAGCTGAAACAGTGTCAACTTCAGTGTGTACCATACACACATACTTCCCAGAATGCTTTAGCTGAATGTTCCTCACCATCAGGTCACCTGCAAATCCCTAATGACAAAGACACATTCCTATGAAAGTCTTGGAGAGGAAGTAAAAACACCAAAAGTAGCAAAGTCAAAATAAAAAAAAAAAAAAAACAGGAGTATGGAAAATTCTCTGAACACAATTTCTTTCTCAGCCATATGCAATAAATCCTCCATAAAAGAATCCTGGAAGAATTCACCACAAGACTACTCGAGAAAAGAAATGACATGAAAGTCTAGCAAAACAAATTAATTCAGTTTTACATTGTAAGGAAGGCTCCACAAAAATGACTTGTTTTGGAACAGTTTTTTCTCTTTGAATCAGTGTTTATACTTTACCCTTTCAGCTCAGATGAATGGCTCTCTAACTAATTTTCAAAGCTGCTTACCGTATTTTACTGCTGCTCACACTCACACACACACACACATATATAAATTTCAAAAGTTTTTCACAGCGAATACAAAAATCAGTCCCTCTGAGTTAAAAAGCGAAGGAAAGTTAAACAGCTGTTGTGATTATGTTCACTGTGGAAATGTCAGTGCTGTACAGGCGACTTCAGTGGGCCTGGTGTGCTCAACCAAAGGGAGCATAAATCTTGTGATTACAAAAATGTAGGCTCCTTTGTTCAGGGAGAAATTGATTGATTTGCTCATAGAGTGAAATCACCTCTGGGCTGAAGAAATGTCATCCCTGTTTACAGGTTTTCCCCTCAGACACAAACACACTGTAGCATCTGCAGGCATCTCTGAATTATATGTATTCAGTGTCTGACACTTAGAGCCAAAAGCCACCCACCAGGAACTTCCTGAAGTTGGAAGTGAATGCTCAGAGCCAAGAAGCAGTCCTGTACATAACCCTCCTCCCATCGTTGTTACTACTGTAAAGCTCACTAATAACTTGTTTGTTTAATCCATACAAAAAAAGTAGAAGAGTATATTTAAAAGTTCAGTTTGTAGGAATTAGTGTTATCTAGCAATGTACTCCTGATTGCAACTTCCTCTCGTTTCTAGGCCGTGAAATGCCTAGAGCCAGCGTTTAGTTTGTTTTAGGCTCATTCCAAGATAAAAAAAAGAACATCTTATTCCTATTTTCAGGTGATTATACACTAATGAAAACATAATTATGCATATTCTATTTCTGCCATATTCTGAAAATAGAGCCCCCTAAATCTGACATAGTGGACTTTTAACAGACACACATGAAAGTGGTATCAATCTTATGTCTGTCTCTCTTAACTCTCCACCGAAAAGCAAAAATCATATTTTCCAAAATGTCCAATTGTTCCTTTAACATGTTAATTTAGAGTTACGTGCTATTATATTTCTTAGCAAACAATGGCTGGTTACAGTGATTTTCCAGTGCATCCTGATGCGCTCCCATGGGAAAATTCACAATGACATATGTCAAGATGCAACTGTGTGGGCTTTCTATGCACAAGCGTAAAAACAAAACAAAACAAGTGTGGGTATTTTGACACAAAAACATGCTGATCAAACAAAAAGGGATCTCATAAGTCAGTTGGTGAGCTTTCAAAGTGTAGACATAATTTTGAACTTTGGAGAAAGCCAGGTCAGCCGTTCCCCTCTGCTTTAAGTCCTTAAGCTAAGCTAGGCTAATTGCCTCCATACTTGCACAGACACGTGAGAGACATCTTCTGTATAGCAGGCCATAAGTAATGTTTAACTATCATGGCTGCAGTGGGTCCCCTGCTATTACAAAGCCTGTCACCATTAAACACATATATTTCTAATCCAGGTTTTGATGAAGAAATAGATGAGCAGCATCAAGGGAAATTTAATGCAAAGTGAAACTCAGTGATTTTTTTTTATATGACTCTCACAGACTTACAGATTCACAGCTCTCTGGGACTTCAATACCAGCTCTAGGTTACGAAGGTCAAATCCTTGACATTGATCTTTTTATGGCTAAAAGCACCAAATGTTCACCCAGATTATACATTATACATACCCCTCCAATCATCTCAAAATGCTCCTGCCTGTTGAAATCAATGGCTTTCCCGTTGAAAAACCACTTGAAGACGGGAGTCAGGGAGGAATCGCTGGACACCTCGCATGGCAACACGAGGCTCTGTCCCACGGTGGCATCCAAACTCAAGGGAGGAACTATGATCCTGGTGGGCTCTACAGTATTATGCGAGGAAAAAAGAAGAATCATTTGTTGCTGTACGTAGCACTGTATCTATATAAAATCTAGCCAAATGAAGAAGGTAATAAAGCTTAATTTGCCCAGAATAGTGAGACTGATTCAGCTCTCTCAGTGTAATTAAGTGACCTTAAATAACTTCACTTAGGAAGCGAATGCCTCCTATAACTCAGTAATGAATAATTAAGCACGCTGCAATCACAATGTCAACTAGATAGAGAAAAAAAGAACTCTCTCTATAATCATCATTATTTAAAAAACCAAATCTGAAAATGCTACAGCAGCTCTTTTTAAATTAAATGTCGGTGACAAAATATTCCTCACTCACAGCTATAGACGGCTATGGCGGTTTGCCCCAGTCCGCTACATGAACAATAACTCACAGCTGACAAAACCATGGATGACTTATACGTCTGTCAAACCGGCGGGAACATAAAACGGCTATATATTTCATTATCAATTTCATGCTTGAGCTGGTATTTTTTCTCCCCTTAACAAAAGTTTAAACCCTTGGCTTGAAAGGTACAGTAGTGAAAAAACCTGTGGAAAAAGAAAGAAAGAAAATACCTTTCACCATCAGCGTCCCAGTGCTGCTGGAGGTTCCAAAATGGTTTCTGGCCACACACGTGTACCTGCCTCCATCAGCTTTGGAGATGTTGGTGACACGTAGAGTCCCGTCCTCCATGATAGTCTGTCTGAGGAGAGTGACAAAACTGAAACAGCCCGTCATGATTTTACATCTCTCATTCCTAAGTTCTTAATTGAATGAGGTGCGATGATACGATCCACGTTAGCTGCTTCCTCGCTGAGATATATGCTGTGATTTCTCAAGCCATTTGAACTTTTTATTCTCCCTCATTTATTTCATTTTCAATGAAGGCTTCAGAATCTATTCTCAAAGTCTATTTACACGCCTCAGAAGATAACAGTTATGTTAGCTGAAGCAGAACAGATTCATTGTAGGGTCAGCATAGTACTGACAGCACAGTAGCTTAAATGTACATATTAATTGGATACACAACAGGCCACCAGGGCCGGGCAGGAAGGGGCGATAGGAGGAGGACAGTAGCAGTGAAGAGAGCCAATTTGAATGGGATCTTTACCTGCAGCCTTATCGCTCCACAACACGTGGAGATAGTATCTACCTGCTATAAGCTGCTTCTGAGAAGTAATAACATGGACACATGCATACAGGAGCGTCTCACTTGAAAAAAAGTGTCAGGCTGGTCTCGTGGGAGAAATAAAAGCTGGAGTCTGATGAAAGCGCTTGAAAGAAAAACGTGACTAAAACAACAAGTGCACAGAGGAACCGTGACCCCATTGTAGTCTGGGTGTAACAGCTTGTGACTTACTTTCATGAACTACATTTCCCTTTGTTATGTGGACAATTAAATTAGATTTTGTGTGAAAATACTATTTTTATAGTTTGGCTTCAGAAGTGTGTGTACGGTAGGGGGATGGAACATAATGAAGCTGAATGAATGAATACTTTCCATAATAATGGCAGCATAATGAAAAAAACGAATCCTTTGCAAACCTCTAAATCACTGTATTATTAATGCACTAACCCCACTGAAAATCATTTCTCGTTTCTTATACTTTCTGATACAAAGAGCTCTGTCCTTGTAATTTATGTTCAGTTGTTTTATTTATATTTTTAAGGTGAATATTAATTGTGAATAAAAATATTACCAGAAAAACATGTTTGAAGGCTGCATACAGCACTGAGCAGCATGTGTGTAGTCTGGGAGGCAAAGAAAAGGGCAAAAAAGTCCATAAACTGCTGCTTAAGCACATTGTTTTAAGCGCACTTTAATAACAGAAGGCAACATTTTTTTATCAACTCTCATCTGGACTATGGTAGCAGGACAATTGTTAACCATCAAAGTGAGCATTACACATACGAGTTTGAAATCATGTAAACATATGCATAAATGAGGCTGATAATGTTCTCCTGTCGTGACCTTTGGATTCAGTAAATCAAACAGAAATGCTGTGAGCATCCAGCTCCGAAATCAAACAATTTCACATTGGCTCCCAAGAATAAATATGTATTCACTCGAGCCGAGCTGAGACCCAGAGAGCATGTCTGACATGGGGTGCTTTGCGCTGATTTATTGACAAAAATATCAAACGCTGAGTGATGGAGGCGCACTGAGAACATGACCTGAGGGGCAATGAGCTGCAAAACAAATAGAAACGTAAAGAACTATCTGCTTTGTAGACAAACTTCGTTCCATGCTGTTGATTTCTATTCTTTTCCAAATGGGCTGTCTGGGTAATGCCTGGGTAATTTTTCTCTCTTTCCTCATGACCAAGCCATGGAAAACATGATAACTAATCAATCCCAGTGGTCACATGTTGAGCCAGTGTCCAGTGAGTTACGGAAAGTCTATGGAAATATGGCTGTATGTATTGATCGCAGCCAGAGTCTAAAAGAAAAGAGAAAAGAGAGAAAAAAAGAGAGAAAAAAGAGAGCAGCTATACTCTTTACTACAAAATAAATAAAAAAATAAATAAAAACTACAAAATTAGAGTCAGCATATGCCGCAGTGATTAATAAGAACATTAAACAGCACTCTGGTCAGATTGTCATGACTCTGTCTTTTCTGCAATCTTTTTCAGCTTCTCAAGTTTGCTTTTTATTAGACAGAGAAAATTTGATACTCAAAAGCTCTACACTTTCAAATTTTACAGTTCCTCTGCATAATGCTGTTTTCATAAATCAGTTTCTGGTTACATCAGATAATGTTTTTCCAAAGAGAATGGACAAAATATATTTTACTTCAGTGAAATAATCAGAATCAACTGAGTAAAATCCAACTGATCCATATAAAGTAACAGGTAAGTAGTTTTTATTATTATCACATGTTTCTGATCATTTACTTGTGTCTAGGCACTGAAATGAATGTGTGAACAGTATTAACCAAAAAGATGATTGTTGTACCCTTTGTTGAGATCTCCTGCCAGCAAATGTATGTGAGCTGCTAATTATTTACACAGGGAGCTTCAGGTTAATTAATTCTTACTAAACACTTAAGATTCATGAAAAACATTTGCATTAAAACAAATTAAACGATTCCAGCACTCAACTCTTTAAAGACTTTGATTTCCATAAAACGAATGCCATCATGTCACTGTGGCCAGCAAATTATTGTTGCAGTTGAAGAGCGAGAATAGTTTTTAAACAACTGCAAAAAACATGATTTAAAAAAAATATGTGTCTACTACCACAGATGATTTGTTTTAACAATTCCAATTGAAAATGCAAAGTGGGAAGCCAGTGAGGGATCTAGAGCTGGTTGGTCAGCAGACTCATTTTAAAACGAGTACTTTCTAAAAGTTTCTTAAATGTCCACTTGCATCCTTAGGAGCAGATGATTCATGAAACAGAATCGTATATTGTACAGCAGTGTAATGCTAGTTAGTCCTAGTCCTACTATTATAGTATTATTTTATTATATATGAATTACAATAAGGACAAATATGCTACAGTTTGGCTGCTTAGCTTACATACTTTTTAAAAAAAATATATTTAAACAGTAAAACCTACATAAAGAAGAATAAATGTCAAACTTTTTTAATATCTATCGTATTATTTTTGTTGGTTACCACCTTTAATAAAAGAGGGCAGCTCCCCCGCTCTGTGTTCACAGCTGTCTCCATTGAGAATTCACATTTCCACACGGTGTCAGTGATTCTGCTGTGAACTGCCAATTATAGCCTTGTCCTAACTGTCTTATTTAAGTTAACAGCTAATGCTCAACATAAGTTAGTGCTTATTAGAAGATTAATTTGCAAATGTACACTATGATGCCTTTAATTGGATGATGCTATTTTAAAGTTAGGTCAGCGTCTTTTTAGAGCGGAGGACACAATCAAAATAAATAAAAGTTACAGTTAAATTTAAAGTATTGGAAGACGAAATAACTTCATTGACAATTTAAATTGCCCGTTTTGAAACAGATTATTGGTCAAAAGGTACAACTTTCTGACAAGACAGAAATCCAAAATGAGAATGCATTGCTCCTCTCAGTTTCCCACTGAGGTAAGGAGTTGCAAGTTACTAAAGTTTTACTAGAGTTCACGGGGATGCAAAGCTCTCGTAGAAAATTGATGCTATTAAGTTCATTACACAGCCTGAGATTGACAAGGCTTTCTGATGGTGTTTTACACAAAATACATGCTTTAGTTTTGTGTCTGATGACCATGTTGAACAATGGCTTAAGAGGAAAACACCAGGAAGCTGTCACTTCTTCTTTCCCTTAAGAAATGATCCAAATGCTCCAATAGTATATCACTGGGCTAAAATAATGATGTAGAAGTACAGTTGGTAGAGGGAAGTCGGATCTGCTTTCAGTCCCACTGTGCTGCAAGTGGATTCATGCTGGAAAGGTGATTTTCACTGATTGCTGACAATTGCTAAACTGTTGTGAAGTTTTCTGGAGTCTTTTTTTACTTTTTGGACCTTTCTCCAGCCTCGCCCCTCTTTTCATGACCCTACATGAACATTTGCCTCCCCCACTCTTCCGCCAAACACTTAATGAATGCAGTTCTCATACTGTGTTTGAACTCTGTTGGTTCTTATTGTGTGTATAGTCTCTGCTGAGGCTGTGTGCCAAAAGCAAACTATTTCCGTTAGCTTGTAGGTGTTGCCTTAGAGCTCAAATCATGACATGGTGTGGCTTGTCATGTAGCCTGAGGTCGTTTTTCACTTAAGGATGTAATCAGATTGTTTTTCTCTGTGGTCTTCACACAGCAAGTGCTCCTGCAGGATCTCTGCTCGACATCCAGCGCTTTGACTGCCTTGAAGAGCTGTGAAACTGTGGGAAACTGGGTGCTTTGAAGTTTCAAACAGCTAAATCATATTGCACTCTTTTGTGCCTTAAAAAACACGGATGGAGTTGGGGATCACGGCTTCGCTCTTACATCATGTGAAAAGGCCCCAGACAAAACTACTATATGTCAATAAACAATGAACATCTAATTCCATGTGAAGATTAAGTATGTATAAATCATTTTTTAAAAATCGTTCTTAGAAGGAAGGGATCATATGAAACCAGATAATCTAAGGCATATATTAATACCAACCATGTCATGCTATCTTGTGGGGATAAATAACACTCAGAAGTTCTCACTCTAAATTTTAGCAGTATAAAAAATGGCATGGCTTTGAAAATGGTGATGGTGGTTGATGATGATGATGATGATGATGGTGGTTGATGAGTCTCCCTCAAAGACATACCCAATTCATGATAATCCCATGCAACTATACGGGGAAAACATGCAGTTTTTTGCATGCAGCACAGATGTAATTTATAAAGTATTGGAACTGCATAAATTTGGTATGACTGGAAATCTGAGACTCTCGTGGATTCAATGAATCCAGCTGTATTCACGCGTGATGATGTTAATCCACATCCACAGCAGTTTCTAGAAGAGAAGTGCTCACCATCCAATCGCCAAAATCTCCAAATGTCACAACATGAATTCTTCTGTTGTTCCTTAAGGTCTTGGTGTCTTAATGTGGTGTTTTGGAGGGACATTTAACCACTTTAATCAATTTTCAAGTGATTAAAATTGTTTACATTTTACATCAAATCTCTGTAACGAATGGTATCAACCTTAAAACTGCTGTGACAACTTATTAGACATAACAAAGAATGGGAATCACCATCATATACTTTAATGAAAATGCACTAAACGCTTATAAACCTTCAATATTTGAATAGGTGTAAATGTTTACTGCAGATTTATGATTAGAAAAACTTCAAACACAGTGCAAAGATGAATTTTAAATGAATCGTCAGGTTTCCAGATATCAGATGATGCATACCATAATCAATGTATACTACTGACCTCCCCCTGATCAATTGGTCACCCCCTAAAAATCCCCCAAATCTCCCCCAAAAAATACAAAAATATTTATAGGGAGGAAGAATGGCATGGATAGAGCAATTATCACTACCTCACTCTTACATCAAGTCAAAAGGCACCTGTCAAAACTACTATGCCAACAGAAACCCAACATCTATTTCTCTGTGAAGAATAATGTGTCTATGTGAAAAATAAAACACACTTTTTTGGACCAAACAAGTCCGTTATTCAACACTAACTTCCAAAGTCCCCTTGAGCAGAGGCATAAATAACAATGAGTCCTAGAAATAAAAATGACCACATGAGAAAACCCTTTAACAGATGCCATCAGTGGCATGAGCAGCGATGCATACAATACCCTACCTCTTGCTGTCCTTCAGGGGCTCGCCTTCTTTCCACCACGAAATTGTGGCCTTGGGCGAAGCGTGAGGGCGACACTCTAAGACCACCTCGCCCCCTCTCTGGATCACAGTGGACTTCTTCACAGGTCGCCGGGTGAAGTCAGGTGGGGAGGCTGAGGAACAGACCCGTGTTAAGGCCATTTGTCTCGCTTTGTGGAGGGGCAACAGCTGTGCATCAGCAGAAATGTCAAATGCATCACCAGCAATTACGGAAATTATATTTCACCAGCAGACTGGGTTATTGTATGAAAGAATTATGTAAATGAAAGAGCGAGGCCAGGGCTCAGTGAGGAGTCAGTCCAGCCTCTTTTTATTTATTCATTTACTTTTAGAATGGAAGCATTTTCATCCCACTGACAACACCATGTACGGACAGTTCGCCTGGAGCATCAGTTCATTTCACTGTAAATGATAAAGCGCAAAATGCTTACCTACAACCTTGAGCTCAGCGCTGGCATAGGCAGCTCCATGTTCATTGTCTGCCACACACTGATACATCCCAGAGTCCAGCAGACTAATCCTGGATATGGTCAGTCGACCAGCTTCCACATGGATCCTCCCCTGCAAATCAGGCCAGCTGATTAACGTCTGATAGCATCTTTCATGATGATTTATGGACACTTTTCTGTTTTTTGTGAGATGAATGCAAGCTGTTGGATTATCATTTAATTTCAAGTTTTTTTTTGTTCAGCAAGTATTGTTGTTAAGCCCGAGTAAGATTTGTTACTGAGTTACCTCTACAGTTGACTTCTGCAGTATTGTTTGAGATATTAGTGTTGTTTTGTGTTACAGTGAGCGTGGTCTTACACTTTTTCTCATAAATATCAAACCTCAATGTTACTCCTACCTCTGCTGTTAGCAGCTGACCATTCTTCAACCATCTGTATGCAGGCCTGGGCTTACCGATGGCTTTACATTCCCACTGCAGATTTGCATCAATTGCCATATGAGCATCTTTCAGTGTCTGGACCCACTGCAGATGTTCAACATCTGTGAAAAATACCAATACATATGAATATTTTTTGGCGAAATGTCAAACATTGTATTGCAGATATACCATTATTTAATTGCCAGATGAGTTTAGCGACAACTTTTTGTAACAATATGCATTGTGTAAACAGTTTTATTAGTTGTTTCCAAAAGTTTGACCACTGGTGTGGTTTTACAGTCTTTAGGTCAGATTTACATGCATGAAGAGGCTATGGCAAATTTTCACTGCTTGTTTCATTCAATTAGCACTCATAATCTGCATCTAATTAGCTCCTGATTTATAGAAGCAGTCACTCATTACGCAGTCAGCGCCTGAGACTGACCTGCAGGAGCATAGACTGGAGATCACAGGGTTCAGAACAGAAATGAAAATGTATTGTGCTTCAAACACTAAACTTAAGTAAAAAAAAAAAAGAGATAGTTCAACTCCCGCAGACAAAAAAGTGCTATTACTTATTAAATGAAATTATTGCCTGATCTGTCAGACGCACTGATGCATTATGAAAGCAACAGAGGTCAATAAATCAAATATAGTACTAAAATAATAAAGAAATTGCAGTTATCTCACTGAAACACTGAGGTAAATGTAACCAAACTCAAACTGTCTCAACAATAAAAAAAATTTAAAAAACACAGTTGCTGCCTACAGCGGTTTCACACTTCACTGGTTGGTGAGTTCAAGTTTAATGAGTACATAACCATATATCATTTCCCCTCCTTATTTGATGTTCTAAAATATATTTAAGATATGTTTTATCACTGGCCTCTTTTTCTTTCTAAGAATCTATTTAAGTTTTTGTTCATTTATCTGCTTATGCCAACTACTTAATCACAGATTTCTATTTCGTCTGCTTCCAGTTTCTCTTTCCCACTCTGACCTCATTCTAAATGCAGCTTTATTTATTTATTTCAGCGTATCATTCTTCAGAAATTATGCATTTTCCATGTCTGAATGCACAATCAACACACAAGTAACTCTGTCTGCTCTTTTCATGATCTGACCTTGTATGCATAGTCCAGACATTGAGGAGAGACGTGCACTTTACTGGAGACAAAGAGAGCAGCTACATATGAAAAGAAACCTGCCCTTTACAGGCTGTACCGACTGAGATTTTTTTGTAACAAAAAGGACAGACACTGTGGGCTCTACAAAATCAAGGCACAGAGTCCGGTCAAGTGGGGCACATGTGCAAACAGGTTTGCCGTATAATGAATTAATTGCCATCAATGATCACTGAGTGTGCTACAGGCTGGTAACAACCGCGCCATGTTCTTACCCTTGATGAGAAAATGTCATAACTCATAAATCTAGAATGGGCAGAGAGATCTCTGCAAATGAAAAGGTCTCACTCGTGTCTATTTCCAAGCACATTAAGGGCGCTTGTACAACACTTGGTTCTCACACATCTGTGTGCAGTTTCAGAGCTTCACGTTCATTCAGAGACAGGGTGGAGGGAAAGCATGCTGCTTGGTCCTAGCTGAAGGTGGAGGAGAGTCTGATGTGTGGTCTCTTCTGGGGAATATGTGTTTTAAAGAGGCTAAATTGTCTTTCCTTGAGAATAACCTTTATTTAGATTAGGCACTATTGACAATGAATAAGGTAGCTCTTTATTTTAAACTGTTTGGTGCCATTCAGTGGAGTCATTGTCCCTCCTTTATTAAAGAGTTTTACCTGAGAGGGTTACCCTTAAAAAGCAAGTGAGGAGATTGCTAATGAACCACAGGTCTTCTGACTGATATAGAGTTTTATAGTTGATGAAAAAAATATCGACAAGGATATTGTTCTACATGGTATTTGTAGACTGGCGAGGGTGTTTGCTACATAATAATTATATTAAAAACTAGTAATGTAGCTTCTTTTCTTTCATTGACTATTTTTTGAGCATAGGCATGTATGTATATAAATCTCGGTTCTTCTGATTAACATAATCACAAAAAAATGTTACTTTTCAGCTGTTGCCTTGGTAACAGCTAATTTGGATCTAAATAAACAAACAAACAAAAAAAAAATCAATCTTGGTATAATCATGGAGTCAGGGTGAGACTTTGATGGCCACATCAAATCAATAGTCAAGCCTGCACAGTATCATAGAAAGTATCAGGGATTCACGTCCATGGAGGACTTTCTCCGCTCAGCTTCCAGTGTGTCATAAAACAGAGTTTGAGTCACTGCTGCTGCTCGTCTATAAATCTCACAGCTTAGGACCTTAACACGTCTTTTATCGAATGAACCCCCTTGACCTCTCATGTAGTCTACTGAAAAGTTTAAATTAAACGTTGAGAAGCAGCATTTAGTTACTTTGCACCACAGACCTGAAGCAAACTTTGACTGAATCATCAGCTCTAATTATTCTTTCCAGCGTGCACTTGAATTTATCTGTTTATTTCTTTTAAATGGTTTCTATCTTTTGCATTTGTGCTTTATTGTTTTTAATGGCCTACCAACCTCTGAATGCATTATATAAAGCACCTTGAAATGCATTTATGTATGAAATGTGCTTCATAAATAAACTTCCCAAACCTTTATGTTTAGCACTCAAACTGAATGCATTAGAGAATGCAAGAGAAAAGGTTCTACAAAACACCAAAAACTTGTTTGCAAACTTATTTACAGACTGATATCCACCTTTTTTTTCTACACTGGAGACCCTCACTTACATCTCTGCTTATAGAAGACAGCTGTGAATAATCGGTGAAGTCGACGGTGCTTTCCTGCGACATGCAAATGACTCCTTTCAAAGCAGTTTGACAGCTGCTTTCTTTTGATTCTATGGAGATGGTAGAATTATCTTGACATATGAGTAATCTCCTATTCCACTTCAAGCCACTGCTTAATAGAAATATTCAGTTTGTCGGGGGAGAGCTTTAACATCGTGATCACACAAAAAACAGAGATAATGAGCTCAAATTAAATCCATATTACCCTGACATTATAAGGTTATTTCATGCAGAGAAAATAACTCCCTTGCTTTAGAACAAATAAGTTGTGAAAGAAATGCTTATAATTATTTCGTAAAGTGCTGGATATTAAGTAGTACTGATAAGTAGAAAAAGGTTTGCTGCCAACTCCATGAAACAGGAAGCGAAAGTATACATGGTTCTTACTGTGGAATAAAAGTTGCCCTCTGGCAACATTTCGTCCTTTGCTGTTTTCGGCTACACACTCGTACACACCGGCATCCTCCGGGCGAAAATATGGAATTTCCAGAACCCCACTGGAGTGGTTGATTTTAATCTTTCCAGGGAGCGGATTTCCATCAGCTCTTCTCCATGAGATGGAAGGCACGGGGCTGTGGAGGTCACATACAAAAAGGTCACGTTGGCCACATGCTCCTCACTCACACTGACCAGACCGCCACCATGTTTGTTGTAAGAGAGGATGTCTGGCCACCTCAGCGCAACGTGAGGTGTGGAGCTGCGTCCTGCTAATGTTTCTGACACTTACTTTCCTAAGGCAAAGCATTCCAGCTTCACTGATGATCCTTTGGAGACATGAAGAGTGTCAGGGAACTGAACCTCAATCTTTGGCTCGTATTCACCCATCACCGCTGCGTGGAGGATAGAAGCAAATCATGTCAGTCAAAACACAAAACATGGACATGTATACAACAGCGTTTGGCTTTGCGGATGGATGAGTTTGGATTAGATATCTGCCTCCGCTCAAATCTGAAGTGGTTCACATAAACGGTCCTGATGGGGTTTAGTATGTGTGGCGAGCTCCTTCTGTGTGAGCCTGTGTGCATGCTTTTTTTTTTTGCTTTTTATTTGTCGGTGCAGACTACATTTCTGGTTATGTAAATATGTACCTTCATGCAGACAGAGAGGGTTTCTCGCATACATAAACTTCTATAGTTCAGAGGCTTTGGGATGGTGCAGTATAAAAAAAAACATGCTCCTAAGCAAAAGCAAAAACAGTGTCACGCTCAAGACAAGCGATTTATCTCCTAGGCTCGCCCTCCCTCTGACAGCGTGCGTCAGTTCAGTGCGCAAGATAACCAGGAGGCAGCAGAGGCGAACTGAGGATTCTTACCGTCCCTCCGCACCACCACAGGGGTTGGAGAGCTGAACACTGTGGCATTGGTCATCATGTTTCTCACCGCACAGGTGTAGTTCCCAGCATCTGAGGCCTCAACTTTGGCTATATACAAGTTCCCCGTCTTTTGAGAGATAAAACGACGGGGGTCCTGTTGCAGGAAGCTCCGCTGTCCGTTAAAAACCCATGAATATTTGATCTCTGTGGAAGAAAAAAAATCAGATGCACCTTTCATTGACATTCCAAAAAGGACCAGGACAGTAAGACCTGTAGTACATATATAGGAAGAGATATTATTACAAATAAATGATGAGATATTCTATTTATATCCCAAAAAATAGCTATGAGATGACTTTAAAGGAAAAGGCTGGTGATATTTTATACTTTTCTTTTGGTCAACAAACCCCATAAAAAGACAAAACCATCAATGAATTGATTGCACATTTCTGTTTAGAGGCTCAGCAAAAAGTTTGAGCTTGTTTAGTTACAGAATCTGTGGTCAGGGTTTTAATTACAAAAGCTGATCGGACCCTTACCCTTGACTGGACGCTTAAAAAAGGGTGTGGCTTTGGCAAACTATGTCGCTGTAGAGAAATGAAAGCTGCATGGCGTCCCTCACCAACCCAGAGAACAGAGAGAAATGAACACATTAATAAACCGTGCTCATTTAGCAAGTTTTTGCCAACTCACATCCGAACACTCCAGCTTCATGATTTCACTCTGCTAGCTACTACGACCCACAATATAATGGTCAAGCAAAGCTTTCTAGTCTATTATGTGCGGGTTTAGTTGGTTGCCCTAAATCACATTTGATTGGACTGTTGCACTGGGTGACATGTTCCGTTATTACACTGAACATTGCCACTGTAGTTTCTTTTGAGTCAATCACCTCATGCTGCTACTGTAGAGCCCACAAAATGTGTATTAGTCCACATCTGAAAATAGTCCACAGCAATTGTGCTGCCTACTTTAGTTTGAGTAACATTTGAAGAGTGTCCAGCTGTTTTTAAAGACATTTTTGGGGATTTTTCTTTGCAAAGACAGACATGAAATTCAGAGGAGAGAGACAGAGGGAATGCAGCAAAGGACCCAGGCTGGAATCGAACCAGCGTCACTGCAGTAAGGCCTTGACACATGCTTGGTACACTATACTTTAACAAAAAATTAAAGTGTATGTCTCTGACTCATTCTCATTTTCTGACTTGTGTCTTCAATGGGAATGAATTGAGTTCCACAGACAGTGTAGGCATGTCAGAATGTATTGAGAGCCAGACTAAGGTCGAGTTCAGACAGACAGCACTGTGTGATATAATACAGCCCTCTCATGCTGCTGAATTGGACCTCTGTGTTGCTCAGCGGGGGTGTCGACACACGGGGCTCCAGCCGAAGAATGCAGGATTGTACTTTATAGAAGCAGAACCTGACTCAACTTTTGCAGCAACGCAATGCAACACAATTTGCTATTTACCTCCCTGTTGTTATAAACTCTGTCTTCATAAACTCGCTCTGCAGTGTTTTAGCATTTTATAAGCCTTTAAACTCATATTTCATTGTCTTAGTGGTACCTGAAACAACACACAGAATCAGCCCCTTGTGCTTTTTTTTAATGTGGGCCAGTTCAGTCTGAATGCTCAGTTTGACTCCTGCTTTCCTGCAAGCGAAGATGGATGTCACACATGTGCTTACTAGTTCCTAATCATAGTCTGCATTATAGTTTTTACAGGAAGTATCTATTTTTAGTTGTTCTGCAACTCTCGTCACACAGATTAACAAGGAGGATTCATGTCAAAATAAAGAATGGAAAGGAATGATAAGAATGTCGATGCACCAGTGTAAAACACACACACAGTAAGGGGGGGGGGGGGGGGGGGGGGATGTCTGCAGGGACTGCAGAGTGAACTTGGCTATTAGTGCAGCCCTCCTGTATCAGACACATGACATTCTGCAGTCAGCCCTTTTGACTGGGCAGACGGTAAAAAGTCCCACTCGCTTCCTTGAGGGAAAACAGTGAATTAAAATCATTACAGGGAAAGTCAGGGCAGAAACTGACAGACCTTTCATGATTAGGGACTATCAGAGACTGGGTCTGTTTAAGAGCTGCAGTCTCACAGCAACAGAGGACTTGCAGGCACATAATCTCATGTCCTCTGACAGTTTGACTCTCAGCACGGCTCCTTTTAGACCACTTACCTATTGATTGCTCAAAAAAAGCTTCAGATGATTCTTCTTTTAATAAGGTGCACTTGAGGTCCTCAAGTGGCGCATCAACAAGCTTTAAAGAAACTCTGACATCATTCAAACCTCGCGGCAATAAAAAAAAAACATCCTTTTGCACCACTTCTCAATTTTAAAACACCTCAAGCCAGCATTATCGTGCAGTGTAAATCCCATCAAATGTGTGACTATGCTCTGTTTAAGAGGAAAAATAAAGAGATGGAGGCTTTTTACAAAAAGGGGGGAGGAAAGGAGGGAAGGCTGGAGGGCAAATTGCTAAAGTGTGGAATCCCCACGTGGCCGCAGGATTCTGCTGGCAACAGAGAGCATAGAAAGGCTGGTACGCTGGCGTGAAATTGCGCTGGTGGGCATCGAATGGCTGCGGGAGTGCGGACCACTTTGAGGGTCTGCTAATCAGCAGCACACAGACACATGAGCCGACTCGCAGCTGTGCCACGGGATAAACGCTCCCCCGGCCACAGCAGCCACCAGCAGCCTTTATTACCCAAAGATAACCTGCCCGCATCAAGGAAAAAAAAAATGACAGTTGGGGAAGTGGAGCACTGGAGACTTTATAGATGACAGCATGGTCACAGATCATATGGGCGAGAAAAGTGAGCTCAAGGTTAAGAAGTGTGAGGCTATGAACTATAGATGTGAAGGCATGGGTCCGGGCAGGCAGAGCTGGTGGCTGGTCATAAAAAAGTTCCCCGTCTGACAGATAAGGAGAAGTGAGAGGGAAAACACTGTGTCAGAGTTCGAAACTAAGAGCAGCAGAAAGGAGAAGGTGGGGAGGTATAAAAACAAAAGAGACACAGCAGTGTTACAGGGAGATAATAAGCAGCAGAGTGAGGAACAATAAAGATTGCTGAGGCAAGCAGGAGTGTGAGACTACAGCAGACAATGCAGAAGAGTTAGGACAGAGCACTGTACCTCCGTAATGGGGGGGTGGGCCGCAGAGCAGAACCACGGCTTGACCCTCTCTCACCGACACCGTGTTCCTTGACTTTCTGCTGAAGTTCTGCAGAACTGTTGAATATAAAATAAAATTTAGAAAAAAAAAAAAAACACAACTTTTCTTGGTTTGACAGCTGTAATAACTTTTACCTAAAGGTGACATCCAGGGAAGGGCATTTCATTCTGCAGAATATTTCCCTGTCTGTTCACACTGCTTACCAGTCAAACCCGAGACTCCCCTGTTAATATTACAGTACGCGCAGGAGATCGGATAGAGGGTGCACCAAAGTGTTCCTCGCCAATCGAGCTCGAGAGATTACTTTCACCTTTAATTAAATGCTGCTGTGCAGTATGAGAGAATAAACAGTGGGGAGACATATCAATCCCAAAGTCTTAGAAATACCAACCGAGTCCCAGGAGGGATCAAGCAAATATCAGCAGTGGTCAAATCAGAGCTAGACTGATTAAAAAATCAAGACATACAGTCCTCCATGCACTCGGCTGGTGCTACAGAAAAGGTTTTGACATGAGGACTGACATTCAATCAGAGGAAATTAGAGATAAACTCTCGCCGCATGTGAACATGAACAGCGAGGATACTATAGACATCTTTGTGAAGCTACTTTTTTCAATCTTATTGTGTTTATTAGCACTTAAAATGGATAAAGCAAGCATGTTGAAATGTACACTGAACATGTGATTTTGACACCGAAACGTGAGCTTAAGAGTACACTCAGGGCTTTATATTTGTGAACCATGTGGCACGGCACGGAACCCAGTCAAGTGTGCCCTACCCAGTGTGTCGGCAGTGTGCCAAATGCACATTTCTGTGTTTCCGTGGACAGACTTCACCTGTAGCACACTTGGATACGGGGTGGGATCAGACAGAATACATTGTCATACATTATAGGTGGGTGCGTTAGAGGTTGTGACAATCATATTCACAACTTTCATCCCCTTCAAACAGAGGGCTACTTGGGAAACATATGGAGAGTTTTTCCACAGAGGAGACATATTGTCATCTGGTCACCTGCAGAGCTTCAACATGAATATATGAATATACAGCAGCCATGAGCAGATGATGTCTTTTTAAGCTGAATCCATGTTTTTTGGACATGCTGAACATCCATTGGTCATCATGTTGATGCATGTAATAACCATCTGCATTCAAATACCAAAGCTACATTGAAAATGTTGTCTAGTTGGTTCATGTTGTATTAATTCACTTTGTGTCTTAACAATGTGCAACACCACTACAGTAAGAGACTGCAGATGGAGCAGATACATGCTGCCTTCAGGTGTAAAGAGAGTCACCAGAGTAAAGGAAAGGCCTTCAGTACAGACTACCTACTACCGTTCATTAATCTTTATACTGTCTGGCTGGCAGTGATATCATAATCAGAATAAAGCTAGTGTGATCACTGTGCCATCTGGTTGAAATATGTAGAACAAAAACTGAAAGACTAACAAACCACGAACAAGAATGTTTCTGTGATTTTAGAGAGCAAATAAAGTTACCCAAAATATGATGTCATGATTTTAATCTTGTTAGCTGTCATCCTCTGAGCATGTGTGCGAGACAGTCACTCTTGGCAACACTGTGTTCCCTGTACCAATATGAAAATAGAGCTCTGTCTGTTACCAACTGCTGGATTTAAAAAAAACAAAAAAAACAAACAAAAAAAACATCTACAGCAAGTTCCAGCAAGGCTATAAATGTAAAACTAAGCAAACTAACAAAATGAGTTTAATAGTTAGCATGTTAGAATGCCAGTTTTGAATTCATTGATGGCATATTAGCATGCTGGCTTCTAAATGTTAGCATGTTAATATGCTACCTCAGCTCAAAATACTGCATAATCTGACAACAGTGGAGAAACAAATGCATCCTGGTGTTTCACTCTGGAAATAATCATTAGCTGCAGCCCTTTATGTCGTGCATAATATCACAACAAAGCAAAGGAAAAAAATTACAATTTCATATTTTTTACAGTATGCACAGCACATATAAAACAAAACAGCATAAACTCACAGGCAAACTGGACTTTTGCCTCCCTGCTGACAACGGTCCCAAATGTGTTGGTGGCAATGCACTGATACACTCCTCCATGATTGATGACATGAGGATTATTGATCAACAGGTTCCCCTCTACGAGGCTGTAGTTTGGATCTGACTCTGTGTTTATGTCTCTCCCATCCACTTTCCACCTGTAGATGAAGATCAGAATAAAACCAACAAATAAGACCATGAAACACTTATTGTTTTTGAAGAGGGGTCACTTCACAACTATGCTCGGATTCTGCTCATACTGTGAAGGAAACTGCATTTTCATCTTTCCTTTGAATGTTTGGAAATAATCCAAAAAACATCCCATGAGGACACACATGGTTAAAAATGTAATTATCCCTCCTACTTCTAATAAATGATTCCACTGAAATTAAAATGAAGCCAGTACAGTAACCCAGCTCGGTATCATTTACAGCTAAGAAGTGCATTTTGTACCACACATTCACTGATGCTACACACTCCAGTCTCACCGTAAAGACAGCCAAAGGGCAGGCAAAATACTTACCTATAATGCGGAGGAGGGTTTCCTTTTGCTTTGCAATTAATAAACACCTGCTTATCATCAGTGCTCAGTGGGAAAATACTGTCACTAGGCTCCTGGGTGAAGACAGGACCATGGCGTGTATTCTCTGTGTTGAAAAAACACATTAGCTGTACAATGGTGCTAAGCAAGTGACACTGAATTAATGCAAAAATAAATCACTCAGCACTCAGAAAACTATATCAACTCTACAGCCATATAATTAGCTGTCAACGTGGCTCTTTGAGTGGATTCTGCATTTAATAAATCCTCTTGTGCACATGTCACGAGGCAGATAATGTACTGTGATGAAAGAGCAATTAACTAAAGATAACCCCGTAGCATGCTGGAAACTGGCATATTTTATGCAGCCTTCGACACGACTCATGAAGTTGTGCTTTTTTCTGTTCTCATTCAATGTCAGGTGCTTACATGCACACAAGTAGTTGTACCAGTGTAAATACGCAGATTGAGGTAGTAGTTCAGTTAAAGCGTACATGGTTTGCTGACTTTCATCAATAACACAGAGCTATTTAAAAGTTCTTTTTGAAATGGAAGTGCGGTAACAAAAGGAAAAGGGAAAAAAAGATAAATTAATGTTTTGCTAAACTCACTCCCTTATATTATTATGGCAACAAAAATCAGTTTTTTAGAACAATAAGTGGTCCTTGCTTTCAGACAGAGGTTCAATCTGTGCTTCGTGCTGGTTCTATATAGATGGTAATGGTGGGTGGTAAAAAGTCTTGTGAGATTTGTACCTGTTGTTTCTGCGTGTGGGAGAGGTTTAGTTTCTGGAGTATCAGCCAGAAAGTTGCCATACATGTCTCATGTGAAACCAAAACATTGATTTATTATTTTAATCCAAAACACGATCTTTTCCTAAATCTAACCAAGTCGTTTGTTGCTGTAACCTGACTAAACTGCGACTGAAAATCTAAATAGAAAAAAAAAAAAGTCAACTAAGTCTAAAAAAAAAGCCAACATTAACTTTTGGTTTCATGCTGGATATACAGAAAACCCAGGTTTTTTGTGTGAAAGTCTGAAAGTGTGTGTGATCCATTCAGACAACCTTACTTGCATTATTTATAGTACATCTTCCTAAAAAGCTTCAGTTTTTCTTGACAATTTGTTGCTTTAAAACAACATCATTGATCTCAATTTTCTCCTCTTATAACTGCAGATGCCTTTCAAATTTTGTGAGACAAGAATATTTTGGAAAAGTAGAAAGAATGAATCTTGCATGCATTTTGTAAATCTAGGGTTACCATCTAGACCTACAATGCAAATGGGTTTCAGAGCTAAGTGGTGCCATTGTTGCGTTGTATATGAAAGGGATACGATGTCAACTGTCAGTACCTAGTTGTCCGCTGGCTGAAGCTAATTAATGGTAACCTTTAGGTAATGTAGTTGATGGTAGGCTCTGTCCTTGGCCTTGGAAGTATCACTGGGATAGGTGGCTACTGTAGTCAGTAAAATAGTTAGTCGGACATGCTAATGACGACAGCTTACATTAGAGCAGATAACATTTAGCCCATTCCTTACACTATTGCTCTTGTGTTTTTAGTTACGGAGAGATTAATATGAAGTGACAACTATCCAAACTCTTTATAACTACATAGTATTGCTCTTATAGCAGCCCGGTGTCATTCTTCATGTGGAGAAAATCCAAAGCTTGACAGGCCTGCTCTGCCCATGTATGGTGTCTAAGTTGTGATTGGACAATGGCTGTTTAGTGGAGGAGTCAATTCATTGAAGTCAAGCTTTATTACTTTTGCAGTTAACTACTACTGTATAGTAAGTATAGTCTCATATAGTATCCTCTCTCTCTCTAAACTCAATCAGTCATGGTCATGGCTGCCAACCATGAGCTAGGATCTGCTCAAGTTTTCTGCCTCTTAAAGGGAGTTTTTTTCTTTGCCACTGTTGCCAAGTGCTTGCTCATGGTAAGAATTATTGAGTCTCTGTAAATATAAAGAATTTGATCTAGACATCCTCTATATGAAAAGTATCATGAGATATTTTCTGTTATGTTATGTTTCTCTGAGAACTAGCTCTGCCACTTTTTACTGAAACTCAGACTTAGCATCTGGTTCACTGTGAGAACTGTCACACACATCCACAGAATCAAAACACACACAGAAACCAGTCGAAGCAATATTACATGTCAGCAGTGATTAGAAAGATTGACAAGTGACCCAGATGGCTAACTGAGTTATGTTTGATTTCATTATTATCTTAATGCAAGTAGGATAATTCAGTTAAGGTGCTTACACGAGAGTTGCAATATCAGAGTATTGCCTTACTCTGGTTATAATCTAATTATTAGAGAGTCTGCAAAGCTGTTATCTATATGCATGTTGTTTGGGCATGTGTGTCTGCTCAGTCGAGCTTGTTGTTTTGGTTAGCTTCAGCCAAACGATCAATACACAGGAGTAATTAACCGATGTTGCACTAATTACTCCCGTGAAATCTAACATTTCTTCAATAGGTACTGGAACACTGGTATCCACCCTCCCTTTTCCTCTGACACTGCGTGTCATACGCCGAGCTGCGCGCCGGTCGTTTTTCTTTTTGTGCACTTGAGAGGATGAGATGCTTTTTTACACGTCCCTAACCTTGAACAGGACAAAGAGAGCTCCCTCCCACATCATCATCGCCATCATCATCTTCATCGTCGTACTAATGAGAGTGGGAGTCTTTGCCTCAGGTAAGGGCCTTGTTTCCCCAGCCTCACAGGGAGGTGCTTCATTTTTACCCTGGTTGCGATGTCCTTTAAATTAAACAAATTAATGAACCTTTAATAGCTGGGCTATTTCACCTGGGAAATGATCCAGTGGTTTGTGTGTATGCCTGAGAACAGATTTTGCCCTGTAAACACACCAACTGCACTGACCAGTAGCACATGTGCGCACACACACACATGCACCTAATTAGTTTTTCCGAGAACGCATGTAATGTGAGCTCAGTCGCAGGTATACAGTATGTACAGTACAGCACTCGCTGACATTTGCACACAACCCCTCGTTTTCCTGTGTTTGCAGGCTGCATAGATACACCCCAGTGAAACTGCTGACTTGAGATGAGATGCTAAATCAATGGAAATGGAAGCATATATCACACTACAACAGACCACACTCCATATGCTGTATAAATTTAAATGTATTTGTTTGATGACTTGTAAACGGTTGGCTTAAGTTTAGTATACAGTATATCCGTCAAATCTGACTGGGGACATTAAATCTCACCCGGTTATCTAAGCTTCACAGTTTACCGTATTCAGACATAAAGTGAGAGCTCTTATTGGGATTTTAACTCCTTAGCTGTAGCTCATACACTTATTAGGGAAGTGGAGGCTAACGTCACCGTGCTTCTCTTTCAGCAGAGAGGAGAACCTCTGCACACCGTGGGGATCTATGTTGACAACGGGCTGCAGAATAAATTAGTGTTAAGAAAAGAGTTAGTGTGGATTTTTATAGTGCTTGCCACATTTCATGTAAGTGGCAGCCGTTGGACATAAAGCAAGAAAATTGCATAATAAAACTGGGAAGGCATAAAGAGACCAGAGAGAGAGAATTCTCCTCCTTCTCTACATTAGTCTCTACTCAAATGTAAATCTTACACTGAGTCACGTTTATCAGAGGTGATCTGAACAGAAACGCTTGAGAATTTCAACATAATTGTCAATCTTGACAACTTCATCCCGTTAAATGACAAAAACAAACAGCACTAAATTCAACTGTCTGCCTCTGTGCTTCGTATTTGCCCTGAAACGCTCCACTAAGCCCTTTATAACTCGAGATCTACAGATGTGGCCACACATTTTTTTCACTAAACTGGTAGTAGATTTTGCCCAGATATAAAAGCTTATCAAATTATGATCCCTTCTTATACTGTGATCAATTGAAACCAAAACACGCATGAGAAAAAGATGAACCCCCCTGTGAAAGATGTATGCATATCAGGTGTGTCATGAAAGGCGACTTGACTTGGCATCTCACCAGCCAGGCACTCTTTGAGTGACAGAAGGATTAACAGTTCCCATGGCAACAACATCTTCATTTTCCAAGGTCAAAGATTTTCCTTCTTCCCATCCAGTTGCCAGAGAATGAAGAATATTTCTTAGGCAAACACTCTTCCGTTTGGCTCTGAAAGAAAAGTAGGGCAAATGAGCAGTGTGGAGATGAGGAGATGCAGTCTACATCAAGCCTTCTGGAGAGAAAAAAACAGGCTGGAACTTGTGGAAAATCGGTGAGCCATTAATAATTCATTCAACCAAATAAGCAGAGCCAAGATCCCATGCCGATGGGCCAGCTAACAGTTGATAGTGGGGAGCTGATATTTAGTGTATACATACTGCTTCTACATCCCTAGAAGCAATTCAAGCAAAAAAAAAAAAAAAAAAAAAAAAAAGCATGCTGCCACAGGTAATGGTAAGCTTTCTAAAACTGTTGGTTCAACATATTTACTCAAGCAAGATGTGTGATGCATTAAGTGTACGGTATATATCACAGGGAATGCTAATGAACGCAGGCAGACGGACTGAACTGAAGCAGGAAAAAAATCCTTCTGTGGGCAAAGTGATTCCACTTCGAAACATGCAGACTGGCAGTGCATCTTCCATGGATCACCATGCCAGGAACTATTGCCATTGATTTAGAATTACAAAAACAAACTTTTATTATTTAAGCAACCTTGTCAAAAAACATTTTCAGGTTAAAAAAAATCACACTTTACTCTATTTTGGTGCAGTCTGTATTCCAACACATCTGTGTATTTGATACTTCTGTATCCATTGCTTAAAGTGTCTATTGTGATGATACCACAGAAAACTATTACCTGACTCTGTACTTCCCCTTAGCACTTACTCATCAGGTGCCTAAAAACATGGCCCATGTATTCATGTCAACTGATTGTATACACAACTATATGTGAGAGAGTTGGCCAACATAAAAGTTAATTATCCGTCAGTTTTGTGTTTAAATCAATTTGTTTCTTTCAGTCCATGCAGGTTTAAGACATGTAACCACACAGCCTGACTGACAGCTCATATGTAGTAACAGTACATGTATTCATCCAAAACCAGTCAGTGCAGGATGTTCTGTTAGATGACTTCTTTGATACACCTCCTATTAAGTTAAAGATATCAGTGTTCCCCAGAATATAAGTATCATGTTAATGGGTCAAGGAAAATTGATTGGCAAGAAAAATTACTATTAATTTTGTATTTTGTATTTCTTTACATAACGTGGGGGCAATAACCATGCCCTGAGTTTTGTAAGTATGGTTCCAATGATGCTTTAGGGGATTTTAACAGTTCTTGACATGGATAAACCAAGTTACACTGTGGCCCTCTCTTGCCTATATTTTGGCCAGTGGGCATCATTGCAAGAATGCTAAATTATTAGCATTATTAGCACGTACCCATTGAATTACATTTAAACTTAAATACATGATAGTTCTAAAGTTCTGAAGCTGTAAGACCATTCTCTCTATGATTTCTAAGCACATTCATAAGTCATGACTGCCCACTTATAAAATAACACATGCTTTCCTAAAGATTTATTTGCTAAAGTTTACCACATATTAGTCAGAAAAGTCTTACCATTTGTCATGTCATGTATTTTATATGTGCAAACTAGCGCTCATAAAAACATCTGTCCTATAGCTCTTCTTTGCCCTTTTCTGTCTCTGTTCCTGAAGTTAATCATTGGATGGAGCAAAAGAGAACAAATCACTAATCATGAAGGGAAGAAGGGAGAAAAGCTGTGTAGGGAGTGAAGTAGATTTATTCTGCTCTCCATTATTTATTCTAAGAGGGCACAATACTGATCATCCAAGCTTCATCTTGTCAGTCATCATTATTGATTTGGTTTCCACTTTTTTTAACCTTCTGCCTTTTTGTTTGTCATCCTGCCCACAGTCTTGTCATGAGTCTCAATCAAATATGGAGGGATGGATCAATAACGGGAGATCTGGTTGATGTCTTTCCTTATGAGACTCACTGGGTTGATATATTCCCCTGTGGAGAAAGCCAATGAAGAAACTTTATCCATCTAACAATAGAAGATGCATGTCTTTGACCGACGTGGGACTCTGAGCTGTGAAATGTTCTCTTCTTTCAATAGACTTCTCAGACTGGTGTTGTTCTCAGTAAACTTTAGAGTCAGAGGTAATCATATGTTGATTAAGTTGCCATATGAATAGGGTCTAAATGAATGGCACAAAACCGCATATGGCAATAATTGTATAGTTAGATGCAAAGCTTTTATTGTGAGATCAGAGAAACTTTAAATCAATGTGAAATGTTTTCCAGACATTTTGTCAAAACGCCTATCTGCAATCAATACCGTTATAGGCCAACGCCTGTAAGTAATTCCAAATCAATATGATTTAAAATTCAGATGCACTTGCCGGGCACCATGTGAGCCAGGAACTCAGAACAAGTCAAATTAGACTCAGCTGGAAATACTACAATCTTTGAAAGTGGTCTCATGATTTTGACCAGCTACCTCAAAAACTGATGCGTATGAAAAAGTGTGAGGCTTCATATCGATCAAACTGATTTAATCATTATGTCTTGGTCAGTTTGAGTTTGGATTTGAGTTTAAACTGTAGAAGCTTTGTAATGAGCAGTGTTTGCTCCTCGCCACAACATGAGGTGGATTTAATTGCACTATTTGACACATAACTTTAAGGTATTACTGTAATATCACACATTCATACCCACATAATTCATTCAGGCATGTGAATAAAAGACAGATGCGAGGATGCTCAATGAGGAATCACAGCCATTGGTATTTAGTGGATTGTGAGGATATGGGAACCATTACAGTCCATTGCAGAGGTTGTCTAACAAGCCCCTGCAGCCTTGAGTCATTAACGCACGTGCTCTGCCCAGTGATCGATGTTAATTTATGTTCGCTGCAGTCAGCTGTCCACTTTCACTTTCAAGCTGATCAACTTTATTCTGTCCATTCGCAAACACGTGCCTCCTTCGTTCATTTAGCATTCAAAGTCAGACTCAAGGACCCTGATTGCATTTAGCCATAGACAGGTAGCTATTATGCATAACGTGGAAATGCAGAGGCCATAATCCCGTAAGGTGTATAAGTGAGGGAGCTGGCACTGTTCCTCTGTCAGATAGCACAAGTCGGTTTTAATGATGCATAGGTCCTTGGCATCCTTGGGGAGGATGTGTTTCTTGGTCACAGTCCAGAAATTTAAAGTAGTTGCTTGTGATCCCCATGATTAATTTATATACCCTAGAAAAAATACAATGGTAATAATTCTTGTGCCCAGCGGAAGGTGGTCGCAGGTGTTGGAAATACCAAATGGGATGAGGCCAAGCTAATGGTGCCTGGAAGGGAAGCTATCTGTCAGGGATAATCCCTAATACTGTAACACCCCGGCATAGATAATGTACTCCCCCCGCCCACCTCCCTCACTAGCCCGTGATATTGAGATAGCTGTGGAGAAATGATTAAACGAGGAATGGATATTGACATGGATAAATGTATGTATCCCGAGTGAAGTATTGCCTGCTTTAATGTTTAGTGATGATTAGCTTCCCACTCTGGAATAGCCAAAGTAGGCTAAGAAAAAAAAAGGGAGGTGGAGGGTGTCCTGAGAACTCTGGTGAGCCATGTTCCACTTCATTACACACTGAGTAATTGGTTAAACACGTGACTACAGAAATTAACTTCGGCAGCCTTGTGAGAGGTAATTAAGGCTTTTTTCTGCCCCTTTTTTTGGGGCAAAGCATGATAAACGCGACATTCAGCATCGTGCAGGGGCCCATGAAGACATCAACCTGACACCACATTATCATGGCTCAGAGCCCCAAAACATATAGCCTCGCTCGTTTTAGTAATTGTTCAACAAAATGCTCAAATTAAAACATGTTTTATCTGTATATGCTTTGGATTAGAGTTTTGTTTCATCAGAGAAGGTGCCAAGCTTCAATAAGTCCTCCTGATCTCAGGTTACAGTCCATCTTTAATCCAGTCAGCCTCAAGGGAGCATGAGCGGTGCTGCAGCTCAGTAGGCAAACTGTCACTCATTGTACAAGTGCATATTACACATCGACTAAGAGGGGTAGAATATTGAAAGCTAACATCCTGTCACTTCAATACAGACTCAGCAAACAGAACTGCGCATGAAGTTTTTATGTGAAAAGTGCGAAGAAGACCTCAGATGTGAGATGAATATTTATGTATGCCTATGTCAGCTTTCGTTGTTAGAGTGTTACGTCTTAAGCCAAGTTACGACCTGCATTGAAGAAATCAAGAACTGCATTGTATGTTTTGTATTTTTACACATAAAACTGTCCATTTTCTTTTGTTCTTTAGAAGAAGATAGATACACGTTGTCAGTGCTTACCTATTACTGCACTCATCTGATGAAAGTGCTTTCAATTAGAAATAGATAAGAACTTGTTGCTGATATTTTGGTTTCTGCATATCTTGGCCAGAATGAACACTGACACAGGCACTGACTTATTTATTTTTTAAGTGTAGCATGCCACATGCTCTGTACATATCTCAGTCGCATGCATTTTTATCTTGAACATACGTTCAAAGCAAGTCTCCACTTTCACTGATATTGATACCTTAGCTTAGCCTGGCTTCGGGATATGCAGGAGGCGATGGAGAGAGACATAATAGGGTAAGGTGTAAATTTACCCCAAACACATGACACTGATCAACACAGTAAATCACTAGTTGTTGTAGTATTTTAACTACTTCAACTCTCAGTTGTACTCTCAGTCTCTACATGTCTGAAGGTGGGTGTGTGGGGGGTTAATGAGGGAGTTCAAGGATGTGGTATAACAGGGAGCGCTATAAATATTTCACAGATTTTTGTCAGGGGTCTACAAGGACTGAATATCTGATTTTTTTTTTTTTTTTTTTTTGACAAAACACAGAGCTATATGGGTCCAACAATGTAACCTAATAAAGTGACTGTTCACTGACTCAAGAAAGTTAATTCAGTTAGTTAATTTGGTTAAGGCATTGTAATACCTAATTTAATAACCACATTTTTGGGATCTTTACCACAGATGTCAATAAAAAAATGATATTTATAATGTTATCAGATTTTTTTTCAATTATTTTGTTAGACAGCAACAGTGCAGAAATGGCAGGAAATGAGAGAGAGAGGGGTGCAACAAAGGACCAGAGTTAGATTGAACCAGAGACATTGTCATTTATGATTTGCTTCTTGAATCTAAAGTATATATATATATATATATATAAACATTAAAATGATTATTTGGTTCAAAATTCCAGTACTCTTTTTGCACATCACAGTGTTAGATTGAAACACATTGGGTGGATACGGTCTTGACAAGATTGGCTTAGACTTTTACCCTTTTCTTTTTGATGATGAGACAAAAGATGATCAATAATTTCATTTTCAGCATCTTCAGTGATTTAATCTTAAAAAATATATAAGTCAGAGATGCACAAAATTCTATACTTTTCCCTATTAATGGCTATCGACCATTTAACAAATCAACTATGTATCAAAGCTATCTATCTCGATGGGATAGAACTGTACTGTCTAGACAGATTAGTATTTGCTTCTGTCTTCATATTTCTTCTGTTGGACTGACCACAGACCGTTCAATATTGAATAAATCAGAAGAATTAATGGTGTAAAAAGTATAAATGAAACAATAATTTGTGAAATACCTGAAGAAATCCTTGAAAGTCATCCTATTATAATGGCATGATATCTCATCATTCTCATTTTCTCTGTAACACTGTAACATTATTTTGTGATTGATTTTGATTTTTGTTATTATTATTTACTATTTATCATCATGTCTTTTTTATTCATTTAATAGTAAACACTTTGGGGTTCCATATAGCTGCAGCAACAATCACTTGTGGATTAATAGAACAGACGGTTTACACACACATTTCACAGAAGAGGAGATTACTGTATGCTAGAAAAGCTCCTTTACCTGGAAAAACAGCTCCGGTCGCAGTCATTTATAGCATGTAATAAATCAAGAAGCCCAACAGACAAGCATGTTTTCCACTGATTGAGTACTCACAGTGTAAGTGGAGTGTGCTCGCTCTTTCCTTCAAAGCCAAGACACTATCAGCCCTTTGGCCAGCTAAAGGAGAGAGGGAGAGAAGAGACAAAGTACTGAGATTCCTTGAAATAATATAAAGACATGAAGATTGAAGCAGGAAGGATTCAACAGGACACATCAGGTCGCTTCTTCAACACAATATTATATACAACAATCGTTCTCAGTGATGAAAATGAATGCAAACTGAGGTTTGATTTGCAAATATTTAAATTTGCAGAAATAATCTTGAAGTAAACAAGGCAGTACTGTAGGATAGGGTTATGATTATATTTCATTAAAATGATGATTTTACTGCTGGCAAAAGCGCTGTTAAACCAACAATTCGTCCTTCAACAAAAATTCAGTTTATGGTCTCATTCAATAAGCATTAAGAGATCAAACAGACTCAGTTCTCATCTGTTTGAACACTCCACTGTGACAAACAACCTTCAATATGACATATCGAGTTGATCAGCCAGAATTTCTCTGAATGTCCACACATATGCTGCATATATCGTATAAATGCAGCGTTCGCTGAATGTGGTCAAGTTGTACTTCATCAGTTATTCATGCATTAGCTCCAAGGACATATGCGTGACTCAGAGAATATAATAGACAGAATATTATAATAATATAATAATTCTGTCTCTGTCATTACCAAACAACCCTCCCATCAAACTACTGGAATAGTTAATATTTGACAGACAGTAGTCTCGCTGTTGGAACAATCCACCTATTCCGTCTACTTCAGCATTCTGTTGCGGCTATCTGCGTTTTACGGATTTCAAAATCCCTGTCACTACGGTAAACAACTCTCAGATAGCAACCTACACACTGAAAATGGCATGTTACCATAATCCTAACCTGGTACCAGTATGAACGTAAACAAGATAGAAGCTGCTATCTTTTCTTCAGCTGGGATTTATTCATTTTAATACCAGGACTCGCCTCCCCACATGCAAATATTCCACCAAAACAAGATCCCCCCAACACTATTTTGTAGGGGCACCGTTGATGCACCGTGCCTAACGCTACCCAAGACAATAGTGATTAGTTAAAAGGAATACAAATAAGCCAGTGTTTTTCCCATTTGCCAGAATGATAGTGGGTGCAGCCAGACCTTTCTCCAGTCCTGACACTGTGGAGAAAGGTCTGGCTATGTGATACTGTACAGTAGTAACAGACAAGGATGAAAATAAAATGACTTTTCAACTTTATTGGTAAACAGCAGAGATGTGGGAAGGTACTTTAAGACTGTAGCTATAATCTTCATTGGAAGCTATAAGCTACTGAAGCACTACACTTTTTTGAAAGTAGCAAGCTGACAAGTATCTAAACAATAGTCATAACTGGAAACTTAACATGATTCTACCCTACAGTGATCATGTGTCCTTGTTTGTCCCAAATTCCAACAAATATCTGTAAATATCAACATTCAAGATTCACTTATCAAATTTTCCAATAATACAATAAACAATAATAATAATGAAAACAAACAATGCACATGTCTGAACTCAACACTGATTTGTCTGTATGTGTGTCAGTCAATCAATGTGTTCAATGTGTAATCAGGGCTGCTGCTAGCCCATTTGTCACAGACAAACATCATAAGGTATTATGTTTTCTGACAGAACCTGTCAGTATGCTATATAACGCTTAACTGTCATGCCGAAGAAAAAGTCTTTTTTAAAGAGCTCCAGGAGGCTTACACTTTCCTTTGTAAAGTATCCTGCGATGAAAATGCTGCATTCACGGCGTCCATTGTGTGGAAAGGTGCGCTTGGTACGTGTACTAAGTGCTGAAATAACAGCCTGTCCATCCGGATAAAGAGGCCAATGATGCATGTAGAAAGACATATACGTATATACATATACATATATATGCAGTATATACACGTGCATATATGTGAGGTGGACATTTCCTGGTTAGGGGGTTTGAAAATAAGGCCATCAATGTGCTACCCGAATGCTACCAGGAAAGGTGGTTCAAATAATTAAGTAACATTGCATAGAAATTTGTATTTCTGTGATTTAGCACCCTGTTTGTTATGATGATAGATTAAAAACTTGCACATTGGCAACTTTGCTAACAGTCAAACATCAAGCAATTGCAACAGCACGAGACATAGCAGCTAATATTACTTACTAGTCCAACAGCAAGAAGCCCAGCTCAGCATCTGTCTTTCAGCCTTTTGTTTCACCAAGCTCGCACTAACGAAGTCAGTCAGTCCCAGATTTACTCTTATCTGGCGGCTTCTTGCTCATTCACTCTCTGTATCTTCTTAGCTACCTCCTTGGGTGTCCTATTTCCTCTCTTCACCATTAGTAACGTCCATAAAAGCTGCTAAGCCTGGTTATGTGCCCACTCACCTGGCATGACACTGGCTCTGCTACCAGTTTGCATTCCCCCACACATTCCCTGAAAACCTTTTCCCGGCAGTCCAAAACGTCTGTGGTACAAAGTGATCCGATGTCCTGAGCTTACAGTCCAGGTTAGCAATGGTGCTGCCCAGTCCCTGAGAGAAAACATAGGCCTACCTGTTTACCCGCATGCACTCTGCTTGCACAGTCACTGCAAATGCAAATGTGCTTTGGGGCTTTGACGAGAGGCCTGAGGGGAGGAGGTGGCAGTTTTTCCAGTTGAATATTTTAAATATCTTTTTTTTCTCATTTCTCCAACGTTACCTACCCTCGCTTTCAATTTGGAAAATCAGCTAGATCCAATAAACAAGGCTTTATAATGATTTCTAGCTCCCCATTTAACACCCTACCTTTTCACTGGATTTCATTGTGTCAGCAGCTGTGACCCATTTTGGGGCTGCCTCCTTTCGAAGAATGGGCAATACAAAGGA
This sequence comes from Sciaenops ocellatus, assembly GCA_033000465.1. Lineage (NCBI taxonomy): Eukaryota > Metazoa > Chordata > Actinopteri > Sciaenidae > Sciaenops > Sciaenops ocellatus. The sequence continues at coordinate 6,251,057 of CP136884.1, read as the reverse complement.
GTGGCCTTGTGACTGAAGGCTACTGTGCTGAGCGACTGCACCCCCTCCTCAGATGAAGCAGTCCATACAGAGGATTAACCATAACATTATGTAGGACATGTACTGAAGGAACAAATATTAGTCCCACTTTTCTGAATATGAAAGTGCGCTTCCACAAGAGATTACATTTATTAGGAGAAAAAAGTCAGTTATCACAAACACGTACTTCCAGACACCAAAACTAATCATAATGACCTGAATGTCTGCACTGGCACCATAGAGGCCATTTACTCAGTGTAATTTGGTTTCCAGCAAGACAGACTCCAGCAGAGCTATCACAAAAAGACTGATTGATTCTGCAGGTGGATAGGGGCCTGCTTGCATTGGCCATAATAAAAAAAACACTCTATATTCACTAGATTGCACTGTAAACATCAGAGGGAAGGGTGTCTTTTTCTTGAGAAAAGCAAATGGCAAACATTTTTACACCAAGGAAGTTTTTTTTTTTTAAATTGCTAACAGCTTTTATGTAAGAGAGGTGCTCAAGGAAAAAACGAGTGGAAACTTTTCAAGATATGAAATGCATTGAAATTTGAGACAAATGTCCAGACCGTGTTCTGAAATGTTCTTGCACAAGTAAATTTTAAAATGTTGCTGCCTGCATTATTTAATTGAATCATTCCAGCAAACTACAGCTCTGTTTGTCAAATATCTGGAGACTATATTGACTTTTTCATGCGTGCACCTTTTAGTTCTTCAAAGACGGCTTAAATTTTATGCATAATGGTTTTCCATAGCATGACGTCATGGAAAGCAATCGTTATTTTTTAGACTAACAATGAATCAAGTGACTAAGAAAGTCACAGTGATGCACCGACTGAGAGCTAATCAAGTCTGCAGCTTAGTAGACACCAAAAAGGAGCTAAAAGCAGACTCAGCTGGACAGGTATTGAGCTCCACATGGAGACAAATGTTGTTCTGTGACAGATGAATACAATTGTTGCCAACATGTTAAACCAAACAACTTCATGGAGTACTGTATATCCCTCTCTATGGGTGTGTTTCACTGAGCCTATAAAATATGGCTGACAGCAGTGTTGTAATACTCGAGATTGGTCTTGGTCTTGAGATCGGGCTCAATGATGTGACTCAACCACACCTCACCCAAAGAGTTTTTGTGATAGCTATCTAAGTAGGCTATATACTGTCTGGTCTTGGTCTTGACTCTGTCTCGCAGTACCTTGGTACAGAACCTTGGACAGAGAGGTCAGATTACCCAGAGTAACATTGTTCCTGTAAAGATGTGTTGCTGTTGTTGTTGGGATTTTAAAGTACAATTTTACAGTTCTGCGAGGAGCACTAATCTCCGTGGAATTGCTGTTTCAGAGGTGGACATGTCAAACCCTTAGTAGAAAAAACCTAAAACCATCTCCATGGCCACATCAGGGGTAAATGATAGTTCACTTATTCAAAACAAAATTGATTCGAACCAAAACTGAAGGGCATATTGTTTATTTGAAACTGAAACCTTTCAATACACCAGAGCCTCTTTTTTTTTTTTTACACATTCAAGAAGATGCTGTACTCCCTTTATGTGAGTCAGTCATAGGATTTATTCTGAAAACTGGAGGCATAATGTAAATGTTACTTGGCATATGCACTAGAGTGACTGAATCTAACCTTTTCTAACCAGAAGTAGACAGAAGTTGATATATAAAGTACAGCTCTGCCAACTACATTGTATTAATACAATGACACAAGGCCATCAACAGTCAACTTCAACATCTTTGATGAATTCAGAAAGCTCATTCACATCGACACAGACTGTAGGCTAACTGAGACACCTCAGGTCAACTAATTTATTTCTGTGATAGGCAGGAGAGGCTAGTTAGTTTGTACAATGAAAAAAGAAATGTCTCACCCACACCTTTCATCACTTTCATCACTGTCTCTGCAGTGACAATTTTCTTTTCCTCCTCTCTGCCAGTCTCGAAGTGAAAATCATTGAGAAGCAAGTCAGCAGTGGCTATCTCCAACATCTTTCAAATGTTCAGCCTTATATCAGATGGTCACTCCAAACTTTTCTGTCACATTTTCAGATTCTACCTCATGTCTCAGCAAAACAGAAGCCAAGGCATTGAGTGCATTTGCACACACCTGTAGGTCTATTCCAGAGGTTGCGCTAGACTTTTTCGTTGTCTGTCATTTTGACTGACAGGGTCATAAAAATCCCGTCATAATCTATTTTTACCGGTCACTTTAATGTTTTAAAGATAATAATGACATACTCAATAGCATTTAATTTTAATTCATTTTTAATTAATATTCAGTCCAAACAAGCTGAACAAATAATCCACACCGTGGATACACACATCAAGCAAAAGAATATGCAACTTTTTCTCCGCAGTAACAAAAACAACTTACTGTGTGGCCCCAGTAGCTACATATTAACAATGAATAATGAAATATGAACAGTTCACCTGTGGCCTAAACGCACAGTCTCACACCTTCCTCCTGGTCCGCATGGACTTGAATCGCGTGCCTGCTTGTGCGTAATCAAATGTCTCAAGTGGGACTGCTGCAGAGGCTATTGTCATTTGCTTTTTTACATATGTCGCAGAACATTTTTCCATCCTCCCTCCTCAGCCAGGAGAACTCCTGCTCCCACTGAACTCTGTACTCCCGCCTAACCTCCTTGCTGCCGCTTGCTCGCTCCGCCGAGGCCAAGGCCTGAGTTTGTCCTTCATCTGCATCTGTCCCTCTTTTTTCACCTCTTTTATCAACATCGTTATTGGGCTTTTTAAAGAAACTTCTGACACTCAACTGCCGTGACATTTTTCTTCTTTTCTACTTTTCTTCTTCTACAAGAGCCAATTAATATGCTCATCGCCAACAAGTGGTCAGGGGTGAGAATTGCAATCTGTCAAAATGACAGATGGCCCTCAGATTTTTCCGTCACCGTTTAAAAAGAAAACGGTCAATGACGGAAAATATTTGGTTAACGCGACCCCTGGTCTATTCTGTATATCATTTAGACATATTGACATAAGATGTTTTTATGCTATAAAGTAACCTGGTTGTTATCCTTCCTGATTTCTAAAATTATTCAGGTTTTCTTAGGCCTTATGTATACACATTTCAGGTGTTCTACACCTGAATAAAAGCCCTGTTAGGTTTAATACACTTCTGTTTAGACTTGCACATACACAATGGTGTGCTTTTCTGCCTGATCATAGAGTGCAGATTGAGTGCAAAAGGTGGCGGTAATACATCTGAACTGAAACATTCAGTAACGCCTAAACAAATGCCAGAAGAAGAATAAGGCAGCGTTCACACACAATACAGTGCTGCAGGGAAATGCAGGTTTTTCCATTCGTTTCGAGTGCAGGTACTGCGTTTTGGCTTCCACGGTGCAGGCTAGGGAGTACAGGGAGCTGGATCAGACAGTCAAAAACACAGTCAGCTTGAAATGTTACTGAAACTGAGACTATCCAGGTGAATTCATGGACAAAACTCTGATACTCTACTTGTTGTGTTCTGGCTTTGTTTATTTAGTGTACCCAGCTATATTTAGCACAAACAGACTAGGTAGCTAGTTAGTCCATTAACTAACGAACATGGATGAACACATGATCTTGCCTTTTGGGGCTACCTTAAGGGCTACAGAGAGATGGGATGACAAGACTAAACCACAACCTTGCAGAACTTTCTGGATCACAATAACATTTTCTCGGATAACCTACCGAGAACATAAAGATAGAATATGGTTAAAACTTGCTTGTTTTTTTTTCTGTCACAGCAGCACAAGTCTTCAGCTTAGCACTCATGTCACTAGCAGCCTAAACCAAACTATGATTCATAAAACTGGAGTCCTTGGCCTCTAAAACACGATCTGCATACATTTACTTTGACTTATCAACAGTTTTTCATGGAAAGACAGAATGCAATTGAACAATCATGAAAATCTACAAATCAATCACAACTACCAAAGCAATCATCATCTCACTGTCCGACAGCATTATGGAGATTCGACCTATTGTCGAGTCAGAGTAAAGACTCTGCATTCGCTGTTGTAAACACTGCATGTCTGGTCGACCTGAATATAGATTCTCTGAGGAAGGAGCACATTTTATGTCTCTGGCAGCAACAACAGGGCTTTGTTTCGAATAAGTAGAAGACCTGAGTAGTTAACATGTACAACAAGCCACCAGGGCTGCCCAGACAAGGACTACAGAGACTTCATGAACGACAAAAACCCAAAGACCAAGCAACACATAAATAGATTAATAAATATGCAAGTCATAAATCAAGGACAGTTCAGATTACCTTTTTAATGTCTCAAGAGAAAATATATAAAATCTTGTAATTTTTGTGTCTGAAAGCGGGAGATTTCAATCCATTAAAGCAATATCATTGTAATATCATTGTAAGCACAAATTCAGAATATGGACCATGATGCATTAATCTGTCATCACTCATCTGTGTCCTTCCTTGTGTCCAGCAGGTAATTATAAATATCTCTTAAGGTGTACATTACCTTTAAACAATCTTATAAGATTCTCTGTTCCTGAGCTCCCAGACAATCTGGATATTGTTTCTCTGAGGGTTGCTGATATATTACTCTTATTTTGGGGACTAAGATGAAAATCCTCAGATGTTTTTTATTGCCCACGGTGTAATTTTTGGGAAAAGTTCCTAAAATAGTACCATATATGTTGCAAAAGTTCCAGGTTTTTCTGTATCTCTGCATTCGCTGAACAGTTATTTCAACCCCGTCTCTACATGCGAAGGTATCACATGGCCTGTTGGAAAACCCACTAAGTGCCCACAGCAAGAGAGTCACATTACAGCAGCTGTGCAGATTATGAATGATAGGCAAACTCTTTTCACATTCATTAAAGTGCCACAAATGAATAATTCATGGTTTCAAATTCCGGGCCTTCAAATATTCAACTGTGTTGCATCAGGCCTTTCCTCTTCAAATGATTGCCTCCAGTACAAGTGATGTATTTGCTGGTCAGAGATCTGAAACCATTCAATGGGAAGAAAAGACACACGTGTGTGAAAATGATGGAAAGTGAAACAAAAAAGCAGCACATTAAAGTGTGTGTTGCTGCTTGCTGAAGCTGTGTTTTAAAGATATGATACTCGATATTTGTCAATCATGTCAAACTTGTCACTCATATTAAGTGTAGTGTTACAGTCATAAATCTTTTATATAAATATTCTACTCAAAGTGAAGATCGCTTCAAGGAATAAACCACCCACAAGAATCCATGTCAGTGAGTTTCCACCTGGAGCTGCTTGTACGAGACATTGTTATGCTCATAATTTGCCCTCTGGCCTGCAGATATGTGACATATGAACCCTGCTCGCATAATCTGCATAAACACCCACCTCCCCGAGGGGCTCGTGTTTTTTAGGTTTGGATTTTATTATTTATTGTACAAATAAATCACCAGTTTAGATGGCACTGCAGAGTTGCTAAATTTACATCGTAATCTTACTGTATAATGTTCTCAGTTATGTAATCAATACGACTTTCATGTCAAGTACATTTCCTCTCATGTACTTTGGACAGTGTATTTCTGTGTTTCACAGCGCAGCTTATGATAACTCCAGCGATAAGTCTTGAACTTGTTGCATTCCATTCATTTTTGTATCATTGATTCATCACCTCCAGAAACTTTTGACCTGTTTGTTGGTAAAACGTATTTAGCCAGCCTAAAATCAGTACAGCAAAAACAAACTAACACATCAAACAAAGGCTGATATTTGTAATTATGACTTATCATATCATTAAGTTGTTATACTAAATGAATAATTCTACTAGTGAATAATTCTATACTAGCAATAAATCAAATGAAAAATGTGTAAATGTGTGAAAAAAGTGAAAGGACTCAATTCTAGCGACAAACCCAGAGAGAATTATGACCTGACTCTGCAGTTCCCTTCAGCTCTCTGAAGCATCCTTTATCGTCCCCTCTTAGACAGTTTTCTGACAGCCATGTTGGCGCATTGTAGTACAGCCACACTATGAGAAACCCTGTCACATTAAAGGGATAGTTCAGGTATGGCAAAGTGGGGGTGTATGAGTTACTAATACATAGTTGGTGGATTGTAAACCGCGGTCAGTGTGCCCCCAGTTTGGAGAAGCAAACAGGGATCCTGGCACAGAGGCAGAGCTGTGCACTGCTGCATATTTACCCACTGCAAATCACAGCACTAACTTTTCTGCTAACCGTAGAACTCCCGTCTTACTATGCCATGTGCTGTGCACTGTATTACACCACAGATCAGCTTTTTGGATCTTTGAAAACTTTCAAAATCTTTCAGTCTGATCTTGCAGCTTTCTGACCCAATTTCATTTGTTTGAGGTGGTTCAGTGCCAGAATCCCTGTGTGCTTCTCCAAACAGCGGACGCACTGACCGCTCTCTACTGTAGGTAACACACTATGCATAAATACCTCATACAACCTCATTTAAAAATACCCGAACTATCCCTTGGAAGAAAGAAATCAGACGGACTCATCATACATGGAAAGTGAATTACATTTTCTTGCTTTCTTGGCAGCAAACTCAGCCCACACAGTCTGTCCTGAGACATTCATGTATGCAAATAGTCCAATCTCACAGTTGGGAAATGTTTGTCTGATGCATTTTAGGAAACAGGGGATTTGAAGAGCTGTAGTTGTTCCCTTTGGAATTATATCTCTGAGTAATCTCAGCTCTTTGAACAGGCCCTGCATGTTTATGTCCTGAGATCCGGTAGTGCTTGGTGCTTCACTCAGTCTGTTGCAGATCAATATCTTCGGTTATGCACAGTTCAAAAGTTCAAAAATATGATGTCGAATGGGCATTTTAAAATGTATCTGGGACCTTGGATCATAACCCAGGAAGGAATTATCTTTATTGTTAGTAGACAGACAGGAAATTCAAAGTATGTTGAATTTAAAAAATGAAAAACAAACATCACAAGGCCGTGTGCAGACGTAACACTCATACGGCCCTTGCACCGACTATGATTGCGCTACACTTTAATGAAACTGACAATCACATAGTAGACAAAAATCCAACACTGCGTCTCTGGCTGGAAATTATAAATCCACAATGTCTCTGTGCAAATATTCCTATTACACCAAGGACTACTTTGTAAGGCTGACTCAGAGCACTTTCACTATTTTAAAAGTCAAGCAATCAAAGGAAGAAAGTGAAATAACAATGTCACCAAAAACCAATCAACCCATCTTTGTTTCCTCAGTTGAGCACACTTGAGTCGAAATGAAAAGAGTGTTTTTGGTGAGCGCCTGGGCATATTATATCCATGAAAAATAAAAATAAAAAGAAGCTGAGAAAAGAAAAACGCTCAAAATTACAGTTTTCAGTGCGATGCAATGACAGCTCTGTGTGTGACATAAAAAGCACCAAAACAACATTTGCTGAAAAAAAAAAAGAGAAAAGTCTCAATCATAAATTGCTGATGCTGTAACACCCGCTTCATCACACCATACAGTATCATCACAGCTACTCAGGCTTCTGTCGACACTGCCCTGGTCGTCTTGCTGGCTGGGCAATTGTAGCTGTCAGTCACCTGAATAATGTGGAAGACAGCGGTGGTATTTCAGATGAGAGAGAGGGATTTTATCATCTTTCCTCCAGTAGGTCACACAGCAAATGACTAATTTTAGCAAAGGTGGAGAATAAACAGTGGCTGCTTTCTTTCTTTTTCTTTTTTGTGACGAGGCTTTGACTGAGCATCGCTGTAGCAGAAATCAGGTTCATGGCAGTCTGATTATCCCCCCTGACATCCTAAAAGTGAGCCTGCGAGGAGTTTGTACGGGCTGGGGAGGCTCACAGCGAGAGACTTCAATAGGAAATGTGACAGAACATAAGAAGAAACCCCACAATACAGTTACTACATAAAAAATTCATGCCATTTTGTTGCTTCCATGGTTGAATCTCTTCAGAGGTTCCGGTGGCGGCTTCTTGGAAGAAAGCTGATGAAGAGAGAAGTGTGCTGTGCAGTGAGGGCCTGCAGGGAGGACACCAGCTAACATATAGATTATATTTACATCTGATGTTGTGCAATCTTTAACAATGGCTCTTTCATGTGCGTTTCATGTCCTTGCCTCAGTGCATGGATCAAATGGCATCGCTTATATGAAGTTGTTGAGAGAGGGAGAGAGAGAGAGATTGTCAAAAGGAAAGATCACGACCCTCAACCTGAGCAGGAAGCTCAAGTCTGAATTTAATTTGTAAGGATAAAGAGGCCTTAACACAACAAAGGCAGATGGATTTAGGGGTCTAAGAGACAGTCAACATTAATTGATAGCGGTCCTTCTGCTTAACCCCCTCCTCATCCACCCACACAAAGACAAACACACACACTCGACCCCACAGTGTGAACACATTAGCCTTATCTGGTGACTGAGGAAAGCATCTTAGACTAATTTTAATAAATTTGGTCATTTATCTGTACATTATTGTTCTGTTTTACTTGATGAGCTGTTTGTGTTGTATTTGTCCTTTAGAAAACAGAAAAAAAAAAGAATGGCAAAGTGAGCAACGCGCAAATGTGTCATTCATTTGCTATCATATTAAAGTGAGAGAAGGGGCGGTGCTATTTTGTGAAATATCTCAAAGCGAGAGAACTATATTTTGACATGGCTGAAAGGGACATTCAAGTGAGTTAGAGAGAAGCTACATAAAGTTGAGGGACATTCAGAGGGAAAGGTTTTAAAAGTGGTTAAAATCAATGAAGCAGAGGCCCATATATCCAGACGTTTATGCCCCTGTGTGACCCAAAAACATTCCATCCTAAATTTCCAACAATGCTGCTGGCTTCTTCCGTTACGCCCTCCCTGACTGTTCAGCTACGTTTGTCATACTGCACACTGACAAGATGTAATGCAGGCTTTGTAATCTCCAAGCACAAGTCGAGATAACCCTAATGACATCAGGTTATTTACTCCCGCATTGGAGGAGAGCCACAGAGGACGGTTTAAATGTCTTCACACCCCTCATGACACTCTGCTGGATGTGCCCTTTTGAGAAAAAAAACATCCCATCCACATTAAGTGTATTTAACACAGGCACAAAAAGCTTAGTTAACTTACTTCCTCAGATCCGGGATGAGAAGTTAAGATAGATTAGATCAAACTCTGATATTGTTCTCTGTGGGAAATTAGGTGATGAAATTAGGTAATGGAGTACATTATTCTCTGTTTTCATTACTGTGGTGCTGAATCGTGGAGCAGACTTCTGTTCATGAACGCTGGGGAGCAATTGTCTCAGCAGCTTCTTCATCATTCCCCATATATCAGAACCCCCGCATTCATTTCTATTAATACTGGAGGGCCTGTTTACGTGGTGAGGGCCTGCTGTCAAAGCTCATCAGAAGTTTTTGATTGCTGACGCTGTTCACAGAAGAGTCCTGAAGTTGGAATGAATGAAATACAAGGTGTTTTTTAGTCCAGAGTGTCAAATCTCACCTGTCGGGCCGAAAGGAGGAGTCCGACAGAACTACATATATATGAAAATCTGACAACATTGCTCTGTACACAAAGTGGGTGTACAAACAGCCATAGAGGACACCGTGGCACCTGTTTTGAAAGCTGAGACATTTCAATTTCAGAATGCAAATAGCTTGAGATTTCTGCTGCATGAGGATCATGCACTGCAAAAATCAGGATCACCTCCTAGGGAGCAAAACAATCCCTGCACATGATGCAGTTTCAAACAGCGAGGGTTTAAAAGGCTCCATATCATAATCTCATCTGAGCATTAACTCGAACCAAGGCAACAGAAATGTCAAACTTCAGAGAGCTATACTGACTCTGTTAAAGGGAAAGTAAAGCCATGAGAAGTGTTGGGCAGAAGTGTCACTACAAGTAGCAACCATACTAGTTTAACTACATTTCTCCGTAGCGTCCCTGTGTTCTGAATGAAATAGTATTTCAGTCACTTGGCTGTTTTATTGATCAAGTAGCACGGCAAGGTCGAAACAAACTACAAGTTTTTCTCGAGTTCAAGCACAGTGGAGCTTTCTGCTGCAGTCTGAAATAAAACGTTTGAGGATAGGTGACACCTACGCTATATGCGAACGTCTATACATAACCAAGAGAAGCACATCCATAATACGGCGGTGACATCAAGTACCAATCCTTAGGCTGATTCCTATGATAGATAGATAGATAGATAGATAGATAGATAGATAGATAGATAGATAGATAGATAGATAGATACTTTATTGACTGAAATAATTCAGTTGCTATATTACATGGTATATTTGAACACTATCTGGTTGCTTAACCCTAACATATCTTTACAGATGAACATTATAAGCTGCTTCCGAGGAGTTAAGCCTAAAACGATGACTTGATGTTCTTTCTGACATTCTGACAACTCTGTTTACCAGCTGTCTGTCATTTACTCATGACAGCTGCCAAGCTAATGGCTAGTTATGGCCCTGAAATTGATGTGATGCATTTACTTAAATCATTTCTGCAGAAAAAGACGTGCCGCTCTGTTGGTCTGCTGATACAGAGTGGTGTTATATCTTCAGCCAAACCAAACCTTTAATGTACAGACACTGCATGGAGAGAGGATATTACCCAAGCTATGGGTAAGATTGTTTGATCAGCTCACAGAAAGTAATGACTCAGTCATGACAACTATTATTATAGAGGGAGAGAGCAGCAGGCGTCGGCCTATTCTTTCATGCCCACCTTTAATTATGCAAGTTATGATTAAAATCACAGCTGTTACAATTTGAATATTACACTATTTGGAATGTTTTTTGTTTGTTTGTTTGTTTTTTTTAATGAGATATGTGTTTTAAAGGAAGAAGGCTCAATAGCAGCAACAAATATTCCAAAATATTCATAAATAGTTGGGTTGCTCCATCTCAAAATGACTAGTCCAAACAGCAGTATCCCCTACAGTCTCCTCTACCCTTGCCCTCTCATGCGCCCCAAACTCACATCTCACAGCCTCAGCGGCTTCAATTAATTTGGCTCGCACTGAGTCTCAGCCTGAGAATATCAACCCAGGAGACAAGACACCCATTACTGCCAGGTCTCCAGCTCCATTTATACTATACGGCTGAGGAAGGAATGCTCTAACACTGAGAGGGTAATAACACTACTCTCGACATCTGGAATGAGAGTTGTATACACAGACATCTGCGTTCATTATTGAAGATCTACAATGACATTTGTCATTTGACATGAAAAATTGGAGCTGGTGAATACAGCAATATTACAAAAAAAAAAAAAAAAGAAAACAGGTCAGAGAAACGTGCATGGTGTGTTTTTCTAGCACAGGTGCATGAGTACACCCTGAACATGGAGGTGTGCTGAAGGTTGCATGAGTGTGTCCTTGCACTTCTGGGTGATTGGTCTATATTTGGTTAGCAAGCCACCTGGATTCTTCGTCAGACACTAACAAGCTTACTGGCTGTCATTTAAACCAGGCACATATGCCAAGCTGTGAGAATGAAGGTGAAAGGATGGTATTATAAGAAAATATCATAGACACAAACAATCTGGCAGCAAAAAGTAAAATTAGTATTGACAAAGGTTTCATGAAAATTATACAGCTGGTTGGTTAAGTGATGTGTGTAAGAAAAAAAAAAAAAAATAAGCAGCCATTTCTCAGGAAACCCTGCATCTTTAAATCATTTGTTGTAGTTTTAAGGCAAAAAAAAAGACGACATTTATTCCTCCCCTGCCACGACTGCATTTAATGCTTATTTAAGCAAACAGTGCCACGTTCTTTCAAACAGCGATGCATGACAGGGGTACCTGCAGAGGGAGGGAATGTAACAAACCTCAGTGTTGTACCGCTAAGGTAAGGACACACATTCGAGAAGTGCACATGACAAGTAGGATTTGGACAACACATATTTCCAAAGCTCCAGCAACAATCCAAATACCTGCAAACTCGAAGATACAGTAACAGAAAACTGCAATAAACATAAAATTGAGCAGTTTTCATTCTTTTTTCTTTTTATTTGCACTTAAGATCTCAACAACAACATGTAGTAGGCAAGTAGCTGTGTTTGCATCACACCACAAGATGTCTAACTACATCTCTGAATTGGATTTGGTCTAAGCTGGAATTTCAACATTTCTGCCATCTTTGGGTTAACCACAGTGCTACTGGAATGGAAAATGGCACACCCTTGATCAAAATAACTCTCACTAATTCGTTTTAGCACAACAATAGTTTTAGCAACTTAAATGTCTATCTACAGCAGTCTAAAGCTAGTGGCTCTGTTGTACTGCAAACAAAATGCTGCATGCTAACATGCTCACTATAGCAATAATAACACATTTATGCTTAGCAGGTACAATGTTCACCATCATAGTTTAGTGTTTTAGAATGCTAACAATTGTAATTAGCTCTTAGCACAAGTACAGCTGAGACTGATGGGAATGTGATTACTTTTGGCAGGTCACCAAAGTATTGGACAAATTAAAAGTTTGACCAAGTTCATGGCAATCCATCCAATAGTTGCTGAGACATTTCATTCAAAACCTGAACAAAAAACATGAATGTCTGTCAAAAAATGATGGTAGTTCATCCAGCAGTTGTTCAGATATTTTAGTCTGTCTGACAGAAAGACCAGCAGCCAGCGTGGCTAAAAGCAACACATATTAATTCACCTATAATGGTTTATGATTTCTAATGAGATGTGCACAAACATCAATCACTTGACCTTGGAGAGTGAAAATGCACTTTCCTAATGCATAGCAGTCAAGCCAAGACAAGTTTATTTACACTAATATCGCCTACAATGGCCCAGTTCGATTTATGAACCCACAACATGGAAGGTTCCTGACCTTGCACAAGCTCTCTAAGAAAACAAGGAAAAGCTCCAAAATGGAAGAAACACTGAAAGAGGAAGTTTTCTGTGGCAAACGCATGAGCAAACAGCAGCGTAACACACTGTGATTTTAATGCAGTAATCATAAGAGCAAAGGTCACTGAAGTCATGCAACATATTTCATCATCCATTATACATGAGGCCACGGCTAAGTAACAGTGCAGCTCCTGGGCTTGTGCTGCTGTTGAGTGTGGAGATTACAGGTTGGTGTGAAAATGGATGTTTCTGTGTCTAAGAGCCACATTCCCTGAAAGCCCAGTATTATTCCCTTGAACTCCCCTGAACGCCTGCACTCTTTATCCATGCTAAAGTCCTGTGACTTTGATCTGCTAGCCATCATTTAAGACAAGGTTTACTCTAAGTCTATTTGAGGTTCAGAGGCCTCACAGCTCAGATGGTGGAGCCTTTCACACTGGTGGCCTCCACATATTCTTCATGTTGCTGCTCCATTAGACAAACTTGGCTCTTAATTGCAGTGGCACTATCTGGCACATACAGGGGAACTGTGTTGCTGCAGTCAGCAGTCCACATGGCTCTTTTTCACTTCCCTGTCGGTGCTTTTACACGGTAGAAGAGAGACTTCCTGCAGAGACACCTTTAACATCCTCTTGTCACTTTAATTGATGGCAAAATTGCCACTGGTGATCATTAACAACGCAGAGCACTTCTGACTGCAGGTGGCTCTGTGTTGAGAGGTTTCAACTCGTTTATCATCCACTGAGCCTTTCCTCTTACCTCAATTAATGATAATGAATGCCGGATTTTCTCCGAATGTGTCATTAATTGTGATATCGGTTAATGATGCAAAAATAACAGTAGTTATTTTGTCATGAGCGAAAGAGACAGAAGAGAAGAAGAAAAGAGATGATCATCATCTGTAGAGTACTAATCTGTTCATTTAACTATGCTTCCAATGAGGTGGGCACTTCAAATATTGTAAAAAAACAAAAAGTTTAAAGATGACATTGAGCATAGCCATATCTGAGGATCTTCAACCCTTTTGTCAGACAAGTATGTTGAGTGTAGTGGACAATGTTCTAAATAAAGGTCCATTTACTGTTCGATCGATTCAAACTGCAGATTACGTTGGATAATGTTTTTTAATCCTCGATGCCAACATCTTCATCATTCTTTCTTCTTTCTTCTTTACAATACCCCCCTTGGCCACCACAGTATGGTTGAGTTCAAGAAAAGGTTATAAAAAAAAAAAACAGTTTTCAGCATCAAAATCAGATATGCTACACCAGAGGTCTTCAATGTTTTTCAGGCCCTGTAGCTGGTAGAGAGATGAAGCAGGGACCCCTTACTTATATATATATTGCATAAAATTGTGTTGCATATTAAACTAGGCCTAGCATAATGTGTAGGGCAGAGGAGGAGGATAGACTACCATCAATTTTGTGTAAATTATTATTATTAAATATATATATATATATATATATATACACACACACATACGTATGTATGTATGTATGTATGTATACCTCCTTCAGTCACTCTGAGGACCCTTAGGGGTTGCAGACTCACTGTTGGAGACCAAGGCAGCACCATGACCTTCACACCCTTATTTTCCATCTCACTATTAAAATAATATATTTTATACTTAAATCGTGAGGTGCATAGTCAAATGTGCCAAAAGTTGAGTGTGGATTCCTGTAGAAGACCAGTATTCATGTTAAATTGTGTTTTCACCTATCAGGATGTGCCATCATTAATACAGCCTACTGACATGTGACATCAGTTTCAATAATGAGGTAAAACACTTAATGTATGTCATAAGCATGAGGTAATACAAATATACATACATGATGAAGAATGTATCTAATCTTATTTTTAATATCAGTTGGTGCGATGACGCCTGTCCATCTCATGGTATAGCCTCTGCTGACACTGTCCACAATTGCAATCACTGGTGTGTACATTCTGATACAATCTAATCCTAAAAAAAGATTGTGTTCCCAGGACAAAAGAATCCTGTGTCACCACTGAATACCAGGAACCCGTCTTCAATAAGGTGCCACATGTGCTCAGCATGACTGTGGACCACAATGTTTTAAATCTCATGAGGCACATTTTGGGTCTGTGGACTGCAATTATGTAATTGCAGAGCTTTGTGGCTGCACACGCACAAGCACCAGTGGGAAATGTGTGCTAGGTTTTATGTGCACTGTTTGAAAAGAGAGATGTTCACTGTAGGGAGCAACATTGGGGAGTGACCCACATGATCGCTTTGACGAATTCATTGAGGATATTATCAGGGGAAGTGGAGAATCGCCTCATCTTGTATGTGATACATCATCCATAGTTGTAAAATGGCTTAAGAGATTCAGACAGGGGCAGGGCATTTCAGTGAAAGAAACACCAGAAATAATCATGGATCTGAGAGCAAAAACGGGAAAAATTACTCACACAGCAGGAAAAGGAACAGAAACCCCAGGAAGGGTTAGCTCCATAATGCAGATGGTAGCATTTTTCCAAGGAGTTGATTTCAGCTTATACACCTTCTGTATCTACAGGAAACAAACAGTGGTGGTTTTAGAACCTACCAGAATGATGTGACTGACTGAATTATGTGTAAAGTTTAAACAAAGACTGGCATGCATGAGTTAATCAGTTCATTAATAATATGATCCCTTGTCCAGCGGGATATGGAATTTGCCCAAAATGTAAAACCTGCAACAAGCTGTGCAATGAGCCTTGAAGAGCAGATCTGCCAAAAGTGACCAGGAAACCCTTAGCCTCACATCAGGACTGGAAGCTACTTACTCGTTGTCTTTGTTGTACCATGACTGATGGCAGAAATTAGCACCAGTTAATGTTTTTACTGGCTTCAGCACTAGAGAGCTCTCCTAGGGGTTTTCTCCCTCACCTTGCATGAGTGCGTTGTTAAGTCAATTCACATTTTCCACGTCCATATAGGTTAGCAAGGGTCTGTGTGGGTCAGCATAACATTTTGTGCCAAATACAACAAACAACGGAGCTCCCGTTCTTGCGTGCACCCACCCTCAATTGTAGCATGTATAGTGTTTGCACGTCCCCTGTCTACATGCAAGTCTGCAGCTCTATACTGTCTGTACTGCTTCAGGTTGATGTCTGTTCCATGCCCATGATACCATAATCCAGTGTGGAACACAACAAGTTTGCATCTTTAGCATGCTAACATTTGCTATACACATGAAAACACAAAGTCCAGCTAAGGCTGTTGGATGTCATTTCGTTTAGAAGGTAGGCATTACATAAAGGATAATGAAGACAATGACCTTAGATGAAAAGTCAGAGGGTTACCGAAGTTATCATTCATTGTCAGGGAGACACCACCACCTTTGTTGGCACACAGTTCTTCCGAATTGTGTGTCAACCAATCAGTAGATGCTGAAATATTTGACAATTAAAGTGAAAACTACCTGCTGGTGGTGTTACATGAAAGATCAGGAGACATTAAAATCATTCGGATTCATCCACTGTGGACCATGACTGTTTGGGTTTTTGTGATATTTATATACTTATATATATACCAAAGCGGTTAAAAAACCAAAAGACATTACGGGCATCATCATCCATAGTCATGGTGCTGGCACGGCTAAAAAATGAACACACTTTCAAATTTTGAGAGCCTCTCCATTGTTCTACAGTACTGACAGACAGGCAGCAGAGTTGGACTCGAGCTAAACGCGTGAGGTGGGGGGGGGTAGTGTTTCAGACTCTTTTGGCAGACACAGTGAAACACGTTAGTTCCAGGACTTCACCGCTGTTGTCAGCTTTTACAGCCAGGTGGACACGCAGGGTGATGTCAGGTCACACAGGCCGTATGTCTCTCCAAGGCATCAAGTGGCTTCAAAGCTACACTGAATGAGCCAGCTGCACATCAGCAGGCCAAGTCCCTCTGTGTGAGAGTAAGTGGAAGCAAGGAAATCCATTCAGTGAGAAAAAAAAAGACCTTTTCTCATTCAGATTAAATATGCAGTTCAGTTTGGCGCTGTCATGGCAATGAGTGTGTTCATCCAATATTCTGATAAACTAGTTGATGTGGCGTGAGTCACGTTTTCATTTTGGATCAGAGATGTTTTGGGTCTGTTTGCAGTACTGTACGTGGGTTGAAATACTCGTCAGTTCTACAGTGGTTTCAATCAGGATTTTTGATTATTTTCTTGTCTAGCACTTCTGATGCATAACTTAGCAGCTGTTATCAGCTCGTAGCAAAATAAGTCCTACAGATAGATTCTACTAATTGATGTGCCGCTAAGTATCTTATTTAGTGTCGATTTAGTGCTCCAATGAATTTTAAAGTACACTTCTAAATACTCTTCATATTTTTGTCATAATGGTTTGTTTCTATCTGTCTCTGTTATGTGGTGAGTTTCTGGGCGTGGCTTTTGGTTTTCGCTCTCACCTGCCCGGTCACCTCACTACCTGCTCTTATTAGCCAATCAACCTAAGCTGTATAAAAGACTGGCTCAACAGCCACAGATAACTCCGTCTTCCTTGTTGTGTTAGACCTAACTTTGCCAGTTGTCAGTTGTGATACCTGCTTAACCTTGCTGTCCCTGTGCTCCAGTGATCCTGCTTACCATTCCCCTGCCATGTCCAGCTCTGTCTCATCTTTGCACCTGCCTCCTGGAGTTCTGCCACCACCAGCTTTTCACCGCCCTGAAACTACCTCACTGCAACATCCCATCTTGCCACTGCACTCTCTCTCCTCTGGTTCAAAAAAAAAATCTTTAAACTGAGTCTGGTCTCTGGCTTGGGTTTGCAATTTGTGTCTGATACCATCCAACTTACCACATTTAGTGTTTAGCAACACTGACTCGCTGTAAATGACTTCTTACTTTTTGGTTGTTGTTTTTTTGACATGATAATCAGAACTAACTGAAACACAGGCGAAGCCAATAGTTTTTGGCATGATACGTCATCTTTTTACACCTTGTTAACACTTGCTAAAAAGAGCTGTATGTTGATGACATGTGTACTTATTTAAGGATATGCTTTTAGAATTAAAATGATAAATATCAAGAACCATTATTAGTCCAATTCATTTCAAGGAGAAAGCTGAGGTGGTGAAGGGAGCTGCAGTAGCAAACAACAGTGGCAGGAGCAGAGTAACATTGTTACCTGTCAGGTTTTACACACCTGCATGAATATGTTGGATGTTACTCGTCAGTGGGCAATCAAACAGCTGGTGAATAAGCAGCTGACAGCGATCAGCTCATGCAAACACAATTTCAGTGCTCTCCCCAACTAGATACCTAACAACCCAAAGTCGTTCAAAGGGTCCAAAAAATCTCTCTCTCTCTCTCAAAAAATACCAAGTCTTGACGAATCTCCAAAAGGTAACTGCACTACAAACTTATTCCAAAATACCACAAAGGCTTTTTTTGCATTTCAGAGACAAATGTTCTGAGAGGCAGAGGGCTGCTGAGCTCGCAAGCCAAAGCTTCATCGCACACAGGGTTTCCAACAACGCAGCAGGAACTCCAGCTGTGGGAACAAAAATGCAACTTACAAGCTGACAGACAGACTTGAGCAGGCATAACCTGAACCAGAGCCAAGTCGATTGTAAAGCAGTTAAATCTATTTTGAGCGGATATGTTTTAGCACATTTTGGTACGAGCCAGCTTCCTTTTCTAAAGTATTGCTTCTCTCCGCTAAGACTTGTGGGCCAGCGCTGTAAGTGTTATGTTCCTTTGCTGTGATCCTTCTTATGCAGTGGTAAAGTTTGCTTTGTTCCAGCTTTGTATTCGCTCTGTTTATTTCCCAAATGCACAGTTGTACAACAAAACCAGAGACTGTAAACAAAAGTCAGATGGACTGATAAATAGCTTCATCTATTTCTTTTTATATAATCTGTAAAATAAGAGGTTTTAGTCCAAAACAGAATTCACAATTAAAATTACTGATTTACTGCAACAAACTCTGCTAACTGTATGCGAAGAAATACTAGATATGATTATTACTCCAGCCTCCCTGCAGCCTTTTTGGTCATTTGCTATCGTTGGCCTAATTATGTCTTTCTCCTTAATGAACCTTGCAGCACCTGGAGGATGACGTTTGAGATTCAGTGCCATGTAAAGTCAAACGGCACTGTTCCAATCAAATAAATCAAACTGAATCTGCAAACGCTTCAGCATTGGAGCTTCCAACATGGCTAGTGTGTACACGGTATAAACCCCCCTGCTGTCATGTGTTTGTCTGTCTAATCATAGATCATACGTCGTTCACACACTGAGGTGGTTATGACGACAATAACAATAAGATACTCCTCAACTGAAAACACTTGAAGAGTTGCATTAAACAAAAAAAAGGTCCATGACATATTCCTGGGTCATGGTTCTTCTGTTACAATGTGTCCAAGTATTACATGACCATCTTATAACGTTATGTCATAAAGATCGCATCATTAACCATGAGTCAATGGCTGTGTTCCATTCCACAGCATAAATAAACATCATTATCCCTGTTGATGGAATGTTGGTTGAAGGAACTGCCCTGCAACGTCACCACCACAGACACCTTGGATATATGTTGCTGCTACCTATGCCTCCTGAAATAAACTGAACACACACTGAAACAAGAGCCATTCCAAAACAAATTCTATTGAAATGTATGTAAAAGCGATCTAAAGTGATGAATATTAAACAGATTATTATGTAATACTTATATTGTGTCATCCTTGACCATTTTAAATGGTACAGTGACATAAGTAAACTCTCTTGTGAGCTCTACTGTTTGCTTTCAGCGCTTCAATGAGGTGCAATGACTGATGGGTAATCTTGCTTGTCAAACTTCCAGCAAACTGGTGGTTCAGTTCTTCCAAATTTGAACTGAACTGAACTGAACCTTTGAACTGAGCATGCTTTGCTCCCTACAGTTTGAAATCATACTTAACATTGCTGAATACCCTGTGCAGTCAACTCTTTAGGTAATTGGAGCACACCAAATGTGTCAACTGGTGGTTTCATATCTTTTTCATTACAATCTTGTTTCATACAAGTTGGATCTTATTTTTTAAAGATGTATTGGTAATAACACTGCAGTAACCAAATTAATTGAGATCTCAGAACGTGACAACATTACTACAAATAAGTTTGAAATAAAACAGAACAGAAAACTAATTTATTTTGGTGAGAAAACCAGTGTGAACTGTCTAATTATGACCCAACCTGTCTATTAGAAAATTCCTGACACAGTTTACAGCTGGACCTCTTGGTTCACCTGTGACCTTCAGTTAGGCTTGGTATTTAAAAATAATATGAAATCTGAATTTTTCTTTTGTCAAGATTGAAGCCAATTAAAAGTTTTAAGTGGTGCAACAACTACAAAATGAAATACAGTAGCTGATCGTTAACAATATTAATAATAAATCTCACACAGATATGGGACCATTCATATCAGATGCAGTAAAGAACACATCTAAAGTCAGCACACTAATTCATCTGCTGCTGCTTGACAAGACATCAGCCTAATGTCTGCTGACAGCTGGCTAACTAGCATTAGCTACCCAGCGCTCCAGGTGGATCCGAAGTAGTTTAGATAATCAGGTTATCTTGTTATCTTGTTCACAACCTGTCTGATTGGCCGTCCCTGTTCTTGCCCTGTCAGACCTCCTTGTAACAATGTCTCAACCCTGTCTTAACCTTCTGTCCCGCCAGACAAGAACATTAATACTAATATGGTCGGTGATATCCTTTTTTAAAGTCCAATGCCAATGTTGTATAATTCTTGCTTTCTACAATATGCACAGGAAAGACCACAGTTACAAATAAACTATGTCATGGTTGAGGATAGGCAAGTAAAAGACCGTTAGAAAAATACCATATTACTGTTAAGACAGACATTAATTACAGGCCTGTGAAAGGATACAACCGGTCCTGTGCATGAAAGTCAGATGTGCTACACACTCATTCATCACCCTGACCTCTACATCCTTACTTTACATAAGGGGCACACTACTTCCTGCATATGCTCTGAAGGTCGGCCTGTCATTTCAATTGTAAGAATCTTCTAATAAGGACATAATTCCTAAGCATACAGCGCTCCAACTGTATACTTTGAGTGAGTACATTACCACGACTAACACAAACAAAGGTAAAGCTAACACAATAAAAGCCTAGATGTAATAAAGTGTTTTAAGTTAGTGCATGGGGCTCATTTTTGCACATAAATACCTCTTCAGTTTGATCTTGACAAAAGCAGATCACAAGCACTCTGCCACCCTCCCCCTCTCATGTGCTTTAATACAAGCTGTTCTGGTCGATCATAGCAGGCAATTAAATGCTGTGCTTCACCTCTGCGTGAGGACAAACATTTAGGATTTAATAATGGGAAGCAGCAGTAAGTGGAGGAGTGATTCGAGGATAGTTTGGTAAAACACACTCCAGGACCACACCTGGCGGCGGCTGCTGCTGCTTGGAAAATGTAGTGAGGCTGAAATTAGTATGCAAAGCTTTTGTCCACTGAACATGGCGTTTGCAGCCTGTGACAACCCATAATGAACTGAGCAGGGTTTTATCAACCGAACGGAAACTGGGAATGATCACAGCTCGCACTACAGTCTGCCGTGACGGAGAGTGGAGTGACATTTTTTGCAAAGGGGCGAAGAGGCTCGGAGCTGTTTTTGTCTTTTTTTATGTTTGTGTAATCTGAGCAGTCACATATGTGCACACCGTCTCCAGCTGTCAATAACTTCTCAGTTTATTGCTACAGTTAATGCACTTCATTCCTCAAAAAGCATTAATTCAACTCCACACTGAACCAGGCTTTGTGTTTGAGGATGTCACTAACAGTAATCAGAGAACATATGCCGCCTCTGTGCTGCAGGCACCTTGAAACAATAAGTCACCCTGATGTTCTGTTGAATTTGGTTACTCTTTTTAGAAAGAGGCTGTAATACTATGGAGCATGACATATAGGATGCACACCTCTGATGCATACCTTCAATAAAAGACAATTGAAATGACAATAAGATTTACTTCATTCCTTCTAATAGGTACAGAGATTGATGTGAGCCTCAAAGAGAGAAGCAATCTTTTGCAATCCAATTATGTAAAGCTGGCAGGTTTCCCTTTCACAGTCTAAGATCAATTGCACAGTGGTGAAAACAAGATATGATCCACAATATGAAGGTCTCTGGTGGTAAGACACAGGCTGGACGGGTCTTTCGCATTAACCCGTGCGCAGAGATAACGCTTAGAAAAGAGATGAATAGATATTGTATCAGAAATGCTGTATATAATCACTGTAATATATCTTTTTGAGTGTAAATGGCTGGTATTTCTTCACAAATATTCTGGCCCATATGACCCCGTAAAGATGTAATATAACAGTTTTTGTCATTCTTGTTTGTTGTTGCTGCTGTTTTTTAATTAACAGTAGAATTCAGTCAGTGACCTTGTTGATGTTGTTCAAGGAAAATAATTTGTTTCCTAAAATAATGTATTATATGCGTGTTACAACCTGTCTGAGTCTGAGAAAATACACGGCTGCAACTTGTCAGTGGCTTTCCTAGCTGTCAAAAACACAACAGTAAAGGAGATTTCTTTTTCTTTTTTTTTCCAGCACCTGTGACAGTCTATGCTGCTAAACTCCACACACGATTTTATTAAAGCACATGCAACTGTACCGATCACTGTTTTCTCTTGCCTGTCAGAGCCTGTTGAACAATTTGAGCTTTCACACCAAGCCCAATTAGTTTGGTGGCAGGACTTATTGGAATGGAACTGCCGCGATGCAGAACAAGTACCAAAGCATTTCTTGGTAAAAAGGAATGTCAATCAAACGCATGTCGCACAGCGTCAAGGAAGAAATGAAACAAGCTTGATTCACAGCGCTGCCTCACCATGGTATTACTCTGAACACTTTATTGCTAAATGGTCTCACTCTCTCTTGCAGACTGTTGGTCAGGTTGAGAAATATTCTGAGAATCTGCATTGCGAAGAAATGCAAGCTCTGACATTTATCAACAACACTGCCACTGTTTTTAACCAGGTTCATATGCTTAACGATGTGCAATATGGTTGGTGGGCTCAAATTAAACAATATTTTTATACTACCTTTATATTGAACAATCACCATAATGACTAACAACATGTTATTTTAGGTCTGATTGCTAATCAACGTCTGGAGCATGTAGTTGCTTTAGCTACAGTAATTAAACATACATACATTTTGATTGATTGAGTGATTGACTGAAATCGGGTCAAACGTTTCTTTCTCTTAGTTTTGTTCTTGCACAAAGCAATAAGAGGAAAATCCTATGTGGGATTCATGAAACGTGCGCTGACAGCCAAGTCTCATCTTACCCATCTGAGTATGGTGATGAATTGTGTTTGATTTTAGATTAAAAATTAGCATATGAAAATGCACCCAATAAATCCATATAAGGGCAGTAGACTTAAGTACCGTGTGCATAACCAATAGGTCATTTGACAGACAATGTTAAACTGAGACAAAAAAAAAGAAAAAGGAAAAAGAAATGCCAAGAACAGCAAGAAGAAAAGGTTTCAAACATGGGCACTGGAGCCATCATTGGAGAGATTTCTCTGTCACGGTGCAGTCAGCTGCAGCCAGGTCGTGTGTTCCCCTCAACCAGTTGTGCACATCACATATTATTGGACGTTGATTGAATGGAATTGTTTTCTATTGAGGAAGGGGAACGGATTTGGAGATTACCCCTTCATGCGCATATGAGTACAGTCAATTTATCTGGGTCTGCTGAGCAGCGGTACATGGAAACTGAATGTACTGTGGAGAACTTTGGGGAGCACATGGCTAACAGTGGACTGAGATATACCAAACATATAACCAATCTCTCCCCGGAAAATCCCAGTCATTTTTTTCTGTGTTTTCATAAAATAAATCTTCATCTTCATTATTAATATAAGTTGAACTTTTTTGAGAAATGACACAGGGGATGTTTGATACCTTGAGGGTATGGGCGAGTGAAGTCTGGAGCTGACAGGACGGTGGAACTGCAAAGGAGAGCCATCCACAGGAAACAGCAAAGCTCACACTGGGTCTGGGGAATGGATAATCTAAGATGGCCTGGACTTTAATGTCCACTGGTCGCACCTGACCTTGGCCCAGTGTTTCTTTGCCAAAGGCCCATTTTGAGTGTTCCTAAAAATACTCTCCAATGTGTGGTCAGACCAGGTATTTTAATAAGCTCCACCAATCAGCAGATTCAGTTGGAGTTCCACAACTATACAAAAATCCGCAAAGAATGGAGGTCATACTCTGGTTTGTAAAAACAAAAACATAAACATTAACCAAAATGGCTGGCTGTTTTTTTTTTTTTTTTTTTTTGGAGAGAAAAAAATCACTTTGACAGAATTACCAAACAATTTGGCAGCAAAGTACAAACATGAAACTGAACAACTGAACATGTAAACAACAATGAATTAGCCATTGTTGTTTATGCTGCATTGCTTCCACAGCCCATTGCATTCCACAGCATGCAATGAGGTGCCAGTCTATCTCAAGTTCACGCACAGTTTTATACAATGTCAAGATAACTTGTGTGTAGGATTTAGTGACGTCTAGCGATGCAGGTGCTGATTGCAACCTCCTCTACTCACACTCCGATACCAAAACACAAAAGACCCTATAGACCCAAGAGCTGTTAGGCATATTATATTCCATGTCTGTTTAATTTTGTAAATAGAGCTTAATTTTACACACACAGAAATTGGCTGATATTCACTTAGAGGGTAAAAGAAACTCTGCTCTTCAAAAGAAGCCACATGTAGACAACTCATGGTGTAAATTTAGACCGTATGTATAGATGGAGGCTATCATAATTATCCTGTTCTTTCCAAGCAATATTGTTTGCTTGCAAGCACCGGGTCTGAAAGCAGGTGTGGGTTGTTTTAAATTCCATTGCCAGTCCTGTCCTGTAATTGGATTCGGTAGCACTGAGGTGTCTGTGACCTTTTGCTGTGAGCCAGCTTGTTTAAACTGGAGATCTTGTAACCCCTGACACCTTTAAGTCCTCAGACAGTCTGATGACAGGTAAGATGACAACTCACCTGAGAGGTTAGTTCAGTCATTTGTGAACTAAAAGGTCATCCCCTTGTGACTGACAGCTGACAAAGTGACTACAACAAGAACCTGACATCATTCAAAAGGAATGACACCAAAGCAAAGCGCAATATTTTGTGTTTATTATTCTGTGAACTTCGTCTAATTAGATTTGAATTCATTATGCAAGGTTGGAATTTAAGGAGTCAATTAGATTTATCCTCTGACTTTTCTCTATAAAATCTGAATATGTATTCAGGGATTTCTCGGGCCATTATGGAAATTAATTATTAAAGCCTGTCCACTGGCTGCGAAAACTAGCAGGCAACCTCTCACAGCTCAAGAGGATTTAACATGCATCACAGTTAATGGCCACCGCATGAATGTTTAAATGTTTCCAAAGGTTATGTACCCTGTAGCCTTTTCAAAAGGTTATCCACCCTGCAGTGTTCGAGCCATCACCTCATGGAGGTCCTCGAGTAACGCCGCTGGTCTGCTCTGTGTGTCTGGCAGCAAACTCACCTTCATTATTTACCACTTGGGTTGTCCTCAGGACTGGATTTAAGTACAAAAGCGCCTATCACTTCTTTGAATTATTACAGGAATCAGAGTTAGCAGCTCAGCAGTCTGTTGGGGGTTTCAGCCGGGGCGCTGTGATGTAACTCTGTGGCCATTTGGTTGAGGCAGTAGGTCACGTTTTCATTATCCAGCTGAATAATTGATAGATAAGTCTGTACACCTCAGTCCTCAACAATCCCTGCAACAGCACATTTGCAAAGTCAGGTCCTGAAGATCAGTGGTGTGATATAGAGCAGGTACACTCACTTATTTAAGTGTGTACTTCCATTTCAGATACTATATTTTCATTTGTATGTTTAAGACAGAAATATTCTATGTGTCACTCACTGCAGTATATTATATAGTATAGTTATATAGTGTTAAGCATAATGAGACCTTTTTATACTTTATGTTCATTTTGCTGTTATCAGTGTATTATTAGGATTCATCAATAGCAGTTGGTCAATAATGTGAATTAATGTGATATAGCTGTAGATGCAGTGCTCAGTGTTTATTTTTTCCTTTTTTTTTCTTAGTGATGGGGTACTGTTTATTGTTCTCACAGACAGAGTGAATTACTGTGAGAGATCCACACCAGTGAACATCAGTCTAGCTTCCGTGTGGTCGGTACAAGGAAAAAAAAACAAACAAACAGGCCTTCTCCTTGAGATGGAGGCTCATGCGTTGAGAGCAGTGACCTAAATAAATGAGCACAAGTAAACAGCACAATGCATCAGATGTAAGAAAGAATGTGAAAATGCATAGAGTTGCATTCAAGAGCAGAGAACTGCTTGATTTTGTTGAAGTGGTTTAAACTTAAAGTGGCAGTGTTACTTAAGTTAATAACTGATAATAAGTGTCACCCCGCTGACCGGAGCTCGACTCATCACTTTATTTTGGACTGGCTGCAATGCTGTAGGAACAGCAGCCTTTTAAAAATCCAACCACATACATACCAACATAATCACAAAGTGCTAATAAACACATTATCATTAGTGAACGACATCAAATGAATTCAAATTCATTCAATGCATTCAAATACTGAAAACAGCAACTAATGCCTAGGATGTAATAGATGTTCCAATCCTAACCCAGTATGATCGGCCTTTGCATTCCTACCCTAACATTTACTTCATTACAAGTATTTTGTGGTACTTTATCTTAAAGCAGCTATGATAATAACAATAATAAGAAGAAGAGCTGTCTGTCCCACAACTTCACTGTTTTGGGTCACTCTTGTTGCAGTACATTGTTAGCATTTAGGAGACCAAAAACAGAGTTGGTGAATATTGGACTGAGATTCACCAGGTGGCCAGAGACACGACTCGGTAAGAACAATAAGGTTTCTCTGTAACTGCTGGAAATAAGCAACTGTTTACTAAGTTCACTTAAAAGGTAATGATATGTCAGTGTTGTGCTCACAACTTGTTTCTGCTGCCCCCGGGTCTAATACACTCCTTCTATCGCAGCTAAAAATACATGATGCAAGATTTTTATGCAAAAACTCCATCACTCCTACCCATCTTAACGTCTTAATTTACAAGCTGCAACAGCAGAGAGTGTCCTCCACCCACCGGCAGAGACGCCACATTTTCACCCTGTTAATCTAAATCAAATCCTGAAGTCAGGTATATTTAGTTTTTTTCGCCCACAAGAACAATAACAATAAGGCAAAATTCCAAACTAACAAGAGCAGTAAACAACAGTGATGTCCAGAGGAAGCAACACTCATTAACATCTTTTACTTCTCTTTGCTGAAAAGCATCACAGAGCAGTCTGAGAAAATAAGTGTGCTGTGTGCAGTTTTCTGACAACACCTAACAGAATTTCAGCTTCCAGAAATGTGCATTTTGTTCCCTTTTGCTAACATTTGGAGCTGCTAAAATGGGAGGTTGCCTGGTGCTGCTCGGGATGTAATAGATGTAGAATAGTCATGTTTAGGTGCACAGGTGTGGAACATAATCCAAGGCTCTTTACAGGTTTCCTAATTTATCAAATACACAGTGCACATATTGCCAATATTTATAAATGGATCTTTTTTTATGACTTGTAACATTTCAACAACAGTAATAACATCACAACAACAGAGCGACAGAAGAGAATTTACAGACGTCTCTTTGGGCCTGTAAGGTGAGAATGAGCTTTATCTGTTCAGTCAATGATTACAGCATGAGGTATTGAATGGAAATTTGAAATAGTAATTAGTCTTGCCGGCATCAAACATAAACAGCTTAATCCGATAATATTTATACTCGGAGCAAAAACAGCATTATTTGTTTGCATGTAAATATAATTAATGAAATTTCAAGATGAGTGTCAAGCAATATGATGGTATCAATGGGTCTGTATTCATATTCATGAAGCGTGAAAGGACATGTAATACATCATTTTGTACATCATCAGAAACAAGTGCGAATCATGCTCCACAATAACAACAAAGAGATTTATCAGCAAACAGTGGCGGATTACAGCTGGTAATAAGTCTGGACTTCATCGTGCGGCGTTCAGACTGTACAGTGCATTACATACATGCAAATAAAGTTGCTTTGATATGGCGACCTGTCCATATGTTCAACAAAGTACTGAAGGTCAGACTTGAATGGACTCTGCAGTGGTGTTTTGAATATCATTTTTCATGCAGAACAAATAGGAACAAGAGGCAAATCTGTTTTTT
The DNA here is from genome assembly GCA_033000465.1 of Sciaenops ocellatus. Classification (NCBI taxonomy): domain Eukaryota; kingdom Metazoa; phylum Chordata; class Actinopteri; family Sciaenidae; genus Sciaenops; species Sciaenops ocellatus. The sequence goes on along the minus strand of CP136884.1, from coordinate 6,222,945 downwards.
TTTTTTGTTTTTTTTAAAGCTCTGTGTTGTGCTGAATATCATTGAGATGCAGACAGAGACAAACCATCTGAGACAAATTCCCATTCGACATTTATAGTCCTTGAGAGCATAATGAAATTCTTATCTTTCCAAACATGCATAGATCTCAGCGAGCTCTCTCTAGAATTAAGAGTTCTTTGACCAGCTGTATATTTGAGATAGATCTATCAAAACTGCTTGTCATTTTTAACTAATGCCGAACTGAGGAAGGTTGAAACAGAGCTAAATCCTGACTGTCATGTGAAATAAATGTGACAACAAAGATCGACTCAGAGTTGTTAGTGAACTATCTTTTTGTTCATTTAGGCCATTTGTCAGTAGAAACGATGCACAATATTCATAACAAAAAGACTATTAGAACTGCTCATTTAAAAATCATACATTATATAAATCAGTGTGAAGCTAGAGTTGATTGCTGCTGGTTACAGTTGATGAACTGTTGGTAAACAAACCGACTGCTCATCTTTAAGTCATCAAGAATTTTGACATCATCAATAAGGACAGATGGAGGCATGATTACAATGACTATAGAAATGACAAACAAGACTGTGGCTTCATCTGTCCATATTAAGATAAGCTTGAGTGAAAAGTGAGGTGAGCTTCAGGGAGGCATTCAGTGGGATGCTGATTTGAATATGATTAATGGTGGGCCAGGTCTTCAAATCCCATCCAGCTCTCACAGCCAGTGTGCCTCTGATAGGCTACCACTCAAAAGTTGCTTCTGCTATCACACTCGCCGTCTGTTTCTGCCCAGAGCTCAGGAGGCGAGACGTCTGGGTGCTGTCTAAGCCCAGATCACAATGTACAGGGTCAGAGGCTGAGCCTGTCCCACTGGACAGGAGTTCAGCGTAACAGCATCACAGCCAATAAAAGAGAGCGAGCATAAAAGGTCTAATCTGAGACATTCTGCTGTTTTGTTACCATCTATCTACCATCTAATCAAAAAATGTCGGGCATCAGGAGAATTAATTGCAATGCACACCGACGGCTTCACATAGCAACAAGTCACATACCACGCATTTGTGTAAGTTGATACATGGATTGACACCCATAGCCCAAACCTAATATCCTGATATCCAAGTCCAATGATCACATGTGGTCATTATGCCCACGCCAAACGTTAACTTTATTAGAAACTGAATAACTGTTGAACTGAACACTGAAGTCAAAGTAATGAATACCTAAATAACTAAACCTGCATCACTGAACATCAAACTAACTAAATCTAAACCTTTCCCCCCAAAATCAGCAATTCCAGTTGAGAACCTGGATATTATGATGGGATGGAAAACAGTGATGTAGGCTGCAGTTGTGGGTCGATTAGGAGCCAGGGTGCCAGTCAGGGTGCAAGTCTGACAAAGATAATATTTTAGTTATCAGTCAGCCCTGTCCATGGTGTATTATGCAGTCAGTGCTTGATACAAGACCCACAGTTCAACTAACAATGAATGAGTCTCTATCTCAAACTTTGGGATCACAGGAAGTAAACAAAAATACTCAGCTTAAAACATACAGCCATAAACCCAAGTGACATCTCTTGTATCTAATAGACAAATTAAGTGATTCTTCGACTACTCCAGACTTAGTTACCTCCTGTAGTCCAGTCAGTCTGCACTATGCTGCTGTCGCCTTCAGGGAATGACCAGTCTCTGAGCCTGGCAGTTTGATGGTTGGTCCGTGGAGTAATTAAGTTAGAGGATGAACTTAGAAAACAATCAGATTCTTTCCAACAGGCAGCAATGAACTACAGACTTTTTGGCTTATTGTCAAGGTTGGCAAGCTATTCAACAATCACTCTCAGGATGTACTGGGCCCCTTTCTCTGGTGTGGAGAGGCAAACTTTTTGGTTTAAAACACTAGCATAGTTACTCTGGAGTTGACTGAGCATTTGTGACTTAGCAGATGTGACTGTCGTAGCCTGCACAGCCATCAGCCTTTGTCGGTGCCAAATTTCCTCTGATAATGATAAAGTTCTCAAAACATCCTATCAGTGCCAATTAATTGGCCAAACTGATGAATGACTCGATCTCTAGTGTCTACACACAAAGTGTTCAGGCACAGTACTGCTAAGGTAATGCTAGGTCGCTTATACTTTGACAGTGCTCAGGGCCTATTGTAGTTGTGCACGTAAAACAGAAGGAAAAATTTGCTGGTAGCTGAAAGCAGTGATACTGTACTAGTGTCAATAGCATTAATACCAAAAACTGATCTGTCTTGAATAAGATTTAATGTTGGGCACATGGATGTTCTTTTTACAGCATGCACAGTATAAAAGTGTGTCTGTTCTGACAGACATGTGAGGCAGATGACTCTAGAAACTTGTTTAGGGCTTGGTCACAAACATACATACAACACAGACAGAAAAACTTTGGACCTAAATGAGTAGAGATACAATGAACAATGGAATTGCAGGCAGATGCCAGGTACATTTTCTATGATATTTTGCATAGAGGTCAGCTTTGATGAACTTGAAACTTTGCATGTTACTTTCCTCCTCTCCATTTTGGCATGAATAAACCCTGGAGCAACCTTCAGCAACTGAACTACCCACCAGTAGTGACACCACTAAGCCTTCAACACTACCTATTTCAGATGGAAACACAAATGAATTTCACTGTGCCATTTCTGAATTACTTAGTCAGCAAACTTATTAGCCTACTGAACTAGAACTTGGACTTCACATCGACAGGAAATCCAAGGAAGGACATCCAACAGATGGTGCAGTCAACAGCATATTTGAATTACAGATGATATCTGGGAGGTGAAGAATTAAAACGCCACAGCAATGACCACGGGCAGCAGAAATTTCAGCAAAAGGGAAACAAAATAGCTGATTTCTCTTGATGTAACATTTGCACAATTGCTTGAAATTGAACTTGTCAAGTGATCTCTGAGAGCACAAGGAGAACGCATCAACATCTAGAAACAACACAGAAGGGAGTGATCTGGCATAGAGAGAAGAATGGGGACATTAAGAAGACTGGCACACTTAAATCATTAAGTCATGTTATGTGTGTAAGCCTCTTTTTGTCTTGTCATTTGCACAGAGGGTGAGGCTGGTTGTGAACGTTTTGAGATGATCAAAAGTATTGCTTTGACTTCCCTACACATCCGGTACATTCATTTTAATCTCGGTGTGCTGAACCGACAGCAGCTCGCATTAATGGAGCGGTGCTGTGGGAAAGCTAAGCCAGTTCACCACTTTCTCATTTGATGTTATCCCACCTCATCCCATCTGGCTCACCGGGTCCAATATGTGCATATTCAAATATAAACTGGCCTTTGGACATCTGCAATCACATCGCTTTCTGTATTAAATTTTTTCTTCCTCACCATCTTCGAATTGAGGCATTAGTTTCAGGTGAGGGTGCATTTATGTGGTCAAGCTGGTGATTTGTAAACAGGCTGACCTGCAATGTGAGCATTATGCAAAAAGCTCTGCATCAGAGAATTCTGATATGATGAATCTTTGTCCGGTGTTGAGCTGATTTCATTTCACACCTGGACAAACCTTTGGTTTTCACGTGCGCACCGAAGGCACGTAACACACAAACAAAACAACCTGCTATGACAGGTAACTTTAAACATTACAATCTCTGTCAATCCTGACACTCAAGATAAAAAGGATTGTGCTGGAATAAAATAGAAAATGCAGTCGGCTGAAACCAGATATGCCATCCTCAGTCTTTGAGTCTATAAATGAGTGTTGTAAATGCAAAACAATTTAAAATACATAGCTGAGCAAACACATGATTGTCAGTGTAATAAGCTGTTTTCACTGACTCAGTAGGTTGATAACACAGACGAATGTCAATCAGGCAGATTCGGATGATTATTAACCACTTCTAAGCTCTTGTCCTTTTAACTTTCAAGCTTGGTCAAACATCCATAATTTATATGTACGGAGACAACAACTGCACATTACTACAAAGTTCACTTTTTTTAAAAGCACTACAGTGCTACTACTGTGAGAACTATACATGAAGCTGCATTAAGACTAACGATTATTTGTACTGCTAGGTAGTTTAATTTGGATCAATGTATGATCATGTGGAAAATCTTTATCTGCAAGTAACTAAAGCTGTACTTTTGTCGTAGAGTGAGTACTCACTGTACTAAACTGCAATGGTTCATGAATTATAGAAGTGATTTCATTTTGTGTCATGTACATAGATTACTTCTTTTTACAGGTTCAGCTTAGCATGTTAATAACAGTTCTTAAGCAACCGTTGTGAAGTGAAGCCAATGCAGAAGTGTCAAAAACTGCAGTTCTACCAACGACCACTTGAGGCTAGCTACAAAATGACTCAGTCTCCATAAGCGCCTATATTAAAATGTCCAACTTCACAGCAGAAATAAACATTAACAGTCTTTCAGTCTCTATAGCTAATTCCACCATTCACTATGCATTGGATAAATTTCAATATAACGCACCAGTTGAAATTATATTCAGGCTTAAAGTTATGCATAATTAAGAGTGTGGCCACTTTGATTAAAAGGTGGGTGCCATTACAAGTGGCTTGTTTGAGCACCCAAGCATCATTCAGCAGGAGGCAGCAGAGGCAGGACTGTCAAGATGGAGGCGGCCAGAGCCACCACACTCTGAGCTTCACAATGGCTCTTCAGAAAACCTGCGGGTGATGTCACGGATACGATGTCCATGTTTTATACCGTCTATACTTTTAACATGCAGGAACTTTCCAAATAATAGACACACAGATGTAAACGTCCGCAGCCACATTCTACCTGTGGCATGAAATTTATGGAGAACGTACACTTAATGTTAGTACACTATCAAAAAGTGTTTTATATACAGTCTCCAACTCTTTATGGTCGTGAAATTTCAGGAAGGAATCATACATTTGATTTAACTGCAGCTTATTTTTTATATTGCCTTTTATATTTCATCTTAATGTCTTTTTATGTCTTGTGTAAAGTACTCTGAATTGTCTAGTTTTTGAAAGGTGCTATACAAACAAGCTTGCCATGCATTTTTCACAGACACTCTGACTTGTTATAGTACTCGACACAAACTAATAACATCTGACAGTATTTGATTTGGAACGTGGCGGCACAGTGGTTCACAGTGGTGAAGTTTCTGGGTTCAAACCTTTCTGTGTGGAGTTTGCATGTTCTCCATGTGTCTGTATGGGTTCTCTCCGGGTACTCCGGCTTCCTCCCACAGTCCAAAGAAATGCATTTCAGTCTGTGACTCTAATTGGCCTGTAGGTGAGAATGTGAATGTGGATGGTTGCTTGTCTCTATATGTCAGTCCTGTGATGAACTGCCAACTTGTCCAGGGTGTATCAGGCCTCTTGCCCATTGCCAGCTGGGATAGGCTCCAGCACCCCCCCCCCCCCCCCCCCCGACCTGATAAGGAAAAGCGGTTGGGGAAAAGAAATGGAATGATTTGGAACGATAGCTCGGTTCCATTTAAATGTTCCAGTGGGTCATGCCATCACTAACGTCTTTGTATACTGTCCACCTGTGCTTTTCCTAATCTAACATGTCAAGATGTGTGAGTAAGTAAGATGAACTTCATCACAGCCAGCCTGACTTACACAACCAATATACAGAGATTATGTAGGTGTTCCTTTAAGGGAGGGCAGCCTTACCTAAACAGAATCACTATAGTGGCTGCTGAGTCTTGACTTCTAGTTCATGTCACTTTAAAGACATCAAAGGCGGTGTCAGCAGAGAGCATGTCATCCCCATCAAACCATACATGCATTAAGGTCAACCTTGACAAAGTCAACATCCTTCAGCTGCTGAACTGATCCAAGCTGCAAACAACAGCTGACTGAGACCTCCTGGCTCTGCTTGAATTACTCCACGTGAACTACACTGAGCACAAGGCAAACAAATTAAAGTATCCCAATCAATTTAGGAAATTGCACAGCGCTCATTGAATGACAGTGAACATTAGTTTTCTGATGTCAATGAACATTCATTATTAAAAAATCCTCCTCTTTCCCCATGTCGCTCTCACCCGCAGTGTCTCTCTTTTTAGGGTAGTGTTGTCACCGCTGATGTGAATACACAACATGTCATTCCCAATAAACAAGTGCCTGCAGTCCTTGTTTTCATCGTGATTAAAAAACTGTCTTTCTAAACATTATTCTTGCGTTGGAATACCATGTGGTCAAGGTCTAAGAATGTTCTGACCCTGTGTGTTTATTTCACTAACCATCTGGCTGTTCTGAGCTGCTGCAAGGTCACTTTTCGTGACTGTTCAGTCTTAGCCTCCTCCCTAATTGTAATTATTGTGTGGCGTTTAATACTGAAAGTGTGCCACAAAAGAAGTTAATTTAGAAGCAAAACTTGGTGACTTGAACTCAGCAAACGGTTCACTACGGGTCAAGAGCATGTCTGACTTTGCACAAACGCCACGACAATGCATGTCAAGAAAGCAAATGAGGCGTTATTTCGCTAAACTGAAAATGACAAGCGCCCTGCTATCATAATACATAACAAATCATTCCACATGACCTGCAACTTAACAATGTGATGCATTGCATTGCAGGCATGGAATTGTTAAAGTCCAGTCTCCCCAGTGAGGAAAAACACATTTGAAATGCATTAAAATTCAGCACAATTAAACCCGAACAATGCGACTGCGAGCAGCAACATAAAGTCTGTGCACTAACTCAGATCACAAACACAGAATGACAAAACACATCTCCTTTCATTATGTAAACAAGACAAACCACAGTGGTCGTGTTTCAGTTTGCGAGGTTCATCACTTGGCAGACATCAATACTTTGGGATTTCATTCTAAAACCAAAACTAATGAGGATCTTGTTAGTGTTTCCCACAGTTTTCACATTTGAAAAGATTTACTCAACATGAAAATATTAGAAACAAACAAGCTTTCTAGAGACATTCAAGTCGAGCCCACCATTGAATCTTTTCCAATGCTGACCGACATGGTCTTGTGCCTCGGCTGAAGATGTGGGCTGGATTTTGATTTGATTTGTTACCTAGAAATGTTCTCATCAATAAAATTCAGTGATTTTCGTAACCCTCCTGAGAAGTTCTCAGAGGGCTAGTCGAGCTAACGTGATTACATCAGATGGTTTGCACCCCACAAACCTCTGGGAAATCATTATTGGAAATCGTTTTAGAAAAAGGCACTGATTTAAAAAAAAAAAAAAAAAGCCATGTGATTGAATGGACCAACTGTTTATCATGTTTGAACTTCAACCAATCAGATCAACGACATATGACATAGTGAAACTTACTTAATCAGTCGAGAGAAGACGTCTTTTCCATCAAGAAAAACTTTCACTTTCGTTCTTTTCTCTCCTTCAGTCTGATGTAACTCATGTTAGTATAACTCTATGCTAAATCTTTTAGCAACCGCCATTGTTGTTTTCGAGTCAGTTCTCACACACGCCGTCACACACACGTAGCCTTAAATCACAGCTGTAGTTCAGACCGCACGTGCCAGTGGTTCTTCATAGAATGCTGATTGGTCTGAACAACAGGGGTCCAGCTTGTTTTGGCCAGATGGATTCTTGCATGATTTCACGAGTCCAGCTACCTCATGAGGTTAGAGTTGAGCAACCTCGGCCCCAGTAATGCAGAAAACAACAACTTCTCTGCACAGTTTTGCATTTTTCAGTCGTCTTACGCACGTCTGATGCAACAGACACAATCTACATATAATCTAGATACAATACAGGCTACGAGCTATCCGCGCATACAAAAAGTATATTTTTACCTTTCTAATCCATTTTCTCCAGTTTGGCACATCTGACATGCAGGATCATGTGTAATGTATTGGGAACAGAACGCTGCCAAAACACGTGACCTACACTCAGTAATGTATCTGAACGCATCTTGTGTAGACACATATGAAATTATTTGAACAGCAGCAAGTAAGTACATTTCTCTTGCCTAACAAACCCATAGAACTATTATGTTATGTATTAGATATGAGTTTTGATAGTTGTTGTTAGTGGTTAAAAATAATAATAAAACACATAGTGCTTTTGATATAATGATGTCTAAACTGAATAATCCAAAGGTTGATTTGGAAAAGGTAAGAACACAAAAGAACACGACACAATAAAATTTTAACGAATTACTTGTGTAATGTACTAATCTTTTGCAATGTATTATAGCATACTCACCCATGCTGTACTGCAAACTATTCCAAAAGTAAAATTGGAAAAATAATATCAACATAATGTAGTGCTTAAATTTAGTGTTTTGTGGAAAAAATCAAATAAAGTACAGAATATATAATCATAATGTTAATGAGTATTTCGAGGTTTGTTATTTAAATATTTTGGCTACAATACTTGTGTACTTGCAGAATGTAAAACTACGCACACTTTTTCTAGTACTAGTCAAGTATACTTTTACTCAGTGAACACATTCAAAACACTGCGCTCAAATCCTAATTAACAGTGAAGACGAGCAAACTCTCCCTCCTAGCTGTGACATTCCTATAGGTTAGAGTGAAGCTGTGAATCATTAAAATGCTCCATAACATCTGCGTTTAATCTTTTTCATTTAACAAGCCATAGTGTGATGCTGTGCTCTCGCCCCGCTGCACACTGTTAAAACATGAGGCGCTCCACTGTGCAACTCAGATATGAAATCGTACCTCATTTTAATTAGTGCACGCAGCGGTATGATAAGCTTCGTTCTTCATGTACAAAGCTTTGAAAACTCGCAGACGCTTCCGGATTTTCTGATTGTTATCTGATCTTCTATTTATACAATAATTAGATCGCATGTTGGAATAACTATGAGTAACATGAATGAAAAAAACAGGATGAGAAAAGGTCAAACAGATGATCACCTCTTACTCTGGCTATGTATCTGTTGACAAGATAATATAATGCACACACACTACAAGCTAATTAAGCATGTAAGTAATAAATAATAAGCCCAATGAATATGAACACTGTCAATTCAAGGGCTGAGATTCATGATCATGCACAGGTGTCAGCGGCTGAATGTTTTTGTAATGCATCAATATTTTTGATTTTGTGTCGTCAGTAATCTCAACGGAATCAAAAAAGAAACTATATTTTTCAGGAAGAATTGAACTATTATTTTCACATTTTAGTCACACGATCTTTACCACAGCTGCAGAAAATCATCTGAAAGGACACCATGAATAAATCTGCGCTCGTTCCTATCTTTCTATTATATTCCATAATCAATACACAAACAGCGGAGGGAGCATGTAATGCCTCATACGACACGCCTCTCAGGGCGGAGGCTCTGCAGACCTGTCGACTTCTCATCGCTGGGACTGTCCACTTGCACAAAGTAATGAGATCATCCTGGGTGAAGTGATGCTGAAAATGAATCATCTCCTCCCTATTCCCTAACGGCACGGTGGGCACATTTCTCTTGGACCTTGTACTCCGAGGCCATCCATCCTCCAGCACACCACACAGGGCAATGGCTTCACTCATCACAGGCACAGACACCCCCCACCCTCCACCCGACCCGACCCCAACAAAAGCACCTGACAAGAAGCCCCCCCCCATCTAATCCAATCATGGTCATACAGGTCGACTCCAGAAACAGTATTTCTATAAGAAATATTATGACTTTTCCATTTTGGTCGCTCATTCACTTGAGGCTTAAATTCAACCGCAAATTGCTACAACCCAAGTCCAGTTATTGTTTGTCCAGGTAACGATCTATACTTGTTGATAAAGGTATGTCAGCACAGTAGATACACAATAATACTCTTGTATCTTCAGGACATGTTTTCTATTTAGAGGAAATGGCTATTTCAGTTTAACACAATTTTGCTCTGAGACAGAAGCGTAAGAACATTCCTGCGGGTAATGAAATCACAATGCACAATCAGTGGTGGGTTTGAAGGATGGCCGCAGTCTTAATCCAGTAGACCTTGCAGCCTGTTTTTATGCTGCCCCGATATTAAGACAAAGCCCATTGATGAATTCCTGCAAGGAGAGGCTTTTCCTGGACAGACACAAACATAAACAATCTAGCACAAAGAAAGAGGAGGTGCAATGTGGCCGTGAAGATAAAGCTTAATCTATCACAACAACAGTAAGTGTAATAGGAAAAGACAGTTTAAAGGTTTAGAATAATCACAGACGTCAGGAGCTATTTTACACTGTGGAAAGGATATGAGACGTCTCGGAAATATGATGTGTTGGAGAGCCGTGCTGAGAGACGGCTGGGCCTGGGACTACTGTCTCGGTGAGTCAGAGGGAAATGGTGCAGGTCGCAGGGCCAGATGAGTGACGATGCCACAGGAGACAAAATCAACACAGCCAGGCTGCGGGGACAGACACCCAACAGCGGACAAACACGCCTTTGACCAGCTGACCTGCTCCGGAGAGCGAGCAGTGCATCACAGGGTCTAAAAACGGCCGTGAGAGAGAGCCATGGCCTGCGTTTGTGATGGATGACTCACTCCGGTCACACGTATCCACATGAATGAGCCTACTGTGGCTATTTGCCATGCAAATTTTGACATAAAAGAGCAGTAGGAGCCACACTACTGTCAAGGTACCCGTTTATTGCGAGTGTAAGCAGCTCATCACACAATTGGTTCATTGCAAATCCATTTAGTGCGCAGTGCATTAATCATGCTGCAGGCTGTCAAGGTTCACCATTTATGCTTCTGTGTAGATTACAAGAGAGGGCTGTTGGAAATTTTGCTTAATAGCAAGGAAGCTCTCATTATGCTCTCTGCATTTATTCATTTTTCCAGTGTTGCGTGTCGTGTTACATACATGCTCAAAGAGGTTTGATGGAGAAGAGGCTGACTATATACTGCACAGTGTGTGCAGAGAATCAGACTTGTTTATGAGATCCAGCCCTCTCTGCAAGCTAAGCACTGCGTTTCCAAAAGTTTAAAGGTATATTACTGGGCCATTTGTGGAAATAGCTTGCTGTACAATAGATATAGATATCATTATGAGATTTTCAATCTCCCCATCAAACTCCCATGGGCTCTCTCTCAATTGCATTCTTCTTGCAGAGCTGCACTGAGTGGGGTTCTGACATTACATTCAGTGCTAAGGTGATGTTACCACACCACTAAATTAGATTGCGTTACAAAAAGGTTATATGAATTAACCCAGATGCAAAAATAGCACACAAATGCATGCATGCAGCACCCACCCCAAGCACCCCACACATACACACACCTACCTTGGCGTATGCTTACTTATTAGATAAATAGTTTTCCGTTATGAGTCGTGCACAAAGAAATTGTCAAAAGCTATCACGATCATTTGGAGACTGTCAAACTTGATCATAACCAACCTTATCCATCCAAGCAGAGCCTGAACGCGGAGTACATTAAAAATAGCTAGGCTGTATGCGTCGAGCATCAAGAAGCACATGGATTCATGAAACATCACACAAACTCACATTGTTCGTCAACATCAGATAGGACTTAAGACAGGGTTTGATGGATGGGGGTGCCAGTGGGAAAGTAATTTCCACTAACTTATTCTAGCTGCTGTGAATAAGAAGAGGCAAAGGAAAGCTGAGCTGAACAGGGTGCTATACTGCTATAGTCAAAGTAATGGAGTATATACTACTGTAGTATATACATTTGGTGTATACAGTACAAGGGCAAGGCAAAAAATAGCAGAGCCAAAGTGTAAGAAATTCATTTAAAATCAATGCCAACATTTCTGTTTTTCCCAGGTTTCTCCAGTATCTCAAGGCCATCTTCCAGCACATTCATGCTAGTTGTTTCTCCTATGAAACTCCCTCCTTGCTTTATTATAAATAAACTTCATACGTGGATTCATAAATTCTGTAACTTAAGCTTACATCCCCCAAGTTGGAAGATCATCTACGACACAATGAACACACAATTTCAACCAATCGGTCACAACAACTTTGCAACCCTCAACACCACTCAAGTGGAGTGTATACAATGGGTAGTCATCGTCATACTGCTATTACTTGAATATCTTTATACAGGCATATCCAGGGCAATCCAGACTCTGTCTGTTGTTCCCCGTTGGTGGAACGCACTACCAGTTCCTACCAGATCAAGGGCGTCCCTCTCTACCTTCAAAAACCTCCTGAAGACCCAGCTCTTCAGAGAGTACCTCCTCTCCTAGCACTACCAACAACTGGACATGCTAAATCTATCCACCTTCTAGAACTGTCACTGGCCAAGTACGTAAGCTACGCAGTAAAACAATGTTATGATAGAATAAAATAGAATTTCCTATATGTAACTTTACATTTTCATACTAACCACCTGTACTCTTAAATAGGATTACAAGTACAGTTGCCAGCCCTCAGGGTCATCTCATTTTGAATCAACACAATTTTTTCTGTAGACTTTCATGCACACTCTAATGCATACGCTATATTTTCATGCATGGATTGGTACGAGAAATAATAAAAGCAAAAGAGTCTCAAGAGCCAAGAAGTATTAAACCAGAATTCATATACGAGCGTGACACAAGAATGACAGGCAAGTTGCATGTCACTCTGCACCATCATGACCCTGGTTAGAGAGACTCGTTGGAGTTGATTTATTTTTAAATGTTGGTGGACACCTCCAGCTCAAGTCCACCTGTAAGAAGAGGCGGTCTAAATATAGATCTGAATGGCAGATGAACAATGATCAGTCCTGTCAGTGGGAATACATATTAATAAAGGTTTTTCTGTCGCCCATGGTGGACTGTCCGAGTGGACACTGTGGAACAGATTGATCAGTGTCTACATCCAGGAAAGTTGTTCTTTCAGTTTGACAGCAACAAAAAAAAGGAATTTATTTTCTCATATGTATTGTTCAGTCATCCTCCATTGTTATCTCAGTGGTCTATCTGTGAGTTTATCCATGAGTTCTTACCTCTTCCAAATATAATGAATATTTTATTTTGACAGTCCAAACATTTTGTCCTTGTCTACAATCTGATGTTTCAATCCTTAATATAACATGCAACTATGTTACTCGTATTGACACAACATTTCATTTACATGCATGTTTAAGGTGGTGGAGGACTCGGTGCATAAACAATTTATCAGAATGCAACAAATGAAGTATCTGACATGCAAAATCTCATGAGGGAGGAACCCCAGTTGATATGTGTCCCAGGGGACCACTGACAAGGTGCTCCTCATTTTTTCATATGGATTGCAGCAATACAACATACAACAATAATGCTGTTTCTTTATTTGTCTTCTATATGGATTCATCAGTCTTTTAGCATGGTATATGTAACCATGATGTGCATGTTTTACATGTTTCTTGAGCAGGATATTTATTTTTTAAACAGTTATCTTAGATGGAGACTGTTGATGGGTCTCAATTCGGATACACTTCTACTGTATGTATTACACTGTGTACACTTGCGCTAATTTCAAAAGCATTGCGTTGTCTCAATTCAAATGCAACCACTGTGCAGCTACCGATCACAACATTTTATCACTTCTTCTTCACTGAATTGCAACCATGCAGAGTCAGCGTTTGTCTGTATCACCACCACTTCAGCTCCAGCAGCTTCCTCAGCTGCCATTTTGGTCCCTTCCCTTTACACTGCGTAGCCGAAACAGCCACCATTTGGGGCAGGAAGTGTGTGAACTTCTTGACAGTTACTAGTGCACCATCTGAGTATTCACAGTACACCGTATTTTGCCAGTAATTGTCAGTGTAAACACAATTATGTACTCAAAATATCAAGTTTAAGCACGGAAGTACCTGAATTGAGACACAGGAACTATTTTCTATCAGTTCATGGAGCTAAAGTTAGCTTAATCAGTAAGATAGCCAGACAAATTAGGAAATCTGCCAACATCATTGGCTTTTTGTCCCCCTCCATTTTAAATCAGCGAGCCACTGTTTCAAAATCAATCAAATTTCTGAATTTCGGCATAAACAGTGAACTGTATGTTATGACAGAAGAAACAGACAACCAGACAGCTGTGCGAAACACGTTTGTACGATGTGACGTGAAGGTGTAAAGCAGCAATGAAGCAGCACAAGTGTTTCATGGAGACGAACACAAACTGTCATTTCCAGAAAGACCTCTCAATCACAGGGCACTCCTGGCTGACATTGTTCTCATCTCATGCTTTGAATTGCAATAACATGTGATCCATAAAGAATAAGAATTACTGCAAAGTGACATCTTTGTGAATGAGTGTGCGGTGAGATATTTCACTGCTGATGACTCCAATAGTCATTTTTTTTTCATGTGACAACCGTGTAAGTCGCTTTGTATGACAGATAAAAAAAAGAAAAAGAAATCCAACAATGCTTCATAGCTGCTGCTGCTGTGAAGTCAAATGGGCCCTGTATGTACTTAGAATAACATTCTGCACGGGTAACTATTAGCTGCATATATTGGCAGGACAATGATGTGAAATCAAGGGATAAAATATACACTCCCATCACAGACAGAAGCTTCCTATTCCAGATAGTAAAATCCATACAGGCACAAAGCTGCTGTAAAGACTGCACAGCATTCTCTACCAAGTAGAACATGTCCTCAGTTTGCAGAAACACTTCATGCAAGTCAAGGTTTTATCTGACAAACCAACTGGCAATCTTATTTTAGCTTGTTACCCTCCAAAAACCCACACATCACTCAATTTATAAAACATGCATTTGGAAGACTTGGCAGGAACCTTTTTTTGGGGGGGGGGGATTTCCATTCTAATGATGAGCTGATATTCCACCTGTTATGAAGAGTTTTGCAAAAAGTGTGACAGGCTCATATTGCAGACTTTCTATCAGTGTTGTGCAGGTGTTTCCCGACTTGAAGCTGAGTCTTTTTTTTTTTTTGGTTTGAAAGCATGCTCCACCGCTAATGTGTTAGTGATCCCAGGGCAACAGAGGATTTGTTAGAGGAAACTAAGCCCGGCTCCCGTCTCCTTTCTGAAGGTATTATCCTCAGTCATCTCTCCCTCAGAGTCTGATTGAAAAGCCTGTTTGTAAATTTCCAAACTTCGTCGTGGCGTATTGGTGGTTTGTGCTGATAGCAAGTGTACTTTATTTGGGCTGCGGATAACACTTCTTTCCCTATTTTTGTGAGCGTGGAGTTGTTTACTTTCAATATTGCTTTGGTAATCTCCAGCTGGACTGCACCTATAGACTTAGACGTTTCTATAAAAATCTAAATCTGAAATATTGGCACTGGTACAGAGGTGCCAAAAATATCAACACAAACACAAAGACTGTTACAGTTACAATCTGCTTCCTGACAGATGATATATTTATTGGGAAAATCTGACAGACCAATAATCTGCTGCTTTCCAAAGACAAATACATCGCATGGCTAAGAAGATTAGGTTTAAATCATGGGTGACCACCGAGTAGAGGTGGCCATCTTACATAAGAGATAAGCAATTAAAGTTGTGCCAAATTCTGACAGTAACCGATGGGTTCATAGCCAGGTTCGTATGAATCATTGATTGTAAAAACTATTGTTATGGGAAAAAAAATAACACGAGCAGGAATTATTTATGAATTTCTGTATACGTTTACCGTTGCAATGTACAGACAGCACTTTGCTGCAGTTGGACTATTTTTAGCACAGGGGAGGGCAAAAAAAGATGAAAGTAGCTCCGAGTTCAGTATGGTACAGTACATGGTAATTCCATTCGCTATCCTTCAAAGCAGAGAAAGTGAGGGCTCTGATTTATTCATAAGCCGGGCTTCTTCTGCCAGAGAGCATTAGACAAAGGCAGATCACCCAAAGGTAACAATTCTGCTGAGAAAAGCAAATAAAAAATCAAACCAAGGTGTGAACAGTTTACATGTTGCACTGCGCAAGGTTGACTTAGCCGTATACTGCCAGACTCAACAGCTGACAAGTAGAACTTTGGTATCAAGCAACAGAGGTAATGGTTTGTTTCCATACAACATCTGAGACAGCAGATGGTCAGGTTCTTTCATTAATTTCAATACTATGCTGTAAAATGCTCCTCCCTGGGCTTTAGGGTTTCTTGCAGCTTCATGTCAGAAACAATTGGACATGACTCTGGCTGCACAGACTCCATCAGGCTTCTGTCAGTCTCCATCGGAGAGTGAAGGTCACCACTCTGTCCTGCTTACCTGGCCTCCTGCAGCCCCAGAACATGTCCTCGCACTGCAACTTCAGCCTCCCCCTGAATCTCACCTGACTACTGTGGCTGGAGAGCAGAAAACACTAGAGTCTATCTCAGTCACTATTCACACAATGTTAACTATATTATTAGACCAGACTAATGTAGGGTAGGTAGGGTTTTAAGGCAATACTGATACTAAT
This sequence comes from Sciaenops ocellatus, assembly GCA_033000465.1. Lineage (NCBI taxonomy): Eukaryota > Metazoa > Chordata > Actinopteri > Sciaenidae > Sciaenops > Sciaenops ocellatus. Next base: position 6,206,674 of record CP136884.1, on the reverse strand, counting down.
ACCTACAGTTTTGTGGGATTATCTACGTTACAGGCGCATTTATTTGGTGTTTCTGCTGAATTAAATCCGTGTCAGGCTGTAAAACCCTCTGAAACAAGTTTTGGATCATTAATGGTCAGGAAATCTCCCCAGTGAGTTACAGACAAATCAATGTGTTTTAAGGTCAGCGGCTCACAGACATATGGGCACAAACAATAAAATACGACTTTACAATGTAAAAATCACTACATTTTTTGGTCGAACTGGCTGTTAGAAAGAATTATGGACAGAAATGAACAGCATTTTAAATATTTAACTGATGAATCAGAAAAAAAGGGCAAATATTTTCCAGCTTCTTAAATAAGAAGATTTGCTCCTTTCGTCATGGTAAATTGAATCTTTGGACTGTTGGTTTGACAAAACAAGACATCTGAAGACGTCCCCATGGGATCTGGGAAATTGTAATGGATATTTGTCTCTGTGAAAGATAAAATGATTCATTAACTAATCAAGCAAAAAAATGGCAAATTGATTGATAATGAAAATAGTCATTTGATACAGGCCTAGAAGTACTCCTTCGTCTCAGTAAAGACTGACAACAGTAAATACTAGATATCAGATATTAGTTTATTTAATGAAAGCTGTGAAAATGTGACTTCATTTGTCTTTTAAATTAGTTGCAGTCTGTCTAATCCCATAAAACTGGTTGATTCCTCTAAAATGACACCTTCTAACAAATTGGATGGGGAGCAGACAGTCGATAATCACACCCTAATAATCACTCTTCCTCTCTGGATTCGTCTCAAACTGACAACAATCACAGGAAATGACAACATCAAATAATATATGCTGTCTCTGGTGTGCATTCTTTCATTAAGTAACCAGAGCCCCCTTGACCAAAAGGTTATTTCTAATAAAGAAATATTATTTTTAATCTAGAGCCTGTGGGGCCTCTTAGGTGTGATCTGGTGACACTGATCGATATCTCCCCGTCCGGTCCTTCCTCTGGGCTACAGTATGTCACAGAAACAATCTGATGTTGTTACAAACAACACAAACAATGAGAAAAAGGAGCTTTAATAAACCCAAAGATGTAGATTTTTCTAAATATTGTAAATAAGCCCACACAGAGGTGCTAGTAATGCCAGAAGAATTTGTTAGCAAGGTTAGCAAAGACAGCTGATTTGTACTCCACATAGCATCCATAAAACCACATGTAACTAATAATAAATGATGCTTTGTGATTGTTTGAATATTGCAGATATCAAATGTTATCAGGAGTCAGGAGATAATTATATCCGACAAACAGAATACCGGCACTCACAGATAAATAGCTTCCTGTTTATTATGGACAAAAATTGAACGTGTTTCAGCTATAAGCCATCATGAGCATAATCAAACCAGCCGAAATATCCATTATGAACAGGTGAGGTTCAAACAACAACCACCAAACAGAATATGTACCATTTGATCAGTCTGTGAATGAACCGCCTCTCCTAATGAAGGAGGTGTGAACACGAACAAGAAAATGACTGAACGCCCGAGCTTGGAAACATATAGCAAGAAACTATAAATAAAGAGCTATACAATCCAGATTCATAAATGAAGATATACAACACATAAAAAACAATTACATAATACAAATAACCTTCATAATGTACATATATACTCACCTATATGACCTCTGTTAAACAAGGGCGCAAACTCCTCAGAGGAATAGAAAAATCGCTGAAACAGCAATTATTTATGATGGGGGTCAAAGAAGAAAATAAATAAAGAGCTATATGACCCTATTGGACAAAATAGTTTACAGACTATATCCATCCACATATATAGAATCAAAATATAACAGGAACCAGTCTCAGAACCCATCAGTTAGCGACTTGATGCTCTACAATGATGAGAAAGACACATCTCTGCTTATCTCTACTAACAGATATCAGCATATTAATGCAGATAACTTTAATAAAAGCTAATAAAAAGGGTTCTGAGATTGCATTCCAGCTGATGCATTCAGCCTCTTTTGCTCTCCACATGGATTGTTGCAAAGCTAGCTAGCTCAAACATAATTGGCCAATGCGACTCAGACTACAAACGGAAACCAGAATACTTTCGAAGCCACAAGTTTCTCGGTCGCTGGCCTACAGATTCTGCATTAATGTGCAAATATGTTTATAGAGGTTAAACAGGGGAAAACTGAATGTATATTAAAAATAGAGAGCTACAACATAGAGAGTAACAACAGTATAGACAAATCAATATAAGGCAGAGAAAACATAATAGAAAAATGAAATATATATACATGAGTCGATAAGGGATAAAACTGTTAATCTTCATGGTGATTAGATGCATAACATATAATGTAGATTCACGTCAGTGTTACATGTAGCACGGATGGGAAATAATTAAAATCTCTATTTAATGATAATTTCTTAACCTTAAAGTTTAATTGTGTCATAATGATATGTTCATTTAGTATTTACAATACATGATAGATGGTACAAATTCATGATTTAAAAACATTAATGCTGCATAATTATTTAGTTTATTATTTATTTATTTACATATTATCACCTTTTAAAGTTGATAAGGCTAACATGCTAGCAAACAGTTCATACATCCAGCAGTCACTGAACAACATTATCTTTCATTCTGAGTCTCCTGGCTCTATAGCCACTGAATGCTAAGGTGCTAAATGTTAAAACGCTAGTCACTAACTTTGATTCTGTCTTTTGTCGCTGTTTGGTTAAAAACAAACGGCCTACCTGTATATTGGATTGACGAGAGCGGTGAGACTGGACTATGGAGCCAAAACCAAAACAATCTGCAAGAATATGCTAAAGGGCTCTGTAGGGCTGAGGAGCATACAGAGATGGTGATAACTCTCTGTTACCTCCCTGCTCATCACCACCCGCGCCTCTTTTTACATTGCACACAGCTAATCGATTGTTAATATAAAAATATTGATTAGCACAACATTGTGATATCACGTTACTGCCCAAGCCTAGCTGCTTATTCACATGCAAGATCATAAATGATATATTTTTCCATCATGTTATCATGTAATTACTTCACACCAAGGTACAGCTTGTCAGCTGGTGCCACTAAGATAAATTTCAGCTTTAGTAAAAACACAGCCATCCATTTTAAGGTGAAACGTAACAGTAAAATGAAGCCTAACCATGTCACAATATGCACTGGCTGCCTGTCTGGCTGGCAGCCAAGGAAGTATTTTACTTGGAGAGCAGAAGCGACTGACAGATGCCTGAGCAGCAACACAGCATTCATCAAGGCTTCTGCAGACTGTGAATACAGAGGCAGCCTCTGCTTGTATCCACCTGCAGCTATTAAGACTGCCAAATCCCAGGCATGAGAGGAGCTGGCTGAAGCACTACTCCGGTATCATAGACCTGACCCCGCTAGACAACAGTCAGCTCTGGGTGTTAAACCACCCCATCCGCTCCATACATCACTGTTATCTCTATCACCCCTGTGAAGATTAGTCTTCAGCCCACACTACCTACCTGTTCAGCCTGCCGCTGCTGAGCGAAAACCCAGAGAGACCAGGAAACGAGAAGATAACCAACTCCCCCCCAAAAACAAGGTTAATATTCTGAGATGTGAGGGAATGCTCTGACATGTGCTTCAAAATAAATAAACACAAAATCACTCAGAGTATTGCAGTTTCTGTGTAAAATCACATCATTAAAACCTTTAAATGTGTCATTGTGTTTACCTCTGTTCAGTTCTCACTTTGCTCAGGTTCCCAAGAAACACCCCGAAGCACACCTGAAAGTTCCTAGACCCCAAATTGGGAAACAAAGTGTGCATGCTCATTCTGCAGGCACTGAGAACACAAACTATCAGACAGATTGAACTTTATGTTGGTGTATCAGCTGTATTTTATGCAGACTACACTGCATTCCTGGTGGAACAAGAATAAAACCATACTGTTGTGACTTGTTCATGCACTGTATCACTTCTGTTTTTGTTTTTTTTGTTTTTTTGTGTTTTGAATGAAGGGAAGCTGCTGGCCGAAGTGAGCCTCTCCTCTGTCGTTATGTGGTGATGAGGATGTGAAGGGGCCCATATGTATTCTCTAGATGACCCTCCTGAGAGTAATCGACGGGGCTACATGAACGTGGCAGGTTTATTAAGTCAGTGCTTAGAAATTAAGCCACAAAGTGGCATATTAATCATCATTCCACTGGACTAAGTGACAGAGGAGTGTGATCATTGAATACAATTTGGGAGGGGGGCTGCATTTGAATGAAGACGGCTAATGGCATATTTATTATGCTGTAGTACCTTCCTGGGTGGGAAAGGAGATGAGTGAGTGTGTGGGTGTGAGTGTGTGTAATTCTGCCTTTAATGATGCCTGTAACTCAGCACAAAAAAACACAATCAAACTAACATGAATGGATGAAGACATCTAAAGGAGGAGGTGAGGGACTTATTGGCTCCAGCACTTCAAATATGAGATAAACATCCTTGAACTGCAAACACATCCAGAACACACACACACACACAGAGAGAGAGAGAGAGAGAGAGAGAGAGAGAGAGAGAGAGAGAGAGAGAGAGAGAGAGCCCCCCACACACACAAACACACACACACCTTTCCAGGTTCAGGTTTTAAACAATTTATGATCAGGATCGATCACTTATCACGTGTGTTCTAAGACTTTGTTAAGCTGTTTCGAATCCAAACGAGTGTGCACCAAGATATAAATGCATGTACCTCTGTGTGTCTCACAATAACACCAGACATACCTGAGTAGTCCATGAAAAAAACACACTCACAGCCTCCGTTCACAATCTCTGATCTCTCGCTGCAGGTGTCTTCAACCTCATCATCATCTAAACAGTGATGAAAGGTTGAAAAGAAAAAGGCGCACCTCACTTCAATATTTACCACCGTCCTCAACAAATACGTGCACAACTCATGTGCATCCTGCAAACTGACCGATTCTCTCCACACAACGCTGGCTCGGCTACCAAAATGCAAAAGCTCTTTTCTATATATCTTTTTTTTTTTTTTTTAACTGTGCGCAGCAGCCCGGCAGAATGCGCAAAGGATCACGATGTTTCACCCCATGTGCTGAACGCACTGTTTGCTGCCTGTTCGAACTTTATTTAAAACGCTTCAAATCTTAATTCGAAGCATCAAATAGGATCATGTCATCCCGCGCGGTTACACGGTACCCGCACGTCAAGGAAAGGCAAGAGGATGATCTGTGCGCTGCGACGTGCGGGCAGGACAGGGTACGCACTGAACTGCGCAAAGATCGCACACTATTGCATAGCACAATAACTTTGACGGATGCCTTACCTGTTCAGGAGAGGAGACACGACAGTAAAGCAGAGGAGAGAGGACGTCGGGTGGAGCGCCGAGCCACACAGTCTGCACTGTGGATGAAAGGACTGCTACACGTCCAGCAGTGAACTCCAAAGTGCGTCTGTGTTAGTGTGTGTGAGTGTGTGTGGGTTTTTTCTCCACGCCAATAAAGGACAGGGAGATTCCACCCCCCTCTTTTATCAAACTACTTCCAACTGTTTCCTCCTCATCACCTCCGCATCTCATTTGAACATCATTTTACATGCATGTTTGGTGGTCTGTGTGTTTTATGAAGGGAACACTAAGCAGTCTTTTTTTATCAGTTAAATGTGAATTGTAAAACAGACAGCATAAGTGCAATGCATGTGCTTAACGTGAGATTGATGAGATTTCACACCAGCTCTCATATCTGTTTTTTCACCCTTACATGCAGGTTGTTCATTCATTCCTCCATGAGTCAGAATCATTTCTTCACCAGCAGTATTCAAAGTATGACATGTTTGAATGTGAAATTGAAATTGAATGAAATTTTCACCATCAAAATCCTTGAGTCCATCTCTGTGTTTGGTTCACAAACTTTGTCCTGCACGTCCCCCTACAGAAGCATTTTTTTTATCAATCATCAACAACTAATAAAAAAGGTCAGCGCTGTAGCATCAGAAAACTTTATTTTTTCCACACAAGTCATATTCATTCAACCCTCATCATCTACACCCTGCCAGAAGTGGCTCTATGGCCCTCCCCAGTTTAACAACCACTGCTCTAAGCTATGCCATAGGCCTAGCTGCTAAGCTAACTTAGCTACTACTATTTACCACTAGTTCAGATTTTTCAGGCTTTCTTAAGTGAGATTGTTTGAGGTACTTATGTTACCCAGATTCTGTGTTCTCCAGGTTTGAAGAAGCAGACTTGAGTCTCAGCATGGAAGTAGAGCAAAGCACTGCTGTGGAGAGGGTAAGCAGAAAAACGTATTTTAGCACTAGAAGAGCTGTTGTGAAGCTCAGACTGAGAAGGCCATCTTGGCAGTCCTACCTCTGCCGTCTCCCAGGTAATCTAAAAATGGACAAAGTGGAGCGGAGGCGGGCTGAATGACACCTGGGTGCTCAAACAAGTAACCTGTGATGGCATCTACCTGTCAATCAAAGCGGCTATGCTGTTAATTATGCATAACTTTAAGCCTTAATACAATGCAACATGCAATTTAAATAGAAATGCATACTCAGTACGGTATCAAACCAAAACCATTTTTTGTACCAGGCTGTAAACATGTTTATTTCCGTTATGAAATTGGACGTTTTAACATGGGGGCCAGCGTCAAGTGGCCATTGTAGGAACTGCAGTTTTTGGCACTTCCACATAAAAAAAGCCCCACCTAAGTGTACACTGTAGTGAGCCTTTTCTTACCACTTTCCCTTGGCTTTACAATGTCTTAACTACCATGTATTCAGCTCGTGTATTCCTTTGCCAGAGCCCAACTGTGGGGGCAGTGAAAAGTTGTGAACACAACGTTGACATATCACTTTTTAACAGGATGTGTAAACAGCTGGTTATTTACACATCCAGGAGTCACAAATCAAACTCATCATTCATTAAACACATTAAGATATAGAGTGCATATGCACACGTATCAAATGAAAAAATGATGTGCGTTGTAAAAGAGGTGATAAGTGCTGATGTGAATCATAAGTTGAGATGCGGTCCACACTAAACACTCTATATACCTGACAAAGTAACTGAGAAGGTGCAAAGATCATATTTATATCAGTTTCTTATGGAAAATTTGGGTAATGAACACAAAACATTAATTCTCATAAAGGCCCAGTGTCTCAGATTTAAGTGGTGCTATTCAGAGAATATGGCAGAAATTGAATATAATTTGCATCATATTTTTTCATTAGTGTATCATCACCTAGAAATAAGAATCGTTTTTGTTACCATGAGCCTTTTACAGCCTTTTACAGACGCTGCACGTCCTCTTTCATCGACTCTGCCATGTTTCTACAGTAGCCACGAATGGTCAAACTAAAGGCTGTTTCGAGGTCACCATAGTTTCTCCTTCACGCTACTGTAGGAAGGAGAGAGTGAAGTGAGATGGCACTGAATCCTACACACTGAACCTTTAAAAAGGGAGCCACAATAAAAGAAATATGAAATGCTGAAATATCTAAAAAAAAACAAAAAATAATAAACGCAAACTCCAAATTATCAGTCAACAAATATTCAAACCCTCCTGTCTGACAATCCTTCCTCCTTGGACTCAAATCAAAATGAGAGTGCTGCACCTCATCCTCTGGTGTCACGCTCTCAGAGATCCCTGCCCTCTGTTTAAATTTGATTAATTTATTTGTACTTCTCTTCTATTCAACCAAGGTAATGACTCTGAGCTTCAGCTATTTTTTTCTAATTTAGTTCCCGACAAGGAAACTGTTTCAGACAATGAAAAAAACCCAACATGACATAGAAACAAAGATAAATGTAAGCAAATTAAAAGCACTCAAGATAATTAAAAACACACAATAATTGAGAGAGAAGAGGTAGCCCTTGAAACCCAGCGCTAACATTCAAAATACGAGTTCTGAAATAGTAAACAAATGATAAATTTAAGCTCTTTCTGTGAGAGAATGGAGTATTTCTCGGTTTGGTAGGTTTCATGTTCAGGATGTTATAAAACCAGAATATCTATCTGTACATATAAATACCAATGGGACTGTCTTCTAAATGAAAATGTAGCAGCCCTCTCAAAATCCACTCTCCACGGTGCATTAGTCAAATTCTATTACTCTAATACCATCGGGTCAAAGAAGAAAATAATGATAAAAACCTCAGATGTGACACATTTTTGCAGGGGCTTTCTCTTGGTCCAGACCACAGAGAGTGGGAATTTGGTTTCTGCCCTCATTCTAAAGACCTTGGCTGGTAACGCAGCAGAAAAGAGAGAGAGAGAAGTCATTATCGTTACAGATGATAACTCCAGGGGCAATTCATGTAAGGACAAATCCCAGAGGAAGGTACGCCAGCAGTATGCACATCATTATCAATATAATCAACTCCCCTGTGAAATTCCAACCCTCCAAAATAGAAAGGAAGTGGCAAGGGTAGATTTCAGTTTCATGATCTGTGGAGAATGTGCTCAGGATCCAGGAATACAAACTACACCAAGGGCAAATATGCAGTTATCAGAAGCGTCTACATAATTAAAGTATTCATTTCATGTAATTACTGCCTAATCCGGCGGGACACCAAGTGTTACAATATGAACTTCCTGATATTGAACAACCTGGGCAAGTGTCGCAGAGCTCAGTATTATTAGACGGTCTCAATCATTTGGGTGAGAAAGTGACTTTTATATTCAGTCTTTTTTATCATCTGTCAGTTATGGTTTCCATAGCAGCATGTTCACTTCTTCTTCTTTCTTAATGCAGAAACAGCAGGTTTACTTTGTTCCTAATCATAGTTGACTCATTGTGAGATATTGTATCGTATTGTAGGTTCGCCAGCAAAAGCAAACCAGGTCTTGTAAAAACATCTCGCAACTTATTTTTGGAAGAGCTTTGGTAACCTGTCACTCCACATAAACGCCACATAAATTGTGGTGTGAGATAAAAATATATAATTGCCATTTGTGTAACTTCTTTGCTAAACCTTTTCTTTTGGATTGACATTCTGTCAATTAAAAAAAATATCTAGACAAAATCCAGAATGGCTGCACATGTGTTTTGATCAATAATTATCTTTTTTTAATTATTATTATTATTATCAATAGTTTTGTAGCAGCCTTGTCCCTTTTTTTTCCTTAATTTTTTACTATAATTTTGAAAACTGACACAGAGGTTTAAGAAGGGTTATGTAAGGGACTATGTCTTGACCGGGTGCATCTCGCTGTATTGCAATCACCATGAGGTTGCCAGGCAACCAGCTGACACTCCAGAAAGTTATTGCTCCAGGCCAAGAAACAAAAGACAGTAACCCCTGCAACATGTCAGTTTTACATGGATTGGGTGGATTAAATTAGTTTGACTGACCGGTATAATATGTTGGCATAAGCCCGCCATTGGCCGCATATTTCACGGCACTCCCCTTCCGTGATCTGGGTGTTGCTTTTAAAATCCCCTTCACTGCAGGAAACAACCTCTGAGTTACCCTTACACTAATCTGGTGAAATAAGCTACCAGTTGTTATTATTTCTTTTGCAGGACTTAGCCACACTCATTAAATCATTAAAATATATATCATTATTCAAATAAATGTCTAAACTATACATTTATTGAATTCAGTTCTGTAGAGAAAGACTTATTTTACATATTCTCCATGAATTATTACAATTAAACAGCCTCAATAAGATAACAATGCTATTACTATTAATATATATAACTAGAGTTTGATGAGGAAACACTGAGCACTGAGGCACAATTACCCATACACCTGCACATTAACACACCGTCGTCACAGCCATTGTGGGGTTCAATGCCTTGCTCAAGGACACTTCAGCTGGACTGGGGGCACTGGAAATCAAAAAGTTTCAACTTCAAGAGACCAGTGTAGATTTGTTTTCTTTTGATGCATTATGTTTGATGGAATGACAAAAGTTTGCTAAGTTTATATCCAGAGTTAGAGTTAAAGTCTAAAGGTACACAAGTAAATATAAAACTAATAAGATTAACCTTAAAATTAGAAAGAAAACTTTGAAATTGTTGGTATGGGAATAAACAGTTATAATAAGTCATTACCGTCATTTTACATTCACTTGTATGTAATTTAAGAAAGCAGAAAGTGCATGTATAAATAACAGTAATTTTTCTGTACAAAATTCATTAATGGCATACTACTTCAAACAGTTTGGTTGTTAATTTACCGATAAGGTCTGAAATTTTACAGAGATGTGTGTCTGGCCTACACCGTCAGAGTTCTCTGCTTTGTATGTAGCATTTCATGGACTAACAATGCCAGCGAGCGTAGTCCACACAGCAATAAAGTTTGCTCTAAAATGTAAGTCATTTAGCAGGGTATAAAAGTAACTATAATATAAACTGCAGTATAGACTCATGAAGGAGGACTGAGACACATCTTAGACCTCATTGTTATTTGCTGCTACATATGTTCAGACAATCCACTGAAATGAATCAATCTGAAGGAGTCAACAGAGTTTAAAGAAATCACTCTCTCTCTCGTGACACGTTTGGTGTGAATGTGCCTTAAGACATTAAGTGCCTTAATATACTGCTGCTGACTGGTGTCATTGAGAAAAACACTAAAAACTCCAGATGCTTCAGTGTCACCCGCTCTGCTGCTGAAACTGCTGTAATCCTACCAACACACACTGTGAGATGTCTGTATTTATGTGTATGTGCTGTTAGAGCTGTTGTGAGTAAGACATCAGCTTTTATTTCAGCAGTGGCAGAGACCTGTTATATTCCAAACACCTAGCTTGTCATTGAGTCGGCTGTTTTTACGATGTAGGTGATGGTTTAGTCCTGAATTTCAACCAAATCTCATCGATCGCCCATGAAGAGAAAATGAGGCAGCTGCTTTTTTGATGTGCTATTGTCATTTGCATAATCACATTCATTCAACAAGGGTTAAACTGAAAACATGAAGGGCAAAGACCTGTGTCCTCAACTACTTTAATGTGTGAGCCACTAAAAAGCCTGCACCATTTAGTTTTTTTTCACTGTTCCATAACAAAGAAGCATACCACAATGTAACATGTTATTTATTAGATTATTGTGTGCTGAAAACAGAATGTGTGAAGTGCAGACTCATCTACACATGAAAATGGTGCTAAATAGCACTAAAAGTGGTTCTTTGCCATATAATCATAGGGGAGCTGCTTTTGGCTCTATAAAGCATCTATTTTTAAACGTGTTATAAAGAACCTTTAAAGATAAGTGCTCAATATATGAATATAATGATATCCTTTTTATTGAAGATATTTAATTCAATGTCGGTTAATAAAAAGAAGCTCAAACTCATGAACTGGAACATTTAAGGAAACAAAGAATATGTTTTGTGAGTATTTAAAGACCAAATAGCAAAAACAGTTCCTCAGTCACTTCTATGCCTTTCTGAAATAGAAATGGCTGGACTAGATGCAGATGGAGGCGTGACGATGACAGGCAGGCATGTCTTTTTTGGGGGCCCTGGAATATATTTTTAGTCATAAGTGGTCCTTTGGGGCAAAACGGTTGAGAACCACTGCCTTAACGTATTTTTCTCTGGGAATATTCTGTATTTTAATGTGATTTCTTATTGTTTAGAACCATACAGGAGCTCAACAGGTTTTTTGTACAGTAGCGGTGCTATATAGCTACTCAACCCTCCTAAAGAACTGCTGAAGAAGTTTTTCATTGTATCACCCTCACTGTGTATACTCTACAACAGATTTGTAATTTTGTCAAGCAAACATTGCTGATGATTTATTGCATCCATCATCTTTTCTATTTAGAAAATATATCTATGACTACAGTCACTGTAATAGACAACGAAAACTCTTTAAAGCTGCATAGAATTATCACCTGAAATTGTATTGTTTGTAGCTGTTTCAGCAAATTGGCAAAGCTCTGATATCCTGCCCTGCAACAAAACAGCCAACAGACAAATTTAGTGACTATCTGTTGGACATAATTAAGCATTCAGTTGGCTTAAGAGCCAGATATTTCTTTCAGGTGTTGGTGACCAAAACATTAATCAGGTGGACAGAAACACGACTCAAAATGACTGCTAATGTTGCTTTGCTCAGTGTATAAATAAGCAACTGTTCACTATCATTTTCTCCTTATAAACAAGTTATATGGTGATAATATGTCAGTGTCATGCTTATGGTTTGTTCCACGGCCGACCAATGGTCCAAAAATATCAAAATGCAGCATTAAAGTCATACATATACTGTTTAGTGTCATTAGTTATGTAAACAAAATACAGTAAAAGAGAAGAGAAAAAAATAACTAAAAAGTACATGCAAGTGTGTTTTTTGTCTAAGCTTTGGGTCCATGACTCCAACTCTTTCTTGAATAAATTAAATATTAAATAAGACTTATAGTGTTATAGTATTGTATATGGTGTTAGGCAGAAATGTATTAGTGTGTTGTAAATAATGTAATCTCCATAAACAGATATCGGCATATGAATGCAGGTTATCTTTTCATGTAGATGAGCAGATTTTGTCTTTCTTGTCATCCTTGCATATCAAATTGCTAATCAGACTGCAGTGGAAGTCTTGGTCTACCATTGCCAGAGGCCATTGCCTCCAGGAGCTAAATCAAGGTTCTGAGATTACTAATAATTCTATATCAATCCAATTGTACAACATTTTTTGGGCTGACTTGTTAGCTGGTCAGTGGACAGTTGGGTTCAGGATGCTTAGTCCAAAGGCTGGAGGTTGCAGGTAGCTTCCACCAAAAGAGGAAGAATATGTCTTCTCCAAAGTTATCTGATTCATACACTGTCATTTTAGCTAACTTGCTAGCAACTTGTGAGCTATATTCAGGAATCAACTGGTTTTGATTCCAAGGTGGAGTGTGTGCCCTGCATATGCCAAATTTAAGTTAACGTCTGGTTTTCTATGAACTACATGTCGAATGCAGAAGATGGAGCCGTGCTGAAATCAGTGAAAATTGCTGTTTTTTTATTTAGTAGGACAGTACAATTCATTCTGATGAGCGGGTAATAAGTAATTGACTACAATGAAAGAAATACTGAACTACATTAACAGTGGACACACCCTATTCACTCAAAGTTTCTTGGACAATAGCAGATAAACATTCACAGTGTTTTCTGTGCAGTAAGATCAGAAATATATCTTTGTGACTGAAATTTTCAAACTCTATTTATTTTTTTATTTTTTTTGTGTGTGTACTATTACAGACTCCTGCTTTTGTGAAGTCACTGATGAGGTGCACAGACCCAGAGTCCTCCATGCCATATGCACCGTGGCTGTTGATAATGATTCATAGCATTTCCACCCACTCAGTGTGAGTAACATTTCAGAGGAAGAGACAAATCAGAGATGCTTTTTATATCTAGACCTTTCAATCAGGATGTGACCTGTCTGTAATAAGTGACGGCCAAGCCTGGCTGTGTAATTTATGTGCTGCCTCAACAAATTGCTTCACGGGGGACCAAAGCAGAGCCTTTCCTTTTCTGGCAGATAAAACCCATAGAGACAAAGCCTTCTCATACTTCTCATATTTCAGCCTTTATATCACTTCCCCCAAATATAAAAGCTACATTTAAAGATGATCACATGAATGCTTTTCATAGAAGCAGCTGTGCAACTCCAAGGCACCGTAATGACACCCCTGTGTCATATTATTAGCAGCGGTTGCAGCTTTAATCAGAAAACGATTTGGTATTGTGTCTGTGGTGGCTTCTGCCACTGCCTTAAGTCACACTTCTGTCTTATTACATCTCTGCAATTTTATTTGCTTGCTGGGGCAACACAGGTTTCTCCCTCTAATTGTCTCTTCAGGGAGAGGGGTCTTCGTGTGTGAAGGAAAGGAGCAAACACGGCTTTTGACCCACTTTTATCTGACCACTGAAGAGACCGAGTGACTAAGAGTAGAAGCGCTGTTTGCTGGTGTGGTCACATCTGCTTTCTATGATCAGGAATACCGAAATCATTCATAAAATATTTTGTAATTTAGCGAATAAACGTACACTAATAAACGAATAAACCTTTAGTTTGGCCAGAAAGAAAAATAGTCACATATACTAGCCTACAGGTACACTGTACATTTATATTCATGTCTTGTTTTATGTGAACCAAGCCAGTGGAGGAAGTGTCAAGTGGGACACAATATGCAGTTCCTAGCTTTGTAGGAGTGTGCAGTCTGTTCTGTTCCAGATTCAAAGGTGATGGACAATGCATCATTTTTTCATGAAAAGCTATCCTTGTGACGCGTCTCTGCTATCTCGTTTGACATGCCACCCCCAGAGTATCAGTGAGGCATCTCTGGGCAGGAGTAAGAGCACACAGGGAGAGGGAGATTTTCTTTAGGTGTTGATTCTGAAGCACAGCAACAATAGATCATCAGACTGATCTCCTCTCCTGCATCTACATTAAATACAAACAGGTGACTGACCGTCTGTGATCGGGTCTTGAGATATCTATCTGAGGAAAAAACATATAACAACTAGAAACGATTTTATGTAACCTTGAATAGACAGCATGTGATTGCTCTAAATATGCAATGATTGTTATTTGGATTTTTTGGCGCCTCATTTAAAGACCAGTGTGTAGGATTTAGTGGCCTCTAGTGGTGAAGTTGCAGGTTGCAACCTACTTGCCTCACCTTCCTCTTCCAAGCATGTAGAAGAAACTATGGTGGCCATGAAAAACACAAAAGGTGCTATCTAGAGCCAGTGTTGGGTTTGTCTGTTTGCATCTGTAGATAAAGGGCTCATTCTAAGGCAACAAAAACACAGTAAGGTGATTATACAGAAAATATTCTTATGAATATTATGTTGATAAATCACCCTCAGTTTTACACACTGGACCTTTAAGCCCTCATCGAGAACAGATCAAATGTGTCCAATAAACTCTAAAGGATAAGTCAAAGATGTGGGCAGAAGAACCTGCCATCCTCCTCAAGATGCCATTGAAACAACACTTGTTCATCTCATAATGGCACCATATGAAAAGTGAAGGCATGATCAAAGTTGTTACAATTCATCATGAGGTAATACCAGTAGCAAAAGTTCAAGAAAATCCATCCAATAGCTGAGACATTTTGCTTAAAACCACATCTTTCATTATTATGTCACTAGAGGAAAAGTCTGGTACAGGTTTCAGCCTCTGTGGACCATCAAATGTCCACACAAAGTGCCATGGCAGTCCATTAAATACTTGGACCAACCAGCCAACCAACCATCCATGGTTCTAGTTTTGCGAAAATGTAACTTTTCAAACAAATTTAATACTGATTTAATATCCAGCTCATGCTCTATTTTAACTAAATTCTCTGCACACAGTTCCTGACCTCAAAGAAGAGAATTCTGCTTTTAAATTTTCATGTGTCAGATTTTTATTCATTTATCCTGTGAAGGGCAGTCAAATGTGATAACATTAAAAATATTTATTTAAAGTCATTGTCATAACCAATTACAGACTTGTGTTTTAAGACTGAATAACATCTACTCATCATACGCTATGTTCATCCCTCAAAAGGGGTGATTACT
This sequence comes from Sciaenops ocellatus, assembly GCA_033000465.1. Taxonomy (NCBI): domain Eukaryota; kingdom Metazoa; phylum Chordata; class Actinopteri; family Sciaenidae; genus Sciaenops; species Sciaenops ocellatus. The sequence continues at coordinate 6,191,187 of CP136884.1, read as the reverse complement.
GACTGTGAACATCCAAACAGTCATGCTTTTACTGCCAGTGAAACTGTATGTAGACCAGCAATTTAGTTAACCATTCTTCAGCACACTGATATTTGCATGTACTTTCTTTGTCAATCAGTGCTTCAATCAGAGTTTGTCTGTGCAAACTTTAATGCAAGGACCCTCTACCATGACACCGACATGACACTAGAATAGATGGGCATGGAAGCAGGCAGTAATCCTTAGACACACAAGGATGAAGGTGCCCATTTAGTCTTCAGTATACATCACCAGCCTAGGGGGACACCTAACCCAGTACCCCAGAACGGTCAGTAATCATGAAGGTGATGACAGGCAGCTCTGCAGACCTCACAGTGCTGGATCTAGCAGTTCTCTCAAATGATACAGGCCTCTTTAAAGTCTCAAACCCAGGGAGAGGCAGCAGGGTCCCAAGCTGTATATCCAACCCAACCTATTAACGTAGCCACAGCATGTTGCTGATAGAGAAACAGTCTGAGGCCAAGAAGTTTGAAAACTTTTCCCTCTTAGGCAACAGCTTGTAATGAATTCTAACGGTGTCGTTAATGTGAGTGTCTAACGTTTTATTTTAACATTATTGTGAATGTTAAAGCTGCATTAATCCATATGTTTATATCAATAAGCTCAAATGACTGTGTAATGTAAAAGAGGTCAGTCGTAGTGATGAACCCTACAGACAATCATCTGTCAACTCTGCAGTTTTCCCCAGCTCGAGTTTAGCATCTTCTGTTTTGGTTTTACGACCCACAACTTTATTGTTCTGGTAGAGACAATAGAGACAACCCTTGCCAAGCACCAAACAACTTATAGACAAAGCTAGAGGCTAGCTGGTGAACGCAGTGGAGCAGTTAGCAGCTAAAGAGACAAATATTTTGTGAAGACCAAAATAGAGATAAAAAGAGAATGAATATTGGACTTACATTTGTTCGGTGGCCAAAAATTAATCTCCCTATTTGCCAACGGTGATGATATGTCACATGTTGTGTTTCCAGCTGGCTCTGCTGCCACCAAGTGGCAAAAGAAAGTCACTAAACTAAAGCTAAATTGCCTTAAAGGTACAGTCTGTAGAATTTAGTTGCATTTAGTGGTCCAATCACTGCATTGCAATCTCCTCACATCACCCTCACCTTCCTAATGTAAAGGAGAAACAACACTGACCCTGTTTAGAGTCAGTATTTAATTCGTCTGTTCTGGACTACGGTGTTTCAAGATGGCAGCCTCCATGAAAGGGGACCCTCTCCCACTGTAGATATAAAAGGATATTTTTTAAGTAACAAACATAAAAAGATTCTTATTTTCAGGTGATTATACATGCATGAAAACATAGTTATGAATATTATATTCTATGTTTGCCTTATTCTGAAAATAGAGGCCCCAAATCTTACACACTGGACCTTTAAGAAAAAGGAAAAAGAAGATTTATGTTTATTTTCTGACTGTGGGATCTCGTAGTGGTACATACTACAAAAGGTTCTTTCTACCCAACATGAATTTTGACAAAGATTCAAATATAGCCATCAAAATTGCACCTAACTGTTTTGACGGTGATATTACTATTAGTAGAAACTGTAGGGTTAGTGGAAGAGGCAGTAGTTGTAGTATTCATGTATCAATCTTAGTTAAGTCAAAGCAAGAAGAAGAAAGTCGCATTGTGTTAAAAGCTGAACAGAAAATGAATTGTATCCATTTAGTTTGGACGGAATCATCAGCATCAATTGTTCCAGCATAAAGATATTCATGAGCTCAACATGAGCTCTGTACTTATAGTCTAAAGAGAATTTGCAGATTTGCTGGTCTTCAGATAAATGATTTAAAAACTTGTAAATAGTGCTGTGGGTAGATACGATTAGGGTAGCACGTCAGACATTTCTGCAGCATGCATGAGCCAGACTGAAGCTTCTGATTTCACGGTGCTAACCTGCTTCCCAATTCTCCCTCTCTGATCCCATGCAGAAACATCAGCAGATAAAACAGAAGTAAGGTATACGCCGAGCCAGAAACCCCAGTATGACAGAGGAGGGAACACCTCATTAACAGCCGCCGCCTGGACTGATCCCAGTACTGAGTCTGGGGAGTAAGAGCCAACTCGCTCCATTACAGGGAAGAGAGAGACTTCTAAAGGGCATGACCATCTGGAGCAAGCCTCACTCGTTTTTTCCAAGCTGCGTATGGATGGGAGGCAGAGCCCAGACTCATCAAGCAGGCTGATAATCAGGTGCCACCGAAACTCATTCATGTTGCTCAGTATAGGGTCAATTGTGGCCGCTGGTGAAATGTAGCAACTGGATGAAATGAAGGGGGGGAAAAAAGCTCTGATATGATTGTTATGCAGGGTGGGTGTGCTCTAAAAAAACCCCAGTGTGGGTGAAATATTTTTGAGAACTCAAAGCAGCCCAATTGTTCAAAGAAACAGGACTATGTCAGATAGAAGTAGGACAAGATTTTTAAGCAAGAATAAGTACAACCAAGTCTTTTCCCTCACGTCGTTCAGCGTCCAGGAAATGGCAGCGGAATGCCATGGGGACAGGTGAAAACTCAGTATCCAGTGTTGGGATGACATTCGTCCCCTAAGGACAAATGGCTGCATATGAAAAATTGATATGGGGCAGAAAATAGACTTCCAGTCTGATATAGACTAAGGGTGACCATGAGACTAGTACAGTAGGAATCCAAATTATAGCAGCACAATTTACCCAAATTAATTATTCACTGGGCGGGAGCCTGGTATCAGTCACTAGACACACAATTACAAAGACACGAGGTTGGGCTTGTTTAAGGCTACATCCAGAACAAAACTAATGAGGACTGACACGCTGATTGATGGTAGAGTCCTGGAGCTATTTGTCTATCCTCTGCATGTAGTTTCTTTGCTGAAAATGTGTCTGGATAAGGCGTTTCCAGTATTAGCAACATAAGAAGAAGAATGAGTGAATGTCAGCGTGGTTGTAATGTTTTTTCTGCAAAATTAAAGAATGGTTGTTTGCAGTGCCTTAGCAACAATCTCCCTGTGACAGATTTCCAGCAGTATGCAGTTGCTTGAGTAAATCCTTGGAGTCCGAAAAATAATTACCTCTTCAGAATTACATCACATTATGTATACACATGAAGCGCCCCCAAAATGCTGTCGCAGTAACCCCATTGCTTCTCAACTCATGGGAACTGTTCAACATGTTCACAAGTGACAACGAACCTTAATAAGTCAGCCAGCAAACCAGACTGCACGGAACACTGCTTCCGCGCTCGAATCCGTGCTCAGGGCAGATACATAGATAATCAAAGCATGACAGTAGGTTTTACATTTCAAATAACCCACGGTGTATTACCAGCAGTTATTTACAGTGTAAGCACTTCTCATTAATTTTTAAACAGGCCCTTAAGGTCTGGTTGACAGACAAAGCTGGAAAGCAAAAGCAGGAGAATGAACTGTTGTTGTTTTTTCGACTCACAATATGAAACATAGTAATGGCACCGAGCAAAGTGCTACAGAATGCATTATTAATGTGTTGATGATGCAATATGTAAAGGTCATGGCCATTGTCTCTGCACACATTCATTCATCATAGAGTGTGTCTCCATGTACAAAGATATATACGACTAGCGTCCAATGTACATCTTAGATATTTAGCAGATGCTTTTACTCAGAACAACAGTTTGGATGCACATGTTACTAAAGATTCATAATTTTTACTCTATCTGGAAGATTTTTTTTTTCTACAGACTTCTGTACTTCTGTCTACTCAGTGAAAACCCCGCAGGAGATGAAGAGACAGCTTGGCAGATGTCTTTTCTTGCCATGAACCTGACGCCACTGGGAGTAGTGGGAGTCCCAGACAAATGAGATCGCACAGCTGCCATGTCTCCGTCCACGCCGGCGTTGTTGTGAATGTTAGTCAGGTTGTACGAACAGGAGTGCGTCCCCTGCTCTGCTCTGTGGAAGTGAGGCTGTGACAGAGTGTACCTGGTAATCCTCCTTCCTTGCTTTTCCTGCTACAAGCTTTGTAATCTTATTACCCATGCATGTTTCATTAATTCCCGTCATGGACGAGTAGCCCATCACTCCTGCTGTCGCCACCTCGTCAGATCCTCCAGCCACCACGTGCCAACCCAAGGCCTCTAAACAAAGCAGGGGGTGAGGAGAGGGAAATGGTGTCCTGTGTAGCAGCCACAAATCATTGATGAGGGTCAGACTGTCTCAAACTGTGAGAACTCACCTTGGGCTTGCCTTCTTGCAGTCCTATAAATGAAGACTGTTGTGCTCTCTGATGGATGGACTGCAACAAAATAGAAGGGGATTGCAGCATTGTTTGGCCATGATAAGGACTGTTTTAAATAGCCGCAGACTCACTTATTAGTAGAGCATGTTCGCGTGAGTGGAACATTCAATGGACTTTTAGTTATTACTTGCTGCACTGTACAGGCATAGCTGATGCCGACATGACAAGGTCAGTCATGCTAATTAAAACAGATGAAGCTGTGGCTTGACTATGTTATGTGTGTGTAATGAGAGCGCTAATGATGCTTTAAAAGTGTTGATCGAAACGCTCACTACTCGGTGCATAGTTCACTCTTATTTCATATCTTTAAATGACAATATTTGTCTTTGTGATTGCAAGGAAGAGAAGTTTGTTTTCTGTTTGTAAACAGTGCTGTAGAAGATGATGCTCTCTATTATAATCGCAAAGTGTTTATAGGCAAATAGTCAAAATTAATATTGCTACTAATCTTGTCATACGCATGAAAATTTAATGGGAAACTTTAGTTTCTATAAATGTGAACATTTCAAGGAGAGTTTTGATAAATCATGGTACAATAATATGTACCATGATGACAACAATCACAGTGATTTCACAAGAACACAGCAGGTTTTGATTATAAATTATAATCTGAAGGCACTTGAAGAATAATTGCGGGTTATCACAACCCATTTTCTTTTTTTAGTAGCTTTGCCCAGCTCCTGCTCATAATAATATTGTATTTATCAAGGTAATTTGCACATTTTTACCCGCACTGTTGTTGTGGTGTAACAGTGTAAATCACAGTTTACAGAGTGTGCTGCGATTTGATGGCATAATGTTATTCCAATGTTGGAACACTGTTTATTCCAAGATGGTAAGTCCCCACTCCATTCCCAGCAGATAAATAGCCTAATTTGGCTGTTTTCATCTAGTCCCAGGAAGTTTTGAGTGTTATGTTGCCTCAGTATACCGTAGTCTGGATTTCTAAATATCTAACTATAATGTATTATGTATCCCAAGTTTTCAGGAAGGATTTGATGTTGTTGCGTCCTTTTAAGCCTGAAGACTGAAGGGCAAGGTATTACTGAAATGATACGCAGGTATCAAGTTTGAAGTAAAGCAATGTGCAATGTTCATTAGTTGCTGCAGACTAAATGTATGTTGTATCATGACAGCAGCAGAAATAAGAAATAACTTGGAGACAATGATAGTATTTAAATCAAAATGCAAAACAATTATTAACACTTACAGGCACTGAAAGTTGTCTAACTATCAACCAAACTGCAGCAGATGGTCTTATAAAGTCTGCAGGCAGCTTTGAATAGTATCCACAGGCTAACAAACTGAGTCTACTGTCTGACTCTACAGGGATGAATCAGGAGACCCCAAAGCGGTCTCTTTGGTATTCTTTGGCATACAGGCTTCAGTTTGGCATGTACAGGAAGTGTTGAGGACAGCTAGTCGGTGAGAGAGCTGGTATCCGCAGAGCCAGGTCAGGCTATACTCAGCCAGTCAGGTTGAGTATACAGGTTTGTCATGAATGGTCTCAGCAGTGAGCGCTTAGAGCTACGATAATCCCAGAGGGAAAAAGCAGACTAAACTTTGTCACACAGTGCTCGAGTGAGTTTGTAACATTGTTTAAGTTTGTAATGCTTCCATTTATATGACTGGCAATTAGTTTGGTATCCTATAAAATAGACAGACTTAATGGTCAACCATATGACTATTTCCGCGGACGCAGTACATGTGCAGACACCGAACGAACAATTCAAACTAGCGAAACTAGCAAAATAATAATAATAATAATAATAATAATGATAATAATAATAATAATAATAATACCTTTATTTATATAGCACCTTTAAAAACAGTGTTTACAAAGTGCTTTGACAGACAGGCATGAACAAAATAATCGGGCAAAATATGAAGAACCAACAACATTTAGAAGACAATAAAAAGCAATTCAAATTCAACCACATAACAAAAATAAATTAAAATAAAACGCAGTGAAATAGAATAATTTAAGACAAACATCACATAAAAGCAAGTGTATAAAAATAATGTGTTTTAAGAAGTGATTTAAAAGAATTCACTGATTTTGCAAACCTTATGTCCTCAGGCAGGGCGTTCCAAAGTCGAAGGGCCCTGATGGCAAACGCCCGGTCACCTTTAGTTTTGAGCCTCGACTTTGGAACAGCCAGAAGGGACCCACCTGAGGACCTAAGGCTGCGGGCCGGCTCATAAGGTGTCAACATCTCAGATATGTAACATGGAGCCAGACCCTGACGTGCTTTAAAAGTGATCAGTAAAATCTTAAAATCAATTCTAAAACGAACAGGGAGCCAGTGAAGAGAAGCTAAAATTGGTGTAATGTGCTGTTGTCTGTTAAAACCAGTAAGAAGCCTAAAATCATCAGTAGCAAACAATCATTCCTTCATGATATCATGAATTACAATGAAGCTAGCATGAACAGTTTTTCTCACTTGGCTGCTCGTAATTAGCTGTTTGATCATCTGACAGATATTAGCATCTTTTTTGAGGAGTAAAATATCATCAGAATCAATAGAAACAATGGACAAAACTATAAAAAGTTGATAAAAAATGGGATTATAATTTGACATAAACAACATCAAACACATTGTTATTTTAAAAAATGGACAAGCTGAGCTCAGTTCTGGTCTTGGGGCTGTATGGTAAGTCCAGGTAAAATATGTATCACCCATTTGCATTGATTTTTCACTGCGTACCAACAGTTCCAAACTTGGAGCTTGCTAAAAGATGAAAAACAAAAACAACAGCAGCATCAATCTGAGCAAAACCTCAGGCACTTTCTGACATCACTGCTGAGTCTTGTGCGCCAATAAGAGCTCACGCTATAATTTTCACTTTCATGATGCAATGTATTCAAAACCTTCAACGCTGAATTTCCATACACACCGAGCGCGTTCTCTGTATGACAATGAGTTTTTCATGCAAAAGTTGGGTCTACATGATGTGATAGTAAGTGCTAGGCCTATATTTTGACAGCCAGTCCCTGTACACACTCCAAAAGCTATAAACAGTTTTCCAAAACCGTGTCCCAGGTGGTTTCAGTGTTGCCACAACTGGTGAAAGTGTGGATTTGACAGTTTCAATAACACAAATCCCTGCAAGAAACACATTTGACTTGAAGAAGGCTGGTAGGTGTGAAATTGGCTGCAGTTTTTGAAATTACCATATGCCAGACACACACAACAGATTACTGTTCAGGCTGGATGACCTGATGACACTTTGTAAACGATATGACAAAGATCAAATGTCTTTTTTGTTTTGTTTTTTTACTCATAATCTTACAGAACTGTGCTGTATCCTGTAGAACAAAAAGTGTAAACTGTGCTCCTTCACTGGAGACTCATTATTTTGTGTCAGGTATAGTGAGGTCCTTTCTCTTAGCAACTGATTCTGGATTTCATGTTGGAAAAAAGTGAGAGTCTTGCATACACACCTCTAGTCCATTTTCCAAATAGCTTATTCTGAACAATGTCACAGTAACATATGACAGTAGTACAAAAAAATGGAAGAAAAATGAACAGATTTCATTGTTTTGAATAAGTTGTTAGATGTCTTTGAAAATCAAGATTGCCCTTTTTCTACTTAACTATAAATGTATCAATGGAACATTATTCAGTCATTATTATCATTGCCATGCAAATGGACCATCACCAAAAACCATGGTGTCCGCTACTTTCCTCCACACTACATTTAACAGTGTTAATGGCTGACTGAGAAGGCAAAAGGCAAAAGAAAAAAACATAACACTGTTGAGTTGGATGATACTCCAATAATCTCAGCAATGGTACAAATTGTTAATGCCAATTATACCAAAGTGTCAGTGTGACCTGATGGTTTTTTGAGGCAGAATAAAAAGCCATAAAAATCACACAGATGAATGATTTCAGTAAATTGGCACATAATTAATATTTTACTGATTACAGACAGTCTACTTGTTGTGAAGACTCTTCTGAGCTTCTCTCTGACTCTGGATATTCTACAAGGGAGTAGAGTAGCAGTCATTAGGAAAACAGATTAAATTCTGGGTCTTCAACAGGGGGTCTGTGACCCTGAGGGGGTCCTCAGAGTGACTGCAGGGAGGCTGCCAAATGGTTATTTGATCATTTGTGTGTGTGTGTGGGTTTCAAACATGTCTGAGAATACACATTAACATGAATCTAACGTATTAGTAGATCAATCAATAAATGGTTAGCACAGCATTGATAATAGGCTACTCATGCATCATGTGAGCTAGCACTATAGGTGGTCCTAGACGTTACTGTAGGCCCAGTTTAATATGCACCATGGGGTCCCTAGCCTAAAACAAACCCCTGGATTAAATCAAATGCAGCTGATGAACATGTCGTACTTTTAAATACCTGGATTACAGGCAAACAATGCTTACACAGTAACTGATCCTTAAAGGATTTTGAGCATGTTGTTTGTGTTCAGAACTTTTCAAAATATCGTACTTGAAGTTTTGTGCCCCTGGTCTAGAATTTATACTGATCAGGCCCCTCGTGACAATCTTCACTGAACGTCAATGACCAATGACATTGCATTGACTAAAACACACCTATAAAGTACAAATCATACACTGATGGATCAGAGAACTCAACATAATGTACAACAGAGACATTATCAAACCACCTTAATAAAATGTAATATTTCACGTTGTCCTTCTTTTGCCTCCTTTGTGCTTCATTAAATCCAAAATCTGCAGCGCAGTGTTCCACACCACCAATAAAATGGTGCTGAATGCTGAATTTCGCTCAACACGATTTATGAGTAACTTTCAGACACAATAAATGATGCCTTCTAATGGTAGTCAAGAAGTAATATCAGGCATATCCCAGAGTGACCTAATGGTTTAAGATGCGTACCATATACCCACAATAACCCCCCAATCGATTGTTGCTGGGGGACATTTTTTTGCATGCTAAAAAGCTCTGTCTGTCCCCATGTTTCCTGTCTGGATGTGAGGCTAAAAAGTAAACCATGCAATGTGTATTAAATCTGCATTAAACATGTTTTCAGCCACTTGGGAATAGGAGAAAAAGCTGTAAACACAACATATTATCAGCTCATGAAGTTGTTGTTGCTAACACGTGCGTGACCCACCAGCTAGGTGCTGTCAGTCGTCTGATGTTGGATGAGTTACATACAGTGATTTTGTGAGATAAGCTTTGTAAAGCTAGATAGAGCTGCAAATTTTGATGGTAATTCTCATAAGGCTTTGTCACCACACATACCTTTAACATCATATTTTGTAATTTGATCCATTGTTAGTATAACATATTGATTAGTGCAGCTTAAATGGGCTAATATCCAGTAAGAAGGATCCAAGATCACACTGTCCCTCGATAACTAATATTTCCATGGATATTTGAGGATCTGTAGGGAGTGAATGATTGATATTGACACAGCAGTGGTGTGTCACGCTGCCAGCAGAGACCCCTCTGACCACCAGGGACTCCATCAAGAAACATTTCTGACTGACATCATGAGCAATGAGTAACATTTTGCTGAACAGGGTCAAGGTCAGTGATGTTTGGGCTTTATGCGTGTGCCCAGACACATGTGCCCAGGGGGCCATGCAGTTCTCAGTTAATAAAGCTGTGGTTGTTTTTGCTCTTTTTCACTGCTGGATGATACATCACCACAGTGATTGAGCATTGACGGTTTCACATTTGTTGTTGTAAACATCCAGCATCTTTCCTGGACAAAATCCAACAAGAGAAACAAAGATTAATTTTGGAAATAAATAGAAGTGAGTAGTTTATACGATAGGTCCCCCTACCTCAACCTGGTATCAAACCAATGTGTGTAATAGACGCGCTGGTCCACCATGGCAGCGTCATGTCTCCAACACATTCTCACTGCAGTCAAGTTAATATTGATGCTGTCAAATAAAAACATGTATCTATGAATTTAGAATCTTATCGACCAATGGAAAGATGTTTTGTTACATCATGTATGCATGGATAGATAGAAGGAGGAGAGCTTTGGATACTTAACGTTTTCACTTTTGATTTAAGTATTTGTGATCTCTTGGAACAAATGAGAGTGAAGCACACACGTCAGTGTCAGCCATTAATCTGGATTAAGCTGATTTCAATCTAAAATAGTCAAACAGCTTTGATTAGGCCAATGTGCTCTGTGGAATAATGTAGGACAGCCTTGATATTGATGGTTAACCAACTGAGGTTGACATAAGCAGGAGAGTCGAGGCCTGGAAACCATCCAGGCCTCAATATGCAACAGCTGGTTACACTTTCAAAATAAAAGCTTGATGAGGTCTCTGATTGGTTTAGATTTACGCACAAAAGTTAGTTGGGTTTAGGAAAACATTGTAAGTTACGTTACGTGTCTGAAGTAACTAACTTTAACTAAAATAAGTCCACTTATGGTTTAAAACGAGACACAAACACAGGTCTCCTGGGTGAAAGTCCTGTTTTTGTTTGCAGTTACTACTGTATTATTATCGCCCCCTGCTGGTACTGCACCTTTTCACGTCCAGGTGGGACAGAACATGACACTAACATTTCATCCTCTAGTGCAGGGGTAGTCAATTATGATCTCAGGAGGTCCGGATAGAGGAAATTTCCTGCTCAGATGTTCAGGTCTGCAGCATCATCATGTTTAAGTTGCATTATAATTTAGCTATACATTACAGTTATTTTATTGAAGCAGCATTGTCATTGTATCATCATCTGCACTGTGTGAAGTCAGCGACTCAAATCAAACAAAGAAATTCAACGTCATGTCAACAATATTTATTTTCAGTGCAACTCTGGACTCTGGAAAGCTACATACAATAAATAATAAATCAAATAAATAAGAAAAGTCAAAGCAAAGTAAATTTGACATTCAACTCAGAATTATAAATAAAAAGTACTTTCATAATCATAATAATAATAATAATAATAATAATAATAATAAAGTTATATAAGTGACTTGGCTGCAATCCTCTGGATTAAAAGCCGGTTTTCAGTGTCAACTTTCCTCCGTTTAGCACATGCCATGGCACATTGACCCATCATTTGGCCGCTTTTCTCTCTCTCGTCTCCTCACTCCTTTATATTTTTCTCTACTTCACTGTCACTACTGAAAAAAGTGTACAAAGAAAGGACAATTTAGATTCAGGGTGATCCTTGTTCTACCATCCTTTACCTTCTGCCATCTGAAAGAACGACAAGATTAAAATGCAGAAAGTCACTGGGGCTTTTCACAAGGCACAGCTGTAATATAAATACTTCATTTTACATCCAGCCCTGATAGGAACTGTCATCTGATGATTTGGAAAAACTAACAGCTTTTACAGGATAAAACCATGTGGGTACGTGGACTTCATTCTGCGATGAAACAGGCTGTGTTGTTAGACATACTGTAAGTTAAGAGACAGTGGGTAAAGAAATAACTGCCTATATATTACAATCCCATTTTGCAGATGACAGTGGCAATCGCTTTTTCTGCTTTTATCAAGTGGTTCAGGCTTACTTAGATGTGCAGCACTCAAAACTGTGAAAATTGTCAGCAAAAGCAAAATCCCACCCCACAGCAAATAAGGCGTTTCCCATTTCCCCAGTGTCAGTCGCATAAAAACAGTGAACAGCCCTGACGAATCTTTCTCCTCTTCATTTTTTTCCCTTTCCTCAAATCGACTGTCAACAGATCCTCAAGAATTTCAATTCTATGACATTTGTGGGCGAGCAATTCAAAAGCCCAGACACTGTCGTGAAAAAAAGCGTTGATATCCGCAGAGATTTTGAGAAAATGCAATAGCGTTCCCCCACAACAGAAAACTTGCAATTGGAAGTTTCAGAGGGGAGACAATGGCCTCAGACACAGCTCAAAGACATGGTTACTGGACTGTTCAATACTAAACGAAGACTTTCTCTCTGGAGACCACTGAAGCCTTCCTGGAGCGCAGCGCTGCAGACTTCTCCTCTGTGGCAGCCTTCAAGGTGCAGAAGATAAGAAAAATGAAAAATGACACTGTGGGGAAGCTGAGCACTCTGAAAAAAAATAGATATGCTCTCTCCAAAGCATTGTTTATTTAGACATTTTGTCCTCAGGAATGGTGTCTTTTATACTCTAGATGATACTTCACAAAGCCATTCTCAGTGAATGTATGTCCTAGTAAGAAATGTTTCTATTTAAGATTTAAAATGGCTCACAAAACACGTTTGTTCTTGGGCTTTTCCAAGTACAATGTGGAGGAAATAATGCTTGGACTGTATTCAAGGATGTCAAATGTGATATTATAACAGCTTGATTTTGGACTGATCATAGAAATTCCACCAAATTAAATAGATTTGGTAGAATTTCTTTGATCAGTGGACTGATTTATAGAAGCTTGGTAAGTTCAACTGTATTAAGTCCTATAGTCTTACAGTCCTATAGTGTGACAACAATTTCTTCAAACTTTTGTGTCTTGTATGAAAGTAAGACTTCCCACATATTCCTTCACATCTTTAATTTTGGCCCCATTACTACATCCTGAATTGACAGCGATCGTGAACAGTGGACATAACCCATGAGGTGCAGAATCACCTGATATAGGCATGAATAGTTTCTAACTGTCTGGTTAGCAACTGATGCTGCAGCCATCGTATACACACAGGTTTCACCCACAGGTTGCAAGTTCAGAATGTAGTGTCTCTGATTGTCACCATCTTGGCAGTCCTGCCTCGGCGCCTCCCAGCTAATCTAAAATGGGCAAAGATGTGAATCATCAGAGGACCTGAGGGTGAATGAGGCCTGGGTGCTCAAACAAGTCTGTTACAGGTACAGCAGCCACCTGTCACTCAAAGTGGCCACATTGTTAACTTGCATGACTTTAACCTATAATTTAAACAGGTGAGTTATATAGAAATTCAGCCCCATTACAGAACGAGAAAATTAGTTATAGAGAGCAAAACTGTTTTTTTGTACCAAGCTGTAAACATGTTTATTTCTGCTGTGAAGTTGGACATTTTAATAAGGGAGCTTACGGATGGTTGAGTTGTTCTGGAGCCAGCCTCAAGTTCAAGGAACTGCAGTTTTTGGCACTGCTGCGTTGGCTTCTTTCAACAGAGGTTGCCGCTTTGTAGAAATACTGTATAAATGGTTTTCTACCTAATCTTCACGTTTTCGCCTCAGCTTAAAGTTTAGAGAAGCTGCAGAACTGGCTTTGACATATTAATGGTGCAGAAAATGACGTAAAAACACATATTACTTCACTTTAAATAGTACAAAACCAACTATGTCAAAAACAAACACAGCGTCCAGTCTAGTGAGACTGAGGCTTCATGGTATCTGTGCACCCACAAGTGCATTTATGCTGAATTTGCTTGTTGCAGGTTTAAATATCCTTGATCACATGTTGCTTTATCCTGTTACAACTCTGTCAGATATTTATTCTAAACATTAATATGGAATTATGTCACTTCACAGCTTTGACTTGACATTGGAGATCATGGTTTATGTCTCTATTTCTTACAAACCATCACTGAAGTCTTTTAACAATGAAATAGCCGTGCCCTTATTATTTTTCAAAGTAGTTTCAGTTTTTTAAATCACACTAGTCCTTAGACACAATGTTATGACCAAGATTTTACCCTCATCTTAACACTGATTTAGTGTATCATTGTTCTACTGATGAAGCAGTGGATCTCAAATTACCAAATGACAAAAGACTGATTTTACCATCAATTATGAGAACTAGTTGAAAAGGAAAGAACAGTTACTCGCTCACAGGCAGCAGCAGACAGGCACAGCCACAAAGACAACAACAGACATAACCAAGTTCATTGTTTATCCAAAGTTAGTGAATTTCCTATTATCCCCAGTTTGAACAACACGTCATGACTTTTCTCAACTTCTATTATTTTAATATATTTCCCTTCTCTAGTGGCTTCTAATTAACCTCATTTCATTCAACCTGCAGGCAGTGATTATCTGGTGAATACACCCGTTTAATGGCCGTTCTATAAAAGTATTATTTTGTTTTATGCCTCATCTTCAGGCAATGATGCAATTACACTTATAATTATGTGTTATTCTCGCACAGCTATTCCACATGTCATTAGATTTGATAAATTGTGTTCTATATGTTGTACACAATGCAGCTGAGTCCACTTTAAAGGTATGGAGGGACTGAAATAGAAGTTGTGAAATGAAAAGGCTAAAACCTTAGTTTCCATCACATGGGTTCTGCTGAGTTTGTGTAGAGCCACATTTGGGGCTTCTCACCCGTCGTGCAGGAGCCTGAGCTGAAATCATAGCTCTCCAATTTGAAATTGGCTTCACAGAGGGTTGGGTACTCCCTGCGTTGGCGACCGTGTTGAAGGGAATGGACAGCATCTGTGCTACCAGCTGAGTTGACTTAAGCCTCCTGGCAAGCGTTTCATTTGGAGAGCGGCTGCGACGGAGAGAACCCAACACTTTTCCATATTTGTTGTTGCACTACGTGGTTTGTTTCAGTCAAACTTCTGCATGTATGTTTGTCTCTTTTGGGTACGACGTATAACGGTGGAGGTCTTTGGAAAAAAGGATGTTGCTTAGCAACAATAGCTGCGATCAACTCAAATTTATTTAGTGTGTTTAGTGTTTTTTTGAGGTTTTTCAGGCTGCTTTCAGGAACAAATGGTTAAAAAAAATGCAAAATAATGTGCAAAATAAGAATAAACTCTGTCAGAGGACAAAGATGTTGGCGTCCACCTTTCTGTTATTTTCTGACCCATATTGCAGTTTTCTGGCTGTATTTCTTATTAACCTCAACGTTTACCATTTTCACATAAATAACTTGATTTTTCTCAAGTGGGACAGTAATGGCAGCATCGGCCATGTGTGTGTCAGTGATAAAAAATAAAAAAACATGCTTGCACCTAAATCTGTCAATTTGCTCCTTCAGTTCTGTTTTCCTTAAAGTTTGGCACAGGGAAGGAAAATGTAACTTTCAGCTCTTTCGGTGTGCAGTATCTCGTCACTTTCATGTTGCAGTCTTTTTAACCTTTTCACCAACAATGAATGTCAATCAACCCAACCAAAAAAAAAAAAAAGGTGTCTTCAGGATTGCCTTATTGCCAATTTCTCATGGACCATCACATTGAATCTACCAACATGTACTCACAAAAATCTACAGTACAAACAGGTTATACTAGGAAAATAACCAACATTAATGTGAGCCATCAACACAATCAACATATGTCTGTGCAGTATGTTACAATGAAAATATGGCATGAGAAAAATAGATCCATTTAAATTAACTGGAGAATAAAGGTGAAAATGATTGTTTTGATTATCATCTCTGTGTTGATAGCTTTTTTTCAGCAGAGTTGAGGAGAAGAACATTTGCGTTCTTTAATCATCTGAAGACTCATTTATGTTCAGAGAATCAAATTTTTAATTGGCAGTGACGGCTTATTTGGCACTCATTGTTGGTGAAAGGTTAACAAGACTCAGCCCTGAAGCTGAATGACTGCTGCACGCTGAAGAAGGAAATGAGTGTTTTTTGCTGCCCTGGGTTGAACTTTAAAAACAGAGAATTAAATGAAAAAAGTAATTTCATAGAGTCAAGCTTGTAGAACTTTTTCGTATTTTTGGACATTCTAAGTCTCTCTCTCTCTTTTGTCTTTGCTTGAGCACAATGCTTTTTCAAACTTTAATGATAAAAGAATAATAAAATAAAACATCTGTCTGAGGTATTAGTTCTTAGAAAGGCAAGAATGACATAAAAATCATTTTAAAAAAAGGCCAAAAATAGCAAAAATATATTTTCTCTGGTCCAATGTTGGGTAGAAATCTTAATAAATGTCTCCTCAAAACTGTTTATTTGCTTAAAATCTACAACATTACATAATATGAACCCCTCCATATAGATCTGAGGCAGGAAACTGCTGTGCACGAGGGCCATATTTCAGAATTGAGGCAAAGAAAAAAGGCAACTGTGTCCTCCAGCGTACAGTATGAACCATTACGCCATCCTTATTGTGCGTTCTCTACAGTTTCATCAAGCCGTGAAGGAGATGAATGATGTGTGAGGAAGCCCTGTGGAAAGTTCGGCTGTGTGAAGCGGTGGCAGCTCCGGCTCTGTTTACTGTGCTTTGTAGTCACCAGGCCCACAGCCATTTGTCACACTATTGGCACATCGGCGTACAGTAGAGCACAGAGCCCGGGCCGCTCCTTCATTCATCAAATCGAGAGCTCATGAAAGACTTTTGGACTTAAACTGGACCAAACTGAATAGAGCCGTTGCGTTGTCCCAAAGTGAGCATCCTTTGTTATTTTAAGTCTAATTTTCAAATGACCCACGTCGCTGTCCCCGGCTCTCTGCATGCACAGAAAAAAAAAACACAATAGACAAAAAATTATCATTTAAATGAGAACTAGTTATGTTATTTGTAACAATATCATTATCTTCAAATACGCCAGGCATAAAATTGCAATATGATGATTTTCCCTCAAATTATAATTTTAAACAAATTAGCATGACACTGATACGAGCGCGCCTCAGTTTTAGTCGAGGCTGGAGAAAATCTGTTTCAACATGAAGAACAAAACCAGCATGAACAATAGTTCTACTATATATAATACAGCGACTACTGGCAATACAATGAGCACAAAATGTATTTGTGCTGGAGGATGCTGAGAGATTTCACCCTGCTATCACTTCCAAACAAGACAGTTTTCCGTGTTAAAGCTCTCCCCTATGAAGTTCGGGCTCTTTTACAAAACTGTTGAATATACAAATTGTTGTCCGATCACTGCAGGTAAAATTACAGAGAACACCAGCAGATGGGTCACTGCCGTGCTGCCCAATTTAAGAGACAGAAATAGAAATTTCTCCACAGACTGTAGCCATAACAGACCATAATGCTTGTTTACAACGTGTTGTTAAGTGATTCTGTGAAATATAAGAAAATCAAGGCTTGCATTCAAAGAGCTTCATTAATGTGACTAATATTGTATTCAGAGGCAGCTTCTGAAGCCTGAAGCCATTTTAAAATTACATTCTTAGTTTTTCAAGCAAATTAAATAAAAACAAAGATTAGCCTGTTATTATGTTATGTTATTAAGGCAGTACTGTTAATTAATAAAAGGCTATCGTGTGTTACAGTCTTTAGGTTATTATTATGCTAACTTTCACTCTACATCTCTGGAATTTTAAAGCAGGATTAATCGTTGTTTGGGTTTTTTTTGGGTTTTTTTATATCTGATGTAAAACTTGACAAAAAGCTAAAAGATACACAGTTATTATGGCCTTGTAGAGTTGATATAGCTAACTTGTTAGCAAACCATGAGCTCTATTTTGGTCTCCATCAACTCTTGACCCTAGATGCATTTCGGCTATGACGAATTTCGGCTGAGCCGCGGTTGGCCGAGCTGATTGTGGCCACCAGAAGAAAATAAATGGCTGTTCTATTGTTGATGGATGTTGTGACCAGCCACGAAAACCAGCACGGGGCAAATCGAGCTGCCTAGAAGTCATAGCATAGAGAATCCAGTCAATTTTCAAAATAAAAGACCCTTTGCAGACTTCCAATTGTAAAAACAGAGCACTTGGAAATTATTTAACTATGTAGAATACTTACTCATGGTAGAATCACATAAACCAAGCAAAAATGACCAAGTGACGCTCCAATGGACTAAAACAGAGCGTCACAGAGCCGTGCCCAGGAAAATTTAGTGCTAAGGTAAAATATTCATGTTTTGCCTTGGGGTTTAGTGTTTCACAGTTTATTTTGAGTCTTTATTTTTAAGTCTCCCCTTTTCTCATTTCTGTAGCTTCACTTCCTGCCTTTGTGTGTTTCCCACCATTTTTGATAATCTGCCCTGATTAGTTTGACCTGTCCATGATTAGTTTTCACTTCTTACCCTCTCTCGTGTATTTAGTCTTTGTGCTCTTTCGTCTCAGCGACAGTCCGTCCTAGTTGCTATCTTCCTGTCTTGTCTTTTGGTTTTGCTTTCAAGCTTTGGTAACCTGTCTCTGCCTTTTATCTGTCTGCCGATGGGATATTCTTCAAATAAACCATCAAGGTCATTCTGCTGCATGCTTTATCTGTGCTTTGGGTCCATTCCTGTGTTTCCTGAACCATAACAATTTGGGTCTTTATCTTGCTCCGCTATGTTCATTAACTTTAAAAATCACAATGTTGTAAAAGGAGAAAGCACAGGAACTGTCACATTAGCAGCACCATCTGTACCCATCTTGTCTGTAGAACCTGAGAATAATATTTTTTAAGCATCTCTCTCCTGCCTGTGGCTGCATCAATAGTCGTTCATACAAGAATATTGATTAATGCAGCTTAAAGTTTCTGCACTTAAAGTGCACTCTCAAAAAGTTCCCAGTTTTAGCATTCATCATACAAGCATCCTGTGTCATGTAGTTCTTGTCCTGGTTTAGTTGTGTGATGCATGGCGAAGCAGGTTTGGCAGCAATGCTGTTTTTACACTTTTATCTGCTATAAAATGTCTCTGCAGTTATATTTTCAAATAAAGCCTGTGATATTGATGTCTCTACATTCTTTGGGATGAACAGAGAGGTGCTGCGTGCAGTCATGGAGGTGTCAAGACACCAAACCAAAGTGAAAACATACAGCCTGCATTTTACTAAACTCACGGTAACCCTCCTCTGTCTCCTCTGAGTCATAGCCTTGCGCTTTCAAAGTGTATTCAAGATGTGCAAAATCTCAGTGCTGACACAACTCATCTTTCATACCAATATGATATAACAAATTAATATTATATCAAGGGCAAATTCAATTGTGTTCAGGGATTTTTCAAACATCCTACATCCCTGAATGCATGAGAAAAAGCATATGAAAAAAGGAAACTTACATAATACATTGAATGACACAACCAAACCAGACAATTTTTTTTTTCTATCACCTGAAGTTACTTTGCTTTCAGAGACACAAAACACTGTAAAAACATTTCACCTTACTCTTTTACACCCATCCTGTTAGCCTAAATCACCAAGGGGGACTATGGAGCTTCTGTAGGACAGGACAGGACATTATGGGACAGAACAGAACAGGATACCTTAATAATCCCAACAAGGGATTTGGTTTGTTACATCAGCTAAGGTACACTACATAAGGACAGGGCACCAGTAAATGATAAACATGTACATAAAAGCAATTACAAATTAGAAGGCTAAGATGAGAGAATAAAGAAGCATAAAACAGGCCCAGAGGGGCATGTAAGTGACTGTAATTATCCCATTAAAGAGCAATAGTATATGATAAAAGTCACCCTATTTATCCTTGTGGAATTTGCATGTCGTGCAAAGAGGGTTGTCCACCTGCAAAAAGTGCTAAATTTAAAAGTTCATGGCACGCAACTGGATCTACAACAGAAGCAAATGGAGCTGATGTGGGAAACACAGCTCCAGGTCTCCCAGGAACGTACACCTGGGACAGGCCTCGGCATCCTCATCTTTATATTCGGGGACATTCATGGTAGCAGTTAATGGGCAGACTTCCTGCAAGCCTCACTGGGGATTTTTAATGGTGGATCCTGCTGTTTAGTCTCCGGATCTGACTTTTAATTCATGTTTTTCAATTTCACAAACTTCTCTCATGTTTACCAGGCGAAGGTGTCATCTTGGTGGTTTAATGTTGTAGCTATGAACACATAAAGACAAGCATATTTACTGGACCACATCAGCAAGACCCTTTTGGATTTTCATATCAGACCTTGTTACTGTTACTATTTATGGTCAACCTTTTCCACCAATTGCCAGTAAATGTATTTGCATTAAGTAATTAGTTCGCTATATAATAGTTTTTAATGTGAGTGGTGGAATCCACCATTCCTGCTGGATTCGGGTAGCTGTTAATGTGAAACATGCACTGCAGCTTTAAAGCTGAAACTGTATTGCTGCACAGTTAGTCTATCCTGCTCTTACAGGGATGGAGCTTGAATTTATTTTATTTCTGAGAACAATACTGTTTAAAATATCACTCATCTGTTGGAATATCTGGTCTAATAATCCACAGCATATGGCTTCACATGCTGGTAGTGACTCATACAGTTACATGTGTGGTGTGTCTTTGCCACCTTGATCTAAATCCTACATAAAGCAGTAATCCAGTAGAAGATGACTTATGTCTGCATATATTTCCCAGAGTAACACCTTGAACCCCGACATTCAATTTTCACTAACTGGCAGGAAGTAAAAAATTATTTACGAGAGGCCTGGCTGAAAACTAAAGGGGACAGAGCGATTGCAGTCAGGGCCCAGAGGCTGTGGAACAATCTGACTGAGGAAATCAGGTCATCTGAATCAGTGATCTCCTTTAAATCCCTTCTTAAAACACTTTTATCACCTGATTTTTACTAAAAATGTTTTCATGTTTTCATCTGATTGTTTTTTTTTTTAATCCTTTATGTTTTCATGACATATTTTTTGTTGGATGTTGAAAGGTGCTCAATAATTAATAGTAATTATTATAATAATTATAAAGTGTCCGAGGGAGAATGCAATGTGTTTGCCCAGCAGGCACACACTGCATTGCACAGTGTGATATTGTGGATACATTGAGTTTGCATTGCTGTCGTGCTGCTGTGACATGGTTGCCATCAACATGGCAATCCTTTAAAGCAATTTGGCATCTTTATGATGACCTTTTTGTTTTTATATGATTGCATTACGCTCCTGTGTAAATCAGAGGAGAAACGAAACACACACTTCCTCAACAGAAATTCTTTATCTCGCAGCAAACATAGTATTTGTCATTGCTTACGGAATTTGCTCTTTTGTCAATTCAAATGCCATCTGGGTAAACACCGTTCCCGCTGCCCATCTGTTTGCTCAAATTTATTTTTTGTTAATTTCAAAGACAACCAGAGTGCACACTGCTTATAACTTGACAGGTGGGAAAGGTGTGAAGTTTGGCAGCGCGCCACAACTTCACAGCCTGCAGGCCAGTTGCTTCTTTGTGCCATATACTACAGTATGTTACTGTAGACAGAAGCTATTGGACAATAATGATTATCAATACGATTGGTGTCAGAGGTAACTACATAACAGGTTTTGAAATTAAATCTCCAATTAGAGCCAAGTGAAGGGATGTGAAGCAAAGTCACAAAGTGTGACAAAATGTGCGCAACTCAAAGTTCAGTCATAACCTCATCTCGCCGTTTCACGTGTATGAGGCTGGCTCATGTGTGATGGTAGGTGAAAACAAGTGTGAGTTGAGTGTCATGACATTTTATGTGAAATATCTTAAAGGATAAAAGAGAGAGTTATTCTGTATTTTTGTTGTAAACGATTCCCATTAAAGACAGTGTGACATTCTCTAACCTTTAGTCTTTGAACCCCATTGGTTCTTGCACTGAAGATGTAAATCGATAAAAATGTTTCATAAATATTCAGTTTTTAGGGTTTTCTTTCATGTGACTTTCTCGGCGTGGCCTGTATGAAAGACTGGCTCAACCTCCCAGGCCTGATCGTCAGTGGCCCTTGTCGTAGTAAGTGTAACTTTGAGATTTTTGGAACTTGTTTTTGATGCGATTTCTGACTGACCTTGATCTCCTCGTGCTCCAGGAACCCTGCTCAGCATTTCCCTGCCACATCCAGCTCTGTCTCGTCCCTGCACCTGCTTCCTCTAGTTTACTCTAGTAGTTTAAACTGTTTAAACTGATTCTGGTTGTGTTTGCTTTAACACACTTAACACAATTAGATTGTCTGTGTCTGCTTGGTTTGGTCCAGCTAAATTTTCTGTCGACTCTCTGTGAGGTCTATGATATTCAGTATGTGGACCGACTGTGGTAGCAGATGCTGCAGTAGGTCTCAAGAGTAAAACACTGGCTGACCATAGCTCCAGTGAAATTTCCTGTCACACGTTGCTGCTGGTTGTGTTTGCATTATCAAGCCTGAGAAATGCAGCAAGCAGGGAATATGTTAACCGCTATAAACAGCACAGCTACAGCCAGGCGCTGACACTACCCCACAAGCTCACACACAGCGGGAGCTCCGCTACAACACCCACAAAGTGGCTCTCTCAAAGCCCCATAAATGTCCATCTAATGCACCACCAGGCTCCCTATTTCCCCAGCACACACACACAGAGTCCAACAGTAGCTGTTCAGCTGGCTGGTTAGCTCTTATTACCAGCTCTACTTTGCTGACCATGAGCAGTGGTCAGTCAGTCCCTCCGGTTCCCCCTGACCCTTCGAGTCGCTCACAGAGGACTGTTTATTACTGGACGGGTTATTGCAGAATTTGAGGCTGTAGTTATCCTTTATAAAAGGACTCAGCTCAGGATCTGGGCCAAAAAAAAACTTGACCAGGACATCTCTAATACAGTATGCATGAAATGGTCCGACCACAGATTGTTAGTGACTGTGCACCACATTCAATAATAAAGAAAAGCTCTGGTCAAGAAGCTAGCAGCAGGACAAACAGGGCTCTCTTTGGAAACAGACTCGGATATAAAAGCATTTGTATGGAGACGTAATGAAATACTCTTTTTTTTTTCAATGACAATAAACTGGCCTTCGCTGGCTCAGCAAACATGAGATGATAAAAGGATGGCTGATGCACATTTGAATGTGAAATCTCGGCTATAAAAGAGAGGATAAAGTGATTCTAAATCAACCATAAAATTGCAGATGGTAATCCAGTGTACGCCAGTAAATATGTTAAATGACTATCATCATTATCGCCTCTCCCTGCCTGACCCATGGCATACACCATTACCTTACCAATGAGATGGAACTTCATCTTTCTTGGAGGAAAGTGTTTTATTTGATTTTCACAACAAAGCAGTCATTGTAATATTTTGTCTTGTGGCATGATACTTTTTCTTTTCTCATATTTAATATCCCCAGTGTTGGACCATATATTATTGACCTGATGAGGCTGTGAAGTCATATCCACTCTGTCATCATAAGTTTAGGCTTTTATGGATTAACCTTTTACATTTTCTTGAACATTCTCAACGCACAAAAATAAACACAAAGCCTCAAATTGATTTATGGAGTAAGATCATGTTAAGATATGTGAGCTCTGCAGAAGCAAAACAGTAGCAGCAGGATTCCGGTCAGTTAGACAATGAAATCAGATAATCTGCTCCAACATCAGATAAGCTTCACCTGTTAGCTTCTTTCATCTCCTCGCATGCAGAGACGATCAATGTCAACGAGGTCACAAATCCTGGAAATAATCTTTCCTGTGGCACCGATGGTGCATTATGACTTCTTTTGAAATGTTGGATGATGTCCACTGCGGTGTAAAGTCTGATTCACTGTGGACAGAGCACAGTCATTGCTGCACACTGCGGGTGATCTGCTTGTAAGAGAGGATGGTACAGAAAGTGATACTGTAATGGAAATGTACAATATGTTCACAGAGAGTGCATGCAGAATAATTAAACAGACAGCTACCCCCAACATCATGCCTGTTGTGAGTTTAATCCATGCAGACAGTTTTATTAAGACAGATTTTGAGATTTACGCACTTAAATTGGATGGCTGTAAATGTGACATATAAAAAAGCAGCAACATCTCTTTCCATAAACTTTGTTTCCCCATTTATCTGGATAATCCAGACCAGTGGATCTTGACATGATCAGTTTATTGTGCAACTCCTTTCTAACCCAGAAATAGCGCCTGTCGAAACTGACAGAGTGACATGAGCGATCACTGAATTTGACAGGATGCAAAGTTTGCCTCTGTTTATCTGCTATGGAACGCAAGGGAATTGTTTCACAAAGGCTTTGTGGGTTTCCAGGCGATGCAAGGCTGACCAGTGACGTGAAACGAGTGAACGGTAGAAGGTTTAAAGGTTTTACATTTATTCAAATGAGGGCAAAATCTGTTGTAACCTGCATTGCACTGATTTTATTCTTGGACTTACATTAAAAAAAAAAAATCTTCTTGTGAAAACACGTCATCCTATAAGCAGGTGGCATTTATGTGACACCCTCCACTGGGCCTCTTGCAAGTACATTTTTATACATTTTATATATATGTATTTGACTTTTGCTCATAAGAGTGTTCCAAGTTTGTTCACCAAACTCGCAGGTCCTTATTTACACGCTGTTTGATACACACATGCTTCAACTGTGACACACAGGAACAAGAAAACAGTGGTGGTCATTCACTCGCAATTAGTTCACTTGCAGTTGGCTGTGCAGCCACCCCCACAAGAACTTCCACAACATTTATTGTCGACATACTGGTGCCAGCGTTGGAGTTGTTATTGCTCTATAGTACAAAAGAAGACCGCTGTAACAGAAGAAGAAAGCATGAATGTGATGGTTCTTAGTTGAAATTGTGTGCAATATGTTTTTCAGTGTCCAGTAGAAGAAACATACAACAGGCCTAACTAGGACACTAGACATTTGGAAAGGTTAGACTAGTTGGAAAATTTTATACTTCAGTAAATTAGATTTACAGGAATACTCTGCTGTCTTGGGTTGAGTATCTTGCTTCAGAAACTCAGCATGACTTTATGATGTATCTCCTTTCGCCACAATGCCCATCTTCTCTACATTCTCAGTAGTTTTGTCAGCCTCTGTCCTCTTCTTAATGTGGGTCACCTGTTCCTCGAGTTAGAAGGTTGGCCAACAAAAATGTCATTACACTGTTCGACAATTATACTGTTCATAGCTTTTTTTTGGCCTATACCGTATTCTATGGTTGCATTCCAAAAAATATGGTACTTGATGACTAAGATTTCTATAACTGAATGAGTTCATGGAAAGGATTGCCTGAATAACAAGAAATAAAATAATACCTGCGTTGTTTACTTAACTGCTATGCATGCAACTTTCAATAATGCATGTTCAAACCAAAACAAACCAAAAGAGGCTAAATACCTTGCCGTATTGGAGTTGGGTGTTAATTCTCCGTGGGTTATTCACAAGGAGACACACTGCTCATGTTACACATAGCAATGTGATCCAATGTTAATTAAGAATATTGATTAGTGTGGTTATAAAATAGCTTTTAAAGCTTCTTAAGTTATTATCATCATCTATTGTGTATCTGCTGCTGATAATGAATTTAACATTTAAACCTAAGCCTCATTACATATTATAAAAATGTCCTACATGTCATATTGGATGCACATTCCCCCACATGCGGTATCTTTATAAGACCTTGGCATCTTGTCTTGAATTTTAAACAAAGTTCTGTAAGTTGGAATAATGCTTATGTGCTCAACATGCATTTGTAATGATGGACGCACTGTTGGCTCTGGCAGAATGGAAGAAAATATTGGAGGGGGAGATGCTGTGCATGACAAATTTTTGGTGAGGGAGAGAGAAATTGGATTTTAATGTGTATGCTAGAGATGAACTATAAAACCAGAGCGGCATGTTAATGTCAGGTGCAAAGGGTGCCACCGCTGGAGGACATTTTACTCTGAAACAGAGAGAGTAAAGGACAGAAAGTGAGTTTTGACAACTGAAAATCTCATCTCCTGAGTTGAATTTGTGGGCTCAATCCCCCTTTTGTTCTCTGCAGATTTATTATAGCTGTTTTTTGGTGTGAGTGAGCAAAAATAAAGTCTTATTTGTTATTTCTCTGCTTACTTTTTTTTAATCAACTTCTTTTTCTTTCTGAAGGTCAGAAGCAACAGAGCCTAAATTTCTATAACTGATCCTGATCCTCTTCAAAGTAGGAGGGTATTTCAAAGGGCCATGTTAGAAGCTCGGCTCAGAGCTAATCCCGGCAGTAACTGCTGTGAAAAATGCGAACCGAATCTTTGGAAGACCTGTTCCTGCCTCTGGAGGCTGCAGCCCCCGGGTGAGGCGGCCCTTGCAGGTGGTTGGCGGCGTGGGCGAACTAGCAGCAGATAACACAAGTCTTCACCTGATTGGATCAGAGCAAAGGAGCCTTCTTGTCGGCACTGCAGCAGCTGGGAGCCAGAAGGAAGGGCCACAGCGAGGCTCAGGCCACTCAAGCCAGAGAGTCATTAGTCTTACCCTGAGCTAAGACCGGGACCCAGGGGAAACACCTCGCCTCATACCAAGCGGAGTGTCAGAAAGAGGCTTTGTCTGATTGATTACACTACAGCAGTTTTTGCAGGATAACATACATTACTAAAATTAAAAGGACCATTCTGAAAACCTATATTTATCTGATGAGGGCCAAATTGGCCTCAGAGTAGGGACACTGACAGTAAAACCTGCACTGGAGAACACGCTGGATTGATTTCCTGTTCAGAGACTGTTTTGCACAATTTGTATGCAGCTTTGAGTTTTAGCAAAGAATGCTATATCCTTGTGTTCTTACACACCTTTGAAAATCAAGTCTACATTTAGCATAGGTGAAGTATCATTAGACTATGCATTTTCCCAGTAATCCTTGCTGCACTGCAGTAAATGTTTATATGAAGGCGAGTTGCTAACGTATGCATCCAAAGCCCATATATTCTAATCTGGCTATCTGCAATACACTTCCCCAGATGGCCTGTAAATTAAACTGCTAATGCTCTGAAAAGCTTATGACAACAGATACAGTGTATTAACATATGTATTGGTGTACACTTACATTGAGAAGTCTATTTGTCCTTTGCAGAGGACGTTGTAGCCGGGGTAATAATTGTCACGCCAAAATACAGTGAAGCGGGATTTGCAAGGAGCCATTTGGACAATAAAGAAAATTTGTTCAGTGCCCTCAACAGCACTTCAATAAATAATACAAGCAGCTCTGAAATTGCATTGTTATTGAATACAAGCCGCGGGCAATTCCTGGATCACCCTTTTTTCCCCGTGTATCAATTCACATTACATAGAGATGGGAAGTATTTACTGTGGAGGAACTTTATTGGATTTAATCATCATTTGAACTTTTGACTTTATCTAATTATCTACTAATCTATCCATTATATGTAACAAGTGCTGTGACACTGTTTTTATGATTTCATGTGTATCTACTCTATTTCATGGGGGTTTAGTCTTTCAAGGAGTGACCATGCTGATGCTTAAACCTGCAATAACTGATTTTTCTGGCCACTTGGAGACAGCAGGAAACAAGTTTTGAAGACAACATTGACATATTATCACATTTTAAAAGTGATATGGTGTAGTTGTTAGACATGACTGCCATCATAGCTAACAGGAAAAATAAATAAATGACCTAATTGGCAGAGGTAACAAAACAGACTATCTTCTAGTAAAGAGGATATGTGGCTCATGTTTGTTTGGTGGAGCCTGAAAGTTGTTTAACGTCCTTTCAGATCCATATTCTTTGTATATGTTCTGTCATCATGATTGATGATTGATTTTGGTCTGTTTGGATGAGAGCAGATAAGAATGGATGTCTGTCCTGGCACAGCGATTCCTTTTCTGTCACCCATTCTGAGGTTTCTTCCATTTTTTCCCTGTTTGCGGCTGGAGACTTCTTCTGTTACTAATTGAGGGTCTAAGGGTAGATGGTGTTGTATTCCGTAAAACATCTTGAGGCAAATTTGTGATAATACTGAACTGTATAACATGGACTTGACTTGTAGTCAAATAAAAACACACAGGACCTTTGCTGCTACAGTTGGTTTGGTATGTCCACAGAATGTATAAAACATGGACGTAGTTTCTGTGTGTCACGTACAGGTTTCTGAAGAGCCGTTGTGTTGTCAGAATGTTGTGTGTGTTGTGTTGTTGTGTTAACATGGGGGCTTATGGAGACTGACTTGTTCTTTAGCCAGCCTCAAGCCAGCCGTATATTGGAAGCTTGAAGTTTTTGGCGCTTCCATGTTGGCTTCACTTCACAGCCATGGAGGCTGCCACTTGGGTTTTATGACCAGTAGCTTATGGTGGTTAATGTTAGCCAACTTTATATAGATCTAATTGTGCTGCTGTTACACTGCACTCGCACTAGCATTTACCATCGTCCTTTTAACTTTAAGTTGTTACCTGTTAAAAAATGCATCCAGAAATGAATACATTACAGCACCACTTACCTTTGCTGCAAGAAGAAAAAGCAGGTGTCTCTACTTTTTGCTCATCAGTGCAGTGTAGAGTGAAGCACGAACACGTGGCTGCAGATGAATGGAGAAGTGAGGTCAAACATGAAGCCACCTGGATCTGAAGAGGCCGATGCTTCACTTTCTGACCTGACAGTGTTGGGCTGCGTCCAGGGAGAAGCAGAGCTATCTGAGGTGTCTAATATAGGCCCATCTGCCTGCCTCCCCTGGGTCCCCTGCTACCTTTGCCCCGCCATGTGTTCCCCCGTAGCCTACATTCCCAAATCGGTGGCAGCCGAGCCCACATTCAGCATCTGTCTGTACTAGATACGTCAGTCTGTGCTGGCCCCGCTCGCAGATCCTGCACAAATACTCCGAGGATATTCTCACACTCCAGGCTTCCCACACCTCTCCAGTAAATTATCACCTTCCCAGAAAGAAAGCGCTGTGTTGCCTGAGAGTTTGGATTACACAGCATCAAGTACTGGGCCCAGACAGTTGACATTGCTGTGTAATCATCATTACCCTCACAACTGCTTCTCAAGTAGGGTCACAAGAAAGTCAGTGCTCAAGTGTCATACAATAAATGTTATGTAAATGCTTGGATGTTCAAACTGTTCCATGTCTGAAGAAGTGTATGTCTAAGTGCCTGTTTAGCTGAGCACTGAAGATTTAGAGAGATTGCTGCGATAAAAGCGACTTAACAGCGATACTAAAGAAAAAAGAAAGAAGAAAACATCTTCAGTATATGATGAAATGTGTGTGGCTGCATTTAGGAAAATTGAATGACAGTGTTTGACTATGAAATAGTGAGTCTTACTTATTATATTAATGTTTTTATTTTAGTCATTTTTGAATACTATTCAGTTCTAATCGTCTAATTTTCTGAAAAAGAAAGATATTTATTGCAATGAGATAAATTCAGCCTGCTTCTAACAATTCCAATATTTTTTTTACAATCAACTGTAATTTTCTTGATCCCAGTGGAGTGATTTTCCTCACATTTTCAGAAACTGACTACAAAATTCTTCAAAGAAGTAGTTATTGGAAGTAATTTTCACTGTCAGATCGTCTCCCCTTGTTTGAAAACCTTCATATGCTCAATTCATTCAGCCTAAGTTATTTCACAAGTTTATTTTCACATTCATGTCTGAGTGGTGGGCGGATGTGAATGAACTTAGTCAAACTAAGTCTACAGTAAAGGAGTAAATGAATGATAATGATGGCCCTGCCAAGAAGTCTCAGCACAAGAACTATTTAATTTTGTCGTTTTTTTTATAGAAAATAAGTAGATTGTTTGTATTGTGACAGTTCAACATGTATGGATAATAATGTTTCCAATCAAACATCCACCCACCCATTTTCTAAATTTCTTAGAATCGCTTATCATTATCAGGGTCACGGTGGGGCTGGAGCCAATCACAGCTAGCTTTGGGCGAGAGGCGAGGTACACTCTGGACAAGTCACCAGTTCATCACAGGACTGACACATAGAGAAACAACCATTCACACTCACATTCACACCTACAGGCAATTGATGGCTAAATTCCACCAGGCACGGATGAAACTCGTGCCATAGCCGCTGAAGCTAATCGCAGCCATTCTAGTCAATGTTTGAAACCCCACAAGAAGCAGTCAGAAGCGGCTCTCCACTCTGTTCCATCAGCTGTTCTATTTTTGACAGACAGCAGAATCAGCAGAGAGCAGATCGAGCTGACTGGAAATCAGACACACAAATGGCACAGGGAATCTGGTCAGTTTTCAAAATAAAACATCCTGTGCAAACATCCATTTGTAAAAACAGCTAAACGGAAAACGTGGAGAACGGACCAAAACAAGATAATGGCCACAACATGACAGAGATGTGCCCAGTGGGGTTCTGCTGTTAGACTGACCAGTTAACCGATTAACTGAAGACGAAGTACCCATAGAGAACCCAGCCAAGGTGAGAACACCAATAAAACATGCAAATGAAGAAACGCTACACAGTATATACACACACACACACACACACAAATGCATTTTTTCTTCAGCTTGACAGACATCTAAAACACAATATTTATAGTATATCAATGCTAATGAAGTACAGTTTGCATGTGGCATAAACTCAACTATACAGTTATATTATATTAAATATAGCAACCTGACAGACACCAGTTCATGATTTAGTTCCACAATGCCACATGGATATTCAGCACACTAAAAAAACAGAAAAAAGTTTTGCTACATTTCTTTCCGTCTTTTTTTTTTTTTTCAAAAGTTGCTGCTTACAGGGAAAATGTGTTGATGAATGAAGCTCTCATACAATGTGAGTTGCTGACAGCTCTGGAGACCTGCGGGACCAATTCATTTGCAGCGCGCGATATGTTGAGATCAGTCCCTCAGATGTCCCAGACGCCTGAGCACTTTGAAAGAGTCACAGGCCTGTGCTGGCACTGGAAACTCAGCTGCGCTCCAAATGAATCAGTGCTTTAGAGCACAGAGCTGCCACTGTAACACCGGATTTCTCATTACCTTGACTGTATGAATCAGACTTCCACTTATAATTTCTGATGTAGACTACAATAGGCCAGTAAGTGGCTTTGCATGTCTGTCTATTGAAGAAACAGACTGTTATATGTCTTGCTTTATCAAGGAATATGAAGTCATCTGGCATGAGGCAACAGCATGCAGGCTTCTTCACTGTGAAATGATAATTGGATCCACTGTTGCCTTTGCTTTTGTGATGTCGGCCTTACGGCTTTTTTAGACAACATGGGAAGAAATTTATATGGCAAGCGAAGGAGTCCATTTTTCCTCTTTACTTAATGCAGCTATTTTTTCCGGTCCGAGACCTTGGAGGCAATTGTGACGTTCATTTGAGTCTTGTATTATTTATAACTCTGATTTGGATGAAACACTGTTGGAGCGCTTTGTCTGGAAAAAGGCCCTCTCACATCACCAGGGCTCTTAAAAGTCCACCTTGTGCTTCAAGTCATTGAACCTCCACTCTACTCTATTCATCACTCAACAAATGGCGATGCCCGTAGAGAGGCCGGCCTGTGTTCCCCGCTGTGAATTCCATTAGAGGTACGGACACACAATAAAGCATTTTTTAAGCCTTTGACATTGGCATTGTAATAGACTGGGGTCATGTAATGATACGTAGGATATAATGTATAAAAGACTGGTTAAATATATGCAACTGTAAAAAAAAAAAAAAAAAAAAAGACACATTACAGGCAGATCCGTTCACCTCTATTCAAAGTGTTGCTGTGGGAGTGTCACATCAGAGTTTACCTAAATACATCATCCCCAAATTAATTATGTGACCCCCCGTGACCCAATGCACACAACACAATGGGACCGTATGTGTGTATTGCTTTGTGACATTTATATGGGTCATCATACCCAAGGTTCTCATGGTTGTGCCAGGCTTGTAAATAAAAACACAGTGAGCAGAGCACAGTGTTTGACCTTTAACTTGAATTGAACTTGGTCTTAAGGTCAGTACTTTAATTAAATAGACAAAACTGTCTTTGCTGCTGTGTGTCCAGTTTTTTAGCCAAATTGGTCCAAAAGATTTTTCTGTGTCAACATCATCACTGTAAATTTAGCAGAAAACCAAACTTCCATCATGATGGCCAGTCAATAGAATTCCACACCAGCTTTAAAGCTTAAGCATGCTTAAAGTGTAACTAACCCCCCAAACCACTTTTTTCAGTTGAAACCAGTGTATACGGGTATTTAGTAGTGCTGTTACTCAATTCAGGTCCAAATCTGTTTACTGCAAAGTTTTTTAATTATTCTGCTCCTCCTCCCTGCACTGGTTGAAACTTGGCTATTGCTTTTGAATTTCACTATTGGCTGGTTTTGGAGGCAGGTGACATATATGGTGGCAGCTTTCATCGCCAGTCAACCCCCTCCCTCCCTCATAGGAAACCAGCATCTCCCGACACTACACACTCTGGTCTTCTATGTAGCTGTGATGACAGCCCCAGACGGACACACAAACATGTATCCACTCTTAGTTGTTATCTTAGTTAACGTTACAACACATTTACCATGCAGAAACAAATAGTCATGAATGTGCTTCAGTGACTGACCAGAGGTCCATAGAGAGACCGGCAGAGTTAACCTTGAGCTGCTAGCTTTCAGCTAACATTACAACGTATATACCACACAGAGACTTTTATGAATGTGCTTTGAGGGGCTACTGAAGCTCCAGCAGACTGTGACATGTCACAATAGTGACTGTCCTCTACTGCATTTTTTAGAATTCGCTTAGAAAGAGCGGGAACTAGCATTTGGGGATTTAGTCAGACTTTAATAAATATATTATTAGATCTTTAAAAGGAAACAAATTACTTCTTGTTTTTAAGCAAATTAATATATCCTCAAATTAAGTTATACAGTAAGTAATTTGATTAAAAAGTTTTAAATTTCCAATATTTACTTCTTTCAAATAACACTAATTAACAACACTGATCTACCTCCATCTAATATAAGTCAGTGGGTGTAAAAAAGGGCGCAGGAGACAGCACCCTAAAGCTAATCATTTATTGTTAGAGAAGCAGAAACTCAGTTCCATTCTTTTAAGAAATAAAGTATTTAGCAGTCTGCAGTTTCCAGACCAGCAGAAGGAAAAAGCAGGTCATTACAGAGATGGCATGGTAGGCTGAACTGTAGGCTGTTTTCACTTTTTATATGCACTGTTGCATATTTGCATTATTGTTGCACAGAAGCATGAAGCACAAAGGCAGAATATGACACCAAGTCAACATAATATTTATTATGCATATATGTATACTGTATATTTATGTATATTTTATGTTGATGAAAAATAGGAATGAATGTACGTTCAATATTTATGTTGAACTGAAATAACCCTGTTTCCAAGCTCAACATTTATTTTGTTTTCTAGAGGGTCTTTCTGCTTGTTGAGAAAAGAGACAGATTAAGTAGCAAAGGTGAGCTTTGGAAGGAGTGTGTTTGCTTTTCTTTTCTCATTCAGTGGCTGAGTAAATATATCTGTAGTTGGAGTCAAAGCTCAGTGCTCCAAGATAGACAACAACATTGCTTGTGTGTAAGCAGAAGGCCACCTCGGGGTAAATAATCACCACCCACCTCTGAAAACAACAGGGCAAAATTCTACGCCGGGCTGTAATAAATTAATAATTACAACACTTAAGTTATACTTTAAAATGAATAGTAAACATTCCCCTTATTTCAGAGGGGTGAGATGGGAAGAATGAACAGTTTAATATCTGCACATTTAGCACAGAGCTGAAGCCAGAGTGTTTTTAGCCTAGCTTAGCATAAAGACTGGAAGCTGGCTAGCCTGGCTCTGTCCAAAGTGAAAAAAATGACCTACTAAGACCTCTAAAGCTCATTAATTAACCTTTTGTATTTCTAGCATGTATATATCTTTGTGAAACAAACACCAACATAGTTGCAAGCTCTACTGTGCCAGGTGAGTCCTACTACAGGAGTCTGTGCCTCTACAGAGAAAAGAACCAAAACTGTGTTCATTAACCACATCTGGCATTCACTGGTGCATATGAGACGCTGCACAAAAGTGCTGAACACAGATGTTTGTCAAGAAATAGTTACAGCACTTCACCTAAAACCACAGTATTTTTATATTTCTGTATGTGTAAGGATACAGTGCATTCATTAGTGTGTCTAAGAGGTATTGATTGGTGCATTTTTTTTAATTTTGAGAAAGCCACCACAAGTCAGCAAATGGAAACAGCTAGTCTAAACTAAGATAACCATGAAGTTGAAGTTGTGGGGGGTCAGGGTTAGGGGCAATGTAATTGCTCCACTCGCACCGAACCTGAATCCTGACAAAACTGAAATGCTGACTCATTGAATTCAAACGTAATCCTAATTTCTCATCAAAAAAAAACTTCATCTGTGGGTTGCAGTGATTCAAAAAAATTCAAAGTGGAAGAAGAGATTTCTCCCAACACGTCTCGTAAACTCTCCTGTGCCATTAAACTATCTTAAGTTATTCATTGTTCATTCACATAAGGACAGCAAAACACCACAGCCTGGAATATGTACAAACAGTAATTACTGAGGAGCAGGTGATGTGGAGCAGATGGTAAAAAATTTGCAAATCTGCAAAAACCTCCCTGTAACTAGTGAATAATTTCACTTCATTGTATAAAAGATGTTTGTTCTTTCATCATTTTTGGCATTCCTGTTTTCTCGTATAAGTATTTTGTTGTCTCATGTAAAGTATAAGTTATAAGCAATGTGTTTTGTCGCTTCTTTATTTAGAGCATTAAAGGAAAAAAAAAAAAAAAAAAGATTTCATGAGAACACCCACGTTCACTTTTATTTAACACCTCCAAAAAGACATCAAAACATCCTTCGGCATGCCATTGAACATGACAGCAAGTAAGTTTAATTATCCTTCTGCTTTATTTCTGTGCAAATACCATGTGTTACGACCAGACTTAGGGGTAGAAGGAAGTAACATAAAACCAAGGTGTTAAGGTTTATAAACAAAGGTATTTATTAAATGAAAGTTCAAATTGTTTTTAACAAAGGGAGGTGAGGTACTACAGGAACTAAGGGCGAGCGGATGCTGTTCAACAAAACAAAACAAAAATATTCTACGTGTAATCAGTACTATACAAAACTAACTAAACCCTGCCCAGTCCCAGAAATAACCGAAAATAACCTCCACAATCCACAAACAAGTTAACCACTGTTAACATTCACAAACATTGCAACTAACAAGGCGAGCTCAACACAAAGAAAACAAGCCGCCCTTACTATTTGGCGCTCCAAGTTTAAACAACCGGGATGCCCAGTTTGGGTCCCGCGGATTGGCCGGTCGGGAGAGGATGAAGCAACAAATCCCGGTCCTCTCGGCTTCCAGGATCGGGCGCCATCGGTGCCACACCTCCTCAGCAGGGGTCCAATCACCGAATGGCAACAGCACACCTGGATTTACATAAGGATAACACTACACACACCACGATACACAGGGGCGAGACATTGGTGGCTGTAACACCATGACATAATAACAGCAAAGGGGCAAAATCAACATTTCTACTGAAGACCCCAGACCAGTGTTTGTCCAACTCCAACCCGACCCCATATCAGAAAGTATTAGGCTTCCCAAGAATCATCATGATGATAGACATTACGGTAGTGAAGACTGACCGTCATCTACAGACAGCAATTCCCAGTAAAAAAGATTATTTGTTGTTTGACATCAAGGATGTATAATAAACACTCAAACAGCTTTACACAGACATGGTAGACTGTATTGTCAGTGTGTCATTGTCAGTGCCTAAAGGTTTTTCTTGGTTATGTGAATGTTATATTTTTTATTTTAGATTCTGTTATGCCCTGTCGGACATGACATGATATGCAGATGACCTCCAGATATCCAAAGGAACCATACCAGGATGATTCCACAAAGTTGAGTCCTTCCTCTGTATGGTCGGCTTTGGTTTCGTGACTAAATGCAGCGACCTCACAACAAACAAGGCATTGGCCATCAAGGTCAACAAAAACTGCCCAGAAGTTGTAAGTCAGGCAAGACTGGAAATTGCCACCCTCAAGCAGCTACATGGTCTGGATCCAGACACGTGTAATATTGTAAAATGGAACAGATATTTCTTTGACAAGGACAAGATTTGCATTAATTTTGAACCCCTAGATTATTCTTACATGGAAGACAGCCAATACCAGGGCTTTCCAACAACAGAGCTGAGGCCAATAATTCATCAGCTGGCCACAGGATTTTCTTATCTGAGCTCAATTGGAATTATCCACGCTGACTTGAAACCAGAAAACGTCATGATCGTGAACCACCAGCAGCATCCAGTTAGAGTCAAATTAATTGACTTTGGCCTGCCATGTTCAGTGGCTCATGCTCATCCTAGTGACTGTGTACAGACTACAGTATTTGGCATAGGGCGCCAGAGGTGATGCTCTCTATCCCTTATAATGAGGCCATAGACGTGGTCTCTGGGCCTAGGCCTGACTGTTGGGCTCCCCATCTATCCTGGGAATACAGAATATACAGTAATGTATTGAGATTCATCTTGGAAACACAAAGCCAGCCAGCAGACCATGTGCTGAACCCTGGAATGGACACAGGTCATTTTTTCAATGCAGAACTGGGATAT
The DNA here is from genome assembly GCA_033000465.1 of Sciaenops ocellatus. Classification (NCBI taxonomy): domain Eukaryota; kingdom Metazoa; phylum Chordata; class Actinopteri; family Sciaenidae; genus Sciaenops; species Sciaenops ocellatus. Next base: position 6,154,868 of record CP136884.1, on the reverse strand, counting down.
GGAGAGCACTGCTGAAAATTTAAGACATCACAGGAATTCGCCTACAAGACAGGCTGTCGCACAGCTGATACAAGATACCTAATGCTAAACAGCCTTGACGACCTTCAGGAGATGATGCCATTTGAAAGACATCAGAGTGACCAACACCTCTTTGTCAGTGTTATGGAATTTTCTATCCATAGGTTACACGAGGTCACGTGTGGGCCTTGAGGTCCTCAGCAGTATTAATTGTTTGGCTTTGATTGGGAACAGGAGGTGCCATTCTATCTCAACACTGTGGTGGCCAGGGTCGAAGAGACCTATTGCTGCCTTCATAGACATAATAGATAGCTGGTTGTTGACGTTCCAATCTGCGTAAACAGACATCTGTGTCTCCAGACTAGAATATGTTGACAATAACACCTCCATGGGTAAAGACATTCTCTTTGGCTAATTCTGGGCGTATAGTATTTGCGGTGTTATCTTGGGGTTTAAAGTCTATCCACCAGCATGAGTTCGGCAGAATGTGAGACTGACTCAGGCACTTCTGATGTACTTTGAGAGTGTCTCTAATTCTCCTTGGCCAAGCGTCAATAAATATTACAGCATAAGACATCAGAGGCTCCTGAACACTTTCTTCCCTCCTGACCTCACCATTGACCTTTGACTTCAGCAATTTCTCCAGTCAGGATGGGCTCAAGGCAGGACTCAGACGCAGAGGTGAGGCAATAAAGGTGACTTTATTTCCAAAAATACAGCAGAGTGCGTAGTTCTCAAAAGAGTGAAAATAAAAGGGCTATAAAACACTCCTGACGTGGCTGTGAAATCTACTCAAAGTCGCTCCAAAAGGAGGAAAAACAAAGATACTCACAATCCTGACTACACTATCTATACTAACCTGTCCTGAAAAGGGGGGAGAGGGGAAATAAAAACTCTATCAAACAAAAGGCGCTCCAAAAGGGAGGAAACAAAACCTGGTAGGGAAAACTACAGCAAACAAAGAATCACCCCGAATAAACGTGAGGAAAAGCAAAGAAAGACTAAACCTGAATGAACACAAAATCACTCCAAAGGAGGAAACAAAAAACGGCTATCTCTAACAGTCAAACTAAACACTAGAACTATGCTATTAAGTTACAAACAAAAATCACTCTTTCGAGGAAAAACTCAAGGCAGCAAGGCAAGGCAAACTATGGCTGTGGCAAGGCTCCTAGGCACAGGTAGAACGGACAATAACGACGAACACACTGGCACAAGACAAGGGAAACGCAGACTACTTAAACACATGGAGGGAAGGGAGCACCAGGTGCACACAATCGGTGATTAGGGAAGACAATCAGACAGGTGACACACAAGGAAGGGCGAGTGACCTGAAACGAGAGGAGAGTTACTCTTCAAAATAAAACAGGAAATGACGAGACAAAAACATCAAAATAAGACATGACCTCACCGCAGTGTGACACTCTTAGCAGACCTCATCAAACAGACCAATGCATTAAACCTCTGGAGGTGCTGCAGCATCCGTTCTTTCCACAGAGCTTCCCTTCATGAACAGACCGAGCACAAGAAGCAGCTGAAGACAGTCAACAACACAACATAGGATCAGAAGACCCAACGGACAAGGAAAGGAAGACCTGAATGCTGTTCTGGAGGAGACCATTGCGGAGGAATCCAGCCTGACACCAATATGGCGAACAAGGGCTGGATATGGAGATCATCGTCAGATGGATTAGCCACACCACCCAGGGCTACTTCACTACTAACTGATGATCATCAACCCGTCTCTCTCTCTCTCTCTCTCTCTCTCTCTCTCTAAACTCATCGCGGCAGATGGCCGTCCACCATGGCCGGGTTCTGCTGGAGGTTTCTGCCTGTTTAAAAGAAAGTTTTTCATGCCACAATCACCAAGTGCTTGCTTGTGGTTGGAAGTGAATTGAATTTTATGAGTACAGTTTACAGCTTTGAAAAGTTTAGGATTTGATTATAATTATATTTTAATTAACGGAGAGAAAAAAAACAACCCTTAATTTATGTCCATACAATTCAAATTTTATATTGATGTTTTTGTCATATTTCATTTTGCTAGTATAACATTACAAACCTCCAAAAAACACACACACACACACACATTAGATTAGATTAGATTAATTTTATTTCTGTGTTCATATTCAGTTTGCAGCTCAATTAGGGGCCAATTATTTGTCCATCTGTAATTACCCCACAAAAACACTGGATATTCGAAGGTGTGACATTTCTACATTATTTAAATCACCACTCCTCCACTTGAAGTGTGTGCAAGAAAATAAATTCTGTAAGGAAAATAGAGAAATTTAAGTATATACTACAGTCTATACTTTTTTTGTTGTTGTTGTTCTTAAAGCTTTTTTTATCAACAGAGCAGAGTGAAAAACAGTTACTGTACCCGGAAGCAGTTTTGGCTGGTATTGATGCTGATAAAAGTGAACCAAAACATTAAAGTTGCGATCTGTAAAACCAAAACACCAAAACACACACACACAAACACACAAACACACACACGTAAGGCTTAATGCTTTAATAATAAGGGCAGGAGAAATTATGAACATCAAAGACTCATTATAGCACTGTGGCTATTCCTGCTTTATTTGAGGTTTTTCTCTATATACGGATTATTAACTCCTCCTAATGCTGAAGCAAAGTGAGAGCGACGGAGGCCTGCTCCGCTCTGCATGGCTCAGCTCAGAACAGCTTTACATGTATTTAGAGCTGCTTCTTCTGTGTTTGCACATCCCTACATTTCTAAGGTGGCAAAACGTGACAACTGTCTTTGGTGATGGAAACAAGCAGCATGATTTGGGAACACGCTGGAAGGTTGACACAAAATCCATGTTTTTTGCCAATGACATTTAGCTCATGAGCCTTACCTAACATTCATCAAAACTACTTTGAACATTATGTTAAGAGCTGTGTGTTTGAATGCTTTACTGCATTTAAATAACATTAAGAAAAACACTTGAGCAGAGAGCAAGCAGGTCTGTTTTAAGAAAAAAGAAAACTAGATAATTTTAATTCTATTTAAAACCCATATCAGTAGTAAAGACAGTGGTAGAATTATTACTTAAGATATGCATGCAAGTATTTCTGTGGTGATATGATACAAAACTCAGGTGTGTCCCCACGTACGTGTAGAGTTTCTCAAGGCACAATGCACATAAACACAGATGTGAGAGTGATCTAGTAACAGAAAACGTTTTCCGGTGTAATGGCTGTCAATCAGCCAATCATGTCTGATATTACACCTTTACTCCTAAAATATCCACATTATTCATCCATCCGTTTCCTGTAACCACTTATCCTATCAGGGCTGTGAATGCTGGAACCTATCCCAGCTGGTATTGCTCTCATTCACACCTATGGACAGTTTAGAGTCACCAATTAACCTGCATGTGTTTGGACTGTGGGAGGAAACCGGAGAATTCGGAGAGAACCCATGCAGACATCCACACAGAAAGGTTCAAGCCAAGGTTCAAATCAGGAACCTTTGTGCTGTGATATATCCACACCTGAAGTGTTATTCCAACCAAAATATTTCTTTTTTGGATATATTGAAATACTCAACCTCTGTAGGCCTGAAAGGTTTGTGTTAACTGCTGGCAAAGTGACGCAGATGTAATTCATAAAGCACTTTTTATACACAAGAGAGAACCTAAAGTGCAGCACATTAACAATGAAAGGGGAAAAAAGAAGAAAATTGAGCCCCTCAATTAAAGAAGCCGAGGCTATAAAAAGAAGCAATATAGAGTCGAATATGTGATTGTTGGAACATGCAGGAGAAGATGGACAGGAGAGAAGTAGATGATGCTGTGAATGTTCTGTGGATGTTTTGTTTCTTTTCCTCTGTGAAAACATGTCACTGAATCTAGAATCTGTTCTGTTTGCTACGTAGCAGCAAAGTGCTGAAATGTTCTGGTGATTTTTGCAGATCTCTATGACTTTAAGACAGATGTGTGAAATTAATGTCTCACCTCTATCCCTAAAAAACCTTTGTGACTTTCCTCAACACGCTCCTGTGTGTTGACATCCACCAAAGCTGCATGAGATGAAATTTTGCATGTGAAAGTTTGTGTTAATGGACAAGAACTGTGTGGCCTCCTGTGTGGATGATGCCTAAACCTTCTTACACAGCTGAGGAAGAATCATTTATTCATGTCCATGCAGTATTTTTAGTTTTCACGAGTTCCACTGACAAAACATCCCCTACATTTACAAAAAATTAAAAAATGATTGCAACATCTCTCTACACAGCAGTTTCAGTTTGGTGCTGAACTTGAACTTGAATGTAGACAATATCAGTCGTATATATATTGATAAGAGTGATATATAAAACAAATGTTTCTTTTATTATCATTACTACTATTAAATGTTGCTTGGTGTAATATTGACTGCACAAAAAAACAAGGTTGACGTGTTCATGTCAGAATGTTTAGCCTGATAAACAAGAAAGAACAATTAGCAAAAAGGTTTAAGCTAGCTTGAGGCTTTAGGGATAGAGTTTAATTTTAATACTGTCAACTTGTCATTAATTAAATTCATTATGTCCATAACAGGTTTGTAATCCATTTCATCGTGTTTTAATTGTCAAGGTGTGTTCAGACACAAATCCATTGAAATTGTCGCCGTAAATCATTCACACAAATTTGACCGCTGGTCCATTTGTATTTATTAGCCCCAACCAGCCAGTGTTATAAATAATAACAATAATACATACTATTTATATTGTATCTTTTTCAAGATACTCAAAGACACTTTACAGGAGTAGAAATTATCTAACAACATAATGAATCACATTATTCACACACTGGAAGCAGTTCTAAAAAGGTGAGTTTGACTCGTGTTTTGAACGTGGACAGGTTGGTGCAGAGGGAAGGGGCAGCTGAGGTCCAGTGCTCGGTCCTTAAAAGTTGAGACAAGAAGTCGGCATTGGAGGAGCAGAGGCTGTGGGATGGAGTGTGGTGGTGGTGGTGGTGGTGGTGGTGGTGGTCTCTGAAGTAGCAGGGCGCCTAGTTAAGGAGGGCTTTGTGAGTTAGAAGGACTTTGAATTGGATCCATTGTGGGACAGGGAGCAAGTGAAGTTTTTGGAGGATACGGGTGTACAGACGTTATCTGTAACTTCGCTAACAATGGATGCACGGAAAGTATCTGTGGGAGCGTGTCTGTGTGTTTGTGCTCAGCTCAGCCTCTGACTGAACTCAGAAGTCACCAGAGACTCCAGTTCTTCTTGTTATTTTCCTCCAGTCCGTCTCCTTTTTTCCCCTTGTCTCTGTACATTTATGAAGCTGATTTATTGAAGGACTAGTGTGTAGGATTTAGTGGCATCTAGCTGTGTAGTTGCTGATTGCAACCCGCTCACTCCTTCCTAGCATGGCACAAAAGGACCCATCTAGAGTCAGTATTTGGTTCGTCTGTTCTGGTTTACCATAGCAGACAGCATCCAGAAGACATTCAACTTGTTTTTTTCAGAGCTGATGATAAAAGTATCTAACTAGTGAGCCATCTCATTTGCTTCTCATCATTGTTCTGACATACAGCCAATCATATAAGTTAATATGTTACAGCATCTGTGAATGCAGGACCACAAGAAGATCTGGTACCTACACCATGATACCAGGTTGGGAGTTGAGTAGGTGTGGTGTATTTTCCTATAAGCCTTCTATAGTATTTAATTGATCTCTCCTGAGATTATGGTTGAACATGAAGTGTATATTTGTAAGAGCTTTCAGTAACCTCTCTCCTTACATGAAGAATAAACATTCTATAGTATTTACGATCTCTGTTGGGAGGACAGGGTGCAGGTCTGAGGAACTGTATACCTTTCTCTCTCTGAGATATAGGGTTTGTGAGATGACCTTTGGACATCTCTCTCTTGGCAAAGAAACAGATGTGGTAAAGTAAACTATGGAAGACAATGACGGAAGTTGGTTCCTTAAAAGGACGGTTTTCAGAATGTTTATTCATGTTTTTCTATGAGTATAAGACCTAGCCCGGGAGAAGAGGGGTAGAACAATTTGGACAATGTAGAATTCGGCATGAAGATTTGATCAGGGGATGCATCAGGGGATGCATCCCAAACTCACTTGTTTCTTTGAATAAAGTCCTAATTATTCAAGTCAAGATGAGCTGCGGCTCTTTTCTTTTCAAGTATCCACAGACCGACTTCGGCAGCCATGGAAAAGATACGACATAGGTCTATTCAAAAATGTGAAAATCAAATTCATTATCATGCATTGGTCTTTGTACTAGTTCTCATCGGACAGTACTACCGGTTAATAACTTGATTTTGCAGCCAAGGCATCAGAAGATAAATAGCATTTGTAATGTTACCACTAGATATGTGTGAAAGTACCTCTGATGTAATTATACACACATGAAAACAAAGTTATGAATATTACATTTCATTTCTGTCATATTCTGTAAATAGAAGCCCTTAAATCAGACACACTGGATCTTTTAAAAGTAGTAAAAGTCATTAAAGTTGGTTGATGAAGACTGTAAATCTGGATGATGCTGAAGCAACTTCATTTCCCCAACTCAGACTGCTGAAGCTTCATTTTAGATTCAGTTGAGATTAATACATTTTCATAAAGAATGACTGTGGGTTCGTCCCCCACCTCAAGTTAAGTAAGCTCTTCACAGCCAGTATGGACAGCAGGAATCATTACAGTGACCAATAACTGTGTTGTATTACTGTAAGATAGACTTTCTAATCCAACAGATCTTTGTACCACTAATTTTGTGTCATATTGTATTTTCTCTAAGAAGCTTTGTCCAAACTGCGTTTCTCTTGCTGTGATGTAATTCACTTTCTCTCCAGGGAGCTATAATTGTTATGTTGCAGTCAGAATTAAGCTCTATAAGTAGCTTTCTCCATCACTGATTGCATGTGTAGAGACACAGCCAGCTGTTCGCATTGTTGCCAAGGAGCTGAGGACCTTCAATATGGCTGCCGGAGGGTCCGTTATCAACACCTGAAGGTCGTATTTGTGAAATCTCAAGCCTCTAACTGCCGCAGCTGAGGCAAACCTGGCTGACTGATGACAGAGTATCTGAGGTAGATGTGAGCCATGCAGTGAGAACACTCACACTGACACTTCCCACTCCCTACTATCAACCATCAGACATGATTACAGCTCTCGCTCCATGATCCAGTGCCTGTCTGAGCTCACTCCTTTGATTTCTCATGATTCTCTCCTGCAGCCAAGGTAATCAAACAAGACGCTCAACTCAGACAGAGACTTGACCCCGGCGCGGCATTTGTTAAAGTCATACCGCAAATGGGAACAATTTGTCAAACATCTTCTGCTTTATTCAGAGGGAATGAGGACGTTTCACCAGGAACTGCTTTCTCTCAAGTCCTATTTTACTGCTGACTTGAGGTGAAGGCACACATTTATTCAGTCATGTATTCATTTATGGGAGCAATACAAACACTACTGCAGATATCAAGAACATAAATAATCTGTGACCAAACAGGCAGTCAGACCATTACCAGGATGTAAGAAAGTAAAGCAATTTAATGACATCAAAAACACCAATTAACATTCTTAACATGCAATGGCTGAATTTTTACAAAACATTGCAATTTTTTTCTGAATCTGGTGCTAATGTTAACGCAGAGCAACAGAAGGACAGTGTCTTGAATGGCAGTATATTGAAAGGTAAAGCTTGTTAAGACTGATGCAACAGTGAGCACATTGTATCTGAGCAGGGTAGGAAGATGGCAAATGTCACGCAACCAGATCAAAGTAATTTGATTACAAAAAATTCATTACAGGTACCATGGAGAGTAAAATTCAGTGTATAAATACTGTTGTAGCGTTCTGTGGCTCTGGAGAAGTACTATCAAGTCTCAAAACATAACCCTGATGATGTCACAGTGATGTCACCAGGGTTGTCTCAGCTTGGACTTGAGACTACACATTATGGCATTACAAACTGGAAGTGTGGAATGTGAAAGACCTGGGCATTTACCTGATATAATGTTTCTAATGAGAGAAAGGCGGATTGTGGGAAGTGTAGGATCTAGCATTTTTTAAGTTTGACTCTTAAAGTCAGAATATCTTGGCCTCTGCTGCAATTTTCATCATTATTTTTTTAACATGTCTCTAACATTATGGAAGTATGATACTAAATCACTGGAGCAGCTTAAAGGAATAATTATTAAATGTTTTGGGACATACATTTATTCGCTTTACGAGACCGTCTGTACACTAATTATAAACTGCTGCTAGCAGTCTGTTAGCTTTGCATAAAGACTGGAGTAATGGGGAAACAGACACTCAGGCTCTGTCCAGAGGAAACAAAACCTGCTTACTAGAACACTCACCAGCTCCAAGCTCATTAATTACCACTGCATACTTCATCTGTTTATTCCATGAAAGTTTTATAACAACATTTACCTCTTTCACAGGAGCTATTTCTTGGCAGTAAATGTAGTTTCTCTTCTATGGTTTTTATTGAGCTTTACAGGTACTGGTGACAGACTTTGTTTGGATACAGTCTAGCATTTTTCCCATTTCCAGTCTTTCTGCTAAGCTAACCTAAGCAGCTGCTAGCATCATATTTGCTGTACAGACGTGAGTGATGTCAATCTTCTCATCTAACTCTTAATAATACAATAATAAGCAAATACATTTTTCCCAAAATGTCAAACTATTCATTTAAAGATCATGTGGCTATATATATAACTTAACTAAATTGTGTTCAGAGAAAGTTCATTTGAAATAGCAGCTATTGGCAATGGCAGCATTATAAAACATTTTGTCTATAAACAGGATTGAACTGTAATTGTACTTTATTAAAAATTCTAATAAAAAAAGTGAACGACTGATTCAAACATGTTCTAATCATAATCAGATATGTAATAACACGTGATGGATTACATTTTTGAAACTGTCTTTCAGATCTTTTGCAGCATTGATGTGTAATGGGCTGTTATAATAAGTGCAGACTGAGGTTTGTGATTTATACTGGCCAGTGGAACTAAATGCTAGACAAGACAATAATTCAATAATTCATTATATTTTCTTCTAACATCACAGGGAGAGTCATGACTGGAGAATCAGTGAATGATATGTGAGGATATGTAAATGTTCTTGTTATTTTGTCAGGTATAAAACCACCGGAAAAAAATAAGTTAATAGGCAACCTTTATACACATCTTACATCATATTTAATGAATCCATTTCAAATATAAAAGGTCAGTAATATTCGCTCCAATCGAAAAATATCAACTTGATATCCCCACGTGGTCTACTACAAGATGACATCAGAGGCAAAGCTGCATTTAATGATGTGCAATGGAGAGTGAAACATTTGTACAAACAGTACTGCAGCTGAAGTAATGGACATAAAAAAAAGGAAAATCCAAGCCCTCTAAACTTTTTGTGTAATAATAATTATAAAAAAAAGACACTCCGCACATACAATATACACTATATATACACAGTATTTAGTAATGGTCATTCTGTTGCAACTTGACAAAACAGAGCTTTATAAAATGAGGGTGGCAGTGTGCAGTTGGCAATGACACATTACATCTGACACAAAACTTGTGCTCGGTATGGATAATGTCTGTTTCCTTTCATTTGTTCCTCCCAGCAGGTTTAATGAAAACGGTGTCCGGGGTACGGTGGATGGCGGTTCCGCTCCTCATGCCGGGGTCTGAACGGTGGCTTTGATCTCAGCGGACACCCTCTTCTCCTTTCGCCCGGCGTACTCGCCGATAAAGGAGCCGTCCTCGTTGAACTGAACGTCCTCGTCGCCGTAGTCCACCAGGCTGTCCCCGCTGTCCCCCGCTTTGATCTCTCTGCTCAGCGAGTGTTGGCTGCCCTTCAGTGGCTTCTCGTCGTTGTCACTGCAAGAGAGGCACAGTGGATTTAGAATCACCTCATTTCACCCATGGCTTCACTCTATGGCTTATTGGAGGGGACGGGAGTGTGCAGGCTCGAGCTATCACTGCTTCTACGATGAGCCTGTGTGACTGACATGAGCATTTACCTCTGGCTGACCAATGAGAAATAATCACACACGCACATGTTGAGACATTAATCATTACACTATGTGTGCATTAATGCATATGACAAAGTGATGACTGGAAGAAAAATGAGATATTAAGGAGATATTAAACTGGTGCTTATTATTGAGGCTACGCATGCTGTTGGCCTGTAACGCTGCCAGACTACTAAACACTATGTGCTATTATATGATGAGGTTCATAAGTACCTTTCTGGACCTTTACCCTGGAACTGCTTTCACCAGCTGCACCAGCTGGTGGTAAGGTCAAACCCAGGCTAGTTATATTGCTATTATATTAGTTATATTACAATTTATATTAATTATTAAGTATTTGCTTAGTGGAGATTTAAGCATCACTGAAATATTTAGAGACAGCTACTCTCTCCTTAAGAACTCATTTGTGTCGTGCAACCAGTTTTAATGGGCTAACACTGTCAGGTGCAACTGTTATGTAGCAAGCAAATTATATCTAAAAAAATAACACTATGCCAAGAACATTGCCAAACCCATTCTGAATGAATACTTTGCGTGTTATGTTACAGTGACATTCCTGCTGTTCAGGGAGTTAGTCTTTATGCGAGAACCTTTTTCGTTCTGGCATTTATACTTATTGCTCACAAATTGTCAACCAGGTAACGTTACCTTGTCTTCTTACTACTACTACTATAAAACTACAACTACCACCACAACTTGCTAGAACCACTAGCTTCGTGCAAATACTGGAAACAGAGCGAAACGGCTAACACGGTAACAAAATCCACCTCCCAGCACGTCTAAATTAACACATTATATCTAGCCTTTTTAACGTTTTTAATAAAACCCAAGTGTAAAAATGGTACGTTGTGGTTTTACAGGTGGTTATGCGGCCAACTCTTCCTTAAAAAAAGTACTAGTCCTTTAAATTTTAATATATTGTTTTATCATTCATGTTACTTATATTACAAACTAACACAACTTCCTGTTTATGTTGTTGATTATTTTTGATCACAGGTCCTTCATAGCTACAAGTCCTGACAAAATAAGACATTAGTTAAGTTTTAATGGTGTAATCAAACATGGTGTGAAACCAGCTGGTAGTTAAGTTTGCTTCACACACAAACTTTGTGATAGATTTATTAATAGCTGCTGCAGCCAGCTTGTGGAGTCAACATGACAAAATATAAATCCCCGTCACACTGAGACACTTTTGACTTCATCACATCAGCATTTGTTGTGCTGTGCAGATCCCACTGATTGGAGAATTACACTGGGATTCATACTGCGGGAGACTGTTATGAATTGGACCACTAAAGGATTAATGAAACGTGCCCAGATATTACTGCCCTGGAGATGAGCCGCTTTCAATTACACTGATTGGTTTTAGCTTCCTGCTGTGTGTTGGGCAGCCTGCATTTAGCTCCATCCGGACAGAAAATGGCAACATCTGAATGGCCCTGCAGCTCCCTTTATGATGCGATGTCTATCACAAACACCAACACAACACTGGAGCTAAGCTCACAATGTCCTATAAAGGGATGCTACCACTCTGACAACACTGATGTGTAAACAGCTCGGGGATGCTACCGCTGTTTATCACATACTTTCCAGTTACTCAGTCCTTCAAATGTCTTGAACAGAAGACATGTGAGGCTCCACGTGAACCTTGTGCGTGCTGGGTTGTCTTTTCAGCGGTGGGAGAAATGCAGAGAGAATTAACTGAGAGAAGAGGATGGAGACGACCGCTAGCAGAAGAGAAAATCATACATGTTGCGCACGAATTGCAGTGAGATGGTGAAATATGAGCTCCGAGGGCTCTGCTTACCTGTATTCACAGAATGTGTCGTCATTCATGCCCTGGGACTCCACGTCTGGATGGAGGTCCTCTTTTTCTTTTACTGCTCACAAAATGAAGAAAAGATATAAGTGATTTCCACAAGAGACGGCAGCCAATGAAGATCGCTGCATCCCCTGACTGTTAACGTTGTTTGAACAAGTTTGAGTGTCAGTCCCTGATTCCCTGCACTTATTCAATGAATGAAAGATGAGTGTCTTAGAAAAGCTTGCACAATGTCAAACAAATGTTTTCAAATAAGTTCATACCTTTGTTTGTCATACTTTTAAATACAAATCTAGTTTTATATAAAAAGTAAGCTCACATATCTGTGCATTTTTTCTGTAAATGTTCATGATAAAATAATACAGCACAAATGGATGGGTTCTATATGTGATGTAACAGGGGGGAAAAAAACCCACATGGCTCGAGCAAATGAAAGAAAAGGTTGTTGCAGCTACGGGTGATAATGAGAACTTAATGAGAAAACAAAGGACAGAGCTGCGTCTCGCTCTTTTTTCTGCTGACGAGCGAAGCGATCGCTGCCCAGACGACAACCTGATGGCCATTAGCTGTGAATAATAAAGCCGATAAGGACTCTCGCGTCCCCAATAGGAGGAATAACATTGAGATACCACAGAGCTTATGTCATCATTCCCTATGCAGCCACCCCGTGTGCAGCATTTGCATTTTGTCTCGCTGTGGGCTGCACTTTGTTTAGATTGTTGCTGGAAAAAGGCTGCGTGTCTAAATGATGTAAAATTCAAATGCTGGACATACAGCAGAAATGCTCATTTTCCTATCAATACACCAGCCCTTTTTTTTGCGCTAGCATTTGCATTAAAATAATTTTGTGGACTGAAATTAAAAAAACATATCAGCTTACATATGTATTCCTGTAATGGCTTCTGGGATGATTGATAATTTCTCTCATGGCAACAAATGGAAAAATGGAAATATAACGAAGCTCGAGGCAGCAATGAGTATTCAAGCAGGCTGATATGTGTGTGTGTGTGTGTGCTTGGAAGTGAGTGCCTACCTGAATACTTCCCTCCCTTATTTCTGTTGACAAAGCAGGCGATCAACACAATGAGTGTGAGGAGAGCGATGGCGCACATCAGGCCGATAAACCAGCCCTGGGTGGATATTCCTCCGTGGATACTGGCCAGACCTGAGGAGAACAAAACCCGGTGACTTTGACACGCCTTGGCCTTTTCATCGGGACACTTGATTGAATGTTTACAATCGACAAAGCCTATCTGATGCAGAGGCATGAGGTGGCGCGCCGCTGCTGGAAACGGTCCAATATTAATATTAAGCAGCTAATCCTGCTTGTCTAATTAATCAAGTAAGGAACGCTGTACAAATGTAATTCCTCTCAGCGAGTCCGCACGGCACAATTAAATCCTAGTGACACAGCGAAGGACCACACACTGCGGCTTGAGTCACTGCTCAAGGACGCGCTGGGTGCACCTGCACTGTGTTCAGTGAGAGGTCAATGAGTTTTCTTTCTGTTTTTGTTTCAACTGCGGCTATTTTGGGTTTCCCTCCTCACCTGTAGACCCGGTCGAGATAACTTCTTCAAATATACTATTATTATCAACCCAGCTGTTAGGAATAAGGCGAACAGTGTAGTCTGTCCCAGGTTCCAGCCCGTCAATGATGTGGAAAGTCTTAGAGGTGTTTAAGGCCTCTGTTATCTTCCAGAGACCATCACCTGTGCAGAGGGTGAATGATCAGGATGAGTTAGTACTCATGGGAACACTAAACTACCCAATCTAGTGAAGATATGAATGAAAACACACAAAGGACCACTTAAGATACAACACATCTAAAGCAATTAAGATGTTTTATCTACAGAGTCTACTCAGAAACACTCCAACAACATCCAGAAACCAACAGGGAAAATATCAGCTTACGGTTGTTCATATATGCAATGTAAAACTCTGTGTGCTCTCCTCCTGACATCCAGCTGATATTTGCAAAGCCGTCACTAACAGCTGAGCTAACGTTCAACAAGGCCGGGACTGATGGAGAAATGAGAGGGAGATGAGAAAGGAGAGAAATGGCAGAGACGGGTTAGTAAAGGACGAAGCAGATCAAGGCCATGGCGGAGGTGTTAGGAGTGTTGTCGTTATGCGATGAGGGATGTTGCTCTTCACCTTCTAAAGAAGGGGCGAGCGTGCTCTTGTGTTCCCTAACACTTGTATAAGGAGGCATCAATTACGTCTGACGGAGGGGGACATCGGGTGAATCCCTCAACAATAAAAATGACAAGAGTGATGTGGATATGGAAATGAAATGGCAGATGGAGCCTGGAAAGCTGGAGATCTACAGAGATCTGAAGGGAGATGTGCCATCAGAGCGGTGTGATGATTTCTGAATGTTCTATATAATTCTTACTTTATGTTATTATCACATCACAGGAAGACATTTCACACACCCACACTGGCCGGCACTAGTTCAGATACTCAGGGCTGGGGGATTTAAGAAATATTGAGGTCAAATTCCCCGACAGAATTTTTACGAGCCAGAAGAGACACTATGAAAACAGGTTCTTCTTCTTTTCTCATTGTATTACTTCAATTTAACGTTCAAAATATATATCATGTAATGTGTATCTCAATACATGGTGAACTAAATGGTGGAGTAATATGGAATACTTTTATATTATTACCTTTAATATTTTTTGCCTAATAACAGTCCCATTTAAAGATGTTTAGTAGGGCTGCAAATGTTGATTACATATTAATCTTTTGATAATTTCAAATCATGTCAAAGACAGAAGTTATCTCAGGGCGATTTTCATATAGAGCAGGTCTAGATCTTATTCCTATGTATTAATATGAATCATTTAGATTTGAATTATCATAACTTGTCAGGACACAGTGATCTCTATGGTAGCAACAGCTCTGTTTATTACTGAGATTTAAAAATCATATTTTCATGTCGTTTGATCTGAGAGCAAGAGCAAATATCATCTGTACAAAGCTTCACCTGCCTCACACACATCATGTAATGTAGCCTTTTGATACCCAACTGGGAAGAAGAAAAATCCAATAATGTAGAGAATGATGTGCATCATTAGTATGGGAAAAGTATGCTTTGACAGCAGCTGTCTAAGCTAGTCAACAAAGCACAATCCACTTCATTTCCCCATGGCAAACATGCAAATCTTCCGCTGTGTCTCCAGCTCAGGTGCATTATTTGCTCAGGTGATAATTCAACACACAAGGACACCTGCGTCTGCGCTGCCCATCCCAACCACCGCAAATGACACCCTCTGACTAATGTTGATGGATTAGGCTGCAACTACGGTAATTCCAATCATTGGAACTGTGTGATGACTTCGACTGCCCTGAAACTAAAAATATCCTCAGGCTGGCTGCCGCGGTTTTGTCGCCGCGCTACTCAGCTTGCTATTAAATGCTGCAGAAAGCAGCTGCTCACCCAGCGGGGAGCCCGTGCCCTGGAAGAAGCCCCTTCAAAGTCAGAAGGCCATAAAATATTCTGATATCGGAGCTTCTAACAGCTTCCACTTATCCACTTATCTCAGTGTCCTGTAAATATCACCTCCCAGTATGAACTCACACCTCCTCGCCACTGCCCAGGAGGACATTCCTCCTCACTATATTCTCTCAGCTCAGATACTGCCCCGGACAACCTCTTGTCTCAGAGCGGTGTTGCTGTTTACCCACTTGAAGATTACATGGAAATGTCAGGTGACTGTTGGGTCAATACACTGACGTGTACAGGAGGGACTGAGGCCCAACAAATCAATCACTGACAATTAGACATATTTGTCCCCTTCAAGTGACTGCACTCTACAGCTACACTGTTGGCTCGGGATATAGATCTAGTATCCTAGATTTCCCCCGTGGTGCAGCAGAGAAATTAAAACCAGCTTTTTCATCAGCATGCGCTTGTCAAATAGTACAACTGAGCTGGTTTCCACTGGAAACGAGAAAAATACCTGAAATAGCTAATAAGCCTACATAATATGGATGTGTATTGTATCTTTGTTTTTATGTCATCAGTTCATTTTGAGTCAAGAGCCAACCTAATGAGTCCAGTTGGTCATTGTGTCACCTAGCAACCGGAAAACGTTCTGACAAAGCATTTATCTGGTTTCATATTTCTCCATATTTATTTATTTGGCTGCTTTCATTCGCCTCGGTGCTTTGATGCTCGTTGTGTCAGAATGTGCTGCAGTAGCTCTACCTATGGTGGAACGAGTGGGTTTGGTCACTGGGGACTTTGGAGTGCTTGGAGGTGAGGGGGAAGCTGACTTGCCTGGAAAGAAAGACAAAGCTTGTGGTTATCAATTGGAACAGAGCTCGGGGGCGCTACATTCTATGGTTAGCAAACATGCCTCTCTTTTTTTTAGCTAAACTCTAAAATTAGTAACTAATGGAGAAGACTACGTGTCTACGCTGAAACATTTTGTTTACAGACGAGGTGAGATGTTGTGTTTTTTAATCTTGTATTCATATTCTTTCTGCACATCATTAAAAGGACGCACATGTGGCACATCTGTCTGATGCTCTTCCTGGGTTTGGCTCTCAAAGCATCATTTATTTCCTCAGCTTGACTTAGACAAGCTGCACTCAACCTGCTGCTGCAAGGATAAAAGTCAATATTCGTTTACAGTCACTAATGAGCCAAGATTAATATGAATTTATAATTAGGTTACTAATTATCATTTCTGTTTGAGAGGAAGCCACAAACTTTATCTATGAAGAAGTTGACATTTTTCTAATGAAAGGAGGCATCAGAGTGCTCTCTGCTGATGGCAAGGGCAAACAGCAGACAAGGTCAATTATCTGCAAAGGAGCCGAGTGTTTGGAGCTTTTTAATTCAGAGCATGCAAAATAAAATGTGTGGAAATGTTTGACACATGGTGACTCATTCAGGCCCATAGCATCCACACCTGTCCGCGTTTCTAAATCTAAAGCATGCACCCTCTACCTAAAATAATCACTGCGACTGTTACACATGTCATACCCACATATGGCAAATTTAGAAGTGTATGATTCCAAAATGAAGCGACAGTTTGAGTGTGTGTGGGTATGAAGTGCCACAGTTTCTACGTGAGCACAGATCTACATACTGAGGCCGACAGTGGAAGCCAAAGTGGAAGCTGCAAGAAAAAAAAAAAAAGTGAAAGGAAGAAAAAGAAAGAAAACGACAAACAATGCATGGCTTAGCAGAAGTGAACACATTCACAAGCATTGACATTACACACTGTGTGATCAAAGGTAACGCTCAAAGCGATGAACTTTTTAGTGGTGTCAGGGTAGCAACACAAACATGTAAACACGTACAGATAGCATAGCTGCCACAAATAACTTTCATGCTTAACTCTTAAGAGCTCCACAAAATTGCATTTCAGTACATAAAAAATGAGTCCTTCTCCCTGTAATCACCTTCACTGGCTTTTCAGCATGCTAATAAACAACCCCAAAGAGCCAATTAAGTTTCTTGTGTGATTGTAAGGATTCTTCTAGTAAACTAAGTAATCGCTCGCATATTCAGCACCTGCAGTGTTTTTTGACATTAACTTGAGCTTTTTGTTTTTGCATAACTTTGAATGACATTTCTTTGGGGTGCATTTGTATTAAAAGCGCAGCCCAATTATTTATGCTGACAGTATCTATTGCTGCAGTCCATTTTTAACTGACACTCAGGTGAATCCAAGTACAGTTTCCTGTTTCATTTCCTGTCCAATCACTCATACCGCCGGCGCCTGCGAGCTCGCAGGAGCTCGACTTGAGTCAGAGCCAGCTCGAGTACGACGTGCAGCCCTCCACAAATGATATGTAATTGAAAAGAAAAGATTACATGCTACAAACTGGCTCATTATGATTACTTACCCACCAACTCTTTTATGATTACACAATTTCAGAATCAAAACCTTCAGTTTCCCTCCTGCTCAAAGCAATTTTCTTTCTTAGCTGATTGTTTCATAGCTCGCGCTCTCCGTCCAATCAATAAGCACTTGCTCTCTCATGACAGTGACAAATGAAAACCTCCACTACACCCATATGAAATTGTTTATCCACAAAAATTACTTACATGGAGATATGAAAAGCTTGGCTGCGCAGGCATATATCATATTCCACTAGTTCAATGCCATTTTGAAACAGTGAAACGGCATCGTCACCCGCTTCACTTAGCCCACATTCCACCGTCGTCTGTGTGCTCACCAGGAAGTGACACGCTCATGTACATACACACCACCTATTCAGTTGCTTTCTGGACCCTCCAACACTCACTTGATTCTAGGGTGGTGGTGCACTCTTCGCTGACGACAGGCCCGCAGCCCACCGTGGTGCAGGAGCGCAGGTAGAACTTGTATTTGCTCATGGGCTCCAGGTCGCGCAGGATCCACTTGGTGGTGTCGGGGTTGCTGATGTCTATGCTCTGCAGCTGCCCCGCTTCATCTGTGTCATTGACTAGGTGTAAGAATAGCAAAAGAAACAGATATTTTGTATGTAAGACATCGTACCGGGAAGGTAGTGGTAGGTAAAGGAAGTAGTACAGAGAATAAGGGGCTAACAAATAAGCATTTAGGAGGTGCATTGAGATAACTTGTTTTGTTACTTGTTTTCCCACTTTATTAATGTAATTACAGTTTGTTTACCCTGTTCATTAATAATAGGAGTACCTATTAGTGCCTACTCTGTAACATAAGTCCACATACCCTGTATATACACTGTAATAAGGGGGCTTTCTCATGCTTTTTAAAAAGTTAGATAGAGATAGAGTTAAACAGTGAAAAGGCAAAATGTTGTAAATGATTTTTTGACTTGATTGAAATGTTAAACTTTCAGCTTGCACTCTGTTTTAGACCGAAAATCTCTCGAGCCACTGGCATTTCAAAAACACCTCCAACTGACAATCACGAGAGATTTCAGGGACGCCCAAGAAAGCAAATGTCACTTGTCATTTTGGCTTCCACATTTGCTTTTTTGGCTTCCGCAATACACAAGTTGTCATTTGCTTGTTTGGCTTAAGAGCCCTTTAAAACGTTATTTGCATTTAACAAACAAGCAGACTGCAACCTGTACTTTCACAACAAGCATTGGTGTTGTCTCTGTCTACATGGTGATGGGATCTCATTTTTCACTACGTAAAGCAGCCCCAGTAGGCAGGGAGGTGGCATTTATGTTCTTTGTAACAAAAAAACAAACACAGCAGGTGTCGAGGTGACCTTTGCTGTGAAAGAGGTGCCACGTCTCTCTGGTAGGAGGCGACAGAAACAATGACAAGAATGCATTGGTCTGCTTCTCTTTTTGCCTGGACACCGCCCACTGTTATCAGACATCACTTCTTTTTTTTTTTTTCTTTTGTTCTTGTGTTGTTTCATCTCCGGGGACAAAAACAGTTCACGTTTGGTAAATTCAATCCAGGCTGCTACAGAGAAGAGGCCACAAGCACCATGTCTTCTACCTCTTTGGATGGACGCTCTCTCACTTATCCGGAAAGACTCAGGCTTGACAGCTGGTGCACATGATCTTATAGAGTGAACTGGCAGAGGGCTGCAGACTTTGGCTCTTCGGCTGACTTCAGACAACAATATCTCCAGATATTCTTCAGCCCTGCTGGGCCAAATACAGTTGGCCTTGTGTAGTGTGAAACAGACCAAGACTCGAGAAATGTGAGAATGATCCGACAGCATGAGTTCAGCTCAAATGGGAAGAAAAGAGAACGAACTGAAGCCAAGGTCATTTTTAACTCCCACTCACGTAGATATTTAACTCGCTTCACAGTAACTCAAATACAGAATGAGTGTTGGAAACATACTTGAGCTGTGTAAATGTATACTGCAGCTCTTCTGCCACACAGCATACAAAAAATGCAACACATATCTTAAAGTGTATACGACTGCGAACAAACAGGAAACATATCTTGAAATGACAGAAGGGATGTGAGTGTGAGCGCTCGGCTTCACCTCTGTGACACACTTACGTATGCCTTGTCAAGTGATGTGACTAGCTTCCTGACAAGCGGGATAATAGTTGTTTAGTGTGTGCTGGCCTGCTGTGCCCCAGGCTTTAGTGTGGGTTAGCAGCTCTTTAAGGCAGTGTGACCATGCCACCCACTCAGTGGTTAGTGGAACTTAAGGATACATTTAGCCTTTAAATTCAGGAATTTATTTAGAAAATAAAACTTTCTGTACGATGTCAGTGAACAGATAGTATTACCACTACGCTGTGCTGGTGCCTACATCTGCTAGATGTATTCCCCCACATCTATCAGCAGGCTGGTCTCATGACAAACTCACTGATCTTCTTTGGTGACAATCTGCAATGATCAATAGATTTCCATACAGGAAATGTGGCATTTCAAAGCAGGTTAGTTTAACTGTTTAAACAGGCTGGTATTCCCGCGTGCTCATTGTGTGACAACGGGCCTTTTCCTGTGAAACCTGCGAGATGTGAAGCCATTAAAGGCTGCTGTGAAGATGGGCGTAGCCCTAAAACAGATGCGCTGCAAGCTTGAGATTTCACTTGTGTCACTGATGATCCGCTGACAGCTGGTTACATTATCCTTAACATTTCGCACATGACTTCCTTCAAGGGGACTTTAAAAAAAAAAAAGTCACACTTCAAAGAGTCCATCAGCTTTATTGCTGTGGGCACAATGAAAACGTCCTCTCCTGAAATACTGTATGACTCTTGCCCCTTCTTGTGCAGCCGCCAAATCAAACTCAATTAGCCGGGAAATGCGGCGCTAAGATGTCGTTGGAAGTTAAGTCATTAGCTTGGTTATGACTTTTGTTTAAGGACAGCGAAGAAGGTGGGATGAGTTCCATGGTGGTGTCCCCCTGTGGACTGTGGGCTACGGTGAAGATGTCCCCTGTGGACAGGACTGGGTCAGTAAAACTGGACCTTAACAGACTGTGACACACCGGCTTTGGTCAGCACAAGCGTGACCGTGATCGTGACAGCGCGGTCCAGCAGAAATCACTTTGACATGTTTCCTATACAAACACTCTGATCTCAGTATGACCCCGGCCCTATTGGAGAAGCACAAATGATTTTCCGTGCAGAGGATCATGGGTTAGACAATCATCAGCAAGCCAAAGATTCTCCTCCTTTCTTTTACCAATACGCTCCTGCACTGTCTCAACGCGGTATGTGAGACCTTGCATTTAAAACAGTCTCTGATATACACTCACTGTTTCCAAATTGAAATATATGGCCTGTGTGTTTTTGTATATATTCTCATTTTCTCTTGTCTTAAGAGGCTGGAAGCTGTAAAAGGAACAGAGAGATGTAAACAAACGATATATCCTCGTGGCAACACTGTGGCATCACCATTATATCTGAGTTAGTTAAGCATAAGCATGAGATGCATGGATACATACTGAGCTGATAGTCGAGGAGATACCCGGTGAGAATCCCATTAGGCTCCAGTGGTGGGGCCCAGACCAGAGAGACACTGTGCTTCTGTACATCTGTGGCCCTGAAAACAGGATTTTTCTCCGGGACTGCGGGGGCAAAGAAGGTAATACACACAGTAAGCAGTCGAATTCTGCAACCCAGTTTCCTCGGCTATTATTAGATTTTCTCTTCAGTAGTTGTGAATCAATACACTCCATGCTGTTTTTCCACAATCCTACCTCCCTCTGGGGTTTTGAAGTTGACGGGATGGCTGCCCGGGCCGTTACCCCGACCGTTGAAGGTCATGACGATGAGGGTGTACTCGGAGAAGGGCGTCAGTCCCGATACCACAGCGTGGTTCCGGTCCCCGGGGAATGCTAGTGATTCTTTCTCTCCGTGGTTTTTCTTTGAGTTCACCAGACTCCGCAGACGCCACCAGCTTATCTACATTTGGGAAAGAGATACGCAGAATCATCCAGACATCAAAGCTTGTACATATGTATATGTGTGAGAGAATGCTGAATGAGTTTTTGTGGGGTTTTTTGCTCCTGGTGGTGTGTGCACTGAGCTGGCCAAGTAAAAGAGACAGAGTGGGGTGAGAGAAGTAAACGTTTAGAGCAAGGTCAGGGCCATTCCTTTTAAGCTGTGTCTAAAAGCAAAGGTCTGTTTTTGAGGTATTACCCTGTAGCCTCCCAGATGTCCATGTAAGTTGTCCTTGTGTACACGCATCCAGCTAACCTTGACCACTGAGCTGTTTATCACCTCCACAGCTACATCATCAGGTGCAGCAGAGGGAACTGCAAAGGCAAACACACATTAGAATCTACAGTGAGCTGAAAGTGAGGCGAGGAAAAACAAGAGCTGTGGGAAAGACAGACAATGAAAACAGTTGAGTTGTCCTCAAAGCAACTCAAATGATTTCATCTTAAGGCTACACAATGAAACAAGAAAAGACTCTACAACCAGCTACACTGTCACCACCTATTCATAGGAAGACCTACTAGAAGACTGATATCACTTGGACTCTACCTACAGTCATAAACAATAAGAGCTAAAGGATGAAATGCTGCATTCAAGGACACCACATCGAGTGAGGACACAACAAGTAGAAGAGTCATGACCTGAGGCAACTTCCTGTGGGCAAGTCCAGAAGAAAGCTAAACACAGGAAATACAGTAAACTTCTGTACACGCTGCTTTTCTCTCGAGAAGCCAAGAAATGCTCCAGTACGCAACCTTGAAACTGAGAGTCTAGGTAAAACTCACAAATCTGAAATATTTCAACCAAATCACAAAGCTTATAAATAAATCATTTCACAAAGTCCACCTGAATCCTGCAGCCGAAAATGTCAGAGTTACGCAGATAGTGGAAAAAATGTTTTTTTTTTATTTATTTCAACACCACCTAATAAGTTTAAGTTTAACTCCAGATGCATAATCAGTTTTATACACGACGACTATCTGCAATCTCTTTCACAGGAAATAACAAGAAAACAGATGAAATATGGTCTTTGACTGTGCTCATGTTCGTCAGAAAGAACTTTGTTTTTTAATTCGATTTGTGACCAGAAAACTTTCTTGCTAGTTTCGAATGATTTGACGTTAAAGCTGACTTTTGGGGCTGACCACAAAGTCCATAAAGACTACTTAATGAAGTTGAATTGTTTCTAAAAAGAGTGAGTTCACTACAGAGTGTGGCTCCTTTCTATGCATGACACCTCAGCCTATACGACAGCCTTCATTAAAATGTTTGGAGGCAGGTTTAGTTGCATATTTATGAGATGTTATCAAGTTGAAAAACAATTATAGCTAATGACAGGGTAGTTAGAGTCACTTAAGCTTAGCTTGAATTCACTCTTTTTTCATTTATTTCCTCTTTTTTCAACAGTGCATGCAAATTAGCATGTGACGTAACCTAGGACCTTTTTAGCTACTTTCAAAAAGCAACTTATTGCCGTGGTTTGGCCGCAGGAGAGAGTATATTTCATGGTTTATGAATTAAACTTTCTGTTTATTTTTTTCCACGTTTCATTGTCTCACTTTATCATTCATTTCGAGCTGTGTTTCTTGGCATCTGGTGAATTTAAGTTGAGTATTCACTCTCCTTTTAGCATTGTTTTGGTCTTCACCAACTCTTGAGGGAAATATCTGTCTGTTTAACTGCTAAATGCTCCACTATGTTCACCAGCTAGTCACTAACTTTGTCTGCTGGTTGTTCCCAGGCAAGTTGTGGATTTATTGGAGTTTTTTTCCCCCGCTGAAAACAGCTGCCTGCTGCGGAGTTGCAGATGGGAAAACCAAATGAGTTAAAAGAAGCTAAAACGCTCCCTAGAGCGGGGAACTGCAGAGTCTGGGGATATTTCCTTGCTGGTTTGTCACTACCAATGACCTCTTTCACATTACTCATAGTCATTTGATCCATTGCTAATATAAAAAAATATATATTTCCAACAAAGATCACCACTCACAGTCCTCTCCTGAGAAGCCAGTCACTATCTCTGGCTCGGGGCCCCAGCCCTGATGGTTCCTGGCTTGGATCTTGATCTCGTAGGGCACAAAGGTGGGAGTGTTCTTCACCACAAATGAGTGTCTCTTGACCATGTGCTCCTCCCAGTCCTCCTCCACGTCCTGCCTCTTATAACTCACCTTGTACTCCAGACCGGGACCATTGTGCTCAATGGGTAACAAGGGCTGAATAATGGAAGGAAAAGAAAAAGGACAATAGTGGTGTGAGCAGTTTCATAGAGACTTTCATAGCTGCATAAGACACTCCTTGTATTTCACCGCTCAATGTCACCGCCTCTGTGGGATTAAAATGACAAGCTAGCCCAGTGAACTGTGCTTGGAGTGCTGACACTGTTTTATCCTGCTATCTAATAAAACAATGGAACAATTGACCTGGTCTAGCAGCACGGCTCTTCTTTTGATATAGGACTTGCTAAGACATCGCAGATGAAAAGATTTATCTCCTCATAGAAGTCAGGCCGTGAGAAATAGAATGAGATACCATTATCCACAAAAGCAAATCATTAACAGTGGGAGAGCCCATGAATCCAGAGTTCAGGGGCCTGTGTTACCATGACAGGGCAACCAGATAATAAGTGAAGGAGAGATTTATCTTTCTACAATGAAGCTGAATATATTACTGTATGCTTTTCACAAGTCTCCTTTCTTTTTCTAATCAAAGAAAGGGAGCGCTCAGTCAGGGTCTTCCCAGAAAATGGTGATTCTAAAGATCTGAACCTCAGAATAAAACATCAGCAGTGGACTGTTTCCACTTCTTATTTTCTATTGGTGATTGCCTATGAAACATTGATAAAACCTCATCCAGGCTCTCTCAGAGACTCCCAAAAACTGTAGAAGTGAATAATTAACTATGCAAAGGTAGCCGATATTACAGAATTTGCAGTAAGATGATAATAAAAGACCAAACAGCTTTTTCTTACCTCCCAGTTGATATCCATTTCATGTGGCAAATGACCTTCGATTTTGATATTTTCAGGGTTCTTGTCAGGAGCTGCAGAAAAGAGGGAATATGGATTTTGTTGGCATTGTTAGTGGAAGAAATCTCCGGTGAATAGGCACACAAGAGAGCAGATTTTCAACAAAAATGGAATCAATTATGTGGCAGGTCTGAGTGTTTTATAGTTCACAGAGCAGCAGTGTTGGCAACTCAAGTGGCCTGAAGGACCTTATCAAAAAAAAAAGTATAATAAACAATGAAAGGAGGATGCCTCAGACCTGCAGCCGGGGTTTTGTATCTCTCTGTGGGCTCGCTGAAAGGACCCCTCCCTACAGCATTAACGCCAGACACGCGAAAGCAGTAGTCGACGTGGCCGTGCAGTTTAAGGACAGCCGAGTTGTGGTTCCCGGGTACTCGGAGCAGCTCCTTCCAGCTTCCTGGCTCCCTCTGGCTTTCCTCGTACTCGATAATAAACTCTGTTGACAGGCAGAAAGACAATCAGAGTGATCCCTTGCTGCTCTGGTTCTTGCCAAAGGATTGCTTATCTAACCACCAGCTGTGCAGAAAACTCCTCAAACCCATCTCTGGGCTTGTGTATTCCTCGGGGAGACTAATCATAATTCACGCTTGGATGAATCGATAATAGATTCATATTGTACAAGATGGTATCAAACAAATCTATTTACATTCAGAATGATGCCCAAAAAATGTGTATGTCATATTAATGCCATTCACGGCAAGAAGCAAGTGATTCAGTGCGTATGGTACTGTACTATATGTGCTGACACCTGCAAACACAGATGCTCCTTTTACCTGTGGTTGTGCTGTTGTGATCGTCCCCGGGGATCCATTTCAGTTTCACACTTTTGCTCTTGTGTTCAGACAGTACCAAGTACTCAGGTGCATCAGGGACGTCTGAAAACCATCACAACAACATGGCTTTGGAAAATCACAGACACATCAATCTCTGCAGCAAAAAATAAAAAAAAATAAAAAAGGCCAAGGGAACAAACGTTCAATCAAATCATCCCGAGTGCCAGAGGATGTGGAATGAGCTGCGTCGCTGCGTATGGCTGCCGATATTTCTTTTAGACTTTAAAAATGTCAGAAATATCTCAAAAGGGTGATTGTCAGTCGCAGGGCTGCACTAATAAAGCCGCGGTCTGCATGTTCACGCTCTGCTTTGGTTTCCTGACATATTGATTAAACATTAATGCAGCACCAGGGGTCTCTGATCCTTTGGCTTGGAGCAGAAATGTTCTCTCACCTAACACCATGAGCAGCGCAGACGCCGTGTCTTGGTCCACTGGAGTTCTTGCCACACATGTGTACACACCCTGGTCCCTGTGGCTTACATTGAAAATCTGAAGAATGCCGTCCGCCACAAAGTATCTGCTGACAGAAAAACGGAGACGCAGTATTTATTGACAAAACTGAAAAGTAAAATGACTTTCCAGCTGGGATTAAGTCTGCGAGGCTGTAAAAAAATAAATAAATATATAAATAAAATGAAATCAGTATCCTGCCTTGAATTCTCAGTGTAGTTGAGGGCTATCTCCATATCATCTTTTTCCCACAGGAGCTCAAAGTCGTTGCTGAAGGACTTGTCGTACTCTGCGAGGCATGAGAGCTGGGCCGTGGTACCTATTAAGATCTGCAGGCCCTCCGGGGGCGCGACTATTCTGGTGGGATCTTCAATAGGAACAGCCATATTAGTTACATTTCAAGGACTGGAAGCCGCTGCAAATACTTTCACAGGTAACACTGTTTACCTTTCACATAGAGCATGGCTTCGACGGCTGACGTTCCCTCTGTGTTTTTGGCTAAACATGTGTACTGCCCCGTGTCGTCTTTCTCGACGCTGTAGATCTCCAGCGAGCCGTTGTCGTGAACGGTAAACCTTGGTCCCACCACGGACTCAGAGGAGTCGTCTTTGCTCCTGGAGAACATTCAGAACAAACATCCATGAAGCACACAATTGAAATTCTCTCAATTAGTTAAATGAATACGAACCCAATGGACATGACAGTGTGGCAGCAGAGAAGAAATTAAAGTTTCTGAATTGAGTATTGAGCGACAGGGTTACTTTAAAGAAACACCAAGAAAGTCACATTGTATACAGAGGGACCGCATGCATCGACAAGCTGAGATCTACTGCTCTCTGCTGGTGTACGGCAGACAGGAACAAACTGCACACTTACCAAGTGATTGTAGAAGGAGGAGAGCTGAAGACCTTGCAGTGCATCATCACTCCTTTCCCCTCCACAGCCGAGTAATCCTCCCCACCCGTGGTCAAAATCATGGGGGGCATATCTGTGAAGACCATGCAGCAGCAGTTAAGCTTCAAAAACTGGTTCCTAGATTCAATTAGAGTTTGTTTGCGTTGCTTTTTGTATGAGGACAAATATGGACACAAAAATTTCAAGAAAACTCCAAGGCATTCTCTTTTAAACGCTCAAAATGTCTTTACCGTCACGGCATGATAAAGTTAGCCTAAAACCAAAGTTTTTCAGCATCAAGCCTTCGTCAGGGAGTCAAACAATGTGTTAACTTAATAACTTGCCGTGACAATAAAGGCATTTTATTCATTTAAAAGAGAGTGCCTTGGAGATTTCTTGTGATTTTTGCATCAGTCTAACCTCGTCTGAAAAGCAGAGGACGCCCTAATGTTCCACCATGGCTAACCTTAGGTGTCGCCCTTGCCGACTGTACTTTCATGACTTTTAGCAATAAAAACAATGCTGGACATGATCAGGTTTGCAGTGATAAGACCAGATCAAACAGGAAGGAATGAGGCAGATAATTGTGGGTTAAATGAGGCGACATCACTGTTGCCTTTCGCTGTGTGTGTGTTAATTGTGGTCTTCTTTTGTGTCAAGAAATGATTCAGCTGTCAGGTTGTCAGAAATGTGTCATTGTGAAAATGAAATCAAAGACGAAAACAATGGAATAATGAGTTAGCCGTGCGCGAGCACCTTATCAGTTGTAGCCAAAGCCTCCCATTAAAATGGTCTGTCTCTCCTAATTGTTTACAAAGGCAGCAGCTGGGACTTAGCATTCAGAGACTGTCCGGCTTTATTAACTCCTGTGTCACCGAGAACAAACTCTCTAACGTTTGTGCATAGCAACGGAAAGCAGCATTCTGTCTTTCCGTTTTATTTATCTGCACTTGTAAAGCAGCACATGTTTGTCTTATGGCCCTGATATCAGTATGGAATTGAGAGAGGGGTGGAGGCTTGTTAGCATATAAATGATGGAGAACTGGGCTTGTTGCACCACAAGGGAGAGCTGCTAGCCTGAATGAAGGAGTACAGCTTGTAGACAGGCCCTCCTTCCCCGGGCTCCTTGCTGCTTTATGGTCATATGCCATCATCAGCACC
The DNA here is from genome assembly GCA_033000465.1 of Sciaenops ocellatus. Taxonomy (NCBI): domain Eukaryota; kingdom Metazoa; phylum Chordata; class Actinopteri; family Sciaenidae; genus Sciaenops; species Sciaenops ocellatus. The sequence continues at coordinate 6,126,795 of CP136884.1, read as the reverse complement.
AGCTCTCTGGCTTGACACGTCAGTCAGCGGTCTCACTGCATGACTCACTGCAAAGTCTGACACTCACTCACAAACTCAGTGAAACAAACACTTCTTATAACTCGTATTTACGTGGTGTTTTCAATGTACTCGTGATGTACAGTAATGAAAATGGCGAGCTAAAAGCTGTCGTACTTACTCATGATCATGATGTTTGCGTTGGACAGAAGCGTTCCGTGTCTGTTGGAAGCCTGGCACTGATAGACTGCACTGTCAGATGCTTTGGTGTTGTGTAAAACTATAGTGTCATCTAACACCTTCCTGTTGGATGCAGGGGACTCTGTGATATAGTAAAGACATATACAGAAAACACAAATGTTTAAGATCACCATTCAGTCATTCAATCATTTAAAGCTGGACTCAGCCACACATTTTTTGTATATTTCAACAGGAGTTCTGTCATCCTCAGATTATCATTCAACCTTAAACTGCAGGTCAGGTGTGACTCCCTTTTCTGTATCAACCTGGCCTCGTCTCTGCCCTGTGCTGACTTTTTACCCTCCTGACACACACATATGGTGGAATTATCATCCTGACTCAGATGGGACTGCAAAGTTTCAGGCTAAAAACCCTCTGGTCTTTTGAACCTTTCCAACTTTGAGTCTTAAACTCTCCCCGGAGACTTTCTGTCTTGCATAAAACACCCACGAGAAAAGCAGCTGTTGGGGTTGTTACCATATTACAGTTAACTTAGTTCCTTTTGTTGAATGATGTTTTCACACAAATCTAAACTAAATCTAACCACAAATCTGAACTGAATCTTTTTAATCTTGTTGTTGAAGCAAATAGTCAACATCATGTTTAGAAGAGAACTCCACATATTTAGCATCACACTGCTGTTAAACAATGGATACACAGATATCAGATATATGTCATGGTCTGGCTGTACCGTTCCCTTCACACACACGTGTGTTTGTGGCCCTGGCCACCTTATCATCCTCCCCCTGCTGCAATCCGCATCTCATCCACCATTCATGACTTTGCAGTATATCTACCTCGGCTCCTCACACCGGTGTCAGATTGTACAGTCACTTATGTGGTACTCACACTATAGCCAACATTTTGATTCTTGCCTGATTCTACTCTCCTGTGCTTCAGGTTTATTACCCCCTGGTCTTTCCCTGTTTGTCTGTCAAACTGCCTTCAGCTCAGTCTGCCTGCCCAGCTCCAACACTGTCTGGATTCACTCAGTCAACTTCAAACACTCATTCTTGTGAATAAACTTGTGTTAACTATTTTTATCTTTAAGGTTGGAGTTCTGTTTTGGGGTCCAGGTCTTACAAAACCGTAACAGTAAGCTCTTTTTATTCCATGCATTCCAAAAAACTGAAGCCTACACCACAATGCAGACACATTGTGGTCAGATACTTGGGTGTGTTACGCAGCTAACTAACGTAGCCTCGAGCTTCTACGCTCAAGCAGTAATGAGGAGCCAGCTACAGAGGTCAGTTAAGCTCACTGCTTTCCACACATCCAGATTTTTTCAAACTTATAATCTTCAGCTTTAAACTGATGCTGACTCAAGTGACCTCACTTGAGGCAATTATCTGGAGCAACAAGACTTTTTCACACATGTTGTAGTACTCCCCATGAATAGTTTTCAATTCACAATTTTAAGATAAGACTTAGTTTATCACCGGTGAGGGAACTCAATGCTTTGGTAATATTTTATGTAATATGTTGTATTTAAAGCGTTAAGCCAGACAACATTTAACCTTTGTGCTCACTCAGAATAGCTCAGTCAGGTGAAGTGAGGCTGTTGTGTTGTTGGACTCACCCTGCAGAGGCATGCCGTTCACCTTCCATGTTATAGTCGGCTGAGGACTCCCGCTGGCAGAGCACTTGATGGACACGTCTGAGCCGATCATGCTGAGCTGGCTCTCAGGCTCAGACACCCACTCTGGAGGTTCTGGGGAAACACAGACGGCATATTATCCAACTGATGAGTGTCATTATAAGAAAAACACTGAGCGCTTACAGCGGATGCAATCTCAGGAACACTTGTGCAGTATATGTTATTCAATATGAGACTCCTGCTGCCAGAGATGCTACATTTACAGGTCTACCCCCTGACAGACAGACAGACAGACAGCCGCTTACTGTCTCACCACAATCATGGTGGGGAAAATATTCTGTATGAATCTAAAATGTAACTATGCTCCTTTATTTTTATTTTATAGAACAGCTACATCACCCATACAGCGTACTCATATACTTTATCAGTGGTGGGATAAAGTACTCTACTTAAGTATAATTCTGAGCTTGTACTTAAGTATTGCCATTTCTGATATACTTTATACTCATACTCATCAATATTTCAAAAGGAAATATAGTGCTTTATACTTCAGTACATGTATTTGACATTCATCTGTAAGATTATGTGTATACAAAACTTTGGGTAAGCTTATAAAGTACAGCACATTATTACTAAAGATTAAACCAGTAGTTTTCAACCATTGGAGCTTGTGAGCTCTTACATAAAAACATTGTCTAGTCAGATTTCAGATATTTGAGTTGTTAGAGACAGAGAACCCTCCACACTCCCTCCCAAAGTTCTCAGATGGTTTCTTTTAAATATCATTTTAAAAGAAGAGAAAAGAGTCTGCCTTACTGATCATCATATGACCCCTTAGATTTCTCTTGTGACCCTTCAGAGGGGCTGCATGCTTAGGTTGGAAACCAACAGAACAAGTACCCAACAGTATATACTGTAAAATACTTCGACCAGCTATACAGGTAAAATGCACATTGAAGTATTAACAACCTGATGTTGTCCTAAATAATAATAATGACGTTTTTTTTTATGTAGAATAAGTACTTTTAAATACATTTAGCTGATAATACTTCTGTACTTGTATTGGAGTATTTTTACATTTTTGTTTTTGTAGAAAAGGATCTGAGCACTTCTTCCATCACCCAATCGTTCTCCTTTTAAATGACCATTAAAAACAGTTTTGTTAATTCTAATCATCTAATTCTGCACTTAACTCTTTTACAAAGAAGTGAAGGATCTGTTATTCAAATGATGTCAAAGATTCAGACGTGACAACACCTCTGTAGTTACCTTCTACTGTCACTGTGAAGTAATGGACTGCTTCTCCGAGTATGTTCTTCGCCTTGCACATGTACTTCCCGCTGTCTTCCTGCTCAACTCTCGGCACAATCAGCAGCTTGCCATGATTCTCCAGTTTTGCTTTAATGGGGAGTCGATGACCCATCTTCACCCACTCAACCTGTGGAGTTGGACTAACAGAACGGAGGCAAAGAGTTAGATATCGCCTGAACATGAAATGGAAATTATTTTTGAAAAGCTTTTATTTGTTTTTGGACAGAATATACATAAAACATAAAAAGGCAGTATTACTTACAATCCCTCAGCAATACACTCCAATTTCAAGTCCTCTCCTTTGACCAGCTGTGACTCTGATTTGACACCAGAGGGCGTCAGAAGAGAGGGTCTTCTCTCAAGGATTGCATTAGCTAAGAAAGTGCAGCAGAGATTAGACAGTATAATAGAAATCACACATGTAATGCAGTTTCCCATCAGCTACACTTCTATATTTCATACATCTATATTAACACAGCTGTGTTGTGTACACAGATGTTTAGAAATGAATCACAGCTCAAGGATGTTTTACTCTTAAAACCTTCAAACTTACCAGTTTCAGGACTCATGTCACTTTTTTCTGAAATGGAGGTGGATGAGACAAAAAAAAACAAAAACAAAAAAAAACAATGATCATGAGGACGGCGAGGAAACATCACAAACATAACAATCACCAAGATTAAAAACAAATCATCACATAAAACCAAGGAGGTGCACAGAAAGAAGACAGCGTGACACTTGGATGGCTTTTGAAGTGTAGCTATGAATATGGACATCAGTGAACATGTTGGAGATGATCAGTGCTCAAAGTTTGCATCAGTGAAGAATCCGGAGTGACACCTACTCGTCTTGACAATGACAGACATGGCGGTCTTCTGAACGATGGTTCGTATTCTTGGGAAGGCGGCGAAGCAGCAGTAGTCTCTCCTGCTGTCTTTCTCCACCGCGTGAGAGAAGTAAAGGTCTCCGTTCAACCCCATGGACACCCTCTCGTCCTGCTCGATGTGCTGAAGATCTGAGAACAGAAAGAGGAGGGTAGAGCTTATTCTATCATGACCTCTGCTTTTTACATTACATTTACATTCACTCAAGTACTTAAGTACAATTTTGAGATTCTTGTACTTCTTTGGAGTATTACACTTTTAGAAGCTATAGCTCCATGTTACTTTTCAAAATAAAATTTTACATTGATATAAACCACATGACTTGTGACTGTTTATAAAAAGTGTCTAATTGGGCCTCTTCTTACTCTTCTCAGAAGGGCCTCTTATCTAACTTTAAACACATGATTACATTCAAAGGCACAAGGAGGTAAAATTATCCAATGTTTCTGAAAAAGAAAAGATTAGAGGTTCAAACAAACTAATTTTTGTAGCATTTTTGTAGCAGCATTTTGTCTTTTCTCCTTTTCATTAATGATCTCTGACCCCTCAGATTTATCTTGTGACCATTTGGAGGAGGTCTGAACTACCTATATGTACAAAAAAAAACTAGCTCCATCTCAGCTGAAACAGGAAAATCCTGGTCAGGCATTGATGCATCAGTATGAATCTAGTAATGTCATAGAGTATACAATAATATATCATAGAGGACATTTATATGCAGAAAGTGCACTTTTACTTTGATACTTTAAGAATATTTTACTGAAAATAAATCTGTGCTTTTCGAACGCATGACCTCAACTTGTATTTGTTGAATATGTTGTTGAATAATACTTTTACCTGAGTCAAGGAGGTGAATACTACATACCTTCATATTATGTGCCTTTAGGTTTGAAAAAACATCTTATTCCATCTTGTGTTTGTCAGTGTCACATATACAGTATGTTCTGTATCAGCTTGTTCCAGCTTTTTGTTAAAGCTATATGATATACAGAATTCATCTTGACATATTTTGTACCCATGGGAACCTTTTAGATCAGTGAAGTTTGATGGGTTAATATTTCTGCTGTCTGATTATATAAAAATACAATATATTATGGGTGAGAATCAAAAGTTGCATCATTAAATATTTTGAATTTACACCATATTAACTAATAATAGATAAGAGTTATCACTTACTGATGGTCATCCAGTAGATCTGCAGAGGAGGTATTCCTTTAGGTGGGTCACATTTTAAAGTAAAAGGCTGCCCTTCCTCCACCACGACAGGATCGAGTGTCTCTTTAGGAAACTTTGGAACATCTAGAAAAAAGACAGAACATACAGTGAGTGATGTGAATAAAGAAACACACTGTGCAGTTCTCTTCTTCTCCAGAAGATGGCAGTGATATCATTCATGAATTTAACAGGAGGCGTAGCATTTCTGAGGTCTGTATCATTCACTAGATTGAATTCTATGGGGGTGTTTTTTTTCAGTTCTTGGCCTGCAGAAACAAAACAGACATCACTACTACTATTGTGTGTGGCTTGTCACTACCGCTGAGTGCTTGAAGCCCGGCCAAATTCAGTCAAAGTCGCCCTTAGAGTGGATTTTCTTTGAGGATTTATGGACTGTGTTTTGGGAACAAAATGAAAAATGTAGCAAAGGAAATGATGGAGAGGCTGAATCACATTCTGTGCTTTCTCCAATACGGAGCTATAGATGGGATGCTGAGAGGGGTGGGGCGCTCGGGAGCCTCAATGACTTTCTGCCACGTCCAATACAATGAAAAGCTCACAATGGAGAGGTGCAGTCATTACACAGCACTGCTGGCCCTGAATCACTCTGAAAGACTGTAACAGAGCACGCCCTGCACACACACACACACACACACTTGCAGATGTATGTTACTCACAGGGCACAATGAACTCAATCTCCTGCGATATGGCGGTCCCCAGTTTGTTTGAGGCGTAACAGCGATAGCTTCCCTGGTACTCTGTAAGGTTCCCATTATTGGGTATCACAAAGGTCCCAGAATTCTCCTCTTTCATCAGCCGGGGGTCTTGAGAGGGGTCGAATTCCTGGCCATTCTTCGTCCATCTGAATCTACATAAAGAAAGGCGGTATTGAAAAGTCCTATAGATACTGTGGCATAGTCATTTTTCAAAGTTCCAGTGCAGAGCACCCAAACACAACATGATGATGGCAAACTGTTGCTGTTGTTGTTGTTGTTTTTTATCGGCGTCTGTCTGGCGACTAACAAGTTCTCCGTCCTCTCCTCCTTCTCGTGTGTAGTGATGCAAGGCTCAGTACTCACTCTGGCTCGGGATTCCCTTTGGCTTCGCACGTCATGGGGTAGCTCTCGTCAAAAGGGAAGGCGATGAGAGAGCTGGGCGACTGAGCCGTGATGGTGGGCAGCTGCTCAACTGGGCAACAAACAAAACAAGCATGAAACTGTGAGAACCACAACACAGGCCTTAGTGCAGAGCTCTATTCACAAGTATGTCACATTTAATATGATACTATGGCAGTGGCTCCCAACCTTTGTAGCTTCAAACAAAGCAACGTCTACCTGTGACCCCTCATCGCCGGTCATGTGGCCTGTGATGTACATTAAATTAAATTTTTACATGATGCATGTTCAATTTAAAGGATTTTAAAGGACCAGTGTGTAGGATTTAGTGGCATCTAGTAGTAAATGAATGAACTGAATACCCCTTGCCTCACCTGCCACCTTGCAAGCATGAAGGAGAAACTCTGGTGAAACGTGGCATACTCCATAGAAGAGAACTTTCTCTCTCTCTGTCGAGATGAAAGTCTCATTCCCAAGCAACGAAAACATAATGTTTCTTATTTTCAGGTGGTTATAAACAAATGAAAACCATTCCATTTCTGCCAATTGATCCTCCTAAATGTTACATACTGGACCTTTGAGAAGGCTGAAGTAGTAGAAGTGTCCAATATTTCAAAAGAAAAAGCACAAATGAGTAAAAACTGAAACAGACAACAGAATTCCGTCTGTCAGCCCACTTACATTCATCTTGGGACACTTTGGGGGGCTTTGACCCAAAGGTTGGGAACCACTGTATAATGATGTTAATGACTGTTTGTCAGAGTTCTATCCCAAAATACTATTTGTCATAAAATACTGACAATAACTTTACTAAAAATAACTCAAACATGTATTGTGTTGTCTACCGAACTGATGGTTTGCCATTTACGCCAGTCATTTTGTTGGACTGGTCTTATTTTGGCATAAAACTCTCTTTCATTTGGTCTGGTATGATCTCATGATGACAGAGTTGTGACATATGCTGAGCATGGAAAAAACCACAATGACAGTACAGTTACAGTTCTGTGTACAGGAGGATGAGGACATGCCATGAAGCTAGAGTGGCAGTATTACAGAGTCATGACTGATGACACATGAGACACAGATCCAACACATATGGCTGTGAGTAAAGCTGCTGCTCTGCTCAACACGATCCAGGAGATTAACAGAAGAGAGCCGAGGATGTCACTAATACCAGCTACAGTATGGCAGAGTGAACTTACTGTTTACATGACCTAAAACTACACAATCCATGGCAGCCGGGGTTGGGAGGGGAATAAACAAAACAAAAACAGTCAGCAGTTTGAGATTAATCCCTTCATGTCACAGGCATTCTCCATATAAACTCCTTTAAACACACACGTGAGTAATGCAAAACACAAGACTGAATTAAGAAGTGACATCAGTGAGCTTAAAAATGCTTTTTGCCTCTTCAGAAAACCTGTTTGAACTGTTCTTCATCGAGCCCTTAAGAGAAATTTCTGAATAATTTAGAGGAGAAGGTTTGATATGCGTTTCCAAGGAAACTGGGAGTCACGCAGATGCAACACACAAGAAACAAGAAACCTGATTCAAACCAGATAATAGCTGTAAATATATTCCAATTTACAGAATGCTTGAGGACTGCAACAGTTCTCTGTGCTGTGGTTTATTCTCCTCAAAATGATTCAAAAGTGCTTGTCTGATAAAAGTTAAACAAAGGACAACTTCAGTGATATGCATAAACAATAATCAAAAGTCCTCATACATCATCGTTCCTCGTCTATACACTTCTATTTTTTTGTTTCATCATTGACTGACTTAAAGTGTTTTTATTGTGTGTTTAAGTACAGTAAATGTTATTCTGTTTAATGGACTCATATTGAATTATCACACTGTAAAACAGAAGTGTTACTCATTTCACATGAATTGATGTACACAGTATGTACTGTTGAGTGTTCACAAAGCCTATCAAAATGTATTATCAGCATAACATCAGAATTCCCAGCATGCATTGTTTGAGAAACCCTTTCTTCGGTAGTTTAAATGAAACACATGAAGGTGTGTGCATTTTACTGCATGTTTTAACTTAATAGAACAGTTTTCTTCAGTGAAGTTCAGTGAATTTAATTCATCTAGTTTCAGCAAAGTATTTACATTTTTTCATTTAACTCTTTTTAATTTTGAAGGCAGTGAAGGAGCTTATGTTTTCCAAGTTTTCGGTGTACAAAGACTAAAAGGGCTGAGGCACTAAAATTCCAAATACATCATTGGTTTTATTCATACAGATTTTAGGACATCTTTCTCTGATATTTATGCCTCCACTGTAACATTACAGAAGTGAATGGAAGTGTTCCTAACAGCACTGCAAATGTGTACACTATAAAGTTAACAGCAAAGTTGTCTTTCCAGGAAACAATGTCCCTGATGTCGTTGTTTTTCATTTCTTTGATGGAAATAGTCACAATGAAAATTGCTGACAAGGTGTTACAGTAATTGAGAAAACAATAGCACCACTGAAACAAATCAGCACTCACCCTCCAGTGGGATGTCGATGGCTGCAGTCGTATGAAAGGCACAAATACAGGTGATCACGCCCAGCACGGCGACCAATCCCAAGCTCCTCTGCAACCTCATGGTTTACGCGGTGATTCTCGGATGTCCTCGGAAAACTGTCTCTTCCCGCGTCCTCAGTTCATTTCTCTGGCGCTCTTGAAGATGCTGTACCTGTGAAAGCGGCACAGACGGAGAAGGCCCCATGAATCCACCCACGCGCTGGCAGACCGAAAGGCAGACCCAAAACACAACAAATCCCTCGTGACTGGGAGCCCGACTGCTCTCTGCTCAGTCAGGCATAACCGCGGCACATCAACAGGAACAGTGCTGCGCGCTGGTTTACATTTTGCTGCGACAAAGAAATATTCACATTAAAGGCGCCTATCACCCCTTTACCCCTGGGACTCAAACTGTTTTGTAGTTTGATGTCGGTGGAAGTGTGTAGCAGAGAGTGTATTTTTCATGGAACAATGGAAAATAAATAAATAAACAAATAAAGGAGCCTGTGGATTTATTAATGCATGGCAGATGTTCAGCATCACTGGAAGAAAAAGGCATTTACTCCCAAACTAAGCCAAGATTCAAATCAAAATTACCATCAATGTTAAGGTACTATTCAGACGATTTAATCACGGCGCCGTTTGGATCTGAGCCTGCATGTTTCCGATAACGACGACTCAAAGAGATTAACAATGCAGCTACACATTTATCTATTATTGCAGCAAATAGTGCTGCCTGAGGGCTGTTAGGCATAAATAACATACATAGTTAACAGTCAGAGAGAGTAAGCTGTCTGCACTCACACGCTGACATGCTGCAGACTACAGAGCACTGGATCATTTTCCAGCTAACAGACCAGAGTCTGGACCATAATGAGCACATGATCGGTCCAGAGTGCAGAAGGGAGGAGGCCTGAAAAGAGTAATGTACTCTATGTGAATCTTAGTGTCTGCAGCAGGGCTCTGCACTGTACACCCTCTGGGGTGTCAGTTCATTAGTCTTCCTCGTGTTGGCTGTGACCCAGCTCAGCAGGTCACGGCGGAGTAATTAGCTGAACAGCAAACACACCACAGAATTAAAAAATAGTAGCAAAACTACAGAGCACCACAGTAGCCACAGAGAGAAAATAAAAAAAAAATATATATATATACATATATATATATTATATATTATATTTATATATATATATATATATCGAGGCCCATGTTTTACTACGTTGAGTGCTCAAAGTGCTAGTGTGCACATGAGATACAATTCATTGCCATGTTTTGAAAAAAAGTCATGCTTCATTGCAGTCATTCATGTGAAAGTGATCTGACAAGTTATACACAGGACACACCATAACCTACAGTACCCTGCCTCCAATAATTACTGTTTTCACCGTTAGGTGGGATTATGGTAGGGATTTCAATGCAAATGAGACGGCAAACATCGGAAAATGGTAAATGTACATACTTTTAGATCACAGGGCTAATTATGAGAGACAGTCACGCTGTATGCATTCATCCACATCATTTTACACTGATGGCAATGAGCTGCTATGTGCACCCACTGTAGGACAAACCTATGAAATCAACTTGACATCAGCTGTAAACCAAAATGAACCTACGTTTACGTCTGCCCACCAACAAGGCGCACATAAGAGTTTGCCGAAAAACTTATACCAATTTTCTGTCCTGAAAGCATATTAGGGTACTTAAAAACAACCAAATATTAGGAGGATTATTGAGTAAAGGTCCAAGCATAATACATGAACACAACTAACTTAGAATGTAACAGCGCCAACTTTGTTTTATGAGTTGTGTGCATCTTGTATGCACAGTTGGTAGACCTCTCTATGGCCACTCTGGAGCTCTGTACAAAAGAGTTGGAGAGTTATAAAGAAATATGGTTTTGCTGGTGTTCACGTGAAGCCGAACCGGCTTAACATTAGAAAGAGCACTGCACTGATAAAGTCCAATAATTGTAATTGTTGTCGTGCTGATGGAGAGTCCAATTGGTATCAAAGAAGGTGTGTGTGTTGATAAAAGTAGTGATCAAGACATGAGCTGTACAGTAACTAGCACACACTGAACCAGCTGCGCAGCGTCTAAAAAAGAGCTCACTGTTCACACTGACGTTTGAATCCAACTCCTGTTTTTTTTCTAATCTTCTCTTTGCCTTTACAAATTCAATAGCAAACTCTGAGGTCAAACTCCTGTTCAAGAGATGTAATTGAATAATTGACCAGGGAACAAAGGAGTCGATTTCATGCGTTAGGTGCAGGTCTGTTTTCAGAAGAACATGAACTCTGAACTCTTCAACCATGCCTCATGTTAATGGTATTAACTCTGTCTGTGACTCAGTGTTGGCCTCTGTGAAGCAACTCGTGACCCCTATCCCACCTACCGACAGCATTGCCAACAAGACTCGAGTCTCTTGAGTGTGCTATACACAATACGCATCAACCTCACTCAATCACAATGCAGGCCTATTGACTTTATATCCAACTGAAGATCGGTGTCTCGGAGCTATAAGTCATCCAGAAAACGCCTCAGGCTTTGCTTTGTTTCAGTGGTTCCCAGACATGGTGATTTATGTTGCTAAACACAGATTAAAATCAAAAGGTAAGGGCCCTGTGCTAATTGGCTAGTGTTTTGTTGGTAAGATTGGCCTGGTTAGAAGGGAATGAGGGGAGTTAGAATCCCCACAAGACAATGTGTTCACATTGTCCTATTGTGCTGGCCAAAATCCTTTACCAACCTAACGCCACCTCTTAGATGGATTACACTTTGTTCACACTGTGCTTGATCGTTTGCCTTCTGATTTAATTTGTTTTCCCCTCGTTAAACATTTATTGAGAACCAGCTCAGCCATCTGGTTGAGGGAGGTCCGCTCTTAGGGCTTAACTGCTGCGAGTTGTGATGTCTGCATTGAAGTCATAGGGTATGGTGTCTATATGATGCACACGAGAGGGGCCCCCTTAGGCTCGCCTGATTTACAGACCGCAGGCTGTTCTTAATCCCCGCCCCTCTCAGTAGCGATCACACCGGCCTGAGATTGATGAAGCTGGCAGGAGGTTAAAAGCTGCTCACTGTGGGAAGGCCAATATGAACCCTAACCTTACTTAGCCAAGGCTCAGAGGGGACAGAAGCTCTGCGGTGGAGGGGGCACCGAGAGGGAAATGAAGCAATGTGAGCCAAGTTGAAATCTGCCACCGTACTTTAAAGCTCCTTCTGAGTGACAGATGTAGAGCACTTTCTGACAAACTTTCTCCTTGTCAACAGCAAATCGCTTTTCAAATGTAGACCAATTGGATGCAAAGACATTGCAACCTAATTTTTCACATCATCATTAATGTCTTCACTACAATAAAAAGCTACCCACTTTTCAAACTTCCTCAACTTTCTCAAATTCTGACTGATCCCCATCATCATTCTCTTCACAGCAGTTATTGATCATGACATATTTAATATCACTATTTATGTTGAGCTCTTAATCTTGTCCGTCTATAAATATTTAAAGCTTGTATCTTGGCTCAGTTTTGTATCAGATGCCGTTGTTGACATTTGTTGTTAAAATAGCAAAAAACATGAGTGACCTTTCTCTAACGAGGCACAGTCACATCCTGGTTTGTTGCAGCAGTGTTTCTCTCGTTCCAGGATGGGTCTAATTGCTGGTGTTTGGGGGTATCGGCGCTTGCTCTCTGCATCCTTCGCTGGATGACGGTGCTTCAGGTGATAAATGTAGTTTGTGGTGTTTGCCATCTTTAGTTGGCACAGATTTTTGGCTTAGTTTCATTTCAGACTTTTGGAGCCCTGTCCCATTTGTCTTTGTCTTTGAAGCGTATTTTTAACAGTTCTTTAGAGCTGTTTATTTCCTCAGAGGAAGTGCTCGAGTCTCCCATATCTGACTTTTGGTATCAAAACAAGAGCATGTTGCATTAAAAGCCATATAATTGGTTAGAAATAGCTTTTTTCAGATGTTCTGAATAGGAAGAAATCTCGATGGTGACCAGTCTTTTTATTGTTTTTATTAAATGGCTTTGTTGAATGCTTGATGGTGATTGGTCACTTTTGGCAATCTACGATCTCTTATTTCTGTATAGCAGACAGCTAATATGAATAACATACCATTTCTATGGATGTATTTTTTTATCATAGACTCTGGAGCGCCACAGCTAACACAATAAATCATTTTAAAGTCAATACAACCTTTTTTTTAAATCAATATTTTGTAGGCATCCTTGTAATAAGCAGGATAATGAACAGGGTTTAGGGTCCTGCATCATCCTGTCGGGGGTTTGGCTCGCTGTACGTTATCGTTACATACCACCCAGCTCTACTTCACTTCAGTCCTCTTGCTAGTGTGTTAAGTCTTTCAGTTCTCAAACTCTTGTGTACAGCATCTCTGATCACTGTGCAGCTCCCACTGACTTTGGCACACTTCTACAGTTCTACAGATACAGTTGGCAAGCTCTGTCTGTTTCTTGACTCTTAGTTCAGCCATCTGGTCCAGCATTAAATCTGAACTCTGACCCAGAAACACATTTACACATACAAAAGGAAAAAATAAATAAACTAATAAATAAAAGGAAAGAGGTACTACAACAAAAAAAAAGGAAAGAGGCACCACAACAACAAGTTGTTTCCTCGAGCATTCTCCACACTTGTGAATGTGTTGTTTAGTAACCGGGTGGGGTCCAAGCACAACCATTCAGAGTTCACTACAGTAGGCTCTTTAGCTGGCACCATCTGCTTCTTTCTCACACAAAGACAACAGGCAGAGAAGTGTGGGCCTACTGTAGTTTAATGTGCAAGCTTGTAATAGGATTAAGCAGATCCTCGTCTTGTCAGGCTGGATTAAAATATTCTCTTCGCTAAAGACCTGAGACGGGAAGACAGCAGCTCCACACTCCCCTCTCACAGTCCTGATAATGCCTCCACACTGATTCCCATTTGATCGCTCAAGAACAATTAAAACAACGGCCGAGCTGATTAATGCTAAGCGCCAATTGACTGGCGTTGCTTCTGATGTGTGAAATGCAGTTTTTTTCGGTCGTTATTTTGTCCTTTTGGTTCAATCAATTACTCGTTTAGCTTCCAAGTCTGACACTCTGTCTACAGCTCAGTGAAAAACAAAGCCTGTATGAGTAGTAGAGCTTTTTTTTTTAATGCAGAAATTCATTTTCCTCTTTGTTCAGAGGTTTTGTTTTTCCTCCTCCCTCTTCAGAACTTGAAATAGCTTGTATTGTGACCTTTGGCAATGATTTGCACAATCAGTATTCTACGACAAGCTTAGCCATGCATTTCATCTATTATTAAAATATTAATAGCTTGAGAAAAAAACAGAAACAAGACGCTAAATGAGATTAGGAAGTGGGAGCAATATTAGATAATATGCTTGTCTAATTGAGATTTAGCTCGATTTTCTTGCACTCCAGAAGGCATGACAGTTCAATTATTACACCATTAATATTTCAGTGGTTTGTAGCTTTAGCAGGACGAGGCAACTGGAGACTAGTGGTGGGCTGTGAAGTGACAGGAGGAGGATGGAGGATGGAGGATGGAGGAGGAGGCTCTCAGGTGTGGAGGAATGAGGCTCGGCTGGTGAAATATATAGAGCGTCTGCACTGATGAACTGTGGGGTGTGTGACCCCCCGGGTCCTGTATGAACTAATGAAGAACGACCCTCGTGACCCTACGTGAACTCTCCTCACCAGGGAGATACATCACGCGTGACCTGCGGCGACCCCGCAGAGCCTTACGTAACCGCAAGCAGCACGACGGCGGGATGATCATGTCCGCAGCTGGAATTGGACGTCCTCGAACAAGTGGATGCATGATGTACTTAATTCGTAAAGAAAGAGAGAACAGAAAACTCAAGAGCTTTTCAACCACTCGAGGGTTTCATCTCGTCAGTGATGTGCATTTTTCTGAAAGCTTCCCCTTTTTGTCAGAACAAAGAGCATGAAGGCTTTCCCCAGCCTCTAATTAGCGGCTCTTTTGTGCGTCTGAAAGCTGTTTATCTCTGTAAAATATGAAGTTGTGCTCAGAATATTCACAGAAAAAGAATAAAAACCCCAGTGCATCTCTATTTTTGCCTCAGATTGTGATTTTTAATTGCAGTCTGCTGCATAATTTCTACGCTGAATTAAAACCACTGAACCGATCATCAGAGCATGTCACAAGACATGATAATAAATCACGTATGTGGACGTATGTGTTAAAAGTACGCAACAGATGCTGTCAGTGTCCTCACTTTGAACCTGTTAATATGTTTAAAGCATAAAGCATTTCATAAAGTGCTCTGCACCTGTGTGCATCACAGCTTTTTCCCTTTTTTTCATTTTCCCTCTGATCTGCTCTCTTTGAAGTCCCACAGGAGTGCCCCCTTACCCAGGACAATAATCACATTAGTGTGTGATCCTCGCTGAGTAGCCGGCAGAGAGATGAATTCACAAGTTGGACTGCAGGGACTGGAATATTATTTTGTAAGAACTAACACAGCGTGCTCCTCTCCACATTCATTCACTTCGTCTGACTGATGCTGGCAATTTCCCCAGACGAAACTGTGCCACAGCAAGACATGATCGATGGCTCTTATATCCCAAATCCTTACCTCCATCAGACCCCGAAGCAATTTATTTCTGCCAACAAGAATTTCTGATGTCCCCACAGCACACACGGAGCAGCAGCAGAGCTGCACTTTTACAGAGATACCTCTGCTGCTTCATCCGGTTTTTGAAATCCCTCCAGGTGTTCAATATACATACAGACAAAATCATAATTTCAGCTTGTGAAATGAGAGGTTCTTTGCCGGACGAATTTCCCCGTTTGAACTTTCCTGTTCCGCACCCGAGCCGAGCATCTGGACAGCGTTACTTAAGCTGTTTGACAAAGCTGTCGGATGTGTGGCCCAGTTCCTGTGGCTCTCCGTCAACCTCTCAGGGTCGGGCTGAGGTTGTGTTGAGACAAACTGAATGGAATGAGCTCCAGAACACTTAAGATGATAAAGATTTAACATTAGAAAATATGACAAGGCAGAATCTCACTATTCACACTGAACGCTCATAGTCTGCAAACATAACAACAATGACACTGTCACGAGTCATTTCATCTACTACTGAGTTCCTAAAAATGTATTATATCTGTCCCAGCAAGTTAGTGTCAGTGACTCAAAATGATAAAGCTGCATCAAATGCTACCAGGTTAAAAAGTGTACACTCACTTAGCACCCAGTCAAAACAAATGCAGTCTAGTACGGCTCAACAGTAACATTAGAAACCATCTTGAGAAATCGGAAATTAATTCTTGGCCTTTGGTTGTCCAAAATAAATGTTCTTTCATGTCACATTTTCACATTTAACCGCTTAATTAATCAAAATATAACGTGACTAAAAATGGCATTTTTTTAGTTTTGGCAACCAAAAGTTGAGACATGATTGCCAACCTGCAATAAACCCCACCAATGATGTTCTGGCTGTGTTAGACAGGTGTTTCTATTATTTTGTCCACACCATTTCTATCAGTGTGGGTAGGCTAAAATAACAGAAGCACTTCTCTGAATGCTCATGAAGTCGAATCAACACAGACTGACTGTTATAAGCTTCATTTTGGAGGACGTAGTAAGTTGTATTTAACTGGCAACTGAGTGTACTCCGCGCGCTGAATAATGAGAAACAGGAAGGAGCATCATTCTTTCATTTTCTGCCTCTTCGTATTTTCATCTCTGAAGTCAAAATAATAAAACATTGCTCATTTTGCGTCTGTTACATCACCGCCTGCATTTAACACAACTCCCTTCTGGCAACACGCCAATGAAAGCAAGACGCTTCCAAGAGCAGCAATATTTCTAACTAAAACAAATTAGCTCTGTGACACTGACAGATACAGGGCAGACAGTATAGAGCTTTGAAACAATCATCAACTTACTTATCTATCAATTAAGTCTTTTATGTATTTTATATCACCATGCTAAAAATATTCAGTCCATAATGAATGTTAAATAAAGGCAATTGGAGTGATGCCATCATCGTTACTGTTCAGTGTTTGATGTAAATTTGCTTTGGCATGACAAAGAATGAACTTCAGTGAATGAGGAAACAGTCTGGATTTGTTCAGTGAGTGTTCCAGAAATGATCCTGACTCACTGCACTGTATGTTTAGTCCACTGTCCATTAGTTTGAGGCTTCTTGAATTTAAAATCATCATCTATGAGGCCTGAATGTGTGACAGAATTTTTCAGATTCTCATTAAACAACACAGAAAATATGAGCCCTGATCCATAGAGTGTTTGTTCAGTCAATATACAGAATCATAACTTACACTGACTTAAGGATACTATTATTTCAACATGCTTTACACCAGGGGTGTCAAACTCATCAGCATAATGGTCGCCCTCGATGGGCCACAATAACAGTATGAATGTAACAAAATGCAATGTAATTTATAATAAATTAAACTACACCTTATTATATTGTTAAATAACTGTTTCTGTATTTATTATGTATTCAACTTACAAATATTGCATATGCATTTGCATAGATGTAAAAATAAATGTTCAGTTTGAAACCCACATTACTTCAATCAATGTTCAAACTATTTAAGCAAATGAAGAAAAATATGTGAGCTTCAATCTGATTGGAGAACCGAGGACCCTCTGCCAATCAGATTTAAGCTCACAGCGTCATATATCGCCGTGATTGGGTTATTATTGGAGTGAATGGACGGAACGGACGGGTTTACATTGGAGTCAGTTGAGAACCCAGAGTGTTTCATACAGACGTGGAAGGGCACCTTTTGCGTCAGTATCAAACAAATCGTCGGTATTTTACGAGTTGGGAATGAACGTATGTTAAGACAGTCATGCACCTATCACGTTCTCGCGGGCCAGATAAAATGACGTGGCGGGCCACATTTGGCCCACGGGCCTTGAGTTTGACACATGTGCTTTACACACTCCATGAAATCGCATCTTATTGGTACATTTCCAAACATGTCTGCAAATACAACAGATGGAAAGTTTAACTGGTCACATATTTCCCATAAAACACTTTAATGTTGAGATGCTTATCAGACATCTTAGTAAATAAGACAGGAACGTCTCGTAAACATGTTCATTGTTATAAACTGTTGATCTTTCTGTGACAAGTATTTGGATTTCAAAGTTTCGCAGAGTACTTTGTTTAGTCGTAGAGTGAATTGGCTCTACAAATGACCATGATTGTTGTGATCTGAAGAGACGCCTTCTTAATCATCAAATTCAAAGACCTTTCCAGAGCCAATTCCCTCAAATTCAAGGAGTTTAAGAATTTTTAGAGAATTTATATTTATTTTTATGTAAATTAAAAAAAAATCAAAAGAACTTTAATTTCTAATCATTTGTTTTCAATAAAAACAAAACTGTGATTTTTCTATTTTATGCTGCATCGCTCACTTTTTACCTCAAAGTATGTTACATTATCAAAAAGTAAGAAAATATAATGTAACTGTGTCAATCTAACATCATCAACAATGTGAATCATAATTCACACAAGTCTAAGAAAGGAAGTCTACTTAAAGTCTTCTGAAGTGTCTCCTGCACATGGAAAAACCACAAACACGCTTAACCCATATATGCTGTCACAGCTTAATACACATCCCTAGATAGTACGGCATACTTACAAGATTTTACTTCATTCTCAGCTCTGGTCCCCATGAGAGGGTGTAACTATTCCCATCCAGGTAATAACATCCACAAGAAAAAGGAAATCATGAGTTAGGTAAAAATCAGATTTGCAGAAAATAAAAGAAGGAGAGTGCTGAGTCCGTTCTGTGTTGTGTCATACAGGCTGGAGACAGAGAGGAACAGAGCCACTGTAATCACATGTTGCCAGAGCCTCTAGCTTGGCAAAGGCGCTCATTAAGCCACTGACAATCATTCCCACAAAGCCCGATCTAAAGGCTATTCACCGGGTGTGTACAAAGGAGAGTGGAGGAATGCAAGTTCCATCTAAGCCCCCCCCCCTCCTCCTTCAGCATCATGAAAGATGTTTGCTGCACCTGAAGGTTTAACCAAAAGTGTTTATTTGTAATGATCGGTTGTAATAAATATGGACCGTATAGTAGGGGGTAGCAGAGATCACCTGCTGTGTGAAAATCTGTTAAGTTTTGCTCGTGCTGCAATCTTCCTCTGTCAGCCAGTGACAATCGCCTTAATTGCTAATACTGCTGAAGACTGGTGCCCAGCATCAGCCCAGTACTGTCACAGCTTTGAAGCACACTCCTCCCTTCCTAAAGGATGTTTGATGGAAAAATCAATGAATCTACGTTTGACTGTTTTTTTGTTATATTATTATTCCGCCGGATTCAAGTGGACCTGATTTTTCCACACCGGTGAACGGGAACCAGACGACACACAGATGGACTCGAGTGGAGGCTGGGTGACATGTCAGGGGGGAAAGCTCAGTGCGCGGGGAGTGCTGAGACTGTCGATAAGAGCCTTCCACCAGTCCAACACACACATAGACACAGAGAAAAATAAAACAAAAAAAAACCTGCAGTCTCTCCCACGACACATGAGGGGGAAGGGAGGAAGCGCCCCCAGTCTGGATGATGTATGGTGTGGACCCTAGTCTGAGACTTGGGCTTTAACCGGGAGAAAGGCAGAAAATGAAAGGGGGGAGGAGGGTCATGCTTGAATTATGCTGATGTGGGTCGTAACCGCGGTGGAAAACCAACCAAAGGCATGGATTCGACGGGAACTTGCAGCCACAAATAAGGTTATTATCACTCGGGCCTCACAAATGCTGACAGTTGGGGAATGGTGGAGGTGAGATCTTTTATAGGATTGGATGGTTAGATTTAGTCTTTTAGCAGCTTGATATGGGCAATTTAAATATATTCATTTTACTGGAAAAAAAGAATTTATTTCAACCATCTACGACTAATTCCACTGAAAGTACATTGCCTGTCTGTTATATTGAACATTAATCATCTTGATTGAACTCGCACATGTAGCTTTCTTTGCTCACTGTTTGAGTAAATGAGCGGACTGAAGTGAACGGATTGACTTTTCATTTTATGTAGCTTGAGGGTTTCATTTAGAAAATTGGGTTTTAAAAAGCAGACAGACATGATGAAGGGAGTGCTAATACTGGAGACTGAGATTGGGTGAGGGAGGGCTGAGGGAGGGGGGACACTGGTCTTTTCATAACGGGAGCAGTAAGCCAAAGTCAGTAACTGAGAACACTCACGCCTCTGCTGCATCGCCAGCGCGAGGCCCTTCAGAACCCTATAAGCACTCTTTGAGCTACAACAGGATGGAGCTGCCATTATGGCCACACAAACAGAGGGAAGCCTTATGAACTTTGCACAAATGCTTAGTGCTCCGGGGCTGGACAGCTCTGGAAGCCGGGGGGAGATGGGTAGGTACCGGGGCGGGCTGCCAGTTCCGAAAAGCTTAGTGTTCATGCACTCGGGCCAGACAAACCTGACATTGTCCTGGGCACTGCCCCGGGGAAAGCCTCTTCCCTTTTCTCTCTGCTATACTCTGGCTCATTCACACTTTGAGCCCAGTTGATTCACTGATTTGGACATGACTTACAGAGACAAGAAGGCAAACATTTATTCACACTTTGAACCGATTGTTAAAACGCCATAAAGGAAACTCTCATAAATTCGAGCTGTCACCACACTTCACTGGCACCTGATGTTGTCATTCGTCAAATTTCCCAGTCTGATGTGGTTTGAAGAGTGTACACTCTTGACTTCACCTGCTCATTCAGAAATTCAATTTAAAAACGAGATAATCCGCCGCGCCCTCGCTGCAAATGTTTACAACGTCTTTTAATTTATGACAGGTCTCTTATCTCCCTCAAGCAGCGATCACTAAATGTTTATCTGACCGCTAAAAGATGGAGGTCTGCAGCCGTATCGTGTCAGTGGAATTAAAATAATGCTCTCTTGACCTGCTGCCCCCCTTCGGGCAGGACCAGGGCGAATGAGAAGAACACAAACAAGACCCAGGCCTCGTTCAAAACCGAAACCATGCTGCTCCCCGGCTCTCAGCTTTGAGAGCAGAGAAAGAAAAAAATGCAGGTGGCTACATGGTTGGTTCATGGCCCCACTAAAACCTCAATATGTAATGTGTGCTCGGTGAAACCTGAAAATCTCCTTCGACCTGTTCAGATTAGATAAATGTTCAAGTATTAAACGGAAAAAATGAGTTAAGGCGGAGCCATCAATATCCCTGAAGGACAAGCAGATTGCTGAGGTGGCACGAAGACTGATTTATACTTTTTTACACCATTTGGCAAATATGCTTGCTACACACAGCGTGAGGCTTTTAATTGAACTTTGGGCACATGGCCCATTTCACCAAAAAGTCGTCTGTTACTCAGTCTGTCAAAAACGGTCAATAAGCCTCTAACCTGGCACTCGCAGATACTGTAGAGGCAGGGCAACCTGCCTTTGGCTGATACCATGGGCTGCATTCTCTGAGCTCTGAATCAATATGAAAACCAAAGCTGTCTGTATGGGTTTCTTTGAAGTTGTCATGGTAACAGGTGCCCCTATCTTCATACTGATCACTTGAGGCATTGATGAAAAGTTGTCCTGGGTTGATGCATTGTGGTGTTGTTTACTGCGGCGGGCTACATGAGCGACATTATGTATTTATTTCAGGTCACAGTTTGGGAATTCCATCACAAACTCAATCTGAACTCAGCAAGAGCCCGAGCATTGTTGCCAAAGAAGTGACTGGTGCTGTTTATGACCTGTGACTGCAAATGAAAAACAGGCAAAATTCCAGCAATGAAATTGCCCACATTTATGTGCAATTCTCTATTATCCGTGGCACTTTAACAGTCTCCTCAATTATTTCCAGATCCGTGCTGACAGCTGATTTATTCAGCGCGGCACACTACAGAGAACCTGATCAAACAACAGATATCCAAGAACACATAAATCAAAAACATCAGAGGGGGGCTGCACACATTCTGCGGTATATCTCAACTAAATGTTTAAGATTCTAATAAGAAGTGTGCGCGAGCAAAGTGTTAAGTGGTTCCAGGTCTTCCAAAACAAGTAAAAAAAAAAAGCACACTCATCAGAGAGCGAGGAGGCAGAGCTGACTGAAGCCCTGTGAGGACACAGACTGTACCAGACTGTCATCATCCAGCCCTCTCAGCCAGACTGCCGGCCGTCAGAGCGTCACAGATGGCGCGCTCGGTGATCATGGCAGCGATCGAGGGATCTCTACTCCTGATTAGCACACCTACTGAACACAATGTGCACAACAACGTCTGTTCTGTCTCTGGCTGCACGACGCCTACGGTGGGCCGGCAGACACCACTTTTACAAACAGGGAAATTAAGCAAAACACCGCACAAACAGTTTAATTACAACTATTAATATTTGCAGTCAAAGCACATCCCAATCTGAGACAAGTTCAACATGTTGAAAGAGAAATAACTGTAATTTTGAAGACTAATAACCACTGTTTACTGCGACAAGAGACAAGATTATGTGTTTAACCAAAATTTATGCAGCATCGTGTTTTAAATTAAAACTTCAAGTCAACATAAATGCTTATATTTCCAAAAGAGCAAAAGGAAGTCATGAATTGAACCACATCAAAGAGAGAATAATGGACCCGAACCTGAACAAAAGCAGAGTGGATTCTACACTTTCTTATCTTCTCTCATGTAGACAAGTTCAGATGAAGTGTCCACTTAGACCTCAATTTAATCATGTTTCCCCCAAGAATCAATAAGCTATTTCCCCCAGGTCACTTTTAGCAAAGGGAGAGGCCTCTACTCCACAGCTATTTAGAGTGTGTACACAGCTGACAGAGAATACAGAGGCAAACATGAGCCTGAAAATGAATTCATTAACATAAATCCAGTGTCTCTTAGTAAAATGTGTAGGCATGGTAACCAAACATGGCTCTGCTTTGAGATACACCCTGGACACGCAGCCTTCCAAATGGTTAGAGGGATCAGACACACACACACTCACACACACACACAAACACACACAGACCTGGTCTCACCAATGCACACTCTAGCCTAAATCAAATCCCCTTCTCCAGAGAGGATGGCTCAGTTCTAATGTGATTTAAAGGTCCTGCAGGCAGGAAGCTAAATAAGATGATCATCTCTATCAGTAGCGGCCCACCTGTCAGAAAAAAGGGTTAATCAGGAAACACTCGAGGCACCGGCGACGCGTTTCCCTCAATATTATGATGCCAACAAGTAGGATTAATTATTTCCGGAAAACAAGCTTTTTTTCAGTCTATAGTCCTATGACAAGGGAAAGCAGGGTAGATAATTCAGTTGCACGCCCACTCATAATAAGCAGTAAGGATCTAATAGCCATTTAAGGAGTGGCCCGCTGGCCACCTCTTCACACACATCTCGGGGTCAGCCCTTTAGGATCACTGAGGCAGAGCAGCCCGTCGCGCTACACACTTAATCCTGCGGTGGAAAATGTCGGTGGGATCCGTCTCACATGGACGCACAGCAAGAGATGAGGAGGCAGACCAATATTTGAGACGAATTAAAGCTGTGTGTGTGTGTGTGGGTGGGTGTGTGTGTGTGTGTGTGTGTGTGTGCATGGGGGTGTTGAGGGCAAGGCCTTGTCTGAGTGCGTGTGTGTGTGTTTTTACACAGACGTGCTCGTCAATAGGCTGGCTGCACCACTTTTCAAGCTTCATACTCATGGCCATTCACTGGGCACATGAAAAGAATACTGGCAGGTCTACCTCAGTGTGTGTGTGTGTGTGTGTGTGTGTGTGTGTGTGTGTGTGTGTGTGTGTCTGTGTGTGGGCTGACAATAGTGTCTAGATGTTACTCTGCCTTAGCAACACTGGGAAATCCTTGATTCTCAACTATTTTCCATAAAATATGTCTGTTTAGGAGAACATACACCATGCTGTTGTTAGTTTTTCTATACTTTTGACCATGGGAAGCACGCAGTGGTGGGAAAATTGTATCCCTATTATTCTCAGAGCCTCTCTTGATAGCCAATTAGTCCATGTCAGGTGTAGTAGCCCACAGGCACAATTCCTACAAACTAAACCAGGAACTGTGTTCCGATGCAAATATCCCTTCTGGCTTCACTTGATGGATTGTGCTTATCAGTGTCTGGTTATGTTTTTATGCTACATATGTTCCAGGAAAATCAAGCACAGCGCGGGATACTCGGGACTCCGGGAAAAAGTGGCTTATAAAACTTTGAATCAGTATAAATTATTCACTGTGTCTGGAGGGGCTTGTTGAGGAAGTGCAAGAACCTGACATGCCTACAACCTCATGAATGACACGGACACTTTAATAAATTTCAGAGTGCCTGAGGAATTTATGGATGAGCACAGAGCAGCACCTGGTGACTTTGGGCAAAATAGGTATATATTTTCATATTCAGGCTAATACTGAATGGTCAAGCATAAAAAATGGCTGCATTCCGTCATAATTTCCTGTTGACGTGCACCATTGTCAAAGTATAATGATATAACAGGAAGAAATCATGAAACAGGACAATGGAGGTATGCTGCAATATCTACCCGACATCAAACCTTTATGACAGATGTGGATTGTCTCACCAAATCAAGAGCTTAAAGCTCTCAGTGTTTCTAAGAGCTGGTGCCACTTGAAAGGATGCTCGAACAAATGAAACAAATACCCGCTTCAAACTGAAACACAAGGCACACCCAGAAAGTTATCTTTGCACGACTTGAAAGGACACATGGGGCATTAAAAAATCCAGTGAAAGGGGCTTTTGGAGTTGGTGCTTTTGTCAGGCTAACATCAAAAGCTCTGCCTGAAGACAGAATATAGCTTTGTGTCTTGTGTGTGTGGGTGGAGGTCTGCTGTTTGCTCTACTAGAAGTCACATAGAGGAGAACTAACTGCTGTATGTTTCCCACATCTTGGCATTTATTATTACGCCAATTTCTGACTTAGTTTAGCTAATAATCCAGTTCAAGTAGGAAGATTATTTTGAATTGAATTTCAAACCAGATGTGATGCCCCTGCACATTAGAATATTAACATGTTTTTTTCAGTTTGTGTTTTTGAAAAACAAAAGTACCAATTATTCTATATTAAACAGCTCAGAACAGAATGTGGGGCAACAACAATTCTCTAGGACATCCTTGTTAGAACATTTTAAAATTTTATATTCTAATACTCTTATTATATTATACAATATTAGCATCCTGTTAGCACAGCTTTTTCATGGCAGGGTGCAAAATTAACCTCCTCTAATCACGTCGCCTGGGTTGCCTGGTTGTGCCGCTTCGTACTTCACAGCATAAGAAAAATCAGGATTTATCTAACTCAACATGCTACCCAACTCCTGATACAGGCTGTGGCCATCTCAAGAATTGATTACTCTAACACCCTTCTAACGGACCTCCTGGCCTGCACACTGAAACCCTTACAGATGATCCAGACCGCGGCAGCGCGCCTGGTTTTCAGTCAACCCAAAAGGGCACGTTACACTGCTGCCCATCAAGCTCCACTCACTACCTCAAATCTCTAATGTTTTGGTTCTGACTGACCTACTTGAATGCTTTTATACAGGTTACACAGTTACTATCAGATCAGGGGCGTCCCTGTCCTACCTACAAAAACCTCCTAAAGACCCAGCTCTTCAGAGAGTACCTCCTCTCCTAGCACTACCAACAACTGGACAATGATAAATCCATCCCCCTCTAGAATTGTCAGTTTTATTGCTGCACTAACATGCCCTAGTTGATCTGTAATTTGACTGTTTCTCTTTTTTGTCACCTTGAATAAAAGCATCAGCTAAATGACAAAATTTAACTTTTTTGTCCACTTGCCAAATGGTTAATGAATGTTCAAATGTTACCAGCCCCTCAATAGATTTTTTTTTTTTTTTGGGCTGGTGAGTAAAGCACATCTACCAGCCACTCGCATATTTTACAAGCATCTGGCTGCTGGCTGGTGCTAATTTAGTGGCCTGTCCCAGACATAGCTAAGCCGTGTGTCATAGCTTGATAATTACAAGCACAATGAGGTTGAGCACTGGAGGAGACGTTTATGGCACCCCGCTGTAGGCCAATCAATACACTTTGTGTCCAGATTATGAGTTAGGAGCAGTGACTCTGGCTACAGTTCTCATGTTTCCGCTTAGTGAACATTCATTTTGTTGAAGCAGGTGTTGAAACAAACAAGAACCATGCAGCAGCTAATGAAGCATAATATGCATTTAGACTTCAATATTACATGCTGCATAAGGGGTTAAGCTGTGGGAGGCTGAGAGGTAAAAGCTCTACATTTCAAATGAGCAGAGAGGGAGTTAATTCAGGCATCAAGAGGTATCAAGTGGCTAGAGCAAAGGGAGACTGGCGTCCTCAGGTTCGAGTACTGATGCAGCAGCAGCAGCAGCGTTTAGCTGCCATGCTGTGGTCTAGCATCTGCACTCAGTGGGATCAAATCTAATTTGCTTAATCATAAAATCGAACCTTTAACAGGACAGGGTGAGGGAAGAAAATGGAGATAAAAATCATTAGTGCTGACATGCTATCTGTATCTATAGATTTGGAGAATAGAGGTGTGCTGTAATCATGAAAGCTACTTCAAACACTGCTGGAATATAGATTTGCTTTGCGGTTTGGACCACATCCTAGTAACAGGTTGGCTGATGGCGAGCCAGGCACGCAGCTGACTTCCCGGTAGTTCCATGTGGTGGCTGGCTAATCAGGTTAACTGATGATTGAACACCGCAGCATTGTGAGCTAAACGACAGGCCATCCAAAGGCAAACAACACAAAAGTGAGGAGCTCTTTTGGGCTACAAGGTAGCAGAAACCTCAATCTGATTGTTCCTTTTGATGCGCATGTCGACAGATTAAAAGGAACGTCAATGATGTGATGGTGAGGATGTAGTGTACACTCAGTCCTAAATAAGAAAAGAATTGTGGGACAATGCAAACAAAGGTGGGTCATCAAAAAGGATGTAGCACTGACTAAGCAGTGGTGAGTGATTTTTGTCTTGGCACAATAGCAGTCTGTTTGTTCATGGCAGAATGCTTAAACATTTGACCAAATTGTTCTAAAGAATGCTTTGAACAGCAGCCTTTAGACATGGTGGGAAGCATGCGCATTGCAGACTTTTGCTCAGTGCTTACGACTCATCTTTTCGTCATACAGATTCATTAAAGTGAGGGATAAAAAGTATCTCTGAGCAAATAAAAACTAGAGCTGCATTGATTCAGCTTTTTCTCTCCTGATACTGATTCCAATACCTCAACTCATGACATTTGCCCGAGTACTGGTGCAATACCAGTGCTGTTTTCCCCAAAATTTAAATCTGTATACTTTCCTGCCATTAGAGTCATATTTACGTAAGGCAACAGGAAGTCAGGGATTACTGTGGCACTAGAAACAAAGTGGGCAGTCAGCCGTGACTGACTGAATGTAACTGATAGTGGAAATTTAACAGACCTGAGCACAAATGTTGACTGGTGTGTGTAATTAAGGCTGTATAAATGATCCAACAGTGACATTGCTCTGGAAAAAAACACTCCTGTGCAGTAATTCACTCCTGTTAAAAAGTGCCATCGATGGCAGCGTGTCACTCTGTTGTCCAAGCATTGGACAGTCCATTTATACTAATGTTCATCATTTACCGTCTATCATCAACATCTATTGAGAGTGTAGTCTTGATAGATTCCACCTCCTGAATAGTTCAATAATGTCAATCCTATGTGTGTCTGTCTGAAACAGCTGCATGCCTTGGGTCATGAAATGACATATTGAAAATGGAGTTAGGAGTTGAGAGAAAAGTTTGATGTACTCTGTCATCTAATCGTTCAAAGAGGTCAATACAACACTGAACATGTTCTACAGGTTGACCAGGATGTCACTCAAGAAATACCTTTTGAGCAGTTGACATAATATCAATCCAGCAGGGACTGGGAGGCTAGAGTCTGGCTCTGCAGACTGCCTTCCAGCACCCATACAGATAAGGAGTAATTACTTTCCCAGGCAATCACTAAGCCCTGCCTGCCCTTCATCTATTTGCCTGCAGAAAGTTTCTCCAATACAGACCCATGTGTTGTTGTGATTTACATAAGGGAGCACATAGTTACTGGAATTCAATATTACCCGCTGGAATGGGCCAACAGTTCCAGTGACAGCACCTGTGCTATCGGTCACTTTATTGCCTCCTTTTCCCTCCACAAGTCCACCAAGTCTATGTCTACACTGATGTGTGGGCTGTTATAGTAACAAAACCACACAACGCCAGTAACTTTTTATAGATATTTTAAATGTCACAGGCCACGCTCGGTTCCAAAGGTTTCAGTGACTGCATTCATTGTGAAGAAAACAAACCTCAATGTTCGGTGGGACCTCGTACGCTTGCGTGCATCTTCCAGAGGGAAAACAGGGGATTCAGATGCCCCGTTCCCCAGGAAACCAGCAGCCTTGTTGTCATATTTGTCATGTTCTGTAATGTGTCTGGCTTTTTCATGCAGTCCCCAGCCACAGCCACCATTAGGGAGGACTATGCCATGTCGTGACATGGGAACCCTTATAAACGTGTTAAGAGCCGGAGGCATTAGCATTTTGGACGCTAATGAATAGAGGCATTTGTTCCTCTTCCTGTGCCTCCCTGAAAGACTCTATTAAAGGGAGGTTTAGGAGTTGCTCTGTTTTGGACATAGTGAAGTTGGGACAGCATGGAGAGAGCTTTTGACAGTGGATTTTCCTTGAAAACATTTTGTTTTTCTTCAGTTATTATGAACAAGTCGTGACTTTAATAAATATTTGTATGTACATATAACATGGTGTAGATAAAATATAATATATATATATATAAAAAGTATATGGTAAAATTACCACCCTTTTCCTGTTTTTTGAACATCTTCATGACGTTTTTGCTGCCAGTGTCTGTCAACATCTCAAACATGGAAAACAGACATGAATACTGTATGTTAATAATGTTTGCCTTACTATAAGGTTACTTTGTGACAAATAGAACAAGTCAATAACTGTGCCGCATTTATGACCTTTTCTGGCTGTGATAGAGGACACAGTCCACCACATATCCAAAAGAAAATCCATGTGCCTTTACAGACCCTAAAGTTCCAATCTCTGTCTTTTTTTATATATCTACAAATGTCAGACATAAAGACAGGAGTGCTTATGGGATTCCACCTTGTTGCCGGTGATAGAATCAAGCAGAATTCCTCTCTGCTGTTGGCTCCATTAACGAAGGCTTTGACTGATCACTGATTCTATCTCATGCTGTGGTCGCAGCAGGATCTGTGGTCAGTCCAAGGGAGGCTCTTCACTGTCTGACGTTCCTGCTTTCATCTCGAAGCCTTTAACAGTTTATGTGTTACATTTGGAATGACTACATCATCCATAATGCATATTCCCCAGCCCCACCTAATGATGAACAATGGTTGATACACTGCAGCTTAGCAACGTTCGTACGCCTCTCAGTGTGATTCTCCATCACTGGTTGTCAGCGGTGCACGAGCGCTCAGCTGCTGATCCACAATGAGGGTATTGAAGAACAGAATTGATCAAAATGCAAGTGAACTGGATACAGTATACCTCTCTAACAAGCATCTGCAAACCCATGTTTAGTTTTGGAGATTTGTTATACTGGGATGAAATTTGTTTATTTTACAATAAGCAGACTCACAACTGATACTTGAAGTCTGATAACAAGATGGGTAAAGAAAGGTTGTTTAATCAAGAGACAAAGAATATATTCCTGTAGAACACTCTTCTAGCTTTATCACAATAGCCTAAAAACAATTCCGAGCATGTCTATAAACCCATCTACTTTGTATCAAAAATTGGCAATACCTAAACTAGCAAAGGACACCTTTGTCAGAGGACATTTCGAGAAAATAACCTTCTGCCAGCTAGCATACCCAAATGGTTTTGCTACTTCGATAAGACTAATGAGGTTACCCTCATTGGTCAGGAATCAAAGCTAATAGGATTTCAACCAAAATTTAGAGCCAGGTTGATATATCACAGGGCTGATATTATTGGCAGAAATTAGCTTAACAAAGACAGATTGGTATCACAATAGATGTGAGTTAACAGAGCAGATACTACAAATGAGAACATGAAAAGAATGTTTATTGTTCAGCTGTAGTCAGCCTTTATCACTACTCATTGATAATCAAAACTAAAGAAGAGTCCGCTGATATTTGTCAGCATTGGTTCTAACAAAATCTAGTTTTGTTCAGGCTCCAACCAAAAAGCAGCGCTGGGGATCCCAGCTTCTGCTCTATTTTGGATTGATCGCCTGCAACACGAGTATTGATCGGCATCAGGTAGGACAGAGCACAGCCATTGGGCTAATCATCATCAGTGGCGCCCTAGTTGCCAGAATCACAATAGATTTAGTAGTCGTGTCATAAGTCATGTGCTATGGGGCAAAATCCTGGGAAATCCAGGCAGACCCAGCAGACATCCAAGTGATACCTTTCTGCATATAATTTGGTTAAGCGGCTTATACGGAATAAAATAAATATATGAGGCCACAACAAAACATACCGTCTCTGCCATGACATCAATTAACTAACCTGTTCAGTGGCAAGGGCGACTGGGAAATGCACTGATTTAATTCTATCTGTGATATACAGTGAATTTACCGCAAGCTCTCAGGGGGCATGCAGAGTTAAAT
Source organism: Sciaenops ocellatus (assembly GCA_033000465.1). NCBI lineage: Eukaryota > Metazoa > Chordata > Actinopteri > Sciaenidae > Sciaenops > Sciaenops ocellatus. The sequence continues at coordinate 6,096,280 of CP136884.1, read as the reverse complement.
TACTGTGGAAGCTTATTGATTTGTAAAGTGTACATTTGGAGGAGGGGATGATTGTGCCTGAAACCAGGGAAAGGCCAAAGCACAATGACTGCAGGCTCTTCTGTAAAGAGTTCATTTGGATGGCTGAAAATCTATACCGCCGCTGCCGAAACAACAGAAAGGGGGTTAGACTACGCCTGCCTTTGCATGTAATTGGAAAAAGATGGCCATGTAAAGCTTTCCACCATGACTGAAGAAATAAACAAACTTGATGAATGTGCCTTGTCATGACCCCTTTATTGATTTTCAAATATTGCACTTAACACTTTCTTGAGAAATCGAGGTGATAAATCTTCATTCTGCTGAAATATGTATGCATACATTTACTACCACACCTTTTTGACGCTGGATTTCTTTTTCCGTTTGTGCTTATTTGAAATCTTAAAACGCAATTAGGAGCCCACGGACAAGCACATCCATTGCACATCAATTGTACCAGCCCCATCCCCCAATTTAACACTGCCACCACTGTTTGTCTCCCCTCCCCTCTCCCCCTGGTCTCAATATTGAAACGAGTAAACAACGCCATTTTTTCCAGCCTTTAAATGAAGATAAACGAGGACAATTAGCCTCCTTTGATGATACGAGGGTGGTTGAAAGGGGACATCGCGGTTAATGCACTCGTGGTGGTTCTTCCCTACTAGAAGTTCCTGCATGTGCTCTAAAGCAGGAACAGGAACAGTGGATTCATCTCTCTCAAATTAATTCATGTGTTCACGCTCTCAAGTCTCAGATGAGCCTTCTGAATGTGCCGAGGCAGCAGAACAGGGACAGCCATTAGTGTCCACAGCAGTAGAGCTCTAATGATGATGGCTGTGGACTTGCTGTGCTCTGCATTCTGGGCAACAGAGCTCTGGTCAGGCAGGGAAGGGAAAGGATTCCCCAGCATGCTCTTCTGTAGATAGTAGCCTCGCTGCATTTACACGACAGGAACCAAATGGACTCATCTCTTTGGAGCCATGGAGCACATACAGCTTTGATCACGTCTGTTTTTTTTTCTGTTTCTTTTGCTCTTTCATGTGAATGTTTTACACTGCTGCTTAAGTCTTACATACCCTGTAGTAAAACTAAGCACTCGAAGCATCTACAAATTAAGCAAGCAGCAGACTCAAATGGCCAAAACCAGCAAACTGGGTGCTGTTTATTGACAGTGACAGAGAAGCAAAGCTATGTCATCAGTTTAATGGCCCCACCTCCTGTTTTAACATAGCAGCAGGAAACTGGACACACACTGGCTTATAAATCAGCCACTGTGTTGGGGGGAAAAACCATTTTGATACCATTTTTACCATTTATTGAGCAAAACAAATCCCCCCTCTGGTTCCTGTTGGAACCAGTGTGGGGTCCTTTCAGGCCGAGCTTAGTAATGGATTCCCCAACCTGGAGCTATGTTTATGGTTGGCTTGATCAGCACTGGTCCCCCCCATTTCACAATTCACAGAAAAGACAGACAGACGTGACTCCACTGGCAATACGCACACTGCCGGCGACAATATGCTCCTCCGGCTACATACGGTATGAATCACCTCACAGACAGTCTCTATACAGTAGATGAACATCCATTACTCACACCACATATTCAGTGTTTTTCCATCTCTCCGGGGTAGTCAGCATGCAGTCATAAAATGATGTAGGAGGGTCTTGATCTAGTAGATGATTTTATCCTTTTTTTTACTAATTCTTTCAATCACAGCTGTTCTACCATCTGTGTTACAAAAACCATGTAGATAATTTAGCTTACAGCTACAACACCAGCCAGTATCAATTTATATCAATTAGACTAATATTGTGAAATAACATCATACTACAACATACATCAAAAGATGATGAAGGAAGATGTGAAAATTTAACACTTTTCAGTGATGAGAGCAAAAATATATATTTGAATACTACAGATTTTTCTCAAAACTGTCAGCATTTTATACACACACACTGTGTTAGTGATATCACACAAGAAGTACAAACAGCGTCCCTGTTAGTACTTTGCATCTTCCTGATGCAGCAGGTCTAATACCACCGCTGTGATTGCTAGAAAATCCTCCCCTTCTTCACTGTGATGCTAAGATGCCTCTGTCAACTTACAAAACTGAGCATCAGCCTCTCTTTGTGAAGTTAAGACACGCTCCCACACAAGCTGGAGAAGACTCATTGTTTTGCGCTCTGTTTGAATAGTTCTTTACTCTGTGCTCGTGTAGCGAATGGGGAGAAAGGATGTTGTTTACTTCACGACTGAGAATGCTGAAAGCAACCCAAAAGGAGGAGCAGCACTGCTGCTAACAGGGGTTGAAAAATGAGGGTTGTGTATATGGGAAGAAAAGAGCATCCGCTGTTGCAAAAGCTGCATGAAGTTCTTTGAGAGCCAGCAAAGTATGTCCGTGCTCACTGGAAGGAATGCAGTCTGTTCTATTATGAGCAGGGGGGGAAGTGTCTGCCAGTGGACTGCCCTTCATAGAAAAGCACAATGCACAGGGTTAATAGCGCTGCTTCTGGCACACTTTCGACCCCAGCTAAAATCCCATCACACCGCAGGTGGTAAAGAAAAAGAAGGGCTCGAGTATTAAAGAGGCCTCCGTGTGTTAGTAATGACATTCGACACGGCCCAATAGACGAAGACCTGCCTGTGACCTTCAAACTCTCCACACCTCTTCCACTGGCGAACCACGGGAGGAGGCGAAGCCATCTGTAACTTTGGTTTGGCTGCAAATGGGGAACCGGGGACTTCTCTCTGCTCGGGGATATGATCCAAATGTTTCGACAGCAGGTGAGTTACACCACGCAGCAGAGCCAAGGGGCCTGTATGCTGCCGGTTCAACAAGAAGACAAGATACGCACCCTGGGGGAGTCAGACTTGTTGTGGACAGACTTTCATGAGGGCCTGTTGGCCGCTGCTTCACCCACTTCACACTAATCACAAATCCATGACACAGGGTGCAAACTGTGCCTCAGCTGGTACTAGTAGCTGTTAGAAAGGGATTACTGAGGTGTAAAATGGTTTAAAAACAGGAGGTATGAATTTGTTATCTCTGGTGAAGGGAAGGCACACGTGAATTCATCAGCTGTCAAAAAACTGACAGACCTCAAGGCTAATGGTGTCAATTATACGTGCTTTCTGAGGTGATCCCTGCGAACATCCTGTGTCAAACTGTCATCCCGTGAGCACCGTGGGCCCCCTGAATTATCATGACCCCTGCAGTGCTGGCAGGCTCTTGTTCCTCTATTTTTGTAAGGTGGATAAATAACCGAAGTGACATAAGGATGACTTGAAAAGAGCTTCAGATTAATAAATGTAGCTTTCAAGTGAAAACATACGCCAAACAGGTGTTACTCCCCTTTTAGTGACACTGGAGCTACAGGGTGATGTTGGGGCCCATTTTAGTGTAGGAACACTTGTAAAAATGTATGAAAACACATGTCAGACTGCATTACAAGTCAATCTGCGACGTAGAGCCCTGTACTATACGGTGACGGAGCTCTGTTGTTAGCTTGGTTCTGGAAAAAGTAAAATGTTCAAAATTCTTAGGAACACAATCTTCGAGTGCTTTCTTTGAGTTTAATTTTCTCGACAATGTGAAGAAATATTTTTTCCTCACTACAATTAATTCCTGAGAAAAGCCACCGCGCTTGACTGGCTAGAATTTAATCTGCAGTTTTGAGCGAATTGGTGAGACACAAGTGGTCTGTGGCTGGTGTGTGGCTGTAGCACACTCTGAAACAAAGTTAGACTGCGATTCCAACGAATAATAATCCTGCTTCTCTTATCGTACTTGTGGCAGTTGCAAGAGAATTAAACTCTCTGTCACTCTCTCAAGAAAATAAATCACGGCGGCATGAAGTCAATTTAAATGCAAATGTCAATGTTTAAGACAACAAACTGCCTACAGTGGCGTATCTCAAGGAGTTGTGCTGCTGAAGTTGAAGCAGACGTCCTTACCAGAGAGATGACACGCTGCCTGTGGCTGGTGACACATCGCAGGAAACGGGAAGGGTCAGCAGAAAGCCACAGAGAAGTGAGCATCCATCCAGACAAGAAAAGGCCTGTGTTACATGTCACATGAAGACTGATGGGAGCATTTCCAGGCTGAGGCCCAGGATATCAAAGCAGGATTTCTCTAGGATCGCCTCTATTGATCTGTTTTTGTTTCTCAAAGCCGTCGCTTTGAGCCTTTAAGCCATTTCAAATTGGCAAAGCTCTCACTGTGAAATGGTGGAGGGTTTGTTCATACACAGACTTAAAAATTCTGATAGGGCTCAAATATTCGGACTCGGACAGACGTGGAATCTGTTTGAACCTGACTAGAGCCTGAACTACAGTAGACTGTAATGAACCCAAACCAGATTTAACCCAGATTCTCACCAATAGCCAACAGATGCCTGCTGCTGAACAGAAACCAGATGTAATTTTATTTTCTCTGCTGGGGAAAAATCTGTCTGGCCAACTCTTATTTCTTGTTTTGACATTTTCTCTTCATATTACTGTTTGTACATATTACTAAAACAATTTGTGATGAACATAATACAAGTGTAAACCTAGATAAGAGGATTTTACACTGATGAATGTATACAGACAAGCCAAAAGAACCTTTTACTGAGCTGCAGGGCACTATCCTTATCTATAAACTATTTGTTCCTCTTAATATCAACAGGATTAATCTGAAACAAACATCTGCCCCGCCCTAACATATCTGCAATTCTCTACCACAGTGAATTAGCATTTAGCTGTTAATCATACGTTGCCTCTCCAACAGAACAATGCCATCATCATTTTTCTACAGCCCTACCTTTAAGAGATTTTCATCTTGGTTTGTTGCTTTTTGTGAAATGTACAGTGCTACTTTATTCCTGAAATGCTGTTATTTGTCTTTGCGCTCTGGAGAAACACAATAGTTCACACATTGCACAAAAATACAATGTTTTCTCACTCTTGGGATCGTGGCCGATAGAAAGGCCCTGCAGCTGTATTTCTGTGAAGGAACACAACATGGATGCTATTTCAAGACCAACCTTGAGAGAACTTTGGGTAAATCTACCTGTGAAACTAAATATTTTACTTTTTTACTCTATTATATTACAAAAGAAACAAGGTCTAAACAAACATGGGCATACACAATATTCACAGAAACAAAGTCTGAACATATTATAATCTATCTTCTACACTATCCTGTGTGCCAGGTTGCTACATTACAGTGTTTGTGTGATGTTTTCTAAAAAGAAAATGATTCCAATTATAGTGGACGTTAAACTCGTTGGCATTTCATAATGAGCACTACACTCAGAATTAGCTTTGCTCTAGTAGTACTTTTCAGGAAAGCCTGCATTACACTGATTAGCTAATGCAATTAAACACTATTTACCCCTACCACTGCCCTCTTGTGTGTTTGAATGAGTCAATTTGTGACTAAAATACTCAGCGATTTAGCACCAAGCTATTTTCTTTAAACCACAACATCATAATGGCTCTACCTAACCAGAATGAGACATCTTGGTTGCTCTCGTTTTGTGGGCAAAGCCCATCCCCCGGCACTCATTAGAACTGTAAACCGCAGAAAATGTTACAAGGTGAGATCGTTTGCGATCCGATACGAGGCCATAAAGACGAGCTCTGCGAGAAGTCTTGGTTTCTGGCAAAAAATTTGGAGCTGTAAAAATAATGAGGTCAAGAAGGTCCGCAGTTCATAGCTGGTGGTCTGCGGGTCACACTTGTAAAACTGGAGAGTGGAGGTCCCCCAAGCTGATGAATTAATTTGGATTTGTACCAGCTTGGCAAGATTCTTTCACTCAACATTTGCTCGATCTGGGGCTGAGTACATTAAGAAGCAGACATGCTGAGTTCTGGCTCTTTTGTAGGAGACCCTAGAGGACGACTGCAAAGACGTTCACAAACTATCACAACATTAAAAACTGCTGCACATTTTAGTTAAGAGGAAAATAATTAAGTTCTGGCACATAAAAAGGACCACTATACTTATAGCAAAATACTACAGTGGTACCTAATGGCCAGTCACAGAACACTGCTGCAGGACCCGGCTGCCTCTTTCAGTTTTATATTCCAAATAAAGGTCTATAAAATCTTGCATCCCCATTAGTGTGAAAATATCAGATAATCTGTGTTGTCCACACATTCTCCCACTATGATCGAAGCTAAATGACAATTTGGGACAAATGAATCGATACAACTGCTGCAACAGGAGACAAAAAAGGATTATACTTCTTGCTCGTGCGTTAGCCCACTTAGCAAATTGACCACTCAGCAGAACATCCTTTTGTTTTCGTGATTATAATCGCGCCCGATCTGCTCTCTAATCTTCCATTTGGAGGATAGTGCTGTGCTTGACTCCGGGCCTCAATGGGCCAGTAAACAGGCTCTTACTATGCAAAGCATACACGGGGCTCGCATGTTCACACCAAATCAACATACATGGAGCTGTGCTGGCTTGGGGCTCCCAGCAGTCCACTTACAGCGCCCAGCGGAGCCCAACACTGTATAATGAGGTCCCAGGGGAAGCCTCTGGACATAGAGCACCGCTGCCCTTGCTGCATACCCTCCCTGTCACACTGACACATATTACTCACCTACTTCTAGACGGACTACTACAGCACTTAGGGGATACATTATCTCATACAAATGATCAAGGACAGGTTTGTATGGCACCACATCACATTTCTGACTGTAATTATATTCTGACTATGCAAAGAGAATTTAGGGTGTTTTTTTCTTGAGGTTGGAAGCTGTGACAAGTTTTCAGTGAACTTTAATTAACCTTTTTCACACACATTCGGTCATGGTGGGCAGGTGTAATTAGCAACATCATACATGAATGCATTCTATTTATGTGAGCTGGCTCTAGGGTGATGGTATGTTGGCATGGTATCTCAATAGGACACTTAACTGAACTGAGGCAATATTACCAATATATATTTGACCTCAGAAAGTCTGCTGTGGAAAGTCTCTTAATAGTACCATAATAATACTATTTTTGATTCATTACATACCTAATTTAGAGTTGCTAGCGCTAGCAATGTCAGTCTGTCAGTCCACCACTTTGGTCCAGACTGGATTTAGATGGATTGGCATGAAATGTGCAGACATTCATGCTCCCCCAGACATGTCTGATCCTCTGACTTTACCTCTAGTGCCACTATAACATTCACATTTGAGTCGAATATCACAGTAACTGTTATTGAATCTGCCAAAAAAAAAATGTTAACATGAAAATTACATTAACTCCGGGTATCTGTTTTCATCTAGCACCTCTTAAATTGTTCCATACTTGTGTTTATGACCACCTGCATAACTATGGTGAACAAACATGATGCCTGCAACATCAGCGTATTAGCATTGTCATTGTTTGGCTCCAAACACAGCTTGCACGGTTGTAAATTCTGGTTTGCTCTCTACAGAAGCCTCTTCAATTTAACAAAATAAACCAAAGTAGCCATTAAAGAAAATTAGACTTATATAAAGAAGCAATTGTGTAGTGCAAATTATGTACAACAAAATATCTGACCTAAAAAAAACATTTATTGAGTCAAAAGTGAAAACATTAGCTGGTTCCAGCTTATCAAATATGAGAACCTGCTGCTCTGGTTTATATGACTGTAAAGTGAATGAGGTTTGCGGTTTGGGGGGCTGCTATTTGGACAAAAACAAGCATGGGGTGTTGGAAATTGAGATGGGCAATTCCATCAAATTAACTGGCAGCATCACAGCATCATACTATGAGGCGTGTTTCACTTCTGTCCTGTTACGTCCTCTGTGTCCCCTGCCTGTCACACGTGTCCTCCCTCATCCTCTGTGCCCTTCACTTCCTCATGTCCCTGGGGTCCCCCCGCAACCTTATCCATGCAGCCGCACACAATACCCTTCATGGGACACAAAGCCAGTGATACTGCACTCCTCTGTTCCATTCTCTACATTTGTCACTTTTATTCCTACCTTCTTTGTTCCTTTTACCTCTGTATGCATGAGTTATCCCAAATTGAGCCCACAATTGAAATGGAAATCATCCCTGTATCCCAGCGACTTAAGAGCAATAACTTCTTCCTCTTTGAGGCATCGCTGTCATGTTTGTTGTTCCTTGGAGGACCTTATGGTTGTGTTGCCCTTTTCACCAAGCTTTTTAACATAAACATTGAATTTAGAGGATATGTACCCTGTGAATCAACAGCGGTGTTATAAATCTGAGCGAGCATGCAGGAATTGGGACAATACGATTGGAAAATGAGTTTGGAGCTGACAGCAATGCACACTGGGATTAGAATTGTTCTCGTAAAACATCCCCTTATTGGCTTTCTTTATTGGTTATGGTCTTCATGTGAGCATAATGTAAATTGATTAATTAAACATAAAAAAATTATTATTCAAGAAGCCATGTGAGGCAGAATAACAGCACATATCACTGTCTTTGCACTGGATCCAACAGAGACTGGAAAATTCCCATGAAAAGCACATTTGCAAACAGCCTGGAGGGAAGGATCATAACACAACAAGTGAAGGATGCGTGTAAATGTTGTCGCGTGGACATAACAATAACAAGTGAGATTTTTTTTTCTAAATGATGACATGTAAACACAAGACATTTTCAAAGATGTGAAGAGTGCCGTCGCTTGCAGCAAGTAACAATTTGTGTGGATAAAATGTTCCGGCTTTGAGAAAACAATGTGGGGCCCCGCAGAGGAAGGATGATGAGGAGCCAAACTGTACCTTCAGGCAGGGACGTGTGCACAGCGCCAGTGTTGGCTACTGACCTCTCATCCCCTTCTGCTGTGAACAGAAGCACTGAGCACATGAGATAACACTGACCTCACCGCCGCTTTGTCCTTCAGTATTAACTTTACTGATTAATTGTCCGTGCAGCACGAGGAGCCATTGATCATGATCACCCAGTGGCCCCAATGATGCAGTGGCCTGTTAAATACGAAATAAACCTTGATTCTGATGATCAGCACCTCTTATCCTCCATCCCCCCACCGTCAGAGGCTACGTGGAGGGAATCATTTCCAACCCTTCTCTGCTATCTGCTCTGAACCGGTCACAGGTATCGTGAACATTTTTTAAAAAATAAATAAATATGCACATTGCCAGAAAGCAGGCAAGGAAATGAATATTTCATGTAGCCAAACACATTTCCAGAACACACTGGCTAGAATGTGCCTTTCCGGCTGTCACCGGTGACAAACATGAAAGAGGAGGGCTCAGGTACGCCGGCGCTGCAGCACTCTCAACTCTGCCTGCAGCGCAGGGAGCGAGAGTCGTCACTGTAATTGCTTGTAGTGCTGGAGCCTGAGCTGAACCTCAATTAGGGTCCGGGTACTTGCTAGGCTCCACACCTTCCTGCCATGTCTGGCAGCCAGTCCAGGGAAAAAACACTCTCTTAACGTCTCAACACACAGCAGGGTATCAGTGCAATGTTTGTCATTATCACAGTTTAGGTTTACACTTTGTATCCACGTATCGGCGCGCTTGTGTGATAGACTCTTCCTGGAGATCACTTTTTTGCACTACGGCCAACAACACATTCTGGATAGGGTGATAACAGGGGCAGCTTAAATGGACAATTAGCCTGATGCAGCAATTCACTCCTGCCCACTGTTGTTAGGCTGCTTTTCCCAATCTCTAACAGCCATCTGATACTCCAGATTCCATCCGACAGACTGAATTATAACCCGAAACTACATTGCTGATTGTGATAAGAGATGCGCCTACTACAGCCTGCGCAGATAAGACACAGACAGACACTTTGGAGTGCTTTGAATGCACAAATTTGCAGACAGAAAGCGTCAGATACTAATCCCCTCTGTATCAAATATGGAGGATTCAGGTTGCACATTGAATCTTGATACATACATCTTTCAGTGTGCTCTGTTAAAGGCCAGGTGTATACACTGTGGGCACAAAGAAAGGCCTCTGTGTGTTCTCTCTTCTTTTCACTTTCAAGCCCTTCCTCTCTCATAATAAAGGACAATAGAGCACACACACATACTGTAAGTCCAAACCTGTCTGCTGCAAAGCAAACACACACACACCTATATGAACAGGTAAAGACAACACATCTTCAATGCACTTCCTGACAGTGGCTGTATTTCCAGCTTGTGCAGAGGATAAAAAAACACAGCGGGGTGGAGGCTCAGGTGTTTTTTATCACTCAGAGTTTCAACAGATAGCACACTGTGAAAGCCTCATTGATATTCAGCATGTAGATCCCACAAGGACCTACAACGCTGAATATTGATTCATCACTTAGGACTGGCACTGTACCCACTAGCTTAAAGACTGCTGTGGTTAACCCTCAATTCAAGAAAACCACACCTTGATCCAGGATCTATGGGCAGCCTAAATATTGAACTGTCTCTCTCACCTTGTAATCTTTTCAAATTTACTGAATATTCAGCAAAATTCAGCTCATATATCAAACAGTAATGTTTTTAACCCTTTCATTGTGTTTTCACTCCACTGAATCTTCACTTACTAAACTGGTGAATGATCTGCTTTTACTATGGATTCAGATTCCACCTCAACACTTCTATTATTTGATTTCAGTGCGGCTTTTAACACCACGGGTCACTCTATACTCCTAAACTGACTGGAAAATCCATTTGGCGTCTTTAGCTGCCTTGAGCTGCCTACTTATCTGAAGTACCTCAGGCGTCTGTTCTTGGGCCTCTGCTTTTCTCTTGGCCAAATTATACGCACTTTTGAAATTAATTTCCATTGCTACACTGATGATACTCGGCTGTATGTGCCTGTCAGACAGATGAGCAATCAAATATTATGAAATTATGAAATTAAAAAATGGGATATCAAGCAATTTTCTGCTCCTAAATTCTGGTAAAACTGACATGCTGGTCATCGGTCCTGCTTGACATAAACACCAACTTGATCAACTCTTGACAACTGTGTGAAGTTTGACAGCTATGAATCTTGGTGTTATGATCAATCCTGCCCTCTTTTGATCAGCACATTTAAAAAAAATCAGACTGCCCTTTTTTTCCATTTCCTTTAAACACATTTACTCATACTTATATACCTCAGCTCTCAGAATACTGGGTCATCAGGCTGCAGGGCCTTTTTTTATCGCGCTCCTCTCTACTTGCTGTCTTATTCTGACTCTGTTGGAGCCTTTAAATCCAAATTTAGAACTCATCTTACCACCATACCTTAAAGTTAGTTGCTTCTCCTTTGATTACTTCTGACCTTGTATATAACTTATACTGAGTCAATCTCAATGAATCCATTAAGGCAAGAACTTTAAGTCCATGTTTGTCCGGTACTCTAACATTTCTGTAAACCACTGCATCCCTCTTACATTCTGTTTGTTTGTTGTCCAACAAGCCGTGTGCCTACCTCTCGCTCTCTCTCTCTCTCTCTTCCTATTTTCTTCTCCTTGGACCACCCTGGGACCTCTCTGTCTTCTGTTGGTGCCTCACTCCAGATGTTTTGGATGTGGATCTTAATCCTCCAGAAGCTTCAGCCTCCTCTTGTCTCTCTCTCTCTCCCTGTGTGTTTGTTTCTTTATTCCTACCTGTATGAATGCTGTGCTTGAGTTTTGCCTGTTGGGTGTCTCTTAGTCTGTCCTCTTTCTAGGTCTCCATGGTGGAGACGAGGTTGTGTAGCTCAGGTCTGTTTGTCCTGATTGTCCACACTAGTTTTACTATGTTGGTTTATTATGTACAGAATATTTATTGTATGTCCGTCTGTCCTGTGACAAAGAGAGACAGTTTCGTTTCGTTTCTTTCCTTTCCTTTCCTTTAAAGCCACTTGATTAACATTTGTGATATACTGGAATGTATAAAATTGACTCGATTGAACAGTTACAGTCACCATAACAGGGTGTTTCTACACATATGAGCAGTTATGTGTGAGAGGCTGTGTATGCCAGTCACTAACGCATAACGATGAGTCTGTCTGCAGCTACAAAGGATGTTCTGTTTCCTGCATTTTGTAATCTAAATGATTAAAAGGATGAAGAAGGTCCATGAAATGCGTCAGATCGGCGCTGCATATTAAGTGGTGAGAGGGCTGGCTGACATGGACCGGCTGGGAGATGGTCGACACTTTTGCTTGTCCAATTACTGGCTCTCGCTCAAATTGTTTGGTGAGAAGCATTCGACCTACTTCTGGACACAAAGCACCACTGCCCTGAATACAGAGAGGCTGGGGACCACGTGTGATGACAAGTGCCATTAGAAGCTCTTGTCTTTGGCCTAGAAATTAAATTCAGGCAACTTACCTGATTTACGATAATTCTGGCTATGAACACATATGTGCTTATGGCTTGGCCTGATGGGATGGACCAGGGGACAACATAAATAGGATCTGGTCTTGTTGGAGAGCAGCTTGAGATGATTACATTCACTAATGGCTGTATGACCTTCAGAAGGTCTTTGTGTTTAACATTAAGCACCAGGATCACTGCTAGTAGTGTTAGTGGGAGCATGTTTACCACTTAACTTCTGGAAAATGCACCACAAACTGTGTTTGAGACTATATAGGGCAGGCAGATTGTGTTGTGAACAATGAAAAGAAAGCATCAAAAGGAATACAAATATGAAATTATGGCTAAACTATGAAGCATTGCTGTTTCCTGGGATTCCCTCAAAGGCATAATCTGTAATGAGACACCACTGAGGAAACAGACATTTGAATTCGCAGTACTTTCCACACACTATGTGTGATACATTTGCATAGCGTGTAAATATTCATATTGAGGGAATCACTGTGTTAACCATGCGAGATATATCAGGTCTATAAATGCAACACGGCACGCACACAAGCCCAATGCACAACTGCTCCATCCATAACCAGAGCCATAGGTAACCACACCACCAGCGTTCGGATTTGAATGTCACTATAATGTGATTTTAATCGCACTCATCAAAGCCTCATCAGTCATTGTAATCTCGCGTCAGGCGTGTTTTACACTTGCACAACAGATATGCATGTGATAAAGTGCAATTGGCTTAAATGTGGGGAAGAATTTAAAAAAGCAGGGGGAAATTTGTCTGTTTTTTTTTTTGCTCTAAAACGCTTTGTTAGTGTTTTGTCAGGGGTGTCAGCTGAGATTCTCCAAGGTAAAACAACCTTTCACAGACTTTTCTGGTGCCACATAACACTTACCTTTTCACACTGCAAGAATAGATGTGCTGAAATGGCACATATGCAGCTTCTCTACATTAAAATCTGCACACAACATTTCCCCCGTACTCCTGTTACCATCAGCAGGGCTTCTGTACACAGATGTGTGCTCGTTTCAGTTTTTTTCCCCCCTACTCAACACAACTATCCCTGTGCCTGTCACACCGCATGCAAGATGAAATTTATGCATTTATTGCCAATAGAGGATGAGATAATGCCATCGGGCGCACAGGATGACAAGGTGTGATTCACTTCTGTGGCTCAGTATTCATCATGAGAGCCTGTGATAAGCAGACTGGGATCATTACAGTGTAATGGGCAGTGTGGTGGTAAAAAAGAGGGATGGCAGAGTGTGATCTCTAGTCTCTGATTATTGTCACAGGCACTCATAGAAGGGAAAATCAACTATTCAGAATGACAATAATTCATACTCATCAACAGCAGTAATTCATTTAAAACAGCCAGAGAGCTCCATGAGTGGGTTAACCTGGTTAAGCTAAGGTGAGCCCTCCACTGGTCCATCTCCCACCACACTGCTTATGACTAAACTGTCAGTCTAGTTGTTATTCCACTCATGAAAAACTGAAGGTATTACAACAGGAGTCGTGACTACTCTTCCCTATAACAATTTTTCCCTCCTTTCGTCTCCATTTATTTATTTATTTATTTTTATTTCAACCACCTGCCATGAAGGGCAGCATACAGTCCGCGCAGGTGGGTGCGTGCTCAAATCACGGAGAGCACCGGTGTTCAAAGCGAGCTAAAGATGTCAAAGTGCAACAACTAACAACACTCAACTGGGATAAAAATGTGAAAATAATGCTTCATTTTTTAGTCTCATGCGATATGAAAACACAGAAATTGTGAGAACTCACCTTCAGGTGTAACTCATGCCGTGGCAGCCGTTCAGAAAGTTGAATTTTCTCCACCCGCTGGAAGAGAGCAGAGAGGGGAGGTTTAACCGCTAACGTGACGCCGCTTCGCCTCGCAGTTGGTCTGGACCGGAGCGCCTCCCTCCCTCCCTCCCTTGGATGCTACTATCGCTCCCCCACCAACACCACCACCACCACCCCGCCTCTGGAAGAAAAAGTAATAGCGGTTTCTTCCTCCTCCTCCTCCTCCACAAAGACAGACCCAAAGAAAAGACCCTATCGCAGTCAATAGGTTTCACAAAAAACCCATGGCAACGCAGAAAAACCGTGAGCAACTTCCCCGCGTTGTGACCGGGTTAAAGCGGCTCAGCCTCCCCCCCTCAAAAAGAAACCAGTGACAGCGACATTATTCCCAAGCCCCAGAATGAGCAGGTTTTAGAGGACGAGGAGGAGGAGGAGGAGAGGGAGAGGGGAGCACTGAACTGCTGAGGATGTTGTTCAAATATGGATGAGAATAAAATACCATTTAAATTTAGTGGATGTCCAGCAGGAGTGATATTTTAGTGATGTACAAGTACATTCTCAGTATTATCGTCTATGATACAACACCTAATATTCTGTAATAAACATATTGGGGTGTTGGCCTTATTATTATTTATTACGTTTGGCTTAAGTTACATATTTAATTTGTATGATTTCTATTTAATATTTAGATTTTATTAAATATTTGTTTATTTTACCATAAAAGTTGGCCAAAGCACTGTCCTGTTGCAGAGGGGAAATATTTCTTGAGCATTTTGTCTGCAAGTTTTCCAAAGCCCACTTCTTTTTTTTTTTTTTTCTTTTTTTTTCATAATAAGCTGTAAAGCAGCCTTCACTGTGGGATGCAACAGAAAGACATTTGAACAGTTCAAACCATCAAGGTTAACATTTACAGAAGTGTTGAGTTGACTGATTCAGGATTTTTGAAGCCAACACCAATATTGATATTTGATTTTTTTTTAAAATGCGATAATGGTACAGAATATCAGCTTCTATTCATTTTCCCACTTGAAGTCCCCCTCCACAGAAAAAGAACAGGTGTTTCTAATAACACTAAAGCTGGCTTTGATTTACTCACAAGTCCCAGGACAGACTGTGTGACAGTGGGCCAGCATGAACAATGCCAGGACCCTGAAACTGAAGCAGCTACATGGAATTCAGCCAACATTAATTACACCTGTGATATCCTACTGTGACATGTTAGAAAGTCTGGACTGAAAAAGACCTATTGTGGTCCAGTATATAAGTATGACGGTGAAACTTGAAACCTCTAGTGTATGGACTTTACACTAAAGCAAGAGACATGTTGTGTCCAATAATTCTACTTACTACTAATGCTTTTGAATTTTGCATATTCATGGATACTTAATTTTTCATTGAGGGAAAAGTACATTTAAATGAAATGTGCATTTAAATCATGTCTGAAAGTGATCTTAGTACTGTTGATTTTACGTTTAAGGTTGGCATTTTGTTCCATATTTTATCATATAAATCCAAATTTTTTCCATCAATGAAACGCTGTTTTGCCACATAATTGACATGAAAATACCATTTAAATGTTTTGCCATGAAATATTACAGTGTTTTACTGCACAATTAAGAGTCTCTAATATAAAGTACGACTTTATTCTGTATAAATGTCATATAAATAGAGGTTTTGCCATGGAATATGACTTTTACTGTGTGGAACGCCACTAGAAACAATGCTTCAAATGTAAATTCAAATCCAACAAAAATATTAACAAATTATATATATATTATATTTATATTAAAATTATGATGTAAATATTAAACAATTCAGCTTAGAAACCTTTAAAAACATAACTATTATAGATGATAGTGAACTAATAAATATTATATGAAGTAGAGAAGAGAGTTTCACCATACCTGTATATCTGTGAGAAGTGAAATTGGTTTACCATAGGGTAAAATTAACACATTTCTGAGGTCTCTACAAAACCACCACAAACATAGTATTGACTGTGTGTCTGCTGTATAGGATTGCATTACATTAACAAGTGTTCATACCGCTGTGTCAACCTGCTGTATATCAACACTGTTCACTCCTTTCATCGTAATGCCAGCCCATGTATTGCAGACTAATAGTCTCTGTAGGGATCTGTGATTTCAGCACCTCTGACAGTACAAGATCATTAAGAACCCTTTGCATCGGAGGAGCGGGCAGTAAAGGTCGGCTAAAAAATCAATTTATCCAATAACCTCAGACCCACAGACAGAAATGGAGTGGGCCTCCAACCTGGAAATGACGAGCTGGGAGGAGCGTTTCACCATTTCCAGTCATGTTCAGTAGCTCACTTTCTGTCATCTCTGACTCAGTGGCTCATCTTGAATGTATATCTGTTTGTTCTCAGACAGCTGCGCTACCAAGTGACCGGTTAGGGTCAGAAATGAAAAGATTTTGTGTTTAATGCAATGGAGGATTTATTTATCTTCTCCAGATAGAATGTCTAGCTCCTTCCTCTCTCTGCTCACATCCATCTCCTCCACTCATTACTGAATGTCAGTGTCAGGAGACAGCTGTCGTGTGATGGGTTACAGTGGATCTGAAATCTGTTCACCTTGTTTTTCCCCCAGAGCTTCCCCCAGAGTCATTTATTCTGCTGTTAGTTATCTGTGTTTTGTGTTAGTTTGCTATCACCAGTACAGTACCACTTGTTATAATCCATGCTGTAGGGCCATTATCTTAGAAACAGTGAGTCTTCACACTGCCAAGAATAAACGTTTTGGGGAGAAATACTTTCCTTCCATCCTTCCATCCTTTATTTAGTGACATTTGCTGACGTATAATTAGTCTAATTCAACTGTATCAAGACTAAAGTTACAGGAAAATACTTGTGAGTGCATTTTCTATTCTAGCATGCCATGTATGGGGGTTACACATGGGTCGAGCAAATGTCTTGAGGTCACTGTAGGGACACCATTAAATCTTAGATAGTGGAGGACACTGACTTCTTCTCATTGCGATACAGAGCAGCTGTACGTGTTTCAAAAGCAGGCGCCATTCTGATCTTGGTGACCGAGGTCAGAGGATAGGGCTGTCTCACTACACAGACACAGCAGATTGCTAAATAACATAGAAGCCTCTACAGAGTCAGATAATAATGTCGGACCACTAAGAGTACACATTTTTGTTTGTAGACCATTTAAATATTTAGAGTGTTTATGGCACTTTTCAGATGGCATGTCCAGAGAGGACAGCTTCTTCAGGATTGAATCAGCATCATGTCATCATCAAGCAACCTCTGTATCTGTGAGGTGAAGCCAATGTGGGAGTGCCAAAAGCTGCAGTTCCTCGAACGACCACTTGAGGCTTCACAGCAGAAATAAACATGTTTACAGCCTGGTACAAAAAACAGTTTTGGTCTCTATAACTTAATTTCCTGTTCATGACAACTGTACTGAGTCTGAATTTCTATATAACTCACTTGTTCAAGTGATACTAAGGCTTAAAGTTATTCATAAGTAATAGTGTGGCCACTATGATTGACATTGCAGATGGCTTATTTGAGCACCCAGGTGTCATTCAGCCCTCCATTTTTAGATTTGCCAGGAGGCAACAGAGGCAGGACTGCCAAGATGGCTGCAGTTAGAGCCACCACACTCTGAACTATCTAACTCTATGGGTGACATCGCAGTTATGTTTAATTCTTCCCAATGGTCATGATAAGTGTATGGATGAATCCTCCAAGCTTCGATAAATCTCTCAGCATATTAGACATCTTAGACTCCTTTGCACTTTTTCTCCTTTGACTGAACTCACCATTGATGAATAGAATTTTTCACAACAAAACTAACATTGCAATGATTTTGCATAACCTTGAATTAAACTATTATGTCTAATTTTGTGAAAACCAATTCCAACATTCTCGCTTTTCACAAGGTCCGCTTACGGCAACTATGATGTAGTTAAATTTAGGAAAGGATGGCGGTTATTGCAGATATAGTTATATATAACTATATATAGTTATATAGTTGTATGGTTGGGGTTAAGCAACTGAAAAAAAGACAAACATAAATTGCATTCAGTGAAAGGACTCAACCAATTCTAATCCAGCAGCCTGACCTCCTTACACAATGTTATCCCACCCTGCTGTATTACTTCAAATTGTTAGTTGGCACTAAACATTGACAATATACCTAATATTGTGAGGAATCATCCAATATGAACAGGATGGATGATTAAAATTGTACACTCTAACCTTCCTCTGAGTTCTCTCTCTCACACATTCCAAGAAAAAGTACTGAGGATATGACCTGACTGTCCTCAGTGCTACCGCCCTGAATCCATGCCTTCACTTGGTTTCATTCTAAACTCTTTGGAGTTGACTATTCTGTGGCCCAGTGTTCTGTGGAAATATGCAATGCAAAAACAAACAGAACAGAGCCTCTCCTGTGGTTAGCTGGTTCACATATGCAGGTCACAAAAGGGCTGAAGGTAACCAAGGCACAGGATACAGAGCCAGGTTGTCTTCCTGTTCTGTCCACAGTGGATTCATCTTCATCCAACTGGCACCACAGAATGGAGACTAAAACCTCTCTGTTACATAAATAAGGGAAATGAACAGATTGACTTGAATCCAAATAATCTGATTTAGGGTATCATAATTGCACTGAATGGATTACACAATGGCTTGACTGAGAAATAAGTGTAACACGATATCTTTGTGAGGTGCTCCGTGTTATAGTGAGTGCTCTTATCAAATCAAATTAGATTTGGTGGAACATCTGCTTCCCTTTTTTTTTTCCAGCAGGAACTGCTTCATCTATGAGCGGTAAATGTGATAGAGTAGCTTAAGGCCCAGTTCTCGGCTGACCCCTCAGAGGCCCGGGTTAAAAGATGAGTCACTAGGTTCCAAGTTTACAGATGGTACCATCCTAAAAACTTGTGGCACTGAAAACTTACTTTCACAATCAGCTTCTTACCTCCTGCCAAAGTTATTTCACATGAGAAATTTTAGTTGGCTCAGTGCCCTCTAAATAAATAATAACAAGGTTTTTATGAAGACTTTCATGAAATCAAACTACACTATTCTTGTTTGGTATTTTTCCACAATTGTCATTCAATGTAGATTGGAATTATTTACTTTTCTATATAGTAGTTTCCATACTTAGTGGCAGAGTCTGCCATGTGCTTCATTCAAATTGCCTTCACACACATGGGATTATGAGAAATGCAGGAACTCAGACAATTCAGCACAATCTCTTTGCTATCAGTATCACAGTTTACCCTCTCGAGTTACTTCTAATGCAAACTGTCGCTGCTTCAAATTAAAAGCATCCGTAAAAAACAGGCTTTTATTGTGAAACAGTCACAAAAATCTATTTGTCACAGAGGTTAGCGCTCATAGCGATCGCTCATCAAAAACATGTCCACAAAACAAGACAGCAGCCATGGAGTGTTGGATGAAGAGCTGCAGGCGACAGCCTTACACCTCCTACCACTCAGCAAGGTAACCGACTTTACTGCGCCCTGCTGTTGTGTGGAAAACTACTCGCACCGTGCACGGCATAAGAATCAGATCACAGATGCAATTATTATCGACTGACCTCTTTATTTAATGACTGAGTTTTTGGTTGCAACGTAAAGAGATACAAAGTGGCTACTCAAGGAGAATTATGCTATATGCTATAGTATATGATATAATATTAAGCTGCACTCAATGTAACCACAGGTATCACCAAATCCACCAGCAATGAATTCATTAAGATTCCAACTTTAAGGAAAGAAATATGAAACCAAGTTTTCAGTTAATGCAAACTACATCAAAACATATTTTTAAATTTATGATTTTTGCCAGTATTGTTGAAGAAAAATAATTCTCTAAAAGAAAAAGAAAAAAGCTTTCACAGGTTATTACAATATTTTTATTCTACACTTTTTTTTACACAGTTCTTCTATTCAATATTTTCCTTTCTTTACAAATAATTCATGTTCAGTCTTCATAATATCTCAGGTGACATGTTGCCGCCCATATAAACCATAATTACTGGAGGGAGGTAAACCCAAGATATGAAATCATGCCACCTCCCCAGCTAGACAAGCCAGGGCCTCATTACGTGACAGTGAATGTGAAATTTCCAACGGAGACTGAGCGAGGGGAAAAGAATGAGCTGGTGCCGTCAACGTGGGCTCTGAAAACAGACCCTACGTTGTCAAAGGTGTCAAAGTTCACGGGCGGAGCATGAATGAATGCACCCCCCATCGCCCCGCTTCCGTCTTGTTTTTCCTGACGTGTTCCCCCATCTCTCCCTCTCCTTCTCTCTCCTTCTCGCTCCCTGTGTATCATGGAATATCACTGTGGGGCAGAAATCCCCTCATTGACGTCTGCAGGGCTGCATAATGAGAATAAATGAGCTGGAAGTAAATATGCAGGCTGTGTGCTGTTTGCCGCTCTATACCAGTCAGCCCATAGGCTTTCATCAAAAATTAAGATGGATTGTGTCGCCAAAAGCCTATAACTATGCCACACAGGGTTTTATTTATCTAAAGCGGAATTCAAAGCACATTTCAAAGGATTTAGCGTGTACATTCATTCCCATTTAGAACGTTTTGTTTATATCCTTTTACCCTTGCTGCTGATATTTATTTTAAGTGAATAAGATGGTGAAGAATCTAATATGTTAAATTGCATTTGCAGTGTCATTTCACACTTACACAAACAAACAGTTAACATGTGTTTTGTATCACAATGGAGGGAAGGAACCTTGTGTAGCTGTGGTGGTCCACTGATGTGAATCACCTACTCCTTCAGTCGCTCCTCCCCCAGCCTCTTGTAGCACAGTTGGTGGTTTCATTATATGTAATAAAGGCCACACAGTCAAGTCATCAGTTTCTCCTAAGGAGGCAGTGAAAAGGGGGAAACGTACAGTAAATGCAACACAAGGCCCCACACTTGAAATATCTTCAAGGCAAAGAGTTATGACATCAGGTGAGCTGATTTAGTATGACTACAGCTCCAAACACAAAATAAAATCTCAGCTTTTTCCAAAAAAATGAAAATGCAACAACATGGCACAGGCTACAACTCACCCGCCACATGATGTAAACAAACAATAAATTGTCAGTATGGATTAAAGTGCTGCTTGTCACCTCTGGAGCTTGTGGAGAGAAAATCTCCTTTTCAAAGAGTACGTTATCAAATGTGAGCGCTCCGAGCTCTGAGTCGTCCCCAACAGCTGCTGGTCCACAAAAACTTATATTGCACTGATAAGAACATGCAGAGAATAAAATTATTGCAATACACACAAAAGGATTTCACAAAATAATGTTTTTCAAATGTTTAATTATGTAGCATCAGTGTAAACATAAAGATTAAAACAAGTTAGGTCCTAGATAAAGTTAGATGAAAATAATTCTGTAAGGAAATGAAACAAAAATTAACATAGTTTAATAATGAAAGAGAAAATGGTTAATTTTGAGATTAAGATAATTCAGTCATAAGTAAGGGAGGATGTAAATAGTTGAATAAGTGAGTAAAATAAACAGAATTTAAACAAAACAGAATGCAAACAATGTGGTAAACTTAATATAAAACAGAGATTATTCCTTTAGAGTCTGCTGATTTGTTTGATTGGTTACTGCAGGTATCAATCAATGCCACCTGTGGTAATTGGCTGTAAGTACAGAAGTGAATGGTAGGGGGGCGGGGCGAAAGGACTAAAACTGAAGAAAGACGGGACCAGGAGAGGAGAAACAAGGGGAAAAAAAACAAACAAAAAAAAAACAGCGCGGGGAAAAAAGCAGAGAAATGCTAACTTAGGAGAAGTTAACCTGCTGAATGTTTGTGCAAACAGAAGGCAACTGTAACTGGAGACATGAACGCCCCTTTCTTGTTTAATTACAGTTTGTGCTAACTAAGCTAAAGTCAGCAGGTCGCTGGACCAGAGGATGCCATTGCTGCCCGGGAAAGACTGTTTTGTGTTTCCTAAAGAGGACTTCACCGCCACTGCTGTCTGGTTTCATCTTTTAACTCTTCATAAGCTGTTTTTCCTGAACTGACGTTGAACTGTGAGTTGGACTTCCTATTTATTGTTAAACTTTTTTTTTTATTTGAGTGCGCGTGTGTGTCGGTCCACTGTGTGTTTTAATTCTATTTAAGTAGCCTGTTTGATTTTAGTCTGCTAAAGGTGTAGGTGTAATAGTATTAAAAGGGATATGAAACAGGGAATAGAAGCACAGCAGCCATTTTAACAAGAAAGAGTAGGTAAACACAGGTGTTACCGGTGATACTAATTAAGGTACCTAATTAGTACCATTGGAAACACCTGTGTTGACCCTACTTTCATGTCAAAATGGCTGCTGCTAATTTGGGTTATTGTATCATTTGTGTTTTTGTACCCTTTCAAGGATAAATATTATTTGGACTATATTTCAAAAACAGTCAGTAAACTATCATTCATTTCCAAAAGAGTTGACTCTGGGGTCACTCATTTTAAGTACAGGATATTCAGTGTGAATAGATCCACGCTGAGTTTGGTTTCTTGTTTATTAGGCTAAAGGTTTCAACAGGCAAACCTTTGTGGTAGCTACCTTTTAAATACTGAACCCAGACACCCCGTCATTCCAGTGTAATGGCAATTTAGGCATAATTTAGAGCGTTGTGGTGCTACAGTTTGTTATTCGAGTCAAAGGTAGTTCATGGTAACCATAACATGTCTTTAATACATCATGAGGTATTATGTTTACTACCACGGAGGTCCTTTTTCACAGAAGACATTTTAAGATACTGTAGTAGCTACAGTAGGTAATAAATGATAGACAAATTCCATTTAGCTGCTTTTGTGTCCCGATATTGTTCATGCTGGCTCACAGTCATAGTTTACTGGGATACTTGAATGCAACAGCACCATGGTTAATGTCATTAGAAACACCTGTGATTTTCTTACAATGACAAGTTAATCACTTTGGATAGAAATGCGTATTTGCTGTCTTTCTGAGATCAACATGGAAAGATGGATACCACATCTCCTATCTGTGAGCCGAAGTCAGGGCAGAGTTAGCCTAGTTTAGCATAAGGACTGAAATCAGCTAGCCTAGATCTGTCCAAATATAAAATATACATGGAACAACACTTCCAGAACTCACTAATTAACATATTTTAGTGTGTTTGTTTTATCCACTACAAACAGAAATGAAAACAATGTCATGGTGTTGCATGCTGGTCTGTTTGTTGTGCAGTAGCTAGCTGTTTTCACATGTTTCTAGTCCTTCTACCAAGTTAGGCTAAATATGTCCTAGCTTCTACTCAATAACATGAGGCATGGTTTTGATCTCCTCGTCTCACTCTCGGAAAGAAAGCCTGTATTCCCCAAAATATTGAACTCTTTTGTTTGAATTCTGCGTTTTGTAATTCAAAGAATTACTGAGGAGGTAGAGAATACAGATCATATAACAGTGCCACTGAGGCCCTGCAGATGAGCATACAGAATACATTGGTATATATCTTATTTATGAATGTATCATTTTTAACCTTGTAGGCATTAGACTGCTGAATGAAATAGCACTATTACACACATAAAGACGCTCCGACAGGATCCAGTCGTACAACAGATGAAGGTTCTGAGCAGAATTTTTTTATTTACGGTACGCTGCCGGCTATATTACTGGAATACATCATGGGAGTCGACACAGCGGAGTCTTTGGCTGATCACATGCTGTATGATCATCGAGGGAAGCTGTGAGTTACTGCACGAAGGCTTCCTGTTCAGGCTTCTAGTGGCTCGGCTCTTACCGATCCACCTACAGGAAAGGGATCAGAACAAAGCCTGAGCATCTCCCACTTTCTACCATAAGAATGTACGAGCAACATCTGTAGCTTTCCCCGTGGCTTTTGAGGAACCAGCCTCGGCTACCCCTCCCAGCATCACGCGGGAAGCGCCAGAGGCACAGCCATAGCTTCTCGATTGGTAATTAATATCAGCAGCAGGTTGGGAGAGGGCGTTTTCCTGTGGCAGATTGCTCTGTGCGTAGGCACTCTCCCCAGAGATGATGCATTGCTCTGCTCGTAGAGCTTCATCATATGCCTTCGTGGAATCATTTACTCTTTATGAGAGCAACAAGGAGCATCCTCTCACCCAATAAAGGCTGGGAGATACCGTCGTGTCTGGATGAAGGCAGGATGGGAGGGGAGAGAGAGAGGGGCTCACAGTATGAAAGCTGTTTCCATAGCAATCCAAATATTGCAGCTATGAAATGTGAGCTGAGATGGGAGACTAGTGCCAAACAGCCGTCAATCATTTAACAAAGGAGGAAATGGGGAATAAGCTTTCCCTCTCTTCCTACAGTATTAGAACTGCTGGACCGCTTGATATAGACTGAGTGTTATCATCACATGTGAGCACGTGTGGTTTTGAAGAGCGTGCACAAGCGTGGTTGTCTGTTGCAGCTTAGCTTTTTATGACCACTGAGATGAGACAATTGATTCGACTAGCCTGGCATCCAAATCCATCATCACATCTATTATCCCTTCAGTGTTGAAAATCAGAGACAAACCAGCACTAAACAGTTACAACATTTAACAACCAAGCTAAGAGTCTGAATTACATGTGGAGCCTCTTATCTCTGCACACAAGACATGGAAATGCAACTGACCACGGCGTGCTGTGAAAGAAATGAAGCACCATAGCAAGAAAAGATGGGGGCCGAGTCGGCTCTCTTCTCCTGTGAAAGAATTTACCGTCAGATAATTAAATTTCTGTGTGGTTGGATGCAACACAATGACTGTGTGATCATGCAAATAATTGCCTTTCCGCTTGTACTTGGGCAGATAGGTCGACAGGCACGGCCGTATCAGATCTCCGGGATCACAAGCGGGACACTCATTTACACACAGCGATGTTTGTATATTAATTCATTATTGTGTGAATGGCTGCTGAGGATAAACAACATCATCAGGTTTCTGATAAGGAAGATGTCATCCAGCGGCTTCATTACAATAGGAAAACATCTCTCATGCTCTGGCCGGCCCTGCAGACTGCACCATCAGTCCAATATGAGGTTTGAAGGTGTGAAAGATGCACCGGTGTTACACTTGGTTTGTGGCTGCATGCTGCTCTCGGGGGAGGTGCATTAAGAAGGTAATAGAATTGGGCCCACGGGATAACAGGGGTGTTATTTTGTCTGTTTCAATTAAATGTCTTTTGGAGCCATCCGTGGGGGGCGACTACATGTTTGGAAAAGGGGCAAACCCTGCCCACAGGGGAGCGGGAGGGATTGGTAATAACCAGCAGAGTGGCTTTAAAGGAGTCTACCAACAAATCAATAACTTTAGATCCAGACCTCCATCCAATAAAGACTGAAGCCCTGCAGCTAATTAAAAAGAAACGGTGGAAATCGCTAGAAAATAATCCTTCACATTTGCTTTTGTGTCTTATCCTTTAATAACTGCAGCATTAGTCAGAGTGAGAATTCATACAATCTCCTTTTATCTGCGAAGAAAATCATATACATTAAATATGGAAAGTGTTGACAGAAATGTACTCTGTCTGTCTGTACATGGAGACATTTGCATTAGATACTGCACATGACATGATGATCTCTGTGTTATCGTGACATTATCGAGTGTGACAAGTGACATTTTCAGCCACTGGCAAAATAAGTTTAGCAATTAGAGGACATTGCATCAGTGTTTCTCTACCTTTTTTAGACCATGAGCCTGTTTTTAGGTCTCAAAATTCCCAGTGGCTAGGTTTGTCATACGGATTTAAGAATGACATATTCTGCATTCCATTATAAGAGTGTGGAGGGATGTAAACATACTGTATATTAACATTGTGATGTAGAGTAAGGTAAACCTATTTAAAAGTCAGAGTACTAGTCATGGGGAGTACTACTGTGTGTTATGTTAGTGTGTTTCTATGTGCAAGTATTACTTTATTTAGTCCAGCTTCAGCCAACAAAGACTACAGACATTTTAGCTCATAAGTGAAATTTCCATCATTTTTAATATTCTGTTGTCTTCTCAGTGTGAGACTGAACAGATGAGCAGTTGGCTACAAGTGTTGAAGTGATCAGATTGAGATGGTTGACATCTGGTTGAAAGATGGCCACTAAAAGCAACATTGTCGGTACATCCACTTGACAGTTTGGTCCTGACGTTAGTTTACCTTTTTATATGAATTTGATATATGAATCCAAGCTTTTTGGCTGACACTTGTTCATTTTCAGAGTGACAGTTGAAAAATTTAGTCCTTTTATTTTTTTCATTTACACGAACTGGTAATATTAGCTTATTTTTTTTATTTTTATTTTTTTCAGATTTTCATTCTTCTTGAATTTTTATACACAAACAATATAGAGAGTCCTCTAATGTGAACATTACAAAAACAAATCTGTAAGTCAACTACAAACCCAGCTTCTTCATCGTTTGACCCTACATGGGGTCCCGTCACCAGGACTGAAAAAGCTTGAAATATAATATATATTTTAGTTTACACTGATGCCAACATCCACCATGAGCAGAGGAAGCCAAGCTTAGCAAACAAAAAACAAATCAAGAGTTTGTTTGGAGGAGCTGGTGTCTGCAGCGTGTTCTTGTGCAATTTACAGCATGTTCCTACGAAGCTTGTTTCCTGTGTCCCTCCAGCAGGACGAGACATCCTGGATCTTGTTACCCGTCTGATGTGGACACATGATCTGATCTATGGGGGGGTCACTGTGTCAGTGAGGGAGAGGGATTCACAGAGGCGCCGTCAGGAGGCCGGCAGCAGTGATTCAGGACCGGTTGATGTCACTTTGACAGAGAACAGAGAGGGCCATGTTGGTGTCAGCGGGGAGCCAGACACTCCAGCAAGCCCCGCTCCTCCTCCCTCTTCCTCCACTGCAATCTCTCTTTTAATGGCCTTACCTCACAGCCTCTTCCTCTCACAGCCCTGCCTTGTACGTCTGACTCATTAATACTCTTGCTCCTAACAGATATAATCTGTGTAATCATGTGCTGCATTGATTAAACCTCATTATTTCTTTAATAACATTAGTAGTTAATAGCTTGGAATGAGTGCAAAGTTGAAATGTAATCGTCAATGTATTATACAGAGGAGAAAAGAGAACACGGTGAATGGGAGATTAGAAAAAACTTTTCTGCTTCTCCTACCAAAAGAAAAGGCTCCTTTAGTTGCCATGGAGATATAGGCTACGTGGAATTCAGGAAGTCAATTAGCAATCTGGCTGCATCTCATTAAATGTTGTCTGGCAGCGGTGAGTGGTTGAGTTTGGGATTTATTTTTATCAGACAGAATAACTCTTATAAGCATTCATGGGCGTCTTATCCAGCGGTCTGCTTCAGCGAGCAGCAGCCAGTTAACAATCTGTGCATCTGTGACCTGTCACTGGGGCCAAGGTTGACGACTCAGGGCTCCATTTAGATGCTTTAATGCGGCTATTGTAGATCTCAAATGAGGTATAATCTGGATAGACCACGTGTTTGTCTCCACTCCCTGTGCTGGAGCAAAAGGTGCAGGAGGCTGGGGACAGTCACAAAAGGCCCTGCTAATAAATCTGTCTGTGTAACAAAGTCCTCAAAAGACACACACACACACACACACACACTTAGTCTGGCGTGATTTGAATGCGCCTTCAAAAATACTCTGAAGAAGTTGCTTGTTTTTCCGTCTTGCAGCTTTTGTGTCTCAG
This sequence comes from Sciaenops ocellatus, assembly GCA_033000465.1. Classification (NCBI taxonomy): domain Eukaryota; kingdom Metazoa; phylum Chordata; class Actinopteri; family Sciaenidae; genus Sciaenops; species Sciaenops ocellatus. The sequence goes on along the minus strand of CP136884.1, from coordinate 6,068,545 downwards.
AGGATCAAGGGTGGAGCGTGAGCAATGAGCAGCAGCACCAAGAAACCAAACCCCCAGATGTGCCGAATAGCAGCTTCTGATATTGCACTGTGAATTCCAAACAGTATTACACCAGCACTAATGAAAAGCAATATGGATTCACCAAAGGCAGTGCAGAGCTTATCAGCACAGCATATCAAGCCAACGAGTATCCGGGAAAATGCTAATGCGTTCTCCGTTATCACTGCCTTGACCAGTTTCATTGCAGGATCTGATGAATCCACCAGCAGAGTCCATTCATTCAGTCATTCATTCATTTACGTGCGTCTCCCGGCAGCAGCGAGGCTTCCTGTCATTGTGTCTGACAGGCAGATGACATCAGTGCGCCCTCAGGCAGCTCTCGGGATGCGGCATCTCTTCCTCATCAAGCAAAATAAAGGAGGACTTTGATGGTATCATCTCGGAGTCACAACCCCCCCACACTGTCACTGTCACACGACAGGAGACTTCCATTTCCCAGTAATCGAGTTTCTGTCTCGCCTCTTTGTGTTCAGATGAAGATCTGATGAAGTCCCCCCTCCACAAAACCTCGCCTCACCCCTTTCTCTGTATAGAATACCACCCCCTGAACCGTGTTTGTGTCTATTCATTTCCCACTTCAGTACACATAATGAATATTTATTTAAAGGAAATTAAAAAAACAGCTTGAACCCATGTACTGTAATTTAAGCTGGACTATGTTTTCAATAAAAACATGTAAATTTTAAAGAATGAATTAAGAGCATGTTTATTTCATATACTGATGGGTGTATTTAATCAGTCAAAAGTACAGTTTTGATTAGCAGTATGTGTTTATGATGCTCATCATTCAATCTGCTCTCAAGCCTTTCAGCCAATCAAATGCTCCCTTAAACAAGCAACAACTGTTACCATTTAGCCAGTTAGCTCCAGTTAGCTAAAGCATAAACGATGTCAAAGTAGTTATGAATGGACTCTGACTGCTGCTGTAAACACAGCACAAAGACACGAAAACTATCAGCTCCTTCTTTAGCTTAGCAGGCTAACTAGCTAGCAGAGTTTGCTTGGTTTATTGCTCCTCATCGAAGTGAAGAGACGCTATCACGAACACGGACAAAGACTCTCTGTCTTTTTGCTGCTGTGTGTCTGTCACTGAGGAACATTTTTACATTCAGAATGTGGTGGAAGTAACCGTGAATTAACCAGCTAACTGCTGCTGTCGACAGTCTCTTTACAACCAAGGCTAGTTACAGGTAGCCAGTGAGGTTGGTTGCTGTCTGTGTACTGTGTGGCTCATTAAGACTACCACTTAAGATTACTTAAGTTTGATGTGATTGGCTGAAAGGTGTTGAGGGGTGGGGACAATACTGTCATTCGGAAAAATGTCATCAGGAAATTAAAACTTTGAAAAGGAACATTTTAAAATAAAAATGTCTTTAATCAAATTAAACAGAGCTCCAATAAAACTCAGCAAAATTTACAAGGCAAATTATTTCACTGTTCATTTTACACAATTAATTCATGTGCTTTTTTAATTGTCTTGTCTGTTTTTTTACTTTAATGTTGGACACTTTGCTGTGGGTCCTTTTCTGAACAGAAACAATGACTGTCCTTGTTCTTGTTACGTCTTTTTTAGTGTCTTTTCTTTAAACTTCCACATGTTCTCTGGTGTGTTGAATACTTGACTGCTCTAACAAGTAGCAGGCTTTGATAAGTAGATTTGTATCCGCCTCATGTTAATAATTTGTGTCACAGTGTGACCTTGCAATCAGCGGTAAGATCAGTGATGTTCTTGAGGATTAATGTTTAGCAGTCTGCTATGTCAAACATCATCTTAATCCTCAGAAGATAATGGGAATTTGAAGGTGAACTGCAGAGAAAAGATAACCTCAGATGTCTCCTCAGCGGTCAGTGACTGACACAAATTAATTCATGGACTTAAAGAGCCACTGAAACTACAAACGATTTCAAACTGCAGACTCCTTTTTTTTTTCCAAGCAGAAACCTGCTTGTAAAAGTTATACTCTGCTTCCATCTGTTGGTTGTATTAGGAATTACAGTTTTGGAGCAAACCTTATTTCCCTCTGATTTTTGTTGTCTCAGTCGCCCTCCCCTGGCTCTGTTTGTTCCTGCAGTCTTCATGGAAACCCAGCCTCCTCAAACCCCACTGGATTTAATTACTCACAGTGCTTTTTACAATTTTACATCCAGATCTCACCATGCCAAATCAACCGTTGTCAATCTGGTCGAATCCCTGAAAAACGATCATGCATTGTAATCGAACACCTGCCCACAGAGGGGTAGAGGGTATTCCCACCTTTTTTAAAACAACAACAACAACAACAACAAAAAACATGATGCTTTTAATTCAGTATTCTTTTCAAGCTCCTTTTGACTTTGAGATCCCCTTGCCACTGGGGTATCCCATTATTTTCCTCCACCATTTTTGCTTGAATATATAATTAAAGTCCTTTTTCTACTGTGTCAGCAGGGGGTATTACGCAGGGTCAATAGCCTAGTGATTTAACACCAGCGAGATGAATCCAAAGAACCACTCATATTCATGCCCTTGAGCAAGGATCTTGTCCTTAATTGCCCCAGTAAAAATACAGTTGTTACAATGTGCTCCTGAATGTATAAAACACATCATATTTCTTTAAGAGTTATGGGCTTGGATTGTTATTAATGAACTCCAGCAGCAGTATCATCCTACTTTATGGTAGCAATAACATAAAGAAGTCTATTTTTCCCAGCACAGCCTTATGCAAAATAGGGCTGGTCAGTGATTACTTAGTAATTCATCCTGTTATATATAAACTTCTGGCACACAGTTCCGTCCAGAGGGAGAAATGGAGCATAAAAAGCATACAGTACTCTGTGCTGACTGTTTGGATTCTTTTAAGAGAAGAAATTGCGTTTAACATTCTTCCTCCCGAGGTGCTGAGGAACCCAGTCTGAGGCTGACTTTGTGATACAGACACGTATGTAAATCTACTCCTCCTCATCGCTAGTGCTAATTCCCATGGAGAAGATCTCTGAACTCCACTCTCACCCACAGCAACTTCACACCAGCGCAGCCTCCTGCCATGTGTCAATGCCAGTCTAATCTCACACCCCACACCATCTGCCGCCAGCCCCCCCAATTTGGCATCGGTCGCTCTGCGGAGACAGACCAAACATGCAATTCACACCTCTGCACATATTGACCACTTTTTAACTGATGCTGACTGGAGCAGGCAGGTTATCAAGCAAGACACAGGCAGCACTTCTTATAGTAAAACCTCCACGCTATAACATTTAAAGCTCTTATAGCTATCATGAGCTAATGGGCTAACACAGTCACAGCATTTTTTTTTTTTTAACATATCTTTTTATTGGGTTTTTGGTTTTACATGCAGTAATTGACAGGCTAGTCACAGCATATTTTTATGATATTTTGGTTAAAGCTGATCAGATGAGCTGATGTGTTCTCACTGTATATGCTCTTGACAATCGCTGTTGTTTGTAATGCTTGTGCTTGTTTTTAGGAGCTTTTACGGATCCGTTGCTCTTTTCCACTCTTTGTAGTTGTGCCTCCTTTAAAACTGAGAATCACACTGGCCCTCACTCTTGGCTCAAGAGGCTGTGTTGCTCTTAACACCAAAGTGGTCTGAACAGACCAGCAGACAGTGCTGTCCACACTCTCACTCTGTGTTTGTCAACAATCAGCCACTTGCTAGAGGAGTTACTGATGCTGTCCTTTTAGTGTCAGTACTAGTTATTTGTATGTTAGTATTTGTGTATGTTGATTATTAAATAGTTTCAGTTCAATATGTTAATTAGTCTCAGTTCCTCACAGTCACAGCCAGCAGAGATATACAGAGGACATGAATTGATTTTAATTTCAAGCAAATGCTTTTAATGATACATTGTGAAAACACAATTGATTTAGCCACCAAGCACTTATCAGGTATCCACTGCAACAAAATGTGTGGCCGCTAATATGATATTTCAGTAGGGATTTTTGAAAGCATTATTTACAGTTATTATGTAACTGTAGGAGAACTGACTTAAGAGAGAGATATAGCATGCAAGAAACATGCTATACCCCATCACATATCTATTCCTACAGCACTGGTTCTCAAACTGTGGTACAAGTACCGCTGGTGGTACCTGAGCTCCTGTGGGTGGAATCTCTGAAGTATATAGATTTTTAAATAAAATAAATGAATTTAGAAACATTTCATACTAACATAATAATTATTTTAAATGAAAATAGTTAAACTATAGGATCACAGGAATGTAATTCAAAATTTTTTAAAAGTTTTTGATTTAGAATTTCCTGTAATATTTTGTTTCTGTGGTCATGTTCATGCAGGTAGCACGCATACATCTGTGATTAGTTATGAGTTAAGATGTGATGGTAAGATGGTAGGAGGAGGTTAAAAAAAAAAGAAAACTGTTTAGGCTTGTGGCTCAAAACGTGAAATATTAGGAAGAGAAGTGCGGATCAGGAGATCTGGTTCTGGTTCTGTTCAGGATACATCTATGGTCAACAATTTAAAAAAAAAAAAAAAAAAAAAAAGACTCTTTTTATGAATAAACCTGCAACCTGTGTGAACTGTCTGTAGTTGAACAGGGCCAGCATACGCTGTAATGATGGTGGTACTTGGAGAGATGAATATCATCTGAGGTGGTACAAGGTGTAAAATATTTAAAAAGTACCAAAATATGGCTCACTGTGTAGATTTTATGTATCCCTAGCATTGTTAGCTGTTTAGGTGTTTTGTTGATGACCCACAGAAGGAAATGCATCCAAGCATCCATTTTACTCAGGAACCACATGTGATTGTGAACATGACATGTTGAACATGATATTGACCCTAATGTGCAACTAATGTGCAAAATCAAATACATTTGAGGGAAAGCCAAGCAAATTATGTATTGTCGGAACATACTGAGGAAATATTAACATGCCTGACAAGTTGGAAAAATGTTGATACTGAATAATATAGTAAAATATGAACTGACAACATATTTGCTTTATGCCAATAGAGGCCGTCTTGCAGTACACTGTCCACCCTTACCCAGCATTATTCAGCTTGGTTAAGGTTAGGGAAAGATCATGGCCTGTTTTACTCGAGAAAAAGTCTGAAGTAACTACAGATATAAGATTTAACAGAAATCATGATCTCGCTCTAACTGTAACCAGAGTGCTTTTGTTGCCTGAACCTAACCAGAGAATGGAGTCCGGACACAAACCCGGGGCTCGGGTATCACAGTCCTGCACTTGTACACACACTATCCACTCCAAAAGAGTCCAGAGTGTTTCATAAATATACAGTTTAATTCACTCAAAGAAACATTGTCTCTGAACATAATCCAGGCAGCAATTATGTCATTATAAAAACAATTTAGTAATATACAGACGTAATTCCTAGGAGACAGGTTGGACCTTGGTCATAAACAGTTGCTCATTTACACATTCAGCTGTTACAGAGCAACATTAGCATTCATTTGGAGTCATGTTTGCAGCCACCTGCTGAATAGAAGTCCAATACTCACCCGTTTTTGGTCTTTAACTGGTCCTGAGGGAATTTTCTGGCTCCATCAGCAACTCATCTCTTTACTGTGTCTGTCTACCGTGCTGTGTTTTGCATTGCACTTACAGATTAGTCATCATCACCTTTTAAGTTGATATGTTTTCCATTGCACTTGAGAGATCAGTACAGTAGTGTCTTTTTCCTTTGGTTTTCTGCTGTTGCAGTTTGAGCTGGTGTTGGTGGTGCTTGTTATTACAAATAAAGCACTGTTTCTGCTGCAGGAAACATAAAAAAATATTATCTTATAGTCCCAGTAGACTCTTCCCTGGAAAGACACCAGGTACATAAAAAAAAAAAAGCAAAACTAAAACTTTTCATCAACTGGGCTGAACCCAATTGTTGTAAATCAGTTTTTAATTATGAACAGAAAACTAAACATGCACTGTATTCTGGCTTCATGAGATCGACTTAACTTACTTGTACAGCTAGGCCATGTGAGAACGAGAGCATCTGTTCATTTGGACTAATTGAAAACAGCTTGTTTGGCTGGAAGGTTATTTGTAAAATCCGTACAGTCAGTAGTGACTGGCAGCTAAAATATGTGTTGTGCTGTAACCACATACTTCAAATTATTTGGAACATTGAATTGGTTGTTGCTCATTTGGTGCTATAGGGCTGAGGCAGAAGAAATACATGGTGGATAAGATTAACTGCATCCTCACAAAGACGGGACTGAATGTGAGGAACATGAAAGCGCTCTAGTCTTTATGGATCATTCTCAGTCAAAATACAGCTTCGGTACATAACAATACTTATTATAAAGATGTGTTTTGAATTGCGATCTATATATTTAGCATGCACTAAGAACCTTTTGGCCCTCTCTTCATACTGCGATATTGGAATTTAATGAAAATGCTCTGCAGTCGTCTAGAGTGTGAAGCATGCACGCATCCAGGAGGCTGCCGGATGTGGTCTGTAATGAAAGACGGCTCAGTCAGGCTTGTGTAAAAATGTGTTGATGACAACGTGTCCATAACATAATCTGCGTGCGCACAAACACTGCTGCAGCAAATATTTAATTACAGCATCGGAGCACATTTGCCACCCTACTTCAGCCTTGCTAACAAGACCAGCAGAGATCCCAATTATTACAACCGTCAAGACCACTTCTCGAGGGCTACAATCCTTTTAAAAAAATGCAAAAGTGAGCAGCAGAAAGGCCTTATTTGATTAATCGGTGCAGCCAGTGTAAAGTGTATGGCAGGCCCTGAGGGAGCAGGGCAGTGGGTAGGGAGCAAGCACCCCGGCTGGCTGGAGAAGCACTGGGGAAAGCTGTTGACAGTCACCAACCTCATTAGAGAGCTAGTCAGAGAAAGCTTGTTGCAGTGCAGTCTGCTGGAATGTGTCTCCACCGAAACACTGGAAGGGCTCTGAAGCCTGCTGGTGCGTTGTAGCCATGTCAGGCCGAGAGCAGAGCCAAACTGTGTTTGTACCACTGCACTGTTTTGACATTAATTATCCTCCCACAGCCTGCAGGCTGGAGCTCATTGAGAACTTGCTCTGTAGTGGTGTCTTTTAATTTCCGATGTTGGTTTTAAAATGTTCTTTGGAACAATTTTTGTATCTGAGCTACGTTAGCATTTTCTCTCTTGAATTTTAGTTTTCCTATTATTATTTTTTTTTTTGTCAAGACATCCCCTGTCTTTGTGCTGCAGAATATTATTTGATATACTGTATATCAGAATGTGTTCACGGTACGTAATGCGACAGTATCTTCACCAGCCGAGTGCAGATCCTGCTCGTGTTCGTGCAGTGATACAATGCAGATTGAGACAACCTTTTTATAGAAAGTGGACGTGTCTGAACAAAGCTGACATTAGCGGCTGTACTGTGGAACACTGGTCTGACTCCAAGTGTCTCAGAACTGGGTTGAGACTCTGCACCACTGGTGACATCCTGCAGCTCAGGTAATGTGAGATAAAACTGACAGAGCAATAACATTTCCACCCTCCCTAAACGGCTGCAATGGGAGCGAGGTGCATCCAGAGGAGCAGACGGGTTGGTGAAAGCGGCACTTGGGTACTTATTTATCGTAGACTTCAATAAAATGGGTTGAATCAGCCATGCCTACCTCATATCCTCAGTTTAACTGCAGGAAAACAAATTAATGCAGCTTTACCTGAGAGAAGACACATCACCAGTGAATTACCTGTTGCAGGATAAAAGTACTGTAAAACGAAGAGAGCCAGCCGTTCATTATTTTATTTATTTTTTTCCAAGTGAAAAATAGTGTTGTGATGCTCGCAGATTGCAAGAGTGAATACAACAATGCTTCAACGCTCCCTGGAGAGAGAAACATTACACTATTTACAGCCCTGCTCTGTCCCAAGAAGCAGCTTGAAAAACAACCGGTGTCACTCGCCGATGGGATCTGGGGCCGAAGTGATTGCGATGCACGGCGCAATTATCAGAGCAGGGTGACATGCAGAGGCAGCATGGCATTACAGCAAACTGCTCTCCACACGGCTGCATGAACAGCACAGCATCACACCGGTGATGTAGAGGTGTGTAAAAACAATTCAAACTCCAGTTGGTATCTTACCATGAACAAGTATAATCTCCTAAAATAGGACAAATATCACCTGTAATGATAAACTATGTTCTGTACAACTTGCTCAAAATATTATTTTTTGTGTTTTTCACAAGGGACTATACTACACTAATAAAATAAACAAGATATTAAAGATACTGTATAGGTAAGAAATGTAAGAGGATATAGGTTACATAAATCAAGTTCCTCACACACCACATATACAGTATGAGGTAGTAATTTAATGGTCTGTTTTTTTGCAAAATGTATCATGTGATTAACTTCTGACTGTTATTAATCTTGTGTACTATTGTGTTAAAGCTGCGGACAGCTAGATTTGCACTACTTTAACTATCTTTAAAGCTGCACTCAGTGGCTCTTTTTTTTGGCAAATGACTTGCACTCTACATCCTGCAAAAAGAACAGTCTCACTGAGTGTAAACCACAAAGTGAACGGAAAGAAACCAAACTGATTTAAGGCACGCCGGTTTATTCACGAGATTATCATATGTGTGTTTTTAAAGGTCAACACTCAAAACGCTTCCATTTAGAAATCTAGCGAGAACAAGGCATTTTGTGTTTTGTCTCATTAATATTAATGAGCCTCTCTTCTGATTGGCTGACTGTTTTCTGAGAGAAATATGGCCAGGCCAACCACAGGAAAGAGATTGTAGCCTACCTTGATTGTTGGGTACAGGTAGGCTGCGCTCGGGCCAGGGCTGAGGGCAGTGACTGTATAGTTGTGACATCACAACCCTACAGAGGTCATGACAGCTCATTTAAAGGCACAGTTTCTGATTACGGGCTGTGTCCGTCTCTCCATGGGTTGAGTATTTTCATACTTTAACAGTATTTGTATAGAACCTAGACCTGCTTTATAATGAAAATATTGAAATCTCTCTTTCTGCAATATGCAACCTTTAACATGATATCAAGATTTCATTTTTAAAATACCACAGTCATCAAGTTGTCAACACCATTCTGTTACAATACACCAAGTTCAGACCCACAAACACCGCCATTATGAGCCTCATTTCTGTATCATTTCTATCTAAGGCAGGAACATGATTACAGAAAAAAAGCTCTGAAAAACTGCACTATCTGCTCAGCACCAAACAGCAGACAAAGTTAGCGAGTATCTGGTGCACATAGTGAAACATTTAGAAGCCAAAGAGCCCGATATTTCCCACAGGAGTCTTGAAGACCAAAATGGCTAAAAGGAGGGTGAATATTAGACTTGCATTTGTCATGAAGCCAAAAACAGGACTGCAAATGGTGCTCCATGTCTACTAGATGTGTAAAAAGCAAATGTTTGCTAATATGTTGTAGTACGCCATAACTATATGACATGATAGTATGCCATAGGCTGTGTTCCACTGCCCCCAAAGAGGCTGAAGAGATCAATTCATGCAGCTTCATGCTCAGAACATCCCAACATTTCCCAAAAAACTGTTTCTACGACACTTCTAAAGGTAACCATTGAGCTAACTGTGAGGCACCCATTGGCTAATCCTTTATAGTGGATATCACAGTATATCATTTAACAGGAGAGGAAATTAAAAGGCTACATCTAGGCTAGGCTTCCCAATATGAATTATATTATGTATCTCTATACTGTATATCCACTGCTGTGTGCTAAATTAACAGAAAACTTGTTGGAAATATGCTCCACTAATAACAAGTGACACAATTAGAGTGTTAACACAGGTCCTGATTTTATTTCTTTTAGGACCTTCATTTCAGTTTTGTGCCTACAGTGCATATTCATAAACTACTGTGTTTAATCAAATTAATATACAGATAGTATTCCAACATACTGTAGGAAGGTTAATAGGGGTCCAGCAGCTCATTTTGCCCCAGGGCCCCCTGGCAGCTTAGTCCAGCCATAGTATAGATGCTTACATTAGCCCTTTAAACAAGGAATATACAGAGGACATTACCAAACAATATAAAGGATGAATTCAATAACAATAATATGCAAAGAAAATCGAATTACACTGGAGCTTTTACAAAGCGTGGTCAGTGAGGATGAATCCCAGAGATAGTGCTTAATAAAAGTCAATAATGTTCCAATATATTGGTAAACTGACCTCTCTTCTCACATACATCTTCTCATGTTTCCTTGAAAGCAATCAACACTTGACCTCCTGCTGCACTTCCTCTTAATGATGACAGTTAAAGGACGTGTTACGTAGCTGCTTATCACAGTCAAACATTCAGAATCACCTTAAAAACTATGTGAAAAGTCCTATTTGATATGCTGATGGAAGATACCAGATTCAGTGCAATACAGTTGGACAGGATTTCTCTCATACTTCCAGTGGATGTGTGCTCTTGGTTTCAAGTCTGTCCGTGTCCGGCAGCCTCTTCCACCTCGCTGTGTTTCACCGGTCAAGGAAACACAAAGAGAATAGACAAAAATGGGGGGGGGCTCCTGGAGACCTGATGCACATCGATGTGTGAACCAGGTTTTCCAGCTATAGCTGTCAAAAGGTAAGTCTGGAGTGTGAAAGTGCACCTACATCATTGCACTGCACTACAGTGAACAAAGAGACTGCGGTATGAGAGTGTTCTGACCATGCTGCACTGAATCAGGGGTATTACTTGGAGCGGTATCAGCATCCCATGATGCCCTTGGACTAGGTCTCATAATTTACTATTGATGCAAACAGCATTATTAGCATCATTACTATCTATTATTACTAAACCTCCATAATGTACATGGGCATACAGTACAGCAGAGGCCACATTAAAATGCAAAAACATGCACCTCCGGATCATTACTGTGTCCTAACAGGGTATCACGAGACAGCCGTTCCCTTTCACAGCGGCACTCAACGTTCTCCAGACGTTGCTCACACAGTAACTGATCATGGTTGTGTGCACATATCAATGTGTCAAGCCCTTTGTCCTTGAGTTGCACCCTGGAACTAATTTGCAGCTGGTGGGAAGCGTGCAACGGGAGCCACAAACGCACCAATTAAACTGACATTCGGCTTTTTGCTCACTTGTCTTTCAAAACACACAAGGGCTAGTCCTCCAAAGCCCGATGAGAGGAAGTTCACGAGTGAAATCCCTCGATCCCAGAGAAAGAGCAGAGGCAATAATTACTGGCCAACACATTTGATTTATTGTCGTGCTACATTCCCCTGGCATGGTTATAAAATACTCCCAAGGCCTGCCTGAGTGTGATGCAAAGAAGCATCATCATCCTACATATATACTGTGGAGGTACTGTGTATTTCTGGCCTAATATAACATGAATATTTCATCTTGCTTTGGGTTTACTAAAACAGGATGAAAACTGGAAGGTTATTTCAATAAATTGAAGCCTATGCAGATTTAACTCCACCTCTTCTAATCGGAGTATCAAGTGAACGTCAAAGAGAAGGGGACATCTTGAGACAGACAGATTGATGACATTATTAGTGCACAGAGAAGGCAAAAGATTGAAGACAAACCCGATATCTCTCTGAATCCTGTGATTGAGTCCCTTCTTGGCATATGCCGATGGCTGAGCCACTCGCAAGCTTTAAATATCAGCCAGTCAATACAATGTCGAAATAATGAAATAAAACGGCAACAGAATATATTAACGTGGAGAAGTACAGCAATGTCATTTTGAAAATATGATACAGACAGCCTGACTCAGTCAAATTTGAGATCACTATAAAAATCCTTTTACCGCAGATCAATCCTGAGCCATGAGGTCAGATCACATCCCTTTAAAAGCTCAACACACTACAACATACAGTTTTTCCATTAATAGCTTGCACAGTGTACACAACGTCACGAGTGGCGTTTATAAAATTTGCAGCAACGTGTGGTTTATGAGGTTAACGGGCTCTAATGGGGAATGCATACTGTAATCATGTAAAGGTTATAACAGACAGTCATTATCTATCACGCATCCTCACTGCGGCAGCCACAGCTGCTTACCTTTTAGTTTATGGTTTGGAGTAATTTTTAATGTACATGACACAATAAATTAGGCTCACAAGTTTTATACCAAGACTTAAAGCTCGGGATGTCGTCTTTCCTCCATCACCTCCCAATATGTATTACACTGGATTATGCAGAAGCAGTAGAATAAAGGAATGTTAGCACCAACTTGCATATTTTAAATGTAAAAGCACTTAATGTGAAGTGTCACATAATGTATTGGGGAGTACATTTAATAGAAGCAGTGAATGTCTCTTCTCTATATTAGTTATAATGTGTTACAGTTAATTATGTGTGCAGTAATTTTAATTTTAGCGTAGGATCATGCTGTAAACTACTGCAGTTCTCTTATTACTAGTATTATTAGTAACACGAAAGCTGTCTTTATGATAAGATCTCGTTCAGGTATATGTTATTTCTGTACTTTAAGCCATGCTAAGGCTGCAGTTAGTGACAACTTCAATATATTTCATTAGCTCGTAAGTGGCAGTGGATAGTGTTGCATTAGCTAATGCGCTTATATTGTTTGTACAAAGTAGCTGTGCTGAGAACTTGCACATGTACCAAATGAGAATGTTGCCAAGAATAAATGTATTGATCTTCTCCGAGGTAAAAAGAAAAGGAAGGAGGTCTGCGGTAAATAATTATGCAAGCCGAGAATGATTTCTTTAATACTTTGCTTTATTTTCATCTTCAGATCACGAGTTAGTCATTCCATTATGTTGAAATGACAAAGCTGGTTTTCTCATGTAAAACAATTTATCTCGTTATCTCTGTAAAACAAACAAGTTTTTTCAGACCAACTAATTCTGTCACTGAATAAATAAAGAACTTGAAAATTAGTGTCTGGGTCATTTGATCCCAGCTGATTTTAGCCTTCAAGATGACTGTCAGGGAGGATATATAACTGAATTGTAAGTCAAGGCATCACTGTGTAGTTTTGATTGCTGCAGTTACATAGAGCCAAATGCGTTTTTTAATGACTACTAACCACTTTTTCTTGTTCTCTCGTGATAATGGCCCGATTGTCTCAAGATAATGAAATCATTAACTTGTGATCTGGAGATAAGTCGTATTCAAAAAATAATCGAAAAAACAGCCGTTCCTGGCTGCCATAGTCTCAAAGAGGCCGAGCTGTCAGACAAACACACATGCTTGGAAGTTGAAGTTGATAAATGTCTACCTGGCCACAGCTAACACACTGTATGCACATTTAGGTGTAATGCACAAACAAATACACACGGTTTCTAGCTAGATAGCTACAGTTAACGCCTGTTCAGTTGGTTGTTTGCAGCAAATAAACCGCTAAAGTTGTTAATTCCACGTTGAGTTGTAGTCCAGAAGGTTCCTCTATGGTTGATGTTTAATGTTACTCTAGTACTCTAAATCAACATTTTTAGTTCCAGTTTATGTTGAAATAAGGGCACTGACTCAATATTGTATATGGGTAATGTTTTCAACATTGATATACTAACTAATTAATATTGTCTCAATGTGTCAACTGTCAACTTTCCCTCCAAAATATTTCAAACTAAACTTTGGAACAAAACATTTGAGGGACGACCTCTTCACCGTGGTGCATGGAAATGTTTTGATGTCAGATGACAAAGAAAACAAAATAATTTATATGTATTGAGGAACATATGTTAAAGCCATACGAGAGAAAGTCAAGCCATGTTCCATTAAAAATATGTGTAGCGCCTCTCTAGCGTGTTTAACTATTATGAGAGGTGGCTAACCTGAGCTCTTTCTTTCTATAAAGAAATAAGATGGGGTTTCTACAATTAACTTCAACAGTATACACTAACAGTGTGTGTGAAAAGTGATTTTTAAATGTTGTCTTGACTTCCCCTTTAAATCAAGTTTTTAACTGTCAAATCTACTCTCTTATGAACTTAAATACTTTCTAAATAATGATGTTTTTAATCACCTTTTAACATGAAATTATTCCTTTTGACCTTAATTAGCTTAAAATATCAAACTCAATGACCACAACTGTTTAGTGTAAACGAAAAATAAATTATTTACTAACAAATTATTTGAACAGGTTCACACAGTTTTTAAAGACTTTTTCAAAAAAATAATATCACCATGACATTTTAATGGGCCCCCATGAAAATAAAAAAGCCGGCAATAAAATAAACTGTTCAAATATACCGTTCAACGATGCAGGCCTGGACGCAGCTCGGGTGCGTTGCAGCCGGAAACAAATTGCTGTGTCGCCTCGACAGGACCAAAGGGGAAAAAAGTACCTTAAACCACAGGTGTTGAAGGCTCACACACCCGCGCTGGAGAAGGGCTGAAGCAGGAGGAGGGGAGAAGAGATGATCCACCCAGAGGAGGAGAAGAAGACACACACCGCCGACGATACCACCAGCTCGCTCCGTCGTCCACGTCACTGCCGATCTCGCTGTGGCTCAGCCCTGTTGTCTGCAGCTCCACACACGCTCTCACACTGGCCCTGCTCCACGGGTCGCTAGCCGCTAGCTTGACTTATCTTAAGTTGAGTAGTCCACTCACACAGGCAGTAACTTCTTCACAAAGTCTTCCGAAGCGTCCTGGTCGAACACCTCTATGACCCTGGTGACAGTCATTAACTCACAAGTCTCTTTTCCTTCACCTTTTCATCATGCTTCCATTTCGTCCTTCTCCGTTCTTCTCGCTCTCTCTCTCCGGTCATACCTCACTATCCACCTTTTCAAAATAAAATACATTCACAACCATATGTGTGTCTATTTCTTCCTTCCTGCACTTTAAACATAGTTAAACATAGTTACAGAGATTTATAAACAACAACAATTGACATATTAAAAGCATAGTTCAATACATTAACAACATTACCTAGTATTCACTTTTTTACTGAATGACTTTATTTCTTAACCTTAAATAACATTTATTAACCATGAACTTAGACCTCTTTTAAATCTGAAATGCTATTTGTTATGCAATTAACTTATTTATTTGAACATATGCCCTTTTTAGTCCTCATGAATTTCTACCGGGCTACACCCTCCCCCCTTTTAAATGTCTGTGTCCTCATCAGACTCTAATGAACTTAACTAAGGGGTCGAGAGAGTGTAATTACTTAGTTATGACTAATGTTTTCCTATTTTAATGACTATGCCTCTGTGAACAATAGTTAGGGGCTGATCTTTGGATCTACCAGGCTCGTTATAGGTAAGTCTGATAATTGGCTTAACAGTTCTCTTTGATCTAGTTCTAGGCTCATGTTTAGTTATCACTCTTTTGTTTTGATTCTCAAACACTTCCTCTTCTTGGTCGAACTCAGGTTCAACTTCACTGGTTTCTTCCAATGATATTTCTCTTTCACACTCCTCGTTCCTATCATCCTCAGGTTCAGGTTCAGATTTGTGGCCATCCTCTTCAGAGTCAGAAACATTTTCATGGACACTTTCGGACTCATTTTCGTTTTCAGAGTCATCGTCCGGCTCTGGTTCAGGGTCAAGTTGTGTGTCAACTACTCACTTGGAGACGGATGTGTCGGGAGTGAGTCTCTCCGATTGGCTGGATGAGTGACATAATACTCCATGTCAGAGGACGAGTCAGAAAACTCTGGAAACTCCTGAGTTTCTGGTCTTGCTTCTCTTTGACTTTGCCTTCCAGTGATGGTCCTGGTCTTGGGCCTAGCAGGTGGATCTTCAACCTGGTTAGTGGATGGTATTCTCACAAGCTGGCCGATAGGAAGAAGGTGGTCCCTATGGATGGTCTTGGTCCCCGGGGCTCCATCCTCCCTTCTTATCTTGAACACAGGTAGGTTTGGCATTTTTCCCACGACAACATAGGGGACAGGATTCCACTTACTCTCCAGCTTGTGCTTGCCTCTTAGGCCCAAGTTTCTGAGCAAAACCCTGTCGCCAATCTCAATGGACTGAATGTAACTCTGCGGTCATACAACCTCCGGTTTCTCTGATGCCTTTTGTTTGCAGCCTCGGAGGCTAACTTGTAGGCCTGTTTCAAGTCTTCTTTCAGTTTTGTGACATAGCGGGTATGACATGCATCTTCCGTGCCATCTGGGGACGTACCAAAGCAAACATCTGCCGGAAGCCTCGCTTCTCGCCCAAACATTAGATGGTAGGGGGAGTACCCCGTGGCGTCACACTTTGTACTATTGTATGCATGGACCAAGTAAGGCACATGTTGGCTCCATGAGCGCTTCTTTTCCCGGCCTAGCGTACCTAGCATGGAGAGTAGCGTTTGGTTGAACCTTTCCGGCTGAGGGTCTCCTTGCGGATGATATGGGGTTGTCTGCGACTTGCGTATCCCCATCAAGGTCAACAGTTCCCTGATCAACCGGCTCTCGAAATCTCTTCCTTGATCCGAATGGATCCTGGAGGGCAGTCCATAATGTACAAAATATTTTTCCATCAGGACCTTGGCCACAACTGGAGCCTTTTGACTTTTGGTCGGAAAAGCCTGCGCGTATCTCGTAAAATGGTCTGTGACGACCAACACGTTACTTACGCCTTTGGAGTCAGGCTCCATGGAAAGGAAGTCCATGCACACTAAATCCATGGGCCCATGGCTAACGATCTGGTGCAATGGAGCAGCTCTCTGTACTGGGGTCTTGTGAGTGATGCACTCCACACAATTCTTGATGTACTCCTCAACATCCAACAACATCCGAGGCCAAAAGAATCTACTGCGGAGCAGGTCAACTGTCCTCTCCTGACCTAGGTGTCCAAGGTCGTCGTGCATGGCCCTTATGACCGTTTCCCTGAACTCTTTTGGCAGGACCAACTGACCGACCACTTCTCTGGAGGGTTTTTTGCTGTACTGGTACAGCAGTCCATCCTTCATGGACAGCTTTCCCGCCTCTCTTTTCAACCTCGACAACTCTGGACTCATGTTCGCCTCCTCTGGCCAACATCCTTTCTCGAGAGCCTTAAGGGCTGGTCCAATGGCCTCATCATCCTCTTGGGCTTTCTTTAGACTCTCTTTACTCATGAGTTCTAGCGACTTCAACTCCATGTGTGTTGGAAACGCATAGATGTCGGGAATACAGTGGGAGGACGCCCCAAGCTGGGCAACATACACAGGCGTGCATTGGTCAGCCTCTGGGGCGGCGACTTTCTGGCAGATCGACTTGACCCCAGACTGTGGGAGAGTCACCCACCCATCACCATCTGCACCTGCCATGTTCCTTGACAACAGGTCGGCATCAATATTCTGTCGCCCAGGCCGATACTGGACATCAAACTCATAGGTTGATAGAGCAGCCAGCCAGCGATGCCCTACCGCGTTGAGTTTGGCGGTACTCAACACGTACGTCAACGGATTGTTATCTGTGCGTACTGTAAATCTTGCCCCATACAAGTAGTCGTGGAATTTGTCGACCACAGCCCACTTGAGGGACAAGAATTCCAACTGATGTATAGGGTAATTTTTCTCTGATGCACTCAGCTTTCGACTTGCAAACGCAACCGGTCTCAAGCCTTCAGGGTGATCTTGATACAATACAGCGCCAAGACCCTTCAAGCTTGCATCAACATGCAGAATGTACGGCTTTTATGGATTAGCGAAAGCCAGGACCGGCGCATGTGTCAAACAGTAGATGGTCTGGTGAAACGCATCTGTACAAGCTTTGTCCCACCTGTCCCCAAAGGGCTCTGATTCTTTCAGGTAGACTTTGTCTACATCTCGGACATGCTTGTTTCTCTTCTGCGTTGGAGCATAGCCCTTGGTGAGTTCAGTAAGCGGTCTCACGATGGCAGCATAGTTCTGTATGAATCTACGGTAATAACCGCAAAATCCAAGAAAGGACTGCAATGTCTTCAGGTTTGTCGGCTTAGGCCAGGTGGTGACGGCCTCAATCTTGTCGGGATCGGGTGCGACACCTTCAGCAGACACAATGTGCCCTAGGTATTTGACCCTCGGCAAGCAGATCTGACACTTGTCCACTGAAAGTTTCAGCCCAACTTCTCCAAGACGATCCAAGACCTTGAGCAGTCTCTCTTCGTGTTCCTCGAGTGTCTTTCCGAACACTATCAGGTCGTTGAGGTACACCAGCACCTGTAAGAGGTTCATGTCTCCTACTGCCCTCTCCATCAACCTCTGAAAGGTTGCTGGAGCCCCTGTAATGCCTTGCGGCATGCGCTCAAACTGGAAAAAGCCTAACGGGCAAATAAATGCCGTTTTTTCTTTGTCCTCTTCGGACATAGCTATTTGGTAATAGCCTGAACGCAAATCCAAAACAGAGAACCACTGACTCCCTGTGAGAGCGTTCAGCGCGTCTTCAATGCAGGGGGTGGTATATTGGTCAGGTGTGGTTCGGCTATTCAACAGCCTGTAATCTATGCACATCCGAATAGCTCCATTCTTTTTTCGGACTACAACTATTGGGGAAGCATAGGGGCTTCGTGACTCACTTATGATCCCTACCTGTAGCAACTCTTGTAAATGCTTTCGCACATCTTCGATGTCTGCAGGGGCCAGCCGGCGCGAGCGTTGACGAAAAGGCCGGGAGTCAGAGAGCCGGATTTTGTGCTCCACCCCTTTTGCCAATCCCACGTCCCATTCACTCATGAAGAACACATGAGACTTCTGAGCCAGTTTCTTTCGTAGTCTGTTCTTCCATTGTTCGGAGAGGGGAGAATCTCCAAAGTTTATCATACTTTCATCAAATTCGGGGGAGACAGTCTCCTTGGGGGGAATAGTAGCAACTGAGTCAATGTAGTACATACCTCCGATCACCGTTCCCGCAGGTATTGAAGTCTCTCTTGAAGATTCGTTCTTGACCAATACTCTCAAGCTGTTGACATCCAGTGCTCCACTGGGCACAACCATGGGATGAAGAAACAGGCAGGCAACACAGCTGCTGGTGCCGAATCCACCATCAGAATTTCCTGCCCAACAGGATTTCTCAACTCAACCTTGCACACCACTTGAGTGCCACCATCTGGAGGTAAGGTCAAAGGGCCAGGACCCATCCATCTGATCCAGCCAGCCTCATCATCATGGGTTAGAACTGTAGCCCCACTGAGGGCAGACTGACCGTCTTGGACAGCAACTCGAAACCCAAGTGTTTTCGTGACATCAATGCCATTCTCTTTGCATTGGTTCACCAAGCGTCTGACATGGCTAGCATTTGTGCCGACCACCACAGATGTCTCATCTCCTGTTCTAGGACTAGGGCAGATGAGTGCAAGGACAGTAACAGTCTGACTGGTCCCTAACACCTCAACTGGATACTCCAAGTCAACCACCACATAACCACGGTAAGGGTAGCTAACTCCAGACTCACTCAAACCCCACAGGGGAAGACCAGACACTGGCTGAATGGGGACATCAGGTAGGTGTTTCTGATACCAGGGCTCAAATATGATCGTCACCTGCAAGCCACTATCTAACAAAGCAGTGCAGGGTTTTCCATTAACCTTCAATGGCACCAGGCTAGGTGGACCAACCAACCCATCTGGAATACATGCTTTGTCTGACATGTCCTCAGCACTGTTCTTGACAGAGCAGTTAACTCTACTCACTGTGGCATCACTTGACGGCTTGTTGTTTTTTGAGAGCTTCAGAGCCTGAATAAGTCTCTTGATGACTTTAGCCTGGTTTTCTGGGTTCTGGCACTTCCCAGCATAATGTCCATTCTCTCCACATCGATAACAAAAATGCTCCTCCGAGACTTTGAATGATCTTGGGGGAGAGCTGGCAACTGGCTTGGAGGCAGTTACAGCAGAAACAGAGGCTCGAGGTTCAGCTACTTTATTAGTGAACTTCTGCTGCAGGTGCTTTAACTGTTTTTTTAAGGCTGCTATCTCACTGTCAGAACTGCACTCACTGGGGGCAACATTTAGGGGAGCTTTCTTCTCCTGGCTAGCTGGCACATCTTGAGCTGGCTTAGCCATGACAGCAGCAACTAAGGACTTGAGTTCTTTGATCTTGGACCTTAAGTTCTGGATTTCGATTTGCTTTGCACCAGCATTTTGCTTATGCGCACTGTGCACTACTGGTGTAATCTGCTTTCTTGAGGCCTCGTATTCCTCCTCTGAGCGTATCTCTTTTAGCAGCTGGAGAAAGGTTGGCGGCTTTTCCTTCCTCTCCCACAGACGAAGATTGACCAGCATCAGATCAGAAGCTATAGCCCCACGCAACAACTGTTCAAGCCTTGCTCTATCTGCATAACCAAGAGGAAGACCGCCTCTCTGCACGACCCTGCCCAACGACTGTTCTAGCCGTCTAAGGAAGTCAGACAGCTTCTCACCTAGTTGCCGTTGCAGTAATCGGAAAGCGAAATACAGCTCCTCACCTGACTCTGCTGTCCCAAATGCATGCTCAAGTGCCTCTAAACAATCTTCAGGGCTCACGTCAGGATCACTGGCTCGGGCAGCTTTTAAAATGTCAAGAGCAGGACATCTAACTCTCTCCATCAGTCTTGGCCTTTTCTCTTTTGGGGAGCAGTCGCACTCTTCCACCATGAGCCGTGCTTGACCCAGCCAGTGTTCAAACTGCTCTTCTCCTGCTGGCGTGGGAGAGGATCCAGAGAAAATTCGTAGGCGGCGATAGCTTCCATGTTCACCTGATGACCTGGATGTCTTGTCAAGCAAATCACTCACCGCTCGCAGTATAGCCTCTGTTGACTTGGCTGCAGCCTCTTCAGCAGGGAACAATGTGCGGAGGTTTTCCACGTGCTAACTTTCTTCTTGTTGTGGTTCTGTCCGTTGTGTACAGGCTTGTGCACCTTGATCTGTTATGACGACAGACCACGGCTCTCCACCCTCAACAGGAAACACTTCAGGGGGAATCATGTCAGCTTTCACCTCTTCCCTGCTTTCACACAAAACATAGTACTGGTTGCATCGTAGGTTGAAGGTTCGACCTCTGACACGCACACGTCCCAAACTCTTCACTGTTTGCATTGTCTCTTCGATTGCAGCAGTGGCTACTTCTTCTCGAATGATAACTAGGACTGCATGAGCCTCATCTAATGCTTCGCCACAGCACCATCCCTTTAACTTTGCTATTAACTCAGCTTGAGTCTCCATTTTAACTTAGCAGTTAGCACTATTTATAACTTCAAAATGCTAATTTTTTTTTTTTTTTTTTTTTTGCTGGAAAAATACAAAAAACCCAAGAAACCCACACTAAAATCCCAGCGGTGCCTCCATTTTATGTAGCGCCTCTCTAGCGTGTTTAACTATTATGAGAGGTGGCTAACCTGAGCTCTTTCTTTCTATAAAGAAATAAGATGGGGTTTCTACAATTAACTTCAACAGTATACACTAACAGTGTGTGTGAAAAGTGATTTTTAAATGTTGTCTTGACTTCCCCTTTAAATCAAGTTTTTAACTGTCAAATCTACTCTCTTATGAACTTAAATACTTTCTAAATAATGGAGAAGGGCTGAAGCAGGAGGAGGGGAGAAGAGATGATCCACCCAGAGAAGGAGAAGAAGACACACACCGCCGACGATACCACCACAGCTCGCTCCGTCGTCCACGTCACTGCCGATCTCGCTGTGGCTCAGCCCTGTTGTCTGCAGCTCCACACACGCTCTCACACTGGCCCTGCTCCACGGGTCGCTAGCCGCTAGCTTCACTTATCTTAAGTTGAGTAGTCCACTCACACAGGCAGTAACTTCTTCACAAAGTCTTCCGAAGCGTCCTGGTCGAACACCTCTATGACCCTGGTGACAGTCATTAACTCACAAGTCTCTTTTCCTTCACCTTTTCATCATGCTTCCATTTCGTCCTTCTCCGTTCTTCTCGCTCTCTCTCTCCGGTCATACCTCACTATCCACCTTTTCAAAATAAAATACATTTACAACCATATGTGTGTCTATTTCTTCCTTCCTGCACTTTAAACATAGTTAAACATAGTTACAGAGATTTATAAACAACAACAATTGACATATTAAAAGCATAGTTCAATACATTAACATTACCTAGTATTCACTTTTTTACTGAATGACTTTATTTCATAACCTTAAATAACATTTATTAACCATGAACTTAGACCTCTTTTAAATCTGAAATGCTATTTGTTATGCAATTAACTTATTTATTTGAACATATGCCCTTTTTAGTCCTCATGAATTTCTACCGGGCTACATATGTATTCAACTGATCATCTCTCACCAGCTTGTGGAGAAAGAGTTAAATGAATAATTTTAATTAAGGAAAATGGTCAACTTTCAGCGTCATTATTATCTTTGCAAATTGGCTGACTAATTGTAACAGTTGTTTTAAAGGTGATCTGGTGTGGAGTAAACAAACACTAGAGCAGTTAACACAGTCAAACGAACAAACAAATGTAAGCAGATCAGAATTCTCTAACACATACCATTAACTTGCTGCCTTTAAAGGTGGTAATTGGTTGTTAAATGAACTACTGTAATGTGGTCGTGATGCCAGTTAGCATTAGGCTAACTATTAGTGCATCAGATGTTAAAGTAGGGTCTCATTTTCACTCTCAATGGTTCCAGTAAATATCAGGCCTCTGCTTAAACTACATACATAGAATGTAAGATTAAATATAGCCTCTTCTATGTTCAGCCATTTGGTTTGTTAGGTTAGCAGGAAAGTTCTAACAAAGCTTATAACCATTATAACCAATGTTAGCTTTTTCAAGCCCTGGCTGCACAGATTGGGGGAAGGTCCTCGTCTGTCAGAATTACAAAATTGTGGTAATTCTGAGGCCATGGTTGTTAGTATTTTTAATGGTATTGTATTACAGTGGGGTTATTTTGTCAGTTCAGTCCAATACATGAACTGCAATCTATGTCAATTACATTCTGTCCACCCCCTCTTCTCTCTGATCTGTCAAGATTGGACTTCCACGGTGATCTACAGAAAACCATCTTCCACCTCTACAAACTCCACCATCATCTTCAGGTGTGAATGCAAGATGAACAGGAGACCCTTCCAGGAGACAGTGAAAGGTGAATTTGCGTGTTTGTATACAAATACGATGGGCAAGTTTTCATATCTATCAATGTTTTATATTTCCCCCGAGCCGGGTTTATCATATTTCAATTTATGTTTGATCAGTATGTATATATTCCAATCAAATAGTCATGGCTCATCCTTAGTCATCAAAAGTGTTCTTGAATTTTATTTACATGTTGAGTGTTATAAGTAAAGGAAATATTTCTTGTAGTTAATCAGTGTTTCATTGTTTCAATATATCAAAATTAACTAAAATTCAGTTTTGCACCTTTTTAGATGATGGGTGAATCAGTATTGATTCAGTGTCAGTTATGATTGAAAATCATATTCAGCATAAAACATAGTGAGCGCTTTCAGTTTTTTTTCATTGATAGGCATCAATGTAGATTTAATATTTTGCCTTGAAAACATTTCACTCTTAATTTAATCATATTCTGCTTTTTTGGGAAAACTGCAAAAACACTCCAGTGGTCAAAGTCGCTCAAAAAACACAAGGTAGAGATTTCAAATGTTTTGTTTCCAGATTGAACATGGAAGTTTGTGCACCACATTTTGTTTTTTCACAGAAAAAATAGCATAAAAATTCCCTTTGTCACTATGAAAAAATAAATGGTATAATAAACTATGATGAAAATAGAAGCTCACCAGTTTAATCTACATTTTATGAAGTGTTTACATTTACAAAGCCTTCAAATTAAAACTTGAATTACTATTCTCAATCACAAAAATAACTGACAACTGCCAAGCGCACAAACTTTTTATGGCTGAAGCCTCATATAACTGTCTTGACAAGCTCTTTATCTTTATCACAGAAAAACTCAAAAAAAAAAATCAAAAGTTAGCATGTGATTTTAACGAGAAAAGTTTCTTTTTCATGATGAAATCCTATACTTTGTCTCAATAATGAGAAAAATGTGTCATTATAGCATGAAGGTATCTTGTTAATATGGGTGAAAAGATCTTTTTGTGTGTGACAATATCTTCTTGAGCAAATGTCAAGGATTAAAAGGGAGTGTGATCGCTGTGCCTTTTCTTTACTCATACTACCCACTCAAAGTAAAAAAAAAAAAAAAAAAGCATGTTCTGTGTGTTCTTGAAACTTTTTGACAGTTTCATTTTAAGCAGAAACTCTCATGGTTTTGTGGTCACCTCAAGGGCTTGAGCCATTCCTCCCTAACAAGGAAGCGATAGCCACAATGCAGCAATAAGCACTTGTTGCCGGGCAAAAAAGGCTTTAAGCTTTGCACTGATTTGAATTCATTCAGCTCTACAATATAATTCAGCTTTCATGGCGACTTAAGGTATTGAAGCGTGTACATTTCAGAAGCTCATGTGAGGTTATTCTTACAATATGGCTTTTTTTGTTTTGGAGCTTGAGAGCAGCCTGTTCCCTTTCTCTCTCTCTCTCTCTCTCTCTCTCTCTTTTTAATCTTGGCTTCATGTTACAGATGACAAATTCTCTGGCACCTGTTTCCTTTTGTGCTATCTCAGGTTTACAGAGAATAATAACAGCTGTCATCTTTTAGAGCAGAGCCATTTCAGCAGAGCAACTTCACATCTCGAGACAGTGAATGTCCCTGACTGAGTGAGACTAAAAGACGCGGTGGTTCAGTATGTTCAGTGGTAGAAAAATTAATGGGCAACACAAGCTTTTGTATGGCTGTCTGCAGGTTCTGAAGCCAGAGGCCCCCTAAATGAATACACATTATGATATTATCAAGCCCTCATTGTTGTATCGTTTTATTATCTACGACAAATGCATGTGGAGGTGTCCTTACTGCAGCCTTGACCATCTCCATCCTTTCACAAGATGTGTCTATTGTGCAATTTTTCACCCAGCTCACCTATTGATGGCCCCGCTACCATCCAACTCCATCTTTTCAGTGTGGCTGCCTTTAGTGCTCTCCATCCTGATAAAATCTGGATGACACCTTAATAAAGGCTAGATGACCTTTCCCTCACAGTGTGGGTCCACACACCTGACCGCCTGGTGGAAGACCATACAGTGATTTGGTCTTTATTATCATCATGATGATTCTCTATTTGTTACTGATTTAGTAAGAAAACAAAGGATCCAAGCAAACACATTGGCCTATTACAACACAATCACAAAACTCCCCCCTGCAAGGTGAGTCATGCTTGATGAAATAAATTGCCTGTCATGTAGGCTGTGTATGGACTGAATGCAGACTATGAAACTATTACTGCGTCTGTTTTAGTGTTAAATCTGCCAATATTGTAGTAAAAACATTACTAAGGAGGTCTTACAGCTAATATGAAATATCCAGTTCATGGGACCACAGCTTGCCTGATAAAGGCATTAAAATGTATTTATTTAATTATTTCAGCTCAAAGGTCTTTATTTATGAATGAAACATTGTAATCTATCAGGACTCTGCCCGCCCACATTGTGCAAAAAGAAAATAAGAAAATGAATTGAGTATAATCCTGACAAAAAGTCCTATTTCTATCTATGCATTTTCTGACAACATATATATGAAATTCTATATCCAAATGATGTCAATATTGATGATTAAATTTGCATCACATGAAGCTAGGTTTCACTGTACTCTAACCATTTTAATGTTCAAGACTGTTTTATGCATTATATTTTATTTATATATCATTTTATTTATTTCATACAGTATTTATATATATATATTGTGTTTGCTTTACACTCCTGACAAATTAAACCTGAGCAATAAAGATTGTACAATTCATTGTTTAGCTGGCAGCATGTGGTAAACAATTAAAGATCTCTTATATTTCTGATATTTATGGATTTACTTGCCTACCTCTATTCAATTTAGTGGCAGTACACATAAACCACAGTGTTGTCATTATACATGCACATCTTCTGAATCAATTTAGATTTGTTTAGATACGTTTTCAATATCCAACAGCAGAGCAGAGGCTCGTAATATAGGAAGTAAACAAGATGTTCTCGTCTAATAGACAAGTGTGAAATACCATCATGAACATGTGATTAAACGTGGTGGTTTGTAGAAAGTGGGCACAGATCCAGCTTGGAGTGACATTAATAACACATTTTCAATGACTTTCCATTTATTAAATTCATAATAGTGTTTGGGTTGTTATTTACATATTGAGGACAAAATGTCTCCATGCTTTTATGGGAACAATTACTGCTTTATTTGTCATGTCAGAAAAATTGCCTGCACTCAACATCATGTAGAAAGCACATTTAAGTATTTCTTCTTCGTCTTCTTGTTCATTATTTTAAAAAGATTTATTTTGAATACTTTTACTCTCCCATTTCTTAGAGTACAATTAAACCACAGTATCATTATTTCAAATGGAATCAAAGGGTGTTAAAATGATCAAAATGATCTTTGTGTCAGACTGTTGGGTACGAGCAAGTTAAGAATCAAGGGTTGAAAATGACACGTGTCATCTAGATACCAATTCAAGAGCATTAAGGTTGCATTTGGGTGACATATCAACAATCAGACCTCCACAACTTCACTTTTACTGTGCTCCATGAACACCACGTAGCTTCTTGGCACTGATTATTGGCCTTAGACATATATTGTATTCTTTCATTTGCCTCAAAATGAGTATGAGTATATGACAACCTCTGTATCACTGCCAACTCCTTGATTCATCTTCAATGTTTTCCCTCCTTTTGCATTATTGTTTTCTGCTGTTGCTGCTTTCTAAGTTTTTTTTTTTATTTGATCTCTTTTCCTCTTCGCCTGCCAGTACCGACATATTATAACCGTAATCTTCCATTATTGAACTGCTATTCTTTTTTTTTCTCTTTTTTTATCATTCTAACAAATGACTTAGTGGTTTATTTTTCTACTTTCAAATATTTTCCTCCAAAGTACAATTCCTTCATTGCATCAATTTTTCATTTTTTCTAAATCTCGTGTTGTCTGGAAGGGGCTGCATTCAGACTTGTGCTGTAGCTGTGTTGCCATGGCTGCTTTTCACCGGAGTTGCCATATCGTGAGGACAAAATCCAGCCAGTGCCTTAAAAATTAGCAAAAATACAAAAACTTTAGACCACCCTACACACTCCATGTATCCATAATGTACTCATATTGGTGGCTTAGCCTCGAATCTGATACATTCTCTCCAAACATGGCAAACAACTGCACCAGGAGTTGCAGATATGTCTCCATATTGCATGTCCATTTATCAGATGGATTATAGGTGAAGACATGTGGAGCAGAGGTCCAAATCTCACAAAATTTACTATCATTGTTATGTGGATGGCACACACATTTGTCACATTAAAAACCCAGTGAAGAAGGCAAATTTCATTTCTCAATATCTGTCAGAAATAAAGTGCTGGATGTCCCAAAACCTTCAGCTGAATGAAAACAAATCTAAAATCAATCATTTTGGTCCTCCAAAATCTATTCTGTCTTGGCTCCCTGTCTTCAATCTTATTTGAGGGACTATTTCAAAATGAAGCTCAGATCATTGGACCTTAGAGCACAATAAACATAATAAGCCCGGTCTTGAGCTTTTCAGTGATGATGGAGGCATTTTTCTGTATACATTTTGCTGTAGGCAAACAGGAACAGGGCTTGCAGCTTGTAAGACCTTAACACAAGGCCATAAACACTTCAGGAATGTAGGAAAGCAGCAAGGAAGAGAAGAGCTCTTCCCCATCTACTTGCCTTTTTTTTGTCTTCTTTCCAGGCGCAGGTTACGTCAGTAAACCAGCTGCTGTTTCAAGGCAGACAGCTCATCAAAATGAGTGACGTTCTGGGGCAACAACACACTTCCTGTCTTAAAAATGGGTCTCTGAGGATAGTATCAGACTGCGTATTGTATAGGCTACAGAACAGATGTATGTACAGACATTGTGTACAGTCCTGCATGGATGCTTGTAGTTGCTGAGTTACAACTATGTTAAATAATGTACTTTATTGTCATTAATAAAAGACAATAAATGGGCTGGTAGTGTTCTTCAGCATGAATTAGGTTTTGTGGCCTTTTCTTCAGGTTTGTCAAGTATTTAATTGACACAACTTTTTAAATACAGCCATCAAGGACACAAAGATAAAGACTAATGAGATGTAATAATGACAGCACCGTCAGTAAACACCACCGCCTTTTAAAACCGACCCTTTCTTCTTTTTCCTTTGTTTTCAATCTGGTACCTTCTCTATGAGCTGCTTGATTACCTTCAGCGCTGAAACGGGCTGTTTGTGAAGTCTGGGCAGGGTTTTAATCAGGGTACCAATAGATCCTGATGAGTTACTGATGATGCAGAGAAGGCCTGGCAGTCTGCTTCTCTGGCTAAGTGTAGCAGGAGGAGCAACAGCTGTACCCTCAGACTAGGGTCAAGCTGACAGAGTCTGAAATGTCTGAGGAGTCCGTCTGTTGTCGTTCTGGATGCGCAGTCTCAAAGTCCTGACCTTGAGCCAAATATCTGACACCGCTCAGGTGTCGCCCATCACCCAGGACTGCAAATGCTAATGGCTCTATGTCTGTTAGTTAAGACCACTGCTGCTGAGGCTCTTAAGTGCCCTAACGGAGGTCTACAGCTATGGCATCAAATAATGGTATTACTGAAGTTGTCAGCGGTCTCTCCAGGTCACTCTGAAACAGATCCCAAAATTATGGGAAGTGCATATACAGCACAAACGCTGCTGGCAAGCTACCGTGATGAATTGGTGAGTTATTTTCAGCTGCGATCCCAGCAGAGCAGCTGGCACTGTGCCACGGAGGGGTCGGCCTGACAACTTCAGATGAGGGCCCGGGGCGGGAGGGAAAGGCCGGGCCGGGCAGGGCGCCGGGCTAGCAACTGGGCCTCGGCCAGCTCTCTGTAGTGGTTCCTCCAGGACGGCAGATGGAGGACTATGTGAGCTCGAGCTGCGTTCCCACAGCTCAGTCAGCCCGCTCCCGAGGAATCAACCAGCTGGGCTTTGAATCATCCTTGAATCATCTGGCTTCTGTCGCTGCGGGTCCCACCAGTGAAATCAAAACTTGCTCTTCCAGATGGAAAGACAGACAATGCACAATATGTCCTGGTGCACTCCGCGTGACAGACTGGTGCCTGCCACAAATGAAGCGGCAGGAGCAGACTGCAGATACAGAACTGCAGCGAGTGCGGCAGTACTTTAACTGTCTTGGCATCTCATGCACTGTAATTACTTTACTGTAACTTGTCAGCACGTACAGCATGATTTATTTGACAACGTTTCCTCAAATATCTCACTACAGTCGAGCTCAAACTGGCCTCTTAAAAGTGCGCAGTTAGCGAACAGCAATAATTAATGTCCATAAATGAGTCCTCCACTGAGAGTGCAGTGACAGTCCTGATGTAGTGAATTCCATTGAGTCCCTTCCATGCCACTCTCAGTGCCTGTCACCAGCTAGTCAAGGGCAGCACGCACTTCACACCATACCTGACATGCTGTGTATCTTTATGTGTGTGTGTGTGTGTGTGTGTGTGGGTGGGTGGGTGTGTTTTGGCGATAGAGGGCCCGGATTTAATGAGGCACACCTGGCTCTCATTCATAATGGAAGGCAGATTTCACATTAATTAGGTGGCAGTCTCAGTGTCCAGTGATGTCGAACAGCTGTAGAGATCCAGTTACCGCTGCATAATGTATGATATCTCACATTTATTTAAAACCAAACGAGTGAAGTCTTTATTGTTCAAGTTGTAAACAACAAAACGACAGCTGATTCATGAGATGCTGAATTAAATAAAAACCTTTTACAAAGAAAGACAGACTGAAAAGAAAATGTCTTTGAAACCTTCAAGTTCTTGGAAAGTGTTTTTTTTTTTTTTTTCCTCCACTGAAGGATTTGGTGGGTGGCTAGGTGAGTGTCAGTGTAGGTGGAGACTGCAGGTATCACGTATCCCCTTGAGTGAGTATGTGCACAGATCAGGATTGTTACTCGGTGCAGGAAGTTAGTGCCCCCGGCTAAGAATGAATCTGGCACAAAACTGTTGGTAAAACCACAAACTGATGTTACAGTTTGTTTTTTCTTCAGATTAAACAAGTTAATTAGTAAGCTTTGTGGGCGTGTTCTTTGCAATAATAGTGCAGAAGAATCATCAGAAGAATTAAAAAGAAGAATAAAGATAGAAAATATGAATATGAGTTTAGTTTGTTTTTCCATCTTTTAGATGTCTATAAGTCACAGAACAGTACATTCTTCTTACTGCCAACAAGTCCCTTGAAAAAGACAGAAACTTCATTGTTGTTTCAACTCCTAAAAACACATCAGTGAGCTGCACTGTTGCACTGGGTGACATGTAGTGATATAAACAAATATGAATACAAGATGAGCAGTGTGCTCTCAGCAGATAACAGCATTAGAATTTTGTACGGATGTTTCAAAGCTAATATTTTTACCTGATGATCTGACCTTGAAGCTCTTTGTGCGACTTGATTGTAGACAGGAAACTCCTGAGGTAAGGGACCCTCTCACGAGTTTTCCAGATTTTTGTCAATAGCTTTTTCATGTTTTATCATAGATCTGTTCCTTCTCCCATTATATACAAATCATGGAGTTTGATTGAAATTGAAAACATTATATATTTATATTATATATGTATTTTATTTTGAAGGCGGGTTACAAATACAAATAATAATAATAATTTTTTAATAATAAAAAAGACAAAATATTTGATACTTGGTCTTGGTCTTAGTATTGGCAAAAAGCATAAACATATAGAAGTAAAAATGCCAATAGAAAACAACATTAACTCATAAAATGACATCATACATACTTTTAGCATAAACCCAAGTACATTTTTTGTTCTCTGACATAAAGAGGTAAAATGCAGATGAGAAAAGTAGCTTTGAATTAGACTTCTAGTGACATGTCCCTTTGTTACCCTGAAGGCTGCTTATTTTGAGTCAGTTACCACATACACCATTGTGCTAAATACTTACTTGAATATTAAATGAGTAGAATCACAACAGAAAATAGTTCCCAACAAATGTTCACAATGCAGTCCTGTTTGAGTAGCATTTTTTAAAAACTACAATGCTCAGCTGATTTATGAAGTTACTGAGGCTTTCAAAGATTAAATACTCAGAAAAATGAGTATACTTTTCTGTTAACAATAAATTCAAAAATATTGAGAGAGGGGCAAAAACATGTTCAGTTTTGTCCCTTTGTGGCATTTATTCAAATGAATAAAAACAACAAATAATGAAAACCTTATCTGTTTGTGCCTTTCTGAATTAATTCATGGTAAAAATCTCTTTATGTAAATTCAGGTACCAAATGATTTTAATGAAATTAAAAATACACTTGAATATAATGCAGTGAGGTTCTCAGGTGTTCTATTCTTTCAAATATTATTCTCCCATACATCTGATTCTATTGTTTAACACTGGTGTATGAATTTATAGACTATTTAATGTTATTCCAGCTGATAACCCTCGAATTCAGATGTCACACTCAACAAATCACATGCTGTTGTTTTTCTGTTCTCTTTGTTCTTGATGTGTCTTTGGATAGCTGCCATGTAGCTAATGCTGAATGAGATTGTCTGCTGCTAACTAGCGAGCTTTAATGACAGCCAACATCACCAGAGGATTAGAACACTTCCACAAGTAAACCTGAAAAAAACATTGCCAAGTGGCTCATTGGCTGCAATCACAACTTAATTGGTTACTTGGACAAAAACTCTCCTCCTGCTGCATCTAGGAACACTGCACACTACAGGTTCATCAAAATAAAAGTCCTTTACTACCTTAACATTTTTATAAGGGAGGACAAATGCATGTTTTCTAAATATTGAGTGGGACGTGTCCCCTGAGTCCCTCCCTGAAATCTATGGACTGAGCACTCACTCATCCATAGATTTGAGTAAGTAAATGTCTTTAGTGCCCAAATTCCATAAAAACAGGTTGTTTTTTTTTCATCTTGCCTTTGAGGGCTTCTGTAACAAACAAGCAATCATTTTAACAGCCTATTGCACCGAGCAGCAACTCAGTCTGTATTTGTTCACTTAAAAAGGGAATTTCATAAAACCTGAGATGACATGAATGCACACTGAGGACTGTGTTATTAAAACATCTTAGCAGAGGTTGAAGTATGCAGTAAACGCTCAATGTGCCACATTCCATACTTTATTCATCTAAGAATACCATTAAAGGATGATGAAAGTTGTTTTTGTAACAAACCACCCATGACCACAATAAAGTTTGTATCTGCAGCAGACATTGTGGGCATCTGGGTGTGAATATGTTTTGTCCCACCTTCACTGCAGCACAGCAGAGTGTGTGAACTTCACAACTTTTTAAGAGGCTGCGGTGAGATTTTAGAAGGTGTGATTTAGTTCTGGTACGTTTGTCACAGCTATTCCAGTAATGTTCTCTGCGGCCTCGCTCAACGATGCATGTGTGGATACTTTCCTTCGAGCATGTGCCCAGATATTCTATGCCAGCTATGCTACAAAAATACATGCTACATACACGTCTTCCTGTGTTTTTACATTGATTCATCACATGGATGATTCATTAAGAACAAAAAGCCTACTCCTAGAGGAATAGGAGTAGCAGCTATTCTTATATCATGCGGTATGTGTAGTTAGAAATATATTTACATTTTAAAAACAAGGATAACACCATAATGCAGTGCCTCTGGCCAATATGTGAGTCAGCCCTTAATATTAAGGTTAGCACTAATTCCAGTCATGCTGCTTAAGAAAGATTTGAATTTAAAGGCCTTTGATGCCCACACAGGTATTTTCAGTTATTCTGGCTAATTAGACTTCTGCTCCTGTTGAAATTTGGCGGAGCTTTTCTGGGACTTACTGGAAATCTCTTAAAGTCTATGTCCTAGTAAGGATGACAACAGTGTTAATGGTCCCACATTCCTGGGACGATGCTGGGCGGGCACCGAACAAGATAAAAAGCCTAAAAATATGTAATGATTCCCTGACACCTCAACACACTGCAACTGAAGAAAACAACAATCAAAGAAAGAGGAAAATATCTCACATATTTAACGACACATTAGGGACCGCGCTCCAAATATAGAATACGCAATCAAATAGAGAAACATCCTGCAAATTCAGACATTACATGAAACACCTGTGTGGGTGGACCATAGGTGAGTAGTTATTCGTAGAAAAGAAAAGTGTGTATTGAAATGAAACATTTGACCACCTTGGGCACAAAAGATGCCATGAGCAAGAGCAATACTGAGTATTTGAGTTTGGACGGTGGTCTTTATTAACCTCCCCAAAAACAGAAATAAAAACGTAAAAAGAATGAATTAAAGTGTGTATTGTTTTGCTCAAAGGTAATCTACAAAAGCTAGTATGTTTGTCTAACGACCATACTACCTGCAGTAGTAGTCCAGAGTTACTTCCCAGGTCATGGAGGACAAGAGACCTTTTTCACAGCAGGCATGAAATAGTAGGGTCAGTGCAGGTGTTTGCAATGATACTCATTAGGTTCCATTCCAATTATTGCAGCAGAGACTTTCCATTGAGCCAACAAGCACCACAACAGCACCCTGACTCTGTTAGACCTGAATGGAATGGGACCTTAGTTAGTATCATTGGTAACACCTGTGTTGACCCTACAATTTCATGTCAAAATGGCTGCTGTGAAAAAAACTAACTACATTAGTTTGTGGTGTTACAGGTCATGTATAGAGCTAACCTTTCCATGATGTAAGGTGGAACTACCCCTACCTCAACACTAACCCCTAACCTTAGCAGCTCTGGCCTGCTCTTTATTGGCTTATGGTTACTAGGGAACCCTTCAGCAACCACAGCCAAACTCGTTCTTGGAGATAGCGTTACGTTCACCACAGACATTTGTTCACTAGGTCCTGAATGCCTCTTGTTAATTTATAAATGATGAAATACAGCAACAGGGTTAGAATGTAAAAACTAGCTTTATGCTACAATTCTTTATTTTCATGTGTTATGCAGGGAACAACAATGGGTGAAGATGCTAACTTTTTGCCTTTAGGGTCTGTCTTTTAACCTGATATCATGTATGTACCCTTCATGTTTATTTGATTTAAGAGAAGAAAAAAGACTCATCGACTCATGAAAGTTAGGCCTACTTTGCTAGCTACAGCGACTAAAGTGTGCTAGCAGCAGAGGACAGCTTGTGTCTGCCTCTCATTGTTTAAATGACTTCAGGAGTTTCAAGTGGTAAAGCTGCCCCCAGGACTGGAGACACTTGAAAGAACTGATCTTTTTATAGTAGTTGCACCTGTGCTTTTTCCTATGACAAATCAAAACGTCTGCTGTGAGAAAGGTCCATTATCTTCATCAATTAGGTTTGCACACGCAGAGAGGTTAATGTTCCAGCAAGCACAGGTTGTTGTGCTTGGAAATTTGGCTAGTTCCCCAGCTCATATGACTGAAAAGCCAGATGAGAAATATCATTACCCAGCAGTCCCAGGCACCTCCCACCCTGTGGCCACTCACTAATAATTCTCTCCTGACTTATTATCCTTTGGCCACATAGGAGAATTTGATGCATTGGAAACTGTCACATAACAGGTAAAATATTTATTTTGTTGGTTTTGCTCTCGGTTTCTGCTGCCAGGGAAGGTTGATATATTATACAAAGGGCTCCACAGAAGCAATGCATGACAGTGTACAACAAAACACTTTATGTCTCAAAATGAAATATGATATTGATTGATACTGTTGTGTGTTCACCTGACAGTGTGCCATAGGGCTGAATAGGAGAGGGCATATTCTGTCAGATGACTGGTATCTGTCAGAGGCTTACAGTCAACAAACACAAACACATTTCCATATTAACTCTAAAGTAGACTTTGTTTTGCAAAATACAACTCAGATATCTATTAAAATCTCTGAAAAGTGAGCGTGTGTGACCACTTACAGACCAAAATGCATGGGATGCATTTTTTGACGTGTCATTCGATGCTTCTAGTATGATGCACTGCAGCTGGCAGCACAGGACACTTTCCCCATCACAATGAGTTGTGTCACTGTATCATATTCTCTTGTCAATAGCCTCCTCAGCAGGTCGATTCATATGTTTAGAGACAAGCTAGCAGAGCAGCTTGACTGCAATGTATGCTTGCTGTTTTATCTATGCGTCAGACTTGCTATTAGCCATTTCATAGCACCATTAAGCAGTACATTGCTGACAGCTATTCCGCATATTCCTTTTCAGGGTTATATGAGTATTTCCAAGCATACACTCTGTGAAATCAGTGGAATCCAAAAGAATATTAAGTAACAAATACAAAAAGGGCCACTGAGCTGGGAGGTAAGCCTAGGCCCTTTATGCTGGGAGGCTACAATGCAATACCCATGGACATTTTTTGATTTTAGCTTTAATTAACTTTTCTTCAACCATGTCTTGGCAAACTGCGGCCTATACTTACCATATTTACAAAGATGCACAGTGCCATGAAATACAGAACTCAAAAAGCTGCCGTTTTTGTGCTCTTTTAATATTCCAAAATCAAATTAAACTCACGTTGGAGGTGACAGTCGAAGCGTTCGTTTAAAACAATTGCATTTCTGAGGTTTTGTCCTGAAGCTGCAATAACACATTTCTGCTGCTCCGCTGCACAGACTGACCAGGATATGCAGTATTTGTTTCAAAGCTGACTCTACTGCCGCTCTATCCCAGTGACTAAATGATTACTTTGTCAGGTGCTGAGACTTCTGGATTTGAAAATGCACTTCTTGCTTTACATGAAAATTTTCCTCTCTCCTGGAGTTACAAAATCTCAATCTAACACCACCCACCATTCTGGCATTTACTCAATGATGAGGCACTACAAACACAGCTCTCTTGACTTGTTCTTAAGCTGTAGCAATATTAAGATTACATTAGTTCATATTATCACATAGTGCTGCTCCCCTGGAAACTTCTGCAAATCAGTGGAATTACGTCATATTGGACAATTCTATAGGGCATGATTTACAATCAGTGTAGTGTAGTTAGCGTAATTTTTGTTTACCATAAACACAATCTTTCACCTAACCTCAATCAAGCATTTTAATTGCCTCACCTTAATGATAATTTAACCGTAATGTGTTGTGTATAACCACAATATTTCCCTAATCATAAACCTGCATTAGCCACTGAAGGGGAACACAAACAAGCTGTGAATACAACATTGATATAAAAGCAACACTTTTGATGTAGCAAATGTGTTAGCAAACATTTAGTTTCATAGTTTCATATTTAGTTTCATTTAGGAGTAAAGAAGCAACATTATTTTATGTTTCTTTGTATGGGATTTATGTTAAATCCACCACGACTCTTCTTTTAGCTCTGGTTTACTCTCCACCAACCTTTGAGGAAATTATCCTCCATGGCTAGTTGCTAACTCTGTTTGCCATTTAGTGCTGGGCAGGTAGTGTGCAGTGTTTTGTTAGGACATTTTCACTGAAAACAGATGCTTGATGTGACTGGAAACAACTCTGATGAGAGTGATCGGAGTGAAGTTTTGAGTCGGGGGTCATAAAAGCCAAAATGATTGATTAAAAGAGGCTGAAATAGAAAGAAATCTGTGTTTTAAATTGGTATCAATGAGTCTGGCAATAGTCTCTGTTGGCTGTCTTTTAATTAGCAAACTTTATCCTTTTTTATTGCATTTATATGAACATTGTATTGAAGCTAACCACTAAGCACTTACTGCTGCCACTTGGTTCCATCACAATGTAGCACAATGTAACTAGCCATTCATATGCTGAATATACATAATTATATATTTAATTTTCACAAGACCACCTCGTCCCTATGAACTTGTCAACTACAGTACATCAGTGGCATCAGCTGACGGATGATCTAAAATTTTATGCTGTTAAACAAAGACAAGACTGAGATCCTTGTGGTAGGTGCTAGAGGTCAAAGACAAGAGATCTACTCCAAACTGATCTCACTGTCAGCTGTCACTGATCTCAAGGACAGCATTTTACTACCTAAAATATATTTCAAAAGTTAAATCAATTTTTTTCTCAGTAAGACACTGAAAGCAACTCATGCATTCATCACTTCGAAGACAGACTACAGTAATTCCCTTCTTGCTGGACTTGACTACAGGATGGCTCCAGCTTGTTTGAAATGCTGCAACACTCACTGAAAAGAAAAAAACTGAATATATTACTCCCATACTTAAAATACAGAATTGATTTTAAAATTCTGCTCACTGTTTTTTGGTCTCCGGACTCTACCCATGATCAGAGGTAAATCTGTGGAAGTGCATTCAGTCACTATGGACCTGCTCTCCAGAACAAACTGCCCGATGACATAAGATGTACAACAACTGTGCTGTCTTTTCAAAGCAAGCTTAAGATCTACCTGTTCTCTCAGGCCTATGGCTAGCTAGTACCTCCATCTCTCTGTCCGTCTATCTGTCTCTCTTTTTTCTCCGTGGCTTACTCTTGGGTATGTGTGGGTGAGTATGTTTATGTTGGCGGGCGTGCAGGGAATGAATAATTTTTAGGAATTTCAGAAGTTTTCTTTTTTTTTTTTTTTGTCTTTAAATATGTATTCTTGTTCTATGTTTTTATATTTGTGTGTCAAGCACATCGAGTTTACATACATTACATTTATAAAATGTGCTATATAAATTAATTGAACTTGATTTGCCACATTAAGTGATTTTTAAAAAAATATTTATAAGATAAGTCTCAAAGTAAATAAACAATCAGGCTGTAATTCAGGCCAAAACTCCCCCCACAAAAAAAAACTATTGGCACCATTGCAAAATATCATGGCAGTAAATATGCGTCTAGTAAATAACCATCTTCTATTAGGAATGTAATTTCTAGTAGGGCAGTAGCTCTGTGTTTAGGGGCTCTGAGCTCTACCCAGGACATCGTGGTGCTGTCTGATGGTGTCAGTGGTGCTTATTCAGCACCTAGAGACCAGTAAATCAATGATCCTTTAACTGTTAATCAATCACAACTCACTGCTATTCTCATAAGACCACGGTAGCTTCATTACTGCTCAACAATTAACACTGCCAGGAGAGTGACTGGTACACTGGCTGCCATGATTAATGTGACTATAAAATGGGAGGGGGTCCAACAAATTAAAATTTAGATGTCAATTAATTACAGGACAGTCATTAATTAATTATAGGATAAAGTTTAATGTTTGTTTGCTACCTCCTGACAAATGTCAACATGACCTGGACTGACAGCAGCAGCATGAACAAAGATTCACTCAGGATTATGCAATTATGCAAACTTTTCTTGTTATGTGTCGTAAATATTTTTAGCTGTGTGTTGACAGGGAGAGCGTCTTTTGTGGTGTCTCTTGGCCTCTGCAAGGACTTGAAAATCACAATAGTGCTGGATCTGTCCTTTTCCGTCCTAAATCTTGTTAAAGTCTGTCACAAATCAGTGAGCCTGGTAATTGCTATTTGTAGTCTCTCGTGCCCGGTATCAAACTGTTTTCAAGCCATACACTTTTGGAGGCCCTGGACTGTTGCAATTGATTTTTTAGTAATCAGTTGTTTATAGCCAAACAAACGTATGGCTTCAAATGAGATCCTAATTGAAAATGATTATCGGAATGATTGAAGAAAAGCAAGTAGCAGGAAAATGGTGAATTGTGTCCCCGAGATGAGATGACTCAAGACAAGATCACAGCACCACCTACACATTGTTGGCCCAGATGGCAATTTACAGTAGGTCTTTGTAAATACAATGAAATGCCACACATAATCTCTGCCTTCTCACTGCACTGCCCCTTGTGCTAGATTTGAGCATTTTCAGTGTTCAACGCATGTTTGCTTAGTTATTTATTTATGCCTTTATTTGCAGAATGTGTCTTGCTAGTCGCTGAGGTTAGAATTACAGTACCTGGAGACCTGAGAGTGATCTGATAACAAAATAGCCAATAAAATAATGTTATCAGCTGTCATGTCTTACTGTAATGAGTGAGCCTTTATCTGTTTTTTGAACAGCAGCCTGTGTAGGACAACACTGTGAAGTCAATACATCGAGCTTCGAGTTCATATCCTTTTGCATCCAGGCTCAGTTCATTGGCACATTGAGAACTCAGTTTTGCACATTTGCATCAATTCTCTGCCAAAGTACCAATCACATGGGAACCTGTAACCACACTTCCCAGCAAAAAAATTGAACACTGATTAAATTTTAATATGACAGCCTGCAACAACACTGAAAATTCTTGTAAAGACAAAAGCCATAATCAAACAAAAAACACATTCATCAAGAGCTGCTACATGCCATATTTTAAATGAGAATATGTTTCTGATAACAGACTTGCAAGAAGCATTTTTGCCACAACACTCTAACACTGAAAATGTTGTGCTTGTTGATGTTGAACTTCTCTACCATGTTTGAGACCTAAGAGAATGGGCAATAGGCAGTGTGGATGTATTGAAGTTTTGTTTCTGTTTTTTTAAGCTGCTATCATGCAGTTAACTTGCTGCTATCGTGCTAGTTGCTGAAATCAAAAATACGAAGCCAGTGCAAGGAGCAAGTCCTTCAACCTCAGATGAATTTAATCTGTCAGTTTTAGGGAAAGCTCCAAAAATACCCAACTTTCAAACCCTGGAACACTTGGTATCAAAACTTTAGTATAACAGCTCTCCTCATGAACCTGGACCTGAAAATGTGTTTGAGCTGTCGGGCTGAGGCAGAGTTGACTGCGTGTTCTGCATGTTCCTCACTCTCGATTACATGCATTTATTACAGAAAAGAAATAGAGATCTTAAAAACGGACAAACGAAGCATTCCTAGTATTCGGGCAAGTCAAAAGACTGTTTCCATTGGTGCAAAACAGAGACTTTCAATGGACAGTGGAAAAGTAAGTCTGTGATGTGTTTGCTTGTGTAGCATTTGAATTGTTTGTTTCTTGTGTCTCTTGGTAACTAGTGTGTGACTAGCTTCTTTATCAGTAGTCAAATTCATGATGTAACCTATTTCTCTAAGTTTGGGTTTAGGGCAGATACCAAATTTCTTTTTAGGAGCTGAGTTTGTTTGGGAACCCCATGGAATATATACTGTATGACTAAATAAGCAACAATCAGTTGAAGCTCAAACCCCAAAAACCCAAGAAGCATCCGAGGTCTTATTTGTTTCGAGTTTAACACTCAAAAACTCTGTAAACTTTTAAACTTGTAAAAACTTATTTTCCACCTACCCAAACACCCAGTCATCCATCCATCTGACCAGTTAGCTGTCAAACACCAGTCACTGTGGCAATAGTTCACACATAAATATTTAATCTAAAGCAATGGAGTCAACCCTCTCCCTTCTCTTAGCTCAAGAATTCTTTTAGTTTGCTTTTAAGATAAAATGCTTAAGGAGGAACTTTTAGTGCTACTTAGGAAGTCTCCTGATGGTAAGATTCTTTGTCCAGGAGTGACATTTCACTGATGGAATAATAATTTTAAAACAGATATCTGCATATGAATGCAGAATCTATAGGAAAGGGACCAAGTGTTTGGACCAGTTGTAGTTGAAGTATTATTGACCAATCCTGTTTGGGTAGGCTTTGGTTGCCTTTAGGTAAACAGTCCATGTGGAGAACATTGGTTATCATGTGATCACTGTTAGGCATCTGTTTGATTCATATCTGTTTATAGAGATAATTTAAAAGTTGTCTTTTTCATCATTCTTACGTATCAATTGATAATCAGACTGATAATCGAAAGTCTATGATATCAAATGGCCACATCAGAAGCCCCGAAACACTGGCTGTTGATCCAGAGGCTAAATCATTGTCAGATGATGGGTTATGATGATAGGTGAAAAATGACTGGCTTTGAACTGAACTGATACCATTGACCTCCCCACCTCCCATAGTCATTTTTGTAGCCAGCGGCCATTAACTCTTTATAGCGAATTACTGGTGATTCTTAGTGTTTATCTGCAACAATATGACGGTTTGCATTGTACACTGCATCTGTGGTGGGCAGTTTGCTCCTGGTATTGCTTTACAACAGGCACCCTTTTATCCCTTCACCTCAAGTCTCAATCAGATAATTGTTTCTCAGAGCAACCATTTGAGACTGCAAAACCATGTAATCCCCAGTGCTACTCTGATGGCGCTCTGATGGTGCCACAATAGCAGGAGACCGCTCTAAGAGTCTCATTGTGAGCTTGTTTCTGAAAAGGAATTCTTTTCACAAATTGTTTATTGTTAAGGTAAGAACTACAAGTCATAGTGAACTTTCACAAAGACGAGATGCGTTCTTTTTCTTTTTTTCCGAAGGTTGCACTTTTGTTTCGATCCCGAAGGATGGTTTCTGTGGAAGGAAGAAATTGTATCTGTCAGCTTTTGTTGTTGCTATAGTAGCTCGAAATGGATGAAAGGCCTAATTTATTCTTCAATTAAGACCCCCAAATCTGCTTTTGCTACGATTTGAAATCCTGTTTTTGCATCATGCACATTTGCAATCCTACACTGAGTGTCCCCATGGCATTTATCATGACTATATTACCTGTCAGCTCTCTGAATCCGTCATGTCCCCTTTATGCCGTATGGGAATTTCTGTATGCATGTTCTGCTCAACCAAGACAGTGTAGTCCTGTGTGGGCTGCTTTAAAGACACAGCTGTAACACTGCTGCAGATAGAGTGCCAAGATCTTCGGCAATATGGTGTATTTTCTCACTGAGTATGTGTTACCTGAAATTGTGAGAATCTTGGAAAAGAAAGGGAAGAGGAGAGATAAGAAAAGAAGAGAGGAAAAAGGAGAAGAGAAGAACCTTTAGATTGACCTTTGGAGACAGACACTGTGAAATCACAGCCATGGCATTTCAACTAAGCCAAATTATATTTAGAAATGAAATGACTAATTGCAATAGAGAGCTCCAATTCCCACCTCTCATTATTTATTTCAGCTAAATAATTACTCAGAGTAAAGAATTGATTGAAATGTATCAAGGATTTTTTCCTCCTCCAAGAAACAACCTTCCCAATATATTCTGTTTAGTAGCAGCTTATCATTCCCTGAATGCCTCTATTGTACGATCAAGGGGGCAAAAGAACAATGCGAGTTTGCATTCAGGTATAATTTCCATCAGTCTTCTTGTAAGGTGAATAGTCTATTTATAACAGCTTGGCTACTTTTCAGCTTTTTTGCAGGTTAAAGTGTTGTTATTCCCCACGGGCAATCAATTTTTCATGAAAGCTTTTGGTTGCAGTCCTTAATGCTTTTAAAAGCATGGAGGGACAAAAAGCTTTCCTGTGCATTGCTTTTGTTTCTCTCATTTAAAATGTAATTTAAAAGGGGAAAATTTGCTGACCAAGTGCAGAACAAATATTTAAAATGATGGGAAGTGTAAGCAGCAACACCACGAAGCATACAAATTGTTTCAGAGCACTTCTCTTCACATCAGTATCCATTTCAATCAGATTTACAATGCTAAAGCTCTATTTTTCTCTTCAGTGCAACACAGCACTTTTGTCATTTGTGACAATCTCTTGAGGATTGTGATGCTAGTTGGTCATTTTCTTTTCATTTCTCTGCTGCAGACAGGACATATCCTTCATGTCCAACAGAAGCTGAGGATTTCAAAGTCACTACTTTCTGTAGAAATCAGCCAAGGCTGGTGCCTGCAGCCTGCAGGTGTTGGTCTGTTCAGCAGCGATGATGAGACGTGCAGGGCTGTGCGCTCGTCTCTAAGGTGTCAGTCATGGTAGAAAAGGACCGCTTTCTGGGTAAGTCCCATTCCCAGCTTGGAAGCCTTGGGCTCTGTGACTGCAAGGTTGACAGACAGGTGCTCTGAACATGGAGCCAACTTGAAAGAATGCGATTGAATTTGACAAAAGACAGGAGTTCTACTAAGGGAGTAAAATGGCCTCTAAATTCCCCGCACATGAACAATCCCTCTGGAGCATTTGGACCTTAATGTTACGAGCCAGCTTGTAAAGGGACAGGGAAGCTTTAATACTTGAGTCCCCTAAATTACATCTTCTGGATTGTCGAGCCGGACCTGGTGCCGCTCTAATTAGAACACAACAAGGAGGGTTATCACATGCAGTGGGCGTCGGCTGCAGCTGTAACACTTAACTAAATTAAATATTTATACAGCATCTGGTAGCTCACCTGGTAGAACATGCACCCTGTGTGGTTCAACTCCTACAGAACCACAGAGAGTAAAATAAACATCACATGTGGATGAAGTGCACAAACTGTACAGTTAAGAACCAAACTATAAAATCAAGCTTAACTGCATCGATTTCATAATACCATAACAAAACCAACATGGAACTACAACATGTCTTACGTGTTCAAGCAGCAACCTCTGTGGCTGTGAAATGAAGTCAAAGTGCGAAAAACTGCAGTTCCTTGAACAGCCACTTGAGGCTGGCTACAGAATGAATCAGTCTCCATAAGCCCCCAAGTCCAACTTCACAGCAACATGTTTACAGCCTGGTATGAAAAACAGTTTTGGTCTCTATAACTAATTTCCCTGTTCATGACAACTATACTGAGGGTTAATTTTTATAGAACTCACCTATTCAAATTATATTAAGCAGAATTAAGAGTGTGGCCATTTTGATTAATAGGTAGGTGCTGTTACAAGTGGCTTGTTTGAGCACCCAGGCATCATTCAGCCCGCCTCAGGTCTGCTCACGATCTACATCTTTGCCCATTTTTAGAGGCAGGACTGCCAAGATGGCGGCAGCCAGAGCTGCCACACTTTGAGCTTCACATACGGCTCTTCAGAAACCTGAGGGTGATATGACGTCTATATTTTATGCAGTCTATTCTCTTACATCTGGGTTAATGGTCAGGTTAATTTTAGTGACGAATGAAATGCTGTCATCAGGTTCTGAAAGAAAGTTGTGCAGCTGGGAA
This sequence comes from Sciaenops ocellatus, assembly GCA_033000465.1. Classification (NCBI taxonomy): domain Eukaryota; kingdom Metazoa; phylum Chordata; class Actinopteri; family Sciaenidae; genus Sciaenops; species Sciaenops ocellatus. The sequence goes on along the minus strand of CP136884.1, from coordinate 6,024,826 downwards.
AGCTAGGCGCCACAGTCACTCTTCACAAGAAGACTTTTCAATAGATGGAGCTGAGCACTGATTGGGAGGTTTTCCCCCGTGCTGTTGATGAAAATTTCCAATTGTGAAGTTTTACGTCGTCTCATCACCTCAGAATGAAATAACACATCCATTATCATTTTTCCAAATTTATTCCACAGTGTTTATCTACATGAACATCTACATGAACAGTAACACATGTATTTAATGAATCATGTCTGACATTTAACAACTCTCCATGAATGCAAACTGGTCAAAACCACTGACCAAAACTGTTTGGAAAAGTACTAAGTGGTTTTGCCTCTTCCGTGCAGTATTGATTTGTTTTGAAATGAACTTGAAGTGACACTCGAGTCACATTAATTTGTACTGAGGTGCTATTTCTAGCAGTTCTCATATACCCTTAAGATTAAACCGAATCATTACAATCAATCATTAGAGATGGTCTGGGAATAGCGCTACAACTGCAAGATATAATTATACACCCATGTTGTCCACATCATATACTGCCTGCTGCACAATTCAGCTTCACACCGATAGGATGAGTCGCCTCAATCTAACATCACAGCAGGTCAGTGTTTAATTCAGAGAGGGAAGGCAGACGCATGGGAGCAAATGATTATCATAAGTAATTATTCCACATTGGTGTTTTGCTGTTGTTACCATCAATGCTGCTGCTGAATTTAATTCTCGTTCTTTCATTTATTTACTATATCTCTGCACATCAATCTTTTTACATTATATATATATTACTATATTTGTACTATTATATTTGAAAGATTTTGATTGATTAAAAAACATAATAGCATCAAATGTTTCTTGCACAGTTTGAGTGATAAAGTGTAAATTGAATTATGGTATAATACCTTTATCTATAGTGACACTGACGGCGTTGATCATGTCCATCTCCATAAAATAATGCTTTTTTTATACCTCCCCTGATGGCAATTGGTTACTCTCTAGTCGAGGCAAGCTCATCTCAAACCAGCCCTAGGTGTTTCATTTTGTTCAATGCCTATTGCCTCGACTGTTCTCTCCTCACGTCTCTTCTTTCTGCTCGTGTCTCAGGTAGGAGGAAATAAGACGTAAGGAGGAGAGAACGTTCAATCAAGGTTGTACAAACAGAGGAAAGGGAAGATCGGCCCATCTGATCACAGGGCGTTGATGTTTTTTTTTTAATATAAACTTTGTGACATGGAGTAGATAAGTCCCAACTGGTTGACTATATGTCAGCATTGGCCTTGAAGTTTGAATTTGATGAGAAGACCGCGATATGAACATCAGCATTGATAGCTGCAGACATATCATTTCATTTGGAGCTCAGAAAAACACATTTAAGTGTGGAGCACTTCTTTAAATATGGTTGGATGCATGGGCAGCACTGAACTCCTTATGTTAGAAATCAATCTGTAATTCCGATTTGAACACATTTCTCATTTTTAACAAGAAAGACCCAGTTTGGGGTCCACAGTTATTTAAGGTGTGTGAAACTGATGGAGAAATATTGTTAGAAACACGACTGTGATATCTAAATTTTAGTTTATTGGTTTGTCCACTTCAAAACGGAGAAACACGTTAGGTTGATTTCACATACATTCATTTGAATTCATTTAAACCCAACCGATATTGTAATTGGACCACCACAAATTGCCCCTGAGGCCTGTGTGTGGTTAGGTTTAGGCAGAAGAAGGATTTTTGCTGAGGTTAGGGAAAGTTCATTGTTAATAAAGTAAAAACAGTATGTCTCATGCTTATCTGGCAGCTGCAGTGTGCTGCAAGGCCCTAAAAATAACGGCAAGTTTAATCACGCTTTAGAGCAGATATTGTTTGGCAATGGCATATTTTAGCGGAAAACAAATGAAAGACAGTAAGTAAAAACATTTCTTCATTATTCCAAATTTGCTGTGGCGAAAGAATTGTGTATATATATGAAGGGAACTTGTAGGACCCAGGGTCGAACTAGCAGGAGTAATGATACTTATCCACAATAGGAACTGAAGTGTGAGGATCAGCTCAGGTCAGTCTCATCTCGCATTGCCAGACAAAGCTCCACAGGGTGATTACAGTGTTGTACTGCAGGGGAAAGACAGACAGAGACAGAGAGAGATGGATGGAGAGAAAGAGAGAAAGAGAGAGAGTTTGCTAAGTGTTACACACCAAGTTACAGATGCAGCAGTGAAGTCTTGTCTCTTCACCTGCAGAAAATTCACTCAAACTAGTACCATTCTCTCTCCTGTTAGACAAATTGACTCTGTGTCCTGACAGGCTGGAGTTTGTGTAGCCTGCACAAACACAATAGTGTTTCTTAGAGGAGGTGATTTGCAAACTAAATCGAGCAAAAAAAAAAAAAACAGACAGTTTGACTGTATGACAACTGTCCAGATTCACTACAATGTACTACTGCACAGTGTGCTGTAGGGAAACCGACACCCTTATGTGATCTGATACGATAAAAAAACTATAAAGCACATTTCACTATAACCTGTAAAACATCAAATCATATATTAAAGGACCAGTGTGCAGGATTTAGTGGCATCTAGTAGTGTAACATAGAAATCACCTCTCCTCAGAGTACATTCAGACAGAATCAGGGTTGTCCAACGGTTTGTGTTGCTGCTGGGTGTGTCTGTTTGTGCTTAACGTAACCACTGTGAAACAATCAGGAAATAACTTTTTATTTCACTGATTAACCGGCTTTCATTGATGCCAGCACTCCCTCACGCTCATTCACTGTCTATGTCTCTCAACCAATGCTCACTCTCTCTCAAACCATCGAACAAAAACCAAATTAAACTTCATTGTGTCATTATTTTGCAGCATGAATTGCGAGCCAGACTCAGATTTAAAAGCTGGGTATATGAAATGAACAAAGCCAGAATACGACAGGAGTATCAGAGTTTAGTCCATGAATACACCTGGATAGTCTCAGCTTTAATTTCAGGCTCTGTGGAGGGTTTGACCGGTCAAGCATCTGATTGGCGGCTGCAGTGTGACGTCGGGCTGCGTTTTTTTTTTTTCTCAAAATGTGGATCCGGCTCAACTTCTTCACTGCAGGTTGCTGCATTACTTGGCGGGCACCCTTGCGGCCAACAGTGCCGCAGCCAAAACACACTATCCTGAATATGACCCCACCCTCTCCTTCATAGCGTGAAGGAAGAACTACAAAGGCCATGAAACCTGCAGAGGTTAAAGTTAGGTTGTCAGTTCTGGGCTTTTATACAAACGTGTCAGTGCATTACAGTGGGGGACTCTGTGGAAGAGGATACACGGTGTCCGTAGAATTATAAGGCTCATTTCATATAAACAAAGACTTTTTATTTTCAGGTGATCATACACTAATAGAAACATACTTATTATGTTCCATTTCTGCCATATTCAGTAAATAGAGCTCAGTAAATCTGACACTCTGGACCTTTAAGTTTTTGAAACATAGCTTGTATGTTATATAGGTTCAGTAAGAAACTGTTCAATTTACAAGTTCTTCTTCAACCAGCTGCTTCTATGACTTGTTGCTTAATTCAGGAATTCTAGCATTTAATTTATCCTGTGACTGTGAATACCACTCTGAGTGGGCTATGATTTGTGTTACTTAAAAATGCCAACAGCACTATGGCACCCTGTGATTTGCATCAGAAACATCTTGCGATGAAAGTGGCGGTAACACCGGCAACGCTGCGATGTGAGATACCAACATTTGATCAGAAGTGTGGAGGCTCTGAAATGTTTATTTGGAGTTTTGTGTGGGCGTGATATTTGAAAATCCCACTGCAAAAATGAGTTTTGTGTTGTGCTTGTGAATCATTCCAGGCAGGCATTTATATTCAAATATGCCTATTGAGCCAGTCATATTCAAATGCTAAAATAAATCTTCTTTGATAATATAAAACAGCATGTAACCATCACGACAATGTCAGCGAAAGAGATTTGGCTCCAGGAAAAAGAATCACAGGTGTTTAATTTTTCAGGAATCGTGTCAGGTTGGCAGGATGTATATTGCATGGGCTGGGTGTGATAATAAAATTCATATCTGAAGAACACTGTCAAATGATTAATACAGCAGAGTCAGTTATGATTTGTGTGCTTTGTGAAAGGAGCTGAAAAATGGCACCATGCAAATCTTTCAAAAAGGATGTGAATAATGACAAAGCAGTGTGGTGTAAGTAGACATGGTATGTGGGTTCATGTACAAGTGCTTATTTAGGCCTATCATTGTATTCTCTCTATTGTCTCTTCGCTCCATCTCCTCTTTTGCCATGAAAAGTAAGACAGCTCTGCAGCAAATGCAGAAAACCAGCGCTCGTGCCACACAATACTTTTTATTTTCCTGCCATCCAACTGAAATTGTCAAGCTGTTTCTCCATTTCAGCTTTGACTGTAAATTCATGTGCTTAGATCAGAAGGCTATCTGGCCCCAGCTCTGTGGGCAAAGATTGTTGTCCAGGCCTGTCGATCTAATCCGGGCCACACTACTTGTTGTATGGGAAGAATAATGAGCAGATTCTTGGCTGATGCTCTGAGCATGCCAGAGGCAAATCTGCCCTCCGTGTGTCTCTCCAAGCATGAACACTGTGAACAGGGAGACCCCAAAAGTTTACCAAGCGCACAGAGGGATTGTGGACATGGGGGAATATGATTAAATGTGGTCTGAGACATGCTTGAATACAGTAAGAGGCTATAACTGATATACTGGTGAGCAGTGATGGTATACAAATGTACCTTTTGAAAGCTGTAGTTGAAGTATTTTGGATTGTGGCAAATATCATATGGTAACATTTAAAATACAAACATGCTCCTGAAATACCAGAATATTCAATACAGGTTGCAGTTGTCATTCTAAAACCTTCATAATCCATTGTCTCCCCCAAGACCATATTGAAATGTACCCTTCAAATTGACCATCATGGGATGTTAAAACTCCCACGAGAGCCTCGTTGATTGACTGCTCTAGCAGCTCTTTTTAAAGGTGCCCTCTGGAGGTTTTGCCCATAGTGACACAAGGGAGAAACGTTTTGATGATAGGGCTCCCCTTAGCATGCAGACGACACCATATACATTCCTGCTGACCGTTTCAAGCAATTCCGCTGACTGACGTTGAGTGGTGGTAACACAACAAGTAGCACTGTACCACTGCAGGCAGCAAAAGACAGGGAAGAAGAAGGCCGCTAGCTACCAAACATAACTGCTGACTAAACAGGTTTAAAAATGCTCAAGAAATCCACCCTGATGGTTACATTTTGGTTAGGTTTAGTCTCGAGATCTAATTTAGTGGTTTGAGTTAAAAAAAAAACAAAGAGCCCAGTTAAACCTGCATCAAACTTTTTGGCCACTTGGGGGCACTGCAAAGTGCTGTAAACCCAACAGTAATAAAGTTGTACTACCATCCTCCTTGTTAACCCCCACCTCTGCATCCCCTAGTAGCAGTACACAGGCAGTGGTATTGTTTAGATGAATATGCTAGTCTAGTCTGCCTGACTCATTGATCCTTTTTCCTACTGAGGTTTGTTAGAATCTATGGCCCCCGACCGTGGCTCTGTGTCAACACTAGTAGTATCAGTAGCCTACCTGTGCTTTGTATTGATAAATCCATGGTGCTGTCTGTGGTGCTCAACTCACAGATGGATTTGTAAATGCGTCTTTTACTCACAGTTACAGCCTTCTGTCAGTTTCATCTTGGATCTTTATCTAGACACGCTACAGAGTAGTGTCCAGTTGACAAGTAGTTATGCATAGTCGCAGCTAAGGTGGTGTGGTAAATTTTACTAATGTATATTAATACTATGGATGTTTTTGTTTGTCTGTGTGTTTAATGGAACATACTCATGATTTGAATCCAAGTTTTCAGGTGCTTAAAAGGAGCAGTATGTACAAATTAGTCGGATCTAGCAGTGTTGTTGCAGCTACACTGCTAACAGGAAACCCCCTTGCATCACCATAACCTTCCTAGCATAAAGAAGAAACTATGGTGTCCATAAAATACACAATCTAGAGCCAGTGTTTAGTTTGTCCTTTCTGGACTACTGTAGAAACATGGTGGACACCGTGGACTTGTACCTGCAGTAGATATAAAAGGCTCACTCTAAGGGAACAAAATCATAACAATTTCATGTTTATACATAACATTTAACATTGTTATGAATATTATATTCCACATCTGCCATATTCTGTAAATGGAGCCTCCTAAATTATATTAAAAAAACATTATTTGAATGTTCAAATAAACAGAAAATGTAAATTACACAGAACTGACTTGCTGTCACACAATATAGTCACATGACAGTAACGGCTTGCTCTTGAAGAGCCCCCGCATTGACAGACAGTGTAAACACATAGATATTAACATACAGAGATTGCACTGCCGTACATATTCTCGTACATATAAAACCATCCGCTCCCACAGTAAGATGTGATGACAGAGCTGCGATCATATGAACGTGGGAATATGTTTTGAATGCACTGCCGAGGAGCCTGGGGTTGGACTTGACGTGCGCTGGATGTGATTGATTGTGTTGTTATTGCTAAGGACTCTCTTCCGGCTGCCTCCGGGACCCTTTTCGATCCATCCACTGTCTGTTTGTACTGCTGCTCATAAATTTTACAGCCTGTGCTGGAACCTACTGGGAGCTTAAACAATTGCTTTATTGATGAATTTTGCTCATACAAGGAAGAGTACCACGCCAGGCTAGCATGGTCCTTTGCACCACAGTAAAATGAATATTGCCGGGCTTTTTTATTTATTTAAATCCGATAAGTGCAGCGCGGTTTTGCAGGTGAGGGATGCCCTTGAAAACGGTTTACTGGTGTTCTTTATTTTATTGCTTTTTTCCTCGGTCTTAAGAACAAAATGCATCTTTAGATGGAGAAGTGAAATCATGGTTTATGTTGTTTGCAAGGTCTAAGTTGTTTCATTACCTTCCCTGCGGAGAAATAAATGTGAAACTGTGACATTAAACAATTGCAGCCTTTGGAATTAGCATTAGAGGCTCAAGATTGTTCATTATAAAAGTAAACTCGGGCTCTTACATCGCTCTGTAGGAAACATAAATTAATTACAGGGAGCAGTGCTACTGTGATGTAGGTGTTGTATGAGAGTGAGAAAGAGAGAGGCAAAGTTTATGGTGTGTGTGTGTGATACTATTTATAGGTGCAGAAAGGCAGTGGGGGGATATAATGTTAGTGGGAGGATTATTGGTGTTATTAGTGTTGTGCTACTAACCTACATGGGAGAGAGCTGGGGAGATATATTATGTCATTAAAGAGAGCGTCTTTAAATGGACACCAGATCAAGCCCGGTCACAAAAACCTCTTGAAATCATCAAATCAGCAAGACTCTGGCTCTTTTTAAAGAATAAATATTGCAAGGAAAACATGTTTAATTCTTGCCCGGATCAGCTCCAGGTTCCTGGTGAGTCAACTGGGGGTTGGGGAAATGGAGTACTGAAATATTTATCAGAACGTTGCATATTCAGCTGAGGGTCCTTTGTGCGTGCTCGTGTGATCTTTCACAACACGTTCACAAATTAAATATTTATCGCATTTAAATAAAAAGGCGAGTGCAGGGTCTCGCCTCGTGTATATGTGTGTGTGCCTGAGTGCATGAGGGGAGAAGAGAATCCTGTGCTATCAGGGATGGTTGGTGTGGAGTCCCGAGAGGCGGGGGTGTGTTGAGCCTGTCAGGATGGAGATATGAGACTCACCTCCCTATCTACTCATTCACAGAGACTGGAATCAGCCTCGGCTTAACCAGCGCGCTGTAGCTACTGAGGGGGCTGCAACAGACAAAAAGAACCCTGTGCCTGACCTGATGCTGCGGTATGCCTCGATGTATGCATCCAAACAAAAGGCATCTAAAAAGTAAAATGCACACATGCTTAGCCTATTACATATTTGTAACCTGTAATTTAAGGTTCTCAGATAAACTGATTAGATTCAACACCTCTTGTCTTACTAGTACTGATTTGAATATGGCTTCTTCTGGATTCTCTCCATCGATATAGTATGGAAGAAAAGGTAATGCCTCTAATGTTTGTACAGTAATGTGTAATGATTTTGTTGCAGCTTCAACAAGAAAAGGTTATTAAAGGTTATCTAGCTGTTGACAATCGTTATGTCATTGTACAGAGCAGAATAACATTATGAACGTTTCATTTATGAGCAGTAAAATGCATTCATGTTAGTAAATATTGGCTAATTTTTGCGGAAGGCATCAGTACGCTTTAAACAACAGTTTGCTGGAGGGTCAAACACCTTGAATCAAGCAGTAACCTCTGGCTGTGAAATGAAGTCAATGCATGCCAAAAACTGCAGTTCCTCAAACGTCCACTTGAGGCTGGCTACAGAATGAGTCAGTCTCCATAAGCCCCCATGTTAAAATGTCCAACTTCACTGCAGAAATAAACATGTTTACAGCCTGGTCTCTATAGCTACTAACTGTACTGAGGGTAAAAAAATGCTTTACTCACCCGTTCAGATTATATTAAAACTTACGGTTATGCATAATTAACAGGATGGCCTATTTGATTGACAGGTAGGTATTGTTACAGATGGCTTCTAATGTCAGAACATGGAGAACAGGGTTTTTTTCGGTCAATTTGTGTAACTGAGTTTCTGAGAAACGTGATCGGTGAGATGCGGTACATGGGGGGTAGAAAAAAAAACAATTACAAGATGGTCAGCATGTGGAATTGTTTGTGTGACTTAAACTGCACAATTAGTGCAGTAATCAATGAAAATGTTCTTTATTTTAAGAAAGAAACCCTCCTGGTTAGTCCACCGTGCATAGCACCACACCAGTGATCTGGTTAGAATTCTGGATTTCAGGAAGTCAGTGGATGGTGTTGAAACTGCAGGAATAAACGCCCTGTTTTTAAGTTAAGACATGCTCACACTGTTACTGTGTTTTATGACGAGTGCGAACGTTTGTCAGGCACTGTGATCAATGTTTTGTTCATCAGTTTGATGGGTGTGTTTAGAGTTTCAGTGTGGGACTTGGTGACAGCTCGTAGAGGTGCAGACTGGTGACTCTGGATGGAAAATGCATCACTTTGTCTTGCTTGGAATTTTATCACAGGAAACAAAAAGTCTCACTCCTGAGTGGCAGATAAATAATATTAAATCCTTTACTGAGACAATTCCTTCTGAGTGAAGCTTTGCCCGTGCACACTGCAGTCTTCTAATTGGAATTTCTACACTAATTAATCTGGCACACATGGAGTGTCCATGCCTCTGTGCGCCTCTTGTGCAGAAGTCAAATGTTTTTACTAGGTGTGTGTGATGGGGGCGTCTGTGCTTTTCACCTGTGCTGTTGGTTGATGCTTTCACTCGCTGTTCATTTCTCACTACCTGTGGAGCTAACTTAGTGTGGTCTGTGTTAGCGTTACCACTGTTACTAGCTGCACTTTCTCACTGGAACGTGTGTCATGTTGTTAGAGCGAGATTCTGTTCTCTTTTGTCTGGTGGCAGGTAGGTGGGTTGGTTGGGGGGGGCTTTCTGACAATACAATGGAGATACAAATTTCAAGAAACTTCACTGGGGACAGTTTCAGATGTACTGTTTCTTCAGTAGAATATGGCCACTTGAAAATTGCAATTAATTACTATGCTTACCCGACAAATGAAAATCCATTCATCTAAAGAAAAAAAAAACACATCCAGACAAAAAATGGATCTGGAACTATGGATAAAGATACTATTAGAGGTTATTGAGAAATCCCAACACAATACCCAAAATAATTCATATACATCACCTTAAACATGCTGTCTATTAGTTAGATTTTTTAAACATTGAAAAGTCTTTCCATGCTTAATGAGTTTATAAAACTAAAGTAGCAAAAAATCTCAGGATAATGGCACGGTGAGGACCTACAACAGAAATCTAACCAATGCTAATACATGGTATATTCAAGCGTTTAACATCCAGTCATGCTTTGTGGCATGTCTAAAAATGCTGAGCAGGCCCAGTTAGTTCTGAATTTGTGTCAAGATGGCAAGAGGAAAAGATCCAAGTGACTTTGAAAGAGGGTTCATAGACGGAGTACAGATGGCAGGAGCTTCAGTCACACTGAAGGCTGCTCAACTGGCTGCTGTTTCAATGGGAACAGTGACTGAAGTGACTAAAATCTGCATTTAGATCTACAGTGAAAACATCAGTAAACGGGGTCAGACACGGCAAACCACAGCGAACATTTGATGATAGGGGTTCTTCAGTGTGTTAGCGTGATATATAAGGAAAAATAGAAAATCAATTCTTCCTCAGGTGACTGAGAATGTCAATGCAGGACGTGATCAGACTGAAAGCAAGAACAGTCGGTCAACAATTACACACAGAGGATATTATATACATATACACATGGTAGGAGGATGAATAAACCCCACATTACAAAGATGAATTCACGTTTGAGAGCTCATTGGTGAACAGACTATCAGCTCTGGTCTACGGAGATGTGGTGTACACCAAGAGAACACTACAGGCCTGAATCTTTGACTGATGTGTCAGACAGCGCTCTTTACCACCATCATCAAAACATCAAACGAAGGGGATGCCTTTTAGAAGAGCGGTGTTCATCCTTCCAGTACAGCTCAGAGACTGCATTGAAGGTGCATTGAAGCTGTTCTGGTGGCACATGGTGGCTCAACACATTACTAAGACATTTGCTTTTTCTCCTGTAAGCCTCCAGCCTGAGAGCCTTCCCTGTACGGTAAGCAGCCCAGAGTAAAATATAAAAATATGCAGTTAAAACAACCAAACAGGAAAGAGAACAATGGTCAAGCCAAGGCCAGGGAGGAGAATACACTGAAACACTGTTTAAAAAAAAAAGAGAGAGACCTATTAACTATGGATGATTGTTAAAAATTTGGAAAATACATAATAGCCTATGGACAGAGAATTGTAGCTATAAAAAGCTCCTCAAAATATCAAGAAATCTCATCTGTGAGGTAATATTCACAGGAAATCAAAGTTCATTCAAATCACTCATTATACACAAACTTCTTGCAGGTATTGTGTTCGCTATTTTGGTTCATTGTTCAGTTGTTCTGTACTTTTATTGTTATGCATCAGATATAATATGAAGTCTGTATAAAGTATGTCAGGGGTCATCAGTTTACGCAATGATAGAAATGGGTTCCCTTAAGAAAAAAAGGCTGGGAACCACTGGTGTAGCCTGTGTGACATCCATGTGCACAATAATGCAGCTGCTGCAGATACTGTGAGACTTTGAATTTAGGCAGCAAAACTGAAACCCTGGTAACAATAAACTTGACAGGAAAGCAAATTGTTTTTGACTCGCCAGAGTAAACGGATCGGACTTTTACTTACAGTAAAACAAAAATGTCCTGACAGCTGTGATGGAATTCAGGACTCCACCTGAGGACGGCCGCTATGTAGCAGAATGATTCGACTGTAGCCTGAAAACTGAGAGTGTGTTTGTGTGTGTGTGTGTGTGTGTGTGTGTGTGACAGCTCACCTGTCAGTAGTGTAGAAGCACAGAATGCAATTTGCCATTAGATCCTGGCCCGTCCTGCCTCTATGTCAGGATAATTAATTATTGCAAAAAAATGAATGATTACCACTGCTGTGCCACGTAAACGGCACAGCAACTCCCTCGCTTTGGAGACGCTCATACCTCCTGCTGCGTGATAGCTACAGGTTTAATGAACCCAGAGAATCCTACAAACAGCTGTCTTTTGCCTTGAGATGTGGTCAGATGACACTCGGGTTGCCCCCTTTCAAAGTGAAACCTTGCCCGCTGTCCCACACCAGGGGCTGAACACAAATCAAACAGGGTCTGAAGGTCCTCTCCCATGAGATTCTGACTGTCAGACACTTTATTTCTTGAATTCTGGTGAATTTTTTTGCACCAATTAGTGCTTTTTATGCACAAAGGCGCCTCTGCTACTCTCAACATGAATGGAAATAAATAGAAAGTCAATAAGAGTGAAACACGGTTGCATCAGTTATATTAAACTTTAAAACATGTTGCCTGATCTGTCAGAATATCTCCACCTTGTGTCTTCCACCATTACGCTGCTCAGATGTGGTAGTCCCCTGCTGAATGTTGTGTCAGGTCTAAATAATAATTACTCATTTCCACTGTCAAGACTCATCCACTCGCGGTCTGTCTGACGTGTATTTGGACCATCTTGTTCTTTTCATGGATGGACTTGAGCTGTAACGTATTCACCGCTATTTAAAAATAAATGTACTGAGTCTCGGTAACCAAGGAAACAATGTTGTTGAGTGACAGACAACTTGTGTCGTGGTCTTCCACAAATTCTGATATAATACTTTAACTTTTAATACAACCATGTTTCACTCATACTCGGCCGGATTTTGGTTTTATTATTTCTCTTGTCATGCAGAGCATGTGGAAAGGTAAGTGTGTGTGCATTAGAGTAGAGCAGAGGGACATATCATGTATTGAATATGGAAGGGACAGTGCTTCTTTTTCAATACAGGACGATCATGAATTATAACGGATGGGTCCTTTTAAGCCTGTCCTGGCAGTTTGTCAGTTCACTGACTTTATGGCTTTGCTCTACTGTTACACTCTGCTTTAGCATGTCACAGATCAACATACAGAAAAATAACAACACTCCACCTCACCATCACCACTGTGATGATCCACTCGAGGAGGAACATCCGAGATACAAGTCACTTGGACAGGGATAGCCGAGCTTGCACAAGTCGTATCAAGCATCTTCATGGATTCCCTTGTTACATTAAAGTTAGCCAGCTAAAAGTAGCCTACATATGTCTTTGATATCTCCATCTACCACGTGACCCACAGGGAATAAGTAGAGACTCTTAGAAATGAAGGGAAATTCAATGTGCTGTTATCCCATAATTGCCATAGTTAGTGGGCAGACGCTCTAAAAAATAATGTGTGCAACAAAATTTGGATTCCTAATTCCTGTTTAGCCTCAGTGAGATTACACATTAGTGTTTGTAAATAAGGTTACTGCATACTGAGCTGAGCTGTGTCATCTCAGCTTGCTGCTAATTCTAAAGGCCAAATGTCATTGTAGCACCTCGTTGCTAATGACACAACCAGGAATAAATTTAAGTGCTTTAAAACACATCCGAAGGTCCAACAGCAGCAGAGACATTTTAATCACAGCATGTTTCCTTCCTTTCTAACGTGGCAGATATGTTATTTAGCTTTCAAACATGTACACATTCAAGTCAGGTCTTGAAGTTACCTTCAAAGAATAACAAAGCATGAGTATGGCTCCTCACCGGTGCCGGGCTGAACTTGAAGTAGCGCGTGCTGCGAGGAGACGAGCCGGTGTAGTAAAAGCTCAGGTTCTGCTTTTCACTGTGGCACGGTGAGCGGGGCCAACCAACTGCGACAGAGACATCAAAAATGAGCCAAACATAATTAGCATTGAAATAGTCAGCATGTGGGGGTGTTTTATGTGCAAAATAATACCTCATCAACATCAACAGCAGCTATTACAACATGACGGAATGCCTCTATTGATGAGCGCAGCCCAGCACTGAGCACACCGTAAATCACTGTATGATCCCTCTGAGGCTTAAATTGGCCTCTCTTTCTCTGAGAACACTGCGTGGTTTTGAATATAACTTATCAAACAGTGTAAACACAGGTAGATTCTCTTCACATATCCAAAAGCAACCCTTTAATTCTATTACTGATGCTGTGCCAGGCTAAATTCTTGTTGACAAGGACAGCCTAGAGAGAGGGAATTGACCTCCTGGGAGGAGGATTTTGAGAACAGCTCTGTCTTGAAAATGCAGCACCAGTTCATTAAAGGTTAATGGTGCAGCGATGATAAGTTTTATCCACCGCCTCTCTTCTGGACTGATGGTGCATTGCTCGCATGTTGACATCTTTCAGATACGATGGATGTTTGAGTCTTTGGATAAGATGTGAAGGGTTTGCTAGGGTTTGCAGCAAACAGTTCTTTGCAGGGAAATGCCAGAAGTTCTCAGAGACTTTACAGGAGGATTTACAACTCGAGGCACCTGTATTCTCACCTCACCAGACATGTCAGTAAATCTTCTTGTATTGAAAGGATAAATCTAAGACACTATGATATGTTTATGGCCCCGTGTCTCAGCTTGCTCTAGGCAGTAGCACTAGGTGTCATAGAATGTTGCTATACTGAGAATTAGACATTCTTGAACTGAGAAGTATGTCAAAATAAAATGCAAAAGTCAGATTATGAACTTAAAAGTTAGCTTTCCCACTGGGCATTAAGAGATGCGGTGGGAGGACGTACCTTCATATTTCAACAACTGCATTGGCAGTGATTACAAAGAAAAGATTGTAGCAATTTGATGGATCTGTAATGTCTACCTCATGGAAGCATTATGTTATGTGGAGGTAGTTGGAGCCACTGCACCATTTATTTTCAAGTGTTTTTAAAATGGAAAGCGGTGAGAGATAGGACTTTATAGTGCTTATATATTAGCTCCGGAGGGAAGTTACTGCAGTTTAACATTCCTGGCCACCAGCCAGTGTGATCTAACTTCTTTATAAAGGGAGAGGTTGGGGTTTTTGATATAGGTTTGAATTGTCTACATATAGATATCAACTCCAGCCATGGAAATGTTTAACAATACATGCTCTCTTACAATGCAGCTGCCAATGAAAGTGTACCCAAAGTGCAATACACTTAAATAGTTTCTGCTCAATAACCTGCGTTGACATCTTTCACTGGCTCTGCATGGTTCATGAATTGCACATTTAAACTTGATATGTCTCTCGGTGGCTTTTAACTAAATATTTGTCTCAATGGTTGAAATTTCATTACTTGACAGATTAGATTTTGATTATGTCTTAGGGCATCACTGGGCTGTTAATCAGACTGAACTGCCATTTTGTTTCACTTCATACATTCAGTCTGATATTATGGTATGTTCGCTGATTTCTTGTTTTGTTCACAAACCGATTGCAGGTGACATATCTGTCCCACTGTTATTTTCAGTCGACCTGAAACAGAGATAGCAGTCAACAATCAAAGAAATAAGTCAGTTTAATTAAGAGTTGTTATTTCTGCAAGTTAACGAGTTCAGCTGTCTCATAGTCATCAACACTTGTCGCCATTCTGTCAGTAATTCATGAAGGCAGTAAGCCAGCAAGTTATTTTGAAAAATAAACTTAGATTGGTTGACAGTTTCTCCAACTTGCAGTCAGATGACAGGCATCAAATGAGAACGAATCAGAGATGTATGGCAATTATAGGTCTGGAACCAGGCTAGAAGATCGCAAGATGTTGCCAGTACATGAAACAAACTAAAAACCAAATTCTCCTAGCTCCCTCTCTCAGAGGAATTCAGAAAATACAGCAGTGGACAATCACTATGTGGGACATGGCTTCATGGCTACTTAGTGTGTGACATGGGAGGTAACGCCGATCAGAGTGACAGACTGACCACTGCCCAGTGTAACAGGAATACAGCTGCCGGTAGTCAGAGCTAACCGCACTTATCCGCTATGAGTGTCTGCTGTCAGACTCCATGACTGCGCTGGACAGAGATAGTTCACTGGAGCTTTGACAGGCACATTCCACCCACCCAACCAGCCCTAACAAACAACTGTTTACAAAAGTTTCTGTGGGGTGGGTCGGTTGGTAAGAAAAATAATTTAAATACTTCACACTAAAATGTCAAGATTTGGACCTGAATCATTCAACAACATACACATATATATTGGTTTTCATCGTCTACATTTGACGCTTAAAACCCCATTCAGAGTTCTTTTTTTCGCTCTGTGAGAAACATTTGTGTGAAAATTAAATAGGTCAAAAATAAATTTGTTAATCCATTAGATGGAAACATGTTAGCAGAAACATATGGGTACATGTGGGAACCAGTATGACAACAGACAAAATTAAAGCCATCATGAGAACAAGATACCAAATCTCATCAAATAGGCTACTGGAAAGTACTGGCATTGTGTTCCGAGTCTTGTTTTAGCCCGTTTTGTTTGTTGTCTGTTTGCAGTGTACCAATGAAAGTACAGACTACTATCACTGGATTAATTTGATACTGAAGAAATCTTGAAAATGAAATGTTCCTCATGCTCAAGCATTTTTTTTTTTCTTCCTGAGATTTCTAAGCAAATTTATAGACCTGTATTCGTGATTGTCATAATAATGATACCCTTGGGAAATGTGAGTCACACTTGATGATATCAGTATGTGTTTCTAGTCTCTGTGTTAAGCTTTGACTGAGCTATGACTCCTAGAAGTAGTAAGGTTTTTCACTCAAATTCACCTCACACACATTATCTTTGTCCCCACTTCACCTCTCCTGAGCACCCTAGGGTGGTTTTTGGCTTTGTCCTGTGTAATTTTCATGTCTATTACAGACCGAATACTGTAATTTCAAGATGGTTAAAATACAGGGGAGCATAGGGATTATTTAATTCTAATATTTAATTAAATCTAAATGGGGCTTATTCTGCACACTGCCTAATCACTAAAATTGTGTCTTTTAAGCAAGGTTCCTGCAGATTTTGCTTGAGGGTGTTAAGCAATCATACAGAAACACCTAGCCCTACAGTATTTGAGACAGTGGCGACAACCGAGGGTGGTTACAAAAGCTCAAAATGGTTGCTTTGTGTTGCTCTTTATAGAAGCTGGGTAAATCAATCCGCCATTTCCCAAACCAACCAGTTAGTCTTTATTCTGAAAGTCGTTAGCACACAAAGCCAAACAACATAACAGACGCTGCATGTCCTTGATAATGTTGGATAATGATAATAATTTACTGTAAAGTGCTAAAGCAACACTGCTGGTTCAAAATAGCCTGACTGGTCCCCGCCCAACCAGCCCACAGCTTGATTCTCTATGTTAGAGTTACTAATTCCACGTCTCGTGTGCGTTGGTGTCCATTTTTCAAATTATTGTTTAGTGGAAAATATATTAAGTACGCTGTGATAGAATTATATGTTTGCCCTTATTTAGTTATTAGAGGAGAAACAGGTTGTGTAGGTTTAACTGAAGTGGTGCCACTTATGCCTATTATCTTAAGTCATTTTGTAACACATTGCAGACTTCACACTGTATCAGCAGGATTCTATTTTAGTTTGCCGTTGGCTGCCCATGCAGTCTGTGCTGTAACTCGTAGTGCACCCCCACATTTCAGAAGCCGCCTTAGTGATTTTACTATGTAACCAGCCCTGCCGTGATCTACAGCGAGCTCCTTGAAATGAAGAAAAACAATGATCTCCTGCAGAAAGTTAAACTATATAGTGGTCCAGTTCCACATACATCTACCTTTACCCTGTCCATTCAAGTCAGACTCAGCACATAAACCTTTTTGCCCCATGGCCACACAGGCTCTATTTCTGTGGCCGTGGGGCAACATCAGCTTTGACTTGTCAAACCTCCCAGACTCCTCCAGATGCTCCAGTTACGAGCGCCTACGGACAGAATCTCAACATTTAGGCACTGTTACAACTTTCTCCCTCTTGCAGCTGCATTTCGGACTAGTTTATTCTCAACACGGACAACACGTAGCAAAATAGGAGAAAAGTGCCCTTTAATGCCAACAATCCAGTGTTTGCCTCCTGTCTTAGACAATTAATACCTAAGTGAGTTTATTCTGCATAACCATGATCTATCCTTTAACTGAACCAACCGTAACATTAGTGTAGATGCCAGGCATTAATATTGGAGGAATAACAAGTGAAAAAAACAACAACACTGGCATTGAAACTGTCGATGCTGTCATTGTGGGTTGTAATCCAATATCACTCCCCCACCTAGTGCAATAACTACGCAACAATTTCTCACCTCTGTATTAATATTATTATGTACTACTGTGTGATATTATGTGCCCTGTGCCTTACTCTAACTGCTGCTTTAAATAGCTTACTTATAGCACATACTGTAATCTGACAAACCCTGCTCACACTTGGATTTATTCTACACTTTTACTTTTTTTTTTTTTTAACACATCAGTGGAGCCAGATTTTTTTTCATTCTCTGTGTGTGTGTGTGTGTGTGTGTGTGTGTGGCAAGCAGCACACAGTTTGCTGTGCCAAAAGTTCAAATGTTCTGAACTTTAAACCCGCCATGGGCTGATGTCTTTTTAAGTCTACAGCCAATGACTGAAGGCTACTGCTGCCCTTAATAATGCGCTGCTGTCAGTAATGGAAGAGAGTCTGAAATGAAAAGACAGAGATATCCACAATAACTCTTTACATAATGAGATGCCACCCATTAAAAGGCAGTTATCAGAAACTGTTTTCCACTATTTTAGGGTAAAATGCAGTAATGTAGAAACATTTTCCCCCCATGCTACTTTAGTACATCACCAGTCTGCTGGAGTGATTAAACATGGAGCTAAATGTACTTCAGTGTGTTCCCTAGAACTTATGCTCATGTATTACTTATTTGTTTTCCCAGTTATGTTGCTAAAAAAGGTAGTCACTTATGTTCAAAACATTTTCTTCACAGTGAATGATGCACTACATGTACTGTAGGAAATTGAGGGGCAGGTGGTCAGGGTGAATGGCAGAAACATAATTTGTGTACCATTACATTTCCTGCAAAACATTTATACTGTTGCATGTTAGTTTGATATAAATGTAATTCCTAGGAGAAAGGGTTGTTGTGCTACATTGTGCTATGTCACAAGAATAGGTTTCTTTCATAATAATGTGTGAATATGTAAAGATTTACTTTTATTATTGATATTTGTGGTTTTTATTAAGATTTTTCCAAGATCATGCTATTGTTTTATGTGGATACAATACAACATTTCAGCTATGCAAAGACTGTAAAATGCTTCTTGATTGATTACTCTTATTATTGGAGTTTTGAGTAGCGTGGATGGAAGACATCTGCCACAATTTTAAGATAATGAGTCCCTAATGTTGCTGAACGAATACAGATACAATAACTCATAATAATAAACTCCCTTGGTTCTCATTACAAAGGTAGCAACAGTAAAATAAGTAGTATCAAGGTGGTAAATGGTAGTGGCATCTCCAGAATAATAAATACAAGTGGTGACTGATGACTGACTGAAATGAAACAATACAATGTGTAACTTAATAACGACACATAAAACGTTTTCTGATCTGATCAGTGTGTCTTCCAAGACTATTAAAAATCAGTGTTAATTTATTCAAATGAATCTGACTGCTTTGTTGTGGTTAGGGGACCTTTGCTGTCATGCTTACAGTAGCAAACACTTGGTTAAGGTTATGGAACAATTGTGGTCATGGTTTTTAAAAAGACAAATGATAATTTGTTGACCCATCCATCCACCCTGACCTCCTCCATATGCTGACGCTGTCAGGTGAACATCAACATGCATATGTTGTTTTGGGGCACTGGCTGAATTGACTGATGCTGAGAGTATCTAATTTTACCGTGACCATCCTCGAGGAAGCATTACTTGTGACTTGTAACTTGTAGAAGAGAAATATTATTGGTGATTTGATTTGATTGTATCCAGTGATGTAGCAGTGAAGATTGATCTTACTGAAAAGACTTGCTTTTTCTGCATATTTGCAAGGTGATCGAGGGGTAGGTAGGTATTCTAAGACCACAACTGTTGGGATGCCATTGGATTGCCTGTGTATTATCTAATTTATTTGTTAACATCATTACTCTTATTGGATGTAAAACTTCCTTCTTCTAACGCATGGTTTCTCAAAGGGTGCGGTACCGCCCCCTGGGGGGGCGTTATAAACATTTTGGGGGGCGCTGGACGCGTGAGGGCTGGTATGGGGGCGCCACAATTTGGCTTGTACAAAGTTCATTTGAACTCTACATTTTAAACTTTCATGGTTTCCCAACTAAAAATAAAGCTGCTGTCTGAGACCAAGAACCCGAGTCTGCTGCTTCCACTGCCTGGTACAAGGGAGTAAACCCCGACGTCGCCCCTGGAGATCTCCCCTCTGCTCCCTGATCACGATCGGACAAGCCGAGCAGGAACGGTCTCCATAGTAATGCCCAAACCAATCCACCACAGCAGCAGCGAAACCCGGGAAACACGAACGCTACTTTTGACAGCTGTCACCTCATCTTCGCGGGCTAAAACTTAAATAACCAATGAAAACGTACACAAGCACGATAATGTAACCACGTTTAATCACACACAACATTACAATCAAACATGGTGGAAAACAAGAAGAAATGCAGGCAGTACAATGCAAATTATATAAATTATGGGTTTATTCCGTCACCCACGAACGTACATCTGCCGATGTGCCTGCTATGTGAGCAGGTTTTCTCTAACGAGGCAATGAAGCCTTCGCAGTTACAGGAGCATCTGTCAAAAAAACATCCTGACAAGGCATCAAAAGACTCGGCCTACTTCCAGTCACTGAGGGATCATCATTCAAGGCGCCCTACAATCAACAGCATGTTCGCTCGGAGCGTCAACCAGACAGAGAGTGGGTTGGTGGCATCTTATAACATAGCACTACTACACTGTGGGGGAGTCTCTTGTTATTCCCGCAATAAAGGAGGCGATCTCCACCGTCATGCAGCGCGACCTGGCGCCAGCCACCAAGGCCATCCCGCTCAGTAATGACAGTGTGGCCCGGCGCATACGGGAGATGTCAACTGACACGGAGGAACAGCTGTGCGCAAAGTTGCGCGGCTGTTCCTTCAGTGTCCAGCTGGATGAGACCACCACGGCCGACAACAACGTCCTCCTGATGGCCTATGTCCGTTATGTGTCCGGGAGGGACCTGGTGGAGGATTTCCTTTTTGGGGAATACCTGACCACAGACATGCGAGGGGAAACCATCTTCGCCGCCCTGACTAAGTTCCTGCGGGAGAGGGACATCCCAGTGACGAACATCATCGCCTGCGCCACGGATGGAGCGCCAGCTATGGTCGGCAGATACCGGGGATTCGCCACCCTGCTGAAGCAGCAAGCCCCCCGTGTGTTAACAGTGCACTGCGTACTGCACCGTCACAACTTGGTGGCCAAAAAATTGTCCCCGTCACTCCATCAGTCCCTGGAAGTTGCGGTCAAGGCGATCAACAAAATAAAAGCACATGCGCTGAATGATCGGCTCTTCAGACAGCTGTGTGGGGAAAATGATGAGGCCTTTAAGTGCCTGCTGCTCCACACAGAGGTGCGCTGGCTGTCAAAGGGCAACTGCTTGGCCAGGCTGTGTGAGCTTTTCCCTTCAGTCATTGAATTTCTTGACCAGGCCGCGCATCCTTGAATGCCCAGCTGTGGTCCTGTCGCCATGACATTTTTTACCTCTCTGACTTCTTCGGGAAAATGAACGAGGTCACATTGAAGCTCCAGGGGGATGGGGTGACGCTGGTCCACTCCAAGGCCACCATCTGCAGCCTCCTTGCAAAACTGGAGCTCTAGCAACAAAACCTGGGGAGGCGACAATTAATTCACTTTCCACAGTTAGCCAAGGTAGGCTTCTGAATTAAGGTCTGTTCATATTCCGCAAGAAGAAAGAAATGTGTGATTGGTCAGAATCGGACATGCCACCTCGGTTGCCTCTTTATTTCCATCTCCTCCGCAATCGCGCATAAAATCAGTAAATCTTCGTCCTCCGCCACTTCAAACGTGTTATTCTCCTCCTCCTCCTCCTGAATCAACGCAAAATTGCCATCTCCACTAAAGGGATTCCCACAGGGGATTCCCTTAGCGCGCGTGACGTGTACTGCAGTAAGCGTGGCGTATGAAGAAATAACGTGACCAGAACGAACTTTGTTCTTGTTCTTGTCACCTCGAGAAAACGAAAAAATGTCTTTCTTCTTTCAGAGTATGAACAGGCCTTTAGACTACGTTTTATCTCTGCTCACATGATAAAATATAATAGGCTATGCCTACGCCACAATATAATAATTTGTACTGTACTTGCCCAGGTGTTGGATGAGCTGACAGATCGCCACCTGCTGCTCTACACCGACCACTTGAAGGCAGTCAAGGCCGACATAACAATTCGCTTCAGGGACCTGGAGCAGTTACATGTGCCTGACAGGGTGATGGAGCCAGGGCAAGCAGATGCTGCCAACTGTGAGCCCGAAATCCAGGACAGCCTCATTGATCTCCAGAATGACGAGGAGGCAAAAGTAACGTTCCGGACCTCCGGTTGGCGTTCGATGTGGGTAACACAAGGTCAGCGTTTTCCCCCGCTGTGGGAGAGGATCCATCTCCTGCTCCTCGCTTTCCCCACGTCGTATCTCGTGGAGCAAGGATTCAGCCAAGCTCTCCACATGTAGACGAAATATCGGAACCGGCTTAACCTGGTTAGCTCTGGCGCACTCAGGCTAAAACTGACTTCCCAGTGTCCAGATGTGAAAAAGCTGGCAGCGGCCCACCAAGCACAGGGCTCTCACTAAATAAAGTGCTATTAGTCCCATAAAGTTTTTCTTCTTCTTTAAAATAGTCTTTCTTTCCCTCAGCGTCTCAGTCCTCAGTTGTTTTTCAAAACTTTAATAAGCCCAGAGCGCATTCATTTTTCCCCTCAGCCTCTCAGGCTTCAGTTGCTTTTCAAAAGCCCAGAGCGCATTAATTGACGCGTGAGCGATTTCTGTTTTTATTGGTTAATGGTTGATCACGTGGAGTGTGCATGTTGTTCGGCATCTCTGAATATATCAGTAAAACTAATTTTCAACAAATTCTGCAGTAGTGGTATTTTTTCCCCCGAAGTTCCACGTTGCTTAATACACCCTGGGTTAAATGTTGTGATATTGTGAATGTAACTGTAATATAAATATGAACCACTTCTATTCAGACTTCCCATATTATACTGCAATTTCACACACCTGTCAGAGGTCCAACAAAACTGTATCAGAGACCAGAAAAAAATGTGTTTTTCATGGGACCTTTTAATATGCAATTCAATCATCCTCAAAGGCTGTGTGGCCTTTCTCTCAGTAGAAACACCAATTTGACTTAAATTCTACTTCACAGCTCTTCCCAGAAAAATCTTAGTAGCAACTCAAGGGCTCAGGGTCACATTACAACTAAAATAACATTTCCATGTTGTTTACCAGTTTCTCCAGTTCAGTAATGTACAAACATGACCTATTATATGTCTCAAAAACATACATTTTGGAGGCAATGTTTAAAATCAATGCTTTAATTTCCTGTAAGAGGGTCAGATTTGCTCAGCAGCACATCAAGTTGTTGGGGGCATAAATACAGCTCCAATCCAATAAAAACAGGGATTTTAAAGCAAAACAATGGCTTCTCTCATCATAAAACCCAATGTCAGTTGAAGTCCTCCAGTCTTAACACACTGTTTACTACAAGAACACTTAAAACACCAGCACCCTGTAGTTTTTTGGGGTTTTTTTTGTAAGGGGGGGGGGGGGGGGGGGGGGTACGAGGATCATGGAATGGTCAGGGGGCCATTTGTTCAAAAAAGGTTGAGAACCACTGTTCTAACGCAACCAATAACTTGACTCATTTCTCATTTGAATTTTCATTACTGTTAATGGTTGCCACCCCTCCTTGTTCTCCTTCACACCCACTCCAAGAAAGTGAAACAGGAAAAGAAGCTGTGGCTGTCTGAGAGGAGGTGTCAGCCTCTTCTGGAATACAATTGGGCTACGTCAACCACAAAGACTGTTTCTGCAAAACAACAACCAAAAGAAAACAGAGTATACAAATTCTGTCATAGATATATATATATATATATAGACACACAAACACACACACACACACACACACATATATATATATATATATATATATATGTACATATATATATGTAGGGACTTGACTTGGTCTCACCCTGCCTTGGTCTTGGTCTTAACTTGGTCTTGACCCCCTAAAATCTTGGCCTTAGTCATGACTTGGTCTTGGTTTGGATGGCCTTGACAACTGTACAGCACATTATATCCCAACTGATGACTCCAGCTGCATCCTCGCACTGTTACAGCTCCGTCGTAGCTTCAATGTTCACTGGAAACGTTTCAGAAGTGGAGTGCCTGTTCTCCAGCAGCCAAATCCATAGTATCAGTCATTAAATGTTGCTTTGATGATATTTTTCAAGCATAAATACACATTTAGATGTGGTAACAGATGCTTTGTGGCTGTACTTCTGTTGCTTCTCGTCACCATCCATCATCTCACAGTACAACTGCCGTCATTAACCTACATTTTAGTTTATTTTGTCTGACAAAGTTATTTGTTACCACTGAACAGGAAGAAGGAGGCAGCAACAACAAGGACAAAGGAGTAAAAATATGCTGCCTTACGAGAGAGTGAACAATGAGAACATTTTGACATCCTAACAGTTCCTTTGGAGGTCTCCCGAGTCACTTTGTTTTTCTCAAACTGTGTAACCTCAGAAACCAACTAGTAGACAAGTTGTTTGGCAGCTAATTGAGGAGCTCTGAGGTTGCGCCAGAGATGTGTTGAGAAGCTCAATCTGGTTTTAATTAATACCAGTGGACCTCCAAAGGCCTCTGAGTGAGAAGTCATGGAAGACAGGTGCTCATTCAGCCATAAAGTTACAGAGGTCTGCACGCAGCAGCTAATTGTGTTGATGTTTCGGTAGAATATACAGTATTTGTGTGAGCATACAGTATTGATGTTTTGGTATTAGAATTAAAAGATTTTTGTTGGTTTTGTTGGTCTTTTAGTTTTCTGTCAAACCCTGGGTTGTTATCTTTGATGAATTATACAGTTGAACTCTCTTATTTCAGTAATTACTGCTGAACCCAAAACCATTTAGCACTTTGAGCTCTGCCTTTGGTCCTCTTGGTTTCATGTGTTTTCTTAACTGACAAATGTGCTGTTTCCAGCATGTTCCATTAGACTTCCGTTATTGAGATTAATGTTGTTGTGATTGTTATTACCTGTACCACTGGTTGCGATTGGACCGGGGTGGAGGTGCAATCAGTAAAGCAATGCAACAATTTACTGCTGTAAGACTGGCACTGTTCTCTTGTTCACCCTGATTGCTGACCCTGACAACCACCCTGCGTTTGCCGGCACGCAAGCCAGGTTTCTACATTTCCACTTCACTGAAAAAATAACAGAAGGAATAATTAGCTAAATCAATGCTTTATGTCCAGCTGTGCAGTATTGTATTGTTTGGTTTTGGCCTAGATCAGTCAGCTCTGCTACAGGAAAATGTTTGAGAGTCGGTGTAATGACCATCTGATCAGCTTTTCTAATTTCTCTCTTTCTACAGTTGGACACCCAAATTGTGGACCTAATTAGAATTTTTTTTCAGTGACTGATTAGAAACAAGATAATTTAATTGCCACTATGTTAGATGGATGCCTGCTGTTTCTCTATACAGGAGAGGCATGTATTGGATTCTCCCAAGTTACTCTTTGAATTCTTGCTTTTCAAACTTTCTTGCTGAAGCTACACATACCAAGCCGAGCCGAGATCGTGGATAAATAGCTATTCTCAGCTTACAGAGAGCAGCGAGGCCTCGGGGTGAGCATGTGCCTTAATAGATGGATAGTGATATACATAATATTTCAGTTTTGACAGCAAATCTGTTCTTAAGTTGCCGTGACAGCCACTCAAATTCATGCCAGAGAGCTATCAAATGGAATGGATTATTCCCTGCGTTCCCTGTCTACAAACCAAACTGAGTGCGGCATGACACAGTTCCTCTGGCAGTGGTTTGTGGGGTGGCATGCTGCCAAGGAACAAAAGCCCCAGCTTGGCAGGGCCATGTGACGGAACAACAGGAACATCTTCATAGCCCCGGCTCAACCTCCAAAAATCGCACAGGTAAAGAAAAACAGCTGTGCACGGTCGCAGCCGCAGAGGATCGCAGTCTCGCTCAGATGTGAAAACACAGCTGCTTATTGTGCTCGGCGCCGGAGTGAATCATACCAATTAATGTCCTCATGATCCTTCCTTCCTGGCAAATTTGGATAAATGCCGCCATCGGTTCTCTCTTTGAATGCCTTGCAGTACATCGCCGAATATCAGTGTATCAACATCTGCAGAAAAGGCCATGTGTGAACACTGAGAAGTACTCAGCTTCATGCACTATTTATATTTCTTCCGAAGAGGTCTCTGCTCTTCCTTACCATTCATGAAAATAAACAACCAATTCATAAGGTTATGTTTGTCTGCACTGTTGTCATGATTTGACACATTCTGTCATTGCCTCTACAATAATTTCAATAATGTATGACAACTCAAGATACAAGACAATAGTACTATTTCAATTCAGTTTACCTCAAAGTTGATTGCCTGCAAATGAAATTAGTTTTACAGAAGCACAATATAAATCATAAAAACATGGACCCCTTACCAGTCAACAGCATTAAACAAAAATACTTCATCATCACTCATTCAAGCATGAGAAACCGCATCCGTACATGTTAAAATTAAACAGTCTACAAGGTTCTTTTAGTCCTGTATTAACAGGACTAAATTGACACCCAGGGGCTGTCGGTGCAGAAGAGAAAACATTAGCTTTCTTCACCACCACTATCATGTTCCTCCAAGATTTCCACACACTGGTAAACATAACTGACTATTTTCATCAAGTTTTCCTCAATCTGTTTATTAGTGCTTCTAAAAGAAAGCAGCCTAAACAGCAAACATCATGACTTAACACATGCAAATAAAACTAATGTATCATTGTCCCTTTCCTGCAAGGGTGTTGGAATGACAACATTAGCCACAAACATGATTAAAAAAATCTAAATATTCAAAGAGCATAACCCCGGGGAGAGGCAGCAGATGAAACGAGCCACTATGACTGACCCAGATACAGTGAAATCTGTTACAGAACCCTGATATTCTGCCAATAAAGATCATATCTAACTTGACATGTGAGTTCATCCGATTTATTATTTGAAATAACCCATGGAAGGAATCTGATTTCTTCCATACTGTAACCTGAAACACATTTCACGTATCCCTCAGAATGTTCTCAGCTCTCCATGAAGTCTGCTCCTGTAAATCTCCAACTTGAACTCTAAAAGCTCTTTTCCAAACTTTGGCGATATTTTCTCTCTGCATTCCATCTTTACAATCTCCCTCCCCTAATTCCAGTATCTGCCTGCAGTGAATTAGTTTGTCGAAGGTTGCTTGGAGGTGTATAATGGCTAATGTTTTCCAGACAGTCTAATTTGTCCACATTTTATCACCATCTTCATGCCTCCCTAACCTCCCTCTATAACCTCCCGGCCCCTTTCTTCTACTTTTTGCTCTTAATAGGGATGGAGTCTTTGATCGGCATGACTCTGCAGCACTTTCTCAGTTCAGTGGTCAAAACATGTTACTGAAGTTCACATACAGGTCAGTGGAGGCAACATTATTACTGAATCAGGGATGAGCATGAGTATATTTTAGCCTAGAGGTTGAGATTGAGAAAATACTGAGCCTGGCATTAGACTGCAGTCCAGTACAGCTCTCTGCTGTGCTGTGCTATTGTTGGAACAACTTTTTAAAGAAATGAGGAATATCAGGGTGTCGATTAGCTCAGTTGGTAGAGCATCCGCCCCATGTGCGAAGGCTCAGCAGCGGCCCAGGGTTCAAATCCGACCTGTGGCCCTTTGCTGCATGTCGTTCCCCCATTTCGCTCTCTCCCCACATTCCTGTCACTCTTCAGCTGTTTCTATCAAAAAAAAAAAAAGCTTGAAAAGAAATTTGGAATATCAAAAAGAATATATGCAGTGATATGTGTGGTCAAGTTAACTATTTTGATAGCCTGTCTTTTTTACCATATAAAAATTGTAAACTGTAAGTACACTCTGGCTTGATAATCTATGAGCTACTTGCTCGCTTGACATGAAAAGTCGTGTACATAATATGCTTGGCATTCGAGTGGTAAGTTGTGAGAACACCACTGCAATGCAACCACAGAATGCCACCAAGGCTAACAATTTAGCAGGCTAGTGATTAGCATTCATGAACGTAATGCAGAAAATGCAAAGGCATGATGAAAAGATAAGGCTGCTCGAAATACCAACATAGTGGCAAACATGTCACAGCAACAAATTCTTAATATGGACGTAATTTATGGTGAACACAGTAACCATGTTGGTACTGAAATTCATACTTAGTAAAGCTTAATGGGACATAACCCAATAAGACAAATAAGACAGTAGCTAAATCATTAGAGAGAAAAAAGTGCCTAGATAAATTCCTGCTGAAGAAAATTAGCTTACCATAGTAGGAAGTAGCATGAGTTTTTTTTATATATAAGCCTTTGTCTAAATTAAATGATTAAATTAAATTAAATTAAATGTATAACACCGTAAATGACTGTATTTAATAATTTCAACATATTACAGTACACAGTTTGAGTAGCTGGACAGACAGAGACAAAGAATTTGATTCCTCTGAACTTTAAATAATATACCTTACAAACTAGATAGACTGTGAGTGGTAAAGTAATCGGCCTAAAAAGACATGAAATGATGGCATAAACTTGCTATTACACGTTTTCTGGTCGGCCTTAAAATACAATTTTTTTTAATCACCTTTGTAGTCATTGCTGCCTTATGAAACCATTGGTAATGTTGCAATATTATATGACTGAGTGATATTTTTGTCATAATTAAATGAGTGCTTACTACATGTAGTAAGCATTACGCAATAAAAAAAAAAATGAGACTGCGTGATTAAAATAATTAGAGACATTAACTGCCTTGGAGCACAAAAAAACCTTTGATTTAACAAGCTTCAAATGGCCAGTGACTCAGTGCCACCATGTCAGCCTATTAATTTATAAGTTCCCCTCTCAGAAGTGGTGTCTTATTCTGTGGCTGCATTTGATTTACTTTCTCTGTCTATTGTATGAAGATGTTGGGATTTCCTAAAGCTAACTACAGTATTGCACACGTTACCTTGTTAATTTTGCATGACTAAGACATGTTCAAGCCTCTATTGCGAGCAATGTTGGTTTAGTAGTGATGAATAAGTAATGACAATTAAGCTGTTTGTACAGTGTGGTGTTATTTTACACTTTGCCTTGGCCTCAAAATGTTTAAGATGAGGTTACATGTCACACTGTTCCTCGTGTTGATTTGACTTGGTCACATTTCTAACAGAGGTCATAATGAGCAATAATCACATGATCAGCTCTGGGGACTGTGGTGTCCCAGATACCCCAGTTGTTTCTATTTTAAATATCTGGTAGGTCATATGCCTGTAGATTTGTGTAACAAAGAAAATTAATGGTTTTTAGGGGGACTAAATCTTTGTCAGGGACGATTAATTCCAAAAGTGTCCTCTGGTTACCTGACAACTCTGGCCAGAGAGAAACAGTTCCAACACGTACTTCCACGTAAAAAAAAAAAACAGAAATTGTAAATAAGAATAATACAAACAAGAGACAGTGTGCTAATTAGCTTTGGAGGTCTGTTATTAAGATTCCTTTGCTCTCTGATCGTATGCTAAGCTACTGGCGCATGGGGGTGTCTTAAACAGCTCCTTCAGCAACAAACAGCTACTCCCACCATATATAAAGGAGCGCTACCACAGGTCACTTAATTCCAACAGCTTTCAGACTCTTTAACACCTGCATGACTTCATGACTTTCCTCAGCATGACTTTTTATATATATTTCTTATTTATGAGTAACTTCTTATCCACCTTGCATATATTAGCTGCTGTGACAAGTGAATTTCCCAGTGTGGTATTATTAAAGTCTATCTTTTCTATTTTCTGCTGGTTGTTATTTTATATTTAGTGTAGTGAAATTTGTGTAGTATCAATTTTCTCAACAAAGTTTATATCTCGAGATGTGAAACTATCACTGCCAAAATATCAGTGGGCAGCAAATTGCTAAACCCAAAATAAAGTCAGAGGTCCCTTACAGCATCACCTGCATGGATGAAAATATTCCAGCCGTATTCGAGGAACAAATATATATGCAATAGTTCACAGAGAATGTTCAACAAGGTGCCACTGTTTATGCAAACTGAAATAATACAAAACACACATTCACACGTTCTCAGATCTACATATTCACTGACAGAAATGGTCAGCAAATTCAACACGGTGTGTGGAAACACAGTGTGAGCATTCGGGCTATTGCAACACCAAATAGGGACTGAATTTTCCACTAAAAGCAAAAAAAAACCCAGTGAGAGGCATTGCAAAATGTGACGAAACAGCTGTCAGACTGTGGTATTCGCACTCAAACAAGACATTCACTCGCAACTATTTCAGTATTATAAGTACACATCCTGACAGTTTTTGCTGCTTCACAATATACTGCATGCATACTTCACATACAAACACATAAGTTAAGTCATAAAACCCTCACTGAAATTGAGTTCCAAAAATCTGTATGATGTATGATTTTGGCAGTATCTACGCATGACGGCGGCGAGCTAAACAACAGGGGAAGAAAAGAAGATATTGATTAAGAAGAAGAACAAAATACTGGAGCGAGATGCAGACATGTGCTCTGTAGGAACAGACAGATCCTATGCAGGTGGGCCGCACATTGCCAAATGTTCATGTTAAGATGCCAAGATACTGTCTCGCACTTTCACGATTATGTTTGGGTTTGAGCAACAACCCGTCACACATACACAACAGCCAACCAGCTGTCAAATCAGTAACACTGTCTCTCACAGCATAAGTGAATAATCACAGCAGTGCAAACCGTCCAATTAATTTACTCTTGTATACAGTTTTAAGTGATTTCTATCATAACTTGAATTTACAGAATCACACCTTCATACAGCGAAAGAAATACAAACTCAAATATATTTGTGTCATGAGACAGAAAACATATTCACAGTCGTGAAGCAAAACAGTTCGGCGTAAGAGTGTTTCTAGGAAAGGAGGACACTCATTTATTGTTTCCAATGTACAGTGGCCTTTTCAGGACATTTCAGGCTCAGCTTATCATCAGCTTGTGCAGTACTCTGCAGGTGATGTCTCTGCTGACCTTGCTGTGTAATGATAACAGCATCCTAACATGTTCAAGTTACAATCCTGATTGATTTGGCAACACCTGTAATTACTGGTGGTAGCTTTAACGGCAAGTGCAGTTCTACTACAGGTCACAGAATTCTGGTGGCAGCATAACAATCTGTTGTCGTCTGAATAAAGGAGACAGACATTAATTGGCCTTTTTCCATCATTCTGTGTGAAACCGTGATCTGATTTCATGCTGCACACGGCATGAGTCTGCAAACAGCAGGTCACTGTGACAGGAGTTAGTTACCTCTCTGAGAAGTTGGAGGTGTGCAGCCTCTCACCTGCAGCTCTTCATCTAACGGCTCACTGTGGCTGCTCCTTCTTCTTCTATTACCCTCTGCAATATTTCAAACTCATCGGCTGTCAAAAAGTGTCAATAATTACGCTTGTCTTGTTTCGTAGATGCATTTTTGATGAACGATAGAGGTCAGTATCAATCTCACTGACAAACACGATGCCTGTCTTGTGACTATGACATAATAAAAGTCAACTCATGTTTCACCAGTTAAATCATTTTAATGTGAAGCAGCAGCAGTAGGAAATGTTCAGTTTGCATTACAAGTAACTTAATACAACATTTTTTCGGGGAATAGCCATCCTGTTCTCATTTCCAGGGGGTCAAATACTGACATTTTATCACGGCCCCTCAATCTCATACAGATGCACCCTTTAGCTTATGTATGAGAGGCTCTAGGCTCTACTCCAAAATAACCCATACACGACAGGTGATGTTGAAGGGATGGGCCAAACAAACACTGGACTTTTACCCAAGAGACTGGGCTTTGTGTCCGGTGTGAAACCTAAAGTAAACTTTAACTTATGTAAAGGTTTAAGTTGGAACATTATGTTACATGACTTGTTGCCATAGTAATGACTTTGTTATGCAACATACACACTGCAACATAATCCAAATCACAATATTTTCTTAAACCTAACTAAGTCGTTTAATTGCAACAGTTTCACAATAATAACATTTTAAGTGGCGCCATCATAAAAAGCATCAATACAATTGAAAACATACTGCTTGTATGTTTCCACAACAAGAAACGAAATATCATTATGGTCAACAAATGAGACAACTCAACCACCTTTCTAATATTGTGTAGGAACCCTTTTTGCCTCCAAAACAACCCTGAACTGCATCAGTAAGCGTTAGCCGTCCAGGACCCTGTCACCAGTTCATCGCATTTCCTTCCCTGACCACTGCAGACAAGAAATGCTACTCAAGAGCTGCAGTTTTGGAGGTGTTCTGACCCAGTCGTTTAGCCATCACAGTTCACTCCCTGTCAAAGTCGTTCAAATCGTCACGCTTGCCTATTTTTTCTGCTTCTAACATGTCAACTTTGAGGAAAAAAATTTCACTTGCTGCCTAATATATCCCACCCGCTGACAGGTGCCATGGTAACGAGATAATCAGTGTGATTCACTTCACCTGTCAGTGCTATGAACCTTATGGCTGATCGGTTTATATATATGTAAAATGTATTTAATACTATACAGTGTCATCCACATGCTAAATAGGTGTCTCAAACAGACGCTAAAGGGTACCATGTTTGTCTGTATGAGACACCAAGGAGCGTGACAAAGCGGTGTCATAATACTGAGTTCATAATAGTGCAAAAATAAAGATATTGCAGTACTTACATCGTAGGTACCCTGATTCTGCATTAGAGTTGTTGTACTTTATGTTCATGTTGTACTGCTGGTTCTATTTACATTCACAATGTCCACAAATACATGTCATGTCACAACTGAAACTAATATTGAAGCCTATGTGGAAGTGCCAAAAGCTGCAGTTCCTTGAACGGCCACAGACCGAGTCAACCTCCACTATCCCCCATGTTAAAATGTCCAACTTCACAGCAGAAATAAACATGTTTACAGCCTGGTACAAAAAACAATTTTGGTCTCTATAGCTAATTTCCCCGTTCATGACAACTGTACTGAGGATGAATTTTCATAGTACTCACCTGTTCAAATTATATTAAGGCTTAAAGGTATGTATAATTAACAGCGTGGCCACTGAGCCCATTTTTAGATTAGCTGGGAAACCTGTGGGTGACGTCACAGATACATTGTCCATTCTTTATATGGTGAATGATTGCAATCAGCATTACCACAACTAGATGCCACTTAATCCTACACACTTACCCTTTAAGAAATTTGAAATACATAAAGGATTATTTGATCTTTTTTTTTTTATCTGAATCACTATAAAAAGAAAAGGCTCAGAAATGCATTAAAAATACATCAAAACTAGTATCAGCTGTGGCCAATGTGTTTCTTTGTCTTTATCATATTGTGTTTGTGGTAGTACTGTGTGCATGCTGAATATTTTCTTCCTTAGCATCTTTTGCATTTTATATAAAGATGTTGTTTTGTTTTTCTTTGTCTTCTTCTTCTTCATTTTTTCCACTTGTTCCACCTTTGACAGGTCCACGGTGAGGTGTTACCACATCTCTTGGTTTTTCTTTGCAACACAGACCAAAAGTGCACCAATAAAACATAAAGTGTTTTTCTCGCCAGTGGATGTTGTTATACCTCCAACTTTAGAGAACTGGCAGTAACAACAATGAGAGCAGTACTGTATGCTGCCAAGCCTGAAGCTTTAAAAAAACCCTCACCATTCTCCCAGTCAAAGCTGTACATCTCACTGGAAAGCACTGTACACCTTCAGGTGAATTTTATCTTTCTGATCACTTTCCACTTGTTTTTTTTTCTAACTTCTCATCCCATGCTGTGTCCTTTCAGCAGAACAAGTTCACTCCTAAGTGTGAAAAAAGCCTTAGCGTGGGCCTTTGATAATTAGACATGTAATTTTTTCTTTCTGTGTGCATTTCCTGCTTGGTGGGGTCAGATGAGTCAGTCAGCTACAGAACAGCATGGGATTCATTGTTGAGTTTAAAAGTAGCAAGCTTAAAAGCTTCCTAGCTAGATTTGCATGTTTATGTCAACATATGGCAAATATGAAAGAATCCCACAGTTATTATTCAACAGCCTCGATCAAACCAGCAGTTTGTGCAAAAGTTCTCAGCACAAAACTCAGTCAAACTCAGATCATACACATACTACTGGAATCAGTGATTTTCAGCAATCCCTGTTTCTGCTCTCTTATCCACTAAGACACTGGTTCTCAAACTATGGTACGTGTACCATTGGAGGTACACAACCTCCCTATTGTGGTACATGGCGGAATCTCTGAAATATAGATTTTAAATTAAATAAATTACTTTAAAATATTAAAGTACAACATAATTTCTGTCAACCTGTCAGGGTTTATTTTACAATAATGACTAACTTGCTCTACGTTATCCCATTTATTACATGGCTACTCACTAGAGAAATCGATGTGTTAAAACTATTTTGTTGATTTAAAAATGATTTTATCACATCTGCTGTGGGTCATCCAGTCCATGATGTCCATGATTTGAACTGTATCCATAACAAACACATACAGAAATAACAGACCACAGAATATCGTAATGGAACGATCATTGTCAAGGGAAGTGGAGGAAAAATAAATGGTTAAAAAAAAACTCAAGCAATCGTCGCTCCAAATGAGAAATATTAGGAAGGTGCAGATCAGGAGAACTGTTTTTATACCATAGTAGCTCTGGTTCTTGAAGCAGCTATTCAGAATTCACCAATAAATAATCTCATTAAGAATTAATCAGCCTCCAGAGTGAACTGTCCATAGCTGAATAGGATCAGCCCATGGTGCTGTGTTTTAACCTCTGTGATCATGATGGTACTGAGAGAACCTGATGTTTTCTGAGGTGGTATGTCAAAAAGTTTGAGAAACACTGCTTAAGGAAATCACCATATAACGTCTTGCCTTATGGTCGTAAAGATGTTACAGTTATACTGAGTATCAAATGTAACAATATAATATATCATAATTCCCTCACACAGTATTGCGGTGGTCAAGTGCCTCCTTGTGTAATGTATTTCCAGTTACCGCCTGCAGTGCCCATGAGGTAGGACATGCACTCACGCAAATACGCATGGTTGACTTGTGCTCGGATGATGCCTTGGTTCTGTGTGTTTCCACACCGACAAAATAATTTATATCAACCATGCAGCATTAGAGTTGATGACAGTGAATAACAAACGCTCCATCAGGAGCTGGGAGGAGTAATATAATTAATAAAGCTGTTAAATTGAGTTATCTACGAGCACATGGGTCTACATGAAGAAGACATTATTATGGTAGCATCTTGATTGGTTTCTGGAACTCCTTATTCTTATTCCTTAACCAGCTAATAGGTTCACTGGTGAATGGTTCACTGCTGGACTGGCTGGTGATAAATTATGGAATACTCTCTGAATACTTCTCCAAAATGTTATTAGGATACAACAAGTGTGCATACAGTGTGAGCTAAATTGTACTGTGCCTTGCCATTTTTCAGATATGGAACATACTTGCTACCCAGTGAGTCAATCTGCACTTATGTTAAGATGGACAGACCCTCCATCCAACATTACACAGGGGATCTGCAGGTCTTTAAAAGCCTTAAAAAACACTGAATTTAGTTTTCTTAAATATTTTCTCTTGCCTGCTATAGGCAACTGAACTGAAAGCAGGAATGGTGTGACAGTGCATTTTGCTGCAGGAGGCTGTTTAATTTAGTTTCCTGTGGCATTTCAATCAATGCCATCACGCCTGTCACATCGTCTCATAAGGGGCAAGTGTCAGTATTAGCAAAAGCTTAAATCATTTTAAAATTAGTTCCATTTTCTGCCACTTATCCAGGTCCAGGTTCCATTATTTTAATCAATTATTATGTCATTTGAAATTGTTGTTAGTACTTAAACATGATATAATGATAAATCATTATAGGCCATTTTGTCCTTACTGCTTTCTCATCATCCTTTTCTACTTTGAACATTATGATTGTGAAACAAGCATTAAATTGCAATCCATGTGGCATTAAATTTAACCAAAGATGCTCTATAAGAGAAGATAACACACTACAGTCTGCACCGATGATATGAAATGGTACACGCTTCCTCCTAAGTGGGCATCGTTTCCTCGCTCACCAGATCTCCTCACATTGTGTGGACTGATAAAGGCAGATTGTGTTGGATCAGAGACTGTTCAAAAACCTATTTGGCTCTTTGGTGAAAACAGACCAGAGATATCTGTGTTGCAGATCTCAAGAGACCGTGTTGCTGCTGAGACAGAGACAGGTCTTGAACCAAGTTTTGTCCTGATTTGTCTGTTTGTCTGAAAAAATGCCATTTTAGTGTCAGAATGTTCAAAAGATGTTTCTTGTGAAAAAATGGGTCCCGTATCTACTTCAGTGACTAAGAATGGTTCACTTGTCTCATGGCTAAACCCAACATGACACAGATACAGGATGTGACTCTTTAGTTTCTTTTTTAACAATCTCTGATTTAACACAGTGAACCCTGCAGAAACTTCCCGTTTAAGTCTACCAAAGCGCGATCGGAACCTCAGTGGCAAAAGCTAAAAACATGCTAACACCAACTTGAAATAGTAGGACAAAAAATAAAGTTTTTTTTTTTTAAATATTATCAATACTTTTTTAAACAATACTTCGTCAAGCAGCATCCTGTCAGCACAGTTCTTTCTGAAACACTGATGTCTGCTGTGTTGGGAAGCCTGTGGACACACAGGCAACAAAATGAGCAATTTCACGCAGTGTTGAAGTATTTAATAAAAACCTATGCTAGAACAACATATACCGACATACCAAATTATGGCATTCTGGGTAGCCTTATTTATTTTGAAAATAGCAATATATGACCCGCGTAAGACATATAATGACTATGCCATAAGCCTGTGAATAAAGGGAGGGAGAACAAGGCATACGTAGTCGAGGGCTCAAAGGGTTATTAATAATAAGCTGCTCTCTGTTCTGCCGTCATCAAAAGGTGACATGTGACACTTTGTTTTCGAGGCGATATTCTCTTCTAAATCTTCCTTTTTAAGGCCTAGTTGGTCTAGAAACTTTATAGATGTAAATATTGCTTTGAAATGTGCAGCATCACCTCAGCATTTAATTGTAAGAAGAATTAATTTTCTTTTGGCGTCCTCCAAAGGGAGGTCAGAGTTCAGATTGAGCTCTGAAGCAGCTTCAGACCTGGTTGACCTACAGTGTGTTTCTTCAGGACACTTCAGCGGGAACTTCTGCTCTCTGAAAGTGACGCTTGTACTTGCAGAATAGTCTCATTACTCATTTCAGCAGCTTAGTTACCCGTGGATGAAGGTGGATTATCTGCCGTGGCAATGTATGTGATAACCTCATATCGCTGCTGACCTTGAATTGTCATTTTTCCAAACATGACCCTCCCCCCCTCCACTCCTACACACCTCTCCATATCCAATAAGATACCAAATGACCTTAATTAATGGCATTTCACCTCCTCTGTATTTTCCATCAGTCTCTGTGAAAGCCCCCTGGAGTTCTCCTCTGCCCAGAAACATTAAATATTCATATCTCCATCATTTTAATATTTAAGTCAATCAAATGGATTGCACCAGATAAAACTAACAGCAATTATCTATGCAGTGATAGGAAGATTTATTTAGTGTCATGAGTGACAGTTGGTGAACATGAGGCTGAATGTCTGCCGCTCTCCCTCTTCTTCGCCTATTTTTCTTTTTTCTTTTTTTTTCTTATGACAACAGTGCGTCTTTCAAGGCTTCCCTTAACTTAAAAGAGAATGGCTGGCAGAGCTTGTGAGGAGTTTTTGAAAGTAAGATATCCACTTTTAACAAAAAGTGACACAGACCCTTTCACAGTGGCTGACAACACAAGAATTACAAACAGCAATGCCGTCCTGCGGATCGTCAAGGATATAATGGCTAGAAGAGTTCAAGTGGCAGCTCTATTTTTCTTGAGATTCAATGATAGTGAACTACACGTTTGGTTCCACCATTGTTTGGGCTACTTGTATACATCTGAAATCAGAGCATTTCAATTATTCTTCTCCTGCGAGAGGAAGTAAGATATCTCCATTGGGAGGAAATCTTGGTCAATTCTGTCAGAAAATACTGGCCTCTATCAATTATTCAGCATAACGATGAATTATATTGGTTATCAGTAGAAGATGTATTACAGTATCTGTATTGATGGTGAAAAGTCTGGTTCACTTCCTCGTTGGTATAAATCAACATCAACATATCATGATGGATGAAATGAGGAACCGACGTATGATGATTCTGCAGGCTTTACTAATCATGTTTGGAAATTATTTTCACTAAGCTTGTGACGGACATTTTCAGATGAATTTAAGTGGCAATCATTTATTTCCTTAAACACAATATTGACATGTTATCATATGAGTAATGGTGCTTCTGTAGCAGTGGCTGTAGCACATGGCACAAAAGCCTGCGCCTACCCGTGCAGCCACATTCCTCTTTAACGAAGCCATTGTCACATCTGTATCAAGTAAACATCTGTATTTCTTATTAGGGTTATCAGTACAGTCTTTATTATACCTTGGGTATAATGGTGGAAAGCCGACCTAAAAGGAAGGGTTATTGTATTACTGTATTTCAAAATAAAACACAACCAAACAAGACTTCACTGAAATCATGTTTTATGAGTTACTGTGTCAGTCAAAGTTTAGACAAACCATCTCATTCAATCCTCAATTTTCTTTCGTTTTTGTACTTTCCACATTGTAGATTAACACTGAATACATCTAAACTATCAAATAATACATATGGAATTATGGGGTAAACAAAAATCAAGCAAAATATGAACTCCTTGAAGACTCAGACAATCATTCCAGGTGACGACCGTATGAAGCTGGTTGAGAATGGCAAGACCAAAGCTGTTATAAGGAGGCTAATTTGAGGAATCTAAAATATAAAACTAAAGAATTTAGTTTTTTCATATCTTTATCAGTGTTCATCTACAATGTAGAAAATTATAAAAAATAAAGAAAAAACATTCAATGTGAAGGTGTGTCCAAACTTTTGACTAGTACTGTCAGTGCTGGTCTACTCTGTTGCAACCTAGAAGTAGCAGAATAAAACTTTGGGAGGTAAAAATGAATTTTTAAAAACTGAAGGTGAAGCTGCTTCATTCATCAGCAATTTATCCATCATATTATTAGTATTTATTTATATTAAACTGCTCTGAAACCCTGCTTGCAACTTGTGTTCACAAAATGTTTTCTTTCATCAGAAGGAGTTGATTTCCATATTTTTCTTTTTCCCACTTGTCTTTCTTTAGTTTTTTTTTTAAAGATTTGATTTATCTTTGAAATGCAGTCGTTGCTGCAGTTTGGAGTACCGCCACTGAGCCGGGTCCTGTTCAAGGTTTATGCCTGTTAAAACAGTTTCTTCTTGCCACCGGCATCAAGTGCTTGCTCATGGCGGGAATTGTTGAGAATTGTTGGGATAACTTCTGTTACCATTTGGTGGTGTATATAAATAAAAGCCGCTAATATTGTTTTAAATACAAGAAATAGTCACACTAATAATTCAGCTGACTGTATTAGCTTACTTATAATGCTGATTTAAAAATTGCAGATAAAAGACATAACGTTTGCAGGTCAGTGAAACCAAACTGTAATGCACAAAACCAAAACAATGAGGTAAAGATAATAAAAAAAAAACTCAGTGGAGCAGGAACCAGAGGTCACAGGGCGTATAGTTTGAACACGTGCATCCATGTATAACACTCCATGTGTTTCTAATAAGCATGTGACACTTGCAGAACTACACTTACTACTTTGCCAGGAGCTGTGGAAAAAAAAAAAAAATCCCCCAAAAACAGTGTGTGATTTCAGATGGTTACATCATGAAAACAATGAAATTTCAATTAGGTGACACCATATTTAAAGCACCTGTCTGTGCGGTCTCCTCTACACATCTACCCACTGTGAGGATGAAACCCCTCTCACAGTTTTAAAGCCTATCATGATTCATACACCATGTGGGATCATTCAACTTCCAATAAAAAATGATTTCTGGTGGTTTTGATGTATAGAAATCTCTTGTGGGTCAGTTTCACCATAGTGCACATCACTTTTTTTTATCCTCCCCCCTCTTCTTTCATTGATCAGCAGCGGTTGGTCAGCAGAAGCCGCAATTCACTACATGTACTGCAAAATCCCTGCACCATATCACCCCAAACACACTGTGAACAGATTTACTGACCAACGTCAGTAATTAGGTTTGATTATTGTGGTGAATGATCAGTTTGAGCTCATGTTCTCAGCGTTTCCCTTCTCATTTTTAAACCCGAATAGCCGGTAATGATTCCCTGATTATTTCTGGAAATTTCCTCTTCCCTCTCTACTCTTCATAACGATAAATATCCGGAGATAAAAAAAAATGTGCACTCACTTAAGCAGAAGGGATTGGCAGGCAAGACTGGTGGCGCATTACTGTGCTGCGATGGGTGTTTTCACGCGTCACCAGTGGGCGCCTCTTCCTGCGCACAAAGAGAGCAGAGCCCGGGGATGCGCACAATGTGAGTCTCCGCTCAGAGGCACCGCTGTCCTCTCTGCGTCTTGGCAGCATCTTGTTGGAGTGTAACACGAGGAGGTCGAGGATCATCCGCGTTATCAAACCACCACCCCCTCCTCCCACAGCACGCAAACTCACTTGATTGTGGAATTTACCGAGCTTAGAGGTTACTGTTAGTCCCATCCTTAAAGACCGAGAGACGCACTTAGACGGAGCAGAATTTCAAAACTGCTGGAGCCAGACCAGCAACCTCTTCTTCATCTTCTTCTTCTTTTTTTTTTTTTGCCGCTGAGAGGACGCTGAAGAGTTGCTGTGAGAAATGTTATCCGCTCTCTGTAGAGCCTGAAAGAACGCAGACACACGGATACTGGAATTACAATCAAAGCAGTTTAATGAAGAGGAAAAAAATTGCACCCTAGAACAAGTAAGTATCCGGTCACCGCGTGTTTGCACCTCAATTTGCCAAAGAATCTAAAGAACTGTGTTAAGTTTGCTTTGCACAAACATAGAAGGTAATACAACTTCATTTGACTCCGATCTAACCTAAAAAAAAAAAGAAAAAAAAAAAGCCACATCCCCGTGCCGAGATGTCTTTATCTGTGATTTTTCCAAAGGGGGGCACAGAGACGGAGTGTGCATGCTGATTGTGGTCACACATGCATGATGCTGATGATTGCGTTTCTAGACGAGCCTCAAATGGTCTGGATGGTCCTACTGGGATTTCTACTGCTGGGGCTCATTTCCCTCATCTAGGACAAAGTCCATATGGTGCTGCTCTGCTCAGTCACACAGAGAAAAAGCACCAGGACTGTCCTCCCGGAGAAAAAGCTGGCTCTCTCAACTTGTTTAAAGCTATTATTTCAGTCCCAGCAGAGGAAAAGGCACTGATTATTTGTGTTTAATTGTGATTTTATGTCATCTAAGATCATTTTCTGATATTTTAAAGCATGGATTAGGGTAATTGCAGTCTACAGGGGAGGGTTATTAGAGAAATTAATACAACAGCTCAGCTTCAGTCTCATTTTTCCTCAAAAAGCAAATGTTTGGCCACCAGTGGTCTGCACACAAGTGTTCTTTTTTTTTTTTTTTTTTTTACCCACCCAGACGACAAAAGGACAGACCCAACAGTGAGAGAAAAACGTTCAGCCTGCTCCTTCTTCAAAGTATCCTACCATTCAGGAGGGATTGTAATCATTCTCCCCTCTGTTCATGTTTATTTATAGACCCTTTGCACACATTTTGAGCAATAGCCAAATGAGAGTTGAAGCACGTCTTTGAAGCCGTGCAGTGAATTATTTTATAACGCAGCAATATCCAACATGGCAGTACAGGGATGA
This sequence comes from Sciaenops ocellatus, assembly GCA_033000465.1. Lineage (NCBI taxonomy): Eukaryota > Metazoa > Chordata > Actinopteri > Sciaenidae > Sciaenops > Sciaenops ocellatus. Next base: position 5,983,183 of record CP136884.1, on the reverse strand, counting down.
AAAAAAAAAAACCTTTTGATTGAACCAGAGTGGCAATTACATTGTACAGTTTTTTTCCAGCAAGGCTGTGAAATGGATTGAATAACGTGAAAAAAAAACACCCATGTAAAGCGCCTGCCTGAGTGTCTCCCGCTCCTCATCCTTGACCTCCAGTCATGTGTTTGTGGCTGGATCTAGGATGAGGGTCTGGGGATATGCCTGGCTGATGATGGGGTTGAGAAATGGCTCGCTGCCCCCCCCTCTCTCTCTTTTAAGTGCACTTACTCTCCAGCCCCAGCCCCAGCCCCAGCGTTAGGCAGCAGCTGAGGGATGCAGACGTGTTTAACATTGAAGGGAGTCACTGGGGGCGTCCTGTTGTCTTCCAGGTTTTTTTTTTCATGAAAATACACAGCTGGATAATGTCTGTAGAGCGTCCTGCCCAGATGTTTAGTTCTGCTGTGGTAAACAGATATTTAATATGTGAAAAAAAGAGAGTTTTGTGTGAAAACCCTCGCATGAAGTGCATCAGTATCTCTGTCTTTCACTTGAGTGACAAGTGCATGTTTATTTACGCGGGGCGGCCCTTTATTTTATTCATTGCTATATGTCGTCCTCCATAATTTAAACGTGGCCTGAGCCTCACTTCTAATCACGCCGTCTTATTCATACGTGCACAATGTGACACGTCAGTCACACGTGTGAAGTGGCTACTTTTCTCTGAGCCTGCGAGGCTGTGCTCGAAATGAAATGGAAGAAACATCTCAGGAGAGAATATGCATTCAACCAATTCTTTCATGAATGTTAATGTAACAGCTGTTGAGATTGGGCTGGGGGTTGAGGTTAGGGGGGGGGATTACATGAAATGCCTTTTTATTTGAAACCTTATTGCATAATTTGCCATGGGATGCATTACTCACTCACCTGAGATAATGCAAGAGTTATGGCACAATCAATACCGAACAATTACTCCTACTCTGCTTCTTCTTTTCATTTCAGTGTTTCGCTGTCGCCTGAGCCATGAAACACAGACATCATTAAGCTCTGCCTTTGTTTGTTAATCATGTCTTCTTCTTCTTTTTTTATTTATTTATTTATTTTTTTTTCATCCTCCCTGGCTCAGACTTATGCAAGGCTTCAGTCAGTCAGAGTAAATTAGGAGGCATCAGTGCACCGTTGATCGTGAATTCTTCATTCATTTGCAAAAGCACAGAGCAGCTGTGTATTCAGATTGAGTCCATCCCTGGTGGCGGATCCTTGTCTCCCAGGTTGTCTTGCTGAGTGATTTAAGATGGCAGCAGATAGCCATAAAGACAGTAACTTAGTGGAAATGAATGCATCATACTATAGTGAATTCATTCCCGGAGAGGTGAGGTTTTTTTTTTTGCATGATCTGATATATCTGGATCTCCCAGCCCTGTGTACTGCATGTGATCTGAATACAGACCTTGAGCATGATAGCAACTCTCTCCTTTCCTCCCTCCCTTATTAGATTCTTTTGCAATTATGTTGCCCTCAGGGGGGGGAATGGATGCCTTTAACCACCTTTCCTATCAATTACGTGCCAAACAACAGCCACGCTAACCAAGAAGTCATCTCATTTACTCTGGAATGCGTTTAGCCAATGACTTCCATTAGGTTTAGCTTCTGTGGAGGTGAAAGTGTGATGCCTCATTACATTTGGCAGAGCAATCTTTTGCTCATCATTTCAGTTGAGAAAGCCGAAGAAAGAAAGTGCCATTTCACCTTCACCGCCGCAAAGCCCAGATAGAGTTTTTGTGCAGTTTTCTCAGTGTCCACAGTTTGTTTTGTTCTTTTTTTCTCTTTTGGATTTGCTAAAGCTTCAGTTGATATGCAGCTCTGCGAGGTTTGGTGCAGCTTTTTGAAGGTCAAAAGTGATACAATTCTTTCTTCAATTTGAGCGACTCTCAAATGGCTTTTGGAGCACCGTGAGAGACTTAAGTTCTCCACTGAGAGCCAATGAAAATGAAATTCTTGAAGGCGCTATGACACACCTTTCTTACACAAGGGCTGGAAAAACAGGCATTACTTTATATTGAGCCTTTTAATAAACCATTAAGTCAAACAAAACAAATTAAATAAGAAAACACTAAAAAAGGAAAATGTCACCGCACGTTTACGGACTGCAGAATGAAGCTGTGCTCAAGGACAAACATCCATCACATTCGCAGAGACACTGTGCCATGAACTGTGTAACACCCAACTCGCAAAGAAAGTCTTTTCGAGGAGATTTTCCTCTCAGGATCTTGAAGCTTTTTGGGACTGATGGGTTGGGATGACGAGGTCGGATCCTCCAGAAAGTGGATGGCAGTTAATACTGCACTCAAACTGAAAAATGCAGCACACATTTTTATTTTTTTTGCTCCACTAGAATCTCAAACCGTGTAATCCAATGTGATGGGTTTTTACAGTGGCAAAACGCCCCCTAAATTTTGAAAGACACCAGGAAATCCACTCTGAATCTCACTGTGCCTACAATTACACCAAATGTAGAACAATTACTGGCACCAGGACGGTAGAGCTAAGCCAACACTGGCCATTAAGTTATGATCAGGCAAATGGGATGATTTCCACCCCCTGTAGATTTTTCTTTGTATCTGCTCAGCATCACGATGCTGCTTCATACTCCTCCACAAGATTATGTAGTCATGATTTTCAAATCATTTCACAGCCACCAGCGTACAGTTACAAGTTGGTGGAACAAGTGAGCGGTTAGTATTTAGGTCTGTTTCAAGAATTCCAAAGATAGCCCTGGGTTAATCCGCACAACAGGGTTGTGTTGTAAGGATGAGGGGTTGGGTTGAATTCTTAATCCTGAGAGGCATATCAGTTTCCACTTACTGCGATGTAGGTCAGAGCTTGGGCTAAGCCCCCCCTGTGCCACTGGTACTACAATTAAAGGCTCTCCGTTCCACCTCCACAAAAGAAAAGTTGGATGTCCATTTAGGTCATTGATCACAGGTCAGATGAAGAAATCTGTGGATGATCAGCATTTGAATGTGACACTGATAGTTGATGAGGGTGAGAGATACCTGGGACGATGCAATCCTCTATCAAAATATATTTTTCTACCAAGATATGCTGATATGATGATATGAAGACTGGAATATCTGTTTTTGGCTCGTCCAGGGAATTAAATACTTGTTCACACTTGATCGATGTAGAAGTCAGATACTACTCTAAAGCAGTTCTACCTAATTTTTTGCAACTTTGCCAGCATAATACATCCGGAGTTATTAAAAGAGTACTCCAGCAATTACGTATCATGTTTCCACAATGTTAGGGACCTCACAAGAGACATATTTTTTTAAAAGAATGGTCAAAATTGATGCATCAGATACCCTGACTTTTAGTCCCTTGTTTGAGTCAAGCTCCAAAACATCTGGATCCATTTCCCATAATGCAACCATGAGCATGTTTTCTACTGCTGCTTGTTATAGATTTGTTACAAGCTGCGTTGGGGAAGTTGGTATTACCTGGTCAATTAAAGCACAGCATCACATTGCTGTAGAAGTCAGATTCTACTCTGAAGCATCTCTACTCAGCCCTAACCCTAATCCTAGCTGACAGTTTGGAGAAATTTAATATGGCTGTCACTCAAAAATGTGTTGGAACAAATTAGAACTCATCATTTGTTTGAATTAAACTGAACGCAAACAAAGTACCCTAACAATGAAGGTCATAAAAGTCAGGTTGCGATGCCTCTGCTGCCTCCCTCGAGTGACAAACCAACACTGATGTGAATCCAATCAAGTCTCACCATTGTCCAACATTTTTCTGTTTGTAGTGTTGAATTCAAAATGATTTCTGAACTTCTCAGATGGTTTGATTATCTGATCTTTTCAGCACAGCTCTTTAGTTTTCTCCATTCTGTGTTAATAAAGAGAACAACAATAGGCCAGTTTACTGAAAGAGCAACAGAGTCTGCAATGGTCATGGTCAGTTTTGAATGAGAAGAGATATTCTTTCACATCAAATGGTAGTTTGAGTTTTGAATAAAAAGTGACAGCTCACCAACAGCTGGCTTGGCCCAGCTCGGGACACGTAGCACTTTAAGTCTCATTCTCACAGTGGAATGACCAGGTGGGTTCACACACCTAACAGGTTATTAATGAATGTAGGCCTACTAAGGGCTTGTTAGCTAGCAAAATGTGAATAGAAAATTTTGAAGTTATGTACCTTAAGGCTTGTTCCCCCTCTTTTAGCTGAGGCTAGCTGACCTCCCCGACCTCAACTAACACATCCCTGACCCGTCTCAAAAATTTATACCAACTGGTCAGTCTAACTCCTGGTTAATCAGCACAGAAACCCACCCGCAAAATGTAAAAAGCATCAGCAATACTGAGATTAGCAACAGTGAGGTAAGTGATCACGGTGCTATAATGCATTATGAAGGAGAGCGTTAGTGTATTCTCCTCATGACGGTAATGCTAATGACATAGTTGTTGTCTCAGACATGACAAAGCTCCTCCAGAGCCACAGAAGACATACATCTGTTGTCACAGGCTGAGTTACCCACCCAGTAAACTGATCTTGATGTGCAGAATTGTTGGGGTGCTCCTTTAAAGCGATAAATACCTTCAAAGAAAAGTTCTATGTTGACACCTTTTACAGTATACCGTATATTTTTATGTCAGTCAGCACTAATAGCTGACAATGAAATGTACCATTTTTTATTGTTTCAGTATATGGCCCTGTTGTTTTTTTCTGTTGATCTAAGTCTATGATGCATGTATATAAAAATGGAAACAGTCAGTTTGCTTGCATTGAGTCGGCCACCAAACCCTTTGTTCGAGTATGAAATGGCATTTTGTGGAGTGCTGGTACACAGTCTGCCAGCTCCTATTAATAGTCAAATACAGAGAGAAGTATCTTTTGAGGTCAATCATTTCCTTCCTCACGTCTTTGTAAAGCTGCAGGATTGAGCTTGTTAGGCGGGATGAGAAACGCGCACGGTGGAAAACATACTCATTTAGCAGCTGTTTCTTCCCCCCGTGCCACCCTTAAAATCACACCGACGGTGGGTTGCATCCCCGGGTTTTTTTGTCTGCTCCTGTTTAGCTCCCATCGCTTCTCAGTTCCTCAATATTCACTTTCTCATCACTTACAGTAACTCCTAAATAATAAGAACCAATTATGTAACGAAGCGGTGCTGTAATCATGTTTTTTTGCTGATGAATGCTTGTCGTATTTGGATCAAAATGTCATATTTTAATCACATCCATAATTACTTTCCCTTCAGATTAAAATTCTTGTATTCAAGAGAGAGCATTCCATTCACAAGCAATTGGATGAGAGACTTATTAGCCCTCGGCAACTAAAGATGATGTTACCATGGAAACAAATTGTTCTGCTATCAATCACTGGATGCCTTGCAGGTAAGACATTTTAACACATATATACACATTTGAGTCTCACTGCACTTGTCGTCATGGCTTATGTCACGACAACACCTAATAAATGTGTGTTTTCTAATGCATATTCATTATAGAAGACTGTGCCTGTTGGTCTTTTTTGTGCTCTTCTACAATCTCGCAGACTAAAGTTGGAGGTTTTTAAATAGCATTTCATTCTTAGTAAGCAGTGTTTATATAAGATATAGAGTTTCATCCATTAGTGTTGTAAATAATCTCAGAAAATATCTTCTTCTCGGCCAAAAAGGTTCCGCTGATTAAGTTGCAGTCGTTACAGGCACAGCATTCCAGCGTGGTGTCCTTCACCGCTCCCCAGAGCAGCGTCCTCCTGCACATTTACAGTACACCGTCAGGGACAACTGGGAGTCCGATCCCATTCCTGTTTATGGCCTGTCCAGATCATTATCAGGATCCATGCAATGAATCCAGGCCTGCATTTTTGCACAATCCACTTGCCGCCGTGCCTTATTCTGCCCTTGTGTGGCCACCTGGGATTTGAGCAGGAGAAGCGCAGACACTCCACCAGAATGTCAACCCTTGTTCAAATGACATTGTAAATCCCAATGAATGTTATTCAAATTGGCTCATGGGTAATTCACACCTAGTGCTCAAGGGAGTGAGATCCAAGCAGTCTCACCTTCCTGGCGGACAAGTGTTTTTAACAGGGTCTTGGTTGTTGCCCATAGGTGCTAGTTCTTATTCAGCGCTGTGATCATAGACTTGAAAACCCTCGAAAAATCACTGCAGCTGATAACAATCATTATGACATCTGAAGTGACATGTTGTCTGGCTCTTGTCTGGGGACTTTACAAAATACACCGACAGCTTAGATGTTACATTTTATTTAAATTCACATGAAGTTGATTAACCGAACTGTGAGGAGAATTCATATGAAGCTAAGGACAGCTCCTCCACATTTCTGGACAACCACCAAATGTCTCCGTGATTTGTTGTCATATCTTTTCTCAGTCTATCACACAGTGGAATATATGTTGATTCGTTGACATATTACCAGTAAAAAAAACAAACGTGTAGAACTGCTAGCCACATGCTGCAATCTGTTAGCGGTAGGATATTAATTAGGCCTACTCTGGCCGTCTGTTGACTCCGCTTTCATTTAGTACCAGATTGTGTTCCACATCCTTTCCTTTTAAGCTTCTGGCAGATGAGTGCATCCTTATGGCCTCAATTAACCGGTGCATGCATAGAATGACATAGATGTTCTGAAAATAGATCTCAGTTTTATTTATCAAGCCTGTCACTTCCAGGGAAATCATTAATTACTGAAGAAATATGTGAAAATTGGCTTTCTACAACAGTAGTCAACTCTCGCAGACGACTTAAATCTTTGACTTTTACTATCATTATATCGTTCTGGGCAAGCCATTAACACTGAGAATCTCAGTCTGAAAGTCCTATCACTCAGTACATGTCAGCTCTCTGCAACTGCATGAAACTTTCTCAAAGTCCTTAGCCAGCTAAATATTTACACTGTAATCAACTCATCCGGTGACATATTTGCAGTATTTTTATTTACCTGCGTTTTTAAGCAGGGAGATTAATATCTTGGACAGTAGCAACAATATGATGATTTATCATGATGATAAAGTGACAGAGTGTGTCCTCTTACTATGGAAAACGGGGCCTGCACGCAGGTGTTTTTGTGTGGCAGCTTCATCTAAAAGATGTAGTAGCAGAAAGTAAAAACAGATACCAAAATCTGTCAGCATTAATGCTAAACAAGGGTAAGTGGGATTTGCACTTAATGCAAGAGAGGCAAATGGTGTACACAACACATCTTGTCCGAGTCTTTGCTTTTCTATGGAAAGAGCAACATTGTTCAGAGAATAGGGGACAACATATGAAGTATAGTGAAAAAGTAGTATAAACTTAGTGTCAGAAAGTTGCAGCAAGATTAATATTTTTCCTCACACAGGCTGTGCTTCTGCTTTATTCTTCCAGTATTTTCTCTTAAGGTCAAAGAGACAATTTTCCTGGCTTGTACGACTATAGACTTTCTCCCCTTTCCTCAGCCTGCACAGAGGATGTCATATTTCAAGGGCCAAGATGGAGGACGGAGCCAAGTGACCTCATTTTACCGATCAACTCCCCAGACCAGCAGGCTACCATCACGTGCGAGGCGGAAGGCAGCCCTCCGCCGCAGTACAGGTAAATTACCACATCAAAGTTACATTCCCCCACATGCCTCCGCTCAACTGTCTGCCCGATTTGACTCTACATCCACGTCACGTGGTGGAAATCCATTGCTGCTTAATTGCTTGTGAATCTTCATTGCTGCTCACACGGAAATCAAAGAGGGTACTGATAGCGTTGATTGCTATTGATTTGTTAAAGAACAACGTTTTCTGGACATAAATGCTCGAGAGAAATTACACACCATCCACCTAAAAGACGGGCTTCAAAGAGCAACTGCTTAATTGAGCAACCATTTCTAATTGAACAAAGCTTATCTATATGCAGCCTGAGTTATGATGGAGAGTTAGAGTCGGGCTCATGTGGTTGATGAATATGCCCACATCTCAGATATGAGTGAGGTTAACTTTATTCATGATAAGATTTAAGCCAGTGTACGCCTAAGTCTGATGATTTATAATACGGTGCACGGCTTAAGAAATCATTAGGGGAGAAAAGGAGATTCCAGTGGCTCATTTGCACCACAGATCCTTTGATATCTCGCACAGAGCCTGCCTGAAAATGGCAGCTGGCGATGTTTTGTTTTTTTTGTGGTAGATTGTGTTTCGGAGCTTGGTCAGCACCATGTAGATGCACAGCAAGCAGGGGGGAGAGGCAATAACCTTGTGAGTGACATTCCGTTAAATGCTTACATTTCCTATAATGCGTCTGTGCTGAAAACATGGTCCAGGCACAGCAGTGGGGGGTATCATTATACTTGTTGTGCAACCCGAGCTATCCCAGGATGAAGCCAAAACCATCACTCGCATTATATCACCCGCAACTTAAAACACTCTGGCGTTCACTGGTGTTGTCGAGGAGGCTTTCTCTTTCGGGTGCTTTGTGGTGTTAAAGCAATAGTGGGAACTGGTGTTGTTGTCAGTATGAGCTGCAACTTATTCTCCGGCTGAGCGAGCACGTAATATTCCAGTACAAGAGCAGTCCTCCACAGATTAGCACTATTATAGTGTAACATGTTCGCCACATATCATGTCAGCCACATATTAAAGCTGCACTGATCAATATTTTATATGAACAAAGGATCAGATTACTATGTGTAATGGCAAAGGGCTCGCTCGTCCTGACAAACCCACTGAGATTTATGACCCCCTCTGCATTTCCTTTTTAGCTTTGCGGTGTGTTTTAATGTTCTTTATCTCATTGTTTTGGTTCTACCTCACATCCTGCAGCTTTTACTGTTTTGATTTAGTCCCACCACTTTCATCAAACCTGGCTCCAGCAGCAGGAAGACATTTTTAGCACAAAAAAAGATCTGATAAATGGACTTTATACTACTTGGCTAGCACCAAGACCGATAGTTTAGCAACTAGCCAGTGAACATAATAATCCCTCTTATTTCCTGGATCCTTCCTTAGTTGCCCTTCTTGAGGTTTCTTCCATTTTTGGAAGTCTTTTTAGAGTTTGGTGGAAAATTGACTTCACTGGTGTCATTTGTCAGGAGTAGGCGGAGGCTGGAGCAAAGCTAACATAAGTTTCTATATAAGGCTTTAATTTGTCAGGTTACAGGAACACAACTTAAACAGATGCATGCTAACATTTGTCCGTGTCTGCTGCATGTGTAAATATGCAATAGTTTGCTGATGCGTTAGACATATCAACTTTACGAGAGGCAATAATTGGTCAAACGTGGGACTTTCAGCTTGGTTTGGACCAAAACAACAACAACAGGGATCAAAAACAAACTGCTGCAGCTTTAAGTTTCAGATATTGTGATGCACTGCAGTATATGGTTGCTAGTTACAGCCTTGACATTTTGTATCTTAATTAAAACCCAATAGAAAATATACACCACCCTCAAACTGGTGATAAAAATCATTTTCATGATGTTATTGTTTGAATTCATCCTGCTTCTTCTTTGAACCTTTTGTAACTTGTCTCTTATTTTGTCTGTTTCTAACGTTTTCTCTGTGCTTTAGTACGCAGAGTTCACTGCATTTCCATCATTTGAAAGCACTCAGCTTCTGTTTGTAATACAAAACAACACATATCTGACTCTGGCGATATTCATCTAGGTCAGTAGTTCCTCTGTTAGGAGTCACTGACCTCAATTATGAATGAAAAATCTGGTGCCAGGTTTAAAAGGAAGAATTGATGTTTTAGAGAGCAAAGTTTCACCACTGTGGATTGACATTTCTGGTAATGCTTTTAAAGACACTTGATTTCTACCCACAATTTTACATTGTAGAGGGAGTCTTTTTATTTATTTATTTATTTATTTTTTAGTTTTATTTGGGTTGCATCAGTTTTTCTGACACTGATCGTCCTTGACTTGTTTCCCTTCGGGCAAGGAGGAGGACTGTTTGGTCCGATGATAAAATAGAAAGCACAAATTCTTGGCAATTTATTTCACTAACACTGAAATTAGAACCTCAAAATGTCCTGAGCTGACTGAAAAAATGCCTTTAGGAAGTGGTGATGCTGTGACTTTCACCAGAGTCTGCAAACTGTGCATAGGCCCAGGCCCTGCAAATGAACAGTATTTGTATAATTAGATATGCCAAGCGAGAGGGTATTACATTCAGAGCTCCACACTTAATTTCCTCAGTTACTGCAGCTATTAAGAAAAATTCACCCATTTGGTTTAGTGTCCATAGAAAAAAATTGGGTCATACAATATTGAATTTGTCAGAAAAGATGATGGGAGGCACTGTAGTATGTCAGCTCTCCCGGAATTGGGTAGTTCAGCTTTTTTTGCATATCCTACTGTGATGAAATGTATGAAAAATGAAGAGAAGATTAAATTATTATTCAGATATTGGTGGATAGTGGCCAAAGGTAATCTATTTCCAACATAGCTGCAATGAACTATAGCATAGTGCGTAATAATACAAGGTACAGTACAGTATGGGAGCTGTAGTTGTTTATTTATTTCATTAACATTCAACTGTCCAGCACATATGGACTTGTGTTTGTTATTCAGACAGTATGTTAATATGTACATAGATGAATGGACTGTCTTCTTTATAGAAAAGGAATGCTGGAGGTTATTAAATACTAAACAATACAATCCACAATAATCTGTTTTGTCAAGTTGAAAACAAATTGTATAGGCTGTAAATAAATAAAGTAAATAGTGCATTTGTTGGGGACTATTTTAAGCGATGGATTAATATACGTCTTTCTTCAGTGAACTTTTACAGCAACCGGACTGTAATAATGTGAGACTGAGTCAAAATCAGCTACAGTGCTCATGTTATGTACTTTAACTCTACAGAGGAATTTAAGTATATCAGGTTTTGGCTACACAAAACATTCCTCTTAGTCAGACAGATTCACTTTACATGAACATACAAACACCTAACCGCCACTACATTAGTTACACTTGTACAGTCTAATGTGATCCAATACAACAACTCTAACGTGAATTGTTAAATTGATAAAGTGTATCTTCTCAAAACTTTATTGATCAGTCTCTTCCAAACACAATCACAGTGAAAATTAAACCACAATTAACCTGATGAGTGTAAATAGGAATAAAAAGAGGAATGTGTCTGAAAACAAAATTATTCCAACTTCATGGGCAACAGTGTTTATTTTACAGTATTTGTGAGGTAATGATTCTACTTTATGTTTATTATTGAGCTCTTAGTGGGTGCTGTTGTTGAACAGGAGTGCATACATTGAAAGGTATTTCTAATATCATGGCCCTCTCATGTATTTTAATGGCCTTGCCAAAATATTACATACACCTCTCAGTAGAATGCGGTCCAGTTTAACACTATACTGCAAACTACAACCTCTCTGACAGTGTCACCAAAACCTGAAACATTCAAAGCTACGAGTGAAACTAATGAAGGGGTCGGTCTGTGTATCCTTTAAATGTGATAAATCATCACCAGTAGATGAACTGTAGACTGTCAATCAAAGAACACATCACTGATCAATTCATCATAGAAAACACTGAATGTGAAAGAGTGGAAACTCCTAATCTATAACTCCTTATAGATTGATGATATGTAACAGTGATCTGGAGGTAGATAAGTAATTTAATTGGCTGTTTGATGAGTTTTTAAATGATCTTGGGTCGATTTGAACACTAAAGCACAGATAGTCGATGGATGAAAACCAGAATATCAGTTTGTTATTCGTGTCTGTTCTCATAACCTTTGCTGGTTAGCTTCTAGCTGTCTTGATTTTGTTTCCAGCACCTCGCTCTGCACCCACCTCCACCCACTCGATGACACCGTCAATATACGAACGGGAACCCTGACAGTTCTTCAGTTGACAAATAGTCCAGTGTAGCGCCAGAGCACACTCCAGGGCTCAGAGCTGTGCTTTATGAATACACCTGTCACTGTGTTTACTATGAATCTGCTGTAACACAGGATCAAGGGCACAGCAGTGATTGGAAAGGGGGAATAAAAAAGTACTCTGGCTGGTGTCTGCTATCATGTAATGTGACTTCAGGCAGATGTATGAGTCTCCCTTTGTTTACGGGTTGGTACAGGGTAACAGGGACATAAACAGAACTCGGAGGATGTGATTAGAAGATGTTATTTTTTTTATTTTTTTTATTTTTAAGTTATGAATCCAGTCGCAGCATAAAAGCCAGATACCAGGGCTGAATCTAGAAATTGTTTAATCAATTTTTATCTTTTGGAGGGTCACTTTTTTTCTTTTATGGGTGAGAAAATTCCATGACCCTGAGGGCTTTTGAGATTATTTCAAAACTGAGGGGATAAACTGCAAGAAAGCAGGCCTGTAGATATAGAGGTAGATAAGGTAGATATATGGACTTTGATTTGATTTTCTGTTGGTGCCTGCTGTAAATCCATCATTTATTTACTTATTTCTCTTTTAATTTAAATAAAAGCATCATATATCTGGGCTATACATTGGAACTGTTAATGGTATCATGTTTGCTGATGAGGGTTTATGACTGTGTGTGTGTGTGTGTGTGTGTGTGCACATGAATATTTCACTAATTCCATAGGAATTTTTAAGCTGATTCATGCACACACACAAGCACACACTTTGCCACAAGGTGGTTTTAGGAATATTTATCATGTTACATTTGGCTTGAAGGCTAAATGAACATCAATTTATTAAAAAGCAGCGGCAATAACCTACTATACATAATTGTAGAGAGTACCCTGGTCAGCAGTTGTATTTTCATTATCAGCTCTAAGCTTGTGTGTGTGTGTGTGTGTGTGTGTGTGTGTGTGTGTGTGTGTGTGTGTGTGTGTGTGTGTGTGTGTGTGTGTGTGAGCGAACAGTATGTGGTCTGTGTGGTCACTGCCATCTCTGTGGGTGTCTGGCCTCGAGGAAAGCCAGGTGAGCCTGTGCTGCAGTACAATCCCCAGTCTATTTGATGAGGAGACCTCATGCAAAATTGATGTGCACCTCAAGGTCACGGGGAGTTCATTCGGAGCATGCTCAGATCAGCCCGTGCCTGCAGCACACCGCAGCAAATAGGGCTGTTCTCCTGGACTCCGTCGGACTTACTCTAAGCTCCCCTCGGCCTGATGTGGTGGTGGATTCAATATGATTCAGTTTGGGCTGTGCTAACATTGAGACCTCTGCTCTGCCTGCTACACCGCTCTGCTTTTACTCCTGCATTTTGTGTTTGAGAGGGAATTATAACGGAGGAGGACGGGGACCGTTGGTTTTGAAATGAGAACAAATATTGCTGTGACATCTTTTGCTCATTAGCAAAAGGCTGCTTATCAGTTGTGATTACAGTCGTTTCGGTTATATCCACATCAGTATGGTATTGTTTTGTGGGTTTCTTTGGCCTCTTTTTGGCTCATGGCCAAAAAAAACAGTTCTGCCAGAGATGTTCCTTCTCAGATTGTTTCATGATACAGTCCTCTAGACAGACGTTTTTATAGTGTTGTTTGAATGTTTGATAAGTATTATTATACTCACTCTGATCAATGCTCGCTAACCAACATTTATCAGGACTACTTTCTCATGAGGTGCATCTTGTGAATTATTTACACATGTTATATTGCATCTAATGAGTTTATTAATGGTGAGTAAAGTTTTTACTTCAGCATGACATGTTTCTTTTACGTCTTTAATTCATCAGATGCTTTAAAAATTCATTGAATAAAAACTCATAAACATTTACAACATTTGCATGTGTAGACTTACTCACATGAATGACTTCACATTTGATAATTTATTACCCTTTATTAATAAATTATAAGATTTATAATCATAGATGACCTACCCTGTCAGCTTACGAGAGAGTAGGACAGTCCTGATCTTTTATTACTGTCTTATAACAGTTTTTAACTGCTTACTTAATGTTTTATTACCATTCATCAATGCCTTGTTAACATTTATAATTACATATGACCTACATTTGCTGCTGGCTTATTAATATGTTTGATGCTCCAAACTATTGGCCTCCTAGTAACATTTTTAACTGCTTAGGTGGTGGTTCCCTTCATGAATGACTTACGAACATTTATAACTGCAGACTTGATGGCTTGTTAAAAGGTGAGAAAATATTTATTCTTTTATTATTAATAATTACTTTTTTAATGCTTGAACAGCCAGAGAGATTTTTCACAACCTACAAACCTAAAACATGTTGTTATTAATGATTTTTAACTGGATATAAACCATTAGTAAAGAATTGAATAACTATTAATAAAGTTATCAGTGACCATTTATTTATACATTTATGAGAAAGTGGTACTGATTCTCTACAGTCACGCATTATGCAGACATAGATTTGCATATACACTTAGTGAATACAGTATACGAATAATGATGTGATGATTTTGGATACAGCTATAATTGATTAGTGGAATTTTGCCCCTTCATTGACCACCACGTGGTGGACAGGAGCTGTTATTCCTGCTGTTTTCTTACATGAAATCACGCTGCTGTGTTTCATTACTGGCGGTAGAGGAAGCTGCAAACAGGCAACCAAACAGCGGTGAAATTGTAATCCATTAAGAGAAGGTAGCTAGTGTTCTCGCTCGTGTTTTATTGTCCCTGTGGTACAGATGGATCACACCCGTGCACGGTGTGTTGTGCGGATGTTTCTTCTGATTTTCTGAGTGTGAAGATTCACATTTTTTTTTTTTTCACTTCCCTCTCACTGTCATTCTGTGAGAAAGCGCTTTAAATAATTCAGATCGCATTCATGTCTTTAAATATGTGAGTTATTGAATCTTTCTGTATTCAGTCTATCCTAATCTTTTTACCTTACTGTTTTAATCTCATATTTTCATGAAAGCCCATCGAGGGACAGGCGTTGCAAATTAGCATCTTGCATCGTATAGCTGTTTTCAGTTACGTTTATCTAATGAGTACACCATACATAAAATAATATGACACCATATATGAGAGGATGACAGCAGCTCTTGTTGATCTTTCCTCATCTTTGAATCGCATCCACCTTTTCCGGGCTCACATGAAACAGTTCAGCATAAGCTCTCTGATTCACCGTGTCGTCTAATATCATAGCGTGTCTCAGGTGTTTCTGCAACAAGAGTATGTAGGTAGCTTTACTGATTGCGTCTGCGGTGTGGAGACACCATCACACCCAGCCAGCTGTCTGCTCCAGGGGTGTGTGATCTGTCCATGTTGCCCACCTTCCTTTCCCATTAAGTTCAATCATGCTGGGTGGCTGCGAGTCTAACTAGCCTCCCATCCTTTTCCATTTAACCTCCTCCCCTCCTCCACATACAATAATCCTCCCTTTGGCACAAACAGAGGTGGAAAAGGACAGATTCAAATGGAGGAATACAAGGACTTAAATGCAACAGTCAAGTGTGTATAGTGTCTAGAATGTTTATATTAGCTCTCAGGGTGTGTGTTTTCAAATATATTCTTAGACACAAGTGCATTTCATGACAAGTATTGTGCATTTAATAGTGATATTGTTGGAATAGTGACAAAATCAGTCAGATTAAGTGACTGGCACAGACTGTTAGATGAATAATGCAAGCTACAAGATGAAAGACAGCCTTGTCTTTTGTAGTCTGTCAGACAGGAGACTGGGGAGAGCCATGACTGGCTTTAAGACTGCATGAAGCATCGTTCTAACTGCCTGTTCGTTTGCCTGGGAGGGGGAAAAAAAATTATATTGATTTTTTTCTTCTCCTTATCAATTGTCATCTCACAGTCCTGTCGCTGAGGCACATGAACACACGGCATCCCAATAATTCTTTGTTTCTGAAATTGTATAAGGAAGAAGAAAAGTCATTTTTCACCCGTGTTAATGTTCTGAGATAAAGTCCCGTTAACCTCTGTACTCTTACAGGTATCACTCAGTTTGCATCTCAATCAAATCTACCACTGTCAGACCGACAGACTGTAGATGCCGGTGAATAACGTATGAAGCGTTTTCATTGCTCAGTTTGAACATTATTCAGTGTTTTGTCTCTTTTGGTAGCTGTGATTAATAACTGTTACTTCCTGAACTGAGCTCGCATGACAGAGTGTTTCGTGACCTTTCCTTGAAGGAAATGGTCCGTAGACAATGCAATATGAAGTTGTCAGAAAGCAATAAGTCAGAAACACAAAAGCACAAACATAAACTAATTAGAAAGCACTCAGGGAGCACTACCAAGGCTGCACAGTCCTTTAGACTCAAAGTTTTAATAACAAAAAATGTCGAGGCATTTTTAATCTGCATATGGCTCCTAATCTGCATCAAAATGTGCACAGACACATAATCACGGGATGCTTTTACCATATTATGTAACTTCTTTTAAGTGCGGTAATAAGTGTGGTAGAAGCTACAGTACCTGTGAGGCTGAATGCTCATTTTAGCAATGCAAACATGCTCATGTTTAGCAGGTACGATGTTTATCATGTTTAGTGTGTTAGCAGTGGTGGAAAGAACATTTACTGAAGTATTGTACTTGAAGTACAGTTCCAAGGTAATTGCTCTTTTATATTTTATGCTACTTTTTACTCCACCACGCTCATTTGGCAGCTGTAGTGACTTTGCAGATGAAGATTAGGAACCTATAATAAGCTTTAAAAAATACAATGCAATCTTATACAGTAAATGAAACCGCCCAACAGTATATGAAATGAGTAAAATGATCTCTGCCACAGCCAGTGAAAACATTAAAATGCAGTTCAAATGTTACTGGATCAATAATGATACATATAAAATGTGATGTTCCTTCTTCTACTTGAGAAAAACTTATTCCACTGCTGTGTTTTGCTAATTAGCACAATTATAATGTCATTAGTTTTTCTGATAGGCTGTATCATAAACCAAAGTATTGGACAAAGTGAAATGTTGATGTAAAAAGTCAGATCACCAGAATTATCACAATTCATCCTGAGGGAGGGCATGAATCTACATGCAAAATGTACATTTGTGAAGTTGTCAAGACGTTTCCATTGATGTGAATGTCATGGTGGTGCTAGAGAAAAGGTCAGGGGTTCAACAAAGTCAGAGGGTCCTTCTAATGAATCACTAATGTGTGTACAAAGGTTTAATCTGATCCGTCCTGTAGATGTTTAGATTCGACTCAATGTAGGTGCTAGATAAAAAGTCAGAGGTGACCAAAGTCAAAATCGAATTATCCTCTGGGCAACGTTAATATCCGTCCCACATTTCGTGGTCCATGCTCAAGTTGTTGTGATATTACAAACCTTAATCTCATTGTGGCTCTAAAAGAAAAGTCATAGCATCACAAGTCAGTATGATTTATCCTCTGGGTACAATGAATGTCCATACAGGAAGGAGTCAAAATACTTTCTCCCACTATGCTATGAAATATAATCTCATGTAACTTGCCTGCACCTCAACTGGTACAGAAACAGCAACGAAAAAGAACACAAAGTCCTGCAAAGAGAGGTTCGTTCAGCTGCATGTACCATAGGCGGTGATTTACCTGCCTAAAAGACATCTATACCAGACGCTAATAAAATGTGGCTAGGAGGATCTTTAAGGATCCAAACCACCAGGATAACGACCATTTCTCCCTGCTGCGATCAGGAAGAATTTTCCGGACACACCGGGTCAGCACTGAAAGGCTCAGACCGCTGGGATCCTAAATGAGGACACTGCCTCACACTATATATTCCTTATTACTCTTGTTGTTGTTATTATGCTGTTATCATTATTACTTATTTAGCTTCAATAAGAACGTATTGTAGCGCAGCCCACAGAAATACATTTAATGTCAACGATTGTTCTTTTATGATTGTATGTGACAAATAATAAATTGAATTGGGTGAAATCTGTGAACATTTTTCCGATATTCTGCTAGCAGACTCATAAATTGCACCAAAAACAACCTCCTTAGTAGAAGTAATTAAAAATGAGATGAAATAAAATCCACTTCACCATGCAAGTAGGAAAGAAAATCAATATCACAGCGGCTCTGTTTGGAATTTTGCCTAAATTAATAGCAAAACAAAATACCTTAATTAAATCAAACTGTAGAAAACTGGATGCTATAGCTGTCCCCGATGTCAAGACATGTTTCCTCTCTTCTGAACTTGCTGTAAGGGATATTCACAACATTCAGATTTCTCTGTTAATAATACAGAACCCTGCTCTGATTACTCACCTTTTATCTTCTCAGCATGATGTGGGTGGACCGATCAAATCGATCTCTGTTATAAACACTGAGCGGGCATCTCCAGGGGGCTCAGCTACTGATTGTGTTTGCGTTTTTCCAGATGGTCACTAAACGGAACACTCATTGATCTGGGGAATGACTACCGGCGTCACATGTCTGGGGGCAGCCTGATCATTAGCAACCTGGACAAGGACCAAGACACCGGAGTGTACCAGTGCACGGCTTTCAACACGTGGGGGTCCATCCTCAGCCGCAGAGCCAGCCTGCAATTTGCATGTAAGTGATCCTACAATTGCTAACACGTTGCTGGCACGACTGCGACACCGCTATGACATTCTGGCATCTCTTTGTATCTGCTGTAAATCAGTCTGACATGTGTGTTATACGGTTGTGGACCTCAATTTTTTTTTCTTCATTTACTATTCCAATTTCTCATTCAGATTGCCTGTGAATAGATTTTCACGAGGGGGAAATGGTCATCAAATGAAATGTCAGATGCAACAAACACAGTGGGTGAGGCAGCTTCTGACTGCATCTGAACCTCATTGATTCTCATTAGTGGTTCCAACTTTGACAGCATCTATGCTCGGTCCAAATTGACTCATATTTTGCCAAGTGATACCCCGGGCCCCTGTGATCTGTGCTTTAAAGAAGACGTACACAAATAATGCTTAAGAAGTGTCTGCGTCTGTGTAATCACCAGCCACTTCTTTTTGTATAATATATATACAGCAGATTGTGAGCGGATCAGATAGTGACAGGCTGTCTGCTGCTCTGTCAGCTCCCTGCTTAGAAGACAAAAAGCGTGTTGGAAAGTGATGCTGTGGAGTGGGGTCCTACCTTCCAGACAGGCACTGTAGAGGCACCTCTCCTCTCTTGATCAAGCCTGCCGACTATTGATCATGTCCCAAGGATAGAGAGCCTTTCACTTCCTCTCAGGAGATGGACTGCTATTATCCCTATAGCCCAGTAATGAATCTCACTTGTGGGGACTGGGTGAAGAGCAGAGCTGCTTGACATTTATTGTCTTGCCTAATGCACAGTGACGGAGGTCCAGGAGATCAGCATGGCTGATACTCTGTTTTTTTCTGTGTAATGAGGCCACTGCCCTAAGATAGAAATGTCATGCCTCCTTTGCTGCTATGCTTGGCTTCAAAATGCAGCTGCAACCACTAGAAGCTAACATGTCGTCCCTCAGCTCTCATTTGCAATAAAAACAGCTGACATAAAGCAGAGAACTAAACACAAAATTCCAACCTACAGCATCAACATATTGACTGTATGACTGAAAAGTTTAGTTTTTTTTTTTACACTTCCTTCTTTCCAGTACTGGTGTCATACAATCTGTCATGCCGTCCTCACTGGTTATGATAACAGTGTCAGTTGCTGGGATCTGGAATCGTGGCAACATTAGCCTACTGCACATTAATGTTTCTCTCCTGGCTCCAGCCTCTCAGTCAACCCAGATTTTACAGTTTGATAATGTCACACACGTGAAAATAGTTTTTCTAGGTCCTGTGGAAGTTTAGCAAATGTTAAACTTTAATGGTTGAAAAAAAAATCATTATACAAAGAGTAGAAGTTGATCTTGTTTGCCACTGCAGGAGTCCTGCCCTGTTTTAAACCGTTTTTTTTTTTTTTTTTTTTTTTTTTTTTTTTTGCTTGCAGTACCACCATTGACCACTGGGACAAATTAGCATTGAGACAAAGTTGCCACACCTTACGCAGCTCTCTTAATACATCCATGTAGTTTGCGGATAGAATACCTGGTACAACTTTTCATCTACAGCACAATGCTGTAGTTTTGCATGTGCACTGTTTGCTGGACTCATAAGCAACGTTTGGTTGCACTCGCATGTAGTTTAGGTTGGTTGAAAGCTGTCATATTTGTTTTATATTAACAAGGACCAAATAAAGTGTGTACAGTGTGAAAGGTGTCGCTCGCAGTGACAAACCCACAGATGATTACGCATCATCTGACTCCAGCTCTATAGAGCGTTTTAGCATCTTTCAGCCCATTGGCCCTGGAGTGTCCACCCTCATTAATTCAGTCTCAGCGCTCTCATCAGTGTCGTCTACAGCCACAACTGGCAGCTGTGTTTAATGACAGCCACGCTGTGGACTATCTGCATCAGCACCAAACAGCAGAGTGGAGCATATAGCAGCTAGAGAGACAGATATTTCCCTCAGGAATTGGTGGAGGCCTAAAAACAAAGGTAAAAGAGAGTGAATGTTGGGTTTTGGGTTGAGTTTCATTCACCTGGTGGCCACCAACATGATAAAGAGAGAATGTTAATGAAGCTATGTGACTGCTGGATGTGTAAGTAAACATCTGTTGGCAAGCACCATCTCACCATATCAACTTTTTAAGTTGATAATATGTCAGCGTTGCATTTACAGCTTGCACTGCTGCACCCAAGAGGCCACAAAATAAATACAGCTTTAAATAGTACGGCTACAGTGTTGGCTTGTTCACATCCTGTCTGATGGTCTGACCGCTCATATTTTCCTTCTCTCATAGCCATACTTATTTTTCAGTCTGCATTGGATATCCCCACTTCTAAGGAATAAGTAATATGTCACTCAAGATCCATAATTATGGAGTCGTCTCACCCGTAATGATCTTTACTCCCTGAAGTCAAGCTATAAAACTCAAGTGACAATGTTCAAATACTTCTGGACCATTTTGGAAGAGCTAATTATGTAAGAGTAGTCTTACATGTCACTGCGTATAACACAGGGCATTTATCCTTTGCTGGACAGGCCGCTTTTCAAAAAAATTGGGGCATAAAGGAAGAGTGCAGGCACCGCTACACCACTAAGTGCAGTGTTATCAAAACTGATGGTGACCAAAGCTACAAAAAGAAGCCCCAAGTTGTAATAAAGCAGATTTTTTTTGTTTAAAATAGCAACCAAACATTGATACAGCTTTGTATTGTATCCCCTCTGGAGCAGGTAAAAGTAGCTTTGCTCAAGAATACTGTTGGACACAATTTATAACAGGGAATGTCTATACGGCGGCGCCATTGCCCAGACCAATCATCTTCGAGCCGTAATGGTTGCTCTCTTTAATATCCAGTCCGGCCATTCTTGTAGGGCAGAGACGGATTCTGCTTACAAAGGAATCACTGCAGCTACAGTGAGTTTGGCCTCTAGCTCTCAGAGTTACAGTGTGTGGTCAGTTCACTCCGGTGAAGCCCATTATTCTTCTGCTCGAGGCCAGAGAAGAAAGGAGTGTATCCCCTGCAGCACTGAGCCCAGCTACATCTCTACCCTCTTCTGTGCCATTTTGCACGATCTTTGTGAAGGAGTCATCCTTTTTTTTGTCCACTAAGTAATTATCAGTAGCTCCCTTATTCACCTCCTACTGTTTCCAAAAGCGTAGCAGTTATAATTATCAACCGCTGTTGTGCTGGGCTTTTTCAGTCATACACAGTATATGAATCTCGCTCCAGCACCTCTCCACAGAATCGTAAATGTCTTTAGGAGATGGACTCTGTATTTACTAAGGATGCCTGGTGAGATCAGACGGACATCGCCTCTGTCTGTATTTCAAGTCAGCCATCTCCTCCTGTGGCCTCCTCGGTGTCCTGCCGTGACTTGGCTCTCTTTGATTCCACTGCGGTCATCGGAGAGCTGCTCATTAATCTTACCAACACTCTGTCCCACTTCTCTCCATAATCTTCCTTCTCCTAATTTCCCTTATCGGTCACACTGACTTTCTTTTGTTTGTGTTTGGAAGGCTTACTCTAGGCTGTTAGCCAGAGGGTGCAGACAGAGTACAGAGCGGACTGCGGCAGCTTCCCTCTATCAGTCATGAGGCCAGGGGTGGTTTATCATCCCAGGTTTAGGTTTTGTCTGCCAGCAACTGCTCATTCATTTGCAGGGGATAGATTGTGCTGAGAGTATTGATGGGGAAGCTAATGCTTTTAAGTGCAAGATTACACCACATTTAATAATGATGTTACTTATTGCTGCTGGCACAGCAAACTGTCATTTGTCATGCACGCTCCCCTGTGTTTGCACAGTCCACGCACAGCGTTTCCTTCTCCCCTGCTCATTTTATCCCATTTCGGCCTAATCTTTTCCTTGTGTTAAAGTGTAGTGTTGCAGGATAAACGTCACCAAGTCAGGTCCATCTATTTCATCAGCACCGCAGATGCCTTTGAAAGCGTCGGAGGCTGTCAGGAGGTGTCCCAGGGCAATCAATGATGCCCTATTAAAGTCCCGGAGCTCAGAACGTAACATCAAAAACACGCCTCAGTGAATCAGTAAAGGGAGTTCGGGAAAACTTATGTCTCCTATTTTCAAAACTATCATTTTCAAAGAAACCCCCGAGAATATCGGCTATATAAAAACACCCGTTTTGGCTGTATGATATTCCGTTCTTTGCTGTCGATGATGTACTTTTTTAAGCTGCCGTCTAATCCTGTTTGGTTTTTATTTGACTCATCAGATCTCGATAATATCAAAACTCAAACGGTGAGGAGCGCTGTCAATGTCCGTGAAGGCCAAGGAGTAGTTCTCTTATGTGGACCACCTGCACATTCTGGAGGTAAGCTTGCTATATCTGGATCTGCTGCTTTTGTGCCTGACTCATAGGAATTACCTCCACCGGTTTCACATGGCAACCTTTGATGAAGGATTACTCTCTGACTCCTAACTTAATCTGTCTTTACACCAATTTATATGTACACATGCTCTTAATAATCATCCTCTTATGTATTTCTTACTGAATATTACCAAGCAAATCCATGCTTTGGTGTTTCTTTCTTGATTCTGACTGTTTCTAATTAAAGCAATGTGTCTCTAAGCAAATCTCAAAGGAATATTTGACATTTTGGAAAATATACATATTTGGATTCTTGCTGATAGTTAGATAATATTAAATGATAGCTACAGCCAGAAGCTGGCTTAGCTTAGCACCAAGACTGGAAACAGCTAGCATGAGTCTGTTCCAAAGTGGCATTATCAACATACCAGCACCTCTAAGGCTCGATGATTTACATGGTATATCCATATCCAATTGCAGGTTTCCCAGACCTTCTTAAACATCAGATTCGAGGATTTTTCAAGGACTTTCCAGGCTCAGTTCCAACAAGAACCCAACACAGCATAGTTTGAGACACAGATCAAGGTGACCATTAGCGTCACACTTTCTTGTAGCCTATTTACTAACGTTAAGTAAAAAAGTATTTTATCATATTATTAACAAAAGCTTTCAAGGCCCCACTCAAATTCACAAGCTTTCAAGGATTTTAAGGACTCGTGGGATGCTTATTTGTTTAATCCATGTAAAAAGTTGCCGTTTTACGAGGGATTGTGTGCTAAACATAAAAAAAATTAGTTTGTCATTTGTACGCTTCAGTTTTTTATGATACGCAGATTTTACCTTCAGACATAGCTAAGCTAGCTGTTACCTCCATTTCCAGTATTTATGCTAAGCTAACTAGCTTAGCTGAGCACGCATTCAAAAAAGATTTTTAAATTGTTCTGCTGATAAGCTAAGTATGTACTATACTATATATCTATATGAGAGGCCACACATTGGAGATAAAGATGCAGACTCAGCCTCTCACCCTCTCACCTCTGTTAGTACCCTCAGAGAACTGAGGACATGGGCAATGGCTGGTGCCTAGCTTGTGTCCTTCTGGATACAGTAGCTTACACATTGGAACAACCAATTTCCTTCACAAGAGAACAGTTTGTAGCACAGTGCATTGTACAGCTGGTCTATAGGATAATGGGTCAGAGTACTTTGTGTGAAATACAGTTTGACAGCTTTCCTCTGACATAGGCTTATACGCGGTTGGCTGCTGTAACCGTAGCGCTATTGTGTTTTCTCCCATTTTCAGAGGAGAATGAAAGTAAGCCTGCAGATCCTTTCTTCCCTTCTTGCCCTGGTGCTCCCTCTCTGCCTCCCCCTCTTTCCTCTCCTTCCTCTCCCCCCTCTTTTTCTTTCTTCTCTCTTGAATTTTGAAGGTATCGATTTGCTACATAACCTTGAACTCCGCTGAAGTTTATCACACCTATAAGGCATCCCTTCTGGTTTTCATTATGCTTCATTGACTTTGCGTTCTGCAAAAGCTTTTTCCTCCGCTGCCGCATCCATTATCACATCACTCATACATGATGAATTAAATACACTATTATCAGAAGCAGTTGCGATCGTATCACTTGTGCTCCGTCATAGACATTCGTTTACTCAAAAGGCACATGTCGCTTTTTTCTGTTGTATAAAAGCTGTTGTTTTGTGTTACCACTTTTTACTTGACTTACATTTTTTTTGCCACTTTCTATCACTGCTCATTACAGTCACATAGTTCAGATAGAGGTTGTGCTGACTCTGACTTTGTGGCTCATGCTTGCTTAATAAGAAGAAGCTTTGTGTCCGCATCGCTGCACCCAGTTCGGACGCACGATCACATCCAAAGCCGGGCGGCTTGCTCCCTCGGGGGAGGGGGGCATCGGCTATGATTGACAGTCATTGCATACACCTTTTGACTTGGGGCCCCTCACCTCCGAAGTGGAATATTACACAGGGCGTCTCCACGCACTCGCAAATCTGTGCAGCACGCGCTTCTCAAATGTGACACGGTAATTCATCATGGCAGGTCTCTCCTTTCTTTATGGTAGACCTGCTGCTTGTGAAGAGGCATCACAACAGAGTCCTACTTCCATACGTCAATCCATCCATCCGTCCATTCGTTTGAGCCTCACATGAACAACCCAGTCAGTCAGGGACCCGGAGAATGGGGGCCGCGTGTCAGACGAGGGCCACTGACGCGCTGTAATCCATTTTGTTTCGCTCCCTTTCCTTAGGTCTCCCATTTCTTCTGCACTGTTACCTATTACATTTGCCACAGTATCTCTTCCCAAGAAACCTGAGATAAGGGAAGGAAATGATGTGATATGCTAACATTTTTAGGCCAAAGTAGTTTGTTTTTTTTCCATTCTGCCATCTCAGCAGATGTATCTAACTCTGCATGTGTGGAATCTGTGCTTTGAAAAGGCGTCAGTGGACCAAGGCTTCTCTAAGTTGATCTATTTTCCTTCCTATTCCAGAGCTGACATTTGCTTGGATCTTCAATGAATACCCGTACTTCGTCCAACAAGACAGTCGTCGATTCATCTCTCAAGAGACCGGCAGTCTGTACATCGCAAAAGTGGAGCCCTCAGATGTTGGCAACTACACCTGTGTGGTAAACAACACTGTCACAAGGGAGAAGGTGCTCAGCTCTCCTACACCACTAGTCCTCAGGAGTGACGGTAAATGCCTAAAACTGCAGACAACCCTTAGTTTGTACCTCCCTGATTTATCACACTATTTATGTTTATGTGTCAGATTTACCTTTATGTCAGTCATCGTGGAAATAATCCATGTTTGCTGGATCTTTATTTAAAGATCTATGGTTGTGAGTGGTCATTGCCCAGTATGTGTCGATTTGTTGTTTGGTTCAAGTTAAAACTGAGCTACATTTGGTTGAAAAGGTGAGATAAGAATGTTTTTTTTAGATTAGAAAAACATTATAATTGAGATTTTTTCTGACTAATTACAAGGTACAGGTCTGTATTTGTGGTCCACTAAACAAGATATGATCAAACTCACAAACTTATATTGTTTCTACATAAACAGAACATGTACAATAATGCAATTTTTGTTGTTTAAGCTAATCAGTCAGAGAGAAGTCATTACCTGAAGTGAATATTTATCAATTTTATCCCCATTTTTGAAAAATATAATTAGTAATTTACTAAGCATTATTTATTCATACTTAGATATGATTATGAAATTGTAAAAGAGGCACATTCATTGATAACATATAGATATTTAGCAAGATATATTAATAATAGTAATAATAAAATTGTTTCCAACCAGACAATTCTTTGATATTGGATTAATGATATTACTGACAGCTCTTCACTCAAACAGCTTGAGCTAACGTTACAGTTAGCTTCCGAGGCTTCGCTTGACAGGTGCCGAGCTAACTGCTAGCTACCTGTCTGACATCGACAAAAGGCTAAATCACCTGGATTGTTTTGTAGAAAAAGACGTGTCTGTCTTTTAGGAACAGTACAAAAATAGACTTATTCTTTTCAAAATGAAACAGAGTGGAGTTTGTTCTTCCAGCCATTGCTGGCTAAGTGTAAGTGTTGCTACTAGCATGCAGGGAGCAACCAGACAACAGCCATTATTTCTTTTTTCGCTCTTTTGCAATTGCTGGATTAAACCGTTCACTCGGGACCAGTTGTTAAGACATATAATGATGAAGCTACAAATTAAATTGCAGTCTGCAGTCCCTGTTATGTGTTTTTTGGTACAAGCTTTCTATTAGGCACCCACAATACTTATTACCTGGATCACAACTTGTTGTTTGTTAATGACAGCTGCAGACTTGTTGGCTTAAATCTGCAGTGGGTAACTTTTATGAACTTAACAGTGGGTAACGTTTTGTCTCATACCCAGGTCGTCGAATAATGAGACTCAACAGTCAACTATCTTTCTCAGCTCAGATGGATCGTTTTTATTAAGACACTGTGGATTCTTGCAAAAATCATTAAGAGCACCACGAGAAACCAGAGAATTAATCTATTTTTTTCACATATAATCTGTCTTGTGTGTTATTGTCAGGATCATGTGACAGTTACCTGCAGCAGCTTTAAAAGAAAATGAGACACCTCACTATTCAGCAATGCATTCCCAACAACTTAACAGCGTTATTACAAAATAGAAAGGGTAAACACCAGACATACAGAGTTTTCATAGCCAGGTAGTTGTTATTAATGGCTTATAAAGCCTCAATAAAGCAATAAATAATTGATTTCAACGATAAATTACAAAGAGTGCCTTGTTAGAAGCTGGTACATTGTTTTTCTTTTAGTCCTAGATGTGCGCCTCTCTGTTCAGCCTTTTCAAACCATTGGTTTGAAGCATAAAACGCAAAAATGTCAAAGCTTTCATGAGCTGATTTATAGTTTGAATTACTGTTGTGTTGTATCAAGAGGCGAGACGTTTCGATATGCGGGAAAATGTCACCGATCATTACTGACTAAACATTGAGGGTATGGATTTTGTGTTGAGGGAGATGCGATTCCATTTCCTGTATGTTTTCAGTGCCGTGTGTACGATGCTAGCACTTATCACAGCTTCTCAAAGTCTTTTGTGACCTTTTAATCTGAAAACACGCACTGGACCCCAAATTACCTCTCGCTGCCAGACATTGGGGTTGTAATTGATAATAGTAAAGGGCATACTACTATCTGTGCGAAGAAGTCTTTGACCCGTTCTAGTGATGTGAATATAAATACAGTCGTAAATGAAGTCACATTGCCACAGGTGATAAATCTCTACTACTAAGCAAGTCTTTTCCCTGATGTGTTCTCTGAATCTTTTATAAGCCACCTCTGATTTTTTTTTTTTACTCCTCTTTACCAGCCCTTCAGTGGTCACTTTTACTCCATCCACATAAAGACTTTTCCGTTAGCTGTCCCGCTGCGTTACAGCTCTGTGTCTGATCCAACGCATGTGTAATGTGTGCTGTTAATCATTGATGTAAAGCTTGTCATCTGTTGTCTCCCCTTTGTAGGAGTAATGGGTGAATATGAACCCAAAATAGAAGTTCATTTCCCTGATTCAGTTCCAGCTGCGAAGGAATCTGTGGTGAAACTGGAATGCTTCGCACTGGGAAAGTAAGTCAGCTTCATTGTGTGTGTATGTGCGTGTGTGTGTGTGTGAATAATAAGCTGTAGGCTTGTCCATGCACAGTGCTACTCAAGATGATTTAAGAATGCACAAGCGTAACATTGCTCATTCTCAGATTCATCAATCCGTAGGACAGCAAGAGCCGTAGCATGGGAAGACAAGGGAGCAGAAATCAGAGTTCTTTTAAGAGCTTCGGAAATCTGAGCAATCACAGTTTGATTTGTAGGGAACAATAACTCACAAGGCTCTCTCGCTTCAACCCCTTTTTCTCTCTGTGCTTAATCAGACTTTGATCACTTCGACTGACACTTGCCACCATGGGAACTTTTTTCTTTGTCTTTTTTTTTCTGTGCAGCCCTGTCCCAGAAATAAGCTGGAGGAGAACCAGCGGCATCCCGTTCCCCAGCAAAGTCAAAATGAAGAATTCAAACGCCGTCCTTGAAATCCCTAATTTCCAGCAAGAAGACGCCGGGACGTACGAATGCATGGCGGAGAATCGGCGAGGCAAAAATGCTGCACGGGGTCGTATTTCATTCCATGGTAAGTGAACCATTTCAAATTGGATGACGGTGAACGGAGGGAGACGCACAAATGTGTGTCTGTAACAGATATCCACATTTGTTCAGGAAACATGCATGTGAGCAGCGGCTTTAATCTCATCTGTGTGACGAAAAAACCTATTTGTCTACAACGTATAACACTGCAGCATGATGTTACCATGAAATTCCAGGTAAAGCTCTGGATCCAGACTTGAAAATTAAAAAGTAAACATTATTTTAGAGGCTCCAAATTCATTGTTTACCATCCTGCCTTCCTCATTTTACTGATAATCCACTTGTTGAGTTTCAACTTTGATGATTTAATGCAAGGCTGCTTTAACAGCTTTATGATTTCTGATTGCACTCTTGACTAATCCACTGCTTCTTTAATTAAAATGCATGTTTTGAAAAGGTAATCCTCTCATTTATTCTTAGCCAAACCTCACTGGCTTCAGACAATGACGGACACGGCTCTGTCCATCGAGGAGAACCTCTTCTGGGAGTGTAAAGCCAACGGAAAGCCTAAACCATCCTACAGCTGGCTGAAGAATGGGGACCAAGTGATGGCAGAGGTATGGAGATCTGTTCGTTTTCTCACTGTAATACAGATGGGAGCGGTGTTCATCCCTCCAGAAGAGTTCGGCACACTTGAAAATCTCCTTTAAGCAGTGATGAAGCTGTTTTGGGGCTTACTGTGAAGCTAAGCTAAAGCTCAACTTGTCTCTCTCTACATAATTGGTGCAGAAGCCTATAAAATCTTTTTCACAGCTTTGGTGTTGCCTAAAACGTTTCCCGGATTTGATGAAGTAAGACAGCAAGTTAGATCTGCTAATGAGTTACACTGAATCAAAAACGTACAGAAACAGATTAACTGTGAAGTTGCACGGTTCCGAATGAACTCGTGGTCTGCATCAGAACCGGCTTTCGATGGCGAGAATCATCCTCTCGTCCATTTTCCACTTGCAAAGTAGAACAGCCGTTTGTGAATTTCGAGGGGTACTCCAGCGATTCAGTGCTGTGCTTTCATAATGCTGCAGACAGAAGGAAGCTTTTAGGTCCCATTTACACCTGATATCAACATGTTATCTGCATCTGTACGCATTATCTGGATAATGCCATCTGATCCACGGGGCTTTGCATTCACACCTGGTATTAATAACTTTTAGCATTATCTCGATTCTACCTGCATTGTTATTTTATCTCGGCATACATTCGTTTTTAAATCCCTTTTTATTAGACTTGCTAGGTATTACTTCTGGGCTTGCTTTCATTTTTTTAGTTGTGCTGCACGAACTGAATCAACACGTGGCTGAGATCTGATCACAATGTATGGCAGATCACCCTCAGACGCAGTCTAGTCGATCTGATTGCATGCAATGCATTATGTGTACATTTAGACCAGACTAATGTGTGTTTTTTCTCATCTGTGAGACATCCAGATACAGATCGCAAGTTAAGGCCAGTTAAGTTAAGTTAAATGAGGTGTGTTCAGACAGAACGCAAGGCACATTTATGTAAAGCCAATGGAAAGACGTTATCGGAGGTGAATTGATGCAAACTGATGCAAAGAAGGCCGTATTCAGACAGGATCTGGTACTGTGGCGAAAACACATTCATTCTGTTCGGTCTGTTTTGGCTGCGACGGTCCACCAACAAACGCAGTGTCCTGCAGTGAAGAAGTTGAGCTGGATCCAACTTTTGGAAAAAGCACAGCCTGATGTCACACTGCAGCCGCCGATCAGACACTCAGACTGGGCAAACCTCCACAGTCAGCCTGAAATGTCTCGGAAACTCAGACTATCTAAATTCTGATACTCTACCTTGTACTTGTGTTCTGACTGTGTTTATTTCACAAACCCAGCTTCTAAATCTGAGTCTGACTCACAATTTATGCTGCAAAATAGAGACATGAAGAGTTTAATTTGGTTTGCGTCAGATGGTTAGAGAGAGGGAGGGACCGAGCATTGGTCAAGAGACATAGGCAGTGAATGAGAGTGAGCAAGCACCGTCTTTGATAAAGCTAATCAGAGAAATAAAAAGCTATTTCCTGATTGTTTCACAGCGGTTACATTCAGCGCAAACAGACCAGCCACCTCAACCACCCACACACCACCGTACAACCGATTCGCCGCATTGCTGATCCTGTCTGAATTCGTCCGAAGAACCGCCTGACACACATCCTGGATCTTTTATTCAATAATCTGCTCCATAAACATCAAAATGCAACAAGGGAAAGAAGAGAATCTGGAGGGGAAATAACAGGAAAAAATCCTAGTGAGTTTAATTTCTCACAATGGCACCAAAATTTCCATGTTTCAAACTCAGTTTCAGCCAAGATAGAAGTCCAAGATAACGTCCTTAGAGTATGACTGCTAAACATATCGATGTGTAAAATCAGTGGAGGGCCCCTTTAAATCCAAAGCAAGTGCTAAAATTATTTGTACAAACATGCTGCAAATCCAAGTTAGATGTTCAGTGTTTATGTGATGATGTGTACTTCACTAATGTATGCTGTTTGACTGCCCACCATCTTTCTATATGTGTCTATACAGTAATTAAGACAGATGTATAAGAAACTACTCTCCCTGCAGCACTGAGATCTCTGACGAGATCATTGGGTTAAAAAAAAATCATTCGAAGTCATCATCCGAGCTGTCATCATAGTTTTTCCAACTGAACAAGCACAGAAAATAAATGACTTTTTAATATGCTCCTGCCGCTGCTGCTATTGTCAACATAGCCTCTTTTCTGTGTATCTAAGATGCAGGTTAGCACTTTTCACCGCTGCCTCCTCATCTGTTCTCCCATTACAAGCTGAACATACGTAGAATGCCACAAGGCTCTTTAGCTGTGTGGTGTGTGTTTTTTTTCCTTTTTCTCTTCCTCCTCTCCTGCTGTCCTCCTCCCTTCATGGTGCACCGATAATTGCTGCTGCGCTTTTGGACATAATAGTCTGGCCTTGCAATGGATATGCAGAACTGTTTCTCTTTCCTCCGCAGGGCCGGGTACAAATCGAAAACGGGGCTCTCTCTATAGCTGCATTAAACCTGTCAGATTCCGGGATGTATCAGTGTGTGGCTGAAAACAAACATGGCATTATTTATTCCAGTGCCCAACTAATGGTGTTAGGTAAGATTGCATCCCACCCTCTGCTTTTATCCTGCTTATCTGTCTGTGCGTTTGATCATCTCCTTAGATAAAAACCAGCAGCCTGCTATAGCTCTCCTCAGCAATCAGTCTGCAGACTCATTTGATGTCACTATGGGCTCTGCCAGCCAAAAATATGAATCTGATGGAGTGTCTCATTTTACTTTCACTCGTTTCATCATATTGATTTGGATAGTACAAACGCATTGCTTTGTGGCATTGTGCATGCTATCTCATGTAGATGGGGTATTGATTTATTTGCAGAGCTTTGATGAATTCCATCTGACTGGCTTGATGAGAAATTAGATTCTGTCTTGATACATGTGATGACACTTGGGGGTTGAAATGATGGCTGGGAAAATGTGATTATGAGTGCGGACAACAGTTGGAAGCTCTGGTCAGGGTGTAGTTGAAAGGTGGGTCCATAGCCTTGAGCCCAGTAGGGCCTTCCTGCTGAGCTCACGCTGAGATTTTGAGCCGCTAAAGCTGAAGGAGAGTCAATGTCAGTACAGCATGGCTGATCTGCGAAGGTTCACGTTGCCGTTATTCTTTAATCTCATGCTTTTCTCTGTCCCAACCCTCCTCCCCCACTCCTCCCCCCAACACACAGCTTCACCTCCCAGTTTCTCCAAAAGTCCATTAAGGCCCTTGCTAAAAGCTCGCTCAGGCAGCGAAGTCACTCTTGAATGCAAGCCTCAGGCCTCGCCCCCAGCAATTAGCCTGTGGAAGAAAGGGAATGAGATCCTGCAGAGAACTGAAAGGTAGGATGAAAGTCCAAGCGCATATTCCTACCAGCTTTTATTCACATTCCCTGCAAGCTGACTTGTTTGAATAGTGTATTTGGCATTTGTGCAGGTGCATAGAGAGAAAGGCTAATGAGGAGAATGAGAGCAGGGCACCCACCAGGAAAATTGCACACGGCTAATATACTGCGTGCACCCTCGTGTGCAAATAGCTCGGTGTGAGGGATGAAGACGCTTGCTGGTCGTATCAACACTGCATGCATGAAATATTTAAGAAGATAAAAGATTAGCAAATGGAGCCGCCGCTGAAGATAAACTCTGTCGGCTTCGAGACAGACGAAGGAAATGAAAAGCAAAAAGTGAAACTGTTGCACCTGTAATTAGTCGCTTCATCATGGCACACAAATAGAGTTTGAGCTGAAGCTGCGAGGGCAAAAATGCCACAGATTTGAGAGCAGTCGTCTCACTAGACTAAAAACTCCACACGCAGACGTTATTGAAGACAATGGGCAGACTTCAAGCACCACTTTAAGCAGCATAAAGTGGTGCTTAATTTAGTTTGTTGTCCTCTTGTCTGATTTCTTATTGAAGCTGAATTTCAGCTGCTAAAGAGACTTCACACAATACTAAAGAGCCAAATAAAAGGTAGAGAAATCCAAAAGCAGATCAAGAGGCAAGGAGTGACACATTTTAGCAATCTATCCTCTGACTTTTCATCATCCCGATTGGAGGGGGGAGAAAAGCTTAGACGGTGACTAAACCCAGCTGCAAGAGAATTCACAGCACACACACACACACACACACACACACACACACACACACACACACACACACAAGGCAGGAGAGACTGAATAAGAACAACTCCAGCACTGGCATCCCAGCGCACTGAAGAAATGCTTGACTTTGTGCTGTTTGAATCACTCCCATGCTACTTATTCAAAAGGAGGTCTGAAAGAGAACAATACGAGCATCAAGCATCTTGTCAAAACAGCACCGAGGCGCCTTCTTTGGCTCCAGATGGGGAGCTACATCTATAGCTGGTGAAATTCCCAAGCTGACTGACATTTAGTACACTGTATGTGAAGCCCACGTAGTCTTTTAAGGTGCACGGTGCTGGATTTACAGTATGCAGACACGGGATGGGAATTGTTTTCTCATCTATGCAGCCACGCCGTAAATAGGAGCAGGGTTTAAAGTATGAATTGTGTACACGTTTTTGTCAGTAAATACCACATCAGTTAACGTTAGTTTCACCCAAATTATGAAAAACATATGCACAATTACCCTCTCACCGTGTCTAGCCATGCAGATAATTTTAATAATAGGTTAATTTACCCAGGTTTGGAGATATCTGTCTGGATAATTTGCAGAACACACTGTCAACAGTTTTCACTGGGACTATTTATTTGGTAGAAAGTAGCTCCAATAACTGTGAGCTCTGTGATTCATCCAGATATTACTTCTGGAAAGACACATTGCTGTTTGCTGATTTTTTTATGTAGTTTTTCAGTTCTGTGAGCACCACAAGTTCTATTCATCTTCATTATGCTGGGGATGGAAGCAGAACTCACAGATGCAGATATCATAGTGCAAAACCTGGGCAAATGAAATAAAACACTTCTGCATAGCTATACCACATGAGGTAAATGTGAAAATATGACATAATAATATGAACAGATAACACATTCTTCCACTTACAAATGAAAAGTTTGATTCATTAGCAATAAAACACCCTTGCTCAGTTCAAAACCCTTTTGATGCTATACAGCCTTATTTTGTCTGGTGGCTAATGGTAGCCAAGTTGAAGTAGATACTGCCTTGTAACTGACATCACCCTGTTCAATGACTTTATGACTCCCTCACTGCATTTGTGCTAAACAACTGAGCTTCTACACTGGTTCGTGGCATTTAGCATGATCTCTTGTAGCTGCAGTTGCTGCTGCTTAGCAAAAGTTACATAATCTTTAAAAGACAACCAGCCTTCAATTTGTCTAATGCTGTTTTCACAAGATGGCTATTTCCAAACAAAACATTACAGATATTATTGATATTTCAAAGAGTGACAATATAATTCATTCTTATTATCACTTATGTATATCTTTTAATCGTCTGATGAATCGTCTTGCAATGCAGTATTGTCTTATGCAGCACTGTACTATGTCTTTAGCTTATTATTATTAAATATCCAGTAAGTCAGTGACCTCCCAGCATGATAGAGTAAAGCACATTTTATTCAGTGTTGCTGTTTGTAAAAATATTTCTTCATTTAGTAGTTTAGCCCACCACAGAGTCAGGGTGCTGGGTCACCCTACCTGCTGCTAACCCATCTCAAAGAATTTCATTTTCCTGGGCTTTAGCGGAGAGCTTTTAAGCACCACGAGAGTCAAACTACACAAAGACTAAAATAAATACACTGTCACATGTGAAGATGCTGAGCACAAAATAATGAGCGCAGGCAAAATAATGACTACAGGCAGATGCAAATACAAAAAGTTGAGTTCATTTTAGTTCCACCTTAGTCGATACATTCAAAAGCTGCTCTGCCTCCCTCAGGATTACTCTGCTTCCCAATGGGACGTTAAAGATCGCCAATGTAACCAGACGGGATGCAGCGAGCTACACGTGCGTCGCTAAGAATCAGTTTGGAACAGCAAGCACGACCGGGAGGCTGCTTATCACAGGTGAGTCCTACTTTTCAGCATCAGCAACTCACCCATAATTATCCCTTCGCTACACCCTGCCCTCATTTGTCAATATTATACCTGTTTAGCTTCCCATTCGAGCACACACAGCAAGTATACAGTTTATCATGATGACAGTGGCAGAGTTACCTCCCAAGATTCATAGTGATGTTTGCAACAATAGGTGCGTGATTTCAACTGGCACCATCAACTATAACTAAATAACCACTCTACTTTGCAGAATTTGTTAGCTGTAGCTAGCATGCTAACTAACATTAAATCTGTGAGTCGGTGTGAACACTTCTCAACGGGTCCATCTGACTCTAAATATTTTTATGTGCTTTCTCGCTGAGAATTTGATGAGTAGATCAAAACCACTGTCACGTCGTTGTACAAACTATGAAGCTAGCTTAGCTTAGCACAAGGACTGGAAACAGGTAAACAGTTTGTCTGCTATCGCTGTAACTCTTAGAAGAAGTAAGCCTAAAACTTTCCTGAACAATTTCTTTAAATATGCATTTCATGGCTTCGTACACAGCACAAATGTTATTCTTATGTAATGTAAACTGAGTTTTGCAAAGTCATCTCAAGTAAACAAATTCATTTCACCAACACTGATAGAGCGGGTTAGTATAACCCGGGGCCACTGTTTTCACATAGTCGATGCGTCCATCCTAAACAGGCCTTTTTCAAATGACTGTGTAACCGTACATAATAAAAACCACCTCTACAGCGCCATGGAAACAGTTTAGGTTATGAAGAAATCCAAAAATGGTTGTAAAATTATGACTGGATGATTGCTAATCGAGGGAGGGGTTTAGCAAATTTCCTTTCAGTTCTTCCAAAAAAAGGTCA
The DNA here is from genome assembly GCA_033000465.1 of Sciaenops ocellatus. Taxonomy (NCBI): domain Eukaryota; kingdom Metazoa; phylum Chordata; class Actinopteri; family Sciaenidae; genus Sciaenops; species Sciaenops ocellatus. Next base: position 5,947,379 of record CP136884.1, on the reverse strand, counting down.
AACATTTCTCATGATTTTCATTTACAGTATATTCAAGTTATACTACATGTGTAACTTTAACAACTGAGTTTATTGTCAAATTAATATGGCTGGTATACATTATGCAAAACAGCAGTAAAGTCAGCAACAAAACATTATCTCTGATTTAGTTAAAGGTCATTATTTATGAATACTGTGACATAACACGTACATGTACTCCAGTTTAGTCTGTTTGTGTGTGTGTGTGTGTGTGTGTGTGTGTGTGTGTGTGTGTGTGCGTGTGCATGTGTGCAGTCACCTGACTTACTTTTCTCATTAGCTTCTATTCTTCTCATGCAGTGACAGCTGAACCATTTAATGTCACAAAATTTAATTACTGTGACCTTTCCTCAACATACTCTGAGGCCTCCAATCCACCACAGCCACCAGTGGGAGTGTGCTCCCATCTCTGTAATCCTGTTTCAAACATTTTCTTCCAAATTGATCCCCGAACATGAAGTGCAAACCTGAGATGTCATTAAATGTTGCTAATGGACAGGCTTGGAATTTAAGTGCTTATTAAAATCAGGAAAAAGCACGTATCCATGGCTAATTTAATGACAGTGACTTGATTTAGCCGTGAATTGAAGTGAGATGGCAGTTGTAAGGGTCACGGTGGTGTTAAAGGTTCCCGCGGCAGAGATATTAACATGCTACGCTGTCGTCTGTTGTCTGGCCAGAGCCCACCAGAATCACCATGAGGCCGACTAACATGGAGATTATTGTTGGCGAGAGCATCGTGTTACCCTGCCAGATTGCCTGCGATCCAGCTCTGGATGTGTCTTTCTCGTGGGCATTCAACGGCCAGCTCATCGACTTCCAGCGAGACAGCGATCATTTCGAAAGAGTGGGCGGGGTGAGTCATCTCAAGCATTAAACTCAGCTACTTTCTGCCTATTCTGGGATTAATTGGGACATACTGTGTGATGTGGAAGGGTATGCTCCACTGCCCTGCTGAGGGCTTTTTAGACACCAGTAATACCAAAGCAGAGAAATGTATGCCAACACTCATGCATTTGAAAGTTTCCCAGTGGTCAGCGGTGGATGGAATATCAAAAAAGATAGAGATATCTGTAAAGAGTCAGTTACATCCTTTCATTCACATGCTGTCGAGCCCTCAATGAATGACACTATCAGGTCTGTAATCGGGATTCTTACCTGAATTGGCTGTGTGAGCTGCCGTGTGTTACACTTCTAAAGATATATCGGTGAAATGCCATTTCAGTCACACGGAGGGTCTTCATTTCTAAAATCTTTATATTATTCATTCCTTCAACTTCTAATTCCCCCACCTCAAGGGAGAACATTTTCTTATCGCCTGCCTCTGCCATAATTGAATTTGCATACCTATTTATGAATCTTGAGCCCCGAAATAATTAAGTAATGAGCTGGCTGGCATTCACCAAGGGCAGCCCTGGCACCAGTTAATGTTCATTTGAAACCCTTATACTCTGAAATAACACTTAGTGAGGACTCTGTCGAATATTTGTTCCTTTTGGTGACACACAAAGTTCATAGCTTGTCAGTGAGCCATTTATCATCCAAGGTCAGCGGTTTGATCGCTGCCATTCACTTGTAAAAGGTTGACTGAATGCCCTCACAGTGTTGTGGACATGCCAAACTCATATCTTCATGAATGCGAATAGCAATTACTAATGACATTGAACTGTGCGCGCACATATAATGAGATATAGTTTTCACAGAATGTGTTTCCCCTGTCCAGAGAGATTACCAGCCCCCCCCGCTCAACAGCTTCTGATGAATTAATTAACATAATTAAAGCAAATCTGCCTCATCACTCCCTTCCTGCCAAGGCAGGAACGCCTTGCTCTCCATCGCGGGCTCTCAGGTCGGCCAGGTGGTGGCTGACATTGCAGAGAGAATCAGACATGGCAGAGCCGTGCGTAGAAACTGTCAGGCGGGAGGGAGAGGAGATGAAAGGAAGGGAAGGGAAGGGAGGGGGGTGGAAGAGAGCTGGAAAGGTAGTCTCTTTAGCCCCATGGCCGCGTAGAAGTGCCAGCTTTGTCAGCTTTTGCAGAGAGGTGGAGATCCACGGGCGTTCTTGCTCAGTTGCTGCAGAGTGGAGCTGTGATCACTAGCTGCTGGGGTTGATGAAATCTGCTATGACTGCAGCGAGTCTCGCCCCTCAGGTGACTCGTTTTCGAAAGCAACACACCACTTTTCACAGGCTGACATGCTTTGTGACAGGCCACTTCAAGAGGTGGCTTTGGATTCCTATGCACTGTCAAAATGAAATAATACTATGTGGATACAATGATACAGCATTACTTAACCAACAATGAATTGGTCCTACCATGATGATTAAAGGTTCAGTGCATGTTACACTGTGCAGGGTGGGTCAGACTGTGTCAGACTGTACAACACAAAATTTGTAGACATGCCAGATTAAGTCTGATGAATTGTAATGTCATTTAAAAGTGGCACTTACCAGTGTGGTATCTAGTTTATCACAGTTTATTCTGCGTCATTTAATGCAGTCTTTTGATTAGTTGGTTTGTAGACACAGTTTGGACTAAAAACTACAACATGAGAATTGAGATACCGCAATAATTCTCTCTGCAAGTTGTAAGCAGACGTGTCTCACTGTGTGATTTAGAACCACCATTTTGGATCTACGACCAAAGATTTTGCTACGTTTCTCTCAATTGAGTATTCATTATTGAGTATTCATAACTATGTTTTCATTAGTGTATAATCACCTGAAATTAAGGATTGTTATGTTTTCCATGTCTTAAAATTAGTCCTTCATATCTACGGTGAGATAACTGCCATTTTTATACAGAAGCCCAAAACAGACAAACCAAACACTGATCCAGATATGGACCTGTGCTTTTTATGTGACTTTCACCGCCAGAGTTTTTCCTACATGCTTGAAAGGAGAGGGTGAGGCATGGGAGAGTATTCAGTTGGTTGCAATCTGCAACTTCACCATTAGGGTGCCACGAAATCCTACACACTGGACCTTTATAAAAGCACCAATGAGCCACACATGTACTGGATGACCTGTTCTTTTACTCTGATCAACATGGTCATTATAGGCACACATGTATAATATAATGTGATCCAGTACAACATCTCTCACATAAATTCTGCTGTAATGAAGCTTAGAATGTTTCAGGTTTTGTTGACACTGTCAGAGAGGTATTAGTTTAACTATTGAGGTTGTAGTTTGCAGTGGTGTTAAGAGGTGTTTCTAATATTTTGACCATTTACATACATGAGGGGGCCATAATATTAAAACACCTCTCAGTATGATGGCGTCCTGTTCAACAACAGCACCCACTACGACCTCGATAATAAACATAAAGTAGAATTATGACCTCTCTGACAGTGTCTCCAAAAACTGAAACATAATAAGCTTTGTAACAGTAGAATTTAATGCAGAGTTGTTGTATTGGATCACGTTGGATTGTACAAGTGTACATAACAAAGTGGCCGGTCAGTGTAATCCGCAGCTGAAAATAGTCCCCAACAAAAACAATATTTATTCCTGTATGAGTAATATTCACTAAGAGCTACAGCGCCCAGCTTTTACAGGACATTGTTTAGCCTTTTTAAAAACTGAAACTACATTCAGTGTTTGTTATTTAAGAGGACTGCCACAGACAGTGTAGGGAGCATGCTGTGGACAAGGTTTTGGTCTTTTCGGTGGGATTTGTTATAGATAATAAAAAATATAGAATACACCAGCCTCATCCTTTAAAACATTCTCCTGAGTGCAGCCACAGATAAAAAAAAAACATCCTCACACAGAAGAAGAAGTTGATTCAAAGTTCATTGTTGTTTTGTTGTGCTCCCTCATGCAGCCTGCTTATGTAAAATAATATTTGCTCTTTACGCTGGGACATATACTGGTATCTTGCTTGAGCTTATGTAATTACAGAATAATTAGCAAAGTCTTGCCAATTAACAGGACTGTGTTTGTTTTGTGTGTCCTGTGTGTAGCTGGTGGGGGTGTTGGGGTGTGGGGGAGGGGGCTGGTTTGGTCGGGTAGAGCCTGAAGGGCAGCCAATAGCATTATTTGTGCAGAGTACATCTGCCATGTCTGTTGTTGCTGTTTGAAGAGATGCAAAAATCAGTGGCCTGGAGACGGTGTGATTGTGCAAAGCATTATAAATGTTTGAAACAATCCAGAGCCAGAAGCCACCTGATGAAATAATGCCACAGCTCTTACTTAGCCTTATTTTCTCAACGATCACGTCCCCTTATAGACCATATCGGGGGATCTGATGATTCGTAACATCCAGCTGAACCATGGAGGGAAATACGTGTGCGTTATTGACACCGATGTTGAGAGCCTGTCCACCTCTGCCATCTTAGTCGTCAAAGGTAAGAGAACCAATTCATTTCAAGAGCTTGCTATTGTACGCCAGCGTGTGAATGCATATTTACTGTAAAACGATGTGGCATTGAAGCATCTGCACGAGTATTCAAGGAGAAAGAAGTTTGACAGAGAAAGATGTGAGTAATCCCCGAGGCTTCCTGTACATATACACCAGAGCGAAGCAAGAATGGATGCTACCTCAGTCAAAAATGAATGTCAGCTTCTGTTTGCATTGTATACTGTATGTGTCGCGGCAGTGACGCACACGCTCCAGCATGTGTGACTTGAGGCTGAGGTAGCTTTGCTGATATGTGCTCGGTGTATCTGGCTCGCTGTGTGGGCTCATCTCTGGAGATTTACATTGGTATTCATGCCCTTAACAAACTGTAATAGCTGTCCCAGGTGCTTTGAGAAGGCGATGTTTATCACAGAAAATGACTATAATTGGCTCATTTACACATCAGCAAAATATCATGCAAAGCATTTGAATAATTGAGCAGTAGTGCAAACAACAGCAACATGGTAGGGCCAGAGCTCATAATAATCACAAACACTCGCATCTCTATCTCCGTTAACTCTTCTTTTATTCTTCCCACCACAGTCTGCTCCCATGTAGCCCCTCTTTCCTTTCCTCATAAATGATTCCATCCCGTGTGTTTTTCCTCTGCTGGTGTAATCACTTCGTTGCCCTGCGCATCACACACGCAGTGAATAAAAAGCCCCTGCATGCACACACCAAGGTCGTAGCCCTTAATTACAGGGAGCGTGATGGCCTTGATATGTAACGAGCTGCGGAAATCTTTATGACTCTGATGAGGAGAGGCTTCTCGGAATGGGTCGGGCTCACCTCGGGTTCACCCGTCCGGTTGTCTGACTGATTTAGGTCCGCCAGGTCCTCCGGATAAGGTAGCAGTGGAGGAGATCACAGACAGCACGGCGCAGCTTTCCTGGACTCCCGGAAGGGACAACGGCAGCCCCATCACCGGTTACATCATCCAGGCACGGACGCCGTTCACAGTGGGATGGCAGGCTGTTGACACAGGTACTGTGAAACGTTCCTCCTGTCGCCCCTGCAGGGTTTATCTGCTTTCTTATGTGGGTCTTTATACATTAATCATTCAATTTGAGTCCACTTGTGAGGCAGCCTGATTTTATAAAGAACTAATTTCCACTTTGCAGTGCCAGAGGTGGTCAATGGCAACATGCTGACAGCCACAGTGGTGGGTCTGAACGCCTGGGTGGAGTATGAGTTCAGGGTGGTGGCCCGCAACAATGTAGGCCTTGGAGAGCCTAGCCCGGCCTCGACCAAGACCAGGACAGAGGACGCCAGTATGTGAAACTACACACTTCACTGCACACACAAACACACACGTGTTGAAGGATTTGCTTTGATACTCTTCCTGGGAATTCTCGCTCTACACTTTAACTACAGTCCTGTGGCTAATTACCTCTAAAATGATATTAATTTGAACTTTCTGATGTTCTATATTAGTTGGTACATGATATTAAAGCAACAATTCCTTCACACTGCCTTTTGAGGTGGAAAAAAAAAACACAACGGGAAGCTTTTGATCGTCTACTGAAAATAAAGATGTCCTGACAGCTCTGACAGAGCTCGTGACTCGGGCTGCATTTAAATTGACATTCAAACTCGGATAGATGCAGAATTTTAGAGAAAAGTCATAGACGCAAAAGTTACATGAGAGGTTTCATGATTTTGGCAAAGTCTGTGTATCAGCACCCAACAAAAAACACCAAAATGAATGAATGGCTTTTTGCTTCATAATCTTCATAATATATATAGATCGATCTTTGTGTTAAGATGAATGAAGACTGAAGGTGTCATGCAGAGGTCACTTGGACATATGTTGCCCGCTCCTCACTTCATACGATGTTTAGTTGACTGAGTTCAGATTAGATGTGAATTGATGTGTGTGTGTGTGTGTGTGTGTGTGTGTGTGTGTGTGTGTGTGTGTGTGTGTGTGTGTGTGATTTGTTGATTGGATCAGGAGTTTTTTGGGGCCACAATCGAAATCTAGTTTAGGGCCACTAAAAGCTGAGTGCTGGCACTGACTTGTGTAGCTATATTGTTCATAAAGGAGCGAGTGGCTTTGCCAATGGTGAATGGACTGTACTTATAAAGTGCCTTTCTATTCTGATGACCATTCAAGGTGCTTTTACTCATACATCACATTCACCCATTCTCAGCACAGGAAACCAACACATTCACAGGAGGCTGCTGTGCGAGATGCCAACTGCTTATTAGAAAGCAACGAATCTCATTCACTCACACAGCTATGACAGCCTTCAGGAGCAATCTGGGGTTCAGTATTTTGCCCAAGGACACTTTGAACACACAGATCTTCACGGCCACTTCCTCTTATTTGGTTAAATAATGTTTAAGGGTCATATTACAGTACTAATGGCATCTCAAAGTCAGGATATAGCTACGACAGCGACGTGAACGTCTGTTTCAGTGCACAGTCTTGAATTAATAGATACACAGTCACACACAAGCGAGAATTCTCAGGAAGCATCCCGACACTCAAGCCTAATAGGCAACCGTACATGGGCATCAGGCATAAATGCTCCAACAACCATTTACTGACACATTAAACGCGATGCTCCACTTACTAAAGGATACTATAAGGACGTGCACGAGTGCTCCTCCACCTCCACTATCAGCTTTGTCATCACACTGCAGTGCACAAACAGCTGAGTGTGAATGGGATCGGGGTGAGCGAGGCGAATGTCGTTTGCAGACTACGACAGATCTTGGCTCGGTATTTATGCACAGTGACATTTGGGAAATATGAGTAATTTGCGGCGCTGTGAAATGTTTGTGTTTGCACAGAATGAGGGATTTGTGGGGTGTAAACTGGAAGAAGAGGATCTGCAGCAGGCACCTTTGTCATAATGCTACCAGTACGGTTGAGGTTTGTCATTTAGCTTTGTAAACTGTGTTCTAATTGCTCCCCTCTGGGCTTTATCTCTCAGTTCCTGATACAGCTCCCACTGATGTCGGAGGTGGAGGCGGCACCAAGTCTGAATTAGTGATAACATGGGAGGTAAGTCATCTGTCACATTTTACTGTTCTCTCCGTGGCCGAGTAATGGTTTTGCTTAATTGTGCAGAATTGAACGGAGTGATTTTATGACCCACATTAGAGCGAGACACCTCTCCTCTGGCTCAGCCTCCCAGTGCCATTTCTCCTACCAAAAGCAGGGACAGAGCACTTCCTCTGAAGAGTTTTGCACTTTAGCCACAATTGCATAGCCACGCAGGAGGAAAAGATAAGGCAAGAAAGGTGATTGTGGAGTGTTCTGGGCGGTGCCGGCAAAGAAAAGGAGTGGCTGTGTCTAATCGCAGAAGCCCTCGTCGAGTCGCGGCGCAGCAGAGACGGGCCTGTCTGTTTCTTTGTCTGTATGCGTTTTAATATCACTATAGTTTTGTGTTTTGCTCTCAGCCTGTTCCCGAGGAACTGCAGAATGGAGAGGGCTTCGGGTACATCATCGCCTTCAGGCCCGTGGGCACGGTCACGTGGACCCGAGCAGTCATCTCCACACCTGGCGTGGCGCGCTACGTCTTCCGCAACGACACCATCCCACCCTTCTCGCCCTTTGACGTGAAAGTGGGGGCGTACAACAACCGAGGGGAGGGGCCCTTCAGCTCTATTGGCACCGTGTACTCAGCAGAGGAAGGTACGGCACTGCCCTGACAGCCCGGCAGCAGAAAGTGTTGCTTAAATAAGCTATAATCTCTCTCCTTACAACTATGACCTTGGAATAATAATGATGAAATGATTTTTTTTTTTTCCCCCGGTGCTGTTATTTCCCTCCTCTCTCAAGCTGGGAATGTCAACTTGATATTAGTTATCATGCTGGTAGATTACAGGAAATCCTAGCAGACACTTACTCCACTGTGCTGTCAGGGAGGTATTCTGTTAATTGAATTTGCTGGGCAGATAGTCTTCCCTTATGTCAGTCACAGATCCCATTAAAAGAGAGCTGTGGCTTTTCAGCGAAACTACAGGTCTATTCTGTGCCTTTTCTCTTATTGCTATTAGTGTGTGTGTGATGGTGTTGGATGAGTCTCTGGGATTCTCTATTTCTGCAGTCCCCAGTGTGGCTCCTAAGAGGGTTAGGACTAGAAGTGTGTCTGCAGTGCAAATTGAAGTGATCTGGGAAGCTCTCCCCGCCGTCCCTGAAAGAGTGCTTGGATATGAGGTATGTTATGACTTTTCTCCCCCCCCCCTCAAATAACATGATAATTGAGCCTTTCCCCGTGGCTTGTTTATCAGCTCATAACCGTCCTTTCATTGTTCTTAAAATTAGTTTTTCCCCCCCTTTTTTTTAAGCATAAAATTTTATAAAATTCTACTATATGGTCTCATGTATGTATGCAAAGATTGTGTAATAATATCATGAAATGACCTCAAAAGCAAACCCACAGGAGGAAAATAAAATCCCTCATCCTTTCAAGAATGCAAAGAGGGCTGTGTTTTTTTTTTTCCCTTTTCCTCCCCCGGTGCTCTTTCAATATCTGTCACCTCTGGCCCTCAGCACAAAGCTCTCCAGTTGCCATAGCAGTGGCCACATTGTCCTTTTAGAACAGAGCTTATTTCTCCAAACACGGTCCTGAAGTGGGTTTAAGCTGCTGAATCTCAATAGGCCACAGACAGTATGGATCTGTGGAGCCGCGGAGCTGCACATACATGGAGCTCAGCCCTTTAATTAGACGTTTGCGAATCCAGTTTCAGTTTAATGTAATCATCATTATTACTGCTGAAAAGATTACATTACTGTAAACTGCTTATCATACACAGCTTTAATTGATAACAAATTTGAATTGAAATAATTTATAGCAGAGAGTATCCCCGAGGGCGGACTTCACATTTCAGTTCATTCATCGACTAAACTTTATGTCACTTAATACCTGACATAAATATTGAGGTTGACCCAAAGCTAAAATGCTTTATCAAATATCTCTTCACCTGCGCCCTTAATTGGACACTAATAGCCTGAAGGAAAACAAACTCTGCATCCTGTTTAACAAAGAACTGGTTTTGGTGATTTCTTAGTACAAATAAAGCATTTTGAAATATTTCCAAGAGAACTCTGAATGTTTTTTCCTCGGACAAAAGTAAGAGCTGAGGTTGTTTTCATGAACTAAAGGGGAGCGATCATCGTGAAATCATTTCTCTCCCTAGGTCAGTTCTCATATGACCCACTAATGCCCTGTTTATATGGCCTGGGTGGTAGAGAGGATGTGCATCAGTAATCGAGACTCCACTAGTCAAAAATGTATTATTCATCGTCGCTTCCTCCCTCCCTTCTGTAATACAAACAGCATTTTAGATTTCATGATGGAATATGAATTTCAATAATGCAGTGAAATGCATCACTAGAATCTGGATGTTTGTGGCACCATTTTCATTTATTTATATATTTATTTGCCCAACAGGTCGTGTACTGGGAAGACGACACCAAACCCGACACCGTTGGCAAAGTCCGTATATCTGGAAACTACACGCTGGTGAACATTACAGGGCTGAAAGCGAACACGGTGTACTACCTCTCTGTGGCGGCCTTCAATACGGCCGGCCCCGGGCCACAGTCGGCGCCCATCAACACCACCACAAAGAAACAACGTGAGTCCATCGCGGATGGGCAGTGAAATCATTTCTAAATGGCCTCCTCGTTCTCTCTCAGACGACGTCATGCTGTCCTCAACGTGACAGACGCGGCATTTCATCTGCTTTGTTGGTCGTGCTCACGAGATTCAATCTGACAAGAGAGCTTTTCATTTACATAAAAAAAGGAAGAAGAGGTACATCCGTGGGTTGAGTGGAACATCGCTGCAGCGACGAGTGACGCTAAAGCTAAACTAGACAAGTGCTGCGCCAGCTAGATTGTTGAAATTCTTGGATTTCAGCCCACAGACATTTTCAGTAATAAAGTAACCAAAGATGCTCATGTTTCGTGACACCAGGAGTCCAGCTTCCTTTGGCCATGTCGCTCTTTCATTTCCCGTGGTCATAGGTGACAAACACAAAACACAAATGAAAAAAATGAAGTCTTTCTAAACATGAAGCACTCAGGAAAAGGTTGCAAAGTGACAAAACAGTTTCTGTATGAATATTGCATCCCAGTACTTTGGTGTTGTTTCCTCTCTGTGTCACACTTGTTTCCAAATGCTGCACACGTGTCGTCGAATCGAAAGATGTTTTCTTCATTTGCCGTTTTTTGTTTTCGTCCATTTGCATATGTTTTCTGAGTTGCAGTGTGTCGAGCTCTCAGGGCCACCTTAGAATTCACTCTGTCTTAATTAGCGAGGGTGCACTACTGCTGCAGCGATTTATTATTCAGACTGATAAGACGAGAGTTTTTCATATCAAAAATCTCTCCAAGTAGTGCTGCTGTATGAAGCAGGAGCACCACAGTAAATAGTTTTATATATACAGGAACTAGTTCTGCAGGACGTCCTGTGGTATATCTTTACCTCTGGTTCTTTTTCCAGCTCCAGATCGGGCTCCGCTCAACATACAATGGACCATGATTGGCTCCACACTCACGCTCCACTGGGATCCTGTAGTAGCTATGGAGATGGAGTCAAAGGTCACTGGATATTTGGTAGGTCCCAATTCACAGCAAAGCTCCAATTTATTTCCACAATTTTCCTTTTTGCATGAGCTCATTTTTCTGCGTCACCCTCTGCCACCCCAGGTGCTGCTGAAGAGGCATCGCTACAATGACATCACCACTATCTTGACCAACAAAACCACTGTGGAGCTCAGCCTCTCCTCCAATGACAACTATCTCATTCAGATCAAGGCTATGAGTGAGGGTGGAGAAGGTGTGGGCAGTGAACCCATCCACATCCATAAATTAAGTGAGTTTCCTGTTGTCTTTCCCTCTGCATATCATTTCCGTTCTGAGCGGATGAAGCTTGAGTAAGGATTCAATAATTCAGAGACAGCGTTTAATTTGGCTTCATTGCATCCCTTTCCAACCATGTGTAATAGACTTATTTCGAGTGCGAGAAAAGCGACCTTTTTAGAAATGCGTGCGTGGTGTCATCCATCTCTGCCATTGGGTTATTATTCCTTGTTGACTGGCTGCGCAGCGCTGCAGCATATAAAGCAGTTCTGTGCTCCCGTCTCACTGCTGTGCAAAATTGCGAGTCGGCTCAGTTTGCCGCTCTCTTTTTTGATGTGATACGAACTTTATCTTCTCAGGATACTTAAATAGCCTCTCCTGTTGAAAGCCAGTAATAATGTAGATATGGAACAAAAAAAAAAAATCACAGTTGGCTTTTGATTTATGATGACTTGTCAGAAATTTGGAGGATAGCACAGCAGAGTGCAGCTTTTCTTCTTTTTGATTGGAGGGGGGGTGTTTCTGGTTCTGGTTTTCGTTGCAGGCATGGGAGCACGGGGTTCGGGAGCCATCCGCCTCAGCCCATTGTACCTCTCTGCAGTCCTCATCAGTGCACTGCTCTGCTCCGTCTGGTGATGTCTAATCAGAGCCCACGGAGCGCCCTCCCTTCCCCCTACATCCCTTCAGTCAGCCTGTCCTATGTAAACCCTCCACTGGACTGGCACGAGGCCTGGGCCTCAGTGGCAGGGCCGGGAAAGACTGGAATGGACTGGACTCCGCCGAACTCTTAAAGGGACCACGCCACTTTCTTTTAAAGGAACCATCAGATCGAGACGTGACGATTTGCGTGCATGATATCTTTCAGTATTTCTTCCAGCGTCGTAAGTGCCACCGTGCTCTAGGTTTCATTTTAGGAGTTATGATGTCTACATGACTTATCTTATTAGTATCTCTGGAGATACTACTGCCTTAAAACCCATTTTACACGTACAGTCCATACCAAAGTAGGTGACCGAGGCTGCTTGCTTTATGGTTTCTTTAATCCTATATAAGAATCTTTTGCAAAAAAAAAAAAAAGGAAAAGTGTATTCACAAGAATTTATCCTCTCAAGGTCAACTCAGCAGGTGATTAACCTATATTCACTGGTTACATCCATATTTTCTCCAAAAGAAACTCAAATTCAAACGACAACAACAACTGATATCCACCAATATCACATTTTTGCAGCTTTTGCCAAATGAAACATCCATCGCAGGCTTAAAACTTTTATCAGGCTTTGTCAGCTAAATGAAAGATGCATAGCAAATTGATCAACAGTGCCGCTAACCCACTTATCAACGCGTACTGAAATAATATTAAGTCTGTCCAAGAGTCACTGGCTCCTGAGCTTAAGGCTCTCTCTACAGCGCTCTGATAGATCCTGGCATTTGTTCTCTATCTCACCCTCCTCTAAATAATAAATGCCTATCAGGCTCTGCGCTTTCAGTCTAGTGAAAAAAGCCGGGATTGCAGAGAATGGAGACGTGTGGTGTTACTAAGTCAAACAGATCCCATGTGTACTGTTCCTCCTCTCCATTTAGACGACCTGTGTTCTAGATACGTATATCATATCACGGAACATGTTCCATCTACACCCCCGATGACCAGCTGGCTCAGTGCACAATGGACTACAGGATAATAGTGCCTTCACTAGAGCTCACACATGTTTTATTTTCCTTTTTTTAAAATAAAAGCTGAGGAGAAAGATTCATGTTGGAGAAGAGGCATTGTTATGCTTTTTTCTTTTTGAAGAAATTAGTGAGGAAGGACAGGAAGCTCAGAACGTAGAGGGTAGCCCGTTATTGGAAAGGATATGTTGATTAAAATTTCAGTGAGACGAGAACACCGGGCCACCCAAGACAAAAAAAAAAAAAAAAAGGGTTGGAAGCTTGAGGAAAGCTGCAGTGGATTGAGATATAAGCCGGAAATTTGGGTTTCAGTATTTATGGTCTGTGGCATAATAAATGTATGACTACATCCGTGGCATAATTTATGGGCTATTAAGGCATCAGAATAATTGATGCCAATTCCACAGTGAAAGAGCCCCTGACTGGAAATGGAGCGAAAGGCACGGCTGTCATTTTACCCTCCCCACCCTCCATCCCGCCCCATCGCCGACTTTTGGACACGTACCTGACTGAACAGTAACAAAAGAACACTGCTGCTCTGCTGAGGGAGCTACTTTTCACGCCCTTTTATCATGTGGATGAGTCTGTCAAAAGCCACCCAAGTAAGAACCGAGGTGTGATTACTGGGGTCCTGACAATGTTCATGTGGATGTGGAAGGATACAGTCAACTGAACTGCTACACATTACTGTGCCTTTGCCGAACATGGGGCTGTGTAGGTCATTAGCTCGGAGGCTGTCATCGTCGTCTGTATTTTGCACTCTCTAACCCCACCCCCCCACCACCACCACCACCACCACCCTACCCCACCCCCCCAAAGTCGAATGAAAGCACAAGGAATTGATGCAAGGTGACTGGACGTCCTCACTTAGCCGTCTGAACAGGTGTGCAGACCCCAGAGGCCTCGTAAAAAGTCCAAACGGCCGACATAATCAGGCTGTCCTATCTGCTCCTTGACTGGTTTCATAAAGCTCTGTGCTCGTTGATTAGACTGCTGCAGACCAGTCAATGGGATATTGATTTTCCGGCCCCATTATTACAGCTGTCACAATTCGGCTGCTTGATTGACTGATGGCCGCTTTCTTATTGCACTCGTTCTGTTGTGTTACAGTCAATGATGTTTCAGATGTCCTCCAATACTTTTCTCCCTATCAGACAACTTCAAAGGCATTCTTTTTCTGTTGTTGTTTTTGCTTTTGCTAGAAGTCTCACTGTATTTGCTCAATTTTTATCACATATTTTACAAGTATTTTGTTGTGTAGTGGTAGATTGTGACTTTGAATTGGAGCAGTGACCTGAAATTAATTGGCTGGTTGATTCTTTTGAGTTACACGTCGAACACAAGCCATTGTTGTGGCTGTCATGCTCCAGCAGTGATACAATTTTTTTTTCTCAACAGCGTTAAAGCCCAGTCACACCAGCATTTAGAACAGTAACATTTCTTGGCAGTTCATTTCAAAGGATTTGCTGCATTTGGCAGATTCACATGTAGGGCAAAGTCAATTTTTGCATGGTGTTCAACATTTGTGCCGCTGACCATTAGCGAACCGTCTTTGAAGGAACCAGAGAATCCAAAATGGACGAAGCTAATGTAGCTTTTTAGCTGCATTGCACTCCACTTTCATTGAACCTTCCTCTGTTGGAGTACAAACTGCTCCAAAAATGAAGAGGTCTGACTTTTTAGACCAGTTTTGATGGTATAAATATATCTTGAATAAACTGTGTTCCGTTATTTACCAAGCTAATGAGCTAGCTAACTAGCATGTTCCCGCCTGTCTAGTGTGTTTAGCCATTAGCTTGAGAGCTTCAGTAGTTCACCAACTAGCCCTGTGAATGTCACCAAGCCGCTAGGCTAACGCTGGTTTCACAAAGATGCGCGGATGAATATTGCTTTCTGGTGTGACCGGGCCCCAAAGCAACTTGTGTGTGCAAATATGTGATCTGAGTGGTGTTTCCGTTAATATCGAAATAAGGTAACCTCATCGCCAGATGGCAGAGTCATTGGTCATTAATTTGCAGCATTTAAATGTGTGGCAGTTTCTCGAGTTTCTTTATCATTTGCATTGTTTAATTTAGCCTAATGTTTCTGACCTCTGCTCATGTTCGCATCTGAAAAAAATAAACGTGTTTCTGGCCTTGTGTTTTAATAAAAACTACAAAAAGTACAAATCTGAAGGAAAATTAAGGAAGTGATTGGAGCCAACAGCTGGGATGGTTAAAATATTTCATCTCAGAACAACATATGTTATATCCATAAGGTCGGTTTGTTTAAATTGGTTTCTGTGGTTGTTGTTGCTAGAAAGGAGTGTACCTGGTGCAGTGTAAATAGCTTCCATATATTTTTTAAACATGGCCATCAAAGACAAACCTACTGCTTTTCTATAGTGTGTTCTCCGACCTTAATACTGGTGTATTAATCAATGATCTCTGTGAGATACTGACATGTAGAATGGCATTTTCATATTGAAAAGTAACTGTTTTGTCTTGTATACTAAAAATGTGCATGTTAATCATTGTTTGTGAATTTGTGTTGGATTTTTTTTCTAAAACTATAACTTAATAAAAATGTTTATTCCAGCCAGTGGGCTGTTTGCCTGCTTCTGTACCCACACACACACACACACATACACACACACACACACACACACACACACACAGTTTTCTTCCATTAAAAAATCCAAATCCAAATCCCTCAGGATGTTGAACGCCCCAAGTTGAGTTAAATGTCAATTGATTTTTGGTTACTTGAGTAATTGCAAATTTGTTATAGAATTTGCACCTTTTAAAGTACAGTGTCAACTAAAGCAAGTTTGCATTATAGCCAATGCCCTTGGCTTTACTTGGGCTCTCGTCTACTTTTAAGAGTTCTATTAGTTTTGCTTAGATTGTTCTCAGTGTAGTTCCTATATTAAGTTCTGTTTAATAAGAATTACCACAAACTTACTGACAGACAGAAAACCAGGGCCCGGGAAGTACAAAGTAATCTCTGGGCAAATAATGAAGCTGCAGAGTGTGCTGTGTGCGCTGTACTTAATGGGAATTTGTAGGCAACAAGGGATATACTCTACATACTGCAAGGAAGTTCAGGGGGAGTTGGGTGGGATCAACAGCAAAGGTTTTCCCTGGAGCCTCCGAGCAGGTTTATCCGGCCAGGCTGAGTTATTTGTTTGAGATAATTATTACAACATTAATATAGATATTTTCCTTTATCAATACATATCCACCATGAGCTGAGTTCTGTTTAAGGCTTCTGCCTCTTAAAAGGAAGTTCTCCTTCCCACCAACGAGCAAGCACCTGGCAACGGTGGCATATCAATACATATCCACCGTGAGTTCTGTGCAAGGTTTGGTCATGATGGTACGGTCTAGACCTGCTCTATAGTTAAAATGTCAGGAGATAAGTTCTGTTATGCTCAGTGTTGGGCAAGTTACTCTAAAAAAGTAACTAGTTACAGTTACTAGTTACTTCTCCCAGAAAGTAACTAAAGTACTCACCGAGTTACAAATTATAAAAGTAACTAGTTACTTTGGAAAGTAACTATTGCGTTACTTTCAAGTAATTTTTTAAATGCTCAAATGTGTCAAAGAATTTGGACCCCACCTCCACCCCTCTTTGACGGAACTTAAAATACATGTGCGTGTTCAATTATTTATGATAAATCTGAATATTATAATGAAATGGACACTTCATACAATACATAACAGAAATCCACAGTACACAAATCTAAACTATTTTAACGTTGCTGTGGGAAAGTGAGACTAGCATCCAATAAAATGTCATGGATTATTGTAGATATTATAATTACTATGTTTATGGAGTGGATCGATAAAAATAACACAATAGATGTTTTGGAACTTTTGAACAGGCCACAACTAAGCAAAATTAAATTATGCTTGTTAAGCAATGTACCAAGAAATAAATAATATATTCACTCTTTGTAGTTGGAAGAAGCAGTACTTTTGGACTATTCCTGTTTCTCGTTGACTCACGTGAATGTCCTGTGTCGTCTTTGTGTGTCTGATCAGACTAGTCACTAGGCTACGCGGGCTTTCGAATTTGTGTAAGCAAAGCAACACCCGCCCAACTCCACCTCTGATTGGCTTACCATGGAATTTTACTCAACCTCAGCCAATCGTCATCATTTATGCGATGTCTCGTGCCCCCGCCCTCACCAAGGATTAAGGAGGAACAAGAAAAATCTTTGCCGCTCGGCTTAGAGATCTAGTTGGTCTGATGAAAAACAGCAGCCTTCAATCAGAGTAACGCGCCGCATTTTTTGGCAGTAACGATAACGGCGTTATAATGATGGGAAGAGTAATCAGATAGATTACTCGTTACTGAAAAAAGTAACGCCGTTACTAACGCCGTTATTTATAACGCCGTTATTCCCATCACTGGTTATGCTTTGACGCTATGAAAGTAATATTGAAGATGACAACCTGACATGACAACATGACAATCAACTTCTATTTACCAAACAATGAACTGTGTGCATCACTGTTATGCATTATACAAGACAAAATGTAATGTTTAATTCAAAGATTTTTTTTGGACAATGCAAACACGTAAAACAAGTGAATTAAAGGATAAACATATCAAAATCTGCTTAGAAGACGAAGGGTCATATTGAATTAACGTCCGGTCCTGATCTAAAATCAGCCCCGAAATTGGAGCGAGCAGACCAAGTCCATAGGGCATCAACAATGAGTCTAACTGGAGACTAAATTTTCTCTAAAGCATGCTCATCTTATCAAATGTAATGATGATGGGCTTTCTTAAAGATCTATTTCCTGGAACTCGGAGCATTCCATTATGCACAGAAACTGAGCACAACAACATAATGGACTTCCTACAGGTGAAAGCCTGTGCACTGTTAATATGACCCATTTTAAGCACTACATATACTTCATTTAGAAATACCAGAAGACCTATAGATCTATAGACCCTGCTGTTGAGTAATTCAGAGCAGTTAATTGCCGTAGCTTTGCAGTTATCAAGAGAAATCCAATGTGTAAATGCCATGTTTTAACTTATACATAAACAGTAACATCAGAGCAGTGCTTGATTGAAGTAAAAGGTGCATCCTTCCATAATCCGAGGCATGAACGGCAGAAATCCTCTGCTTGTGGGATTCGCACATCAATAGCGAGCAGGCCTTTTTAGTCAGTGAGATCTAAACAGGATTACTTTATGCCACAGCAGTTTGTAGAGCAAAGGAGTGTTTCAGAATATAATCACCCGATTCATCAAAGCACAGCTTTGCACTGTCTTCTCTGCTGTGCGTTTTACCCATCATTAGCCCCACACAGGCACAGTATCTATGAAGAATAGATGCTTCTTTATTCCTGACCAGAGGTCGTCTCTTAGTAATACACAATCCGCGTGATTTGAACTGGCGCTTATGTGTCAGAAAAGGTTGCTCATTCGCTTTCACCCCTTGTTGACCTCCCTGTTTGGTTTTTACAGTATCTGAGAAGAGATGCAATCTATTATGCATGCAAATGATCTCTGAATGTCCTGTTTTTATTGAGAAATATATGAAAGCTTTTCTTTGGAGGACCACTGTCCGTGCTCTTGTGGTCTATTCTAGTTTAGAAAATTGAGATTTCCTTCCGCGTGGGGAAATCATCTTTAAGATATGTTGACGAGCACAACAGGAGGGCTTTTTTACAAGTTCACAAATATGAAATAAAAGGCTTCCATAATGCCACGGTGAACACCCGCTCCAAAATGTAGCAGCAGTAATTGCAGTTTTAGTGTACGTATAATGCGTACTGTAAGTTGTTTGCAGAGTACATTTATTACAGCTGGGCTGTGTATGAATAACTCAAGGTCACTTAATACTTTATATTTATTCATAACACACTGCGTGTATCAAGGTTTTATGAAAAAGTAAAAGGTCTCCTGGTCTTTTCACACAGAATCACAAAGTTCAATATGAATTTAAGTGACAAAGAAAGAGCTTTTTTCATTTGTATGGTATCTTAACAGTTTATTTTCTTTTTTTCACAAAGGATGAAAAGACTCCGACCTTCCTCTAATGCAATCACTACTTTTTTATTCAAAGGATTAGAATGACTGAATATTGAATTTGTGGAAAAAATATCAAAGTAATCATTCTTGACACTGACCATCACCTCTCCTCTTACTTGCACAAAAAAACAAGTTAAGTAGCAACGTTACATTTAATTTAAAAATGTAATTAATAAAAATACTTATAATATATTTGAATTCACTTTCTTGCCAAGGGCAACATGATTGACCATAAAATTAAAGGCTACAGCCAGGAAGTAGTTAGCTTAGCATAGCATAAATTCTGGAAGCTATTTTTTAACCTCAGTTTGTGTATAGATTAAACAAACAGAATATAAAGTGTTAGTGGGTGTATTTTGCTATCTTTTGATGGACCCATGGGTCATGTCAGGCTAAGCTAAGTATTTGTTGGCTCCATCGTTCGTGTTTTAATGGACGACTATAGGGGTGGTATCAATCTTCTCATCTTACTCTTAGCATATGGAAAGCATAATAATGTGTCAAAATGTCAAACTATTTCTTTACTGCTTACTGCTTATTTTAGTTTAAGTCACACTCATCTAATAATAATTATAATTAATAATTAATTCATCTGTGTTTTGCTGATTTTTTTCACACACATCTTAACACAAGGATGATGTTGCACCATATAAGAGGCGAGTGTCTGAGTATTTCACCGATTAAAGAAGAAAATGTCAAATCAGAGTCAGCCACAGATTTTTAGGGAATTAATAACATAACTAGCATATTTTTAACGCAGCACTTCATCAGGTGCTCTTATGATAATTAGTTTCACTTGCTTAAGTCAAAAGGCCATTAAAATCTGATATTCTGAAGACAAAATGATACGTATATCTTAAGGCAACATCCAATAGACTTGAGATGCAGATGGAGGACTCTGCCACAGTGAGTAAGCTATTCATGGATTTCAGCAGCAGCACCGCTCCTTACCTTTGTCCCTGGGCATTATAGATGCTCAGTCAGTGTTGGCTAATTAGGAGGGCGCCTTTTTTTACAGACGACAAGGGAGGGGACACAAGAGGGAGGTTTGGAAATTAATCACTGAGGTTTATTAACGAGGGGGTATCTGCCCTGTGTGGCCAGAGAACAATATGAGAAGGAGCGATGAGAAGCGAGCTCCATCCATCACTCTGGAAACTGCGTGGACGCACCAGCGGAGCAAAGCTTTTAGAGGCAATCTTTAATGTGAGCACAAGTGAAGGGAAGAAAATCACCATCTCAGAAAGCATATAATTATTTAGACCCGATATGGACCGCAGATACAAATGTTTGCTATTGTTTCAAAAGGCAGATTCAGGTCAAACTGGGTGACAGCATGGAGTCTTTAGAATTTACTGTTGCTACATTGTGCGATACATCCAGGAGCATCATAGTTCACATGAAATATGATTTTTCAGCAGGCTCCTGCTTTTTTTATGTCAGACAGGTAATTTTTCTACATTCCGTACATTTATGGCATCTTTCTGCATTATTGTTTTTCATCCTGGATGAATTCTTGTTGACTCCAGCTTCCTGTCTGTTTCATCACCACAGAATCATTGGGTTGAATTACATATAATGTGGTGTGCGGACTTTATCAGCAGGGTCTGAACTGTCTTCCTACTCCAATACTGTCACATCAGCAGCTACATAAAGAGAGTGATCCATGCTCAGTATGTAGGTTATTATTCAGCACATTGGTAAAAAATAAAATTCACCTTTGGTATTTCTGTGATATTTTACAGCTTAGTTGTGTTTCACTGTCTTCACGGCCATGCTCAGTGCTCTGTTACCTTTAGCACAGATGTGCTTCAAGCTAAATGCTAACATCAGCATGCTGACATGCTTAGAATGACCATGTTAACATACTGATATTCAGCAGGCGGTGTTTACCATGTTCACCAAATTAGTGTCGCCTGTTATCTTGCATTTGCAAACCAGCAGTAAACACGCTCACCGCAGGCTGAGCGTGATATATAACGCAAACTGCCAACATGCAGATATGTCAATGGTGGTTGCCATCTTCAGTTGAGTTGAGTTGAAACATGTGAAATGAGAAATCTACTTTCTGTGCCATGGACTGAATACGTTCTGCACCAGAGATGAGAGCCAGGAAAAATATTTAATTAATATTTATTTGAGAAGTGGCTCATATGGTACAAAATACTTTAGTAATCCTCCAGTGGGGTAACCATACTGTACATTTAGGGCAGACAACATGTAGGCCATTGAAAAAGTCTCCAGGCAGTACAAAATAAGGAGCCCAGCCCATCAATGTGACTGTACTAGTATATGTTAGTGGTTAGGCTAAATGTGAACATCAACATATTCATGGACAGCGACATACCTACAGTCTCTAAGTCTAACCACCATATAGTCATTAACATCAGCGAATCATCATCATATCTCAAATTTGAACTTAAACCATGAGTGGAAAAAACCATGATAACATGAGAGGGACAAACTGGGACAAGGTCCTCCCTTCCAGTCCAATGAGGTCAAGAGAACCTCACATGGGAGCTTTGACTCACAAGAGGCTCCAGCCAAACCACCTCAACCAACTCCCAAATCTCACTGAGCTTTGGAGGATAAATTCAAAGATCCTTCCAGAAGGCAGCTGGTCAGGCATGGAGGGCCAGGAGACAGTGGCTGTGCGTTGGCGGTTTCCACGGGTGACTTCATAACCACTGGCAAATCCTGCAGAGGCACACAGGGCCACCTCGGAGGAGAACCAGGACGTTGTTGTAAAAAACAGTGCTTTCAGATGGCTGTTGGAAGTTGTACAATATTGATGTGGGAAGGAGTTGACCGTAAAAGTGTAAAATAAATCTTAGACCCTTTTCTATGTTTTAAAGATCAAGACTGATTTAAAATGCACAAGAAGAAGACTGCTTGTCAGTACATGTCTTTTCCTGCTTTCTCTAGCAGGGAGGTTCAGGCTAAACAAGCTGGTTTCTGCTAGAAGGTTTCCATTTCAAATCCCATACCAGCGGGGAAAATCTGAGCAGGAAAAGTGAATGGGGGAATGTTTTTTTCCTCCCTAAACGACTACCATCGAACTGCACTTGATATAGGCACTTAACCCCCATTTGCCCTTGTAGCTCTGCTCTGTGGTCAACAGCAGACGGCTGTGACTGTGCTGGGCAGCTCCTGGCTGTAGGCTGAATGTGACTGAGTGAGCAGGAAGTCTGGCATCTACCATCTCTATATAGATAAGGGACAGCATGTAGAAAAACAAGGTTGTGCCTCATATGCAAACAGCATGTTATTTTCTAAGGGCGACCTAGATCAGATTAATTGGATTTTTTCAAACTCAGAATGTGACCACACAAGTACTTGGATGTTAAAGGGACTAAAAAAAAGAAATCGTCTCTGTGACCTTCCTGTGTGAATTTCTAAAGGCACAGCAATTTCAAGAAAACTCAGTGTCAGCGGCAGAAACTAACATTTGACCTCAATTTTAACTTTATAGAATAATTTCATTTCATTACAAGTTGGATCTTCAGATTGAAAATATATTCTTGACCTGAAAACCAGCCAACATCACAATCTCACCACATGACAAGCCACATGACCCATGAGCCCACTACATATGCAAAATAAATAAAGCTCTTTGTGGCTCCAGAGGGAGCTGTGTGAAGGTGCAAGGTGCATTTTCTCAAGAGACATAACCTGATGTCACTTCGGTCGGAGCTGAAACTAGAAATTTAAAATGTTAGAAAGAAGTGAGTTTACCAGACCTCTGTAGCCCATGCCTAATCTCTGCATTAGGCCAGCAGTTGGAGGCTGCATTAGCAGATGCTGTTATAGAGTATGTTATGGAGTAATTTTAAGTGGGAAACTGTGTGTTGGAACTATGGTGAGTATGTTAGGTAAGTATAGCTGGACATCATCTGTAAAAAAGATGGAATAATTTCAGAGCTCACCTTTGTTTTCTCTTCCCTCTATCTATGGTTTACCTTTCCTGCTTTATTGCATCTCTTTGAAGCAATGTTGCTGTGTTTCTCCAATCAACAAACTACAAACAAGTTTGTCATTGTCTGCAAAAAATGATTCCAAAGTGGTTTCTGATATGACATCATTTGTCTATTCGTCCATCACTTTGACTGTGAACATTACTAAAGTTGTTCAGATGTGTTTTCAGATCTGTGGTTTGGGTTTAGTTAGGTTCAGGCAACTTAAGCTACTTAGGCAACCACTGGGCAGACAAACTTAACACTGGCGTTGCAATGAGCTTTTGGAGTTTTTATTGTTCCTTTTTGGTACGAAGGAGAGGATGAGGCGAGGGGTACAGTTGCTGTTTGCAACAGCAGATATACTGCTTGATGCCAATAAATCCTACACACTGGACCTTGGCACAGTTTAAAAAACAGATTGGCGAAGGCATGGCCAATCGATATGTAAGATCATGATCCTCTCTCAAGAGAGTTCAGGGGAAAACAGAAGAGTTGATTTGTGAGTGATGTTTTCCATTCATTATTTGCCTGTGTACCTGCTTCATGCTCATTTGTGCAGCTTTTGTCTCTTCCTTTCTCTTTGAATGGTGTCCTTATCTGTCTCTCTTTGTGCTACTAGTGTCCTTGAGTAATGCCTCTTGTGTGCAAGTGTAGTCTGTCATCTTTTCAGGTCTTTGTGGTAGAGATAAGGTCGTGGACCTCGACTCTGATCTATATTCTTCATGTATTTACAGATGTCTACTCCTTGTGTGTCCATCCACTGTTACTTTTCCTAAGGTCATTGGAGGGTAGTTTCGAGGAGTCTTTCCTTATCTATATCAAGAGTCTAACGATAGAGCACGTCATATTTTGTGCAGATTGTGATGCCCTGTCAGGCAAATCTGATGTTGGGATGTATAAATAAAATTGACTCAAGTTGACTTTCTCAAAGTCATTATACCAACAAAAATAAGAGCAAAAGGTTGTTATAAACCACAATTAAGCTTTAAAGGTCCAATATCATATTCACAAGTACGTTTTCATTAGTGTAGTTTCTCCTACATGCTTGGAAGTCTAGAGTGATGTGAGGGGTCTTCATTGATGCCACTAAATGCTATACACTACGATATAGTATGACAAGATCACATTTATATATTTTCTTGTGGGGAAAGAAATCTGATAGAGTCTGATCAGTGTTGAAGTGTAGCTCTCATCAGAATCTACGTGAGGAAAATGATCCATTGTTTAATTAATTTGTGATTAAATCAATTTCATTAGCCATACCTGCTGTAAGTGTTAATCCTCTGAGTCAAGATTAATTATCACGATTGGCGAACAGAAGCCAGAAGCCTGTTACAAGTGTTCAACTCCAACATAGCTGATATGCAACATACAGGTGCATGTCTGGATTCTTGCACATTATATATATAGTATATAAAACTAGATGTCAAAGTGTAACACGACATGTGCCTTTTGAAAAGAGCAAAGGCAGCTGATATTTTTTAAATATCGACCTGTGGTCTTTCTTTCCTGAAACTGTCTAATTGCATTTTGGTGAATCTTTTTTTTCTTTTTTGATGCAAGTTTTATTACAAAGCAGGCTGCATGGCAGCAAATTATACCAGTACATGCTGCTTGGTGATCAAGACAGTGATCGATGATCTTCTTCATGCTTTATAATTTTTCCTATACCATGAAGAATTCTCTGCTAAAAGAACTTAAAAGGATTATGCCAAAGCTCAAATAATAAACCTTAATGATAAATCTTCGCCTGGATCCAAGCAATAAGGTGCTGAAACTAAATTATAGATAGACTTGATACACACAAGACACTTCATACTTTTTTCAGCCTACTTAGTGATCAGAGTAGAGTTTTAAGTTTGCAACCTGAAAGCCCTGAAACAGTGAACCATGTTAGTTTATTCTTTTCTGTCTACTAATTGCAAATTTTAAATATTACAAACATTTTCGACTTTAATTTTACATAATAACAACACATTCTTAACTCAGTGACTTTCTTTTACATTAAAATCTAACTTTTTACCTTAACTTGTAACATTTTACAATATGGGATATTATGATTAGTTACCAAGGAACGAGTGAAGAGTGAGTTAGGAACAATCTGTTAGTTAATCCTGAATAAGTAGTTATTGAATGACTTGAACTGAAGGACTATACAGCAGATAATGATGCCCTTTTCACTACATTATTTACTTGAGAACTGAATGGGAGATACTTTATTAATAATTCATTAGGTAAAAATTACTTTGACTTAATCATTAGTTACTCCTTTTGTCCCCCCCCCCTAAAGTTATACAGCATACCATGATGATAACAAGTGGTACTTAAATTTGCCAGTCAAACTTAATATATTATCTCCAAGTCAGTTCTCTAGTAAATCTTCCTTAGTCCTTATTAATTATGAAGTCAACTACACTGCTAGATGTTGATTTCAATAAGTAAGATAAGTGAATACACATGTATACGTGTCATGGTTTGGGGTTTCTTGTTCACTGCTTCCTGTTTAATATTGTAATTCTTCTTCCTCCCTGATTAGGTTCACCTGTGCCTTGTTGTCCTGCCTTCCCTTGTGTATTTAGTTGTGTGTTTGTTGGTTTCAGTGTCAGTTCGTCATCGTACTGTGTCATGCATTCAGCCCTGTGCGTTTTTGCTCTTTGTGTTTTTCTTTGATTTTCTGGACCTTGCCTTTAAACCGCACAGGCTCTGCCTCCTGTAACATCTGCATTCAGGCCTTTCCTCTTGAGTTACCGTGCTTGCACAAAAGTATAATTATGTATCTGTATCTGTATTCAGAATGGCCATGGCACGGATGTGGGTAGGACTAACTAGTATTTTTATTCATTTAAGCCTGAGATTGATATATGCTGATCAAAATGTCATATTCATTAGAGAACGATTTACAGAAAAACCTCAGAATTGAGTCATTGTACCTTTTTTCAATTTGAAAATTCAATTTTAATTTAAAAATATTTATTGTTTAATATAAAACTGAAATGTATGCATTCTACTCTCATAATTAACAGTACTCTACATTATTCGTACCAGATACTGATTTCAGCCGAGTACTCCCTCAAACCTACTAAATAACTTCACAACATGAAATCCTTGATGGCTGGATCCAAAACTGAACTTATTTTATTTGGACCCCTGCGTTTGATCAACATCTCTCCTCATTCCGGCCCACTGCCTCCCTCTTTTAAATCACACATAAATATAATCTTGGAGTCATATCCAAATCTGGATTGACGTTTGACAAGCAAATCAATCAGGTACTAAAATTAAACTTCACACAGCTCCACATCATCTCCAAACTCACATCAATTCTCTGTGCTTTTGACCTGGAGAAAGTCGTCCATGCCTTTCGATCATTGCAACTCATTATATTTTGGTATCTCTCAGCCCCGTCTATCCAGTCTCCAACAGCAGCAAGAGTTTTAACAAGGTCAGAAAAGAGGGAGCACATTACTCCCATTCTTGCCTCTCTACACTGGCTGCCTGTTAGTAACAGTATTGATTTTTAAATCCTGATGTTCGCTTCTTAAAGTGTTCCACCGTCTTGTGCTTTAGTAGCGGCTTTAGACAACAGCTGACATTAGCATGCAACCACTTGAAGCTAACATTACAGTTTGATAGCGTTGCATTATACGATAGGAAAGAAATACAAACAAGCCAGAGCGTTTCTTTTCACCCCATACCAGAATGATAATGGGTTCAGCCAGATCTTTCTCCAGCGCTGACACAGCACTAAAACAAAGTGTGGAGATAGGTCTGGCTATGCAAGACTAATACAGCTTTAATGACGCATCCTAATGCCTGGAATACAGAATTTATACTCAATTTCCTCAGAGTTATATACACGTACATTTACTACCACTACTCGGTAAATAGAGAGAAAAACGAATTACTAGTCAGCACAGCAGCGTATGTACACGCATGTATTTATATGCAGCACATCCAGCATATCCCTGTAAGCTGCATGCATCATAGCGAGCCATTTACACAGTCTGCTACAGTATGACTGTGACAGCTTTAAGACGTGTGCACGGAGAATTTAAACAGGCATTTAATTGAGCAGCTTGCATAAAACCAGAGGCTGGCAGATGACATATGTTAATATGTCAGTTCTTTTTCTGCACTGTAATT
Source organism: Sciaenops ocellatus (assembly GCA_033000465.1). Classification (NCBI taxonomy): domain Eukaryota; kingdom Metazoa; phylum Chordata; class Actinopteri; family Sciaenidae; genus Sciaenops; species Sciaenops ocellatus. Next base: position 5,920,338 of record CP136884.1, on the reverse strand, counting down.
TGTTCTCTTTCACACAAGCCTGAAGCAAATTAAATATGTATTTGAATTATTTGAATTATACATTTGCATCAGCGGCACGCTAAAGCAATGGATGGGGAGTGATTAACATTCCTAAATTTCAGTTGTATTAATGTGCCTGCATGGTGCAATTTTATTTATATATTCTTGAATCATCTTCTGTGTCCAGTGATGCATATTTTCCAGGGAAATGTGTGTCTCTTTAAAGTATTCTGCTTTTTAAGCTACTACATCTGTTATTTCTCGGTTAGCATGTTTAGGATCTTCAGTCTCGCTTGTAGCTTTTAGTTCTGTTAAACATAATTTCTTCAGTCTGTTCCTGGTGTTCGTGTTGCCCTGAGGTTTCCTGGAGACTGAGATGCCAATCACGTTATAGCGGTATAAATGAGGTGTGACACCGGGCATCAGAAATCCCTGAGCTGGATGTCGTATCCCCACTTCTTCATTATAGCTTAATTAAGCCACTCAAACACAGATGTGGATTCTGTATGCTGATGCTGTTGAAATTCTCAGTTAAATATACTCACAGGAATTGTTTTGCTCTAAGAAGGACATTGGGGGGGCTTTGCAGCTTTTCTATACATCTGCCAAGATGTGTATATCAGCACAAATATCATGCCGCCACTGCTGCTGATAATTGTTGTCGAGATCCAGCTACAATGGATCGCATGAACTCACACGCCACTCTAGGCAGCAGCAAAAGGACACCGCAGTCTGATGTTGCGTATCATTACACTAATTTAATCCCCAGCAACCCCTCAGAGTTTAATTTTGATATCGCTGAAATACAATTTTCCCACAAAAGATGCAGTGAAGAAGTTATTATACTTGTCACACACATGGGCTACATTCTGAATAGGCCATGAAATGAAAGGATATGTCTTAATTCTAGCTTTCATTGTCAGAATTCATGCACAGGCACACACCGGACTGCTGTGGAAAGCAACGTACCAATTATTGGTGCCAATATCATGTGATGGGGGGTGCAGGGCGAGTCGATCATTGCTAATCTAGTTCATAGCATTGTGGCTCTCCTGTGGTTTTGACACAGGGCTTTGTTGATCAGACGCCAGCGTTTCATGGCAGGACCTGGATTTAGTGAGGCCTGTCGGGGCAGGAGAATGTGAATTACGGCTCAATGTTCCTCGACAGTGCTGAGCCGGTGGCTTCATCTGTTCTGACAGGCTCTTGACTGTGTGTGATGATGAGAGACAGCTCCGGGTTGGCGCTCAGCACCGGCTCTTCAGCTGACAATGTGAATTATGGAGACTCGAAGGAGCAAGAGCATGCATCAGCAGACCCCTACTCCTATTAATCCTTCTCTCAAAGGTTCCATTGCAGAGACCCTGGTTGTATCTCGGTGCAGCTCGCACGCACTTTGAACACTGGTTGAAACATGATGGAGTCAGTGCACCCAGGTGCTCCATTGACTTCTGTTCCAGCATCTTAAATCTCTATCGCATCTGTACATAGTTTTTTTGAGACTTTTGTCTGCATATTAAGAATCTTAATGGTTATTTATTATGTGCGTTTTTTTGAGCCAAATCACAAAATACAAGAATGAATTATGGAACAACTGAAGAAATCACTTAAACTGAACCTCATTACTTGAAATGACATTTAGTTATTTTTATTTGTCAAAAGCCTGTTTTCATCTCATCACTGCATTTTCCCTGACTGTGTGGCGCTGTCACCGTCACGTCACCTCACGCGAGTGCTAGCTGTGTCATTATTTTCCTATGGGGAGAGCGGTAGAGGGCAATCAGGCGAAGAGCTCCCCTTGGCTGCAATGCCACACAGCGCTGTACTCAAAGTTCACATTATTTCAACTTTGACCCCAGTTGCCACTGACCTTTCAATGCGCCACCAATGAAACAACGGCTGTGTGTGACGTAGCCAGAAGCCACACATGCAAGCAGGGAGGTGGAGAGTGGTAGACAGCCACCACAACAGACCCCATAAGCTTACATTGTGAAAGAAGCAGTCGTGAAATGGTGAATAAATTTGCCGGTTACACCCCAATGACTCGTTTCACTCTCAGAATTTGATCTATTAGGTTCAATTACATTTTGAAAGTCTAAAACAATTGCATGATTAAATAATTTTATGCATAATCTAGTCAGCGAGGAGCTAAACCGGAAGTTAGTGTCTGCCGTACACTTGGCTGGTGCTTGCTCTATTTGCCACACAATGCAGAAACATATGGGGAAGATCTAGATAATTTTATGCCTGGAAATCAAACTTTTTTTGGCTTCATGTGCCACTGAGCATCTTCCATAAGAGTGAGCAGAGCCCCGTCTACAATGCTGTGTCCAGTTCTCTTTATACATCCATGGTTCATTGAGTGATGCATCAACACTGTTGCCATATTGGTCCAGGGAAGCCGTGCCTCCCAATGCGTAAAGTCTATCAGGCAGGAGGTCGAAATTTGCAACTGATTTTCAAGCAGTTTGGTTTGTTAGAAAAGTCAGACAGACAGACTGCAGGTTTTCATCCCCAAATACTGTCCTATGTAGATAGTAACATACAAATGTTTTATATTTGTATAGTATAACATTTAGGATGACCTCACCCTATGTTATATATTCTTTTTTGTATGATCTGCATGTAAAATGGCTGCCATGACGTAAATGTGGAAATACATGGTCATTTACATTTTAAATCAGAACAGCATATCAGCAGAGTTGCAGTAATTCCTGAACAAATCTTACAGCTTTGTAAGGCTCAATGTGTTAGCTTAAAGGGGCCATGTAATTAGCTGAAAACTGAGGGGGTTCTGACTGATGCCACATCATATGGTTCTATAATATCAAATATATGCAATGATGTGCAGTATTTCCATAAAGGTAATTCACATTCCCAAATATGAATCCACACGTTTAAGGACCAGGTGACTGTTTTGTCAGCTTACATCACAAATCAATGCTCTCCACTGTAGCTGATGCATTCACAAATATCCGTCACATATTTCCGTTTATTTAAGAATCCACTGATAGAACAATTCCGACCATTCGTTGAACCCCAACTTGAGCCTCTGCCGAAGGAGATATGAAAATTGAGCCATTTCAGAGGAGAGACAAATCCCGTTGCGTGTTTCTCGCTAATCCTCCCTTTGGATGGTAAATGCATCGCAGAGCTTAGAAACACACCACCCAGGCTGAACCGTGATGTACAATCTCCAGGAGACAATAGACTTGGTGAGTGTATTTTCTCATCTCATGTCTCTGCCAAGTTCACATGCCCACACACACACACACACACACACACATGCCAGTGCCAACTGCACCCCTCCACCCTCAGCCCTCACAACCCATCCGCCACCGCAAACCACTATATTATGACAGATTTTTATGCCGGAAGGTATTGGTAAGAATATATAGAAAACAAGCAAACTTTATATGAAGCATCTTGCACTTGGTGAATGATTGTCAGTTCTCAGATCTAATGAGATGCAGTTTGTTGGTATCTCTTGTAAAACGAATCCATCGCATCTATTGAAATGACTCTTAATTCAAAGATAATATGAAGGCTAATGGATACTCAGTTACGATACTGGGAAGTTGTTGGTATCGTGCAACAGTAAATCTGACCAGCAACGTGGAGTTCGCTGCAACAGAGACTATCCTGTTGCACATGCTGTCAGCTAATCACATTACTTAGAGCAGTCTCCGTGGTTGGCATGTTGGGTAAGGTTAACACAACACACACACACACACACAGAATGTGTTGCAGTTGAATATATCCATTTCACTTTCAGTATGTGTCGATAGAGATCTTTGCTCGACTCTAATGAAGGTTGCGATTGATTTTTACATTCCGGGCATGCTGTGTTTTCCTAGACGTCGGATTGGGATGTTCCAGCATCAAAATGTATATTGTTGCACTAATGCATGCAATTGTGTGAACAATTTCTAGCTGACAGGAATTTAGATGTGTAGTGTATCACATCACGAAATGTATTCCATCAGTGTTTTCTTTTGTACGGCCCAGATTTGACTTTTGGTGGTGAACTTGACAGTTCAAGGAAGCTAATACCCTGGTTTTTACCTGGACCGGCTATACACACAGTATGAATGTATGTATCTGTACTCAGATGAAAAAGAAGGAGGCATTTATTCCTTTCATTGTTTTGTTGTATGTCATTTAGAGGCCGTCTTTCCTGGCTGTCAGGAGCAATAAGATTTCTGCGGGAGAAATTGTCTAGTCACATCATTGGGTTTTAACCTCTGCTAAATTGAATAAGATTCTGCACTGGGAAGGACACATTATTGAATTGACAGCTTCATACTAGTGCAAGCCAAACCTCCTCCTCTTTTATACAGCACTATATGCATTTGATTCACACAATTAGATTACTTTAATATCAGTTATATTTCTTCCATTCAGTGTTTTCACACAACATCAGCATCATCTTTCATTATCTGCTGCTACTTTGGAGGTCCTCCACTACCCTCATAAATACTGAGGATTATTCAATTGCTGTCAATCTGTCTGCTGCCTCATAAATTTACTGCCATCACAGAGGGTCTTGGGATTGAAGGGGAGAGAGCTGCTGAATTTCAGATTGATTTCTGTGTAAGGGATGCGGGGTGTGGTGTATTGCACGTGAAGCCCTCTCCAACTACAGGCCCTGATGCACTGTCACCAGATTCACTTGCCTAGGGCTGTACCTGATCTGTGCAGTGTGCACTAGCGGTCACATGGATGCCACTGGCCCTAAACATGTAAGTCCGATGAATTATTAACACTGTATAGCCGAGGTGGGGGAGATACAAAAGACATGCAGTCACAACACATCTGGTTAGTGAGCTGCTCTGGCAATGTGTTAATGTTCCGCGCTGAATTTTGTGCCAGTCCACCCAGGTGTTGAAATACAGGAAGAATAATAAAAAATAAGGGAAAACCTTGACCTGTTGGTGGGGCTAGAGACAAAAGCCAAAGCATCATCGATCAGACTTCTTCCCCTGGGGATCATGAATATCTGTACTAACTTTAATCCATCAAGAAGTTGAGACATTGATAATATCTATTAACAGATTAACGCAGACTCGGTAGACAAAGGACCATACATACGAAGATATCTGTTCATAAAGATAAGCCGAAATGTGTCATTCACGTGTATCAAGTTCCACTGCCAGAGGAAGTCTTGGCCCAGTATCCATTATTTGTTTTCTATATATTTACTGGCTACAATGAAAGCCCCGAAAAGGCTAAATCATCATCAGACAATAGCCAAAAATTTCTGAGAATGAGATATTTCAGATTGGACCGACTGGTGATGACCGGCAGACATTACCATTTCTACAAATGGAAAAATCAAAAGTCAACTTTCATTCATTTTAGATTTCTTCTGGAGCTTTCCGTCATATGTCAAGGCCTTTATGAAAGGATAACAGTTACTCAGTTGTTGTGAGTAAGGACAAGTGAGTAACTTTTGTTCGCCTATAGATATAGGCTAATTAATGAAAGACAAAAAAGCCACATTTTATTTTTTACAATTTCAACTGTTATACTTAACAGGAGGTTATATCTGTGCTAATATTAGTGTTTTGTGACCATTGTGTGTTTAAATGTGACCTGGAAAATGAAGTTTGCTCTCAGTTAAACTTGTGTTGTGACATGTGATATGATTTGATGATTTGGTATGATTCACCAAGTTATAATGTGTCAATTTGCATATAAAAACTAACATCCCTTTCTAAGAGACAGGTGGAAAAGCTCATTGCCATGGTAAGAAGTAAGGGGAAATTTTTTTTTTGCCAGAAGCAAGGTGCACTTAAAAAACTATTTGTGAATACTATTGTGGCAGGTTTTGACAGAAAGAAGAGAATGGTTGTTGACCCCAAGAGAAGACCCTTTTACTGACATCAGTTTCTGCTCTTCTGAGTAGTTTTATAGTTTTGTAAGTGCACTTTCACCTGGAAGGCAAATTTGATCAAACAGCATTACTAACATACACAAAGATGATGCAAAGCTTTCAGTGAATATCTCTGTACCCAAAAACTATCAAAGATACCTTGAAAAACCCAGAGTCACATGCACTTCTTCTCCTGTATGTGTGACAATCAAACAACTCGTACCTGCCTGCTGAGGTCACGATGGAACCATTCGTTTTGCGACTAAAGACTACTGTGATCATTTTCCGGGCTACTTTCTCATTGTCTGCATATGAGGTACTCACTTTTGACAGACATCTTGAATTATATTGCACAATGTTAATACTGCCTTTCTTCACTCAACAGGAAATCTGGATGTCTCAGGGTGAAAATGTTTGAAAGAGTTGTAGTGTATAATACTCATGCTGGATGAGGTAAGCCTTTTCTTTGAACTACCGGTTGATAAAACCCCACAGATATTATACATAATACTTCACCAAACTCACTTTCTTACATGTGCTCCTTTTTTAAACTCAGAACTGCTTTTCTGTTCCATGCTGTGGGAGACTTTGGGTGGAAAAGTAAACGGTTCATCTGTGGGTCAATATGAGGAACTAAATGGTGGTTCAGATCTGTTTTTTATGTCACTTGTCTTTTTTTAACAAAAGAGCTTCCAAAGTGAAATAAAATGGCAGCTGCAGACACAAAAGATTTTTCTGTGAAGTATTGTACTGCTGTCTGAGTGCGACTTCAAAAGACTTGGCTGCATTCACTTCTATACTTTTTACGTCATGCTCAGATGCATCTGTCAAAAGTCAGATTTGGAGCTTGCAGAGATTTAACTTTCTAAACTAAGTGAGATGAAATGTGTCTTCTGCTGACTTTTTCCAAAAACGATGCTCATTTCACCTCTAATGTTTTAGAGAGCGCTGAGGACTTTGGCAAACAGGACAAACTCGAAGACTTTTCTACTGGACTAAAGCAGTGTGTTTGTTTTGTCGTGGCCTCTTCTACCCCCTTTGGCAAACACTGCTGCTGTCACATGGGGCTCCTGAACCTCGCTGGGCTCTGAATACAGACATGGCCTGTCTTTCAGAATGGCCCAGTCAGCACAATTCCTGCAGTGCAAAGAGACTTCGTCCCGAGGCACCAGCCCCCACCCCTTCTCACCCCAAGTATTCTCTAATAGCACTCCACTTGATGTGTGAGAAGCACAGCTTGTGGTAGACCACAAAGCATTGAATCATTGTTTGCTGATAAAACACTCAACACAGTGAATGCGTACAGGGAGTCCATCTCCAGAGTGCCGGCAATGACTGCAGATGAGACGGGTTAGCCCATGCTGGTCGATTTCATTATAGGCAGATATAATGGTGTTGTGTTTACTGGAGAGAATGGCGACTTCACTGGATACTGTTTCCCAGGTTTCATTTCATATTTCTTTAGGCAGCTCAGGTAGAGGTTATCAACAAATAGGATTGGGGAGGATTTTGGTTCATGACTATAAAAGGATAATCGCACGGCTTCTGCAACAGTTCTCTGTGAAGGGCTCACATTTAGTAATTGGACCGGCTTCCCAAATGAGATGCAGAAATCCAGTATGAGGGGTGAATGCTTGATTCAATTTTCTCCATCTCTTGAAACACCATTCTCTGCTGCATCCAAAGTTAAAACAATACAGTAAATAAAGACGCAGCTGTGACCTTGTTTTATTTCACCATATCATTAGTCGGCCAAAAAATCCCCTCTTCAGTAAAAAACCTATAGGTTACAATGCCATGCAGGGCTCCCACACTCTGATGAGAAGAAGGGTTTCAACAGTTACCTATCAATAAGAGATGTGCACTCAGGTAAAAATAGCATGCAATACATGCAGAGCTTGTTCTGCTGACTGAGAACCTACAGGCAAAACAGGCTGAAGTGAAGACTGTCAAATTAGGCACCAAATTATGCATTAGATAGCAAAGGAATGGCTGGTGACTGGTGTGCTGTAAAGCAGCACAAGTGCTGCAGGAGGTGAGGTTGGAAGGTTGTCTCCCACTGTAATGGAGCCTGAAAACTGTGTAAAGAGCAGAGAGAAAGGAAAAGCAAATCTTACACGTTTTAAATATACACACCACTGAATTAATTAAAGGTCCTGTGTGAAAGATTTGGGGAGCTTTATTCACACAATATGGCAGAAATGAATATAATTTTCATAACTATGCTTTCATTAGTGCATAATCACCTGAAAATAGGAATCTTTATGTTTTGGTTACCTTTTAGAATGATTCTTTTATATCTACAGGCACCCAAAATTGATCTCTATAGTTAATTATATGTATATATATATATTTTTTAACTCACCTGTTAAAATTATATGAAGTTACACATTATTAACAGCGTGGTCGACTTTGCTGATTTAGATTAACCTGGGAGGTGGAAGAGCCAGTATATCCAACATGGCCGCAACCAACGCCACATATTTTCAGCTTCAAAATGGCATTTCGGAAACCTATGGGTGACGTCACTATCCGTCACTATCCATTCTTTATGCTGTCATTGCAGACACCGCAGGTCCTCTTCAATGTTGAACTGCCATGTTTCTAAACTAGGCCAGAGTGGACAAACTAAACACTTTAGTAAGGGCATATTGCCTGTTTCACGACCACCACAGTTTCTCCTATACGCTTGGAAAGTGAGAGTGAAGGCAGGTGGTTGCAATTACATCGCACTACACCGCAAGATGTCACTCAATCCTACACAGGAGTCCTTTAAGTTTTCTAAGCTTAATCATAAAGTGAGCGTTTCCTTGGCATAACTACCACATTATTCAAGCTCCATCTACACCTACATTTGCAAAATGTATATCTTAATACATTATACGGTGATCAAATTAATTAAATGTTTTAATTATTGTCTCAAAATGTGTAATTAGAAGAGTTTGGAAGGTCAGTGTCCTGTGTCCCATATATTCAATTCAATGCAACTTTTTATGAATATGAATGTAAACTTTTATTCTGAATTTGATGGCAATAATACATTCCAAACAGTCAGGACAGGGGCATGTCTCCAGTGTGTTAAATCACCTTTTCTTTTAACAACACTCTTTAAGAAGTCTAAATTCTTTCCCTTTCTTACTTGATCTACAACTTTAGTTGTTTGATAATTCAGGGTTTCTGTTGTCATATTTTGTGCTTCATAATGTATCACACATTTTCAATGACAGGAAGGACAGGACTAGACTGCAGGCGGTAAATGCACTCTAGTATTATGAAGCCATGCTGTTGTAACTCATGCACAACGTGGCTTGACATTGTCCTGAAAACAACGTTGTCTGGATTGCAGCATATGTTGCTTCAAATCCTGTACGTACCTTTCGGCATTTCACTGCCAAGTTACCCATCATGACATAGGCACTAACACCCTCCATACCATCACAGATGTTGGCTTTTGAACTTTGTGCTGGCAATAATCTGGATAGTCCTGATGGCTCTCTTTAGTCCAGATGACTCAACGTCCATGATTTGAAAACCTGCATTTTTATTCTGTACCATAAATACATATGTCATTTCTAACAAACCAAACTGCGTGAACATATACTACGTGCATATACCTACAGAGTAACATTAGCATGTTTGTTAACATGTTGCCCCATTTGTAACTTTGATTACTCAGTTAGTTGGTCACTTAGCCTGGACACTAAATGTTTGAATCAGACAGCACCAGCCACAGCTCTGGCCTGGCAGTAGTGAGGACAGCAGAGAAGAAGAGCAGAGATCAGAGCAACACTGTGGAAATATTGGATTTAGGTGTTGGTTTTCGCCCCAAGCTAAAATTGTATCATTCCTGGTAAAAAGAAAACATTTGTGAGATCACTAAAACACAGCGGCAAAGCTCCTGGAGGAGAATGGGAATCACAACAAATTTGCCACAAATAGGGCTGGTAAGCATCCATATATAGTTCAGGCTTCCTGCAATATGGTCAATAGTTCAATTATTCTGTCTTGAAAGTGAGTCTTGCTAGTTGCGGGGTTATATAGTTCTGATTATGCAACAAGTAGTTTCAACCAAGCAATCTGATTGGTCAACTAGAATTTGCTCAAATCAGCTGACAGTGAGAGCACAGCTGACTCATCACTAAAAATATTACTCTGCAATTTCCACATTATATCCTGAAAATATATAACATGTAAATAAATGAGAATAAATACACTGGAAGTCAACTTTTAATGAAGTAATACATCTGAATTTCAAATTTCAATCATTCAACCGAATCATTCACCCGGACCCTCTTACTGACCCGGAAAGTCTGTAGTCTCCATTACTAGGGGTGTGAATCTTTGGGTGTCTCACAATTCAATTCGATTCGATTCCGATTCTTAGGGTCACGATTTGATTCAAAATCGATTCTCGATTCAAAAATTGATACAGTACATAGCAGGGTTTTCCACAAGCACTGGCTGCCGGCCATATAGCCACTACATAATTAAGTCCAGCCAGCAACTTTAATGACTATTATTTTTACAGCCTTATAGGCTATAAATATTACTTTTCGATTTTAATCAAATTAAATGTTTTTCTAACAGACTGACAATAATGTCAAACTGAACCGCACTCATTAAAGTTGTGATTCGGTCTGCTTGTACTGATAATAACCACAAATTGCTCGATCATCCGCGGCCCTGACATGCGGTGTGTGCGCGTGCGCACGTTCAGCGGAGTCAGTGTGGAGGTGAAGGCAGAGCTAACCAGATACTTCTTTTGTCACTATAAAAACGGTACGTCCTTACTTACTCAGGCTATCCGCTGCAAAATTTCAGTTTAATCAGTGCCTATTAAAAAGAGAGACGCCAACAGCGGACGCTGCCGCCACCGCCGCTCTTCACAGCGAGTTGTGCAGCAACGCTCTGTACGGAAGCTTATGAGGGCGCGCAGAGAGACGAGGGAAACGTTAATAAAAAATCGATTTTTGAAGTTTATGAATCGATTCAGAATCGTAGATGATTAGAATCGAGATTCTTACATGAATCGATTTTTTCCCCCATCCCTGTCCATTACCCCGGATCCTTACACCCACCTAACACTGGACCACATATTCAAATTAAAACGATAGATTACGTCATTTACTACTCTCCTTTTAACTTGTGCAATCTCATTAAAACATGTCCCAGTCCATCCGCCTAAGAAACTGCCAGAAATCCCGCTAATAACGTAGACAATAAGCAGTTGTTGCCACAGCAACAGTTTTGGGAGTCGGGACTCAGATGAGCTGACACAGTGGATCAGTGTAACTTCCTGCAGACTCAGAATCAGTACCAAAGATCCAGATTCAGATTTAGATTCACAGATTCATCCTGCATGAGTAAATCCGTACAGAGCCGGAAACACCGGGGACTCAAGACATTAGAGAGACCTGCGGATCGCTCACTGATCCAGCCTAGACCAGACCCAGGTGACCCAGATTCACTGATTCAGCTGAGTCGAGTGGATCTTTTCCTCCAGACAGCACGAAACAAAAAGTTCAGCCTCGGTCCTGACCGCATCACTGTCATACCAATAACGTCAGTAAAGCATACACACTCATGTACGATGCTGGGGAGTTATTATGAATGTTTAGATCACATCCCCCATCAGCTGTGAGGTGAGTTGCTGATCCGGTGCTACTAGCTTAAAATTACATGTGATGTTCACAGAGGTAGTAGCTCAATCTGTCCATGGAAAAATAATTTTTTTCAATAGGTATTTTAGTGAGTTTAGTGTTTATATGTGCAGCATTCATTCAGTTTAGAAACTGTTTTCCAGTTTTTAGTCAGACCCTGTGTATCTCCATAGAAACGGAATTGCTCCACCATCTGCATACATTCTGATTGTTTTGTTTAGTGAATTATTGATAATGTGTATATCACAATATTACATGAGAGTGTGAACTTATTGGCATGACCGAATCACTGCCATGCCAATAATAATGTAAAACACACCCTCTCATGTAATATCGCTTAATTATCCTCTGAGGACCATGTACTGTCTGCGTGTAGCAAATTTCATATCTGTCCATTATTAGCAATCAAGATTACTTAAGTCTGGTTATATTAAGTCTGGTAAATTGACAGACCGCAAGACCAACACTGACGTCCCCAGAGCACTAGCTAGTGTAGCTAAAAATACTTGTGTGTGATGCACTGATTCTATTATCACCTCTCCCATCTGTCTTCTGTGTAGCTTATTTATTTATTTTTCTGTTGTTAGGGGTTTTTTGGGGGTTTTTTTTAGGTTTCCTTGTTGATGCTTTATCACTGATGTGTCTGGTTTAAAAAAAAAATGAATTCATTTTAAAATTAAAACTGCGATTAATGCATACTCAACCCCAAACAAAGCTATCACTACTCTGTATCTCTGCTACAGAAATCTTGACCCTTATTTCCTGCTGCTGACTAATCTCTATATTGCCAATCCTGCATTCGTGGTTCTTGAAAAAAGGTGCCAAACTAATTAGTTACTCTTTTGAGCTGTAATAGTCTCTGAAGAAATTTCAATCTGCCTTTCGTGAGCCTCATAGTGGCAAGACAGCCCCTCTCAAGGTGATGAATGGCTTGCTTTTAGTAACTAAGGTGGAAAATCCTGTTTTAGTTCTCCTAGATCTCAGAGCAGGTTTTGACACAGGCGATCATTCACTCCTACTCTCCGGGTTGACATCTCTGCCACTGCTTGAGGCTGCTTTCTCTTGATCGGCTGAACAGAACTTTATCTGGTGCCATTGGAGAGTTCAGGTCATCGCTGTAATATCCTCCATGGATCCATTGTGGGTTTAGTTGTTTTCCAAATATATACTATCCTTATATGAGATAACATGCAATGAAAGAACAGTGTGTCTTGACACGCCTTGCTCTCATTCGCCATTTCATCTCATCGTTTGAATTTTGGTGTTTAAGCTTGAACACGCATCTTTAATGGTATGGATTAAGAATAATGTATTGTTTTTTTAAACTATTAGATGCCCAAATCTTATGTCCAGTGTGGCAAACAATTATGTTATTACTAAATAATGGTTGGAATCATTTGTTCAGTAACATCATTAACTAACCTGTGATGAAGTGTTTGCTACAGACGTACACATATTAACTGGCTGTGGATATACAAAATTCGACACAGCAACTTTCAGGCGTGGGGCCACTAGCACTTTTGCATCGCTTTTTTTTTCACCCAAATGGGGCCATGGGTTCTGAAGACAGGAGTGTTTTACACAGTGTTCGAGTGTTCACTGTTGTTGAAATTTCTCTGCTGCTGGTGAAGAATGAAATAGAGACTTCTGCTGGCCGACAAGGTTTTTATTTTTTTTGCAAAGAGAAGGTCAATCAACACACGAGCGGTCAAAAATGAAGAAAGACCCCGAGCATGGGGAGACCTAAACATTTATACCCAAGGAACACTCCCTAGGGTATGTTTCACATCCCTTTGTCTACTGCAGGGGCCGGCCCCCTACCCAGAGTGTGTTTTCACACATTTTGTCTGCTGCAGGTATCGGCCACGACACCCTTGGGTGTGTTTTACACCTGGGGTATCCTGCAGGGTCTTGTATCTAGGTGCAAAGTTAAGTCTGGACATCACAATTTAAAACACAAAAGAACCTGATATCTTGTGTTAGAAAGGGGGAGATTGGGCATCTCAAGTGGCTGAAACAAAGAAATTGAAATTACAATTACATCACACACTGATAGAAACTAGCCATGAACAGACGTTTCTTACCCTTAATCAACAGTTTACATTTATCTTTGTCTGCTCCACCATTCTTTAATATTATTTATATTATTAATGTTATTATAGGTCCCTATGTTGACCGCAATGAAAATTATTATACATAATTGCTAAAATTAGCCAACAATCTAAATTTTAATTATTAATTTTTTTCCTACACAGCTATATAAAACAGCTCACTATAAAAACTCTGTACACATGAATAATGTGAGGTGTGCACATTTTTAACGCATTCTTTCATAAAGAAATGAATGTATGCGTATGTTACACCGCTCACCTTAATAAGATTCATAAAACTATTTTTAGGTTTCCTTTTGCTTTATTTGTGTTCCATATTTTATTTTGATTACCTTTAACTGTTTGTTTTTACCAGTATGCATATTTTTCGATGCCAACATAGCAAATTCACCTTTTAAAGCATTTTGTAACGCTGATTCGTGCTGAAAATACTGAGAATACTTAATGCTTAACTGCATTTCAAGTCACATATTTTACTCTAAAAACTACTAATTGAGTCTCTACAGGTTTCAGCATGTCGTCATTATTTAAATAATAACTGACCTACATGGTCACTGAGGTTGGAATTTGACTTCTTTAAGATTCTTATGTTCTAAATTTAGAAGAATCTCATTATACTGGCCTATAGTTCATACAGCACAATGTGCTCTATAATTGAAAACAAAATGTGAAGATGCTGTTTAAGGTCTCATTAAAATCTTCACACTAAAGGCACAACAGCATTTTTGACATGCTCAACAATATTCTGAGCTCTTGAGGCCATCAGCAGTCAACTTAACGGTCTCCAATCATTGTCTCTTTTTGTGTATAGGAATTGACATTGCAATGCACAGAGGGAGCTGTGGTATATTTATTAAATCACCCTGCCTCTGTGTTCAAATCAATATTTGGATTTATGAGCAACCCTGCTACATATTTTTACCCTCACCTCCAGACTGGAGGGCACTTTAATTGGTGAAATCTATTCCTCTGATTAGACATAATTCACATTGGGCATTGTTTAATTCACTTGTAATTGAAGGGCAGAGTGAAGTGACAGAGGTCTTTAATTAATTAACACTTGGATCCCTCACATGCAGATAAAATCAATGGCACATTCCTCCATTTCTAATTCAGAGACAAAAGTGGAAAAAAAATGCTGCTTGTCTGTGAAGTGATAACATTTATTCAGACAAGACAGTGTCTTTGACTGCAGCACAGGGCTGTGTGAGCTTGACAAGTGAGATTATTGGATATTAGTCTATATGAAGAACCAGTCCACACGTGGTTGATTAAAGTTAGACAAATTTGCATAGAATAATAATAATTATTATAATAATAATCATAATAATAACTATATTAATATAGGGTAGAGTTTACAAAGTGCTTTGACAGACAGGCACAAACATTATAGATGTGACATATATTAGTCATAATGAGATATTAATTATAACTTGAAGTTTCTTTTGGATGCTCTCCACTAGTTATAAAGTAGAAGTTGACTGCTTCTTGCTCTGCTTTCATTTGGAGAGCCTTTTCATCTAATTGAATTGGTTGATGTCTGGCTTTCTCCTCCTCTGCAGACAATATGTCCATTTGTCGCTCTGTTGAGTTTACTCCTTTCAATATCCTCCAGTCGTTGTTGATGAAGGCTCCTTTTCAACTTAGCATTTACTTCTGCCTGACGCTGGCGCTTCACCTCCTCAGCATATTAAGTCAAAGGCTTCAAGTTGGTGTGTCTCGTGTATCCTGTATCCTTTTCCCTCATTTGTTCTTTATGATATAGTTTTAAAGGACAGATTTCACTCTTTCTTTGATTAACGGTGTTCTGGTCCTGCCTCAGAGCAAAATTCCAATTAGCCTCAAACAGCCTTTTCTTGCTTACGGTTTTCCTTTTTCTTTTTTTAGTCGCTTTTCGTGAATCATTGCCATGTTCACCCTGGTGCAGATGCTCCACATTTATGGTTTTAATTTTGGGCAACTTCAGGTTTCTCTCCATATCAATTTGTTGTTTTATGCCTATTCTACTGTGTATCCTAGTCTTCTGTAAATATTAATAAATAAATAAATATTTATAAATAAATAATTCCCGTGTCCATCCCTCCCCAGGCCGGAGTTTTCTCCCCTGTCAATGGTGGTGGCAGTGGTGCTGGACCCCCCCCCCCTTAATAAATAATTAAACATAAAACAGCACAGGAGCAGAAAAACCAAAGAACACAAAAAACAGACTGAACAAAAGGCGGCCGGAAATCCAGACAAATAATCCAAAAGGGCAGGGTCGAGAAACAGAAAAGATACAAAACCAGGAACCACAAAACACTAGGAAAAACGCTGGGGAGTCACACTGAGAAACAAGACATATACATCTATACACAAACACACAACGGACAGACAAGGAAACAAAGGAAACACAGGAACTAAATATACAAGCAGGACACCAGGGGAAACTCAGGGCCAGGAAAACAAGACAGGAAGTAGAATGAGACAAGACACTGACGGGGTAGAACTATAAAATAAAACAGGAAATAGAACAAACTGAAAACGGTAACAATTTCTTCTTTTGCCATGGAGTTATTGAAGCTTATTGTTGTTCTTGTAACTGTCATGGTGTTAACCGAGTTTAAAACTATGAATAGATAACTTAGGTTAAAATATACTATCAATAAATTAGTTTAAAGTTAATAAGTATAAAAATAAATTACTTAAACTAAAGTAACTTTCTCAAGGACCACCTCAAGTCTGTGGGCTGCGATGGTCTGAAGTGCTGCAGCCTTCTTTTCATTTTTTTCTTTCTGCTGCTTGGCCAGCTCAAGATTTTTTCAAGCCAAGTCTCTGTGTCCTGTCCCGTGTCCATCTCTCCCCAGGCCGGAGTTTTTTCCCCAGTCAATGCAGTGGTGCTGGACCCCTCCACACCAATATAAATAAATAAATATAAATAAATAATTAAAAATGTGTTTTTTCTTGGGGTCTTTGTTGACATAACTGACCTTACTGTCATCGCTCTACAGCAGTAAATGACCGCCATAGGTGGCTGAAGGAAGCCGTAGTCAGACGGTCTGGGGGTCTCCTTGCCTCTGTCCACCTGTAAAGACCCCCTGCTCTGGGCTGGCAAGAGAGGCAGTGTCTTCTCCTGTCAGCGCAGTAGTGTAACTGGACCCCTTCACACCAATATAAATAAATAATTAATAAATAAATATTTATAAATAAATAATTAAAAATGACCCACTCCGTGTCCTGTCCCGTGTCCGTCCCTTCCCCGGTCAATGCAGTGGTGCTGGACCCCTCCACACCAATAAAATAAATAATAAATAAATAAATATTTATAAATTAATAATTAATAATGGCATCCTTTGGAATTTGGATAAAAGGAGAAATCTTGTGCAAGATATTTTGGGTGATGCTATTCTGGGACTCTTCGACTCGGTTGGAACCCCTTTTTGGCAGTCTTTCACCAGTCAGTGCAGCGGTGTAATCTCTTTGGGTTGCCATCTTAAAAACACTGTTATTATAATTATTAATAATAATATTAAATAATAATATTATTTAGAAATAAATGATTAAAAATGCCCCGCTCCGTGTCCATCCCTCCCCAGGCCGGAGTTTTTTCCTGTCAATGCAGTGGTGTAACTGGACCCCTTCACACCAGTATAAATAAATAAATAAATATTTATAAATAAATAATTAAAAATGACCCGCTCCATGTCCTGTCCTGTATCCGTCCCTTCCCCGGTCAATGCAGTGGTGCTGGACCCCTCCACACCAATAAAATAAATAAATAATAAATCAATATTTATAAATAAATAATTAATAATGGCATCCTTTGGAATTTGGATAAAAGGAGAAATCTTGTGCAAGATATTTTGGATGACGCTATTCTGGGACTGCTCGACTTGGTTGGAACCCCTTTTTGGCAGTCTTTCACCAGTCAGTCCAGCGGTGTAATCTCTTTGGGTTGCAAACATTATTATTATTATTATTATTATTAATAATATAAAATAATAGTATTTATAAATAAATAATTAAAAATTACCAGCTCCGTGTCCTGTCCTGTGTCCATCCCTCCCCAGGCCGGAGTTTTTTCCCGTCAATGCAGTGGTGTAACTGGACCCCTCACACCAATATAAATAAATAATTAATAAACAAATAAATATTTACAAATAAATAATTTAAAATGGCTTCCTTTGGGCTTTGGATAAAAGGAGGAATCTCGTGCGAGATATTTTGGATGTTGGGACTGCTTGATCCACAGCTCCTCCCTGACTCGTTTAACTTCACTAGTCATCTCTAAACTGTGTTGTTCTGGCACGCCCACACCAGCAGGTGGAGATACTGACATATTCCGTCGCTCCTTTAGTTGAGCCATTCCTGTAGTATTTGGAGGTAGAACAGACATATGGGGGGTTTGTGCATAGACATATATACATAGACGCTGCATTGACTGCTGTGCCTACGGGGCGGCTATCTTGGAACAGGGCCACTTGCTCCCACACTGCATTACATCTATGGAGGAATGGTGTTTCTACACATTAAAAGTGATCATAAATCGCTCAGTTGTCAAACTATTTTCACGAGGCTTGTTTGTCAAATGTCAGACATGACAGACAGACAGACAGACAGACGTAGATAGAACAAAAAGAACCCAGAAAACGTTCAGGTGTGTTCAGGTCTTTATTTAAAGCATTGCTTGAAGGGTATACATTGCATTTGAGTATAATAATAATAATAATAATAATAATAATTATATTGTTATTACTAATCTTATCATTATCATTAGAATGCATTTTTATTATTACCGGTGTTATTATTATTGCTGTTATTATCATTACATTATAATTATTATTATTATTATTATTATTGTAGATGTGGCAAGGAGCGGAGTAGTTTGTAGAGTTTTAGGGCCAACAACGCCACCTGGGGACTTGCATCCCAGGATATGAAAACTGAAAAACTAATAGTACAAGGACACAGGGTCGAGACTGAGGAGGCAGAGACAGTAAATAAAACAAATATTTTTATTGAAATAATATGAATGAATAAGGCTTAAAAATAAAACTGCTGCTGCTGAGAAGAAAAGAGAAAAGGTTAAACACAAGGTGAGTATAAGAAATTATTTTTATTAACAGAAGAACGCTAAAAGGCCGGCTATAACAATACTAAAGTTCAAGTAACAAGAACAGAAAACTAAAATCAGTGGGCTGAGGCCTCAGTGGGAGGCATACTGTGTGTGTGTCCCTCCTTCTTAAGCTGGGGTGCAACACTACAAACCAAAACCGCTACAAACACACTATAAGTGCCCCAGTGTCTACTTGCATGCAAAAGGGAAGTGAGGTCCTCACCACGGTGCCTAGCCTCCCACCTGATGACAACCAGGCTGCACTGAAACTCAGAAAGGAAGGACAAAAAGTTAACAAAACCTACAACTCAATCAATAATCAAACTATATTGCAAATGTAAATTAAACAAATATACTTAAACTAACCAAACTGAATATACAAAGAGTAACACAAAACAGAACAAACAAAACTGTACAACAGAACTGCACAAAGCAAACTAACACAGAACAGCACAGCTGCAAGTGGGCCACCTAGGTAAGGCAACCACACCACAGACCAGCAAGAGGCTGAAAGGGGCCATTTTGAGACCTTATATAAAACACCTAAGTAGGGGGAGGAGCTAAGAAGGTGCCAGGGGAGGTGACGTTCAAAACCCTTGGAGGTCCACTACGTAGACATAGGATTTTCTGTCTCTACCCTTTTTGAATATCAGACCGTCAGAACAGCTTGCAGGAATTTACAGGATCCATTGCATTCTTTCCATTTTTTTGAGTGGCTCCCCTGAAGATTCAGATTTTGTTGCACGCTGCAGGACACAGAGGAGAACTTTGTTCCTTGTGGC
Source organism: Sciaenops ocellatus (assembly GCA_033000465.1). Classification (NCBI taxonomy): domain Eukaryota; kingdom Metazoa; phylum Chordata; class Actinopteri; family Sciaenidae; genus Sciaenops; species Sciaenops ocellatus. The sequence goes on along the minus strand of CP136884.1, from coordinate 5,900,818 downwards.
TGTCCAGCTCCTAAATTCCCACCACCCCCTGATCAGTATCATCATCTCTATGAATAAAGTGATTTGATTGATTCCAAATATTAAAACTAAACAGGTGCTTTGAATTACCAGAGGGTTAAGTGGCAGAACATTGAAATAGTCAAGGAATGAACAAGAACATTAACAATCCCCCCCGAAAACTATTTACATGAGTATTTACAAGTCTTACATGAATTGGAGCTAAAACCCCTGAAAGATAACTGTTTTGCAGTTTCTTTCTTGTGCTGCCACTCTGATATTTGAGTGAGGTAAGTTTTGCAATGTGATGCAGCCTAATTTTGAGGAACACAGACACCACTAGTTTCAGTAGGTTAGAATGGTGGTTGTCAGTGCCAAATTGTGTCTCTCCAGTATGTTCCCCGAGCAAAAACACATCATCTGTACCAATCTCCTCATGGACCACATGCATGACCACTGACACCTTAGGACCTTGCCCTGAATGGACCTGGCGAATCACCCGCTCTGCTGCTCTCACCACCTTGACTGTGCCTTCTGATGGAATCATCACCCCACCATTATTTTTGAGCACAAATAGGTGGTAGCTCTCATCATGTGAATAGGGTACGGCGTCTGTCACCAGGCTGGCACAGCACACATCGCAAGAGAGCCTTCTTAGAACCTGCCGAACCACAAACCCTGCAATGTAGACCAGAGCATTGTCCACAAGACCACCAAAGCGCGTGGGAAGGTAACTGTAAAGTTAACAAATGGGGGAGGGAGTTATTCTGCAGTTTCGGCAGAGGACATCTCGACAGCAGACAGAGACACCGTGTCATCCTGTGCTGCCACGTTGCCTAGCCCACTTGGTGAGACACCACACTGGACCATCAGACGCCAGAAGGTGCCCTGGGACTGGCCGGCAGAGGGATTGTTGTTCCAGCCCCCTTAAGGGAAAAAAAATAAATAAATAAATAAAAATAAATAATAAAAAAAACAAATAAGCCTAGAACAACAATCAGCATTTACCTGTAACATGTTGTGTGCAAGCTTCAGCATGTGGCAGGCATCCATCATGACGAACACTCTCTCACCAGTCACTGGATGTGCAAAAGAGATCTTCAGGGGTTCACAAGGGTTTGCCTTGAGGTCACAGCCAAGCTGGTTGCACATGCTGATGTTAGATGCATGTCCATCCATTGTCATGCACACCACTCTGAGACCACGAGCATGAAGTTCCTCCAATGCATGGACAACTAAGACCTTCAGTGTTTCTGGTGAGAGAGCACTGGTCAGATAGTAAGCAACTGGAGCTTTCCAGTACCCTTGTATGCCTACCACCATAAACACTAGAGCCTCAGAGGCAACATCCGTCTCATTTAATCCATCCCCCGTATCCACAAACCCTGACATGACATCCTTATTTAGTTTACGTTTACATTTTTTGAGCACATTATGAATAAATACCACACACTAGTCCAGCTCGGTTCCTCACAATGTATTTAACAATCAGGCCACATGGAGAATACCACTGCAATGTATGGGGATGCGGGAGAGGAAGATGTTGAGACTCTTAGAAAACTATATGCCTTCAGACCATGAAGGTGTAGCGTGAGGGCAAACTCCCTCTGCTCCCTGGTGGCCTCATGGCCCTTCTTTGCCAAGAGGTCTACCCGAAGATCTGAAATTCAGTAAGCATAAACTTATTAGTAAGACCCCTTTAAATAAGAAGAAAGAGAGTTTAACACAGACTACAAGCATAATTTATGAGGTTTTTCTCCCTCAGATCCTCGAGAGGAGCGTGCACATTTTTCTTCACCCTTCGCTCCCGGAGCATGCTATTTCTCTTCTCGCGCTCCAGACTTTCCATAATTGTTTATTCATAATTCCAAAGCATAATTGTGGTCCTAGTGGAAAGAGGGATTAAAATATATAATGATGTTTATAACTCATCACTCACTGATGTAGCCGGCCCACATTGTTAATTTCATACCTCAGTCCCACTGTTTGCACCCTTGGATATGAGCGTCTTAGTGACAGGGACATAACACACTACAGTATGTTTTAATGTGTATTCGTGTATTTCAGTGTGTCTAAGATGAGTGGCAGAGAGCAAATGCGATACAGGTTTTAATATGACCAGGGCCTTGATGCTCTCATGTGTTTGAAAAATATTACATGCAAATGCTGAGGGTTAGGGGGTCCACTGAAAGGCTTTCTTCTGCTTTCCTTAAAGCTTTTGTTGTCCTTGATGGTACTTGCTAAAATGTAAGAAACATAATACAACATTTTAAAAAAGTTTTTATCGGAAAGTGTACGGCACTTTATTCCTTAACATGCACACAGAAAAAGTTAAAAAAAATTGTGGCATTAAGTAGCTATCAAATGCTTACATGGACATATGAATCATAGAAATTAATGAATTCTTTAGCCAAATGGCACACATACCTTTTGTGAATGAGATGGGAAGTTAAAGACAGATGGTTTGACTCCATGTCTCAGCCGGACAATTTGCCCTGTTCTGTCAAAGTCATCTGGCTTCAAGTGTTCACTGCAGAGCAAGGACCTCTCAGTTGCCACAAAACCTTCCCGTTTCACTGCCAGTTCCCATTGTCTCTTTACACTGCTGTCTTTGGGAAACCTTAAAAATGTGAGAAACGTACCGAGAGATAAAGAATTGTCTACAACTAGGGCCGGGACTTGATTAAAGAAATGAATCTAATTAATTAGAGGCTTTGTAATTAATTAATCGAAATTAATTGCATTTTTAATCACATATAAATATTTGACCTGAGAACAGTGAGAAGCATTTTGTTTTCACACAACTGTTTGCACAATTTGCACACAACCGTTCTCTTATCGACACGTCCATCCGTCCGTTTTTTAAAACAAAATTTCCCATCCACGGGGCCAACCAAAGCAGTCTCATCAGCTTCTTCCTTCAATGTTTGGTTTGTTGTTGTTTGAAGTCATGAACGTTAGTTGGTGCTCCAGTATAATCGGTACGCCTGAAACTCATCCAGTGAGAAACGTTCGGCAGTGCAAAAATAAGTGCGATTAAAATGCGTTAATTTTTTTAACGCGTTAATTTTTGTGTAATTAATCTTAATTAACGTGTAAAAGTCCCGGCCCTATCTACAACATAAAATAATTCCATCTAATAGAGCTAATAATAATCAATTTATTAGCTCTATTAGATGCTGTATTCTAACCGATCAAACACTGCAGTCTATGTCTGTTTTTTTGGAACTGGATATATCATGGATAGAAACCGGACTCAAAGCTGAGGGGTTTTGTCCATCCTGTCAGGGTTTATTTCACTATATAATAACCTGCTTACACTATAGATTATCCCTTACTTACATCTTACCTGTGACAAGTGATCCCATGAGATCTGGTTTGTATGCTCCGCTCATTAGAGCATTCATACACGGCACAGAAGTCCGGCATCTTTTCATTAGAATCTTCTGTCAGAAGCTCGTCTGCTGATAACATTAAGTAGAATTGTATTTGGGTAGTTAAACCAGCATTTTTTAAAATATCCAAGCACCCTGTATCATAGCTACATGTGTGACGTTTTTAACAAATCAATACGTTTGGAAATTGGTCCAAAAATCAGCAAATAATTCTACTTTGAGATTGAGGAGTACCTCTTTCCTTCGTAGGTTCATGCACTGCTGCCTCTGCTAGCCCTGTTCCAAGATGGCGGCGCTTTAGGCACGTCCCTCTACAGTCGATGCGGCGTCTATGTCTATGGGCTTGTCAAGCTGCTGGGCATACAAAGTTTGCCTTTCCTCTCAGCTGCAGGAGGCAGGGTTTCTGGCTCATGAAGATGGTCATTGGAGCTGAGATGCCTTACTCCAGCACAGCCTTCTCCTACCTTCATTCACGTTTGCAGTGCCTAAAAATATTAGTATATAAGTATTAATTTGGTGGTTGCGCTGTTCATCACAGGTAGCGGGATTGTAGTCTTTTCCATCACATGGCATTGCTTAATGATCAGCCTGATGTGATGTACACTTTGCTAAAAAGGCTCCAGTGCTTGTACCTGACTCCACCTATGCACCTGGGCCCACGGTACTCACAGTTTGATAAAAAGAGCCTCACACACACGATTAGTCAGGCCACTGCGCTGGGCTTCTCCCTCCTGCAAAGTATCTGCAAAGGTAATGAACAGCATAAATATTAGTACAAGAAATGAAAATAACATGCGTCATTATCAATTATCAAGTTTTCTCAAACAAACATACATACCATTCTGTACTCTCCACACCAGGCGCAACAACTGTTTTGTTTGGATCTCCCTCCCTACAGATTATCTCTTGATGACGTGGAGGGTATATCGTCCGCCCTCCGTCCACTTGCTGGGAAGCTACATTATAACAAATTAAAGCAGAGAGAGAGAGAGATGCAGTTAATGTTAATATATTTGTATCATTGATGAAAATTGTGCAGTTTGTTTCAGACCAAGGACTTCTCTTACTCCACACAAGACACGTGTAGATTGCATGTAGCAATGAAACAAGACACACTGCTGCATCTTTAGGAACACTAAACACTACAATGTGACAGACAAGGAATATGATCCGTCACATACAAAAATGAAAGCTCTAAAATAGGGATGTCCGATAATATCGGCCAACCGATAATATCAGCCGATATTAGCCTATTTTTGTAATATCTGTTCATATCGTTATCGGTTTTACCACCGATAATGAAAACAGATAACATAATGCCCGAGTTGTGCTGCTGCGCGCTCCTGCTGCTGCTTGTGGGGTCCTGAGACATTTACCGCCAAGCGATTGATGACCTCATCAAACCGCACCCGGAGCCAAAACAACAACAGAGTGTAGCTAGTGTGGCTAACAGGTTGCTTGCTTGCTCGTTGGCACACAAAATGTCTGTGGTCTGGAATTTTTTTGATGTTTCACCTGCGGATACCAGATTTGTAATTTGTAAAGATTGCAAGGCGCTTGTCATGCGAGGGGGGACCAAGGCTTCCTCATTCAACACTTCAAATTTAATCTCTCACATCAAGAAGAACCACCCCGAGGCAAAATATTAATAAATATGGCACTTTTCCATAAGTTGAAGTAGTGTCCTTATTTTTGATAGACAGTGTTAATTTGTGGAATGCATCTAGTGGGGCATCACAATAAAAGTAGGTGATGTGTTAATTCCACAACAGGAGATATGTGACCTAAAATTAGTCTGGGCGAAAAAAAATAACGCCTGCATATATCGGTATACCATATCGGTTGATATCGGAATCGGAAATTAAGAATTTGGACAATATCGGCTATCGGATATCGCCAAAAAGTCAATATCGGACATCCCTACTTTAAAAGTAACTGTCTGACTGTCTGTTGCTTCTATAGTGAGACAGCCACATGTAATGAACATGTGATATGTAATTATAAATCACAATCATTGGCACATTTAAGAATTCAATAAAAACGTACCACTCTCATAGTGGCAACAGTAAAACTGTTTACTGAGGGTTGAGTTGGTGGTGCTGTGGGTGCAGCTAAAGTGATGGTGTTGCAGACACCAGTTAGAGCAGGTGGAGGTCTAGTTGTTGGAGGTAGGGCCGATGGAGTGCACTGCTGTGGAAGCCATATTGTGTCCAGAGTGGGAACAGTTGTATCCTCCATATGAACTGCTTCCAAACCAGACTCCCCCCTCTGCAACTGTGATGTCCTCGTCGTCTCAGGTGTCGTGAGGGCCATCATGTAGTCCTCGATGACGACATTATTTTGGATATATATTTTGATTTATATTATATTTTTTTATTTGATTTGAGATATTCGATACCTATAACCTCTCCTCTCAGTGAGGTGCTGCTCATTACTGGGGTCCCCACCAGAGCAGCTGTCCTCGCAGACTCTTTCACCTTGTGCTATGACAGAGCTCAGGCCCATGGCCTTTTCTCTTCCTTCATCGTTTTTTCTACCTCCGAGTCAAAGAGGCCGGCACGACCATCCCCTCTTCTCCTAAATGTAGGATTCATTCTGTATGCTATTTTTTTGCATGACAACACTGCTGTCTTGTCTTCCTGCAGACGCACCTGCCCGCCGCCCAAGTGATACCCCATATACCGTACCTCCCTCCGTCCAACTGCACACTTCTTCAAGTTGGCCATGAGTCCCGCCTGCCTCAGTGACTCGAGCACCACGGCCAACTGCTGCACATGCTCCGCCCAGGTGTTACTGTGGATGATAACGTCATCCAGGTAGGCGGCAGCATATGCAGCATTTGGGCGCAGCACCCGGTCCATGAGGCGTTGAAATGTGGCTGGGGCGCTGCACTACCCGAACTAGGGATGTCCCAATCCAATAACATGATCGGAAATCGGGGTCGATCACGTGGTTTCAGACTTGATCGGAATCGGACGTTACATCCCGATCAGGGATCGGATATATATCTATATATGTATATTTATTCTCATTAGTTTTTTTATCAGAACTATAATATTTCAAAACAAATGGGAAAAATAACAGCTTAGTATTTACTGTTATGTGGTGGTACAGAGTCAGACCGTCTCAACTCCACACAGAAACAACGCATGTGGCATGACGTCACTTTGCTGCGTGCCGTAAAGCGAAGCAGAACACGGCAGCAGCTTGAAGCTGGGGTCGCGAATGTCTGCGGTGTGGAGGTATTTTAAAGTGGATGACAAAAACGTTGCGATTGCAAACTGTGAGATATGCAAACTTGGGATTTCAAGAGGTGGCGAGGACAAGGCTGCATTCAACACAACAAACCTGATTTGGCACCTCAAAAACAAACACCCGTCACAATACAGAGTTTACCCAGGCAACCCAGTCGAAGACAAGTCAGCCCACGCTGTAAGACACTTTAGAGAGGAGAGAAAAAATGCCCCACGACTGCGAGAAGGCGCAGGGGATCACAGCTAAGATAGCACAAATGATTGCAATGAGTGACCAGCCATTCGCCCTTGTAGAAGACCCGGGATTTCTTAAGCTTATGGAATACTTAGAACCCCAATTTGACATGCCCTCTCGCCACTATTTCACAGAGAAAGCTCTGCCAGCACTTCAAAAGAAGGTTGGTGACAAACTATGTGTCCTGTTATCTGACGTGCCCCATGTTTCGTTTATCACAGACATCTGGAGTTCGTCTGTGGCTCCAATGTCACTACTAAGCCTCACCGCACAATGGATCGACTCCAGTTTTGTTTTACGCCGCGCGACCCTGCATGCCCAGGAATTTCGCAGATCCCACACAGCACAGCGCATCCAACAGGCAATGGAAAAGATGCTAAACAACTGGGGAATCGACAAGCAACAGGTCCACGTAATTTTGCACGACAACGCTGCAAATATGAAGAAAGGCATGGGGGATATGGGACTGCGGAGTTTGGGCTGTGTCGCGCATTCTTGCCAACTCTGCGTACATGAGGGCCTGCTTTCCCAGCGGAGTGTGACAGACACCCTGGCCAACGCGAGGAAGATTGTAGGCCTTTTCAAGCACTCCCCGCTGGCCTACTCTCACCTTGAAGATATCCAGATGGACCTGAATATGGATATCAAGCGCCTACAACAAGATATGCAGGTGAGATTTCTCTCATAACATTTGATTTATTTCCATTCCATTATTTATTCCCATGCACTTTATTTAGTAGGCCACTAATAATTTATTTGCACTGCACCTGGCTATGCCAATTTGCACAAAAATAAAGTGAATCTTGTTCTCTTCTCATGTGCAGACGAGGTGGAACAGCAGCCTCTACATGCTGCAGAGCCTACTGGAACAAAAACGGACTCTCAGTGTCTTTGCAGCTGAGCGCACACTAACAGCAACACTGACAGCCAACCAGTGGGAGCTGATGAAGAAAACAGCTGATGTGCTAGCCCCCTTTGAAGAGCTGACCAGGGACGTGAGCAGGGAGACTGCAACTGCAGCTGACGTGATCCCTGCCATAACAGGTAATTTGTATTTTTATTTATTATTTTATATTGTAACATTTATTGATATTGTTTGAAAGAAACCATCATCGCATTCATTCATTTATTCATTAGCCCTCAGACGTGTTCTGTCTCGGGAGGAGGACGATGACCAGGGAATCAAGACCATGAAGAGGACTCTCCTGGAGGCCGTGGAGAAGCACTTTGCTAATGTTGAAACTGAGCCACTCTTCTACATTGCCACTCTGCTAGATCCCAGATACAAAGATGGGCAAGTATAGTAAAATTAAAATGCACCTTTTGTACATCATGTTCATATAAAGTCAAGTCATCACCAGACACCAGTATTAAGCCAATTAATTTTTATTTCCCTTTTAATTTAGATTTGGTTCTATAGTTAGATTTTTAATTGTTTATTAATTGAGTACATGTGTAAGGCAGTTGCCTAACTGAAGAGCTGTGCTATGTGTTGTCTTTTATCCTATGTTGTTGTTTTGAATTGTGTGTTACATTTATCTATTTTTAGCTTCTTCACAAAGTCTGCCAACCTGACGCTTGCAAAGGAAGGGTTGCCAGTGCAGTCCCAGAGGAAGCAGGGGCTTCAGCAGACCCAGTGAGCAAGGCACCACGGCGTGAATCATGCAGCAGCCTGGACAGCGCCTTTGAGGAAATCCTACAAGAGAGGCAGTCACAGGCCCTGTCCTTGAGTAGCACATCGGCAGAAGTGCAGGTGCAAACCTACCTCTCAGAGCAAACCACCCCTAAGAGAAGTGATCCACTTCAGTACTGGAAAGAACATGCTAATCAGTTCCCCTCCATGGCCGCTGTTGCAGCCCAATATCTCTGTGCCCCCTGCAGCTCTGTGGACAGCAAGAGACTTTTTAGTGCTGTCGCTAACATCCTTGATGAGAACAGGAACAGGCTCAAACCTGACAAGGTAGAGATGTTGGTTTTCATCAAGAAAAACGTACATTTCTCTCTGTGAAGCCAGAGGAGGAGAGTAAGAATTAGGAGTGCAGTTCCAAAAAGCACATTACTGGCCTTACTTTATAACACTGTGGCACTTTTATTTGCTTATTTGTTTACATGCCTGCCAGGTATTTCAAGTTGAGCTGCTGTTCGTTTTTGTATTAGACATTGTTGCACGAAACTCCAATGTGAAGAATTTTGTTATTACTTGATTACTTGATTGTTCAAGTTACCTCACAGAACTGCTCTGTTTATAAGTGTTAAATGATAAAATAAGGTGAATAAAATAAAAAAATCAGGGACATCCTGGATCTGTTTCTTCGCTGTTCTTCATTTTTTTAATGTACTGTAGAAGTATCGGATCGGGACTCGGTATCGGCAGATATTCAAAATCAAATGACTCCGGACTCGGGGGCAAAAAAACCTGATCGGGACATCCCTAACCCGAACGGAAGTGTAACAAATTGGTACAAACCGTATGGAGTGGAGAAGGCCGTTTTCTCCTTAGACCAGGGGAGTCCAAACTTCTTTTAAAGAGGGCCAGATTTGACAATGTGAAAATGCTTGGGGGCCAATACTAATATTTAAAAAATTAAAAAAAAAATAATAAAAGTTACACACAAATGCACTGTTCTGTAACAATTTCATTTTCATTGTGACAATTATCATTTTTTTTAAATGGCAATGTAACCAAATCTAAACCAATCAGGCGTGAACAAATCTAAAAACCAGTTCTTCCTTTCTTTCACATCTGAAGTCAGATAACAGAATAAATTGTATGGAATACGTTAAACTTGCCTGAAGTTGATACAAATCTTAATTTTAACATGACTAATAATGAGTAATGCAAAGTCTGTTAACATTTAAGTTTAAAAAGTGTAACTCTTCCTCTTCTTTCACAAGATCATTGAGAAAGTAACATTTTGTGTCACATCTACAGGTACATAACACCAGCAGTTATGTCCTTAGAGGTTAACGTTTAGCACATTCACATGCTTCGCTGTGTCAACCAAAAAAGCCAGATATGCCAGTCATACAGTATCTGACAATACTAGCAAGCCATAAACAATATATTTAAAAAAGAAGCTTTGGGGCGCATGAAATCTGACCGCGCTGTGATTGACTTCGGACATGCTAGGCTTATGTCATGCCTTATGATTACTTATATTAACCTATAATTACTATTATTATGAGTTAGTAAAGCAAAGTACATTTTGATGGATTTATAATTGCTATATGCTTTATTGTATTTCATTGTCAGTGCTAAAATGTGATGCATTTTCATGCATTTATAACAATCTGTGCTGTGTCATATAAATCATATAAAACAGCAAAATGCAATGAATTACGAGTAAACTATTCAGTTGAAACCTAAATGATATATTCAAGTGGGAAAAAAAAGGAAATCAGTGATGCCAACTCCTCAGTAAGCAAAGTAGCTATTGGCTGTCCCAAAAATCGCTAAATTATGTCATTGTCTAATTTGCATGTAATTGTAATGGACACTGTAGAAGAGATAAATTACATTGTTTGAGACCAAAAGTGAGTAAAAAAATACAAATTGAACTTTCTTCTGTTGATTCTTGTTTTTTGTAATACCAACCCTCCTCCTTTATCTGGGCTTGGGACCAGCAAAAGTGACCCAAAAGAGACACTCTAGCAGAGTTACTTAGCTGACTGTAAGCCAGGGCGGGATCAGTCAGTGTCAGAAGTTGAAATCAGAAATGAAATTTTGGAATTTCGTATTTTTTTTTTTAGTTTAGTTTAAATGAACTTTTGAAAATGAGTGTTAGGCATTTTTATTGTTTTTTTTTTTTTTTTTTTTTATCAGAATTTAAGTACATTTCACCTAAAATTCTTATGGGAGGCAAACCGGAGCAACCGGCGAAAACCTCAATGCCCACGAATGAGGAGAATATGATAACTATTCTAAGAATGGTCTGTCTCAAACCTAGGTTTTGAAAATAGGTTGTAGGGATTTATAATGTTTTTTTGTTTGTTTGTTTTATTTTTTTGACGTCAGACTTTTAAGCATTTCAGCTAAAATTAACGTTGGAGGCAAACTGGAGCACCTGGAGAAAACCTCAATGTCCACGAATACGGAGAATATGCCAACTACTGTAAGCATAGTCCGTCCCAAACCTAGGTTTTGAAAATAGGTGGTAGGAATTTATAATGGGTTTTTTTTTCTCGTTAGAATTTTAAGCATTTCAGCTAAAATTAACGTTGGAGGCAAACCGGAGCACCTGGAGAAAACCTCAATGTCCACAAATGCGAAGAATATGCTAACTACTGTAAGCATGGTCTGTCCTGAACCTAGGTTTTGAAAATAAGTGGTAGGAATTTAAAATGTTTTTTTTTGTTTGTTTGTTTATTTTTTTTGTCGTTAGACTTTTAAGCATTTCAGCTAAAATTAACGTTGGAGGCAAACCGGAGCACCCGGAGAAAACCTCGATGTCCACGAATACGGAGAATATGCTAACTACTGTAAGCTTAGTCTGTCCCGAACCTAGGATTTGAAAATAGGTGGTAGGAATTTATAATGTTTTTTTTTTTTTCGTTAGAATTTAAGCATTTCAGCTAAAATTAACGTTGGAGGCAAACCGGAGCACCCGGAGAAAACCTCAATGTCCATGAATGCTGGGAATATGCTAACTGTAAGCATGGTATGTCCCAAACCTAGGTTTTGAAAATAGGTGGTAGGAATTTGTAATGTTTTTTTTTTTTTTTTTTGGTTAGAATTTTAAGTATTTCAGATAAAATTCACATTGGAGGAAACACGGAGCACCCGGAGAAAACCAAAGATTAAGGAAGAAAAGTGACGTATCAGGACAGGGCAGGATTTAAGATCAAGCTGGTCCTAATTATTTGTTGTTTTACCTGCGCTTACCTGCATTTTAGATGGGTGGGAAACGGCTGAATGGATGGATCTTGGTGATTTGCAGTACAGAGGAGAGTGAGGGATCTGGCATATTCCGGTTGGAACACCTTTTTGGCATTTTCTCACCGGTCAATGCCGCGGTATAACTGGACCCCTCCACACTAAGAGAGTCAAACACCCCTCTTGTGGTTGCCATTTTTGAAGCCAAGGCCTCCTTTGGGCTTGGGGAATTTGGAGGAGGCTTGGTGGGCCGCAGAGCCATATTATGGGCATATCTTTCGCTACTCTGTACCTGGGACTGCTTGAGCCACAGCTCCTCCCTGACTCGTTTAACTTCATGTGTCGTCCGCTGCTGGAGCTGCTGATCCTGCCTAGCAGCCTCTCTTTCGTACCGGATATGAGCTTCACGTTCGTCCATTTTTTGCTGCCTAATGCGTGCATGTTTTTCAGCTGCCATTGACTTATTGAAGTTGACAGTTTTGATTTTTTCTCGTCTGATTTTCACAGACTTCATTTGTTGTTCTTGTAAGGACAACCTGTCAGCCTCTTTTGCAGCCTGAAGCTGAGCCACACTCTCCTTACGGTCTGCATTTTCCTTTTCCTTTTTCTTTAGGACCGCCTCTTGTCTGTGGGCCACGATGGACTGAAGCTCTGCAGCCTCCTTCTCATTTTTGATTTTCTGCTGCTTGGCCAGCTCAAGATTTTTTAAAGCCAAGTCCCGCTCAAGTCTATGTGTCTCTGTCAGAGCCCTAGCTTTGGCCTGGGCCTCTTTTGAGGCTGCCAGTTTGTCCCAAGCAGTCTGTTTGGGAATCTGAAGCGTCCTGAACTTTTCATCTTGCTCTGCTTTGATTTGGAGAGCCTTTTCGTCCAATTCAATTTGTTGACGTCTGGCTTTCTCCTCCTCTGCAGACAATATGTCCATTTGTCGCTCTCTGTTGAGTTTACTCCCTTCAATATCCTCCAGTCGTTGTTGATGAAGGCTCTTTTTCAACTCAACATTTACTTCTGCCTGACGCTTCACCTCCTCAGCATATTCTAAGTCAAGGGCTCGAAGTTGGTGTCTCTCTTGAATATCCTGCAGTCTTTCCTTCTGCTTCTGCAGGTCCTTTTCCCTCGTTTGGTCCTGATGATATAATTTCAAAGAACAGATTTCACTATTTCTTTGATTAACAGAGTCCTGGTCCCGCCTCTGAGTAAAATTCAGATTAGCCTCAAACAGCTCTTCTTGCTTCTGGTTTTCCTCTTGAGCCATTTCTTCTTTCAGTCTCTTTTCTTTAATCATTGCCATGTTCACCCTTTCAGCACCTGCCCTTAACAGCTTGCTGTTGCATTCCCTAATGATGTCACTGTGGTGCAGATGCTCCACATTCATAGTTTTAATTTCAGGAAACGTCAGTGTTCCGTGTTGTTCTGGTTCCCCATCTACATCTGGGATGGGTGGGCAACGGCTAAATGGGTGGATCCTGGAGATGTTACGTACAGAGGAGAGTGACGGATCTGGCATATTCCGGTTGGAACACCTTATTGGCATTTTCTCACCGGTCAATGCCGCGGTATAACTGGATCCCTCCACACTAAGAGAGTCAAACACCCCTCTTGTGGTTGCCATTTTTGAAGCCAAGGCCTCCTTTGGGCTTGGGGAATTTGGAGGAGGCCTGGCGGGCCGCAGAGCCGTATTATGGGCGTATCTCTCGCTACTCTGTACCTGGGACTGCTTGAGCCACAGCTCCTCCCTGACTCGTTTAATTTCATGTGTAGTCCGCTGCTGGAGTTGCTGGTCCTGTCTAGCAGTCTCTCTTTCATACTGGATATCAGCTTCACATTCGTCCATTTTCTGCTGCTGAATGCGTGCATGTTTTTCAGCTGCCATTGACTTATTGAAGTTGACAGTTTTGATTTTTTCTCGTCTGATTTTCACAGACTTCATTTGTTGTTCTTGTAAGGACAACCTGTCAGCCTCTTTTGCAGCCTGAAGCTGAGCCACACTCTCCTTACGGTCTGCATTTTCCTTTTCCTTTTTCTTTAGGACCGCCTCTTGTCTGTGGGCCATGATGGACTGAAGCTCTGCAGCCTCCTTCTCATTTTTGATTTTCTGCTGCTTGGCCAGCTCAAGATTTTTTAAAGCCAAGTCCCGCTCAAGTCTATGTGTCTCTGTCAGAGCCCTAGCTTTGGCCTGGGCCTCTTTTGAGGCTGCCAGTTTGTCCCAAGCAGTCTGTTTGGGAATCTGAAGCGTCCTGAACTTTTCATCTTGCTCTGCTTTGATTTGGAGAGCCTTTTCGTCTAATTCAATTTGCTGACGTCTGGCTTTCTCCTCCTCTGCAGACAATATGTCCATTTGTCGGTCTCTGTTGAGTTTACTCTTTTCAATATCCTCCAGTCGTTGTTGATGAAGGCTCTTTTTCAACTCAACATTTACTTCTGCCTGACGCTTCACCTCCTCAGCATATTCTAAGTCAAGGGCTCGAAGTTGGTGTCTCTCTTGAATATCCTGCAGTCTTTCCTTCTGCTTCTGCAGGTCCTTTTCCCTCGTTTGGTCCTGATGATATAATTTCAAAGAACAGATTTCACTGTTTCTTTGATTAACAGTGTCCTGGTCCCGCCTCTGAGCAAAATTCCGATTAGCCTCAAACAGCTCTTCTTGCTTCTGGTTTTCCTCTTGAGCCATTTCTTCTTTTAGTCTCTTTTCTTTAATCATTGCCATGTTCACCCTTTCAGCATCTGCCCTTAACAGCTTGCTGTTGCATTCCCTAATGGTGTTATTGTGGTGCAGATGCTCCACATTTATAGTTTTAATTTCAGGAAACGTCAGTGTTCCGTGTTGTTCTGGTTCCCCATCTACATCTGGGATGGGTGGGCAACGGCTAAATGGGTGGATCCTGGAGATTTTACGTGCAGAGGAGAGTGAGGGATCTGGCATATTCCGGTTAGAACACCTTATTGGCATCTTCTCACCGGTCAATGCAGCAGTATAACTGGACTGCTCCACACCAAGAGAGTCAAACACCCCTCTTGTGGTTGCCATTTTTGAAGCCAAGGCCTCCTTTTGGCTTTGGAAAATTGGAGGAAGCCTGGCAGGTCGCAGAGCCATATTATGGGCGTATCTATTGCTATTATGTACCTGGGACTGCATGATCCTCAGCTCCTCCCTGACTTGTTTCACTTTACTAGTCTTCTGTAAGCTGTGCTGTTCTGTTTGGCTGGTCTCTATCTTCCCTGTGTCCAGTAAGTATGTTGAAAACAGTTTGGATCAACAGACTGTTTTGTTTGGGAACTGCAGTCTATAGTCCACACTCACTTTCTCTCCTTATTTATCTTCAAAGATCAAAGGGAGGTAGATTATGACATCATCACATGTGACATCATCACATATTGCCTTTGATCTGGTCATGTGATCTGGTCATGTGATCTGGTCATGTGATCTCTCTCTTTTTTTTTTTTTTTTTTTTTCAAATTTTCCTTTGTTGTTGTTTGGATGCCTTTGAAAAAAAACAAAACCATAACTACAATATTAAATAACAAAATAAAACAATGTCATGACAATTTGAATTACAAGTAGATAAATTATATTTTCAAAGTAAGAAAAACAAGAAAGAAAGAAATACATTTTGTGAAGCTTTATTTTCAACATGGGATGAAAACAATCCATCATAACCCCTCTTCACACACAGTATAGTGCTTAAATTAGTCATATTATACCCCTTTTTCACTAGTTCACACAGTTCCCAGGTGTCTTAATGACATGTGTGTGAAATTCTTTGGTCAAAAGTCCTCATGGATCAAGCACAGCAGCCCCCTCTGTACCATGTCTGTAACCCACAGTGCTCAGAAGGCAGGTTTCAGTGTCTGTCCCTTTAAATGCTAATGAGCTGCTGGCTCTGGGAGAAACATGGCTGGCTGCCGGAGAACACAGAGTCAGACTCTGAAAATGAAGAAGCCCCAGACAGACATTCAACTTAGAGCTAAATTTCTGGAGTACTTCAGGCACAACTGACTGTGTGCATAAGTGAAAATAAAGCTGAACCACATATGGATAAGGCAACTATATAATTATTTATTATGTATTTATTTATCTATTTTGAGTCAAGTATTTATTAATCCTTCATCTACCTATGTATGTCATCTACAGCTATGTCATGCGTATGCCATTGGGGGGATTTAGTATATGCAATTCCGAGCATAAGTGGGTCCTGCTTACCTTGGACCTGAGTCGGCTGTTGAGTCTGCCTACCAAATTTACATATTTAGACTGGATCACAGAGCAGACATTATAGTGATAATGATAATGATTATTGATACCAGGTGTAAATGCAAAGCCCCTATAATTAGATGTTACATCCAGGTAATGTATCGAACAGTTTGCGTGTTAACACCAGATTAAAATCTGCAACCTGCCTCAAAACGTACAAGCATACAGGAACTGAGACAAACTAATCAGAGCAGCAGCACCACCAGAATATGTTCGTTAGAGCAATCTCTGCTGATTTATATTTATGTGGTTTTAAAAATGTTCTGACAGGGCTCTGAGCACATCAAATGGGATTGTGCTTTGGAGAAGGGAATCAGAACAATATCGTCATTGTCCCTGATCTTAGCGCACAAAAAGCTCAGTTATAGAAATCTGGACTGATTTATATTTATGTGATTTTGAAAAGGTTCTGACAGTGTGCTGAAAATACAAGATGGAACTGTACTTCAGAAGACAGGAGAAGATATTTGCCATTACCTTTGAGAACTGATTTCTTTTGGCCTGTAAATAATTTAATATGAGATAAGCTTCTGGGTTTGAAGTGTGCCTCTGTCAGGTCTTGATATCCCCTCGGCCTGTTGAATCTCTCAGTTTGCCCCAGTGCAGTAACAATGCTTTTCCAGGCACCGACGACAGTCACATTAAAATGCTCAGTGAGGTTTTAAAGCCAGCTGGATTGGAGGAGGAAAAAAGCTAAATCAATCTTTAGATGATTAACTACCATTTTCAGCTGCAGTGGACTGAGTAATGTGCACCAGGGAAAATAACTTGATTGTTGTTAAATTAAAGTTGTTGATTCTTGTTAAAATCCCTTTTCTCCACCTAAAAAAGAGACTAACATCACCGAGACAGCACGTGATGTGACAGTGGGTATTGTTTAGCCAGCTGTATGCTTGCTATATAGCAAATTATGTTGCTAAATGAATGAATGGAGTGGCTCATAACCATGTTCAGAGACGAAGGGGTTAAAATCCCTGACTCGTTTAACTTCACTAGTCTTGTAAGCTGTGTTGTTCTGTTTGGCTGGTCTCTAGCTTCCCTGTGTCCGGTAAGTATGTTGAAAACAGTTTGGATCAACAGACTGGTTTGTTTGGGAACTGCAGCCTATAGTCCACACTCACTTTCTCTCCTTACTTATCTTCAAAGATCCCCAACAACACTGCTGCTCCATTAATCCTCCAGGGCCCGCCTTTTCTAATCACGTGTATCACCGGCACCGGCGCACATTTGTCATGCAGAGTGCACCATAAGCCCAGTGTTCAGGCATTATGCTGCGAGCTCTGGCGTGCATTAGAATTACTGGTATTCCGTAAATATTAGTCTTGCAACACATTTTCAGCTTGAATGACTCTGTTCATATTAAGAGGTGACAAACAGATGGGATGTGCAAGCTACAAAAAGAGGCAGGCTTAGGGCTGTCAAATCAATTCTGCGAGAAGTTGTAATGCTGCCTATACTAAGCGATCCCTTAATTAAATACAAAGACTGATGCAGCTCCATCTTTTCAGCGTCGAGTATCCGAGGAAAAGAATCCACAGTTTAAAAGGCTCCTTATTATCACCAGTAAGCAAGCTGTGTTGGATGATTGAAATCGAATTTCACTCAATCAACAATTCAAAATTGCTTTAGTAGGTGAATCAGCATAAAAATTGCTTCCGATTGATGCATTGTTGAAGCTGTTGAATTTCATACTGTTGACTACTTGAGTCCCAAGTAAAAATGCTAATGAGAACTGTTTACTTTTCTAACAGCATACTTATCAGAGGAAGGGAAATAAAGTGCAATGACAAAATAAATAAAGTACAATCAAAGCATATGTAGCACAAAAGAAATTAAACCAACTTTAGACACAAACAAAGAAATCTATCAAAAAATATCTGTATGAAAGCAGAAGCAACAGATGGATGTGATAGCATGACAAAACACCATTATGCAACAACAAAACAGCCATTAGTCAGAAAAGCAAATCTATAAAAATATGTTTTGAAGCATTGGTTTAAAAACGGAGACAGTGCCAGCAGACTGAATACTAAACACAAAGCTCCAAAGCCAGCACAGTCAAACCTCCATCAGCCTATAACTTTAACCTGGACTCCGCCACAGCTAGAAGACTTAAACTACTAGATCTGAGAGGCCTTTTGAGACAGGAGGGTGTCAAAAAAGTTCACTGAAATAATCCATTCCAAGGCCACGTAAAGTCTAGTATGTAATTTTAAAGTGGATGCAGAAAGAAATTGGCAAGTACTGCAAAGAAGTTGAGGTGATGTTGGGGAAAAATCTCTTAGTCAGTATCCTGGCTGCAGAATACTGCTGAAATTGGAAGCTGAGCTCCAGGTAGAGTATTGAAGCAGGTAAACAAAGAGTTTTGAGGTTCAGGCAGAAAAATGTAAATTTTTTTTTATTGGTACTGCTAGAGGTTACTGATGTTGAAATATCCTTAAATTTGGTAAGACATGACTGGAATAAGGGGAGCAAGCAGTGGCTTTGTTTGTGTAGAAAGGTAGTCAGGGTCTGATTGGGTCCTCAGGTGCTGCAGCGAATTGCTGCAGGGTGGTGCTGCAGTGTGTGGGGGTGAAAGGGGGCTGCTGGGGATGTGCTTATTCGTGCTGAACGTAACTGCTGCGAAACAATCAGGAAATAACTTTTTATTTCGCTGATTTACCGGCTTTATCCACGCCGGCGCTCCCTCACACTCATTCGCAGTCTATGTCTCCCGACCAATGCTGACTCTCTCCCTCTCTCTCTCAAACCAAAGGAAGCTTCTTGGTGTCACTATTTTGCAGTGTAACTTGCAAGCCAGACATAGATTTAGAAGCTGAGTGCATGAAATAAACACAGGTAGAGTGTCATAGTTTGGTCCATGAACTCCACCTGGATAGCCTCAGTTTCAGTGACACTTCGAGCTGACTTTGGAGGGTTTGACTAGTCTGATCGTCTGATTGGCGGTCACAGCGTGAAATCGCATAGTGTTTTTACAAAAGTTGAATCCAGCTCAGTTTCTACACCACAGATTGCTGAAGTTTTTTTTTCAGCACTGCAACCACTCAAATGAATGAAAAAACTTGAGTTTTGTGTCTGAATGCAGCCTTACAGTCATATTTATGAGGAAATACTATGACAGTGATGTGTTAATGCTATGACATACAGAGAACAAATCAGAACAGTTTTCAATGGGACTAATTCTTTAATATAAAATGGTACCAATCAAAACGATCAACAACGAGGTCTGTGGATTATCTTAAATTACCAGGACACTGTTCTGAGGACATTGTTCTGGTTAGACGTGTTCAGTGTCTCAATCCAAAGATTTAACTCCCAGTCTTTCACAGCCCAGCTATCTAAAACCAAATCTACAGTGTTGAATAAACATTATTGAAAACTGATTAAAATCATACTCAGTGTGTGTGCCTACTGAACTGCAAGCTGTATACAATGAAGGTGTTATTATATTTCCCCAAAACTGTTTGAACTAATGCAAATTATTGTACATATTTTGTTCCAGAAGTCAGACCCACAAATTAACATTCAAGGTTCAGTTGTGATTATACAATACAGGACTGCACCATGAAATGCAGCTTATGTTATGTATGTCACCTTCTATGCTACAAATATTACAAATGTATAAACAGGTCAAAAATTTTAACAAAACAATAAAATAGGTAATAAAAGTATAAAAAGTAGCACTAAAGGAACAAAGAAACAAAAACCTTTATGTAACACATGGACTAAAGCAAAAAAAAAATTCCTTTGACTGAAAATTTGTCGAGCTACAGCCAAGTCATATTCCCAATTGCAATTTATGAAACATGTTACAGGTTACATTACTTAACACCTGCTAAAAAATAAGTTTTCAGCCCCACCCCACTCATAAGCATGTTCTCAAATGCAGCCATCAAGTTTAAATACTTGACCAACAGTGTTTTACAGGAGGATGATCTGAACAGCTGTTCTGTTCACACTTTTCTTTTTGTTTTTTCAATCTGTGAAATCAAACTGATACTTTTTTTTGCCAAGCTTGTCTCAAATTTTACTCTTTCAAATAATTAACCATCTACAGAACATTTCTTCTTATCATCATCGTTATTATCATGAATTATTATAATTGACACTGTTTCAAGTGAGCCTCTAATCGTTTAATAGAAAAATACATGATACAAACAGCACCAGGACTGAATAACAATCAGAGAGTTTTAGTGTGATGGTCACCTTTGTGCCATCACTACCATACTGTTAATAATCATCTGAGGCTTTACATTTCTTATATGTTATAATACAAGATTTCAGCATTGAGGTACAATCAGGCTACATTCATGATTTTGTACCGTCATACTAACCAAAAACTTCTTACTGATTATTATTATAAAGTTCCAGGGCGTTCCTGTAACCATGGTAACTCACGGTACCAGAGGGGAGGGAGAGACAAAATCATGAATGTAGCCTGATTGTACCTCTGCTGAAATCTTGTATTATAACATATATACAAAATGTAAGGCCTCAGAACTTCCTTTGGTTATTAACAGTATGGTAGTGATGGCAGAAAGGTGAGAGCTCACCATCACACTGAAACTCTTATTGTTGTTCAGTCCTGGTGCTGTTTGATGATCTATTTTGCTGTTAAATGATAAGAGGCTTACTTGAAACAACAACAACAACAACAATAATAATAAAACTAATAATGATAATAATGATGAATGAGAAGTAGAAAAATAACATAATGAAAAGTTCTGTAGATGGTTAATTATTTGAAAAAGTAAAACTTGAGACAAGCTTGCAAAAAAAAGTATCAATTTGATTTCATAGATTGAAAATGACATTGAAAAGACAAGAAGAAAAGTGTCAATAGAACAGCTGTTCAGATCATCAACCTGTAAAACACTGTTGGTCAAGTATTTAAACTTGATGGCTGCATTTGAGAACATGCTTATGAGTGGGGTGGGGTTGTATATCTTATTTTTTTAGCAGGTGTTAAGTAATGTAACCTGTAACATGGGTCCGAACCCAGACTCTGTCCTGTCCGGACCCAGAAGCGGAAACAACAGTTAGTAGTTAGTAGTGTTTAACACATCGCTACTCAGCGAAAGGGACATCCTGTCTCTGATTGGCCAGTACTCATTGCCTTCGTGGGTTCGAGTTGGGTTTAGGCATGAGGACTGAGACTGGTCAAGGTGAGGGCAAGAATGTCAGCCAATCACAGGCAGGGTAGGGCGGGCCTTTACTGAATAGAGTGGCAGTGACAGTGACAGAGAGAAAAATATAAAGGAGTGAGGAGACAAGAGAGAGAAAAGAGGTCAAACTGTGAGTCAATGTGCCATGACGTGTGCTAAACGGAGGAAGGCTGACACCGAAAACTTGATCCGGAAGATTGCAGCCAAGTCAGAAAATAACTTATTATTATTATTATTATTATTATTATTATTATGAAAGTAATTATTTATACTTCTAAGTTGAATGTCAAATTTACTTTGGTTTTTTTATTTATTTGATTTATTATTTATTGTATGTAGTCCAGAGTTGCACTGAAAATAAATATTGTTGACATGACGTTGAATTTCTTTGTTTGATTTGAGTCGCTGACTTCACACAGTGCAGATGTTGATACAATGACAATGCATATGCATACATAATGCAAACATAATTGACTGACCCTGATCTACAGTCTTGTTTTTATCTGTAGTTAACACCATCACAAATTATTGTTAATTTGCATTAACACAAAGCATTAAATAAAATAGTTACAACTTGCAACAACACTTAGCTGCCATAAAATAACTCCATAACAACACAAATGAACTTAAATTCACCGTGTAATCAACAGTTACACATAAACCATTTCAATACAATACAAAACGCAATACAGTACAAGAATAACTAAATAAAAAGGAAATGGGATGCTCACCGGTCTCTGAGCGGGCTGGGCCGCGTACCGATCCAAAATGGCAGCACCCAGTAGACCAGGGGGATTCTGTAAAACATATAGCAACACACTCACTACTCAACTACGTGAAATAAATTGACTTTAACTCATAAATTGTTCATGAGGCATATTATGTTACCTTGTTTCTCGAAGCAGGATGAGGAGGAAACCTCTGAAATGTCCAACACTTTCAGTGTTAGCCGTTCACCGTGACCGTTAGCCGTGAGTTAACGGTCAGTGCTCCGAGCTAGCAGTTAGCATTAGCGGTTTATAACGAACAGCTATCAAAGTAAATGAACTCACAGACAACTGATGTTAACCAGCGGGGACCGTGAACACACTGGTATCAACTTCTCTTCTGCTTCTCTCCCGGTTATACGTCTTTTTATTCACTTGTTCTTAACACCGCTCCAACGTACCGCTCTCTCACACCCACACACACCGGCGCAGGTGGGCGGGACTAGTTCTCGTCTTTCTGACTGGCTGAACTAACATGTCACTTTGTTTTCTGACATTTCTATTGGACGAAATTAGTCAAATAGCGTAATACAGGGATCTTCAACTGGGGGTCCGCAGAGGTTATGCAGGTTGTCCGCCAATATTTGTCAGAATAATTGACAATTTTCACCAAAATAATTTGCGAGAATTAAAAAATATTTAAAAAATAACAAAAATGATAATGAGTAAACTGCAAGCGTTAATATGCAATAAAAAGCTACTTATAAAAAACTATTACTATTTATATATTATTTATAAATTATTCCATTATGCCTGAATGTTTTATCAATCATAAACACATATAGGCTAATAACCCAGCATATAAATAGGTTAATAAGGTGAAATAAACGGTGAATAAAGTAAATATAAAAGTTATTATAAGCCAGGCTTAAAATGTGACACGTGGGGGTCTCTGTTCTGTTTGTCTCTCGTTCAAGGGGTCCTTGGGCTGAAAAAGGTTGAAGACCCCTGGCGTAATACGTGACAAAGGAAATAAATGTGAGAAATGCAAACATATATTTAACTCCTTTTCTTAGACAGAAGTACAAAAGCATAACAATTCATACTTTTACAATTATTTTTTTTTCTTCTCTCCCTCTTTTCTTTATGTAGTCCACTATATTATGTGGGTTACATGTATATAAATAAAGTGGATCAACGGAGTGAATGTAAGATTCTGCCCGACCTAACCCCGAAACCCCACCAGGCACGTCTCTGTCACACTGTGGCTGCGACAATGTTTTGGTCCGTCCTGCACGACTTCAAACCCCACCGGGAGCATTTAGCCCAGCAGACTTCATTTACTTGCTCAGATTTGGTCATTTTCCTGTTTTATGTGCTTCTAAATATGCTCCTATATGTGTAAATATGCTCATATATGTGTAAATATGCTTCTACGTGTGTAAATATGCTACGTGATTAATTTGTTTCGGGCAGTCAACGAGGTCTGTAGTTTGCACATAATGTTGTATTTCTTGTAAAAAGCAAATTACTATGAAGAAATCATATAAGTCTCACTCTTACAAATGAACAATATCAGATTCAACCTTTCAGGTTTTAATTGGCGCCATCCAATCAGCCACTATTGTTCACCTGGGAATCCTGCTGATTGCAATTATATAGATGGCACAGTATAAAACCTGTGTTCTCAGTTCTATGGACCAGAATGGAGGGGAAAAAAGAGAGAAACCCTTAACATAACATGAGTAAAACCTACTTAGAAAAAGTAAGTTATGTCTCCTGAAGTTTCTTTATGCTTCATTTAAGATTAAAAAATGAAATGCATGTGGGTGTTCCAGCAAATTGGACACGTGCTTGCTTCCAAATCCAAATTATATAAGTGGTTGTAAAGCCAGTAGCAGGTTGCCTTTCTGACAATCAAATCAAACACCACCACTTGAGATTCAGAGCTGTAAACATTATTTCATTTCCAACCGGTAGCAGCTTTAAGTGGTTTTTGATTTAATTAGATGGTCACATCACACATAAAACTGACTTCACAATGGTTTATTTCACTTTGACATTGCTTGTCCTGTCCCTGTTTCCTTCACGTGAAAAACATTTAAAACATTGATTCAAAGTAGCACTCACATAGCATTATAAAGGTAAATTCTTTATTATGCTTTATAATACTTTCCTGCATTTTCAAAAACAGCCTTTGAATTCAATCACTCCCTTCATTTCCTTTTATAGGACACAATATTTCCCATCCAGATTGTGACATGCACGCACTATAAAGTGCCCTCAAAAGTTACTCCTGTAGATAGTACTGTAAAACATATAAGACATTGTATCTGTGATATCACCCACATGAAGAGAAGTTGTGAAGCTTATAGTGTGGTGGGTTTGACCACTGTCGTCTTGGCAGTCCTGCCTCTGTCACCTCCTGACTAATTCAGTGGGCAAAGATGTGGATCGTGGGTAGGATGCAGAAATTACTGTCTCTACCGTAGACTGTATATAAAGATGGACAACATGTCTCCACCTATTCCCATAGTAAAAAAAAAATGTTAAAATTCAAAATACCCATGATATGCCCACTCCGATCTTGCACAGGTGAGATTACTTGGAGACAGAGTGTGTGCAGTAGTTATCAGAGATGGAATGACGGGCTGCTTTTTGCCACATAGATAACGTTGCTCGTTGTTTTAGCTCCCTTTTTTCTTTTGTCTCAGATCTTGGACTCGTTGGTATTTACACTGGGACTTGTCTCAGACTTGGCCAGTGGTATCGCCAGATATTCTAGTTGGTCTCAGCTGAGTCCAGCAAGATATGTTTCTTTTTCTGAAGTAACTTTCTCTCTCAAAGTAGTGGCATCTGTGTTGCTTAACAGAAGCCTGTTATCTGTTATATGGGAATCCAGGAGAAGCTAGGAACCATCATTAATTTTTATTTAAGCTCTTCACACATTAGACAGTGGAGTTTTAAATAGCTTGGTAAATAGGCCTGTGTAATGAGTGGAAATGCACATGAAGTTTTTTTTTCTTCTGTTACACTATCCATCTACAAAAACATCTATAATGTTCAGTCAGTGAAAATATGAAAAGGCTGTACTTAAAGTCACCATTGTTACCTAATGTGAGCCTACTGTATAGTGTGGTTACAGTGCACTGCTTTTTGATCATCACAAACACACCCCTCTCAGAGGTGTTAAACCCTCTCGGGTTGAGGTTTATATGCTGTTTTGCCTTTTGAAGAGTGTTGAGTGTGTTATCAAGTGCAATCGCTAATAATTATAATAAATAATATGGCCTTATTTGATCCTATGGTGTTTTTACAGTGCACTTTGATCGTTGCAAACAATAATACAAAATGGATCATCTTGAAATAGAAGATATACTTTCTCTCTCGCATCACAACAATTATATATGGATAAGTACAGTAAGTGGATTCTCGTGGTCTTGACTCTATTTGGACTCAGCAATTTGATTTTTGACTTTGACCTTTGTCATTTTTGACACATTTTCACTCAACAGCATGCAGGTAAGTATGTGAATAATTCTTTGCCATCCTATTTGAGTTATGTGTGTTTTGGGTTTCTTGTCCAGTGTTTCCTGTTTTATTTTGTAATTCTCCTCATTCTCCTCAGTGCTGAGGATGGGATGCAACGTCGACCCGTATTCATGTGAGTGAGAATAGTTTCAAAGAAATGACCTTGGAATCCTTATAGACAGGGTTATACATGTTTGTATTTGCATGTATCAATTTACAGCTTTGGACATTTATCTGTAGAAAATATTTTAAATATTTAATGTTGCAAAACAGAAATTTAGTCACACCTTTTATTTATTTACAAACCAGAAGATTAGAAACTGTGGGGTGTTAATTACCAAGATGTTCCAGGGGAGGTGCAGAGCGGTAACATCTTTATTATGGTGAAACTGATAAGGACAATAGTTTTCTATATATTGGTCAATTTTCTTCCATAAATTCACTCAAACCTAACCTAACCCAAAAGTGCCTAATAGAGTTACAGGTAGTGTTTCTTAACCTGTAGTGAAAAGAAATAAACAAATTCGGCCCTCAGTCTAATGATTGATTATGTGAGTGATACTAATCACAGTAACTGTTAAAACTGCCAAAATATGCCTTCTTCTTTACACTCTCCAATGACCAACCTGATTCCATTCACCAGAGATGTTTGTGAAATGTTTGTGCAAAATAAAGTTGAAGAAACATATACTTTTCTATTTTCAGACAAAAATACCAACTGTCTCTGTTTTCAATTTTTGTTTAGCTGTATTTTGATGATTCTAGCTTTGCTGGTTGTTTATTGTTCTACAAGATGTGTGACATTTAATCATTTAGAAGTTGCCATTTTACGAATCAGTTTTAAATCTAATCCAAAGATAGTTTTCACAGTAATATGATACATGATTGAATCGAAATGTTACAATTATGATGATATGCAACTGATTGATAGTGACTGTTCATGGGATTATTCTACGAAGATGGATTCCACACCACCATGCATCGTATGTGCTAGTAACCTCTCCCTGGTGGTGACCCTCGACTGTACATAATGTACATGGGTTAAAGGCTTCACTATACCTTGATTGCAACAATGATTGTTGTGATTGATTTTTATTTTTAATTGGAAAAAGGAGAGAAATTTTGATCTACAATATTAAATCACTTGTTTTATTGTTCTAATATAATCACACTAGTGAACCCCCTTTTAATTGCTAGAGTTTTATCTACTAGGTGATAGAATAAATTGGATCTTTTGTGATCTGTGACCTCCCTGATGACCTCCTTTAACACCTTGGTGTTGTAGGGGATCTTCACTCGCTTAATGTTTACCCCTTAAATGCCCTTGTTGGCCTGAAAGTGGAACTCACACATCATGGGAATGGGATGAGGGGGTACATAAGAAGGGTTCTTAAAGTTTCTCACTGATTGTATGAATTAATCTTAATTATTTTGTTCTTTGATATGTTCTTTTAGAATAATTTTGATGTACTGTACTCCCTGGTGGTCTCTAAATTTGATAATTATTAGTATTCGGTAGACTGACTGGAAACAGTAGGTGCCATTCTATCTCAACACTGTGGTGGCCAGGGTCGAAGAGACTTATTGCTGCCTTCCCAGGCATAATAGATAGCTTGCCGTTGACGTTCCAGTCTGCGTAAATGGACATCTGTGTCTTCAGACTAGAATATGCTGACAATAACACCTCCATGGGTAAATACATTCTCTTTGTTTAATTCTGGGCGTATAGTATTTGTGGTGTTATCTTGGGGTTTAAAGTCTATCCACCAGCATGAGTTCGGCAGAATGTGAGACCGACTCAGGCACTTCTGATGAACTTTGAGAGTGTCTCTAATTCTCTTTGGCCAAGTGTCAATAAATATTACAGCATAAGACATCAGAGGCTCCTGAACACTTTCTTCCCTCCTGACCTCACCATTGACCATTGACTTCAGCATTTTCTCCACAACAAACACAAGTTATTTTCCCTGGTGCACATTACTCAGTCCACTTCAGCTGAAAATGGTAGTTGATCATCTGAAGATTGATTTAGCTTTTTTCCTCCTCCAATCCAGCTGGCTTTAAAACCTCACTGAGCATTTTAATGTGACTGTCGTTGGTGCCTGGAAAAGCATTGTTACTGCACTGGGGCAAACTGAGAGATTCAACAGGCCGAGGGGATATCAAGACCTGACAGAGGCACACTTCAAACCCAGAAGCTTATCTCATATTAAATTATTTACAGGCCAAAAGAAATCAGTTCTCAAAGGTAATGGCAAATATCTTCTCCTGTCAGAGATTGCTCTAACGAACACATCACAGTTTTTTATCTGGTGTTAACACGCAAACTGTACGATATATTACCTGAATGTAACATCTAATTATGGGGGCTTTGCATTTACACCTGGTATCAATAATCATTATCATTATCACTATAATGTCTGCTCTGTGATCCAGTCTAAATACGTAAATTTGGTAGGCAGACTCAACAGCCGACTCAGGTCTAAGGTAAGCAGGACCCACTTATGCTCGGAATTGCATATACCCACCCTAAATCCCCCCAATGGCATACACATGACATAGCTGTAGATGACATACATAGGTAGATGAAGGATTAATAAATACTTGACTCAAAATAGATAAATAAATACATAATAAATAATTATATAGTTGCCTTATCCATATGTGGCTCAGCTTTATTTTCACTTATGCACACAGTCAGTTGTGCCTGAAGTACTCCAGAAATTTAGCTCTAAGTTGAATGTCTGTCTGGGGCTTCTTCATTTTCAGAGTCTGACTCTGTGTTCTCCGGCAGCCAGCCATGTTTCTCCCAGAGCCAGCAGCTCATTAGCATTTAAAGGGACAGACACTGAAACCTGCCTTCTGAGCACTGTGGGTTACAGACATGGTACAGAGGGGGCTGCTGTGCTTGATCCATGAGGACTTTTGACCAAAGAATTTCACACACATGTCCTTAAGACACCTGGGAACTGTGTGAACTTGTGGAAGGGGTATAACAGGACTCATTTAAGCACTATACTTAACTATACAGATTTTTCTGGCATGGCAGCAATATGCTTCCGTACCTGTTTTCAAAGCATTAAAAAAAGAAAAGGAAAAAAAAAAAGAAAACAATTGTCTACCACTGATTTTTTTAAATTTCCATTTCTAAAGCAGAATATCTGTGTAAACAGTTTACACAGAGGGCTCATACGGTAACAGAGCCAGGTGTGGTCACAAGTTAACCTGGCTATCCGTCCCATGTTTAAAAAAGATATATATATGGTATTTTATGGGGAGCTCTTAGTGTGTTTGTGGTGAGCTGCGATAATTGTCTGTCTTTAATGCGTTTTGTCACAATGGTACGAGTTCAAATCCCGTAAAATGTTTTCTTATTGTTTATTTTATTGTTTGTTTTTTTATTCAAAAGAAACAAATGTGGTGTGGTGACACGTTTACCCAAGCAGGCTCCATAGACGTATATGGACGTATATATTTGTATTAGAGATTTATTAGAGACTTTAGCAGGAACAGAGCCAGGTTTGGTCACACAACCCAGTCTCACGGCAGTTCGTGAAACTGTCACGAAATTAAACTGTCTAATTCGTGCTCCCCGCAACGATTTAATGTTTTTTTCGTGCTGCTCAGGACGACTTTAAAACTAATGTATTTCAATAGGAAGCATCTTTCGTGCTTGCACCACGTATTTTACAGCTGTGCGGTCGTGGTTTTGATCATCGCATTTATGTGTTTTTAATGTCTTAATTGACGTTTAAAATTCGTTATCTTGTCTTTCTGTAATTTATAGGTCCCGGAAGCGCACTGTTTTCCTGCGTAGGCGGCACATATGACAGAAAATAAGAGAGTTTTCGTGGTTCTTTTGGGTCAGAATTAAAAATCAATGTATACTCCTGATCATTAACGATACTGCAGAGTTGTGTAGTGGCCATCGCTAAGAAATATTTCTGCTTCTTTTCCGAGAAATATCGTAATTTCATTGGTTTGTCGCGTCAATTTACACTACAGTTCCCATGAGTCTCAGCGACCGTTGCTATGGTGACGACGCCAGCTTTTAGTATAACGTTTTATATTGCCGATGGGTGGTTATCGTCAGTGGCGAAATCCTGCCCTGTAACAGTTATATTGAAATATAAAGAAAATAATGTGTGTTTAATAAATATCGACCAGCCACAAACGGTACAGGAAACAGAATTTGAAGCTTTCTGATTGGCTGAACTGGCCCGACACACTGTGAACATAATTTGTACTTTTTATTTGTACCTTTTAAGGCCAGCACAGTTAGAAATGAAAGCTTTTATATTTAGGATAAGATATATTTTACTGTAAGATGGACATTATTATACGTCGCGGGCAGCACCACCTGCAGGCGACGGCGCGTTTCAGCAGCTTCCTGCGGGGATCGGCTCATTGCGGTCAGACTACTGTGCAGGAAAGTTGTGTGCTCATAATATTCTGCTGCATGTGTGGCTGAATGTCATTAATGATGTCGTTCTTTGCCATAACACGCATGGTTTATACGATTTATTATGATTCAAAGCCTGGTCGATAGTTTGGACTTTGTCAGCAACATAAATTTGACAGTTTTAATTTTTCACGGTGAAATTAGGCTTGCTTGCTAGCTAACGTTCAACATAAGCTAGCGCAATGCTTCATTTTCATCAGATGAAAGGAAACATCGAGAAAAAGCGTCGACCTTTCTAAAGAGTAGAACGTGACTGTGGGAGCTCGACTAGCCGTCTTTTTCTCTTTTTGGTTCAGCAGGGTGGGACATGCCAAACACTGTTCAAATATGAAAGTGACATAAAACAATATTCACTGTTGGGAGGCTGGTGAATTATACATTTATCTGTCTGTGGCAGGTAAATGTGCACATCTGGAAAAGTTAAGTTCCCTCCCAGCCTGCATGAATGTATCTGTAATGACAGTATTAATTTAGCCCGACCAGCCGCTGCACAGGCCCTTCAAGTCTCAGTGAGGAAACCCCGGACGCTATTACGCGGTTTTAACAGTGTTACAGGAAGTGGACAACCCCGAACCGCCAGTCATTTACCGTAATTACTGAAGACGCAACGGAAAATTACAATTCCTTCATTCAGATACACATTTTAAACCTTTCAACATTAATATAGGCACGACTGTGTAGTAAAGTATTACATGTAGGCTAATCAGGATTACGTTATCAGATTACAAAAGAGTAGATACATATTTGATAACATCTTTTTTCTCCAGTTTTCTTCACTCAGCAGTGGCCCTGGTGAGAGAAAAAAGAACGGTCTAGAATATGCAAAATGCCTATTATAGCCATTGAAAATGTTTTGAGATGCTTACATAGAAAAAATATATTTATTTTAAATTAGATTTATTTATTTTGTATTTGGTAACTACATTAACTTTCTCTGTTCTCTCTGCAGCTACATCCAACCAACACACAACAACACACAACAGACAACTCGTCCTACACCCACACCACAAAACCTACGGCACTTTTAAGAGCCAATCTCTGTCTGTCTCTCTTGAATTCTATATTTCCAATCATCTCTTTATCTTTACCTCTGTGTATCTCTCAACCTGTTTGTCTATCTAGCCCTGTCTGTCTGTCTCTGTCTTCTATACAGAATCTGTCTGTTTGTATATTTGTATTACTCGTCTGTCTGTCTGTCGGTATCTGTCTGTGTTGCAATGTCCTACAGACATACCCCTGACCCCAATAATCCCCACTACCAAGAGGGGAGACGCATGGCTGTTGAAATTGATTTTGACTACACTTTAGCTGAAGCCCGGGTAAGTATTTTATATATCTCATTCATAGTGTACTTGAACAGACGGGTGACAAAGTGCATAGGGCACAAGGGCTCACTGAATGGTTTGATTGTAAATGATGTGAATAATAAGCTATGGCCTTCTCAATCACCACATCTAAACACCCTCTCCATCACCATCATTAAAACACAAAATGAGGGAATATCTTTTTATAGAATGCTGTTCATCCCTAAAGACATGTACAGTCAAAGCTGTTTTGCATTGAAGCTATTCAATTCCTCAGTAACACACTATATTGGGGTTTCCTTTGATTTGTCACCTCTCTTTTGGTTTCAGTATCTTTAACATCAGTCTTACACAGTTTTTCATTTCAACACACAGAGAGCATCTGAGGAGCGGAAACGAGCACGCTCTGAAGGAGACCCTCCACAGACCTCTAAAAGGGGCTGTGCAGGACCAGGCAAGCCCAGGGGAAGGCGTGGAGGGCGGCGTCGTGCCTCAGCCTCAGGTTGATATCTGAATTTGTATTTATTTTGAATCGTATGAATTAAATAAATGGTGGACTAAATCAAATCAGAACTTTTTTTGTTGAGAGTTTAAAATATTCCCATCTATAAAGATACATATTCAAAGTAGAAAAAAATTATGCAGTGGCATTACAGTCACATTACATTACCAAGTACTTAACATATTATATCTGTTTTTATAAATTGTTAATCAGTATGTAGGTTGAAAGAAATATGAATGCAGCGATAATCTAATCTGTTATTGTTCTCCTATGCACTGTTTTACAGTCACATGCCCAGCTGAGTGCTCCGTCTCATCCAGTGTGGAGGTTCCATGTACTGAACCCTCAGCACAACTAAATCCTCAAGAGGAGTTTGGTAAGTCACAGTGATGAATTTAAGTTTAAATCTAAAATACATGTCTAATGTTATCAACGAGAGAGAAAAATCACAACAGACGGTACCATGCATGGATTAATAGATTGAAATTTGGGTCAGTTCCATATTGAACCATAAAATGATGCGTTTATTTTACATATTGATCAGTTGGCTTTTAATGGTTCTCAGGTAAATCATTGTTTATAGCTCAAGTTCATATTTTCTTTACAGACAAAAATATGGAGAGGCTCCGTACTATTTTGGCCTCATGTCCCTCTGCCGACTCTCAAAGAAGCTCTGCGTCATCGTGGTCTTTTCGGCAGCAGAAAGCCTCAGAGCGCTGGAAAGAAGCAAGACCATACCACCTAACATGCCTTATTGAAAAAGAAGCTGTTGGTCAACCCTTGTGTGGCCTCTGCCATGAGCCTCAGGCTCAGGTTGGATCGCATTAATATTATATTAAACTTATTATTAATATATTTAGCCAGGGAAGGCTTGTTGAGCATTAATGCTCAGTGCCCTGCTGTATATTGTTAGCTAACATACATGTCTTTTGGGGTGGGAGAAAAGTTGGATACCAGGAAGAAACCTACATGAATATGAAAAGTTCATCTTGGACCTTGTTTCTGTGAGATGACAGTGTGGAACACTATGCTACCACGCAATAAAATCAAACCTTGTATCACACTTAATTCAGAATATCTTTAGTTGAATGTATAGTACTATATGAGTTATTCACCTGAAAATGTTAATCATTATATTAGCATAATTTTGTATTTCCTCCCTAGGTGCAGAGAATGTCTACCTGAGGAGTGATTCTGTGGGGACTGTGATGTACTGCATGACAAAAAACAGCCTCTCTACAACAGAGAAGCTGTGATTGATGTTTTTTTTAAAGCCATTCCTCCAACCACATACATCATTAGAGGGGAGGGTGGATATTGCACCCATGAGCAAGGTGTGTTCTCATAAAAGCCTTAATTTTGCTGTTCACATGTGTCTGCAGCCAGGTAAAGATAATGTACACGAGTGTTTTTCTTTCTTTTTGCCAGCGTGCATTTTGCCAACTGTGAAGGTGCAAAGCTGCTCGTGTGAAGGCACAAACTTCACTGTCTCCAGGCAAACCAGTGATTTTAATCACCATCAATGGTAAAAACAATTTACCGTTTATATTTCTGTTGTAGATTTGATCTTTGTTGACATTACTGTACTGTGGCATTGTGTCTACAGTTGCAGTAGTGTCAAACCCATGGTATAGCACATGGTATTGTTATTAACCCGAAACATAAACAGACATCCTTTTTGGCATTTGGCGTCGTGCACCTGGAACATTTGGAAGTCAAAAGATGGAGATTTCAGCTGGAATGCAGTGTGACTCTAGTAAAATGCGTAATAATTATGTTTATTTGTTTTTTTGCTTCAAGGGTGTTATAACTTGCATCAGCCACTATATGTCTGTGAATCGTGTCAGCAGCAGTGGACCCCCGATTTAAAGGACCTCCTTAGGAGTGGATATTGGCCGGCGACTGTCAACACGTCCACAATGTACACGTTGGACCTCCTTAGCTCCTTTCAGGAACTCAAGGTTATCTCTCTGGGATTCTCCAGACAGGCTTTTGCTAAGCTGCTGGAGCATCGGACAAAGTGTGGAGGAAGAGTAAGTGTAATTGTTTTTCACTATGTTACTAAATTTCTTCTCCATAAGCAGACAAAATCACAAAAAAGATATTTAATTCTATGTCTTCCAGTCTGGACATTTTAGCGGCGATGCACTGCAGCGTAGCTTCTTGGAGTTTTCATATGCTTCATTTGAGGAAGACCAGCTCTGCTGTGGTGAACCTTTTACCTGCCCAGCCCGCACGCCAGAAATGTTGGCTGTTGCAGCAGATGGGAACAGGAAGCTACTTGCTTTCGCCGAAGTGGAAGGTGCTCTTTCTTCCAGTGATTTTATTGATTTATCTGTGTACTTTTTGTAATTTCATGGATTGATTTCTTATTTTTCTGTCTTCCTCAGCTCTGATGACCCTGTTTTTTTGAGGGGCTCTTTGTGGCTAAAGATGGTGCAGTGTCTGAATTTGTGGACACCGTACGGAGATCAGTGAAAAATGCAAGTTATTATCATAATTTGACAAAAATAGTTAATTAAACAACCATCTACTGTTTGTCCTACCTTGATATCCTTCCCATTGCAACTACTTATGCCTACTAACTACTCAAAAATCAAATTGAGAATAATAAGAATAACTGGCATATATTGTATGACACCATTGCTTTAATTTGATTTGTTATGCGTATTATGTCATAGACACAGGGAAGAGGCATATGTGGGGACTCACAGTGGACAGCGGCAAGGGAAACTTCAAGAAGGGCTTCCAAATTGGATGAAGAGGCGATGGAAGTTGCTGTGTGTTGCCATGGATTCCTTCTGAAGGCTCTCAATATATACAGGGGGGGGATATTTGCTTACCCTCTGTTTCTTCAGAAGGAGCTCATGCCAGCCAAGGCACAGTTCTTTGCCATGGAAGTGGCCTGCAAGTACTGGCCATACCTGGAGAAAGCTGCCAGTGTCCTTCCTGCTCTCCAGGAGCTGACCAATATGAAACCCTTCCTCAGTGTTATGCATGCTCGTGCTCATGCCACTGAGTGTGAGGTATGTTTAATATTTTTTGGATCATATGTGCATTTCTAATGCTCACAACCACATTAATAATATAAAATTGCTATCTTTTATGCATGACTATTGCACCTACCCTTTGCTAACAGATTAAATGGAGTGGTAGGAACCAGGAAGGAGCGGGGACAACTGCTGGTCAGGAGGTGGAGCAGGTCAACAGTGTGCCCTGACGACAAAATACATGTCTAAAGCAGGTGATTAGAGTGTCTCATATTCTTGCATACCTTGTTATATTGTATATATCATAACATCATTATTTGCTTTCAACAGCACGGGTGGACATGCTTACATTGCATGCAATGGGGTGGAACCACAAAAAAATGGCTCTCTACATCAGGCCCTTTCCACAAGATATGTGAAGGTAAGTCTCGTGTCCCCCTTTAATAGTTTTGTGTACACTTGGCCCGTTGTCAGTCATACAAAGTTTTAATTGAGACTATTGTGCAACACTTTATCAGACCTGTTAGAGACTCATTGATGAGACTGCAAGGCTAGCTGAACTCCAAACACAGCTACAATGCTCAGATGAGAGAGTGTCACAGTGGACCTCAGATGGAATGAGGAGCTGATGGTAAGATAGATAGATAGATAGATAGATAGATAGATAGATAGATAGATAGATAGATAGATAGATGACTATATTCATCCCCGAAGGAAAATTGAATACAATAAAATACAATAGAATACAATACTGAGGTAATAAGAATAAAAATAAAAACACAGAATGGGACAAGGACACTTAAAAAACACAAGATAAATAGGTAGATAAGGTGCAGTGGCAAGATGATGGTAATAGTACTGATGGTATGATGGTAATGTTATTGTTAATAACAGTATATTAGTATATATAGTAATGGTAGCAGTATATAATAATAGTACAGTGTGTATAGTATATACTAGTATAATATAATATGATAATATAATAATATATAATAATAACAATAGTAATAATAATAACGGTAATACAAGCTATAGTGATAGTATATAGTAATAATGGCAGCAGCAACAGTATATAATAATAATACAATAATAATAATAATAATAATAATAATAATAATAATAATAATCCACATAGAAATGTGTCATATGTTTAGCCTGTGCAAGGTGTGCATACATACATAACTGCAAAATATAATATGTACACATGTATGTATATATATATATATGTGTGTGTGTGTGTGTGTGTGTGTGTATATATATATATATATGCATAATAAATACATGACTATACAAGATAAACATACATAGATAATATGAATATGTGAATAGAATGTGCAAAAAGACAAGAATATTGTCTAAATATGATATATAATATCAATATGGTTTATATTAACACATATCACATATGATATGAAGTGAATGTTCCAGTATTTGGAGTGGAGTGTTGTACAGGGTAAACATGACCAAATTACAGAAAACAACATATATCCTTTTCCAATACTATTGACTGACTGAATTCTATGGATTAAATCTATGGATTAAAACAGATGGTGACATCACCTGCCACCAGCCAACAACATGTCACTATTAGATTTTATGTATATTCATGTCGTGTGTAATAACCTGATTCACATCAGTTATTTGTTTCCTTTATTTGTAAGTTATTATTCATGAAGTGTTTAACTCCTGTCCAGTTGAGGAGTTATGAGTTACTGAAAGTTGCATACTTTAAGATTTTACATTTAAATATTGGCATGTTGTTCAAAATG
The DNA here is from genome assembly GCA_033000465.1 of Sciaenops ocellatus. Classification (NCBI taxonomy): domain Eukaryota; kingdom Metazoa; phylum Chordata; class Actinopteri; family Sciaenidae; genus Sciaenops; species Sciaenops ocellatus. Next base: position 5,864,388 of record CP136884.1, on the reverse strand, counting down.
AGGTAAGACTTTCAGTGTGTAATAGAGAGGGGGGGGTTAGTTCCTGTTTGGTTACTGAGATCGCACAAGAGGAGAGAGAGAGAAGCGAGAGGAGGGACAGGAGAAGAGAGGGAAAAACAGCGTAGAGCGTTTTTGTGTGTGTTTTGACCATAAAGTGAATTGTAACTTTTTGGATGAATGACAAAGTGTTTGCTGGACACTCCGCTGCAGATGTGAGAGAGTGGTGGGACAGTTTGCTGCTGCCTTGATGTGTTTTTATAGTCCGGAGAATCCAGCTAGCTGGAGCTGGCTTAACTTCGTTGCTCTTCTGGAGAGACGTCAGCCCCTGCCTCTTCGCGGACAAGATTGCAGTCGGGAGGAGCTTCGTCAGTGGTGGTCGACTTCCTGCGGCTTCGAGGTGTGCTGTGTGGCTGGAGGCTGAGTCGGTCCAGGTGGGCGCCTGAGGCTTTTCTTTGCACGGAGGTATTGGAAGCGGATCTGTTTTCATCATGAGCTCCCACGTTAAGCGCGCCAACTAATATTTATTGCAAGCTTGCATAGACAAACCAATACTAAACAAAAGTGCACTTAGTACCCGGGTCTTTCCAGTGTTTGTTTTATGTTTATTTACATGTCTGGGCTCAAAGCATTTGTGATATATGTGAAATTTCTTTATTTCATTTATAATACAAAGTTAAACGTATACGCTGTGTTTGTGTTGTTTTATCATTGTGTGTAATTATTTGAGCAATTCACATTTGGGTTCATAAAACCAAGGTTATCCTTATAGCCTCTCATCGGTTAATATAGAGAGTGTGAATCATACTTTACCCTAGACAGAATTTAATTTGAGATGTATCTTCCACCATTTGAAACGTATTTTGAGAATTAAAGGTGCATATAGTACTCCACATAGCACGAGCCGATTGGTGGGAGGGTTACACGTGCTTATCATAACTTCCAGTTTCCCTACAGGAAGCGTACATACCAAGTTATACAATCAGGTTGGGTTAAAGGGGTTTGATATGTAAGACCAATTCAAACATTGAAACTGTTGTGTGTTGTGTTATTTTCTATCACTATTATTTCTACAGAGACACTACATACATCTGATCCCACTGAAGACACCACACACACAGGCCGTCAGCAGTCCACTGAGGGCCCTTACCTAAGTGTGAGGCAGCAGAAGCAAACCCTCTACCGTCAGAATGGTATGACTATATTATATAACAGGTTGATGAAATGAAATTGCTGTATTTAAGAATTTTATTAACACTCCCAACAAATACAGTATGTACGTAAGCTAGTTGCTGTTAAGCTAATTTAGTAAATTATTATTATTAATGTTAAATTCTGTTCTTTAAATGACCGACTGTGTGCAGTGCATTTTTGTTGTTGTTGAAAAGTTCTGTCACAAACCTCTAGATCAGGGGTGGGGAACCTGTTCCACAAAGGGCCGGTGTGGCTGCAGGTTTTTGCTCCAACCAACCAAGAGCACACAGTTTGACCAATCAACTCTCTGAAGACTGAGATCAGTTGATTAAATGAGTCAAGTCTGGTGTGCTGCTGCTTGGTTGGAAAGAAAACCTGCAGCCACACCGGCCCTTTGTGGAACAGGTTCCCCACCCCTGTTCTAGACAGTAGCAAACTTCGCCATCGCCTTCGAAGGAAGCTGGCAGATGACAAAAAGGTCCTTTTTCAGGAGAGTCAGAAATACAGTAGTCTTGTGCAAGCCTCTGCCACAAATATTGATGTAGCCATGGTGGAGCATTCCCTGACTGGAGAGAGCATTGTGTCCCCAATATGGCCATGGGAGGTTCATGGCAGCGGTATGTCAGTTGTAAATGCTTCATAGGAATGTAATAATTCTAGGAAAATTCTACTTAGTATGCCTTTAACTGAGTCATTCAAATAGCATATGGAGTGTTTTAATTTTCATCTAGTTTATGGATTTATTTTCAGTTTTCTCATGTGTCAAGTGTTCAGCCCTGTGTTTGTGTTTTTGGACCTTGCCTTTTCATTTGGACTTTCTGACCCTTACCTGGTTCACCACACTGTAAGTCTTGTGTTTTGTGTTATTGAGTTTTTGGACTGTACAAGCTCTGCCTCCTGTGGTGCCTGCATTTGGGCCTTTTCCTCTTCTCGCTTGCACAAACGTGACATGTATGAAATCAATTTTGATATGAATACATTGCTATGTGAGTCAGGCTTTAGTAGATGTATTTTTGAAGACCGAAGTTTAGGTGCTATAATGTGTTTGTCTGTTACAGTATATTATCAGATTGCTGGTGCGGTGAGGAACTGTGTCTGGTAAGGCTACCTTGAACCCTGAACACTATGAATAAAAGTATAAAACTCAATGCAACCTGTGGATTCCCTTTTCTGAAACATTTGCCCGGTGACTGATGGAAAACAAACATTCACAAAGGTTCACAGTGAGAGAATCGCACTTTCAGCTCCCTCTCATTTAATAGCTTTCTCCCCACAGCCTCTTCACTTCATCACCACTTTCTTATTCAACTGAAATTCACCAGCAGATGCCCAAGTGATATATATATATATATATATATATATATATATATATATATATATATATATATATATATATATATAAATGACTGGGAGGTTTGGTTCTGTCACCACAGATGTATCCTCATTCACTCACTGGGATCTGTTTTGGCAGAGGTGGCACAGTGCTCAGAGGGCTTTGGAAGTAGGAGTTCTGTAGTCTCTGATGAGAGAGAGGCCAGAGAGAAACAGAGGGAAGGAGGGCTCTTATCACCGTGCTAGCAATTAATCCTTGTGTGCTGCACTCCCACATATACTGTACACCGCTCCTGTGTTGCACCCTCTAATTTACAGGCTGAGAGACAGCAGGTGTTCAGGACAAAGTAAACAGAGGGGAAGTTGGAGGGAGGGATCGTTCGACCTGCTACAGTCTGCTATTATGTGGCTCCCTGCTGGACTGAAAACAAGGAGGCAGCGCTCTTGGTATGCAAAACTTGTTTAGCTTTCCCTGTCTAAGTACTAGGCCAGGGCCCAAGGTCACACTTCCAGTGTAGGCTTCACAAATGTTGTTCCACCCCCGAGGCGTCAGCTAGTGAGAAAATTAACAGACACTTTGTGTTTTTCGGTGTGTTCCTGTGGGAGAGATGGCTGACTGCCACACTGATCCTGTCCTGATCTCCTCAGCTGAACACTCCATTATTCAAAACAACAGTTTACCCTCTACCCAAAGTTATGTTGCAGTATAAATAACTTGTTTCTTTCTTTCTTCTCAATTAAAGCCCTGCGTGACAGCTTGGCGCAATAACATCACCTTGGTCAAAAGGTCCAGATTTGTAAATGCAGTGTGTTGCATTTGTCAGACAATAAACAAGTGAGCTGCCTCGCAGTCGATCACGGTAGATCAAGAAACAAAATTGCTCATTTCTGCTCATTATGAATGAAGAAAAGCTTCCATTTCTACTGTGATCATCGCTAAAAGCCAGTCCACACCATACAGCAGATCAGAGTAAGCAATTCTGAGAGGTATTTAAATGATACACCATTTTAGGATTGTAGTTCCATGAAGTTATTACACTCACAAGAGACAGATTTAACAAGTGTAAGGGTAAGGATGGCATATTTACTCATTTTTAATCTCTAAACAGACAGTTTATATGTCCATGTTCAATAAAAGACCACACCAATACTACTATTAGTATATACCAGTGTCATTTATGGAAATTGTTTGTGTGGGCTCTTGTAATGCATTAAGAAATTCCAGTTTGGAGGTTTGTGATTTCTACAAATCTGAAATTAATTAGATTTTTTTTTTTCCTAATGATTGTAATAGACGAGTCACAGAATTGCAACATTTTGTAGAAAAAATTCAAATATCTAAATAAGCAATATGTCCAATGGTTGCTGAGACATTGTACTAAAAGCCAAAAATGCTATCATCTTGCTATCATCAGCACTAGATAGTAAAATGATATCTGGTTCATTTATTTCTTGACCAAATTTTATATCAATCCGGCAAATAAACATTGAAATATATTATAAGATAATTTACAAGTTTGTGCTCTTGGGACTCAAACAATAAAAGTCAGGTAATCACCACTGTGTTTAGGTTTCATCCTCTGGGGACTAACAATGCCCATACTAAATCTTATGGCCATCAATAAATTGATGTACTGTATGTCATTGGAAACCAAAAATGTTGACCTCAGCACTGCACTAGAAGAAAATGTTTTGCGGAGTCATCTCCTCTAGACATTTGAAAAAACAAATAAATATTCAAACAGGAATCCATCAAATATTTGAGAGATTTCAGTCTAGACCAAAGTGAACCGTTCAACATAAAAAAAGTGCTCAAAATCAATGCAACAGAGATCCAGATATCCGGATCTTTAGTCCCTCAAGCTCCAAACCTTCATATCAGTCGTGTCTTTTGATAGAAAGCCATGCCACCGATCTGTAACAGTAACACAGATTTTCCATTAAAATATGCAGTCTTAACCATAAGCCACATAACCCTGAAGACATCATGAAGGGCTATTTTCTGAGGCTTGACAAAGTTCCTCCAGAGCTACAGAAGACATTTTACAGTTTCATAGATTTACAGTCAGAGCTCATTGCTACTCCACTTGATTACTAAATTGATCTTGATGTGTAAAATTAATGGAGTCCCCCTTAACTGTCTATAAAACTGTCACACACAAAACTGCTAAAAAATGAAATGTTAGTATTGTACTGCAAGAAAAGTCTTCACATAGAGCTTTAAAGTGCATACCCTGACTGTAGTGTCTCCACTGTAAGCTGGACAGGAGCACTGTAATGGTGTTGCTGCCTCAGCTGCAGTAACAGTATAATTAGCATGCTGTCAGATGTGATCCAGTTGGCCTTCAGGCTCATTCCAATGACCTTTAGCACTGTTTGAACTGCCTCTTAATGTTAAATATACATATTCTACATCGTTGTATGCTGGTATTTCTTCAGACACAGGCTGACATTTCCATGCGAGTCACTCACATGCCCATTGTTATCTTATTCTTGGAAACATACCAGTACTTGTTGGCTTTTCCTTTCCAAGCTACAGTTGCAGCGTGTCCCTGCAGAGAGCTTACTGTGTACAACAGCTAATTACTATCTGACTCCTGCTTCGCTTCAATTTATATTTACTTTGAATGTTATGAATGTTTTAGCCAAGCTAGCAGCATGATTCTAGGGATAGCAATGTCAGTCGGTCAGTCCACAACTTTAGTCCAAACTGAAGTATCTTAACAACTGTACGTAGCGACCCTGAGCTTGGGGTGCCACGACCATGAACATCGATCCAGGCCTGCAACTTTATATTTAGTTTGAAGTAATGTTACTTTTGCTGGCTTTAGGGGACAGTTATACTCAGGTGTGTGTGAGTGGCCCCACTGATACAGTATTCGTTGTGTTTTTGTGACCTTGAGGAGGTTTAATTTAGGTTTTATAACTGAATCCATTTTGGGGTAAAGGTGAATGTTTTGCTTATTCCCTTACAGTATATTAGCATAATAAGAGTGTTACTAAAGGAAAAATAAAGGTAAATTTCATTTTGAAGTGTTGAAGAACATTCATATATTTGTGTTTAATTTTTCTATTCTCAAAACTCTTGTTAAGTAAATAATTGAGTTGTTTTTTTTCTAAAACCTGAGTGGTGTGATTTTATTGCATTTACAACACTTTGGTTAAAACATCTTTATTGAAACTAAAACTCTAAAAGGTGAATTCATCAAAGGTGGATTTAAAAAAATTCATGTGGTCAATGTAAAAAGAGATCCAAGATAATTATTAAAACTGAGTTAATCAGGCTTATGTCATGCATTATGATTACTTATATTAACCTATAATTACTATTATTATGAGTTAGTAAAGCGAAGTACATTTTGATGGATTTAAAATTCATGCTTTATTGTGTTTCATTGTCAGTGCTAAAGTGTGATTCATTTTCATGCATTTATAACAATCTGTGCTGCATGATATAAATCCTACGGAGCCCCTCTGGTGACATGGTCAAAAAAAAAAAATTTAATTGTGGCCACAATATAGCTATAACGTGCACACAAAATACTAATTCGTGGCCACAAAAAATTAATTTGTGGCCACATAATAGATATAATGTGCGTACGAAATACTAATTAATAATATTAATATCATTCCTGGACAGCTGGGTAAGCAAATCGAGCGCACCTTCTCTAGAACCTGCAGTAGCCTATGTACGGAGTCCCGTACCTACGTGATGTCCATGTAAAGTCAAAATAAATGTGTTTTGAGTTTGTCAGACTAAAGAAGAAAGTGTTATTAACCACCCAGCCAAATTTGAATGATTAAAATTAACGACAAGTTTATCAAATTAGGTGTCAAAATCAGGTAAAAATGTATTCTCAGCTCCAGGACTGTGGGGGCGTGTCCACTGAACCACTCTGGACGAGTTGAATGAATCTCTGTCTCTCCGTGTCTTTCTCTCTCTGTCCAAACGTACATAAGTCATGTATCTCAGTGAAACGCTGTCTATTGTCACTTTGAGGTTATTGCTCCGTTGCGGAGTTTTGATGAAGTGGGGGGTGCAAATTAGTATTTCGTGCGCACGTTATACTTATTTCGTGGCCACGAATTAGTATTACGTGCACACGTTACAGCTATATTGTGGCCACAATTTAATTTTTTTTGACCATGTCACCAGAGGGGCTCCATGAAATCATATAAAACAACAAAATGCTAAGAATTTAATTTAGTGGTAGGCGTTGTTTTCTTCTTTTCGGCAGTCTTTACCCTGTCAAAGCCGCGGTACAAGCGGAACACTAGGGCTGGGACGATATGGTTTTCTCCCGATTCGATTCTTTTACGATTTTTTGGGTGCCGATTCGATTTAAATTGCGATTCTTCAATATTGCAGATTTTTGCGATTTTTAGTTTGCTTTTTTAAACACCAAAGCATGTGAAAGAGTTGAAAGATGATGATGTCTACAGACTATATTAGGAGCCATATTTCCCAAAAAAATGCACACCACATGTGAGTCAGTTTTTAAGATTTATTTAGTAGCAATATATTTGAACCATTTTAACTGCTACATTTGAACTTACACTTTCTTTTCAAAAGCCTGGACTGCATATAAAAGAGGTAAAAAAAAAAAAAAAAAAGTATATAAAAAATATATACTTTGCTTTGAGTGTCTGCTGGCTTGCTGCTGCAGATAAATAAATATACATTGTGCTACATATATATTGTATAAACCGAAGATCCACATTTTATTTTCTGTCTAGTTTTTGACCCGAGGTGTCAAATCATATCTCATGTTAAAGGCCAGATATGCTTTCCAGACCAGCCGTTCTTCTTGTCAAGTCAACTGTGGCCTCATTGTCATTTCCAGCCAATGATGTCGCAGCAACTAACTGTCCAAATACATCTTGAGTAAACCATGGGAATAACAATGGGAGCATTTGGTTGAACATGACTTTGGGGGCCGCAGACAAGAGCAGTGTAGTAAATACAATGGTATCAGTGTTGAACTGTTAGCAGATGGTATGAATAGGTTTCTAAATGCTCAAGGAGGCTGTCAAAATAATGTGATCTGGCATTTAACCATTTGTGATGTATGGAGGAAAAAATATGATGTGATAACCAAGGGCAGCTGTATCTGTTCTGTGGCACTGAGCAGGAGAGAATATGATCTAGAAGTGTGGATTTGTTAGGAATAATGGCTTTCACAGTGTGCCCAGATAAAGAATCTCATTTTGTGTATGACATATGTTGTGATCAGTGGAAACTGTTGGGTACTGTTTCCAACCAGAAATGCCTTGAGATATGAATCCCTGGCAGACTATGCTCTCAAGGATCCGTGTGCCTCCTCTTAAGCAAACATTTGCATTCGCCACACATCGAGCTAGTGTATCAAATCGTCCTCATGCAAAGTGCACTTTTCTCTGGAAAAAAACAACAAAAACTGTCAAGGTTGATTTATTTATTTTATTTTTTTTAGCACAAGGTTGCAAAACGTTGCTCTGACCTCAGTCCACTTAAAATAAAGTTCAACTAGACCATCCATTTATGTAGCGAGCTAAGCATCCTCCTCTGCTTGGATTTTATCAATTATCATCTCATAAGTGCTTCTGCAAACATGCCTCCCCAATATAAACCGGAGCATTAGGGAAATGAAAATTCATGTTTAATGATCTTCATACTTTCGAGGACTTCACTGTAATATTTTCTGTATGTAAATTATGGAAACAATACTTTTCAAGGTCATTGAAATGCAAGGTCCAGTTTATGCATGTTGTATGACAGCAGAATATTATACATAAATTTGCCACCTTGCGCGAGTGTTTTAAAGAGTGCAGCGTGACAAGTTGTTAAGATGACAGGGTTGCTGTGTACCAGATGACCTTAAAACCTAGCAAAGGAAAAAAGCTTGAGTTTTGGTGTCCAAAACCTCAGTGCTTTTCCCTTTGTCTGCAAGTTAATTGGATGTCAAGGCCTTTGGACAACAGATTTATGTTCTTTCAGGCTAATGCTTCGTCTGCAGAATGACTTTGGTTGTGTTAATGTGCAGCGTGAATGCTGACATGGCCTCGCCTCGTGTGTCACCACCTCCAGTCTCAACATGCTAAGCTGCTCTCTGAGCGTCATGAGCCCGAACACGCACTTGTGCCATCCCACAGAGCAGCCACACATTTTACCATGCAGTCACTCTGTGGAATAGCCAGACTGAGACCTGAAGTAGTTTCTGAGCTCTCATGTCCACTGAGATGCATTTAAATTAGGCATGTGACAGTTATGCGTATATGCATGCTATGAATATAAAGGTAGTCAGTGAGGCGGATGAAAAAGAGAGAGCCATAGACAGAGGTGAAATGTGATGTAGAGGGCGGGCTTTGGAAATGCTGCTGAGAAATGTCTGCTGCTGGCACAACAGAAACAGATAAATATAAATTGATTGGAAGTGAGCTCCCACGGTGCAATGTGCCATGGTGTTCACAGACAGGTGGAGATGCAGAGTGAAGTGCTGTGGGCTTTAGAGAAAAGAGCCTCTCTCCACAGTGACATCCAGTCTGTATTGTGACACCGTTCAGAAACGTATTGGACTGCTTCCTTTACAGCAAGGTGATGAAACAAATATGAAAGGTGTGATGGTCTATACACAGTGTTGGAAAGTGTCACCTCGATGACAATGCACTGTAAAAATTTTAAAGTGAAGTTCACTGAAAATAAACCGTTAATGTCATACTTTAATTTGAATCATACATACCACATTTTTATTAATCACCATACATTACAAACAGCTGTTTTTTTTTTCCAGCTTTTGTTCAGTTGTGTAGTAGCAAACATGGTGGCTTCTACAAGGAAAAGAATCAACCTCTCAGAGACTCTGCGGGATCAGTTAGATTTAACTTATTGCTTAAGTTTTTGCATTAAAAGTTAATGTCGTCATTAAAGTGATTTTCATATTTCTTGGCCTAAAATGTCCCTTTAGCTGCCGTGTGTGGAGAATTCACTCCATCCTACGGGAAAATCACTTCCACAATACATTCAGGAAAAAAAGCATTTTAGCAAACAAGTCCAATAAGCAAATTAAGAAATGCATTTGCCAATATGACAATGAGCAAGCAGCAAGTAAAACCCTAACATTATAGACAGTATGTTGTTTTCTTTATTTACTGTGTTCTGTCCATTTGCATATGTTTTCTTAAATTGCAAAGCAATGAGCTTTTCTGTCTCTGTAGCTCTGGAGGGTCAGACTGGTTTTGACTAGAGGTAATTGGTGTGCATTTATTAAGTCGGGCAACACGTCCAAAGTTTGTATCAATTTGTGAGCATACAGGCAGCGGTGCAATAAAACGTATTAAACATATACAGTACAAGTGCATCCAGTTGGATTTCTGTTGAAGGCTTGAGGTCTGATTGAAGAGAGGTGTATAGTACAAATGAGGGGTGTAGTACACAGTAACAAAAACTGTCTTGACTTTGAAATACATAACCTTAAATAAGCACTCTAAAATTGGCTGTTTAGTATTCACTCTTCAGCTAGTTTCAACATTAGCTCAGCATCAGCAGAAATGGTGCTACACACAAGCAGGGGTTAAATTGGGCCCGAGCCAACCGGAGCTCAGCTGCACTGTCTACACCATCACACCTCTGGCTTGAAATAGACACTGTACCACGCTGACCAAACAAAAGTAGAACTCAGCCTCCTGTTCTTTGACTTTATTAAATAGCTGTGGCCATCACACACGGCAGAAGGATCAATATGTGTCTCCGTAGTGAGAGAGGGACCGCGCGCGGTTTTTAGCAGCAGTTCCTTCATTAATTATTTAAATCTGCTAATGTGGCATTACAGTAACCTTATTAACCTAAATGATTTCCTGCACAGCAAACAGATAAGTTGTTCCAGACGGATTCCAAGTTTATCGAGTGAAATCATCGGGAACAAGGCAGACATATTGAGGATGAGTTCAGCACCATCCACCACCAAATCTGTTGCTCCATTTTTGTTTTCAGCCAAATATCACTTCCTCTCACAATATTTGGATTATTATTATTGTTGTTGTGGATTATTTCAGGGACTTTTCAATTTTGCTGCCTAATGAAATAAAATTTGCAGTAGTGGCATTACTGCAAACATGGAACTTTTCTAATCACCTCAGCAAATAAATAATTAAACACCTACTCGGCCTAATAATGAAGACACAATTTATTGTAGTGAGCCTATAAGTTACCGTGGTAGGCTTGGTGCAAAGATATAGAACAAAAAGTCTCACAGGGGCTGTTATAAAAAAAGGAGACAACATAAAAATACAGAACATAAAATTAACAGCACTTGCACGCAGATTAGAATAAGACGGGTAATAAGTTCATGTCGACCGCAGGTTACAGCGCACATATGTGACTGGCTGTCAGGGGTCACTGCTGACTGGTTTGCATTCCCATAATTTATTCCCTAACCCTAATTAACCCCTGACGGATAAAATGAATCATGATGCATGAGATTGAAATAAATCTGATGGATGCTCCACACACTGATACCAGTTCCTGTTTAAACAGCTGGCTTTACGTTGCTTCAGTGGTGACTCGTATTTGAAACAATGAGTGCTGGGACTGTTTTAAATAGTGTTGTTATGCTTCATTGTGTCACCCACATGGCGAGAGTGCCCACTGTCCCCCTTTATTCACTACAAAAGTGTTTCCAATTAGATTTCAAATGCCATCGCAACTCTTGTCTCCCCAGGCATTATGTGAATAGAAGTCTCCCAGGGCTGCACATATTATATCTCATTACTGACAGCGCCGGTCACCTGGGACTCCAATCAGAATATCTGAACACTTAAGCAATTGGCCTCTCTCTAGCTGCCGTGCTGAGATTGATTGGGTTTGGGCTCCCTGAGCACCACTTTAATGTCAAACACATAATGCATCAGCCAGACTTTAGGTAGAAAACATTCAATCTTCTATAATTCAGCTAATGATATTTTTACCTTAGCAGGATGTGATGGGTTTTTTCCATTTCATTTGTATTCTTGAATGGTTTTAAAATAACCATCAACAGCACAGCACTGAGCACCAGATGGTTTCCTAATTTGGATAATCTTATCATATGTGGATAGGATAGATCCCAGTACCAGTGTGACCAGAGCCATCAGTAAAAAAAGAAAGGAGCAACATGGGTTGAGAAGTTAATCATCTAAAAGGAGGAACCTTAAAAACCCAACTGGAGCTTAATACAAGGGATTAGTTATCTGATTATGTTTTAAAAAGGCATTTAGTATTCTTTAAAGGGATGTATTCTGGAACGGTGGCCAAACCGGCGCCTTCCCAGTTGGTGCCATTAATGGTGATAGTTAAGAAGCGTACAAAAGGCTGGCAGAGGGCAGACTGGTTGGCTGTGTTTGCCCGAGCCGGCTGTGAAAACGGAATCTGGCTTACCACCGCATCGTCACACTCTGTTCCATCTCTGCCTCTCTTGTTTCTGTATGAGCGGAGATCACACCGAACTGTATGCTAAAAATGGCCGTTTGAATGTTTCCATGCGTGCCACAAATCACAAATCCAGGAACAGATCTAGCTTGAAATAGCAGGATTCCGTCTTTTCCCCAGATTACATCCCCCCACCACTATCCCCTATCCCTGTCTACTCATAACTCTGTATCATGTGTGGTTGCTTTTCTTTGAGTTAGGAGTAGTGGTGTTCTCTTCTCTGTTTCATCTGGATAACCTTTGAAGGTACACCCACAATTTGTGCATCAGAAATCTTTTTCATTTCCTGCCTTGTTAATCACCTCTTTATTTCTGACCCCTTTAGATATCAAAGCATTTGGAAGCACTAATCTAAAGTATGCCATTGCTACTGTTTTTAGTCCTATTAATATTTACATTTTTCCTTCATGTTTGTTGTCTCTTGTCTGACACTGATGATTAACAACTGTGGCAAAGAAGCAGAGCTGGTATATTTTCACACTTATACCGCTGTCAATTATCACAGACGACCTATAAGATGCTTTGGCGACATAAGCTGTTTGATGCTGTTTAAGTGAACTCTGGCGCCTTCACCTATTCGTGCTGATGTGAAAGCTGTCAATTAAACACAAATGAACACCGGTGTAGACAGCTGGACCGTGACGACCTGAGACGGTGTTACTCGGTTCGCTTCCGCGTGAATTCTGGCGTGATTTATTTATGGTGTGAAGGAAAAGTAGTTCAGCAATTAATCAGCTGATTGTGAACTGTGAGGGATGCAAACTCCTAAAGAGATTCAGAGACTGATGTAAACATGCAAGATAATTTGGAAAACCATGGCAACGCATATGCACTCCAGCATGTAAGAGCTCCTTTAAGTGTAAAGCAGTTCATGCAAAGATATGTTACGTGTTTTAGGTCTACATTAAATGGTGAGTGAAACATCCGTACAACGTACAGGCTAACGGTGTATAAAGTGCTGCAGCTCCTGAAAAGGCAACATGAAACGTCCACACAAAATCAATTTTAAGGACTGCCTTTTTTGTAACATCGCAAAAAATCAGGCGCATCCTGTCTCAAGTGGATGCAGAAAAACAAGTCCACGCATTTGTTACTTCTAGATTGGACTATTGTATCTCCTTGTTATCAGGCTGCTCCAGTAAATCTTCTTGGAGCAGTTGCAGGTGATTCAGAATGCTGCACGTGTAATGACAGGAACCAAGATCAGAGATCATATTTCTCCTGTTTTGGCTTCTTTGCATTGGCTACCTGTAAAATCAAGAATAGAATTTAAAATCATACTGCTTACATACAAAACTCTTCATAGTCAGGCACAGTCATATCTTAAAGAGCTCACAGTATCTTGTTACCCCTTTAGAACACTGCACTCTCTGAATGCAGCATTCCTTGTGGTTCTTATAGTCTCCAAAAGTAGATTGGGAGCCAGAGCTTTCAGCTATCAAGCTCCTCTTCTGTGGAACAAACTCCCAGTTTGGGTTCTGGAGGCAGACACCATCAACGCTTAAGAGTAGGCATAAAACGTTCCTTTTATATTGAGCTTATAGTTAGGGCTGGCTCAGGTCATCCTTTAGTTATGCTGCTATATGGCTAGACTGCCAGGGGACTTCCCATGATGCACTGAGCTCTTCTCTTCTTCTCTTCCATTCCATCTGTACACATTCATGTCTCATTAATGCATATTACTAACTTGACTTCTTCCCCGTGTTTTTGTGCTCTCTTGTCTCACAGGTTCTCATGGATCGTGGCTGCTGCTGTGGACCTGTGTGACGTCCACTACATATATTATTATTATTATCATTACTGCTACCATATCTCCATTAAAGTTTATACTTAATGTTTTGCTGCTGCTTTTGTTATGAATTGGTGCTATATAAATAAAATAAAATTAACAGCATCCAACTTACAGCTCTTATGTAGTGTAGTTTGTTTCAAATGTGTCTCGGAGAGTAGCCACTTAGCCGTGCAACATGCTGAAGTCAAGGTAAAACAACAAAATGAACACTCAAACAACGTAAAGCGTGTTAATGTTCTCGATCCATCAAGCTTGAACAACACAAAGCACAAATCTTCTGTCCTGAGTCTGGAGGGCGACGTAGAGATTTGTCCTGGTTCTTTGCATGGTGGCAGTAAGTTTGGAGCAGAGCAAATGTTGCGTAATGTTTGTGTTATTTCTAACACAATATCAATTTAAAAAATACAACACATCAGATCTACATACCAAAAAAATAATGGATCAAGAAGCCTTTTCTCATTATGAAAGTAGCACCAGCGATTGTCTGACCAACGAGACTTTGGTTGGACAGCACTTTGGTGTCAGCCCTAACGGCTAGATGGGCCAACAAAACATCAGACTTTACAGCCCCACCTGACAGTCATTGTTATGTTTTTTTTTTTAAGTACAATCACCATCACCATACGTTTATTACCAAAGTACTTATTTCAACCCAAACTCTGACCCTGAAACCCTGAAGTCTTGTCACATCCACAACATGGATTTATTTTCCCCAACAGTGCTTTGTAACAATTTTGAAATAAATAGACAGATGATGTCTTCCTGCAGATCAGGAAACACTAATACGTGTCGTTCCAGAGGGTAAAGGGTGGACAAACATATTGTCTTTTCATTTGAAGCACTTTCCTCTGTACTCCCTCTTGTTCATCCTGTTTCTACCTGTGTGTCATTATTCATGACACCTAATGTGCAGTCGCAGAATCAGCCAATAATCCTCATAGTCAGTACTTTTTTTGTGAGCTGTGACCAGAGAAGATAAATGAACACATAAGAAGCGTGACTTACTCTCACCAAAATATGATCTTCCCCCTCTCCAGATGGCTTCTCGGTTTGTTTGTATGAACCCATTTTGAACAAGCAACAGACGAGAACTAAAAGGCAACAAAGGATCATTTTTCAGAGCGCTGCCTTGTCTTCAAATTTTCATAATGTTTTTGTAGTCATTTAACCCATTTTTAAATTAGTGAGGGTTATCTGAGAGTGTAGTACAGCGCTGTTGTACTGTTGCTGTGGTTACCTGCATACATCCTGCTGATTTAGAGCGATGGTGAAACTGACTGCAAGCTTTCCTGTTGTATAGCTTTAACTGAAACACAACCGCCAATCAGAAATAACTCATTTTCGCAGCCTTGGTTAGTGTAGCTCAACTTCTCTAGGTTGAAGTCATTTTAAATAAGTGCACCAACAGTAACCACATCAAATATAATCCATTTAAAAGATCTCACAAGGTCCCTCGTAGCTTCCAGGAGACAGATTACTGCCAGGCTCTCCTTGGTTTCAGGTAAATTCTCCTTAATATCTGTTTTTTTGGCCAAAGTCGTCTTGCATACTTACAAACAACAAAATATATTGTTCTTTTTAGCAGCAAAGAGGTGAGGAAAATAGTAAAAGTGTAGTAGCAGACCCCATATTGTAACTATAGCTGTGTGTTTTCTGACATCAAGCATGCAGCCTAGCTCGGTGGTGGTTTGCTTAAAATAGAAAGCTCTTCTTAAAAATATAGCTACAGGGGCCTTAAAGGAACTGCAGTCACTATCTTGCTTTGCACACTTACTCCCGAGGCAGGTCCGCCCTGGGAGGACAAAATGCTTTTGGGTTCCATGGAAGCAACTGCCAAAAACGTTGCATTATTTCTCATCGGTTAGCCGTGGTTGTGTACCTGTCAGGCAGCATGTGGCCGTTAACTTTTTTTTAAAATATTCTTATAAAGATCTAACCGAGCATATCTGTGATGTGTGTTTTATACAGAGAGGGATATTCATTTTGCCACTTTCAAATAACATCTTACAAGAAATCTATTTTTTAAATTTCCACTTTTTTTCTCTGGTTTTCATGCATTATGGATGCATATGTCTGAGAGATGAATCGGCTGTTTATGCAGTGGTCATGTTGTGAATTTCGGCATCAAAGAGGTCTTTATTTTCTCCCCAAATTCCAAGGATACCGCTCCGGTATGTGACCCACATTTTAAATGCTTGAAACAATAATGGCTTATGTCAAAGCTCGGATACATTCTCCGAGCTTTGCACTGGGGAATAAACATAAACCATGCCTGTGTATGAAACCTCGATATCACTAAGTCTTATGGGTAAAAGCAGGGACCAAATGTTAGCTTTCTAATACTGGAGAGATTTACTTACCCTCTCATTGTCTGTTTCTCTCCTGCTGTGTGGCTGCTAATAATTAGTGCAGCACGGACATTATGCAGACACCCCTACAGGAGGTGAAGATGAGACCACTTCAGTCTCATTAAATATGTATATTTACCTTTAATTAGGAGGCATTCATTTGCGAGTACAACTCCCCCGCCCTCTCTTGTTCTGATTTTACAGTGCACCTGCTTTCAGTGGTTGTATGGAGAGCTGCTGACTGGGTTGAAGCAAATAGACTGTCAACACTCCTCACAGGGACCCTCCATTAGGCTGTCTCTTTCAGCAGCGCACACCCCCGAGGCTATGAAGCATTTTGCTCTCTTACTGCCGCACACTTTCTCTCCTTCTTTGTCCATCTAAAGAAACAGCCCCTTCACTTTGTGCAGCTCTTTCTCTGTCTTTTTATTGCTTTAGCTTTCCTTTTTTTTTTTTTTTTTTTCCAGGAACAATATTTTCAGGCTGTCTTTTTATGATGTCAATAAACTAAAATACATTAGAATACCAGAAGAGCTGGTACCACCATCCAAATATGATTATTGTGGCTTGAACCTGAAGGCAGAATTGCATTTATCTGCATCTTGATGATATATTCAGAAGGTGCCATTTGTGTGCACGATAGGCAAAATAGATGAAAGAATGCATTCTGCCCCATAGAGCAATGGTTTTCACCCTGGGAGGGTCAGGACCTTCACAAGGGGCTGCAAGGACAGGACCGTACAGCAGACAAAGCATCATTCTGCCAGACAAAATTCTGTTGATGTTTTCAGGCTTTCCTCTTTTTTTCTTTTGTATTACTGGATGATTTTCTGTATTCAAGCCCTCAAATCTATTAAAACAAATCAAAGACAGCGATTATTGTTTGGTTGACCTGGTCATCACTTGTTAGCTGCCCTGTTTCCTCGCTCTGTTAATAAAGTATTAAATGGTTTGCCAACTACATTTCCGAGGTCATTTCTGCGTAGATAATGTTTTCCCAGCCATAGACACGTTATGTTCTTGTACTGAACAAAAGTCACAGAGACGTGCTTGGAGTGCATGGTGGGCGTACAAGGCATACGATTTTGATGTAATTTATATGTATTTATATTCAGATGTTGTTTGCAGCATCCTCATTAGCTGCTTTATGCTGCTTTTCATTCGATGCACTATGCTGCAGAAATGATCTTGCATATTTTGTCCATTTTGTGCTATAGGAGCACATCATAATCGGACCTACTATGAGCATTAATATGGCATTTTCTCCAATCCATGTAGTGTTGGTAGGCAACGAAGCTGTACATACCTGCACAACATTAAACCCATCATCCTGTTAAAGGTCCAGTGTGTAAAGGGGGCTATATTTACAGAACATTGTAGAAATGGAATATAATATTCATAACTAAATTTTTATTAGAGTATAATCACCTGAAAATAAGTGTGTTGTAAATGTACTGTTGTAATGGACAGCTATACACATTATTTGTCATGATTACATTACTTAGAATCAAAACCTAGTGAGTCAACAACTTTGCTAACAGCCAAACATCAAGCAAGGTCAACAACACAAGACATAGCAGCCAGCTAATATTACTAGTCCAACAGAAAGGATCCCAGCTCGGTGTCTGTCTTTCAGCCTTTTATTTCACACAACTCTTGCCAAGGACTAAAAGTCAATCCAAAATGTACTCTTGCCGGCAGCTTCTTGCTTGCGCTTCCTCCATTAACATTCCTTTGCGTCTTATGTCCAAAAAAGCAGCTTAGCCCGGTTACATTGCCCACAAGCATGACCAGATCTGGTTCTGGCATGACACTCTCTCCGCTCCCTTCCAGCATTACCCTGCGCTCCGGGCCTCTTACCGGTGGTCCAAAATGACTGTGGTGCCAACACTGGTTCTTACTACATAAGAATGAGACTTTTATATCTGCAGAGGGAGTGGGTCCTCTTGCATGCCATGTTACACCACTGGTCACTATAGTTTCTATCCCACACACTGGACCTTTAAGCAATTGTGAATAATGTCGGCCTCTCCAGCTGGTTAACTGCCTGTGTGGCTGCTGGAGTGATCTAATAAATAATTTTTAGTTCCTGCCCACACAGCTAATCAATCAAATTGCAGTACCAACATTGCGAGTCAAAACCAAAAACCCACATCCCAAAAGGGTTGGAAATAACTGATTTTACAGGGCACAGTTAAAGCAGCTAATAGACAATCCCTTGAGCAGGACCCGAAAAACTGTTGTTAAAGTGGAAAAATACATTTGCATAATGTGGAGCCTGTTCCAGACCTTTACGTTGCCGTTCATGGATTTTACTGCATGTAATTCCTTTTCATTTACATTGGATTGTGATTAAACTCATGTAATTGCAAATGAGGAAATAGTAGTGTTGGAAGCCATGACCTTAAAGCGAGGGGGAGGATTCAAGTCCTTGAGGTCATTATGCAGCTTTTGTGCTGTTGCTCGGTTATAAATCACATTTACAGCCTCTGAAAAGAAAAAAAAAAAAATCAAGTATCAATAATGAATGTCCAGGTATAAGGCACCTTCAGCTTGGCTGCTGATCAATATCTTTATGCCCATGCAGCGCCAAACAACACACTGCACTGCAATTGTTTCTGACATGTATCAGCTATATCTAATGGGCAGTCAGCAAAGCTCACGCATGCTTTCAACAGCAGCAAAATCACAACTAACAAATGCACCACTCCAAACCTGAACAACTCAAAGCTTAAAATAGAAGTCTTTCTGCTGTGCTACCTTACATTTGTCTGCCTTTAACTGTCAAGCACTTTTCTGGTTATAGAGCCGAAGGCAACGACTAGCTTAATCCCCCTCCTCCAGAAATGAATCCGATAAATAATACACAATAAAAAGACACTAGCAGAGTCTGTATGCTGTCATATAATATGATACCAAAGAGGTTTTTTCATAGAGTAATCTGTAGATATCATTCTAAATGCAAACAAGCAGATTACTCTCTATATTGTCTCTTTTAATGTAGTACGGTATATGAGCTCTTTGTTCTGATACACAAGTTGAATTTGTTGTGAAAGTCTGAGGGCTAACAAGAAACCAAGGTAAAAGAAGGAAAGTAAAAGAAAAGCACAGATCTGTATTTTCATGCCTTAAAGCTGTGTACCAGGAGCTCTTGTGTGATCAGTTCAGGAATTTCAAGGATTCTTTCTGATTACACAACCTCAGGTTTGAGAGGAAGCGATCAGAGCACGAAGTCCCAACAGCACCAAGGAGCTGCTTCAAACGCCACGAGCTGCAGGTCTCACTCAGGTGTTCCGACTAAGAAGAGAAAGCAGACAAAAGGTAAGCAAATTCAATTAAATTGTGGTTCCATCGTTTAGACCTATGACCTAACTTTTCTATCTTTTTTTTTTAATCACTTAATCATTGATGTAACACCAGTCCAGACTATTTGTCGTGTTTGAAAAGGTGTCAGAAAAAAGGAATATTTCTTTTAAAGTGTTATGTGAAAAATAAAATTTAAAAATCTTGAAAGGTAGGACAGAGGTCCTAAGAGAGCGACTCCAAATACAGCCCCATTTCATGTGTGAAACATGATTAAACTAGTGTTATCTTTTCAAATCAATGCTTTAATTAATATGAAACTTCAAAAATAGAAAGTGATTCTCAAAGCGAGCGGTGCAGTCTGAACTTGAGTTAGATGAGTTTAATTTTCACCCAGTGTGAAACGTCATGAACATTAACCAGATTTATGTAAACAATCAGGGTAAGAGCTTCATTTTATGACCAAAATGCCCATACTTTATAGAAGCGTGTAAATCAACATAATCGACCAAAAGAGAGCCCATCCAGCTGTACCATGAACTCTGTCTTTGTTGCTCATGTTCCCTGTTTGTTTTCCTCATCTTGGGTCATGTCATATCTCTCTCTTCTCTCCACAGACAGACTGCTGTCTGTTTTTCTGATTGGCGAGGCAGCACACGTCTAACAAGAGGTGGGTCGGACTGAAATGACTCCTGAAATATCCATCACCGCAAATTACATCTTTGGTAGTGCTGATTCCTCCTTTTGGCCTAATGAAGTTATATGCCCCTTGCACAACTACCAAGACGCCTGCTAATGTCTTTTAATTTGCGAAGATAATTACAACAAGGTTCCACTTGAAAATCCATACATGCCGGCAAACGGAGCCAAAATCGACCAATCCAAATGGGTAATTATTTCTTCCTTAATGTATAGATGCATCTCAAGGGTCTAATGACACAGATGCAATAATAAAGCAGTCAGGATTGACATGACATGTGTACAGTACATGAAATAAGCATTTGCATGCAACTACTTGATGAATACTAATGTGCTTAGCATCGCTTCTATTCAGCGTCTTGTTTAAGAAATACCAACATTTGCATTTGGTGCCTAAAGGTGCTAAAACAACAAAACCAGGCTAGGCTATGACCCAACATTATACAATCTGCACTAAGCCGATGTAACACAGGCTGTTGAGAACAGAACATGTGTGTGTGTGTGTGTGTGTGTGTGTGTGTGTGTGTGTGTGTGTGTGTGTGTGTTGTCATCTTAAGGTTAAAGAGACGCACGCATGTTCACTCATATGCATGAAAGACGACCGAGAGGAACAACGGAGGAGGAGGCTGGAAGAGACGTAGTGGCAAGGAGAGTCTAGACATAATGAGTTTAATAACGTACAATGTTCATTAAAACATAGCTCACAGCCTCTCCGGAGGT
The DNA here is from genome assembly GCA_033000465.1 of Sciaenops ocellatus. Lineage (NCBI taxonomy): Eukaryota > Metazoa > Chordata > Actinopteri > Sciaenidae > Sciaenops > Sciaenops ocellatus. Next base: position 5,843,561 of record CP136884.1, on the reverse strand, counting down.
GTCATTCCTGTCAGATTAGTGGTGCTGAGATATGGCTGGTGCGGAGCGGAAGCAGCCCATATGGTCTGTCTGCTTGACAACACTGTGACCCACAGCAGATGTGCTGTTTTTCTCTCCCCTGATGTTAGGATCAGCCTCTCTGTCACACCTGTGTTTTCTCCCAAGCCACACAAAATAACATCAACAAATGAGAGAGTCGGATTCGCCCTCTAAGTCAACAAAGGATTCTGGGCAGCCACAAAATACATTTTGACTTCATTAGGATCACTGGCAGCATTATTAGAATGGAGGTAACCTAAAGAAAAGGATAAATTAGTCCTGTGTGATGTTTGCATGCTGCCACTTTTGGACTGTTCTGGGAACCAGGATGACTATTTGCAACTCTGTCTCCCAGAAATTACATTCATATACTACTAATTTGTTTTGCCAAATGCATTTTGGGAGAGCTGTAATTACTGCCTGGATTATGTTCACTGGTAATGTTTTTTTTTTGTTTGTTTTTGCTGTGTTATTGTACATTACAACATGCTACATTACAGTGCATGGCTTTAACACCAGAGACCAGGGCTTGCCCCTCAGTCCCACATGTGGTTAAGTTCAGGCAAAAGCACTTAAGGTGAGAGATCATTTTAATCATGCAAGTCTCAGAATTCTGTTTTAAACAGCACGTTTGTTAATCACAGGGAGGAAATATGACAGATGAAAATGAGCAACTCAGTGTTTCCATGACGAAAATTTGATGTCTTCTTCAGAAATCACTGCTGCTATACAAATACAAATGCCTAAGACCGGCTGCTCCATGTTATTACGTGACATGCACATGTTATGTCATTATGTCATTTGCACCTCCTTTTCTCAGAATTACACCCGGTACATGTATGTGTCATTTCCTGTGCACACCATTTGAATCCATTGATTGAACAGCAAACTCATCAACAACACAAACTGTTAAAGAGGTAACTAATGAGCATAAATACACCTGATGACTACAGCAACATAAATACCTGCCATCATTATCAACATTGAGTCTGACATGATGAAATTCTTCAGATATATTAAAACTTTAAAAATCTGTTTAATTTCCTCAGAAAAACTCATAAAGCTGGCAATCATTCTTTAGTTGCTACGAGACGACGTTGTAAAGAAAATAAATACATCATTAGTCAAAGTTTATTAATATTATCATTATTTTATAATGTGACTTTGCAGATACGTTCATGAAAAATGTTATCGTGCTCACTAAATATGGCTTTTCTTTTGCAAATTACTGCTATATGAGTGTAATTTTGTGAACACACAGTTGTTTTTTGGACATTTTTGTTGGAAAGAAAATCATCTGGACCACAATCTTATTTTGTTACCAAGAGAAATTATGAGGTTTGGCTGCTTAACTGCATGTGAGTGGTGATTTATAGTTATCCATGGGCACCGAGTTATACTTATAAGTGGAGGTGTAAGATTGGTGACAGGCAAGGAGAGGTATGACAGGAAATTTTCATGTAATTAACACCTGCAAGTGCCATTTCCTGCTGCATAGAGCCTTCGGTCATGATCAGTAAAGCTGCTCTTTCACTATAAAGTGATATAAAGTGTACATTTTGCACTATCAGATATAAAAATATTAGTTTCCTTCAAGTGTTATGTACTTTTCAGCACTGAGTGACAGATACATGTTCTGTCAGAGTGTCCATAATACATATATTTCAGAGCAACACACTTAAATAAACATGAGTCGGTTTAACTCTTCTGCCTGAAATCATGTGGGAAAACACTGAATCCACAGCAGACACACAGCAGCACAGCAAAGCTCATATTATACAATATACAAAACAAATATTGGCTTTTTTCTGGGTGATGATTAGCCAAAGCAGCCAGTCAGTGATCAATACAGACATTATTAAACCATTAATTAAACCAATAAGTAACCGCAGTCAACATCAGACAACCTCATCACCCTTTAGCAGTTTGAATTCAGCTGAAGCTCTCTGTGCTCTCTGGGGAACCTTATTCCCTTTAAGAAACACGAGATAAAGGGCGTCATATGTTGACAGTCTTCTTGTCGTTTTGGTGTCATTATAATAATAATAATAAAAGATCAACTCATACTTACATACAATGTTGACATTTTGGACCCTGGCGCTTCAACTCACTACCAGCCTCCGCTGGTTATCTGTGCTGTTTTAGTGGGAGAAGGCTGAAAACGATGCTGAAATTTAGATTTCTCACTAAATAAGTGCTGGCTAGTGAATCGGTTAAACACTGAATTCAACATGGACTCATAACTGTTAATTCACTGTTTATCGTGTGAGAGTTTTTTTCAGCCATTACCAAAGTAATTACCTGGTTTTCTGCTTCCTGTTTGGTGCTGGCGACATTCAATAATATTAGGGATATTTTTTCATTTTTATAGACAGGAATGTAATTTTTAGTTCATATATTACATATGTAATGAACAGATACAACTCTTTTGATCCTGGCAAGCTCAAAAATAGTAAAGTCGTATGATGTGAAGTGGGGATGCAAAAGCACATATTTGCTCCTCTGCGTCTAATAGTGTTGGTGCAGCTCCATTGCCCTGGCACCCATGGAGTTATCCAGCCACTTTTGCCAACACTATATGAAGTATGCACCTGATAAGCTGTCTGTAATTTCAGCTGGATGGAAAGCAATTTCTTCAGATCATGTAAGGCGTTGATGATCAGGTTCAATAAGGACACTCCTGTGACGAATGTCACTCTGCTTACTGGCAGCTACAAAGCTTGAATATCAGGCCGTGTAATACATACGACTGCTATGATTCATTATTAAACCTTCCATCAGGAAGTGTCATTCATTCCTTCACATGTATGTAAGAAAATGTGACATATGTGGAGCGTGACACACAGCTTGGGATACTGCACAGCATTTCTCCGAGGTGTAGTTTTTAAGCACAGTATATTGGAGGTTTGTTATATATGTCTAGTTTTTATGGATATAAGTGTCTATCTTAAGTAGCAGCTGTCTGCTCTGGCTAATCCTCCGGCTTGATTTAAATGTCAATACCTCCTTCATATGTGCACAAGCATAAATCTGTATGGATAGAGTGGGTGGTGGGCAAGGGGTGAATGGATCTAGAAGCCGGGCGCTGACTGTAGCAGAGGATGCTGCGATAGACCAGTGGCAGTGACAGCGAGGTTCATAGACTTTAATGCTCGTCCCCTGTTGAAATGCCATCTGGAAGAAGCAGGGTGCCTATGGATTAATCACCTTAAGGTTCATTCCTATCCTCGATTATACACCCTGCACTTGCATCTTTGGTGGTCTCTCGACTGATGGAACCTTGAACTACACGCCTGTGTTTTTAGAGAGCTTGATGTTGACTGCCTGAGAGGCCTGCCAGCATGGTTTTTCAGTAAATGGTGGAAACAGAAACTGGGACGGTTAATGGATAACCCAGGGTGCACACGGATAGATTAATGGGAAGAAAGGAGGGAGCGCCAGGGAGGATGCCACTCTATTGGGGTGTTGTCTTGTGAAGCAGCTAGAGGGCTGAGATTTATGATGTCTTGTTAGAAGCGTGCAGATAAATGATTGTTGCCCTGCGTATGTGGGACATACTTGTTGGGCTGGCTCAAATTCAGCAGAGAGAACAACAAACACACGGGTGCTTTCCTATCACCGGGAGATTCATTTCCTCACTGCGCCGCCATATTTACCTCTTCCCCAAGCAGACACAGGTGGTCTGTTGTTTGAGAAGGGAATAGGAGTGAGCTGTGTTTGTTTGAAGTTGTTTTCCATCAAAGTATCCCTCATAACATATTCTCCATCCTCAGTTTGATGTGCCAAGTTTAAAGTAGTCTGCTGGATCTTGTAAGGATTACCGCACACAATTCCACGCTGAAAAGTAAGGAATAAATAGCAATTAGTGTGTTTTTTGAGGAGCGACCATACTTAGAGGGTGGTTTCCAAATCAATAACCTTGTTAACTGAGCAGCAGCAGCAGCAGACTGTTGCACCTCACTGGGCTCAGAATTAGCTATCGGTTGCAAGTGTGCAACCAGGATGGAGAAAATAGAAAAAAAACAAAAATCTATTCGTGCCGTGACATAGATTAACAGTGCTATGTTGTGGATGAAAGTGAATCTGACACCTGGAGCAAATGTAAATGAGCAGATTTTACTGGGAGAATCAAAAAAACACAGAGAAGTGCCTTTAAAACCAGCTGAAGCTGAGTTTGTTGGTGCAGACCTTTTTAAATTCCCTGCCTGTGGATAATAACATTAACACAAGTTAAAATGTCACACAAAGGGGGAGTTCTGGTGGCCCAGTGGTCCCCGGCATGAACTCTTTATAACCATGTAACTGGGCATTAATCCAACCGAGGACCTTTATCACAGGTCATTTCCCTCTCTTCCCTATCCATTTCGGTTGCCATGTCCTCTCTTTCCCCACATTGCCCGTCGATGTTAGCTGATAATAGTCTAATAAAGGCAAAACTATTTTCTAATTCAGCACTAGATGAGAAAGTACAAAAATAAAGGAGGTACTCAGATAATTTACTTATTGGGAGATTGTGATTTTGTGCAACCTGGCTCTAATTCCCATTGTTTTTGGCAATCATTCTATCATTATATATTCTCCAATTCATTGCTGAAATCTCAGAAAACATCCCAGAAATTAAGCACCTCATTATTTACATCCACTGCCAACAGTCTCTGCCAATGCAGGAAGAAGTTTACTCTACAAGTAGAGAGGCAGAACTGGAGTGTGGAGTCTTGAGTAATTGATAGGCGTGCGTCAGACCTTCATGCAGGAGACCAGAGTTCACGTCCTGTCATAAATCTTCAATTAATGTTTATATTTTTATTAAACCTAACCACAGTTTTTCCCCTACCATACCTGATCTTCACCATGTTTAATTTGCTAACCCTGCAAGTACCTTACCATATTTCATTTGCCACAACTGCAACCTTTCCCTAAACTTCACCACGGACACAGTTTAATGGAAATTTAATGGAAATGTGTGCGGTTTGATGTTAAGGACAAATGAACAGATGTAGAGGGGAGAATGCGCTGAAGGCCGGGCAGAGGGAGACTCAGAGTGGGGGTTCTGTCTCAGGTGTGTTTCCACCTGAGCTGCTTACAGGCCCCCAGAGGGTACCTAGAATGATATTTGAGAGAGGTATGCAAGTGGACTGATTAGGAAGGGAAGAGGGGAGGAGGGAAGAGAGGATGAAGGGATGTGGTTAGGGATGAGCAGAGCTGGGGATAGGGTAGCTATGAGGCAATGAAAATAAATCGATGAAGGCAAGGGAAAGGGTCGGTTAGGTCGAGAAAACAAGACCAAGAAGGGTCGACCAGGTACAAGTCGCTTGATAAGTGATTAGAGGTGTAGCTGAGGTGTTGCCCTGCTCCTAAACCTGAATTAATTATTTAACATTTAGCCATACAATATTCGCCATGTACTGATGCTGTACTTAATGCGAAACTGTAAAAATACAAAATAAATAAAATGCAATGAATGCAAGAAATACTGACATTGACGTTTTTCTGAACTGACGTTCTTTTTTGATGATAGCGTTGCAAAATGAAGTGACATGTCAGAAGAAGCAGGGCAGGAGGATCGTGCAGGTTTAAATGTGTTGTGTTCAGACCAAATGTGAAGCGAATGCTTGTTGTGTGGTACAATGACCTACAAAGTCAATCGCTAGGCGCAAAGTTGTGTTTCAAACTAAGCAAAAAATGCATGAAAGCCTATTGGCATTGAGATTCTCCAGAAACACCCGGAGCTCTGCGATTCAACTCTTTACTGTAGGACTTCATGGAAATTCTAAAAATATGTATGTGCTACTTGAGTCTAGCTATCAGCTGTACTTTTCATGATTCCGAGTCATGAAGTTGGCACTAGCGTTAGCTGCCTTCCCCAGTAAGCACAACCCACAGCTGGCTTTCCCAGCATACTTGACTGGCTTACCAATGATTTAGATTCAACAGTTCATGTTTACATGTGTATCTTGTCAGAGGAAATATGCCGCAGGATGTGGAAGGGCCCCAGGCGCACCTATTAAAAAGAAAGGACGAAAGAGAGCAAAAAAACGAGTTTGTCAGGGGCAAGGCCAGATAAGAGGTGAAAGTCCTCTGCGGTCCTGTCTTTCCTCGACCCCCCTGTTACCCTGAGAGAGACGAGTGGTAACATGAAGTAAGGGGTCGAGGAAGACAGGACCCAGGTCAACACAACACAGGATACAGGACCAGGCGAGCACCAGGGGTCACAGGAAGCATTAGCAGAGGCATCAGAGATTGACAGGAGAGATTGGTTGACAAGAGTTTGAGTGAAGACACACACACACACACACACACACACAGCATGGGAAACAGAAGATTTTTTCTATAAATGAATTACAAGTTGTTTTTTGTCTCACAAAGAGATCTTTTCACAGTCACAGAGGAAAAGTGCACAAAAGAAAATAACAATGAACAATGAAAATAACTCATACTGATCTGCATTCTCACCTGGACCAAACCTGTAAATACAAACTTCAGATTTAACCTGCAGTGAACCTGTAAATAAAAAGACTTTAATCTAATGGAATACTCACCTCTGCTAAACTTGTAAATAAGAATATACCAAACTAACATGCAATACTTTAAGCATGACAAGCAGGTCAAGAGCTGAACATAATCACTGCAGTAAACACTGACACCCGCTTTGACAGGAGGTGTGGGTGTGGCCCTTACGTAATTCATGTGAGCACATAGGGCCGTAAGGCTCTGCAGTATAATGTAATGTGTACAACTGATTGATTAGCCATGTTTATGTATTCATGGGAAACAACACGCTCTTGACCCCAGACACAACAGCATTTCTGGCATATCTAGGACTCCCACAACATAATTCATGTTATTTCGATCATGGTTGATGACCTGGAGTGGGCTCATTGCTGCCACTTGTGGTACTTTTTTCATAGTCAGCTGTAGTCAGAGAGACACCGAGGGGGCCATTCAATGTTCAAGTCAGCACACAGAAGACATTCTTTAAATCTTGCTCCAACAAAGGCATGTTTGTGAACAGGTCAGGGTTAAATATCTTGATTCATCCAAGTTTCATTTGAAGTGATTTCAAACATTTTTTTTTTTAAAGAGAACAGACTTGGTTTAGCATATGCACATTTGTTTGTTCAATCTGGGCTACTGTAGAAACATACATATAAATGGTTCAATCTAACCGCCAAATTTCACTGGGCACTGCTGGGACGTGATCCGGGTGTGCCGAGGCCGCCGGAGCTGATCACAGCCGTTTTAGACAATGATCGTAACCCCAGTGGAAGTGCCACGGTGCATGCCAGTGGGTTGCCAGTGGGTTCCAGGCATAAGTAATGAAAACAAAACTATTTTTTTTATGTTGTTCCCTTTCTGCCATATTCTAAATGGAGCCCCCTAAATCTGACATACTAGACCTTTAAATGGGAAGCATCCAAGTCAGCATGTTTATGTCAAGTAAAATTATTACCCAAACACTCTGTTGTCAAAATATATAAGTTATCTGACTGACTTCCTGACTCATCTTTGACCAACCATACTTGCATTGAGGAATTATTACCAACATTTAAGGTCTACTCCCTTCCTGTTTTGCCTCCAAATAAAGTGGTAATGATCTGGCTAAAGTGGTGGCTTGTTTACAACCTGTCTGTACACTTACTTGGCTGAGCACACATTTTCAAACCCAACGGAAATGATGGCCAAAGCAACAAATTAAGGCAACTGAAGACAAAATAAACCATAACTTATATTTTATTTTGAATAAGGTCCAATTCAAAGTAAAATTGCCATACAGAAAACGATTTGAATCAGCAGATGGAGGAGAAGAGATGAAAACAGACAGAACACAAATAGCCAGACAGCATCAGCAGACAATGCTGCGGAAAGCCTTGCAGGGTACCTTGAAAGGCGGGCTGTATAACAAACATGAGGTAAAGACGAAGCGGAAAAAATCGTGACAAGATAAGTATCTGCATCTGAGAGCTTGAGATACAATGTACTCTATTAGTGGAGCAGCTTGCAATCAAGGAGGAGTGTGTGATTGTGAATAAAAATCTGAGAAAGGAACGTAGATCAAATCAAGCAAGGAGAGCTGGAGCTGCTGCAGCAGGAGGAGATGTTAACATAAATGACGTCTCAATCAATGTCTGTTGCCGCCTTCTTGATCTGCTGTTCCATAGCATCCTCTGTGGAAGCTGTATCCAGTCTAAGTCCACTAATTAAACTACGATTAGGTTCCACTAATCAAACTGCTTCGGATTCCTAGATGTTCAGCAAAGTCAATTACATCATATCTATGAATTTGACTATCTCATTACATTTTTTTCCCCTTGCAGTTTTTAAATTAAAGCAAAAGCCGAGAGCATTGAGTCTAGCTTAATCAAGTGGGAACTACCAAAGCCCTGTGACTCTGCAGAAGGCAGCAGCCCTGAGCCTCTCAGCCTATTGCTATGAGCCAAGGCTTCATCAGGCTTATGAGCGCTGTGTTATATTTGCATTACAGCTGATGGAAGCAGCAGCACCACTCTGAAAATACCCCCACCGTCTGACTAATGAACTAGGTAAGGTCCAATCCACAAACTCTGCTACTGGTGCAAAAAACGAGCGGAGAAGACATCTCAGTGCTTCCCACGAGCAGCATGCATCTTCAGCAGCGGGAAGCTATATGAATGATTTAAACTAGCATCTGTAAAGGCGCATCAGCTGTCAGCTGTCAGGAGATGAAAGCCTGGATTGGCTCACAGGACTTGATGAGAGACCGTAGTAGCTGGGTGTTCTGGGACGTAGAATGGAGGCAAGCATGGAGACCAGCTGTCGCACTAACTGCCGGCACCACAGTGCGTGGCGATAGGAGGCCCAGGGCACAGAAGGATGATGTGACAAGAGTAGGAAGGAATCCAGAGTCTCCGCTAGTCTGCTCAGCGTTTCCTTGTCTGAGTCTTCTCTGCACAGGATATTTTATATCCACTTTCGAATAACCCAAAATTGATAAGGTTTCAATCTTGCTTTGTCAGACCCGGCATGGGAGGCCTTTTTTTTCTCTCTATCATAATTTGGACACTTCAAAAGATAGGGGAGGAGCTCTCCCCTCACATTTTCTCAATAACTGTGCCAAGGCGCAGCCGGTTTGATGCGCACTAACCCAGCTTGTCAAAGGGTTACGAGCTACATGCCCTACATTTCTGTGCTTGGACTTCATCAGGCGTAAAGGCAAGGGCGGTGGTAATATTCTGTTATTGAAATGTGTGCACCACGCAGAACGCCGTCACATACCGGATTGTCATTAAAGACTGCATTCGCACTGTGGTGAAAAGTGTCCTCACTTTAGATTTTTTCTCAGACATATGACACTGAGCTAATTATTTCCACTAGGTGTGAAAACAGTGACCCTGCACTGGGGTTGCAATCTATTGAGGATTTTTAGTTTGCTACCAATTTTCACACAAAGATGTGCATTTTTTAAAAGGTGCATAATCATTTTAGATACATTTTATCTGGATTTTAAATCCAAATGTTGTTTCCCTCTGCAAAAAGATGATCAGTGCTTTATTGTAAACAAGGTTTACTTGCCACAACACGACTCAGAAAATCATCTAATAGTATTGAACGAATAGAAAAATGGGGAGAAATTGCAAATGCTGTGCAAGATATTTGTGTTATTGATTTTTTTAAACAGATTTTCACACTTTTTTCATACTCAAAATAAATTCATGAATAAATCCTGATTTATTTGTGTGGAAAATGAAAAAATAGAGTAGTTTTGATCTGCATAAAATTAAAAAGAAATGTTTCTTGGGTATGGATGCCTGCATGGAGCTTGTGTTTAAATTACAATCTATGATAAGTAAACTTTACATTATTCACCACATGATAACAGCACAGTCAAAGGTTGAAGGTAACTAAAATATGTTCAAACAAGCAGGAGATGTACATGTACAAATGTGTATGTATGACATTTTCTGAATGTCGTCTTCTCTGCGTTGCTGTCAGTTCACGTTGGTATCAGATGGATCCAAGAATAGACTGTAACAGCGATCCAAGAACATCAGATATAAGCAGCGATTCAGAACTGAGCATGAAGGTCTGCTCTATGAATGTAGCCAAACACACCCACTCAGCCACATACAAATTCACAGTTTTATTCCATTGAGGCTCTGTGCTCATCTCGCAGACAGCCACCACTGGTTAAGAAAGAGGGGAGATGGATAGAATGGTTGATGCATGGCACAGCCCAGGAGACGCTCTGAGCAATATGAGATAAAACGTAAGACGGGAAGCTCAGCCATATCCTGTGTGTGATCAAAGGGCATTGGTAAACCGGTTTCATCTGGCCTCATCTATAGGGGTTCTGTGTGGTCAAGGCATCACATAGATATCCAGTTGTACTTGGCTTAGTTTAAGTCACTGCTCTTTCTCATATCTACATCCATGGCAGCAGAGACGCTCATCATATGAACGTTTAGCACAACTCCGTTTGTTTTCTCTGTTTTCATCAGTTTCAAAACCATATTCCCAAAGGGGCGTTGGGGATGAAGCATGGCACTTCAAAGATGGAAACGAGGCAAAGCGAGGGGAAACTACACATTATGCACTGCAGGTCTCTCACTGCCAGTGCAAACATATTTATGAACCCAGTACACAAGCTAATGTTAGAGAATATATCTAAGGATAAAAGCACACAGCCTTATAGGAGATTTTTTTTCTTTTCAATTTATCTTGTGAGAGTAAAACATGCACCATCTGCAGGCTTGAAAGATTTGTGACTGTAAAGCGTTAGCAGTTAGCAGCCTCTTCATGGAGAGAGCAGCTTTAGCTTGAACAGTGCTAGCCTCTGTTCCACTAGCTTCTGTAATTCAATTTGTGATTGACCCTTAAACAAAGTTAAACGGTTCATATTGCTCCATATCTCAGATATCTAAACACTTACAGAGCAGCCAAGTTCAGGCTTGTAAGATGTGTGCTTGCTGCCACCAGTTGTGGTTTCTGACCTGTTCAAATAGTGGAAAATTTCAGACTTTTGTGCTGCTGTTCGATGCTCTAACAAAAGAAAAGCCAAAACCAAGCAACAGAGAATTTCTTTTCACAGATGTTTGATAAAATTTTACTCTTACAAACATGTTGAATTTGATGTATTTGAAGCTATCATAAAATTAATGGAAGTTAGTTAGATAGCAGTTAGTTATGATGATCTCAATAGACCTCCTAACTTGATAGATTAGGAGGCACAGCTTCAGCAGATCAATGCTCTCTTCAAAAATAATTATTCCAATTTTAGAGTTTTGAGAAATTAAGTTCATTAAGTTCATTAAAGGCCACTGAAAACAGAAATAATGAATAGACAACATCAGAACAATGATTTAAAAATTAGCATTTCACATATTGTTCAATAATGTTCCAACAAAGAAAGTTTAATATTTTGTTTTATTACAATTTTAAATGTTACTTGGGGTAGGGAAGAATTACAGTGTCCATCGAAACTTCTCAAACCACTGCTGCAACAAAGTCCATTTGTCTTTAGAAGTACATAGAGTATATTTCAGCATTCATTGCTTAGCCATAATGTGGCTAAACACACTACTTCCAAACACAGACAATATAAAACCTGGACATCATATCTGTGACGTCAGCCACAGGTTTCTGAAGAGCTGTAATGGCACCTACATGTACCCTCAGTGCAGTTGTCATGAACGGGGAAACTAGCTATAGAGACAAAAACAAGGCTGTAAACATGTTTATTTCTGCTGTGGAGTTGGACATTTTAACATGGGGACTTATGGAGATTGACTTGTTCTGACGCTAGCCTCAAGTGGACATTTGAGGAGCTGCAGTTTTTTGCACTTCAGCATTGGCTTCACTTCACAGTCACAGAGTTTGCCCCTTGCTTCCAATGGCTTTAGGGGCAGAAAAAATGCATCTTGCCCAAACAATGACTTTTGGAATTCCACAAAACCTGTGCTGCACTTGTGATTTCCTCTCTGTGTTCAGTATGTTACATCACTTTACTAAAATATCACTACATACACTACACTACAGAGCTTTACGGAGCTTTGAGGGGGGGGATTTTGCCAAATTCTGGCAAAGCAATGACCATTTGGAACATACTGATCATACAGATGTACAGTGGAGAAGTGGGTTATGCTGCAGGAACATTTGAGAAGTTCATATAATATCTTCCTACAGTAGGAGAACATGTCTTCAATTAAAGCCATTGTAACTGACAGGAGAGCTCGCTGACCACAATCACTGTTGTTTGTAAGGAAGGAAGCTAAACCTTTTCACAGCCACGTTTTAATCCAGATTAGTGTTTGAGAGACAGATTTTGGGTGGAGAGTCACTTTGGATTTACACAGGGTTGGAGACACTAATTTGTATCTCTGATAAAATGGATGTCCTCAACATGACACATCTGTCCACAGCGCTTCTATTTAATTTCAGCTGGATTTGCAAATTATAGCATTTCCACTTTAAATGTGTTTTGCTTAAGCTGCTGGAAGATACTATTAGAGCTGTTACTTTCCCACGAAACATCAAATCACAGGAAATAGCTGCTTCTGAGAATATGTATAAATAACAGCAAGAGTTAAAGCTCGAGCCCCTTCAGTGTGATTTAAAGTTCATTTCAACCTCCACCTTTATTTATGTTTTCCTCCTTATTTTGATCTGGAGAGATTGAGATTGCATAAAAATATGCAATCTGCAGGTTTTTGCCTGAATGCAAAGATGTTTCATTGGAAAAAAGATGATTTTATGTTTTATGACAGAATGGTTTACCACAATACATGTGATTTACTGCAATATCTGCAAAACAACTTTTTACAGTCCTCTCCCCCTGAGAAGCGGTGAGGGTGTAAACACCTCTCTGTGCACATCGAATTGCATCTGCCTTGTATTTTTCCATAACTAAGCATGGATTTTAGATCGTCTTAGCCGTTAAACGTGTTAGTTGTAAACTGAATCACCGTGCTTCCCCCAATAACCTTGAGGTGGTAATATGAAAAGCGCAAAGCCCGGGCTGGTTGAATATTTTTGTAAGGAAGTGAAAAATGAGCTGTGTGCTCTTATCTGAAGGGATCAGCTGCTCAGATGCCGGATCTTTCTTCAGCAAATTGGCCCTCAGATATCCTCTTGGCACCATTGTCAATCCGTTGTTGTTGATCTCGCCACGTTCTGTCCGTGGTGCACATAGCATAGCACAATAATTCCTCTGTGTGAGGCCCTAAGACAAGCTAACACCATGACCACCATTAGTTTATATCCGAGCAACTCTTGTGTTTCTAAATCTGTCTGATTGAGTCTGGTCACTAAAATGATTATGCTTTCCCATAAGTGTTATTAATATGAGTAGTAGTAATCCTCTGAATTGTGGCATGTTTGTCAATTTCACTCTACTTGAAGGGCATCATGGGGGTTATTACTTTAACTTGATTGCTCTGCAACCAAACTTACTATGATGAGCAGAAAGCATTATGTGCTTTATATAACCAAATTGAGAGATTTAAAAAACATTTTCCAATATCCTACTGGCTATATGGGCCCTCTCACATCTTGATAGGTCATTACTTAGACGGGGTGATCTGCATTGCAATAACGAACAATAAAAACCAAGGGCATATGAGTTTTTAGGGTATCACAAAAGCAATCAATGCAAACACTGTTTCAGGTTGGGAATGTACAAGGTTAGCCAAGGCTGGAGGGGAACAGCGATGCTACCTGTCAACTTTATGATGCAGTCCCACAGGGGTCGCCCGCTGATGTAATGTGAATAAACAGGTGAATGACGGCAGGAATGATAGAAGGGGTGGAAAAAATGGTGTCAACTTGATCAGCCGCCCGCCGCTGTCAGAGCGAGGTTTTCCTGAAAGTTGAGGTCGTTCCCCGTGTGACCTTTGGCGAGTGTCGGCACGTGACCTGAGCCATTGAGCAGCACGCTGTGATTTGCACTAAAAAGACACTCTTCCTTTTGAAGCACCACACACGAGAACCGGCTTAAAGCTTTGACTGTAGGTTAAGGTTTGAAACATGACTCTGGTTTACCCGGCAGCCCACGGGGTTCTCATGCCGCTGTGCACCCTGACTCTAAATGCAATTTCGTCTCACCGGCCTTGAATTTTTAATACAACGGGCCTACCTTTGTCCTCTCGGGAAGCTGGGTAGTCAACTATGTGGAATGTGATCCGGCACTTAAAACACTTTTTCTTTTTTTTTGCCTTGATTTCAAAAGATTGTCTTTTCCAGTCCTCAAATTGAGAGTTTCATTTCAATATGTGGTAGTATTGTGAATAGTCATTTGGCACACTTTGTGATATTTCTACATTATAAGGCAGATAATTCTCACATGGAAAGCTGCAGCCTGCTCACAGGCTTTAACATCCTCTAATAGAATTACTGCCGTTAGCAGAAACTGTTTTGTGCGCCTGCCAGTCACTGGAAAGTCTGGACGGGCAATCCGGGCCTGATGAAAGATATATTCAGCAGAGCAGTTGCATTGTATACTGTACGTCTGTTTAACTTCTATGGCTCCATTATGTTGTTATTACTGCAGCAGGATTATTTCCTTACACCCTTGTCTCAGTTAATTTACATACAAAAGAACCGGTCCCCAGAGGAACAGCAGCAACAAGCTGTTATTAGTGTACAGGCAGACCATAACTTTAAATCTGTGTTCAGGAGCTCTGTGGCACTGAACCCTTTTTGTTTTGCACATCATATACCGTATGAGCCTCTACCTGCTGTATCACAGCGCCAACAACAAAAGCTCAAAGCCAATTTCATATGCGCCTATATCACAGTTTGAATATTTCCACCAGCAGCTCTGCAGTCTCCTAAATTTGCACGGCAGTAGGTCATGGGAATGCACAGGGAAGGAGAGCCCAAGGAGAGACACAGGGGGACAGACAGGGGAGAGCTCCATGTTTGTGTTTCTACGCCAGTGATGCATGACCTCTCTTTCACACCCTGCTGATTGTTTACTGGGCTTACATGCACATACTTGAACAGTGATGATCTTGCCTGCCACACATAGTACTTTCACTGCCCTCCAGTGGCTCTCTAATAATAGTACGACTCAGTGTCACCCACAAACACACACACACACACACAAACACGCACACACTCTCTCCAGCATGCCACCGCCCTAACCAATTCCATCAGTGCTCGCTTGTACAAATGTTCCTGGAGCTGAAATGTCAGAATCCACAGAGAAGATCCAATAAATGTTTACTTATTCCACTGCTATCATCATTTCAGTTTATCTCATTTGGCGTCCCTGAGGCAGTACATAAATTACTTTCAATGCAATTATGGAAGTAACCAATTACAACCCTTGTAATTTCATCATACAGTGTACAAATAAGCAGCACAACCCTCCATTTATTACTTGAAACCGTATTTTTAAGACCCAATTGAATGTGGGGAGAGATCTCAGCAAAGCAAAACCAGATGTGGTTCGGAGGGTTTTCTCCGAGCCAAACCGTGAGGAATGCACGTCTCTGGTGAGTTTTTTTTTTTTTTTTCGTGAGAGTCTGTGTGGTGAGAAGAAGGGTCGAGGGGTCGAGGAGTTCATTATTGTGATGGTTCTACGCGAAGAGCGGCTGAGTCGCGAGGTCACACACAACGCCAGGCGAGGCTCTCTGCAGCCGGGGCTAGAGGGGGGTGTGTGTGTGGGGGGGGCTGGAGCAGCAGGATGTGTGGCTGGATGTGGGGGGAGGTGGGGATGGAGGTGTGGGGCTTGTGGGTGGGGTGGGGGGGTGAGATCGGTCAGACAGCAGGGGGCGTTATTGTGTTGCCAGACACACAGTCAGGACACAGGAGTCCTCTATCATCTCTGGCCTCTCACTCTGCCCCCCGCCTGCAGCACAGCCCATCGGATTGGGACAGGGATTGGAAATAACACTACCCTCTGGCTGAGAGGACTAGCTCTCTGTCCTTTGAAGCTTGTTTGTTCTAATTTGGCATCCGAATTACACTGGGATTTTCAATTTGCCTACAAAGGAATTGAAACAAAATTTCCTGTCTCTGGACACAGAACAGACGATACTAAGGGAAAAGTTCTTTTGGGTCAACTTAACCATATCCTCTACACGTCTATAAATAGAGAAATCATCTGAAACACTGACTGCATATGCTATTTCGTTTAATGACTGTGGTTGTACACATGCATGCGCGCACACGCAAACACACATGCATCCAAAGCCAACCTATAAATGCAGCCGAGGCAGAACATTTTACTGTCTTTGCCAAAGCAAGATTATCTGGTTAGAAGTTCAAATCACCAACCCAGTGATTAAAAGATCTATTCAAAATTTCCAACAGGGTAGCTGCCGCAGATGAAAACACGCAATTTGATTTCACAAGTTCTTCCTTCTTTTCAGGCTGTGCCTTCAATAGCGTACTCGCTGGATTAATATGTCCACTTTTCAATTTCAAATCTAAAGGTTTCACATCTTCTGTTTGTATGCTCTCTTTGTTCCAGCCTGCCCCTATTTGAAATTTAGTCGACCTTCTTATTATAGGCATGTTGTATGGCACTTTCTGGAAAATGTCAAGGCCCTCCCCTTCACTGATGTAAGGATTACCAGGTGTTGACCCAGAATCCATTATCTCCTATTAGAGCTTGTCTTTTCTTTTCTCTTTGGAGTGCGCATGCGGGTGTGTGTGTGTGTGTGTGTGCGTGTGTGTCTGTGTATTTGAGCTGATGGTTAGCTGATTGTTTTTGTCAGTTAATTACTGAAAATCCTTTTAAAACCAGGAAAAGGAAAGTAAAGGAAATATAACATTATGATAATGCATCTATTGTGCATATTTACTTTTATTTGTGGAAACAGTGTCTAAGCTTCAGGTTGGTGGTGTTTCCATGGCAACAGTTGACTGACATTTCAGAACCGCGGTTGTTAGAAGACGTGCTGTCAACTTCTGTGGGGCACTACTGACTGGAGCATGTCATATTCATATACAGTATACACATGTTAATAAGCATTCTTGGATCTTTTTAACAAACCTCACTCAGGATTGGCTAACAGCCGCTAGTGAGCTAAGATGTCTGTCCCTTTACAGCATTTGCAGAGGACCATCATCAAGTTTGTATCTTTCCACTTGGAAAATGGTGCAAGCTGGGCTTGCTAGTGTAAACTCAAAAGTGGAAGCTGAAAAGCTATGCTAACTAACATCCAGTCGAAAAGTGCAATTTGGTTAGCATATCTTGCCCATTATGTTCATTCCCATTATTTCAGAACCTACTCAGTCTTTGGCTGCTCCCACACACTCAGTGTTGTGTTCCTTTTCATGTTAAAGGAAGGGGATCTAGCTAACTTTAGCTTTGCTTAGCTCTTTCATGTTGAAAGCAAATGACCAGACTTGGAGTAATATGTGGAGTTACAGTGAAATGTAGCGAGTGCTCAAATCACAGATGGCAAAGCAACGGCTAACAACGTCAGCCCCCAAACTGGTTAACTGCCTCTGTGGTTGATAAATTATCCACATTTTCAGTCAGAACCAAAAATTCAAACCCCCTGGAGAACACTAATGTGGGGGGTGGTATCACTGCAGAAAAACAAATCAAACTCAAATGTCTTCTTTTTGGCAATTACACTTTCAACAGCTGATTAGATTAGTTGATCACAAAACTGTAGCTAAGGGTTGTTTAGGTTTAGGCACATTCATGAATTGTCACATTGTTAAATATCTAGAGACAAATGTTACAGATAGTGTATAAAGTATGCTCATTTCTTAGCATTTATCAAAGTTCAGTTGCTTTTTATATTATCATTAAAAATAATGTATTTTTCTGTGTTGTCATGTGATTTGAATGCCTTTCGACAAGTGTCCGATATGATGCGATGCTGTCTTTAATGTGAAACCCATCTCGGGGCCTTTAAAGCCTCCCCACCTCCCCTCCCAAAGAATTTTTCTTACTGCACCTGGTGTCTGTCAAGCGAAGCCAATACAAAAGGCCAGTTGAGGCGTATCCTTTAAGAGGGTCATGTGTTCAGATTTCCTTTCACTTTTTCTCCCCTTGAACTTCTGAAGGATGTGCATGAGCTTAAATGCCTCAGCCTGAGAGAGGGTCAAAGCATAAAAATCAGCTACAGCGTCCTCCTGTTCCAGCGATTCAGCGGTGTACTCAGGAAAATCTTGTTTTTTTTTTTCTCCTGTGTTTGCATTGCTGTTTGCCCTGAACGTGGCCATTTAAAACTCCGGCTCTGGCAGGTTTGTCATCCCACCGGGCCAGAGCGAGAGAGAGGGGGAGAGGGGGAGAGGGAGAGAGGGACGGAGGAATGGAAATTTTTTTTTTAAGGAGTTGTGTTGATTAAAGGCAACAGCATGAGATCTGGCGAACTGTTCGCTCATCACACATTTGAAATAAACTTGTGTAAACCAGTTCAGTTTTGGCACAACAGCTGACTTCTGCTCAGAGAAATCAGCCATGATGTCTCCACGTGCACCAAATAACAGGAATTCTTCTGAACTAAATGTGAGACTGATTTCATGATCCATTCTTCTGTCACACAATCTCCTATTGAGCAGCATCTGCTGGGACCTCGTACATCGCTGATGTTTATGACCTTTCAAAATAATTGCCCTGACACAAGTGAGCATAACCTGAATGTTCCCTAATGAGACGTTAACAAGGTGAGGTCATAGGAAAACACTGATCTCTGTGTCTGTCTCCCTCTTTCCTCTTTCAGCTAATTGTTGTAATAGTTGTTATCATCATTATCATCCTCATTATACCAATCAGCACTTTGTAATCGCCACCACTGCCATCACCGCCACCTCTGCCGCCAGCGTAATTATCATCATAACTGTGCTCGTCATCACACCATCATTAGCATCATCAGTATCCGCCCAAATAAAAGTTGAATTTCAAGTCAAGCTTCTGCAGAGTTTACTTAAAATTGAGGTGTTTTGTAGCTTCCAATCGCACGGCTGGTCATGAAGCCAGTCTTGCAATTAGCATTCAAAGTTGCAAAAGTAAATAGAAGATAATGTTCTGTCATTACGGTTGCTGATTGGGAAGGCTTCCCTGTTGTTTAACTGTGCAGAACTGATTTGAATTTGAAGAAACAACAAATAGCTGGCTTGGCGCCAGGGGAGGCTTTTATTTTACGAGCTCCCTCATCATCGGAGAGGTTGCTTGTCAAGTAAACTGGCACAGATAAGATTGAGAGCGAGAGTGTTTCTTGACTCCAATTTGACTCGTGAAGCGGATGCTCCCTTTTTAAAAAACATTATCTTCTCACTTGACATTTCTCCATTGTGTTCTGCAGTATCACTTTTATCGCTTTTATAGCAGCCCTGCAGCAAGAGGGAGTACTACCCAGACTGTGTCTTTAGGTCGGTTTAAGGATTCCTCCAACTGCTGTTCAGACATGTTGCTTATTTTCTGCCTCCAACCTGGATGTGTGCATTAAGAGATTCCAGCATTCCTCACAATCCTCCCTCTTTCCCTCCTCCACTTTTATGGATTCCGCCTTCCTGTTCTCGGTGTTTTTCAGCCCAGACTCAGGTCAAAGAGATGGATGTTGTGTAATGAGTGTAATTGCGCTAATCCTTCCGTTTTCACAGCACTTTAATTTGTTCATGCTGTTACCTAATCTTTATTGGGCCATAATTTGTATTCTGTATATGATTACATTTCCTCTTCCAGTGGTTTGGCAATTATGGGGCTTGCACTCTCATGCTGGCTTGTGCAATACTTGTTGTTGTTGCCCTCACACCGACTTGTAAATAACAACTTGAAGGCAAAGACCTGTGCGGAGAATCCATGTTAACAAGAAAAAGCGGTTCATCCAGATGTTCCTTTTTTTTTTTTACGTTCAAAGTTCGCTACTCAGCTGCTAACCCACACTGACATGACTGAGACGTTTAATTGAGTCATGGCGTTCAATTATTTGGTGCCTGCTTGTCTAAGACTCTCAACATCTCGCTGATTTTTCACTTACAACACATTCACATTCGACAGTCCAACAGAGGGAATATTAGGTATGTAATTTAGTGGTTTGTGGACTTCTGCTGGGCTGTGCCATGTGATGTCTGTGATGGCAGGGAGAATGCTTTTAGGTCAGTAGTTGTTTATTTTGAGAGCTTTCCAGGAGAGGAGCGAACGAGCTCTGTGACAATCGCAGCACATGATGCTGATAAGCTCCACTTTACATTGTGTCCTTCCTCCTTTCACCCTCCCTCCATCTGATAGGAGACTCTCAGATGTATAAACAACGCCTGGATGGTGTCAGTCGCATGCTGTCCGAGTCTGAGTGATGCACAAAGATCTCTTTGAGCTTGAGACAACATGACTCCTGGAGGATATAGTTTTGGTTACTGCCCGCCTTAGTCAATACCTTTGCTGCAACATCATGAGGAAGCAGAGCGGTGGTGAGGGTGTAGTGGATGCCCTGTTAGACTCATTATCATCAGAGGCACATTTTTCCCCAGCCGCACTGGCTTCTGGACCGCTAATCTACTCCATCTGATTCTCTGACTCCTCATTTCCCTGCTGATTCTGAGAGGAAAGTCCCTCCACCGCTATCTGCAGGGTCTAATTTAGCTGTCTTTACTCTGTCCAATCTCTTTTCACATGCGAGCTGCTCAGGAGAGGTGGCTGGAGCTTGATGCAGGAACTGACTTGACCTGGATGTCCATGTACAAGCCTCAGTGAAGTAACAGCAGCAAATCTTCTTTGATTAAGCCTCTCTGGGTTTAAAAACCCTACAAAGAGTTTCTGGTAAATGCGCGTGTTTAGCTCATGAAGAATGTTCCTTGTTTTTCAACTCAAATTAGCATTCATATATGAATGTCATAAGGCCGTGCCTCATAATACAGCTTTTCATATTTCAAAATTACTGAATGTACCAAACACAGCAGCTTCCGTCTACTTCCCAGCGGAGGTTTGAGCCCGAGGTCAGAAAGTCAGTGAGGACACGGGCCAGGTGGCGTCTGAGAAAGAACAGCAGCGTAGCCGTCCTTTGGAGATTTACGTCACGAGAGGAGTTAGCATGACAGAATGAATCAATGCTGACAGAGTCCCCACAGTCAAGGACAGAGGAATTTTGGAACCCATCTCTCGGGCTCTTTTCTGCTCCCGCTGCCTCAGACTCATCAGCACGGTGACCTGCAGTGAAACGTGTCAGGTTAGACTAACCCAAAGAGACGTTTCTGGGCCACAGTCAGTACCTCTCTGCAGTCTCTCAGGTCAGTTCACTTGTTTTGATCAGGCCCATAGCTCCCATTGAGGACACAGAGGTCATGTCCTCTGAGTTCTTTCTGGGTCGTTTTTAATTTTTTAATATGTATGCATATCTAGGCCGATTGCTTAAAATATTAAATTACAGTGACAAATTGTTGAAACTATGTGTGTGCGTGCTGTGAACAAAGGTTGGCATCATTTCACCAGCTGTATATGACATACATGCAAGGAGTTGTTACATTCGAGGCTTACGCATACATACACTTACTACAAGATGAGTCAACACTGTGTCTGAATACAGGTTGCACTTTTAAAGCACACACCGCTACCTTACCGATATGGTGTTGGTAATATGGTATGAGTTACACAACAGGAACAGAAGCAGCAGCTGTGTTCATGATTTGAGTTCACAAACTATTCACCAATAAACGAGACTCTCACTGACAGAAGTATGTAATATTCAAGCAGCAGCTTTGAATGAATAATTAGTCCAAAATAAATATGTTTGCATGTATGCAGAGAGAAGTCTCTTCTGGGTCATTGTACTGCTAAAGGTTTTGGAGTGAGGGGTTCCCTGTGGCTCACCAGGTACAGTGTCTGTCTGAACTCTTACTGCAGCGGCCCAGATTCAGTACCAGCATGCAACCTTTTCCTGCATGAAACATATTGGTTTATGTTTAATATACTATATACTTATCTGTTCAACAATTTTATACAACTTCCTTGGATCTGTGAAGCACATTAGTATTTTTGTTTTGGTATAGAAATAACTTTGTGACATTAATTCCTCTCAGAAGTTTAGATTTATACTATAGTATAAATACAATATAATATAGTGACCACCCCTTCTAGCGGGTCTAGGACTTATTACCTCAGTATTTCTGAAATCCTGGCCACGGTCCGGGTTGTTAAACTCCCAGTGGGACACTGACCTGCAGTGCAACAGAATACAAGACAATGATATTTCTGCACGCAACCGCAAAATAACAGAATATCAGTTTGCATTAGTGTTTTACCAGTTTGATGGCTGACAGGACAAACCAATGTTTCCCTTGACAAGTTGAGCATTGAACAGAGGGGATGAGAGCTGTAGTCTAAAATGATCAAGAGCTCCTCTTAGACAACAATGTGCAAGCACAGTCTGTAACACTGTGTGTCACACAGAGAAAGACTGCAGTCAAATCATAACAAAGGAATCTAAATCAGGAAGTCAAGTGACACCTTCAATGCTCCATTTTTTGACTTGATTGGAATTTCGATTTGATTCATCTCCACTCTGATAAAGATGGTAAGTCTGGAGGTCGTAAGGTAGCCAGCAGTCTGATACGGCTGATGGAAGTCTGCAAGTGTTGATGCTAAACAGGAACAGATGCTGCTCTATGAGGTCTGAGGAGCTGACACAGGAAGCAGACTTGGACTGGTGTTAAGCCCAAGGGGATCACATCACCTTGCACAAGTAAACCTGCCTGGACAGCGTCAAAAAACCCTACAGCATCTGGCGTCTGACGTTTCATGTTTAAAATGAAGTTGGTACATTTTTAGAATGTAATACACTTAATACAGATCAAAGCGACTCCTTAAAGACATGGAAAAGGTTTTCATTGACCAATGCAAGATCTGTTCCACTCATTTGAAGTCCACTGTCCACACTATATATTAATAACAGTGATTTCTGTTGCCGTTTATTCCACATAGACAGAAAAACTCTCTTCAGATAGCCAATCATTTCACTCTTTGGACCACAGCTAACATCAGCTTTAACTAATGTCTACTTCTTATTTACAAGCATGTAGACATCTTGTTATTAAATATGGAACCGTTGCATTAGCAATGCAAAACAAAAATCCATATAAAACAGAGCTAAAATTTGAAGAGCCTGGAATTAGAGCACGTACTTCACATAAGAGCAAATCCAAAGAGGTGAAATTAACTTTATAATTTCATATAAATCAATAACAAAATGAGTCACACTTTGACATCCCATAGATCTCCACAAGAGGTTTTATATAATTATAAAGATGTGATTCCTCTCAGTACGCCTCTCTGGCCCCGAGCCCTCAACTTTGTAAGAAAATGGAATTTAATGTGGAGAGAAATGACTTTGCTCCCCGGAATGAAGAGTAGAATTGATGTCTGATCAAAATACTTCTAGAAACCTTTACCATAAAGACATGACAACTCTTTGCACTGGTAGCAATATATGTTTCATTTTAGTTCTGTCAAAGTGCCAAATGAAACACTTTTGGACAGTACATTAGAGAACATCTGCTAAAGATTACTCCTTCAGGGTGTTGATCATGAGTGGCATTCTTCAGTTGAAGCCAATGATCAAAAGCAATCGCAACAGCCATGTGTCTATATTTAACATAGATTTTCTTAATACATTTGATGCCCCAATTTGACATATTTTGCACCGTTGGACATTTTTAGTTGAAAATCATGAGACAAAGCTTTTTTCCTGGATTTGGATTCTTTTGATTGCACTCAAATCCCAAGAACATTATAATGTGACTGCTCTCTATGTATCATCTATGCTATACAAATGCCCATCTGACATACAGTACACACTAACAGACCAATACATTAGCCTCAAAGCTTCACAAACACTCACTGAAGGGCTGCAGGATCATTGTAAGTCAGTCCATAAGGCTTATGCCAGGTACAGTGCTGTTGTCAGCCACCTCAAAAACTAAACTCTCTGTCTGTTTCTCGAGCTACATCTGTTTCTCATCTTCATCACTTCCTCTCTCCTGACACAGGAGATTGCTGGAGTTTATGATGTAAGCTACATACTGTGTGTGTTATAGATTCTTTTGGGGGCGACTAGGTGGGGAAGGTCTCAAATAGAAAAATTAGGAATTGTCCTAAAATTAATCATCAGAGGATCTGTCATCTCTGTTAAGTACAGCATGTTGGCCCGTATCAACAACTATTTCATGAATTGTCATTAAACATTCATGCTCCCCAGAGGATAAAACCAACTTACTTTGGTGACCCGCCAACATCTAACATTGCCATTAAGTTAGCATATTAATTTGTTCAATACTTTAAAACCAAAAACATGGCATTCATGTTGACCTATGCTGTACTTTGTGTGTTTTAGTGCTGAATGTTAGCATGCTGTTAAGATGATGTGTTAGCATTTAGCTCAAAGCACTGCTGTACAGCCTCACATGGTCGCTGGCATGGCTGTAGACTCTCATGCTATCTCAATTTGTGCACTTCCTCACTGACACTTGTTTTTTTAGAGTGCATAAGTCTGTTAACACGTCATCTATGGCAAAATTCAGTTTACTGTGAGTATCCGGATGGTGCACTCATTACTGTTGCCCTCAGTTGCTGCCATTTTGGCTACATAGCGGAAGGGAAGGGACCACCAGCATTGTGAAAATAACAGTGGTCCCTGCTCCTAAGTTGTACATGTACACTATATGTTCTATATTTATATTTTGGCAGTCAAATGTTGGCACCAATTCTCAGTCCGGTAGCAATTCAGCGAATTAGAAGTAAAAGTGGGAGAATGTTGCCATTGTCATCCCTGTTAAGTTCACTGGCCATACTAAGACCCTGCTGGAATTAGCACACTATGCCAGGAAAACAGAGACACAGCTTTAGTATTTGCATGTGCTGATTGGGAAATTCTGGGCCGATACCGACACCAGTGTTTAAAATAACAATCTGGCCGAATTGTGTGGCTAATACTGATGCTTTTTTTGTTGTTATTTATTTACCATTTTGTTCCATGAAAACAGAATAAATGCACAAAGATAAATATCTCTGCCTTGTTGCAGCTCACTCTATTACTCCTCTCATCCAAAATATGAGACACTGAGCTGAACAGCCACTCACTCCTCATGCACTAAGCACAGATTTATTTGCCTGCAATTTGCTCTGGAAAACTGTTTCCCGATATCCAGATTAGACATGACCAACAGAACATTTAGGCGGCGCGAAACTGCTGCAGCACAACAGATAAACATCGGCCGCTGACATCGATTTATGCTGATGGCTGAAGTCAACGAGGCGGACACTGGCAGTTACTGATGTTCGACTGATCGGTGCACCCCTTGCTCCTTTGACACGATTCAGTGAAACAAATACAACGTGCTTCGATCTTGCAGCTCATGAACATGCTTGCAAATTATCCTTCTTGGTATTTAATAATAAACTGTCTATTAAGGCCATAACAATTTGTCTTTGTGACAGTAAATGTATAATATAGTCAATGCATTAGTTAGAACTGTGGGGTATTTTATCCTTTGCATAATATCATGTGCACTACAAAAATAAAAGGATGTGAAGTGGGAGGATGGATAAGCTTTGATTAATCAGTGTGCATCAACAGAGTCTGTAGATCTTTGGATTGGAAACAAATAAAATGGAAGCAGAATGTGTGTGTGCATTGTATGACCTTGAACACCTGAGTCTATTTTCAGAACAAAACAAGACCTTGATGACAGTCGATACTTGATGAAGGGTGTAAGAGCTTTGTGGAGAGACTTGTAGTAAGCACTGTAAATTTACAAGGAAGCACAAACACGTCCTGTTCCATAACTGTTATCACAGCAAGAAAGTGACGCTGGGTTTGAAGTCACAATTCAAACAAACTCTCTGTCAGTCCCACAGTACTGTGTTTTTTTTCTTTGTGAGTGGAGTAGCTCCAGGTTTTGTCTCACAGATAACAGCCTTGGTTTCTAATTTTTTTTAAGAGACTTGTTCATTTTTTAAATATTGACAGAAAAAAAGAACAATCACAGAAAAAGCAACTGTTACTTTGAGGTCTGCTTCAGACTGGATTTTTGCTCAGTATGTGACATAGAACAAATGCCTGGATTAGACATGCAAATGTTATATTGCACTTACATTATAAAGGGTGTGTAATCAGCAGGAAGCATATTTCTGCTGTGATTCATAACTATAGTTTTATCATAAATGTCCATAATATTCACAAGACAATCTATGTTATCACAGTCAAGTCAATAGGAAACCTTTCCATTGCAGATCTAGATCTCCCCACACACACATTTCACATTTCATGACAAGGCCAACCAAATAGGGCAGTGACACTGAACATTATTCATCATTCATATCAGTGACACTTCTCTGGAGCAGAAATGTCTCATTAGACAGGTCAGGGCCTGACTGATGGCTTCTTGTTTCCCAGATCTCTCTTACCTGACAAGCATTTCAGGCTGCAGGAGCAGACGTGCCTCAATTGTCCCGCATGCATCCCTGCATCTGCGTGTGGATAGCATACAGTCAGCACACAGATAAGCTATTTGATTTTCTGGCCTTGGAACAAGCGAGTGTTGATGTTTCTCAAAAACCCTGCTGTGATAAGGACATGCGATAATAAGAAACAACCACATTAAACAAAAAAAAAAAAAAAAAAAAAAAAAGGACCCTGCGATAGATTCCTCCTTGATGTTTAATATGTCATCCTGAGGGTTCGATTTAACATAACACTGTGATTTAGATATGGAGGGGAAATTAGCTTATGACATGAAAGCTTGTCTCCTGGGTATGTAAATAACACCCTGAGCTTGAGGATATAAATATGTATCTCCTTCCATTCAGGTGCTAATGTGAGGCTGCTTGGCTACAAAGAAAGTCACAAACTGGAAAAAAAAGTTTTCAACAGAAGATTTAGCAGAATATTAGGCCCTGAAAATGAATAGAATCATAGGAGTGTGTAGCCATGCTAGCAACTGTGAGGCTGCTGTAGGACACAATAGTGCTTTGAGCTAACTACTAATATCAGCTGTTATGACACAAATGCTGTTACAATGTTCAGTTGTAAGATTGTTAATGCTTACCACATTAACCATCTTAGTTTAGCATGTTAGCATTGAAACATGTGTAAATTAGCACTTAGCAAGAAGTCTCTATGGACAGAACAACACCGTGTTACAGTCTTTGAACAAAAAAATCTATTTCGTGATGTCACAATGTCATGGTTAGGATTTGGTTAAGGCATGAAAGCAGCTTGGTATGGTTCAGAAAAAGATCATGGGTAAGTATATTTTGTTCATGTTAGGAAATGTTCAGGATAAAATGACTACAAAGTTAAGATTAGGGGCTTTTCTTTGTCCCAGTTACAACAATAGCCATGTGGTTAAGACCAAGACACGATGGTAGCAATAGATGATCACCAAGATCAGCCGGTTTCATCCTCTGGAGACTATTAAGAATTCATATCAGTCCAATAAATCGATGTCTCACTCCAGACATGAGTGTGACAGAGCTTAGTACACAGCTTTGTTGAATACTCAGTTCTGATTCATCAACAACGGTATTCAGCGGTCTGTTATTTCAGAATGACCGACCATTGCTATGGGCACAGCTCTGATTACAAACTCTGGCGGACCACAGCAGATGTAATAAAATCAATTTTAAATCAATAATTTCACACAAAATATTGATTACTTTCATAAGTAGCTGTGGAATAGCTGCATCGCCCTGCTGGGGTTGATTTCACAATAATGATTGGCTCACTGTATAATACCTCGTATGTGAACTTTTATGGGCGTTGGATCAAAAAAACAAACTGACTTAGTCAGACAAGGATCTTCACGCTTTACTTATAGCTCCCAGCAACTGAATCTTTATCAGACATTATAACCAGACATTAGTGCGGCTTCCAAATATCACACCTTGGCTTTACGATGTAGATAAAAAAGATAGAAAGTACATTTTGGATGTACTTTTTATTGTTTAGTCTGGACATGGATTTATGTGCATTTTTTTCTTTGTTCTGCTTTTCACTTCCTCTAAAATTTCCCCAAGGATCCAGCACCTGTTTGTTTGATTTTCTTGCAAGCTTTATGTTTATTCTCTTTGAAGCTGCAGAGCTATTTTATAGTACCACAATAACATTTTTAATCATCCCTTTGTCATTACATGTTCCCATCCATCATTTACAACTTGGCAACAGCCTTAAATGTCTCTCCACTCCGTTATTTGACTGAAGTCCCCTGGCAGTTGCCCTCAGCATGGCTAAGTGAGGAAAGCTTTGAACTAGGCTTTGCAAAGAGGAATGCTCTGTTTGAACATCACTTGTACATCATCTACAAACCCAGCAGCATGCGAGGCAATAGGTCAGAACGTAAAGGAAGAAAACATACAGGGGAAGGCTCAGATGTGACTTTCATACACTGTAAAAGCACAGCACGAGCAGAAGAATGCTGTCCCCAGAGCAGAGATCCCATTTCCACATAATCTGGGCCTGTTAGCGGGGGTCCTGCAGCTCTTGACCAGACTTCCTCAGGACAACAGAGAGCTTTACTGACCGATCTGTCAGTACTGTTTACATTCCATCTTGTAAACTCTCAACTAACTCTGTCTCTAACTGCCCCACTCTCCTTTGAATTCCTTGTGATG
Source organism: Sciaenops ocellatus (assembly GCA_033000465.1). NCBI lineage: Eukaryota > Metazoa > Chordata > Actinopteri > Sciaenidae > Sciaenops > Sciaenops ocellatus. Next base: position 5,814,982 of record CP136884.1, on the reverse strand, counting down.
ATGGCACCCAACCCCAACCCCCACCCCAGCCCTTTGTTTATGTATTCCATAGTTGTTCCAGATGTTGGAAATGATTGAGAGTCAGTGTTCTGAGAAATCGCTTGCAGCTCAGTTATGTGGGGAGCTTTCATCAATGACACAGATCATTACAGCTTCAGTTTGCTACTGTGTCGACGGCAGGAGTGAATGCTGTCAACTAAAAAGCCAAAAAACGGTAAACGAGATAATGATGATGAATAAGGATATATCACACTGATTCTTCCCTGCTGTCAACAAATATCAGAGCTCTGATGGCATTCATCATCGTGAGAAGTTGAATGTGACCTTCCTTTGGTATTCTTTAAAAGGCTAACGGCTCATTTTGACCACATCAGAACAGCCAAGAGATGATCTAAAGGATACGCTGTGCCCTTGGTCATGTGTCCTTAATGCAGATAATTAAGACTCAAAGGCATAGACAGACTAGATCTACTCTCCTGTTACCTTAGAGGCCAAAAGAAACTCAACATAGTGTGACGCGTGGTGGAAATTTAAGAAAGAACGGAAAAATGAGGGGAAAGTCCTTTCAAACAGCAGGCTGGCTTTACCTTAACTCAATTTATGAGTTTTCACAAGGCTAGGTTGAAAAAAAGAGTCAGGCTTATGGCTTGTCATGGACGCCAGTAACAACTCAACCTACATTACCAATCAAACGCAGGACGGGACACTTTTTCAGCTTGTTTTAGTTGCAGTCTGACTACCCACAATGGCACAGAGGCACTCTGATATATACAATCCCTCTGCTCAGTCTCCGTTCCTCTACTTACTGAAATCGATACTTTAAAAAAGGAGCCACGGCTAAGTGGGCACGGAAACAACATCAAAAACGTAATGCCCAATTCATCACTTTCACTGCAGCTATATCTAGCTAACGGTACCTGTGTTAGTTAAACAGTACTGCTTTCCTGTACCTTTACTCTATTTCTCTTAATGTGACCCAAAGGCACATTAGCTTTCATCAATCAGACAGCCACAAAAAAAGAACAACATCGAAGCGACCTTACCTGTGAGTTGGGGAGGTATTGCTAATGGACCACGGCCATTTAAAGATAGTCTCGCTTGGTACCTTCATTTCTCAGCTGCACTGCACACTTCACTTAATAGATAGGGACACTGTGGAAAAAGCAAAGGCTTCTTTCGAACAATTGCCAGGAATAAAATAGAAGTTTCCTTCCTGCCCTCTCTTGGTATAGCACAATAAACTTGACCTCTCTTTTTGTAGGGACAATGTTTGATTTGGTATCAAAAAACAGGCTTGGAATTGATTTTTCATAGTGTAGCACTCGTGTTTCAACCCTAACCCTAACCCTTGTTCAGAAAAATCCACCAACTCTCTGCACTTCAAATGCCCCAGACTCTTCAAATTAGCATACCAAAATATATATTTGCATCAACATAAAAGGGGTGTAAGTTGGAATTAGTCAACATCTGTTTGTTGCTCATGAATTTGCTATTCAAAATATGTGACGGCAGCAGATAGTGCTGTTTTTGTTTGTCGATGTTGCCTGTTTTAGTCCTTTCATGCACTCTTGCACAAAAAGTTGTATTTAGTTGATAGTAGTAATTAAGTGTTTTGTCATTTCCACATTTTGAGGGGGTGAAAAAAAAGCACATCAACGTGTGATATGATCGAATCATAATTAGCATTAATTGTTTCATGGCCTTTATCATTTCGCCTTTGGGAGAATAAAGAGGGATTGTCTTTAAACTGTCAGCTTACAGCAGGGATTGAAAAAAGAAAAGGCAGCGTGGCCTTTTGTATTGCATCTGGCATCTGCGTGGCATTTAAAAGGCACCAGACATATGTCTGTTTAAGACACAGATAATGGTGATCAGACCACCATGGCCGTGACACGCTCTGAGTGCTGATATGGTTGATGTCAGTCAGTCAGGATCTGTTGCTGTCTCACGTCGGGCTGCCATTGTTAAATAAAAAAGTCCCTCCTGGTCACACTAAGACAGACTGATGGTTTGTGACCTTAGATCTAATGAAATGTTTATGAGAACGTAAATCGGCTAAAATTCTCATTAAGTCGAAGATGAATTGGTTTTAACATATTGTGAGATACACTGGGATTTTTCACATTGAATATTCAGGGAGAGTTATTTTAGTTAGCCCATTTTTTTGAGCACTGTATAAGCCTACTATTTCACTTGAGACAACTTATCACATTTATTATGACTTTGGCTCTAATTAATCCTGCAGCCACCAAGTGTGGTAGTATTAGTGGTTGAAATATGACCTATTTTCTGCCTCCCAGTCCAGCCTCTAACTAAGACATTCTTTAGATAAATAGCTTTTCAAAGAAAGCTCCCCTTTTTGTGGTACATGTAGCAGCTCCTTTTTTTCCCCCTCCTCTCTGTGACAACTTTGATGGTCAATTATATTTAATAAACAGTTAGGGCGCAGAAATAAATCAATTTCAGGAGGGCCTAATCCTCCTTCTCAAGCAGACTGTGAAGCCACAAGTCCTGAAGAAATGTTTGAAAATGAACTGTAATGGAAGACATATGTCATGCAGCAGAGGTCCTTGGGAGCTCCATATCCCACACTGCTCGCTGCCTGCTCCTTCAGCAAGAAGCTAACACATGTGACACACAAAGAGAAAAATGCTGTTCTGTATATTTTTCTAGCGGATTTGTGCACCATATTTTGAACCAATGTCATGCGTTCATCAGGGCCCTTTTAATTATGCTATCACCCTGGGGCTTAGCACATGACGGGGCCTACATTTCAGCAGCAGATGCCCGACTCCACACGTGTGGTTGGGATAGTTTACAAACTCTTGGGCCAGAGGTTTGGTGCTTTCACCAGTCTGGTTAACCCTGGGTACATCTGTGAGACACTCCACACACTGCTGGTGAAGCTGTACCCATAGACAAACAAGTCATTTCTGAAAAGACGGCATTAACAAATCACAAATCACACACGGAAAGTCCTAATAGCCTCTTATCTCATGCATTGTGTGCACGAACACTGCGGCACTCCATCATCAGCAGCTCCAAAATGGTTACAAATGTTTGCCCTTTTCAACTCTTGCACTCGGTGTTACACTTTTATTTATCCATTAGCCCTTTAAACCAGCTCATTCAAAAACCCTCTCGGTTACAAATCATCTCGAGTAAAGCAGAGCCGGCCCATCTCGAACGTGGGACCAACTCTTATTGATTTTGTTCGTCTTGTTTTGTGTGGTTGATTGTCCATCGCTAAGCAACAGTGGACAGTTGAGGCAGCGTTCAGTTGTTGCTGGTGCCGTTCCAGAAGGTTAATGATGAGGCTCTGACCGCGGGGACTCCACATCTTTCCTGCACGTCCTCTGTGGTTAAATGCTGAAGTGGTTTCAGCGTACACGAGCAGATTAAAGAAGAAACAGGGAGGAGGGGGGATGTCAAACTAGCATCTATGCTGAAGAACAGAACGCTATGCCGGATTCCCACTTTTCTTCTTGTCTTCACTGCTTGCTTCCAGAATTGATGCGTGACTGAAGAACTGTGCGAGCAGTTAATTGTCTGATTTTGTGGTGATATTTAAATTGATTAAAATTACTGAAAGGAATTCATTTGTGTGAGAGACAGCCAGTTTCCATCCAATAAGCCGTGTTATAGTCGAATAACGCATGACCTTTTTTTCTTCCCTAATTTGCATCTATTTTTTGCAGGCATGTTGAACATACACTCATTTACTATTAATAAAATTTCCTGTGTCCCTGGATATGTGCAAATATACTTAATGACCTAATTAGGATTCCACAAAGTAAATCACCTCTGTTGTAAGAAAACACTGATTTGCATCCAGCAGGTGTATTAGGCGTGCTGCATATCCTACCGAGTGAAGAGTGTGTTTAAGCCAGGCTTACATGAACTAATATAAAATAATGAGAACCTTTAATAAAGCATGTGAATTCCATCTTCATGGAAGTGTCCTGAGCTCAGCTAAACTCTCCCTGCAGTGAATCAGTGAAAGCCACAAGTCTGCAATCACTGGAAAAATGATCATCTTTTGGTTCTGGCATCGATATCTCAAACATCATTTGATATCGTACTTTGTTTGCTTTCAAAATGTGACTCGATCACATGCAGATGTGTCTCCTCTATATTTTTGGTCAGCTCATCTATTATTATTGACACACTCAAGCAAAACGGTTTACTTTAACTATTTGATGATGATTTTTTTAGTATCAAAGACACAACAATGTTTATCTGAATAACATCAGCACTGGAGAAACTGTGGTGGAATAATAACATGATGTGTAATATTAGATTTGCTTTAGAGGGTATGTCATTTTGTGAGCGCGTGCTTGACTTTGTCAGATCGACTGAAGTTTTGAACTTTTTAACCTTGTGAGTTGGTGGTAGACATTTTCAACAGCTAGCACTGCAAATCAACATTTTCCACAGATATAACAGATACGTTTACAACATATTAGACTATGTATTTTATATTTGTGCAGCTTATGAGGACTTGGTTTTGTGATCATAAAATACTGACGGCAGCGACGCGTGCTTCAGGGAGTAAGATTCTGCAGCCAAGCTTTGTGAAGCTGTACAAGTAAATGCTAATTTTAGCATGCTAACATGCCTGTAATAACAATGCTCATACTTAACAGGTATAATTTTGGTAAAACTTTCTCTCAATGTCATGTATATAATGTATTATAAGCATGTTCATAAGGCATTATAAGGCTTTTAAAAAACTTTTTTGACGTGTAATTAATCACAACAGCCTATAACAAGGTTTATAAAGTATTGTAAGTGGTGGTGGTGCTAAGTTTAACCTTCAAAATGCTTTATTCGTCATGTCAAGGTGACATCAGTGCTTGTAGGAAGAGTCCTGGGTTACACAGCACATTGTAACTACAATAACTTTAGACCAATAACATGAAATGTATGTTTCCTGCTCAGCCACACGAACATTTTGAAATGTTCTTGCAAAGTTTTTGTGGTACAGTTTCCACGGTGCCTCCGTACTTCAACCTTGGATGTCTGCCATGCACGTTCCAAGTGCTGAGTGTGGGCTCCAGTGTTTGGGTCATCAGAATGCCTTTTATGGCATACTGTGTGATGGTCAAACCCTATATATGTTAGTGCCTGCCAGTAAGCTCACCATTCATCAGTGACAATTTGTGAGCCTCCTCTCACATGATGTATTATGGTTGGCAGGAGTTCACCTCTAGAGTGGCCTCTCACCACCACTTCTTGATTTTTGTCCCACTTCAAGTCAGACCAAAACCCACTTTTTTTGTGCAGCAGCAGGCAGATTTGATTTGGAATACTGGCTTGGAAGGAAACATAGATTTCATGTTTTTGGTCTTCTGGTGAATGACATTAGGAAATGTGCTGTTCAGAAATGGTTGAAAAGCTAGGTACTGATTTGCAGCCTCTCCTAAGCAGTGGATTAAAGTCTTGAACTGTTTAACAAATAACAAAAACTCTGTTATTTTTTTATTTCAACTTTCATTCGTGCTCACTTATAGCAACACCCTGCTTCACTCTTTATTGCACATTCACACCTATTCTGGGAGATTGTCCAATACTACGACAGGCTTGTAGCATTGACCACTGTGTTAGGTGTGATGGTGGCATTATGTGTTTTAATTAAAACAGAAAATAAAGACTTGACATGGCAACCATTGTTTTTTTTTTTTGTCTTGTAGCAGGTAAATACTACTCAACAGTCCCCTTAATTGTGTGATACTATCATGCAATTGCTAATAACCTTATTTATACAAAGTTTAAGTTTACTTGAAGTTCATAAAGTCACGTTATAGTTCTGATGTTTATCAGAAATTATTATATTTTAGCAACTTAGAATCTATAATCTGTTATGATACGCAGTTCTCCATATTTATAACTGGCTAAAGTTATGGTAGTTATACTGTGCTACCCTGGATGCAGATTCTTTGTTCAAACACTGGTGGAACTTTGACATGCAGTTATAAAGCGTTATGAATGCTGAACTTATAATACAGTATGTGCACCACTTATAATACTGTTAGACATATTACTGTGTCCACCTGTCATGTCCAAGAAAAAGTGTTAAGTTAATTTATTCTGTATGTCTCGTGTCTATGTTGTCTTGTGATTTCCTGTTTTATTTTGGTTCCACTTCCTGTCTGTGTCCATTGTTATTAGTTTTACTTTCCCTCTTTGTCTGTTTTCCCGCCTTTAGAATTACCTGTCTCCGCCCTGATTGTTTCCACCTGTGCCCTTACCTTGTGTGTATATATAGTCCATGTCTCCCTTTGTCCTGTGCCAGTTCGTCTTGTCTCATGTCAGAGAACCAGCGCTTTGTCCATTGTCAGGTCTTTGTTTGGCTTCACTTTGTTTTGATACTTTGTCCTGAGTGATTTTCTGTTTGTTTCCTTTTCATAGTATAGCCTCGCAAGAGTGATTTTCTGTTTGTTTCCTTTTCATAGTATAGCCTCACAAGAGTGATTTTCTGTTTGTTTCCTTTTCATAGTATAGCCTCACAAGAGTGATTTTCTGTTTGTTTCTTTTTCATAGTATAGCCTCACAAGAGTGATTTTCTGTTTGTTTATCTTGTTTTTCTTAGTCTAGCCTTAGTTTTGTGATGTCTTGTTTTCTGAGATTAGTGTAGAGTTTTTTCCTCTGTTAAGAGTGATTTTTGGTTTTGTTTTGTTAAATAAACCTTTATTTTGAAACTTTGGTCTCTGGAGTTGTGCATTTGGGTTCGGGTCCATAGTTCGGTCGTGACAGAACGAACTGGCCAGCATGAATCCAGCCAACTCAGACCACCTGACGGCAGCCATTCGCTCCCAAGGCGTCCGCCTTAACCAGCAGGAGGACCAGATGTCCGCCCTGCAACAGGGAGTGAAAGTGCTGGCGGACAGTCAAGAGGAGTTCAGGTCTGACATGACAGCTCAAGTGACTCTCTTGACCACCCAGATTCATCAGATGCTTGCTCACCTGACCAAAGACACCTCAGCCACGCCTTCCCCGGCGACCGCCGTAGCCCCACCAGCCCCGGGTGCCCATGCCCTGGCTCCCCGTCTCGCTCCACCTGAAAGATTCTCCGGTGAGTCTGGAGAATGCCGGTCTTTCATTGTGGACTGTGAAATGCACTATGAACAATTGCCATCAGCCTTCCCCACAGAAAGATCCAGGGTGGCATTCATGATCTCCCATCTAACTGGGAGAGCACGGGCCTGGGCTACAGCGGAATGGTCCCGTGGGTCGCCGATCTGTCAATCCGTGGATCGGTTCACAGAGGCGTTAAGGAGAGTTTTCGATCCTACCACGTCAGGCAGAGAGACAGCACGCAAGTTGAGCAGCATCAGGCAAGGCATGGACTCTGTCTCTGATTATGCCATCCGCTTCCGCACCTTAGCCACTGATAGCGGATGGAATTCCACGGCACTGTATGACGCATTTATCAAAGGACTGTCTGATCCTATTCAGGATTTATTGGTTCCCCTCGATCTGCCTGAAGATCTTGACTCTGTGATCGCGCTAGCGGTCAGAACTGACCACCGCTTGGCTGAGCGGAGAAGGGACAAGTCACAAGCTACAGTTTCCCGGGACTACGCCAGAGGTCGTCCTTCGTCTGCTTCCCACGGTTGGAGGGATCCTCTCCGTCCGTCATCACCAGCTCCTAGGACAGCAGAGCCCCCCAGCGGCACGGAGGAGTCCATGCAGCTAGGAAGGGCTAAATTGTCCGCAGAGGAGCGACGACGACGCCTACAGGAAGGGAGGTGCTTCTATTGTGGGAAACAGGGACATCTGCTGGTAGCATGCCCAGTTAAGGAGAAAGCTCACCAGCTGAAGGAGGGGTTCCGGGTGAGGCACACCTCCACCACTGACAGCCCCTCACGCTCTTTAACCGACATTCAGGTAAAACACAAAGACATCACAGTTTCTCTGGGGGTATTAATTGACTCTGGGGCTGATGAAAGTTTCATGGATTGGAGTTTTGCTCACAAACTGAATGTTAAGACTGAATCTCTACCTCAGCCCTTGGAGGCTAGTGCCCTAGATGGCAGCTTCATTTTTAAGGTAACCCATGTAACTGAACCAGTAGAAGTAGCAATCGAGGATCATCATGAACTCATGTCATTCCACCTGATTAACTCTGCCCAACACCCTCTGATCCTGGGATTCCCCTGGCTCAAGAAACATAACCCCCACATTGACTGGTGTTCAGGGAAGGTTATGAGATGGGGAGGACCCGGGGTAGAAACAGGGCTTGAACCGAACAAGAAGGTGGAAATTGGGGTGGTTGCTGACCTTAATTCTGTTTCTGTTCCATCCCTCACAGACTTAAAGGCCGACTGGCCTGACCTGACCTCCATTCCCAGGTGCTACCATGATCTCGGGGAGGTATTCAGTAAAAGTAAGGCCACGTCACTACCACCCCATCGACCTTATGACTGTCCTATTGACCTCATCCCAGGGGCACCGATCCCCAAGGGGAGGTTATATTCCATTTCTGGTCCAGAAAAGATTGCCATGACTGAGTACATTGAGGCATCCTTAAAAGCAGGACTCATCCGCCCCTCATCCTCCCCTGCAGGGGCAGGGTTTTTCTTTGTAGGGAAAAAAGATGGTTCCCTGAGACCCTGTATTGACTATGGACCACTAAATGACATTACCATTAAGAATCGATACCCTCTCCCTCTCATGTCATCTGCTTTCGAACAACTGCAACAGGCCAAGATTTTTACAAAGCTTGACCTGAGAAACGCATACCACCTGGTCCGCATTCGAGAGGGAGATGAGTGGAAGACTGGGTTTAACACTCCTTCTGGGCATTACGAATACCTGGTGATGCCATTTGGACTGACCAATGCCCCTGCAGTCTTTCAGGCACTAATCAATGACGTACTGAGGGAATTCCTCAACCAGTTTGTGTTTGTCTATTTGGATGATATCCTGATCTTCTCCCCAGATCAAGACTCTCATGTTGGTCATGTCCGCCAGGTTCTCCAGCGCCTACTGGAGAACCAGCTTTATGTGAAAGCAGAAAAAAGTGAATTTCATGCCGAATCTGTGTCATTCCTGGGCTTCATCATAGCCCCTGGGCAGATACAAATGGACCCGGCTAAAGTTAGCGCTGTGGCTCAGTGGCCTACACCTGATAACCGCAAGAAGGTCCAGCAATTTCTGGGCTTTGCTAACTTCTACAGGCGGTTTATCAGAAACTTCAGCGCAATAGCTTCTCCTCTCCATGCTCTCACCTCTCCTCAGGCTCCGTTCCTGTGGTCTCCTCAAGCCGAGGAGGCCTTCACCCGGCTCAAGGGGATGTTCACCACTGCTCCCATTCTCACGGTTCCTGACCCCAGTCGGCAGTTTGTGGTGGAGGTGGATGCCTCCAACGAAGGAGTAGGGGCTGTTCTCTCACAGCGCTCTGCCAAGGATCACAAGCTGCATCCTTGTGCCTTCCTGTCCAGGAAGCTTTCACCAGCAGAACGGAACTACGATGTCGGTAATCGCGAACTGCTTGCCGTTAAGATAGCATTGGAAGAGTGGAGACATTGGTTAGAGGGGGCTCAACATCCATTTGTGGTCTGGACCGATCATAAGAACCTTGAGTATATCCACAAGGCCAAGCGTTTGAACTCCCGCCAAGCCAGATGGACTCTGTTTTTTAACCGTTTTGACTTTGTTTTGTCTTACAGGCCGGGGTCCCGGAACACCAAGCCTGACGCCTTGTCTCGTCTGTTTGACCCCAGGCCTGCTGCCAAAGAACCTGAACCCATCCTGCCACTGCACCGTGTGGTAGGAGCGGTGACATGGCAGATAGAAGCAGAGGTGAAGCGGGCTAATGGTGAGAACCCTACACCTAGTGGTTGTCCGGCAAATCGCCTGTTTGTTCCTGTCACTGTACGTCCACAGGTGATTCACTGGGCCCACACCTCTAAGCTCACCTGCCATCCGGGAATCAATAGAACCATGTATGCCATACGGCAAAGGTTCTGGTGGCCCTCCATGGAACATGAGGTCCGAGAGTATGTGGAGGCATGCCCTGTCTGTGCCCGAAACAAGACCTCCTCCCATGCTCGGATGGGGCTGCTGCAACCTCTCCCGGTTCCCAGTCGACCATGGGCTGAGATTTCATTGGACTTTGTCATGGGGCTCCCGGTCTCCCAAGGTAACACCACTGTTCTTACAGTGGTGGACAGATTCTCTAAGATGACTCATTTTATTGCCTTGCCTAAACTGCCGTCTGCCAAAGAGACGGCAGAAATTATGATGAATAATGTGTTTCGTATCCATGGTTTTCCTAAAGACATTGTGTCAGACCGGGGGCCCCAATTCATCTCGCGGTTCTGGAAGGAATTCTGCAGTTTAATCGGCGCCACCGTCAGCCTCACGTCCGGATACCACCCTGAGTCCAATGGACAAACAGAGCGGCTCAACCAGGAACTAGAGACTTGTCTCCGGTGCCTGGTATCCCAGAATCCATCGTCATGGAGCAAGCACCTGACTTGGGTGGAATACGCCCACAATTCTCTTCCAACGGCAGCCACCGGGCTGACTCCCTTCCAGTGTGTCTTTGGCTACCAACCTCCCTTGTTCTCAGAGACAGAGAAGGAGGTCACCGTTCCGTCTGCCCATGCCATGGTCCGGCGTTGCCACCGCATCTGGGCAGCTGCTCGGAGGGCCCTCCTGCGTAATGTGGATCGCATGAAGAAGGCTGCAGATCGGAGACGCCGACCAGCTCCGGCATACCAGCCGGGCCAGAAAGTCTGGCTCTCTACCAAAGACTTGCCACTCCATGTCATCTCCCGGAAGTTGGCTCCCAGGTTTGTGGGTCCATTTCCAGTGTCCAAAGTGGTTAATCCTGTCTCTGTCCGTCTGCGCCTTCCCAGGTCCCTGAGGGTGCATCCTACTTTTCACGTTGGCAAGCTCAAACCTGTTAAGGAGAGTCCCATGGTTCCCGCAGCCGCACCCCCTCCACCCCCCCGAATGGTTGATGGTGGTCCGGTCTTTTCAGTTAAAAGACTCTTAGCAGTTCGCAGCCGGGGAAGAGGACGCCAGTATCTGGTGGACTGGGAAGGCTATGGTCCAGAAGAACGCTCGTGGGTACGCGCAAGTTTTATTATGGACCCAGCCCTCATCAGAGACTTCCACGATCGTCATCCTCAGGTTCCTGGTCCGTCAGGAGCCGTCCCTAGAGGGGGGGGTACTGTCATGTCCAAGAAAAAGTGTTAAGTTAATTTATTCTGTATGTCTCGTGTCTATGTTGTCTTGTGATTTCCTGTTTTATTTTGGTTCCACTTCCTGTCTGTGTCCATTGTTATTAGTTTTACTTTCCCTCTTTGTCTGTTTTCCCGCCTTTAGAATTACCTGTCTCCGCCCTGATTGTTTCCACCTGTGCCCTTACCTTGTGTGTATATATAGTCCATGTCTCCCTTTGTCCTGTGCCAGTTCGTCTTGTCTCATGTCAGAGAACCAGCGCTTTGTCCATTGTCAGGTCTTTGTTTGGCTTCACTTTGTTTTGATACTTTGTCCTAGAGTGATTTTCTGTTTGTTTCCTTTTCATAGTATAGCCTCGCAAGAGTGATTTTCTGTTTGTTTCCTTTTCATAGTATAGCCTCACAAGAGTGATTTTCTGTTTGTTTCTTTTTCATAGTATAGCCTCACAAGAGTGATTTTCTGTTTGTTTCTTTTTCATAGTATAGCCTCACAAGAGTGATTTTCTGTTTGTTTATCTTGTTTTTCTTAGTCTAGCCTTAGTTTTGTGATGTCTTGTTTTCTGAGATTAGTGTAGAGTTTTTTCCTCTGTTAAGAGTGATTTTTGGTTTTGTTTTGTTAAATAAACCTTTATTTTGAAACTTTGGTCTCTGGAGTTGTGCATTTGGGTTCGGGTCCATAGTTCGGTCGTGACACCACCCATATATAAGTTGTCACCAATAGGTTTTCATGCTTGGTTATAAACAAAATAGTTGTATAAAGTCTTATAACATTATAATGCCTCATGAATGTATTATAGACATGACCTTCATAGAAAGTGTTACCACAACTTCAAATGAGAACTTCATGATGGCACTAGAGCAAAAGTCAGGGGATCATCACAGTCAGCTGGCTTCATCCTCTGGGGATCATGAATGTCTGTTGTCGAATTTCACGGCAATCCGTCCAGTAGTTGAAATATTTCCGTCTGGGCCAAAGTGGTGGTTATACATGTATGGTCTAAAAATCTGAAAATGAAACTCATCAACCATCAACCATTACATTTCTCAATCATGATGATTTAATTGTGGGAATTTGCTCCACATTATACAGGCCACAAAGTTTAAATTTACCACAGATGTTTTGATTTTGGAGCACAGCAAGTGGTTCTCTGCTACTATACTCCAAGTACAAAGTCAATGAATTGAAGCAGATTTGTAAGAAGGAACGAGAGGCTGTTCTACTTCGTAAAAACTTGTTTTATGTCAAAGTCATACCTTTCTTGTGGTTTCACTGTGTTCTCATGAGCAAAGATATTGACATAGTTCTTTGTAACAAAAACGCTTGTCTGGCCACAACACTGAGAAGCATGACATCATGGGCTAACTTAAAGCTATGCTGGAGAACGTCCAGATAAAAGTGGCAGGATATGCAAGCCATTTAAGCCCCATCTGGTGTGAGGACTGTGTATGCAGACTCAGAGCTTTATTATATGTGGCATGAAAGGATTACAGCACAACGGTTTATTTAGTCTTCCTTGAAGATCACTGATTTGGACCTGCTGCAGAGTCAACATTTGACCCAGAGGGAACGAGGGCAGCCAGATGGACAGCTCACACAGACCAGTGCATACTTGATGGCTTTGTGTGAAACAGGCAGATTATGAGGACTCGGTATCTCTGCGATACCGTGCATCAAAGACTTTGCATATCTCAAAATGTAGATAAAAATGCCTCTCAAGTATAAACTTCATCAAAAGATCATGAATATGAATGTGTAGATAACACAACTTCGATCAAAACAAAAAGAAGTCAGTTGGAACTTTAATTTAAAGCGCACAAAATGCAAAAAAAAAAAAAAAAAGGATAAAGTATAAAGACTTCTTAAGAGATTGCTTCCTCAATGATCATTATCAAGCTCATTACATGCTCATAATTTTCATTTGGAAAACAAATCCACTGAAGTGTGTCCACAAGGTGTCATATATATTAAAGTGTGATGAATAGTGTATTATTGATTCAGTGCTGCACACATCATTTAAAAAACAGTCTGGTTTTAATAAGCATCAAAGTATTCGAGCTGCCATTCCTAAAGTTACTAATGATGTCCCGATGGACTGAGGGGTGTTAGTTCTGCTTGAGCTGAGCTTGGCGTTCAGCGTGCCTCATCAGATCGTTCTCATAGATCGGGACGATCCCGCTCAACTTATTCTCACCTGTCAAACACAAACTTTTATGAACTGTTAATCTTTTTCAATTACATTCTTAAAGGGTTGTTTCACCCAAATTACAACAGAACTTTGCACTTTTTCAAAGCAACAGTCGACATTGTTTTGTGTTTTTTAAAGCAGGACCACGATCCTTCCTGAACCTTAACCATGACATCCCCTATTCTTAACCCAAACCACCGTCCTTCCCTTCCCCTTTTTGTCTTTTCTTAAATCATGCTGTACAATTTTTGATTTTTTGTTGTATTTCTCTCACCATTACAGGCAGCCATGGATTTTCCTACAGGATAAAAATATATGCAGACTCTCAAAACCTGCTTGAGGTGTGTGATTCATCACAGGCTATGCTTTTTTGTCAAAGGTACATCACTGTTATGAGCTAATGCAATGCAGGCTTTTCAAATCAGGTTGCTCTTAAAGGTCCAGTGTGTGGGATTTAGTGGTATCTAGCAGTGAGGCTGCAGATTTCAACAAATTGAATACCCTTCGCCTCACCCTCCCCTTCCAAGGAGAGTCTGTGGTGGCCACAAAAACTTAAACTAAAGGCATTCTCTGGAACGTCTGGTTTGTGTCCATGCAGGGCTACTGTAGAAACATGGATGCTCAACTGTAAGGCGACTCACTCCAACTGTAGATATAAATGGCTCGTCCTAAAGTATTTTCTGAGTCTGCTAAATGTTATACACTGGACCTTTAGATTGTATTTGTTTTGAATTATTTGTATTGTATATTGTATTATTGTATAACCATAGATTTTAATGGGTCTAGATAGCAAAAATGAGCCATATTTCGAATTGGACCTAGTCATAGTTTTAGTGGCGTAGTGGGTGGTGCAGTCAGGCCTTTCTGTGCCTGGGAAATTTATGGATGGATCTTTCTGTGTGGAGTTTGCATGTTCTCTCCGGTTCTGCGTGGGTTTCCTCAGGGTGCTCCAGCTTCCTCCCACAGTCCAAAGAAATGCAGGTTAACAGGTTAATTGGTGTCTCCAAATTGCCCATAGGTGTGAATGTGAGCGTGAAAGGTTGTTTGTCTCTATGTGTCAGCCGTGTGATGAACTCCCGGCCTGTCCGGCGCGTATGCAGCCTTTCACCCAATGGGATCAGCTCCACTTCCCTGCAACCCTACAAAAGATAAACAGCAGTGGATAATAGATGTGTCTGTTGTTTGTTTGGTCCATTTCATCCTAATTTTCTTTATTTTATATGTCCCAGTTTATTTTTCCACAACTATTCTTTCCCAATCATGCGTATAGTTTTTATCTATCTCTCCGGTTTTTATTTGTCATTTTACTGTTTGTGAAGAGCTTTGCTTATCAATATTTACTCCCCATTACACATTTACTCTATATTATATCATTACAGCAGCCAAAAGAGCTGCACAATGTGTTCAGAGAGACAAACCAGGACAGCCTCAAGGTTAATACTTTCGTGTTCTTCCACAAAATACAGAAGTTATTCAAGCCTTACTCATTTGTGTGTAACAAGTAGGTCAGAAACTGGAATGCTAAATAGGATACTCGTGTTTTGTACAGAGCATTAACATATTTTTGCACATAATATTTTTAAACCAAAGCTACTGCGTGTTATTTTGAGCCCAGCAGCCCACACACTGTTCCCTTTGTGAGATTTATCTTGCACCGTGATCCACAGCAGAACAACCAGCATCGAAAATAGCCAAATAAAAGAGAGTGGGTTTTTTTTTTTCCCTTTTTTTTTGGACAGCGTTTACAGGAAGGTTGTCTTCAGCTGTGGAGTGGAGGTGTGTTTGTTTTCACACCGCTCCAAAGAATATAAGCAGAGACGCTATCTCCATTCCCATCTGATCGGGCCAGGTAGAACAGCAGCAGCAGCATTGGCAGGCGAAGACTCCTTTGGACCAAACGAAGTCGAGGTATTTGCCTCTCAGGCATCTGAAGTAGGATGGTAAGAGGTGTATAATCAGCCCTGCAATCATTTGATTCTGATTAAGTCTTTTTTTTGCAACAGATTGCTCATCAGAAGAGGCATTTAAGGTAATAATTCATCATAATTTCTTACATTTACATATGTTTTTACATATGCTCCAGCTGTCTGGGAGAAGAAAAATCCCCTTTTTGCATCAGTTGTGGTATATTTTTTATTATTTTTTTTCTCTATGACAGCAGCAATCGTGCTTTCCTTCTGAAGAATAAACATAATAAATAATAGCATCAGCAGCGAAAGCCTGCATGATTAAATAAATACATGGATGTGACATCACCTTTTCCCCACTGAGCCCTGCCCACTCCAAACAAGACTATCGACAGAGGATGTTCATGTACATGCAGTTCATATACCAAGAAGGTGACTGAGAACATTTCCTGCCCAGCAAGCCGCAGGAATGCAATAATCAATCTCTTTAATGTGTATTTACTCACATGACGGTAAAGAACAATCACTTGATCACGCTGGCGTCTGTTCATGATGGCTGCATTTAAAACTCGGAGTCTAAAAATACATTTCTGCAACCGTTCAAATTGAGTCAAACCCAGGCCAGCGTTCCCCATAAGGGAAAGCAATAACTATGACCTCAGTCTGTTATTTTGGTAATGGCTAATTAGAAGGGGCTTGTTTCCGATTAGCTCCTAATGTTACTTACACAGACCATTGCCTTGTTTCCGTGTATATTGAGTTATCCCTCGGTGCACCCCTCTCGCCATGTTGTGCTGCTGGAATAACTGGGTTGACTGCTCCAATCAGCCTGTTTGTTTTTGTCCTTGATCACATACACAATAATGACATTGTCGCTCCATTATTCTTGCCTTTTAAGCCCAGTATTTGTCACCAAATGTATGTTTCTGATTTAACGAATGACTTCTCTGAAAAGGTCCTGATAAACTCCCAGGAGAGGAGAAGGAGCTGATATTTGGATGAATGGCTCTAATTATTCTGCTGAAGAAGTGACTGTGTTCGTGCATGCCGGCTTCGCTTATCTATGGACAATGTATTCTTCTGCTTTCTTCTCTGAAAGTCTGTTTTATTAATTGAGATTAATAGATGAGCATTTGTCCTGCAATATTTGGGAATGAGTTTGAATTTATGAATCAGAACAATTAAGCCCTCATGGCTAATAAAAACATGTAATTTATCACCGCCTTCCAGAGCCACCTATATGAGCTTTTCCTGATCAGGGGCCATAACATTTGCCAGGGCAGAACTGTTGTAAATGACTTCTACAAAATACATTTTTTCTAACCGGCCAACATTATGGTTAAGGTTTGGCTCAGTTTAGACAACTAAAACTACTTAGGAAACAATTTTCATGGTTCAAGGATGCGTTGTCCACCCAATTTCCCCCAACTTCCTGCCTAAATGTGTGCAAAAACAATTTTTATCTCCCAGTATTTGTAGAAATATTGGAGCTAGCCAAACTCACTGAACTCAGGACTCACCAGGAACTCCAGTTCTATGTTTCCTTTTCTAGTTTGCCTCTTTTTACCCCTTGTTCCTGTACACGTGGAACAGAATTACCATTATCAGTGGAATGACTTTTTCAAGTCTGTTCCAACTTTGGTGAACTTACTTGATGAACCAATAGAAAACTGATTAGACAGTGCTGAACTTTGAGAGACTGGAGAGCCGAAGAGGGAGAATGGGAGAAGTTAGCATGTTAGCTGTGTTGCACCCAAGCGGCAACCTCCGTGGCTGTGAAGCCAATGCAGAAGTGTTAAAAACTGCAGTTCCTCAAATGACCACTTGAGGCTGGCTACAGACTGACTCAATCTCCATAAGCCCCCATGTTAAAATGCCCAACTTCACAGCAGAAATAAACATGTTTACAGCCTGGTACAAAAAACAGTTTTTGTCTCTATAGCTAATTTCCCCGTTCATGACAACTGTACTGAGTCTGAATTTGTATTTAACTCCTTCAATTCAAATTATATTAAGGTGTAAAGTTATGCAGAATTAACAGCGAGGCTGCTTTTATTGACAGGTGGGTGTCATTACAGATGGCTTGTTTGAGCACCCAGGGGTCATTCAGCCCACCTCGGATCCACCGACGTCAGGACTGCCATGATGGTGTTACCTAGAGCCACCACACACTTTGAGCTTCACAACAACTCTTCAGAAACATGTGGGGTGACATCATGGATACCAAGTCCATTCTTTGTACAGTCAGTGGTTGCACCATGCACTTTTTTTGAACTCTCCTTTTCTAGGCATTTATGAGACAGCAGCCAGCAGTACAAATAAACACTTTAATAAACTGTGTGAATGTGTCCATTGTATCTCACACTTGTTTGTTACCAAGTTAGAAAGCAGTGGCGAGCACAGTCTCCACCAGAACCACCTTGTAAATCATTCATTTAAAACAAAAGTTTGCACTTTGCTTCTCTCTGAGATTCATCGAGCAAAAGACACCAGCAGGCTGAACAGAACGTATATCCATATTTTACTTTAAAGCTCTATGAAAAAAGAAAAAAACACTCCACACACTAGATTTATGAGTATTAATCTTGAGCTGACCTATTTTAAACATTATTGGATTGTACACTGGGGAGATAGGACAAATGTGAAGTGAACTCAAGCCAAAACAGCCCTTTAATGTACGGTTGGGAACAAATGTGGCTGAGGAAGATTTAATACTTAAGATATAATAACAGAAGCTTACAGTCAGCACTGCTCTTACATTCATATGTATCATAATTACCATATTCAAATAGAGCTAATGTAATGAGCTGCTTGCAAACTTGTGTAATAAAAGCAGAGAAATGTTGACAGTGCTCAGTAACTATATTCAGAAGTGTCCATGTTTGCTGAAGATGCATTAAAATTGCATGCCGGAGCTAAAATAGAAAAGCATCCGCGTGTGTCCTATCCCGTTCACTCCGTGTGCCATACAGAGTGGATCTACTGTCACGTCCATCAGGAGCTGCCCACATGTGATGTGACACAAACGGAGTCAGAGTGGCCACTGAGCCACTAGCCTAGAGACTTTGTGGTGAGCAAGTGGCACAGAAATGTGACTTCCTCTCGCACCGTCAGATCCTCTGTTTCGGTTGAGTTGAAATCTGGCTTCACTTTCTGCAGGAACTCATGAGACCCTCGCCAGGTCAGCTGAAACAACTGATAAAGACTCCACTGTTAGTTTGACCCTTTAGTCTACTTTTAGAGGAGTTTAAAAAAGTTGTAGAGAACTCGGCATAACATCTTGTTGTGAGTTTCCTGTGATCGTTATTCATTTATAATTGTGTATCTACATTCTTTTTGACTGTCAGATTTTGTGCTTGGTGTTAAAACAACAGTGGTTCAGCTGTGTTCTCCGAACTAAAACGAATCACACCCATGCTCATCAGCCATGCATGAGCGGTTAGTGCGCAAGTGTGAACTATGCCGGTTGGTTGACCTGTCAACACTATAGTCACAGCTTTCTGGTTCATGGTCGCTGTTCTCATTATCAACAAGCTTTCAGCATAGCAGCTTTTATCTGCAGCTCCCGTCCCGCTGTCACCCTGCCTCAGGTGTTAGACGAGAGCAGAAAAGAGCTTCAGTGCCACAGATTGTTCACTGAATAGACGAGTCCTGTTAAATAAAACGTGAATAAAGCATCAGAAGATAAAGTACGTGCATGTCATGATTTATTTAAACCTGCCACACGTTGGGAGTGGAAACACTTTTGAACACAACAATATCATCACCTTTTAAGTTGATGTTGCAAACTTGTGAACAGTTGCTTATTTACATATTTAGCAGCATTAAGTGAGAAAAAATGTCAAATGGAGCCACTTAAATTAGAGTTTATACTGTAGGGACTATTAATATAAGCACATGGATTTATTCAGTCATTGGTCTTTGAGGTGGTGAAGTAGAAATGTTGATCTGATGGTGGCGTTAAGCGAAGATCAGGACTATATTTCTTTATATCCTCATCTCTGAGGCCCAGCACAGTTTAAATTAAAATATAAAAGTAAAAGATCTTTAAATGTTAGATGTATTAAATATTAAATGTGCTTTATATTGATGTCAAATCATAACCTTTAAACTCTTCATGGTTTATCTTTGTGTTTTTTTTTCTTCTTTTCATTAATAAGCCGAGATAAGATGTGCCAAGTATACTTTGAATGTTATTTATGGATCTAGTGGGAACAGAGCTTCCAGAAAATCAGCAGTGCTTCACAGGCTTCAGAAAGGAACTTTTTTTTTTCAAGCGTTCTCCTCCCCCCTACAGAGGGACTCATCTGTTCCTAATATTACACACTTGTGCCTTGGAAACCTCTGTAACGAATGCATTATGCTAGTCCATCTGAAAAAATGCTGAAGGCTTTAAGCAAGATCTAGAACAGATCACACTCTGCTGATAGTTCCAGGTAGATATTCACCCAGAAAGCACATGATTACACATTATCATCAGTAGAGAATATAAACTGTGATGCAGTGTAGCAGGGTTAGCGTATAAGTTCAACGATAGGGTCATTTCTCAGCATTGTTCACTGATGGAAAGACATGGTGGAAATTCATTCATGTGTGTTTTGTTTATTTCTTTTAATTCTTTTAAGAATAAAATCGATTTATAGAACTCTTTGTTTTGGAAATTGTATCCGAGGGCAGATGCCATTTTTCCCATTAGTAATGGCCAAACAGAGTCACAGCAGCCTGTCAGTACACATACTTTGTTAGTGTACTTAAGTCGTTTTTTCTGTAGTTTAATTGAGTATTTATGTATTTATTATACCTATTTATTATTATTATACCTTTGACATGCTGACACAAATACCTGTACTGTCTACTCCTTACATTTACAGAACAACTTGTTACTTTAGTTTTAATTTATCTGAGTGGATTTTTTGTTTTTTTTTGCATGGTTACAGATCTTCTTAACATGAAAACTGGTGCATATCACACACGACAGATGTAACATGACAAAACAGCATAAAAGACATAACGACATAACAAGACGAAGAGAATCAGTTAGCTTTGCACTGAAACAGCTGGTAGAAACGTCTTCAGAGAAACCAAGAGGACCTTTTACATGAATACTTTGAGGACATTTCAGAGCCTGTTCACTTTTACTTGAGTAGAGATGTTGCATCAGTATTTCTGCTTGAGTAAAAAATGTGTGGACAGAAAAATGACTCATACAAATATGTATCTTCTGAGACTAGAGATACTGTGACCCACATATTTATGGTTGAAATAAAGTACAGCTGTTGACACAAATAGGTGGCCCAATGGGAGCTGTGGAGTCAAAACTCTGTCTGAATTTGAAAAGCTAATTATTTTCAATTAAATGAAGATTTATTTGTTTGTGTTACTTATCTGCTCAGTTTATTATACTTAATTTCCACCAGTAGCCTGATGCAGAACAAAACACATTAACCTCGGTGTGCACGCCTCTCTTCACGTGGGGGCGGTATTAATTGATGTTACAAGGTCAGATTTATCAGATTTATTTACATAAACCTTGTATATAAATTGTTATCTGCAGTAGATTTATGGAAAATAATGTGAAATCTTTCAAATAAACTATGAAATTAAAAACTTAAAAGTCCAGTGTGTGAGTTTTAAGGGACTCTATTTACAGAATATGACAGAAATGGAATATAATATTCATAATTATGCTTTCATTAGTGAAACCTGAAGTAACCTGAAAATAAGAATATATATATATATATATATATATATATATATATATATATATATATATATATATATATATATATAATTTAATTTAATCTATTTATCTACAGACACTGCAGGTCCTCTTCCATGGAGTCCGCCATGTTGATCCGCCATGTTTCTACAGTAGCCCAGAACAGACAAACTAAACAGGGTCTTTCACAATTTTTGTGCAATTCATGGTCACCTTAGTTTCTCCTTCATGTAAGGTAGAGGGTGGGGTGACAGGGTTGCAATCAGCAACTGGATACATCTACTTTCTACACACTGGTCCTTTCTTATTTTTTGGAGGGCTAGAATTATCTACTGCTGCTGTATATGCTGTTAAATATTACAGCCATTTGGGTTACAACCAGTCAAAATATTCATCCCCCCTCACACACACTTGCAGTGTCTCAATGCACACATATTCCTCTCTAAATTTATACCAGAGAATATTATCACCACATGCAGTAATATAGCCTTATCCATTAACAGCGTTGTTAAAACTGCACTATGCCATAACTTACTGAATGTTTTATATAAAACGATGCAGAGGCAAACATATGGAGATCAAATGTGTTAGAACTGGTGGTAAAAAGCTAGATATTCCAGTCCCAGTGAATCACCTGCTGCTTTGTTTAGGAGTCTCTTTGCATCTGTCTGTTAATGTAGTTTCGTTCATGAAGCCACATTAACCACAGCCAACAATTAGCTTGAGAATTTCCCAGAATCTTCATACAAATTACAAAAATAATAATAACGTCAGTCATAATTGCATATACTTTGTTGCAGTTGCTTCTGGGGATTTACCGCATTTCGCTTTTTGTTTTCACTTTTTTGCCCTTTTGTTTTTGGTTGGTTGTCTGTTTTTGTTTTCCTGGGAAAAGACTTCTGGAATACTTTTACATCAATTTACTAACACAAATTACATGTGCTGAACAGTATAAATTAGTCTCGAGCAAACATGGAAACCAAGCAAACCATAACTACTAACTAAATAGCGCCTACGTAATAATAAAGAACTTACATGTTCATTCATGCACGAAAAAAAGACAGAAAGGTGTAGAGGGCAGGCTTTCTCACAATAATTATGATAATAATAGCAGCAGCAGCAGCAGTAGCAGCAGTGGCAACACCAATAAAACTTGTAATAATGATAATTATTATTTTTCTTTGGTCCAAAAGGCCAGTTCAGCCAAAGAGGGCAAAGCCACATTCTCTGCCATGAGGATTTAATTAGCTACTGTATGCAACTGCAGATTTAGGTCAGCTTTTGTTCTGAGACTTTGACTTAGTTCATATCAAAAGGGGATTTTCCCTACTTGTGCAGTTTCGCTTTTGGGTAAATCTGGGTTCCACTGACCCACATCCTGTTTCTAACCTCCCTGAGAGAACAGAACAGCCCGCTCTGAGAAGAGAACCACAAATATTTATTAGCTTTTTCTCACATAGCGGTGCGCGATACGGATCTTTAAAGCAACAGGAAACATAAAGCACATCACAACCTCTGCTGTTTTTGTTTTTCAGCGTTCTATCATTAATTGCAGTTATTAAGACTGACACATCATGTTTGCAATCAGTTGGGAGTGTCATAGCTGTACACTGTCAGAGTGCTTTACAACAACACCGCTGCTGACACCTGTGTTGTGCAATCATTACCGATCGTACATTTGCATGTTTATGCCTGTGAGGATGTTGTGACGGTTGAGCTGCTGTTCTCTGTCATAACAGACCGACGGGGCCCGAGTGGTTATTTGGTTCATACCATCTGTCAGTTCCATGCTAGCAAAGGCCGATGAAGCCTGGTTGGTTCCCAAGCACAAGCCCAACCTGTCCATGAGGTCACCCCGAGACCTTCCCAAACAGCCTTTAAAGTTACTCATTCACTAAAGGCACCGGAGCCACAAAACTCTAATTCCCCTTGTGAGAGGCACAATAAGTCACTGATGTTTGTAAGAAAAACAAACTATCCTATCGGTGTATAAATCATTTGGGGGTTAGACACAGTTTTGACAATATTACTGACTCCCGAGGGACTTTGAGGCGCATGGGAAACCACAGCGAGATGGATAGTGTATTCCTTTTGTAAGTACATCATGTTTCAGCTCAACATGAAAAGGCATCCTGAAGAGCAATAACTCATCTTTGCAGTTTCCCACATGGCCCTTATGTCTTTGACATATCTAAAGAAGAGTGGTGATGATTACTAAATGGCCCAACTCCAAAGCCATATACAAAACACCCTCATCACACACACGCTGAAACCTAGATCTCTGTGTTGCCTTACAACAAAGGCTTCAAGTAAGAAGGTTCAGCAATGAAACCCAGGACCGCTCTGTTCACGTCACTCAAATCATGCTTTACTATGCACTTTTATTTGCTAGGAATATTTGTGCATTCATTATGTGACATAAAATTAGCTAAAATTACAATTTTTCTTAACATTTTTTTAATGATATATGTCTTTTTTCTTCTTTCTTGTCAAGAGTTTAATAAAAAGATTGATACCACTCTCGTGTTTGTATGCTAAATATGAAGCTATAGCCAGCAGGCAGCACTTAGCTTAGCATAAAGACTGGAAGCAGGGGAAAACAGTTAGCCTAGCTCTGTGTCACAAGATGTCTATTAGCACCCCTAGAGCTCACTTGATTTCATCTTGGTGGTTTAATCTGCACATAATACAGATTCAAGCTACCTGTATCCAACAATGTTAGTCTTTATGCTAAGCTAAGCTAAAAGGCTGCTGGTTGTAGATTCATTTAAGTTGACAAATATAACTATGTTTCAATCTTCTCATCTAACTACTGGCAAATACAAAAGCCAATAAACATATTTCTCAAAATGTTGGACTATCACTTTAAATTCAGATCAGCTGGTGCCATTCAGAACCCTGGATTCTGACATGGATTTTATCTTCAGCTGCTATTTTGACCTGCAGGTCTGGTGGGAGCATTTAAGTCCCGTCTGTCCTGATCCTTCACTCACAGTTTAGGTTGGAGGACTGGGATTAGCTCTTATCTCCACTGGGACGTTGTCTGTCTTTTGGGCTGGGCCCATCATGGACTGGTACAAGCCCCCCTCCAGCCTCCTCTCTTTCTCTCTGTTGCCACTTCACCTAGCTACATGGAAAACATTCCTAAAACAGTCCAGTCCGGTAGATAGCGTATCAGCTCCTTTAACATACTGTACCATGAAAATCTCTCATAGCTCCGTGCTCGCTCTGACTCCGACACCGTCTAGAAAAACAACTGCTTATTTATTCTCACTCCATTTTGAGAGCAAACATTTCTCCGACTGAGGCAGAACAAACAACTGACTCTCACAGTAAACAGCAACACTCAGACAGGCAGGTTGTTTGTTCCTTGACTGAAATAATAAATCACAGGCGGCAGATTGGCCCAGAGGTCGAAAGGCTGATTGTAGCTGGTGGGGTGGTTGATTCCGGAGCGCCAAAATCAAACACTCCATAATACTTCCAAAGATACCCCCGATCGAAAGTGCCAGATTTGATAGCAACTTTTAAAGCTCTGAACTGTGAAATGATATTTGGCCATACACAACTGATGTGCATCAGGATGAAAAAATTTCAATTACTTTGTGAAAAATGACCGAAGAAACAGGTGTTAAAGTACAACACCAGCCCTCTCTTTCATTTTTCATCGGCTGATTTTTCCACATCTGTTTAAACATTTCTTATCTCTCGTTTTTTAAATCAAGCCATGACCTAAAGAGTACTCGCAAAGGAAAACATGTAATCGCACAGTGAGTACAAAACAGGCTGAAAACACACAGTACAAAGACCTTTGACGTGACTGCACATGGAGTTTTTCTTCCACCCCATCTAAGACAACCCATAACATCAGTGTAGGATTACCCACGAGCTCAGACTCTCTCTGTCACACTTTGTCCATTAAGTCTTTGATAAGCCCTTGTTTTTAGTTCTGGATAATGCACATATGGAAAGGTTTTATTGAGCATGGCATTGCATAAAACTGGATTTCCGAAAGAGGAGGCAACCAGTAGGAATGGGTATCTAATCAAGGCAGGGTCAGAACCAGCCAAGGCTGTGTGTGTGTTTCTGACTCAGCAGCCGAGGCTATTCTTCTCCTTAAGTTTGTCCACCGGAGTTTAATTTACAATTCAAATGCATTCAGTACTATAGGGCCTCCTGCTGGGACTGAAAATGCTCTCAAACTGAAGTGGTAATACAGTGTAATGCTATGCTTTCTTTACATAAGGAGTTTGGTGGGAGGTGTGTTCGAACACGAATCCCACGACGGCGGTGCCTCAAATGCTCATTTTCATACCGCACATTGTGATCCAGGTTGATTTTCACAACTTTTGCCTGATCACTCAAATGGTGTTGTAACTTGACAAGTCTCGCTTGTGGTTGCGCTGGTAGTGTCCTTCCAAAGTTGCTTGTTTTCACAAGTGTTGTGCATGCCTGAACGCTCACCCACCGCGTTGTAAATATCTGTCATGTCACCTTGTCTAACATTTATGTAGTGGAATTTGGCAGTTTATCACTTGGAACTATTCAGAAGGGGAATATAGCCTCAGGGCTTTGTGTGCATTGTCAAGTGGTATTGTTATCTCAATATACAAGACTGCAAAATGCCAGAATATATGTGTATGAATCAGGGTGTCAGGTTTAGTCTCAAAAAGTTCGAATCTGCTCAGATTTGGAACCAATAAATAATGATGCGTTTACTGGTCACAATCAGATGGATGAGGTAAGCATAAAACTTTTATATCCGTGACAGCAGAAAAGAGTTTTATGCCCATGTCTGGCACTCACATGCGCAGTTAGTAGAAGTGTTACGGTAGACAACTCCTTCACACTTTTGTCTCTGAAGTGTTGCCTTCACGGCTGTCAGAATAGTTGAATTTGCCGGTTTTGGTCACGTGAACAGCGTGTGTGAGAGTTTAAATGAGATATTTTGACGACAAACTCCACGTATGTAGTGTTGTCATCGCTAGAGATTTAAATGTTGGCGTATTGCAGAAGAGACGACACCTGTGGCTTGATATTTTCCTTGTTTTAAGGTCTAACTTTGAGGTGTCACAGCCTGTAACAACGTTCAACTTCATCCACGTGTTGTCTCTTTTATTTCGCAGCTCCGTAATAAACTTGTTTCTACTTTCAAAGTGATCTAAAGTCATGATATTTCACATGAACAAACTTTTCCAACTTTTAAAGTATAGTCTTACGAGGCGTACCTGAAGGCACCAAAAGTCTCGGTCAATTAGTTGAGTTTAGACAGTGAGGAGAGCTTGCAGTCGGTCTGTGAGCACTCCACCAATGACCAGCTAAAAACGCCCCACTGCTCCGAGTCAGATCTGCGGGGGTGGGGGAGTCAACAAGTTCGGATTTGGACTTTGAAAAATCATGGGATTCGAGCTGGACCGCTTCAAGGGGACCGTGGACCCGGATTTCAAATGCAACTTGTGTAATAAAGTCCTGGAGGACCCGCTGACGACTCCGTGCGGTCACGTCTTCTGCTCCGGCTGCGTGCTGCCCTGGGTCGTCCAACAGAGCAGCTGCCCCGTCAAATGTCAGCGGATCTCCGCCAAAGAGCTGAACCACG
This sequence comes from Sciaenops ocellatus, assembly GCA_033000465.1. NCBI lineage: Eukaryota > Metazoa > Chordata > Actinopteri > Sciaenidae > Sciaenops > Sciaenops ocellatus. Next base: position 5,788,379 of record CP136884.1, on the reverse strand, counting down.
TCCTGCCTCTGAAAAACCTCATCCTGAAGCTGGAGATCAAATGTGACAACCACGCGAGGGGCTGCGATGCGGTGGTGAAGCTGCAGCATCTGGCCGAGCACGCCGAGATGTGCGACTACTCCCCGGCGAAGTGCAGGAATAAAGGATGCAGCGAGGTGCTCAACCTGCGGGACATGGATGCTCATATGCGGGAGACGTGCGACTACAGACCGGTGGGGATATGCGAGAGCGGCTGCGGATTGATGCTCACCCATAAAGAGCAGAAATTCAACAGCCACTGCTGCCTTAGAGCCCTGAAGGCGCACAACAGCGCGCTGCACTGCAAAATCATCAGCCTGGATAGAGAGTTCAAGAAGCAGACTATTAAAGCCAACAAGAGGGAGAAGTCACTCCTGGCGCAACTTTCCGCCGTGCACAGCGAGCTGCAGATGACAGCTCTGAAATATCAGAAGAAATTCACCGAGTACAGCGAGAGGATCGACTCCCTCACCAAAACCGTGGCTTTCTCCTGCAAGGTAGGCAAAACAGTTCAGTTAGTAAAGGAGGAACTTTTTTTCCTGCCTCATCCAGAGTTTTTACTCTCACTGCTGATGAGGGGGAAAAAAGTTTCATTAGTGTGAAACACATGAAGTTAAAGAGAAAACTACCATCAAATAGTTTCTGAATGATTCCAAAAAAAAGTTCCACAGGATGCCAGCATGTTTTGATCCATCTTTACTGACATCCTGCTGTACAAATGCCTCTGAATGCCTCTTTCAGTTATCTTTTCAGCATGTTTGCTCGCATTCTGGGACTTTTTATAGACCTCCATGTTGTTTGGACAGTTTGACATCCCATATTGAAAATTGAAAATTTTTTGAAGGACCCTTTGAACCAAGTTTTCAGGAGTCCTATGGTGCTCAGAAGTTTGTTTCTTTCTTCCCTGTCTTGCTTTGAGACATGGATGTCAGCTGTGCCTCTGGCCAGCTGGCAGTCAATGGGGGGAGGGCCAAATATTTACTGCAAGTTCTGTACACAACAAGAGCCAGTGTTCCTATATTGCCTCCTCGCAGCATGCGTGTTTGAGGCTACCTGTCATCGGATTGTTCGCCCCTTTCCCTGAGATAATCATAACAAATTACATGCACAGATGTAAAAGAGTTACTGGCATCAAAGCTGAGTGTGTGTGTGTGTGTGTGTGTGTGTGTGTGTGTGTGTGTGTGTGCGAGCCGGTGGATATCAGTAGGAGGCATCTGAGGGCCTGAAAGTCTCAGTGTTTTTGTGGATACCGCACACTGTGATGATGAGACACATTTGATATTTATTGTACTCCACCTACAGTGATGTGTGTGTGTGTGTGTGTGTGTGTGTGTGTGTGTGTGTGTGTTGTGTGTGTGTGCTGCTCACTGGTTAATAATGTGTGTGAATCTGTGGGATCCTGTTCAGGAACCCTTGGTGTAAGGATGGTTTATGGTTCAGGTTTAAAAAGCTAATGCCTCCTGTAATGACCAATTATCAACATCATAAAGGATGCAGGAGTTCATAAGTCAGCTAATGAATTGAATTAGTGTATGGTGGTTGCACTGTGATCAGCAGAGGGGAGTGGTCACACTGTAATCAGGCTTAGTTATAAAATGTGTCTAAGAACAAGAGGAGGAGCTTTAACTCTGACCAATTTGCACAGATTGGGCCCAAACTGCTGACAGAGTTACATAAAGTGACGTGGACCGATGGGAACTTTTTCTTGGATTTCACTTCTTCTTCACTCCCTGTTTCTGTCGCTGAAGTTTCTCACACACTTGTTTTAAGTGACATCTTTCACTCTTCGATCATCCTTCCGGTTGTTTTTCACCTTGATGGTTTCATTTGTTCGCCGTGGGCTCAGTTCCCAGCACAGTGTGTTCTGGTAGACTGGCAAATTGAGCATCAAAAGCAGCGATGCAGGGAAATGGTGAAATCGCTCATGCTGGTACACAGGAGCTCTCTGGGTCTGTAGCACAGCTGGTTATCATAGTTCATTTGACAGCGGCGTTTCAGCCCTACCACTGAGATATATGTTCAGTGTGTTATCCTCAGTGTAGCTGTGCTAATGTAACAGAAGGAATAAGGTCCCTTGTTTTGAAACACCTTGCATAGAGACATGGGAATTGCTCCAGAAACCGTCCACATAAAAGCAAGACTAGGTCGGGACAACGTTTTGTGAATGATGTGGTTAGTTTGAAAGCTTCTATTTCCTTCTAGAAAGGTTCTTTCAGTGGATCCAGTCAGGCGGTAAACAAGATTGTTTAGTGCTAGAGCCTCAACACACACATGGCAATATGAAACAGAGCATTACAAGTGTGATTAGCAACTATGAAACCATCTCAGAGTCTGGCTTCCTGTTTTTTTTTGCGATGTCAGTGAAGTGTTGTTATCAGATTTGATCAGATTTATTGCCAATGAAACCTTTCCTCACAGGGTGTGTTTTGGGAAAGCCCAGGTAATGACATTTATGATGCCTGTGTTGCTTTGAAGCCATGCATGTGAGCCAGCATTCACAGCACCACGGGCCTGGAACAGCTAAATGGAGTGCATCTGTTACTAGCTGTGTTTCACAATTCCAAATTTCCGTGGTAAGAAGTGTCTAATGCACATTTGTTATGACATATTTGTTCCTCGATTCACCGTCAAAGGGGGAATATCAAGTAACCCAGTTTGAGTTTGTTTTTGCGTCTCCACCACTCCTCGGCCTGGTCCTCCTGAGCCAGATGGAGGATTTTAATGTCTTCTTTTAATATCCAGGCAGCGACTGTGAGGGAGATCAGAGTGACCTGGCTATGTGGAATAACTGACTGGAGTTTCCAATAATAGTCCTAACACTATTTAAAATACTTCAGTGAGCCAGCAAGAGCAATAAAACAAAGCAAAAACAAAAGAACGAGCTCAGATCTCTCTCTGCTTGACTTCAGGCCTGCTCGGATTGCTGTCACACTTTCCATTCCGGGTTTTAGATCTCCATTTTGAACCAAGCTCCTCTTTAGCGGTTCCGGATGACAGTGTTTGTGCTACTTGATGCGATAAAGGGCGTCTGTCAAAATCACAAGATGCCAAAGAGATTGAGCCTCTGTTGAATTTGATCTGCGTAATCACGGGCTCAATCTGATAAGGCTAATTGTGGTCTAATTTTAAAGCATGAATCTATGAGATAATTTAACAGAATAATGTAACCCATTAGTTATCTCCAACACATGGGTGTCAGTTGGATGTGACAGAGGTCATGTTACTGAAAGGCATCCAGAAGTCACTGAAAATGTGGATTTTATTTGAAAGTAACTCTAAAAAGAATCAGCTCCACTCAGCTGCTGCTTCTTAGACTAGAGCCTGACAGATATATCGGCACAGTATTGGCCTAAATGTTGTCTGATATGCACTGATATGAAAACTTATTTTACAGGACATAGACACAATGTAGAAAAATATGCTTGGGGTAATTTAGGTCTATTAATTATGTTCTCTTTGTGGTTTTAGTTTTAGTTTACTGTTTTCGGTGCACTCATTTGGATAAATAAATATTGTTAAACTGTAAAATATTCTGACTCCATTACATATCATTGTCACAAGTGTTTGGTAACCAAAATTGTGTTTATTTGTATATGTGAAGAATATCGGCCAATATATTGATATCACAATTTTTCGTATCTGTATCGTTGCCAGCCTCAAGAATTCAATATCGGCTGGGTTCTACCACTGATATTATAAAGAATAGACGGCGTATGGGTGACGTCACCCACAGGTTTCCAAAGCACTGTTTTGAGGCTGAAAATATGTTGCGCTGGCTGCCGCCATGTTGCTGTACTGCTTCCTCCACCTCCTAGCTAATTGGCAAAGACGTGGATCATCGGTGGACCTGAGGCGGGCCGAATGACTCTAATAAGCCATCTGTAATGGCACACACGTGTCAATCAAAGCCGACTTTAAGCCTTAATATCATTTGAACAGCTAAGTTAAAAAAAATCAGACTCAGTATGAACAGGGAAAATTAGCTATAGAGACCAAACCTGTTTTTTGTACCAGGCTGTAAACATGTTTATTTCTGCTGTGAAAGTTGGACATTTTAACATGGGGGCTTATGGAGGTTGAGTCATTCTGTAGCCAGCCTCAAGTGGTTATTTGAGGAACTGCAGTTTTTGGTACTTCGGCACTGGCTTCACTTCACGGCCATGGATGTTGCTTCTTGAGCTCTACTTCATACCTCATCTTCACTGAGTAATAATGGATTGATTTGAACTCTACCATGCTACATCTTCCTCACTCTGAAATGGCTTCCGATCAGGTCATTGAGTTTTTCTACCTCTTGATCTCAGGCCAACAGAATGTGAATCCATATTTTTCCTTTTTCATCCTGCATTACCGTACCTACAGTATAGTTAGATAGACTATGTTGAGAGGCAGACGCAGGGGAAGCATTTTGATTGAGGACAGGCTCGGAAAGTGTGACTGGTGCTGAGGTGAAGGCTCGCAGTGAGTGTGCCAAGTCACCAGTGAGCAGCAACAGACTCCTCAGTAACCGACGGGCCTGTTCTTCTTTTTCCGTTAATGTTAAACGTTTGTTTACTTGACATAGCTCCCATGTGTTCACCCCCCCTCGCTAAATGATGTCAGTGTGATCACATTTTGCATTTTTAGTGGTGAGGGTTTTTTTTTTTTTTTTTTTTTTTTTAATCACCCAGGCATACCTAATGTTTTAGTAAATACACAACCTCCTGAAGAGATTCACTTCATTTCTTTGGGATTAGAGCTTTGCCAGAGGGTTCGCAGATGTGGAAAAAACACTCCGTAATTACTGTGAGTTCATTTTAATGGCTCTCGCGGACAAAATGTAAAAACACTTTTAAAAATCCATCCAATTTGTTTTTGAGGCTTGTGGCACATTCAATATACCTAAAGTGGATGGCGGTTACTTTCTTTGCTTGTCAGATTTAACTCCGTTTTCACTTAATGGCCAACTGTCTTCTTGTTGACAGTAACGGCTGTAGTCACTATAATTCGGAAGCATGTGTCGCTAATGCTGCCATGACACGTTGCAGGAGCGCACATTCCTGAACGGCCTGACATGCACATGATGGTCTTTTTAGCCTATATGGCAGTCAGGACACTGTACATGCCAATAATATCTGCTTTATATTTAGGCTCTCTGTGTCACAGCATACTGGAGTGGCAGCTGAAATTATGTTACCTCATAACTCCCCTCTAAGTCCCGCTTAAAAAAACAGATTAGGAGCTGACTCTGCGAGTTTCTCAGAGGGTTTTCATGTCATGTTGCCACTGAGTAAGAGGTCAATGGTGTATTAACTTACATAGGACAACAGTTTGTGAGGGAAGGGCTGTTGGCTCTTTGAACTGGTCACCTCTGGTCTTTGGACTGGCTGAGGTTAGAACTGAATGATCTGAGGGAGCTAATAATATTACGATTGGGACCTAAATTGTGATTTTCTTTATGTGAATTAAACCCTAGGCCTATATTTATCTACAGTTTAAACAAGATCATTTGTACCAAGCTTAATTACAAACATCTTGTTTAAATTAAGGCGAGACAGGGGAAAAAAACATAGAGGTTTCATGGTGATATCTATTAGTTGAAGCAAACTTTACAGTTTATTCTGAAGGTTTCCACAGAGGCTTCATACATCATTCATAGCCTGATTTATAGAGCATTTTATTCCTTTTTAATGGCTGTTGACAGTATTTTCTGATTTATGGAGTGATAAAAAGAGATCCAAAATTCCCTCTGTAAAAACATTTGACTTCAGTATTTCTGAACTTTTATCCAAGGTTCAGATTTCTGCTCTGAAAACATCTGCAAATCAATGCTTTTATAATGAGATTGAGATGAGATCGCACATTTAAACATAAAACCTCAGATTTTCCTAATATAAAGAATCAACTGTGGAGGTTTCATGATGATATTTAGTAGTTACATTTTTTTAGTGTCTCTCCACAGATAAATAAATACAATTTCTTGATGAAAATCAATTCTTGTTGTTGACATTCTGAAAGAGATCTTTCGTCAAACTACTCAGTTGGAGTAACATTGAAGCAGTACCAATTAAGCCCATGTTCATGACTATTACATTTCTTTTTAACATACAGATATAATTGTGACCTTCATCAGTGTTGTTCTATTTATTAACAACAACCTCTGTGGTAATAATGACAAACTCTTGCAAGTCGAGCTCAACAGTGTTTTAATATCCGACTAACAACCTCTAATGACACTGTTGACAGCTCAGCACTGTCGCTGCTTAAGTTAACATTAGCTTCACAGACTTAAAGGATGAGTTGCTTCACAGCTCCGAGTCCTGCAGGTCAACATTTAGAGATTTTTTTTTTTGATGTACTTAAAAGTTTAATAATTAGACACTATCTAGCTAACGCAATGCCTGTCTGTCTAAGGTAGGGGATTACCTCGAATGTTTATTTGGAGGAAAGTGAGACTCTGCGCTCTTTCGGGCTTTTTGTGTTGCGAGTGATGTTATCATTTGACAAAACAGTCTTTGGCTGACTGTTCACAGTAGATGCAGGCATTCAGAGAGCTTATTAACCTGTCAGACATTCATTAACAAGTTAGTCTCTTTTTCTGTTTGGCTAATGCACTAAATTGGCATCAATTAGCTACAGTTGAGTGGAATATGACAGCAACAGTTATAGCAGGTGAAATCAACAGCGTGCGTAAAGCTCTGTCAGTGAAGTTGTACGGATTCAAACTGCAATATAAACCAATTAAATGTTCTTCCCTAGGGAAGATATGAATTCAGAGATGCCATTAAGCCAGATACTCTTTCATACCACCCCACATGTGCAGAGGAGGATATTAATAACTTTTCTTATCCCTACACCTTCTATTTGCAGTTGTATGTGTTTGAGTCTCTCTGTTATCTGCTAATAAGGTAGATAATTTGCTGGTAATTTTTTTTCTGCTGTGTTCTACCTCTTTAAGTACCCAGTTTAATCATTCTGTGGCTCACCTGGAGTCAGTAATGGTTTATTATGAATAACCTCCTGCCATCTCTTTGTTCACGTGTTTCTCCTCTGTCTGTCTGTAGGAAGGCGAGACTAAAAGTGTGACGGTTGTCCTTCTTCGTGAGGGCGGATCTCTGGGTTTTAACATCATAGGAGGAAGGCCATGCGCGGTAGGTTGAAAGCCGAGCGTCTCGGAGGTTTCATCTCCCCCCGGTGATCAGCCAAGTGTCATATGGCAACCCAGGAATGAATAGCACATACTTGAAGCACCACAAGCTTTCTCTGTACTGACTGACACAGCTTAGACAATCATGCATGTGTTTTCTAGTCTGCGGATAGATGGACCGCATCTATCAAGTTTTATTGTGTTTATATATTGGTCTGGTTTAGCGGATTTGGCATTACAGATTAAAAAAACTATAATTACTTTTATGAGAGTTAAATCTGGGATTATGGCTTTGACCGCACTTGTTTTGTCTCTAATTGCGGGGATTTTGGTGGTGAGGTAAACACAGAGGAGAGGAAAGGGGTCTTTTATCCCAGCCTGAACCTTCACAGCCACTATATTTTCTGCCTTGAGGCTCTGACGTGAAAGTCATTAATGATGCCACACGCTCCGTCGAGTGAAGGGTTGAAAATATCTCAACACTGTTTACAACTCCATCTCACATACACGGGGCTTCTTTCTCCAAGCGGAGGTGCTATTGAAATGGTGTTCCCCGTATCTGTTTCAACGGGGCCGTGCTCGACTGCTGTTTTTCCACAGCCACAGTGACGCACTTTTCTGTAGCGACATACATTATCACAGTAAAACTTTTTATAGCGGGAAACTATAAAAAGATCTACACATAAAAAGCGGTATTTTTTTTTTTACCCCAACCCCACGGTCTCATAGATTTGCAACCTTTCTCGCTCCTGTGACAGAACCATGTATCAAACTCGACCATAAGAGAGTGGAGATAATACTTGGCTTTTGCTTTCCCTGCTAGCCTCAAATCAGCAGTCTGTCTAAGAAGCTATTCATTAAAATGGAAATAGCTAATATCCCCGTAGCCTTTGACACATGTGTTTCATGTGGCTGTTGTTCTGGCATGGCTTGGTAAAAGCAATCAGCTGCCAGGATTTGTGGTCTTTGGAAGCGCTAGTTTGTCTACAACTCTCAAGATAGGGGTAGTTGTAAGGCGGGGTAGCTGTAAAGAAAAGTAGTGAGCTTGTCGAAAAAAATTTGTAGCAAAGCATTGCTGTGTTAACACTGTACATGATGCCCCCGAAAGTGGAAGCAGACCAGAAATTATTAATTAGAGTTAGCTGTGACTTTTGAGGTTACTTTAAGTATCTCATTAAACTGTAGTTGTGTTGCAGGGCTCAGCATGCCTGTAGAACACGTTTCATGTGGTTTTAAAGAGAGTGCTAAGAGAGATGTTAGCAGGACTTTTAGGTTGTTTTTTTTAAAGCCAGCTGTAGCTCTGACTCTGGGGTCATGGACACTGTGTTACTGGTAGACTACCTCATGTCCATCCAACACGTTTAGGCTTTTGCAAGCTGGGATTGCATTTAAGGAGCAGAGTTAAATGGTCAGTCAACCCAACCAAACAGATTCAAATATTTATAACTGACACGTTTCATTTACTTCTACGGGTGTCTAGCCTTCCAGATATTTTTGGTTTCGTTTGCCCAGATTCCACCTCTGAAATTGCTGCTTCCTATGAAAACTGCTGACGGTGAAATCTGCGGATAAATCTGAGTACCTGGTAAATTACTTCTGGAAACACATGCTGTTATCCAATGCCATTCTCATACTTTTTCACTTTTTGCAGCACAAACTGAATTCGGTCCACCTACATTTCATTTGGTGGCTGCAGAATCTTTCAGAGGGGAGTAACTCAAAACCTCGGCACAAAAAACTCAAACTGTCCACATGGATTTTCACCATGCGTGTAGGTTGACATGTTTTTTGTTACTTTGGTCAACTGACCCCTTTAACTTGAGAGACTCAAGTGTGTCAGTGTGGGCAAACCATGTGAATGTCTGCACAGTGTTTCCCGACGTTTCAAGTAGTTTACTTGAGAGATGTATTGAAGGTTCTTTTGTTTGGATGTCAGCACTGAATTTAACAAGATTTGAAATATTTTGTCAGAAATGTATACACTACTATTCTCCTTAACAATCTGAGCACTGTGCTTTTTATTATTCTCCAGACAATAACTGCGATTTATTCCATAGGACGACAATGACAGCTCTTCGAATGAAGGGATCTTTGTATCCAAGATCGTGGAGAAAGGACCGGCGGACAATGAAGGAGGCCTTCAAATCCACGACAGAATAATAGAGGTATGTGGTGTAACACTCAATGTAGTGTTTTTATATGAAGGAGGGAAAAAAAAGATGCTGTAGATGGTGAAACTGGATTATGTGACAGCTGCTGTCTGCCCTGTAAAGATGACGACAGTGAGGAAGCACGAACCATCACTCAATATTTATGTTCCTGTGACTTTTTGAAAATTAAACTCTGGCTGAAAGCTGCAAATGTGACACATGGAATGAGCATTTATATGTTGGCCTTTTATTTCAGCTCAAGGAAGTGAATCCTGCAGACAGCTAAAATTTCAACATATACTTCTACCAATCAACACTCGGGCGAAAGCTTTTGTTAAGTGGGGCATCGCTGCAGATAGACCGAGATAAACCTGAGGCGAGGCTGTCTGTCTTTTGCTTTTGCTGAAAGAGTCCTGTGTTCGCTTCCTAGCTGACAAATCCCTTATGACAGGGCTGCCGTGTAGCATCCTCCTCTCGCCTTTAAACAGAATCTCGTGTGGAAAGGCCAGCTCACCCTGAGGTCAACTTGAGGGATGCGTTGAAAAACTCTACATCACAAAGGTTGCTTTTATAGAACGGTTGTCAAGAGTCGTACACAATGGCTGCATTGAACGGAGAGGTTTATGTGGATTGCAAGTGTGTATTACCGCGTGCCGCAAGATGACAAATATGGTTTGTCGCTGGGCTTTATTGTCAAACCTCAGTGAAATTGCCCCGGAGCATTTTGACCAGCACGTTGCTCACAGAGATGTTTGTGGAAAGTGTTTACAAGGAAAGAAGACTCCGACATCTGGACTGCGTTGATCACTCTATCCTGTCATTCATACACTCGATACAAAAACGCCACAAGTCCTTTGGCACAAGACTCGCGCTGTGGTTCTAAATATTGTGGTTGCAACACCATAACTAAGATGTGACATGTTAGTCTTTGGTTATAATCTCTTCAAGTGTCAGAATGTTCCTTGCAACTTGAGATTTGTCTTGAGATCCTCTAACAAAGGCCAGGTTTGAACCAGCAATTCACTCCTGATGATGAGCGAAGAGAGATTAGCTCATATGTCACACGAACATGCATGAGTGCAGCTAAAGTGTACATCCTTGCCTGCATCTGCAGTGTCTGTTTTTGTGAGCTTTTGTGCATGTGTTTTTCCTGGGCGTGTGTGAAGGCTGGGGAATCATGTTAATGGGCCAGATGTTGCTGTATTTGGTTACTTGAGAAGATATCTTGTGTAGGATTTCGTGTTGAGATAGCCATCCACTCTTTATCATCTTAAAAAAAAAAAAAAGTAAGAGTGCAGATATTGCTTTAGGATAACGCTGCACTTGTGTTTGTCTTGTTTTTTTTGAGCTATTGTGAGTGAAGTCACAAAATCTCACCAGTGACGAGAACATACGAGTAGAGAGAGCACGCAAAGAGCCTAAGGTGGTAGCAAAGCACCCTATTAAGTGACCTTTTCTTTTCAAGAGGTGAGGGATTACTCAACAAAAAGCAACAAAATAAATCATTCAGCCATTGAGAAAAGAAATCTATAGACCGTTCAGTGTTGCTGTTCCACATTGGCGCTTTTCATCGGACGGGAAACCTGATAGTTGAGGTGGTTCATATTTCGAAGACTCCCTCTTTGTTAGCTGGTTAAAGCAAAATGTTCCATGTCATGATTTTTCAGACCACAATAAGAAACGCAACGTCATAATACCATGTTTGCGATTGTGTGGGCTGCATCTTTGACCTCGGGTGATTGGGTCCGTGAACTCTGTGGTACAAAGTGGTGAATCAAAGTAATTTAATCCCAAGACCCCAAAGGCAGTTTCGTGTTCATGTTTTGAACTTGTGGGTTGCAAAACAACAGCTCGTAACTTTGTCCTATTTAGCATCCTGTGTGGGACGCAGTGTATAAGAAAAGCAGAAGCCTTCGAATCTGGTTTCTCATCACACCTCACAGGATGCATTTTTTTTCTTTTCAGGCAAATATTGTATGACATCAGTGGCTTCCACTCAGCTATTGAAATAGCTTTAGTACATGGTACATGATGATCTTTGCAGGGAAGATATTTTAAAAGTACACTGGAAAGAAACTATAGGTGCAATCTGTTGATTGACTGACGATTGATTAGTTGAACTATTGAATTATTTCTGCTTTTCAAATGAGCTTTTGTTAGAAAACTTGAATCCCAAAGATATTCAATTCACCGTGTTAAAACTTTACTGACTTACACGATGAATGATGAGAAATCGGAAGTCAGACAGCTTGATTTCATAATGCGGTGTAAAAAGTTCAGCTCTTTTCAGCTGAAGCTGCAAACTTTTAGTTTTAACTTTTCAGATTTACAGCACCTTGAACCTTTCTTACCCCCAACATTTCTTAACAATCTGTGAACTGCCTTCCTGTCAAACACTCTGACACTTTTTCTTATTTTAAAGCTGCAATGACTGTTCTTTCTTGTTTTTTTGGACACTTTGGGGCAGTGAAACAAACTCAAAACAAAACACTGACACATTACCATCTTTAAAGTTGGGATTATGAACACATTAGCAAACAGTTGCTTGTTTACTTGCAGCAAACACAGGGCAACATCAGCATTCATTTGGCGCCGTGTTTCTGACCACGTGTTGGTTGCTTAGCTAGATATGCAACTGTGTTGACTTGTTTTTGGCTTTGTCTGTAGGTTGGTGCTGGGCAGGTGGTGAATATTGGGTTTATCTGAACTTTTTACTGCTTGAAGGGCGCAGATCTGTGGACCACAAAATCAAAACAATTAGCTAAAAGAGGCCAAAACACTCAATGGAGCACATAGGAACTGCAAAGTTGGGTGGTAATTCTCCAGGGGTTTGCCACCACGAGCGACTTCATAGACACTGCACATAGTTATTTGATTCCTTTTGAATGCAAAACTATGGATTAGTGCAGCTTTAAACATAATATTCAGAAACACAGTAATGTTTAATTTAATCATCACAGCCTTTATTTTCCATGTCAGTGGAAAGGAAAATGTTTGCCTTATTCTCAAAGACATGAAATCAGCCTTGGGAGCTTACAGTGGTGATCATTCTGACAGCCATTCACAAAGCATGGCATAACGCTGCTATGGAGATGAGCCGCTCTGTAAGGGGACAATCATGACATTACATTGAATAGTGGAAAGCATGTTCACCTGAGGAGGCCGAAAACCACAGCCGCGGGGCTGTTTTCTCTTCCCGTAGTAGAGGTGTTAGTTCCAGTAAGTCTATATGGATGTAACATGTACATGATGATCCACGGCTCGTCCTTCTATAACAGGCTCTTAGCGGGGGAGTGTGATAGCAGATGGCTGTCCTCTAACTGAGCTACAGGCTGGTATGAATCAGCACATGAATGCGTCCTTGTTCAGCCAGACATTTTTCTCATAAAAACCTCGAGCTGTGTTTGCTTTCGCTAGCCCCTCCGCAGGCTGAGAAATCTTAACACTCTGGTCAGGATCTGCCTGTGTTTGCCACCAGGATTTGATGAATAAGTTTTGCTTCAGTGTTGCAGCAGGGATCGACACTGGTTTACTCTCTCAGGATATCTGATTGATCGTGTACTCTCGTGTTGTTTTCCAAAACGGTTTACGTTCACCGTATAAATGTAATCCCAGCATTTCTTTCTCCAGTGTCTCTTCACATTGAGCAATGCTGGAAAGACACAGCAACTAAGCTGTGTAATTTCCCACAAAAGTGACCTTCCACTTTCTTCAAGCCTCTTTGCTTGTGCAATATGACTAAACCAATGTCACAATCCCAGAATGGCCGTGCCTGAGCTCTCTGAGTGAAGGGGATGTTTTCTGTGTGGGCTTGCGAGTGTGAAAATAGGAAGAGAATGGAGACGCCTGGGCTGCTGTTGTAAATGTCGCCTTGTAAATCCTCGGCAAACATTCTTAGGTCGCAGAGGGTGAACGGCAACAACTACTTTAAAATAAACTGACATTGGGAGAAGCCAGTTCTAATATGGAGGACAAGGTTGCGTGTGTGTGTTTTTGGGCGGAGTGGGGGCAGGAATGCGCCCCCAGCTGAGACAGTGTTTATAAAAATATATACACTGGATGTCATTCGACTTGAAAAGTGGAGATTGGAAGGCTAAAAATCAACAGAACAAACCTTTTCAGTCGGCGTCGAACTCCTCGATCCGACAAGGCATCTTAAAAGGCGGACCATAAATAGCATGAATGTTTGTGCCGGCGCGGTTTTGCAACAGATGATGAAAGTTGGATTAGCTGCCACTTACCTCTGTTCATTTAACCCGTTTTTAGATGCATAATGTATTTCTGCGTGATTAGCTCGAGGAAGAGCGGGAGGAACGTGGTGGAAAAATGCCAGGGGTCACAATCAAGTCTGTCTGAAATGCAAAACAGGCTGCTCTATATGCAGCTACTTTATTAGCAAAGGATATAAAACTGAGCGCCCACCCTGACACTTTGAAACTCACTACACCCAGATCAGCTTTATTGTGTTTGACGCAACCTGCTCCCATGACCATATTGCTACAGCTTATACTAATTATCAAAGAATTGATTGTGTTGGACTGAACTCCGCTGTAGATGTTCAAAAAGTTAGGAAAAAAGTCTATCTCGTTAACGCTGCAAAATAATCCAGTTTCTCTTTAAATGCCAAGAGTAAGTTCACGTCTTTATTGAAAATACGAAACCGTGACACACTTTCAGGCAGCACATCTGCACTTTCTTACTTGTCACTAGCTGCGTGAGTTGCGAGGTTACCCACAGTGAGCCACTAAACACCTCAAACCTCCCCACAGTTACTTAAGTATCAAGTCACAATGCCAGAGACGGCTTAAAAACCCAGCCAGATAGCACTTAGCAGTGATTGACAGAAATGTGAAGTGAGCTGTGTTGGAGGCGGGTCTGAAGCACGCACGTCAATGAGCTTTTATTCCTTTTTGGTGTCCGGGCCAACGTCCAAGGCGAGAGACGGAGTGAGATATTGGAAGCAAAACGCTGCCTTTTGCTGCAAATTAGCTGCGTCACTTTTTCCTTTCAGACATTCCCGATATTATTATGATCCCTGGAAGGCAGCGATGACAAAAAGCTTAGTTCCATTATAGTTGATTCAGTAAATGTCCAATAATGTTCTTTATGTATTTTACAGCATGTTGTACAACGCTGATCTCAAGTGTAATTTTACTCCAACACTCCGTGTGTGTGCAAGCTCTGAATGAAACCGAATACTTGATGACTCCGCTGATGATTATTGCTTTGTGGAGTACATGTAATGTCATCGAATCTGATGGCAGTTTTCACGTCTAAGAGTGTTTTAGCACATCGTCAGTCCTCCCGGAGGAAGAAAAATGTCAGATTGCAACTGAATTGTGTGATTGGCTGGAGCCCACTGTCTGCTAATAAGTTGTCGCAGCACATGGCATCCTCAGCACGACATGTGCCAAAAGTTCCTCAGGCGTTATTTCTGACCCGGAGGGCTATGAGGAACAGACACAGAAGCTATTTCCCTAAGGGGGATCACATGTTGTTTGGCATTCTGAGGCAAGAAGCAGGCCTTTGTCAGGCTCTTTATTGGATTTTGGCCCCTGTGCAGGCAGTGTGTTTATTCCCCAGATGGGTAAGCTGAATGTGGCCCCGCTCTGTTTCTCCTGTCTGGCCCTAGACAGGATGAATCCACCCCAGGCTAAGAGGGCCAATCCTAGCAGCGAGCCACATTCCTGTGCCCCGTGGTCCAGCTGAGGCAGGGGCAGGACATTAAATCAAATCTAACTTTAAAGAGTCCATAATCAGCTTCTGGTGGTAGCCGCTGCCCTATGCAGAGCTGGTTTTAAGAAGTGAGGACAAACACACCTTTGTTTTCCACTGCTCTATATGGGTGGGGGGAAAAAAAGGGTTTTAAGATGTGGAGTCGTCTCAGTGTAGAGATGGTGTGAGGTGAGCTCCGTCCAGAAGGCTGCTTTTGTCTCTGTCCTTCACCGCACACAGAATATTGTATTTTCCACTCAGTTTAAACAGCTTGCGTCCTCAAAGGCAGGCCGACGCTTGATGATTTTTGTGGAGACATACAGTCTGGGCCTACTGTAAATGTGTTTGCTCTGCTCCAACACAGTCTCGCCGGGCTCCTCGTCCACTGGAGCCTAGTGGGTTAATTTATGGGTCCTAAAAAGGTTTTAAAGGGAGCAGAAATAGACAGGTGTAATTAAGGCTAATTTTCTTGCCAATCAATCACAGGCCTGGTGTAAATGGATCAGTAACAATCGGCTCAAGTTGCTCTGCCAGCTGCTTCTCATGTCAGCCCCTGACCCCCAAGCACAGACTGCCCACCGACTCCTAATTAAGTACCCTCAATTAAACCCTAATAGGCTGATTAACAGACCCTTAGTTGTGCTGTAATGGCCCGTCGTTTCCTCCCAGTCCCCCTCTGAAATGCATCCCGACTGCAGCATGTTAATCACCGCCCACTCTTTCTCTGCCTCTCTCTCTCTCTCTCTCATTATCTCTCTCGAGCAGGGCAGACACTGGCTTAGCTCACAAGTGTCTTTCCATCTGGTCGAATTCCTGAGACAAAAAGTTTGAAGCCAGTTTTGGATAATTAGATTGATAGACAGGAAAGAAGAATGTAATTATCTAACGTATACACATTTTTTCCAAGAAGTATGTGATAGCAGCTTATCTTTTCCTCATGTTCATCAGTTTAAGATTTACATTTTGGAACATAAAGTGCTTTAGTTTGTACAAAACTATTGGAGCAAACAGTAAGAACAGTAAGTCAAAGTGACAATAATTACACCAAAGACTCGTACCAAAACACTTAAAGTAACCCAGTGAAGCCACAGGTTATTATTGCTGTTCTGGTACATGACCACCATTTTTTAAATGTCAGAATTCCCATGATCCCACAGCAATTGAGTGTTGGACTTAAAGTTCATTCCCAACCTTGGAAACAGCATTTGACAAGGTCCATTTAGTATCTGCTCTGTAGCTTTCAATCAGCAGATTGAGTTTGGAAATGAACAATCCAATTTCTCTGAACTGTCTGACGACTTCTTGTCCACGTTGGCGTTGACGCTGACAACTTCGAGAGCTCCAAGAACAGATTCTAAATGGACTTTGAGGTCAGATTTTTTTTTTTTATGTCAGTTAGAGAGTTGTCAAGTTCTATACATATTTTAGATAAGCAATGAATCAATTACATTTTTTTTCCCAAAGTGACAGTGGTCTGTCCACATACTTGAAGCCCTATGCAAGGCTGAGAAACTCCACCACAGTTTAATAAGTGTGTCAGTGCTGCAGTCTAGTCCTACGTCAATCTTTTGTTCGACTGCACCCAAAATAGCACGGCATGTCAATGTAGCTTTCTCAATATTCGAGCTGATCACAGTAGGTCTCTCACAAGGGAACACAAACACAAAGAGGAAACAGTGGCACAGTCCTAAAACCATCAGCTTAATGAAAGTGTTGACAGTTTTTACCAATTGTATTCTCCATTGTGTAGACCACAGCTTCAAACTCTGTGTTGCTACATTTAAGGAGTTGTAAATCTGTCTGCTGGGTTTCTGCTGCAGAGGAGTCAGACATCTTGAAGGCTTTTCATACTCGTCTCTGTCTGAGCTTCTGGGACAGTCAGCAAAAATGACTCCAGACAGTACAATACTTCGCAATGGTAGTTTTGTCAAATAAACTCCGGGTGGTTAACATTAGGCCCATATAGAGGTGGTTTATTCTACTCAGAGCTAATAAATAAAGGCATCATGGCAAACATAAAAACTAAATGAGGACTGGTGATGGAGGGAATGTTCCACGCAGGGAAATCAATTAAGTGGAGCAACAGCGTGCCAAGCCTCAGCAGTAGGCTTAAACATAAATCACAAGATGTTGACACGAATGCAGCTTTGTTTGTTGAATCTTTATTGTTACATTTTATAGGAAACTTCTTTTCTTTATAGAAATTCAGTTGACAGTGCCCACAGTTGTGTCTCTCCCGACGACTGGATTCTCGTGAGTCCGTTTTTACGAGCAGTCCTAACCGTTATGATGGTACACGGGGGGACTTTCCTGTTTTTATTACGCAGATTCCATCTCTCACTAGCTGGCGGCAGACACTGTGACACATGTATCCGTTTCTATGGAAATGGCTATAGGCTGACAGTGATTTAAACATGGTTTGTGTGGCATTGTGTGATCCAACATTGGTCCCTCAGCAGATTATAGGCTATAGATTTCCCTCATTAATCAAAATGCCAGAGTGTGCTTGTCTTCATCTCATATGGATCCATTACAGTTGTTGCTCCAGTGAGATGATGAAGTGGACTTCATTTTATTTCCCACAACTCTGTATGACTTTAATCTCTACTCGTTGTTAATCATGTACAGTAGGTTTTCACTCTTTTTTTTTTTTTTCAGTGCAACAGAAATGTTCCCCCCAAAAAAAGTTTTTCAGTTTTTTTTTTATGCTTCCTCAACTCTGTTTGCCCTTAAGGTCTCAATATATTCTATTCGGAAGCAGACTGTCTGATCTGAACTTCTAAATTCATGAAACTTAAAGGTTCCTCAGAGTTAAAGAAGGTGCAAGACTGACTATCAACAAGGGCAGGAGGATAATAAGACGAGCTGCAAGGTCAGAGCTAATGATTTTAGCTTCCTAGCATGCAGGTACTTCACATTCCCAGCGAGGTGAGGAGACGTGCCTCAGGTTGCTTGCCTTCACTGTAGAGCAGGCGATGACGGCCGCGCCGCGCGTGATGAATGTGGCGTGGTGGGCCATGCGGCACTGTTCAGCAGCACAGTACACACGACTTAATGCAAATGAATCCAATCAGTTTGGGTCACAAAACTCAGATCAAATTGTCGGAGTAGGCACTTCAGATGAAATTTAAATAGAGATTCAGCTATTGCATTGCCTGTTTACTACCATGAACGTTTTGAAGAGCATATTTGACTGGACTACGTAGGTGGAATATGTGTAAGCGGGATGTTTTAATGACTCAAACCAACTAACTTGTTCCGGAGAAAAGGTCCATCCAATCCCTTATTGGCAGCCTTGTATGCACTGTATTTATTAGACATGTACAACACCTCTCTATCTAAAGCTAATTCTCGTTTGTTGTTTAAATAGTCCGTCACCGTTGTGGCACCTTCTTCTGTTCCAAAGTGCATACGCCACTTGCTTAAATTCAATATAAAAATAAAAAACAAACATCAAATTTACTAAGTCACATCACGCAATGTTTCCCCGCACAGCAAGAAACAGCAGCATGACTTTTCTGAACTATATCTTCACATCTGAAGTGCCAGTCTGACCTTCAGAGCAAGTCTGAAGCTGCTCTAAATAGGCCGTATACACTGCAGCGCTGCGGCTGTGGCCGATATCGCTGCCAACAGATGTTAGGTTTCATTTTATTAGGCTCCATTACTTAACAGATGCGAAACACACGGGGTTGACATCACCATACATAATTGTCCCTCCTGTACGTGACAGATGTTTGGTAATATCTGAGCTAATTGGAATACATCAGCACACGTTTTCTTCAAAGAACTACTGCACATATGCCTTAACGTGACGTATTATGTACAGTAGCCCTGAAGTACAAAGTTCATAAGCATACCCGCTGTTTTTTTTTCCAACTCTAAAAGTATAGTTAAAAGTTGTTAGCATCTAGAAGTGTCCAGCGGGTCTTTGGGTTGGCACCACAGGGCATGGTTCGTCTGGCTGCAAAGGCCACGGCTAAGAAGAGGAAGCCAGGTGTGCCTCATCGAAATGTTTTCTTCACTCTACCAACTAATCCTGACGACACATCCCGCTTTATGGCAGCCACCGCTCCCATTCTCCCCGGCATCTCTTGAGGAGGTTTAGAGCGGCCGTCCATTCACCAACCAAATGGTGGAACTGGTGGCCGCTGTGCTGCCTTTTCTCATGCAAATGTGTGCAAATAGAAAACATTGTTCATCAGCGTGGCTCTCCGTCTCTGTTACGCCGCTTTGCTCAGGCCTTTCTCTTGTTCCCCTGAGAGAGATGTTCCCTTTCAAGTGCTACCTCTCTGTCTCATTCAAGACTTCCTCTTCCTTTTTGACAAACAGCCTGGAGGAATGGCCAGAGCCGGCTCATTGAGCAAGCTTTTCAGCTATCGGGCATTGGGAGAAAAAGAGAGAGAGATGTTCTGCAGGCACCTCCCTCAGACATCCCCGCTCATGTCTTTTTTTTTTTTTTTTTTTTCACTCCCCTCAGAGAATGAGTTATTCTATAGTGGGAAGTAGAGTGTGCTTTCTCCCAATACTCCCCTTTTTGTGAAAATATACAGGTGCTCTTCCTGCAAGTGCACACTTATCTGTCTTATAATTCCACCTGCATATATGCAGTGATATATGCCACATGTTCAGTGTCACCGAGTAACCAGGAAAAAAATCAGCTTGAGAGAAGCCAGCTATTTTTATTATTTTGAATCCCACCATTCAGAGTAACTGTTCAGTTGCGGGGTGAACGATTTTCTGTATTTCAGCCTGAGCTTGCAGTTCTTATTAAAAGCATATGTTTAATAACTTGTCTCTCCCATTCACGCTGATCCACTTCGCATTTTGTCCTCCCCTTTTTTTTTTTAAATGGCGCACCTTGTACCTGGGGTTGAACAGGTTGTGTCCACAAATTCCTGTAGATTATGACATACGATAGTGCTTAGGCAGAAAAAATAACTGGCAGGCTCAGGAGAAGCCCAGGACCACCGGCTGAGAGCACAGAGCCCTGTGCCAAGGTCAACGCCAAGGTGTCAATAAAGATATCTTTTGCTCTCCGCCAACAGAGGGGTGCTTTGATTAGAACCTCAGCAAGAATATACAGCGTTTAATCAGAGAGGTACACCAGACGGACGCACAGTGGCAGCCATTTTGTCTGCATCTTGGAGTGAGATCCAAGGAGATTTCCCCCTTCTTCCCTCTGTATTCCAGTGGAGCGCTTGGCGTGATTGATATGTGCAGGTGGTAAAGGATATCCCCCTGAGTAAGAGTTCCCAGCTAACTTGAAAGAGAATATTTTCCCTCCTTGCCATCTTAAGAAAACAGTAGTCTCAATGCAGAAAGTGAGAGCAGGCCAGGAAAAGAAAAAGAAGTGTAATTTAACGTCTAATGTCTCTAACGTCATGCCTATCCTGGTTTGACAATAGGCCTTTGTAAGTCCATTGTGGGCTCTTTTTTAACGCTCATAACACCATAAGCCCAGTTGCCTTGGGCTTACTTTTAAATACGAGGAAATTAAGCCTTTTGTCACTGCAGTTTCCACACATTCCCTTCTCCTGCGACAGTTTACCCTGAAAATAAATGGAAGGAGGCTGCATGTGCCAAGAGGGAAGATGGAAAATTATTGCAGGGTAAGGCAGGGAGCCTTTTCTTCTGCAGAGTGCTGAGGTGTTTATTTGTGCATCTGTGAAAGTCAGGGAGAGTCCACATAGACTAAAAAGAATTCTGCCAGACTCTTTGTGAATAGAGATGCAATTGTGTACGTGCCACGAAGAGGTTTTAAGCTCCGGTTATGGTCCAAAATGAGACTGAATGTGGCTGTGTCTAGTATCTATTTATCCTGCAGGGGGACTTTTCTCTTTGAATCTTGTAGTGTTGGGGTCAGGGGTTAGGGTTAGTGTTAACCCAGCCGACCCTCCCTGAATTCTCGGCTTGTGACCTGTCTAGCTTCGCTAAGCACAAGGTCGCCACCATCTCTCAGATACGACCTAGATTTACACCAGATATCTATTCCTCTTTTGTTTTCATATCGGATGGCATCATCTAGCCTTATTCTGCCAGGACACGCACTCTTGGTGATAACAGAACAAAAACACAGCATAAAATATGAGAGCTCAGGAATCCAGCCACCTGAAGCAGGGCTGATGTAGATAAAGTAGAATTGGGCCACACTAAGGGGAAAACTCTGTTTGGCTTCAACTTCATTCTTTAATTTTTATGTCTTACTTTCACTAGCGGGAGTGAGAGTTTGAATTTTCTTATTTTTCCTCAGCCATCATCAAAGAAGACTACCTGTATTCTTTCTTAGAGAGAGAGAGAGAGCCTGTGAACGAACAAGGCTGGCTTTAACACTGTGGCCTCTCTGCTCTCTAGCCATGCTATATCAGGCCAACAGCTGCTGTCTCTCAGCAAAGGCATGCTGACTGCCGGGGCTTGGCTTCCACACACTCCGGATCTTACACAAGGCCCTTTATTTTTGGGCTTATGACTTCGAAAAAAAAACAAAAAAAACACCCCTAGCTCAATCTTGGATTTTATTAGCAGAAGAAATAAAAACATTTATTCATGTCTGACATGAAACCTTGAGTGTCGGTATAAGCTATAGTGTGTGCCATGCTGCACAGCTGCTGTCTTCCCTTCGAGTTGAAGATTTAAACAAGGTATCTCAGGTAAAGGGTGTGCGTTGTGCTCCACGACTCAAATTCCTTGAATCGGAGCCAAAGAAATGTAAGCCCTCTCCTAGCTGTCCCATGGCGCATCAAGACAAGGCCTTTTATCTGATTTCTGGAGAGTCAGAGTTGGTGCTGTTTCAACACTCCTGCTGCAGCTCAGCCTGTTCTCAGACAACAGCCTCAACAACACTGGGCAAATACCTCTGGGGCTGCCATCCGGGACAAACTCTCCTACATTTGTAGGATCAGATCTATGACCAGAATTTTCTGTAAACATTTTTGATATTGATTCTTTTTTCTTTTTTTCTCCTCTATGCCGCAGCTTGACTTCAGTTTTTAAAAGCTACTAGATTTGATGGTTGCCATAATATTTTCAGACATTATCCCCACGTGTTAAACTGAACCACATGTTTCTGTACATAAAGGTATACATTAAGGAAAAAAGAAAAGCATGTCTGTCTCATCTGGACCTCCTCCCAGTCCCTTACCTCCAAGTAGCCAGCTTGCTCCTGCAGACAAACCACAACCGCAGCGCGTAATACTGACATGCTCTCCTGCCCCTAGAAAAGCATTTTACCTTCTGCAAGAAACATTTCCACTTCCAGAACTCACATAATTCAAACAATAATTAGGAAATGTTCATGGCACTGACTAGCCCCTGAGTTCATGCTTCAGGTAGGGGTTAGAAGGAGAAGTGGTTCCAGACTGTTAATGTCTGTCACAGCAGAGTCAGAGCCCTGTGATTATTTTGGTGCAAAGGTCCAAATAAACCCCATGTGGGTCACGACCTTACTGATCTGAACCAAATGTGCGGTGCTTTGCGACCTTTGTTGAGAGACTTACCGTGCAGAGTGGCTAAATGTGAGCGACAATAGATGTTTTTTTCCACCGTGGTCCTGATAAGCTCTTCTCAGGAGAACATTCCAACAGTAAATGAAATGGCTCCTCACAAGACTGGCTATATCTGCACATGAGTTTGTTTGCGCAGCAACGTTTGTCAGGGACTCATCAGGCAGGTTTTTAGACAAATATACAAATCCTTACATGAGCCAATATTTTGAGGGCTCCTTCCAAAGGTGTCTAGATAAATGCCTCTCTCATCGATCACTTTCCATTTGCAATTGTTAAATAAGTGGACGTGGTTTTCATGTCGCCGGCAGCTGTATTAAAACTGTGGACATCGGCATGGATGTTACACATCCATTAGAGTGGGCAAACATAGTTCATTGTCATGGGATTCCTTTGAAGGTTGAGTGATTCATCAAGTGGCGAAAGTCAACACTTTCAAACATGTTCAAAGCCTAAAGGACTCCGTCAGGCGTGCTCCGGCTATCTCCATGCTTTTCTAACACTGAACAATTTACATGGCCCTCGAAATCCAGTCAATATTTATGTAAGCATATACATTAGGGGCAGGCAGACGGAGCTCTGATCAAACGTTACTTTCATCTATGACCTTCCTCTGACTCGACTCACAGAAGCCTCTCACCAGGCTGGGGGTAATCAGATGTCAGGCTGGGTGTTCGCCAGGGAACTGTACGCAGCTTCATACATGGGGGCCAGAGCTTTGCCCCCCCCCCTCGTGGCCTACCTCGCTGAATGCTTTCAACTTCGCGATCTGACACCTTGCATTGACAGAAGTTAAATTCCTCTCAGTGTCCAGCAGCTAAGAAAGATTGAAGGACGGGGGAAGGATCGACGTGTTTAAATCCACGTCGTGCTACCTAGATTGTTTCAGTGTGGACATGAAACGCTTCAAAATCAATTTTTCAACAAGATCACGTGCCGATGCCTGTAAGTAGCATGTCTTGGCAACTGTAACAATCCATTAATGTTACCATAACATGTCTAAGAATAGCTAAGACATGGCTCTGCAGGACTGGAAAAACAAATCTTCACCTTTTTGTGTCGAGAAGAGTGTGCCAAAACTATGAGGTCAAGGACTATAAAACAGCCACCGCTGGTAGCTGTATAGCAAGAGTTAACTATAAGATCTCACAGAAAGTGCTCCATGTTTACACACTGGAAACTAGGGATTATCTTTGCTATCACAGAAATCACCGGGAATGTTTGCTCAGATGTTTTTGCTCTCATTTGTCTGGCAGAAAAAACACCAAATCACCATCATTCACAAACGGCTGCTGTGGTTATGTGTCTTCGTCCTGTTTGAGCCCCGCTTGGCTGTGTTTTGTGGCCCATGAATAAAATTACATGATGCAGAAACTCTAGGGGGCCAGACTGGAGACTCCACTCACTCAGTGGTGAGGGGCGGCGAAATAACTCTCCTGGTTCGCCTTTTCCAAGAGGATCCTGTGCCATCGTGCTGAAATGACAAGTGGCTCCTCCTGACTTTGAAAGCCTCGCACTCACTCCGTCTCTCAGCCTTCAGTGTCTCTTTCAGTGTTTTCTCAGATGGTTCCCTCCTCATCTTGAGCACACATTTGTTCTCTCTTCCCCCAACCTCTGATTAATCAAGTATGACTCTCCGAGGAAAAAATGCAACTCGGTGGTTTTGATGCTTCATTTCTAGTCGGTGTGTCCAAATGTGGAATGTTTGGAGCTAAATATTAAGTCTGGACTTGAGGGGGAAAAGTGAATGTCATCCCGTTAGAGTGTCCATCATGAATAGTGTCATTGTAGTCTTACATGCAAGCTGTTCTCATTCAGAATTACACAGTAAAACCAAACCGAGAGCAGTGAGTTAGAACTCGACAGACACACGACATGCACGTTAAAAAGTACACCTTGGTAATGAAGTGCAGCGTAGTGTGATTTTCCCAGCATGTGTCTGTGGGCCTGCACCTCAGGACTCTCCATAAAGCTCACTGTTTTACATATTGTGGGAAGGAAAAGTCAACTTGCAAGTGAGAGGTTCAAGTGCCAAGGAGAAGGTTCATTTGGGGAGAAACACAAGCTCGGCTGCATATCATTTACATCACTTAAACAGGGATTACGGTAATCTTCAACTCGCACCACCTGGTTGTAGTGTCACCTTGCTTCCCTTGTTGTTGTGTCTCCTGAGGAAACCGTTACATGGGCTTTCACAGCTGACTGAGCTGTTTGTCAAGCTCCTACACAGAGAGTAAAAGTCACAAGAACAAGAATCATCCAGCTGGAACCAGAGGAGGAACGCTCGCCCACAAACACATGATTCACTTTAGTCAATTAGCCTGTTCGTTCAACAAAGCTTTTTATATCTCCTCAAAAAAATATCTTGCCTTTGTACTGTTCGTTCCAGAGCTTAATCTGTAAATCGTAAACAAGCACGTCTTAAAGGAGAAGCCCGGGGCCCGGACAGAGGAAAGAGGTAGTGGACATGTCCAGAGGAAGTGACCAAGAAGACTTAAAAGAGTGATCAGAACACAGACCTTTCTCTTCGTCTTGGACACATACCTCTTATAACCTGCAGCATTCAGCCATAAATCATGAACTGTGTACATAAAATCAAGTTTTTGCTTTGTTGCCAAGGCTGGCTGCTAACATCTTAGCTTGTCAAGTTTAATTACTTGTTTGTCCACATCTTAACCCCAAGGTAGCGCAGTATGGAAATACTGTGGCAAGGCATGCTTGAGGAATGCATAATTTAGTAATGTTTGGTTTTATGAAACTATAAAGAAGCCTGTGTGTGTGTGTGTGTTTAGCGCGAGCACAACATGCTCGGTGTGGGAGATTGGAGAGAGAGAGGTGACAGCAGTGGCAGAAATTAGTGGCACTTTTTGCCGGTTGTAGAGAGGCAACTTGTTAACGTGTTCTTCTCTGTTAGCATGTTTAAAGAATACTGAAGTTTTGGAAGAGGCATCAAGGGAATAACGTGAGATCTGCCACCTCAGTGTTGGCTCAAGATGTTGGCTGTTTGTCAGGAAGAACAGGAACAGGTTTTTTGAGGTGCAACATTTCCTCTGCGAGGATTGTGGTAAATGGGTTGCACACTGATTAGTAAGTGTGACATCACCAGCTTCTCAAGTCTGTAAAAAGGTTGTGTTGAGGTATTGAAAGGAGCTTTGTATACTATTTATAAAAAAAAAAGAGGGACTAAAGAGGGAGGGGTGTGTGTCTGGTCTCTGTAGAGAAGGCTTGAGAAAACATCCCTGTGCAGTTTCCCATCTGGAACACAGAAAAAAAGGCTACAGAACCATATTGGCAAAAGAAAATATGAAGGAGACAAAGAGGGGAGTGGAATTAAAACAGGATCTCTCTATTCCTGCTGGTTAATTCAAGAGCTGCGGTGCCCGGAGGCTGCCTGCTGGATCGCTGTCTGCTGTATTGCTCTAAGGGCCAGATCCTTCCAGTTCTGCTTATCTAAGCACATCCAGTCTGGTCCAGTTTTTTTGACCCACTGCTCACTTTCAGCCCCAATGTTTTCTCCTTTTGAGCTGGATGTGTGGTCCATTGTGAGTGTGGTAAAAAGGCTGGCACCACAGGGACCACCAAAGTGAAGGGAAGGCCCAGTGGCCTCTGTCAGTAGTGAGGAGGCCAGTTAGATTTCCATTAGTAACAGGTACATCCTGAATATTTTAAAGTAAAAGGTGGAGTTTTCTTCTGCTTTCAGTCAGTGTTTCTAAATGAAACATATTCACTCCATTAGTGACTTCATGTGTCTCTGGCAGATGAGATGCAACAAAAAAGTATTAGAGACAAATCATTTTGCTAGAACAAAGTCCCATGGGTCTACCCTGATTTGCATGTAGCCCAGGAAAACCAAGACAGATAAAATTAGACTGGTGATCTTGCTAACGGAAATGTGCAGTATATATTTGTGTCAGACTAAATGTGTTAAATCACATCTGGATTTTATCTGGAGATAAGACATTTGTAATTAAAATAGTGCTATTTTACATCCCGTCGAGGCCTAAGAAACATGTTGAAGGCATTTCCTTCCACGTGAAATATTTGCAAAGACATTTTTGTGATAATTTGAAGAGCGCTACAGTAGGTGCTCCTACACACCTCTGTTGTCATTTAGGCACCGAGAGGGCAAAAAGAAATCGGACGCACCCACAATCGCTGCAATTTTCCATGTGTGTCAGGTCGTGACATTATAGATTATTAGTTTAATTCTGGCATAAGATTAAACCATTAGCTAAGTGTAATAATGTTTGCTTTTCTTCATATCTTTAAGGCATGCATGTGCTACACAAGTTTGTGTATCGGGCATCTGCATGCTTTTTCGGATGGTTGTCCGTGTATGTGCTGGTTGAGCATGAGATACAAACAAAATGGACAGATCCCACTTATCAAAAGATTGTAATATTGCACCCCTAGTGGTTAAAACTCTGCAAAATTACTTTAAGCTGCGCTACAGGCATTAAAAAGTCATTAAAAAATCATTAAAGTAAGCCCATCCAATCGTCCTAAATCAAACTTGTCTGTTGAAAAAAGAAAAGTGTTTCATCCCCGCTAATGGAAACGAACATAAGTTATGACACGTCGTGTGCACTTCCTAAGCCTGAAACTTTCTATACTTGATTTCCACGATAACGTCCAAGCTTGTACATTTCGGTGATTATTGGATCTCAACGTGTCAGCAGTGAATTTGGCGAGGTTACTCTCTGTGGTCTATGACAGATCTGCAGCCATATTCATTTTCTTCCAGCTCACATGATGACTCACCCAGCCTCCACTGCTCTGGATGGGAGCAGCTGGGAGGTTTGCATGTCGCAAACACATTATTAATGTGTGTGTGCAGAGCAAGACTAACACTGCCAATAGAGATCTCAGTTACCACTATGTCCTTATCCTTGATGCGTCAGTTTTGGATCTCTTTATAGTTTTGAATAATGACCCTGAGACTAATGGATGTTCTGCTGCCTATCCAAACATCAGTTTTCAGACTAGATAAGCTGTTCACATTTCATCAGGTCGATGTCAATGTTATTGTTAATATCATGTGATATCGGGATCTGGTATTTCATTTTTTTGGAAGAGAAACACCTTGGCATGAAGCAAAAGAAGTTCTAATTTTTACAAGATTCTTTAAAGAGATCTGTTTTCAGAACCTCTGCCCAATTTTCTCTCCAGTTTTATTTACTGGTTTGCCTCTTGCTGCTTTTCTAAGGATTTTAGCACTATAACAACTTCTTTGGTTGCATAAACAGCTGCACACCAAAGTTTTAGGTTTGGAATTATTTCACTTTTGGATTGATGGTGTGCCAGTGCATTCAGTCTTATCTTGCCTCATTTTTTTAGAATTGTTCACATAATAAAAAAGACTACTCAAAGAAAATTGGGGTTGTTACTAGCTGCTGAGAGTGTGTGTCACCCTCCATGTTCTCCTAAATCAAGCCGTCAGTCCCCAGCTCATATTGAGCACGGTGATGACACAGGCCCATATGACACC
Source organism: Sciaenops ocellatus (assembly GCA_033000465.1). NCBI lineage: Eukaryota > Metazoa > Chordata > Actinopteri > Sciaenidae > Sciaenops > Sciaenops ocellatus. The sequence continues at coordinate 5,760,380 of CP136884.1, read as the reverse complement.
ATGGCAGCCTCTGATATGCTTTTTGTCCACAGAACAAGAGAATGTTATTCCACACATTCCTGAGCGGAGCCTCTGTTCTCTCAGGATGACCTTCAACTTATCTCTCCATCAGAGCACGTCTGGGAGGGAGTGGAGTGGTGGGACAAGAGGGGGGAGGGCGCGGGTGAGGGGTACATTCTCTCACACACACACACACACACACACACACACACACACACACACACACACACACACACACACACACGCATACACACCCAAAGAACTGGTCTAGCTTGTTGGCAAGCTGAGAAACCCCACAGGACTGGCTCTGTATGTCTTTGCTGGACTGTTTTTGTGTTTGAGTCTGTAACTGTAAGGAATTAAATCTTCTTTGTGTGTGGTTTATGTCCGTGTGTGTTCTTGGGTTTTTCATCTTTGTGAGAGCCAATTTGAGCTTTAGACCTTTGGAGTCAGGAAGTTTTGTAAAGTGAAGTCATTTTGGCCGGTTCCCACCTCAGCGAGGTTCTATTTTAGGACTAAACCTTGGGTTAGGGTTTGATTTACATTGAGGTTTACCATGAAATAGGGAATTAATTTGATTATTAATGGAGCAAACATTTCACAATTGTTAAGGTTAACATCAACCCAGATAAATAAGCGCTCACATCTTGATGTAATATTTTGCTCTCAAAATGGTGGAGGTTGCACCCGTGGACAAATATCTCAACTTTCATTTTGGGCTCTCTGGTTGCTTCAGGCTTCCCACACAGGAAGTTGACTTGAGAATGTGGCAGTGGTTGCCAAGGTTGTCTCCACTGTAATATCACCTCTCAGTCCCCCATCAGTAGAAGAGGGTCCTGACAGTTACTGCATGTACCGCTGTAGATCAGGTTCTGGTGGTTTCAGTGGCTCTGCGCACTCACGCACACGTCCGACTGGATAGGAAACAGTCCTGGCGTCCCTGCTTCAACCTCTCGACTTCAGGCTTCCACTTTCGTACTCAAAACGTCAGCTTCACTTTATTAAGTCATTTCAGGCCCATAGGATCCAAGAACAGCACTAAATCTGTCACTCGTCTGCAATGCAAGCCAAGAAACCCTTGAGCTCTGTTGCAAGAATATTGCCTCTTGTCACGGTAATGGAGTCATTTTGAGGGAGTGAATCAAGGTGGGGAGACCGCTGCTGGCCTCGGCTCTGTGGGGTTTGACTTTGCCATTCTGACTGGTGTCTGTTTTTCTGTTAGCTATTACGTGCTATCAAATATGCTCTGATTTCACTATGGGCAAGACCAGACATCAAAACAATTTCACAAAGATTTACTGCTGGATTATCTCGCGATACACATGCAACCAGAAAAAAAGGGCAAAAACATTTTGCTTGATGAGATCGTAAACATGCATCAGAAAACCTCTCATAAACACAACATTGGCGTGGTTTGAGGTATGACAATGTCGGTGTGTTGGCTGGTCAGTCTTTCCACCACTTTGGTCCAGACTGAAATATCTCAACCATTGGATGGATTGCCATGAATGTTCGCATAGACATGCATGGTCCCCAGAGGATGAATCACAGTGACTTTATTATCTATGTGGCTTTTCATCCAGCAGGTCAACGATATCCGGCGAAATATCACAACACCTACAAAATGGATTGGCACAAAGGCTCACATTTGTGGTTTTGAATTAATTGTCTTCACATTTATCTGATAGATTGCTATGAAATTGTGTACAGACATTCACATGCTCTCCAGGGTGAAATGTAATAACTCTGGTGATCCCTTAATTCTTTATCTAGTGCCACCGTCGGTTCAAAATTCAATTCAATATGGCTGCTAGTGTGCCAGTAGACCCTTAGCCTTGTTCATACAAGTTTGATTTTTAATGGGAAACCTTGAGTTTTGGGACTTTTTGTAAACAGTACTGGGACAATAAACTTTCATTCTATTCAAACTATCATTATAAATTAATCTAGTTAAAAATACAGTAAAATTTACTGTTATACAGAAAAAGCAGCAAATCCTCCTAATTAAGAAGTTTGAACCACAATGTTTGGCATTTCTGCTTGATAAATGGCTGATTAATCGATTATCAGAATATTTCAGCGCTCTGTGTTTGCAGTTGTGGTTAGGTCACACTCGTGATGCTTTGCTTTCTCGTGTTCTTGTTTCACTTCCCTGCTCTTCACTGACAGATTGAATTACTTCAACCCTCAGTATGCCTGCAAAAACAAAGTTACCTAAGAACAATTTTGCTGTAATATGAGTTCATATTTAGTTTATGTTGGGGGATAACAGCAGTTCAGTGGGGAGTTGTGAAACTTGTAATGAGAAAAAGAGCACATTATGTTGTACACATCATTAGCTGTCTGGGTGAATGTGGAGCTCTTTGTGAAGTTTAAACTAGAGTAGCTGCTCAGATGCATTCTCCATCAATGTAAGCAACCGAATAGTAGTACTGCTTTCATGCATTCATTTTTTGTGTGCCAACTTATATAGACGTGTGTGTGTGTGTGTGCCACTGTGTGTGAGTGTGTGTGAGGGTTTAACTAAAGCCCTGTAGACTTTTCACATAACTCCCTCTTATGGCCCCGTAAAGCCTGATAGCCAAACGCCACAGGGCTAATTGGAGAATGTGTGTCTATGTACTTTGCTACAGCCGAGGTCGCAGGGTGTCATAACCCAGCTAATCAACATCAACTGCTTGCAAATTACCAACACATGCTGCCTAGTTAGTGCAGGGTGTGGGCCTAGGTTTGGTGCAGGAGGTGGAGACTGACTGATGAGCAGTTTCTGTGTTTGGCTGAGAAGCAATCAATATCTTTTATTTTTGATTGTTAGCTCATGGCTTATGATGTCAGCCGCTCCCATTTTTGCACTAAGTATTGTTTGAAAAAAAAAAAAGAAAAAAGTGTCATTGATCGACGGATTTCTTCCCTCAGAAAATCAATGGATTTGAGAGAATTGTGCTAGATCTGCCGCAGTGCAGATAAAATCCATTTTCTACTCCTCTCAGTAGAATAGCAGAGCTAAGAAGGGGCCCATTGCCATTTAACATTATGCAGCGATGAGTCCCAGAGCACATTAAACATTTGTCAAAACCATGAACAGCTAGTAGCTCTGAGCTCTCTGGGTAGTGCTCTGCCTACTAAAGGCTGCCCAGATGGCTACTTCACTACCACCAGAAAATTTGACTTGGAGGTGACTCAGCACTCAAGTTCCAAACAAAACTCAATGTGGATTTTTTAGCACACTTTACACTGCTGCTAGCTACCATGTGAGGCAGAGAGGGGCTTTTTTGTATTTAGCACAATCCTCAGTGGTGTTGGATCTACTGAAAACCACACAGACCCCAGACTGCTGCTCAACTTCTCTAGTAATTAGCTCCTCATACTTTCAGGCATGATTTAGGTCTGGACCAAAAATCCCCCTGTTGCCCCACCGGAGACCATAAATCTGCTTAAAACTGGCCCAGTCAAAGCTGAGGGCGGCTCGCCGAGGTCCGTGTACTGTCGCTGGTGTTCACGTCCACACAGATGAGCCATTCTAATTTCATTAGCAGAGTATGTATACAGCCTCCGCTTCCCACCCTCCCCTCCACCAATCTGGCTAAAAAACAACATGCAAATGAAATATTGCATCTACTCAGGAGCGTTGCTGATTTAGAGCACTTCTGATTTAGGTACTGTAGCAGGCAGCCATGTTAAACTTGGCAGTGCAGGTCTGTGCTGAGCTGTGCTGGGATGGGGGAGTGGCTGACTGAGTTAAAGCTTGCCTCAGCATCCAGCTGGAGCTGAGCTCATCTCCCTGGTCTGACTCAGGCCTGAGTGAAGAAGCAGATGATTGGTTTGTGTGTATGTGTGTGCGTGTGTGGGATTGGACTAGGGAGAGGTGTATTTACAGACATCATTAATATCTCCCTGCCCTGTGCGGTCACATTGTTAGAGATAGACATCATCAGTCAGATCAAGGAGAGCGATGTTTAGTGGCTCTAGTAATGACCTAAATCTCTTTTAGTGTTTTTAAAACCGTCCCTTCAGATTATGCTCAAAACTCCATACTTCAGCGCACTTCACTTTGTTTCTGCTTTCTGCCTGCACAAATCGCGACTCCTGAAACCGATTTTCTTAATCAGCATCTTGCTACGAGTGATGGAGTCTGACATTATAACATCATTTTCTGCCAAAGTTAAAATAACACTGGTCATTTCACAGGAGATCTCTGTACTTTTGTTGTTGTCAGTCATTTTTCCGCTGGTTTAAAGTGGGTGGCCCGCATAGAAATCCAAATTTAACAATAAAAGTATTAGGCTAGTATTTGGTGATCTAGCATCCGGTAGTTTGCTCGACACACTAATGACAAAGCAGGCAAGCGTAATGTAGCCCAACACAAGAGGAGAAGATTCAGTGAACTGACCCAGAAGTGATAATCTCACAGCAATGTCTGCCCAATGTTTGCTAACGTTAGCCACTGTAAGCCATCGTAAGCTACTGGTCATAGGCCTACCAGACCAAAGAAAGCTGTAGCAGCAAAACCCCTGGAGTGTATTAAATCGTGCTTGGGTGTGTTTTATTGACTTTTTATCCGAGAATTTTGGATGCAATTTCAAAGGTTTCTGTTGTTAAAGAGGTTTTGCTTTAAAACCTGACAGCAATGTGACATTTATGTACCGCCATTAGCATGACATTTGATTGCTGTTCTGTTTTTGGTCCAGGCACTGGCGGGTCAACTCAGAATTTGTGTCCACCCACCAACAGGTGCCACTACTATTCTCAGTCTACACTCCTCCTGCTCCATCTTGATCAGTCTTGCATGTTACGGTTGAGCATTCGAATCAGTCCTTGGGTGTGTTTTTTAGACATTTTCAGACGTCGGCTATCTTCCTTGGATCCTGAAATGACAAGTCGGCGTTTGATTCGCACGCTCTCGGGCTGGCATTGATACCTCGGCGCGTAAGGGGAGCCATATATCAACCTTTAAATTGGCATGAGCGAAACGGATCTGTTTTATCGCCACGCTTGGGCGGCATGAAGTGTCAAAGCAATCAACGTTGGTGGAAACTAATAGCATTGATGAGCACATAACCGTGTAACTTCATCTCCAGCCTGCACATGCCTTCATGTGGATTTACACTGATAACCACCTGCAAAAACTAGTGCTGAGTGCATAAAAAACACATATATATCCAAGAGGCAGTGCGACGACTCATAAACAGTCTTTATTAATAGGATGTCAGTATTCCATTTGCACGGCAGGCAACCAGGAGGTATTCTGGGTAGTTTGCCTCCTAAAACACTGGCATGCTGTTCACTCCATGGCGCAGACATATAAACCTTCTCCTCTGCCGCCCAGCTATATGTTTATCCTGCATTAGGTCATTTGTATCCTTACACCTCGGAGGCCTGCTTTTAGCAACAAGAGCAAAAGTGAGAGAAGGCTCTGTCTAAAGGTTTTCTTGTCCGGATTGTTGGACAGTGACAGTCACGGTGTGTGGTTGCTCTCTCCCATCACAGCTCAGGTTTTACTCGTGATGTTTGTTTATGCGGCGGTCGTCAGCGGCGTGCGGCTCGCATCCTGCATGTGACAAGGGCTTTTAATTATGAAATATTGTAGCTGCCTTTTTTATGCACGCACTGTTTTCCAACTCTCTGCCTACTTCATGCCTGCTTGTGTGTATCTAAGTGCGTATGTACTGTGTGTATGTGTGGTTTACTCTTAAAGGTCCACATTCATCCAGTGAGGCCCAGTGGTGGCCAGCAGCTCGCCAAGTGTACAACAGAGTGCCTGTTGTGTGATTGGTCTGAAGCTGCGTCAGCTCCTTTGGGGGAGACGTTAAAAAATGCCTCGGTCAAGAATCCAATTTCTATGCAACATTTAGTCCTCCCCAAGCCTGGATTCTGATGGTACTGAGTCAATCATGAGCAATTTGGATGACGTTTGCACTCGCTGGCCATGAGCCTTGTCTTGAAGGACTGTTTTTTCAGCCTTAAAGAAGCTTTTATCATTTAAAAAAACTGCCTCACCACCATCCTCGCCGCCAAACCTCTGGAAAGGAAGGAACACAACATCTCCACATGCCTACTGTTGCTATCATCTCCACGATTGATCAGATTAAGCCGACACCTCATTTGAAACATCCTCTGCATGTTCTGAAGTAGCTACAAAATCCTGTTCATATTTCAAAAAGCCTCGGCTGCTTAGTCATTGATCTCTCTTTTTCATTTCCTGCAACAAGAAGACCCCGATCTGTTAGCGAAGCAGAGATGTTGGTTGTCACCACTTGCCATGTTGTCAAAGAAACTGAGAGTAATCTGAATAAATCTAATTATTTACACGCCTAAGGAAAATCAAAGATGCAGCAGAAAGCAAGATGTTTTTAATCAAGATGTGTTTACACTGATAATGACCTTACTTAGATTAAAGCACCGACATGACAATCACTGTAATTGCCTCGAAGATGCAGTACATAATTACTCTCTAATTATTTTGAAACTGGGACACTGAAAAACACATTGAAGCAAGCACCTTCATGAAATCTACCATTTTTTTTATGACTGGAAAGTAAGAAAGTGAGCGTGTCTGTCAGCACAATCATGCGTGGAGCTGGATTGAGTGTGCACATGAGTCCACATGAAGCAGTGCAAGACATTATTGTTTCTGCTTTGAGTTTTACTCAGGAAACATAACTTAATGCCAAATGTCTGGCGACATGCTGCTGTGTCAGGCTGCTGCAGCTATATCTTAATTTGGTGAGATTGTTCATAAAATGGCTGAAGCAGGGAAGAGAAAGCAGCGGGGGAGACTGATGGACAAAGCCAGCAGGAAAATAAACAAAGGAGGAAAAGTAAGCAGGGCTGTGCTACTTTCCATTTTTAAGGCTGGAGGAAGATGTGAGCGTACTGTGAGCTTGTACTGACTTGCAATATTCTTTTTTTCATAAAATAAGGGAAGAAATCTGCCTGGAGACCAAAATTCCCCAAGTGCAAGAAACTTCTTTGAGTCAAGCGACATTTCCTTAATAATAATAAGTCATCTGACTTCCTCTGCTTCGTGTAACACTGCATTAGGCATAAGGGAATTATCTGTCCCTGTAAAGTGTTTTCCACAAACATATGATTATTATTTTAAATAATGTTACCTCATTCATAAATCGCATTAAGATCATATGATTCGAGTGCACGCAGCCCGAGTCACCGCGCCGTACACGTTGCCTCCGAATTTGCGACTCCTCCGGGTTTTCCGTCGTTGTTGCTGTTTTTACAAGAGCGGCCTCTCCCCCTTCTTCTTCCCACCGGGTCCCTCTAGGTTTGATATGTATTATATCTCCCAAATCTGCAGCTCTCTACGATGGCATAACTCTTCATGATGGCTGGATTTGGGTTAAAGCTGCCGTCAGAACAGGATATCTTGCTAATGTGTTGAGCAGGCCCTGTCTCAAGCACAAGAGGGGAGGAGAGACAGAGTACGTGGAAGGGAAAGAAGAAGGAGGGAAAAAGGAAGAAGAGGACAGAATAGAGATGGAGGATTTAGAAGTACAATGACAAAGTCTTTATTGGGTCTGAAGGGCGGGAGCGTCAAAGATGAATGTGTCCGAGATGTCGATTGTTTGATCTAAAGAGATTATTTTAGGACTCTAAGGCTGTTTCTTCTCCCTCCCTGTCTCTCTTTTCTCTCTCTCCTCCTCTGTTTCTCTCTTTCTCTCTGAGCGAGCAAACTGGCCTGACAACCGTGCACAGCTGCACCCACAGCTGTGCATCGGTCCACAGCAGACCCTGCTCTTTATCAGCTTGATTGGTCACATCTGGCATCATTACTTCCACCTTGGGGTTGTCCAGCGTGGAGAAGGGATGAGGGAGGAGGGGCAGTGTATTGGTGGACAGTGGTGGGTTGGGAGGTTGGAGTGGGCTCCTGGGGGCCTAATCCTGGATGTAAGGCCTTAGCTAAAAGCAACACAGCTCTGTTTGTGTTTGCTGGCCTGGTCCCCTAGTGTGTGTTTTTATCCATCGAGCCCTCGAGGTCTTCCAGCACACTGAGTTTGAAAATTGCTCAGAGCAACACTATTTCTTTACTCAGAGTTGTCTTCTGTTGGGGTCTGATAGGAGATTGTTGGAGGAAATTTCCAGTTGCTCAACTGTCTTTATCTTTGGTAAATATCCAGTGCTCTATGCTAATTAGCTTTACTTAACTGAATGAAACAAGCCCTGATTTTGCTTGGTGGCATAAGTAGGAAGTTGCTGAAAACAGGTAATTCGCTACTTGGCGGGTGATTGCATGACCCATCTGTCTGTCACGGCAACTTCGACCAATTAGATCAACAAACCATATGATGCCAGTCAGAAGAAGAACAAAAAATGATCCAGTCCTCATTTAACTGATGCTAGCAGCATCTAAGCTAACATCTTCATTGTTGTCACTCAAACCAAACCTGTGGCTCATGCAATAGTTTCTCATAGGACACTGGGTTGAATAACTATGGTTCTCCTCCTGAAACCAAGAAAGATGGATTGTTAGGTATTTTTGTGGTCCTGCAGGTCCAGCTGCTTCATAGCAACACAAAGTATCAAATACTGCCTAGTGGCAAAAATGCATGGAATGCTTGCTCAGATTAGATTTAGACTCTCCTTTGTCGTCTTCAGTTTTTGATTTCAAACAGAATTTTGTCGATTTTATTTGGGCAAATATTTAAACTTTCATTTTTTATTTTCAGTGTAAGTTATCAAAAAAGTTTTCAATTTAGTATTTGTACTAAAACTGATGTTATGTCTCGAGAACACCAAATCTAAAATTGCCTTTGCCTTTGATGGATGGTTGCCTCCAGTGAGCCATGCTAACTCTTGGTGAATGATTTATCTTTAAAGTGAGAAAAAGTTTCTTCATACTGTCTAAATCCTACTCTGAATTTATACTGTCCTCTCTTTAAGCAGTGTTCTTGTGTGGTTGCCTTTTTGAAAAAGTTTGAAAAATGTATCCTTTTATTGTTGGTATCAAAAAAACACCCAGCTGTAGTTACTGAACACTGAACACCAACCAAAATGTGACAGCTGGCTAGATGATCCACCCAAACACTTGTTGAGTTGAGTGATTTATCTCAAAAGAGAGAAAAATAAGAACTTGTCATCTGCAAATTGTTCAATAGCAAAGAGGATCAAATAGCAGAGCATCAGTTGTCTGGATTCTGACTCTTGGTCACTTTTTCTCTGATCAGATTATTTCAGATTTGGAGTTTTACATAAGTTTGAGTATAAAGTATTTTTTATAGGTAATGTTCTTTTCTGGCTGCTTCTGTTTAAATATTAGATGTCTAGTTAACATGTTGTATTGATTTATTTTTTAAAATTAGGCATTTCTATGAATACACTGGGCCATTGCAAGACTGACTATGGAAAATTTTCAAGTGCCTGGTCAGATTCATAGTCTTGTATACTGATTTTTTGATCACATAGTTCCTTATTTGAATCCAGATTTTAGACTGTGTTGTGTTGTGTTGTGTTAGCTGATAGCAGTATCTATATCAATTTGAGAGTCCTTCTTCGTAAATATTTTTGATATATTGATCAGGTGAATTTTTTTTATTTTTTGTTTGCTCAAAGAAAAAAGTGTTTTGTAGAGAAATATGGTTATTTTTCAAAGCTAGAAGAGGTGTAGATTTTATTTTGGTAATGAAACTCCAGTAATAATTTCAGAAGATAGCCAGTCCAAACAGTTCTGTTGCTGTGCTTTTGTAATTTATCTTCGGAGTCAAAGAAATGAGAAGTTGTAGCAACTCTAGAAGCTCAGACAGAGCGAGACTGGTAAAATTTAGATGAAATATGGTGCAACAATAACAAAAGCAGGAGACTACTTGCTTTGTTTATGTGGGAAATAACTTTCCTTTGACATCAGCCTCTGACATAGGCTTCTCTCATCCTCCCTCACACAAGAGTTTCTTCATTTCTGGAGCAGCCGAACCATACCTCACACCCTTTGAGACTCAGAATCTTTATTTTCCACCATTTCCATTTCCCTTTTTCTCTTTTGTACCACTTGTTGTTGAACCCAGGCCCCCACGGTGAAGTGCCAGCAGAGCAGCCTGCTGCTACTACAGAGCGCACTGGAAGTCCCTGTCATTGCGAAGCTGCCTAGAAGCAGTAAAAACAAAGGCAGTGACAAATAAGATCAAGACTGTTGTACACACGCGGAGTAGCGTGTTACATGGAGGCTAAGTAACAAAGGGGTTTTAAGCCTCCGAACTCTGCGTAGCCAGCGCTAATTCTCTGCACATGTGCTGAGTAGTATCCCTCCGGCTCTGCAGCAGCGGAGTTTGCGATCCAGATGCAGATACAAGGCTCTGAACTGAGCTGACCTCTCTGTGGCACAAGGATCTGCGTCAGGGACTCGTGCCCGGCTCTGTGATCACTGTGAAAGTGTTACTGGCAGGAGCAGCGCCGATGACTTGCTATACGGTTTCAAATACACCACCCACACAATGGTGACTTTACATCAGCCGTCAGAGCTGGTCGGGTGCTGAGTGAAGAGGACGGTTGTTCTGTCTCTAAATTTCTTTTCTCTGGGAGGACATGAAAAGTGTAGCCCCCCACCCCCCTCCAACCCTCCCCACCCCCCCTCAGAGGAACCAGTTTCCTGCCATGCTGAAATCAGATCCTAGCGTCGCTCAGGCCTTGTTTTTCTTGGCAAGGGCCGCACACAGACACTCATACAGAACTAGGGCTCCCGACCATTTCCATCCACCATTGCTACCTCTCTTTTTTTTTTTTTTTACCGTTTTTTTGCCTTTCGCTCCACCTCTGCTCTCATCTTCATAAATTCACAAGGAAACGAGGCCTTTATCTGCTTTTCCTCCCCCCCAAAAAACCCAGTTGTCACACCAGCGGCGCGTAAATGTTTTGACAGATAAAGCTGTGCGCGATGGCTCACAATGGGGAAAGCGTTGCGAGTGTTGCAGAAAGTTGTGATGAGGATAGATGCTAGACTTGCATGTTTCTCCAGCCATTTTGGGGCTGTAATTTGAGCCCAACCCGTTCAGCCGGCACATATTTTAATGACATTTAAACATCTCCAGATGTAATTTGAAAAAGGTCCAAACAAATGCCTCGTGAGGCTTTTTAAGATGATATTTTTTTCCTGCCCGGACCGATGCATCATGTTTTAGAGATAAGTTTTACATCGAAGCTGCTCTCTCTTTTTCTGACACTGAAAAAGCCCAAAAAACTCCTCAAAGACTTGGCTTTGTCAAGCAGGGCAGCATTCCACTGAGTTCACGCAGAGGATTTTTTTTTTTACTTCCTCCTGTTTGGAGCTTTACCATCCCCTCGGCTTGACAGAATGTGAGTGATGCAAAGTAAGCGTATTGTTTTCCAGCGCAGCTCTGCGGCTTGTGGGAACAGGGTTGTAAAGAGGGTTTGAATGACAGAAGCGTGCACTCTGGTCAGTCTGCTCATTGTCGTCTGCTGTTTACATGCCTTTGGCCCTCACACCACTGCCATGGCCTGGGGCAGTTTAACTGCAAACCCATGAGTTAGTGCCGTCTGTTGAAAAGGTGCTCTGTTTCGGGGCCCAGCGGTGTGGAGGAGCGCTGACTATGTGTGCTTTTCATGGATGGGTACACAAGCCTCACATTCCCCCCTCGCCTGTCTGCTTGTGTTTGTGTGGTTATGTGTGTACGCACATATGCGCAGGGAGAGGGGGGGGTGCAACAACAACAAACTGGGCTCATCAGTGACATTAAACAGTCCCATATTTCAGGAAGAAAGCAAACAGAACTGGCTGTTGCTTCGCATTTGCACTTAATACAAGTGCATGCAAGTCAGCCGAGCACTTCAAGGAGGCACCCTTCCCACAAGGACATTGAATCCAGAATCAAAGTCATCGATGGAAGTTTAGTTATCTCAGGCTATTAACTCTCCACCTCCCTCTGTCCTCCGTTCCCCTCTAACCTACAGCAGAGCACAAATGAAACCCATGTGCAGGTCGCACGGGCGGAGCGAGTTACCAAATAGAAAAATGACCCCCTGTGCAACGTTTTCCACTGAGGAGCTCCGGAGAGATGGATGGATGGAGATATGGACGGGTGGGTGGAGGGAGGGAGACGGTAAGAGGAGTCAAGGCCCTACTCCACGTCACCACTCTTCCCACCCAGCCGATGGAGTTATCACACAATTACAGCTGTTTAAATACATGCCTTGTAATGTAGCCGACATACACTGACCACAGGGCCCTTCTCCCACCCCTCCCTCTCCGTCCGCCTTGCTGGAGCCATCACGTGTCCCTCCCTCCCTCTGCTCATTACGCAAGGATACAGCTGAGCCTCCTTTTCTTTCTCTTTTTTTTCTTCTTCTTCTTCTCTGCATTTTTTTGGTCTGCGCTCCCCTAATTTGATTTCAGGCTCAGCGGATGTTACAGCTTGATCTTAGCACATCACAATGTCTTGTTGTTGTTGCGTGTTGTAAAATGTTGTTGTTTACCCAGCTTTCCCATGGCTAGTAATTAGAGGCGTGTGATGTGTGGGCTTGGGAGGGAGGTGAGGTGATTCGGGATGAGGCAGGGGCTGTCTTACCCCCCTTTTTCCCTCGCCAAGCTGAACACACCCCCCCATACCCCACCCGCCCCTGGTGTGTGTGTGTGTGTGTGTGTGTCTTCAGCCAAGGCCAAATTAAAAGCCTTTGCAACTTGCATTCACATTCAATTAAAAGCTCCCCTCTGCGGCCGCGGAGAAACAGCTGCAGAGACTCCACGCTGTCTGTTCTCCTCAGTTGTTGTAGAGAAGGTCGCGACTCGTCTCCCATCGGAGGTTTACACCCCCACCCCCACTCACTCACTCCCCGACATACACACACACAGCCACACATTAGACACTAAGAGAGCACAGCTAAGATAGCGCCAGCCAAAATCACATCCAAATGTTTACATGAGAGGCGGTGTCCCTGTTTCATCGTTCCCTTATCACCCGGGCATAATAAGGTGCAATTACAGGAAAGATAGCACAATGTGGACAAGAGGGCAGCAAGAAAGGGAAGTGAGTAATAGCTTGTAAACAGATACTCTCCGGCCTGTATTCTTTGATGGAAAAAGATGTGTACCTCAAAGACCTGAATGAGCCCGTCCACAATTATGCGTTATTTGCTGATTTGAATGCTGCTCAGACTTTCCACATCAGAAGCTCTGATAAGACATCTTACTATTATGATTACCTCTGCTTGAACTGCTTGTTTACACACTCCCGAATCAGAGGCAGTTCATTGTAGTGTGCCAACGCTGTCTGATTCTTTTTTTTCCTTTTAATTTTTCTGTGTTGTCAGAGCGAGCACAAAGAAAAATTGGCCATCTGTCTTGTTTTTTCTATATATAGTGGAAATTTAGCTGGTGGTCTAGAACTTAAGAGTATAATGTATACAGTATGTTAAGATTTTGATTTGTAGGTGGGAAGTATGCTTGCAATTTTAAACCACAATTACTCAAAATGAGACGCGACAGTTAAACATCACAAATGTCCTTAAACGCGTATTTATCGGCCTCACGCAGTCAGCCTTGAGAAAATACTTTCACTCGGATTCATCGCCGCACACGTTATGAATGGGGTCCTTAAATCCCAAAACTTTCGCATGCATCAAGTCGACTTTAACGCTGGGTGGCCGCGTCCTCCTCTCTCCCCCCCTGAGAGGCGAGGAGAAATGATAATGTGGTCAGCGATGGCTTCCATGAGTTACTTGACGGCTGGCTGCGAGGGCGAGGGCCGAGGCGTCGTGTCTGATCCAGCCTAAATTTAAACCTGTGGACAGACAAGTCTAGCCAGCGGCCAGCCTCATTCCAGCCGCTGATCATCCACGGCATGGAGAGAGAGAGAGAGAGGGGGAGTCAGCCTCGGGCCTTTTTAAGTCTGTTCTCCTACTCCTCTCACTCCCTCATGCTCTCCCTTCACTTCCCTCATCTGTTTTTTTCCTGTGCTTCTTCTTTACACTGCTGCTTTGAAATTATACTTCATAACTTATAAGGCTATGCACACCAGACTCTCCAGAAGTGGGCGAAAAACTGTATATATTAGCGTACTTAGAGCGTTGTGGAGGTGAAATATAATGCACCAGTGGGATTCACTTACTATTCAATCCTTTCAGTAGCATCCTTTGGTTTTGAAAAGTTGTCATTTTTTAACCAATTATCCACAACACTTTCCAACAAATACATCTGGCTTCTTTCAGCCGCTGATGGATCTAACACAACAGTGATTCAGTTTGTACAAAAAAACGTTTTCATTTCTTTCGTGAACACCTGGGAGGAAGTTTCCCAAGAAAAAAAAAATCCTGAGGCAAACTAGAAGTGATGAATTTCATAGTTTCAGCTGCAGCACAATTGTTTTGTTTGGATTACCGCTAAATAAGATTGTCACCATGCCTGTAGAAAGAAAAGACTGGCACCAAGAGAAAATCCAATGAACAGGCATGATGAGATGTACCAAAAAGAAAGAAGAAGGAAGCATGTGATTATACAATAAATCCTCGTTATTCATTAGCAAATTACTGGCGACATTCTACATTTTGAATTTTAAGTGAATTGATAGTCATCTGACCTGAATCTAGGTAGACAGACACTCTGGTTGTACTGGACATACTTGTTTGGGGTTATGATAATAGTAGTCTGTTGTTCTGGAAAATGTTGGCTCACTCTCCCTGATGTACTTGCACAGCCTTTCCTTATCTCTCCTCTGAATGCTTTGGCTCTTCAAATCATGTAATAGATGGGAGGGATTAGACAGTCTCAATGGACGACTGGAAAAAGTTCAAAAACACGCGCACATGTGCACAAAACAGTACCGTTGTTATGTTACATTTGTCTACTTGCTTCTATTGCCGCTCTGAGAGTTTATATGACAATGGACAAAGAGCTTTGAGTGTATAAGGCTCGCTTATGTCTCTGAAATGCAGCAGATTCCCTCATGGCTTGTGCCTTTGAGAGCTGAGCTAAGCCAGCAAAGAAGCATCAGCTGGAGCTAAACAGACCTCACACACCAGCCAGCCAGCTCAGAGACAAGATATGTTTCCATTCTGGCTCTGTCCACCTTCCTTCCCTCCTTCCTCAGATCCTTTCTTCCTTTTTATCCCTCTGTCTTTGCATCCTGTCCCCCCCCCCCCCCCCCCCCCCCCCCCCTCTCTCTCTCTCTCTCTTTCTCTCTCTCTCTCTCTGTGTCTCTCTCTCTGTCTCTCCATTCTTCTCCTCCCTGTAATCAGGGCCCTTTGAAGTGGGCCGAGGAGACGGATTAGAGTGGGACCTGCAGGGTCTTTGACCTGGGGTGAGCCTGGGACGAGTAATTAGACAGGGAATTAAGAGGAAGCCCAGCCCCTTCTCTCTGTCTCTCTCATGAATTGTCTGCCTGCTGTATTGGAACATGCTGTCAGAGCTTTGAGGGTTTTTTTTTTTTTTGTAAAATGGTCTCTTGCAGTAGCATGTTATTGTTATTAAAAGCAGTAAAATGACCAAAACCAGTGTACAACATCAGACATTGGAAAATAACATAATTATAAAATTAGTATGTATGAGTAGTAGTCATCATTTGTAGCTGCAGCTCTAGCATTAACAGAATAAGGAGTTGTTGTAGTGTCATAGATTGTCTTTGGTAAGAAATAGTAGTAACAGTTGCAGTAGTATCTGTGGTAGCATCTGCGGTGTTTGCAACCAGCGTTACTCATGTGAATCCCGTCCATTGGCCTGTGGTGTCCGTGTGTACGGGCTTGTCTGAGATAAGAGTTAACAGTGCAGAGAGAGGAATTATGCCCATCAGCCCAACCAGCTGAGACCGAGCCCTGTGTTATTAAACAGAGGCCGTCTCGAGGAGCGCCCACATGGCCAAATATGGACATCCAGTCAGGCCACTATGTCTCACTGAGGGAGACAAGAATGAACCTAAACCAACTGGCCAGCAAGTGGCATGAACACTGTTAGAGAAATCCACTTAACACTCTCCATCTCTGTCTCTTTTTTTTTTTTTTTTGTCTCTGCAGGTAAGAACAATTTCCTGTGCTGAAAAAGCCGTTTGTGATCTGTCATGTAAGTAAAGTGTCAGTTCAGGTTCTCTATCCTTTTCCTTCTCACTTCTCCTTCATGACATCCCTTCCCTGTGTGTGTGTGTGTGTGTGTGTGTGTGTGTGTGTGTGTGTGTGTGTGTGTGTGTGTGTGTGTGTGTGTGTGTGTGTGTGTGATATCCCCAGGGTACCTGTTGTTGTGACAGGCTCTCAACTCGAGCGGCGTTAGAAGATAGCTTGTAAATTGTAATCTGGGAGCTCCCACTCCTTAGCCCTGTGTCATGCTAATAATGCCGCGCGTCAGTCAAACCTGGCCGCTGATTACAGGCACAAGCCGATGTTATCTCTCCTCCTTTTTCTATTGTGCAGACGCCACAAAAGGAGCCATTTACTGGTGGCAATTTGGTGCCAGGAGGAGAGTATTGGCTGTGCGATAATAGAGACTTAACCTGTATTGACTTACTCCTTTGCATAATCCTTAAGCTAGTGCTAAAGAGTAACTTCCACTTGGGAGCGTGTAATTATTACAAGTTAATAGCGCAGAGGTAAACAGACGATGACATTGGCTGTGATCCTTACTAAGTGGCCCATAGATAGAGATCAGGGTTAAGAAATGAATAAATGATCTTCATATTGTCTATCAAAATGTGAGTGTGTTTCGACCCAGTACTTTTTCTGTCGCTCTTATTTTACTCTTCACCCAAGCAACTTTTTGTCATCTACAAATGTAATTCTTCTGTTCAACACTCTTTTATGTCACTCTGGATAAAAATGTCAGCTAAAAGTCTAAAATGTAAAAGGAACACCGTCTGTATCTGTCCAGACGGAACAGGAAACTATAGGGTTGTAGTCGTAGAAAAAGCCACTAAGAATCTCAGACTGAAACTCCCCTCCATCAGCACACACATTCACACACTTCCCCGTAAGCCCATAACTCTTGCTTACATAACCCACCTGCCTTTCCCCGACCTCAGCCACATCCTGGGAGCGACAGGGAGCGGAGGAGGGGTGGAGGGCAAGGGGTTGTTAAAGATAAGCATGTTTACTTTAGCATATCAGGGAAGTTGTAGACATCCTTATCATTAACAATGAACAAAGTCAACAATAGAATGAGTTTATTTTTTTGGCATCAGTAACTGTTTCAAGAATCTGACAAGAAATACAAAGAAAATCATTGAAAACGTTACTTAAATGTTAAAGATGTTCATATACTAGATGAAGTTTTCTTCCCTCAGTTATTGTCGTATTATATCACCACCGGCCAGAAGTCAAACTGAAGCCTTTCCCAAATTGGCAGACACGTACAGTAGCACAGTAGCACAACTGGTCCAGATGCAAGGATGACGTAGTGGTGTATCGTAGTCAGAACGGTAAATCCCGATGGTGCCGGCTTTGCACAACCTCAAGAGCAGAAGCGGAAATTACTGTTTTACCATAACACGTCTTTCCATTCAGGAAGAGTGCCAAGTGCAAGAGTACGAGCAAGGCAGTTGTGCTGTAAAGAACCTTTTAGAAATATTCAACATTGTGACCCCTGATCTCACCGCATTTCAAACCATGGGACATTCCTTCGTGACCAAATTCTATCATTGCCCCTGCCTGTGATGGCTGACATCATCACTGTTTTGCCCATTAGGTTTGCCTCTTTTGAGAAGAAACAGCTGCGTCACCCAGAGACCATGTTGAGGGTGTATTTCGGTTCCTCGGTTAAATAGAACATTTGAACTCGGTTCTCTCGAGGGCCAGCCAACCCGACCGTTGGGATTGAGGAACAGAGCATGTTGTGCAGTCTCACATTCAACCTCATTTCCCTTCCAAACCTTCATCCACTTTGGCCAGACCACACATCCTTAAACGTTGATAGTTCTGCTGGCTCGCTCATATTCTCCTTTACACACAACCGCGCAGTCACGACCTCAGATAGGGATCACATTCAGCCTCGCTTGGCTGCTAACTACCCTCAATTGCATTTAGGGCTTACAACCGAGCAGAGCTTGAGGTACCCCTCAGTATTTATAAACAGTTATGATCGCATTTGCTCAATGAAATGATCTGAAATTAGTATTTTTCTGGAAGGTCAACAGAACCATGGCTGTCAAGTAGACCGAATTTGCACTGCATATTCTAAACTCGTGCTGTTTATGTGGTTTGGTGTTGGCTGGCAGCCGCCAGTAAAAATGCACAGCGGATGGGTTGAGCAGGAGGTTACAAAGGGTTGCTGCAGCCGTGATAAAACATCATGTGGGCAGCTGGTACAGTGCACACCCTGACCCTTGTAGGACTGATAAAACCAGGCCTGTTGGGATGTCTACTGGCCACAATAGGCTTAGATTAGAAGGTCATGGTGAAATCAGAGAACCTGGCATGCAAGTTTTGGGCTTTTTAAATGAAGTTGTACCTTGTCAAGTGCAATTGCAAAGGCTATGTGAAGGCAGGAACAGATGGGCGAGTTTATTTTCAGATAACAGAAAAGGCAAAAAGTTCTCAGAGGCAGTTTTGAAAATCCCTGCCCCTCAATGTCAAGACATTTACAATGAATACCCAACTCAAATCAGGTTGAAAGAACTTTCTTATTGCTGCATTTGTTCAAATATAGTGAATTATTTCCTTTCTAATTGATGTGAGCAAAAGTTTGAGGCTGGTTGAGGCTCTGTGCCGCTCACTGTGGAAGCCGAGAAGCCATGCTGGGAGAGCAATGCACCATTACCAGACGAGAAGCAAGAGGTACGGGGGGGGGGGGGGGTTGATGTGCCATGTGATGCAGAGAGAGGTGATAATGAGCCTTGTCTTAGCCTTCCACATTCCCCCCTTCCTAGCACTTTCCACGCTATCAGTGCCATCTGCTGCCCTGATTGTGCTTCATCCTCAGCACCAATGACTAACTGGCTGGCAGCCCTTCCTCTCTCCTCTGGGTTGTCTCTGTGAATAAGCATGTGTTCTTCATCAACTTCTCTCTTTCTACGCATTGTGTCCTTTATCAGTTTTCCGTCCTTTATTCTCTCTCTTTTTCTCTCCAAATCCCCTCAATCAGCCTGGAGTCAAGTGATGATGCCAAGAGAGAGGGGGGCATTCGCTGATCAGCTGATGACTTTCACAAAGGGTTAGAAGAACAGGGATTACAGCTCTGGCTCCTGATGACCTAGCAGCTTCAACTCATCAGGGCAAATCATGGTGGCGCCTTGGCATCTGTAGATCTGGTGGGGGTGGGGGTGGGGGGCATCAATGTGAAATGACAGCAAGTCGTAACTGGGCTTGCAGCATACTGACAGATCTGGCTCAAATGCCACTTTACCCTTCAAAACTGCCAAATCCAGCTTCAGGAGTCAGTAAAGCGTCTTGAGTTAAAGCCTTTTGGAAATGAATGTGGGGTTACTGACATTTATCTGAGAGAAGATCATTTGAAAATGAGCCAGGCTGTTCTAACTAAGAGATCCTGGGTTTAACAAGAGTGCCAACACACAGAGCTGTGTAGCTCGCCTTTAATTTAACCCCACTGGACTGCAGCACAGCTGGAGGGAGCCCTGTTCAATGGATACAAATCCACTGTTAGTACACTGTGTAAACCCCCCCTACAGAGGGTGCATTCCTCTTACACCAGTGCAAGGATTGGTCGGAGAATCCTTCACCCTATTTAAAAGCCTTCATCGAGCAAGCTTTGGATCTGATGGGGGTTACACTCTTTGATTAAAAAAAGGTTGTGAAATGAACAAATACAACCAGAGTGAAGACCTTTCCTGTTGCCAAATTAAAGTAGGTTTAGAGTTTTGTTTATTTCTGCTTAGTTTAAAATTGAAGTCACTTCAGCAGTAAGAGACATTGCAGTGATTTAGTACTGCACTTCTATAAGTTTTAGGGGGTCATAAGAGACATATTAAAGAATGCGTCCTGCATTTCCCAAAATGCAAGTAGATAGCATCTTTGCTTAGGCCGTTCTGGCCCGGTAAACTCCTACATCTTTCAAACTTTCCAGACCCAGTTTGAAACTGAGCAAACTTTATGTTTTAAATTGGTAGATGTAATAAGAAAAAAAGTTAAGTTGCAATCTTAAAAAAAAAAAAGATTTCAGTCCTGGTTGATATGGCGTCACTTGTGGTTAGCGGTGGCGGACTCAGCCAAATAACAAAGAAAATTACTCTTTAAAGAAGCAGTTGTTGAGTGCAATTACATTGAGAAGCCATGTCTTAATAATGCAGTCCCTAAATAGGGATTTGGGGAAATGGGGAAAATGGGATTTTAAAATGAAAGTCTTGAGCATTATAAATTAAATATAGACCTTGTATGTAAGCAGGTTAGGGCTGGGAGATCATTCTGGCCAGTGGAGAGTTCTCACAATGATAGAAATACAATAATGCGTCTGTGTGCTGTACAGTCTGTTTTCACATGCGTATGTGGTTCAGTTTGTATGCACAATCCACTGGCTGCTTGTTAGCACAATGTCAGACATGTCCATCAGTAACATCCGTCGGTGCTCCATAGGTGAGCCCCAAGCCGCAGCTGTGACGCATATTTCACCTCTCCCTCTGTTTACCTCCTCCACCCCCCTTGTTTCTCCATCTCTGCGCTCTGGGCTTCTTCTTCTTTTCAATTAGCTTTTCCCATCTTCCTGACTTTCCCCTCCTGCCCCACGTCCTTGCCTTAACAGCGAGCTTAAACTTGATTATAAAGCATCCCTGGGTTGCACAGACTTAACACTGTTTTTTTTTTAATCCTTATTTAATGTGTATGAGCATGCGGTGGGAGAATTTTTCCTGACCTTCTCTTCCTGCCAGCTTTGGTCTGCTTTGCAACCCAAAGTTTGTATCATACCCTCTCACTCGTCCTAGCACTCCCTTTCCTCAGCAGTCGTGGCTGACCTTCTGTACTCACTAAAGAGCGTGAAAGTTTAAGAACAAGACTTCCCTCGCCTCGTCACCTCTGGCTGTTCACGAGGCTTTCGCTCCAATATGAGAAATCTAATTCAATTTGTGAGGGTAAGGGCAGGAAGACTGTGTAGAGCTGAGTGACATGAGGGAAAGTGGAAGACAGACGGAGAGAAATCAAGGCCGGATGGGTCTAATCCAGATCCTTCTTATCAGTGCTGACCTCTGGGAGGCTGTGTGTGGATCTTGACCCTCGGGGAGGGGGGCTTCTCTTGGGGGGAGGCTGCCTTTTATTTCCCTGTCTGATCAGACTTCAAAGGCCGTGCAGGGAGTGGCGGTCATCCTTTCTTTCATTACCAGGAGCTTTGCGCTAATCTGCAAGGGCACACCTGATGCCCCTCCCCTCTCTGAATCGCACACACACACACACACACACACCCGGCCCACCTTTTCCTTCCACTAGGGGGGCTAAATGCTGTGTAATCTGGGTATAAAAGAGCCTTAATCCTCTGCAGTCGGGTCATGTAGTCCTGCACCGCTACCTGAAGCCTGGATGAATTCCCGAGCTCGTTAATTTGTTAATCAGAGCTGGGTTAGAGGAAAGGCCTAGCAGGGATCAGAGGATGAGTCAGAGCAGTTGTTAGATGGAGGGAGAGTTACAACCTCTGACCTTTGCATGAGGGCATGTGTGACACATTTAGTCCTGGATTAATGAAACAGAAAGACATAAGGTTAAAAATAGCCGAAATCCGACCACTATGCTTAGTTGTGAGATCAGTTTAGTTGAGTATGTGACCGTTTTTTGGATTATTGGTTAGATGAAACTAGCAAAATGTGCTCTGTGCTTTGTTCTCGGGAAAATAGTAGTGGAAAGTAAAGGAATCCTTTGTTACAGCCTCTATGAATTCAGCAATGTCTCGTTGCGGACAGTCTTTTATAACACTCAGGGTTTCAAAGAAATGTGTGACAAAAGGGCTCTTTTATCATTCACACAGAAGTTGTAACTTGTTACTCAAAGTTAAAGAGTAACCCACAATCGACGGCTGTGGCTCCTTCAAAGAATAATAGCCCTCTGAGTGGGTTTCGCTTGTTTTTCACTTCAGATCAAGGTTTTTACATTCTCCAAAAAAAAAAAGAAGCAGGCGCTAATTGACTAGCTTTGTGAGGTTTGTTAAGGGGCTTTTGTTACGTGAAGAGAAGGATGAGCAGAAACAACAATGTTGAGTGCAAAAGTTAGTGGACTTTTTAGATCTTGCTAACAATATGTTCCACACGCGTTCCCATTTCCTTTAAGAGATGTTTTCTTTTCTTGATTTTAGCTCGGGGAATACTCGAGGATGTATCATCTTTAAAGCCCGGATGGATTTTTTTGTTTAAGGCATGTCGGGTCACAGGCGCGCAATGAGAGCAGGAGACTTAACTTGGAAAACATCTTTTTTTCTGGTTGTTTTTTTTTTTAATGTAAGTCCATTGTAACAGGAAAATGAATTTCCACTAACTGCATTTTCAGCACGCTGGCTCTCAGTAGCATTAGAGTTGATTTGTGTTTGGCTTCAGAGTGCAGCGCTGGTGTGAACTGCACTCCCTGCCCCGGGCCTGTTCTCCGTATAATTCTTTCCCTGGGAATCTGTGATAGATAAAGATGGATGTGCAGGTTGGAACCATGCCCCCTGCCCCAACCTCTTGCTCCGGCACTCATGCCCCCGTTTTCTTCCTCCTCCTCCTCCTCCTCATCTACTTCTTCTCCTCCCTTTCTCTAAATCTCTATTCATCTTCTCATGACGAGCGGTAATTACAGCAGCTCCTCAGCCTCACCGCCAGAATGAGCTGTTTACATTGGGCCACTTGCCTCTGGCTGCTGTGGCCAGCCTCTCATCCCCCATTGAGCCCAGCAGGAGCAGCCACACAGTCACCAAAACGCAACCCAGCGCGACCCAGAGCCCGCCAGGCCCCGGCTCATCCAGGCTCCCACCCAGCCACTTGTGCTCCGCCCAAACCCCACAGAGCTCGCATCAGTCATGTGTTCACCCTCCTCTTTCTAGTGGCAGCTCGCTGCAGTTTGGATTTCCAATCCAGCTGAGGGAAAATCCTTTAATTCATCGAAGGTTTTAGTGTAAAGAGACAGGCCTCAGAGCCAACAGTTCCACCGCATGCTGTTTTCCTCTGTGTTTTCTGTGCCTGAGGGTTGAAGCAGAATGAAAGAACATACTCCCCTGTGCCGCTGCCGGGTATAGAGGAGGTATGTTTGTTTACACACAGGCAGTCAAGGAGTGCTGTTTAGAGCTACGGAGCCTGCACAGGATCCTTCTAATCGAGTTGATGAAGTGTTACGTTGGGTGGGTCCAGGGGGCACCCGCCATTCTCCGGCCCTTGGACCCAGGTGCTTCCTGTCTGCCTGCTGGAAAAGTATGAATGTGCCCGTGATGGGCCAAGTCAACCATGAGCCTTGTGCCGCTGCTGCTGTTGCAATGCCCTGTGGGACCAGCAAAGAGGCTTTAAACATCCAACTGTTTTTTTTTTGTTTTTTTTACTCCCTCTATATTTTTCTACTTTTCCACCTCCCATGCTCTCTGCTGTTCTCTTGGACTCTTGTAATAAAATAGATAAATTTGTCACCAACATCTGCAGACAGAGTTAAATGTTAAACAGGGAGCTTTGCATTTCTCATCATATTGTGTGTGTGTGTGTGTGTGTGTGTGTGTGTGTGTGTGTGTGTGTGTGTGTGTGTGTGTGTGTGTGTGTGTGTGTGTGTGTGTGTGTGTGTGTGTGTGTGTGGATGTGTCTGTGTTTCTCCCTCTGCTCAGGTGTGGCCTGGAAAAACAAGCCGATTTCATACTTAAATTCCAATTTAGCCCGACAGTGTATTGTTCTGTGTTTGCTTTATTTCTCACATTGTTCTCCAAAGGAGCCCCGGAGTTGTACTCCAGTAATAATCCCAAGACAAAAGAATATTTTGGCAGATGTTTTCACCAATGAGAAGGGATTTACAAGTTTTAGTGCCAGCTGTGGCAGTTCTATAAAGTATTTATATGCTCCTTAAAATATGCATTTTATATGTAACTGGAGCTGTTGTCTGTTAAAAGAGCGCAGGTCGACCTGCTGGAGCTGCACGCTCCGTACAGGCTGGGTTTTGTATCAAGATAGAGGCTCAGTTCTGTGAGGATCATTCTTGACTCCTGTCCAGCTGGCCTTGCCCTCGACTGTGAGGCACAACACTAGAGGGATGGAGTGACCCCTGGTGGCTGCAGCGTGCATTTGCACAGTGTGCAACTTCATCTCACTCTTCAAGCCAAAAATGATAAGTCAGATAGAAAGGAGAATGTCACCGGTGGTTGTTGTGAATTCTTAGTTTGACGGCTCTACCGTAGTTACATGCATTCCCTTCGTTTTACTAGCTGACACACTTTTCCTCACCTGTCATGTTTATGTTTTATGTCTGACACAAAAGCATTTAACCAACAAGCTCTGATTTATGACTCCTCTGAAAGGTGTAATTTGAGGTTTCTGCTGGAAGAAACTTGGTGTCTCCTGGCTGTCAAATCATGCAGGGACCATCCAGCTGTGATGATTTGCATCCTCTTCCCAGCTGACACCCAAAGGTTCAGACTTCTCAACCTGCGGTGAAAGGAATAGGTGACAGAATACATTCACAACACCTCTTATTCTCCTCTTGCTCCATAGCATGAGTCATCAGATGAGTCTGTGTGAGACGACTAAGCGAACGGCGGTAATAACGGACAGCCCTGACAGAGGCATGGGAGTACATTAGTCGCTCGTAAAAAGAGCTGATGGCACTCACTGGCAGGCTGTTCCCCCATTGTCAGACATTTCATTGGCCTCCCCCCTGAGGGTATCTCCATGGCGATGGGTGCAGTTAAGGTGGTGTTTATTTCCAGGTACCTCTGTCTCCTCCGTCCGACGCCAGGAGTCTGCGTCTGCTGATAAGGCCGAGTCTGGCTGGGAAGAGACTCAAGGTTAATACTCACAGTCTGGGAGACGTTTGCGTTTTGCTTTAGGGTGAAGTTGTGTGGAAACTTTATTCCCATTTGTTAAGTTGTAACAGCAAAGTAAATTACTGTATTTCCCACAGACTTGTGAACAAGTTTGTGGCAGAGAGAGCAGCGCTTAATAAATCATGAACGTCAAGTTAGAAAACATTCAGAATATTTAAAAATATATCTCTTAAATGAAGAGTTTCTTGTCATATATATCAACGCTGCATAATGCACCTATTCTCTGCTGTCTACAAAGAATCAGACAGAACAGTGCTTCAGGGTCAGATAGGGTTACACCCGGCCTGACCCCGAGAGTCATCCCACACCTTGGTGTGAGCGGTGACCTGAGCAATGACTGGCCAAGGTCAGTAACAGTTCACGTTTGTCCCTGTCCTCCTTGCTGCCCCCGTCTGTGGCACTCCGTTTAGGACTTCGATCTCTGCTGCACTGCAAAGGTTCAGGTGGTTCAGCGATGGGGTCTTTCTGAGCGAGAGGGCTGGTGAATAATTACGGCCGCACTGGGCAGGCAACTGTGACCCACTTTTAAAGTTGGCTTGCATACCATAACTTTTATAGATATTATCATGTGACGCACTGCAGAAAACATTGACATTTAATACTTTAATTTTCCACCTGAATGGGTTAAGGGATTTGTATTTGGTTCTGTGCCGGGTCTAGATGTGGAGATAGGCAGGGAAAGACGGTCCTAGAGCCAGCTGTGGAAACAGAAGATAGCGAGTGAGCCAACAAGGAAGTGAAAGGGATTTGGTGTGCAGGATCTGCTCAGCTCTGCAGAGATGGAAGTTTTCATTTCCTCAGGATAGCTCTGGCTGTTTGAACAGGTGGGCCAATCCCCCCATGGGGCTGTAAACGCTCCGGCCCCTCTCATGTTGTCCAGTCTGTGCTCTCTCTCCTGGGCGTCGCATTCTTCAGTCCACAGTGCAGCTGAGCCTCTGGAGCAGGGAAGCAGCACTAGCACAGATCTCTCTTCCCAGCTCTTTCTTTGCAGGAAAGCCCAAACAGACCCTGCACTAATGCCTTTCGAGTCGCCCTCCTGTCATTGCTGTTATTTTTTGCTCCGAGCAGCTGGGCTAAGAGGCATGGAAATGCTTGTTAAATGGGGGGAAAGTGAGCATCTGAACACACTGATTACTGAGGGTGAAGAGGGGTGAGAGCAGTGTGTTTTGGTACATGCTTTGTGTGTTTTCCCCAGGGGCATGGATGCACCCAGACTGAGTCATGCTAGACTGGAGCCATGGCTCCAGCTCCCTAAGCTCCTTTCCCTCTTTTCCCTCCTACCTCTCCTCCCACTGCCGACATAACCAGCTGGGCTCCTGAAACATCTTGACACACACACATATTGGAGAGGTACTTGATGGGAGGACAGAAGTAGAAGACGGAGGAGTGATGAAATGCCAGAAGGAGTCGGGGCGGGCGGTGTGAGGCCCTCATTGATATTGATGGTCTGCTGTAGAATCTAGCAGGTAAACACCAGTGTGGCCCCTCCTCCCCCACAGGACAGCTCTCTGGGATTAGGCCACTTGTCGAAGCCGTTTCCACAAATTCTCAGTTTGCTAAAAAGCCACACACCTCCCCTCTTACTCTCACTTCATGTCTTGTCTACTTGTTTATGTTTTTCTCTTCCACTTCCTCTCCCTACCTTCCATCCCCTCTCCTCGTTTCATTTTTCCCCCTCGCTGAACATCTGTGAAAGTCATTACCCCGTCTCTGTTCAACATTCGAGCGACATGAAAGCAAAAACGGAAAGCTTTGAACACTCCGAAGCTCCTTTTGCTGCTCAGCATCAAATGTGTCCACCCCCTGACTTCTTTTTTTTTTTTTTCAAATATCACCAGTAGGTGGCGATGTGACTCTTCAGAAGCTCACCCAGAGCTCTCTTTAATAAATAATCTCACTGCCTTGCCCCGATTTGATCCCACATCCCTTCAGCAAAACAATGTCTCGTTACCGCTTTGTGTGATTTTTAAAGGGAAGAAAAAATCTGGATGTCTCAGACAGTTTCTCAACTGCTTGATTCATCTTTCTCTTTTGGGCTGCTTGTCTGCTTATAATGAGATGAATATGTATCTGAATGTGGAGCACATACCAATCCCCAAAGCTTTAAAAATGTTGGTAGCATGTGCAGAGAAAAGATGGTTTATAAATTGCCTGTTGGATGTTTCACACTGAAGCGCAGAGGATAGTAGGTTTTATACAGTATAGCTAGTGAAATCCTTGCAAGGCTAGATCGCTATGGATTTTTTCTGTTGCAATATACTCACCACTTTTTCTGCAGTTTGAGGATTACAGTCTTCAGGGCAAACTGTATTGACATTTTTCACTCTGAAGAAGCTC
Source organism: Sciaenops ocellatus (assembly GCA_033000465.1). Taxonomy (NCBI): domain Eukaryota; kingdom Metazoa; phylum Chordata; class Actinopteri; family Sciaenidae; genus Sciaenops; species Sciaenops ocellatus. Next base: position 5,733,187 of record CP136884.1, on the reverse strand, counting down.
TTCTGAGAATTCAGGTGATTAACTATACAGAAGGTTATAACCTGACACTTTTCAAGATATGTAAGTTTGAAGAGTGAGGGATGGAAATCTGAGATGATGTGACAAAGGTCAGGAGACTGTGTTACCGAGCGGGATGCTCGTTATTAATCCTTTCTGATCTCTTTTCTTTCTTGCCGTCTGTGAATGTTCTGACCTTGTGGACGTAACCCCCCGAGGTGGACGTCTCCTATCCTCCTCAAATGACATGACCTCTCTGTTGAACGAGTAGATCAAGTGCTTTCGGCTCTCCAAGGGTTGTTTAGTCTGGAGTGCTGGACGGCGACTGAACTCTCGGTGGCCTCGCTTCTCTCTCGCTGCGAGGGTTTCACTTACTGTGTATGTTTTGCATGGGCAAAGCTGTTTGTTGTTTCGGTGGTGAAATGGGATTGAATGTGAATGCTGGCGAGCGTGCTGATGTGTGTGTTAGTGTGTGTGTGTGTGTGTCATAAAGAATGGATTCTACAATCCAAATCTCAGCGCTGCAGCATGTATTGGCAGAGGATAGCAGCTTGGGGCAGATTTGTGATGTAATCGGGAGTTAATCTCTGCCCTGTTGCTTGCTGATCAGCCCCTCAGGGCGGTCAACCCAAGCATGCATGTAAACCTCACTCCCCAAACACACACACACACACACACACACAGAATACATATATCTGCAGCACTGCCATCCTTCAGCCCCTCCAACTCCCATCTGAACCAATAATCTCATTACCAAAGCGAGCGCACGAGAGAGAACAAAAGCTCCAGTTCACCTGAACCCTCGTACTCATTACACATCAAAAGCAGCATTAGAGCCCGCTGGACGGAGAAAATCACATTCCCGGCCTGGCTCAGGTTGCATAACACGACTATGTGTGTAGCTGAGCTGGTTGTACAGCCACCAGAGCCGGGCCTCAAGGCCAAGCCCGCTGATGTAGACTCAGGTTGGGCTGAGTGCCCAATGAGTGAATCAGTTTTCATTCTCAGTTTAAGAGGAAAGACATGAAAAAACATCTGAATTAGGAAGTTCTTGGTGCTTCCAGTGATATTTCAGCATCTGAATTCTTTTCTGGCTAATTGGAAAGGATTATCTCGGATTATTATGCAGTTGAAAGGCTGGTGTGACCTCAGAGGGTTAGTTGAGTTTGCACAATCTTTAATCGTGGATCATTCTGATGGAAAAGCTCCATTTATTGTATAATGGCTTGTTTTAAATGCTGTAACATTCACTCCGTTCCCTATAGATGAAGACAGATAGAGGAGAGAGAGAGAGAGAGAGAGAGAGAGAGAGAGAGAGAAATCTTTAACAATGGGACATCGCCCCTTCAAGAGAGCCCTTGAGACTTTTTTGGATCCGGGTTGCCATGGCGACGGTCAGAAACAGGTTGTGTTTCCTTGGCGACTGGGGTCCTGCCTGGCGTGTGCATTAGCTTCATTGTTAACTGTCCTCTCAGATGCCGCCTGCCTGACAGTCTCTTCAACCCATCCACACGCAAACACACACACACACACACACACACACACACACAGAAAAAAAAAAACTTTCACCAAGGTCATTACGGCTGCATCTAATAGGAAAAAGCCTTGTCCATTTCCAGCCTTATTCTTATTCTGTTCAATTATCAGGCTCTAAAATACGTCTGTTTTTTCAGACACACTCTTCTCGAGGTTTTCCCTGCTCACCTGTTTGTCCCATTAGGAGCCTCTGTGTGGTGAGGCGAAGCGGAAACCACAGCATCAAAGCAGAGGGGTTAGTGAGACACCATGTCAACCTGTGGCTCTCAATTAGCAGAAAGGGAGATATTACCCTGGGATGGCTAATGACAGCCCACTGGGGCCTGGGAGGGGGGTGGATGGAAGAGACATGTCCAATCATCTTCGCTTTTGGCTTGCTTGAGTTTGATTTTTTTATGCTTGTTTTTGTCCACCTCAGTCTGCAAAAACCGTGGTATTTCACAAACTAGTTAGCAACTTACTGTGAAGACAGTGCTAACTTTACACCACCATCTGCTCAGCTGTGATGCTACAACGCTAACACTACGCGTGCTGCACATGGAGCTGAGAGTTTTGTAGCGACATCACTGAGAGACGCTCCCTGTCTCTTTAGTTTGCTTAGAACGTCTCATAATGACAAATGATGATTCAGTCATTGGACCGGACAAGAAAACAGGAATTGATCCAACTGCCACACTGCACTGAACTCAAAGGAATCATATGTAAAACAAAATGAGGCCAGGTTCTTATGTGATATCCCAGCCTACCATGATTAAATGGATCCAACTGAAAATGGCATTAACAAATGAACTGGATTAACTATGGACCAGTTACATCATGGCTGATACCTGATCTGTTTAATCAGGTCAGTGTTGGTGCCATTATCGATTCTGTGTATCTTTAGAAACACTGATACCATGAAGCCTTTTTGGAACGAACAGTGTCTTTTAAGCCATGTGTTTTTACTTGCAAATTACAATAAATCTCTTGAATCTTGAATCTTTTAAAGACGGAGTTTAGTTGCACAGAATCCATCTATTCTGTGCTCAGGGTATGCTAAGGGTGGCCTCAGTGTGTCATCAAGCCACCCTTTAGGACCGGCCAAAAAATCCTGGACTGGAACTGGTTATAGGTGGAATAGATGGACCAATGCTGGTCCTTTATCTTGATTTTTCCATTAAGAGCTTTACTGTCATTATCAGTTCATCATCAGTCTGGGTTGTAACTGTTGTCAGTCAGTTCTCATGTCTGTATTCTGTGACTGAGTAATCACTGTCTTGTCTGCTTGAATCTCCAACAGCAATTCAGCTTGTCTTTCCTGTCTACAGTTTTCTGCTTTACATTTTGCTTTTGTATTCAGCTTTGACCCTCAGGTTTGTTAGTGTTATTCGGCTGCCTCACTCTGTGTGATCTGCTGTCCACAGCCACTCACTGGAGCTAGCAGCACAGCCAGCCATGACTGGCACATAATACCTCCTTACCTCTACCGCTCAACTGCAAAAATCAATCTTTTTTTCCTTGGCTGAGGAACGTCCACTGGCTTGGAAGCAGTCTGAATGATGGTGTGTTAGCTGAGCGCAGTAGATAAGGAAGAAGTCAGTGGTGGACTAAGGAAGGAGTACTTTGAAGTGAGAAGCTTTGACAGAGATAGATGGGGCTGAAAAACCTTAGAGTGTGAGCCTCAGTGGAAAGGAAATCTGAGTGGTGCATTTGGACACTGCAAATAGAGGTAGAGAAAGAGAGAGTTTTAGCAGCAGTAAAATATTAATTAGATTCCTCTTTGCTTAAGACTTATGTATTTGGCATATTAAAGTTGGGCTGTGCTGTGCTGTAATTACCACTATGTGGACATTACATCCGTATATGATTGTTGAACATCTCATTTCAAATCCAAGGACATTAATATGAATTTCAGCCTACAAAACACTGGAACCTAGCTGCAGACACAAGAACATGAATGAGGTTGGGTACTGATGTGAGAAGTCTGGTCTTACAGTTGACGTTCCAATCCAAATAAATGGTGTGGATGGGTCAAAGTTGAGGTTCTTTGTCTGCTCTGTCAACAGGGATGTCATCATGTGGAAACAAAAGAGGACTATCCCCAAACTGTTACTGTACCATAAATAAGTATCTCTGCATCTACTTCATGGATTGGCACAAAACTATGCAAAGCTGTGAATCCAAATCTTTGGTGATCCTCATACTTTTCTTGTAGTGTCACCAGCTGATCAATTCACCTTCTGTCCAGTGCTTTGGTTCATGACCAAATGCTTGCAAATCTAACATTGTCATTCTTATCAGCCTTAACTATACTGTGTTTACTGCTAATTAGCAAATGTTAGCATACTGATATGCCAAACTAGGGTGGTGACTATATATTGTAAAAATCAGTGTTAACTTTGTCACTGTGAACATATCAACAAATATCAGTATTCAACTTAAAAAGCCACCCTCTGCTGATATCCACTTTTTTTTTTACCAGTCATGTTGATTTGGCAGTATCTACAAAAACGGTGAATTTAAATCAGCCAATTATGGCTTGACAAGTGTGGTGCCAAGAATCCTTATAACACCTTGTAAAGTTCTGGAAACAAAAGACGGGTCAACAGTTTTTGTGAAAACAAAACTAGTAATGTGCTTTATCAATGCCAGGTAATGACACGAAGTTAACGTCTTTGTTAAATTCCTGTTGTTGAAGCCAGTGCCGTCCTGGCTGCTTTTGTAGCATCACTGAAGGTCTTTAAGGATCTGTAGGTCCGTCCTTACACATTTGACTGTTGTGTTGCAGTAGCCATCTGCTCTGCCCTCTTATTGTTATTAAGTTTTTTAAAGGCAGAGGGTAGGAGTCACCTGCTGGTGGGGGACTATTCTGTGGTCGCAGACCTCTCACCTCGGTCGCCTCTCAACGTGTCCCCCATGTCCCCCGGCAGGTTGTTCGTGTCACAGCTTGACTGACAGGTACAAAGTAACCAGTGTGTGCTCTGAGCTCCTAAACTCGCCCCTGTCACTCAGCTGTCCCAGGACAATGCCTGACTGTCCCACCCGCTTGACCTGCCTCTTTGTGTCCTTATTGAATTACGGCACAAGTTGGTTTCTGTGCACTCCTGCAGTAATTGAAAACATGTGATTAAAAAAAGGCAGGGATGTGCACCACTGAACGTGACTCCATCCAAAGGGAGTGCCGGTCAAATGGAGCCTGTGAAAGATGATACGGCATGTGGCATCCTCATTATAAGGACTTAAATGTCTCCTTTGTAGGTGTTAAGACAAGTGACAGGATTTTTGAAGGGATTGTGCCGACCTCAAAATGAAGTCATGTTCCACCGGTCTGCTGCAGACAAAGTGAAGCCTTTTAAAGTGCCTCCTCACTCTTGGCCTTGTCAGGATGTCTGCTGGGAAACAGAAAGGCTGTTTTACCTCGTCTTGCTACTGCACTGAGTGTAGGGATTTGAAAAAGGTCTATAAAGTCCAGTTTCGTTGGATTATCTGAGATACCTTGTTTTTATTTTATCTAACCTAATAATCTACCCATCATTGGATGGAATGTCTATATCTTGATCCTCTGGATGTCAATAATTAATTGTTACTCGGTAAACTCTTTTGATAATCAATCTTTTAGGTAATTTTCCAAACATAATGGCAAACTTATCTTGTCTTTCAATAGAGTCATTTGAATACATTTGGCTATCCACTGTTTTCTGATGTTTTATTGACTAAATGATTTATCTAGTAATAATGAAAATAATCGTCAAATTCATCAAAAATGGAAACCGTCATGAGTTGCTTCCCTAATTAATTTATAATTTATATCTAACAGTAATTTTCGTTGCCAATGATTTGGTTGATTTCTTTTCATAAAATGGTGAATAACACGAAATGAGTTGGACAAGTTGACATCACAAAAATTAAATTGCAAAAATGATTCATTTATTATCAAAATTGTTGCTGACTGAATTTCTGCTGATTGTTCGACGATTGTGTTTCAATCTCACTTCACATCTCATCTTCAATGTCACCGAAGGTAACCAGGTGATACTTGTTTCTTTAAATATTCACTTTCTAATAAGTTGTTCCTGTCAAGTTGGACTAAAGGGTGGTCTGTACCAGCTGAAAGACACGTGTTCTCACAAAGTGGGACAAAGGCTAGGTATGCCATTAATGGGGGGATGGGGTTATCCTTGGGCATTATTTCACACATCTATATCTGTCTACAGTGGCCCCCTTCTGTCAAGAAGTAAACCACCACAGGCAAAGATGATGTCTAGGTATAGACACACTCTCAGGAGAAAGTGTGGGGGAGGGGTAAGGTGCATAATTGTTGCTTTCGGGGAGTGTCCAGGCTCATGAATGTGTGCTCTGTTCTCATTACTACCCTTGATTACCTTAATCCTCCGTCTGAACTCAGGCCTGTCACACGCACCAAGGGATCTGAGAGGTCAAAGATCAAACCATCCCCCCTGCTCGCTCCTAAAATCATGGTCTCCTCATTAAACCACAGCCATCTCTCTATCTTTCCCTTCTCTCCCTCCTTTCCTCTGCATTTACACCCCCTGTGGCTGCTCCCTCCGTCCTCCATTCCCTTCTGTCTGTTGCTCTTTTGTCTTTCTTTCCCCTTGCTCCTCTGCTCTGCTCAAAAGAGAAGATGGTTCTCTCTCTCCCTGCCTCTCTTAATGGACTGGCTCCTCTTAACATCACCACAGCATTGTGCTCTGTAAAGGCAGCATTTGCAGGGTACTCCAGTGCAAATGAAGTTGGTACGAGATCGAAATTACAGTCTTGGGTTCCTTTTAAAAGCATGCTTCCATTTTTCTTGCGTTCCCTTTGGAAAGGGAATGGGAGGCTGAATTTGCAGTTCTTGTTATTTTCAATAAAGCACTCCTTGGTTGGTGGAACCAGTGCTGGAGAAATTATATTTGAGTTGATGATGCTCAGAGCATCAAAGGAGAGACCTGCACTTTGGGGCCATTTTCCAATTCCCAGTTTGATGTGAAGTACACTGAGCCTGCCGACTGAATCAGAAAGGAAATGTTTTCAACCAGAGCCTCATATTGACATTTGTATTTTCATTTTGTTCTGGCAGCTAAATGTGTCACCATAATTGTAGCATATAATGTCTCTCATATTGAAAGACGTACCCTGCTAATAAAAGGCCTCATTATGATCCACTGTGTTGTTTGGTAAAGGTTATAATGCATGTGTTTATTTGGAAAATAAACAGGAAAATAAGAGAATGAACATCTTTTTGCAGCTGACAGTTCCATTCTCATTTTAATCCACAACTCTGTGCATGCTTCGCCTAACATTATGACACTTGCTGAATAACACATTAGCACACTAAATGCTCCTATTTGCACCCTAAGAACCACTTTGCACGATCATTTCTCTACATCTATTGACATGTGTCACTAATTAATTTTCCATTCGGGCTAATGGCATTAGCATTTCCCTCGTTAAAAGCCCCACTGTTTTGGGCAGTCATTGGATCAGTAGTGGAGAATGGGGACATTGTACACGCTTGGATTTCCTGGGAGTTGATAATTAAATTTACCTTGGACAAACCTGGTTTGTATTGTCATGAGCAGATGTGCCATGGGAAGCATTTGAGTGGAGTTTATTGGCTAAATTCAATTCATTATAGACTACTCATGCCTGTTTGCATATTCACTACCATAAAGTCCTGCAACAATCATACTGCTACTTGCTTCTATAGCAAATATGTATACTTTATAGTGGTTATACATTTTTAGCAAAATCAGTTTGAACAATGATGCATTCAACAATGATTATAGAATTTATTAAAGGAAATGTGACAGATTTACTTATGTTTTAAAATCAGTTTCAGTTTAAGCTTTACTGATTTTTCTTTTTCAACCAGAACAATGTACTTTATAATCTTTTAAACCCCAAACCCTGGGGCTATAAGGATTGGATAAAGAGCAAGGACAGATAAGCTGAATTCACCATATCAGTGCTAAACGTGTTCCTCAAAGTCATTTCAACTTTCAAAGTCCAGTGACGGAGAAAAGGAAATGAAGTTCGTGTAATCTGAAAGGTCAGCCTTCATCATCAAACCTGATTGTCTCAGGTATCCTGTGGGATTTCCTGGTTAATGATGATATCCAGTGTACAACTTGCAATTTCACACCTCTCAGAAATCCTGGAATAGTTAACGAGATGGTGTTCATCGAAACCTCAGTGTCCCCAGCTATTACATTAAGGTTGGAGTCTTACAATATTTAGCTAAATGCTTTTTGATTTGTTGGGAAATCTAATCTAAATAGTAACATTTTAAAAAGATCAGATTAAATGGTCTGAACCATTTTTCTTCACCATGGGAAGGGAACATGAAAAACTTGCTAAAGGCGCTTACATCCTGCGTATTACCTTTGTATGTAGCCTAGAGGTTTATTCAGCCGCATATGAAGTGGTATCAGTCCAAGTGATGTTCAGAATAAGTGTCATCTGGCAGCCACTGGAGCCTGATACATCTGAAGAGAAGCAAACCTCTCACTTTGAATCCGCTGACTGGCTCGGCAAAAACAACAGGGAGGCTGTGAATTGGTCCTCACTGCCCATAAGGCCTCTGAGGTCATTGCCTCGGCCTGACTAATGGGCCGGGCAGTCATGCAGCAAAGAGATTTACTGACTGGTCAAGGCATCCAGTTAGCATCAACAGCAATTTCATCAAATTCTCGTGGAGTGCTAAAGACGTGAATGTGTGTAAAAATAATATTTCCCCGTCCAGGGTGGAGAACTCATTCATCACAGTTGACTGTGGGCAGTTAAACCCGACGATCCGTCTGGGTATTGGGACATTTGAGCAGTGTCAACCAATATGTCAGTCACTTACCTCTCTATGACCTCAGCTCTCTCCCAGAGCGTTTCATTTGGTAGAGCACTGTAATGTAATGAGATTGAGGGCTGCTGAACATGGACCTTTAGCTATAACTCACTCTTCAGAACCTTTCACTTAAACAAGTTGACATATTCCCTCTTTCCACTAAAGGAACTAAACCAAATTTACCGTAACGTGTAGACATTGTCAAGGGGGCTTGCTAATATTTCCATTTCCAGTTATTTCCTCTCTTTAGGGAGAACCTCTAAATGTCAGCCCTGCTCTGGAGGTGATAATAGGTTGCAGGTTCCTTCTGCAGTGCAAGCAGTGCTGTCAGTGGCCATTGGTGAACCAAAGTTATCACGTGGGGAGAAGATGTAATTCACAGGGAACTGGAATCAGCTGTAAGAAATGGGTACTGAACCAGTGGGTATTGCAGAGCTTTGAAGAACTGGGATATACAACGTGACACATTAGGACAGGGAAATGATTATATGAAAGAAACAAGCATAGCCGAGCAAACCACAAAGCATGACCAGGACATGGAAAGTGAAATGTTAGGGGCTCACACAAAGTGCTGGTCTGTTTGTCGAACAGCATCTGAAACCTATTCCAACTTTGGAATTAAGAGGGTGTGTTCGACAATTTTCGTAACTTTTCGAGTTTGTCATAAGGATGTTCCTGTTCCCTCAAGAGTGTGTTCTGTTTCATTGTCCCTTAGTGGAACAGGTCTGACTCATCTGTGACCACAGGACTGGTCTCTGTATCATCCACATCCTGTTGGTGTAGCTGTCTGGCTTGGCCAGCTTGCTCTTCTGTTGATTTAGACAGTTTTGGTTTTATTAAATAGGTAAAAAAGATGGATTGCAAATTTCCAAATTATTTGAAGTCCCCTGACTTCACCTGGGTGTTAACCATCCCCTTGTGTGACGTCAGCTGTGACTCTCTTCATGCTAAAAATCTACCAAACTAAAGACAGAACAGAAAGTCTCGGGTCAAGTTGATGTCCTGGCATAACTTTTATCTAGAGCACTTGATAGTTTGCCTCTCATTCACCCCCGAACACACACACTCCATCCACACCATCAAGAGCAAACACCATCAAAGACACTTTGATTTGTGGACAGGAGGAGTTAGGGATCAAACTGCCAGCCCTGTGATTAATGAGAGACCCACTCATAAGTGGGTTCAACTCTCAACTGACAGATGTAAAATGATCTTTTAAGAATGAAATGAAAGGCTGTCAGCTCCACACCCAAAACTCCTGCCACCCTTCATCCAAGTGATCTGATTGCCTCTCTACAATCTCAGTCCAGAGTCGTTTCACTTCACTCCCATCTCATCTGCCTTCTATATCAGCAGTGTGTGCACCCACGCTTCCTTACTCTGCAGCCAGTGTAGCTTGAAGGCTTTCATTGGTGACTTTGGCTGCCAGCATGCTGGAGTGATGAAGGCTTGGGGAATTAGCCGGTGACAGGAACTCTGTGTGGACTTCAGAGTTGGCAGAGTCCTACAGGGAGCCCCAGAGTGCAGTCACATCATCGAGCCGTGCTTTCGGTACAGGAGGGGATGAAATATGAACTCCTTTTAATATCCCGCCTAATAACTGTGTTGACAAGCGCTATGAGTTACCTTCTGCAGGAATGTCGTGGCATTTGGATAATTAGCTGTAAATAGTATTTTATTATACCTCGCCATCACACGGTAGTGGAGACGTTTTTATAGTAGCAAAGGTTAGGTGGTAATTTTGCTAGCCTTATTATGGAGCTAAATACAGGTCTCTCATGTGTGGTGCTGGGTTGTAGTGCGGTCGTCCGGGGACCAGGCCAAGAGAATCACTGCGAGAGCTATTCTGTCCTCGCTAGGACCAATTAATTTACACTTAAACTCCTCCCATCCATGCTTGCATCTTCTTGGCACCAATATACTCGTTCATTTATAAAGCCAGAAAGCTGCTCTCTACTCCTTTTGTGAGAGATGTTTGTTTTTATTCGAAGAAACTGACAAAAATTTCTTTTTTAAAAACGTTCCCACAAGTTGGCACAGGGACAGAGGTTCCACTCCAATGAGCACCCACAAAAACTGATAATTGCTTTTGTGTCATAATGTTTGTCTAAACCGCCTCAGTGACCCCATCACAACAAATGCCTGAAGCTGTTTTTTCCAAGCCCAACCCCCAAAAAATGAAGGTGATTTTATTCAACCCAGAGTGAAATTATGTGCATTTTACTGTCAGGTTGTTGATAATGGGAAACCGCCTCTGGGAAAAAATCTAAATTGTAAAAATATCCAGTGTCATACATCGAGATTTGGGTATGAAGAGAGCATTATGATAGCATTTTAGCATATCAGTCTTGTTAACATCCCCTCATCCTTAAGTAATTACACTGAAGTGATAGTAATGGCATTATTAGTTGTTTGAGTCTCCAATTAAACTGTTTCGGTGGCTGTCATTCCTGCTGGATCGGCTCCCTGTTGGCACAGGATCTGGCTCGCAGAGCAAATAGGAGTACAAAGCTGACAGCTGTCTGATAAATTATGCACAGCCCAGTGTTTCAGAGGTGGGTACACACACACACACACACACAAACACACACACACACACACACACACACACAGATCCTCATGCGCTCAGGCCCCAGCGGTACAGTTGAGAGGAACTGGGGACTCATTAAACTCCTCCACACGTTTAGTTTCTGTTTCTGTCCCCGTTTACTCCTCTGTGGGTTCTGTGTGTCTCTCCGCCTCGTGTGTCTGTCTTCTTCACACCTTCTTTTAACATCCCTCCTGTTAGCTCTCACTCCAGCTCTCACTCCATGGAGATACCAGGTAAGCCATTGGCTTACCTGGTATCTCCATTAACACGGCGGCATTGTAGCTCCCATCTATTCTCATATCCTCTGTAGATTGGAGGGGTGATATGAGGGCTCAGAGGGGACTAAGCTATGCCCCAAATCGATCTTCAAATCTCCGTCTATGGTGGACCAAACCTGTTGACTATTGCCTGAAAAAATTCATGCTTCAGAAAGAAGTTGTCAGAAGACATTCAGACCACAATCTATTTATTGACTACTTATTAATAACTTTACAGTAGATACGATGAATTATTGTAAGAATGCTTATTTTACGACTTATTAAAGGTACCCTATAGAGTTTTTGACCACAGGTGGTGCTATAGAGCAGTGTTTATCTGAGTAGGTCCAGGCTTTATTTATCTTGTTTGCACGAAGACGCACATTGACGCCATAATAACACCAGCACGATGACTCGATACACTTTCCTGACGATTATTCTCCTAATCAACAGGTGCCGTCAGTGAGTTAAGAAACACAGTAATACCCCAGCAAAGGCAGTAAAGAATACTTCTAGCAAGTAAACATGGAACAATGGAAAGTGAGCTTTGCATAATGTATAGAGAAGGAAATGTATTCAACACATTTGCTGAATATGTTTGCCATTGGCGATTTGGAAATTGAGAAAACCACGAATCAATCAATCAATCAATCAAACTTTATTTATAAAGCACTTTTCATACATTAAAAACGTAGCACAAAGTGCTTTACATGTTTAAAAGCAGCCCCCCCCCCCCACCACAGCACATACACACGTACATACACATTCGGACAAAAACAAGCACACAAGCACACAAGCACACACACACACACACACACACACACACAAATAAAGTAACTTAGAAACATGTGGCTGAGTACAGAGGAGCCAGGTCAGAAAACGCCATCACAGGAGGCCGTCTGCACCGGGCGCTGCTCATGGCCCACGACCAGGACCCCTCCACCCGGGCGCCCACCCAGCCACAGGCCAGCGAGGGGCCCACAGCAGTGGAGCACTGCCGCAGCACCCCCCTCGGCCAAGCCGATGTTCGCCACGAGTCAGAGACATCCCAGCCAGAGCCGATCACAGCCCCCAGCGCAGACGGCCCCCACCGAGGAAACACTGGAGATATGGAATAAAAGCATAAAACTACTGGAGATAAGGAATAAAAGCATAACACTACATAGGCTAAGAACATAAAATAAACAAATAGATAAAATAAAATAAATAGCATAGAAATAGCTAAAATGAACTCTGTCATAAAAAGTAAAAAGAATAGGAATAACAGAATAACATTGACTAAAATAAATAAATAAATTAATAAATAAATACAACATCAGTTAAAAGCCAAATTAAATAGATGGGTCTTGAGCCTGTTTTTAAAAACGAATAGACTCAATGGCTTATTAAAAGGTGGGTAAGAAACACCAATTCTATCAGCTACATCTTATAAAGCCTTGATAAGGGGGGTTCATTAGAAAGTGATGCCCTTGGCTTTGAATATGTGTCCATCAAGTCAAGTTGGAGAAAGGGAGAATTTAAGCATCCTCCTGTTTATGTTATTCAGCGTTTGTGGTTCTGAGGACAGTGGAAAGTCCTCATTTTTTTGTCTGACCTCAAGTAACATTGCGTAAAGTGGCATTAATCCAGCCTCTGCTGATGCACACAACAATAACATTTTATACAACAGACATTCCCTTCATGGATTTACAATATGTAGCCAATTTAGTTTTCCCCCATCACTCTATCGTTCCTCATCTTCCACCCCTCCTCCGTCCCTCTCCCCCCTCCCATCCTGCCGTCTGGACAGTGCATTAGAGTCGTGTGAGAGGACCCCAACATCATGCCTTTTCCTTGTGTTATCACTATCAGCCATCGGTATCCTGTTTCTTCATATGTTGCCACGTTGTCACCTTCTGCAGACTTTGTCTCCACACCCTGTTAAGACCACCTTTTCTAAAGTCCTTCCTCCGTTCTGATCACTGAGGTCTGGCTTCCCACGATGCAGAGATAAATGGCTTTGGCATTTTGCCACGTGGCTGGCTGAAATGTCGAGGTAAGGTTACGTTCATTTCAATGGCTCCGCAGTGGTGCCATCATGTGGACTAAAGACGATGAGGGTCACGTATATATGCAATTTTTCATTAGTCACATACTGTTAATCTTCAGAGAGTCAATTAAAGGAGTGAGATATGACATGTCAACTAGTGAGCTTTAGAAGTGCTGGTAGGTGGATTTGGTCTGTCTTTGGACAGAGCTATGCTAGCTGTTTCTGTGTTTTATGCTAAGCTGGCTGCTGGCTGCAGCTTCATATTCAGACTATTCCTTCAGTTATAGATGCCCAACAGTTTTTGGTCGCAGCTTTTCTGTGATTTTATGTTTTTGCATTTAGTATATTTAGGTTTTGGACTGTTTGTTGGACAGAATAAGCAATTTGAAGTTGATAATCTTGTGTTGAATTAGTGAGAATAATGAAAATGGCAAATACTTGTTGATGTTTGTGTGTAGAAGCCATATCCTTCAGGTGAAACTGTCCATTTTTGAAGTTATGTGATGAGCATTAAGGGCTCAGAGAGAGGGAGACAATGTGTTAGTTATAAACCACACAGGGATGGTGAATGCTGCACCTGATCCCAATGTGGTTCTAGTTAAAGCAATGACTCTTAAACTGGGCCCAGTGGGACGCAGAAACAACACCAGTCGGCCTCTCTATGAATATGAATGATCCAACCAAGCATAGATCAAATGCACAGGACCCGAGCACCACATTGCTAATTGGGAGGGGATGTGGTAACCTCTAGCCTCCTCATGTCTAAGAAAGAAAAAAAACAACAAATGTTGATGTTTATTATAACAAACCACATGACATTATTATCGTTTGGTCTCGCTCCCACTGAGATAGAAACCTCTGACAGTGTGTCACCGTCTAGACCACTAATGATAAAAAGCTGAAGTGTGAGTGTCTCTCTGCTGAGCCCGCTGATCAAACCACACCACAGGGACGGAGAAAACCGGTGTAGTGACCAATGAGTGCACGGAATTAAATCAGCAACGACAAAATTAAATCTCTGAACACAATGACGGACAGCGTGCAGACTCTTTATACACTGCTTGTTGTTGAACAGGTCCCCATTTAACTTCTCTGCTCCATATTTTATCGCTGCCGATTATTCATGAATATGCACATTCTGTCTGCGACAGCTGCCGTAACCTTTAGTGCAGTTGTTCGTATCAGAGCTCTGTCTCCGTTTTGACTTTGTGAATGGGATAATCTCAGTGTGAAAGAAAGATTAGCCGGGCAAGAGCGCCGGCTAAAACTCTCCACTGATCCCAGCCCCAGGCACAACAGTGCAGCTAATGTGAGCGTAGAATTAGTTTTCATGCTACACTGGATGAAAGTTTGAGTCTAGCACCCCGACAAGCAAAGCCTGCAGTAATTATGAATGATTGTTAAGTTCACACAGACATCTTCAAAGTTTGCCCGAGGCAACTTTTTGCCACCACCACTTCTTCCACCTCAAGGATCTTATTTTAAGATCTTTTTTTTATAAGATTGTCCGGTATTCTCTGCAGTTAAGGTTGTGGGAAAAAGATGAGAATGTATTTGAAGACAGCCGTTGGTTTATAGCTCCTTGGACAGAATACAAACACCGAGATTAAATGGAAAAGTGAAATCTCATTAGCCGAATTCCCATCCAAGTGTTTTTAGAAATTTTATTAGAAATGAAGGAATCTGAACAGAAATGGCAAATTCTTATAAAATTCTAAAAAATTCTAAAAAATCTAAAGACTGTCTAACATTTTGTTGCCAATCAATGTGAATTATGAGTCTACCAAAACCTTCTAGAAATTCTGCACATACTGTTTTACCAATGTACAATGATGTTGAGTTGCAACTTGTGGATACAGGGTCATCAGTTTGTGCTATTTACACATCTTTGTGGAATACTTGATTGGTCAATTGTGGCATTCTACAGTCTGTTATTTCTGAATAATAGTCTGCTACTGGAATAAGACTGCTATCGACACAGTTCTGATCATCTCCTCATAGTCTGGAGGACCACAGAGGACACAATAAAATCATTTTTAGATCAATATTTTTTGTCAAATTATTGATTTCTTGAGTAAGTAGCCGTGTAATAAGCAGGGTCAGAGTTTATTTCACAATAATGACCGGCTCTCTGTACATTATCCCTTAAATAACGCATTACAGAGTAAATTTCTTTGTTTGAAGTATGGCCGACATTAGCTGACATCATAGAGCAGCTACCCTCTTGGCTTGTTTTTTTTTTTTTTTCTCATGTAGTTTTATTCTGCCTTCAGGCTTCACATTTTCTTTTTCTGTGGCATTTGGAAAAAAATTTGCATAAGATTTTTGTGACATTTGACTGGAAACCTTCCAGCCTCGCTATGAATGCGGCTGTCTGGGAAAGGCGCTCAAGCTGTGGAAGTGCTGATAGATAGGGATCGGTGGACACATCTGGCAAGAGGAAATACCACTATCACCAGCAGTCAGGGTTTCTCCCACAGGACCATCCCCCTCCTGCCATGAAATCTATCCAGGTATGTGGCTTAGCACCGTGGACTTCAATGAAGCGATCCTTCGTATTTCACACAACGAGAGTGGGATCAAAACGTGAAGGAAGACATCACGGGGTCAAATACTGCCCTCTGGCTGCAGGGGTATTGACACTGTATCACATCAGGCTGTAGAAATGTTTTCCATCTCTGACCTCTATAGTCCAACAGATCATAACCAGCGTTTGTTGCCCTCCTTGCCCCTAATGGACATTTATCTTTAGTTGGCTGTGGCACCAGAACAGAACAGGACAGATGCCAGGTCTGGCTTATGCAGCCATTCCCGTTCGTCACAGCGGACACGAAGAATGACTCAGAGATCTGTACTGTACACCACGCAAAGGATGCTCCGCTGGGTAAAGCTTTTTAGGCTGCACTGGAGAAGGCCAGCATAAATATTTATCTGGTTTATTTGTTTCCCCTTGGCTTTGAGCTTGTGTGTTTGGAGAGAAATTTGTGAGGAAAGAATGCTCAGTGTCTCTTTCTGCTGGATTAGTATAGCAGAGGTCACCAAGTGCTAATTTAACTGGGGCACGGAAAGGGAATGCTGTGACAAAGCTGCAAAGCATAGCTTCAGATACATGTCGCAAATGTTTAGTGGTTAATCCGTTGTCACAGATCAATGTCTTCATGTCACACTTTGGATTTTTAATTAAAAGTCTGGAGCTGTTAACAAACGAGCCACTGGGACCCCCTGAGAGAAACATATTAGTTGTGTCATGAAATGAAAAGCCTTCGTGTCACTCAACTTGTTCCCGAACAATAGATCCGATGATGCTTATTAATTAAAAAGAAGACTTCCTTTCGCATGATGTCAGCCTCTTTGGTCAACCCCAAAGAGTTGGCCCCCCCTCATGAATAATCAATGAGCGGCTGCTTAATAAACATGAGGGAGTGTATATAACCGAGCTCTGGCACTGGCCTCCCCTAAACTCAGCAGCAGGCTGAGAGAGCGTCGGAGAGGGAGGGAGCATGTGAAGCGAGGAGGTGAGGGGGGGCAGTGTGTGTGTGTGTGTGTGAGAGGGAGACGAGGCTGAGCGGAGAGATACAGCCACAAGCGGGGGGGAAGTCAACGCTGTCAGCCAAAGTCGTTGTGTGGCTGGGGAGAAAAGACAGAGCAGGAGCGAGGGAGTCAGTTCAGAGAAGGAGAAGAAGAAGGTATCTGCTTCTCTCTTCCTGTCTGAGTGGCTGGAGGGAGAGCCTGGATGGTGTGATCTCCTCCACCATGGGATGCAGCCTCTGTACCCTGCAGAAGCCTGAGGAGCATTATAAACTACTCTACGAAGTCTGCCAGGTACTGTGACCAAACCTCAAGAAGAGCTTCTGAGACTCTTGTGGGGTTGTTTTCTTTCTTTTTTTTTTTTTTTTTTTTTTTTTTTTGTGCCACGGTCAGTTTCAGTATTTTATTGTGTTTCCTGACTGCCTGTGGGGTCACTGGCTGAGTGGAAGTGGAGTGGAGTGCAGTGGAGTTGAGTGGAGTTGTGTTGCCGGCTGAAGCTCCTGCAGCTGAGCAGCCTGAACTCTGGTCGCAGGGGTCAGCGAGAGGTGGCGCGCTGTGCTTAAAGGAGGGTGGAGGGGTGTGATGAAGAGGTGACAGCTCTTTCAATGTGTCTGCTAGTGTGTGCGCCGATCACTGCCCACCTCCTCATTGTCGACTGAATGCTGACTCGGAGCTTTCCGGCTTTAACCCCTGTTTGACTTTCACTAAAGTTTATATTTAACACTCTGGTGCTTGTTTTGCACATTTTTTTTCCACCAAAGAAAATAGAGCGGGCGCGTTTTAGATGCACCATTAACATGGAGGGGGAATGTTTTCAGCAGAGCAATAACAGAACGGGTTTTATCATTCTTTTTTTTGTCTTTTAAACAATTCTTGGATATAAGCCTGATCTGTGCTGAAACAAACAATTGATAACTTGATCAGGGAAGAATTAATTAAAAAAGACACTTTGTTTAAGTTACTTAAATGAAAAATTAAGAATTAGTACAAACAGCAAAGTAAACAATCTCAAGACATCAACATGGACTTGTGATTGGCAGAAAAAATCTGAGAACAATAATCTTTTGTTGCCCCAGTCCTAAAAAATCAATAAACATACATAATATACATAAATATAATATAATACAGGATACATAAATACATTCTTTCTTCAGGATATTTCAGTTTGTATGTTGGATTTATTTGGAAAAGATGTGAAAGTTGATCAAATGCATTTTTTTTTTTTTTTTTGCTTTTTTTTGCTTTAGTTCAATGAGCCATCATCTACCTCTCTGTCTAAACCATCTCTGCCCTGAGATGAACTCGGTTTATTGATTTTAGCATTTAAAAGGATGGTGTTTCATGAAACTCTGTGGGTGTTTTATTTGCTCTGTGGCCCAGAAGGAAACCTACAGCATGTTGCCGTTCACTGTTCCTGTCAACTTTAATTGAGACAACACACTCACAGTCGATGGTTTATTCATTTGAGAGTGTTTGGATTCAAGTAGCAGTCCGATCTAATGAGTGAAAACATCGTCCTGTCTGACACAGTCTGTCAGAGTCGTACACTGTCTGCTGTCAAACATCTTTGAGGCTGTGGTTTTTGTGCCACACTCAAATCTGCTTTTTTTTTTTTTCTCCCTCTTTTCATCCATAATGGATCCCAGCCAAGTGTTATCCCCTTTATCACACCAACTTACATCTCCATTTACTACACAGGGTGCCGGGTGGCTAG
Organism: Sciaenops ocellatus; assembly: GCA_033000465.1. Lineage (NCBI taxonomy): Eukaryota > Metazoa > Chordata > Actinopteri > Sciaenidae > Sciaenops > Sciaenops ocellatus. The sequence continues at coordinate 5,714,716 of CP136884.1, read as the reverse complement.
TGGCTGGTTTAAATGAAGTAATGATAATGCTCTCTGTGGATCTCGCTCATTATTCTCCCCTAAAAACACAACAGCTCCCTCCCGACGGGAAGATGGACATTGTGCATGCACATAGCTTGGCTTTGATCAGCTCTGTTCATGGAAAAAAAGAATAAAAGGTTTTGGCTTCTCTCAAAGGAAAGATGGGTGTTGTGGCAGCGGCATAATAAATGGATTATGGGTGCTAATATTGGGGTCAGAAAGCCTTCCACTTCTCCACCCCCAGCCGACCACTAATAACAGCAGAAACATGGTGTATGGAAGAGGGCTGTCACTTCTTTTGTTCGGCTTCCTCTTCGGTCACAATGTCATCTTGCCTTGTCAATTATCCTGGATTGGCAGGCCGCTCAACTACTCCTGTTTGTCTCCCAGCAGTCTTTTACTTTTGTCAGTAGAGAACGTCAGTGCTTTGGGTTAACATGACAAGCCATTTGTCATTTTGCTGCCCTCGGACAAGCCAATCCACTGGCCCACATGACAGCAGAGATAACACAGATGGTTTCTGGTGCACTGTGAATGTATATTGTGTTTTAACAGGTTCATAATAGTGATGGAAGAAATTTGTCATTCCACCCAAGTCTTGCCTGGAAGACTTTTTCCTGCCAGACTGTTTTTTTTTCTAAAGGTGGAAGCCTTGTAAATCCTTTTTTGGGGGGGGGGGGGTTCAGCAATGGTTTCATTACCAGTTACACTGCAGATTACTTTGGTCTGTTAATTGATTCATTGTTTGGTCTATGAAATATCAGAAAATGGTCAAAAATGTCAGTCACATCTTTGCAGAGCCCAAGGTGATGTCTTCAAACGTTACTTTACTTAAAAAATGACTTAAACAATGAATTCATAATCAAAATAGTTGTGATTATGTTTCTAGCGGTAATGGATTGATTAATTCACCAATCGTTGCAACTCTATTTTTCTGTCATTCTGTCAAGAAAAGCTTGAAAGGTGTATATAAAGGTTTTCCTCCACTCAGGTGGAGCGAAGCACAGCTCCAGTTTTGATCTCTCTATTTTTGGTACTCATCACCAGGCAGAGCTGTAGACTTGGATTTGAGTCAGCCTGAAGTTGCCAAAATGAAGACTTGTGAGACGTGAAGCAAAATCTTGATCAGTTTTGACTGGTAAACCTCCAAGACTACATGCTTGCACATGTAACTATCTGTCTTTAACACAAAGAGTGACTGAACTACAGGAATAATACAACTCAGTCTGTTTAGCCAGTATTATGAGATTTTTTTTGGCCTTTGGTCAAATATACCACAATGATCAACCTGAGACAGCACACATTACAGAGCAGACACTAGGCCAGCCCTCTGACACACTTTGTATGTGTAATCATTACATAGGTCCTACTAAAAGACACATTCATAACCTACAGCTACTCCTGATTAATGATTTAACGAGTTCATTCACCATCTATGTTTGAGTTTGTGGGTTATTGTAAAGCCGCATGATTATATTTTCTGCAGGTTTTACAAACTGCATTGACGTGAATGATGCAACAACTTTGATTCAGCTCATCCCAGTGCTGTGGTACTGTAACAGGGCTCATGGTCAGGTAGAGTCACTGGTTTGCTTGTTTGATTTGCTAAGTCTTGACTTGGACTGAGCCCTGAGGACTCCTGTGGTCATGGCACATACACTTTTTCTTTGCGTGAACTGTATTGAGCATTGTTGCGGTACAAGCTGTGCGCTTCCATGCTATAGTAGATGGTGATGAATGAAGTCTGTGCGAGCACATCCCTAGCTTGTACCTCCTGTGGGATTCTGGGAGGTCTTATTTCTCCATGCTGATAATACAGGCAGATCCTCTTGATCAGTGAGCCTGGCACAGCGCCCACTCTGCTCTCCCCGTCGTCTCTCCGAGGACTTAATAATCCATGAACACTTGAAATCTTTCCAGTTCATTAAACACCTTAGCTCCAACTCCCATGTTAGAGGCATGAAAAAAATGGTTTTACACTGTTTTATAAGAGTCAACAGACTGCGTGTAATTTTTTTACCTGAAGGCATTCTATCACCCCTGGCAGGATTGGAAATGCTCGCTTGACTTGGTAACTTCAGCAGTCTGTTTGGAGAAAATGAATGAAGAGCTTCAGTATCTGCGTACGTTATTCTCTCGAAGGATTTGCATTATGCAAATTTTTGTTTACAGTACCGAGTGTCAATAGAGCCGTACTGAAGATCAGACATTGTTAAGGTCTATTAAATGCAGCCAACGTGGCATTTTAGATAAGTGTTTTCCCCCTTCGCCATGATCATTAAAGACCTGAGCTGCGGCAAGCTCAGTGCTCCTTTTTAGACTTGACCCTTCTGACAGTAGTGGACCCCTCCGTTCTTTCTTCAAAGCTAAAGGTAAGCACCATGTGGAGATGTAAGCTCAGCTGCTTTTGTCAGAGACTTCAAGGTAGAGGCCTTGAAAACTCTGTTTGACAGTCTTAGGGCTCTAAATCTCTCCAGAAGCACCCTATAATGGCTGAGGCGCCGTGCTGCGGCTCTTACAAGACCCAGAGATTAATTAGAGCTTCAGCACAAGCTGGCTATTGAGGCTCTGATCCGTGCTGAACTGATCCGGACTTTTGTTTGTCTGCTAAGTCCTTTGCTTTCTTAGGGCTCTCTGTATCTGTCTCGCTCTGTTCCCCGCAGAGGAACAGCATCTTAAACCAAAAACGATTGATATGCTGAGCAATAGAAGTTTACAAATGAGCCAGCTGGAACATTTCCTATCTAAGTGCCACTGCCTAATTAGCCATATTTCTGATTGAAGGCTGCAGGGACGTCATGCACGGCTCAAGAAGCCAAGTTGTCATTGTGCCAGATGGTCTCAGTATGACATCCTCTGGACCAGACAGACAGAAAAATGAGATGGAAATATTTGTACAAGACAGCCCCACATCCCCTCAATCCCTCCCCTGCCCCACTGTCAGAGATCCCCTGTCATCAAAGCAGTCTCCAGAAAAAGGGGAACTAGCAACGATGGCCTATTCGGCCCCAGCCCCTGTTCCTGTGCCTGTAATGAGGCTTGACACGGACGGCGTACAGAGACAAAGCAGGGATCACCAGTGAGCGAGCGCGGCCACTGGAGCCTGACACTGTGTGTTTTTAATAACGGCTCAGATCAGACCCTGGTGTGCCGTCACATCTGTTAAACACTGGAGCAGGTGGCCGGCTGCCACAGGGGAGCACTCACAGGAGCCCATGTACTTACTGTCAGTCCAAAGCAAATGACAAAGAGGGATCACAGCCACAATAGAGATATAACAACATCCTGACAATAGAACAGGACACAAATGAAAAAATCAGCAGTGGCTGAGCCGTGAGTGGAGATTGAAACATAATGTTCATTCAGTCAGACTGATATAGTGTTAGCAGAAGCTACAGTAGTGGCTAATAAGAGCAAAAAATATTGTTGTCATCTCTGTAAGTCAACTTCCAACAACCTGAAGCTAATCCTGCCTTCAAATGCTAATTGGACGACTGCTTTTCAACCAGCTGTCAACAGTGGACCGACTCGCTGAACTAATCGAAGATGTGAGCAGTGATGTAGAGGTCTGGAATCAGGTTTTTGCCTCCCCACTTACAGATGTTACTCAGTCCAGATGTAAATATCAGGGACAACAAATAGCTTAGTGTCGCTTTACTGAATGATGTCAGTCATTTTAAGTTGATTTTAGGTCATGACATGAGACAGAAGTCTCATGAATACTTCAAACTGTAGTCTGAATGACTCAGATTCTCCACCAACAAGAAGAAAAAATCACCTCTGTGAAGTTAGTGACAGAGATTAGTACATTTGCTTCGTAAATGGCAAACGCATTGGCAAAAATAGAAAGTCAGCACATCTCTAAGTCCATATTGGAGTCACAGATGTTAGTTTATGGTTTGCTGTGCAGATGAGTCAGTCTGATCCTTTTACAAGGAGGCTTGAGCTGGGATCATTTCAACTTTCTTTTGTTTCCTATAGAGCGCTGCTCTTAATTTGCATCAATTGGTTTTACAAGAGCAGCGGTGCATGAAGCTGATTGCCACGGTAGCTACATGATTAAGAGTTTGATGATAATAAAATTAGTGTACGTGCGCATTGTAAGCGCTCTATTTGCGTATGTGTATGCACCCCGTGATGAATAAAACATGTGTGGCCCACGTGGTCCATGAGCTGTTCAATAGCTCCAACTTGATGATTGAGGATGATTATTTCTCATTATCTGGCTGTAAAAAAGGACACTCTCCCAGATCCTCCTCTGATTAACAGCGTTATATGTTGGCAACAACAGTGTGATGTAGTCTTACTGTGGAGGCCACCTGCATGGAAGGGGCTCTGGTTACTGTGGCTTTATCATATTTTTGTTCTTTGTGTGTGTGTGATTGATGCTTCCCCTTCTTCAGGTGGAGTATAGCTCGGTTTGATCGCTGTTTGAGCAAACTTGACTTTGCTGACTTGAACAAACAGACTTGGCATAGCATGGAGCTGTCAGCCCTCAAAGGGAATAGGTGTTTGTGTGGGTGTGTGTGAACCTGCTGTGGCTGGACAGTGAGAGGAAGCCTGGGGTAGTGGAGTTAGATCACTGTGCTAATGAACCATGGCACAACCCTGGGTTTTAGCCCGTTCGCTGTTATTACTTTCCCCTAGTCCACCTTTAATTTCACTTCACGATGCACTCTAGCTGAACTCAGGTCAGGCAGTCTTCCCCAGCATCCATCAGGTAGCCTGAAGATGCTTAGTTAAAACTTTAGAGCGCTGGGTTCTTGAACCGGTTCTGTTCAGGATTCAACAACAGTCAACAATAAATAATCTTCTTCTAGGAGCAAACCTGCCCTCTATGTGAACTATCTGTAGCTAAATTGGGTCGGACTACGCTGCTGGATTTTCACATTTAATATGATGGAGAGACGAATATTTTCTGAAGTGGTACGCAGAGTAAAAAGTTCAATAAACTCTGATTTGGAGTATGGTCTGCTTTTAATTCAAGGTTTTTGCAGATTAGCATTCAGTCCGGTTAGTGCTGGTGAGCTTAGAAGTTTTGCTAATATATCCCTGAGAGAGAAAATTATTAAAACACAATGCATGAAACAGGTGATAAAAGATGGTGAAAGGGCTTCAGAGTTAAAGAAAAGTTCACACCTTCAGTTAGGCTCATTAGACCAAAGAGAGGAAGCAGAGAGCATGCTGGAAGTGATTTGGGTTCTTAATTGATCAGCTGTGAAATAATAATACAACGTCCCATGCTTAAATCAGATTAGGTGAAAGTAAACAGTGGTGTCTCTTTCAGTCAGCATTAAGTTTTTAGCTGTTTGCTCTGTAATCCTCAGTAAGCTCGCGCACTGCAGTAAATAAAGACTGCTGTGTTTTCAAGCCTCAAACCACGGGGAGGGTTCTGTCCAGAACACTATGTGCCGTTTTCACACGTCCACACACACACTTTGAGAAATCATTGGCTGGTCCTTGAATTTTCTTTCTTTCTTATGAAAATGGTTAAAAGTGAAATAAAAGGAGGATTAACTGTGTTTTTCAACTAGAATGACCCCCATTCAGATTGCCACTCAAACGTTATATAGGCCCCCCAAGAAAATAAGCCTTCAAGTAAGTCTTCATGCTCTCTATCACGTCAGCGCTCCTCTCTGTTCCGAAATACAGACTTTGAAGAATCCGTCAAAGAAGGGTATCCGACCATAAAGAGGAGGCGAGCGTCCCGGCTCTCAAAGCTCTTTAAAATGCTTGTCTATAGTGAAGTTCCCAGGGTTTCCTCTGCCCGGCTCAAAGACACCGTTTGCCTGGCAGAGTTTCCACTCTGTTCACCTCACTGCGTTTCTCCAAGGAACAGAAACACTGGCTCTTTAATGATGTTCTTCTCCTCTTTATTAAAGGATTACGTGCTGATTGAATGGCCGTATCAAAGACTAATGTTACACAACACAGTCAGCGAATTGACTTAATATCCTGCAAAGGCTTTTCTGTATGATAATGATAAGAATGGGGCCTTGTGTTACTGGCATTGTGGCTTTCTTGGTGACAGTTTTGTCTCTGTCAGTCCATTTTCTTAGCAGGCTGTCATGTTTTTGCACTCTTGTATGCCAATGCAAATGTTTTTTATTACTTATGCCCCAGTATTTTGTTGAGTGTTCTAAGTATATAATTATGATTCCCTGTTTGCTTAACCCCTTCTCCAAACAGTAATTGTCCAATCATAGTTTAGTAACTGTAACTAGAAACAGCAGGCCTGTCAAGCAACAATAACAAAATCCCCTGCAGCCCAAAAACCATTTTCCCATAGACCACCATTATAATATATCAATGTGTTAAACCTCAGAAACTAAAAACACAAGACTGAAAGTGTAAGGAATGGATTAAACTATGTGTTTATTTCCTCTAATTTAAGCTGTAATTGTTAGCATGTGTGGCTAACTAGCTAACAAACTAATGTTTTTTATATTTTTTTTAAGTTTACACAAACCTGGTGTTTCAATTGTTCTCCTGTAATGTTAAAAGTGAAAGATACTTTTTAAAAAATACAGACAATAAAGTATGAAGCTAAACTACGTATTGCTTGTCCAAATTTGTAAGCTAAGCAGCCAAACATGGTTATGTTAGCCCACAGAATCATCATTGGATGCTAATTTTAGATGTTTAGCCTCAGTCTTTTAGTATGACATCATGTGTAGCTATAAGCTGGAAACATTAAAAAGTCAACTGTTTTTCAAACAACTCATGGAGCTACTGTTAGCTCAGTTAGCTAGCTAGCTGCTGCCAATAATATCAGTGATAGCTGCCAACTGAGTGAAATTATTGTTGTTGGCTAGTCATTTTGTTTAAAAAAAAATACTGGAAATTTGAGTGGTAAATCTTCCACCATTGCATTGTGATGTTGCGTGAGCTTGATGATACAAATTATGGCATTGTTTGCTTTTTTGTTGTCAAGGTTCTCATGAATAAGAAAGCTCAGTTTCACTGAGACTGCCTGATTAAATCAAGAATAAATCAAAACCTGCGGCAGCCTCACCTCATCTGCCATAATATGAAGATCATAATGAAAGAGATTAAGCCCGCCGCGTGGTAGATAACCATCTTTGGCAGCAGGTTAGCAATCACTGAAAAGGCACACACACACACACACACATATATTCCCACATCGGCTCATCTTGAGCCAGCTTTATTTGCGTTCCACGGAAGATGCCGTGCCAGCGCTCGCAGCATCGCTCACCCCTGCTGCCCCTAATTATTACCCAGAAGGCTGAAGGCTGACATAGCTATCACATGAGGCGTTGAGGAAAAATGAAACCTTGAATTGCTCTGAAACAGCCTCAACAAAATCCCCATCCCACTGCTGCTTTAGATGTGATATTTTAATTAAAGAAAATAGGCTGTGAGTAACAAAGCAAAGCCACAGCTGTGTAAATTCCTCACCAGACACCGACACGGCAGACCTGCGAGTTAGACCTAATTAGTATTCCTTTAAGTAGGGCCTTGCTGCCCTCTTGTCATTAAAATGGATTTACCAGGGACCCCTCTTGGAGGATGCACCAGAGGTTGACAGAGTAATTTCTGCGTGTCAGTCATCATTGCTTTGTGTCAACATGCTAAAAGCAAATCTAGCCTCGGATTACAGTTAAGGAGGTATTCAGAGAACCGGTACTGTTCAAGTCTGGTTTCTTTGGCTGTTTTCTGTTCACAACTGCGGCCGTGTTAAAGGCACAGGGTTAACATAGCATAGTTGGAGAGCCCAGCGGTGGTGAAGCATTATGTATTGTGTCAGAGGAGTCTTGTGTGTTTTTTCCCAGTGTGCTGCAAAGGGCCGCTCTGTGTCAGAGGTGAGTGTGGTGAATGGAGGTCGTGGGACCCCCTCCACAGCTGGGAAGAGACCCCCCCCACATTGAGAGCACTGAGGCAGAATGCTCCGGGCTCAACAAGACGGGGGCTAAAGGCTTTGTCTCTGGTTCACTGCCTTCAAGCAGCCCCGGGATTCCTGGCAACCAGGTTTGACTGTTGGAGCCTCCATGCAGAGTGGAGAAAGCACAAAGGCGCTTGTATTCCTCAGCTGATGTACAACATCGTGGCTCGCTGTGGGAAACAAAGATGTGCTCAGGATGTGAGGTCCCGTGTGATCTCAGGAAGGTTTATTACTGACAGCAGCAGGAGCAGATATAAGTTTAGATGTCTTCTTTTACGTTGTGATTTCACTTGTTTTGGCTGCGTGGCCGCTCTAAAATCTTGTTTTTTCGGTCGGATTTCAGACATTAGCATTTTGTGATGTCATAACTCACTTTCCTCAGTGTCGTATTATTCAGAGAAAACTGCAAATAGATGAGCTATTATTTTTTGATGTAGAAGAAGGAGAAGTTGAAGTCTGCTAAGATGATCCAATTATCCTGCAGGCCTAGGATTAGCATTAATCTGCTCTGGCTATTAGCGGGGGCCTTGCCTCTTCTAACTTCTGCATCAAGTTCCATCCGTCCTTCCTTTAAACACACACACACGAGTCCAGTGGATTCTATATGTACTTCTTTATGGAAATATGTACTCGGCTTTTACATTACCTAGGTCAAAGTCAGATTTTCTATAGACGCAGCGTTCATTCCCTGGAGGCAATTTAATATCGCTGCTACTCCTTACGCGTAGCACCACGGTTAAGTCTGCAAACTATGCCATGAATTCGAATGAGACAGCCATGGCCAGAGGCAGGAGCAGCGACCAGCCACGTTTTTATCAGAAAATTAATCTTCAAACATGGACTAGCATGCATGTTAGATGTCAGGAGGCGTGAGAAGGGACGCTAAAGATTTATGACGTGCCTAATGACCTGCAACACTTCATGCTGCTGCTAGAAAGTAGCTGTATTATAAAAAAAAAAGCTTTGAGCATGTGTGTGTCTGCGTCGGAGAGAGTCAGGCAGGAGGAGGGAGCATTGAGTCTGTGAAATGATGAGAGCCCCGAGGCTGAGATCCTATCAAAGCTTTCAACACATCCAGGAATCACAAACCAACAAATTCCGTATGATGTGGTGATTGAAAGCGGAACAGTGGCTCTGTGCAAACCCTGATAAAGCAAAGGGCCAGTGCGGTGGCCACGCAGGCAGGCAGCCACAGGGGAATTCAGCTCTGAAGTTCACTGGGCTTGTTCTGGGTTTTAACATCTCCTCTTTCTGTTCCCACAGTTAGATGCTGTGGTGAACTTACAGTGACATTTGCACCAAAGTGAAAAATCTCAAATTTAACTTGGCGCTCGGACTGAAATTTTGGACAGCGTAGATCTGTGCAAGCTTGAATCTTAATTTTGACTTTAAGTCCAGATCCAGTGACACATTTCTATGGAGAGCAGGGTCTGCTCTCACCATTCATCAGCACACTGAGGCCCTAAGTGGCTCAACCAAACTTAATTAGCCTCTTCTCTGCGACACGCTCCGGCCTTTTGCTCAAATTAATCTTCTCAGGTTAACGCTCGGCACCCACTCCACCGTCTCTGACAGCAGGTCAAATTTATCCTCCGCTGAGAAATTACTTAGCTAAATGAGGGCTCCTCCATGCAGCCTCAGCTAATGACCTTGATTAATTAAAGAGAAACTCTTCCTAATTAAGGTCTTATTCTACTTGGTCCGACTGTGACCCTGTAAAACAAGCTTGTGGCAGTAATGAGTCATTTCTCAAACAGAATATCACTGCTGACTGAGTTTGTGTGGGCACAGTGTTTCATGTGAGGCCCTAATCGTCAGAGGTAATAATTACATCTGTTTGTAATAATGAATATCCTCTTCAGTCTTAGAGATCACAACAACAAGTGGGAAAAAAGCAACTGTTGCATCTTTACAATTTTCTTCTCCATCAACAAACAGAATCTTTAACATTTGTTTCCCTCTGCTTTTTTCTCGCAGGTCAATGGCAAGGATCTCTCCAAGGCCACCCACGACCAGGCGGTGGAGGCCTTCCGCACCGCCAAGGAGCCCATCATGGTCCAGGTTCTTCGCCGAGCCCCGCATCCCAAACTGCTCAGCCCATCCGCTGACTCCCAGGTCTCAGACATCAGCACCCAGACGGACATCACCCTCCAGCACATCATGGCCCTTACAAAGCTGCCTCCCTCATCGCCCCCCATGACGGAGCTGGAGGAGTATCTGCTCCCCGAAGAGTAAGTCAACTGGGAATTTTATTTAGTGCCGCCGTGGCAAAAGGGACAAAACTTCCGCCAAAGCAGGCCCTCCTGTAACTGCAGCTGTGTCCTATATCTGTCTCTGTTGCGAATAACTAATGTGGCGCACATGCAAATAACTACTGTTCACACAACCTGAAAGATGATAAAGAGCACAGAAATATTCTCTTCCATCACTTTCACGGGTAATTCATGAGTGTCCAGGTAAATATAATGGCTCAACAGTGGCCTAAATCACACACACCTGGGTTGCTGGACTCTTGTCAGACCAGGGATGAAGCACTAGGACCACATGGAGGTGCTGATACAGAAGGTCCCCCGGCAAAGAAAAGTTTTGCTTGGCTCAACTTTTGCCACAGCGGAATGCTGCTTTTATTTCACTGATTAACCGTCTTTCTCAATTCCAGCGCTCCCTCACTCTCATTCACTGTCTATGTCACACGACCAATGCTAGCTCAGTCTCTCTCAAACCGTCGCACTCAAACCAAATCAAACTAAACGTGTCACTATTTTGCAGCATAAATTTTAAGTAAAAAAATTAGAAGCTGGTACATGAAATAAACAAAGTCAGAATACAAGAGGTAATCAGTAATCCGTGAATCCACCTGGCTCGCTCAGTTTCAGAGACATTACAGCCTGACTTTGGTCTGACCGAGGTTTGACTGATCTGATCTGATCTGATTGGCGTGACTTTGGACTATGTTTTTCCAAAAGTTGGATCCGGCTCAGCTTCTTCGCCGCAGGTCGCTGTTTTTTTGCGTTTTTCGGTAGACACCCCTGCGGCCCACACCGCTTAAGAGAAAACACAGGGTTCTCCATTCATTTGAGTTTGTGGTTGTGCGTTTTGGCTGGGTCCGATCCTGTCTTAATGTACGTAATGTACGTCTTATGTCTAATGGTCATGTGGTGCCAGGACACAGCTGAGTGTCTTGGTATAAAATGATGTTTTTCTGCAAAGTTTTATATGCCATCCAGGTAAAGAGAAGTCTAATAGAGACTGATTGACCTCGAACCGACTATAAATGTCACGGTTTGGTGAAGTTGAAGAAGAGAAAAGGATTATTAAGCAGGAAGTCCACTTTAAACGAGAGGATCCAGGAATTCTTTGGTGTCAGTAGTCAGGAGTGTTAAAAAGGTCACTTCACTCTCAGACACAATCAGACCTTTCACCTTAATAGTTAATTAAGAAAGCGGCACCTTATCTTCTTCTCCAGACCACACTGCTGTGATCACACAGGATGTGTCTGAAGTTTGGAGGGAAAATGTCCCTGTCACCTACAGGAGATGACTGCTCCTCAGGGGTGCACAGACACATTAAAATGATTCATTTGAATTAGCATATTCCCAAATTGCATCTATTGTTTCCGTATGTATGTGTGTGTGTGTGTGTGTGTGTGTGTGTGTGTGTGTGTGTGTGTGTGTGTGTGTGTGTGTGTGTGTTAGGCCCTGGAGCTCAGAGAGTCTGGCTACATTTTACACTCTGTGGCAGCAGCAGTTGCCCTTTAATGAGTAATCGTGATTTCTTTAATTGATTTCTGAGTCAAATTAATAGCACAGCGTGTTAATTTGTGATTAGCCTCTGGGTGTAGCTTCAATATATCTGATTCAAGAGTGATTTCTATGTTGAGTTCTTATTATTTCCTCTCTACTTCTCATTTAATTTCAAACTCTGGGGCAAAATTAAATCCAGATTGACAAATGTGTTAGTAAATGATTTATTTTGTGTGTGTGTGTGTGTGTGTGTGTGTGTGGGTTGAATTTGCATTCCACTCTTCTCCACTTTATCTTCCACTCTTTGTCTTTTTCCCAGGCATCCTCCAGGACATGCATACTTTGACCCCAATGACTTCCTGGAGGGCATACAGCAGGACATAGAGCGCGAGGAGCTGGAATATGAGGTAAACATCAGCTCCCTCCTTTCTTCTCCACTCCTCCTTTCAATGAAGATCTACATTCAGACAGCAATGCATTATTGCTACATAAGCAGAGCCAAGGTCGCCTCTGTGTCTCCAGTCCAATGGCCCTGCCAGCGACCACAAATCCTGATATCTCACGGTTATTGATGGGGCACTCTGCCTGCGTACAGACACTGAGATGTAGGCCAGACAGGAATCAAGTTGCTGGTTTGTTCCAGCAGATGCACAACGGTGACATCATTACTTATTAGTGACAGGGCCTAATAAGTCTTCCTCGGCTCCTCCGCAGTGGATAATTAGATGGCACAGATAATAGGTCTGCGGTGATGAATCTGATGATGCACGCCAACAATGCCTGGACGAGGCCATGATGAGGCCATGATCAAGCCTTTGTTGTGCTCCTTCAGTGACCTCCGCCAACCCCGACACCCCCTCCCATTAAACCTCCAGCCACCTACTACTTGATATTAATAATATCCCTGGAGGAACTATAAGGCAGAAAGGTAAAGTTCAGGGCGGCTAATGGCAGATGCGCAGCAGACAAACACTGAGCGACAGAGTGCTCAGTGTCCTTGTAGAATGACTGACAGACCATCCAGTGATGCTCTGTTGGCAGTTTCATTTCATATCCCGCCTTCATGCCTTGTCACTTATTATACATAGTAATGTTTCTAATTTGCACAAGAATGAATTAGTGATAATAGGGTGTGTGCCCCCAAGGAGCAATTACAGCAAGTTGGTTATATTAAAAATCATTTTTGGGGGGAAATATCCTCCCTGCTTTTCTGCCTAATCTTGTGAAATATGCTTTTCAGCAGGTGAAAATGCTAGTTAATATTTTGAGAATTAGGTTCATTTGCTCTCAGTTGCACCAAGTTCAACGTTAGCCTTGTTATAATGCAGTTTTACTGTGGAGATTCATGCATCACTAAATTAAAATGATTCGCACCACTCAAACTAGTTCTTACATAGAGGTTAGTTGTTACTAAAAAATTTTTCCACCATAACTCTGTAGGTGTAATTGCTGGGTAGCTAAGACAAGCTAAGACAAAGCTAACATTGGCTTACTAACATATTGCTATTTAGTGTGAATATTAAAAGAGCTAGGCTCAAATGTAGCAAGAGTTGAAAAGTTAGCTGTTGTTTTTGGAAGCGTTGTTGCAGCCTGTGATGTTACGCTGACACTGGAACAAGTTAGCAGTTAAAAAAAGAAGTAGCAACTTCCATGCCTGTGGAGTGAAACCTACGTGAAAGTGCCAAAAACTGCAGCTACTTGAGGCTGGCTACAGAATGAGTCAGTCTCCATAAGCCCCAATGTTAAAATGTTAAACATGTTCCTGGTGCCTGGTACAAAAAACACCAGAGCGACACATTCAGAAACCCATAGGTGAAATCACAGATACGCTGTCCATTCTTTTAACTGTCAGTGGTTCAAGCACAAACTTTGCAATGGATTTCCAAATATTTGGCACAACATAGAGCCAGGCTACAGGTTTCCCCCTGCTTCGTTATGCTTAACAAACAAACATGAGGATGTAAATGTATTTCCCAAAATGTCAAACTATTCATTTAAGGTAGACTTCAGTACCCAGCTGCGACTCTTTTTGGGGGGTTAACCCTCACAGAGCCCATCCTCTGCCCTCAAAGAACACCACCGTTCATATCTTTATCTGTATCTGTGAGATTACAGGTGTTGACAAGTGAAAAAGGGGACGCTGCCCGTCTGCAGTCCACTGCATCATCTTTCATTCTGTCAGTGGTCCTCTAAAAAAGCCAATGGCTTCCCTTCATCCGGCTGAAAGATTCATTAGAGTGATTGATGGATCACTGTTCACTCCATGATCCCATTTCGTAGTCAATATATTCAGTCTGTACAGAAAAACATCAGCAAATATCCGACTATTTTATACTCAATCTCTACTCAAAAACAATCATTTTAGACGTATGGAATATTAATTTGTGCATGTGTCTCAACAGGAAGTGGATTTGTACCGAGCCAATATCCAAGACAAGCTCGGCCTGACGATCTGTTACAGGACTGACGATGAGGATGAAGCTGGAATCTACATTAGTGAGGTATGTGGTGCAGGGTAGCTCTCAACTCTGCTTCAACAGTACAGAAATAACAACTGCCGGGACTGTTAGCAGTTATGATGTTTACTTAAACGCAGAGATGAAACAAATATGCTTAAAACACAGAAAGGATGATCTCAGAGTAATAATCTTAAACTCTGACTCTTTGTTTTTTTTTAGATTGATCCAAACAGCATCGCTGCAAAAGACGGCAGAATTAGAGAAGGGGACAAAATCATTCAGGTAAAAATCACAGCTGTCTTAAATGTGCATATTTCAAGGGTACAAACATCATCATTTCATGTTAAAAAAAGGAGTATTTCAACATTTACTTCTGTCCTTAAAGATCAACGGTGTTGAGATCCAGAATCGGGAGGATGCAGTGGTGCTGCTGACCAGTGAGGGGAACCAGAATATCTCTCTGCTGGTGGCCAGACCAGAGATCCAGGTAATTAGGAAGTCATTATGGGTGTGAAAGGTTACGAACAACGACAAGGTGTTTCATGTTAAAACCTTACGGTCACACAGTCACTTTTGGAACCAAACTGTACACTCCAAAGCGAGTTCTGTTTTCATGCCAACAAACTAAATGTTAGACTTCCGATGTAAAACTTTGCAGTTTGAATATTTGCGTCTAATGAGGCGTCTCTTCTCCCCACTGCGTCTCAGCTGGACGAGGGCTGGATGGATGATGACAGGAACGACTTCCTGGATGACCTCCACATGGACATGCTGGAGCAGCAGCACCATCAGGCTATGCAGTTCACTGCGAGCATGCTGCAGCAGGTACATGCACGCACACACACGCACAGCGTGAAGAGGCAGTCGCACAATCAATCTGCACTAACGCATATGTTCATCTATAGATTACTATGGCCGAGCCAATTCTGCTGAGCGTAACAGCTGCTCAATTGTTTTTAGCAACAATTTTTCTTCCCTTTATGGAAAATGGAGGACAATGGAAGACAGTCATATGGAGAAGCTCATGGACAAAAGTCTGTGAAGCCTTTGTTATTTGGCCATTTCAAAGTGGATGTAAAAGTAGCTAAATTAAATTGATAAAACAATACAAAGAGCAATATTTCCACTCTCAATCAGTGCCCTTTTTCTCCTTGGAGCACTCTTTCCAACACCATGTGTTGTCTGTTTTTTTACAGAAGAAGCTTGAGGAGGATGGAGGCACCACAGACACAGCCACACTGCTCTCCAACCACCATGAGAAGGACAGCGGAGTTGGTCGCACAGATGAGAGTACACGAAACGACGAGAGCTCGGAGCAGGAGAACCTCGGTGACGACCAGACCACGGCCTCCAACACACTGGGCAGCTGCAGAAAGCTGACCTACAGCCAGGACACCCTCGGCAGCGCCGACCTTCCCTTCAGCAGCGAGTCGTTCATCTCCGCGGACTACGCAGACACTGACTTCCTGGGTATCACTGCCGATGAGTGTGAGCGCTTCCGAGAACTCCTGGAACTGAAGTGCCAGATGAGGAACAGTGGAGCCCAGGGTCTGTACTGCCAGGGTGGTGGGGCAGGAGCTCAGGACCAAGACGGTGTGGACAAAGAGCTGGAGCTGCTCAACGAGGAGCTGCGCACCATCGAGCTGGAGTGCCTGAACATCGTCCGTGCTCACAAGATGCAGCTTCTGAGGGAGCAGTGCCGTGAGTCCTGGATGCTCCACAACAGTGGCTTCCGAAACTACAATACCAGCATTGACGCACGCCGCCATGAGCTCTCAGACATCACAGAGCTGCCAGAGAAATCAGACAAAGACAGCTCCAGTGCCTACAACACTGGTGAGAGCTGCCGCAGCACCCCGCTCACATTGGAGCTGTCTCCAGACAACTCGCTCCGTCGAAGCACAGAGAATCAGGGTCCATCTGGGGCATCCGGGTCCACCAGCAGGATGCTCAAACCTCTCCTGTCTCCTGTCCAGGAAGCATGTGGTCCTAGCCGGAGCAGAGGCTCCTCCAAGGATCCAGATGGAGCCCTGCAGGCAGAGAGCAAGGAAAGAAAGCTGGGAGAGTCCAGTAAGTCCGGACGCGGCTTTTCCCAGCCACACTCACCTTACAAGCATGCCCACATCCCCGCCCACGCCCAGCACTACCAGAGCTACATGCAGCTGATCCAACAGAAATCAGCCGTGGAGTACGCCCAGAGCCAGATGAGTCTGGTCAGCATGTGCCGGGACCCCCTCACCCCCAGTGACCTGGAACCTAAGATGGAGTGGAAGGTGAAGATCCGCAGCGACGGCACACGCTACATCACCAAGCGGCCGGTCCGTGACAAGCTGCTGAGGGAGCGCGCCCTGCGCATTCACGAGGAGCGCAGCGGTATGACCACAGACGATGACGCCATAAGCGAGCTGAAGATGGGTCGCTACTGGAGCAAGGAGGAGAGGAAGCAGCACGCAGTTCGCGCCAAAGAGCAGAGGCAGCGCCGCGAGTTTATGAAGCAGAGCCGAGCCGATTGTCTGAAGGAGCAGGTCGGACTGGAGGACAAAAAGGAGCCCAACATTATCGAACTCAGCCACAAAAAGATGATGAAAAAGAGGAATAAGAAAATATTTGACAACTGGATGACCATCCAGGAACTGTTGACCCATGGTACCAAGTCACCAGATGGCACAAGGGTTTACAACTCACTCCTGTCTGTGACCACAGTCTAAACCCAAGTCCTGCTCAGAGTTCAGGTGGCAGGCCAGCCAGAGGAGGACGGACCGGAGTGTGATGGACTGTATATAGGACACTACCAGTTGGGGTAGAGATTCCTGCCTCGTTCAATGTGGCAACATTTTGTAAATAGGAAATAAGGAAAGCCTTTTCTGGACAGATATTTTCCACCACTGTGGTGAAGAGAAGGTCCTTTAGATGATGATTGGACTCGACATGATTGGGACATGGCTATGAGGATGATTTTGGAAAAAACTTCTTTCAATTACCCTTTCTACCTTTGTGCTTGCTCTTTTGAATAATTTTGGAAACAAAAACACAATATTTGACTTTTTTGGAAGCTTTGGAAAGTGTGTAAAGATCGTGTGCCATACATAAACAGCCAGCATTTACACTATTTTACATTATTTTGTTCGTACTATATATCTCTTATCAGTATTTTACTGTTATGCATACTTAATGCTTTTATGGAAACAATGCTATTTTCCTGCAAGGTAGAACACATAATCCTTTTCAAAAGGACTTTTGTAAATTAAAAAATAAAATTTTTGTAACAAATCCACTTTTTTTTAGTTTGAATTTCTCTCTATTGGTGCTGATTTCCCAAAGTTAATACCACCAGCGATGTACCATCTGTTACATAATGTAGAGAACATCATAACGTGATATCATTGTGTGTATGTACGTATCTTTAGAGGAGGATGTGTCTCGCATTGAAATTTAAATGTCTGTGTTTGTTAAAGCACTCCTTGTAGTCGATTTTTGCTTTCTTAGGGTTTCATGTATTGAACAGAGTAACAGCTTAACAAATCCTTAGTTAGCCACACAATTTGATGTCTTGTAAAATGAGAGAAATAATAAATTATTGTTTTATATATGATGAGCTTTCAAATGTTGTTGGAATTTGTCATTTGTAAGAGCTGTTGGACCACCGAGAATATAACCACACAAGGGAAAGATTCAGTACAAAGTGTATTTTACATGGTGAGACGGCAGGCTTTGTTGTGCTAAACTTTGTACTGTGAGAGTCCAAACGAAACTGTTTGCAGCCTGAAACTTCCTCCGACAGAATGAAGCCTGTGGTTTGGTTGCAGAAATCCATGTCAGGCTCCTTTTACTTTCATCCTTATTCTTTTATTCTGTCTCCGTGAATCCTCGTGACTTTAACGCTACAGTATTGCTGTGCATTTATTAGCAAACCTGTCCATTTAGTGTCATACCGTATTGTAGCTTTGATCCTGCCTTTTATTGTCCAGAGGAACAGAAGGAAAAGTGTTGAATGTTTTCAAGGATGAATTTTCTCATGAAAAAAACCCCACCTATAACACAAGCATAATAACATTTGTACCATGCACACACACTTTAATTAATCAATCAACAATCAACTGACCTTTTTCACAGCAGCCGTTTTGACATGAAATAGTAGGGTCAACACAGGTGTTACCTGTAAACCACCGATTAACATTCAGTTCCATTTATTACAGCAGAGACTTTACAGTGAGCTAAAATGCACCACAGCAGCACCCTGACTCTGTTTGACCTGAATGGAATGGGACCTTAATCAGTATCATTGGTAACACCTGTGTTTACCTACTATTTCATGTCAAAATGGCCACTGTGAGAAAGGTCTGTTGATCAAGTTTTTACGTGCTCAGGTAAAAGTTTTTGAGGTTCTGCTGGAAATACATGAGATCACCAAACTCCATGAACCATTAAGAATAACTATTTGTTTCCAATTCCCAATATGTGTGAATGGGTGATTCCACAGTGGAAAGATTGTTCATAATGTAAAACCCCACACAGCTTCATTCTATACAGATACATAGAGCAGTATTGAGTGTTGAATAATCCATCAAGGTGGCAATGCAATAGAATATCCACAAGGTTATCTTATAAAGGTTAAATCGACCTTTAACAATTTAATCTATCTTCAAATATGTATTTACAAAAGCTATCTCTGCTCTCTATTCTATACGCTATTACACCTTCATTAGCGATTGTTTTCAATTTTCAATGTCTATGAATGGGTGATTCCACAGTGAAAAGATTGTTCAGAATGTCAAACACTACACTGCATCATTCTACAGTTATATAGAGCGTGGAGTGTGAGAGAGTCCAAAAGTCCATCAAGGTGGCCAGTGTGATAGAATATCCACAAGGTTATCTTATTTATTGTAGAGTTTAAATTAGCTATGTGTACAAATATTACATTTAAAACATTGAAAAAAAAAATCAAAATATTAACAGAATGAGGAGAAATAAAAGTTTTGACATTATGTCCATGATGTCTATGTATCGTGTTCAAGTTAGCATACTAACCAGCTAGCTCCGGCCCATCCTGTCTCGTAATACTACTTTGTACTTCAAGAGTTGATATGGAGTCACTGTAGTGTCCAGTCTGCACTCAGTCCAACATGAGCGGATGAAGATGCAGCGCTTTCCTGAGGCACCACGTTCAGCGGCAAAGAAAGAACAAGAGTTAACATTTGCATAGCAAATAGTTGTTTGCATAGTTGGAGTCCACTTTTGACAAGTAAAGGGATGAAATTTGATGCTGAACCAGCAACCAGTCCTGGTAAGTAAACATAAGTTAATGCTAATGTTTATCATATATAGTTGCTGAGAGAGTTAATATGTTTGCTAAGTTAGCTGTTTGTTGAATGGTAAAAAGACCTACGGGAGGCACTGTGCCCTCTTTTTGTTTGGAATATGAATTTGACAGGTGGCCAATTTTAAATCTAGGATATGCATTCTTAATAGAATCACAGAATCTCACTAATGATATCAAAAGTCCTGAGGCAAAAAGAACTCTTTTGGGTGTATCTGTGTTTCATGTCAGAGCCCAAGTAGGGCAACAGCATGTCAGGCTGGCAATAAAACAGTCCAATCAGAAGAGATCCCTGATGTCCAGATCTGACAGTTGGCGGCGAACAAAAACAACAACAAAATGTATCTTTAGTTTTCTCTTGTTGTTATGAGACTCTTTCCCTCACATGAATTTTGCAGTGGTGGCTGCCCTCTATCCTTTCCCATCTTCCTTTTGACGCTCTGTCAAAATTAAGTTGTCTTTTATGCTGGCATGAGGCTCCCTCACATGGCTCTCCCTGCCGGGCTAATGGTTTATTTATCTGACTCAAGACTCCTACCATCTGTTAGAGCGACCTCATACCCTCAGTCCCATATGATCCTTCAATTAGCAGCTCAGTGCCTCATTACTGGGGACAAAGGCAGCCCACACTCTGTTGATACACTACTTTTGTCATCTCACCTCCATCAAACGCATCTTTTGTTTTTTAATGAGGCAACAACAACTCTGGTGACATTAATATGCAGTGTATTAATTAATACTCAAGTGCATTTGCCAAATTTATGAAATTAAATTCATAAATCACACACTCTGTAATGTAATGCTTCAGTTATGGTATAGTTGGGGTTGAAGCTCCACTAATCATTATATTTATATTAGCAATTGTAGAAGTTGTTGGCAGCACATTGTAGAAACACACCCACATAGAAGCTGACTGCCATCCCAGCTCTATTTAGCATTTTAATGTCTTTTAGCTCATTGTTTTGGTTTTACAGCCCACAACTTAAAATGTTTGATTCTCATCAACCTTCTTTTTTTACTGCACACAGGCAACTGTTTTCAGCAACAACAAAAAAAAGGAGCAATAATGAACCTACTACATGCTACTTGCCCAGACCCAGCTAGCGACTAGCTGGTGAACAAAGTGAAGTATTTAGCAGCTAAAAAGCCACATATTGTTCTCAGGAGTTAGTACAGACAAATTCAAAGCTATGAGAAGAGTGAATACTAGACTTTAAACTATCATTTGACTTTTTATTTAACTTCAAATGAATGCTAATGTTGGTCCATGTCTGTTGGATGTGCAAATAGGCAACTGTCTGCTAACATGTTAGCGATATCAACTTTATATGGTGCTCTTTAACGGAAGATAATGCATTACAATCTACACCGATTACACTTCCTGTCTCTGATAAGGCACACAGACAGGAAGTACGACATACATCAAAGTTGTGTTTACAGCTCATTCTGCTGCCCCAATGTGACCATATGACCCTTCCTGCATGGTACTATGAACACACACATCTTTAAACTGTGCTCATAATCTGTAATGCTGCTTTACGCTTTGCAATCTCTAAACTACAGTTACAAAAGTTTGGAGACTGTCATTTGAATCACTCGATTCAATCGAATAGCTTAGATTCTTTGATATGTAAAATCAATGCCATGGTCCTTCAAAGTTTGATTTTAGATTTATTACTATCATCATGTTAACTGTTGACATAATGTCTGAGGAAATAAGTCTCCTCCAACTTCCAACTACCCCTCAACACAAAATCTTCCTCCCAGCTCACACATGTAGGCCTACATACTACAACAAACACTCGTCAATGTGTGAATTATTCAAACAAAGTCTCTTTTATGCTAAAGACTTTAATTCTTTTATGAAATGCAAGCTACTGTCTTCAGTTTGTATTATTTGTCAGACCTGGTACTTCATGCATTCATCTCTTGTCTGTTTGACTCTGCATCACTTAACAGGGATGATTATGATAATGAGAGAAGCCCATGGTGCAAGCTCAGCCTCTTCCTCTATGTAGAGTGTAATTGATTACTCCTCCCTAAGCCTGACTGAACCCAAGCCTCGTGATTTATGTCTAGGTACAAGTCTCTGTACACACTCTTTTAATGGGAGATAACAATATGGCATGCAAGGCAAACAAAAAGCTCTAGCAATCAATTCTGGGATGCCCCCCCCCCCCCCCTTACACACCCACACCCACACACACACAACCACCATCACCACCACCACAGAATGCTGGGAGATTATTCGATCACATACTTAGCTGTACTATACCCTCATGTATTTCTATTATTATCTTCAGGATGAAAGTGTTCGTCTCCCCACCCGTTAGAGAGTTAGACAGTCCTGTGTTTGGGCTGGAGAGCAGGACTCATCAGTTTAAATGTCAGCGCGGAGAACAGGCCGACATTCCAGTGTACTCATCCATTAACTGATAAGGAGGCGGCTCCTCTGCTGCCTGTGAGCGCTGCTGATTCTGACGCCGTTCCACCGTGGAGATTGAGAAACACTGAAGGCTCGTACCTGCTCGACAGGCTCAGACATGATCCCTCACATTGCCTTATGTACAAACGCACTGACATTGTCACAAACATTCCTTTTGACATATGACAGTGGAAATCAATTCAGGGAACCATTTGGGGCACGTCTTGGTAGAAATCTACTTGTAAGCGCCTGATTTTTGCATGACCTAATTGAAGATAACCAGCATTGTCTGGTAAACCTCGGAGGCACCACATCACTCCAGCAAGTTCAGCAGGTGCTGAGACGGTGTTAGCCCATCTCACATCTTGGATTAAAGAGAACGAGCTGCTGGATAAACAGAAAGAAATGCTGAACCATGTCTGAACATCAGTCAAAAAGGCTGCATTTGACGTGAAACCATGTCCTCAGAGCTTTTTGATCTCTGACCTCTGAATATTTGAAGAGTTCTCATTAAAAATGTGATATTTACAATAAAACTTAAAGCTGCACCCAAAAAAATATTGCTGATGTAAAACTGGAGCATGGGAATCGCAAAAAACATTACATTCTAACTTGAGGCACTAGCTCTCATTGCTGAGTGTAATAAAGTGCATAGAGTGATTGTTGTATTATTTCCAAAATTTTAATTAATGGATATTTGTATCTACAGAAATCATTCTGACCTTAACTTGCATGACTGATCAGCATCAAGTCAACAGTATCAAGATTATCATGATAACCTTGCCTGATATTTGCAGCAATAGATTTATTGTTTGATATTTAGTGTTTTTCCCCTTAAAGTGGAAAAAACTGACAGTTTGAGTGAATGTTATGTTGGTTATGTACTGTAGAAGAGAACATTACAACAAATATGGTTTTCAAAGAGGTCCCAAAAGATTACATTAGAAATAAAACATTTTGACATTTTCTAAGTAAGCTACTGTATGGACTGGGACAGGAAAAGCCCCATGTAATGAAGCACATCTCTGTAAAGAGCAGTAAATTAAACTTATCTGTATCTCAACTGACTTAATCTCTCACGCTGCCTCTAATAATGAAATACAAGCTGCCGATCAACTGGGGATTGTTTTTAAGAAGTGACAACTTCATTGTATTTTATGGCATTTTATTACTCTTATTTCAATCTCTTATTTCTTATTTGCCTCGAAATCATATGTGACAACCGGGATAGACGAGCGAGCCTCCAAAGGTAACTGAATATATCACGCACATAAAATGAATAATAAAATCCACGAGCTGTTCTGATTTATCACAAGTACGAGATGGAACAACATGGAGACATTACAATGATTAATGGAAGGAAAAGAACACAGGGACATGTTGTTTACCTGCAAGAGATATGAGCCTGGAGAGCACACGAGAACCTGACTTATCAGTTAGAATGTAGCATGTGATCAGAATATTTATCATGTGGACGTTTTGATGTACCATTCTGTCGAATCCAACCATCATGTCTTACCTGTCAAAAGTTTAAAAGTGCCTATAAAACCAGTGTCACAAAGAAAAAGCATGTTTCCCCAACAGCCACCTGTTATCCAGTGAAACTTGTATTTTGTAACAGAATCAATCATATTTTTGTTGTAACAGTCAACATATTTTAAGTTGCCCCATCAGTTCAAACTATTTGGAGTAGTCCTCAAATGTCCACTTGAGGCTGGCTACAGAACGAGTCAATTCCATAAGCTCCTATGTTAAAATGTCCAACTTCACAGCAGAAATAAACATGTTTACAGCCTGGTACAAAAACTGTTTTGGTCTCTAAAGGGGGTGAATCTTCATAGAACTCACCTGTTCAAATTATATTAAGGCTTAAAGTTATGCAGAATTAACAGCGTTGATGCTTTGATTGACAGGTGGGTGTTGTTACAGGTGGCTTATATGAGCACCCGGGGGTCATTCAATCGGCCTCAGATCCATTGAAGATCCATGACTTGGCTGCTAAGATAGCGGCGGCCAGAGATGCCACATTCAGGCCTTCATGTACAACTCTTCAGAAACCTGTGGGTGCCATCACAGATACAATGTCCATATTTATACTGTCCATGGTTGACAGCCATACTAGCAGCTCCGCGAGGCTGTACTTATACAGAGCTGCTTCAATGCTAACAGCATTCTAACATGCTCATAGACAGATAAGATTAGCATGCTGATGTTTAGCAAATATAATATTTACCAAGTTCATCATCTTAATTTAACATGTTAGCACGCTAAGCAAAGTCATAATTTTTGCAAGTATTCAGATGAAATTCAGACACTCGCAGCAACAAGATCTGTGGCTTTTTAGAACACTAGGAAGGTGAGAAAGGAAACATCAGGTACCGGACTTAAAAGTCAAAGAAGAAAACACGATTTGAAAGTTCAGAGTCCCCATTAACTCTGAGAGACCTTCACAGTGGTCTGAAACAAATGTATGGTGGCACCATGATTATCTGTAGTTGGGTCTGTGGGCTGCTGATGCTTCTGTCTTTGAGTCGCTTTGCTTCGACTAAAAGGTCAGGACAGGCAATAAGGCAGCAAGTAGCCGGTCAGCTAGAAGAGCGGGTGTGTCACATGACCTTCTCTTTAATAAGACAGATGCCTGGCAGGGACAGGGAAGACTTTCAGAAATGACACCGGCTCTAGTCTGTACTCTTTATAATATTATTTACAGAGATTCAATTCCCACCATGAGAACGCACTTGGCGGCAGTGGTAAGGAAAAACTTCCTTCCTTGAATGCTTAAACATAATTTCTTCAAACCACTCTCAAGAAAAACTACTTTTGTATGAAATATTGTGCCGGAGACTCTGCAGAATATATTGTAAAAACAGAGAGGTATTTTTCCAACTTTCCCACTGCATCTGAAAACATTTTTGTCCCATCTTCTTACATCTTTTTCCATCAGATGAATGCAAAATGAGAGTCGACTCATTGAATGCCAAAGACACATAAATGTCTCTAACTACGTATTTGACCCTTGCATGGTCTTGTTAGCTTCAAAGGCCCCTTTTTGCTTGTGTTTTGTTTATGGCCTAGCGGAGCTATAACTCACAGCGGTCCGTCCTCCCACAGCTCGTCCCTCTCTGCTCAACTATTCTCACAGCGCAGTTTCCTGGGTCAGATCGCATGAACCTCTATGGCTCCCTTCCCGCAGATTTATTGGTTGACAGCTAATTTATCCATTATACACATTCCAAATTATAGGCTTCAGTCAGCAGGATGGCGGCAACAGAACAAGGAAGGAGAGAAAGAGCAAAAGAAAAAGGAAAGACGTGTTGTCATTCGTCTGTGCCGCCACATTTCCCACTGGATCCAAAGGATTTACCTCATACTTGTGCAGAGTGTATCAGTGCTCATGTTCAAAGAGATTCTGCAGAGTGCGGTGCCTGATAACACCAGCATCATTAAGTGTTAAATACAGCACTGTCACAGCAGGCTGACTGCATGAATGTAGAGAAACCAGCAGCCACCAAGAGATGAGCAGATTGGAGTTTTGGTTACTGAGATTGTAAACAGACAATCTGCTCTGCTCAAAACTCTGGAGGCTCTGCCAGATGGGTGTAACTTTATTGTAACCAAATGATACAACAGAGCTTTTCAGTGTTTTCACAGTCTGAGAATGTCTTTTGAGAGAAGTCCTTATCAAAACCTGACTGCAGGACAATAACGTTATATTTTCTGGAAAAGATTCCTACATATTTCTATTGATATGGTTCCCAATGGGCCAAATAATGCAAGACAGAGACGACTAACCACCAGCCCTGCCTTCTGTTTGTGTCACTGGAGATGTGAGAACCAATACTTGTTTTCCCTGGAAGCATATAAGAGGATTTACCATCATTTGAGTGTGTGGGTAGATGCTTATCAGACTGAAACCTCTGAAAAGACACTTTGATTACTACTGGTTAGAGAAGACCCAAATTATTGATTTTAAAAGCAACCTTATGTCTTAAAACAACACCTTAACTAACAGTTTGATGCGACACTGATTTGTAAGTGAAATAGTTTGTATACAATGCTGACAGAGAGCGGTGCCTGTGTCGTGCCAGAACTGGAGTTTTTGGTCATAAGTAATGGCATCTTAACAAATGCACATGGGGTGGCTGTGGCTCAGGAGCTAGAGCGGGTCGTCCACTAATCAGATGATCAGCTCGATCCCCAGCTTCTCCAGTCTGCATGTCCAAGTGTCCTTGATCAAGATTCTGAACCCCAAATTGCTCCCGAAGGCTGTGCTATTGGTGTGTAAATGTGTATGAATGGTTAGCTCCTAAAACTGATGAGCAGTTGGCACCTTGCATGGCAGCCAATGCCATCAGTGTATGAATGTGTGTGAATGAGATATGCAGTGTAAAAGTGCTTTGAGTAGCCGGAAGACTAGAAAGGCGCTATATAAGTACAGTCCATTTACCATTTGCAACTGTCCATATTTACCACAGTGGGATTACATTCTGAAACTGGGTGCGCTAAATCACAAGAAATATGCTACAAATCTTACACGCTGTTGCTTTAAAGATCCTATGAAATCAGCACTTGAACATTCCATTTCTTTCTTGGAAAACTGATGATGATGTGCACCGTGCTGGACAAGTGGGTGTAACTAAAAGAAGTCCAGTCACATCACAAAAATAACTTTCCACGAGGAAGACTTTCTGCACAAAATAAAGACATCCTTTTTGGATTGTCATATAGTTTGTTGACCTTTTATGAAGTATTGAGTTTTTACCTTGACAGAGAAATCAGAATCAGGTTTCCAGACATGAGGAATTTGCCCTGGTGTTTTTTGGTGCATAACAATCAACATAGTAAGTATAAAATTCTATACAAAGATAAGTCAAGTCAAGAAGCATAAATAGAAAACTCAGAAAATAAGGAAAAAATGCAAATATGTTATTTAAATGAAACAGATGCACAGTTGTGTGCAGGGTGAGTCGGTGTCAGTGGGGGTCTCTGTCCTTGTTGATGAGGCCAGCTGCAGTCAGGAAAAAACAGATCTTGTGGTGTGAGGTTTTGGTCCTGATGGACCGCAGCCTCCTGGAAACACAATTTGCTGTTTTTACTATTCTATTTATGTCCAGGATTCATAAAATAAGATACAACATGTTATTTAGTGAGCTTTAGAAGTGGTAGGCGAATTTTGAACTTTTGCCAAGCTAGCTCATGTTTCCCCCTGCTTCCAGTCTTTATGTTAAGCTGGGCTCCAGATACCTACTTAATGCCAAGACATGAGAGTGGTATTGATCCTCTCAGCTGACCCTTGGCAAGAAAACGAGAGAAGGGCAGCTACCAAATATCAAACTATTCCTTTAATGATCTCTTCATCTTTCTGTTAACTCCCCTCAAGACAAACTAAAACTATTATTTGGAATTTATAAATTGTCGGCATGTTGTTGGTTCCATCTCACAATTTTATTTTGTAGTTACAGTGAACACTGTAGCCTCTTAATGATAGCAAGACTTTAGACATTTAGTCCTGTTATGTCATCAGATTAATTAAGTGTGACAGCAAAATATTCCATTCCTTATGACTAAGATGCAGGAACTTTTTTCAGGACTTGTTTTTTTAACAATGTCTTTATTGAACACTTTTCCTTCTTTTAACCAACAAAACAGGTAAAAAAAAAGCAGACAGTATTAAAGGGGAAGACTGTGTTGCACAATAAAGACAACGGAGGAATTAGTGACAGTAAAAAGAATGGACAGCGTATGCCTGACACTCAGGTTTCTGAAGCACTGTTTTGAAGCTTAAAATATATGGTGCCGGCTGGTGCTTCAACACAATGGCTGCCAGTCTAGTACCAATATATTTCAAGAACTGGGACCAAATCTTACAGAATACATGGATATATAGACATATCTGTAACTACATTGCCTCATCAAAGATTATATTAAAGTCGTTGTTCAAAGCTATGGGCATAAGTGTAGGTCTGCCCGTATCACATTCAGAGAGTACTCTGTACCCAAGCCTCAGAATGCCTTTCTTCCAGGAACTTGGCAAAAAGTACATTTCGCTGTTGGGTTTAGCCCAAAGTCAGGGATAGACTAATCATCTGTTCATGTCAAACTTTTTTGTTAATTTAAGGATTAAATTGGCACTTGACTTCTAGTCTGTACGTCTGAGAGTTCTACAAGTTAACAATGTAATGTGCTAAATGAAATGACGGTAAAAGAAAATGAAACTGTTCCTCATTTTCAAAGGATCCTCCCCCAAAGGGCTCTACTTTGAGAACCACTGGAGTAAGGAATTAAAATCTCAGCGTGATACGAGCCATCACTGAAAGACTTAGTAACTGAAAGAAAGACTGTCGTCTAATTATGAAAAAGCATTAGTGATTTTGATAAAATGAACATTATCCTCTAACATTCATACAGTATATAAGCCCTCTGTTAAAACACAGATATGTGTGTGTGAGCTGGTGTGTATTGTGCTTACAACGTGCATGTATTTGGGTGCATGTGTATGTGTGTTTTTATTGACCATTAGGATTTATTAATATCCCTGGGGAGCATGAGGTAAGGCTGAAGTTCAAGTATTTAGGAGCGCTTGATTCTTACAATTTAGATGTCACCAGTTTAATATTTACCATCTCCACCTCGCTTGTTCATTTATAATGTATGTGCCATGACGTATCACCATAATTCACATGAAATGCTGCTCTCTAGACTCGGACAGGCTCCGTGCGTAACTCTTATTTCCTGCCTATTGATTCAGAAAACAACGAGCGGCTCTAAATGTGACACAGGCTGTATTGTCATTGTGAACGGACGGTGCAAATGACGTTTTTTTCCCCTCAGTAGCAGTTCTCAACCATCCAGGACATGTTCACACAGGCTACATTTCAACTTTATGTTCCTCCAGCTGAAAGTCAAATCAATACAGCTTAAGTGTCCACCTCCAAAGAGTCTATTTCATTAAGGTGCTTTTGAGGGGCTTAAATAAATAAACACTAATTGTATTTAGTGTAAAGAGTTCAAGCAGCTACGCCAGTCAGTTTCTTATTTATTTATGTCTTAGCTGTCTGATGTACTCGTTCCACATAGACCTAGAGAATTACTGCACATCAGACAGGTACTGTAGCAGCATTGCAGACAGAAACCCTCCCGTGTGCCTCTCTGCTGTGGCCTAACAATCCATTATCATCATCATAAAGGATCCAAGCAACCCACATCCTCAGCTACAGGATGCACATATACAATCCCACTCGACAGGGGTATCGCCACACACACACACACACACACACACACACACAATTGCCGTAATTGCACCTTTATTAGTCTCCCATTCACACTTTTTACAACGTGGTGCAAAGAGCAGGTCGCATCTCTGGAAATGGCCTCTAAAAGCGTGGAGCTGCTATAAACAAGACCCTTCAGTGCCATTAGGTGGAGTGGCTGGAGGGCTGCCCTGTGCAGCCAACATGGAGCAAAGTCAATTAGTGTACTTCATTAGGGAGTAGTAAACATGCAGAAAGGCCATAACCTGATGAAACTGGTAATGTTTCTTATTTCAGATGGATATTTAAGTATGGGCACATATAAAACCAAAAATCGCTGCTTCAGTATCAGATTCATGCTCATATTAGCATGTTTTCACGCTGTATGACCTGGAACATCTATTTATGCTCATAAAGAGCCAGAGGTAGGTTGTTTGAGATGCAAAACATTGATGCAGAAAAGTGGAAAGCCTACCATCATATACCTCTGTGGATGTATTAAATATATAAACAATATAATGTCACACATTCCTGCAGAGACAAAACAGTAATTCTTGTAATCGGTGCAAAGCTCCTGTCACAGGAAATATCTTTTCATTTAGTAGCTACCACACAGATAATTATTGTTGACTCGACATGACATCACCCTTTATCATAAAAAGACTAGAGCCTACAGCCATGCTAGCACCACCGCGAGGCTCTGCTTTAGCACTGCTGGGCTTTGAGTTAAATGCTAACGAATGCTAATTGCTAATTAGCACTAAACACAAAGTGCAGCTGAGGCTGGTGGGATTGCACGAAAGCGGAAGTTAAGGGATCGCCAAAGTTTATTACAATTCATCCTGTGGGTCTGAAGCGATAGTCGTTGAGACTTTCAGAAATACAAAATGTAAACCTCAGTCTTTGATAGCATGAATATTTCTACAGAATTTAGTGGTACTCCATTGAGATGCAAAAGTGAAAACTGCGACCAAACTCATCTAGGATTTATCTTCTGTGCACCATGGCTGTCTGTTTCACAATCCATCCAATATTTGACACATTTCAGTCTGGTCCAAAGTGGTGGGCTGATTGACAGACTGACACTGCCACCCGTAGAGCCACATGGTCTGTAGTGAGAGACATCTTGTCATGGGAGATACAGAGAAACTAGATTTCTCTGAAGATGGTTAGAGTGTCACAGTGGCCTTCTTCTCACTGATCACATCTTCTCAGATCTCTGAATATGATTCTATATAGTTTCAAAATGTGTTACAAAATTTATAAATCCCTACATCACTGGTTCCCACCCTGGAGGTCCTATAGGGGGGGTCACGAGGCCTTCATGATTTGAAGGGTGTGAGAGAGAAAACAATTTTTTTAAAACATACATTCTTAATATTATCATTCAATATATATCATTCATTTCTGTGACTAAATGGAATTGTTGTTTTTAAAGTTTAGTTTATTATTTAATATATAAACTCAAAAAATGTCACAGGAGGTGAAGCAAGCCCTGAGCACAAACTATATTCAAAAAGCCTGCACTCCGCTAGACATCCTCGTCCTAAGTATGAAAATAAGTATGAAGTATGTATGATTGTTTAAAAAAACATACATAATACAGAAAGACATCCTAAAAAATACCTAAGAGCTCACCTCTGATGCAATATGCACAGGATATAATCTGCTCAATATTCATCCAAGTCACTAATTTTTAACTTCCTGCAGTTATTGTGTTCACTGTTTGGGTTGCTTTTACAGTTTATATAAAATATCCATAAAATATGCCAGTTAGTCAGGAGTCCTCAGCTCACTCAATGAGAGAAAAGGGCTCCCTTAAGGAGCCGCTGCTCTACATGATCTGCCTCTTCAGTACCTCTCTGAGCTGTTTATAAGATATGAGACGTATCAGGTCGTCTGGCACGGCCCTCTGCTTGTTCTGAGGGCTCAATCAAAAGCTGGTGAGCTGCCAGAAAACCTTGCCAGCTCGTCTCGGTTGTGTTTCCCTTGCTTGTTTCCTATTTACTGTCAAGTATTTTTATGTGTCTGCGAGGCCAAGATGCACGTAGTGGAAACATCAGGTTAAGTGCTTCTGTACCGAGTCAAACTCACACTCGCTCCTTTGTGCACAGATCTTTGAACACTGCCCCGATTTCTCCAGCCAGGCGCACAGCCAGCAGTTTATTGCCAACTATAAATGTCACTACTTTATGTAATGTGTTATGTCTTTCAAATTTTCACAACGTGGCATTTTTGACGGGACTTGAAGCTGATCTGAAGGAGGGCGCCGATGTTCGACAGCACAAATGGACCGGCTGAATCAAAGCACTTCTTCCACTTAACTGTGCGATGATCCCACTCTGACAGAGATGTGGGAATTCAAACAGCAGTCACCTGAGGTTGGTGCCTGCTGAGCGAGCCGCCCCCACACTGAGCTGCATAAATATCCACTCCTCAAACCCACTGGAGCCTGGACATCAGAATAATTGAATCTCTACCTCTTTTTTTTTCCCCACTGACCATTTCTGAACATTAGATAGTATTTCTCACTGTGCCCACTTTGCTAAGCAGTGCTTGTGAAGTCTGTCTGGAGGCTTCCTGCGGTGGAGCCGCCCCGCTGACTCCATTTATAGGTGTGCTTAGTGTTCTTGAAGTGGATGGAAAATAAATGTTTTAGCCTGCCAACGCGCTGAACAGCATCCCACCTACTGCTGGTGTTTGCCATTTTGTCGGAGCAGTTCAGAATGTTTGACCCTGCTGTGTGCCAAATAATGTAACTTGACATTGACACCAACCCGCCTCCACCTGATCCTGGACCTGTTTGTGCCTGAAATTCTCCAACAGAGACGCTAACAAACATATTAGGCAATGCAGAAACAATCAGTCTCTCACCTTGTTTGTTATTCCTTGACTTGGAATTCGCCACATGATGAGGAGCTAGTAATTACAAGCAGCACTTTCTAGATCATTCTGATAAAAAATTTTTTTTTTCTTTTCCCGTGAGAAAAAAGACACGTGGGAGTCGAGCTGATGCCTGTGGTTTTTTGAAGAGGCGTGATAAATGTGGTTGAACCGAGCGGCAGCAGAAACTAACACTCTAAACTGGCATTTGGACAACAAAGACAAAAAAAAGATGGTTCAGTCATCTCATATTCATTCAGGAGAACTCACTTCTCCCCTGAGAGAGACAAAATTAGACAGGCGAGGAGGGTTCATGGTGCGGACAGAGCTGGATGCTGGAGCTTGAAGGAGGTCATGATGTCTGCGTGCGCTTTTTTTTTTGGCCCATTCATGGCATAAGGAGGCACACTGAATGTGTCACAGCCTGCACTCTCCAGCAGCAGGAGGAGGGCTGGGTGTGCATTCTGATTTCAGAGCATGTTTGGTCTGGCTTGGAAACTAAACAGTACCCTCTATTGGATTACACTGAGATTGCGCGTGGCGGGGCCCGACATGGGAGGACATGACCGGTGGTGGTGGTGAAGATGCTACAGCAGCAGCAGCTCCATCTGTGAACTTTCAATCCTGTTGAAGCACTTACTATGCTCACATCTAACAGTAAAAGAGCAACCCCTGTGCTATAAGACTTCTTAAAACGAGACATATTTCCTCTTTTAATCCTGTCAGCGTCACCAAGTGTGTCCGACACTGAAGCGCTTCCCCTCAACACGATGACTGGAGACAATTACTTTGATTTGGTATGCACTGCTACTGTCTTCTCATGAGGCAGAAAGTCAAATATAACTTCATGCAGCAGCCCAGTGTCGGCTAGTGGCTCCCCATGGGGTCCACGAGGGGGCTCAGAGGGGGTCAGAGGCGAAATGAGGGAGACTTTAATTTCATAGTTACTTTACTGACTAGTTTGATCAAAGGCTTCACTCTACTCACAGCAGATATCACTGTTACAAGTATATATTCTATATACAGTGAGCTGATTTATAGGGCCTGGACGCTGGGAGTTTAAAGATAAATGTGTGAGCAAAAACACCAACATCCATAGTTTCTTTTACAGTTTTTTGAAAAAAAAAAAAGGGATGCAAAGAAAAGTGATGCTGCTGCACTTTCAAGATACAGCCCTGCGGTGTGCTTTCTTTCATTTTCAACTGAAGTTTTTTGCTTCTCAGGAAGGCCAGAGGCAGTTTTTTTCTCACTGCAGATTTGAGGGCAGGCTGCTGTATTTAACCTTCTAAAGTTGTATACCTGCTAATAGAGTCCTGCCCTCCATGCCCATGAGATGCACAAGTTCAGGGGCCCAAAGCGAAATCTGCAAGTGCTGTAATGACACATAAACCGAGGGGCAATTAAGATACGGTACAAACTGTGGCCACGTTTGTAGGCCCGCTGACTAAAAAGTCTGGAAGAAACCTCGAAGCCACCACTCCCCTCTGTCCATATCATCTGCAATTCAGAACGCTATAGGGTCAGATCATCATTTGGTGTCAAGCTGCTTTTAATATCCCTCCTGACCTGTCGTTCGTTTCCCTGGAGACAAGTCTTAAAAGCCCTCTGTTTAAACAGCGCTGCATGGATGAATGCAGTTTGATTTCCTCAGGGAGCCTGGGTAAATTTCAGCAGCAAGTCTAAAGACGGCAGCGACTGACCATATTGTGAATTGACCCAATAGGAACACATCTTAGAGCTTAGCTGGACAAATTGACATGAAAAGTCACCTTTATTTATCGGGCAATGGCTCACTCTGTATTTTGATTATGACTGGAGCCTCATAACAGATGGTGAGCCTCGACAGGAAGAAGTTTGACAAACACATCTTGTTGTTTCACTCTGCCCTAAAAAGTCAAACAGGCCTGTCAAATCATGCTTCATTAGCTCTCTGACATGACAAAGAAGGATGACACAACAGTGGTGCTAACGGGTTCAAAGATGCTTCTTTAAGAAAACCTTTACATACAATTAATGCCTGTGAGTGGGCTGAATCTAACTGCATGTGACGTTTTAGTGGCACCATTGCCACCTCAGCTAGCAGGAACTCTTTACACGAAGATTAATATGGTGAAGATAACTTGTCAAACATAGGTGCAAACATTAATATTGGCTGTGTTTCATTATTAGGTTATTGCTGTGATCCTGGTGTTGTACATGCTCCATGGATTTACTAGAGACTTAAATGGACTTTGTGCTAATGTTATTAGCTACACCTGCACTTCTGTACAACATCCTCTGTGCTGCTCAGGACCCAGAAACCTCACAGCCAGCTAATCACTAAACCAAAATACACCCAAGCTGCAATTAACAAGTACAGGAGTTTTCTGGCTGCGACTCAAATCCATACAGCATAACAGCTCGAGAAAGCGCCTGAAGAAACACAGTGTGGATTTGTTAATTGGCAGCGGGCGCTCTGAGGACGCAGTCTAACATCTGTTGACGCACTTATTACATCATTTCCCGTTAATAAAGTTAAAGTCTGCTGGTACATACTATAAATACTCAGTTACTGTGTAGTATTGACCTGGTGAAAAATTAATTTCCAACAGAAGATCTGAAAATCTCTGTCATGGCAGACATTTTGGCACAGGTGTAACTAATTAACAGGAGTGCTCTGTTAATTGTCCCAGTGGATTTACCAGAACTAACATAAAATGAGGTTAAGCCATAATAGACCTTCTTCACAGCAGCCATTTTGACATGAAACAGTCAATCAACACAGGTGTTACCAATGATACTGATTAAGGTCCAGTTCCATTTAGTGCCGCAGAGCCTTTTCCAGTGAGCCAACATGCACCACAGCAGCACCCTGACTCTGTTTGACCTGAATGGAATGGGAGCTCAGTTAGCATCATTGGTAATGCCTGTGTTACTATTTCTTGTCAAAATGGCCGCTGTGAAAGTGGCTCATCAGACATGATGTACATCAGTAAGAAAAGTCAAAGTAAGCAAGACCACCACGCATAAAAATGTTAACATTTATTGCTGTTTCTGAATACCGCACTGAAAGCCAAAGCATTCAGAGTATACACAGAAATTATACAATAATATATGGTTTCACAAAGGCAGTGAACACATACTGTATTACAATCTACAAAAATCTACTTTACAGAAATTTAAAATTCTAAATATCAAAAAGTACAGCTGCAGAAAACAGGTGTAGAACTGGAACCAGAAACTGCTCTGGATATCGGTCGGTGAGACAACATGGTGACATCACGATACAAAGAAAGCAGAAGTCATCTTTGTACTTACAGCTGGTTTTGGAAACTACAACTGGCAGACGAAACAAAAACATACTCCAAAATAACTCATTGAATTGAAATGATCATATAAATTATGGTGGTTTTATGCATCCAAAATATATAATTTTACAGAAGACCCCTCTACAAGGTAGCATGTCATAGTATTGTTCAGTGGGATTGGTAGTGTATCGTTGCAAAAATATGGTTAAAATAATAAGGACACAATGGAAAAAAAAAAAAAAAAAAAACCTCTCCCATCTCATCAGGATGGAGAAATTAATTTTAAAAAACAATACGTGTTCTCAACAGCCAGGTGGAACTTGGTGGAGTAACAACATGGTGGTGGTGGGGTGTTACTGAAGACCAGAAATGGCGGTGGCAGCTCACATCATTTCATAAATAATGAGGGAGATGGTGTGGCTCTGTTCTGACCCTGGTAGTGTGGTACACTGGGCTTAAAGGGTACAAAACGTACACTACCGATGTTGGAGCATTGTTGGAGCGTGTGGTGTAAGAAAAGACACCAGACCACCCCGGCACCCGAACAACCCCACTGCCAACAAAATAAAAAAACAAGAATCCAGCCAAGAAACTCAAGGCAGCTGAAACCAACCCTCTTTAAGGGAAACTTAAAAACAGACGATAAGAAGATCAATAAAATATTCCAGTTAAAAAGAAAAAAAAAAAAAAAAAAAAAAAACTTCAAATGAAAATTTATTTGTATGCCCACATCAATGCCAGGTAGCCTTTTTGGAGGAGTGTCCAAAAGCGGGACGAGGCGTTCGTCTTGTGTACGAGGTGCAGTTATCCTCATTCCCAGTGACAGTCAAGCTGGATTCAAGGACAAGCTGGTTTATGGTCACACATGGCTGCAAGGGGGCCTTCAGTCTAGTCCTGCTCCATGGGCTCCTCAGTGGTCCCAGTGTTCAAGGTGGCACTTTCCATGGCGCCCTCTGTAGGAGGTTCAGTCGTACTGCTGGAGGGAGCGAGAGCTACGTCTTCTCTGGCTGCTTCTGCACTCTCCTCTATGCTACAGCTGCTACCACTGCTGCTACTGCTGCTGCTGCTGCTGACTGGGTCACTGTTGCTCTCCTCACTGTCCCTGCTGGTCTCGGGGCTCTCCAGGACGCCTGCCGGTGCCTGCTGCTCCGTCTGATCCATGTCGCTGCCCTCGTCCTGGGAGCCGCACGGCACCTCCCTCTCAGCCTGCTCGGCCTCCTGACCTGGGCCTGCACACACCTCAGCCTGGGTGCTGCTCGTTGGTTCTGTGGTCAGAGAGTGGAAACAGACATCTTAATTGATACCACGGAGAAAGCTCTATGTTTTGACCCTCTTCAGACTGCGATATGACCTAAATCTTTAGAGTTTAGGACACATTAATGACTGGTTTGTTTGCCTTCACACACTACTTAATTTGTCATTCAACAGAACCTGTCGCATATCACAAAATGGATTTAATTCACAGTACACAAGTAGAATATCAAAAGTATGACTGTCATGGGTAATAAAAATTCAAAAACTGACATCTTAGTATAAAGATGGTGCACATTAGGCTTTGAAATAATAAATATAAAATCACCTGCAAATGAACCATATTAATATAAATGCCAATCATGTCTGTACCTACTATCTACTGTACTGGATCTCCATCTGACGCAGACGCCATGTCAAAGACTTTGGACCTTTTAAACATCTGTGCTGATCTTTAGAATGTCTTCTCACAATGGGAGAGAGCAAATCACAACGAACTTCAGCATGCAGCTGTGTTTAAACTGGTTGGAATGAGACTTGAACCACAGCTGAGCAGGTCACATTTTAAGCATTTTTCTCGACAACAATCTGAAACTCAATAAAGTTGCCGACCTGTCCAATGATTCAGATTAAAGAAGGGAATGTGTCAAACACCAGAGTTACCCAGGAGCTCTGCCCTCTCCTGTCAAGTCTGCCCCGACAACAGAACATTAGTAACATTACATGTACTTCATTGTAACAGTAAATTAAATCAACACGTGTGGTATGACCAATAAAATGTGTCCAAGAACTCTCAAGAACTGGCTGGCTTCTCAACAATCTAACTTTATCTAGGTGCTAACCTGCTTGTGTCTGAGTACATTATTTTTCCCTTGATGCTACATTTTGAACAACAACACTGAGTTGGAAAAAGCTGTTAGCAGCTGGCGTGAATCAGTCATGCAGTGTGTTCACAGCTAACAGAGCTAAAAGCAAACGGAGCAAGGCACTGGGTCTGCTCCACGTCAGTGCACCACTCACGTAACAGCTAACAGCGAGGGTCGGAACACTGTTTCAGTTGTGTTTGAACTGTCAGCAACACTTGTGGACAACCATATTTGTCAGGTGACCTCTTTGTTGATTTGCATATTTCGTCACTGTGTGCTTGTGGTTGTTGTAAGCTATGACTGTTACACCCAAATGCGGATAGTGGCACGGTCAATGTGATACAGTGTAGTAAATATTCATTTTTCATTGATGCTTTAAGAAATGGATTCATCTATTTAAGGTAATAAAATTCATGTTTTTTTTCCACTTTGATGCCTTGGCATGTCGCCTTAGTGCCTTCATTCCAGGTCTGACTAACACAGTGTCAGATGATCGCATGACGCGTCACAGTTTCATCGCAGCTCGCTGCAAACAAGCTCAAGTATTGTTGCTCGAGCTCGGGTCGCCTCGGTGGTGCTCCGGAGGGAAAGTTTTGATCCATGTTTACAAACTGAAATAATTAGAGAGCTTCTGAGCTACTGAATAATCTAATTAAGCAGATCGGAATTTCAGATGAGACTGTGTACAGAGCTTACATACAGGCCCCATACTTCCACCAACAGTTTATTAGGCATGCCTAGTTAAAACTAATGCAGTCTAGTACTGCAGTCCTTATGAAGGTTCTAATGTTCAGTTTGTGTTCAAACTCTGTTAGAGAAGCGTTGATTCAACTTTATGGTCATTTAGGAGGCTGCAGTTTGTCGTCTTGGTTAACTGTACTGCATTATACAGAGATGTTTTTGTATCATGATGGCTGCCCGCGCAAAATGAAAACACAACTCAGTATAACACAGACATAATTTAATGGCCTCACAAACAACACCCTCCAAAATGACTATAAAGTTGAATTGAAAACTGCTGCAGGACTGCTGTATTAGAATCTATTTAAGTGGACCTAATAAACTAGCAACTGAGTGTAGCGTGCAGTCGTTAAAAGCCTGTTTACAACAACTTACCTGTGTGAACTCTTTAATGTGGAGCCTCAGCAGTCCACAATATAATTTCATCCTCATCACGTCACACACAAACCTATCAAATAACACACACGCAGAGTGTGTTGAAAAGACAAACCCACCTTGGTCTTCAGTGGCAGCAGCACTGCTGGAGGCTTCATTCTCCTTGCTGTACCCGACCTTTTCCTCTTCCTCCTCCTCTTGGACCATGGCTTCTGCCTCTTTTGAGAGGCAGGTGGCATGTAAAGGCCTCATCATGTCCACCTCCTGCTCATCCTCTTCGTCCTCCTCATCGTCCTCTTCCTCCTCGTCCTTGCTGAACTTAAGTCTCTTCACCTCCTGCTGCTCGGCTTCCATGTCCTCTTCTGCGTCCGGGTGTTTGTTCTTCACCGAGCTTCCCAGGGAGCCTCCCGATGCTGAAACCTCGCTGACAAATAGAGAGAGGAGGAACAGACGTGAGTCCAGGAGGGTTCAGGTTGAACGCGGAGAATAGATTTTCTGCTGTGTGCTGTAGCTTCTCACATACCTGGAGTCTTTGTCGTCTTCTGGTTCTGTGTTGAGGTCTTTGTTGTCTGTGCTGTCTGGCAGGCCGTTGGCTGCTAGTGAGTTGGCCAGAGACACCTTCGGTCGGTTCAGCGGCCGGGGAGTCCCGGGACCGTTCACTTTCCTAACGACAAGCCAACAGAAAAAAGAAAGGAATGAAAAAAATCATTCTGACAGTAATGAGAAATATTAGCTGTTGTAATGTCAGTGAGTTTCAGGATCGAGGACTGAATCTGTCCCCAACACAACCTCTCTGTGAAAGCAGATGTGTTCCCAGGAAGCATCACTCCGTTCATTCGATTGACGGCGCTGCATCCATTTTTCCTGCACAATCAAATCCAGAATGACAAAACTCTCAATCCAAACTTCATAATACGTTAATATTACATTATTTTATAACAGTGTTTTGTTTGGACGTGACACTTACTCTGAGGTTGGATGAACGCAGCTTACCACCATTACATTCTAGAGGGACACAAGAAATCCCAAATGAGTGAAAGCAGGCGTCAGCAGGTGAACAAGTTTTATAGAAAACGGCCATGTTGCTTAGGACGTACCTTCTCCACCCCCCGAAGAAACTTATCTGTTCCTGTGTAGTTCCTCTTGGGTTCTGTGAGCAGCTCGCACAAGCGCTGGATCGTAAATGGAATTCTAAAATTGAGAAAAAAGAAAAACAACAGACTCAGTAAATAGAAAATGAGTTATTATTATCAAAATTTCAGCCAACATTCTGTTTGATCCTTTTATGATAAGAGTTTGACGTTTACTGGGAGAGGTGGAGGCAGCACAGTTCTTGATGTTGAGCAGAGGTAGTAACAGAGCCGAATCGACCGGCAGATATTTACACACTTTACACATCATGCCAGCCTGCCATCTAAAACCAAACATCGGGGCAGCATTATGGCGGTGTACTGCAGGGCCACAGCATGGGCGGGGGTTGTGTCAAACGTATTGAAAAATTACAGCTCAGTTACAAACTGAAAACTTATTTGTTCATATTTTCACAGTAGCAGATAACAAGTTGGCCACTTCAAGTGAAAAATAGCAGGTATATGACACACTAGCCAAAGTGAAGAGAAAAAAAATGTCCATGACACTTTGCAGAGCAATTTTATTGAAGTGTCTTCAATATCTTGTTTTGTCTAATCAACACTCCAAAAACCAAAAATCTTCAGTTCACCATAATAAAGCAAAGACCAGCAAATCCTCACACTGAACTGTGTACAGCTCATTAATGACTGACACACCATGCTGCTGCTGTTTGTCTGTTTTAACTGACCACATGTTGATACTTTTTCAATACCACGTTTAGAATTATACGATCTTCGTTAATTAAACATTTGATAGTATCTAAAAGTACCAAAGTTTTTAAAGAACAAGAACAAAC
Source organism: Sciaenops ocellatus (assembly GCA_033000465.1). Taxonomy (NCBI): domain Eukaryota; kingdom Metazoa; phylum Chordata; class Actinopteri; family Sciaenidae; genus Sciaenops; species Sciaenops ocellatus. Next base: position 5,674,265 of record CP136884.1, on the reverse strand, counting down.
AAACGAAAATCGGTTAACATTTTTTTTTCATGACTGTTAACACAGAGAGTCGGGGCAAGCAGGTGTATGGTGTTGAGTAAGAGACGTGTGTGTGTGTGTGTGTGTGAGAAAGAAAAGGAAAAGCAAGGTGAAGAGGTTAAACCAACTTGTGAGTAAACACTAAAATAATGTGGAGAATTGAACTGTGTAAATGTGAGTTAAACTGTCACTCTGTGGGAAACACTGCGACTGGTCCTCAGTGTGTGTTCAGAGACTGTCTGTACCAGCACTGTGTGCAGATTGTTCATTCAATTTTTATTAAATATATGCTTTTTTTGTGTGCCTAGGACTATTTTCTTTTTGTCGCTGTATGGAAAGTAGTATATCATGTATTGTTTTGTTTTTTTAAACACAAGTGTTGAATCAAAGTTTATAATTCTGGTATTGTGACAACCTTAGTCCTCAGGCCCTAAGTAATTTATGCAAATTATGCACATCAACTCTAGTTTTAATGATCCGACATTCCTGACAGTGACGCCTGAAGAAGACTTCAGTAAAACAAAGTCATCCCACAGAGAGAGAAAAGTCCCTTAAAGTCTCAGAGAACTGGGCCGTGTCCAAAATCACTTCCTCGTTGGTTCACTTGCTACAACGTTTATAGCAGACAAACAATATTTTACAGCGAGCTGAAGTAAAGGGAGATTTGTGACGCTGTAAAATGCAACACAGCGCATGTTAGGATTGTTTGTGTTCCCACACTAAGAATTCAGACAAACATTTTATGCTAAATACAGCAGAGTGTACTACATGTGTGGTCTCTATCCCATGCAGGAAAAAGCACCACATTACTCAGCAACACTATATATATATATATATATATATATATATATATATATATATATATATATATATATATATACACACACACACACACACACACACAGCCCTGACTAATGTATTCAATGGAGCCAGATATTGCCACATAATGACACACAATAAAAGGCCTACTGTGAAAATGATCAAGATCAGCAATACTATAGCATTTTACAGTCATACCACATGATGAGGAAGTCAGATATCCGTCTAGTAAATAGGGTGAGCTAGAGGACACCTACCCACGCTGTGTTTTGGGACTTCCAGTCAGCCTGACACTATCGCTGTTAGAGAGAAACGTACTGCTGAAGCTGAGCACCTACCCATTGTATCCTTTCACAATCTTCAGGATTCTCTCCTTCATGTCTTCGAATGGTATGGACTCCACGTTGGGATTTGCAGGACCTCTCTGTTCGGGCGCCGAGGCTCTGAAGTCGTCCATCACCTTCTCCAATTTAAACAGGAAGTAGTTCTTAAACTGAGACCATTGAACCCTGGAAGAAACATGATGAACGGAATAAGGCTCCACACATCAGGATACAGGAAGGACTTTGACAAAGCACACATAGCTGGACACTGCGGTCATATTTATAAAGAAACATGAAAATCCAGTTACACTGACATCAACCAGAAAAGCAGAATGTATTCAGTACCTCTGTATAAAATTATACCTGGATTGTACATGTACACATACATTTTCAATCAGTTTAAAATGTAAGACAGAAATGTGTGTGTGTGTGTGTGCTGTAAGGAGTCATGAGGGGGGAAATGATCGGGCCTTCAATGTTCACTTACATGGTCTCTCCAGTCTTGGCAATATGACATAGAAACTGTTCCAGGAGAGGACATGCCTCCTTCTTTGATTTCTTATCAAAATCTGAGGAGACACAATAAACCACGGGGTAAATAAACACACATTACGTTATGTACTAGCCTCATGATGATGAACAGGCTTTGATTTAACCTAGCCTATTTGATTACGCTGTTATAAATCATGTCTGTTCCAGCTACCGGCAGTAGACTACCTACTTCAGCCGACTAAATGAAGCTCGTTAGCGGGTCTCTGACGACACTTTGTCTAATTAACGTTAGCTATTTACATAACGTAGCGTTAGCGGCTAGTGGGTCGCCTGCTAGCTCGAACTAGCTCAAGTTTAGCGCACTGGCTAGCATGCTAAGTTAGCCGCAAGAGCGTAGCCGGCGAACAGCAGCTAGTCTGCCGATAGCCGGTGACACTGGCCGCTTACTTCACCCCAGTCAAAAATATCTGTCAGCAAGTTGTCAAATACATATGAATTCAGACACATGGACAAAGACAACTATCATATTTATAATATGCTCCCCTGCCTGGCTGTTAAATCGGGCAGACAGCTAACCATTTCCGTGAAACCGCTTGCTATGTTAGCGTTAGCTTGTCCTAGCTAGCGACGTTAGCCTGAGAGCTGCAGTCCGTTTGTTTTTATATTCTAACAATAACGGAAGCACGGGTACGACACGTACTCTCGATTAACACAAAATCTATCGATATAAACTGAGGTGACCTCTGAGCGCCTCTTGAAGCGAGTCAACTTCCATCACGTCGTCGCCCTCGGTCAGCCGTGTGGATGTAAAGAGCAGACTGGCGGCTAGCTGCTGCTGCTAAGCTACGATCTCACGGGGGAAAGAGGAGGGAGCATTTTAATATGGCGCCGTGAGGTCACTGCCTGCTCAGCGACAAGACAGAAGCACTGCAAGGGGAAGAGCAACAGAGCCCGCGATGATCACTACCTGTACAATAAAAGAGAGTATTCATTCATAATAACCAAAAAATAAAAAAAGTAAGTAACAATATAGCAACATATTACAGATTTAGTCATATTTTATGTGTCACAATATGATGTGAATATGCATGTTGACACATCTGTACATTTCTGTGCTCCCCACCACTACATCTGCCTACCATATAATGTGAATTAGTTAAATAATGAAATAATAAATCCACGTTTAAACTTGTGGATTTTGTGGAACAAGACAATCAGAAATCTTATTCATATTGCGGGGGGAACCATTTGTATACTTTTGGTTTGGAAAATCATCAATTATAGATTCTATTGTTGTGTATTGTCAATGTGTCTCATTAAAGAAAACATGCAAGAACAGAACTATGAACATGTACTCATTTGATAAAGATTACAGAGTTATAACACGCTGCATATTACTGTGTAACTGAACAAATGTTTCAGTAAAGCTGTCAGTATGCTGTCATACTGGTTTTGCTCTTCTGTTGTTCCCAAGGCCCCTGACATGGATTCAGGAACTGAAACTGGGTTTAAAGGACTAAATTTGCTTGAAACCCTTACGGGACAGAACTGGGGGGGACTCCTAACTGGTTTCCTCAAACATTTAGCCACTGGTGAAACACATACAGTGCTAAGTTCAGTTAAAGTCCAGTTTCAAAACAACTAGCAAATGATTATGTTATGCATAGAATCAATGTAAATATAAATGCAGATGCTTATATCAAGGCAAAACTTGTGTTGTGACGTTAGTCAGCAGCTTTTCCCTAAATCATGTCTCACTTTGCTATGTAATTAATATACACTTATAGCAAATGGACTGTACTTATGTAGCGCCTTTTTAATCTTTCGACCACCCAAAGTGCTTTTACACTACAAATCCCATTCACACACACATTCACACACTGATGGTGCAGCCTTGGGGACCAATTTGGGGTTCAGTATCTTGAACATTAAGATCAAAATCATCAGCATCATCTTGATCAAGGACACTTGGACGTGCCACTGAGCCACAGCCACCCCTTGAAGAAGAGAGAGAGGAATACATTTTCTCAATTTGTGTAGCTCTGGAGTATTTACCACATTAAATCAGACTCATAACATTGCATTGATTTATTTAGAAACACATGTTGACTGTACAGCCATTTTCAGTTTCCAGTTTGAATGATATATTTAGATCATTACACCACATTGAAAGTAATGTTGCTGAAACATATGACCCACAACAGACCCCACATCATAGAACAAACTAAGATACCGTCTCAAACACACACATCTAAACATGGCAGACATGAATATTTATATGGCACATAATCAGCTGTCACTATCTTTAAATGCTAGCACTTTTGCTTTGGATTCACTCGGACAGTGTAGCATCATTAACGTGGACGTGTTGTGTATGAACAACCATCGTTCTGAAAGTGCATTTTAACATTCGGCATGTAACATAATAAGTCCATATTTGCTCTGTTGTGCTGTATTTAATACTGTCTGTGACGTTTGGCAACTGCAGAACAGACCCAGAACTGACAACTCATCTCATTCACACAGGCTCATTCACAAGTTATTTACTTGTAAAACATTCACATGATTTTAGTGGAGTGGTCTACAAATCTACTACTTCAAGTAGTAAAGCTTTCCAAAGTCCAAAGCCGACTTTGTGTGGTGTTCACCATGTTCATGAGGAAAAATAAAGGTAGATACTTTTCGTTAAACGCTCTGTTGACACACTTCAAATTTTGCTTCTAGCCTACACTTGAGATGAAGAGATGATACTTTCATAATTCTTGACAAAAATAATTCATGCAGTCTTTTTTTTTCCCAGCTTTCCAACGTTTTATCACCGTACTCGACTGGGATGCGAACGGTTTAAGACGGCAATAAGGCAAACCTATTCTACGGCATCACTGACCAGCACTGTATGCTTCTCTGTATACGTAGGCCTATTACCCATCCCATCACCAGAGGATCATCACGTTGATTCCAGGAAGTGTTATGTGTTGAGCGCACTGCAAACGCACAGCCGACAATTCAGTCTGGAAGATGCTGGTATGACATATAATCCACAGGAGGACGGTCCTCTGTGTTGTCAGGGAGTCTCCATCCAGTTATTTGTGCGGTCTGGCGTGTCGGATCACTTTCTCCTCAAACACCTTCTTCATGGTCTTTTCTATCTGCTTGAGGAAGACTTGAGGAATCCGACCACACAGGGTGTTGACTGTGTCCAGGAACTTGGTCTGGATGGGGTAGAACAGCGACTGGAACATGTTGTCATTAAAGGGAAACTGCGGGAACAGAGACATTGTCCTGTGTCAGTTCTAAACCCAAAGCTGTTTCACTTTGATCATTTTTTTAATGGAACATATCACACGCTAAATGGTATTTATAAAGTGCGTCGGCATGGGGTGGGGTGAGGTGGTGGCGTTCTGTATTAATCATAAATTACGACCCAGCCCGTCTTTAAGAGGCTTATCTCAGCAGAGCAGAGAGGTGAGAGGGGGGCGGGGGGGACTAACTGCTGCCGGAGAAAACAAATTCTAAATTTAAAAACTGACCCAGATTGTTTAATGCAAGCAACAGAGTATTAGTATCACAGAGGAAACAATCAAAGCTGCTCTTTTTCTCAGCTCAAGTCATTAAAGCAACAGCAGTTTCCCCAGACTTCCAGTCTTCATTACAAGGTTCCCACAACTTCATAAACATCAAATTCAAGAATTTTCAAAGACTTTCCGGGCCTGATTCCCTCAAATTCATGGACCTGCACATACATTGAGGCTCAAGGTTAATTTCTGTTACAGTTGTTATGTAAACTGGCAGACTTCACAGACAATTAAAAAGAGAGAGGCATGGATGTGTATACACTTCTCAATTGTGCTGTGTTACATTGATGTAGACAAGTAAAAAATATAAAAAGAATTTATGCTCTTACACAAAATATATACATTCAAGCACTTCTAATGACATGTCTATTTATGTCTGTTTAAAAAAAAAACTTTTAAGCCCCCCCCTCAAAGTCACACGCGAAGGATTTCTAGGACACATGGGAAACATGGTATTATGTTTTTCGATAGTAAACTATCAAACAAAATGTGAGTATTTGTCTCTATAATGTATGTATTTGTTCCTCCATATTGTATATACATTCAGATTACGTATTTATAGTTTGAATGAGTTTGAGGGACTATGCTGGAACATAAGGCCAACCATGTGGCAACCTCCGTGACTGTGAAGTGAAGCCAGTGTGGAACTGCAGTTCCTCGAATGGCCACTTAAGGCTGGCTGCAGAACTAGTCGACCTCCATAAGTCCCCATGTTAAAATGTCCAACTTCACAGCAGAAATAAACAGTTTTGGTCTCTCAAGCTAATTTCCCCGTTCATGACAACTGTACTGAGGGTGAATTTTTATACAACTCACCTGTTCAAATTATATTAACGCTTTAAGTTATGCATAGTTAACAGCACGGCCGCTTTGAGTGACAGGTGGATGCCGTTACAGGTGGCTTGTTTGAGCACCCTGGCAGCCTAATAATAATAATAACAATAATAATAATAATTATAATAATAATGATGAAATGAAAAAGTACAATGAAGAAGTAATGTTCTGAAACTATTTGGTGTGTGCCTCTTATAATGTACACGGCCTCGAGGAGCTGACTTACAGCAGGTATTCTGTTGTGCCGTGGCAGGAAAAGCACAGGTGTAACTAATCACGTTAACGATGGATGCCCTGGAGCTGACACACCTGAATGGAATGCCTCCATCGTTAGTGTGATTAGCTACACCTGTGCTCCTCCTGCTATAACATGTCAAACAGTGAAACACTCTCTTAATTGATGCCGCTGCTCTTCACGGATAAATGTATCTGTACGTTTGTTTATTTATGCTCATGCCACTTTGATAAATTAAACGCAAATAGTGTTTTGTATATGAGATAATTAGGTGTTAATTACCTATGAAGATTAATTAGCCACATTTTTTATGATACCATAATGTGTCATACTTACATCACGTATTGCATCGTAGACTACTTTGAACGCCGGCTGTTTGTCATCATGATACACTCCGCGGTTGCCGTGGAGGATGGACACGCCCTCCTCTTCGGCCCCTTTACAGTTACTGCCGTACATACAGTGATCAGGCCTGTAGTTCCACTGGCAGGGAAAGATGAAGAGACACTCTGGAGAGAAAAAAACATCACACATCATTGCTATATGTATGTATTAAACCAGACATAAAGGCAGGTTTGGTAGATTGCTTGATTGATTGCACAGGACACGAATAAGTGATTTGCTCATAAAAATACCCATATAAAGAACACCCCCGTTCCTCCATTTCACCCCTTTTATTAGTTGGAGTAACCAAATACAGACATAAATATAGAACCACGTACTATTTTCCCCACTGGACCACAGCAGGTCTGTATGAGCAAACTGGATATGCAGCCTGAAACAGTGGAAAAGGTAGGCAGCAAATGGCCAGCAGGAGGAGAATATGTTCTCCCACAATGAATGCATCAATGTGGACACAGTGTTCCAGGGTAGAGGCCCATTCACTCACCCAGTTTATACAGGTCTCTGCATTCAAAGGTTGATGTGTGTGGTTGTTTTTTCTCTGGCTTCATACAGTATATTGCATCTAATGGTTCAAAATGTGATAGACCAAAAGGCTTTCTTCCATAGTAACAGATGTGTATGGCAAAACATCTTCTTGGATGTCATGTGACATGCAGTCGTGACTGCACACAGCCTGTTTCTGCTCCACACATCAACATCGCAAATAATATAAGGAGGAAAAAAAAGAGAATAAAAAAAGGATGAAAGATGGACCGTTTAGGACACATCATCCTCCTCTGTGCAGCTTGATTGTCTCTTTCCTCACATTTATCGTTTACTTGCACCTAAGCAAAGACACTAAATTGTTTACACTGCAAGGTACGCCTGAGCAGAGCAATCAAACTCCAACTGTTCCAGTATAGCAGCTCAAGGGTGGACCACACTAAAAAAAAAAAGCTAAATCATATACAAATACACTGACATTTTTTTTCCATTTGTACCTAACAAACACATGAATCTGAACACCAGCTCCATTTGATCCCCCCCTTAAGCTCCATCATGTCCTGATCTGAGGAGACATCACAGTCTTTCAAAGTATTTCCTGCCTCAGAACAAGCAAAAAACAAAGAAGTCAGAACACAGCTTATGGGCTAACTTGAATATTTCTCTGGAGACAGCAAGAAGCGCAAAGCCGTACCACGTAAAACAAACACTTTGCTGATTGTGTTTTCAAGCAAATGCCCGCGATGCCAGTTCTACTGATGCCTCTGAGCACTTAATGCCCACATCTGGTCGCTGCAGCTGGAGCTCAGTCTGCTGCTAAAGTCTGCTGTTGCCTGCAGCCACAGCCTCATGCGTTTACTGATTCAGATTCATAACGCAGACTGGTTTATTAAGACACAATTTATGTGGATGTATTGATAGTGTGACACTGCTGTGTGCAGACTAGTAATTCAAATGGTGATAAATAATGTGTTTTCAGTGTGATAATAACATAAGTTATGTACCTGGGTTGTAGTGGAAGATGATGTTGAGGAGGTCCTGGTCTCCCCAGGTGATGTGGTTCTTGTATTTTTGATAGAGTGGATGAAGAAGATCCTCCCATGACAGCCCGCTGGGGATCATGCTGTTCTGAAATACCACCAACAACGTTCACTTGCAAAAAAAACCCAGCTCAACAGCTTTTTTTTTTTTTTTAAACCAAAAACACATCATCAAAGGAGGAGCACATTTACATTCCCACTTCCATTTGCAATCTGCCGGCAGTATTAAGAGCTGGAGAGCTGCTAAATTGAGTTCTGAGGGCAGAAGGCTGTGATGCTAGCGTGGTAATCAGAAAGCTTCAATCACAGCCCACTCACAGCTCTCTGCCTGTGACTTGAGCTCGGAGAAAAACATTCCCTCAGAATGCAAAAGTGAAATCACAGCCCACTTCAGCTTTCTACTGATCAGAGTGGGAGCAAACACGACCATGTTTTGACCTTACCTTGAACATCGTGCTGCGGATCCTCGTGAGGTTCATCAGCATGACACCAGAGTTGACCCCGGTGACACCATAGAAAGGGTGCCGTGCGAAGCGGCTGTACCAGCCAATCTTTGGGACCTCGTGCTCCGGGGCCATGGCAGCCAGCTGGGTGCTGTTGAAGGACTTGAGGAGACTCCAGATATCGTCCATCGGCCGCAGGAACAGCACATCAGTGTCTACGTAGAGTAACGAGTCCACGTCTTTAAGGATGACCTGGGAGGATAATTACAGTCATCATTTAAGAATTTATAACCCTTTTCATTTAAAGAGCTAAAATGAGTATTACACCTTGTAATACTCAAAAGATAGAAATGGAAAATATACACTATTTTCCCCCCTTTGCAGAAACAGCACGCTCTCCCAGACACATACTATATTAATAAAACATAACTCTAAAATATACAGAAAGCATGAAGAGGTTCAGCTTAGACCAACAAAGTGAGATTCAACGTGAATCAAACCCTGAAGTTTCAGTATAGTGACAAAACTAAGTCTGCATTCAGGGTAGCAGCTCATCAGCATGCTAACATGCTCACAGTGACATTACTAACATGCTGGCAAGTGTAAAGTGTACCATGTCCACCATCTTAGTTCAGCATGTTAGCATTGATAGTAATATATGCAAAGACAGAGTCCAAATGAGGCTGATGGGAATTTCATTAGTTTTGCTAACTAAAAAAATGAGAGCTGGACTAATTAAAATCTTGACCAGGTGACGGCAGTAAATGAAAGGTTCAGAGATCATTCAGGGAGAGAGACATGAATGTGTGTACGAAATATAATGGGAATCCATGAAATTGTTATAAAGACATCCCGCTTCACGTCATGTTGGTGCTTGATAAAAAAGTCACCATAGTCAGTAGGATTCATCCTCTAGGAGACTACACAAACCATCCAATAGTTGTTGAGATATTTCAGTTGACCAAAGCGGTGGTCTGACTAAAAATGAGCTAAAACAGTCGAACTTGTAGCAATGTAAACCTGCTGTTGTTACATGATCTTAGATCCTTTATACAAAGGAAAAATATAGATGATTTCCTCTCTGTTTGCACAAACAGCTTCCTCTCCGAGACATTGATTCACTCGCATATTAATAAAGGGATGTACGCTATGTCAGTGGCTGACAAGTAGGAAAATTCAATTATTGATATTGTTCCAATAATGGAATTCAGCCGATAACTGCGTTCGATAATGCAGAGCTTTGGCTGTGAAGACAAGGGACGCCACTTGAAACACACACACACACACGCACACACGCGCACACAGACACACACACACGCACGCACACACACACACGCACACACACACGCACACACGCACACACACACACAAACACACACACAAACACACACACACAGTGGATATCAGAGGAGAGGATGAATGATGGCACAGAGCTGTTATTGTAGAAGGCATGCAGCCGTAAGTCCAAGGGCTTAACCATTAATTAGTGTACACAGAGTAAGTTATTCTAATTACCTTGGAAACCCATACACACGTCAATAATGAGATACGGTCTGGCATTAATTAAAAAAGGGCTGCCATATTAAGAAATATAAATTAAGGTTACTACAAACATGTTTACAATAGATGAACATATTCTGGCATCTCTAATATTTATAAAATCAAATGATGAACCATGCAGACATTATCAAGAGGTTCAGTCAGTGTGGAAAAAATGTGAGTCCAGAGACTCTGAATATAGTTCATCATCATTAAACAATTTCCTCAGAAAGTTTGCTAATGCTGTGACTCAAACAAAACAAAACAAAACAAAAAGTCAGTGCGAGGACAGAGGTGATCTCTCCGGTGGAACATCTTAGAATTCACACATCATCAAACACTGACGTGGGCTACAGAGGGAGGAGGAGAAAACGCTGACGTGCACTGTCTGCTAAGAACAATAAGATGAGTTAGAGATGAGATAATTACTTCCTGTATCCACTGATGAATTGCGCTGTCGATGCATGGCAGAAAAACTACCGGGCCAGTTTGGCCGAGATAAGATTTGGTTTTTACTCTCCACTACCGGCCAGACTTCAGAGAAGCTTTGAACTCTTAAACTAGATTTCACACTGTGAAGTGACTTTCCAGTATATAGTGAGGACAGAATACATTATGCAAGCCTTCACTGTATGTCACAAAGTGTACTTGTACCAGTCAAAATATGCCGTTTGGAATACACAACAGAGACAGAGGCAGAGGTTCTACAGCAGAGTTACAGCACCGCTAACTGGCATGATAAGGTCCGGAGGTGCAGGGTCATTAAAGACCACTTAAAGTCAGCGGGTAGAGCTACAAGTCGAGCACGAAGTCACGTCTCTATGCTGCAGTGATTCTGATCATGGACTGCTCTTTGTTGGATTATGTTGCTGACAGCAGCGAGGAGTGTGACAAAGCAGTAATCAATAACAAAAAGCCTGGAATGGAGCAGTAACCCACTGTTTCAACAGCCTAATTTTCGTGTGTATATCCACAGCTATGCAATAATAGCCTCTGTGGACCAGACTCCCTGAGTAGGAGAACAATGTCAATACGAATGGCGCTCTGCAAATGGTGTGGTTACACTCTTATTGGACTATAAACCACAGAAACACAGCAGCCCTCCACATAATTAGCATCAAAGGTTTCTGTTAAAGCTTGTACCCAAGATGACCTGAAATTAATAAATCATGTGTAGTGTGGATCTATTGTGTGGGGAGTGTTGTAAAACCCACTGAGAATGATTACAGTAGTTTAATGTCATCAATTAAATACCACGCTGAACTCTGTTGACCAAAATGAAGTGAGTATGACAGTATGATTGGAAAATCAGGTCAGGCTTTTGTTCAACACTGAAACCTATCCACATTTTTCCACTATGGGAACGAATCCCGAAGCTTCCCTTAAACAGAACTTTTAGGAACGGTTCTGACTTGTGCCACTGAGGTTCACAAACTGAAAAGTTTTGGTTATGTGCGAATAAAAAGGTTCAGATACCAGGTCAAACGTCTTTCATACAGTACAGCTGTGAGATGGACAACTGTAGCAACCAATAATGTAATAACTGTAATAACTTAGTAATAACTAGGCTGATTAGACTTTTTCATCTAACACTGAGCAAACACATGTAGGTCACATGACCACTGTTCTCTTCCTTAATTTTAGCACATTCCACTAAGTGATCTAACTACCATATACACTTCGCAGTAATGAATTAAATAATATGCCTCCATACATGAAATTATGAATTTACATATCTAAGCAAATAAACAATATTCTAAATAAAGATTTTGTACAACAAATAATTCTCAAATTGGCTCTTACAACCATAATAAAGGAGAGAGACTGCTGCATAGTACGTACCCTTGATGAATGAATATGACTATGCCTTCCACTGTATCTATTTTTGATGAGCAAACTGCACAAAAACTGCAAAATAATCTTTTATTTCTAAGAAATGCAGTCCTATTTATGCATTACTACATTATCAGATAACGTTTTTTTTTTTAATGCTACGCCAATAAACTAATAACCAGCCAATAACATTGTGCATGTTATTACGTTATTGGCTCAAAAACTTTATTACATTATTGGCTTTGTTTCATTTAAAATGGCCAAAATTATTATGTTATTGGCAGGTATTACATTATTGGACTTTATTACATTATCGGTTGCTACAACAACAACTGATGATTTTAATACAGTATATAGATTTTCTGCCACGTTTACATGTAATAATTTAGAAATGTCAGTATAATTAAATAATGAAAAGGCCTCCTGACGAGCTCCCCCCTGAGACCAGACCTTCACAGGCAGGTCCCTCGGGACAAGAGGGCTGCCAGTTCCTCTCTCTCTCTCTCTCTCTCTCTCTCTCTCTCTTTCTGCTCTGCAACCATCAAACCAGCCTGCTGCTGGATTCTCTCCAGACTCTGAAAATGTGGAGGTGGAGGTGGAGGTGAAGAATTTGGTGCAGGATGCAGAACAATCATTTCTTTATTAGTTTGCTCGCACCGCTCCATGAATTGGTGGAAGAAATATTTTTACTACTGGATATGTTGCATGATTTTAACAATATTAACTCAACCTGATTATTATGATGAAAAAGGGTCTTCACTTTTTATTCAGAATTCAAACTTTTGCTCAAATGTGGATTTTTTTCCCGAACTGTAACTGTAATCGTGGTCCAGCAGAGGGTGTTCTTATAATTCACCATCAGCCCTATTGACCTATCTAAAATAAAAGAAACAAGCTAATACACAAAAATGGAGTAAGACACTGGTACGCAAAGACGCAGTGATCTGAAAACCACCACCGTGAAGCATCTGGAACAGCGTGTAGAAGCATTTGGGGCTCTACACTATAGTCTGCTGTTTGCAGACTTTGTGAAAGCAGCTCCCAAACCGAACAACGCCAACAAATCCGAGTGCTAACAAGCTACCTTACGACCCAACCGAGGAAGCAGAAACGAGCAGAGCAACGTCAAACGTACAACCTCGTCTGGCTGCCCCCTTTTCACCACACTCGCCCTCATAACCGCTGCGAGAAACTTGTAAAAAGATCATCACCGTTACGATGGCGCAATTTATATGAAAGGATATGCAGCGTTCTTTCAGGTTAAACACATGTTGCCGTGGTTCCTGTGCTATAAAGAGCTGTCATCGTCTTCCCCCTGAGAGTACCTGAGCAGTGCTGAAATTTACTTCCAGGAAGCGTCCTCAGAGCAGAGCAGGGAGAAATAAAAACAAAAACCCTTGACAATGGCTACAACACCTAAAGTTACAGGTTGTTGTTGGCTGGGTTGCTACAGTAGAAGAGATCCACAATATATGTGCATGTCTGACCCTAGTCTTGAGTTGACACAATTCACTTTTTCCAAACTACACTGAGAGCTTGGTGTAAACAGAGTCCATTTTTAAGAACAGGTGGATTTTTACAGCATCAAAACATCTATGTGGTGGTTCTGAATCAAGATGGACCAATGTAACCGTGACATAATGCAGAGGCAGTAAGACTCCGACGAGGTCCTCAAAAGGTATTCCTAGCAGTCAATAGTGAATGTTCCGAGTTTACCTCGCGGCGGGAGCAAACACCTATGGATCTGTCAGACCTGCACTATGTTCATTACATGGTAAGTAATCTGGCTGTTATTTCAATGAACAGCAGCAGAAAAAGAAAATCAATATCAAAGCACAGCCTTCACTTGATGAAATTACTGGATCCGGTCTCTGGAGAGGGCTTATTTGTTAAGTAAATGCTGCAGAAAAGGTGTGAAATCATCAGTAATCACACAAGTAATTAATTAGAACCATGCACTGGGACAAAATGAAGGCTAGGAAAATGCAGCTTAAGTAGAAATGAAATGGATGCATGCTGCTTTTTTGGGTTTTTTTTTTTTCATCACACTGGTTAATGGCATTACGCACGGAGAGGATATGAGAGGAGATAAGTGTCGGACTCTTACGGGGAGGAAGAGTCTCTGAGCGGCACAGGGCTTGAAGAGCTTCTTCCACTCGTCAGCGTTGCCCACAGAGAAGGTGATGGGGTAGATCCTGTGCTGGAACTTGGCTGTGATGGCGCGAGGCCACTGCTTCAGCTGGAAGTAACACATCACATATTACACAGAGGAAGTGTCTGCCGGTTTACCAAGGGAAAACTGTGTGAGAAAGTATAAACAGCCATTATTCTGAAAGCTAATATCTATTTCCCTTTTCAGACTTATCAACATAAAATGTCTCGTAAAGACGGACCTTTTAAAACAATGAAGTCATGTCTCGTGGTGCTGTGAGGAAGGCGTGCAGCCGCCAGCTGTTGTTTTATTAAAGAGCTACAGTCTAAACAAGAGACGGCACCCTCTTAAAGTCCAGAGTGTATCGCTAAAGATCGTGTTATCCGACCTGTTAGGCGCCGAGTCCCTGTGTAATCATCAGTTTAACAGTTTGGCCCTGAAAGGAGCGAGAGAGCGCTGCAAGCAATTGGCAGGGTTTGTGCTGACGAAGACAAGAAACCAAAGGCAACATTTCTAACTCCCTCTACACACATGCACTGTGTCTCTGGCAGGACCTCAGCTCATTCCTGTACATATCCAGCATATGTGCCACATTATATAGGGCCTGACTCCCTGTCTTCCACGAGGGGATTTATAACACATGGCAATGATTCACCGCACACGTGAAGGCGAGCTCACAGGTTCAGAGTTTGGATTTAAAGCTGTTCGGGGCGCTTTAGGTCCATTAGCTGAAGTGATGTTAATAGACTGTTAGTTACAATATCGGTGGGGGTAATCAAAATCATGCCAGGCACCTCCGTAAAGGTGACTTTGAAGTGATACACTGGAGAAAAAAGCAGGATGTCTTGGTGATATATTACACCGCAGCCTTGAGATAAAAGGGTTATACGTCTGTACTAGAGTGAGTCACAGAGGCAGAGTTAAAACTGCTCTGATCCTGATATCATCTATCACAAAGAGAGGAGGAATGTTTAACATGCGCTGGATTAAATCAGAAGTCAGGGGACTCAATAAACAAGTATACACAGAAAATAAACCAAAAGTGGTGCCGCGTGTAGAGGTAACGCTTCTGTGGCTTCTGCCCTTTTTTTTGTAAAAATCTGGACTGTATATGTTTGAGCATCAGCCCAGTGGAGGATCCTTACCTTTTCTTCAAACTGTGGGGCCAAAGGGTCCTCAGCAAAAATGTGAAACGTGATCTTCTTGAGGCTGAACAGGACGGCTGATTTGACCATGGTGAGGGTCTCGTCCAGACGATTCCCACATGCCACCACAGCCAGGTGCATGACCTCCTCCGGCCGGGCGCGCTTGCTCACAGGTCGGGCCACATTACTCCGAGGTTTACTGAAAAACACGAAAGGACAGGGATGAAAAGGAGAAGAGAAAAGGTACATTAGTGTACCATCGTTTCATTGTATTATTTATACAAAACAAGTTTTTCTTCACTCAACAATGTTTTCTGGTCTAAGTGATTCAAGGCCATGTGTGGGAGAAGTAGAGGGGGTTTGGATCTGCTGACAATCAGTGATTTCACAAACCTTGTTTCCCTCACTCATCGCCTGTAAATTGGCCTGTGTACTTCAGAGCTTGTGAAGAACAATGTGTACTCAATAACAGATGTACTGAGCTCTGCTCGAGTCAGAACCTAAACTAAAAGAAAGAAGTGAAAAAGAAAACCGTCATCTGAAACATCCACATTAGGTTTGACCTATATGGAATTTTAAACATTGCCTTTATTCATTTTGGCCACAAATTATGATGGTCTGTGGTGATATTTAAAAACCTAAACATAACATGCGAATGAATATATTTATACAAAAATCCACAAATTATATAGCAATTCAGGACTTCCTCTTATACTCTGTAAAGCCTTTAAAACAGCACTTGAACACCTTAAATCCTCCTATTGGAGCAGTCATTAACCTGATGAAAACTTATTTTTTTACACCGTACAGAAACATGTATCCACTTCATTGCAGCGATATCATGCTTGTATTAAAGATAACATCCAAATCCCAGACATTATATTTTCCTACTTGCATGATTCCATCAAATGGAAAATGTGTTGTGCATTGCTTATGCACATTTGTCTGTAATTCAGCCTGCCAACGTGACAAGGGACAATTTTAGTTTTAGTGAACAAAGCTCAGCTGCTCAACATGCATTTGTAATTACAGACTCAGTGGTGGAACTAAAAGGGCTGAAGAAGGGCTGAACTATTTGAGCAATTTTTTACTTTATGATTCTTTTCAGACCAATATTGTGATCACAGTTTAAAAAGATTAGATTAAACCCAGAGTCCATTTTGGTGGTCTATATGATATAGCCAAATAATCACAAATGTATGTTGTTTTTACATAAATATAATCATATAGAATTATACTGTTAACTTGCGTTATCAAACTGACAGGACCAGCTGCAGCTCCCCCCAAAAAATCTGAGAATTTGAAGTTATACCCTTAAAACAATCTGTCATATGCTTCAACAACTGTTGAGCTTGCTAGCAAACTGATCACTGATCATTGATCACCTATATTCTAATCTAGCCCCTGTTGCTCTTTTTGATCAGGCAAAGACATGGACATCGTGCCTGTGTAGGTTTCTGAAGAGCCATCATCAAACTCAGAATGGGATCTGAGGCGGGCTGAATGAAGCCTGGCTGCTCAAACAAGCCATCTCTAGCTGCCACGCTGTTAATTATGTATAACATTAAGCCTTAATATAACTTGAACAGATTAATTACTTACAAATTCACCCTCAGTACAGTTGTCATGAACGTGGAAGTTAGCTATAGAGACCAAAACTGTTTTTTGTACCAGGCTGTAAACATGTTTATTTCTGCTGTGAAGTTGGACATTTTTACATGGGGACTTATGGAGATTGACTTGGTCTGTAGCCAGCCTCAAGTGGCCGTTCGAGGAACTGCAGTTTTTGGCACTTCCAGGTGGCTTTACTGCCACAGAGGTTGCTACGTGGACAAAAAGAACAGTCCAATCTTTTCACACGTCACACTGTGACAGAGTGGTATTTTAATTATTTGGCTGAGTGTAAATACTACAAGTAAAAAGTCATACTACAACTCAAGGAATTGGCTACAACAGACTAGCCAGTTGCTAGTCAATATAGCTGGCAAAATCTATAGTTAAGACTTATTTGCAATAAATACAATAATTTACAATCATTATACAATCAATATAAAATAAACCAAAATACGTTGTATGTGTCCTGTCGAAACACCGGCTGGTAATATCATGCCTGACTTTCAGGAAAAAATCTGTTAAAAACTCTTCCACCTGTCTCAGAGAGCCACAGGATGTGCACACTCTCCTCACCTGTCAACATGTCACTGTAGAACAGTAATGACATGTCACTTCATGAGCACATCAGCAGCTTGGAAATTCATTCGGGACTTTATGAGAATCAAGACAGAGGAAACGAGTGAAGCGTTCAACAAAACAGAAGATCGCCACATTCATCCTCCATCCTGTCAGACAAGGTGTGAAATCGAGGATTTTTGTCAGACGTGACATCTGTGCCTTTGTATATTGTTCACCTCTGCCTACACACACTACCACACACACACACACGCACGCTTCTTTTCTTCTCTAGCTTTGTTCCCACTTTGTTCCTCCTTTATCTGATGTAGAAATTTGCTCTTTCTGCAAAGCCAGCGCTGCTGTAGAGTGAAAATACACTCAGCAGTGCAGAGCATCTCCCACTACGATAAGGAAACATTTGTACAATGGGGGAGCCTGAAGCTAAGACAGACATCATCTAGTTGTCCTCCACACACACACACGCTGCATGGGGCTGGTTGTATTAACAACATGTTCTACATGAATGTTGTCATAGCCGCAGGGTGAGAAAACAGAGACCCTTTTCTTCAGCATGGAGCTTTATTCGGGAAAACAGTGGAAGGCAAATGGATTTTATGACTAAAGACTGAATCTACCAAAAAGAAAGGATTTCCTCTGAGTCTTGAGGCAGCAAAGAGTCTACCAAAAAAAAAAGGATGTGAGGAAAGAGAAGAGTGAAATTTGACAGGTGGGTTGCAGGGCAGTCTCCAAGCGTGACACTTCGTTTTCTGCATGGCTGAGGGACAATGATGAACCGCAGATTAGGATGAATGAGAAGGTGCTGAGAAATCTGTCTGCCACGCTTCAAAGGCTGATGCTCTGTCAAGGTTGTTGAACACACAGTCCTATTTTCTCGCAGAAAATGAAATCCATATCGCCTTTGCGACTGTAATTACGCCGCACTTAGTCATGCAAAAATAAAATGTCCTTGAAATGATTTCTGCATAAAATGGAATGACAAAACAAAACAAAAACAAAAAGATATTTCTTTGTTGCATAAAACATGGGCTGCACAAATGATGTTTTGTGTCATGGCACCGGTCCCAACATCTGGAAGCAGTCAAACAGCACAGAAGAGGTACAAAAGGACTGAATTCATTACTGGCTGCAGAGTGAGCAGAAGAGGAGCCCTCTGCCTACAAAGCACCACAGCCAGCCGTTTTAAATCATGTAAGGAGAGAAAAAGGCAGCACCTTCAAAGATAATGTCAAGGAAAAATGTGCATGTAGAGAGCAGCAAGAGCAAAAGACTAACAACTACAAAAGAACACATTGAAAGGTTTAATTAATCCGCATATAACTGGGTCATTTGGTGGACTTGTATCCACCATATGTCCACTTTGGTTTTGAACCAGTGGGTACCTGAATATGTTCCCAGCATGCCCTTTCTCTACAGGGGGGGAACAGGACAGAAATCTCCTCTTCAGAACAGGCGCAAAATATCACACCACATGACGATGAAACCTATAGATACTACAGATACCGGTTAGCTGGATTCAAGAATGGTTTGCGTCTCACCCAACAAGTTGCCAAGATGTGTCAAAGCAGAGAAAATTCAGAAATTGAACTGAAAATAGTTTGAGAATTGTTTTTTTTTTTTATTTAACCACAGTCAGTTGACTCAAACTTTCATGAGATCCAGTTTCATGAGATCCAGAGTATCTGTTTTCATTTCCTTCAGCCGATGAGATGATTTGCAACCATCAGGATGTCTTGCTATGTCAATATGAATCGGTCCAAGTCTTTATTCACCCAAGATGTCCTCATTAGACCTGATGACATTTTATATGCACTGACATACTGTATGGACACAAAAAAGAGAAAAAAGAAAAGAGAAACCCAGTAAATCATCCATCAAACAATGAACCAATTGCTTCGGGATGAGAATGTATACGATACACCACAAAGTGATGTTTGGCTTGGTGCTCAATGAACGAATTACTATAATTAGTTCCACCAGGAAAGCTTGGGTGATGAAACAGTTGGGTAGTTGGGTTAGCCACTGGTTCTATAGCTCGAAGAGAAACAAGAGCTGGTCATTCAGGTGAGCCTACACACCAATGTGCAAGATTTTGGAGAATTTTGCGTTGATGCGTCAGGATATGTCCTAAGTTACCTTGACTACCGTGTGCCACGGTGTGTTGCAGTTTAGGTCTATCATTACAGAGTCTTTGGTTTCCTAGTAAGCTACATCAGCGCTGAACAAAGAGCGGTGGATTAGATGAAAACTGTGTGCAGACATTGTTGAACCAAAGTTGGGTATGTCTCTAGAAATCAAAAATGTGCTTAACCATTGGCAACAGCATCACCTGAATGCCTCTAATACAGGGCCTAAACCTCTCTATTATAGTGTCCCTTAGCAATTCAGTCAGTCCATTGTGCTTACCCAGTATAAACAGGCATAAACTGCAGTTACCCAGAAATGATCAGACTAAACTAGGCAACCAAGAACTTAATGCTACACCTTCATTGAACACTATTCATAAACAGGACTGCAACAAACAACTAATCTGTCAAATCTGCACCTACAATTGTTAAAAATCCCAATCCTAAATTTTCAGAGGTCAAGAATGGTGTCAAAGCAGAGAAAATTGAACTGAACTGAAAATAGTTTAAACAGTTTTTTTTTTTTTAAATCACAGTCAGTTGATTCAAACTTTCATTTCTGTATTCATTTCCTTCAGCCGATGAGATGATTTGCAACCATCAGGATGTCTTGCTGACTTGGGTAGTTGGGTTAGCCACCAGTTCTATAGCTCAAAGAGAAACAAGAGCTGTCATTTAAGTAAGTCTGCACACCAGTGTGCACGATTGTGGATAATTTCCTGTCGATGTGTCAGGATATGTCCTATTTCAAAGCACAGGCTGGATGCAAGGGGTTTACCAGATTCACTTCCCAGATCAAAACATTCAGACTAAGTTACCTTGACAACCGTGTGCCAGGGTGTGTTGCAGTTTAGGTCTATCATTACAGAGTCTTGGGTTTCCTAGTAAGCTACATCAGCGCTGAACAAAGAGCGGCGGATTAGATGAAAACTGTGTGCAGACATTGTTGAACCAAAGTTGGGTATGTCTCTAGAAATCAAAAATGTGCTTAACCATTGGAAACAGCATCACCTGAATGCCTCTAATACAGGACCTAAACCTCTAATTATAGTGTCCCTTAGCAATTCAGTCAGTCCATCATGCCTACCCAGTATAAACAGGCATAAACTGCAATTACCCAGAAATGATCAGACTAAACTAGGCAACCAGGTGAAGAACTTGATGTTACACCTTCACTGAACACTATTCATAAACAGGACTGCAACAAACAACTAATCTGTTAAATACTGTATAATTTCATGACTATAATTGTTAGAAACCCCAATCCCTAATATTCAGAGATTAAGAAAGGTGTTAAGAGACAGTTATCTTTGTCCTTCCAGGAAAACATCTTTAGAAATGTTGGATTTTCCCCAATGCGAGTCTTTCTAGCTTCTCCTTCCACACCCTCTATGACTCATTCACTCGTACTGTAATCTAAAAGTGAGTTAGACAGATTTAACTGCCCTGATGAGGCTCACGCAGGCACCCTTTCCAACCCCGTCAGGCTACACAGGCAAAGAAGGAGATCTGAAAACACTCCCAGCAGAAAGAGCGTTCACTCATACAAGATGACATTTTTATAGCTATGCATAATGCCACCATGAGAGTGTGACTTCTTTTTACTGCGAGGAGGGCTGCTTAACTGTATTTGAGGTGACAGGGCAGGGGATTTGTTTCAACACAAAGTATCGACACCCATCCAATCCTGTAGATTCAGGCCTCAATTCAATATAACAAAGCGGATAGAGGAGTTACATCTGTATTATTCTGCATCTGAGACACGACCGGAGGTAATACAGAGATCAGACAGGAGGAATGTGTGAGGCTCTGTTGTGAGGATTATAAATCACAGGCTTGGATGTATAGAGCTGCTGAGACCAACTACCAACAGTTATTTTCATCATAAATTGATATGTTGCTAAACATCAGTGTATTAAATGTTTGAAAGTAGAGAAAAATTTCCATCATGCTGTCTTCAAGATGATTATGTTGTTCGACCGACTGTACCAAAACCCAAAGATATTTAATTTAGAGCAAACTAAAGCAGAGAAAAGCAGCTAAATCTCACATTTGATAATCCGGAACCGGCATGTTTTGGTGTTTTCCAAGTGGCAACCTCTGTGGCTGTGAAGTGAAGTCAATGCCTAAAAACCTCCTTGAAACCTTCCTTGAACGGACACTTGAGGCTTGAGTCAATCTCCGTAAGCCCCCATGTTAAAATGTCCAACTTTCACAGCAGAAATAAACATGTTGACAGCCTGGTACAAAAAACAGTTTTGGTCTCTATAGCTTATATCCCCATTCATGACAACTGTACTGAGGGTTAATTTTTATAGAACTCACCTGTTCAAATTATATTAAGGCTTAAAGTTATGCAGAATTAACAGCGTGGCCGCTTTGACTGACAGGTAGGGGGTGTTACAGAGGAGGAGGCGGAAGAAGTAGTACATCCAACATGGCGGCGGCCAGCGCCACAGATTTTGAGCTTCAAAGCAGCTCTTCAGAAACTTGTGGGTGACATCACGGATACACTGTCCACTCTTTACACTGTCAGAGGTGTTTTCACAATCAGCGATGATTAATTAATTCTCCAAATAGTTGAAGTTGATTCAATTTCTGTCATTTGACTAATTTATTTATCAGCTAAAGATCGGTGTCTGCATATTCTGTTGTCGCGCAGTCTACGACGTGTTATGATGTCTAGGGGGGGGAGCAGCTGGAGTTCCTTCTCTCTATTTTTGGCCACAGGAAGTAGTGTGATGTGTCAAGAGGAAATGATATGATTAGGAAAAACAGGGATGTTTGTCTATATGCATGCTGCACAGGAAATCTGTCCACGGCTGAGGTTTATAGATGAACACAATAAAAGAACAGACCTGAAAAGACAGTTTGTGAACACACCTATAGAACAAAATATCTGTACGATGATAAAATAAACTGGAGTTATGGAGGTGACAATGGACAGTCTTGGCACATGAAGGGTTTTCTGTCCTAAAATATATATCCTTGTTATCCCTGCAAACCACATCAATATCCAACACGGCATTCTTCAGATTCCTCTGGCTTTTATACTCTCAACCAAACATCCACCCGATTAGCTCATGCAATTAAATCAAAGAAAAGTTTTACGGCCAGATGCTCAGTGTGTTTCCCCCTTAATCGCAGCAGTCAGTCTTGAGCGGTTTCCAAACCTGTTAGTGTTATTTTTACGGCCACCAGTGACCCCTTTCACCCCATCTCCCTTATCAGCTCTGAGCACACATGGAGGAACGTGGTTTCTGGGAGGACGCAAAGGTCCTTTCTCAATGTAACGCCTTGATGGCTTTTATCTACCTAACAGTGTCCCAAACCTCCAGCCTGCCTTTGGAGTAGAATACATATTATTGAATGGCGGCGGAGCCAAGGTATCTCTGCAACCACATCGTTGCCATTATGGCATCGCTGGCATTCAAACCCAGGAGGAAAGGCGAGGAACGGATGAGGCTGGAATTAGAAAGCTGGGAGACATAATAAAAATGCCTCCTATCCTTGAACAGAAATAGCAACTGACAAACCTTTTGTCTAAATTTGACAAAAGGATGGTGACTTAATCAGATCATCTGCCGCGATGCAGCTTCTCTTTAACCACCCAGAGAGGAAAAAAAAAATCACACCTGACAAGCTTTTCACTCCCACATGGGTTGTTTTGGCAGACTTTGACAACAGGATGGGTTTCCGTTGTCTGTCACTTCCAGTAATATCTCACCACGGCTGCAGTGCAACTGTTATAACAGGCAACCCAAAACCCATCCTGTGCTCATTTGTTTTCCTTAGTAATTGCAATTCAAGCCTTTCAAGGTGACCTTTAATCCTTTCAAAGACCAGCAGAGGTTTGATGTAAAGGCCTGGAACCCTTCGAGGGTCAAGTGATGAAGATTTAGAGGTCAGGTAATGATTTATCACTCTGCTGTTGTCTTGACGTCCTCTGTGCAAATAGTGCCAACATTTGCACATAATCACATTAGTCATGCTCCCTACTCACATTTCATTCCAGATATTTTGAGCAAGTCCTCATTGCAACAGCGTGATTCACAGTCCAGTAAATGAGAGACAGAGAGAGAGAGAGAGAGAGAGAGAGAGAGAGAGATAAAGGGGGAAAAAATAATAAAGGACATAGAACGCAGCCAAGCAGATGCCCATATGCATGTTGAAAAGTGTCCCTTGACAGATCAGGCTATTGTGGAGCCAGCGTCCTTGAGCACAATGTAGGCTGTTTGAAGGAGGGAGCACGTCTGTGCGCCTTCAAAAGCACGATTAAAGCTCTCTTTAACTTCCTAAGCAGAAAGCAAAGATGAGATTGTGCAACGTGAAGGAGTTAATGATGCTCCTGCGTGCGCGCAAATGCAAACATGCGTGCAAGGGGAGAAAAAAGGGGGGCTGCAAATGTACCGAAAGAAACCAAACTCACCTCTTTGCATTCACGCTCGCCCCTCTGTTGATCGCTTTCCCCTCTTTTCGTCTCTTGAGGGGCTCCTCCGCACGCACGCCGACCCCCGCCGGCGCTTTCTTCGCAAACTTTGCTGCAACATCGCGTCCGAGCTCCGAGGGCGATGGGGTAGAGTTGTTGCTGCCGTCCTCCTCCTCCTCCTCCTCAACAACTTGTTTCAACAGCGGATCGTCCGCGGCGTTGCCCCCCAAAAAGTACAAAAGTAGGAAAACTCCGAAACACACGGCGATCACAACTACTTTGCCGTGGATCCGCATGGTGAGAGCGACTTGTTGCGGGTGAAAGAGGCAGACGGGACTCCGCTCATGTCTGCGGGTGAGGGAGAGCGGCCCGAGTTGACATTTTGTTACCGCTCCCCGCTCGCATTTTTCTGCGGATGATGATGGAGAGCGGAGAAGAGCTCCTCATCGTCCATGAGGATTACACGGCGGAGGCGTGGCTTCTCCGGTGTTACCGTAACGACGGCAGTATTACCGCGCAGTTATACTGTAATAACTTTGTTAAGGGAGGCGGCAGTAAAAGAGATACCAATGTATGTATTGTTATTGCTATTGTTATGCTTTTATGGAACAATTTTACACAACTGACATTGTGTTGTCATGTTAATATAATATAGAATTTAAAAAAAAATCCCTTTTAAGGAAGTTCTGTGAGGGAAGTTCAAACAAGTATACTATTATAAAATCAGTTTTCATTCATTTTTCATCTTTGAAATTGGCTGTAAGCTTAGACCAGTTATTCATGTTGTTCATCCTGGTTATCACTAATCAATATCACTCTACCTTTATGTGTAGCCTACATAAAACACATTTTCTTGTCTTTTCAAAGGGACTTTTTAGGCTATTTCTTCTATTTTTCACCAGAATGTTTTCCCCGTTTATCCAATAAAGAATATTAACAGTAAGTTAACAGTTTTTAATCAGGAACCAGCTGTGTCTGATCAGCCTGTTCCTGTATTCATGTCACAATGTAAAAATCTGGGTTTTACATTGTGAGGGTATTTAACTAAAAGTACACAATTATTGCCAGCAAAACTGTGTTTAAAGTATCCAAACTAAAAGTGCTCATTATCCAGCAGAATGGCCTGAAATATCACACTTTACCAGACTCTAGGTAAGCAGCATTTTAAATGTTACTACTGGACATGAAGCTCATTTCAACTATTTTTTAGTAGTTTGATGTAAAACAGTCCTTCATCTCACATTTTATAAGATCATATTAGGTTTTCAGATCAAAGTAACTAGTAACTATAGCTGTCAAAAATGCAACAGAGTAAAAACTACAATGTTTGCCTCTAAAATGTAGGTGCTTAAAGTATAGCATCACTTTAGCAGTACTTTAATTGTATTCAAGTACAGAAATTAAGTTTTTTTCTGCATTTTAAAATCATACATTAACTTGTAAAAGCAAGAAAACGAACTATTTGTCCTTTTGACTTATGAGTCCTTGGATACTTTAGCTCTAGTAAACTCCATAGAAACATTACTTATTAAGATACTGACACATCCTGATATATTTGTGTTGTCCATAAAAGCATCTCTACAGAGAAAAAACTCCCCTGATTTATCGCAACATTTTATTGCGCATTTACACTTTGTTTTACGGTAAAAACATGGACGCTACATCCCACCGCTACTGCCAGTGAAGCTTGTTGGGATAACTCTGTCTCTGGTGAGTGTGTGTGTTCTTCTGCCTGTATCTTAAACGTGCCTGGTGTCAGTACCTGTCACTGAAGTTTTAAACAGCCTGCTTCCACCGCATGTTTGTGAATAAAAGTCGTGTTTAGTGGCGTTAGCGTAAACTGCTGCTGTGCTATGTTAGCCGAAACACGAGGAGACCAATCATGTGTTAGCTTAGTTTACAAGCTAACAGCGAGCTAGCCATAAAACCAAACCTCCTTTGAAAACGCTGTCAAGTCAGAGTGACACACAGCTCACCGACAAACATGAGCTCCTCATAAATCACCACCTCATGCCTTTTTATTTTGTTGTCTGCGGTTGAATTCGGATATATGTACACCAGTAAAAAAAATGTTACATACACAACACTCAGACCTGGAGGATGTTTAACGTTAGGCATGTGAAGTCTTCAGCTTCCTTCGCTGAAATACAGATAAAATTAGAAGTCAACGTTAGAAAATAACGTTTAAAATGTTTCTTGGTAGATGAAGGTTATGCCGAACATAATTATAGACCATTATAATTAGATAAACGGATTGAGTAATGGTTGGAAACATACACAGTCTGTCAATAAGTAAGTCCTTCTAAAAGTCCTTCTTTTTTAAATGAAGTTTGGTATGAGGATCTAAATAAACACGAGAAGGGGCAGTACGGGTTACAAGCTGATATAAAGCCAAAGTAAAGACACCTTTTGTAACTTGCTGCAGTAGGAAATTCATATTTATGTTGTACACACGCTGTGTTTACAGTCGTCACTCTCAGTGTGCCACACGTGGGCTGCTGCTTGTTGAGTCAACACTTAATTGAGTCAACCACAAGGTGGCATGCTGCAGTCAGCTGGGCTCGTCATTCATCCCAGCAGCGTGGCAGACTGCTGTGAGGCTGTAACTGGAGCTTAACATCCTTCCTGTTATTGATGCTACAGGTCTTCATTACATCAGTGTTCATAATGATAACTCCAGCGTTTGACCTGAGTCAAGATCCAGAGTACCTGATCCTTAACATCCGCGTGCCTTACACCAGAACATCAGAGTTTGACCTCTACATCGATGGAACGGATTTCAAGTTCTATGCCAAGCCCTACTTTCTCAGGTGAGTTCACTAAATTGATTCAAGAGGGGCCGATGAAAGCAATTCATTATTGGGTTTATAAAGTAGCACCATCTATCTCAGACTAGAATTTGCAGTTATTTATTTTCTGGTCTCAACAGCAATAGAAAATTTGGAGTCTGTTTCTATTAATAACTGTAACCATCTGGGTGTATTTTCAGATTATCTCTTCCTGGAAGAATAGTGGAGGATGGGAGAGAAAAAGCCAAATTTGACATTGATAAAGGTAGGTCACATTATTATATGATGATAATGCAGTGTGTGGCTTGTCGTCTAAAAGCACGGGCAGCTGTTGCATTAAATCAAGCCGAATTTATGTTATACTGTGCCTCCTAAGTAGCAGTATAAATTCAGCATGCACACCACGTGGAGGTGCGAGCAGGTCCCCGTACACATTTCCTAAACTCAGCTCATCTTTTCCCTTAATCAAAGATGATTCAGTTAGTTTTTCAGGTTGCTGTCAAGTTCCCGTTCGTGTCTAAACCTGTGTTGTGATTGGACGTCTGTCACCTTCTGCACTATGAAATATCAGAACTCTATGAGCGTCGAGCAAGAGAAGCACCGGGAGGCAAGAGAAAAACAATTAGATGTTCTATTGGAGGATCTGATATCTTCCATTAATTTGATTTCTTCTGTGTTTTTTTTTTTGTTTGTTTTTTTTGTCAACACTGTGACTTCGAAACAAGTCAAAGCATTTTTTCCACGATCCAAAGTTTTTTTTCCTCCAGTGTTTGTCAGAATGTGCTGACCTTTTTTCAATGAGGGAAAACCAGTTTTCTGTTGCACAACGGTTATCTCAACATATCGAGCTATATTTCACACACACAAACACTAAACCATAGACTCATAACAGACCTCCCAGTAATCTGTATGCTGAACGGGGGTTGTCAAAAGCAGTGTAGTGTTTTTGTTATTTTCATAGACAGTATAGGGAGAAAGAAAGACACGCAGGAACAGTCCCTGCCTGGAATCGAACTGGGGATGTTATACGGTATGTGTATTAACCACTTGGCCAACTTTGTCTGCAACTGGGATATATCAGGTAGTGTTTAGGCGTGTGATCTGCTTTTTCTGTGTTTGCACTGATTTTAAAAAAAACAATGTTAACTGTGTTTTACGACAGCGACTAGGGCTGCATGATATTATAAAACAAAGAAAAATGAAACTGATTATTTGAACAGATTGCGTTATCATTTTGCATCACTCATCTTCATTTTCACCAAGGAAAACTATTAAAACCACAATGATGTGAACATTTGTTGGAGTCTGTACCAAACAAACATGTTTTCTTCCATCTGGAGAGAAAGATTTGTAGACCAGGGATTCTCTGCAGCACTATGGCGCTTCATTGTAACGATGCTCTGTCACTGTTAGATAGTTTACCTTCACCAAGCAGAAGTTCAGCTTCTGCTATTTTCATAGTTAACTTTGCAAATTTAATAATATTTCAATTGTTCAGCCCTAACGACGACACATAAAATACTTGATGAAATTAGAAATTTAAGACATTGTGGTCATAAAAATATACACGTGCTTGTTTTGTACTGGGCACTGACTGATATGGCTCTAGCAGCAGACAGTGATTGATCCCTGGGGGTGTCTTTAATTTGTTCTTCAGTCAATCAGCCATGGTAAATGATCCTCCTGATTTCATCCCGTTTAAAGGGCCACTGGAGCCATCTGTAATGTCATAATGATGACAGCCTGCAGGCTGCCTGTAATATCTCTCTTCACGGTGACAGTGACGGGGAGCTCATATAGGATTTTCTTTAAATATATAACAAGCAAATGAAACGTTCCAAAGACTGTCGGCGTGACGTTTCACGAGTGTCTTTCCCGTCACTGTGATCTGTCTTTGACTTTCTGTTGCACGTAATCACTTCTAATGAAGTTGTCTTTATGGAGGCGTCTGCCTTATGGACTCTGACACCTCGTTGCCTGTCTGTCAGCGTGGCCCCGGTTAACACGCTGTGTCCAAATAAGCCTGTAACATCTGCTAATAAAGCTCCACTAATGAGTGTCCTTGTTTAGACTTATAATGAGCAATCATTAAGATCCCTCTTCAGCAGGCTCTCCATTCTGCAAGGCCTGCAACTCGAGCAATTAGTCAGCTTCCCTCGTAAAGCACATCTAAGCCTTAACACTTGGGAGCATTGAAATTTTATGAGGTCTTTAGGCGACCATCCGGTTATATCTGTTGTGTGGCCAAATCAGTCTCATTCATCAATCATGTATCACCTGTTTAGATTTAATAGCATATGTAAAGAAGCTGCTTAGATTTGAAGTATTGCACACGCAGGTGGCCAGATTGATCAGCCATCGCTTGTTTTAAAGATGTACTTTGGGTGTCGTTTAGCTCAGTTGGTAGAGCAGCCGCCCCATGTACAAAGGTTCAGTCCTTGCCGCAGCGGCCCCGGGTTTGAACCCGACCTGCAGCCATTTGCTGCATGTCATTCCCCATCTCTCTCTATACAATAAAAAGCTTGAAAAGGCCAAAAAAATATCTTGGAAAAAAAAAAAATAAAGACTTACTTTAAGATTAAAATCCACGTACAAAGAGTGATCAATCAGTTTCTTTTTTCTTTAAGATTAAACTTAGTAGTCTGTGATCGTGTGCTGGCTTCAGTAACATCACGTGCCAGCCACTTTGATTAAACTAACCTCAGCGTGCTACTGTGTATACAGACAGAGACAAATTAGGAAAACCTGAATAAATAAAGCAGGAACATAACTAATGCTGATGCACTGTATGGTATATTCAAGTATTTAACATCCAATCATGCTCTGTGGCGTGTCGGCATGTGACGGCAAGAGGAAAAGATCCAAGTGACTTTGAAAGAGGGTTCACAGACGGAGTACAGATGGCAGGAGCTTCAGTCACACTGAAGGCTGCTCAACTGGCTGCTGTTTCAATGGGAACAGTGACTGAAGTGACTAAAATCTGCATTTAGATCTACAGTGAAAACATCAGTAAACGGGGTCAGACACGGCAAACCACAGCGAACATTTGATGATAGGGGTTCTTCAGTGTGTTTGCATGATTGTGGCGTAACCTGATGCCACTGTGGATTCCTTCAGCAATCACACGTAGATTTGCACTGGTTATCAGCTTGTTTATTTACAGACAGTGCGCGTTCTCTAGAGTCGTTCGCAGGCTTCTGCTCCTTTTGGGGTTCGTGCTGCCGACTCCACGTCCACGTCTGTCTCAGGTTCATCCCCCCAGGTCCAGCACGCTACTGCATTAAAAGGGAAGAGTGATTAGACAAGTGGATGCCGGTGTGCTAATCACTCACCTGGTGCTGCTCTCCTGAGCTCTCTCCACACCTCTCTCCTGCAGCTGATGCACCACGCCCCCTCCACAGTGATATATAAGGAAACATAGAAAATCAATTCTTCCTCAGGTGACTGAGAATGTCAATGCAGGACGTGATCAGACTGAAAGCAAGAACAGTCGGTCAACAATTACACACAGAGGATATTATAGGAGGGTTGGTAAAGCCTGCATTACAAAGATAATGCATGTTTGGTGCACACCAAGTGAACAGTGCAGGCTTGAATGTTCAATGTTCAATATCCAGTGACTCGGTTACACTGTGGGAAGTGGCACAGCATGGTTTGAGTCCACTTGTCCCCTGAGATGGAACGTTCACTGCAAATCAATGCAAAGTTGATCTGAGTGATCACTTTTATCCTATGAGGAAATATTTGTATCCTGATGGGAGGCGTCTCGTCAAGGGTGAAGATGCCCCCATCCATAGAAAATAAGGGCTCATGGAATGGTTTGATGAGCGTGAAAAATGTGAATCGTGTGCTAAGGGCATTGCGATCACCAGATCTCAATCCAACTGAAAACCTATGGGAGTTTTTGGCCTTACATGTTGGACAGAGCTCTTCACCACCATCACCAAAACACCAAATGAGGAATACCTTTTAGAAGGCCGGTGTTCATCCATCTAGTACAGGTCAGAGACTGAGAGAGCTGTTCTGGTGGCACATGGTGGCCCAACACCATACTAAGACATACAGACCCGTCTGTATATAATAACTGATGTGTAATCAAATCTGACATATTGTTGGGTTGAAAGTAATGACTATTTTCATTATTATTTTATCTTCTGATTATTCTATTTTAATTAATAGCCTTTATAAATTGTCAAAATATAAAATTCCAACTCACTGACTAAAAGTGATTATAAAGCCTAATCTTGACAATAGTTTTGAGTTTATAATATTTCATAATGATGAAAAGCAAACAGATCCTCTCATTTGAGACCCTGTAATCAACCAAATCATAATTACTGTTAAATGACAGTTGATAAATGACACATTGATTATCAAGATCATATTTGTGATTCATTTCGTGTCACTCATTTAATTGGTTAGATGTGTCAGCACTAGTGATGTACAGTGTATTAGATAACAGGTTTCCACGTTGTAATAAACATCCCTTACCTCACTTCCTGTCTCGCTGTAGGTCTCTTCACTCTTCGGGTCCCGAAGGAAATGGCTGGAGAACACTTTGAAGGACTTCAGATGCTCACAAGTCTCCTCGCTCCGAAAGGTTCCCGTTCAGCAAAACCACTGGTAGAAGACATTAGCACAGGTAAGACACGAAAGATAAACTAACTGAAAATCAATCGTTTTAGAGTCAGTAGGTGGAAAAATAAAACAGAGTGGAGCAGTATTAATCTGGCTGATTTAATGTTTGAAAAGAATGCAGTGAAAGCGTGGGAGATGATGTAGACGAAGACGAGGAGGAATTTGACTGGCAGGTTGAGCAGGAGGTGTACAAGGAGAGCTCTGAGGAGGAGCTGAGAGCCCTGCAGACGTACGGCTTTGGCAACCAGAGGTCTGGAGTGTTTGTGAGATTACAGGTGAGCTCCCAGATAATCATTATTCTTGACTTTCTTGACTTTCACATCAAGAATCACACAAGTGAAGTAAAGATTCGACATGTGTGCACTGTCCTGACAGGAGGAGCTGAGCAATGTGATTGATGTCAAGAACCCAGAAGGAACGACAGCAGCAGAGAGGAGGCAGGCTCGGCTGGAAGCAGAGGCATCTGCCTTTTCTCCTGACCATTACCTGTGAGTTTATCAAAGACAAAACCTCTCGACACCAACAAAACATTAAAACATGTTTTGCTGTCTTCTAACATCTATTATATCATTGCAGGGCTGATTTGTTTGAGGATGATGAGATAAAGGGGCTGCTGAAGTTTATTCCATGGTGGGCAAAGCTGAGTCCCTCTACGGAGCAGGAGGGAGGAGCTGGTGAGTTTAAGTCATTCTTTCATAATATGAATCTGAATTGTGTCGATTGCATCCATCTAGCACTTAATAACACTTCAAATGTATTGATTGATTGAAATTATTTCATTGATCATTAATTTATAAGTGTTTCCTGTCACCAGAGAGGCCCAGATACACAAATCATCAAAAGGCCACTTTTTTCCACTGAGCTTCATCAAAAGGCCAGCAGCTTTAAAACATACATCATTTCATTTGAAAATAAAGATCAATCACAGATGGAACGATCCATCCATTATCTGTAACCGCTTATTATCATCAGGGTCATAGATAGATAGATA
Organism: Sciaenops ocellatus; assembly: GCA_033000465.1. Lineage (NCBI taxonomy): Eukaryota > Metazoa > Chordata > Actinopteri > Sciaenidae > Sciaenops > Sciaenops ocellatus. The sequence continues at coordinate 5,641,766 of CP136884.1, read as the reverse complement.
GATAGATAGATAGATAGATAGATAGATAGATAGACACTTTATTGATCCTGAGGGAAATTCAAACCACTGCATCAACGTGCCACGCTATTACATTACAATACAATACACTGCGATATTGATTCATAAACATTCCAATATATGGTTCAGATAAATAATAATAATAATAAATAATACTGTACTAGTCTGAAATTCCTCAACTGGAAAAAATACCTAGAGGATCTAAATAAATATTGTATCACAAATCATCCAATCACTATCCATACAGTCACAGACAAATTCTATAAATACTTAAATATTTAAAACAAAATTTAAAATAAAAAGCAAATAAAGATTGTGTATCTAGAAGAGGTCAGCAGCACTGCTTAATAACTGTAAAAACATCAGTGCATGTGAATTGTTTGTATTGATTTATGCTCAATGATTAAATAAAGTCTTAAACTAATTAAAAATAAAATTTTCCCTGCTGTAGTGATCTACGTATCACGTTTTACAAATATGAGTCAAGCTATTAAAAGTAAGCAGCAAAGTAGTGACTGAAGGCAACCAGAAGGTGGCATGAAGATGCAAAAACTGAGATGCAATGTTAGTTAATTTAACCGAATTAAAATACTTTTGTTGACCGTTTTTTCTTTCCTTCTTTTAAACTTCCACTAATAGTTTTTGTGACTTGAAATAATGCAGAGTTTCAATGGGGAATGTGTTGGCTGGGACTCAGGCCTGCAAGGCACTGACATTGTTCTCTGACAATATATTAATCCCCTGAAGGACACGCGAGTCTTTTCACTGCCCCCTTCTAGTGGAGGGTCAGCTAGAGAGCTACAGAGCTGCACTCGCTGCCAGACTGCCTCAGGGCTCTTCAGCAGGAAAGACACTTGCCATTATAAGACATTGAACTTGGACCTTCCTTAATCACTCCATCTCTCTGCTGCCTGTTGACCGGTTTAAGCAAGAACATCTGCTGAGTTAGAATGTGACAACTCAGGCTTTATGTTTTCACTATCTTTTCCCCCAAATTCAGTTTTTCTTTTTGCAATCAGTCCCCATCCACTCCAAATCAATGGCTCATTTACCTAGATTGAGTCGTGCTGCTCATTGGCTGCAGCCTCCCAGCTTCATTTCTCCGTTCAGCCTCTTGCATAGGAGTGATAGCTTGTGAAGCCTCGGCACTGCGAGAGACTGTTTAATTGTGCCATCCGGCTCCTCTAACAGCCTGCTAATTCCAGCACTTCCACTGTTTAAGCAGGCATGTGGCTCACAGCCACGGCTTACGTGCAGTGCATGGGTGTCGTACTCTTGAGAGAGGATTTAGATTAAACTGATAGCATTATCGCAGGAGGGAGCGCTGCTGGTCGCGTCTACACCAGCGCGAGGGCCCGATCGCTGACGAGCAGCCATCAGTCAGCAATGCAAAGGCCATTAGTTTAGCCTCGGAAGAACATTATGGTTCCCTGTAGCCCCGCGGGCTCCCTGTACTCATTCTGCATTCTAAGACAGAGTGCCCCAGTCGGGAGCCCAGGCGTAGATAAATGGGCCAAATTAAACTTAATGGCTTGATTGACAGGTCGAATAGCATTAGCCTGAGCCGAGTGTGAAGAATGGCAGTCGGTCAGGAGATTTAAGCAGCTCTCCGTCAGATCTTGAGAGCGTGCTCATGATTTTAACAGTTTGTCGTATATTTTAAAATGGTGACTACAACTCCTCTGTGTGAGTTTTAGACAGCCCCCCCCCCCCCCCAACCAACCAACCAACCAACCAACCAACCAACCAACCTACCTCCTTCACTTCTGCTAAGTCTGATATATATGTCACCTGACAGATGGATGTGGACACAAGTGCTAATGAAGTAGAAACTGGCCCCTCTGTGCTCTCCAGTGTCGGGGTCCAGCACGCTGACAGGCCACAGCTGTCCACTGGAGGCTGGCATTCACACACTGGTCCTGCTAAGTGGTCCTGACAGCTCGGACTCTCTCTCTCTCTACCTGCCGCACTTTGTTATGGCTGCGTCTAGAAATCTGACCTTTGACAGAGTTAGATAGTACCACTACACTACCCAAGTTTGCAGTTTGTCCCTTTGATTTCATACTTGACATGATCACAGTGTGCGAATGCATAACATTAACCATATCCGCCGTCCAAGGTCACATGTTGGAGTCTCACATTCGTAAAATTCTGGAAGCGTTTCCCAACCCTCAGCAGTATTTCAACAAAGCATATTTACTCCATGCCATCAGGCCATCTGGACCTGTAGAGAGCAGCGAAGAGCCAGGCTGCCGTTCCAACTGGAGGAATTAGGTCAGAAATTAATTTGCAATCAGCAGAAGCCCTCATACACTGCGCGCTAATGCCCATTAGAACTGATTGGCTCCATAGTCTGAGATGAATGAATGTGGTGTTGGGGTAAATCAATCAGGTCTGTTCACCTCGCCTCACCGATTTGGCTGCAGGACTAATAGAAAATACATCAGCGTCATGAAGCTGCCAGGTCCAACTTGCAAGAGAGTCGGCACTCCGTTAGGATTTAGATTTTGTGTTTTAGTTGTTGCAGATGTCAGTTTTTAATTGCTAAATCTGAGTGTTGTGCAACATCTTTCTTCAGAGCAGACGGCACAAGATGATCTGCAAAAACGCTTTTAGAAACACTGCGTTATGTCAACATTTGTATACTAGATGCATCTTTGCTTCATATATTTTTATTCCTCAAGTGCCTGTGCATTCTGCCATTTGTCAGCTGTGTGTGTGTAAGAGAGAGAGTTACAGCTTGGATATCTGTTGCCTGTGAGCCAGTGTGTAAAATGTGTGGGTGTGTTTTTTTCTTTTTTCTTTTCACTCCTTCTCTCAATGTGTGTGTCTTTGTTTGAAGAAGAGTGTGTGCAGATGTGGGGCCGCACGTGCACATGCGTCTTTGCGTCCGTCTGTGTGTGTGTGTTCTGCTCGGCAGTGCTCTGCAGCTGCACTGACGAGGGATTCAGGTAGTGTCTGCAGGGAGCTAAAAACCTGACGTAATGCGGCAGGAATCTCCTTCCCAGCAGAGCCAAGTTCCCACTGCAGCCAGAGAGATCATTCTGAAGCACTGCGTCTGTGTCTGTGTGTGTGTGTGTGTACATATACAGATATATATATATATATGTCGAGTTTGCCTGACTGTGTGAGTTTGCATGTTTGTGTACATGCTCCAGCCAATACACATCAGCGCGTCTTTGCACATCAGGGGCTCAGTGCAGGGACTCTCCTCTCCTCATGCAGAGAGAGGAATTGCTTTCAGCTGTTTTATAAGCTGCTGGGAGACAGAGAGAGAAAAAAAAGACTGAGTTACAGCATGTTCCTGCAGACATTCAGCGCCTTTCAATACTGAACGATGCAGATAGCTTAAATGGGATTGAAGTCTGTTTGTGCCGCCCCATTAGGTCTGCCACAGATCCCCATTAAGCAGATGCCTCTTTCAAAAGGCAACAGTTAGTACATTTGCAGAGGGACTCTGAGGTTTTGAGATATTTTCGTGTGACGGAAATATTTTCTAATGTAAAGCTGTCCAGCTGTCAAACACGTCTAAATGGGACCGGCTTTACTTACTTAACTAATTTAATGTAGGTCTATTTGGCTTCTGATCCACATCAAATCCTGTCATGTTTCCGCTCGGTTAGGCATATTTTGCCCGCCACTTTGTTCACACTGATTTTAAACTTTGTTTAGCCGCACAACTCGACTGTAAGATAAAAAAACCACCTGCAGCTGGACAGCTGATACAGGTACATTTCTGTAAAAATGCCAATTAAAGGTCGGGCTATCAGTGTTGCCTATACTGATCTAAAAAACACTTTTTGAAGGTCTCTGTCTTGTCTCGGAATCGTCTCAGTCTCGTCTTGGTCTCAGACAGAGGACTCTGGATTTTATTTCAACCTTAACTGTGGGGATACTACCAGTGTTTCCCATTAATCACCTAATAATGACTAACCTGTCCTGCCACAGTTTCATAATTAACTGAAATTCTTTTACACTGCAGAGGGAACGTCAATTCTGCAATACGTTTACTGAGAAGGCTGGGAGGCGAAGTTCTCACCCAAAGAGATATGGCGAATATTAGCTACATGTTAGCTACCTATGTAGGCTATATAATGTCTGGTCTTGGTCTAACAGGTCTTGATTACAACAATGAGATATAATAAGAGTTCATGAGATTTGTAAAAGGTGTGTGTTTTGTTGCATAATGTAATCTTTAGTGTGTGCTCTCCCACATAGATGTGCTCACACATGCCATATCCAGGCTTCCTGGCCACTTTGGCTAGAATTCATAGAAAATACGAGGATCTCAGTCCAGAGAATTTAAACCCAAACGTTGTTCAAATGTTTAAAAAGTAACACTTCCCTGTGATTGTTTTCAAAAGGTTCAGTTTTTGGAGGAAATCATTGGCTTAGTGCGGACGGACGGCCAAACCAAGAGATTTTCAGATTTATCCGGCTTAGTGTGGACACTAAACCCACTTTACACACTCCCTCTGTCTTATGTGTGCAAACTGAAGGAGTGTATATATGTGGCTCCTTCACCTTACCACCAACATTTCTTCACACACCCACCACTACTGGATTCTTGTGCAGGTCACAGCGAAGTTCAGTCCCTCAATCCTTTTTTTAAAATATATACCAGACTTGTGGTAAGACTTTTCTGTCAAATCCATGTTCCCATGCAGCTGTGTCGTTCACCGACGACGAGAAGGAGCAGCTGAGGAAGTTCACCAACCGCTCCTACCTGCTCGACAAGACGTGCCGTTACCAAGCATGGCTCAGCCTCGTGGACATCCTGCTGGCTTATTCCTATGAAGAGCGTTCTACAGAGGGGGAGCACAATGTGAGTGAGTGTGAAGAGGCAACTCCTCTGAGCAGCACTTAGCCTTGGATGACAAAGCCCTCTATCCTCAAATCCTTTAGACCCCCTTCCATTTCATTCAGAGCCTTAAGAGATTACCAGCAGATCCGAGAGCTCAGTCCAGGCCTCTTTGTGTCACTCCTCTAAGGTAGCTGCAGGAAGGCAAGGTGAGCGAGGCTGACTTGATTGCTAAAGACAGTTCACAGAATGTGTGAATGAAACACTAGAGATATTCGATCCAGCAGAATGTTGAATTAAAGCCCAGCTATGAAAACACAATCAATCATATGTGAACATTTTAATTTCCATATGGGATATATAATATGATGAGAGTCTAGAACAAGTCCCCTGGTTTATTTTCAATTAGTTGGCAGTCTTCTCTTCAGAAATCTGAGCAGCTGAGCTGCTTTTGTCTATACAACATTAATCTATGTCCTTGTAGTATTTCCTGCCTCTGGTTGTCGTGATAAGTGGTCCCCTTCTTCTCTGCAGGTAGAATCACCGTGGACTATCAGAAAACTCAGCGGGACTCTCTGCTGGCTGGAGGTGAGTCAGTTATCACACGAGGAATTGAGACAAACTGCAGTGAATGATTTACTCTCACATGCTTATTTAGGCGTTCAATTAAAAGGGACATAGCACCTAATTAAAACATGACTGCAAATATGTCAGAGAGTTTGTCAAAGAGTAGCTAAGAGGTTCATTTTTATCTGACTGACTGAACTCAGTCACCTGAAACACCACCTTTATACCACAAAGTGTGGTTTGCAGGTCTTTGGGGGCACTACTGCACATCGTCGTGCAGTAGCCTTTTTTGTGGCCCCAGCAGGAGCTGTGAGAAACCTCAAGTTACGTAAGTTAACTTGAGTCAGTGTCAGTTGCAGCTACAAGTTTCAAAATGAAAAATATGATATGTATGTGGAGTTCCTCTCCTCTTCCTCTCCACTCCTCATATCTGCTTTAGCCTAGCTGCTACTATCATAACACACCCGAAACCTCCAACTGAACTGTCAGGTCAGTCAACAAGGAAGAAGAAAATGTGGACTATAAAAGATGAAATTCTCAGTTCTGCTGCATGAATTTAAGATTTAAGATCATGAGTCTGTTTTCCTGTCCTCGTATCTCTACGTTGACTTTGTGTGTATTTCTTACTTTCGTGTGACTTTGAGCCTTAACCAAGGGTGAGGCCTGTTAACAGATGGAGCTGCTTTCCATCAAGTTACAGATGTGTATTCAGAGTACATGTTGGCAGGTGATGCTGCCAATCTGCTGCTAGAGAGCTGGCATGCTGTTCTTCCTGACCATGCAACTGCTTCTGGAGTGTCTCAGCCATTCTTGATATTCGTGATGTCTTGCTGATTGTGTCCTCATTGCCAGTAAAAGTTCAGCAGGGTGTGACATCAGTATATGGAAACAGCTTGTTCTCTACTCAGGTGTCACTGGAAGCTTTATCCACTGCTCTTTTAATTTTACAATTACTAGGTTTGCCATCCTAAATCAGTTTTTTTTTGACATATCCAGATTGATTTTAGAAAGTCTGAACAGTCAAAAAAAAATTCACTTTTATTTGCAAATTAGATATCCACATATGTGTTTCAGTCTGGACCCTCTGGACGCTCATATTGAATTTTAAAACTCACAATGCAGCACACAACAACAACGTCAAATCATCCAGAGTAACTGAAGTGCATTAGAGCAGAACTTCTACCAGCAGAGCGGTAAGGAGGACAACGCTCATTGAACAAATGCTAAAGTAAATTGACTGCTGGAACTTTGAGGAAGGTTCCTATGCTTTGTTTCCACAGCAACCCTTGCAGATAAGTCGATGATGTCTGGACACATTAATCTGATCTGATCATATGCAAATAAAAATACGGACAATCTGTCTTAAAGATCTGATTTGAAAAACAAATTTGAGCTGCCTGCAGTCTAAACAAAACCTTAGACAAATGTTTATTGGTCAGGATGGGATAGAAATATAGAGGCAGTTGATGATGGAAATGGGGCATGAGTTCCATTGAAGTGTTTCCTAGTCAACCAAAGATTTCTGTACAATGTTAAACCTCAAGTTCAGAGGTTTGCTCTATCTTAATGATGACAATTCACACAGAGGCACTTCTTTTGTTCTTTGAGTTTTTGTTGGCAATAAACTACTTGTGAAAAAAAGGTTGTTTAATAATGTAAGTCTCTCTTCTGTTCTACAACCAGAAAAGAAGAAAATGTAAGAACCGAAGGACAAAGAAATCTCTACTTTCTCTGCCATTATTTGTTTGGTTGTATTTCAGCCTTTCAGATGTTGAATTGCGAACCTTTTAATACCAACAATGCGAACGTGACTAAGAAAGTCTTGACAGAAAAACAGCAGCTGAGCTCCTCTTTCATTATCCTCTTGTAATCCCTAGTCTTGCAGTTGCCTCTGATCATGGCTCAGTAGCAGTCATTGAACAGACTTGTTTTGACTGGCGGGTATGTTGGCTGTATTAAAAGCTGGATGTGTTATAGAGTGATTTATAGAGGTGAATATCTGTCTGTGACTTTCACACATGCACACATGGTTTATAAATATGTTAACAGTTGTATGAATGTTTGAAGACACATTAGAGACTTGGGCTGATTTTTCACATCACTGATATTTGCTCTCGAATGAACAGTCCACGTCCAGGTTTATCTACAGGGAGTTGCTAATTGTTTGACTTGGCACATTATCTGAGTCTTGTACAACAGCAGTAACAGGTGTTCCCAATTCAAAGAGCAAATGATTGTGTGTGTGTGTGTGTGTGTGTGTGTGTGTGTGTGTGTGTGTGTGTGTGTGTGTGTGTGTGTGTGTGTGTGTGTGTGTGTGTGTGTGTGTGTGTGCCTGCTCACAACCTGCCACCAGATAATCGCTTGTGTGTGCGTGTGTGAGACTGGCATCAGAAATGAGGGTTTTCTGATGTTGCCTAACATTTCTGCCCATGTCTATGTTTGGAGGACAATTTTTTAAAGTTGTTTTTGTGTCAAACTGGGCTCTGTTCATTCATTTTTTTTCCACATGTACATGCCAAAACAGCAGGAAATAGCTTAACCTCGAGGCTCATTACACCTTTATTCTTTTGTTTCCTGCTCTCCATTATCACTTATTTCAGTATTTCTGTATTGTCAAACACAACTCAGGCGTTCTCATGGTTACATTTCCCATTTTAGTTTTAGCTGACAGGTGCTAATGTGTGTAAAATAATGATTTAATCTATTAAGATACAATCACAGTTTACACTTACAATACAGCACACTTTTGTTCCAAGAAGCAGTCTAGCTGAGTCATCCGGACAGGTTCGCTGACTAAAACCTCACCTGGAATAGGTCTTTTTTCCGTCAGACCTTGTTTCAGTTTGCAAGAGGTTCCACATTTTACTCAGCAAAGTTATCCAGATTACTCTGTAGAAATGCTTCTTGGAAAAGCGCCATGTATTGCAAGAACATTATATCGATATACAGAGTGATTGATCACAGGGATGTTGGCTAATATTCTAGAACTATGCTATGCAGTATCTTGGCAGGTATAGATTTGTCACAACATTGTGATTTCTCTCCTCCGTTCTACATCGCAAGAGTGTTGTTTCATATTTCTCCACTCGAGGCAGCTTAATGTGGAGCTCAAACTGAGAGGAAACCATGCATTTGCACAAATGTGGGCACTGCCTTAGGAAGCGGTAGCCCCTAATCACCACATTAGGGTAAATAAACCTGACAAACACTCAACGTTCAAGAGCTGTGTTTTGTAGCCACATACACCCAGATTACATGCAGATCAGGTTGCTAGAAATTGTAATTCACGTCATCAGAATGCATCTCATCTAAAGCTGGATATAGTTAGTGCAAGGCGTTAATCAGAGGCCAACCATAGAAACCTATGGCATATGTTTTGATTTTTAGCTTAGCATTGGATTTCATATGTTGATGGCACCCTCACAAATCCAGCTGGATACACTGCACATGTTCATTCATCCGCTGTTATACAAAGGTGGTGAGCAGGAGGTTTTCAGTAGAGATGGAAGACTGGAAGCCTTTCTTCAAATTCCTTAACATTCTCTTCATTATCAGCAGTTTCCACAGGTATCAGAAACTGAAAAAAAAACAAAAACACAAGCTGTCAATCATAGTTTTTGCAGCATGTTTTTCTCATTCTGTTTTACTGTTTCATTTTTTTCTTTAAACAATATCCTAAATATAACTGAACATAGAAACACAGGATTCACTTGGATGGCTCATCAATCATATAGGTTAAATGTTATGGCCATCAGTTTTAATTATTTCAGCTTCATTTCCTAGAAATCATGTTTTGCTGTGGTGGATGGGTCTGAATACTGAAATACCCATGAGCCCTGACCACAGTTGCTATGGCAATATGGCAAGTCATAGGTGCAAATTCAAAAACTGGTTGGCATCATTGGTGCGGAGTTTCACCCACAATTGACCCCAAAATTAAAAGTAAATGGTTCAAAGCTAAATACACACAGGCTTGGATCTTCAACATTTTATCAAAGAACCAAACGTTTTCTGATATGGTTGATAATCTTTTGTTCTGATTCTTTAAACAGGAGAGTTTTATACCAATCCAAGGCGTAGAAGTGTTCCAGGAGTGAGTCACTTAACATTATATATTGGAAAAATAAACGGGACCTTTTACTTCCAGTTCCATGGGCGCCCAAAATAACTCTTTCCACTACGCAACTCTATAGACCCTTTCAGACACAACGGGAATTGAGATGGACTTGCTGGTGTTGCCATTGGAAATAATGGGTTTCAGACTGTGCTGGGGCCATTGTTGCGTTGTGTCACAAAGGACTATACCTCTGTTGCCAAGGTAGTCCCGAAGCGTAGTCACATTTTGAGTAGGTACATGTCAGCTGCGCTTGCTGTAATGTCTTAACAAATAGCCACAAATCAAACTTCAATCTCAATTTAATGATAAATACGTTCCTGTACGGTACGGCATGAATGCTCTGATGTATTTTATTATATTACTGTTGGTGCTTAAGTGGTTGTTGTCGTTGTTGCCAGTTGTGTCACGCCTTCAGCACCAACTGTTGTGCATGAACACCTACATCTGCCTAGACAGATGATGCCGTTGAATAGACCATCCTTCATTAGTGTCAGGGACACGTTCCAGTTCACACTGCACTACAGAGGTGGCAAGTGTGTCCCAGAACACCTCCAAGTATTTCTTGAGTGATAAGATCCCAGCACTAGGTGTTGGGCATGCACACATGGTCACCCTTGTGATCGAATCGCCAGAGACGCATTTAATTAGAACCACGCCGATGAGGCTGTTTAGTTGCCTAGACCAACCATAACCACAGTTTGAGAGCGAGTAGTTTTTCCTGTTGTGTCGACAGTGGAGTAAAGAACAGTCTTCACCTGCCTGGCAGCCCTTTACTGCTCGTCATTCAGTCAGCAGAGCTGTCAGCTCCTATTGACAGGCCACCTCGCTCAGTCCCCCGCTCCCTGTCACCCCCACCTCCTCCTCCTCCTCTTCACTTCACCTTGTGCTCGACAATAGATTCCTCTCAGTTTTTGACTGCCTGTGTGTCTGTGTGTCACAGCTGAAGTCAGCTCTGCTTCCTCACTCCATTCTCCCTCTCTGCTATCTCTTTTTTATACTCCCGCTGCCTGTCTCCCTTGCCTCGCTTATGCCTTAACATTCTCCTTCCCCCTACCACCCTATCCCACCGCCATCCCCTCTCCCCCTCCTCCCTCCCTCCATCTGCTGCATGTTTACTTGTCCTCAGTCGACTGCGCTGGTGTGACTGTGAGTCCACCCCCGCCCCCCACCCCCCCCCACCCCTGCAGCAGCAGACCTTATTTACACTCCTGCTAAACAAGCCCAAGGGAGAGCATGATCCCTGATGACACGCACTTGCAAGCTCGCAACACATCCTTAACAAGCTACAAAGAAAAGAAGAGAAAGAAACGCGGGATAAAAATCTGTTTCTGTCTCCAGGCTGTGTGTCCATTAGTGCAGAGAAAATCTCAGAGTGAAGGCAGTGATTAAAGACATGCAGCAATTAACAGGCCAGGGCTGCAGAGGTGTTTAAGAGTTGTGAGCCTCTATTTTGCCAGCTCTATAAATGAGGAGTTGTTAAGAGTAATTAACGCACCAGCGGCTGCAATGCACACCGAAAGGAGCCAGTCTTTAACCTAAGAAAAAAAGGGGGAAATTCCTGTGTTGAAAATATGTGGCTGAACCAAATCTTCTGCTGTCAGTTGCATCTATTTCCATTTCCTTCTCTTATTGAATAAAAACATGGTCTGTTTTTGTGCTGGATGGCTTTCTGAGTTTCATGTAATCTATTTTGCAGACGTACAGCTCCTTGCAAGACGTCCTGGTGTCATTTGGACGCAGGATTTTGTGCTACCCGCTCTACAGACACTTTGCCATGGTCTCTGCGGCCATTCGTGACACAGCTAAGATTTTGCAGTCAGGTGAGTCCCCTGAAAGCAGCACCCCCCCCCCCCCACACACACACACACACACACACACACACACACACACACACACACACACACACACACACACACACACACACACACTGTGAGTGTAAGCTGTTAAAATGGCAGTCAACATGTTTAGCTGGTGTATTCTCAAGCAGAAGCAGCCTGGCTGGACAGACACTGAGTTCAGAGAAAGTGGTTCATGGGTATACTGCAGCGTGTGTTTGGAAGCAATATTCCTCCAGCTAAGAAAACGAGTGGCCCAACTCCCACCTCCTCGGGGAGTGAAATGTGGATTAGTTGAAAACGGACTGTTGACTTTGATATCTCAAAGCCCAGAGTAATCTTTAAATCAAAATACCCCACGGACAGATGAAACTCTGCAGTGTAAACACACTCAGGATGTGTGAGGGCTAAGATTATCCCGCTTGTGATGATTTTAACGGCATTAAATGACAGCAAATTAAAGGCCTTTTAAGCTCCAGATTAGCATTTCTGCGCCTCATTAAGTAGGAAGATGAGTTGATCAGGAGAGTCGGGGAAACAGCAGTTGGAGTCACTCTCTCCTCTCACCTTCTTTCTTGTACCTCAGAAAGACTTTTTCTGCTGTAATGAGATTTCTTATATTCATCCCGACTCTGGAAATTGTTCCAGCGCTTGCTGACAGCTCATACAACATCTTCTTTGTCCAAAAACAGCTAACTGATAAGAGCCTTTGTTTATTGATTCAGTGCATTAAGAGAGAAAAAAAAACAACTAATTATTTCACTATTATTTTTTATAATGTTCACTCACGACTCATAACCTTCATTATTTGCAAGCATTAGGGAAATATGAGAAATAGGGCTTTTCCTTAATGAACTGTAACACTACAGTAATTTGGCATTGTGCGTGTCTGAGGGTGCATTTCCTCCCAGCATTGCTTTACAGACTAATTAATTTGTCAGAATAAAGCAAATGGAAACGCATACTCCGTGTTTGAGGCACTTCATTTAAGTGGCTGCGAAAGCAAACATTCATAGGTATTAGCAAAACAAACCCATTAATGGCAGCGCACAGGTTAAGGCCTCAGAGGAAATGTTATCCGGGGGTAAATATTTGAACAGCCCTCTGGCAGCGTGGCGTGTATTCTCAAGGAGCTCCTCCACCTGCCTCCTAAGTGGCTGTAACTAAAGAGCTACTGGGCAGGTACAGGAGAGCAAGAGTCTGGAGGAGGACCTCTGGGTCATGCTGTTGTCATGATTGGACTGACAGGACAAGACAAGAAATGTCAGATGTGGTCCCCTGTCACAGATTCATCCACCACACGTCTAAGCTGTCATTCATTCAGGCAAATTTTACACCGGTCATGGCATTTCTCTGGGAAATCTGAGCGGGAGGGCAGGGAAAGCTCTGAAATTGAATCTTTGGCTGTCAAATTTTAGGTCAAATAAGCACTCTGACCTAGTTATAGAAACTCAAGGAAGAGTAATGAGGGCAGGGAGTACTGATGGTCTTTTATTGGATGAAATGCATGGATCGTGTGTGGATGTGTGACAGAGGAAAAAAGGAAAAGACTGAATGAGAACCAAACTATAAAAGAAAGTTCTGATATAAAATGGTACAATCTGTGCATTCATTCTAACTAGATGTAACTAGGTGTGCTGCCATGGCTTAAATGCCCTGGCACGTAAGACTTGACACTGAGTGAAGATGTGTCTCGTCTGCCTTTGTCTGATTGTGTCGATGATGATGATCTTGAGAGGAAGAACTCTTCCTGCTGCTTTTCGTGATTTCTGAAAGTGCCCTTGTTCTTGTTCCCAGAAACAGAAAGTGAGAAGAGAGAATATACTCTGAGAGATGTTGTTCATCTGAGTCGAAAAAACTTTCTCTCACATGGAAAGTACAATTAGGGAGAGCCCTTATCTCCTATATTATTCATTTAATCAATTGAACCCTGCAGTAAGGCAGCAAAGAATATATTATACTCATCGCATTTCTCTTTTCGCAGATGATGTACTCTTATTTTTGTCCGAGATTTTCAAAAAAGTTTAGCTTTCTTTCAACTTACAAAGTCAAAAATCTGCGTGATGCTGGTGTGAACCACAACATTCCAATAGTTTCTCATTTGAAATGTCTTGGAGAAGACACATATTCCTCTCAAGAAAGAACTCTGCTCAAATAATGAACACCGTTCAAAGAGATATGGGTAGATTGTGCAGACCACCCAATTCTCTGTCAGCCAGGATTTTAATAATTAAAACGAATGTTCTACCTAGGACAGATTTTTATAGTTCCATGTCATCTTTGTCCCTTCCACCCCAGCGCTGGGAACATTTACTTAAAAAAATCTCTCAGTTCATATGGAAATAAAAAAAATTTAACATCAAGGGAAAAAGGTCTGGAAATTGGGCGGCTCCTGATATGAAACTATACTCTACATATGCATCCTTTACAAAACTGGTTCATATATAGAAAGGCAATAGAAAGTTTCCTCTTCTTTTATAAAATATAAACTCACCTAGTAGATATTTGGTGTAAGGATAAAAATGACATTTCCATAATATAAACAGATAGGAAGCTGGATTAACTTGAACGTAGATGCACTCTTCAAATGAATTCTTAAACCACAAAGATATGTATACGAATGTGTTAGAAACAAAAGCATGGAATGTGGGGGGGGAAAAGTTTTTCTCATTTTCACTTTGCTGCCTCTGCTGCTTTTGGAATCTCTACATTTTTTTTTTCTAACAGACGACACAGCAGGCTTTGTTTTTGGTCCACTTCACACCCACCACTACATCTATGCAAATTTGCTCTTTCGGCAGGCATGAAAGAATTACTGTTGTCCGTTGCACATTCTTCCCCACTCACTGGATAACATGCTCTTGCCTAATTAACACACCTTGCTCACATGTTAGACATCCTGCCAAGAATATCAATGTTAAACTGGTTCAGAGAGCAACCTTTCCCCTGATTTTCTACAAACAACTCATGAATCTTCCCTGTGAAAAAGAAATCTTGGAAGCGAGTGTGCTTTTGCCTTACATGATCCAAGCCCTTGAATTTGAGGGCAGAGTTCCTTGCATTCGATCCCATGCTTAAATGAGAACCAAATGTTTGTTTAAGGTTTTTCCTCACTGCGAGTGCGCTGTTTATTTTGATTGGGCTGGAATGTCTCTGGACAATGCCAACCAGCACTGCGGAGGTGGAGAGGAGCATTTTCTCTTGCCCTCAGTGGATTGTTGGCCACATCATAAGGCTATTTATATGCCTGATTGGAGGGAGAAGTGCTGTGGCAGTTTGGCCTGTTGTATATGCAAGTGAAAGGTAATTTGTCAGAATAACAAATGGAGATTCTGTGTGATGCATTTGTGGGGTTGCACGCTGCAGCGCGCAGGCTGAAATGATCTCAAAACATATGCAGGTGTCAACCATAAAGCAAATACATCGGAACAAAAAGCTCCCACCATTTAATGGATAAACATGTTGAATAGTTTACATACTTTGGCTGGCAGATGATTTATTGAAATCATGATTAAGCTCCAATTTGCAAACTGCATCACATGCTGAAATAAACCACAAGATGCCTGGACCAAAAAAATCCACATCCATGTTAAGACAGTTGAGATGGAATAAAATGACAAGTGTTGTGTACTTCTGGTGGGTGTAAACAAAACTCAAAGTGTTCCATTTATTTTGGTTGTTAAGGCATCAGTTCCCCAAGCAGCACACATTTCCTCACTAACATGTATGTGATATCTAACTATGCAGAGAATTTGCAGTTTTATCTGCCAAGTTTTTGAGATATTCGTCTTGATTTGTGCTTCCTCCACCCCAGTCCCAGGGAGGTGAACAGGAATTTTGTTTATGTTGCTCAAAGCAACGTGAAACACACCAATACATCTTCATTATCAGGAGACATTTGCATACAGCCCGAGGGTGGAGGAACAAAGTTATCACTTGTTTTTAGACTGTAATTATTGGCGTTACAGCGTCACAAGTCGTTATTGCGAGTCAAAATCACGAGTTAAAAATCGAGCATAAGCCCAGTAGCATCAGTATTCGTCTGGCTGGGGCATATCCAGAGTTTTGCAATGGCTGATTCAAACAGCAGGCTTCGACTCAGTGGCTGTGTCCATATTTCATACCACATACGAATTCTAAGCAGGTTTTGAGTCACACCAGAGAAGTGGAAAAATGAAATATTCTCAAATAGTTCAAAGGATTAAGCTGTAAATCATATTGGGCTGTAAATCCATATACACATGATAAGATTGCAACAGTGTTGTATGTAATAAAAAAAACAGACTTTGAGGCTACAAAGCTTTAGCAATTTGATATTGTTCATTTAAGAGCAGGCGGGATTTTTTCTAAAATGATTTTCTCGAGTGCTAGACTAAAAAAAGAGTCAAGCTGTGCAGTTAAATGACCTGTATTGGCCTCGGTGCCATGCACAGTTGGAAAAACACTCCAGTTCATTACTTTGCTGGACTGAATCGTTGATGTTTGTAAAAATAAAAATAAAAAATCAGGGCTTCAGGTTTGTCAGAAAACAAGCAGAATGGATTCAGATTCGGACTGTAATGATGCTACACGGCTGCTAAATGGGCAAACATGAATGGCTGTCAAGTGGAAAATCATCAAAAAATATTCAGTGCTATTTTTTGACAGATCAAGGCGAGCACATTTCTGACAGAAAGTCTGAGCAGAGCCACCATTAAATTGACAGAATAGGTGCCAAAAATAGAGTTGTCTTCTTTGGCTCTTTTGTCTCAGATGAACCACTTCTTAACCATGAACTCTTCTTAAACCGTATGGATCAAATTACCCTGCAGCTCGCTGGGATTTTCCTCTGATCCTGTACCTTGGCTTTTATGTATGGAACAATGACTGCAAGCCTTTAGATGCATGCTGTGTCTGCCAGCAGCTGGAGTGCATTGTCATCCTTAATACCGAGCGCGAATAACACTGTTTTTCCATTTGCCTGCCACGGTGTGTTCCTGTGCCCAGGGAAAGCCTGTGTCCTCAAATGCCTGCTGGATATCCACAAAGTCTTCAGAGAGAACGACCCGGCCTACATACTGAACGATCTGTACATCACAGACTACTGCATCTGGATCCAGAGGGTCAAGTAAGTTCACCGACACACACTGGTAAACCCACGCGTGCGCACACACACACACGCCAGAGGCCTTCATCTCCAGAGAATTACCTTCAGTGCTGCTCGGCTCCCACGATGCGTCTGTGCTTTAGAGGAGGGGATTGGACGAGTCATTTGTCACAGCAGGACCACTTGAATGACCAAGCCAGCGAGAGCTGCAATCTCCCTCGTCTCCATTATCATGTGTCAATAGTACCATCAGCGAGTCTCAAAAGAGCCAGCTGCACTCAGCGGATTCACTCCGTGTGAAACTTTTTAAGAGCGCACACGTGTGTGTGTGTGCGCCGGGGCTTCTCATATCATCCGCGGGTGTAACCCTCCACCTGGCAGTGCAAGCCAAGCATGCACAAAATCAGCACTTCGACTCAAAGTGATATAGGTCTGATGACTCTGTCCTCCTCCTCCTCCTCCTCCTCCTCCTCCTCCTCCTCGTACATATTTCACAATTACTTACACATTTCAAATGTGAGCCTGCAAGCACATTACTCAGTAATGAGCTCTGTTTTACTCTTGGCCGGGGTTCAGCCAAGTGGTGTGCTCGTCTGGAAAAAGCCCAGTTGAAAAATGTGTGCCTGATGTTGTAGGCTCGGCGCCCAGATGCAGACACAATAAAAGGTCTGCAGGGATTTAGTGCACCCCCACCCCCCACCCCCACTCCCACCCCCACCGTCCACCCCACCACCCCTCCCAAACGCACACATTCTCATTTCTACATTTTTTTCCAGGAGAAGACTTGAATTGTGCTCTTTAAAAACGCTACGGATACTGGGGTCTTAATGGGTGGGAAAAATCAATAGCTCGGTTTAGGTTTGGTGGGATCTCTTTCAGAGAGAGCAGAGGGAAGATGCTTTTTTTTTTTTTTTTTTTAATGCCTCTCCATCTTACTGTGTAAGCAGCACACGGAGCTTCTGAAGCTCTGTCAACTCACTGAAAAACTCAATCAGTCTCTTCTCAGCTGAGGGGCACTGGAGCACTGCCTCCCCTCCCTCCGCTTTTCCTCTGCTGTACATTGGAACTAAATGTCAGCTTGACCTAACATGCTGACTCCTACTACACCCTGCATCGATCATTAAATGGATTAGCCAGTGCTCTTGTAGCACTGACCTGCGATTGAATTGTTACATTTCCCTTTTCTGTTTGTTTTTCTTTTTTCTTCCCCCCCCGTCAATAAAGGAAGTGAAGTGTACAGTTTCGTTAGCCTCTCATATAAGCTGTCATGTTGTGAAAAAGACATTTGGATTGTAAAACCACTTCTGTCACCTCCAGCCACTTCAAAGTGCAACCAACCATGCGCTGCTTTTTGTTGTTCTAGTACGAGTCTACTGGCTCACACTCTGTAGAAATTCCATACAGTCTTCACTTGTGGTTTCTGAAACTATGTTCTCATGTTTGGAGCACAGTTTTAAAAGGAACCCGTGGTCCAAATGCAAAGCAGCACAGGAGATTCTAGTCCTGCTCTCGCTGAGGTTTGGAATGATGGCGGTTTCCACAGACCAGCCTTCACTCTGTCCTACATGCAGTTTGTTGTGGCAGCCCTTTTTGTGTCGCCTGACAGGTTTGATGACGGATCGTGTAGGCATTGTTTTCCTCAGTGCGAGATATTCCCCTGTGCTGGATTTGTCATCCTCCGCTAAGTGAGTCGTCTCTGGGAGCCAAGCGGTAAGATGAGATGTAATCTATACCCCTGGTGCAATCCCTGCATCTTGTCAGTCCTCGCAGCCGACGAGGCAGACGCGATCAGCTGCGCATGATGGACATGGCGATTAATGGATGTTTGCTGGCTGGAGGGGTTGATTTATTTAATCTCCTCGCTGTCCCACATGCATTTCTACTCCTAAAGTTCCTCTGACTGCCGAGACATCGGTCTCAAATTTACAACCTCGTAAAGACTTCACCGTGATTTAAGCTGCAGGGCAGGCGCTCCCCTTTACTCTCACACACAGCGTCGGTGTAGAACCTTGCACATTGAAATCAAGAGTGCAACCTCAAAGCAAACTGCTCTTCACATTGTCTCGGCAATGTGAAACTTTCTTTTTGCACACAGTGGTAGCCGTTCCAGAATTTAACACACACTTCCTTTGTTGAGACTGTTTAAACTTCCCCCCCACACACACCCATCCAGCCCTAATTATCTCCGAATTGTTAGCAGAGAGTATTATCATTACAAATAGAGCAGCGGCCACTCTAGTCCATTAGTTTCAGAGTATGCTTCTGAAGGTCCTCGGATGCCAAGGCCCCTGCAGAGCTGCTGGACTGCAAAGAAAAAGCGAGTCGCCTTACTTTCTCTCTCTTTGTCGTCTTTCCCTTTATCAGAAAGCTTGGAGAGAGGCCAACGTAGATTCACGGCAGCCAGCAGAGACAAAGCCTATAAGCCTGGTGTTGTCTTACATTACCTCAGTTAAATCAGAACTTCCTTTTTCCAGCGCTGGTTAATGTGCAACCACCCACCCACCCGTATTAATTGGGTCAATTAGATTCTAGCAGAAAAAAAAACACACAGCAGTGTACAAATGATTTGCTCCAGGGTTCGTCTGAGAGGAGGGAAGTGCGGTGAGATTCATGTTTCCATATGAAGTCATTAGTGGAAAAGAGAAAACTGGATCTATGTGGGGTTTCTTTTCTCTTTTTTTTTTTTTCTTCTGTGGAGTGAATTTGTGACTTGTCTATAAGATGCGCGAATCACACATTGCTCCGGAGACGAGAACATTGACAAGAAATGCTTTAGGGATAAACTGATCCTCACACCGTAACAGCTGAATGGACAGGCTCAAATAATTGGGAATGGTAGGTGTGAAGTGAGCGGGCCTCAAAAAGCATGGGTGTTTCTTTCATTGAACACACACAGAGTACAAAAAAGAACATAAAGCACGTAGAACTCATGACAGTTGGAAAAATTGTTGATGGAGGTTGAAGCAGCACTCAGAATTTCTCTCTTCCTTCCTCGTCTCACATGGCTTCATGTGCATGACAATGGCCATTGGACAGAGCCTGAGTGCTGACAGCAGCTCCCCCGCAGAGAAAAGCATCTGTGGCTGCAACAACTGGGAAAGCCTGAGGGCAACGAGGTCAAGCATGGGGTCAGTGTGTCAGCCAAGAGCTGCGGTGAAACATCATGACAATGCACTTGTGCATGGTGGTGTGTTGTTAACACCCATGACCCCCCCCCAAAGCACGGCTGGTCAGTTCCCCTCTGCGATTGTAAAGCACACTTACTGCCCAGATCTTCCCCATCGGCTGTTAAGCGTGATAGGTGTTGTGCTCGGGGGCTTTTCACAGAGAATTGAAATTAGGTGTTGCGGGCTGTTTCTGTGGTGTGATGCCCCTCGTGTGGAAGAAAATATAGAATTGACCCGTAGCCAAACCTGGTAGCTTCGCGGTGTCTCCCTTCAATCACACAGCTGATGTGACAACCAGATGTTTGTTAGGAAGGACTTCCCTGGAACCACCAGGCAGCGTCACACATCTGTCAAACGCCCCGTCCGGAAAGCTTTGAAAAGCAATAATGGAGCGGCTCTATCTGATGTTAGCCTCAGCACTGAAGGAGATCCTAGAGGCCCTGCTGGGGAGAACAAAGACACAAATGTCTCACAGCTAACAGGGATAAGTAGTACAGATTTCCTCCCAGCATGAGGCCACTCCACTTTTTTTTTTTTTTTTGTCTTGAGTACACAGCCTCATATTAAACACAGACTTTGCATAATTTCCTCTTTCCATGTTTGAGTGGCTACTTTGGTTATTACAATCAGTTATAATGTACGCTTTTCTTCTGTCTTTGCAGTCAAAGACTTCTGCACTGAATCAGATGCTCATTAAACAACTGCGCCACACGTCGTCATTTCACTTTTAGAGATCTAAGCAAAAGATTTTTACAGTTGAATGCGACGCAGACAGACTGAATAACTCTTAATACAATTTCATTTCATGTCTGAGGGATTGCATAAATCAAAAAGTAAAGAGGAGACAGTAACATCAGATAGTAAAGAGCTCAACATAACAACTCTAACTGCAGTGTTTAGAAAAACAATTTTCTACTGTATTGTCAAGCTTGAGGGCTTTGAGTTTTTTGAGCGCAGACCAAACCAAAGCCTGCAGTGGTGAAGATACTGTGTGCTGATAAAAATTTCAACTCGACTGTTAAACTTAAACGGTGATGTGGGAAATACAAGACAGTGTCGTCAGTTGAGGCTTTTTAAGAATTTTCCCACATTCCTTCGTATGCTCATCCAAACCCACAAAAGCCTTCAAGGAATTTTTTTTTTATTACACAAGCAGAGTCTTATTTTTGTAGATTTGTTCATTCTGTTTGTTGGTTATAATCATATTTTACACACCAAGGTGTAACAGATGAGATCTGGGATCCATTCAACAGAGACCAACAGGCCAGGAACTTAGTGTTAATGAAACTGTAGTGACAATTAAACTCTTCTTTTGCTCGACTCCCTTGATAATGTGACTGCAGTTTGCAGCTAATCTCGTCCTGCAGCTGTGACCCGTTACAAGGGCCAGCCGTAAATAACTGTTATTCTAATGAGTTTCTTTCTTTGTCTCTAGCCATTAGAACTTCCTGTGAGGAGTTTGTGTTCATAATCTTTGTGGC
This sequence comes from Sciaenops ocellatus, assembly GCA_033000465.1. Lineage (NCBI taxonomy): Eukaryota > Metazoa > Chordata > Actinopteri > Sciaenidae > Sciaenops > Sciaenops ocellatus. The sequence goes on along the minus strand of CP136884.1, from coordinate 5,620,694 downwards.
TGAGATATCAGGCAGATTTGTCATTATGGAAGAGATAACTGAACTTGAGCAGGTCTTTATAAAATGTATGTTACATTTCTTGGCTTGGTCAGACTGAACCACTTTGTTTGTAAGTGGCCTCTGACCTTTCAGCTGAAACACTTGTGACTTACTATTCTCGGAGTGGTATTCATTGTAATGATTTTTAGATATTAGAGTTGTATACTCATTTTGTCTTCTAACCTCATTTTATTCACTATAAAAAAAGAATAAATCAAAGACAAAGATAATATTGGAGTAACTTTCCTTTTTTGTTCCTCTCACTGGAGAGTTCTTCCACACACGAAGTAGAGCTGAGGCTGATGGGAATGTGTTTTGAGTTTAAACCAAAATACTGGATACATTTTGACATGATGGTGCTAGAGGAAAACTTAGGGGAACATCAAAGTTATTACAATTCATCCTGAGTGGACCATAAACGTCAGTACAAAATTTTATGGCAATCCATCCAATAGTTGTTGAGACATTTCAGGCCTGACCAAGTGGTAGACCCCACGTGAGATTACCATTCCCAGGACTATGTCATTAGCGTAGTTAAAACACAGTGTGTTTGTACAACTGGTGCAAGTATAAGTTGAACAAAGAAGTCTGCAAAATCCAATAGACACATTGGCTCATAGCAATTGATCAGTTTTAAGTAGTTGCCTAAGTTTTCTGATATAAATAATGCCCTGTTTCTGCTGCATGGTTTAATCTCGGCTTGGTCTACGCATTTTTGGTACCAGGATTTGTTTTTCTCCCCCACTGCAGCTGGTACGGCATCATTGTAGGTTAGCTGATCGTCATAGCGATGTTAGGTGAGACTGCCGTGACCATCTTCAACGTGACAAATCTACAGGAACATTGGCCTTTCTTTTTAAGATCCCTTCATAGTCAACCAAACCGAGAAACATCTACACTTGGTTGGTGAGGTTTTGCAGGCCACCATTTTTTTTAACATCTGGGCCGAGTGAATTGCAGTCTCAATTTGCCATTGGTGTGCAGAATGTCCATGTTGCCCAAGTGATTTTCTTTGACCAGTCAGTGGTCTGCAGTGTTTTCACTTCACTGTTTAGTATTGGCTCAGGTTGCTTGGAACCTCAACCGAGATCATACAAAAAGAAGCACCAGGTACCGTCCACACCTTTAGCCCATGGAAAACCGAAACGTTGGAGTTACAACATATGTAGCGTAAAACTGGGCGGTATCTGCCCAACCTTTAAGGTCAGTCATGAAATCATGCCAGGATATCAGCAATGAAGCTGCTGAGTTGTTGGTGACGCAGCTTGTAAAAGGCAAAATTTCCTGACATCTCACAGTCAACAGATAGTTGTGAGGTATCAGTTTGTACAGTACAAGAAATCTTTCATAGGCAGCTATAAGTCTGAACATGTGCGTGTTGAATAAATACATCTGTGTTCCTCATTTCTGGAATGGAAGTGCCCTCAAATGCCTTGGACTGTTCCAGTATGCAGTCATACTGACGGATCGCATCTCCCAGCTTCAGCTTTTATCCCCCGCTCTGCTAGTGAATGATGCATTTTGCGAGTTGCACTGAGGAAATCTGGTGCTCATATTACACAGATTTATGCATCTGAAGACAAGCTTTATCTGAGATGTTTTGAAGAGCATAGACATGCTGAATGAGTTGCCCTTTCAATGAACACGGGCCTGATGAAAGAAATGTCAGACTGTAATTTAGCTCGGCTCTTTCATGGACACAGACACCACACATAGGCACACCCGCACACATACAGAGCTCTCTTCCCATTCTCATCGAAAGGCTTTGGCAGATGGAAGCGTCTTTGTCTCGCAAGAAGTTTTCCAACCTTGAAAAAGCCACCCCTCCTCAGTTTAATGAAGGCAAGCCACAACAGCGGTGTAGTAATGACTGGATTGTGTACAACATTATCCCTCCCCCTCCTGGACAGAGCCTTTGTATTCACCGCAGGTCTGAGCTTCTCCCACCACAGAGCAAGGGAGGGGAGAGAAAACAAGCGCGCCTCCCCAATGCTAACTCAATAATGACTTCCCACGGGGGAAAGAGAATACGGGGCAGTCTTTGAAGTGGCTGTGCTGCAGGAGGCTCTTCTGCTTCAGCCTCACTACAGGAAGCTCTCACGTGGGGGTTTTTATAGAGCTTGGGACCTAAACAGGCTCCATACAGCCCTGAACACATTCACCAGCATCAGTTGAGGTTGCCTTAACATCTTGATATCCTGTAGTAATTGTGGGGAAATAGCGATTTGTCATGTTTTTAAAGAAAAGTTGTGCAGGACTCGGGGATCTTCACTCATGTTGTGCCTGTCTTTAGGGACTCTCATACACGGAGGCCACAAAATTACTGGATTCAGTGATCCAAAGAATGCAGTGGTTTCTGTTGTTCACACATAAGTCACCTCTCCAGACAGCTTATGTGTTGACATGACTATGGAGTGTATGAAGATTAAGCACTGCTTATGCGAGACAAGGTGTCTCCAGCACTTGTCTTTAGTTTGCAATGCACTGATTGATTTGCTTTGCCAGTATGGTGCATTCATGTGTTACTGTATACCTCGGAAAATCAGCTTCCCCTACACGTTAAGCAGATTAAGGGGTGTCAGTGTTGGACAGTAGGTGGACTAAATTTGGTACATCCCATGGTGCCCAGAGGATGTATCCTGCGCAACCACAAGGTTAACATTAAAGCTTTAGAGTAAAATGTCTTGACAACTACGGGATGGATTGCCATGAAAGTTGTCACTGACATTCATGCTCCCCTCGGGATAAACCATAATAATTTTGATCACCTAACAGTTCATCATAAAGTCCAAATTTTACTTGTGGTTCATGACAAAATATGCACAATAATAAATAAATTTCCATCAACCTCAGCTGTACTTTGTGTTTAGTGATAATTAGAAAATGTATTCATGCTAACTAAGACGGTGAATACGGTAAACTACACCTGCTGACGGTAGTGTTTAGCCCAAAGCACCGCTGTGCCTAAGTGGGTGTTTAGAGTGAAATTATCCCTGTGATAAAACAGAGTGTAGGTGTGTTGCTTCAAGTACCAGTGAGACATGAAATACAATCCAAGAAGTCCAGTTTGAGATCGGTGAATTTGAATTCTTCTCAGGTTCAGCAAATATTTAACCTTTGTCAATGACTGCGAGGTAAATGGTAGAAATACATGCTCATGTTGCAGTCATCCACCAGAAGCATGCATTTTCATCAGACCAAAACAGTGCCCTGCTGGATGATGCCGTGTTTGCCGGACAACTCTACATTGTTTTGCCAGAACCCTCTACATCGGCACTGCTGGAGTGAACTCATTGAATGTGTCTGAACCCTCACAAAGCTGCTAGTGTAGCTGTACATTCTTAGTCTTGTTAAAGACATTTTTCTTAGCATTAACACATCCAAAGGCAATTAGTCCGTCTGTCTTCCCTACTCTGTCTGGTGCACTCACCCTCGAGCCAGTTGGTTTCCTACTGAAAATGTAAATCTTTAAACTTGGGTCAAAAATATTTTTCATTGTTTAAAGACGGTTTAATAATTTCCTACAGCAGCTGGGCACGTTGGACAGGATTTAAAGATTTCTGTGGCTTGAGAAAGTCGTGCATTTCAGCCACGCTCACAGCAACACAGTGGAGTTGTTTTTTTTTTTTTTCTAAGAATTTTTCTACATTGGGAGTTGGCAACTTGCCCAAGCATCTGAGCTGGGAAATCGACTTTGGCTACTGTTTTCAAATTCTGCCACATTGTGACAGAGAAAACCGCCAAGAACATTTTTGGATTAAGGTGCGGGTGAGAAAGGGCACCCCACACCACCACCACCACTCCATCCCCAGTTTGTTCCTTTCTGTTTCTCAGCCCACAGAGAGAGAGTGTGTGTCCATATGATACAGCGCAGCTATAAGATCTGTTTACACAGTCCCTCCTGAGGTCTTAAATGAATGCACAGCCTCTACATGCTGCTTCCATAAACACACTGCTCTCCAGAATAAGGAGCTCATTAGGCCTGCACGGTAATGAGGAGCCATCCTGGTGCTCAGCAGTGGGTTAATTGGGCCAGAGAGGGCACTGGGAGCTGAGTGTGAAAACGTGAATGGCAGCGGAAGAGTAGCCCTTACACACACACACACACACACACACACACACACACACACACACACACACTTTATCCCACCCTGAATGGACATAGCCTGAATCGCAGTGACCCACAAAGGTCACCTTGTAATCACCATGGCAATGGGGGCGGCACACACGCCCTAACCACACCAGGGGACGAATAGCAACCACTTAAGTTTTTGGCAGCGTGGCAGGCATTCCCAGCGTGAATAATGTGCAGGCGAGGGCCTCCCAACAATCTGATGGCTTTACACAAATGGGGCCTTGTAGGAGGACATTCATCAGCAATAAAACACCTTCTCTCTCTCGGAGGAGTCTGTTGTGTCTTCTGTGGCGACTCAACTATAAAACTGAAGCCGTGGAATGGGAACATTGTTTAATGTACTGCTTTATGAGGGCATTCTCTTAATCTTAATCTTTGGAGACGTTCAGCTGTGGGGCTTCAGCTCGGAGCCATTCTCCGTCCAGACTTTTATTGACTGTATTGCAGTCAGACTTTGTGCACAACCGCAGTCTTTTGGGCCATTCAGGGTTAGCCTGCTTGTGTTCTGCAGGATTTATTCTCACAATGTGCTCAGGTTCATTCCGCAGCCTGATTGTTGGGTGAAATATCCAGTTTAAAATTCACATCAGACAATAAGGATCTCTCTCTGGCACGCACCAAATCACATTCTCTCTGGAATCGTTGGCAGCTCTTGAAATCATTAAAAAAAAACGAGAACACAAAAAGTATTCTTTAGAATCTTAAAAAATCACATCTTGTGCGGCGTGAAAGGTTCCTCTGCTCGCTCTCATCCTCCGCAAGCGTCGTCTCATTGTTACCCGATCGCAGCCACCTCTCCTCTCTCGCTGCTGTTTGCAGCCTCTAACTGTTGGCATAGCCTCTCAGAGTGCGGAGGTGAAAGCGTTCGTGCGTATGCATGTGAGGGCCGAGGTGGTGGTGGTGGAGGAGGAGTAGGAGTAGGAGGAGGGGTCCACCTCTCTCTGTAATCCCTCTCAGTCTCTCTTATCACCTCTCGCAGGGAGAGCAGCGGTGGGGGAGGAAGAGAGCCCGAGCTCTGTGTATCAGCCCGGCTCATCTCCCTACATTATTAAACATCCATATTTCCATATTTCATTGAGGCCCCCTCCTCTCCGTGCTTTGGCAAATCGCGGTCTACTTAGCATTCAGATGAGAATGGGATATGGTTAATGGGTATTAGATTTGTAGATGGTTATCCCCTGGCTATGTCTTTTGTACGCAAAGCCAGTCGATCAGTCAGTCGTTGTGCCTCTGTCTCTCTCGGGTCGGGTACCACTGATGAAGTTGTAGCTGGATGTCTGTTTTTTTCCCCCTCTTTGCGTAGTCTTACACCAGGTTTGTTGAGGAAGTTGAATCAGCTCTTTGCTTTCATAACTTTGTCCACCTTTCCCGCTTTTTTAGGTCCAAGAAGATGACAGACTTGGCCACGACGTTGCAGAAAGCTTCTCTGCAGAAAACAGACTTGGAGCTGGAACTTGAAGAGCTGGAGGAAGCGGCGACAATGGTGGCAGAGGAAGAAGAGCAGGGAGCTTCCCAGACCGGTCCGATATCCCGCGGTGACAGCAGCAGCAGCAGCAGCGCTTCCAGTGATAGCAGCAGCAGCAGCAGCAGTAGCAGCAGCGAGTCGTCTGATGAGAGTGAAGAATCTGAAGCTGAAGGGCAAGGCTGCACTGACTCCAGCAGGGGAGGAGGAGAGATGTCTAAGGACAACCCTCCACAGCCCCAACCCAGCTCCGCTGCATCTCCCATCCCCCAGGAGCCCACGAGCACTCTCTCCTCAGAGGAGAAGAAAGTGGACGCCCTCCCTGTAGCCTCGGAAGGCTCCAGACGGCTCATCCAGGAGCTGGGGGAGCAGGTGGCAGAAGAGCTGAAAATCTCCCAAGACTCCAGCAACAAAGCAGAGGGAAACTGTTCACAGCCCAGCAGCGCTGCAGCAAAAGGTGAAGCAACATCTGGGAGGAGCAGCAGTGGGACTCTGTTAGAGCCGAGCCCTCGCAAGAACCCTCTGCTCATCGTCCAAACGCAGGAAGGTCAAGACGAGAGTGACTTCATCTGCTGACAGGAAATGTGGAACCCGAACGCCACTTTTTGAACTGTTGACTTCATAAACGTGATGTAAGAAAATGTGTTTGTTTCATTGCTTTGTTATTCCAAGTTTTATAATGCTTTAACCCTCCTCTAAAGGGCATTATCTTACATAAAGAATATTTTCTTATGAACTTGCTGCACCTCATTAAAAATCCTTATTTCATATTTCTGTTTTTGTAATGAGCATGTGTATGTTTATCCTTTTCTGTCTTCTGTCTCGCCTCGTTACTCATCTTTACTCGACTTTCTAGCTGTTGCTGTTTTATATCTGAGCTGCCTTACATGCTACAAATCTTATCATATCTTTACTCTCTGAACAGACTGATTTTATATTAATTATTTCTCCTCCTTTATAATTATTGAAACAAATTCAACAGTGCTTGTGAAAGATTTAGTCCATCTGCTAATACTGTAGAACTTCTTGTGTATATTTCCATACGCATATTCAATCTGTATCCATTTTGGACTTAAATAAACAAAACAGGAGTGTCATTCCAGGAAACTGACAAACATTTGTCATTGTTCATTGCTGTACATCACTCAGCCAAAGTGCTTGGCAGAGCTACTTTTAGGGAGCTATTCTTTTGCTAATAAATAGGAAAAAGCTCTAACCCGTTCCTAAAGCCCCCGCATTGATTGAAGTGGAAAAGACTCTGCCGGCACTAAACAGTGCTGCGGAGCACGCAGGAGTGATTGATTCATCTGGCATGAATGGAGGAGCGCCGTCAACACAGCTCAATATCATCGGCCGCGTCTAGGCAGGCGAGAGAAAACAAACAAGGAAGCACATGTCAGGCAGATAGATGAGGTCTGCGAGCAGGGCGGCAGCGCGGGAGCCGTTTGTTTGAGAGATAAGAGCACCCCGGGGCCCGAGGTGGCCACCAGATAGAGGAGCAGGGGGCCAGCAGAGACAAACTGACACTGGCTCGCTCAGACGCGGAGATGTCCTCTTAACCTGAAGTAAAATACATTTTAATTTCTGTCCCCTGAGTGGACTTGTGTTGATTACTGTAATTGAAGGAGAAAGATGAGATAGAGAAATGACCCAAATTAGGAGAATTTGTCAGGTTTTGTGATCCTAATGGGTCATAACTGGCTGAGGAAGTGATTGATCAAGCACAGTCACCGCGTTGCCTCAGGCTTTCTTTTTCAAGGAGAATTTCATCCCGGATGAGTGAAGGCAGCTCAGGAGCCACCGGTGATGATAGCTCCTTAGGTAGGCGGTGTCTGCAGTATTGTGTTACCAAGACGGATGGTGTTGTTAAGCACCTCCCAAGAAGAGACAACCTCCTTGCAACACCCCCATTGGGAGCTAGCGCCATCATCGCTGTGACTGAGATGAGTTACGCCGTGAACGTCGGCCCATTTAAAACCCCCTTCGTTCTGGGGACATGATTCCAGGGATGGCGTGGTTCCCCCCGCAGGCGGTGCTTCTTTCACCCCCACTGGGGCTTCACATTGATTAAGTGACACTGGGCTCCGTTGCCGTTTTTCATTTTAAAGTGGCCTCCATATTCCCCCATTAGTGCAGCCGTCTCGGAGCCTGACCGGGAAGATCCGCGGCCAAGCTCTGCACTTCAGTAGGCTCTTCTGCAATTAATACTCCTCGCCGACAGACATTTTTCAAGAGTGTGGTTTAATGAAGGTAGCTGATAAATTATACAAGCCAGTAATTAATGTGATGTCTGTGCTCTATTTTGACTTAGATTTGATAATTAATTAATAATAAATCAGCCCCTTACTCGTGTAGTGAGCATGCTCTTTGACCCTCATGGGTCTAAGAAAGTGGAGTAATGTGTTCAGGACTCATATGGGCCACCGTGGTAATTAGCCCATTAGCAACACCATGTCCAATAAGGTGAGTCTATAAAGCTTGTGATGTGTTTGCTTTTTACGAACATGTATGCGTAGACAAACATGAACATGAAGGATGTGAGCAGCATTGTTCACATCCTTCTCTGCATACTTTGTACCTGGAGAAAAGGTAAAATTACTCGGGGGCAGCTCGGGGCTAAATCTTCTCCGGATTATCTTTCTTGAGAATTTCAGATGTTTCGCAATGTGAACAGCAGAAATCAAGGAGCTCATTCTTGAAAGTATAACAGTATCTTGGGAAGGAATAATTCAACATCTTGGTATAGATACTTTTCCTGCTCAGAGTCACCTGAGAACAATAACAGTCTCGTATCTCTAGAGCTCACTAGTCCAGTGAAACAGGAAGTCACTGCACCCGGCCAAGAAGTAGTCCCTACACATAATTTCCACATAAAACTGCATCACTTTCACTCCTATCACATCATTTTCACATTTGTTTTTTTTTTTTTACGGGTCAAACTAAAAAAGACGTAACATTACTAGTTAGCCTTTGTGATGCTATCATTGGACTAGCTGTTTCAAGTCTTTATGCTAAGCTAAGCTAACCATCTCCTGTCTGCGGATTCATATTTAACTTCCCGATACGAGAGTTGTTGATCCTCCCATCTCAACGAGAGAAAACAAATAAGCTGTCTTTCAAAGTATACCTTTAAATCAAAGTCCACTTAATAGTTTTTTTTTCAAGCTTACCACCAACATATGGAATGATATTAAGTATAAAAGGTCCATAAAAGCGTGGGCTTAATTGCATTTTGCAGACACAGCGTGTTAATGTCTGAAGACGCACACAAAAAGCACTCAGATGAATCACAGGATAATGTTCTGCACAAGGGATACATAGCTAAAGGCTTAAGACTTAAAATGCCATCTGTTGTAGGTAAAGACAAGAATTTGACCATATGAACTAACACATGCACTTGTTTGAAATCACAATGAACCATTCTGCTCTTTTATATAAAAAAGAACCTGACTGTGCACTGACTGTGACCTTGCTTGTACCGTGAATACAATTATCTCACTAATGTGATAATATACTCCCTCCCTTGTTTTTGTTTTAAACGGCAAAGGAGGCAGCAAGGACAGTGTCGTCACTGCCTCCTTCTCCCTGCGACACACCGCCTCTGGTTGATTGTAATAGAAAACTCAATCCCCTCTCCCGTTCCTGTGAGGCAAAGTGATTCTGGTGCTTGAAAAGATTAATAGCCCTCAAGAAGAAAATGAATCAGGTGCTCTCCAGGGCCTGACCCCTCCAATGGGCGTGCAAATAGAAATCCCTTTGTGCACCTTCTTTCTCTTGCAGCTCTCCCATTTGTGGCCTTCGTACTGTGTCGTGTCGCTCCAGGCTTGGCTGGCGAAGAGACGAGGAACGGCTCCGGCGCTCGCGGGAAAAAAAAAAAGAGAAGCAGGTGGCCATACCCCTCCACTCATTCTTGGGGGCTTTGTAGTCAGTCCTCTTGAAATGACTGGCGTATGGTAATGAGGGAATGAGTGCATGGGATGTGTCAGTGTCTCTCGGGCTGACAGTGCTGACAGGGAGGGATTATCTAAATGGGCTATTTTCATGCTCTTAATCACAAAAGAAACAGTGAAATACCCCCTTTTTCCGCAGCGTGTGGGAGCGCATATGTGTGTGTGTGGTAGCGTGTGCGGACAGCGCCGGCATCCACTTGTCGTCTGCAGCGTTGGCTGATTCACTCTAATTGGTGTGAGCAATGTCCGTTAAATCACTCCCTAACTCTCAGTGGACATGTGCTATCAGGCAGCTTAATGCTGCAAATTGCCTCTGCCATGCTAGAGCTGTGTGTGTGTGTGTGTGTGTGTGTGAGAGAGAGAGAGAGAGAGAGAGAGAGAGCGAGAAAGCCTCTCATCCTTATAGCATCTTGTTAAGTGCATTGGGATTGCAGAGATGTTGAGGTGGAGGCGAGTCACCTGGAAGAGCAAACAGACATGTGACTCGACTCCTTCCAACTCTGACCTCCTGATATCTGAACGTACATTTGAGACTCCAACACTTAGTACATCACAGCCGCTACCCCACCTCCCTCCACCCACCCCCCCAAGAGGACATGACAGCTGAGATCCAGCACAGCTCATCAACATTTCGCACTGGTGAACAACAGCACATTTCTAATGAGGCTTCCTCCACATTGTGCTGTCTCCTTTTTTGGTCCACAACTGTTGTTCCTTATCTGAGCCAGTCCATGCTCGAAGCGTATGTCTTTGCGCTTTCCAAAAAAAAAAATCTCCGGTCTTGTGTTTGTTTTCATAGCTAAAACAGCTGTCAAACACGATTAATATTTCAGTGAGAGACTGTGCTGGAGGGAACCTCTAAGTGCTGGGGGAGTTGGAAACAACAAACCAACACTGTTGCTTTCTGGCGTTCTTCCACTGTGTGTGCGGTATACATTCGCCCTCTATCCTGCTCTGCTTTCATGGAACCGAGCGGCTCTTCTGTGACTCCTGAAACAAAGCAGCGCAGGATGGAAATCAAAATAAACTGGGTACAGCTCCCCCGGTTTGTTGTCAACAAGCTGTCGGTGTATCATTTCATTTCAAGCCGCGGTAGATTGAACAATCATTGCGCAGGCTCTTTGATATCGCCTTCTCAGAGGCAGATCAGAGCATCGTCAGTAGAGAAAGAGGGGGAAACCTCTGAGCCCAACCTCCGAGGCAGTGCCTGTGTTTGCTCTGACTTCACGTCCACAGGACGGTGCCCTTTAGCCTTCATGTGAAGTCCACGTTTCTGCCCCTCTTTGCTCAGGGTAGAGCAGGCTGAGCCTCCCACTAATGATGCCTCACGGATGTTGGTATGTTGCAACCAGGCAGTGAACAAAGGTTTCTCATGCTCGCACTCCCCGAGCGCTCTGCAGACAAGCTCCCCTGACATCGCCGACACAGGATCTTGACACGGATAAAAGCTTCAAGCTCGCGTGTAAACACAGAAACACACTCCTCTCTTTCTCTAAATTCACTCGGCGGTGTCGGTTCTGGCACTTCCATTGACATGCGCTGAGCAAACAAACACGTAGACTTTCCACCCCGATCACAGCTGCTGGAGCAAAACACAACTTCATCCTGCCGTGTTTCATCCGCAGCACTTCCACAGCTTCTCTTTGCAGATAGTCCACCTGCACTTTCTATTTCATGCTCTGTCTCTCACACACACACCCTCCACCCCTCACTTGTGGCCTTCTTTCTTATCTCCACCCAGCTTAAATTCACTCTCTTTCCAGATCTCTTTAACGTCATGTCAGCCAACCCGTGTTCAACCCACCCAGTCAGTTGCGGCGTTTCCAACACTTCTCCTTTTCACCCCTACCCACATCACAAGAGTTGGCCTCCGACCATATTCCTCTCCCCCCCGGGATGTGTTGCATGAAAGCAGATATCCACACATGTGTCACTATGCCGATCCTGTCAGCATGTCACGGATCGGCTCCCCGCTGCGATTCAATCGCTTTTCTCTGGCACGGAAAGGTGTAGATTACATCTGCATGGTACAGTGTCGTGCCTCCAAGCTGACACACGGCATCAATGCAGAGGGTAAAAAATGGGGGCTTTAGAGGGAGAAGAGAGTAAAACCACTGTCGCTGTAGCATGGCTTTAAAAAGGTGGCTGTCTGTCTGCTCACGCTTTCTTTTTAGTTTCTTGGGGGAAAAAAACTGCTGCTGCTTCTCATCAAAGAACCAGACTTGAGGCTAATGAAACATTCCAGCTAGCATGTTAACAAGGAGTAAAAAGCAGAAAATGACTCAAGTGTCGTTAAGTTTACAGAATGTGAGGCCTCGCCTCTGCCATCCACATCTTGCCTTAACGTGACTGGCAGCTCACTGGGTTTTCCTGACATCAGAGCAATGGAACATGCATGTTGTATGTTAATGCCGTGTCAAGCTGTGGGAATGGTGTCAGATCAGATAAGAAGCGATAATGTGGAATAAAACTTTCTCCAGGCTGGCTGTGAGCTGAGTGACTACGCTTTAAAAGAGAAAGGAAGCTATCAGATAACCAGCATGCACTTGGATAACTGTAAGGTTGGTGGATCCATTTACTTGTACACAAGCGGGCTGTTGACCTTTGAACCCTGGCAGAGCGGCTGCTTTAGCTGACCTTTAGCTGGTCCAAATGGCACGTGATGATCATGGAATACCTGAGCGTGCTGAGAGGGGACTTTGATCTCTTCTGAAGGTGTGCTACAAGATTCAGTCTGATATTATTAACAGGTTGTTTGCATAGTTTCCTTTGGAAGTGTAAAGACGTCAGTATGCGTCAAACAAAGTGTTAATCAACCCCACACCTTTCCTACATCAGAATCAGGTATCTGCGCCAGACAAAACTGACAAGCATGGTAATTTGACAGAGTGAGTGGGCCAGGTGTACAGAGGTGATAATGTGGGCAGGATATGAACTTCTCTCACAAACATTCTTCACACATCTACAACCAAGCACAACACCATGAATGCCTCTGACGGCACACTGTGCCAAAGTGTGTTGGAATTCTCATCCCCGTATCTCTAATTTTGTGCATATTGGCCCTCTCTGTGGTTCTCTGAGAGTGGAACCAAGTGGCAACCTCCGTGACTGTGAAGTGAAGCCACTGCAGAACTGCAGTTCCTCAAACATCCACTTGAGGCTGGCTGCAGAACGAGTCAGTCTCCATAAGCCCCCATGTTAAAATGTCCAACTTCACAGCAGAAATAAACATGTTTACAGCCTGGTACAAAAAACTGTTTTGGTCTCTTTAGATAATTTACCCCTTTCATGACAGCTGTACTAGGGTTGAATTTTTTTAACTCACCCGTAAATTATATTAAGGCTTAAAGTCATGCATAATTAACAGCATGGCTGCTTTGACCGTCAGGTAGGTGTCATTGCAGATGGCTTGTTTGAGCACTCGGGCGTCAGGTCCGCTGATGATCCACGTCTTTACCGATTTTTAGATCAGCTGGGAGGTGGAAGAGGCAGGACTACCAACATGGCAGCAGACAGCGCCTCATATTCTGAGCTTCAAAATGGCTCTTCAGAAACCAACGGATGATGTCATGCACACACTGTCCATTTTTTATACTGTCAGTGGAAAGGAACAGATCCCTTCAAGACACTTTGTTTGAACAAATTTGTTTGAAGCATTCTGAACCATTTAGTCTATACTTGCCTCATTAGTCTATACTTGCCTCACTTTGATATTCAGAAAATGCCCATCCAACATTCAATGTAATGTCATAATCTGTCTTCAATTCTAATTTTCTTAAAGCGTTTCATGTCAGTGGGATGACATACTCTTCTTCCAAAAGATTTTTCCAGAAACAAGTGTCAAGATCTTGAAACAAAGCAGAACATGGATGAAGATAATGACATTTGACTGGCCACCTGTCCGTGATGTCAAAAGAAAGTCAAGAAAATTAAGGAGGCCATTCATATTAGCAGCAGCTATTCTTGAACAAAGACAAAGGTTATGATTTCCATACGTATGACTACTTGTTATCATGTGACCCTTCCTCACTCAGCTGGAGGAACCGAAGTTTGTCACGTAATGACAACTAAGCCAGCTCAATTTGCCGAATAAAGACCATAAGATGAAAGACCCCAAAGGTAGCAAGTGAACGTTTGAGTGTTTTGTTACATATTCTGTTCCAAAAACTGAAGAATGAACTTCCAACCTCAAAGAGCTCTCTTGATTTGAATCAGAAACATGTGCATTTATTTCATCCCAGATTTTCTCACTCGAACAACGTTGACGTTCTCTATTAGATCAAAAGACTCGAGATACATATTTTGGTAATACATCTGTTTGCAGCCTGGTCCAGCTCATCTTCTGATCTCAATGAACAGAGAGAGAGAGAATGATGGGAAAGCAGGATTTGTAGTCAGGCTCGTGTATGTTTCTCTTTAATATATCCCATGCTCTGCGTGCAGCAACCTTAACAAGCTCTAATCTCTCCAACACAAAAATCAATGAGGCGCACGCCCACCCACACTACATTCATCTCTGACATTGAGTCAGAAGAATCCAGCCTTCACACATCTGTGGGATGTTAGCGTCACGCGTGGATTTTTACTAGTGTGTTGACAAACCAAGCATGCTTACTCACACACCTCTCCTCAGCCCCAGGTTACATCAGGACACACACTACATGTCCTGTTGTCTTATCAGGAGACAACAGTACCTTGTTTTCAACTGTACAGAAATATGAGATAATATGCCATTTTGCCTCAAGGGGTCAAGTGGAGCTCATAAATGCGTATTGTATTCAGAACAAACTACTATTTATCAGAAGAAGTGGTGCACTGGGATAATATTTCTGTTGTTGACAAGAAGTAAAACACACTGAGCTGCCAACTGTCCCACCATATTCACCACAAAACAGCTACTGAAGTCATGTAGCTAATAAATACTTTGGTAGGCAAGTATTTATGTTCTCATATGGTGAGCAGCTTTCAAATAGCAAATAGACTCCTATATACACTTAAAGGTCCAGTCTGTAACATCAAAGGAAATGTATTGGCAGAAATGGATTATAATAAGCATAGCTATGTTTTCATGTGTGTATATTATGAACCTTTATAGATGAGCCCTCTGCCATGTTGAACCATCATGTTTCTACAAACCCAGAACAGACGAGCCAAACAGTGGCTCTAGATAAGACCTTTTCTGTTTTTTTCATGAATGGGACGGTGAGGCGAGTGGTATTCAGTTAGTTGCAATCTGCAACTTCACCACTAAATCCTTCACATTACACCTTTAACTCCTTTTTTTTTTTTTTTTTTTTTGAGAGTTACCAAAGTCTCCATACTAAATATAAAGCAAGATATAGCATACTAACTGGTCTCCCACTAGTTAGTATGCTATATCTTGCTATACTGCTTGCTATACTATACTGGTATATACGGATATTTAGGCATATGTCCAGTCTTGAGGTTAAGCTAGCCTGCTGCCTCCAGCTTCATATTTAGCATATAGAACATTGACTATGAAGATAGATGACGGCTCCCAAAAAGTGAAGCCAAAACACCTTGGTGAACTGTGGCTGTAGTATGTTAGTGAATGGCACATGAGCCAAACAAAAAAAAATCATAATACATGTCAAGTCAATTTTCCTCAAAGACGGTTTCTGTCATTTCTGTCATCATAGGTAGCTTTTATCATACTGATCTATGTTCAAATGTTAGTTTCACCTGATAAGTTTGGTTTTAATTGGTTATCTGATGAAAAAAAGGGGGGTCTCATGTCATGATTGACAGCTGAGCCCTGTTCACAATTGATTCAGCTTGGGTATATGGACAGCGCCTCGATACTGTGGCTCCAACCCTGATCACTGCTGCACAGACTCTGGCTCCAAATGACATCAACAGCTAAAGATGGCAGCGCCCATATCCATGGTACTTTGACTTCATTTGTGTACAGTGGGACGAGGTGGAGACAAGCCGTCCATCTTATATATACTATGGTTCAGACATGAGCGTGGTATCGGACTTCAAGAATGTATATTTCCCCCTGTTTTTGCTGTTTCTTTTAAGAACTTTTTAACTTTTTAGAAACTTTGAGAAAATCATTTTTTCTCATTAATATGCAACTTTTATGCAGACAACAGGGCCATCACTTAAAAAAAACATGTTTTTTCAAAGAGAGATATCCCTAAAGCATTACAAATTAATAGCTGGAACACCAGTCTAGACAGTGAGGCTGGACAAGCACTCAGTATTCACACTGACAGAAACATTCCACCTCTCACAGGAGGTCAGCAAAAACAGCAGTGAATAAAAAAAGTTGATGGTTCATCTGAGGGGGAGAGAGGGAGAGATAGATGGAGAACAACATATAGCAGAGAGTCTAATACCAGCAGCCTCATACTTGGAAATGTACAGCTTGGCAGTCTCACAACCATCCAGCCTGTTGGAGGATGTAAGAATGTGGCAGAAGGCATCGTGACAGACTCTAATTGAGAACAGACCTTGTTTCTGGACACCAGTTTCGAGAGAAAATGAGCATCTTGTCATCTTCCAAACTGTGAGATGATGGCTATTTAGAACCTGATAGTGAAAGTATGCTGCACTGCTGTCAACTTGTCAGCAGCTCGTGGCATCATTATTACATATAAGCTCCATGTTGGTAGTATTTTCTGACCTTTAATAAAGTGGATGGAGACCTTTTACTTTGAAAGATGAAGAAACTACAGCTCGATCTCTGGATATGTTTCCCTTCCCCTACTTAACATCCATATTTTCTACTGATTTTCACTGTGGACGTGTATGTTTGAATTTACTTTGTAACTAGGTAGGCTAATTGGCTGGCTCTTATGGAATCTAGTAAAACAAGATACATTTGGAACCTGTTTGTTGACTTGGAACTGATCATTTCTTTACTGATCCATCAAACCAATCTGATGTTAAAGGTCCAGTGTGTAGGATTTATTGCCACCTAGTAGTGAAGTTGGCATATCTAAAGCCAGTGTTTGGTGTGTCTGTTCTGGGCTACTGTAGAAAGATGGCGGTTCAACATGGAAGACTACCCACTCTTTCTGTAGATATAGAGGGCTCGTTTTAAGGCAACAAAAACACAATGATTCTTATTTTCAGGTCAGTATACTCTAATGAAAACATACTTATGATTATTATTAGCTATCACCATCTTTTTGTCAGCGTTTAGACCTGTAGTTTGCATAAGAGTTTATATCTAACTCGTAGTCCTCACTGAGACTTTATATTGGATTAAAGGTTTCTATGACAGATGCAGAAGTTTGTCTGTAAGAAACGGGCAAAGACACAAAAAACCAACAAAAACACATGCTAGCAGCTTTGTGGGGCTGTAGGCATGGTTGTGCTTCAAGTTAATGTTAATGTCAGCATGCTAACATGCTCACATTTAATGTTTACCATGCTCAACATCTCAGTTTAGCATGTTCACATACTAACATTTACCATTTAGCATTAAACACAAAGTATGTTGTAGATGTTAAGGATATTTTTTGCAGGTGTTTGGTTATATACTAAAATGTTTTGACCTGATGACGGTGCTAGGGAAAAAGTGAAGGGATCACCATAGTGAGTAAAAGTCATTGCTCAGGGGAGGATGTGGATGTCTGTACCAAATTACACAGCAATCAATGCAAAAGTTGTTAAGAAATTACACTGAAAACCACAAATTTGAAACTCGTGGTGGTGATAGTTAAAAAAAAAAAAGAGTTAAGGATCCTCTGCAGACTACAAATGTCAGCACAAGATTTAACAGCAATCCATCAAATAGTTGTTGGGATATTTCTGGACCAAAAGGGTGGACGGACCAACTGACCAACATTGCCACCCCTAGAGCCATGGCTAAACATGCAATCACATGACATTGCATGATCACATGAAACAAAGTGATCATTGTATTGAAGCTTTTTTTTTAACAGTTTAAGAGACATCTTTCTGTTTGCGAGACGATTTTTTTCTTTTTCTCTCACGTCAACTAATTTGTGTTCATGGTACACTGTCAGCCTCAGTGACACCCATAGACGTTAAGATGCAAATATGACCAAATATACAGATACACCTCTCTTTTTCTTTTCTAACACGTGGAGCTTTCTTATTGGGTCAGGCTTAGACTGGATCAGTTTACAGGACAGCCATCCTGCCCTCCAGGAAACCTGAGTGGACAGCATAATCCTGACCCCAATAACCTGACCTGAACCCCAACTCTATACACTAAGCCTGGCTGCTAGGAGATTTCCGAGATGACTCTAGACCCTGTGTTGTTTTTAAATGTTCTCAAGTGATCCCCCATATTTTTCTTGTGTTATGAAATTTTCTAATTATTTAGTCTTCCTCCCTTGTGACAGTGTTATCTCTGTCATCAGCAGGACGAGTCATATTTCATGCACTCAACACAAGCCTTGTTGCAATGACACACAGTGCTGTTGCATCTGTCCTCGTTCCACTGTGTTAATATGATTACATTTCAGCCACACAAGCCTCTACAAGTAACACTTACATGGCAGAAAAAGTAGAAGCACAGTGTAGTATTTTATAAGTTACAGTTACATGGATGAGTGCAGCACACGTAACCTGCCCTGGGCCTGTATCCACTGTGCAAACACTCGCTTCAGTGGACAAGGACAAGCCGCAACCTTCTCTGACATGACAAAGCAGCGGGCTGTGTAAAAGTCTGATCTGACACAGCTGCTTGACTCTTAATGGTGTGTTTCTCCTCACATGACAGCACTTCTCACAATGTTATGACCATAAATTGTTCATGCTATGTGGGACCATTAGGGAGATGCGCACATAGGGTGAATCTGGAAGTGCTTCTTTGACCTCACTGGTGATAAGAAATGTGTGAATAGGCATCTTTCCCCCTGTGTTAAATCATTGGGAGCAGCCTCTCCAGGAATCCTGGCTCCAGTTGTTTGAATGTGGTTAACAGAGTTAGCTTGATTTGATTGTTGCTGATTTGATACAAACCTGTTTTTTTAGTCAAGCCAGTGCCGTTCGCAGGGCTCTGTGGATGGTCGATGCCAATGTGGGTTTACTGGTCTGTCAGTCAGACTACCACTTGGCTCTCAATAACATTTAGATGGATTGCCATGATGTTTTGTACAGTCATTCATTGTTCCCAGAGGATGGATCTTTATGACTTTGGTGATCCCATGACTTTCCCTCTAGCACCACCATGAAGTTGACATTTTATTGTTCTTATTAAAATGTCTTGACAACAATCAGATGGACTACCCTGAAATTTGGTACAGAGAATCATGTTCTTCAGAGGATGAATCTTATCAACTTTGGTGATCCGATCACATGTGTGGTTTTTCAGTTAATCAAATTTGGTACAAACATTTATGTCAAGCAATTTTTCATCTAGTGCCATGGGCAGGTCAAAATTTTAATTTGTACATTACTCTGGTTTATGACCAAGTGCCTGAAGAACTAATTAAATTCCCATCAGCCTCAGTTGTACTTTGTGTTTGCCACTAATTAGCACATTTTAGCCAGCTAAAAAAACTAAGATGGAGAACATGGTAAACATCCATCCATCCATTTTCTTCTTCTTATCCAGGTTTGGGTCACCGTGGCAGCAAGTGTAGCCGGGTGTTCCAGACGTCCTGAGCGATGCATTCTAGCCCCTCCTATTGTTCCCAGGCTAGATGGGATATGTAGTCCCTCTAATGGGTTCCGGGTCTGCCCTGGGTCTCCTCCTAGTTGAAGGTGCCCATAACACCACCTAATCAGATGCCCGAACCACCTCAGCTGGCTCTACTCCAAGCTCCCTCTGGATGTCCAAGTTCCTAACCATAGTTTTAAGGCTGACCCCGGCCACCCAGCGGAGGTGGTCACTGGTAGCATGTCGGAGTGCTAACACCACCATTTTTGCTAGCTTGTATCATGTAACCCTGGGTTTGTTGAAGAACACATATAAGACACATATAAAAAAATGATTTGTATCACCTTTTGGCTTAGAACAAAAAACATCACAATAAAATTGTAAGTTTATGTTAAACTTAATTAAAGAATATATCATATTTGCCTCACTCATCAACAACTGTCTTCAATTCCTAAAGGACCGATAAGAGCATGCAGCCTCAGTCAGGGATTAAGGTGCCACAATCCACTGAACACTCTGAATATCCCATATTGATTTGTTTTGCTGCTTGGTTCATTAATGATGTTGATTTTATTTACATGCTTGTTTAACTCAAGTGTTATCAGCGGCCTCTTAATTAAATCAAATGCGAGGCGCCCACGTGGTGCATTCTAGTCTGCAGCTCTCCCCCCTGGAAGACAGCAAAGGGCAAACTGTCACCCTGGGCAAGGAAATCAGGTGTATTAACAAGTCAATGAGAAATTCATGTGTGTATAATTTCACAGTGAGCACATCTGACCTTTGTTAATGATGCCACTCAAACCTGCAGGTGGTGTTTCTCAAATGAACTCCCGGGGGATCGCCGTGTGTTGCTGCGGTGCTAAAACGGCTCATTCCTCCTGACTAAAAGACGAACACACACTCAATCAGAGGCGGAAAAAGTGAAAACCGCTGTTCAAATCACTTCACATCAAAACTTAAGGGGCGCTTACTTTTTCTTTCTTTTTTTTTTAGGCGAGTCACTCTTTTGACGCCTCGTCAGAACAGATCTGATGTCTTGCACCAATTATTCCTGTGTGCGTTGTTTGTATGCAAACATGTTTTCATTTGCGAGCTCTGATCTGTGTGCATACTTTTTTTTCCCCTCCCACAATCCGGCGAAGAGAGTTGGAGAGAGAGAGAGGGGGGAGGGGGAGCACTTACCCGTTCATAGACTGGCTTTCTTCTCCACCAGCTAGTGGAGAGGAAAGAGACAGAGAGTGCACCAGGTTTTTACATTCACAGATGCTTAAATTCACTCATGTGCTGCCGCCGTGATGGATCACTCTCCAGATTTTTTTTTTTCCTGTCTGTAAATTACCCTTATATTGTGTCTACTCTAGCTGGAGGACTGTTGGTTTTTGAGGTAGAGCTGTGTTTCGGGGGAGGTGAGAAAAGTCCTTGAAAAGCAATCTATCCTCTTCCGTCCACAGCCACCTTCTAGCTGCTCGCTCTTCCAGATATTTTCAACCGTCTCCTCTTCTCATCTCCTGGACTCCTCTTACTCCATCTTAATTTTCTTCCGTGCTTTCATCACCTGCTGACTCACCCTCTCCATCTCCTCCTCCTCCTCCCCCTCCTCCTCCTCCTCCCTGTACCTCCCGTATTACTCTCTTTCTCTGCGCTGCATCACACACTTATCACATCTAGTATCGTAAGAATCAAATGTGAAGGCCGGCCACGCTCTCGCTGCTTAAATCTCCTCATAATGGAGCCCAAGGGTATCTGAAATTGAGTGTGAAGACTGCATCAAGGTCATTTGCTCCACCCCACAGGATAGTGATGGATGTCTTGTCTGATTGCTTGATTTGGCTGCCCTACTTGAAGAGGGGGAGTCTATCCCATTGCACTTTCTGAGTGAGGGGAGAGTGTTGCTTTTGCGCCGTTGGTCAGAAAAGTAATTCCTAGCAGGACAGAAAAGATGGTGCAGGGAGAGGAGGACGTCTAATAGGAGGGCGGAGATACTGTATAATAGTCACTGGAGCCTGGGGAGAGAGGCATTCCAGTCCAGATTCTTGAGTAAACATTTGAAGGGATTAAAATAAAACATATTGATTGCTGGATGGATGGTGCACCATCTGTCAATACACTAATCTGCCAAATTGACTGAGCCTCTCGGAGCATTGTGCGGCTCCAAACAGCTGGATTCAGTCATAGAAAACCATAAACACCAGCCGTAGTCATCTGAAACCTTTCCCAAGTGCCTGTGATTTATAATCCCCTGGATTGTTTGTGTGCACTTGTGGGAATTACTATAGACTGTGGTTGGACATGCAGGGCTCAGCCCGTGCAATTGTGTCGAAGGGGTAAAAAGACTCATGCACTCGGGAAAGCATGATCCAAACGTGGACCAAACAATGTGTCTTTGCCATTTTTCTTGGTCCATCCACTCCCTTAAGAGAAGCTTTGCGCAGAGGAAATTGGCGACCCATGACGACCCTTTTATCCAATCCGATTTGTCACGTCTCTTCATGCATGGCTATTATGAAGATTAGGTTCATTATCTCATTTGATTCACTGTAATAAAGTGCAGCATCATAATGAGTCAACCCTATGTAGTTCTATATGTGTCTTAACTCTGAGCAGGGCATTGGACATTTTGGACACAGAGATGTTCTGCGAGTACATAGATAATATTCTGCTTTATTGTTTTATCATGAGGCAAAGGATAATTTAAATTGAGCAGACAAAACTTGATTCTGTGCTCGAACTAGAACAGAATAGATTAAACTATTTCCCTACTGACTGACCGTCCTGCTAGTCACTGGATAGGAGCCAAAATGAAAACGAAAATACATTTATTGAGCCTAGAGTATTTATTTGAGCTCTGAATAATTTATTCTTGACACCGCTTGGTGCTAATTTATCTGCATATATAATTTAATGCACATAATCGTTTTCAGTCATTGTTGTCTCAGTTCCTGTGTGCAGTGGCTGTTTGTCTTTGCCTGTTTTATTTTTAGTTTCAGTGTGTGTGTTCAAGTGTATTCTGTGTTTTACTCTTTAAAAGCCTAACCAGGGACAAGGACTGCAAATTAGCTATGACTAATGCCTATATACTCTGAATCAGCTGGATTTTATTGGAATGTAAAAATGCCTACATGTTTTGTCCTTGTCAAATAAATGAATAAAATATAATAAATGCCCAATGGTACGCTCACTGAAACACAAATACAATCTGTATAAACAGATACCTGCATATGAATGCAGAATCTGTAGGCTTTTGGCACCAGAAGCATTTCTGGTTCTGGTTCTGATTTTTTGGTTTCTGTTTGTAGAGAGCCAACAATTCCCACCATGAGCAAGCACTTGGCGACACTGGCAAAGAAAAACTTCCTTTAAAAGGCAGAAACAGTGAGTAGAACCTGGCTCATGGTGGGCGGCCATCTGCTGCAACCAGTTGAGTTTAGATGGGAGAGATATTTGAGCAAGCTTTGGCTGCAACAGTCCGTGTACAAAGCAAAAGAGGCGGAACGCATCGGCCAAAATGCAATCTCAGAACCGATCAGCTGTCATCTGATGATGATTTAGCTTCTTATTAGCTTTTTTAAAATTGAACTCCATTCATTTGCAGATATCTGTTTATAAAGTGTAGCCAAAATGAATCTTTCTCGTCATTCGCGCGTATCAAGTTGCTAATCTGACTGCAGAGGAAGTCTTGTCCCGGATATATCCATTTTCTGGATATCTGATGGCTAGACTGGACACGCAGAAACACTGGCTGTTAACCCCAGAGGCTAAATCATCATCAGATGAAAGCCGACTGACATCAGTTTGATTGGTCAAAACACTCTTCAACAAAAAAACGACGAGTTGCACAGACGTTCCTCATTGAACTAGAGCGGGAGTCATGTATGAATTCTGCACTCGGAGGTGTTGAGCTGTCAGATTTGTAATCAACAGGCAGGTAATTGACAACTGAGGCATGATTGTCTTAGTCTTTATTCAGTGTTATGTTTGAGAGTTAACAAAGCATGAGATTGGGCCGTGCCTCTACGCTGCACATTCTCAGCTTGCAGGCCTTTTGTTCTGCAGCCTTTTGTGGAGCCTGCCCCGGATTTATTGAAACTCTCCGCTGCTGAGAGAGCTGAAGGAGCTGCTTTTTTGTCACACACCCTCATTCTTTACTCAACACACACACACACACATGCACACACACACACACACACACATGCATGTACAAAGGCTGAAGCTCTGCCAGCATTTCGTGGGATAATCTACCTTCCTGAAGGTTTGCTAAAGCACCCTTCCCTCCCTCCCTTCCCACCACAACCCCACTTCTTCTTCTCCTCCCTCCTCTCTCCTCCCACCTCCTCCTCCTCCTTATCGGCCCCAGTGTAAGCAGCATGTGGTTTCCTGCCAACTTCTGGGAGCCGTGAGCAGCCTCTCCAAACAGGAACACGCATGAAGACATTCCACCGCTGAAGGAAACAGTGTCCTCAACCGCCCTCCCCCTCTTTTCCAATACCCCATAGACGCTTCCACACATCCCACACAGCACCGCCGGGGCTTGACCACTGGACAATCAGCACGCATAAACACACACAAACATGCACAGACACACGACAGCGGGGACACACTACAGCCATTCAACACATTCATGGACATGGAAATGAAGACGGCTGCGAGGCTGAGAGTGTGAGTGTGAGAGAAACAGAAATAGTGGGAGAAAGAGTGTGTGCGTGACTATGTATGGGAGGGAGACACAATGTGTGTGTGCATGGGTATGTATGAGAGAGAGAGAGAGTCCACAAAAAGAATTGGAAATTAATTTTATAAAGAAGTCTATCATCAACCTATTCCAACTCATTTATCATCATGTACCGTCACATTAAAACTTAGCTCTTGGAGCGGGACTGTGAAATGAAAAGCTTCTCTTTAATGCACTTATTCACCGCACTTGTCCATAAGCTGTTGGAGAGGTTCTTCTACTGTGCATTTTCTTTTTTTGTTATTGGAAATCTATGAAAGCTTTTGTTGAAACGCAAACATCACATCGAAGAGTACTGAGAGAGGAGTTGGAGGGCTGTTATGTGCCTGTTAGAAGAGTAAATTTGTTTAACATTGCAGCAGGGCTCTTTGAAACCAGACGGCAGGTCTGTGGAGGGGAAAAAAAAGCAATAAATCTAAAGAACGATCTGTTCATTTTGATAAATGCGCTGAGATTCAGAGAGACGGAATGATACAGAAGCGTCATCTGCAAGTGGAAGGTCAAGTAAGTCTAATCATGGTAACAGTGGGACCAGGACGGACGCAGCAGCAGTCTGGTTGTCGTCATGACGGAGCTCTTAATGACAAAGGCAGCATCGCTGTGAGGACAAAATAAACAGTGTAATTAGTAGGCATGGGAGGAAGAAACCATGAGAGACGTATTGTGAACAAAGAGTCAAACTAAAATCGGGATTCAGACACAAAAGAAGGCTTTAAATCATTTAAAATCTTATTTCTAAGCTCTCTGTTTTCTGTCCTGGCATGCGGGGTGTATCGATTGGGGAATGTTATTGGGGAATTCTGTGAGAGATGATTAATCATAAGTCACTTTTCTCCTCTGTGCGTATGGATCAGTGCCAGAGAGAGAGAGAGAGGGAGAGGATGTGTCCTCTCAGTCTACTGTCCCGCTGCCTTTTTAGCAGCCAATTCTCCCACTTCTGCTCCGGCTCTCTCCATCTTATCTCCACTCCTCAGTTTCTGGATGTTTTCGAGGAACAAATAAACAGAGAGAAATTGCCCAGACAGAGATTTTGAGAAACTGATTTCTTGCCTCCTTTCTTTCCTGGGTGGTTGTGCTCACCAGGCAGATACGTGGCACAGCATCTTTTTTGTGTGCCCACATAAATGATTCAGTGGCATATTGAAATTACAGAGTGGGCTCTTCTGGTAAAATTGCAGAGGAGTTTCGAGATTCAGGTCAAATGTTGGATGCTCAATACAAACTGGAGTACATGAGGAAAGATGACTAGTATTTAAGATGTTGAACAGATTTATTCCTCACGAAGTTTAATTGCCACATACTCGAGTTTCTCATTTTTTTTTACTGCTCAAGCTTTGAATAGAATCCTTTTGGGAATTTCGTTTGTTTTCGTCCTGCCTGTAAAGTTTTCATTGAACAGTTTAATCCCTGGCTTTAAATATGCTATGATCACAGCACAAAAACTATTAGCCTTGAATGAATTTCTCTGAATCATATTATATCAAATTATAAGTAAAAAGACAGATGGTTGCTTGGTTTCATTTCTTTCCTCCTGCCATTACATCAAGGGCTGTAACTTTACACATTCTGCAAAGCCCTGGATTACAAAGAAAATCTACATTTTAAAATTGTTGCTTTCTACAGTGTGTGCTCAAGCCAACTATGGCATGGTTAAGGCTGGTATGCTTCAACACGAAGCTTCAAAAAGTTCCCCCTACCACACTTTTTCTACGTCAGAATCGATAAGTGAGAAGGATTTGAGTTTCTCTCTCTCGTCTTTACATCTTTAACCAAATGAATTTAATCACTTGGCATATATGTACAAACCAGCATCACCATTGACATCTTTGTCTGAAAACGGTTGCTGTTTTCCGCATTTAAACAAATACTCTGTCTCCTTTCTCTCTCTGACGGCCAACTTTTCACCTCACTTTTGAGTGAATAACAAACACTTTTTCCTTCTGACACATTGTAGAGACTGGTTCATTTTGAGCATACAGAAACCTATATGACTGCTGGGAAAAAAAGTGGTTATATGGTTATGGTATGGTTATGATTAAGCAACCAGAAGACATAGTTAATGTGATGTGATACAAACTCCAGTTTTCTGCATCAAAGCACGACTTGCTGCTCGCCCAATCACCATCCCTCCCTCCACACATTAAGCTGCCAGTATGCTTCATCAGAAGTGCTTGTCGGATGGTTGAATTGCTTCAGAAAGCCCTCCCATCCCCCACACCTTTACAACTTCAGATTAGTGGGGGTCGTGTTCAACCATTTCTGTAACCTTCTGAAACTGACAATCCAACGTTCACACTCATCTCAAGCCATGATGTAGGATGAACTTCTCTCTCAAACTCTCCTTTTTTTCATTCTCTACACGAGCACCGCTACCACTTTTCACATGAACAACCAAGTGCAACACTATGGATGTCTTCCAGGAGAGACTGTCTGAAAATGTGTGCCATCACCCACATATTTAAACGACATCATGCCTCACTGTTCTCCATGAGGGCTGGCTTCTCACTCCAAGTGTAGCTGTTCACGACGATAACTATGTTGGACAACACACTGGCACTGGACATAAACGAGGAGGTGTGTAATTGTCCAATATGTACATATTTCCAAGAATACTGCTCTGCGTATGTCCTGTCACACTGCTGATGTTTAATGGGCACATTGGCTGCTGCAGCAATAGGTGATTTCTCCAAACACTAGACATTACTCAATTGTTACACATTCATGCCTGGAAGCAGTACAACCTCAATCTTCTACTGTCAGACACTGAGCATCCCTCTAGGAGTTACTGGAATTCAAGGCTGCTGCATGCTTCAAACAAAGTGCTGTTTGAGACAATAGATGCAGTCAGAGTCAGTCTGAGCAGTTTTGTATTGTTGGGAAGCCAACAGCTTGACAGTGACTCTCACTTTCCGTGAGTCTGGTGGGATGACATTTTACAGTTTTGCACAAACATGATTAGCATGACTGTCATCCTCCTTTGCATCATATGATGATATTATTCCTTTTTAGTGTGCCTCACCCCTGATTTGTTTCACCACCTCAGTGTCAAGCTGTTTCAAACTCGGCTACTAACCTCTCATAAATAATAAATGAGCGCTAACTGTCTTGTGAAATCGTCTGCGAGTAATGTAAGCGCCTTGCTCAAGGGTGTAGTTGATGAGGGAGGGAAGAATCTGCTCCACAACCACTCTCACCTTTAGGCCAGCTGTTCTCAATAACTGTTTGCTCATCCCTGTTTTATCAATGAATTAACCAGTCTGCACAGATATTTTAGTCTTACTAAAAAAAAAACACATGTAGCTGCAAGGACTCATCCTACCTATGAATACAGATGAGCTCCACTCGCTCCACTCTATTTGAATGCTGTATGATTTGCAAGTTAAAACAAAAAAAGCACCGTTTTCCCAGGAACTCATTACAGAACCAGCGAGGCAGGGCTTAATGTTGTTTTGACTGAATTGTAGTTATCAGTAGGCTACCGTGATGAAGCTCAATTAGAGCAGCATGTTATGAGCTAAGCAGAGGTAATCACTGGGCGGAGGGCAGACTTATGTGGAGGCACGGATATTCACTCTGAGTAGAAAAGGCGAGGGATTCACAATAGGACCTGGAGCCGTGGAGAGCAGCTAATGAGCCTACATGATTCACTCTTGGTCTCCCCCACCGAGAGCCTTGTCCTGGGCAGAGCGGAGGCGCGCAAGAGGTGCAGTGCTTGCTCCAACACATTCCATGACGCAGCCTGTCAGAGCCAGGAGGGTAAAGGGGCCATTAAAAGTTTCTCTAGCAAGTGCTGGATGAATGGAGGTCTTCTGTGTCTTATTAGGCTCTTGAATGTTTATTTCAGTAAACAGGGGAGGACAATGTGTCCGGTAAGGATCTATCTTTCCCACCTGATGTTCCAGAAAACTCTTGGGGGGAAAAATACATGAGGTAATGTTTTTGAATATGACTTTTCACAATGAAAGACAATAGATATGCCTAATCCACAATGCATTACCGTATACAGATCAAATTAAAACTGTCTGTGTGTGAAAACCACCATTTTATGGAGTTAAATTGTTAGGAGGATTGCTTAAATGATCTGCAACATTACTTCACAATAAAAGAAGAACGTGTTGAGATCACAGCCTCTGTGTTTTATGTGGAGTTTGCATTGTTTCCTCCCAGGTACCCTTTGGCTTCCTCTCACAGCCCTGGTGAACACGAAACTCTAAATTGGCCATATGTGTTGTAATTGAGTGCAAATGTGTCCATCTGGCCATGTTTAAACTCTGATAGACTTGGAGATATTTTCCCTCTCTTTTTTTTAATCCAGTGCATGCTGGGAGCATCTCCCAGCAACAAGCAAAGTATGATGCATCCTGTGACACAAAATGTAACTCCTGGCTTTTGTAGTCATGGATACATCTGTAACACTGTTATTACTAGTGGTAGTATTATTTTTAACCATACACAAGCATGACTGCTGCCTGTGGTTATCAGCAGGTCCCTGATCAGAACTCCACCTGTCTGAAGTGATAATGTAATAAACAATATAATAACGTGTTAGTACGCGACAAACGTGCTGCAATGTGTTTATTTTCTTTTTGTTTTCTATATTTCCGTAATTTAATACTTTTTACTATGTGTGCATTGTTTCCTTTCACTCCTTTTTTCTTCTTCTCTCTCGTAAAACTTTGACTGTGTTTTAAAAGTTATGCATACATCAGTTTTATTGCAGTCGCTATGAATGATATCGACGTCGCAACGCTGTAATCTTTATGTACGTGCGTGGGTTGCGGTGATTTCTGTCAAATTTCTCTCGTAGTTATTAAAATAGCTTCCAAATATCCATCCAGACTTTTAAACCTACTCGCACTCTGATTGGCCGACCGGCGGTCACGTGGCGTAGTGCAGTCAGTCGCTGTGCCGTGCCTCGAGCCAGCGCTGAGTGGAGCCTGTCTGCCAACAGCTTCAGCAGCGGCTCTATCTGGAACGCACTATACACTCACTGACAATTAAAGGAGGCCCCTTTTTCTTCTTATTTCCGAGGATTATTCTTCACCATGGGCGACAAAAAGAGCCCTACCAGGTAATGCGACCACCCGCTGTCGATTTCTAATTGTTTTGCGCGTTTTGGGCTCGATATTTGGATGCGTCTTCCTCACACAGGGATCGTTTCTCCCTTTTTCAGTTGGTATGCCACAGCTAGCTAGAATAGTGCAGTCACTATGGCGGCTTCTCGCTCCCTATAACCCAGTCACTTAACAGACAAAGGGAAATTTTTCAGAGGAGACGCCTGGCATTCCCCGAAACGCTCTTCCGTCTCGACGAAGCCTTTCGGAGAGTCAATGTCGAAATGGACATTGTTTGATATTGGTTTTGTTAGCCGACATGCTAAGCTTCGATGCCGAAAATTTTTAGCAATGCTTGCCTGCCTGCCTGCCTGCTAGCCTTAGCTGGCGATACAATCGGACGGTGTGGAGCTTCGCCACTGTGGGGATTTATTAACCACGGAGCTGTACTTGCCGGGACTCGAACCCAATATTAATGACAACACCACCACGATATGTGCCGCGTTAAGTAGCCCGTATATAAGACAACGTGTTATGTTTGTCACAGTCTCATTTCTTGTCATTTCATGAAATCTGTTGGTGACATTTTAAATAATAAAAAATAAACTAACTTGACCTTAACATTTGTTTAAATTTGCAAGGCCAAAAAGACAAGCCAAACAGACCGCTGATGACGGCTACTGGGACTGTAGCGTCTGCACCTTCAGGAACACCGCCGAGGCTTTCAAATGCAGCATCTGCGATGTGAGGAAGGGCACATCCACAAGGTAACGTAGCGCTCCCTCTCTCTCTCCCTTCCTCTCCCTCACTCTCGTCTGAGCGTCTCGTTTTTCCCCCTGCTCGGCTGGCTGCAGCAGCATTGCATCGCAATTTATGGGAATGACAACTTTGATCGACAGCCTTATTTGTCTGTGAGCGACACGGCGACTTGTTGATGGACAAGTCTCGCTAAATATCCTCCAGCCGTTGTTGTCGTCCGGATCATCCGTAGTTTTCTCATTTTATGCGACGGAACATTTGCATTGCTTTTTATGCGTTCGTCTAGGTAGGCTGGCTGCTTCACTAGCCAGAGTGGGTGGTGGGTGGGTGGGTGAGGGTGGTGGTGGGGGGGGGAGAGGAGGATGGGGTGGGGGAGAGGGGACCATACTTCACGATGTGGCTGTACAGCTACAGTGCATCAACAGAGCAAAATAAATAAATAAATAAATAAAACAAGGGCTGCTTTTTTTTTCCCGTCATGGAGCAGAAACAAGTGTGTGCATCTCACCTACCTGTAGGATTGCAGAGGTTCTTTTCATGGTCTGTGCAGTCAGATTTATTGTGCGTGAAGTGGGTGTACAGTAAGGGCTTGGGTTAAGTAAAAGTGATTGTAATGAGGGTTGGAGATGTGTCCAGATGTGCATTTTTCCATATTTCTTTGTCCTATGTAGTTGAAGTCAATGTCCTCTCACGCCTGGCGCAGAGGACGTTCACCAGTTTTCCCCCCAAATGTTCCCAAAAAATCAAATTTTTCAGTTTTTTAAATGAGTCCACACGTGTCTATGATTAATCATTTTCAAATCTCAGTCTGCCACAGACGCGCTTTGTTCCCGAATGTGTTTACAAGTGAGCTCACTCATGTTTGCCTTCTGAAAATTTCTCCAGATTAATCAGCATTTATAGTAACAGGCTTTGTAAGTCCCAGACATTTCCCCTGAGATCAACCCAGAATGCATTTTTGTGATGTCAGCAGACCACGGTGTTTTATGGGAAACATGAGATGAAAACACCGTCTAACTCGAATATCGTGACGGGATTCCCTTTCGGTTTTACGTGTAGTGACGCCTCCTCCTTCTGTTCTGGGGAATGTTTTTTTTTTTTTTTTTTTTTTGCTGAGAACTTGTGTGTGTGCCACAGTGTGAGTTTGTTTACTCGTGTCATCAGTTGCACGATGAGATGGCGAGATAGATGAGTCATTTGTGGGTTTGTTGACAAGTCCCCTGCACTCTAACCTTTCCAGCTGTGGTTTTACAATGAGTGGCTCGACATGGCGCACCGCAAACGGAGCACACTGATGCCGCTTTACTGAGAATCCAAAAGATTGAGCTCGCTCAGTCTTAATTGTCTGGCTCCCCCCCACCCCCACCCTATGATCTTTTCCTAGCAGCGTGTAGCTTAAGACCACAGCTGATGATGCAGGCTGAGCCCG
The DNA here is from genome assembly GCA_033000465.1 of Sciaenops ocellatus. Taxonomy (NCBI): domain Eukaryota; kingdom Metazoa; phylum Chordata; class Actinopteri; family Sciaenidae; genus Sciaenops; species Sciaenops ocellatus. Next base: position 5,589,530 of record CP136884.1, on the reverse strand, counting down.
CTGTGTGAAAGCAGGAAGCAGAGACGAGCGTGTCGTAGCCATCCTGCCACTGTGCTTTGGCAACAGCCCAGTTGCCTCTATTTGGTAAATGGCAGCACATGACATCACGAGTGGTTGTCACACACATGCCTGTTTGATCTGAGTAGTTAACCTTTGATTAGTGCAGTTGTATAGTTGTGGCGCTGCCTCTTATTCTAATGAGTACTAATTAGCTGTCTTTCTTCACCGTTTGATGTATTCCAGCGAAGCATGGGACGAAGCAACATGCTCTCAGCTAAACGATTCACACTTAAGGCTACGCGTGGATGTTTTGTCTTTCTTTTATCTGAGGCTGTTTTGAATGTGCTTTTATTCAGGACGCTAATTAGAGTTTCCTCGTCGCTGGTAGGAGTCAAAACACTTCTTTTCTCAACGTTGAAGTTTGATTTGGATCTTCATTTTGTTTTTACTACAAGATCATTGAGCTTAGGTATCGATTTGCGCAGTCAGTGTGATATTATTATTTTGGGTGGTGTGGATGTGTTTTTTTTATACCACACTTCTTCCACACAGTCCCCGTAGCTTTCTTTTCCTGTGTCCTGAAACAAAGGTCATCCAGCATTGATTGATTCATACATGGTCCACCTACCTATGCTCTTGTACTTGATACATCCGTCTCTCACAGTCCGCACCGAGTCATTGATATGCCAGCGGTTTCTACAGGTGTTGATGGACATTACACAATTAACACAATGCGCAGTGATTGACAGATAGTGGCGAGGCCCCGGTTGCACTTTGTCCCCTGCCAGCGGTAGGTATGCCAGGTAACTGTGGGTCATGCAGCTCTGATTTGTGCAGATGGAAGAAAGAGTGTGGGTGTGTGTTTGTGTGTGTGTGTGATTGTTAACAAGAGCAAAACTCTGTCCGTGGCATCAGCATGCAGGGAGAGGCCCAGTTGTCCCCGTTGAGCGCAGCCTAACGAACCTGTTGACCCAGCCCAGCTCGGTGATGTAACCCGATACCCAAGTAGGCTAAATCTAGCCTCTGCCACTTTGACTCTTAAACAAGAAAACACTCTGCGTTTTGCACCTGACCTGGACGCTAATCTACAAGTCCAAGTAGGCAAAGTGTTCAGCCTCCGCTGCTGCTTTGGTAATTGGAGAAGGGCTCGCATTAGCATCACCTGTGAGGTGCGTGCTATCATATTTAAATGTTTCTGGCATTCCGAACCCGATCGCTGTGCGAACGTGACACCGCGTCGCTGTACATCAGTTTGCTCTGTGGCGGTGTTTGGTATGCACCTCTGTCAGCCCTGGGGGCCCAGGGAGAAACCATTAGGAGCCCTCTAAAGTTGATTGATGGTGGGGATCACAGGAAGTCTTGAGGTACCTCAGTCTTTGACTGCTGTGCGCTGCAGCTCTGTTGTCAACCATTTCAAGTAGCTTCCATCTGCGCTTTATATAAAACAGAACAAATGGATGTCTCTCACTTGTTGGAAAACTGCAGCGCTATGACTGGAAATAAACTAACACAGACTTTAATTTATGTGGAGCTCAGGCTGCTGAAAAGATGCAGAACCTGAACCACAGCAACTGATCCACTGTGTTTACAGCAGTGTCAGCTATAAGGCCAATATTAAAGATAAGAATGTCCTTACTAGTGAATGTTTAAACAAACATAATTTGAACAGAAATCAAAGCAACTTGATACTTTTTCATGCAGTTACATTTATTATACAGCGATTGCACATAGAGAGGCTAAAAGTAAAAAAGCATACATACATACCTGACCTGTCATAGAAATCTGGATTGGCAGCATTAAATATGTTGTAAATGTGTCACTGTAGAGAAAAAGGCAGGTTTTGGTTGAATAAAAAGGCCATGACATTTTATTTGCAGAATTTGTGCATGCCATCAGGCTGGAGGTTTACACCAACCAGCTTTTATTGCCTTCAGCTAACAGGTGAGGTTTTTTTCAGTCACCTGTAACTGTTATAGACTGACGTGTGAATAATGCACACGCAAATATCAACACAAGTATGAAGGACATTGCATATCTTCCATAGTTACTGTAATTAGTCTGTTACTGTAGATCTTTACAGGTGTTAATCTGTGTAAGTAAATGGCTCTTTCATTGAGTCTGTGTGTTTGTAATAAGACCATAAGGATAACCCATAAATCCACAGATTATGAAAGCAGAATCCGAATGGATACAATCATACCCAACCCCGGAGCCACGACTTGAGTTAACACGGGGACTAAAAAAGTAAAAGTGCATGTCTCTGTTTAAGAGTTGAGGCTGCACAATTATTGGAAAATGATTGCAGTGTGTGTGTCTCGGTGTGTGTGTGCGTGCCTCTCTGTCTTTTACAGTGATGGAATGGAGTCATTATAATCCGTGGATTCTACCACTGTCACATTAAGGCAAATTGTCTAGGATAATGGAATTACATAAGAGGGACATGCTGGCGCTCAATTTATATCTGCACTTCCTCGCCCACCACCCTCCCCTCCCCCTGCCCCCACAGCAGCCCCCGCCCAGAGGAAACCGCTTTTGCTTATCCAGCATTATCAGCATCTGCACTAAAACCCTAAGCACGAGCGGGTAGTCCTAATCTTTACATGTTAATTGCCGGATTTAAAACTTCTTAATTACTTCATGGGATTTGGCGGAGTGTGAGTGATTAAATACAGTAGCCAATTTGGCAATCTGACAAAACAGAGAAATGTTGAGAGAGCTGTTGAATCGTGGACTCCTCCCACCCGGCAAAAAAAAAAAAAGATGAGGCAAGCGAACAAATGTGACAGTGAGGGAGCGAGCAGTCTCGGGGAAAATCCTGGAAAAAGGCATACGAGGACAAGGAGAGAGGAGTTAATGTGGAGTCGCAGCTAGCTGAGGAGTAAGGAGAGAGGAAGGGAGGGCAAGAAAGGACAAGGGGGGAAACAGAGAGCAGAGGGGACGGAGAGAAGCGTACCGTGTGGACATTTATGTGTGCGTGTTCTGAAGGGGGGGGGGGCACGGATGGCTGTGAGGGGGATGTGCTCACTCAACCAGGAGTCTCCAGGGGCTAAAGCAGAGCGAGGCACATCATTACCCGGGGAGGGACAGAGCTAGCTGGGCTGGACAGGCTCTTCTGTTTCTACCAGCAGCACCATCCACACATGGGGAAAGGACGGGACCATTTGACATGCCGTTCGCTAACGGATGTGATCAAGAGCGAAAGCAGAGCTCGCCCTGTTCTCGAGGTAAAGTAACTTTTGGCGAAGTCATTCTTAGAGCTGAAGGTTTTCACCCTGTTGCACTATAGTTTGTCTGTGCCTGAGTTTGACCTCTCGGTGTCAGGTTCCCTTCGCTTCATGTTTTTGTTTGCTTGCTTGATGTTCTTCCTCTTGTGTGGAACACAAGAGCCTGCTGTGAAGGTAGCATGTCCCTTTTGGCAGCGCTGCGTGATTCGTTGAGCGAATTCAAACCAGGCGCCGTTTAAATCCGAAAGAGGACAGCGGCACAGCAGCAAGATGGGGGTGAAGACCGGGTCTACTTGACAGATCACTCACGCACACCAGAGGCAAACAGCAGGAAAGAGGGTGAAGAGAGGTGAAGAAGACCTACTTAAAGCCAGTGGCAAATGGGATGTGTGGTGGTGGGGGCTAATGCGCGGGGAGAAAGTGAAGAGAGCAGGGAAGGAGACAAAGAGGGAATGATGGAGAGGAGGGGAACAAATGAGTGATACTGAGCAATGTGACACAGTGCTGCTGATGGAAGGAGCTCATACGTGCTCAGCGCCTCTGCAGTGACTTGCTGTCAGTCTGCCTGATGCCAAGCATTTCGAAGCCTGAAAGGTCAGTCGTGGAGAGGAAATACTTGTCAGTGTGAAGATGAAGAGTCTTTTACACATGAGCAGACACAAACTTAGACAACTGACACCGTTTCCTCTTTTAATTCCTCTGCCATAGACCTCCTTTTCTTCTTGCGTATATATATATATATATATGTCTGGCTCACTCAAAAGCGCAGACTGTCTGACTCCTCCAGCCTGTCAGGAGACGCTGAAAAAACAGACACTCTGCAGCCAGCACAAGGTTTACAGTTATTTCAGACAAGGAGGGGATATCTTTGAGAGATTTCCGTGAATTCCTTCGCTCTGTCCAGCACTGATAGTACTTAGTACTGCGGGAATTAAATGTCATGCCTGACTGTTGAGCTCTTTTGCTGTTTGTGGAAAATGTGCGTGGTGTAGATGCTTTCTGGGAGCCTGCTGTGCGTACAGAGCACCTGAAGAAATTTGATGGAAACATTGTTAGGGTTCTACAGACCCCCTCCACCTTATGGAGGGTGGGGAGAAGTGACAGTAACATTAAGCCCTCACAGCCCTGACTGGAAGGGGCTCGTGAAGGGATGAATGCTTAATGCCTCTGGTGGGCAGTGGGAATGAATCGAGATGCGCTGTAGCCCCAGGCTGCTCTTCAGGTGTTATCCTCATTCAACCTCCACAACACACCACACACACAGATTATGTTACCCATGGGTGGCTGCAGGTGACAACACTGCTCCTGTCACTTCAGGCTCAGAGCGGTCAAAAACATCCTCACAGGGAACGTCACTTCCACATATCTGTGTTTGTCATTTCAAGATCCCAGTGAATGGATGAATAGTTTGTTTATGTGCACTGATAGAGGTCAAAAAAGATTCTGTTGAGGACTGATAGCTCCAATCTGTGGTCGGTTACCTCAACAGACACAGCGGTCTGCAGCTCAGGACGAGCCCAAAGGCCACTGACAAGTTTAGGCTGGACTTAGATTTAGTTTTGCAAACCGAGTCAACATAAAGCCACTTATTGAGACAAAATCAAAATATTTGCTGCTTCCGAATGTGAAATGATTTGCAGCTTTTCTCTCTTTTTTTTCTGTTTTATTCAGGGCTGGACAGTAACAGTTGCCAGGTTGCCATTGGCAACCACTTTGAGAAATTGGCAAACGATTCTTGGACTTCAGTTGCCATCATTGGCAATCATTTTTTGACACAGACAGCAAAATAAATACATTTTTAATATTTGGTGCATTGGTGAGTGTTCCATCAAAACCAGAACCAGACAACGCTGCGCGTGTGTGTTACTCACACATTCAGTTCATCTTTGAGACATCTGTGAAGAACACGACAACATGGTGGTGTTCTGTATACCAGGAACTGGTAGAGGGTGGACACGTTGACTGATGACTGACATTTAGGATTCAAATTCTGCATCAGATAAAACACAAACGAATAATCCTGTTCAGTTCCTGTCATAAAGCTTTTAATCATTAATAATCCGGCTATAACCGCAGAGTATCTTATCTTTATCACTCAAAATGCCGAGTGACTAAAAATGGCAACCGTATTTTCAGTTTTGGTCTGCCACTTTTAAAAGTTTTATTAGAACGATGATTGGATGTTTTGGGTTTTGGTCTGTCGGACAAAACGTGAAGATGTCACTTTTGGCTCTGGGAACTTTTGATGGACATTTTGGTTACTCTCTGTCATTGTTTACTTCCTGTCTGACTAATAAAATAACTGAGAAAGTCACTGACAGATTAGTTGATAATTCCAAGCTCAGGGTGACACATTTAAAATGGCCAACAGTCCAACCCCACCCCCCGTTTACTAAACATGTATTTACTGCAAAGACAAAGATGCATAGATAACACAGATAGCACTTTTGTGCACTGTTGAAATGTTTGAGGCAAACTTTTGTCAGCTGTCGACTCATGAACTGGGTCAGGCAGGGGCCTACGAAGACTTCAAGTCTTCCTGGAAAGAAACATTTAACAATAGAACAATAGAGCATACATATACAATATGTATCTATATCTCACATTTGAAGCAACGCTGCCAGGCAGCTCCGGGCTTTGCTCAGTCCACCCCTCCATTCTAGCAGGGGGACAGAGGGCCATCACATGTTTCTACATAAGGATCAGGGCATGCAGTGAGTGTTGACACAGACGAGTGCATGTAGATCATTGATTACATGGCTGCCAGCGCGTCACAGGGAGGTGCTGTGATCAAACTAAAGCCCTGTGGCATTCTCACATGCTGACGCGCTCCAGGCAGTGGCTGCGGTGGTCTCTCTCTGTCCCTATGTGTGGTGGGAGAGGTGGTGGTGGTGGGGAAACCAGGTCAATCGAGGATTCGTGTTTCTGAAGAAGTTCGTACGTCACTGAGGACAAGGAGCCCACGTTTGTGCTGTGTGGACGAGGTTATTTACAAAGTCTGAATGAGAAGAGTGGGCGATGTTAAATAGTCTGAGCTCTTCAGTGGGCTGTCCATGTTGGAAGAACTCTGTTGTCTGTCGGCTGTCTTTTCTCTCTCTCCTCTTCGCTCAGCTGTCTGCCACTGCATTCACTCAGCCTGGCAGGAAATAATTGCTTGTCCTCCACACAGCACTTCAAATAAAAGAGCTGTGTTAATGAGGGCTTTCCTGTGCCTCTCTCTCACTCTATCACACTCTCCATCGCTCGCTCTCTTCATTACTCTGCCTCTCCACCAAGTGCTCAGGTTCATTGTTTTTGCTTTCTCTAGAAAGAGTTCCCTCTGAAACGGCAGCTTCAGCTTCGGCTCTCGCCTCGCAAGTGTCGGCTACTTGTGGCCAGCTCCAGCTCCAGCTGAGCAGAGGTGTGTCTGTCTCTGGGATGGTTCAGGCCGAGTGGAGCAGTCTAACTATGGGTGTCAGTCTGACTGAATTAGGAGCTTTTAAGCGTGATGATAGTTATTTCAGGGCATCCCGCAGAGGGAGTCTCCCCACTCCTCCCTCCCCTTATTGGGTGGAATTCAGGGGCAAGCATAGGAGGAGCTGTCAATCATGGCCTATTGTTGTGCAGAGGGGAGGTAATAAGCTGTGAGCCCTCACAGTGGGAAATGATTCGACAGCAGGCTTTACACACTTGACACACTCTCACACTCACACACACACGCTGATTCCCCAGGAATATATTGGCAGCAGTGGGAGGTTGGAGCAATTTCTGCAATTGGACCCCGGGGTTCACTCCTGGTCCTGCTCCCAGGATCATTTCCAGTATGTCTTGTGAAATATAGATGTTTCTTATTTGATTTGGACATTTGCAAAACGACATGATTCAGCTGTAGAGTCATTTCCAGCAACGTTGTAGTTTAATTAGTACATTCTGTCAACATCGTAGGCCAATTATTTAAATATGAAGTGTAATTAATTTAAAATCTGAAATGTATTTTTTAAGCAGGTCTTTTCCAGCCACCACTGTTTAATAAATACTAGTGACACATGCATATAGTGTCTTCAGCCATGGTAATGAGCATCAGAGCATAGCTGTGCAAAGCCATGATGGGTGGTCAGTAAATAAATAATGTGGCAAAGAGAGCGGTGGCTCTATCATGCCAGCAGCAGCTCATGGCTGACTTACAGCTGGCACTGAATCACTGCTTAACTACCGGGGCCCACTTCTGCCACCGCCGCCGCCGCCGCCGCTGCTGCTGACACAAATCTCAGGCTCTGACCGGGGCTTCAACTCCGCAACAGGGCAAAAGAGGCGTGGAGCTTATCAGTCAATCAATCACTCATTCACCACCTCCTCGGCCAACAGCTCCGACTGCCAAACAAAATGATTTCTGGTCCTGTTGGACGCCGTCTGCGTTCGCAATCTGTTTACTCGCGGCTGCGGGTTAGAGATTTATTTTTTCCACAAGGGGTATATGTGGGTGAGCGCATGTCATCGTTGCTGCTGTTTTCTCATGTATCTCAAGCCGCAAAAAAAAAAAAAAAAAAATCTTTGTGAATTCTTTGTGGCACTTTCTCAGCAGCACGTTCGCCGTTTCCCACCAGATGTTGACATCGGAACAGGAATCTGGTGATACCCCAAGGACCCGCAAGTGTCCCGTGGGGTGGGCTGCGTTGTGTCGCTGGTAGTGACAGGACGGGGGAAACCAAGGCTCAGAAGTGTACTGACGGAATTCATGTTAATGCCATTTGTTTAAGGCGTCACAGCCAATTCAGCAGGGAGACGTATTATTTACTTTCTAAATACAGAACTTCAGTCTCATACAGTACATGTAAGAAGGTCCACGCTCTAAACTCAACATCATCACTTCCTAATTAATTAGTTATCAGCTTAATCACTTAAGCGCTTAAAAGCATTGCAGAGCGTAGTTAGACTTACTCCAGCACTATGAGCGGGAGCTCTAATGCTCGACATGGGAAGTAATTACTCTAGATTGAAATGGAATCAATTTGATGGGAACAGGACGGGGTTGGCAATTATGAAGCTGGGATTGGAAGGCAAGAAAATCTCACTCCCGCACCACCCTTTAATTCTCCCCCACCCGGAGGCCTCCAGAGGAAGGGCGTCAGGTAGAAAGAGCCCAAAGCAGGGCGACTAATGGAGACTGGATCAACAGCCCAGGGCTCGTCAGCATTCGCCACAGCTGGTGTATTGATTGGAGTGTAGTACGAGCATTACGACATGATGCTCTATTATTCTCCCATTGATTGCCGTCTGATCGCCTCCCCACCTCCATCCTCACTCTTCAAGGAGTCTGTCTGCAAGAGCAGGAGCAGATTAATTGAGCTGTAGAGGAAAGTTGCGAAAGAATGGGAGCATTCAGACTTTAAAAGTGCTTCTAAAAGATAGAAAGACAGAGGGAGCGGAGTGTCAGTTGTGAAAGACACGCGAGGATGGAAGTGCAGAAACGAGAGTAACTGGACTGGCAATGCGATGCTGCCAAATTGAAACCCTGAGGCTAACCACTTAAGCAGCTGTCTGAAAACCACTCTCCACAGCAAGCCACTGAAATCAGCGTCATCAGTCTGACACACATTTGAGCCTCGTCTGTTTTTGCCACATGCATTTGCTCTTACGCCCCCTTTTTTGTGCTCGAGCCCATTCCCATGGCAAAGCTGAAAACATTTAGTTTTCACTGTGAGAGCTTCATTTTCCAGCAGTAACACTTGTTTATCTGGCCTGATGCTTAGACTGACAGAGTTTCAACAACTTTGACCACAGGCCTCCAAAAAAAAAGTGGTCCAGAGGATCGAGGGACTGCCTCTGCACTCCTGGGATATCACAAAACTCTTACTGCCAAGACTTTTTTTTTTTTTTTTTTTTTTGAACACTCGGATATACACAGCTAGCTAGTCTAACTCGTGTTCCTGTTGAAAGGCCTCCTGAGCAGCCGTCGAGCTGTGCCAGGCTGTTTGTTTGCACGCTAAGCTTTTCAAGTGTGCGTTTGTGTGTGTGAGTGTACTTGTGGTTTACTTGCCCAGTGCTGGCCTGTGATTATCCATGTTTGCTGGCTGCAGTTTGGTCTCGGCTGAGTCGGGAAGGCTGCAGTCATCCCTCCCTCTCCCCCTGAGGTCCTCTGCCCCCCCCCCCCCCCCCCCCCCCCCCCCCAGATGCTGCCAGCTGGTGTCCATTATGCTGCAGGTGTGTGCGTTGGCTCAGGCTTTTTTTTTTTTTTTGCCTCACAAGCTCGGGTCCTGTTCATCTGCACAGCTGATGGAGCGAGATGCTGCTGTTGCTGCACGCATGTTTGGAGTGAAAAAACTCTAAAAGATGGTCCTGGTTTGAAAATGAGTCAAAGTGAACAGATAGCTCAATGGCTGCTGGTGAGCTCAGTGAGCGGAGCAGCTACACCATGTCCAACTGAATCTCTAGTCTGTGACAAATAGGGCCCACCCCGCAGTAATCAGATTAGAGGACCTAAGTGACGTGCTGCAAATGTCCCACCTTGTGGTCCCGTGCGTTCATTTTATTACAGCCGTGAGCTAATGAGATTAGCCCTCAAAACAGGGCTGCGGCATCCGGCTGCATACACTCACCTCTGCAGCAGCTGGGAGCAGCAGCCCCCCCTCCCTTCACCATCGCCGGCCTCTAGGTTCACCTCCTCTTTGTCAGCCATAGTGCGACTGTGTCAGCTGGCTCACAGCTCCACTATGAGGCTAATCCATGTTTGTACCTTGGATCTCCTCCACAGGAAACCCAGGATCAACTCCCAGCTGGTCGCCCAGCAGGTGGCTCAGCAGTACCCGATGCCTCCCCCGCCCAAGAAGGAGCGGAGGGAGAGGAGCGAGCGCACGGATAAGGAGCGCCCGGACGGCGAAGGGGAGCGCACCAACGGTGAGGGACGCCCCGAGGGACGCCCCGAGGGCGAGCGTCCAGAGAGAGTGAGGCCAGAGGGAGACACCCCTGAGAAGGAGAAGAGCGACAAGGAGCAGCCAATCAAAGACAAACCCGACACAGAGAAGGACATCAGCCCAGCCATCACGAAGAAGCCCAGCAGCAAAAAGACCAGGTCAGTGTACGTGCAGAGGCTTCACGTGTCTCTGGATGTAATCTGTGCTGGTATTCTCCTCACACGTGTTCTGTTTGTCCTTCCAGACCCAAATCAGACAACCATCAGAGCCCACCCAGCGACAAACACAGCATACAGTCTGGCAAATCAGCAACCAAGACCAACAAGAACTCTCACATTTCCAGGTGTGTAGCCGCCTCGCACACTGTGCGTGTTTTTGGTAAAACACATGGTTTCATATCTCTGACTACACAGCACTTCCTTTTTGAAAAAAGAAAAAAAAAACACTCAGCAGCTCAAACAAGTGGGAAACCTCAAATGATTCACAAATGATCTTTTACACTAAACACCCACTCTCACTTTTATATACACTTGTTCTGACTGTTCATGTGTCACCCGATGAATTGAGCAATTTAGTGTAACCGCCCCCGCAGTGCTGGCAGTCTCCCCCTTGTTGCTGAGACACATATTGTGGTTGCCGTTTCTGGTTATTAACATTTGTTTTGTTTTTTTTTTGTTTTTTCTCAGGCCCAAACTGAAGAACATCGACCGGAGCACCGCCCAGCAGTTGGCCATCACCGTCGGAAACGTGACAGTGATCATAACAGACTTTAAAGAGAAGACCCGCTCCTCCTCCACGTCCTCGTCCACCATCACGTCCAGCGCGGGCTCTGAACAGCAGCACCAGAGCTCCGGCTCCGAGAGCATGGACAAGGGCTCGTCGCGCGCCTCCACGCCTAAAGGGGATCTCTCTGTGGGGCACGACGAGTCGTTCTGAGGTCCCGTTCCCATTGCTCCCCTCCTGAACCGTCCTCAGACCGCTCCACTCCCCCCTTTCCGACCCCCCTCTTCCTCCCTCCACGTTTCTGGACACTATGGATCCCATAGGGGGAGAGATTTCACCTTTCCCATTGCTGCCCTGCCTCCATTTCCATGACCAACCCCGGATGCTGAGAGGAACAGTGCGATGCGCCTTGCTGCGTGGGGAAACAAATGCCCTGGCGGGGGATCTTCCCTCGTGGTTACACCCGTGTGGCACAGGCGAGGAGAGCGGAATAAGGAATAACGCCCCCCCCCATCCCCATCCCTAACCTCCCCTGCGGTAGCATCCAGACACTTGTATGTATTGTTTTATATTCGTACGTGGATGTGAGGCCAAGTCAACTTTTTTTTTCGTTTTTGGTTTTTGTAAAGAAGAATTCTCCGCTGGGCACAATAACCACCATCATTTCAATAACTTTAAACTATTATTACCCTTATTTATTACCTGTTGCACCTGTATACTTTGATGTTCTCCTTTTTATGTTGAAGCTTTGCTGTGTAGCTCTGCCGATCGATCATTCCTTCAGTGTTTTTATTACAGTTTGAAAATGATAGGACAGGACTCAAGTCACACACACACACACACAAACACAAACACACACACACTGGTGCTAGATACACTGTGAAGCGGTTTTGCAGATGTGGGATTGCCCATTCACTCAATGTGACAAAGTGCTGATGAATCAAATTCTCATTCACTTTTCTCAACAACACTGTCTCACTCTGAACACTGTCGGGACCTCCACCAGGTCCGTCTACTAGTTCTGTACAGGTCAATGTGCATCAAGAAGAAGGTCACCTGAGGTTCACACACCTGACGTTTTCAACTAGATTGTCTATGATTTAGTATGCTATAGCAGATCTCTTATACAGTATCTTATGTCCTTAACTGTACAGTGTAGGCTGTTGTGTAAAACACTAAAAGCTGTTGATATTTTCTGCATTCCGTACTTCGATATGTTTTCTGGCTGAAAGGCAGAGCTCGTCCTCTCGGCTCTCGTGCCGGAGTTTTTTTTCTGTTGTGACTGAAGGAAGGTTACACACAGTTCCACTTGGTAAAACCACGTGGAGCTGTAAAATAGGCCTGTTGTGTCAAGCTGTTGTGAATCAATTTTTTTTCGGTTTGTTTTTTTCATCTTTCTTTTTTCGTTGTGGTCCTGAAGACAAACTTTTTCGACTCTTCACTCTCTCAACCTGAAAAAACAAAGATGTGAAACAATTTGCAAAGACTGACAATTCAATTGAGCTTTTCTTTTAAATTATTAATTTAAGACTCCTGTCATTGAAGGCAAAAAAATATTACAGTAGTGAATAGAACACATCAATGCTCTTTCAATTTTTAGAACAGCAAGGCTTATTTAAGGGTTTTAATTTACTTTCACCTTAGCTGATACTAGACCAACATAATTTCCTTTTTAACTGTATGAAATTGTATAAAGAATAAATGTGTATATGATATCTTAGTTTTATTTATTGAAGGACCAAAGGAATTTCATAATGACATGATAAATAGACAGATAAATAACAATTTGAAATGCAACTATCTAATGTGTGAGATGAATAACAGTTTAAATAAAGACTAATATAATCCATGTAAATGGTGTTCTTATTGTCCACTTGTCTCTGTGCACGGCTAAACTGGGGCAGAGAACTGTCAATACTGTGAGCCGAGTCCAAGACCGCTACCAGCTCCACACCCAGTGCTGGATCTCGCCTCATCGTGCAGGCGATGAGAAGTGGACTGGGTGTGCGGGAGGGGGGTTCGGTAGTTGAGAAGAGCTCTGGATCTGCCGGGTCCAGGCCTACTGGCTTTAGTAAGCCCCCTTCTTCACTATGCCGGACTGCCACAGTAGCTCGCCTAACTGAGGCCCCAACTCGTCAATTGAGCCGCTCCCAGAGCAAGCAAAACCACGTTAGGTGAGGTTAACAAGTCCCAAAAAGAAACACTCTGGATCTGAGGGGCAGGTTTTGATCTGTGTCGACTTAAAAAGCTTTGCGGTTTCACACGTAGGGATCATATGTGTGTCGTAAGCGATGTTCGAAGCCCAAGAGATATGTGTTCATACGTTTGTTTTTTTCCTGCTCTTAAGCTATGGTTAATATGTAATTATGTACTTTAATGCATACAAATATGGAATCAGTGTTCAAAGTGAGGAAAAGCAATGTGAATAGAAGCGAAAGCTTGTTGGGTCAGAGGGGTGAAAAGCTTTGTCCAATTTTGACTTGAGAACAAAAGCCTGCTTTGTAATGCAATCGATTAGAAATGGGCCTAAAAAGCCATCTTTTCACCTGCCTTATCTGCAACCACATTCTCTTGACTGAGTACTCCAACAGAAAGGATTCATTGTTAAATTATTGACAAATGGCCATTTGCTGAGTATATGAATTATTGCTTGTATATAGAATTTTAAAAAGGTGCAAAAGCAAACACTATGAATAATGGCATTGGAGCTGAAGTCTTTTGTTTCCTGTTTCCTTTCCGCGCAAGCAGTTCTGTTCTTGTGTGCGACCAGTAACCTTAATTTACTGTGTAAAGATGGTTACATTTTTTAGCTTTGTTTGTCAGAGACCCAAATATAGAAGGCTTGTTTACTGACTGTATAACCTTAACCGTGAATTTCCAATTAAGTGTATTATACAAACTCATTTCTTCCTATAACAATGTCTTGTACAATGCTTTTAAAGTTATTGCTCGGTTTTAAAATAAAAAAATGACAAAAAAAAAGTTTTAGGGACAGTACAATAATCCATTCTTTGTTTAATCCAGTTTTAATTTTTCTTATTTTTATTTTTTTTTAACTTATAGCTGATGTGTCATTGTTTCCCCTTGTGAAATGGTCACATTATGTTCCTGGTGTGGAAATGTACGCAGCATTTTCAGCTGATCACGGCTCCTTGTCTAGCTTATAATGTTAAAATAATACATGTTTCTGGCATGTGCACGACTTTGCGCTTATAGGCTAACCTGATCATTTTCCTCCGCTTCAAATAGAAATGTCTATTTATGAATTTTGCTTGTAGTTTTTCACAAATAAAATTGTTAAAGTTATCTATTTTCTGGCTGTTTTGTGTCCTTATTGATGTTGTTCACCCCTCATGTACACACACACAAACACATGCAAGTTCAGTCCTCAGTCCCTATCAGACAACAGGAAGTGAGTTTGGATCTGAGACGGCAGACTATTGACTGAGATGTCCCGGAGAGTGTGTGTTCATAGCAGAGGAAGCCTCCATAGTGCAGTGACACATGACATGACGGAGCCCTCGTATTGACAACAGCTTTCAATCATGTCTCCCTCCAGAGGCCGCTTAGCAGCTCACTAATGCGCCATCTAAAAGCTCCGACCAATGACTGCATTCCTCTGTCGCCACTGATGATCTATACAGATACGCTGAGGAGAAGAGTTGATGCTTACATTTGTTTTAACAGCAGATTCACTTCAGTGAGGAGGTTATTCACCAAGAGATTTATGATTTATTTATCAATACACTTTGTCCAAAAAGCTCTTTTGCTCTGGTGTTGAAAAACAGTTTTGTGGTTTAATATTTTTAAAGAATTTGATTCCAAAACTTTATATATTGATTTTTTTTATTCTTTCCTCTTGAATTTCATCAATCAATAGATCAAAATAAGGGATTTTGATGAATAATATATCTATTTCTTTAAATAAATAATGCATCAGAAGAGGTCTTGGTATCTTTAAATGGTTGATGTCTTATTTTAGGATAAATTTTACATCTTGACTTGATCACAAGCTAAATATCCTGCATAAAAACTTATCTTATGGTGCATTCAATTTGGACCCATCTCCCTATTTAATGTATGAAAGCCTTTTTCTACCATGTTACTTCAGCTTATACGTGAACATTTGCAGTACTTATAACTAATAATAACTTATAACCTGCTAAACACAACAGTCAACGTACTTTTAAGAGGTGAATTTGTACACAGGACTCATCCTTGTCACAAGTAATGGAAGGAAAGAGAAAAAAAAGCACTGGCATGTCTGAAATTCTGTCTTTTTGCCTGCTCAAATTAAAAGCACATAAGCTCCCTCATCCTGGATATTAATAACATTAGTGTGTTCCATGTCAAATCAGATAGACGTTTCTGTTTACATTTTAGATTTTTATTTTCAGTTCAATATCTTCAGAAATATAACTCCAAGAGTCATGGAGCTTGGAGCACAGACAGAACTGTGCACAACAGATCCAAATGACTGAAAGGCACAAGGAGATGTCATGTTTTTCATTACTCATCGCTGAAAATGGAATCAGTTTAAACATGAAGACAAAATAGAAGGAACTTCGAACTTTGCTTACAAAATGCCACACAAATTTTTATGCTCCTAGCAGTCCACATTTTCATTTTAAAAATGACAACAAATTGTATCCTTGGCTTGCTGTACTTGTCATATGCTGGATACTGATGATTTCAGAGCCCTTGACATGTGGCACAACACACTCTTTTAGGGGATATGGAAACTTTTATATGTATGTACTTTGGGGGACTGTGGGGAATTTGTTTTTTGGTGTTACATACACGTAAATAAAAGCCTGAATGAGCCGTTAGCATGTCTGAACTTCCTGCTCCTGTCTTACCTGAAAACATGTTTCCGATTCAGTTTCTGTGGCAAACATTTCACCACCTCACTCCTTCTTGGAGTACAGAACATTTTCCACATTACTTTTGAATTTTGTCCAGTTTGTGGCAAAAAGTATGATGTTAATTACCCCATAAGATCTCAGTCACAACAGTTTGTTTTTTACCCCCTCATGTGTGCTCACCTCACTTTAACGTTCTTCTGAAACCTGTCTATGTGTGACCCTTCTGGCACGAAGAAAAACATATATTGTTTGTACTACAGTTTATATCATTAACTTGTGGAAAAGGTAGATCTCCTGCCAAATATTATCTTCTTTTTCCATACTTTTATTTCACTTCTAAACTGGGCACTGTTTTGCTGTCCATCACATTTTACTATAGTCCTTGGACTTGGATCAGCTCTGGTTCTCTTTCCTCCATCCTGGCTCCAACATCATCTTCCTTGACTTCACTCACCAGTTTCTGTGCAGCTGCTTAGTCCACCTCCTTATTAAAATCCAGAGCTATGACCAGATCGTTAGATGCCAATTAAGCACTCTAAGCTAATAAGGAGGAAACTGGAGAATAGTACATCCAACAATTATGGAATTGTTGAAGAAGCAGAGATGAATGTACTAGTTGTTTATGTACTTCACAGTCGTGCCCATTAAAATAGCCCAAGCCTCAGTCTAAGCAGGATATTTTGACATTCCCTCCACCCTTTGGCTATATATCCGCAGGTATCCTTGAGCTCTGATACTTAACCTGTACCTCCTCCTGGGAATGAAGAGGAGGGAGCACAGAGAAATTCTCCCTTGAGGGATAAATGAAGTATATCATAAAAAGAAAATTGCTTTCAGGTCACTGGCCAAGTAGCAAGGGCAAAAACCTAACATATAAGGTGGCTTTAAACCCATAAAATAAAATTGCCATTTGATGTGATGGAATAAAAAGGAACAAGTTGGCGTTCGCTTTGAAGGTGCCATTATGATGTTTGTTCATAAGGTTCATAAGTCCTTCCTCAAATGTTGTGAACGTGTGTACAAGCAGAGCAGGCAGGATATTAGTAATCCATTAGTGTATTGTTTGGGATGCTTTAAAAGAATTATGAGGAGGAGGGTGAAATGTAGGCCTTCATTTAAACAGAAAAATCAAACCTCATTTCCTTTCTTTCTCAATTCAAGGAACGCTTCTCTGGGATCGTTTACATTCAGGTTAAGGTCCAAACAGATGGGTGTCTTCCAGTAAAGTTGACTTCTCTGCCAGTTCATACCATGACCAGATCCATATGTTGTGGAAGAGTTGAACATCTGCAGATAGAAAAACCACCACTTTTATGTGAAAAGGAAATCAAGAGGCTTGACGTAGAACTCTGGCAATGTGTGAAGCAGAAGGTGAAGTGAGCCATATTTCCTTTGAAACCACAAATTCTGTGTTGTTTACAGTGGAGCCTGTGCTCGTGGTCCGGAAGTACTGAGGGAGACAGGCGGTTTAAATAGAGGTGTATCATCATCACTTTCAGCTCACTGCCGTTTATTTTTACCAGTGAGCTGTAGTCACCAAGAGGCAAATTCATGTGAGTCATTAAATCCAGTTCTTATTCACTGCACCCCTCCATCTGCACCATGCAAAAATCATGTTTCACATGTTCACGTTTGAGCCACAACTGCTAAAAAGAAGTAAAATATGAATACATATGAGAACTCTAACTACAAATCACACATTTATTCATCGATCCAGGAGCATGAAGTTGGGCTACATGACTGTGTATTCACTATGCATCGAGACAGTTTATCTACAGCAGAAGCAGCATGTGTTGGTGCATTTTTTGTTAGAGCAGAATGCTGCCAAGTCCAGCAACAGTGAGAGACAAAGAAAAAGAGACTCTGCTTTAAAGTTTCAGGCGTAAACTGCATCTGTGAAAAGTACACAGGCTTTCAACACTGTCTTCATCAGCAGAGTTTGCTCAGTTGTCCTGGAACTGAACATGCTCAAACTTTCCATTCCTTCGAACACCAACGGGACTTCTTGTCTGTGTTGATTTGAAAGAGAAGCTTGATAGTTTACTCTTGATAATCCCGACTAAAGGTCTCACTTATTCCACAGTCTTCACAGCAGTCCAGTCTGGGATTGTTGGTAAGCTGTGACATTTACAGATGGAGGTTATGGAAACCTTGGCAACAAGTGATGGTGAAAATGATGTTCTATTTCACACACAGAGACAGCTCTGTAACAAAACTCTGTGGGCTCATCTCTGTGGATCTGCATACTATAAATTTGCATGCACACACTGAGCCAATCAGAATCCAAATATCCAACAGGGGGTGCCCTTGTGGAAGGGCAGCACTGACCCTCAAACACTTTTTAAAGTAATTTAACATGCTGCCATGATCACAGGACTCCAGACTCTGACTCCCTGATTGCTGCCACCAGCTTCCAAAACCTACCTGACTGCCTGGGTTGCTGGGTAATTTTTCAAAAGCTGAAGAGGGTCTCTGTCAGCAATTCATCTTACCCACCCCTCCTTATCAGTGACTCTCCTTCCCAGTAGTAGTTAGTGTTTTGCTGTTGTCTCCACTCACAATCGACCACGTCCTAGAAAGAGTTTGAATGCTGGTGAAGGAGAGGTTGAGGATAATTTCTCCCTGGATCAAAGAAGTTTAGCTAAATTGGACCATGTGGCCACAGACCTCACAACATGGTTTGGCCCTCTGCCTCTGGCTTTGCCCCTGCTGTACTCCCTGTGCACACACGACTGTGAACCACTTTTGACTCTGACACCAACGTAAAGTTTTCTGAAGACAGAGCTGTGGTGGATCACTGAAAACAATACAGAGGTCTGTCTGAGTAAAGTAGAGAACCTGACCCTCCGGTGTCAAGACAGCAACCTCCTCCTGAATGTTAGCAAGACGAAGGAGATGATAGAGGACTTTGGGAAGAAGGAAGAACTACACATCCCTTAATATTAATGGATCCTCGTGGAGAGCTTGGAGTACCTTGGTGTCCACATCACTGAGGGCCTGACCTGGATGCTGCATACTGACTGTAGTGAGAAAGACAAAGCAGAGAATGTTTCACTTCAGACGCTTGAAGAAGTTCCAGGTATCATCTCAAATACTGAGGAATTTCTACTCCTGAGAGCATCCTGATGGGGAATATCACTGTCTGGTACGGAAATGGCACAGAACAAGACCACATGGCCCTGCAAAAGTGGTTAGTTTAGCTGAAGGTGGTGTTCTACTCTGCCCAAAAGACATCTATACCAGACACTGAAAAAATAAGGCTAGAAGAATCTTTAAGGATCCATACCACCTAGTTCCAGATACACCAGCACTGAGGAAGAGCTCAGGAAGAGCTTCTTGCTGTTGTTGTTGTTATTATTCTATTATTACAGCTGATTAAATATTATAATTGCTATATACTTATTTAGTTTCATTAAACTTTAGTGGGAGATCATGGAAATAATTTCGCTATGAGTGTTCTTTTATGGTTATTCGTGACAAATACATTGATCCGAATTGTGTGTCAGAGTTGTACTTGCCTCACAGCTCACAGTTACAGGATACATGGAGCCCATAAATAGTGTTAGGTAACAAAAAACACTACTGGTCTGTTGCAGCTGTTGTTTGAATTCATTTCTTTTGGTTTGTGTTTCAGCAGGAAGCACCTGCTGCGTGTTTCAATATTTGTCAAGAACAGAAAATATATTGTTGCAGATAATAATACTGTCAGAGCCTGCATCAAATTAGATTTTTGGTCTAATTCCACTCTGCCTCTGAATGTGTGTGTGTGGTGCTGCTGAGTTTTTTAAAAAAAAGAAAAAAAAAAGTTAAAAGTTAAAAAATCCATTTAGTTCCAGCTTGGAACAACAATGACTCAGCTTACTTGAGTATAGAATAAAGGATTGGGTCGCATCATTTTTGTAAACCCAGTACTGAGTTTGTGGCTTTTTTCTCTCCAAGTAAATGCAGAAATGTTTGCTCATGCAGTTTAGACTGAGTGAATATTGTCCAATAATGCTAACCTAGCTAATGTTATTTGGTCATGTTGTCTCTTTGAGCTAGTTTTGTAGTTTGAGGTATGTTTTGTGAAATGGAATTAAAATCTTACAAACATGAGATGTTTTGACTTTATGCCACATCTCTTTTACTCTTCGCTCTAATCGGGTCCAATATTAGCAAGTTAATATTAGTTTTTTGTCCGTTAGCTCTACGGATCAGTTACACCTAGCATTTACTGTATGTAAATATATAGTAAAGTAACAACAAATCTCTATGTGAGAACTACTTGTAGTTTGTGTTGTGCAACCCCTTTCAATTTAGTAATGTGTAGACAGTTAGGTTTTAACTGTCTGGTGTTCTATCCCTGTCCCTATCCATCCTTTTGCAGTTGTGGGAGATTGCTCGGACCCCAGAAGGTTAACTGAACTTAGTAACCAAAGGACAGACAGACACTCTGCCCACCACCTTGTTTTTCAGAAATACGGTCAAAATGGGAGGACATTTTCTTTGTATTGGTGTGTCTGCATTGACTTGCTCACCGGTAAAAATCTCCTGCTTCATATTTCTTCTTTTGTTTGGGAACCACTGATAAAACGGCTCAAACTGTTGCGTTTTTCTGCACAAATAATTCCAGATCCACTATATGAGGTGGCACTGAGTCATTTGAAAAGCCGTCTGGCATGAGCCCCCAGCTTGTTAGATATCGTACGGTACACTGTGGTCATGTTCTGTGTGTCTACTCCTTGGAAATCAGACCTTTATTTTGGTTCAGGGCTTCTATAGACCACACCATCGATAGAAAGCAACTTTACCATCCTAAAAGTCAATATGGACCAGCAGTAATCTAATAAGGCTGTACCCACGCATCGTTTCAACAATCACAAAGATGAATTGTATCTTGAACTATATGATAGAGCCGTCCTTCAACAAGTATTATTATTAGAGTAGCAAGGCTGTCTGTCTGTTTGACATTCATCAGCTGTGCAAACTGAGCTGAAATAACGATTGCCAGAGTTTTTCTTATGCTGAACTTGATGTTCTCAACACAGTTATCAGGCTCATGTGTGCGGGCAACACTTCATATAAAAAGCATACTGTGAAATATAAACCCCAGCAGTCCTTATTTAACCTTTACAGCTGTAAACAGTGGAGAGAACCACTTATTTGGTGCCTATCAATCAATATGACATCGACCTCCACTCTGAGGGAACGAATTCCTCTTTGCAAACGGTGCTGTGTAATTGTGGCTGGGCGGTGATGATAGCTCATTTCAGAGATGTGTATTTATGGCCAGACATGTGACTAAAGAGCTCCATGATGTATTTCTATTGATGTGATTATGATAAAGCAGATGAAGATGTCTCAGTCAGGCTTCGTGTCGCACCACAACCCTCTGGAGCTCATGCACAGAGCCGTGGGAGCTCACAGGTCTACAGGGAAAGCTCCAGCTTCAGCCATGATTACTCACCACATGAGCGAGCGCCGCTCAGCCACCAGCGTCATCACATCGATGTGGGGTTCCAGTCAACTCATGCTCTGTGTACGCTCCTGTGCCCGTCTGCTCACACAACACAAACCCAGAGTGGAATCAGACAGATTTTTTTTTTTTTTTTTGAACGCTGCCCCCCATCTGCCTGCTGAGATCAAATCTCCTAATAAAAGCACAATGATAAAGGATTTATTGAGCAGCAACCTCAGTGCTCATAAAGTGGAACAGTAAATCTCTGTTGAAGAACTTTACCTCTTTTTTCCCAGCCTGTCTGTGGGAGGACTCTTTTTTTTTTCTTTTACAGCTGCTGCATATTTTCTTCTTGTTTTGTGCCAAGAGCTATACAGAAAAAGAAAACGCTCATTTCAAACAATTCAGTGCATCTTAGAATATTTGACATTAAATCTCCTTTATTGTGAATGGACCACATTGTTGTCCTCTTTGTTACTATCTTGATGCAAAATAATGAGGATCATTTTATAACCTCGATCCAACGCCTGTGTGTGTGTGGAGGAGGGAGTGAACTAACAAATGTGTCAGTCAGTGCATGTGTACGCTTCAGAGGTACATAATGAGCGCACTTAAAGATAGTGTTAACATGACCAGCGGTGCAGTAAATTATTGATGAACCTCGGAGCCTTGAGAGGCTTGTAAAGCAGCTTCACCTGGAGGTCAGAAACTCAGCCTGTGAGATCTGTCACAGCTCGCCCTCGGGGCCTGCTCGCTGTTTTCTGACACCATTTAGACATCATACTTAGATTATAAATTAAACATGACTGCTGCAGATTTGATTTTATTGAGTGTAGGTTTTTATTTAGACATATATGGTTCAGGATTGTTTCTCAGCCTCAGGAGTACACACACACACACACACACACACACAGAGCTGAGTAGATTACGTTGTCCTCGCTTGAATAAATCCTTGATCTGCGCTGCTGCCTGTGTTGTTGTGGCTAATCGGCAGTTTTAGCCTCCTCCTGAATGCTCTGTCTTCTCTCTCTTAATGGGGGTGCATTACTTTATCATTTAGGCTAATTACAGCCGAATAAATGGTTCCTCGCTGCCTGTCAGCGTGCAGTGTGTAATCATTCTTGACCTACTCACTGAACTCCATGTTTTAAGTATGTGAACTGTATAATATTCGCCCTGCTTAATTATTAATAGGACCAAACTGTGTGGGATGCGCCATCCATTTAATCTGTGCTCCTAATAACTGCGGTTGCACAGCCCAGTGAAGTCAGGGGAGAGGGAGAGGAAGTGATGCCAGGATGAAGGAATGAGAACCAGATCTGATCCAAGCAGACTTCTATAAAAATATATGCAAAACTCTGAATATAAAAATAAAAGTATGGAAAAGGCAGATGAGTGGAAAACCGACCTACCTGCCATTTTTCTTCCTGCCAAAATGTTCATAGATAGACAGGTTAACGAGCGACGTTATTGGGAGATGCATACACATGAGGGGGGTAAATAAACAGTAATAAATGTAATGTGGAATGTTTTATGTGCCAGGTGGAAAACCTCCTACCTATTAGCATCTAGCACTCTGATCAGAGGCCCAGATTTTATGAAGGTGGTGGATAGTTTTGCAGAGTTTGGAAACTGTTTGGCAAGAAACGCCAGCTGATAATATGACTGTGTTTATGGCTGTTTAACGAATGTTAATAAAAAGTTACCATGGTGTCAATCAATGCTTTCGTGATCCATCTGATGTGCATTAATGCTAACAACCGTTCATGAGGAGGGATTTTGTGCTTTTTAATCCATGCTGCCAGTTGACAGATTGGGATCCTCGTACATTTCTAACTACCTACAAGAGCTAACTTTGGTTAACTGACCAAACACATATTTACATTGTGTAAAAAACCATAAACAGTATAAAGAATGGACGTCGTATGTGTGACGTCGCCCACAGGTTTCTGAAGAGCCATTGTGAAGCTCAGAGTGTGGTGGCTCTCTTGGCAGTCCTGCCCCTGCCACCTTCCGACTAATCTAAAAATGGACAAAGCCGTGGATCGTCGGCGGGGCTGAGCTGGGCTGAATGACGCCTGGGTGCACAAACAAGCCGCCTGTAATTGCAACCACCTGTCTATCATGCAACCACGTTGTTAACTATGCATAACTTTAAGCCTTAATATAATTTGAATGGGTGAATTATATAGAAATTCAGATTCCGTACAGTTGTTATGAACGGGAAAATTAGCTATAGAGACCAAAATCGTTTTTTGTACCAGGCTGTAAACATTTCTGCTGTGAAGTTGGACATTTTAACATGGGGACTTATGAAGATTGAATTGTTCTGTAGCCAGCCTCAGGTGGCCGTTTGAGGAACTGCAGTTTTTTGACACTTCCACATTGGCGTCACTTCACAGCCATGGAGCTTGGCGCTTGGTAGAAACCAGTCATTTTTCAGGCTTTTAGGAAGTTCCTTTATTTCTTAACACATAAATACCGCCTATTGTGGCAGGCTCTTCCAGCCTTCCTGCCGCGTGTGCATCCTCAGCTGTAAATTGGAAGTCTATAGATTGTTGAAAGCAGGAAGACAGACCTTTAACAAAATATCTGAAACCCTTCATGTTCAGCTGTTGTTCTGTGTCAGATTTGAATGAGTATTTGGACAAGCTGCTCTGAGTGATTAGTGCTTTACTCATTTGGACACAAAGTTTGTTCCACTGACCGGCCCGGAGGACTGCTCTATCCAAGCAGCCGGCCATCATTCACGCTGCAAATCATGCGCGGGGCTGACAGCTTGGCTTGGCTCCAAATGTGTGTTTCCATTTGGGAGCCATCCAAACAAAACCCTGAGTGCTCAGCCAAGCTCCTAATGAGCGATCCAGGGAACGTGAGGTAGGCTAACTTGAACTCATTCACTTCGACGACCCTGGGCTTCAGGAGAACGTTTTTTCCCCTGGAATCCAAATATTACAGCAGAGGAAAAAGAATCCACTCTGAGGTCGAACTGTTTCTCTGAAATGTACTCTAACACATCAACAAGATTACTTAGACCTGAAGATCACAGTCTGACAGCTTTGCCGTTCGGTGTTTGAGGTAGAGATGAGATAATGAAGTGCTGAGAGCATTACTTTCAACTATTTTTTCCAACTGGGGGAAACCTGTGCCGTCAGGGTACATTTTCAACTACACCTCTGTTCCTGCGGCTGTCAAATTAAACACGTACAACACCCGAAAAATCTACATATCTCTCGCTTCCTCTTTACAAGTGTCATTACAGTACAACTCCAGCGTTTCCAGACATAATCAAGGCATCAACTTGGCTTTGCTGGCAAACATTTGGTGACTTCTTTATTGCAATAGAGTGAATCGTGCATTTTTATGCGCCAAATGCAAAGGCTGTTTGAAGGAGCAGAGTTGCTGGATTGCCACATGAGGAGACTATTTCATGAAACACCTCATATCAGGAGGAGTGTGCAACGTTATCACCTCACAGATAACAGAATCTGTGAGGGTTTTTACCTGACAGTGTCTGTGAAGTTGCTCACAACACCCTGATGTTTATCTGTGTACAGGTTCCAGACAGGCGTTTGGAGCCTTCTGATCTTCATACAAGCGACGATGAACGTAGCAGCTGCTGCCTGCGCTGCTACTGCTGCTGCAGCGGCTGCCAACAGCGGCTGATAATGAAGACGATGCAGGAGACAAGGAGGAGGAAGAGGAGGAGGAAGAGGAGGAGGAGGAGGGGGTGGGAGGGTTTGAAATCTTAGGGGAGGCAAAATAAAGGTGCTTCTGCTGCGACATTTAATTCACAATAGAGTGGCTGTCATGCACTGGTGTGATTGAAAAGTGCCTTAGCTGCTGGCTGATTATTTTCCAAGGCTTATGTGTAACAGTGAAAACCCTTCTTCTCTGCAGCAGGGAGCATAATGAGATGGTGAGAGGAGATAGAGCGCAGTATGTATGAGCCCCAGTCTTATTTCAGGCTCCGGTGAGGATGGTTGTCTGGATTCAGGAGCGGGGGTGGAAGAATGGGGGGCATATGGGATGTTACAATCCTGTTGAAGATGTCAGTACCTACAAGGGCTTTGAGCGGTGTCAACCGACGGCACCCCGCTGCCAACTGGCACGACTGGCACTGCATATTGAGTGCCTCTCCTGCAGCGCCCACAGAGCATCGTGGGCCCCTCGGAGTCAGCGAGCCAGTGAATCATTTATGTTAGCGCTCCAACTTGCCAACGCTTGTATGACACACTTTTTTACAATGTACTGTAAGGAGATTTAGAGGTGAGACAAATATATCTGCAGAGCGGAAATGTTGTACTTCTGTTTTGTTTGCAGCATTCATGAATTGCAGTTTTGTTTACATCACCAGCCGAGCAGCCTTCCGCCTTCCTCCCTCACAGGCTCAGTCAGACTGATGTTTTCATAGTCTGATTGAGATGCAGGAGACTTACAGGCAGAAAAAAAATAAATAAATCCAACCCCCTCCCAAAAAACTTGATCAGTCCACTCTCTCTACATCACCTCGCTACACCTCACCACGCCACCTCAACCAGTCAAGACAGAATGAAGTAGAGGGGGTGTCTGTTGGCTTAAAGATAGAAATTGCCTCTGCTCCTCTCATATATTTCATCAGCAATGGAACTCACCTCCATTCTTGGGAATTAATGGCTAGGATTTCTATGAATGTGAAAGCAGGCTGCTGTGCTGTTATATGCACCTCTGCTGCTTCGTGCTGCCGTGGAAACAGGGAAGCAGCCAGCTACAGCAGATAGACACTTAACCAAGAATCATTAACATACTCTTATCATCTTAGTCAGTTTAGTGAGTCTACAGTGACTTTATAATGTTTTATGTGTTTTACATTCACAGCTGCTCGAGTTTGATTATAGCATTCCTGTAATATTCAACAGAAACATGTAATCTGTCTATTGAGGTTATCTCCTTATCTCCATGTTCTACCCATAAAAAGATACTGTTAATCAAACCAGTGGTTCCTTATATTAGACATTTAGTGGCTAACCCTTATCACCAGGTTGCCTGCAATGTCATTCAATGTCACTGTCAGTGGGTCCACTGGTTGGTGCACCAGTTTCCTAGTGCTGTTGTCCTTGTCCCTTTTGCATGAATAGTTGGACGTTTTGGAGATGCACTTACTTGCCCAGAGATTAGATATATAATATAGATAGAGAAGACTGATACCGCCCTTGTGCCAATTAGCTTAGCTCAGCATGAGAACTGGAAGCTAGGGGAAAAGACTATGTAAAACGATAAAGGTTCACCAGTGGTCAGTGCTGACTAATTAACACTTTGCATCTCTTTTGTTTAATTTGTACACAAACAGAAACAGAAGTTCCTGTAATCGTGTAGACTCTGTGAGGTTACCAGGCAACCAGCGCGAACCTCAGAAAGTCACTGCTCCTGCCCAAGACATGGTTCAACAACTTGTGTTTTTTTCAACATTGCATTAAACAAACAAGATACAAGGTGATAATTAGTGAGCTCTGGAGGTGCAGGTAAATGGTTCATTTTTATCCTTGGATGGAGCTGATGCTAATGCTAAGCTAAGTTAATCACCTCCTGGCTCCAGCTCCATAATAGTGGGTTGTTACTGGATTGGTATTGATCATTGTATCTGACTCTTTGTCAAGAAAGCAAATAAGCCAATTATGGTATATCCACCCCTCTGTGGTGGTGTTGGTGGTGTGTGTGTGTGTGTCAATTTCAATTGAACAATCCTTCAATTCTGATGAAATTGTTTATTTCACTCGCTATATTTTATGTCAATGTGCTCAATTACTTGTTAAATATACAATGCATTTATTGTATTGCCTCCTGTTCTAATCTCCTCCTTTTCCTCTGTGTTTGACGCAGCAGACAGATTTACCCACAGGGATTATCCGCACATGCATTATTTTAGTGAGTACCAGGGTCAGGTCAAAAGGGCAACTTGCTTGTGAACCTGCTGGGAGATATAGTCCCCTCGGTAATTCCTGGGTCTGCCCTGAGGTCGCCACTTCCCGCCTGATTTTGTATGGATGGAAACACTTCGGGGACATCCTAACCTGCCCCCAGGAAATATGTCGTGTCTCGGTATGGAGGAGGAACGGCTTGATACAGAGATCCTCGTGAATTTCTATTGAGCACTGCCAACCATTAGCCTCCTCTGGATCCAGTCAGTACCCAGAGCCCATGAACATTCAGTAGGTCAAGATAGGTCAAAGGTAAATGAAGAGCTTTGTTTAATGGCTTTCAGTTTTCCATTATAGTCTGGAACAATGCCAGAACTGGTGAAGTCACTGTGCCTAACAATCCCTTTTACCATTACATGTTATTAAAGATACTTAATGTATCTCCTTAGGATAACAACTCCTCTTTTACCAGGATGGGGCAGGTTCCTGTTTTCTTGCAGAGAACAATGAACTCTGGTGAATATCCTGGATTAATAACCTGCAGAGGGGGACACATGTGCTTGATTTAAGGTTAGAAAACCTGGCTCTAACTTGGATATGACAGAGACCAAATGGCTTGCAGCAGTAGACTGCAAAACAAACTATTCGCAAACTTCCACAATTCCTCCATTATCCGAGTGGATCCAGAACTTTTCTGCTCTTCTGCAACTTTTGGGCAAAATCTGTTTTGCTCCTGAATCTGAGGTGCAACTTTTGGTCTCAGTTGCAGCACTTTGGCATTGCCCAAGGAGGCTGAACAGTGTGATCCCTGGACATCCTCATTAAAATCCTGAAAAATTCATGCTTGTTGGTAGTCCACAGATAGAGCAGCACTGTACATTTTCCTCAGCACATTCTGGTTCAATATGTATCACCATATCTTATTTTGCAAAATATATATGAATAAATGATTTCATAACGTTATTAGAAAGTATGTTGGCGAACCAGTAGAGAGGCTCATCATTTGGGTTTTTCATAACCTCAAAATTGACATTTGGCAATTGGATTTCTGGACATTCATTTATGTGTGTGCCTGTATGTTCTTTTGTGTCTGTGTTTTGGTATTTTGGCCATTATTAAAGAGATAAACATATGCATACCCAGACAGAATACCTGGCAGATGGGGAGTTTTGCTCGAACGTGACTTTGTTGGCAGATAACCGCCCACCAAGCTTCCAAGGAGGATGCCGACAGAAACAGGGAAGGCTCAATCAGTCAAACACCATGTATCTGTTTCACCGCCAGCCAGTGGAAATCCAGGCTCCTTCTCGCCTGCACAGCAGGAGTGCTGGAAACACATTCACATGGGCTTAGTCTGCAACCAGAGCCAGATTTGTGCATGCACTACCAGCAACAAGCAAAGCCAGAATAAAGCATATATGACTTAAAGCGAAAACTTTTGAAATACACGAATGCACCCAATTATTGACGAGCATGCTTGGAAGTATATTTTTAGAAAATAATTAAAGGTAACATGCAACTGTAGGATTCCTGCTGCAGACTCAGTCCACCTTTGACCAAATCAGATACAGGGAGTGTAAATAAAAACGAGCTGTGGGAAATTCTGTGTGTGTGTGTGTGTGTGTGTGTGTGTGTGTGTGTGGGAGGGTGGGTGTGTGTGTGCGTGTGCACTTGGCCAGTCTCCAGCAGTGTAGACTGAGTATGTAATCTAAGAGGGCAATTTTTATTGAAAATTCCAGTATTCCCATCTCTGTCGTTTCGTTGGCCAGTAATTTTGTTGAACCATATCACTGGTGTCAGATGAAAATCTTGTATCTCCAAAATAAGAAAAAAAGAAGAAGAAGAAGAAGAAGAAAAAAAATGAGCCTGGTTCTGGATGACACTGCAGTTTGAACTTAGTGTTTTGGAAGGTTTTTATTATCCTTAGGGGGAAGACTGTGTTAGTCAAATGTCAGACTTCAACTTATCTCAAAGCGTGAAAATTGTTCAAAGTAGAGATGGAAATTGTCAGAAACAATTTCACCACCTCGTCCCTTCAGTCTCTGTTCTGGAGCTTTTGATCAAAATGTACAATCTTCCTGAACAGATGGAGTCGCCAAGATGTCATGGAAATGTAGATGTTCCAGTCTTAATTTATTGAACGTTTTAACTTCATTAATTTATGTTTCCATGGTGAATAACAAACTGGTAGATGCAAGGTTTTCATACAGTACATGCACACTTTTTCAAGAAAGACAGAGTACACTTCAGGTCAAAATGCATTTAAATTCCATAGGTGAAAAACCCTAACCCTTTAACAACAAAATGAGAGATGCTTCTCCACAAAAAGAGAAAATAAAACCTCCGCTGCTTTTTCTTCAGGCATGATGTTCACATATACAGGTCTAAGTCTACCCTGCACAGATAGATGAAGAACAGTAAAAACTTTATGATGTGAGATAAAACAAAGGCACAAAAACACTCAGCAGGAAAAGAATGAGCAGCCCATTACTTTTATAGTCCAACTATGCCATCTTGTGGTTAAACTAGAAGTAAAAAAAAAAAAAAAAAAAGTTACTCTTAAACTCCAGCCTTGCTCCTGAGCTCTAATCCATTTTTAATCCCAGCATAAATCAGAGCTGCAGCCGTGCCATCCCCTGAGTGCTGGAACCTGTTGTGACAGCGGCCCCGGTCCCAGTCAATTAGGCCATTGATTGAGTTGTCAGGGGTGGAGGGGAGTGATGATATGATGTGATCAGTGGTGACACCCAGTGGTAATGTGTCGCTCCTGGCGCTTGCTGCTCCATCCAACTCATTTGGCCCCTGCATCTCCCTCCACTTAATCAGATATGACAAGCTCCCCAGGCCTCCACTTACAAAACAATCACAGGCAACTGGTCGACCCGTCACACCCGGGTCCGTCGTCCTGTTGAACGTTTGCCATTAAGAAGGATGATGCGAGCCTCTTTGCTCATTTGAGCTCTCCTCTTAATTGTAAACACATTATTCTCAAGACAGCCTTGGAAACACAGCAGATGTCTAATTGGCTTGTTAATTATCATCATGCGCCACTTATGAGTCTGTCGACAGCACCCTGGCACTAAACCGGAGCTGCTGTCAGATGGTGCAGTTTTTCGGCGCCATTTTTGAGGCTCCCCATACTCACTGATTAGATCCATGCCTCTTCATCAAACCATAATATCAAACTGGCTGTGAATATTTGAGCATTTCCAGAAAAAACAACACTGCCAACGGTTATAAAAATGATTCCTCAAGTCTGTCTCGGTGTGACAGGGCAAGTTATTAAAAGCCATCTCTCTATTTCAGCACCAGCTGACCTGACAGGCACTCCACTGTGCAGGGCAAGTTTTGACTTCAGCCGGGGGTCGAGCATTAGGCAGTGTGGGCTTCTGTCTGCAGGAGGCTCTTCAGACTCCTGTCATCCTGTCTTTCCTTTGCTCACCAGTAGAGGAAGTGCCATTTCACCTACTGTCTGTTTACTGCTGCCTGCCGGTGATGCTGGAAATAGAATGACCCGTGAAGATGTAAATACAGAGAGATTTCTCAACCCCAGTGTTCCTGTCAGACATCACGATATGACGTCATGGCAGTAAACACAAAACTTTTTACTGTATGAACCTTTTTGTTGCTGGATTGCAATTACAGATGGGTAACAAGCTGAAGGAAAGACCTACAGAAAGGAGGAGGAGTTGCGCTGCAGGGATAAACACCATTCATCCAATAGATGTTTCCCCCATTCAGTGTTTGATGGTGGTGGTGGTGGTGGTGGTGGTGGAGAGTGTTGTGATCTGGTGAAGGCCATGGCATATGATTCACATCATTTTCAGTTGTGCCCTCTGGCCATGTGTGGTTGCGTCTGCATTCATTATGTTTCTTCAATCATATTCATGTTTCCCCTTTGTCGTCCAGCTCCGTAGCTCTGTGCTACTCTGTGTGATCATCAAGGCCCCATCTTTACAGATGTATACATACATACATTTGAGTGCTGATCTGCACTCAAAATCACTTAACCTTATTTCAAATTGGAGAACAAGATGCATGACCTGAATGTTAACTTTCTTGACATTATCAGTCACGCTTGTAGCTCCAGGGATAGCGCTGGTGGTCGGTATCGCTACCACTTCCTTCCAGACTGAAATAACTCAACAAATACCAGATGGATTACCATAAAAGTGGTCCCTGGAAGACATGTCCTACTGACTCCCTGAGTTTAATTATACCACCACTATGAGGTAAATAAAATGTCTTGACAACTATAATTTGGTACAGACCTTCATGTCCCTCCCAGGATGAGCTATAATAACTTTGATGATCCCCATGATCTGCCCGCACCATCATTAGATCAAATGTTCCTTTGTGTGTGTGTAATACTTTGATTTACAACCAAATATATGCATCTGTATTTGCATATGAATGAATAATCTGTAGGCAAGAGACCAAGATTTTGAGTGGCGTTCTGGTTCCCATCTGTGTGGTCGTATTGATGTTTGAGCGGGCTTTGGTTGCGTGCAGATAAACAGTCCGTGTGGAGAGCAAAAGAGGTGAAACACATTGGGCAAAATGTAATCTTACAACCAATTAGCTATTGTATGATGATAATTTAACTTTTTGGTAACTTTTGTGAATAGAGATTAGTCGAAATGTGTCTTTTCTGCATTTCTATTTCAGGCCCGGATATTCATTATCCTTTTTTCACATGTTCTGGGAGCCTCAAAATATTGGCCACAGCCCCCTTGAGGCTGAACTGTTATCAGGTGATAGTTCTGAAACCGAATACGTGTGAAACTAATGACCTTCCATAACTAGCAAATGTTAGCATGTTAAAATAAAATGGTAAACATGGTACACATTATATCTGCTGAAAATCAGCATATTAGCACTGTCACTGTGAGCATATTAGCGTACTGACATAAGCCTTTATGCTTCATGCTCTATAATGCTTGAGGAAATGTGATTTGTGGTTATATTAAATGAACCTGACATCTTCATTTTTTACTTTTTGTGTTACATCAGTGTTTTAAAATTCACACTTTTCCTAAAATAACTGTGGAACATCTCTGCTGTTTCAGGCCATAGATTTCATAACTTAAATGTATTGAATTTTAAATGTGGGCTCTCAAAAAGCCATATGTCATGTAGCAGATTAGACACTGTAATTTGTCCTCTGACATGAAATAGTTGGTCTAAGTTTAGCACTCTCTAAAGCCCCTCAGATGGGTATCTCTTCCTTTTAACGGACTGATATTTATAGGAGAGCCATCTGAATAATTGATCTGGAAGTTGAAGTAGCCGGCCACTGCCTCACAAGGGCACAAAGAAAAGGCTGGTAGCTGTGCCGGATGGAGTTACTGGAGCAGAAGTTTGCGACAAAGACAGAGGAGTGAGTGCAGCACTTTCCACTGCTGAGCTGACAGCTATTTGGAGCTTGTGTTTGTCTGCTTCCGTTCTTCAGTATTCTCCCCTATGTGTGCTAAAGATCACAGTTGCCGTTCTGGAGCATAATTTCATTTAACCACATTATTACAAATGTTTAAACTCTGGTACTTTGGTATAGATTTGCACTCATTTCCACATATTAAATTGCTGCAGGGGGAATTGTAAATGAGTCAAACATTTACACTGCACACAATGCAAACTTGAAACTGTATAGAAAGGGTACAGTCCCCAAAACACTTTTGTGTTTTGTTGGTGGCTGCCTTTTCTTGTGCTTGTATTACAATACAGCCCCCTTCTAGCAAGTCAACACTGGTGGCCCCTTTCATTTTGCACTAATAAGATCCCCTTCATCTTTAATGAGCATAAGCACCAAGGTCATCTAATTGGTGAACACAGCATCATCGTAGTAAGCAGCAAGAAATTGAAAAGTCATAAAAATGTCACATGAATATTCAGGCGTCTCTACGCTGCCCAAGATGGACAACAACAGATGTGTCCTTACATCTTCATCTTCATCCTTCCACATCATCCTAATTATGGGGATATGTTAATTGGGCATCTGTTGCCTGGAGTCAAATTCATCTTTCTCTCTCACTCTCTGCCTGTCCCTGCTTCCTGCCTCTCTCACTGGCTGAGTTGCCTCAGAGGTGAAATCAGCTCTCTGTCCAAGCGCGCACCACCACCAGCATTAAAATTGTGCACACACATGCGTGGAACCTATGAGCAGCGGCCGCACATATGCACTAATCTCATGGATGTTAACTCACGCGATTGGCGAGATGCACACACACGTGGCAAATGGAGGCGGTGGCAATCTTCACTTATAAGTGGTTGAAGGCGTCAGCTGGAGCTGTGAGGCAAGCTGTGAAGCCAAGTCAGTTAAGGAAACATGAAATTTCTTGGGAGTAAATATGCAGTACACCGGCTGCTGTTCCTCCCATCGATGTGGATATAACATAACGCACTGCCATTTGGTGGTTGCTTTCATTTAAAGTGCATCGCAGTTCTGTGAGTGCTTGAGTTTTTAGCGTGGCAGCAAATCAAACATTTAATCCTGGCTGGCAGACTCAGTGGCAGGCAGGGAGCTGTTAAGTAAAGGCTAATGTTGTAAAGGTTGCTTGAGGATCAGTGTTGGAGGGTAACGTGAGATGAAATTTCACAGAGAAAATGAGTGCTTGGAGTGTCACTTTGCGATAAATGTTTAAGAGGCTCTTCAGTTTCCTGTCCTCCCATCATGTCTCGAGGCTGGGGTAGGGGTGTGTGGTCCAGGTGTGCGTGTGGCAGCCAGAGAGAAGCTGCCTCATCTCCTCCAAAGAACCCCGCCATGAGAACCTCAGGTCTCACATGCAAGTTCCTGATCACCTCAGGAGGAAATTACAACCTATATATGAACAAATATGGGATTTAAAGCTAATTCTGATATTCAGTAGACCAGTGGTTCCCAAACTTTTTAAAATTTGACACCTTCATGGTCGTGTTTTTTTCATGGCACCCCTCCACACGCATCTATATTTCATATCCATTTGACATATAAACTAATATTCAATGCAACAATTTTCACAGTCAGAAAAGAGGTTACTTGTTTCATGTTGCTGTGCAGATTTGGATATAAATATTGAACACACACTAAACAATGAATACAAATGAAGTACTCTGACCGCGAAATATGAGCTCTTTTGGCATCACTTCTGCATTTGACAGTTTTCCTGAGTTCGCCTGCTCAGGTTCGGTTACCTCACTTTGTGTTGAGGGCTGAGGTGTATTGGTATTTCCTCACAGTGACAAGTTAAGGCTGATAAGTCACATTGTAGCAGCTCTTATTATCGTAGTGGTACCCCACATTCACTGTGCACATCTATGTTTTAGTAATCAGAATTCATATTTAAATAATTCTCACCTCTGACGAGGTCTTTTAAACCACTTTACATTTTCACTTTTGTTGTCTTTTTATTGTTCTCCGACACTCAGAGACACCTCGAGCTCTCTGTTCTCGGCCCTTTGAGGCTGTTCGTGGGTTCATTTCCGTCTGTGCTTGCCGCTAGCTCTCTCTGACGATACATCCTCAGCTCAATTAGCTGTGCTGACGCCAACGCCTCCCCGAAGATACCTCAGAGGCACACAAGATGTAGCAGCGCAGGATCCTGGGAAGCCAGAGGACTATTCTGAGTGACTCACAGCCTTGGCTCATTGCCCACACACAAAAGTGTGTTTCCGGCAGAGATGGAGAAAGAGGGGAGAGCGAGGCCCACTCGGGTGACTGTTCTCTCAGGTGAGAGAGGGAGTCCTTGAGAAATCTTGACACGTTCTCTGAGCTTTCCTGCAACATAAGGGCTCTGAAATTCATGTGTTCTTGGAAACTTAAAGCAGGAGGATATTGTAAATGTGATGTTGAATTATATGCAGATTCACAAGAAAGGAGATATTCTACAAATGTTTTGAGTGGACTGTGCACATCATGAGAATTGTAAGAATGTAAGAATTTGTTGTTTTCAAGAGCTGTAATGGCTCTGCAAGGCTGAGCAATACATAGAGGTGCTGAGTGGCGAGCTAAATGCTGACGTCAGCATGCTAATATGCTCACAATTCCATCATCTTGATGTTTAGCATGTGTAATGTTGACTGTCTTAGTTTAATATGTCAGCATACTAAAACTAGCTAATTAACACTAGAGCTGAGGCTGATAGGAGGGTCATGAAATTCATCAGAACGTACACACTTATTACAAGCAATCCATGAACATCCGCACTGAATTTCATGGCAATCCATCCAAGAGTTGTCAAAACACAGTACCTCAGTCTGGACCAAGCAGCAACCTTCATGGCTGTGAAGTGAAGTCAATGTGAAAGTGCCAAAAACTGCAGTTCCTCGAACATCCACATGAGGCTGGCTACAGAACAAGTCCATCCCCGTAAGTCCCCATGTTAAAATGTCCAGCTTCACAGCAGAAATAAACATGTTTACAGCCTGGTACAAAAAACTGTTTTGGTCTCTATAGCTAATTTCCCCGTTCATGACAACTGTACTGAGGGTGAATTTTTATACAACTCACCTGTTCAAATTATAATAAGGCTCTACTCACGCTCCAGGTACGAGGCACAACTTCCAAGATGGCGGCGTTCAGAGCCACCACACTTTGAGCTTCACAACAGCTCTTAAGAAATGTGTGGATGACATCACAGATACTACATCTATGTTTTATACAGTACTTTGGTTTGGGTGATTGACTGACTGACTATCATTAAAACCCTTTGCTCCCTTAGCTAAAAAGTACACTGAGGCACACAGACAGAAGACAAATTAAATACAGGATTTTCTTTAAATTGTCATATTCGAAAAAACTATGCTGTGCACTGTACTCACCACACAACCCCCCAGAGGAAGTAAACACTGCTCCATATCATCTCATTTCCCACTCTTGCAGTGAAACGTCCAGCTGATGCTGGATATCACAGTGGGCCAGTTGTTGGCACCAGACAGAGAAGTGCTTTCCAAAGGATTGTAGTCATGCCTTCTGGTCATTTCTCTGTATCTACAATACTTTACAGTCCAGGAGATACGGGAATGAGCCAAAAACAATGTAATCACACACTGAAGGCAAGAGTGGGAGGCTGATCCAATAAAAAGAAAGTCATGCTCACAAGAACATGTATAAACAGTTCCCACAATATTTGACACTCATAGTGAAACTTGATTAATAAATAAATAAACAGGTTATTACGGTGGGAAACTCTTTACTCAGGCAGTTTGACAGTCCCTCTTCAGTTTGTTTGCTTTTTTCCGTAACTTTACTTTTCTTTTATGGTCTCCTTCACCTCTGAGTGTTTGAGCAATTCAAGGATGACAGAAACCTCCTAAGTTTTCTCACAAGGCATGAGTTTTCCACCACTGTTCATTAATTACATTTCATTACTACACACACAGGTAACGATCTTAACCAAAAGAAGTTCTGTTGTGTCACATTGTTGCATCACATCCAAGCAATGTTTTTGTTTATGCGCCCTTTTTTCATCGATTCCTCTGAGACTGAAGTCTATTTACAAGTGAGCTCCGTGTATGAATAAAGCATTAAAACAAGTACAAAGAAACAAAGCACAAAAGAGGAACATTTCAACAAAGAGAGAACAAGCACAATTTGCAAAACACAAACACAATCTTTCTAGTTTGGAAAACAAGTATTCGGCCATCAGATGCTCTCAAACTGTTTTTTTTATTTTGATAATCGGAGCATTCAGAGGAAACCCACACAACATGCAAACTCCTCACACAAAGGCCAAGACTCGAACCCTCACATTTGCAGTGAGGCAACAGTGCTAACCACTGAGCCACCATGCTGCCCTGAACCACTGTTCTACCTACTATTCTGTACTGTTCTATACTGTGCTGTGCTATGCTATGCTATACGATAATATGCTATGCCATACCATACCATCCTATGCTACACTATACTTTACTATTCTATGCTATATTATGCTATGGTATGCTATGCTATATAGCATTTATCAGACAAGAACAAGATATTAACATTGGCTATCATCTCCACACACAAATATGTGCAAAAACATAAGGAATATTGTAAAGAAACCAAAAAAACAAAACAAAAAACAAAACAAACAAAAAACAGAAAAAAAAACAAAACCTTGCATCATAGTGTATTTAGATATAGACAGGACAGACCGACAGAGGTATATGTTCAAAGCTCCAGCTTAATGTTCTGCATCAGATTCAACATGTAGCTAAGTTTTGGTCAAAACCACAACATATGGTAAACAGCTGCTGTCTTTCTTTCTTTCATACTTTCCATTGTTGCCTATAGGCTTCTTAGAAATAGGCAAGTGAGATCTGGATTTATAATGTGAGGTCTGGAGCACACAGGTCTAGTTTGGGCTTGTTAAAACGTTTGTACATAAAGCATGTCTTCATCTGGGAGACTCGGTTGTCCTGACTGTAGAAGCACTGGTTTGAGATCAGAGTTGGTTCATGCATGAAGGTGCCTTCACCCTGAGTTTACTGGTCCAGTGTCAGTTTGTCTTCAGCTTGTGTGCAGTGTTTCATGAGTAAAACTTACTGCCATTTATATTATTTCCATTTGGATCTCTACATTGATATTTCCTGTGTTTCCTCATTCTGTGTGTTGTTTATAGGCCACATCACTTCCCAGTATGCTTTCAACTGTTCTGAAATAAGTCTCTTTCTCAGATGCTTCTCCTACCCCAGAAATCAAGAGTTATTACTGAATTAGCTGCAGTGTGGAGCCTAGCTCCGCTCATGAAGATGTCATTAAACATTCCTTTGATTCACATTGACTCGGAGAAAAAGATCATCCCTGCTCTGTGCTCGTGCTCTCCCGGGGCTTTGTACAATCTCATTTTTGGCAGGAAATTGAAAACTCAAATTGCGTTGGACCTGCAACCCGCAGGCAGCTGAGTGGGACGCCTCCATCCTTTTAAGTTGAGCCTATATGAAGGGCAAGTAGGGGTTTTTAGAACAGCTTTGTTGACAGTCTTCTTTTTTTCTCTCCCCACATTTTGAAAATTTGTTTCTCTGTGTAGCCTACTGTTTACATCATCCCTCTGCTGGAGCTTTAGAAGAATCTCTCTTTTCTCCTGCTTTTCCGTGAAAGCCCTTTTTTTCCCCTGCTGTGTGCCACATCCCCCAGAGCTCTCAGCTGTGTGCCCTATTTTTAGAGAAGCACTCTGGCAATTTAGCTGAACAATGTGCTGGAGTCACATCTTCACTTCCATGTGATCTGGTGGGATGTTGACTACAGGCATCACATTTGAATTGTATGTGTGTGTGGCCTATATTTTCAGACCAAAGCATCTCTTAGGTAATGTTACATACGGTGATGTCTTATTCATTGTAGAGAAAGGCAGGAGACTGTGTTTTATCCACAAACTTCTCTGCTGACATTAAGACTAAATAAGTCTCAATGGGAGCACAAACAGATACTATAGCTGCATATGAAACAACTGAATGCCTGTCTGAGGTTCACCATTACTGAACTGCATTACTATATTAACAGTGAGGCTGGGTTAATTAAATGGACACCCTGTCGTGTCCTGTAATATAGAGGAAGCAAACTCAATTAACCATCTAATTAGAAGCTGAAACATGAATTCACCTTGTGTCTAATCCAGTTTATTGATTGATACACTCTGATAAGTCAACAGAGAGACAAAGAGATGTTCTCTTTGATTAGTTTGATATAATTAATAAAATGTTGTCCTTGCTCATTTGAGCCACTTGTGTTTATTTGTTTGTTTGCATCATGCGTACATTTGCTGGCTGAATGAGAACCAGTATCTACAGGTCAGTGTCCTTGACTTCCTGCTTGAGATGTCATCATCAAGCGTGTCTTGAAACAGAGCACTTACCCTCTGAAATATGGAAGAATACTTGAAGAGCACTTTCCTCCCGCCGAAACATGAATAAACACAGCGGGGTCTTTTTAAGGAGATGCCAGATGCGAGCGAAGGCGGGCAGGGAGGAGCTGTAGGTAGGCGCTGTACTCCAGAGGAGTCGTACATGGGAGGAGGGGACTCTGATGAATGGGACGAGAGCCATTAAAGTGACATTGACAAAAAGGCAGGAAGACAAGATTATCATCTGGAGAGAGGGGAGTGTATTAGAGGTGATAGCCTTGGCCTGCGGCAGGTGAAATGCAGCGATCTTGGAGGAGTAAATGGCAGGCGGGGTCTTTAATCACTGGGCTGCCTCTGTGTGAGCTGGGAGTTCAGAGCCAATGGGACTGGAGAGGATTCAAGACACACCACTGCTACACTTTCCACAGCCACATACATGCACGCAGTATTAAATTATGTCCATATTTGCACACATACTTATGTGCACACACTGTTTTTAAAGAATATCTTCTTAGATTTTTCTCCCAAAAAAGATTGCAAAACCAAGAATGAATTCATCCGACTAACAAGTATTGTGTGTGTAACCTCTGTGCCTTAGAGCGCCATTGTTCCACCAACCATTTCAGTCAGGAGAGAGTGAACAATATTTACTGACCTATGCCCAGCAAAGATGAGAAATGTTTTTGGTGATTAGACCCCATCGAGATTTCTATTCATCAATCTTCAGTTCAGTTAGAGGAGACAAAGTGCACAGGAGTCCAAGATGTCTTATGTTGAAAGGTTTATTGAAGCTTGGCCAAGAAGAATGGATGGATGCAGCCTCAATTCTGAAGAAGCTGTCCTCTCTGGCTCATCTACATGCCATCAGGACAGTGACACAACTCCTCTATGTCCAGAAATGCTCTACACACAAGGAAATATGTTTTGCCTTTAGTGGTCTGCCATTGTTATCTGACTCTGTAGAGGCTTCTACAGTATGTACCCATCTGTTGTGTCTAGTGAGTGAGACAGCCTTAACCTGTGACCTCGGTTACCATAGTAATGACCAGCATGGCACCTGCTTTCCAGAACACACACACATATCCAGCTGATCTGTATCTCAAGGAGAGAAGTCAGTGTTCCCTTAACAACCTGAGATTTAACACTGTCCCTACAGTGACCTCAAGACATATGCTCGACCCTGTGTGGCCCCATATGAGGCATACAGTGACGTCAACATATGAGGTAGTGAAGCTGTACGTGGTAAAGGATACTTTCCTGAAGGACTCGACACAGGTGGTGGTGCTGGTGATGAAGGGATTCTGGTGGAGAAAATGACAGCTGTCAGCAGAGGAGAGAAGAAGATTGAAGGCTTGACAGTAATAATATGATTCGTTGATGGAGATTATGGCAAAATAAATGCCCATAGCCAGCTAATTACAAAGAAAGGGGTCCTGATTGAATGAAGTGAGTCGTCCTGTTTGAACTTACGCTATGCTTAATTGAAAACACATCAGTGCGCCACACTGGCTATCAATTTACCTCTACTTTGCATAATCTACTGAGGTATATGGTTATAACATTACAAGACAATAACAATATAAGAGGAGCTGTTTATATTTGTTGTTACATTGTCAAAAAAAGAGACTGTTTGCTTTTGAGATTGTGACAGTGAGTGATGGAGTGCAGGCTTTGGTTTGAAATGTTTTCAAGTGTCGCATCACCTTAGCAGCTGACAGCAGTGTGTGTGCGTGTGTGTGAGATGTCCTGCCACGTCATATCCAGGGACATCTGGATCTGATTCATCCCAGTTAAGCCCAAAAGCATGAAATACAATTGTACCTTAAGCGCAGACACAAAAATATAAATAACTGTCACAACTCTCCTTTCATAAAACTTCCTCTGTCTCTATTCATATTCCTTACTGTCAGACTGGCACATCTCTCATACAGACTGTAGCTTCTGACAGAGACTTTCGACAAAGCAGTCAGCTGTTCCCCTGTGGGCATATACGTACTAAGCTATCTTTGAGAGTCGATAACAGTGTTACACACAAAGCTGTACGTGTCAGTGTGAGTGTGAGAAACAGGGACAGTGTACTGCAGATCATCTTTGATTCCCCCTTGTGCTGCTGTCACAGCCCACCCTACATATAGTAGAT
The DNA here is from genome assembly GCA_033000465.1 of Sciaenops ocellatus. Classification (NCBI taxonomy): domain Eukaryota; kingdom Metazoa; phylum Chordata; class Actinopteri; family Sciaenidae; genus Sciaenops; species Sciaenops ocellatus. The sequence continues at coordinate 5,548,556 of CP136884.1, read as the reverse complement.
ACTGATTTCAATATAAAACGTCGTCTGAGGAATGAAGGAAGTGAAAATCAACCTGTAAAATGGATTTGTATTCTTGGGTTGACAGCCAATATTGATCCCAATGATTCATACTGATCGTTCCCATCCAAAAGCACATGTAACAAATGGCAACAGACATCATGGGTAGCTGACTTTGTTTGGCCAAATATGAGCGACATATACTGTAGAACAAGCACAAAACACATCTAGGTCCACTTCACATTCAAGGCTTGTTTTATTAGCTGAGCTCAATACAGCTAATTGGTAGTGATACATTAATACAGGTTTGTGACAGGATGCAAATTCACGTCTCCTGCCTGAAGTCTTTTATGGGTATTTTTATGCCCATAAAGACTGGTAGTATAAAGAGCATAAAGTATAAAGACTAGATAAAGACTCTGTACACGGAGAACGGGTTATAGAGAGCAAAACTGTTTTTTTTTTTTTTTTTACCAGGCTGTAAACATGTTTATTTCTGCTGTGAAGTTGGACATTTTAATATGGGAGCTGACATGTTCTGTAGCCAGCCTCCAGTGGCTGTTTGAGGAACTGCAGTTTTGGACACTTCTGCATTTACAGCCATGGAGGTTGCTGCTTGGGGGCAGAGATAGGTGCAACAAAGGTCTCCATTAGGTACAAAGCCTGCTGTCATAGATAAAAGGAAGATGTGATCACGATATCTCTTAAAAGCCATTCATGGTGTTTAACATTCATTATCATTCCTCAACACAGGGTTGTACAATGAATTTCAAGCTGTAATCACTTTATTCTAATCACAAAACAAAAAATATATATAAATGGACAAATAAATGTGTAATAAAAATGAATTCTTATGGTTGGAGAGAAGCCGCTCTGTAGTCTGGTGGTATGCCAGTGGATACTTCTGTATCGCTTGCCAGATGGCAACAGGGTGAACAAGCTGTTGCTGGCTTGGGTATTGTCTTTTTGAATCCTTTGGGCTCTGCACAGACACCCTACCTCACTGATATCACTGATGAATGGGAGCTGGGCACCAATGTTGGACTGTTTAATCACCCATTGCAGAGCCCTAGGCCCTAGACATGCACAAACAATGCCAAATAATGTTTCCAGTCAGGAAGCTATCTATTGCTCCTCTGTAAAAGTTAAGAACTTGACACTTGACTTGCCTTCTTAAGTTTCTTTAAGAAGTATAGTATCTTCTGAGTTTTCTTCAGCATGGTGGGGATGTCCATGACGGGTCTCTGTGATGCCGATACTCAGTAACCTTAAAGTGCTAATCTTCAGCCACCACCTGTTTGTGGTGTCATCCACAAACCACAAGAGAGTTCTCTCCATGCTGGGGGTTGCAGTCCTGGGTATACAGCATGAACAGGAGGGGGCTGAGTATACAACCCTGAGGGACTTCGGTGTTGAGTACAAGAGTGGAGGAAGTGTGACTGCCTATCTGAATGGTCTGGGGTCTGTTTAAGTCCAAAATCCAGTTGCAGAGTGTAGTACTCAAGCCCTGAGTGCTTCCTTTGCCAATCAGTTTCTTTGATATGCTTGAGTGTCAGTTGCTCAACATACTTAATCAGAATGGGGGTGAGTGCCACAGGGTGGTAGCAGTTTAGACAAGAAGACCTTTTGTGTATAAAGATGGCGGTAGTGATCTTGAAGCAGGTGGGTACACTCTCCTGTGACAGTAATATGATAAAAATGTTATGAACTAGCTGAATGGCACATGTGTTTTGTAGACGACCAGGGATGTTATCAGGCTCAGCAGTATTGTCGGTGCGGATGTCTCCGCTTTGCCTCCATGATGCCAGCTTTCATGATGTTGTATGATTCCTTGTCATCTGTCTGAAAGGCAGCTTCTCTGTCTCTGGATAGGGTCCTCACCTCTCCATTAATTTTTCTGGTTGGGTAATGATTCCAATTGTCTTTGTGATGCATATTTGCTCATATATATGATGTGTTACAATGTGGGCTAGAGGAAACCCTGGTGCAACATGAAAAATTACTCCTCTTCCCAGCTCCCAAGAACCACCACACAAAGAAGTGGCGGCTCAAATCTTTTAGCTTCAGGGTGGGCTAACCCTCAAAACAATAAACAAAAAGGAATTAAAGTTGAGCAACCTAAACTTACCTACTTAAATAAAAGAAACAAAGACACAACCCTTGACCTAAGTCCTAATTAAAAACAGCAGAAAAACACAAAAGCTACCCGCCCGAGCTTGGCTGTTATGTCAGACTTAGCTAATGTACTACATTTCACACAGAAAAATGTTGGCTAGCAGAGGTGAGCCCACAGGAGCTGGCTATTTAAACCACAAACTTGGACCCTGCAACCTATCAGCTCCCTGGAACAAACCTACACACTCACACGGTCAATCATTCAATCAGCCAAACTGAATCTCACATGCAGCCCAACAGACACATGCAGCAAGCAGAAAGAGAGAGATCCAAAACTTTGTGTGATTAAAGCACATACACAAATACACAGAAAATGTTCACCTTGGGGTTGTAACAAATGTCACTGTTGATGTTTATTCCTTAAGACTGATGTGGTTCTCCTGGGTGGCGACATCTCTGAACTTTTGCCAGTGCGCTCAAATAGCCCTGTAGGCAAGGGAAGTAGGGAAATGCGGTCTGATTGACTAAAATGGGGACCAGGGAGGGCTTTGTAACTGCCAGGAATGTTTTTGTAAACATGGTTCAGGGTATTTCTTCCCCTGGTGGGGATGTGGACATGCTGGTGGAATTTAGGTGATTACATTTTTTTTTAAATGCATCTGGAGGAAAGTAAACAGCAGCAACACACACACAGGTGAATTCTTTGGACAGATAACATGGTCGGAGTTCAAACCTTGCATATGTTTTCACCTTCACATGGTATCTGATGCCTGTTTTGTTCAAAATTGTCAGATGTGGCTTCCCCTATCGCAATGACAGAGAGGTGTGGGGGGATGTATAACCATCTGTCAGGAACTTTCATTATAAACATAAAATATGGATGTAATTCTGAGGGATACTGTGCTGGTACTTTAATTATTAATAGAGGCTACCATTGTTCCTCATTTTCACACCTTCACACCCCACATCAACAAGGAATGAGATTAAGAACTTCGACCACATAGTCAACCATGCATGTGAAAGGGACCCACCCAGTATCCAGGTCTATTGATGTTCTGCTTGTAAAAAACATTTTACATTCTTTCATAAGACACTTTCATCTCAAATGAATGAATGAAAAAGTGAAGAATCTGATTTTCTGGAAATAGAATAAAATGAAAGGATAATGAAATTGGCTGAAAAGATAAAAGGTGAAAGGCTGCAATGTTCCACACCATCTTGCATAATATATGTGATGCCCTTGTACAGGGCGGAAATTGTCTTTCTAAAAATATTAGGGGAATAAAAGGGAATGTGTTTGAATGGGCAGCTGGGAATAATTGCACGCCCCTGATAACCACAATAGAACAGAGATTTTATTTTACTTTTTATGATGGAGAAATAAAATCATAGATTTTCTAACTTTGTTATTCAGGTATGTCAGACATGCAGAATTTTCTTTTCTGACTGACAACTGAGCAAAACACTGATTCTCCACAGAATGGTTTGTTTTATCTAACCTACTTTACAATACAATACAGTTTTTCACCACTATCAGCTTTCCCACTGACAGGCTCAGATTGTTATCCTAATTGTCTGACAACATTATGGAAAGAATTCCTACAGCAATAAAGCTGTTTTGTAAGAGTAAGATCCTTTTTATTTAAGAATTATTGCAATCACTTGCCACCGGACTCCATTGACAAAAACGATAATTTTACCATGCAGATCATTATAACATCAGAACTTCATTCAAACTGGACAAAACCAAAATAAACTCAACAGAACCATCTTTTTTAGTCTTTTTGTTCAGCTCTGATTTGGTTTAAGTAAATGATTAATTCTCTTAAGCAGCTAAAAGTTACTACACTTGTGATTTGAAATGAAGATTGATATTTAGTTTGCATGTTCTAGATAAAAAACAAACAAACTTGTGATTACTGAAAGACCTCTAAAACTTGGGATTGCTAGAATGTTGATAATTCCAGGCACAGAGTTAACTTATAGTTATAATGTTGTCTTCTACAATAACATGGTTCAATACAGAGATCTAGGCAGTGATAAATATGAGAAACTAGTTTTAAAAAAAATCCATTCTGATCATAATAATGGGTCTTTATTCATTTCCGAATGAAAAAATGCATTTTGAGCAGCATACAAGTACACTAAGTTCAGACATAGTGATACCAACATAAGGGTGTCATGCTGAGCTGCAGAAGTCACGATGTGTCTGAAACAGTGCCAGCACACTAACACCTCTCACTGTGAATTCACACTCAGTCACTCTATGAGTCATTCACAGAAAAACAAAAAGCTGACGATATAATTTCACAGATAAAACTGTGGGTAAACTGATATTATGTAGCAAAGCTACCAACTGCCAGCAAGAATATCTGTTATCATACAATTAACATGAAAGTACCATAAGAATGCCATATAAAATAAAGGTTTTGTCATTTAATAGTAACAACAAATCCCTTAAAATGCCATAAAATGAAGGTTTTGCCATAATATGACATGTTTTACTGTGTCAAAGCATAATGTCAGGCTTCAAGCACATGATCTGTTTATACCTGCATAACTGAATAATATTTAAGTAGACCCCTAATCAGAACACAGAACAAAAAATCTACAAAGTGCAGTTGTGGATTCCACACACAGCCTCTTTAGGTTAGATAGAGTCAGTGTCCATCCATCTGTAACCACTTATCCTCCTATTAGAGTCACCAATTACCTTATTAAGTGCATGTCTTTGGACTGTGGGAGGAAGCCGGAGTACCCGGAGAGAACCCACGCAGACACGGGGAGAACATGCAAACTCCATACAGAGAGGCCCCAGCCGAGGTTCAAACCAGAAACCTTCTAGCTGTGAGGTGACAGTGCTAACCACTGCACCACCGTGCCGCCCAGATTCAGTGTTAATGTCAAAATAATATTGATTTTTGCAGCTTTAAAACAACATGGTGTAAGTTTTCTACCATAAAATAATAGATTTAAAATCATTTTGATGCTACACTTACTTGTGATCAAGTGAATGGTGTCGCTGTCATTCCCACTCTGTGCCCTGCACGTCTGGTTCTGCTTTACACACCACCAATTATTATACTTTATGGAGAAAATGTTTTATGTTTTTCCTTCTGATGTCCTCCAACTGCTATGCCTCAACTCTCTGTGATTTACAGAGTTGCCTGATGGTTAGTTAAGTAAACTGCTGGAACTGTAGCTGCTGTAAGCTAATGTTAGCTCAGTATGTTAGCCTGGCTGCCCAGATTATGAGTTCAGAGCACCGCGGCAGTGTTAGTTTGTACCACATGCATTTTGGGCCACCAGAAAGAAGAGGTTTTCAGGGTCAGGGGCGTGGGGACGGGGAGTGGAGCTGGTGTCGTGCCAGAACCGGAGCAGCTCTTGTGATATGTCCATGGATGCCTCTTAGATTTATTGCAGAAATAAGATGAATTCCTAATTATGTTTTGAGCAGCAGTTCCTCTTCAAGGAGTTCCTCATTGATAAACATCACACATCAAATCACTGTACAGTCTACAGTCTACCGTACAGTTTTTCATCATGCTGCATTGTTGTTTTGTTCCCTTCACAAATGATTCTGCAGTCAAGTGTGAGGTTTCCTTTGTAATTAAGAAGCCAGACCTAGCTGCTGTAATTCTGTACATGAATAACAGCGCTCATTAGCACACAGTGAAGCTATCTATGGACCAGTCTACATATTTATGCACAGTAACTGCTGCTACAGTTCTCCCCACAGACGCTGTGTGTTTACTCCTTGAGGTTGTTTGACATGCCGCACAAGCTCTCAGGATATAGCCATGCATCATGTTTTTATCCTTCCTCAAACACATTTGTTTGAGGAGGGATAAAAAAACATTTTGTAGTGGGAGGGGGGAGTCCCATTACAGGATGTGACAGCAAGATAAAAAAAAAAAGAGTCATGGCTTCCAGGCTTTACCCAGAAGAAGAAACATCAGCCAGTCACAGCTTTCATGCTCTCCATCAGAGAGCCTGACCCTCTGGAGGGTAGAGATGAGGAGGAGGGGAATGTTCCTCGATATACAGGAGGTGGGGAGGATTTGCCAGGCCTTGCCTTTAATGAGGGGAGCACCTTGTTATCCAGGAGTCATGCTGTCTATGTCTTACCCTGGGGCAGATGTCTTGACTAAGTAAGCTTATGATGGGGGAAGGAGGGGCAAAGGGGCCCTACATGATACATGGAAATGTATTTGATGATCCTTTGTTGCACATCACTGTACCCACATTTCCTGTCTCTCTCACTGTGGTGGTAAAATACATTTACTCAAGTACTGTACACAAATTTAAAGTGTCTATACTTTGAGTATTTCCATTTCATGACTTCAGTTTCATGAAGTTAATCTGTGACTCGATGACAAACATTTCATGATTTCAGCTTCTCAAATGTAAAATGAAAAGTCACCAAACTCCACCTCAAGCGAACCCAGCAAAGATGCAAGTAGTAGCAATAGCGAGCGTGTCTTCCCTTGAAAAAAATTCATTCATGGCATTGCATTTTTTGATTTAGGTCCACCAGTAGCACCTGACTGTTTTGCATATTGAGATCTCATCAAAATGCAGCAAAATCAAGAAAATTATAACGTGTGTTGATACCAGGTGTTTGGAGAGGAACAAGGACCGGGTGTAATTATCCACATAATGAATACAGATACGGGTCACTTATTAATACCAGGTGTGAATGTGTCATTCACGGAAATGAATCAGCTAATCTGTCTCAAATTAGAGTGCAGAAGTGAGAGTGCAGACTGTAGAAAAACATGGACTTAGTGTCCATGAGAGATGCTCTGATGGCTGTATTTGGATTTATTGCTCGTCAGTTGCGTGGAGGCAGAAAATCAAAATTTGGGCAACTAGTGGAGCCTGAATGCAGGTGAAGAGAGACAGGCAAGCACCGGCCACAACATCTGAGTGTAGGCAGAGACAGCTGTCAATCTAGGAAACATCCCCAAGTGTAATAAATGTTGATGATTTAAATCATAAATGATATGTACAGCCACATATGAACTGCTCAGTTAAAAAACGTATTTTAACAACTCTGGTGAAACATGCTGCAGTGCTAGTCTGAGCAACAGAACGTTCAAGAGTTGACACCTCAGGCATCAAACCTCCATACACGTTCTATCTTTTTAAACATTCAACATCAAAAGATAACTCCACAGACCAAAAAGCAGGAGAGTTAAGGCAGGCAGATTAGGACCTGTTCTCCAGTGTTCCTGGTAAGATAACAGGCATTTAAGGCCATGATTGCCTCCTTGGATGAAACAGAATGACCCTGCGTCTGCACTCCTGCTCTGTTTTTTTTTCTTTGCTGCTGGGGACACAGAGAGTGTGGTCTGCATCCTCAAATACTCTCTCTACATCGCTCTGCAGCTCCAGCAAACGTAGCCTCCTCTGATGATAGACATGCTGTTTTTGTGTTAGTCTGTGCCTCAGAGACTCTGCTGGGGGTTAGTGGAGGTTTTTAAAGTAAAAATGTGTGACTTTACTGGAGTCAAAGCTGGTTAGTCTGATGTTTGGTGGAGGGATGGAGGATGTGGAAAGTCATTTCTCTGTAGCTTAAATTAAAAAAAACATGTCTTCCCAAGCAGAGTTACAGCATGTGGAAAGCTTACTCCGATATCCAGAGAAAATCTATACTCACTACTTTTAGAATAAGGTCATGAAACCCCTGGGCACAATTAGTCTTCATTAGCAATGTACGGGTCAGCTGTGACATCATCCACATCTCCCCTCATATAGAACTCAGCCATCCGTGTGTGCCCAACATAATTAAGTTCAGAAACCCACATCTGCATAGCGATAATCTATTAATAATGAACCAGAAGAGAACAGGACAAAACTTGTGTTATATGAATAGACATTATAACATAATGACCACCTCTTAAATGTCACTTAGACCAATGTAATACATGTGTGAGGCAGTAGACTCTCAAAGGGCCACTACAACCCACAAAGGAAGAATCATGTGACCAACGCAGAGAGCTGAAGGCGACAGTACCGAGCACCCAGGAAGAGCAGCGGGCTGTGAAGCCTGACATAGTAGGCTTCACAGTCCATAGGCCAAACTGTGTAATGATAGCTATAGCAACCATCATGCGATGCACAGGGGGCCCTAAAAGACTTTTTTCCATGAGCTTACATTATGAAAGAATACATTTTTTGAGCATCACAGTCCCCCTGAAATGACACGTTTCACTATCAGAATAATTGATTAAATCATGTCATCTACATTCAAGTTTGTAGCTTTAGTGTGCCCGTTCCATGGGGCCCAAAATGCAATCTGGATAATTTTATGCCCAGAAATCAAACTTTTTTGTCTCCATGTGCCACTGGACAGCTTCTATAAGAATGAACAGATGCCCCACTTCTCTTTATACATCAACATATACACACATTTTCAATGTCCTTTGTTGACTCATTCTGTTGAGGACAGTGACAGTGAAGAGGCACACAACATTACACCAGAAAATGAGTATAACTGCTTTAAGCAGTTTGAACAATACAAAAATGTTCAAATGTAAAAGTGTGTGACAAACACACATGAAGACGAGCTGCCCGTCAAAAGGTGACATCATATCCATTATGATAATTAATGCTAATATTATTTAATCAGATTTTGAAAACCCACATGTAATGATCCTTTCAAATATTGTAAGTTACTTCTTAATTTCTGCATTACAGCTCTATTGTCAATGATTCTTCTCCTTATATTGTTTAATGTGGGTCTAATGCCCCTTAAAAACCTGTTCACATCATCGGCTGAAGAAACAGCTTGCATTTAAGCAGATTAGCTTGTTACCAATAGTGCTAGCTTGGCTACCGTCGCCATGCACACTATAGGGGTCCATCAAGTGTCTTGGTCTTAGTGAAGTGACCTTCCAAGGAAGCGAATAATCTTGGCTACATTCAGGAGAGATAACATGCAACATTTTCAACCTGACTCAGCGGGTCAGGCTACAGACTGTACATGAGGCTGTCGTTCACATCCACCATTGAAGAACTCAATCACAGTGAGGGAAGAATCATATCGTCATCACGTGTTCTTTTTGAGCACAGTTTAGATGTTTTGAAGTTCATTCTTAGAAAAAAAAAATGATGATGATCGCATGATATGTTTGAAAGGTCCTTGTCTTGAAATAGTCCTCATTCTCCGACCTTCCTCATGCACTGAGGAATGCCAGAGCATGAGTCAGCAGTGATATTTTAATAAAATATGAAGCTCTGCCAACACTGACTGCTTTGCTGGCAGTATACCTTTTTTAAAAAAACTGATTTGTATTTTTCTGTATCAATTTGATTCCTTTAAATAATTTCTTGCTTGTGTAGTGCCCCTTTACAGAATTAGACATAAAGCAGCATTTGACATTTTCACAAACGGAGCCCAGGGACACTAAAAGGTGTGTTTCTCCTAGTCATCCCCTCTTTATGATATAGATCATTGCACACATTGAAGCTCTTGTAGGATCCTTTATAAATCAAGTCATGGCCCGGCTCTATCTGTAGTGATAGTAGGATTTATGAATCCTTGAATGTGGTCAGGACCGATACGCCATGACACTCCACTTACTCAGGCCCTGAAATGACTTCACCCATGTGATGAAGTGTCAGGCCCTGTGCAGCGCACGGGCATACAATATGTATCCACCAGTCTCAGTGTGTGCCATATCTATGCTGGGTTTACTTATACAAAGAACTTGACCCTTCATTGTGTGAGTAAGATGCATGTCCTTTGACCATGTCAAGGTGAAACGATTGTGAGAGTCGTCTTTCACGCATTCTATGAAATCCTTTTTGAAGTTGCTTCTGTTAAAAACTGCTTCAGCTTTTAGAGAGCGTGGCCCAAAGGTCCCCTCGCACCATGTATCTGTGTCTCACTGGTGGCTCATAAGACTTTTAAATGCATGTCGCAGTGCTGTTGTGAGATAATGAGCATCTAGCATATATCTGTACCTTTAACTGTCTGTTTTTTTTTTACTTAATGAGACATCTAAAGCTGCCAGCCAGGCTTGTTTACTTGTTTACATAGCTAACGAGTATCTTCATCATTAGCGAACACCGTTAGGAATGCCATTTTGTTTTCAGGAGCCAAGAACCGAGGAATAAAATCAGACATAAGCACAAAGTGTTTCTATGCAACAGATTTGTCACATGTTGGGTACAGTGACTAAAACTGCCCAAAGTTCATTGTAGTTCTTTAACAGTAAATAGACATATCAAACTAACACAAAGGTGTGTTTGGTTTGGCATTTATCTTTTGTTGAAGTGCCAAATCTACTGACTCATAGCTATGAACCTCACTGAAACGTGGCAGCACCATTCAATCCACTTTCCCTCTGCGAAAAAAAAAAAAAAAAACATTAATCAGACAGACAGGGGATAATTGCATTCTACTCACATTGAATTTTGAGTAGCAGATGCTTTATGCACACTGAATAGCTGCAAGTCCTTTTTTGTACTCTCAACAGCAGCCCTCTTCTCTATGTAGACACTCCAACATGTAAAAAGATAGTGGTGGATGTGACTGTGAATAGAGAAAAATGTATCTGCCTATTTAAATGCATGCATTGTTGCAGGCTTTTATTTATATTGTTATGTAAATGAGTTAACCTTCAATATGTATGCTGTTTTTTTTGTTTTTTCACACTGAATATATCGCACAGTCCTGAAAACGCAGGTTTCGTTCTCGTTGTCAAAAGATATAAGAGATTCAGAGAATTTATTCTACCTGCATGCCTTTGGACTGTGGAGAGAGACACGAACAATACAAATTCCACAGAGAAAGCTTCAAAGCTCGGTTTGTCAAGTCAGTCTGCCACTGCTGGGACAGGCCTAACTGCTGATAAAGATATGTTGTGCTGTCTGATATTTAATGACACTCATTTTTAATGGAAGCTCTCATGTGTCCAAGGAAAGTGTCCTACATGTGCTATCTCACTGTTTCAAGTGAAATGGTTTTAGGACTGTGGGATCACATATTATCATCATCATCATATTGAAACTACATTATGATGTGACTGGTTTACTGTATCAGTGTGTGGCTGTAAGAGTTTACAAGATGATCAAACTTTCACAGATGACCAAATGAATTTCCTGAACCATTGTCATCTTGAATGAAATGCCACTGATGTATGAATATATAGAACAGTTGAGCACACAGCTTAACCTTCTCAAAACATGTTAAGAACATTAATATTGTTGATATTTGGTTGACCAAATATTAACAATGCTTCCACAGGCTTGTGCAAATGCATCAGACCATTTCAGAATCACTGGGAACTGTTCGGAAAAGGGACAGCACATTTTCAAAAATACCGGCCAGGTGATTGGATGGACCATCTGTCTATCACAGTTTAGCTGCAACCAGTTAGATCAAGACAAACTCTTACCAAAGCCAGCCGGAAGAAGAAGAGAGTTCTTCGCTCCTCTACTCTCCAGTTCTGATATGACTGATCTTAGCAGCGTCTTCGCTAACCTCTTTACCAGCCGCCATTGCTGTTTTCAAGCAAATAGGCAATTCTCATGTATGTCATCCTGCACACACACACAAAGCTTATGCCATAGCTGCCAGCAATACCTTATAGGACCCGTTTTGTCCGTAACCACTGTGTCCAGCATCTCCTGACTCTACGGACATTGGCCTGCTACGTAGCCATACTGCCACTTCCAGACAGACACACACATCAGAGATGCAGCCTCTCTGAGTTGCTATCTTAGCTAATCTGACAACAAATTTAACACACATGAACCTTCACAAAAGGCTGTGAATTTGCTTTGAGTGATTGTCAAAGCTCTAGCAGACTCTAGCAGAGGACCGGTACATCCAAACTTTGTGATTGGCTTATGAATAGTTGGTGCAACCTTATCTAGTAGAGTAGAATCAATTTAAACTCTAATCCTTACATTTTAGAGTAGGATCCTCTGTTTGAGACCATCAGAGCTATTGCTACCTTTCTCCTGTTAAAAGCTAATCTTGTAATAATCCAGTAAATTAGCATAATGTCTACATTTATAAGACTCTCTATGTGAACCCCAGCAACTCATCCATTAAAGTCTCTGTAATTACAGCAAAGAATTCTTTTCATGGCAAGGTGTGATGGAATTTATAGGTGATGCAAAAGTATGGGCTGTTCTGACAGAAAGAATGTGAATTACTTTTAGACTGTCACATTGGTGTGAGGCGTAAATAGATGGCAGCCGTGAGATTGAAGGAGGGCATGAAAGCAAAGCAAGGACACCTCTATGAATGGATTAGCTATGACCTTGTGTGGTAATGGAAGACAGCTGTGATTTTTTTTCAAATGTGATGGAAAGCAGACGTCAAATGGAAAATGAAGTGTTCTACTTGAACAGTTACGCAATTTTATTATTATTCTACAATATGTGTCCATTTTGTGGTTGTTATGAAAACATGGACAATGGACTGAAACTGTGCTCATGTCAACAGGATGTGATGAACTCCAAAAGAACGCCTTAAATAATCGGAGAGGATTAGAGACAAACTGATCAACCTAATGTCTTTCATTTGTCTTGACTCAAATTTCCCTTTGGGGATCAGTAAAGTACATTATCTAGCTATCTATCTATGAAACTGCCATTTCAAACTGTGGCTTTTTTTTTTTTTAGCCAAACTCCCAATTGTTGCGAAAAGCAAAATGGCGTCAACATTGACCTTGAATGAGTGATTCAGAATGATTTTCCCAGATGCACAATTCGTAGCTGTTTTCGTGTCCTTCGATTTTGGAACATCCAGTGCTCAGCTGTTATTTCAACAGCCAAGGACAAAAATCTGTGTACGCTACTGTATGAAAGACTAATAATAAGGGGGCAAAGAAAGGCTAGCAATCTCTGTGCTTCTTTGATAGAATGATAATTTTCCATGTGTATTGCGCACGACAATGCTACTTCTGACAGAGAAGGAATGTATAATCATCATGGCTTTCTTTAAAAACCCTTTGAGCGTTTCACTCTTTCCTTTTTGTGTCATTTCCCGTTACCCAAGAGTTTAGATTCTAAAAAAAAGAGGCATAGACAACAGGCTCACCACCAATACTCATCCCTAATCTCTTTGCTGGGATTGTCCCAGCAGGTGGGGGCTGGGCATTACCCAGATTTAGCCAACATCAAACCTTGTACAAGGGTCATGTAATAAAGAGAGGGAGGGAAAAAACAACAGCTTATGTGTGAACAAGAGATGCTAGTCTGTTTTCTAGCACAAAATAATGGAGGAGTCCCGCTGGGAGTATGACACGGCAACAGCAGTGACATTATGTCATCCTCTGATGTGACATGTCCTGGCAGAAAGAATCTGATGTTCGTCGCAACTCCATAATCTATTGGCATGTGTCCCTCTCACATGTTTATGGATGTGGAGCAAATGCGATTAGAGATGGTGGAGAAGTCCAACTTGTCTACATGTGTATTTATAGTGATGAAGGACATGGTTCATCCTCGTACCCTCTGCTGGGTCAGCCGCCCAGGGACGCGTCCTTTGTCACGCACTGTGTCATGCCTCTCTTTCTTCATTAGATCATAACTATTGATGTAAAAAAAAAAAAAAACACTGCCACAAGGGAGCCAGTAATGTCTGTTGACACACTGAGGAGCAGAGGATGTCGAGCCTGTCTGTCAAGTTGCCAAACACTTGGTGATTTCGTCGTGCCCTCTAACCCCCTCGCTTCCTTCAACCCCACCCTCCCTAAAGATCACGAAACACCACAAAGGGTTGTCCACCACTCATTGTCTCTCAAGCTGCAGCAGTGAATAAAGATGTTTCTGGTAACAGTATTTAGGGGATTCTAAATAAACTGCGGTAATTAGAGAAGCATATGAGGCAAAGACAACAATAATCAATCCAATGTGCCCAAATCCAGTGTACAGCAATAAAATTGCAGTAAACCAAATTTGGTTCCACTGATGTTCATCTTTACTTCAAACCAGCCTGATCCATTTTCTTCAAACAGCACTCTGTTTTAAGGCCCTCGGCTCCTGTTGTGTGTTTATTCTTGTGGTCTTTGATTTAACTTTTTGCTGCAGAGCAACATCTATTAGAGCTGCATGCAATACTTTGCAAACTGCAATACTTTTTTTTTTCTCTGCAATTTCTGTGAGTGCTCATAAATCTGTAACTTTTCCTTCAACTGTTCTTCACGTCGTACTTTCTGAAATGTTTGTTTCTCTCGTGTTCCTCTGTCCAGGGGATAATCTGTGCGAGCAGACTAGTCATTTGTTTGGTGTCTATTCAATAGACAGTAATGAGAGTTGAACTGTTGAGATTATTCATGCCAAGTCATTAAAGATTTTGGCACTGTGGCAGGAATTGTGATGCACTGGATAGAGCTCACTCAATTCCTAATGACTGCGCTTGGTTGTAGATCCGTGAAGACGTCTCACTTCTCATCTAAGAGGCTTATTCAGTTCTGACTGACTGGTGGGGAAGCCTAGGTACGTAGCCTTGGTGGAATTGTTAATCAGGCCATTGTTTCCACTTCCTCATTAGTGCTTGTTAGTGTTAGGAGCGCTGACAAACTACGTTCACCCTTCTCAAAGAAAGATGACCTGAACAACTGAGACCTTCACACACTAATGAATATTATCTCAGTGATGAGTCATATTGTGTATATACTTGTTTTACTTTCACCACAGAAGCAGCAGAAGTTTAAGAATATGCTGTTATTGTCTAAAATATCTAATTGTTCATTTCAATCCTGAATGAATAAAACTAATAAATAAAAGGTTCAAAGGTTTTGCCATTTATCATCTTTTAAACGCTTGCATAAAAACATTCAAATATGGTTGTTTGAAAAGTTGCACAATGAATATCTATGCGTCATATGAGCAACTAATAAACTGCAACCGGTGAAACACAAGAACATTATGGAGGGATGCAAAGATTTGTAATTTACAATGATAGGAGACAGAGAAAATAAGCAAATGATCACACTTGAGAAAGTCACACTTTTCTTGGTGAATTACTTAAACGTGTAAGTGATAATTAAAACTGTTGGTGTACACGTTTCTTTATCAGGGATTCGAGTCATTATTTCACTACTACTGTTTTCACCACACTCGTTTCTAGGTTTATTATGAATTAAGATAATACGTAGCCAGCGCCACTTAAGTGTATTTATTTTCAGAAGTGCTGTGGCCTCCATTCATCAATGGTGAACAATGCTTAGAGTGGGACTGAAAAGATGTATTCAAAACTGCGGCCTTGGAGTCTGAAAAGGTGAGGGGGAAAAAAACAGACACAAATATAACAGGATGCAACACTGAATATATCTGCACTTAGCAGCTTTAGCATTTCTTAACATGAGCTTCGTTTTTGGTATTAAAATGTAAATTCATCTTATGGGGAGAAAGAATTGTGTGACAGATGAAAAGCAGGAGTACTGTCATGTTAAAGTTTACCTTGGTCTTCTTTCTTTCTTTCTTTTTTTTTTGTCGTCTCAGTGAAGTGATGCTGGTGTGAGTGAGTCACAGAGTTTTTGAATGGCGGGCTGGGTTTATAAACCTCCGCCAGCCCCTCAACACATGAGTTTGGAGGCCACTTGTTTCTGCCGTCCGTCACGTATGCACATGCAGCGAGGTCCGACAGCCTCAGCATCCTTACTTTTTACCCTGGAGGGCACGGACAGACAGCTCTTCATCATGAGGTCCTTTTTCCTGCTGCTCTTCTCCCTGTTGTTGGTGTCTCACGGATCTTCAGCGGTCATCACAGGGGTAAGTGGGAGCAAACAGGTTCATACCTCACGGGGCATTATGAAGCTGGCGCAGTGATGGGAGCATGCAGAACAAGTATTTCCTTTTCAAACTGCTGTTTTCTTAAAAGAAAATGTGCATTGCTCAATACTTTCTTTGGTCTTAATGACAAAATATTTAACATTAGTTATACTATTAAGAATGCATGATGCATGATGCTTTGGTATGAAATGAATCTCTTCAATAGCATAAGGACAAATATACATTAAATCAATATATACTGCAGGAAAAAGACTTCCATGTCTTATTCATGCTTAGACCAAAGCCTTGTTGTAACATTCATCCTTTGATTGCTGATTAAAATTATTTCATTCTCCAAATAATTATGAAAATTATTTGAATTTTACTTTTATAATTTAGCTAAAAGCTAAAAATGTAAGTATATCCTGACCTAAAGATATAAATTATTATATCATGAAAAAAATGATTTTTGCATCATAATACACATTTCAGAGATGCCACACGTACAGTCTGTAATTGCACGTTTTTGCAATTGTAAAAGCATGAAGTGCTATTATAATGTAAAATAACAAGTGCAGTATATCTATCAGTTTATCCATTAATAGGTATCAATTTATAACAACCCACCAGCGGAGTCGCAAACTTATCCTTTGAATAATTTCCCTGTCCGAGTCAGGATTTACATAATTCCATGAGCACAAATTATGGCCATGACCTGCTAATAAAACACCCATCGCTGTCACAACAAGCCCCTCGCACTGTGCCACCGATGTGAATCAAGAGAGGAGCAGGCAGCCATAAAACAGAAAGTGACTTTCATGCACGTCTGTCACATGAAATCACTTCTTGTTCCTCCTCGTTGTGTTTCCTTCATCTCATCCAAAGTGAGAGCTGTCACTCAGCTTCTCATCCCGACACTCCAAACAATAAATCACTACGGATCCTCGAGTTTGTGGAGGTATGATATGATGAATGCTGCAATAACACTTTGATTAAAGTAACACCAGTTCGCCTTGTGCATTGAAACCCAGTTCTTACATATCTAAAAGCTCACTGCTGCACTAGCTGCCTTTTCATGTTAATATAATTCACATAGTTATGTTTAATTACATTACATAACATTGCACATATGCATGCATTATATAATTACATACAAAATTACAGAGTGCATCTCTCTTTAATTAGATATAGCAGCAGTTACACCAGTAACAGCTGTTCATTCAACTTTGGACTGCATTTTTATAATCATGATAAACTTTAACAATATTAACTAAAACTAAAAAGTCTTTTGGTTTGAATAAGTCATTAATATGCACTGATGCATGTGTGTGTGTGTGTGTGTGTGTGTGTGTGTGCGTATAGGCCTGTGAAAAGGACTCTCAGTGTGGAGAGGGGATGTGTTGTGCGGTGAGCTTGTGGATCCGCAGCCTGCGTATGTGTACGCCCATGGGACAGGAAGGAGACGAATGTCACCCTATGAGCCACACGGTGAGTATCATCCACGAAGGTACTGTAGTGTCAGCTGCGAGGTGTCCCACGTCATTGATCTGTCTCCACTGCAGTGATGATGCAGGTTATAAGGTGAATGAGCCGATTGTCTCTAGCAGCAGAAGAAATTTGTTAATGAGGTTTGGTTGACTTAACCTTGTGGCCTGGTGCTACTTTAAAATCGAGGTAGCTAGTATTATGATTTTTGTGTGATCACTCTCAAAGTGTCTAGACCCTCCCCCTTTAAAAAACCCACAAGAGGCCAGCGGAACAACCCTCTGCTGCAGGCCAGTGAATCTCATCCCAAATGTGTCTCTCTTTCTGCCTCCAGGTTCCTTTCTTTGGGAAAAGACTCCACCATACTTGCCCCTGTCTGCCCAACCTGTCGTGTGTCACCATAGAGGAGGGGAGATCCAAATGTCTGTCAACGTACACGTATCCAGACTTTTACCTCTGAGGACCAACACTTAGTGTTACACTATTTGTTACCTGCACTGTAACCATCTTTAAAAGCCTGTTTCCACTTTGTTTTTTTAATTTATTTTGAATAAAAAGATATATTTAATAATGTGAACATCATTTTTGGTTCCGTGGAACTTTATATATAAAAGGGAAAAATTCTCATCTTTGACCCTTTGAGCCAATAAAATATTGAACATGATGCCAGGTGAGGGGAGATGACTGCTCCCTGCTTTCAATGATGAGTTGCAAATATTATTTATTATATTATTAGATTTTAAGACTGCACCAGGTACTGTTTCTGCCTAAACATGCACAATTTTGCCAGTTTACAAACTTGAATGTTCTTTTATTAATGCACATTGAATGTTTATTTCTACAGTTATATTTACTTTGATTGTTTCAGTTAGTCCTTCTGAAAACAGACAATTTGCAGAGTGAAACAGACACTGATCAGATGGGGCTCACATTGAATTGTTTCTCTGATTAATTTGATTTAATATTGTTATTTATATGTCTTTAGATTCTTAAATTCAATTAAAATACACATGGAAACAAGCCTTCTTCTTCTATTTTAGGCAAAAAGATGAATCTTGTTGTCAAAAAGACACATGCTCTGTGTTAAACTGCATACACTGTGTGCAGAAGTTGAGTTTCTGGTGAGCTTTCAGCTGCACTCTAGGGAAACATGAGGAGAAACACACATTTATTTCAGTGGCAGTAAAGTGACACACTGAGTGAGATGCGCAAGTCGGTTGGTTATACTCCCATTATCCACTCATAACTGAAACGCACGTGTGACAGTATTTTTCTGTGCTTGATTGCTTTCCAAACCACAAAGTAGGAAAAGAAAAAGAAAAACTGCGAGAACATTTTAATTGGGGTTAAAAGACGAGGGGAGACGGGCCTTTTCTTACATCCACCTTAGCATCAGGTCTTTATAACACCAGGAAACAGTGAGGCGGCTATGAAATTAATCACTGTCAGGCTGTGATTCACAGCATTTATTCAAGGCTCAAAGCTATAATTACATTTGCCCAATGTGTAAAGCAATGAGTCACATCAATCTCATTCTTTAGAAATGGATATTGGTCTTCTGTGGCTCAAGACAGGAGAGCATTCAAACAGCCTAAAATCCTTAGTAGAGTGATCTGTGATGCCCCAGATAATGGAAGTCTATGGAAGCTATCTAGTCTATAAAAAAGAACAGATACTGTTAATATCTCAATATAGACTTTGTTCTAATCAACTGTAGCAACATACAACATATAAAATATGACTATTAAAATGACCCATGAACCGTTGAGAACCTTGAAAAAGTTGTGATTCTAACCGTATGTCACCCAGTAAGACTGAAACAATAAGTCAGTTAATCCATCGGTTGATTGAGCTGTTTTGATCATCGATAAATCATCAGTCATTTTTAAGAATAAATGTCAAACATTACCTCGTTTCAGCTGCTTAAACATGTGAATTGTCTTATGTTCCAGTAAACTGGATGTCTAGAGCTCCACATTACTGAGCTCAACTCCATCTGTTGATGAGGCTCTATAAAGATGTCACCTTGGGCTTTGGGACGTTGCAATGAGCATTCACATTTTTTAAGCATTTTACAGAATTAATTATTTCACTGACAAAATATTCAGCAATTCAATCAATAATTAAAACAATCATTAGTTGTTGCCTCAAAGGAGAACCCACCATTTTACACATCAAAATCTACATATAACTGCATATGTGAAGAAAAATCCAAAAAACTGCCACAAGTGATGTCACTTGTGGCAAAAAAGATATATGTCACGGAGGGGGGCAGTGGTGTCAAAGGTGGCTGACTTATTATTCATTCATTTTCTATAACTGCTTATCCTTATCAGGGTCATGGAGCCAATGCCAGCTGACAGTGGGCATGACATGGGGTACACCCAGTACAGACGAACAGATCGCCAGTTCATCACAGGGCTGACACAGAGACAGACAATCAATCAATCAGTTACATCAGGAGGGCCCTCCCTTAGCAGCATCTCACTGCTGCAACAATTTTGATCCCTTTTTCTAAACTGTGCAATGTGAATCTGACAATGTTGGACAAGTGCAATACTAAAATAAATAGAGCAGCCTATTCTTTTTTCTTAGGAAGCAAAATGAACACCAGCTCAGAATCCTTGGCTCCTCGACTGCAGCCTAACCTCATCAGTTGATACCATTTAAAAAAAAAAAAAAAGAAAAAAGCTACATTTCCAGCTGTCCTACTTGTATTTTAGGAAACCCAGTGAGGAGGACAGATGTCATCACAGTTGTTCAGTTGTTAGAGAGACTGAAAAGGTCAATAAAAGAACCAGCAGTAAAAGCCCAGCAAAAAGAGTCACATTTCCACAGCATCACAACGGAGCCTGCATGCCCTGAAGACAAACACGCTGTACCAAAAATACCTCGACCTGCATTCGCATCACACGAGCGCACGTGCAGGTGAGGGACTTCCTGCAGCTGAGAAGCCACGGCAATTACACCAGGAGGCCTCAGCACGCTTGTAGCAAAGCAGGGCCAGCTGTCAGGAACAAGCAGGCACGTTGTGATGCTAATGGTTATGGATGCACTGAGTGTGTTGAGGAGCTCAGTGTTGTGTAGAAGATCAGAGTGACGGAGGGGTCGTAGCTCAGAAACACCTCACTAAATCACAGTGATTAAAGTGTGTACTGAGGGAGCTGCTCAGCCTCTCTGTAAAAGCTACAGTTTGGTGTAATCGAGGCCAATGTCAATGAATGCAACAGCAATTAGCTGAATCAATAGCCTGCTACTGGCCTAAGGAGGAAGGAGGGGATCGGGGATTGAAAGAGTTTGATTAAAAAGCAGGTGGCACGCAAACAGCCTGTTGAAACAAATCAAATGAATTGTTTACTAAGTGCTCTGTTTAAAGTAATGAGGTGGACCTCTAACCTTTTAAGCATTTTGTTGTTTTGTGCTATGTACTATGACATGACACTTACATACCATACAGTACAAAAGCAATGATTGTATGTTTGGTGTCAGATTTGGGACTGTAGCGATGGACTTTATGAATACTGAGGTCATTATTCACCCTAGGTTCCATTAATGAACCCCAAATGTCTATATTTCTTTAAATGTTTGGATTTTTCACATTTGTTAATGGCTTATTTAGATTTGTCCATTTGTTTCATGTTAATTTTTTATATTTCATAGAGTCTAAAAATACTGTAATCAGCCTAAAATATACTGACCACATGCACATCTTTAATTGAATGTAACTACCCTCTGGTTATTACTCTTTGGAATCCTAGCAATCACCCTTGATTGCAAAAGTAATTGAAAGGACCCCAGAGGCTTAAAGGGGCTTTCTGTTGACTTTACACTGATCTCAAGAAATCTTATTCAGGGTCACACTTTATTTGGAAAGTTTGCAATAGTCTGAGTATATGTGACAATTCATGAATATACCCTAGCCAAGATGCTTTTTGTGCCTAAACCTTAACCACAGTGGTGTAATATCAGGAAACATCAAATATATCAAATATCAGGAATCTCAGCTAATATGCTGTTGAAATGGTATAAATACTCAAAACTCAACACAAAATGGGCCTTACAAACTGAAGTTGTAGGGTTTTAAATGAGAATACATTTAGATTCTATCCAGTTGCTTTAATGGATATGTAGTATTTGGAGCTTGGCACACTCAAAAGATATCTCTGCCTTTGCTGCTTCAATTTTTAGCATTCTTATTTCAGTCTTTCTCTTGTGAGCCCCCTAACTTTACTCAAGAGCAATGCTAAATTTCTGGTGTGCCTCTTTAAAACCTCCCAAATCCCAGAATAAAAACCAAGGACAGAATGCCCATGGCCCCAACAAGGAGAAATCCACGATAGAAACATGACAGCTGTATTGACTTTGAATTTGATCAAACGGAACTGGAACATTTTTAAATATGTTTATAACCTTCTCAATTTAAAATCCAAGGCTTAATGCAACAAGAGTAAACAGGACAAGATGAGGGCAAGTGAGCATGCAAACAAAGGAAAAATACATGACCTGAGACCTGAGATGCATTCAAGAGCCGAGGCAGATCAAGTAGAGACGTCTTGTTAAAAACAGATTATAGAGTCCAAACAAGTTATCATCCATTTCTTGTTTATTTGCTAAGAAATACAAACAATGCAAACATCCTTTCCAAAGCACCATAATGTTAACATTTTCCCAAAGTCCCAAAGTACACATCCGTAGAAAAAAGAAAGATATCCTGCAGGGAACATGAATCAACCCAATTTCTCAACACAACTGACCCATGAAAAACAATAAGAATTTGCAAAATACCTTCAAAGTGAGTTTAAACACCTTTTCAACACAGAGGATCCTAAGAGATTATGAAATATACAACATATCTGGTTAAAAAAAGCAGAAGGAAAGAGGGACAACGAGCTTTACAGTATTTACAAATGTGACATTGTTCTCATTAAAAATATACTGAGATATTTTAATCTCATTTGTGGTATCCAAACAATTAGAAACCAAGCGTGTCACATGATGCTCGAGAAACTCATCGGCTGATAAGATAGTCCGGGTTGTGTTTCGCTCATCAGTTTCTGCAAAAAGGCAAACAACCTCAAAACGGGTGCGCCGGGGTAGAATTTTTAAAATATACAAACAAATAGCCAAAGTGACATTCATGTACAATATTGTAGTCGACCAAAAAGGTTGATATACTCAAGAGGGCATTAAAAAGTGTCTCCAAAGGAAGGACGCAACATGACTGTCGTAGAGGATCTCCTCTATATTTGGAGTGAATGTCACCTACAGCACATGCAAAAGGTGTAAATGAAATGACAATGGTGAGGCAGGGCACAAAATTAGCACCAGCCACTGGCCAAATGCTGGTGAAATACGCAAGATGCTGGAGGATTTGCTTCACTCACCAACCAAACAGAAAAACAATGATGATCTACTGAGTAGCTGGTAAATTTAAACTTTCACTAGTCATTTGGCAAGTGGACAAACAAGTTAATTTTGCACCCTGTCATAACAGATGATATTTTTTATAAAAGCATCAGATTCTAACCATTACAAAGCCTCTCATCGCTTCGATTAGTCTGATTCTGATAAGCAAAATATAGCAGATCATATTCAAGTTTTTGTCAGAATCTTTGCCACCATTCATAAAAACATGAACTGGAGTGTGTTCACCCTCCACAACACCCCTGTCTGACACATTTTGGAGAGCAGTCTGTGTACATTCTGAAACTAATGTGTCTTTGGCAGTATGTGTTTTGGGGGCTCAGATCACACAGTACGGCTCCATGGGTGTCTGTGTCCCCAGGCAGCAGGGGAAACAGGCTCTGAGGCGCACCCGGAGCTCCTTGTTGAACAGGAAGCTGATGATGGGGTTCGCTCCCGCCTGGGCGAAGCTCATCCACACCGCTGCGGTCAGGTAGAGCTGCGGGACCGGAGCACCCCGCACAAATATTCTCAGGTAGCAGGCGCTTATATAAGGAGCCCAGAGGATGAGGAAGGTCAGTGTGATCATGTAGTACATCTTCCCGATCCGTTTCTCCATCTTAAACTCGTCCAGCACCAGCAGCCTCCTGTTGCCGAGGTGTGAAGCTTGCCTGATGCCCACAAGCGTCGGCGGGGTGGGTCCGCGGCCGAAGCCAGCGATCCAGTTAGCGGCGGCCTGCCCAGTGGCACCCGGTCCGTGGAAGGTCCAGTTCTGGCTGATTGCGGGGACCAGCTGTGCGGGCTTCATCTTGCGGTGATCGTACACGAAGCACAGCATCTTGATGTAAACCACATGGGTCGTCCCCACGATGACGGCCAGCATCAACATGAAGCCCAGGGTGTCGTTCGCCTTCACGTAGCGGTGCTCGAAGATGCACTGCTCCTCCTCGCTGATGAACTTGTAGGTGCCCACGTCGAAAACCGGTGGGAAAGCCATGGCCACGGAGAGAGTCCACACCATGCAGATCACCGCCACGCACGTACAAAGATTCATCCGCTTGTAGTAGAACCTGTGGTGAGCGATCGCCATGTACCGGGTGACGCTAACGCAGAAGAGCAGGAAGGCGACGTGGAAGCAGAAGAGCACCGACATGAAGGCGACAATCTTGCAGATGAGCGTGCTGTACGGCCAAGCGGAGCCGCCGCCGATCGATGCCATCACGAAGGGGAAACAGACGGCGGAGCGCACCACGTCCGCCAGGCACAGATCCAGGAGGAAATAGTAGGGCGCCTTGTGCAGCGAGCTGTCCTTCAGCAGCAGCAGCGACAGCAACGCGTTGCCCAGCAGGCTGATGCCCATGATCAGACCCAGGGAGGCAAGCTTGACCGCAGAGGCCGTGGACGCATAGTTCTGTAAGGACGGGTTGCTCCCCCCAAACTCACTTGTGTTCGCCATCTATGCAGCCGAGGTCGAGTGTATCCCCACATCAATTCATCGACCAGCGCTAGTATCCTGGCAGGGCTGAAAGGAAAACAAAATCGAACATGATCCGCCGGGAAAAAAGAAAAAAAAAAAACACTCAGGGATAAAATCCACTCAGAAACATCCGTTAACGTCGGTTCACAGCCATCCTGATGTGCTGTGATCCCCACCGAAAAACAAACAAACAAAAAAAGCATTCAGTATTTCTTCTTTTTCTTCTTGTCCTTCATCTCACAAGTGTCCGGTACAAGAACTATCCCTGTCTGGTGATCCGTTCTCTGCTGAATAGAGGCAGCCCGGTTTGGGTTCATACAGCATCTCGGAAGGCATCCGTTCAGCAGACGAGCGCCTCAGAAAATACATCTCAATTTCCACCGATGGCGGAGGTCTCCCGTTCGTCTTGAGAAATAAAAAAACAGACCGTGTTGCGCGGAAGCATGGCGCAATTACGCACAGACAGCCTCATCGGCATCAGGCAGCTAAAACAGCAGTTTGACATATAAAGAGAGAGAAAGGATGTAAAATGTTTGGAGGAGCTGAGTGCAGGTCGGGAGCTCGCAGCAGACGCCATATGGCTCTGTACAGTGGATCTCACACAGCAGCAGCGTGTAGCCTATGCGACGCACGTCCGCTTGCATGTATAGTGAGCAGGCCTGGGATCAGTTCGTAGTCTCATCTGCCGGTCCTTGTGTGAAGCAGGGCTATAGGAAGTCTGTCTGCGCGCGCTGATGAGATGTAAATGTGGACAGATTGACAGAGATGCGCAATATTAGATTTAATGAATTTTAGGAAAATGCAATGCAAATATGCGATTATTATACAATATATGGTAATTTTAGGCTTCTTCAAAGGGGGTCAAGCACATTTCATTTTCACACACATATGCACACACACAGAAACAGCCCATAACATACTACTATCTAGTACTCAGCTTTAATATACTTATCAATACTTTACCTCTTAACAGATACATTATGACATGTCTACATCATATCAATATATCATATAGTGTCTCAAAAGATGCTTTTCATTTACTTCTTATTTATAATCTGCAAAATAAACTCAGGGCTGAACCCTGCAGATCCTTGTTATGCACTAAACAAACATATTTAATGCACTTGAATCAGAGGAACTCTGCATTTATCACATTTTTATGTTTACAGCAGGTTCTGTGTGGCTCATATACTGCTGCTTTTCCAAGAATAAGATAAACACACTTGAACCAAAACAAATCATTGATCCATCCAAGCAAAAATACAACCACAGATATCTACACCACTACTCCAGATCTCCTGTAATCCTCCTCCTCTTTTGAATATTGTACATATGAGGTGCTGTGAACAAGTGACAGCAACCACACAGGATGAAAGCTATCACAGAGCTGTATCTGATGAGACAGACTGGAGGATGACACAGAGCCAACAGTGTGAGTTCAAATGAGGTAAATAGTTGCATAATCCAGCAGTCGTGTGCAGAGCAGTATCTCAGATGATAATTCTGCAGAGGAAAAGTGGGTCTGACAAAGACACAGATATCTGATGCCTTTAAGAGAAATGGCAGGGGATTTGACAAGAAGCTCTAAAACAACTGAGAAGCATTGTGAACTCAGAGAAAGATAAAGGTGTTCTCTCGAAAAGCTCTGCCTGACTGCCCTGTGACTTTTCAGGATAAAGATAAAGGTCTTTTAAAAAAATAATAAAATCTTGCTCTCAGCACAACTTGTGTACTTTGAACTCCCATCATGTGACAGGGCTGCACCTGCTGCAGTGATTCACCAGCTCCCCCTGCAGCCAGCTCCAAGGAGCATCATGTCACATCAGACATATTAACCCTTACAGACCAATGTGGGCCTTGTCAGGAATTAACCCTTGAATCAGGACAAAAAAAAAAAAAAAAAAAATGACCAGAGCCTACATTTGTCATGCTTAGGATCAACCCAACACTTCATAACACTTTCCATTCCTGTGACCAAACCTGATCCAATCAAGTCCTGAGGAACAATTAAAGAAGGATGTTAATCCCACTGGTTGGTTCCTGCTGTCAAATAGGCAGGTGCAGGTCCAAGAAGGTTAGGCTTACCACTGAACGTAGACACACACAGAAACAGTTATGTTTGGGTATTAGATTAGAGATAGTTTGACATTATGGTTTTAGTACAGTTATGTTCACAGTGAGTATCTAGCTGGATGGTTAACAGCTGAGATTTGTGGGATATAGATTTATGGAGCTTCTTGTCTGCTTGAGTGCTTAAAAGCACAAACACAACACTATTAGAACACAAATACAAATATCCAGACACTAATAGGAGATCTTAAAATACAACGCATACATTTGTCTTTCCTTATTCGTGAGCACTGCCTGGCCTACTAAAGCCTGATAAGCTCACATAGACAGATGTCCCTGGGGATGGGGCTTCAACAACAACTGTCTTGTTGGAGCTTGCAAAGTACTTTTTACCCAAGTCCCCTAAAACACGCACCAGGGGGCTTGAGACTGAAGATAGTGTAATGAGATGATGCTTCACTCACAGAAAACAGCAGGCTTCATCACTCTCTCCTGGTTCTCTGGCAAGACTTGCTTGTGTAGTACTCGATGCACCACCTGACTACTGAGACAGAGGTCATTAAAGAATATTTTGGTAAGATTAATGCAATTCTCAGACTCACTGAACTAACGTCTATCAGCACAAAATGTCTACACTAAAAGCTTTGGCCCTCGACTAGCCCAGTTGTTCTCTCTTAGCGGGCTGACAAATAAATTTCAATTAAATCAGACGCTGGACAACCTCTCTTCTCCCTGGTGGCGTGCCTTCTGAGATTGTTTTTCTGCACAACACAACTTTTTCAGGAAGCAGTTGCATTATATATTACATTATGCTTAACAAAATCAATGAACTGTTTCTTCTCTCTGGACACTGTGGTCCAGGTTAGCTTCTCTTCCATGGGTAGAAATAGACAGTCCGGTTGCAGGTAAGCTGTGGGAAAATGCTGCAGGCTTGCTAAGATATTAAATAAATAAAAACTCCATAACAATGCAATTGTTATCTAGCTATCTCAAGGGCTGCAGCTGGGCCTGGAGACAGTCGACTCCTGGTCAAGACACATGTAACTAAAAGCCATTTTGCAGTGAAACGAAAAAGAAACTCTTGTTTGTGCGGAAGGTGGGCATGGCCAACGGGACGGGGCTGAACCGATATTCCTTCTCAAAATTCTGACAAACTGACCTTTCTGAGAGCTCTGCGTCAGCTATGTCTTCTACTGGATTTGCTGAACCATCACACAGAAGAGAAGTTACTGTTGGTGAGAGGAAGAGTCTCATGTACCAAGCTTACTGCAAATACTCTGCTAGTACGAGTCCTCTCTGCAGACAGCTGCAAACCATGGTATGAAGGGAAATGTAATACTGATAAATACAGGTGATGTTCAATCTTAAAATCAGAAGAAGAATAATGGAGACAAAATTAAGCAAAATGAGCTTTATTGGCAGAGTAGAAGTTAACACATACAAGACATTTGACCTTGTTTGTCTCTCAGTGTAGACACATGACCAAGGACAGAAATGTAGACTAAACACAGACAACAAAGATTAAAAAAAAGCTATTATATACAGGAAAGTAGCTATAAAATATGATATTGTATGAAAGCAAATATCAGCTGATATCACGACCTGGCCTACATATAAGTCAAGCTATGATATCGACCTACATATCAAATTATGCTGTTTCTGTACAGAGACTTTCCAGTGAGGAAACATGATCCACAGCAGCAGCATGACTCTGTTTGACCTGAATGGAAAATTGTACTAGACATACAGTTATAAACAACCACAGCAGCTGTAGTTTGCTTTACATGATCACTTTCTCATGCTGGTCTTTCCGAGCCTCTCAGTCCAACATATTTATTTGTGCGGGACCAGTTATCCAGTCTGCTTCCATGATGGGGTGACATGTTGCTGGGGGAGGTTGGTGTCTCGGGTCAGTTCCTGCTCGCAGAAAAAGCAGTCAGAGTGAAGCGTCTCGTCGTCTTTCCAGCTCTCTCTGGGATGGACCAACTGCGACGTTTCTGCCCAGTGACGCAGATACGTCAGCAGTCGGTAGGCGGAAAAGCGGCTCCAGTGTGTGTGTATGTGTGTCTGTATCTGGAGATAAAGGCAAACCGGGTGTTTTTAATAAGGACGTCCATACAGAGGATATAAACAAAGATTAGCCTGTAGCCTGCTCAAATGGCGGTTCCTGCGGGTCAGACAGATGTACAGATGGACAGAGGCGCGCTGAGCGGCCAGACAGTTTCCTCTGAGAACAACATTGACATCGACGAGAAAGAGTTGGAGAATATCACAAAGAAACACCGACAGGACGAGACGACGACACTGCCTTTGCACTCACCTTGGACGTTTTGGCTGGACAGGTAACGTTTGTCCCGTCTTCACGTCTTCGTCCGTGACTTTAGAGAGTCGGGACGAGCGGGAATGATGGAGGAAAAATATCACTGAAGGCCACAGCTTTCCGCAGGCCTCCGGGAGCGAATGTAGCGGGAGAGTGTTTGCGTTTAACCCCGCCGTGTTGTGTGGACGGAACCCGTGTCTGACTCCCCCGGAAAAGTTAGCTCTTTCACGGTTATGTAGTTGTCCAAGGTAACGACTCGTTTACGTAACACGGTGGACGTGTTATTATTTTGGTCTTCAGACATGCCATTGGAGTTACTTTAGCTGTGTTACCCAGCAGGGGAGCCTGACGGGGTTTGAGGGTGAACTCAGTTCAGTTTTAAAGATTTCTAAAAAAGTAGCACAGTCAAAGAATAGAGACGTTTTCCAATAACCAGATATGTAACCAAGGCTGGTTTAGTCTAATGCCGGGCTGTGCTACATTATAACCTTGCTTTTCCAGTCAAAATAAAGAGTCCTTGGTCCAAAGTGTGTCAGTTATATATGCATGCTGGACATTACACGGTCTGTCCTCTTCATGAGATCATGGGAATGCTGTTTGTCCCTCTGTTTATTGTTCAGCTATGTTTATTGTTTTATGTTTTGCCATGGAGCAAAGGTTCCCAGAGTTTGGATGACACTGAGGTTTCATTAGTCAGTGAGCTGACTTAAAGGAGTCAAATGTTACAGAAGAAACACCCTAAAACAGGAGTCTTCAACCTTTTTTTTCTTACCTTGGATGAGAGACAAACAGAGCAGGGACCCCCACATGTAATTACATTTTTAAAAATGTGTTATTCAACTTTTATTTCACCTTATTAACCTATTTATATACTGGATTATTAGCCTATATGTGTTTATGATTGATTAAAAAAAGGTGCATAATTATTGTTGGTTATTAAATTCCAAGAGCTGTGTGTCTTTGGACGTGTCCACTGATTCATCCGATTGGAGTGCAAATGCCTCAGTTATCTGCACCCTCACATTCACCATTATTTTGGTAAAAATTGTCAATTATTATGACAAAAATTGGCGGACCCCCTGCAGTACCTCTGCGGACCCCTTAGGGGTCACAGACCCCTGGTTGAAGACCCCTGCCCTAAAACATTTAAAATGACTGAAGAGATCACAGAAATATTGATAGTCTATTAACTTATAAGCAGATCAACTGAAAGTTAATTAGCAGCATTTTTAAAAAATCATCACATGAACATGTTGGGGTCTGAAGATGGCACGCTGGGCTCTCAGTGCTGTAATCATGACTAAACAGTTCATAGAACAATAATCATAAAGAATCCAATCAGTAATGAAATTGTTATTTGCAGCACAAATTAAGACAGATCGGCGTCTGCAGAGTTTAAGTACCTGTGGTTGTGTTGTTAGGGCTGTGCAATCAAAAACTAGAATGGAATATGATTTATGATCCTGTGTGTGTGTATAAAGGAGTCATTGTTTTAAAAAGGTAAAAATGAGGAATGCGATCCACCTGCCCTGAAAGGCTGCTCTTCATGAGCCATTAACCTACTTATGAACTTATATACAATGTGTAGAACTAACTGCTGTTAATTACCGTACGCACTCATTAGAATAGATTAGCTGCCTCGAAAAAACTTGAACCCTGAAACCTGACCGTGTTGTTTGTGTGTGTGTTTGTGAGCAGCACAGTCAGTGTGTTTCCCTCCTCGTGTCTGTCACCGTGTCATCACTGTGGACTAAGAGACTCTTCACTTGTTCTCGCAGGTCATTACCGGGCACGACGGCCGCAGAATGTGAATCCAACCTGAAGAAGATCTACACGGTGCAAAGCGTTCAGGTGAGATTTGGCGTCGGCTTAAAGAGCTCCATCATGTTGACAGCAGAGAGATCAAATGTGTGACTTGGCTTGGAGTTCATTTCGCTTGAGAGGAGCTTCTTTGATGAAAGACAATAAGCAGTTCATTGGCACTTAGAGCTGCAGCAGGGTGGTGGAGGGGAAATAATCTATTTAGTCACAAAGCATGAACATGTAGTGCACGGCTTATTGACGACAGATTACGTCAGCATTTTCTTGTGAAATTCAAACAGCTTCGGACCATTGCTATTGTTAGTGAAAACTGCAAAGTTCTTGTTGAGTAACATATTGTCATGTGGCAAAAGTGACTGATTAGTCTGATACACTGTATGCTGCAGTGCATGTAAGCTCTGACGGCTTGTATTACATTAAGGGAAAGTCATTGTTTTGATTTGATGGGGAGTTGATAGTCATTTAATGCACATATATTTTAATGTGAAGATGCACCTCACACAACGG
This sequence comes from Sciaenops ocellatus, assembly GCA_033000465.1. Taxonomy (NCBI): domain Eukaryota; kingdom Metazoa; phylum Chordata; class Actinopteri; family Sciaenidae; genus Sciaenops; species Sciaenops ocellatus. The sequence goes on along the minus strand of CP136884.1, from coordinate 5,517,621 downwards.
CCTCATTTAAATGAGTTCAGCTCAGAAGTGAAACAGTCGTACAGTTTCAGTTTGAATAAGCTGAAACACACATAACCTCTCTGATTACATGTAAGCAAAGCTTTATTTATTTACTTGTTTATTTGAAGGATCCCTGCTAGCTGAAGCCATGACCTTCCTGCAGCCCACACCTTTCCTACAACACATGACACATTATATAATAAACATTAATGTCATTAATATACAGAAAAGTGATAGTAAAGCTCACATTCATAAACCGGTCAAAACTGTACATACACTTAGATACATTTCTTAAAATTCTAGATGGTTTGCTAGTGAAGAAAATCAATGTAGATGATGTTTAAAAATAAAAAGAATGAGAGTATAAACAACTCATAACACATAGCACAAAGTTATACCAACGCCTATTCAGTCTGTAATCTACATGCCAATCTGCATATTCATTAGGTTGATTTAAGGGCTAAGGTGTTCTAGTTTGGAGCTCTGGAAACGTTTGTACATTTTTTTTTTTCATTGTGTTGGGCACAAAACCTCCCCATAAATTTACAAAGTGCTTCACACACAAGAAAATATTAAGTTACAGCACAGTGAGACAGGGCTGGAGTTTTATAAAATAGTGGAGTGTGTGGTTCCAGGGAAGGCTGCCATCACAATCAGCCGTAACAAAACCAAGAAATACTCCAACAAGCCAAGTGTGATATAAGCGGGCTTATGTTTGATGTGTGAAACTACAAAACAACAGTTAAAATGCTTTGCTTTCAGAGTGGTGGCTCTTTTTTGGATTTGGTTTTATTGTCATTGTCAATATACAACAGTGTTGTAAACAAACCAGACACAAACTGCATAAAGTTATTGTGTCGCTGTAACAGTAACTTTGTCCTGAAGCTTTAGGAAAGAGAGCCCGCTCTCTCCGGCGTGTTGTAGGTATTACCTGTGTGCTCTCCTGTTCGCAGATGTTCTGGAGTGTATACAACAACATCCCCCCGGTCACAGCCCTGCCTTTGAGATGTAGCTATCACTTAATGCGTGGAGAACGGAGGCCACTGTGGTGAGTCTATTATTATTATTGTAAATATTATGATATCATCTCTTAACACGGGCTCCAGCGTAGGGCAGATTCTGACTGAGTAACTACAATGTAATGTAATAACTTTAATAGAAATTATCCTCCAGCTGCACTGAACATAATTACAACTTATCACCCACTCAGCTCAGAAGGGATGTAAAATATATTTATCCAAGTATGTCATAAAAGATTGAATTATTTCATTATTTTGGAAACATTACATAGTTATTATAAGACCATCAGTTAAATATGTTACATAATATTTGGCATATAATTGATATATTAAACATTCCTCCTTTAGTTTTTGACCTCTACTGTAGTAACACTTTTTCTTTTGAATGACACGGCTCCACTCCTGGCAGTGGGTTCACTATTCGATTATTCCACTGATCTACAGGTGGCAGTAACACACAGAGAAATGGAACAGTGTGCCAGTAAAGGCAGTGATGACGAAGACTGCAAGCTAGTAAACATCAATGTTAACAATAAACTTTTTAAAAAATACTTGAGGAGGAAGATAGAGTTTGCAGATTATAATAAAGCTTTTGTTTAAACCTACCATGAAAATGATTTTGTTTTCATTCTTTTAAGAGTCGCTGCAACTCAGGATTATAATTGTGGACCGTACACTGTTACACCGTGAGACCAGGATATTTTCTGAGACTACTATTGTACCGTGAAAATCTCATTGTACTCTTTCAATCGTAGAGGAAGAAAATGCATTCAGCATGATTGGCAGACCTCAAGGGAACGCACATTGCAGTTTGTTGAGTAAGGCTGTATTCAGACCAGATCAGAAAATGTAAAAGCTGCATACATGAAATAAACCTGCTGCAGTCCAAACACAGTACTCCCACTCAAATGAATCGGGGAAAATCAGCATTTTTGCTGCAGTGCTGATTTGGTCTGAATCAGGTACAACACTTACTGTAAATATAATATTTTGTTTGTTTTAAGAAAACTCCACATCAGTCAGGTGTTTGTGACATGAACAGATTTGATGACCCATTCTCATAGAAGTTTTTGATAACTTGTTCCATCATCCAATATTAATCTGTATGTCTGTTGAATGAAGTGTAAGTAAAATGTATATTTAAATCTGGTCACTGGGTTCAGGTTGTGTAATATAGGAAACCATTTTTATTTTAATCTTTTACACCAACAGGGAAGAAGAAAGCAATGCAAAAGGAGGAGTATGGAAGATGAAAATACCAAAAGAAAGCGCTGTAGGTGTTGTGCTCCACTTCATACACTAATGTGACATAATGTTGATGATAATAATAACATAAATAGTGATTAATTAGCACCTGTGTGGTCTTCTTGTTTCAGTCTGCAGTTTGGAAAGAATTGTTACTTGCTACTATTGGGGAGCAGTTTGCAGATTACTGTGCCTCAGGTGAGCTCCAATAAGTCCAACATGTTTGTGTCTTCAGGAGAAGATGTATTCGCCCTCGATTCGGGGGGGAGTTTTTTTCCCAACACAGCAATTGCATTAACAAGTGTTTGTTTACTCTCTGTTTGTTTTCCAGACGACGAGGTTGTTGGTGTCAGTGTTAGCGTTCGAGATCGGGAAGACGTTGTACAAATCTGGAATAGAGATGCATCTCTTGCTAACGAAGCAAATATCTTGGGGAAAGTCTACGAGCTCCTTCCGTCCATATCTTTTAAAGCTGTTTTTTATAAGTGTAAGTATGCCCTTTTTTTTGTACTTTGCTTTTGGATTTAGAAATAAAAATAAGCTTTACAGATGCCCTGTCAGACACGATTGCGTAAAAGTAATGCATCAGTACTGTGGATTCAGCTGTGCACATTTGAAGGACATGGCCCCAACTGAAGCATGTAAGCATGCCAGAGGATGATTTAAGGAGGATATGTGGCTGCAGGCTAATCAGGGCCACACTCACGGTGTAAAAGGCATCGTATGCCTTCATACCTGCGCCACATGGCACACTCACATAGGCCAGTCTTGTTACTACATGTTAAATATTTGTTCCTAAAATTAGCACAATCTACAATGTAAAGTGATTTGCTTAAACTGCTGAGATTGTATTGTCTGAATGCTTTACCTGCGGGGCAGAGAAGGTGTTTGTTGACTCACTCTACCAGTTTTTAAACTCAATCTTTTAACCTGGGGATTTCCACTAAAACAATGCATGGAAACTGATGATCTTAAATGCTAACAGGACGGTTTATACTCACCGTGAATCACTTTGGCTTTTGCAGCTCACATGGAACATCATGCCTTTGAAGGAGGACGCTCAAGACATTAGATTGTAACGCACTTTTATTTTAATTTTAACCTGAACTCTGTACCTGCCTTATCGCAAAGGCCTCATCCACAACCTAATCAAGGATATTATTTTGCATTCAACAAGGAAATGTTATCAATATATTTTTATAACTTTCAACGACTGATGCCTTGTTTCATTTTGGTGTAAAGCTCTGAACTCTTCAGAGAACATGTATATCCAGCAGAAATCTCATCCAGAGTTCATTAGTTCATGTTGGGTTTTGACTCCCTACTATACTGAACTGCACTGTCATTGCCCTGTTTTCTGCACGGCACGTGGACTTCACAATTTATTCCTGGTATCGAGGTAGCAGCTACATAATCTTGTGTGTTTTAACCCTTCGATTATGTACGATATCTCAGTTCATATCGTGTTTTCATTAAGTCAGCTTACTCAGTGCCAAAGCACTTTTCTGCCGGCGTTTGTAAATGTCCCATTTGGTTTCTCGAACTTAAATCAGGGTAACACTTGGAAGTATTGCACATGGCTGCCTATTCCAATCATTAGTCAGAGAGTTATCACAGATGTGGCCCTTTTTTTTTTTATTTCTTACAGTTTTATTTACAGAGCAAAGCCCATCCTGAAAGGTGCCTCTTTGAATGTTCTCAGCCACACCACATTTGATATTTCTCTCCGTACACATACTGAAAATAGACCCTCTGGTCTGTCCTAAATGGAGTCATGGATTGTTTAGTGTATTACTCTGAAGAGATACTGCACATTTTTGTGCTTAACTAGTGGTGCTCTTTAGTACTTGTCTGTGCTTGTTCCTCTACCACTGAATCTAGTTTGCTTACTGAACTGTGTCCTTATAATCATAACACCATAGAGAAAAATGCAGCATTATTTGCTTTTAAAGGAAGTAAGAGGACGTCACACTATTCCCATATTAAGCGTGATTTGTAGACACAACATGTCAGATCTGATCATTAGAAAAAGTCAAAATAGACTTTTAATAACTTTTAATAGTCAATGTAGACTGCTGCTTCACATAAAGTACACTTTAAACCAGACGTTACACTGACCTCAGCTATGTGATCATGTCCATAATGATAAAAAGCACCACTGCTCATAGAGAAAATAGAAAAATGTATTTTTCTATCAGATCCCTTTACGAATCATCACCCAGTTGGAGTTCCTGTCACTAACACAGTTAACATGCTTTTGATTTATTGCAGTGCAGACTACAGCAAACTGAATGCTTCTGGTATTATTATCACACCACTTTTATAGATCAACTTTGGACTGGTTGATGAGTTAGTTATAAGGGGACAATATTTCCTTTGTAAACATGATTTTTTGCAGTGACATGGACAAAGTCAATAAAAAAGAAAATACAAGTATCAATCTGTGTTCTTTCTTTCACAGCACAATCACCACTGACAGATGTATGTTGAAAGAACAGTGTTGCTATTCTGGTATGTGTATTAATATCTCATCTTTCACTTGTGCCATCCGTTTAGTGCTGACTCATCACATTTAATTGTAGCACCTGCACAGACTTTATGGTTTGTATTCTGGGAAATATCTCTCAATGGAACATGGTAAATGTCAGGAAAGCAGTGAAAAGCAATGACTCTGCAATTAAGGTACGTTCCTCAATTTACAGTGAAGTCAAGATTTTTAAAACTCATCTTTCATTTGTTACTTTTCAAACCACTTTTGTTTTCTCTTTGACTTTCCTCAGTGTGTTAATACACCGTTTCTCAGCAGACATTTTGATTTGTCATAATTATTACTAATAACATTAATGATGGCTCCATTCTGTTGATAAATCTTGATAATGTGACAGCATGCACAATGCCAAAACTTTAAAACGGCAAATGGAAGTCAGCCATTATTCATTTTTCTACTGTCACATGTCAAAATGTATCTAGTGCAAAAGGCCCATTAAAGCTGAATTATTCTTATTATTTTTAAATGTAAGACCATAAAATGTCTGCTTCCTTATTCTGGCTCTATGTGCTGCCTGCCCTCTGCCTCTTGCTGCTCTCCTGATATTTTCAAATCAAACTGTGTGAATGAATTAAGGGTTAATTCCAACCAAACCAGAGTTTGTGATTGTTGGAACAGTGGACAGACAAACCCAAGATGGACTTGGTAAGTGAGTTTATTTTGCCTTTGTCAAGTTGACTGAGTTTGAGTAAAGTGTTATGATGTTATGATGATCTGCGAAGTAGAGGTCTGGTGGCTAATACTGAAGAAATAAAACTATATACAGTTATATGACTGCTGTTTCTGGTTAAACAAAAAGCATCTGCTCTACTCTTTCACAAATAGGTTTATCTCTGTAGGGAGATATATGGATTATGTTGCAACCAGTCTCCATTATTAGTCACTATGACACAAAAACATGGGACAAAAGGGTCCAGGTCAAGTTACCCTTTAACGTTATTTATTTGCATATTCAAGCAGTTGTTCTGTGGTCATAACTGAGTCTAGTTTTCTTCCATTTTATTGTAGCCTGCTGTATGTATGGCTCTGACATAGAACTTCAGACCATGACTATTACTATTAATGATTTCCTAATCCTGGATGTTTAAAACCAGTTTATTAGCTTCAGTGAGTAATTACTTTTTATTTGATTCTGAAAAAATAACAGAATTAAAAGGTGCTGTGTGTTACGACTGTTTTTGTTGGCTTGTTCTAGAGTCTCTCTCTTGACTTGGACTTGTCTGTGCTCAGTCTTACACTGGGCTGGTTTTGACAGGCCTGACTGTTCTCATGTGCATGAATACAGTCAATCATGCACAATATAGTGTATTGCATGTTGCGTTATTCTTTTACAGTTGTTTATTGTCCAAATTGAGGATCAAGCAAACTATAATTAAAATCTACTGAAATGATTACTTTAAGGTTTAATGTTCTAGGTGTGTCAAGGGTTGTTACAAAAGGATGCATTTGGTCTTCAAAAGAATCAAATCTGTCTTTAAAAAGTGTGCTGCCTGATTCAGATGTTTGACAGGAAACCCACTGACAATTCTGTGATTGTCCACAGTGAACTTAGTGTAATACAAGCTCGAGCCAGACCACATCAAATGAGTTGTTTTGATCTCTGAACGTGTTTGACTACCAAATATACAAGAGCTGGTGTGAACGTCTTCTGTGCGGGAGCTGAGGATGAGAAATTTCATGGACAGCTTGCTTTGGTTTCACAATGTGTCAACAGTGTGTCCCCTGTGGTTATAAAATGCATTCAGATGGCTCGTCAGTAATTTAGAAAGCCAGTGCAGAGTGCGCCACCTACCTCCACTGTGTGCTGATCATACCCACTGAGCTCCACTTTTTAAAAAAATCTATGGACCATCTCCAAACTTGGACCAACTTGATTTTGTCCACAGTCAGACATTACAGGAGTTCAGCAGCCAGTGGCTCATGCTGTTCAGAGATATTGAAGAGCTCACCCTGCTAACAGCAGCTACTAAGTAGAGCCTGATGATCTTTAGAGAAAAAAAACCCTTGCATGAAAACTTGTTGAATGTTGAATGTGTTTGATAGGAGGGCTTCTCTGCTACAATGACCTATTGGTATTAAACAGGTTTCCAGTCAACATGGACACTGTTTAATAATGTAAATGACAAAAGAGTTGTATTACACTATACTACTGTAATTATGCTTCATGTCAGCAGGCTGATTTTAGGCCAATTGGTGAGCAGGTACTGTAACAACTACATTCATGATAAAACATATTTTTTCAAATCAACAGTTGTGTAAAAAGTCTCACATTAGAAAGACCTAAAATTAGCATATTCAAAATATTCAGAAGCCACATTTAAGATAGATTGTTGCAACATGTAGGAAATCCCCTTGAGTCTTTCTACACTTAGATTTCGATTACATGAATCTTTTTTATATCTGTGCAGAGAAAAACACATCCGAAACACAACAAAGTAAATATATCATCAGATTTCCCAACAAGGAAGGAAGTTAAAAGATTTTTGTGTGTGTGTGTGTGTGTGTGTGTGTGTGTGTGTGTGTGTGTGTGTGTGTGTGTGTGTGTGTGTGTGTGTGTGTGTGTGTGTGTGTGTGTGTGTGTGTGTGTTTTATGGGACTGAAAATAAAACTGCCCACATTATTGACGCTGTGCAGAGACGAGTTCCTTCCCTAAATAATAGGGTCGTTTTGCTTCACCATCACATGCACACTCAATGTCTTTAGAATAATGCACTCCCTCTGGGCTCCGAGCTCACAGTCCACGCAGCCTAGCTAACAAACTGGGCTAACATTAGCTAACAGCAGCTATAATTCGCAACGGTTTACTTCACTGTCCATCAGGAAACTCTGTAAATCACAGATGGTTGATGCACAGCAGCCAGAGGAGAATCAGAGAGAAAACCAGAAAGCATTTTCTTCATAAAATATGATCCAGTTTCACCAAAATCAGTCAAATAGTTGATGACGTGGGAGATTCTCTCGATGACATGTCAGTGTAACAAAAAACTATGGTAGAATGCACATTGCACAATTGCACAATGTTGCTTTAAGTTTATCACCACAACACATCATCAATCAGTAATTTCAGTTAAAAAAAGTCCAGATTCTCTGATTTAAGCTTTCTTTTCTGGTTTCTTCTAACACTATGACAGTAAACTGAATGTCTTTGGGTTGTGGAAAACATTTGAGATAACCTTGGGTTTTGTGATCAACATTTTTCACCATTTTCTGGACCAAACAACTAATCGATTAATCAAAATAGTGATTGACAGTTAATGGCAATAATGGCTAGATGTGTGTGAGGTATTGTGTTCTCTAGTTTGTCTGTCTTTCACTCATTTGAGAGTTCTTTCCTGCTCATTATCTTTACAGCTTCTCCAGAAGTCCTCTCCCTTTCATTACATGTTGAATGCTACAGCCCCCAGCAGCAAGGGAAAAAACACCGTATGAAAGCCATCCGTCCCCCTTTGGGAATCAAGAGGAGCCCCTATTCATTTGGTTAATTACCTAATTAACAGAAAGCTAATTACTTTGTTGTGTGCACGCGTATGGGTGGAGAGGCTGTTACGTAACCGATAGTGATCCTCAATTAATTTGTTAACTACACTCCATCAAGTCAGGGCCTTAATCCACAGAACACATCACCAGCGTGACACCAACTAAACATGATAATAAATTCAGACCCAGGCACGTGGCCGCTGGGCTCTGCTGAGCTCGCAGATCCGGTATTGACATGCAGATCAAGACCCACTGTAGAATTAGAAAGCTTAGATCATGTGTTAGATTGTGTCTTCCTAACACTGTACATACATTGGATATGTTCTCATTAATTACACCAGACAATCATGTTTACAACTTTTTTTAAAGAAACTGCAGTAATCCTATCAAAGAGTGTTGGATTGGCTCAATATACAAATCAATCACAGACACATTCAAAAGCCAGATAAGATTGTTGTCATGGTTGTTTTCTCTCAAAAGGTCAAATCTTTCATGTCAAGAATTTTTTGTTGCTTTTGTGTTTGCATTATTTTTATCATAAATTTTAATTATGAAGTTCTCTCAGTACTGTTTTGCATGTGTGTGTGTGTGTGTGTGTTGCATTGCATTGCATGCCCTGATTCATATATTTAAACCAGCTGAATGACTCAGAGAACATCTTCGTGTATGTGTGGTTTCATGGGACTCGAGGTCATTAAACACAACATCCTGGTTGCAGATTGTGTACCTTCAACATATATACTGCATCTTTAAAGTGAGAATATGGCTTGTTTATAGCTTGCCCACTTATTGCTATATCACTATTTTCTGCATAGTGTAATATGTGGACGTTACTATGACGATAAACTGTGTACATAATACAATACTAATACAAATTTAAGCTTAAATGCATTTAGAGACCTGAGGCCATGTTACAGCAGGTCTAATAATTTGTTTAATAATTCATTGTTTTTAACAAATCTCTTATATCAAAATTGTTTAAATCTACTTCTCTGAAATGTTTATGGTGCCTTTAAGGACCGAAGCTAAGCAGAGTGTTTTTTTCTTTTTCTTTTTTGTTTGTTTGTGTTTTTTTTCTCTGTATGTAGGTAACAGGAAGTAGAAGGTAATGTGTTTTCCTGTTTCCTCTTTTTGTGTAACTGTGTGTTAGTATGAATTAACACACAGACAAAAGCATGAAGAAGTTTCTTAAGCTTAGTTTACTGGTCACAGTTGGTGCGGTGTTAACACTGAAAATGAATATGTGCCTGATTATATTTCTTAGTATGTGATCGATCAGACATGTAGAAGCAGATTTGGAGCCTGAGCATGACGGTGTTAACTCAGAGGAAATGAGCTTGACAGCAAAAACAGTTCACCTCTGTGTGTAATGCAAACACTTTGTACTGACCACAACACAGTGACTCTAATTATGATTGCTGTAATAATTTAGGTTTGGTGCCAGTCACTGAGGCAAACTGCACATACACTGAAGGTTTAATGACATTACAGAGGAAATATAGGTAAGAAATAGTCCAAAGACACAACAGAGGGTTTAGAATATTGAGCACAATCCTTATAAATTTACATACTACAGATTAAGTGGTTATTCTGTGGAAAGTAATCATTTTCTTGTGACTGGGCATGGTCAGAGGGTGGCGCTCTCTACTAAGAAAAAGACTTTGCTAGCAGGGTCCATCAGCAGCATTCCTCCCAGATGCAGCCATGATAAATGTAATGTCGTTCACAGCAAAATGAGCTGTGCTTCTCAGACCTTGATCAAGGACAAAAAACGACTTAAAATATTTTCTCTTGAGGTTAAATTAATGTTGCTTTACAATGAGTGTTAACTGGACTGTTGAACTGGCCCGTGATAATTCTCATCTTCAGGGGGGCAAGTGACAGATTTTAATTACTGTCATAATGCTTTTTTCTTTCTTTCTTTTGCACTTCTTCTGACAGACATGTTGAGGGAAAACTTTTTTTCAAACCACAAAAAAGAGCAAAGATTCTTTAATAACTTTAAATGTAGATGCAGTCAAGCCCCCCCTCCCCAAAATATTATGACGAATGTCAGAAAACAGAACCACAGCAAACTGAAGGAGCCTGCACTCTGGTTATCTACACTGTCATTTTGAAAAACCATAATACCACCCCTGTTAATAGTTAAAACTCCTCACAGTTGAGATTAAAACATCTTTGATGATTATGTCAAAGCATTTCATTTTTTTTCTTTCTCTTTTTTTTTTTTTTTTTGGTGAAAGGCTTTGGAACAGTTCTGATGAATCTCAGATCCAAAAAAGGAGAATTTTCTGAAATAATAGAAGTTCATTCTGCCTCACTTGTAATTAGTCAGCTTAGACATTTTAGCTTTTCTGACAGCCCCCTCTCTCCTGTCACACTTTCAGCTAAAACTAATGCATATCATTACATTTCCCCATAGAAAGGACCTACTAAGTGCTACTAAGTGCTACTGAATTGTACTTGTGACTGTGATGTTTCTATGAAGGATCCGCGATGCAATGAACGTTGTTTACGTTAAAAGCAGGTGGATATGACGTCACGGACGGACGGACGGAACATCAAAACAACAACACATCCAAATCCGCGATTCTTCCTTTTTTTTTTTTCCTCCTTCTTTTCTCGGCGCGTTAAAAAAAAAATCTAATAACAACATTAAGAAAAGGGAGCTCGCGCCTTTCCCCGCGAGGCAGACAGCGAGGCGAGCGAGTGTGAAACTCCACATTTTGCCCCTTTTTTCGACGCCCTCGGTAAGATTATCTCTTTCTCCTTGTAGTTAAGTTTGTTAGTTAGACCACCAGAGGCGGAGTAGTATACACGGTTTGTTGTCGCATGCGTTCTCGGTACACAAGCTCGCGTGCACGGGTGTTCGTTATCTCACACTGGCTGAATCGGTACCCTCCGCGTGCGCCTGTTTTAGCTGCTGTAAAGCGTTTTTCCATTCGGGTAAGTTTCACTATTATCATGATGTGAACATTAGCTTTGTTGTATCATATATAGATACCTGCTGCTGTTGCTGCTGCCGCTGCTGCTGCTCCACACACACACACACACACACACACGGAGTTTGTCTTCGGGGCTTTTTTTCTGCTGTTTTCTAGCATTCTCCACAATTAGCGAAATAAACAAATAAACAAAACACCTGTGTTATTGTCACGTAGGCGGGCTGCTCGCGCTGTTTGACGTCTCTGTAACGAGCCGCTGTTACGGGAGTGAGTTTTTTTGTAACTATGCTACGACTTGTATCCTCTACTTTTTTTTTTTTTTGGAAAGTTAGGTTTCTAACTTAGTTGAAGCTACTCACGAGACCCCGGGGGAAATGCATCTTTGTAACGTCAGTCGATTATAAAGTGCCGCTTTTGGCGTTAGCCGTAAACAGTACCGTAATTACGGTCCTACCTGTGAAAGATAGCGCCATAAAGTTTTTTAACTTTACACGGTGAAAGGGAAGTTTGAGCGCCGTGATTTCTTTGGAGTGAGACCAGGGGAAGGAGTTTTTCCCCACGTGTTAGCTGTCCTCCAAACTCCGAAAGACCGGAGGACGGGCATTACAACTGCCCTTAAACTCTGCTTATTATAACCGTAATACAGCTTTAACTAAACAGGCAGGCCAGCTTTTTATTCGGCTGTCCATCATTCGCGTTATTGAAGGCTGTTTTTTTGGTGTGGCTTGTTGCTGCTCAGCGATAAGGCTCCACACAATGCATTTAAAAGCGGATATTCGCCTCATTTCGGTCAACTTTTAATGAACACAAATGGTTTTAGTGAATTCATTTTTAATTGTGGCAACTTGAAGTCACACGTGGACATTAAAAGTCTTTGACGCTGTCTCTTATTTAGCTGTAAGTCTGAGTCAGAGTCAGATATGCTGTGGGTTACAGCAGGACATTTACCTAACTGTAAATAGGTTAAAGTTTATTATCACATGTGAAAAAAGTGTTTATATTTAGCTAAATTAATAAATACAATTTACCTGTTGTTTCCACGGTGTGTAAGTGGAGTAAATAGATTTTTAAACTAACTATTATGTTACTCTAATACACTGTCCAAAGGAATGTACTTGAGCAAAACTATTTTGACTTGTGGAAATAGATTCAGAGCAATGCAATGAACTTTGTAAAATATTTTAGATGTATTGTTTTAGTTTGAATTCACTTTTTACAACAGGTGTGTTGATGTATGATAATGAATATGCAGTTTTTAAATGTATGTGTGCATATTCTAAACAAATGTCGATTAATTAGTAATTTGTAATTAATTTATCAGACAGATTTAGTATTTTAACCAAAAAAACACAATTTTATATAAACAGATATAGATTATGTAAGTCTGTGAGAGTGCACTGCATACATATAAGTATGAAATATTACCCTAATATTTTCTACAGTAAGTCTGCAGCTGGCAACAGCAGGACTAAGACCATCTGAAAATTTACAAAAGGGAAACTGCAGCTTTAACAACTATTGCTGGCAGTGCTCCCTCCTTCTTGGTCTTTGGATTAGTCATTGTCTGAGGGGAAAAAAAACACTTTTTTTGTAGGAGAAGTAAAGTAAACAGCCTCCAACAAGCGAACCTTGACAACCCAGATTAAGGAAAACATTGGAGATCAAACAGTGCTGCTGCTGGGCTGTTGTCATGAGCTGCCTGAGAGAGAGCTGCAGACTATTTGAACAGGCACTGGGGTTTGTGTGCTCACTTATGCAGAAATGGACCTTCGCAAATGCTGACCCAGGTTTTAAAACACAGGGTGAACTTTCTTTGCAACTTTTTTAGGCCTGCCCCGCTTTGTAACGTGCAGACAGTGTGCAGTTTGTGATGGGAACAACCTACAGTAACACCCTGAAACAAGAATGCCCCATACTACAACTTCAATAAATTGAGTTGGCTTTTTTTTGGGGGGGGGGGGGGGGCGTTGGTTAAAGTGAAAAAGCTTGAAATTTGAGGAAGAGCGCTGAATGCGTTGTAATGACGCAAGATCCTTAACGCACCAGTCTGTGATTTTGTATTATTTGGAAAGCCCTTGTTTCTAGTTTGGCCTCTTCAGGCTCAGGCTAAGGCTCTTCTTTGTAGAGAGTTGAGGTTCAACTGGTAAGAAAGTAATCAGTCACTCATGCATTCAGTGTGGGGACTCCCATCCCTGAGTGGAGCGGCGCTCTCTTTCATCTGACGGCTCAGTATTTGTGAACACACACTGAAATACCCTGTGCTGGGTACGGAGGGTTGTAAACTGACTGTGCACCCTTGCTTGCAGCTGAATGATAAGGAGAGTTATTTTCGGCCCAGTGTGGGAATAAGGTTCTGCATTTGCTTGTATTGTTTGTTTTTTTTTTTTGTTTTTTTTCAGATTTGCCGACTTCACCCTTCATTTGATTTCAGATACACAACGCCCTCAAACCAGTTGCTTGAAACCTTTTTGCACAAAGCAAGACAAGTGACAGATGAATAAAGGGAATTTTCTAGTAAATGAATTTGTCATGTAATTTTTGCATGTTTGATTCACACAGCACAAAGGGGGGAAGAGTACTGGCAATATGAATGCGAGTGCGGCACGCTCATTAGTGCTGTATTACATGAATGGAAGTGATAACAAAGGAAAGCAGAACAATATTTCCAGGGTAAAGGTTAGTGTGTCCCGGCCCCTGTGGCGTGCCCAGGCAGACGCTTCTCCATGCCAGGGAAGGCGATTGGTCAGAGGGTGGACAGCTTCAGGTGTGCTCTGTGCAGCTCCTCAGTCTCTATGGAGACTGCAAAAAATGCTCAGGACGGCCATTAACTCATGCAGCCATTAATTACTGTCTTCTACTGTCATCTGTCCTTAATAAAAGGAGGGATGCTGACAAAAAAAAAATCTCATCTGTCTGCATGGATGGAGAAGAGAGCATGTGACTACAATCAATTAAGTTGAGTTACAAAATGAATTTGCGGCTGGTGTCTTGCGTCAGGAATTCAGTACAACACTGGGATGCTCATTGTCCACTGTGGAAAATTTTCCAGTGTATTTTGTTTGATCTGTCAAGTTGGTGTATGAAATAAGTTGTTGGTTTGTGGATTTCAAATAAAATTAGTGTTGTTATTTTTTGGTAAATAATCTGCATGTTGTACATGTGGTTACGTTTGGATTAGACTTGATGGGTTGCTCTACCTCTGTTATATTAAGAAGCTATATTGGTGCAAGTAAACAATATTTTGCTCAGTCCCTTTGCCTGCAGGGTGGCTTTTGATAATTACTTTAGTATTTTCTCAGAGTTACATCAACATATTTCGCCTTGGATTTTAATCAAAAAGTAAAATGTGTTTTTGTAAATGCTCATCTGGCACTTGAACACACTGCTGCAGGAAACAGCTGATTTGACAGAGCGTGTTGCTGATGGCCTCTTCTCAAACAAGATAAAGATGGAACAAAGGGGAGAGAAAAATGAAATGGAGTTGGCACTCTGGTGGTTTGCATTTGACATCTTTATTAAGGTAATAATAGAAGGTGGCATAAAACTATTTGAGATGTATACATTTACTTGTTTCATGTTCAGACATGTGTTCGTGTTATAAATAAATCAGATAATTAATGAGATGAATTGTGTCACAGGTAGATTACTTACTTTCTTTCTTTATGTGCTCGTATGTATTATACTGGTTGTTGTTTTAGACATGTGATGTCATTTTGAGTGAGTGCAAGAGCCCTGTTAGCATGCAATAACTTCATACGTGTTTAAAATCAGAGTTTCTTTAATAGCTCAGCGCTCGTCTGTTTTGGGAATGCTGCAGGTAAGCTGCAAACATTTTGGTCCAGACATGAGGGGCTCAGCCATATGCTACAAGCTGTGCTCAGCTGCCAGGAGAAACCTCTGCACCTGTTTCCATCAGCTGTCCAGCCTGCATGTTTATGATGCGGCTTCGATGGCCTGACACATGACGTGGTCTTCATTTTTAGGAATTCAGGAATGATCATATATGTGGTGATGAATGTCCACACAGAGAAGGTTTAGTTATAACTAGAGCCTGACTGATACAGGATTTCTGAGGCCGATACCAATACTGGTTTTAGAGAAGACTTCACTGATCACTGATATGGCTGCCGTTATGTACATTTTTGAGCTGGAATGAAAACAGATCTTTTTCTGTGTAGACTGATTTCACACTGATGACTGTGCGAAGGTACTCTGGAGTTTGCTTTCTTTAACAAATATCAACTCACACTTAATCAAAGAATATTTAAGTGAAATGTTCATAAATAATTTGACATTGTCAGCCACCTCTGAGAGCGGCTTTTTCTCTCTCACTCTGTGCAGTATTGTAAATCACAGTTCAGTCTGCTGGATAAACTTTGCAGTGACACCAATATATTATCACAAGGATCTTTTGTCCTGCATTATATATCGGGGAAAAAAACTGTTTTCGTATCAGTGCACATCAGATAACATATATGCCAATACCAACAGGCAATATATCTGACCCATATATCTGTCTGGCTCTAGTTATTCCTCTGACATAACCTGACATGCTCATGTGTTGTCTTACTGTAGCTGTTTTGTAATTCTCTGTTTAAGCATTCCAAAAGTTTGTGATCTCCAAAAAATATCTCTCACTTTGATTTAGAGGCGAAAGCGTCACATACCCTGAGCTCATATGGTGGATATGCATGTTGAAAACGTGGCCTCACTGATCTGCGATGTGATATTTACCTGAAATGGAGAAATATCTCGTGGTGTGCGACTTGATCATGTAAGAAGATAAAACTAATTTGTGACGGCTAGACTCATTTGTAAATAAGTTGCATGGTTTGATATTTTTTTGCTGCCCTTGCCAGAAATCAGTGTTGAGTCAGACAGTGCGGCGAGATTATTTTGTCTTTGTCTGTTTATAAAGTTCGAGTTTCTAGTGGTGGCATTCTTCCTTTTCTGTGCAGCTGTGGTGGCGGTTCATGCTACACTGTAGGCTAAACAAACCAGCGTTCCTGCTGCTGGAAATGTCTTCACTTCACCTGCACCAGAGTTTTTAGATCACAAGACCTTCCCACAGCTTAGAACTGCATGAAATAAATGCTTTTCTAATCTGGCTATAGGTTAAATCATTATTATGCCACATCAATGTGAGAACGAGAGTAGCAAAACTGACATTTACTAATGTGGAAATGTCACAGACTATTACTTAAACCCCGTTAACAGTAGGCAGCGTAATGTAAGATGAGGTTGCAGGAGCACATCTTTAAGGGCCTCATCCTTGACTTCTTGGCTGTGTTTTCAGTTGGCAGTCCCAGCCTAATAAGAAACATAACATGGCAGGGCCTGCTCTTCCATCATCATTGCTGGGTGGAAAAGTTGGTGCGCTTTGATCATGTCTTTTGGGCGCATCACTCCGGCTTAGCCTGCTGCTCGCTATGTGATAAGCCATCAGAGTACTCAGATCTAAGCCGGCAGCTCCGTGGGCTTGAGGAGAGACAGGAGAAAGCAATGGAGATGAGGAGAGAGCAGCAATGCAAATTTTTGTTGACAGACTGTTAGTGCAGCTGTTCTCTTTCGCCTTTGAATTCAACAACGTTACTGTCCATCTTCGCTCGTCCGTGAAGGAAAAGGCCACGTTCCATTTTTGAGTCTTTTATTTGCGGAGTGTCACTGTTCCCGTGTTGTGTGTTTTGCCCTCGCGGCAATTAAAACACCTTTAAATTAGCGTATTAGTCGCCTGAGAAACACACACGGTTTCATTATTTTACAAACTGTTAACATTCAGGTGTGCCCATGCTAACTGGTACAAGTTCACTTTGAAGTTGAATGCTCCGTTTTGGCGCTGCTTTCTTCTGCCTGTACATAAAACATCATTTTGAACCCCCCATTATGAAAGGGTGCTCCTAATTGACGGGTTGTTGCTTGTTTATTTGATATATATTTACCAGCTGGGTGGTAATTGGGAAGCAGTAATTACCCAAGATGCAGTGCAGAGCGCTCTTGCCTTCTGCAGAGGTGCTACATCGCTGATGAGCCAGGAGCACAGATGAAAGTATGCAGGTTACTATTATCATCCTAGCAGGCTGCTTAAATACTTGAGAGCAGAGATGGC
The DNA here is from genome assembly GCA_033000465.1 of Sciaenops ocellatus. Taxonomy (NCBI): domain Eukaryota; kingdom Metazoa; phylum Chordata; class Actinopteri; family Sciaenidae; genus Sciaenops; species Sciaenops ocellatus. Next base: position 5,500,281 of record CP136884.1, on the reverse strand, counting down.
TAATTGGGCCCGTGTCCCTTATATAGTCTCATTGTTTACTGTGATGATGTACAGCGTGAGATCACAAGTGTAATACTTTTATCTTTTTCGGGCACAATTGTTAGCAGTATACCTGAGCGGTTAATAGCAACAATAAAAGGCCAGTGGATGTAAGGGCCTGGTGGATTTGGAGTCCCTCCTGATGATGTAGTTCCTTCACTGATAATGGCCTTGTTAACTGAGATTCATTACCTCTTCATTCAGAGTCCCCTGGATATTGAGGGAGAGTGTTCTCAAACTACTGGCTTTGCCACGGTGAAGTCATACTGATGTGGTTTTTGTGAGCTATTCATGGAAGGTGGTGACGGTATCTTCCCTGACTCCTGATGATTCAGTTGACCTGAGAGCGGGGTGGTGGGGGTGGTATTTGACTTTGTTTGCTACTCAATTCCACTTTCACACCAACTCTCGCTTTCTCTCTCTCTCTCTCTTTCTCGCAGACTCTTTCTCTCACTCAATTCGCTCCCTCGAACATGCAGACACACACACACGCACACACACCTTGTTTGTGTGCCGGCTGCTGTTGTTTGATAGCCCGCTCTCCCAGTAGATCTTCAGACATTGTTGTTGTTTGGCTTTATTGGTTGGAGTGTGTGACTTGCATTTGCCCGAGCTCCTTGGAGGGAGTTTGTTTTTGTTCTCAGTGTTGTAAACAGGGTGGGGCTCCATTCCCAAACCACTCAGTTGGAGAAGGTTATTTTCACAGGAGTTCTTTTTTTTGTTTTGTTTATCATTTCGGTCAATAGATTAGGCTGGGCTGGAATTATGTGTTAGAGCAGATACTGTGGCTAACCATTTGCTGCATGTGCTGACTAGATAAACACTTTGTCACTGCTGTTTTTGTGATTAAAGAAACACTCAGCTTTGGTTTGTTGATATCTCTAACTTTGTTAGGACTGGCTAATAATTCACTGTCTTTCCATATGATTATACTTCTAATTTTACTTAAGAATTTTAAACAACTAAGTAAGATTTATTGACAGAATTTCGTGCTTGTCATTATCTTAACTTGAGGTTATGTTGAATACTTTCAAATACAGTAACAGATTAGTGGTGTTGTGGTATAGTAATATTGATGATAAAAGTGATATTTTAAAATGAAATATTGATATCGTGTGAATAATCTCAATGTGAATTTAGTCTCCTAAATCATTTGAGTTTCTGTCTGTCCTGTGGTTCACACTCCAACATAGAAGGTGGCGCTAATTAATAACACATTAATGCTGGTTGCCAGGGTTACAGGAGAGTGTAATTCATTTGCCAAAAAAAAGAGACAAAATGCACGATAAAAATTGAAGATGAACGTGAAAGTCATTAGTCATTAGTTTTATTTGTCAACACTGCCATATGTAGAGGACATACAGAGGATTGAAATTCTGATTCTCTCATCTCTCATGTCCCCAGTGCAAAATGAGCAATACATATGAAAATATAAAGAAATATAGATAGATGTAAACGGTTAAATATAGATGGCATTCAGCATTTAACGAATGCATAAATATAGTAGAATTGTAATTAATTTAAAAAGTATTTTTTTCTAATTTTTGCTACATGATATTTCCCTAAGTATCGTGATGTATCGTATCGCGATACTTATGGAACTATTGTATTGTTATTGTGAATTCTTTTGGACACAATAATCGTGCCCTATAAAATATCAATAACAAGATAGTGATGATCACAAGTATATTTTCACTTTGACACCAGTTAAAAATTCAAAGGGAGATTTTGGACATTGTGAGATAATAATGCCTCTAAAACTCTAAACTATGATCAGAGTTCTAGAGCATTATTATCTCACAGCAGATAAGATTTGCTACTTTCAGCAGAGTCTATGACATCATTTTGTGACTAACTTTGTGTTTTTGTCAAAGGAAAAGAATGAACCTCAGATGTGGTTTTACCAGAAACAATTTCAATATTAAGATTTCAGTTAAATGTCAAAAAGTCGTAACGAATTCAAGTCCCAGCCCAGTTTTCAAAACATTTTTGTTTATCAGTCAACTGGCTTAACACACCCATTGCTCGCTTGACATTCTTCCTGACACGCACTCGTTGAATCATGGTAGAAAACGCCTAGGAAACTACTGCAGCTTCACAATTTTAAGTAATATTTGGATTTATATAAACTAGCAGCATTTACAGTATTTGAAGCTCCTGTTTATCATGTGTGAAAAGTAAGATCCACACAAAGACCCTTGTCAGGCATGATACATCTGTGGCTTTCACAGAGTAGCTGAGGCTGCAGATGTGTGTAAAGTCCCTTTTAGATGGGAGGCAGCAGCCGCAGTGGCTGCCGCTGATCCTGCAAAGGTCTCAATAGAAACAAACAGCAGCGAGCACGGCAGCGTCAAGCGGCAAGTTTGAATTGTACAGCAGCAGAAATTTGGAAATTTCTGGGCCCAAAGTTTGAGTGGGAAACGCATCCTCCAGCTGTGCTGCTACTGCAAACTTAGTGTTCCAGTGAATACAGGGGCGGTTAACAGCTGCATTGGCTACAGATACGGCCAGCTAAATACAGTTGTGACTTCTCACTCAAGTACTACATATTGTTATGGCACAACAACACTCAATATCATTATACATGGTTAAGTAAAAATAGTGATAAAATAATAAAATGACTTTGTTAACCTGGTCATATACACACATTTCTCTCTGCTCTGTGTAATACAAGACTCGCTCTTGCTAGTACATTAGTACGAGCAATTTACTCAGCCAAATATGATATAAGGAAAAAACCCACACTTACTCAAAACTTCAATAAAAGGAAATGAATGGTTATAATTCGCTGCACGAATTATCAAATCACAATTGTGTTGTCAACTCGTCTTAAATGCAGTTGGAATGATTATAGGGGACGCTTCAGCAGCATTCTGTGTAATAACCTCGTGCTGGTAGCGCTCCCCTGTTTCCAGCGACACCGATGTGCTCTACCTCTTGACAGTAAGAGTGCACACACACTGGCAGTCAGGTGACATAACAGCAGGCCGTAAAAACAGGTATGCAGCTCATGCTGTAAAACGTGATCTGTCAAAAACAAAATGAGTGCTCGATGTGGCGAGGACAAGACGACAGCAGAAAGTTGACTCAGGCGTACATAGTTTAACGTTACAAACACCCTGACAGTGCTCTCCTTCTTATGAATGAGTGAACACAGTTTTATATTCAGGGTGGAAATTTTATTTAATTTTTTATTTTTATTTTATTGTGGCTTGCAACACATTTGTCTAACTACCTTACTAGTCCAAAAAAAGACAAAGAGTGTATGAGTGGGTGAGCGAGAGAGAGAAACTGAACTGGAACTGAAACTTTATTTGTACTTATTTTGTTCCAGGTACTATAGTGAAAAGCATGAGAAAAAACTCTCTGATGTGATGTGAATAGAACATCAGTTGCAGATGTGAGTCTCTGTGACGACGGCCTGTTGCACCAGAGATCAACCAGTGATAGCAGTGGCTTACGTATTGGTCAGACACGTGTATGTAGAAAGCGCGTGTCGTACACCACATCAGACGTGGAGTTTGTTTATGAAAGGAACCCAAGTTAGTTTCACGATCTATTTATTCTCTTATTTATGTGTAGTATGTATTTTAGTGTTCAGTTAGCTGCACTCAAAACTTAAGCAAATGTCAAATGTTGTATTGTATGTATAGAATCTTGACAATATCAGAAAATATTCTAACCCTAAACAAACCTCACCCTAACCCATATTCATGTATGATCATGCTGTCTTCAAATGACAGACATTATTCCAGTGTTTTCCTGCTTCAAGTACAGAGTTTGTGAAATCCAGGAGGAATAGAGTGACACTGACAAAGTGCCTGCATCACACACACATGTTCCACACTTTTCTTCACAACTCGCCACTGTTAACCATTTACTATTTACAGTTTACAGCCTTTTGTTGGAACACTGTCACAAGTATAGTGTGGTTTAAGCAACCGGCCATCCAGAGTTATTGGATATTTTTCTAAAAGCCTTTTCATGTTGTGTATGGAGTGCATGATGTACAAGCTTCTAATGTGTTGACCAATCAATTCCTCACGCCGAAAACAACTCACAGTTAGAAATGAGCAAATCAATCTTTTCATATCGCGCTACAGAGAGAGGAGTTGGACCAGGATTTTGAGTGCATTTCTGTGTACTTTATACACAATCGTATGCGGTGATTGAAGGGCTAATTCAAAGAATTTTAATCACTCCGACCAACCCTCTTACGGTGTCATCTTTTTTTTTGTAGATTCCCCCGTAAAATGAATAGATGAGCGGTCTCTTTTTAGAGCATAATAGCTACATGAGAATATGAGATGGATAGTAGATGAAAATTCTGTATCCTTCATGTGCTCTTTCTCTTTCACTCAGTCACTCTGATCTCTTTCATCAATAGTGGTCCTGTGTAAAAGACCTTGTGGGCCACAGTGAAGTGTTCAGTTGAACCTCACATAGACAGAGGAATGGAAAAAGCAGAGGTGAGAACAATTTGAGCAGTAAATTGTAGAGTAGCTGGTGCAGGCTCGACTGTTTCAGGACCAGCTTAGCTAATGTATGATTTCATGCTGCGGGACCAATAATAGAATTGTTTTGTTTGCGTTTAAGTCTCTCCACCTTCATTGATTGCAATGCCACACCCCTCCTACCAGATTCACGGTGACAGCTCTTTTTCCACCAAGTGAGATCATACCATTGAAGAGTGTGTGTTGTTCTCATCAGGGCCCAACCACATAGTGCCAGTCAATATGTAAACAATGGTGGAGACAGTTTCTCATTGCCTAACTGACTTTTCTCAGTGCTCGGCTGATGATTCATCTTGGAGATGTCATCTCAGAGTGTTTTCAGGGTGCACTGTACTCACGGCGGTTTCAATAATTCACTCGACGATCTTTGTCCACCATATTCGCAGCCGTATACTGTATATGCTAATGCAGCGAGTTATTCAAGGCCACTCACTTCTTGTTTGGACTCTGATATTTCAGATCATGTGACCAGACTTGGAAAAACAAGTTCTTGCTTAAACAGACAATATTGTTTGTAGCTACAGCTCCGTGTGTGTTGTCGTAAAGGTCATGAAGTTCATCAGGGTGGAGGTGATCACTTTAAATATTGTGGAGAATTGTGCATGAGATATTGATTAACTGTGAACTGTCCTATCCCAATAGCTTTGCATTGCAAAAACACACAAGGAAACCCATGAACACATTTAGACATGTCTGTCTTTTGGGCAAAGGAAGTGGCCAAACAGTGGTCTGTTCATGTCAAAAATAACTGAATTGCTGAAGGTAATAGATGAAACATTGTGCAGCTTGTTTTCTTCTTGTGAGTGTTCTTATAGAAGGCCTCTCTAAAATAAGAATCTTTTTATTTTATTTTATTTAACAAAATGGGGTTTACTTGGATCAAACTGGAGATATAAAAATGTATATGTTTGCATAGAATTTGCAATAAAAATATGACCTACTAATACTTCCATGACAGTAGGGTTGGCTGATACTGCTAAAAAACAGTATTTTTAAAGGAATACTCTAGTGAAAGATTTTTTGTATCTAATTACAAATTGTAAAAATAGATTCCAATGTTGACCCAGAGTTAAAGTGAGGATCGTATTAATACGCCCATAGAAACAGTTTCATGCCACTCTTTCAGCATAATCCATCAAATAGAGATTACAATTCTTAATCTGTAATATTGAAATTTGTCAACCATCAGACCTTTTCCTGTATCGTTGTTCTGAGCTTGCCATCAGTTAAAGTAACAGGACATCGTCATCCAGAAAGAGTTCAGCAACTTCATCACAGCCACTGAATGTGTTGCAAAATATACAGTCAAAATTACATGTGCATACATATTCATATCATCCACTCCCATGTTGCTTCACCAATTCTGCTGAATTGGAGCTCTGTTGCGTTCATATCCAGCACTGAACAAAGGTGTTTAGCAACATTGTGGAGAGACTGATTTTCTCTCTACTTCAGTGAGAGGTCAATTATGAAACAGTGTAACGCAACATGAATATCATGTGATTAGCTGCTTATAAACGTGAACAAAATAGTCTAACGAGAGTCAGCAGGGTACTGAACATACCGAACCATGATGTTGAGTCAAACGTTTGTGTAGATGAGCAACGATGGGACATTTTGTCGCTGTAAGTCTACTGCTTACTGGCAACATAATAGGATTAAAGTGTGTCATCCATGTTTTTGCTATGGAAAGTAAAAGGAGATGTCTATCCTGCTGTAACTCCAGCTAACTGAGAGTTGTAGGTGCCTTCTTCCTTTTATGCCTATAACATCTAGTCAGTGGCAACTGAGTCGAACACGGCTTTTGTATGAAGACATGTGGCAACGAGGTTACAGCAGGCGAAGCTTTTCCTCGCTTTCATGTTCTGGAAGTGAAACCTAAGATATTTCTCTCCACTTGTGCTAATGTAAATGATTTGCATGGAGTTTGTCCCTGCTGATTAAGGCTGTTTGGACTGTTCTTCTTTGGAACCATGCCAATTGAATTTTCTGCCTTCTAACACGCTTGGAGAGTGGGGAATATGGTTCTCATTGGGCCCGAGGCTTGATCTCCTTCTTGCCTTCCCCCCCAATCCTTTCACATCACTCTGACAATTAGTGAGCCCGACCATCCCCAAATGACACACGTAATTAAAGAGTTGGCATTATAATTACAATGTGTTTATTGTCTGTTTATGGGTTTTGTGCAGTGCAAAACGCACTGGGAGATTTCTTTGGTGTAAATGGATTCGGGGCTGTTAATATACTTGGTGGGAAACGCGATTTCACGTGCTTAACATCTCGATATCTCCTTTATCAGCCCTTTGACAGTTGCTCTGTTTGTCGCACATACAATGCAATTTGGCTGACAGCGAAACCTGGCACCCGAAAAAAACAAATTATTTAGTCATGGGCTTTTAACGGGCACAACGGTAAATGCATGTTAAGTAAATGATGCAATTTATTCCCTTCTCCTCATTGCCAGACTGGCTGCCACGGGACTTCTGCCAGCTTTAAATAAGTGGTACCCAGATGGTATTCACATGATGCCCACTTGGTTACAAAACGGTCCTGGGAAATAAAGCTGACTGCCACAACAACCAATGGGTCAGCCGGCGAGCCTGTTGCGTTTGCACTCTGCATGTGCAAATGGGTTAATGTTGTGTGTCACTTTGCTGAATTCTTTGGGTATGTTGTTGCTCAGGGGTCCTAAATTGGAAAAGAGTCCCGTTAATGAGGAGGGTGGGTTAGACAGATAGGGGGAGAGAGATTCTCTGCAGGAGTTGTTTTTTTTTCTCTGCTAATGTTGGCCTTCTTGATTCCTAAGAAAAGAGCTTCTTCCTCTAGAGTCGTATAAGTCTGTCAACAAAGTGAGTTCTTTACCTTTTTCTCTTAAAAAAGGCAAATTCTCCTCTCTCCTCCTCTCTTCTCTCCATGGATTTTGTAATCCTCCTCCTGCTCTGCAGCTGTGCTGGTCTCTGGGCCCGGCTCTCTCCTGGAGAAGTGGTGAACTGTGTCATCTCCAGCCACTAACAACCAACAGCTGCAGCACCAGCCACCGCTACAGATCGAGGGGACAATGTGAAACTGATTTCTAACCCAGAGAAATAAATAAACAGAGCCCCTGGAAAAAAAAGAAACAATACCACAAACAACACACAGCTTATGCAAATGCCGGTGGAAATGTGTTGGCGAATCGATAAGCCCTATTTGTGTACGAGGAGACTATAGGACGAGAGTGACCGTTTTGCACAGAGATGCACATTGCTAAGTTTGCTATTTTATCTGCAGTAGCTACCCCCGAACATCTGTTTAGTTTTTCCTCTTCCTCTTCATCGTTATGATGAAACACACAAACTATTTGTTGTTGAGTTGTGGCATGAAACGACTCAAAATTGGGGAGGGTGCCGTCTACACATAAGACGCCAGATGTTCGAGGCAAAGTTTTAGTCATTGTGGTGGGAAGAGGGGTCAAACTGTCAGTAGGTCAAAGGTTGAAAAGCATAAAAAAGTGCAGCACCCACACAGTTAATTAGAGATGAGAGATTTATCGAGGAGTGTTATATTTATGTCAGTGTGTTCACTTCTATTGGTTTTGCTGCTGTTCTATTGAACCTCATTGTAAAATATGAGTGTTCTGACAAAGTCTGTTGCAAGACAACAATTTCTTTTGTGAGGTCTCTGTTTTTTCCATGAATGAAAAATGAAATCTTAACAGCTCGTCCCATTGTTTAGCCTTTTCTCCCAGTCACCTTGTAATTGTTTCTGTGTCATAAGCAGCTATTAGTATTGCTAGAAAATGGTAATGCTTTGAGAGACTCATCTCTCCCAGAGAATGGCTCTCTATCACACTCTCACATTCTTTTAAAAGGGAAAAGGAAGATGAATTTTGCCCATAAAGGCTGTATCACAAGGGCTTTTTATCCTAAATGGCTCTGGGGATTGTTATCTGTGGGAAGTGTGTCCTGCCTCCGTCGTGTTCAATCAAGTGTCCACTTAGCTGTGACTGGGAGTAATTGTTCCCAAGTGGGCCACACACTGACCTGTTAATGTCTGCGTTGACCCTCTAACCTTGTCAGCACGTCTTGGGGAGGAGTTTAAATCATGTGGATCTCCTCAGTGTCTTTACGCTACCGGGTCAAGTGGGCGTCGGCCCTGAAAGACCACTCTCTTGTAATTGTCCCCAGCAGCATGGGTCAGCCATGGGTGTTACCTAAGACCAGCTCTTATTAGATGAGGTACTGGGAGTGGTGTGACTTAATGGGTCAAGCCATTGATCCAATCAGCACCAATGTCCCCCAGTGCAGTCACAGTGCTCTGCAATACCTGATCACTGGCTTGAGGGTGTTCTCAGTTAGGTTACACTGCCATGCACTTTATGGATGCCAGGTCTGCAGTCTTTTGTGAATCTCACCTCTTGTTTATGTGTTGCTTACCTCCTTTGTCACTTTAAGATTCTCTTTTTTTTTTTGACTATTTGAGTATGTTACACAAGTATCTCCATCTATCACGGGCAACTTCAACCACTTAGATCAACGAACCATATGATGCAGTCAAAACCAGTCAGGAGAAGAGCGAAGATTCCATCAAGAAAAGCCTTTGGTGTCGTTCTTTGCTCTTCTTTCATTGAAGAAACACTTTCCAGTATTCCAACTGATGCTAGCAGCAGCTATACTACCCACTTTAGCAACTGCCATTGTTGCTTACTTAAAGCACGCCTGTAACTCATGCTGGAACTTCCAGTGTTTCGTGATAGGACGTTGATCAGTCTGTAACCCCTGCGCTCGGACACAAATGCCTTGCTTGAAGTTTAGTAAGATGTTTTCTCACGTAATTTCGTAATATAGTGAGTCCAGCTGTCTCACAGTGTTAATGAAGAGCCACATACCTCCGGACACGATGACTTATAGCCAGTGTCAGAATCTGACAGAGCATGTCTGACTTACATCACTGTAGATGTTGCTTCCTGATTTTGGCTTCGGCTCTTATTTCCTGTGAAACATCCATGGCAACATCAAGTGATAGAACATGAGACGCTAAGAAGGAGGTGCTTCAGAAATTGAAGTACTTTGGAATGGGGGATTGTTAAGTCTTACAGGAGCATATGCTTTTCGCTTCTGGATGCACTCAGGTCTCAAAAAAATGAGACAAGCAAAGGTGGGCTAGGTGCTAAAATAAAAATCATTCATTAAAACTTTTTATCATCCATTGTAAAAATCGCTGTTTTATAAGAACAGCCTGATTGATATGGGAAAGTCTCACAGTCACCGGAGTGTCTGTTTGTCAGTGACAGTACACAGCAAATATGTGTTTTCAAGCGTGCAGCAGGTGGCCCGTTGTGATTTATATAGCGAAAACCATCGTTTGGCACCTGACGGCTGCTAATTTCTGACCCTTCTCATATTCCTCAACAAGGATGGACAGCTTCAAATGCCTGTCTAGTTTGCCTGGAAACTCCCAAATGAGTGGCAATTAACACACGTGCTGCAAAGTGGCTGGATGTGGAGTTTCTTCAGGAACTGACATAGTTTGTAATTTGAGTGAAAAGGGGGGATTACAACCACATGTTTCCAGAGAAGGAGCGAGTTGAGTGTTGAGCAGCTGGCATGCAAAAGGCCGCAAAGTGAGAATGCTTTACAGTTCGAGGTGATGTTTAACTTTATGTCGGCGTCTTAGCGTGCAGTTTATCTCTAAGTGTTTGCTTGTTTAGTCTTTTTTTTATGGACAGATTACACTATAAAAGCTAACCACTTTTTAAAATCCAGCGCTCGTTAATTTGCAAGACTTAAAGTCTGAGGTACTTCTTAATTCTATGCCCTCTCGTGCTATTTTAACATTGTTTTTGTGAGACAGCACATAAATCCTATCTTTTTTTAATCTTCCCATCAAGTGTTTGAGTAAGCTCAAACTCAAGCCGCTGAGGGGCACCCCTGTTGTTGATCTGAAAGTGAGGAGGGGACTTTTAGAAGCCAGTGCTCCTTTTGAGGGGCATGGAGATACAATAGTGCAGCCATAAATCCTTAAGGGGGGGGGGGGGGGGGGGGCTGTCTGTTAGGATCAACATATTTTTGGGAGTAATGACAGGGATGCAACCGAGTAATCAGAGGGGTCTTATCTGGGGGCTGATGGCAGGCACAGGAATGTGGACGGGCTGTGGAAACAACGGCTGCACTAATGGGGTTAGTTGAATTCCACACTGGTGAATTATGAGGAGTTGGGACGTCGGGGCTGTGGTTTGTTGTGTCTGGTTGGAGAGCTACACCGCTCCACACAGAAAACAGAGTTATAGATTTGGTTTTTGACACGCTCTCTCATAGAACAGGCCAATTAACTGGGAGCTGAATTGCTTCGCTGTGCTGCCGGAGACACAGCCACATTAAACAGCAAAGTGGTACACACATATATCACAGGCCAACAAGCCACACATGCAGCCATGACTCCTGTGACAGGGACAAAACCAGAAGCCATCCATTCTGCTGCCTCATTTACATGATCTGAAGCGTATCTGGAAGTCATTAGCATCTTTCCACTTGTTTATCTGGCTCCAGATGAATGCTTTTGAGCCTAACACCGGGTTTCTGAATAAACAAAATGTCCAGTTTGTTTCAGATGTTTTTGTAGAGGTACAAGTCATGCATTAATGTAAAAAACCATGCAATATTGCAAATATTTGTGTGGTTTTTTTTGTTTTTTTTACTGAGGTGGAGACCACTGCAGGGTTTGTGGGTCACTGTATTAATGTGAATGCATTCTCCAGAGCAATCAGACCCAGTGGTTAAATTACCTTTTCGTAGTACCTTGTAATTGAATTTTTGTGACATGGTGTCTGTAATGTGTTTGATATGACAGTTATTGCTTTTTTTTCTCACATATTTTTCTTATTGGGAACTGTAAATCTGTAAACTGTAAATGTAGTCAGTGGAAAGTGTGTGGTTGGCTGTTTATTTTATCACAGTTCATGTCCATTTTCTAACCGTGACTGAGAACACATGAAATGAATGGAGCATATTTTTTTGATGTGGGTATTGCAAACGTGTGCAAAGTTTAAAGTTAATAAAGGGCAACTGTGTGACATACTTGCCGTTTTAAGGTCGGAACAGAACCACAGAAACTTTGATACATGCTATTACTTTACATGGCGCATCTGTCATAATGTCTTATCTACATGTTCAGATATGAAAGATAACTAGATATGCATGTAGGCCAGGAGATGCCATCAGGAATCAGTGTGTCATAATATATCAAATACTTGTGGCTGACAATCACTTTTACTTTTGCCTGTCCTTATGTCATTTCTGTACATGTGGGCACAATGGACCAGTGTAGGGGCTTTCCCCACCTTTTCACTTCCTGTTTGTAATAGTTGTATCTTTCCCCTTCCTCTCTCTCTCTCTCTCTCTCTCTCTCTCTGTCAGTGTCCTCTGTGAAACCCTGCCCTGCCCTCGAGACTGTGAGCTGAATTCTGATTGGAGGAATGGAGTGCCAGTCTGTCCTGCACCAGTGATCAGGGTATGTGGCATAAGTCCTCCCACCGACCCTTCTCTTGTTTCATACAGTAATGTGTGTGCTGTTTGTCTGTGAAGTGACTCCAAAGCACTGTTAGGTACGACTATTAGGCTTGTTTCTATCAGGCCATAATTAGCTTGAAGCAGATCCCAACAGATATTCTGAGCTTTTCATCAGTTTAATTGTTCAGCAGTTTAAGCCAATGAGCATGGACGTGAAATGAAACGAATAGTACAGAATAAGGCTGAATATTTTTTGGGGGGAAAATATCTAATTGCAATTTTACCGACCAATATTGCAATTATAGTGTAGAAATTACACTCCAGGCCTGTATTCGTGTAGACTGGTTCCAGGCCGCCTGTGATTTGTTGCCCATGTGTCTGATTTTGCCAGCGTTTTTTAAAAAGGTCTGGGATTGCTCTTGTGGATGGCCACTTTCCCAGTTTAAAGTCAGCAGAGCCAACCAGAGCTACCTCACAACACCTCATCCTGGAGGTCCCGGTTCAGAGCTATTCAATTAATAAGGTTAAACTTTGATATGATCTTCTTATATTGAGAGAATAGTCACCACTCTGTTGGTTCTGTTCACAGAGTGTCTTCAAATATCGAAAATAAAACAAAAACAGAAGTAATGTTGGCTACAGTTTTATTTTTATCAAACAGCTCGAATTTCAACTTTTAACTTATAACTTTCTGACTAAAACTTTCACATCCTTAGAACATTTTAAGGTGACCATGTCAGTAATTGTGAATAATATATTAATAATATGCAGCAATTTTCCTTTAGCATTTAGCTAATTTCTTTACCAGAATTTGCAAAAATTCACTGGTTCCAGCTCAAAGGTCTTGAGTTCTTGCTGATTTTCTTGTTCTTCTGTGAGAGTAAACAGTCATTTGAAGACATGTTCCTGGGCTCTGGGAACTTGGTAAAAGTAATTAGCAGATGAATCCATAATGAACATAAAAGTTAGTTGCAGCTTCATTAACGTGGAACTTAAATTTAAATTCCAAATAATATTTTGATATAAACATGATTAATTGTCCAGAATGCCTGAAGGTCTTCTTCTTCAAAGTGCATGAGCAGCTCAGAGGTTTTTGTCAAGATTTCTTTGTGGTTTAGTGCTTGAAACTATTAATACAGTATGACAAGTAAGGGTTATTTTCAGGTTAAACTGCCTGCTCATCATTTGTATCATCTTGTAAATATACGAATATGACAATTAATACACCTATTTTTGCCAACCTTTGCCAACTTCAGTCATGTAGCGATAATAGTCATAAATGCAGCTAATTGCTCACCTGAAATCAATTAAACATTTGACATCTGTTGGCGTACAGCATATTACCCTCTGCCTGATTGTTGCACCGTCAGCAGCTTTGTGTTCGTGACTCTCCTTTGTTTTTTAATATCTCTGGCGTACTGTAGTCTTTCTGTCCCTCTCCTCACCTCTGTCTGCCCTGGGATCCCTGATTGGCTGAACACTTTCTGCACTATAGTCTGGCTGCTCGCCAGCCACACTGCCAGTGACTGCCGTGCCCCCTGATCAGAAGAGAATGTGACATTTGTGCAGAGGTAATGGAATCTGCGTGCAATTAAATCTCTGACTGTGAAGAGGAGTCTATCTCCTCCCTGCTCCCCCCCCGCCCGCCCATCTCCTGCCATTGCCAGCAGCAGGGGGGGTCAGGCGCGATGATGAAACCTTCCCAGCAGGCCCCTCGCCGCACTCTCTTTCCCAATCTCCATGTCAGGTTGTGTTTTTTAACTTTGCTGCACCGGCCCTGTCTCTATCTGGCAATTAATTACAGAAAACATCCATTATGGAATCTCCTAAATATTGTATAAGAATTAATATTCAGTTATAAAAATTACATTACAAGCCTGCAACATAATCTCTGATGAATTCTGCTGCAGGTGACAGTCGTTATTTTGTGGTGATTGTTGTTTGCTGGTTAAACATGTTTTGATAATTTTCAGGGGGAGAGACGGAGAGCAAGTCAGACAAAAAAAAAAAAAACACGAGGCAGAGGGCAGATTCATGCATGGATGAGGAGAGGGTCATATCTCTCTGCTCCTCTTTCTCCGCTGCCCTGCCACTACACTTAACGCCTCATTTGTGGGCTTTGTGGCCAATGGCTTGAGTCTGTGATCTGTTGCCATAAAAGGCAGCTTTCTCCTCTCTGCTGATGGGGCACTTGCTTCTGGGTTAATACTAGACCCCCTCTATTAGCGGACTCATATCTAATGGATATGTGTATCCCCATCAGGATAGCTCATAAACATAAAAAACTCTGCTGCCATTGTGCTTGGTGGAGCTGGTTTGGGAAGGACAGAGCCACGCCATGCAAGCATTTCCCTTGAACTCGGGGGCAGTATCTGTGTTCCTCGTCCACACTGGGTGGACTGAGATGCAGGATATCCAGGTCAAGGTTTGGCTAGATCCTCCCTGTGTGGTTCACACCCTGCATGGCTCTGTCTAAATGGCACAGTCTTAGTTCACACTTGTCCTCAGACCCAGACGCTGGACACACAATTCAATGTGAATATTAAATTGCGAATGCATGTTCCAGTTCATTAAAAAAAAACAAAGATAACGTTTTATTTTTCACATGCTGCTGCCGAGTGCTTTAATGTGACTGTTTTTCTGTCACGTTTCACATTCAGCCTCCCTGGTAATGTGTTTTGTCATGATGAATTATTAATGTCAGCGTTGGTTGAAGTGAGTGTTGTCTCAGAAAATAAGAGGGTCACTCTATTTCTTCTTTTTTCTTCACCCAAGGGTTAATTTGAACCAACACTCAAATGAACCTCCCTATTTCCTTACCACACTAAGTGTCGTAGTGAAAACTGCTGGGTCTTAACTTTATTCACTAACATCCTGCTGAACAAATACAACACTATTCCTCTTGGCTCCCTCTGTTTTCCTCTGTTGCAGATGGTTTTGTTGCGTTGTGTGATACAGAGGAAAAGGCTTCGCTTTGGGGAAGGAGAGCGAAAGAGGCTTACGCCATTAGTGTCATTCGAACGGTGAATTAGATCAGCCTGACAGATAGATGCGGAAAATTGTTTTAATTGCATAATTATCTGTGGCTAGCCACTTGTGCGGAAAAGTGCTGTGATGTGGATGAAGGCCGGGGAAAGAGCACATTTTGGCCTTTATGTGCTTATTTTGCCTTTGCACGGGAAATGGACAACAATCGGAGGTCCTGAGGATAAAACATAAACACACCCAAACTAGCAGACCCCCCCCCCCCCCCCCCCGGGCAGGTTGTGACATGCTCAGTAAGATGCTGCTCTTTAAAGTAATGCGTCTGGCCAGTGAAACTTCTCCTCAGGCAAAGAGGAGGGTGCCTGTTAACCGTCTGATCAAGATGGCACAACTTAACATGCAACAGCTATGCAGAATGGCTCGCTTAACACTGCTGACGCTTTGAAGAGAGAGAGAGGAAGAGAGAGGCCCAATATGTCAGCAACCTGCTGAATCACATTCAGCCGATTTCTGACAAGATTTAAAAAGCGAGACTACGGACAGATGGCACTAAATCTTTGGCTTCATATCTGTCACTTGCTCATTTTATTTTCTCTAGTTCCTCCTGCAAAACATTCCCATGCACGAGTTTGCATTTGGTACATATCTTAACTGCTAATTTGGTTGGAAAATAATAATAGTTATCATCTCTTCCTGTTTGAAACAGAGAGCAGCTACTTTACTGAAACAGCTTATGTTTTGTTGTACACAGAATGTTTAACCATGCGGCTAATTTAGCCTAGTCTTACTTCCGTCATCCTTTATCCTCAGATCATTATTTTTATGGTTTTGAATAGAAGTAGTCTTGCATTGCATCATTTGCATGTAGAATGTCATCACTGTTAAGCAGTGCACTTCTTAAAAAATGAAATATCGGTGCTGTTTTAACAAAGGTTTTGTGTATGGATTAAACTGTGTGAGCCTCATCTTAATCCCAGTTGACTAATGTTATTTATCAGCCTAAAAACAATTTTATAAAATATGTATTACCCACTTTGGTGTCCTGTAAATATATATTACATTAATGTATATATAACCATTCAGTTTCTAGACACACAGCATAAAAGCCCCCGTGCAGAAAGCTTAGATGTGGATCTTGACAGATCAGTTACTGAATGATTTTTTAAGCCTGCTGGGCAGTGCTAAGCCCAGGCCATACACTGATGCGCTGCAGTCGGCAGCTGCATGCAATTTTCAGCTCAACTCATTCAAGTGTAATAAAACAATGCAAGAAGTGCTGGAGGACTGTGGGCCTGGATTCTCTCACTCATGAAGGCAAAACTCAAATAGGAAATAGGACAACAGTATAAACACGAAGTGGAGCTGCTACCATATAAATTCCTTTCATTGACTGGATGCTTGTCGTCTTGGTTTTGTCTGTAATCAGAAACATTTTGTCATATAACACGCACGTCAGTCTGTCATCACAACAAGCAGGCCTTTAATACTTAATCAAATAATAGATATTCACACACTGAAGCCGGCCTGACGAGAACCTTGCAACACAAAGCAATTTATGGACTGAGAGCTTGTCATGTCTCAGTTGTTGCCTTCGTCATGCTCTGTTGTTCAGTCGCGTCTCCTGTGATAATGCACAGGGGATTAGTAGGTAACAAGGCAGCAGCGCTCCTTTGAGGATGTTGCGCGTGGCTTTGAATGTCTCGCACAATACTACATAAACGGGAGGAGGAGGAGGAGGAGCAGGAGGGAAGGAGGGAGCACCACCAAATGGTGATTTCCCGGCTACACAGGGAGCCTCCTCCTGGATAATGTGGTAATGAAAGGTGACAGGAAGGACTCAGGGTCTGGAACGAAGCCGGGGCAGCTGGTCAGAACAGGAGAATAGGAAGCGGTGTGCACCCGGGCTAAAGTGCAGTGAGAAGCAAATTAAAGCTCATATCTGCCATCTCCCTCGCCTCCCTGCACTTTCCTGTTTGGACTTGAAGGTGATTGGGAGCCAAGGCGGTGACAGTTGACGGAAGCTACGCGGAGGAGAGAGTATTTATTTACAGTGAGATGTAGCGATGCTTGTTCAGGATGCGGTTTCACGCAGGATGTGCCGTTCCCTCTCCCTCCCCCCCCACCCCGCCCCACTCACACACACACACACACACCCCCCACATGCACACCTCCTCCCATCTTTCTCATCTCCACCCTCACACTACAATCCCCAGGTTTGATCAAGAATGGGAAGTGGGTTATTGGGGAGGAGGGGTTGGCCTGCTGCAGGGCCAGCCAGGCTGTATTGTGTAAGAGGCTGGGTCTGGATACAGCCAGCAGAGAGCTCACTCAGCGTGCCTTCCTGCCCGGCCCAGGAGGAGGTATCAAAGTCAGCACAGGTCACTGAGGAACAGGAGTGTGAAGCTTTAAGATTGCATTGTGTGTCAGAAATGGTAGGAAAACTGTGATCTGTGTAGAGGAGAACATTAAGAAAATCGAGTGTGTCAGAAAAGTGTAAGTGTAAAAGTGTTTTAAGATACTCCAAAAGAGTGTGTGTGTGTGTGTGCGTGTGTGTGTGCCCTGCCAGGAATTCCACCTTGTAAAGCAGGGGTTGGGAGGGGGAGCTGAAGGTTTGTAAATCCCAGTAATTACACTGTACAGTGTGGTTGCAGTACAATTACCTTTGTCGTCACCCCACAATACAGTATTCACATTACGATAAAAGTGTGTGTAACATCATTTCATACCACCCAAGAGTAGACACAGAAATCTTTACGTTATTAGTCAGATAGGATTGAACATGCAGCAGGCACAACTTTTCACCTGGCCATGAGTCCTGCCATCTCTGACTTTCATCTGGTGGGAGCAGTAACACGTGTGTGTGTGTGTGTGTGTGTGTGTGTGTGTGTGTGTGTGTGTGCTGAAAAGGTAAGCCATTCAGATCTCTGCTCGCTTGGCTGTCATGTCGACATTAATCCGCCCAAAGTTTCAAAGGCAGGTTTTATGACCTGCCTTACGGCCTCATCTACGTGGACAGCAGCATCTAAACTCTGGAGAACCTGCCACATAAAAAGCACATCTGTTAAAGCCTAAATTGTAAAACAGCCCCCGCGTGTCCAGGCAGCGTTGAGTTAATAATACACTTCAAGTACAGCCCATAACACTCCCCGCAGCAACAACAGCACTGATTGTCTTAGATTCATTTCTTTTGATCAGCTCTTGTATTTTTATTTATTTTTTGCCCATTTTATGTCTTTTACAAAAGTTCTTGACCTTCAGAGAGTTAGATGCTGTCTGTGCAGGCAGAAAGTCTAAAAAGCTAGTAATGGTTTCGCTAGAATTTGTGAAAAGTCCATCATTTTACAGTTTTGGTGAAGCTGACGAGTGAGCGTAGCTCCTTGAGAACACCTGCTTAAAATCTGTTTTGTTTCCTGACTGAAAGTGCTGAAAATTGACTTCTGGGTACATTTAATGCAGTCAACTTTCGGTCACAATAGCTAACCTTGCTTGCATAGTTTTTTTTTTTTTTTTTTTACAGTGAAGGCCGACCACTCCCTGCACATTAAACAGCTTCATTTGAATGAAAGAATGACTGACACAGAGCGATAAATACACCTATAATAGAGGGTTGCTGTGGTGCTAAAAAAGGCGTAGCGTTACCAAATAATGGCAAGTATTGTGCTCAGTCTTGAGGTTAACAACACAGCTCCAGCATATGAGGTACTATTAACAGATCTGTGGGTGATGCAACTTAAGCAGCAGTTGTCATTACAGGGACACAGTTATTACGCACTTATGCCAGCTCAGTCTCTTAAAGAGGAAGTGTGGTTTCTCCCCTTAAGGTGTTCAATCAATGCTCGTATCTCTACTGTACTATATGTTGGTCTGTGCCCTCCCTGCTCCCTCCACCCATGTTGGTTAGGTGTGTGCCAGTGACTTCTTTCAGGGGACAGACACTTAGCTTTGAACCTGGAGGGGGGGAGGGAGGTACGCACAAGCGAAACAACATAAATCTCGGGGCTGATTTTGAGGTTTGTTCAAAGACGTGGCAGATAAGCAGAGAGAAGCACTGTGCAGCTCTGTCGTGTGCACAGTGTCACCGTTCCTGAATAGCCATGACATACAGATGTTATTGGTTGGTGGTGCGTAGTAACAGAACAAAGTATTACCTGGTTTTGTTTTACAGAAACTTGTTGCAATTACAGTATATTTTGTCAGAGATGTGATTGCAAATGATTTCATCTGTACTTGGAGTAGGCTTGATTTTTTTATTTATGGATTTATTGATTGATCTGCTGTTGCAGACCGGATATTCTGTGAATGAAGACAACCAGGGATTACCTGTGACAGGAGTTTTATTAATGAGTCAATATAGATTAACCTCCTTTTATATCAAAGCAAATGTAAGAGCTTTAAACTGTAGCACCACCTGTTGAAATACTGCTCCCCTTATGAATAGAGCTGCAATCAATTAGTTGCCAACTATTATATTAATCACCAACTATATTAATAATTGATTAACATACTTTTTAGTTATTTTCTAGGAAAAAATTAATTCATCCAAATTCTCTGATTTCAGTTTCTCAAATTGTTTTAAGTTTTTTTATCCTTATGACAGTAAACTGAATATCTTTGGGTTGTGAACAAAAAAGACATTTGAGGACATCATCTTAGGCTTTGGGAAACAGTGAACAACATTTTTCACCATCATGGACCAAACAACGAATCCATTAATAAAAAAAAAAAAAAAAGATCGACAGATTAACTGATAATGAAAATCATCGTTAGTCGCAGCCCTAATTTGTGTAAAGCACACAGAGTTTGATTTCATGTGCATTTTGAGCTGGGGAAAAGATTGGAGTGAATCTGTAATATTTGTATATATTGGAGTAAAGAGACGTGTCTTCAGTTGTAATGAGTTAAGAATGTGCCTCCAAGCTTATTTCCATTCATGAGCCAAACTAAGCCTGTTCAAAAACAAGAGAATTTAGCCAACACTGAGAAGGTCAAATAAATTCCAGATTGTATTGTTAAGTATTTTTACCGGGTCAGAGGGTCCAGCTGCAACACCTGTTACTGCTAAAGGCACAGGGGGAACAATCTTCAAGAGCCGATTATGTTTTTATTCATTCTTCTCTGTCTTGTGACGACGCCTGTGATTGATAATGACAACACGGTTACATCTTGCGTGAATCGAAAAAGATTTGTTATTTATTGTGATAGCAAAGGCTCTATTTGAGTGCGGGCCGGGTCTTAGACTAATTGATGTTTTGGAAGATGAGCTCAATTGGATGAGTCATTAGGCCTATTACCAGAATTTTATTAAATGCCCCCACCCAAAAGAGGGGGAAAAAAACGTTGTGGAATATTTCCGTCCTAGAATAACAGGAGGTTGGACTGGTAAAAGGCAAATAATATATGTGTGAGATTGATCAGTGAGTAGCGACCCCATTATCTCCTGAGATGTTAATTACACTGTGCTCAGCTTGCATGTCAAAAGGCAGATAATTGAAGAAGGTAAAAGATGTGCCACACTTTATTTATGCTTTCACTCGGGGCTGCTAGAAGAGCTTCTTTCCTCTCTCCTTTTTTTGTCCATGATGTATTTATTGTTGGGTAATATTACATTGTCAGAGTTGATCATTTTGCAAGGATATTATTCACAATCATTACCGTGGCCTGTGTGTGTGTGTGTGTGTGTGTCCTGTCTCTGTATTCACTGTCACAGCCTTCTAAAGCGGTTTAGTTGAAATTATCCAAACCTCTTCGTCCGATGCTGCTAATTTCTACCTATCTTTTTTGAAACTTTGAAGCTTTTTATAACATATATGTGAAATGTGAGTCTGCGTCTGTTGTTTTAGACTGTAGGTCGGAAAATGGACAGGAGTGTAGTCAGATGCCAATCTGAGAGAACTCCTCAAATTTCTTTTCATGTAAACAAAAATAAAACTGTCATTCACTGTGTGAAGGTAAAGTTAGTGTAATAACAATCTCCGATTTTCAATGAAATGGCCTGACTGCTGTGATCAATAATGTCTAACAGTGACTACAGCACAGCTGCTAGATGACAACAGCAAGAAAAAAAGAGAGAAAAGGAATAAAGAGGATGGAAACATTTTTTTTAGTTCAGTCTTACTGCTGCTGCTTTCCAGGACTAACGTTACAGTGTCTGCCAGAGTGGTCCTGTGAAATACACACTGAGGTGAGAGGGCGCAAAAAGCACCAGAAACCTTTTAAAAGGTTTTTTTTTTTTTTTTTTTAATGTGGCAGGGCTCGACACTCACCGTCCATAGTTGTTTCCAGGCTGGTAACCAGGCATCAACCTTTGGTTGCCAAAGGTCACCTTATATTTTCTGTACATAAAAAAACAGATTCAGTTATTTGTGGACACAATAACTCTTAACTTAACGTGTCCACCATCTATTCCTGGTATACAGAATACCAGTAGTGCAGCTGTTGTCAACTTGTAAACACACCCGAACCCATGCAGTGTTGTCTGGTTCTGGTTCTGACTGTAACAACAATATTATCACTAATGCAACAGTTTTAGAAGTGATTTATTTTGGGGTGCTGTCTGCTGTCCCCGGTTTCACGTGTTAAAAAGGCCAAGAATTGGTTGCCAGTGGCAACCTGGCAGCGGTTGCTGTCGAGCACTGCATTATTTCTGTTCTGAGTGCCGTTTCCCCACCCGAGTAGCTTATATCTGTAAACTTCCTATTGACAGCATGTAAGCCATAGGGGACATGCTGTACTTTAAAAAATCTTGTTTGTCATTTTGTATGCTTACATCGATAGCGTCAAAACTGTTTCCTGTGGTTTCCTGTGGAGAACTGTGGTGTCTCTGTGTGCTGCAATTTACAAGTGCACGTGAACGCTTGTCTGCACTCCCAAAAGCGAATGTGCACATCTGCACACACACGCACGCACACGCAAACACACACGCACGCACACACACACACACACACACACACACACACACACACACACAAACACACATGCAAACACACACACTCCTGAATCTTCTTCTCCTTTTTGTATTGTCATCATGACTTGGGGTGGAGCTTCAGGGGGAGGGTGGACAGACTGTGGTCAACACACCTTGGGGGAGGGGGGCCTGATGGACAGTTGCTGCACAGATGATTTAGTGCATCACCTGGTGGACATTGTTAAGAATGAGCACAGCATGATGGGAAAAAACCACCAAAACACTGAGATGGTCTGCTGACCGTACCGCCATATGTGACCTTTCTTCTTGTTTTATGGTTTACTCTGACTTCATTTGCTCTTTATGTCAAAAGTGGATTAAATTTGAGGCCTCACAATTGTTTACAATGACATCATCACACTAGATTCTATTAATGAGAGGGGCACTAATTAAAATTACATTTCTGCTTTCATGTAACAGTGGAGGAGGACAGAGGAAGGTTGTTGTTGGAAGTGTTGAAACAGTTTAAAGCCCTCCTCTTCTCAAAGTGATTCTCAGTACAGAGATGGAGGTGAGGTCTGTAGTACAGGTTCACCTTTCTCTCTCTCTCACACACACATACACACACACCTTTACTTTGCTTTGTCTGACCAGCATCTAAAATCCATTAGCATCTTTCCACTTGTTTATCTGTCTTGCCAGCAGACCCGAAGGCTCCATAAGGCAGACAATGAACTTCATTGGATTTAAAGTTTTTATGGTATTAAGTTTGAAGTGTTTTTCTCATTTTGGCCACTTTTTGTTTGCCAGTGAAAGACCTCTGCTCTCTCAGATGCCAGCGAGCAGTATTTTGCTGTGGCAGTGCAGTCTTATCTGCGCTTGAGGTCTGTACTTTAATGGGCTTTATTGATCTAAACAACATCAGGGGTTGCGGTGATGTTATTAAGGCAGAGATAACTTCTGTGTAATTCCACTCCAACAATATATTAGCCTTTTATTGGTCTAAATAACTTTGCCTTTTAGACAGTAATGCACCAGTAAGTCACAGCAGCTCCTCATGTCGGCAGGATCTTAATAAAGCATTTCCTCTGGACATCCTGCTGCGGAGAGAGTGAAAAACGACAGGTTAAAAGGCATGCTGGGAAGTTTCCATGCCATCACTGTAAATTATCTCTTTTGAATACATAAATAAAGCTAGGAGAGAGCTGCGAACGGGAAGGAGGGCGGGTTGGGGTTGGGGGGGACGTCGTCAGGTCGTCAGGTTTGTACAAACGTGTGTTCACACGTGGAGGTCCTGTGAGGAGGAACGCTGCAACCGAGAAGATGAACTGGAATACGTGCAACAGCATGTACAGGAGCAAGACCGGTGTTGTGCTGTTGCCATGTCAACTAATATATAAATCATTTGAATTATTGGTCGGACTAAGTAAGATGTTTTAAGATGCAGCTATAAGATCTGATAACGTGGGATGAGCAATGCAGAAACACAAGAGGCAAAATGTGTGTAAGCGTGCATAGCATAACGTTTAGCTTGTGTTTGCATAAGCATGTATAGTAACCGCCACTGATATAATGTATAATATCTGATAGATATTAAATGTAGCTAATGATTTAATACAAAGCTATGACTGCACCGTAAATAACAATAATAATCACAATAGATAGAAAATAACAATTATGAGTCATGAGTTCTAACTAGATGAAGGTTTGTAATATAATGATCTAAAATTAAATTCATCATAGTTATATGGCAGATGCTTGTTGCTTATTGAAAGCTTTTTCCGCATTGATTAAATGTGCGTGGCACATCGTGCGTCTGCAAACTTCTTAACGGACAGTTGCAATATTTCCCTCCTCTCAAGGGCAGCATATATGTAATATTTATACGAAATAACGAACCCATTTATCTGCAAGTGTGTTTTCAAGGGGTGGGGGGGTGTGGTAGGGCTTCATAATTTGCAGCTATTTAAAGCCTTTGGTTTTGGTAATGAATTATTTTGTCATCTCGACTGTGATGAGATTCATCTTTAATAACTGTAACAATTATTTTATTAAAAAGAGAAGCCATGCATTATGGCTATCTCGCCAAGGTCTCAAGCTGGAAGGAATTCTCATTAAGAGCATTATATTACCCCGGTGTGCTTTCAGTTGGATGTCCCGCTGAAATTACATTAGGTGTCAACAATGTTTGTGTTAGAAGTAAGCAGTCATATTTACAGAGGCTAGCTTTTTCATTTGCCGCCTGACACTGGAAGATGTATTAAAAAAGATACTAATGCTCTGTATCTGATTAAGTCACTTAGAGAGAAACTCCTCTAAAGTGTTGACTTTTAATATAAGGCAAGCACTGCTCTGTCATCAACGCAGGCATAAATCTTTATTCAGAGATGAGGAACTTTTGATTGCTTGAGATTATTCTTGATTTATTCCCTCATTCCCAACATTTAGATCCTTCCCAAAACTCTAAGCATCAGGTTGTTTGTGTCATGATTGATTTATCAGCGTCTTTTCATCTAACATCCTGTGTTTCTTCTGATGGTTCGCGTGGTGTGCAGCATTGTGTTTTGTTAATGGTTTCGGGCCCAGGGTTGCTGCTAATGACATGGTTGTAATTGTTTGTCAGTGTGATAATGTGTGATTTCCTATTTCCATGTGAAGTTGGACATTTGATGAAGGAGGGATCTTGTCAGAAAGACAAAGTGCTGTCATTTGTCAACGGCTAAATGAGCTTCTCTCCAGACATCCTCTTGGTTTTCACTGGCAATATTATATTATATTCACCGATCCTTTTTTTTTTTTTTTTTTTTTTTTTTTTTGGAGGGTGGGGGCGGGGGGATTTTTTGCCATGATATCCACATGATTCAGCGCAGTCTACAAAGAAACCTAGTTAAAGATCAAATGAGATAGAAGTGACTCTGTTGTGTTGTGTGCTGACATATAGAAAACAGTTAACTGTATTTCACAGAAAGACAGAAGTGAAATTACAGAGTGTGGTAATCTTTTATTCTTAGTGTGGGCTAGAAGTCATCACTTCCTTAAACCTAACATTTTTAAACTGAGAAACTATTTCATCATCTTCAGGGGAAAGATGTGTCACTTCATGTGTCATTTTTTTTTTTATTTTATCCTGTAGTAAAAAAAAGCTGTCTTTGGCTAACAGTCAGTCGTATATTTTGTCCATTTTGTCTCCAGTAATATCATAAACTTATGAGGCACATAATTGCAGCAAATGAAGGACAGGACTGTGGGACTGCCTTCATATTTTCCAAAGTCTTTCATGTAGTCGCCCCCTGAACAGGCTGCTCCTGTTTCTGATTACATTGATTCCATATTGTGTGGTTGGGGGCAGATCCTTCCTAGTTTACAATCTAACAAGCTAAACAAGCCAAACAAAGGAGAGATATAGTGAATAGGTCTCCTGAGGGAGCTACTTATTGTCACAATTGCCCCTCTGTCTTCTCTTTCCACTCCATATCGATTCATGTCTTCATTGGTTATGCTCCGTCCGCTGTAGCGCACATGGTTGGTGTAATCAGCTAAATGTAGCCTCTGCTTTCTTATTATTACCTGGGTGCTTAACACTGGTATTTTTTTTTTCCTTCAAGGACAAATGGTTGTAGGAGAAGGCAGATCCCGTGTGAAGTCCCTGAGCTCTCGCAGAGCGGCAGATCCCTTTTCAGTGCCAGCTGTTCTCTCAGATACACCAGGCCGTGCTGAAATTCTCTTAATATAATTCTGGGGGCTCAGGAGAATTGTGCAAAACAAGCGTGCCAGCCAGGAGAACGTTGAATTTTTCATCAGTGGGCCTCAACTCGCTGAGTTAGTGGGCAGCGCTCTCATTCATGAGCAGATGTTCAGCGCAGTTACACTCTGCAGTTAATGTGAACTTACTGGCCTCTCTGCCATTGGCTGCAAGGACGTTGGCAGCGACCTGGCATTTGAGAATTACTCCCAGTAAAAGGCGCAGGCCTGGAAAGCGTAGCCCTGGCCTTTTTTAGCCACTTCCCAGCCCAGGAGCTGGATGCTGGACAGGGGGAAGGCACTGACAGCTCATCCGTCTTCGGCCAGACAGTGATGAAACACTTGCCACTGTTCGCTCGGGGGTTAGCAGTGGAATTCCTGAAGATAATTTCCACAAGTTTTTAACGTTCATTTCTATAATGAGCGGCTAAACATGAGCCAACACCACTCAGCAGGTGAAATATACTGTATGCGCGAGAGAATACATGGAGGTAGCAGCCCCCGAGGTTTGTATGAAACAATTTCACATGTAGAGGAATTATTCCAGTACCCTTGAAAGAGGAAATTCATAGAAACAAGGCACCTGTGAGGGGTAACATTTTGGCCCTGGTAGGTCTATAGCTGAAAGCAGCTGGTGCTGTGGTCAGCCTGGTGGGCTGTATCCTCTCCTCAGACTGGTGCTTCAGACATCTGCATGGCCAAGCTGCTCTGCCTGGGTTTGATGTGGCCATACAGATCTGTAATAGTTTCCTTCTAACTAAGCAAAATGCTATTTGATTTAAAGTGCCATTAACTGGTCAGAGTGTGTACGTGACATCAGGTTTAGTAGGCGGCATGCCAGTCACCTCGAGTGTGTGTGTGTGTGTGTGCGAAAGTCATCACAGTAAAGTTGTGCATATGGGACTTGAACAGTGGAAATGACAAGCTCTTGTTTCCTCTGCACGTCTCATTTTCACTTTCTAATTGGTCGTTTTCAGGTTGGCTTTACGAGAGCAAAACTAATTAGTGTTTCTAAATTCAGCGAAAAAAAAAAAAAAAAGTCAGCCGGCTTGATTGTTCTGGTTTCCTCTCCTGTGTCAGGCGCTCAACAATAAAATAAGACTCTAATCATTTTCAAATTGCTCGTATTTTTAAACCCCAGAGCTGAATGTCACTCCCGGTCTCTTGGCATTTTGTTTGGCAAGATCAGGGAACAGCGGTTGCCCTCTCGCCTGTGCGCTCTCTTTGTGATTCGTGGGAAGTTTGGATTTGGGGCCTGTGGAAAAAAAAAAAGAAAAAAAGAAGAACTGTTGTGTTTTAGGTGGGGTTGTTTCTGCTTTGATTGGGAACGTCCTGCTGACAGGAGCAGCCCAGCAAGTTTACAGTAGCTGTGACATTGCTGTTACCTTTATTCAAAGTGCTCCAGCTGCAGCGAGCCCTCAGGAAACCCAGCGCAGGCCCACATGGGCGGCTGGCGGCCCACAGAGAGGAGAATGAGCCCTGTTTGAGTTGGCAGACACTCCCCCTCTCGGGGAACTTTTGCTGCCTCTGCAGAAAGGCCAGTGGCGGCGGCTCTGGTGGGGCGGCGGTGATTCTCGGGGCAGGATGGGCTTTTTCCACCTCTCCTCCCTTTCAGGAAACACATTTCGCTGTTTTATTTCCTCCGTGTTTGCAAACGGAGGGAAGGAGTTGAGGCTAAGGGGCACGGGGCAGCGCGACTGAACGACAGAGCTCAACTGTGAGAAGCTGAGCGCTAATGTGCAGTTTAATAACCCGAACAAGCTATTTGAGGACACTTGGGTGTTGGAGCTTCGTACATACGATATGAACAAAATCTGTGTGAATAAATCTGTTTATATTTTCCCATCAACACTGCAGGGATTCAGTCTTCAGAAGGCAGTAATTAAAAAGTGCTTGATCTAAGGTTAGAGAGGAGCAGTGTTTAAATGCAATTAGTGCAATTCTCAAATTAATTTGGACTCGGTTACAGTTTTTGGAATGTGTCATTATTTGTTTAATCAAGGGAGTTCTCGTTTGAGATGCTAAATATGTATCCACAGATATTGAAAGGGGGGACACATTAATTCAGCCTTGATGAATATTAATTTGAAAGCGACCTGTTTTGTGTCCCTCCACTCAGCTCGGAGTTGTGCGTGTGACTCCGCTGGTAATTTAATCAGGAGGTTGTGTTTTGTGTGTGCGTTTTGTTAGTCATGTTTCAAATCATTTCCACTGTTTCTCTCCCCCCCCCCCTCTTTTTCTAACACCTCACCCCACCTCCCTGCCTTTCCTTCCTACCTCCACTCTCACTCCTTCTCTCCTCCCCTTTCTATCTGCTGCTTTGCCGGTCCAGCCAGGAGACTCCGGTGGTGACATCCTGTGGAGCCACACATCAAAGTAAGTACATAGATGTCAGTCTGCAGCTCAAGTCAGTTAACACACACCAAGGTGCGTTGGTTGTTTGCTAACTTTTGGACAAACTGCTTTGTCATTTTTCAAATAAGGCCGTCATATGGAAATTGTTGTGAGTTTGGCGTGATAAGAAAGGTTTTGCATAGCAACCGATTTCCTCATTTCCTCATGCAGTCGCTCATTTACATCTCTTTGAGCGATGCAGAACATGACGACAGAGACGAGGCCAGAGTTTGGCTGCAGAGCGTCGACTGTGAACCTGAAGAGTAAAGAAAGTTTACAGACAGTGTGCTGGATCGTGTCTGCATCCCCCTGACTATCCTAGAAGTCATTACTCCTTGTGTGGTGTATAAACACATCAAAAACAAACAATGACCCTGGGCAGACTCCACACTGCAAAACAATTTCAAAGGCTGCAGTGTAGTGTAAACACGAAACATGGCTAACCTTCACGCAGGGAAGACTTCACCTTAAACCTGCTGTTTGTTTTATAGTCCCTGTCGACCTTGGTCAGATATACGGTAGTTTACATCTCTCTGGTTCTCTTCAGGTCGATGCAGCTCGGCTTCTGCGCTGACATTTAGGCTCTCACTGCACCTCTGTAAAAGGTTATAAAGGTGATGTTTGATTGATTGTGGATACTTATTATTAAAATACATGTTAAATACATATTATTTATTAAAAATCATGTAGGTTTTTGCAGAGTTAGAATAGAAACAGCTTATTTAGACCATCAGAACTCTCACTGGAAGCCGCGCCAACTCATTTATTGATTAGCGTTATCAATCAATCAGGTCAGCTTTTCAAAATAAAAGCGATACCGAAAAAAAAAAAAAAAGGAAAAAACACACACCCACACAACATCCACCTACTTCCTTCTTCATATGAGATGTAGATGACACAGAGTGATAAAAAATGAAATACCGTATCGTCAAATGTTGTTCTAAACTGGGTGTAAACACTGATTTGCTGGGGTGTGGATTTCCCGTACAGGGACCCTGTGTATCCAGTAATGAATATTCATATTCTTGTTTCACACACTCTGTGAGCTCTTTCACACCGAGCCGGGGGTGACTGTAGGCCGACGCGAACCCGTATTTTTAATAAAGCCCAGCTGCTGAATGATCAAATAGTGTCTCTAATTAAGGCCTGAGTGTACACCCATGTAAAATTCTCCCTGGAATGCTAACAACCTGTGATATTTTCAGAGGAATTCGCTGCACAGGTCTCAAAGAGGGGAGGGGAGTCGGAGTGTTTGGGGTTTGGAAAGGAGGAGGGGCAGCGTTCATGTGGCAAGCCAACATGTTGTTCACATCCGTGTCAGATTGAGGCTAATGAAGGCCAGACTGATCCTTGGATGCAAGCCTTAAGTAAATGATCCCTCTTTGAATATATTAGAGCCCCCATAGCAGCGGTGTGCCTCCCCGCCGTGCCAGCTCCGCTACGTGTTGTCTTGTGGTCTGACGAGGCCGGTCAAAATGGCAGTCACGGTGTTCGATCAGGTCGTACACCATCCAACCAGATTTCAGTGTGTCTCGTTGTTTCATTGGCGACGGCGACGACGAGTTACTACACACACACACTGATCGTTCCCACGTTAGTGCTTCTGCAAAACAGTTTGATAGTAAATGGAAAGTATGAGTGTTGTGTTATTTGACAATGTAAATGAGCCATCTCAAATTTTTCCCCACCCTCTTAAGAGGGATTGCATTTACATAACAGGCTGGGGTTTGGTGCTCATGCAAATCGTTCATGTAGACAAACCTTAGTTTTCTCATTTTGCTCTTTTCAGTTTGATCGAAAATTATTAAAAATAATAATAATGAAATAAATAATAAAAATAGCGAAGAGTGAGAAAAAAAGGCTGAAAATAATAAATAAATAAATCTCACTGACAGTAACTTTTCCGCTGCAATTTATGGGCACACTGGCACTTTGCATGTAAATGAATCCTAAACGTGTAATTACGAGGCACTTTTGAATATTGATTGGAAAGACAAGGACATAGAAATGAAGCACTTGTGAATGCAGCCCTCCTAAGCTACTGTAACAACCCATTAATAAATACCTCTCTGGCTCTTTAGTGCCGGGCTTGCCTTACACTGAGTGAAACAATGTCGTTTGATTTTCGCTGATATAGCATGTGTACTTCATAGGTGGATGGATGGGATGGATCCAATTAGCCATGGTCATTGCTCGTGTATTTAAGCTGACAGCGGGAGTCTTGCATAGAATCTCCTTGATTTTTTGGTAGTTTGGTGAAATGCTCTTGCAAAGCACTTTAAAAGCCCATAAAGAGCACATTGTGAGGGATGCATGAGAGATAGATGGAGATTTGATTTACAGCTTTTCTCAATTAGACATGGGGAGGAAATCATTTATTGTCAGTAGACAGTGATGGCGAATGCTTAAAAGATAATAAAGTGAGCGGGATCCATACCTTTTTTCTCTTCCTATTATATACAATCAACACTGCAGTTACTTTTGACTCACACTTTAAGATTTCATACGGGGTTTATTAGCACATAATGCATCTTCTAATACAGAGCACATTTGCAGCAGGATTGATGGCTTGTGACACCAGCCGCACAGGTGTGCATAGTGGCCTCCTAAGGCCTCCTGACCTTCCACATGACGTGTACCATGCTGGCCCCGTTTGTAGACGCGAGCCCTGTTTGTAAACACAGACAGAAGGATGAGAGGCGCGTGTGCCCCGGTTGCACTCAGCTCGCAAGACAGGCACAACGCAACCTGACAAGCAACAGATGTGTCACACGGGCTGAAATCAAAACAGCCGTCCAGCATGGAGTTGTGCACACCATCAGACACAGGGGTTGCTGGGATGAGGCGGGGAGGCAGCCGAGGCGCTGCTGGCAGATGAGACAAGGCAGCGCCTCCACTGCTCCCAGCTTCCTGTCTGGGAGAGGACAGGCCTGTTCGTAGGCTGCTTTGACACCCCTAGTCATTTTGTCATCTGGGGTGCTCGCTGCAGCTCTGATCACATGAACACGCGACATTCAAAGAGCGTCACATCAGCTGCGTGACAGGTAGGCTCCCAATGAGACAACAGCCAAAGGCAATGTCCTTTTCAATACACGGTGCGAACACAAATGCACAGTGTGCTAAGACAACATAACATAGTGTGACATCATTCTGAAAGCTCTTATGTTGTCCTTTTTTCAGTTTGGAAAGAAGTTGGCGACACAGAACAGAGAGACGGGAGACTAAAGTCACACTGCATGGTGTCCACTTCATGCAAACTGATTGTTGTGTTTGACAGCCACAGTAGAAGTGCAGCAGGCGTTCGCTTTACACAGTTAATGATATTCTCTACAGCTTAATCTGCCTATTGCCACTGCCCCATAAGCAAATAGTGTGGCTGCATGTCGAGCTGTGGGGGGAGAAATAGGAATCCATCATCAGAACAAGTGAATGAATGAAGGTGCAGCAACAGCTGCTTGACTGATCGCGTACTACAGGCTGTCACCCCACATCTGTTTACCACTCTGACAGCCACACGAGTGTTTATATCCACGGGTGTAATTGAGCTATTTTCCCGAGGGCAGCTGTAACCTGCACTAACTTATATCCCAACTTTCCATTAAAGCGTGGGGGGGGGGAGTTTTACTGATAGTAATCACGCCCAGCAACACTGCTATGTAAATATGGCTTATCAGCTGTGCCAATTTGGTTAAGTGGCATGTACGTGGGTGATTCACATATTCAGCTGTGTGGCTCTGTCACAGGCCACATACAGTAGTCATTTATTAAACATAGGTAACTTGCATAGTTAACAAGTGCACGTGACGCAAGAACATAATCATGAAAATGATGGTGTGTCCAACCAATATTGTGTCGGAAAAAAAAAGATGCAAATGGGCACACAAAGTCTTCAACCTGCCATGTGGGCAAACTTAACCGTTGGCATTCAGTATATGGAAATTGAGAAGGGGGAACATCTAGATCTAAAACACACCATTTAAATATTCAAATGTTAACACCAAACAATATAATGGCATTATGGCTCTTAGTATTTGCGTACAACTCTGTTTGCTGCTGTGAGCTGGGGGGGGGGTGAGCTAGTGAGGGAGAAACTGTGAGTGGAGGATGTGGAGCGCACAAATAAAGCCTTTGTCTGCCAGTTATAGGAAAGGACATGTGATCATTCTCAGGACTTTGTATGCTAGTTCTTTAAATACAAACCTAACATGTTACTTTAAGTCGTGACTGTACATAATACATCAGTCCAGTCTGACTTTTATTTACATGTGTTAATATAGCCTACTACCTCTTTAGTAAGAGCAAAAGATATTAACATTATTTTCTACATCTTTGCAGTTACAGGGTAAAAACAGAGAGAATAAAACTACTGATGCAGCCGATTTTGCTTGGTGCACTCTCATTCCACCGCACAACTGAATATTAACTATTTTCTAGACGCAGATTTCAACAGGTGTTTTCACACTTACTGTTTTTTTCCATAGTTGCACAGAAATGACTATTTTAAACAAACAAAAATCAAAGCGAAAGTTACGCAACTTGCTCAGAATGCGGTTACTTTTTGAAAAAGTGCACCTTGCACCTGTGTTGTTTTGGAAAAGCAGAAAGTGCTGTGTGACACTAATTTCTTCTCAGCCAATCACAGTGAAGAACAAACTACAAACATACAGAATGTGAGAGTGTAGACTACTTGTTGAAGGTCTGCAGCACACTAAGCGGTGGGATAAGATACAGTGGAACCACAGGTAAACTGAAATGATCAGTATTTTAGTATAGAAACAAACAAGGTGCTACAGAACTTTAAAAAATAACAATTTCTCCTCCCAGGAAGCGCTCCAAGAAGAGCTTTTTCCACCAAAAAAAAAAAAAATAGATCCTTATGGAAATAAAACCATATTGGAAATTTTGATCATAAAACCTGGTTTCTGGTGTCTGGCTGGTCTTTCCTTGGAAGGAATTCTTCAGAAGGTATGCATTTTCCATTAATAACCACAGCACCAGTGGGTGGCTTCTTTTGAATGTATGAAATATACGCTTAATATTTAGCGCAGGTGTTTTAGCCATCATAGGCAAACAAAGAAAATAGTGCCACCAACGGAAAAACGTGGTGTGTTGGAATGCAGTGCTAAAATCATGAACAAAAAAATGTCACATGGGAACCTTGTGGATATTTCTCCACATTACATTAAATAAGCAGGTGTCTCTTCCTCTCTTCACTCTCCGACGTCCTTCTTCGTCGTCTTGGCAGTGATTCTGTAGGTCAAACATTGAGCAGAGACACAGAGGGATGGCGAGAAGAAGAGGGACGAAAGGGCAGGAGGAGGCCACTACGTGCCAGGGTTAAACATAGTAAAGGATTGCCGATACAAGCGCTGACATCTGTAGCCGCCATCAACACGCGCTGTAATTAAGTGGAATCTCCAATTTTTAATTCTTTATGCTGCAATAACAGCCCCCAGTAATGAATAATTTAAGGAATAAGAGAGGCTTTTTCACTTTGCGTTTAAATTTAGCTGGTGTCATTGTCCAGTGGTGTGATTAATAGTTTATCAGTCTCGACTATACATCTCCATGAAATATCTCTTTCCATCTGTCATTAAACTGCACATGGAAATTGGTTAGATTTTCAATCAGGCATAGCCTAGACCAAAAAAAAAAAAAGAATGAAAATTACAAAAGGAAATAGCCATCAAGATGTACTCACATGCAGGTAAGGCTGTGACCCAATATAGGACATCATTTATTCTAGCACTACGCATCTGCAAACTACTCTGTTGAAAAATGACACTTCTGCTTCTTGTACAAAAATTGGATTGAGACCTCATGTGAGGCACAACATGCATCCTAAACGTGGTTTTAAGTAAGCCTGAGGTATGTAACAGTGAAAGTGAGTTGTGAGAGAGGGGGCCTACCGCAAAAGGGGTTGACCAGTGAGCCAGAGATTGGCTTCCCTGTCAAATAAAGATTAGGCCCGTATTTCACCATCTAATCCCTGTAAATCTCCTACGGAGGAACATGGGCAGTTCTGGGGTTTTAATGGCGCAGAGGCTTCACAGTGTGCATGTCTTCTTTATCTGTGAACGCACACAAGTACATACCTAAACCTGCAGGCCCTCATTAGACAATGCACTTAAGTCAGGATTACAAAGCAGTTTAAGGTGAAACAAGAAGGTTGCTGTCATTCTTTTTTTCTCCATGATGTCTTTTTTTGAAATATGTAGACATACCTGTTAGCTTTCCTTGCTAACAAGCTGCATTCCAGCTGAAGTGACTCATACAGCACTGGCATTTAGATTTAGCTTTGACTGTCTTTAGCTAACTTGTGTGACTTCTTTGACTTCATTTTCTCACAGTTAGTTATTGAATGTCTCCAGTTTTTTTTTTCCCTCCCTCAAATATGCTGAACATTCTTTTTATTGAATTATTAATGCGTGTATATTGAATTATTGAGGAAAGATAATTTCTGATCAGATTAATATTAACTCCCTGTGAAATATTAATGACTAATGTTAAAAACGATGAACTTAGGGAACTATTAATATAATCATAAACAGACACAGTAAAAAGTGGCATGGAGTCAAATGTGCTAGAAGTGCTCGGGTCCCTTTTAATGCAGTTTCCCTTGAGGTCGGTGAATATGAAATATTGCACCAGTCGACTTTGTACTCAGACGCTTGGTTAATGTCATTGGCCAGTCCTGCCCCGGGGCTGACGCCAGTGTCACAGGGGGAAGTTCACCAGCATTTGTCTGCAGGTTACCATTGTCACCTTGTCCACAGTTGACCTGAACTATGGCCAGGGGAAAAGTTGCAAAGATGTTTTGGTGTTAATATTGGGCCGGGCCTTTTATCACCCCTGCTGATTGGCAGAGCTCCTCTGCCAGCTCTGGTCTTCAGCTCCACCTCCCTGCTCTCGCTCTGAGGGCTGGTGGCTGAACTCGGATAAGAGGCTGGGGTCCGCTTTACCATCTTTATTTTTTTGTCACAAAAGGTGGCACAAAGTAAATTTCATCTAGCCTGGAGGAGGTTAAATCCAGCGCTTTGTCAGTTTTGATTAAAACTCTCTTTAGATTAATGATATTCAGCAAAGATTTGATATTTCATTTTGCCATTCTTTGGTTTGTTATTACGAACTGCCGATTGTATTCATAAAATATGGAAATCAGAAAAAAATAAACCATTATTGTAACATAATGGCAGGCACCTAGAAAATATGGTTACATTAATTATGTTTTAAATGCTAATGCCAGTGAAGAACATAATAACGAAGACATGAAAGACTCTCTATTCAAAATCTGATAGCCAGGGAGAAGCAAATTATTTCAAATATTTGATATTTAAATTATTTTCAAATGAACAGAGACATGAGTAGAGCAGAGGCGAGTAGTTTCCCCTGGTGATCCTCCGGGCGTCTTTGTTTCCTTGGTGTGTCTCCAGCTCATTAATGTTCTAAGCATGTGAGAGAACCAGACCATACGCCATAACCCCATAGCTGGGTGACACCTCGGGCTCAACACACACACACACACACACACACACACACACACACACACACACACACACACATACATACATACATACATACATATATATATGTACAGCACATACACACATACATTCACACACACAAAAATCCCTCAGCCGTTTAAAGTCCACTGGCTCTTTCAGGAAGTGATGGCCGCCAAGCTGTCCTGATTAAAATGACAATAGTCTAATTAACTCGACCTCAGTCTCAGTGCACTAAAACGGCTGATGGCTCGCCAGTTCCTGTTTGAAAACCCTTTGTCTCCTCATTGTCCAAAAATATGACTCTTTTTTTTTTTCAACAGCAAAATGCCTCAACCCCATTTGATGAGATTTGCTAATGGCAATTATTTCTCATAAGCTAATTAAATCTAGGCAAAGTTTTCCATTCTTTTTTTTCTTCTCCCGTAGAAATCCTTATGTGCTATTCTCCAGGGATTTATCATTTGTGGTGGGGGGTGCAGTATCACAAGCACCTTCAAGCAATCTCACTCATTTAGATTATATACAATTCCAAAGTGGTGTCATTTTCAATCACAGTCATCTGTGTGTGTGTGTGTGTGTGTGTGTGTGTGTGTGTGTGTGTGTGTGTGTGTGTGTGTGTGTGTGTGTGTGTGTGTGTGTGTGTGTGTGTGTTGGCCTCTACTCTCGATGGCCTCCATTAGTCAACAGGCCAAACAGCCAGATAGAAGAAGGCACGCTCGAGCAAAGGAGTCTATTTTATGGCTAAAATCTTTCACCCTTCCTGACACGTTTTGAAAGTGAGACTTTACTCATGCCCCTATGATTCTTTTGCATTATTTGATTGACTCATCTAAAGTGCGGAGGAGAGAAAAAAGAACAACAACATGAAAAAAAAAAACTTTAACGACTGAAGAAGAAACTGCTTCTTTTTTTTTTGTTCTATTATCCTTCAGTTGGTGATTAAGGTCTATAGGGAGATAATTACGCTTTAGTCTGGAGTTAATGAAACGAAAACTTCTCTTTTCTTGTGAAAAGAGAAGGGCAGATCTTTTGTACTGCTATCTGCAGACATCTCCCACCCCTTGACAAGGCACACAGAGAATTGGTTTTGTTTTAAGGTTGCAGCCCCCTCCGCTGCCTGTCAGTCTGTGGCTGATATGAAGGATCTGTGAATGAAGCCAGAGTCAATGAGGTCTGTCTCTGCTGCACTGTTGCATCTGCCTGCCTGTGAACGTTCGCCACTCTGGAAAACATCAAATGAAAACATCACAACAGGTCATGTGGGATCTGGGCTGATTTGAATATGAAAAAAAAGAATATATCTTCATTCTAACTACTCCACATTGTAGTGTTGTTACAGCGCTCCACTTACAGCAACAAGCATGTGTTCGCCATCAAATGACCCTGCTCCGTCGAACATAAAAGGGAACGCGCCGATTTGAATTTATCACACGGCAACACGGGAGCCATATGTGTCATCTGACTTCAGACGCCCCTCCTGAACACATGGAGGTGTTGACCGAGCCATCGCCCTGCTATGCCCAAGCCGCGCTGCACAAGTGGCGGCCAGAGAGCACATATTAAACTGTCCTTGCGGAAGTTCACATCTGGTGTGTTTATATGTGTGTGTGTGTGTGTGTGTGTGTGTGTGTGTGTGTGTGTGTGTGTGTGACTGTGGGGCAGCGTCCTCCTCCTCCTCCTCCTCCTCCTCCTCCCCGTCCTCCTCCTCCACACGCCCCAACCCCTCCGACAGCACTCTCACATTTCATCATCTGTTCTCCAGCGCCAGGGTGCTCCGGCACAAGTTGGCCGCTCTGGATCCATCTGTTGTTATTATTTTCCACTGATAATTGGCTTGAACAATGGAATGCCTGTGTCCCCCTTGCCTTTGAAACCTTACACCCTGTTTATTTTCCAGAGGTCTCATTTCTGCTCTCTCTCTCTCTCTCTCTCCCTCTCTCTCTCTCTCTGACTCCCTTTCACCCCTTCAATTTCCCTCTTCCCCCTTTTTTTCAGCCTCCCTTCACTTCAAGTGTCACCTCACCCCCACCCCACCCACCCAACCACCCTGTGATCCATTCGAGAGGGTTTCACATGAAAATGACATATTTGACTGGCCACATCAGTATGTGTCACTCAGCATCTGACGCCACTCTCCAGATTTTCTGGAGGGGCTCAGCTCACCATTCTCCTCTTGACAGCCCCCCTCCTCTCCTCCCAACACCACACACTTCTGCATTCCTGTCTTAAATGAGAAAAACAAACAAACAAAAAAAAAAAACAGAGGGAGAGACAGAAGAAGAGAAAGAGAGGAAGGGGGAGAGACTTTAGAAAGAGAGACGTTTACAGTGGACCTTGGTATAAATCAATTTTCTATGCCGATTAAAATTCCACTTTTATTTTTTTCCCCACCTCCACTAGGAGGTGTGCGGAGGAGAAGCACGTGTAAAGACGAATTAAAGGATCACAAGGTGTATGTTTTTTTATCCAGGACATAATTTAATGAAAACCCACACCAAAAAATGACCTACTTAAATTAATTAAATTTGATATTTTAGATTTTAATTAGTGTTTTAGGTTGTAATTAAGCAGTTTCTTGTTGAAGTCTTCATGCTCTGATTGCATATTTTTTTTTAATATCAGACAGTTCTATGAGTTTTATCAGAGTAACATTAAAGTTTATTTAAATGTAGAATACTCATCTGACAAGACAATCAACCCAGATTTATAAAATCTGCGCGCCCTTCTCTACAAACTTCTGCTCTTCTCATTAAGGACATTTTTGAGGATTGAGGAAGTCTTTTTTTTTTCTCTGCTCCTTCCTTTTGTTCGGCCTTGTGTGACCGTGTTGATGTTCATTTGTTCTGCCTGCTCTTGTCTAATTAAAAGAGGCCAGGACAGGTAGGGCTCTCAGCAGGCATCTGCTCTGTGCCAGTTCTTCATTTGCTGAGTGTTTGTGTTTATGCAAAAGGGGCCTCTTCCTGCATATTTAATCTGGAGCAAGGCACCAGCTTTTGTTGTGTTAAGACCACATACCTCCAGTCCCTCTCAACACTGCAGTCCGGGCTCTAGTCCTCTCTCTCTCTCCCTCTCTCTCTCTGTCTGTCTCTCTCTCTCACTCACACACACACACACACATGTATGCAAAGACACGCAACTACCACACACTACTTCAACTACTCCATACCTGGCATTCACTGGCAGCTTTCTCCTCTTCTTCAGAAGTGGATTTCAAAACACTCAGTGCTTGGAGGGAATCTGCATCAATATACAGTTTCATGAACATGATGAAAGTCTGTTTAACTGTTCATGGGTGAGTCTGTAAAGATTTCATTATCTTTCCACACTTTCTCTCATTTCTCCTCCTCCTCCTCCTCCTTCGCGCCTTGTATGGGACTCTGGTGGATGTATGTGTGTGCATGTCGGGGTGCGGGTGTGTTTGTAGGTGTGTTCTGTAAGTGATTGACAGAGTTGGTGTACAGGGTGTAGATATGAAGTTGTGCGTTGAGCTGAAACTATTATTCTATTGATCGTTACTGAGTTACTTTTTAAAGAAATATTTGCTGCTTTTCTTAAAATCTCTGAATTTTTTTTGTCTTATGTGATACTAAACTAAGTATTTTGGGGTTTTAGACTGTTGGTCGAACAAAACAAGCAACATGAAGGCATCATCTTGGATTTTGGGACATTGTGATGAGCCTTTTTCACAGGTTTCTGACATTTTTTAGACAAAACAGTTGATTGATTAATCAAGAAAATAATCGTCTGATTCATTGATGATGATCATAATTGATAGTTACAGCCACAGATTTGTATCTGGGGTTATAATTTCAAATCTAAATGTGTTGCACAGAAATGAAAGCGCATTCAAAGAGCCTGACTGATAAAATGAACTTTGTTTCATTGTCATTAAAAACCTGTACCTGTCACCAGCATCCCTGCGTCCTCAAACTGTGTATTTGAATACATTTAAATTCTGAGGAGAACGAAGAAGAACGTTGGAGATAAGAACAGAACTGATGTATGGTTTAACATGATTAATGGAGGAATGCGTCCTCTAAGTTCAAAACTCAGAAAAGTTTGGAAAACATCAGCCAGCACTTAGTTTATATTTGCGTCGCCCTGATGTGGGCGCGCTGTAGTTGTTCATGTGCAGAATCTTTCCTTTTGTCAGTGCAGCAGGGTTGGAGGTGATAGTAAGTGGTAACCCCCCCCCATGGGTGATCCGTGAGGGTATTAGTTCCTCCCCTCACTCATCGCCTCTTGATCGCCCTTTGTCTTTGTCTGGGGAAATGGAATCTACAGCTTATTGATATTAATAGCACACAGGATCTGTGGTCGGAGAGGAGCTGGGACCTGGGCGAGAGTGGAAACTTGATATGGCTGGGCAGAATTGACAGTCCTCCTACTTGACAAGGTGAAAAGGGGTTGGTTATAAAAATAGGATTGCATAATGTTAACTGTGCGTCGGCCCTGTGCATGCTGTACTTGTGACCAGGGCTGAAATGACATAATTTCATGCTCTAAGTGAGAGACTTCTTTCAACTGTGCAGATCCTGAGATGCCCCAGCTGTGACCTCCCAGCAGACACAATGATTCACAAAGTTCACATTTCTTTTTGTTCTCCCGGATCAATAGATTCAGACTTCCTGAAGACACAGGGGCATTGTGCACTGGATATCAACTTGATAGGACTTTTTGTATTCAAAGAGCTCATTTAAATAGTGTAAAGAAATGTGTGGCCTTGTTTGTTTTGGGTTTGGAGTGAAATTCCACTTCCTTGGTATTAATGCAGCAAAGCTCACTGTGTGCACTCTGTGTACTTTGTTCTTAGCTCAGCAAAATGTGAGGGCAGGTCCAAAGAATCTGGGGGATCAGACAGGCCTGACATTCACCAGACTGCACTGTTGCCTTTTAAGCTTAGAAAAAAAAAGGAATCTGAAAAAAAAAAGCGCCCAGAATAAGGGCTGGCTGGATTGAAGTTGGGTTTAATTGGTGGGTTTTGAGTCTGTTTGCGTGTCAGAAAGTGCTGTTGTTTACAGTCTGTGTGGGTGTTACAATATAATGCCAGGATACTGCCAATCACATCAAAAAGGGGAAAAAAGCAATGCTTGTTTTTTCACTTTTTTTTCTTCTTCTTTTGGGTCTTTACGAGACTTAGCCATGTTTTTCATTTAATCAGTCCGTCTTAATAAAAGCCCAGAAGAAAAGAGGGAGAAAATAGTGTGCAGTCAGCCCTTTTAGCAGATCAGATCATACAGTAAGCAGCTGCGCTTGTTGAGAAGTGAGTCATGCTTTAGATTTTCCTGTATTTCAGAGCACAGACAGTGACTTGGAAAATCTCCTGCACACA
Source organism: Sciaenops ocellatus (assembly GCA_033000465.1). Classification (NCBI taxonomy): domain Eukaryota; kingdom Metazoa; phylum Chordata; class Actinopteri; family Sciaenidae; genus Sciaenops; species Sciaenops ocellatus. The sequence continues at coordinate 5,459,380 of CP136884.1, read as the reverse complement.
CCCTAAAAACAAACACCAATGACCCTGTATATAGATATCACTGACTCCACACAACTCAAACCCTCCTACGCCCTCTTCTTATTTACACAATGCTCTTAATACGGATCCACCAGCCTTGGGGAGAGTTAACCAGCTCCACTAGCTTTATTCAAACACATGTAGGCTCTGGCATGATAAATAGATAGTGTGAATCTATTCAGATGCTGATACTAAGTGATCGAAACATCCCGCACGGGCTGTAAAGAACTGAGAGACAACTCTGGCAGCCTCCTATTGACAACCATTGAGTTGAGCATTAATTAATATGGTAATGATGTGTGAAGGTTCATTAACGAGCCGCCACAGAAGTAGCCACAGATACAGTATTAAGCGTGCTCAGAGTAATTAATGGAATAACTTTACTTAGTGGTAAATATTCATGGGCCCTCATCTTTTTTGTCTGCACTGTGTGAAGAGAGAGGAGAGCCTGTCCATTAGAGGAGCTGAAGAGCTGTCCACAGTGAATGTGGGCCTTTTGTTGGGATTGGGTGCGTTTCAGTGGAGGGGTATTAATTCATATTTTGAACATGCAATCTTACAACAAAGCCAAAGGCACTGATAACATACCTGGGACTAGAGAGCATATTGTGAAGCCGTGACCCCCTCACAAATAGGGAAGTCCACTTCACAGGTTTGTGGACAGAATAAAATGAGTCTTTGTTCGTGCTCAGATGTAACCACAGCAGATCATTACCATAGCAAAAAACCCTTCTGATTGTCCATTTCCTCTGGAAATAGGGTGTTTGCATGTTTTTTTTTTCTCATGCCACTATTACAATGAAGCCTGCGGTATTTGCATAGAGGATGGAAACATTTATTTGGATCATCTGATTCTCTAAAGCTACTGAGCTTATGGTCGTGCTATCTATTGCACACAAGAGTCGTGTATGAGTTGTTTCTTTGTCAAAAGTCTTTGTTGTTCTATTTTCCACGTTGTTGAACACAGTACACCTGCAGCATCCGCTCCCTTCGCAAGAGAAGCTTGCAAAATGCTCCTTAACTTTCTTTTGTCTTTTAAAATTGTTGCATTTTGATTCATATCCTTAGCCTAAGACTCTCACTGAGCATGCACATAACCCACCTAGGTGGGTAATTATCTCAACCAGGAGTTGTTCTATTCCCTAAAATCTCAATGTGGGAGTGTGTGATGGGCTCGGTTTTCCCAACCGGGTGAAGCAGCGTGTGCTTGTTTATCCTCACCCTACGTTCTCCGCACCCCCACTGCTCTAAATGGCAATATTACAGCCTTGTGCTGTTTGAAATGGAGACAATTATCTGTTTAGGCATTACAAGATGGGCATTATATTACAAGGAGAAAAGGCGTACAGCTGCTATCAGGATCCCGTTGTTGCCTTTTCTCTCCGATACAAATTTTCCGTCATTAAAATGATAGAACATTTATCTAAATGGATGTTATGCGTTGGGTAAACTCATTTAGCTCCCGGGGCTCTTTCAGGTGATGGGAATTAATGATGTTTAGTAGTTTGAAACTGAAAATATCTGTCATTTGTCACCACTCGCCATTGATTTACGATTCCATTGATGATATGTTAATTGAAGTGTAATGAATCACAATAATAGGGTAGTTGTGTGGGAATGGTCCATTTTCGATGATTGTTCAACCCTCAGTAGAGTTCAGAGCGAGCTGGATGTTGACTCGCGTTTTCAACAAGGGCATTTAACACATAATTAATGCTGAAACTGGGCATGTTGGGCTGCTGTGTTTTTTATCTATGCTCAGTCTGCTTTAGATAAACACTTGCACAAACGCCTGGCCGCAGTTTTGACTGCCAAATGTAAACGGCAGAAGAGAACGGTGGGGAGTTTGAGTTTGAGCTTCGTTTTTTTTTTTTTTCCTTTTCGTATTTGGATATGCTTTAATGCTTTTATTCAAATGCACCTGAGATATTGCCCCACAGTCGCTTCTCAGTTTACCATAAAAATAAGATTTTGTTTCCTTCTCTCTTCTTTTTTTTTCATTTTTTTTTTTTCATCTTTCCTTGCCTGGGTTGAGTGCGCAGTTAGGAAAGCTGTGTGCATGCAGATCAGGGCCGCCCAGGGGGAGTTGAGTCAGGGCAGAGCAGGTACAGGTACACTGTGTTCACCACCAGGGGAGGAGGAGGAGGAGGAGGAGGAGGAGGAGGGGGGGGGGGGCAAGTAAGGCCTCTGCTGTCAGCAATATGAAAAGTTTTTGTCTTGCAAATAAACCATTCACTCACATCAGACAGCCTCATTGTTCATTTGTTATCACCAGTGGGTGTAGTTGTAGTTAACAGACGAAAGATGGAAATGCGAGCATGTGTCCGACGGTGACAATAGTAGGCTGCAGGACGATAAACGAGAGGTGCTCTGGCTGCGCGTCTGTAGCTGCAAAGGAAGGTATGCTGACTTGCACAGCTTCACACAAACAAAGGAGAGCAAACAACAACAGAATGCAGGGAATTGATCTCTATCTGATGACTTCTCTGAACACGTATCAGACTGTTTGTTTGTGCACGTTATCGATTCTAATCAATAGCAACCGGTGCACAACTTGTTACTGGCGCAGCTGCTTTACACCCATGTCTTTCTAATAATTGGCTTGTGTGTGTTGATGACATGCATTATGGCGTGCAGTGGTAATTATTTCATAACTATAAATAATTCTCCATCTTGTTTCCGCAGGGCGAGGAGGCTGTTTTACCACCGTTGGAACTGAAGATTGCTTTAAATAAGCAAGTCATTGTAGAAGGTAAACACACAATCATTCACCAGACTCCAGCCCCCTGCATGTGTGTGAATGTCGTATTGAATTGGCTTAATAATTAACTGAATGCGGTGTGGTTGTCTTGTTTGTGTACTGTATATTGGGTGTGTGTTTGCGGGGGCCTCGACAGGTGCACTCCGTCAGTGTGGTTTGAGATGCTGCCGTTCAGAGACTAGCTCGGTGAGTAGCAATAAAAGGACGTTTCCCTCTGAAGGTCAAAATGGAGTTTTGGAGTAAGTTTGTGGTTTTGGAATTGGCTTTACGCTGCACTGGGGAAGTACTCGCCCCCTCACGGTGGAGATATCTGTCTGTTTGTGCATGTTGACATTTGTCTGGAAAAGCTGAAATATGGTAATGCCATGTTTACCAAACAAGTGGGAGGGGAGGTTTACCGCACTCTCTCATGCTGTCTTTTGGCATCTCAGCCATTCTGGTGGATATCGCGTATGCGCCTTACGCCCGTCTCCCTATCTTGAGAAGGTTTGGGGGGGGTGAAGTTTTGGCTGGAGTGATCCGGTGAGGTGTGTGTGTGTGTGTGTGTGTGTGTGTGTGTGTGTGTGTGTGGAAGGGGGAGGGTGGTGGTGGTGGGGGTGTTAACACTTCAGGAGCTCAGGGCTTCAGAGGAGGAGTGTGTCTGTTTTCTGTCTCGTACAGCTTCAACCTCACTCTCACCGTCATCCCTCTCTCTCTCATTCTCTCTCTATAATTTCTTCACTCACTCTCTCCCTCCGTCCACGTGTTGTGACATGCAGGTAGACAGGTAGGACATATGCAGTAATGTGCAACAAGGCAACAGGATATGTGAAGTGTGACTTCATTTGTTTGAGGAGGAATATCCTGATGCACATGAGTACATTTAGGAAGGATAACAGCTTGTTCTCGTTGTTTTTCTTGTTGGAATACTTTCATAGAATTATTGATATTTTATTTTATGTTTTAAGTTTAAGCAAAGATGCAAAATTCTTACCACAAAAACAGTAAGTGCTGTAAGTGTTCAGCATTTAGAGGAAGGTTAATCCTACAACTCATTTACCCCAGAAGGAATTTCCAAAGACAAACAGTGACATCCTAGATAGAAAGATCGGTCTGACTTTTAACAAAAAGCCGTTACTGATACGAGATTCTCATCTTAAATATTAACTGCTGCGGCTTCTCTGTCGAGTTTAGAAAGCGTAAAAGCATCTGTAACTGTCATCGTCAGTTAGCAATGGCTGCTGCAGGATTCTCTTCACTGCAAGAGGAGGCCCTCATCCCCACAATCTGTTAAACAGCCCATACTTCTTGAATCGATTCAGACAATCACCCCCACATTTGGAAAACAGAGAGTTGGAGAAAATTGAAGCGGAGGATTCTTGCTGCTGCTGCTGTTTATCTGGAGTGCATTCTCCGCATAGTGAGGTCCACTCCAGCAGGCCCCTCAGCTGCCTGCTCCAGATGTAAGACCAGCCTTGAAATCTTACAAATGGTTGTATAATTAACGTTAATGTGACAAAATCAGCCTAATTATTGACATAACTTTCCATTGTGATTTTGATCGCATCACTAATGCCAAATCCCCGTGGCAGCTTATGGGATTAGCATGTCTTGGTGTTTAAAGCTCTTTCAAAGTTCAGTAGACTCTTAAACAGTCTATGTTTGCGTGTGGAAGCATGGTGTTCATTTTTGACTGCAAGTGGACCGACTGTGCTTTCTGTTTTTAATCGTTAATTGTTTGCAAATTAAGAATTATAAATTCGAAATGCAGGGGGAGTCTAAAAGCAGACTTCTGGAACACTTCATCATCATATGGACACATCTATGTGACGAGGCTCGGCCAATTTATTCAGTCTTGATGATATCCAACTTTCCAGAAATGTGCCTCCGCTTAGAAGAATTCTCAGATGCCCGAAAACATGTTTCTCTGTTTTGAGGGCTTCAGAATGTTATCGTCTCACGCTGGACTTCATTTGAATTTCATGAACCCATGTAAGGGAGGGAAGAACACATCATGCAAACACTCAATTTCTTGTAATTCTTCCCTTGCTTTAAAAGCTTTGGTTTATATTGCCTCAGTTTTAGCCGTTGAGTTTGCTTTGTTTAATCCACTTTTTATGGAAGTGTTAAGAATAAACAAGTGGATTCATGAGTTGGACCCACAGAAAGGTCGTGTTCAGATTTATGCTGGGATGAAAATAGGGCCTCTGTAATAGTTCCCTTGACTGCATTTATTGCTTACTTTAAAAAAGTAATTTCTTTATATCAGCATCAAGCTGAAAATTGCCATGTATTAGTATTAGGCTTGGTAAGCTTCTAATTCTGTGGCATTTACAGCCGGCTGTGTTTCCATGCATTTATAACACTTTGATTCTTAAGAGCTCCTTTAATCGCTTATGCCTAGCTTGGAACATAATAAACAACTCGCTGTAGCAAAAGTGCCACATGGGGGAGATTTCTAGCAAGAAAGTTAAACGCTTCTGTCACTGGCAGTTTTGTTGCTGTGTTTTTCATGCACTGTAAGTGCCGTAATCTACTCTCTGAGCTTGGCTGCTGTAGTTAAAAACAGTGACAGGCAGAATAGATGCAAGGCAGCGTGAAAATGAAAAATTATCGTCCCTACAAAGACGTCACAATGGGGACCAAAAGGCAGAGGCATAAAGCGACGGCGTGCTTCTGCCTTTTCCTGTTGATTGAGATCACAGGATGTGTCAAAGCTTCTAAACACCATCACCTGGCCGCCGTCTGCTTTCCCTATCTGATGCTCTGCTCCCATGGCCACATCAGCTGCTATCAGAACACTCTCTGGCAGATCGCCCGCCTCTGTATTGTCTGGCTAAACAGGTTGTACAGTTAAACACATGCCTTATGCTGAATATATTCTGTCACACAATCGAGCAACATTCTTATTTCCACTTGCATCTGCGACAACTTTCATGTGAATTATCTTTTGCTTTCAGGTAGAAAGAATTGCACTGATAATGTTATCACAGAGGTGTTATCTTGAATCTACTTAAAATTTCTTTTTTTTTGGGACGCGTTCGGCAAGTTTCAATTTCTTTTTCTATCAGCATCAAACGGGCATGTCTTCTTTTGGTCTGAAACATATTGACGGCTGTATAAACTCCGGTCTTGCTGGGAGAGTGAGGAGCTTTGATAATGTCAGCCTGCTACCAGGTGCAGACGGCTAACGTGACACAGTCTTTGTGCGAGATTGACTGAGGCGACAGAAGTAAGCAAATTCCATCCGCAGATGAGTTGTCTTACAGCAAGATGAAAAGAAAATCACAAAAGTGAGAAAAGGTGTCAGAGCCTTTCTTTTTTAGCTTTGGCCTCGTGTCTCTGCCTCAGAAAAAGATGAAATGGGACTAATAACTTGGATTGATTTGTTGTCTTCTGAGCAAAATGACTGTACAGAGTTCTTTTTTGTGGTAACCTATGTAGGCTTCTGACAGCCTGCCTTTACTGCTAAACAATATACTGTACTGTAACTGGTGGAGTATTAAATATAACTTAATATATGTACATGCTGCTCCCAAATCAATATTACACATTTATATATTATGACACATTAAAAGAGCACTTGTTTATGGTTTCCAGTCTGACTAGAGAAGGTCTCTGACTATGTAAGGAAATTACAAAAAGTTCCTACAAGGCGAAGTGATTCTTATTTGGATAGTTTTGACTTTGTTGCAATCACTTCATGTCATGGTAAATATCACTTTGGCAGCCCCTTTTGCTTTCTCCGTTTATTTTAGAAAACAAATCCCTTTTAGGGATAAAGCACCTGGTGGGGCTACTTAATGGAATAGCTTCAGCCCTACGCAAATAAACAGCCCCGCATTTTTTGGTGTGAGATTAGGAATGAGGGAGAGAGAGACAGAGAGCTGCAGCGAGGTGAGTAAAAGCCAAACAAAGAAAGTCAACATGTGGAGAGGACAGAAGTGGAGGAGTTGCATGTCTGCTTCTACTTCCTAGTATAGTCGACTGTATGCACTGTAAAGAAATGCACGTGAATATTGGCACGTTGACATCTTTGAGGACTTTCCCTTTTTTTTCAGCACTGAGGTAAAGATCTTTTTTTTTTCTTTTTTTTTTGAATTGCTGACCAGTGAGTCAGCAGTAGGACTTTATTCAACAGGGCTGGAAAAAAATCTCTTTGTTTTCCACACATACAAAAACATGCGGTTATTCCTTTTCTTAACCTGGAAAAGATAGCGTGGTAACAGAGCCAAAGAAAAGGGAGTGAACAGGGAGGAGAAGAAGTGACCAGTGGAACATAAAGCAGAATGAGGGCTACATTTCTTTTAAATAGCTCAACATGCTGTTGAAATTAGTAAGAAATTGAGCCTTTTAAACCAGGCATATCAAATAGTATTTCAGTTATTTCATTCAACCATGAGTTTGTTCATTGCTCTGATTCACATTATGTATTGCTAACAATTTGATTCCCACTCCTTCCCTTGTTGGATTGCCTGGACAATGTTAAAATATGTTTTGAATACTGAGATGCAGCTATGTGAAACCGTTTTATTGAGACCATGTTCATATCGGAGCAGATATCTGATAAATCTGAAAATACTAGCCTATATGAAAATTGTATCGTCCACCCTCAGCCACAGCCTCAATACTTGTTTCTTGGTGGTTCCTTGGTGACCATAGAATCCAACAATAAAAGCTATTAAAAATACTTACTTATTTATCAAATATTTCCCGCACCAAAGGACTGTTCACAGTCATTTCCATCTTTGTATCGCTGCAAAACATGTGGTTGTAGAAGTTGTAAAAGTTGTAGTAGAAGAAGACGTAGGGACCACTAGCACAAACTAGCTAAACTTCAGAGACACTAGCTAGCTGGCTTGCGCTAGTCAGTCTCAATAGCCGCTAGCTGGTACACTTTTTATTATTTTATTTATTTGTATTGTACATCATTTTATTCAATAAAGAGTCATTTAAGGGGGATAAAAGCTCTCCAAGCTAACAAGCTTGCTAACCGACAGTTAAGCTAGGCAACTGTCACAAAGTTCACACAGTTTATAGACATATAAACATATATATAATATAAATATTTGTAGCATTAACTCATGTTTCATAACTTTCTGTAAGCCATACCTCTTTTGTGGAGCAGGTTATTGTCAATTCCCACAGAGGAGGCTTGAATAAAAGCTAATAGTGCAACACAGCTAATAAGCTATTGTAGCATACTCTGTTTTTTTGGTCTTTTAAAGGTTAATTATGTGAAGATGGTTTGCTGTTGAACAATGGTGCAAATTCACTTGTCAGAGATGTAGATTTACTTTGCCCCTGGGACAAAATCTACTGTTTGCAGGGATTCCATTGTAATTAACTGAGTTTCCCAAGAAAGTTTTTTAAATTCTGGTGTGACCGGGCCATAAATCTCAACTTTGCTTATGGTTTTGATTGTAGGCTATTTTACTCGTGTAATATGTTTTGTTCAGCTGTTTGTTTTAAGACAACATTGAATATTAATTTCTTTAAAGTAATTGAAGTATTGAAAAAAAAAGTCAAATATGCGTGCCGGCATCATAAACCGCACTCTAACTCTCCGTGATCACTTGTGCACACACAAACAAAACATTTAGATGTTCTCATTGACATGTTTTTCTGCTTCTTTTCCTCAGACAACTGAACTAAGAGTGTGAAATAGTGATTTTATTAGCTTCCCACGCAACACCATTGTTTTCAGATTCAGAGTGTTTCCAAAGCGTACAGTTTGCGTCTGTGACGGATGCTGAATTAGCGTGGAGAGAAGGCCAAACCGGGGAGATAAATATGCTTTTTAAATTTAGCCGCCTTAGTGTGGACACGGCCTGGGAGGGACACGGGAAGCGAAAATCTGTTTCTACCCAAATGTGGGTTTATTTATGTAATCAAATGAAAAAGGTGGAGGCATTTTTTAAACTGATATTTATTTACAGTTTTCTCTCTCTTTTATTTTTTTTTTGCTCTGGTTTTAGCCTTGGCTCCTGCGTTGTTTTCATAAACAAAGTCTCTCTGGCCGGCTCGAAAAAACACAGGGCTGCTCAGTGCACTGAAAACAGGAATGACAAACACCATTAGCTGAAAAATTTCCATCTCATTGCAACTATGTTATTGTTTACTTTACCATACACGTCCTAATATGGTTACCTCCCTGTCAAAGCGGGCCAGAGCAGAGCCGAGGGGCCCTCGCAGGGAGACGCTTTCAGCTGCCACTTAGACAATAAGAAACAAATGTCACAGCTCGGCAAAATAGCCTGGCTTTCACAGCCTTACAGTACTTGGCCTTCCATGCTGCTTGGCTCAGGCTCCCGTGTGATATTTATCTACTCTCCACTGTTAGATGCCCTCACAATGTACCCCCACCTCTCACTCCTCTGTCCCCTCTCTTCTTGTCTTTCTTCCCTTCCCTCTGTCTTGTCTTTGTATCTCTCCATCGATCTCTGTCCCTGTCCTGGTGTTAGCTATGTGTAGCTTGACTGATGGGCCTCTGTTTGCTGTGTTAAGTTATTTATCAGGGGGTGGGGTGATGTGTTTGGAGTGGCTGTTGCCCTCCTCCCTGTGGCCGAGCAGAGGCCGGTTCAGCTGCAGGTCACGCCCTGGCCCAAAGCCGACGCCGCATTTGAACTGGAAACATCTTGGCGACGCTTAGAGGTCCTTTATGATACTTGGATGAACTCAGAAAACCCTGGGATACAGCAGAGGAAATGTAGCATTCTGGAGGCTGTGGCTTTTTTTATTTTAATTGTTCTGAAGTTTTGTGGAGTATCAGTTGTAAAAAGGTTTTGCTACTTTTTAATACACACTGAATACGGCAGAATATCATCAAAATCTTAAATCTGGACGTTACTCAAATTGCCAATCACCTTGAGTATCCTCCATGGATTATCAGTATATAGGCTATCAGGCATTAGGGTCAGGTTATTCTGGCAGTACGTGGAAATAGGGTTCTTTCAGATGCATGGACTTTTCTTTTCCCCAGTTGGTGGAAGATGATGGCAGCCTCACCTCAATCCTAAAATCCTCACGTTTATGATATTTGCCCAGCATTATCTGCGCCTGTGGATGAATGGGGAGGACAGAGCATGAGGAATGTAGAAGGTCAGACTTCGTGATTTACACAGTACAGAGCCGGAGAATCCTTGGGAAAATACTTGGGCTGGGATCAAACAGACGTCATGTGATATGTTCTTAACACTGACCTTTAAATTCAGGCATTTCACTGCTCCCCGCTGGCAAATGATGCACTAAATGCGAGACAATTTGTATTTTAACATTTTAAAGACAAGCGCACGTTAAAAGAAAGCATTACTTTTTTTAATAATTAGCGCAGTTTGAAAGATACTGCCTCTGGAAGTGGCCATTTATTTGCAAAAAATGATGCAGTCATGTGCAATAGAGCTGGGTTGCGTACTGATGATGATTCCTTTCATAAAGCGATGATACACACCCGGTGATTCACTTCTGAAGTTGGTGAATCACGGCTGCGGTGCCTGTTTTTTTTTTTTTGTTTTTTTGAATATGCATAGACATTCATAGTAAAACCAGACACTTTTTCTGAATTCCTGGAAAAGACTTGAGAGCCACGGTTTTCATCTGATTGGCAAAAGGCCAATGATGAAATGCATATTCTGAGTCACACTGATATTTGTGAAGCATTCACTCAGAGGGAGCCATAAGGAAGTGAACAGATAACAAGTTATATGATTACACTGATAAAACTCAGTTATGCCATACATCCAGTTTGCACATAGTTCAAAGTAACGTAATGTTCTTCAGTATTTGTTGAGCACAAACTATTTCCACTCCATTACAGTTATATTTGGTCGATAAGCTAATGGCACCGACCTTTTGTTGTTTAGTTTGTTTTTTCACGTGAGCAGAAAGGTCCACTATACCCTCTCTGACGGTAATGAACTTTGTGAAAGGGCTGTTTACTGGCTTCAAGGTCAGTTTCTGAGAAGGGCAGCAGGTTTTCTTGTAAACATATTTACAGCCAAAGATGTGTAAACACAGTAAATGTATACAGGTGGGGCGATACTGGCATGTTTTCCTTTTTTTTTTTTTTTGCTCTCTTTGTTTTCTTCCTGACCTTTCCCCTGTGACACATGCAGAAAGTCTGTCGTGTGCATATGTGTTTATTTCTGGATGCACTTTAAAGTAATATGTGCATCAACAAAAAGCAAAAAAAAAAAAAGACTCTTAGAAGACGTAATGATGTGCATACTCGCAGTCTAATGCTGAGAGGGGAGAGGAGGAGAGGAGAGATAGCAAGGCAAACGCAGGACTAGTGGGGGTATTAAATATGAATTAATGGAATGTTGCTCAGGCACATCTCTGGGTGTAGTGTAGTGTTGAAAAATAAAATTTATGTTGCCAGCTACTAGCCGTGAAGGTGCATTTGGACTTAGTATCCTTTAATTAGAAGTGAGATATTAGCATTTCATAGGGCTTTATGCTGGGTGAGGGGATCGGCCGGCCACCGCGCCTTCATTAGCCAGCTTCTCTGTGTAATGAGTGCCGTCATTAGCTGATGGAGTGGATTTGCCCTAGCTCTACCTTGAAAGGCACATCTCTTACATACTTGCAAGGAATAAGGCCTTTTAATGGATTTCTTAATGAATAAAATAAGATGCCACTTCTTTAAAATTTGACGAGTGCATTTATGATAATGTACACCACTGCTGCCTTTTCTTTGTGAAATTAATAGCCAAAACAGAGTGATACTGGTGGGGGAAAGTGGAAAACAAAGGCTGGCGGTATTTAACTGACATTTTGTGAAAGTAAAAACACTTTTTATGTTGTGTAATCCGTCATAAATTCTGAATTATATCAAGCGCCACATCAAAAGGTTCAACTTTCATTCATATGCACATGAAATAAGGTGTGTGTGATTTGTGTCAGAGGTCTGAGGAAGAGAGAGGAAGATGTTAAAACCTCACCATGTTTATCAGGACAAAAAAGCCGGACAGCTATTGGATAAAGCTAACTGCAAATTATGTGTGTGTGTGTGTGTGTGTGTGTGTGTGTGTGTGTGTGTGTGTGTGTGTGTGTGTGCAGGAGTGTGTGCACAATCAACAACAGTCAAGACAGTCAGCACGGAGGGCTTTTTTTTTTTTTTCGCGATATGGAAGTCTCTTTAAGCCTTCGGCTGCGGCTCCATTCTCCGAATCAGGCGTGAAGTGATTAGTATTTTATTGATGAGCTCCTGAAGTGGCAAGTGTGGGAAATTGGATCTTTGATCTCCTGGAGTTTGGGAAATATATCCTGAGTGTGTGGAGCTCTCCAGGTAAAACACCCCCCCGTCCTTCCAACATCACTACACACACACACACTCATGTACAGAGACAGACAGACGTTAGGGAGGGATATGCCTCCCCTTCTCCAAAACACATATTTGTTTTGGATGTTTTCACTGAGAGTCTACACGGTGATTACAGATGTTCATTAACAAAATTGGGTATTTGTTTTAAACTTTAACCAATCACTTTGATATGCTAATTACAGTGTAATTTAATTTGAGCCCTGTAATGATGATGCTGTTATTATGGACATAAATGATGCAGTTAAGCTGAGAGTAATCTCATTTGCATACTGTACATGCCAGTAAATTAAGCCCTTTCCTGCGTTGCTTCAGCTTTAATTTTCCACTCCTTTTCACACAGCATCCCTCAGCCCCGGTGCCTAATAGCAGGCCAGCTTGTTTGATGTGGAGAGCCGCTTCCTCACATCTAGTCACAATATGTAATGCATAAAGGCTCTCATTATGACTCTAAGTGCTCTTTTTAAGAAGTTGGTATTAATAAGCAGGCAAGCTTTTGGTGCTTTGTAGTGATACACAAAAACAGGTTTGTCCCTCACCGTAATCATCTTCAGAATTCCTTAATCTGCATAAGAGAAATGAAAAGTATCGAGGCTGTGATAACGATGTACCCGGGAATAGTTAAAGAGGCCCTAATCACATTGTATATGTCCTCCTCTATGTGTTGATCAGAGATATCTTCAAAGAGAGCATTGTATTTTCATATTCCTCCTTTGAAAAATGAAATAAAGATGAAGGGCATTTTGGATGTGTTCTTTTAAGATTTCTTTTTCCCCCTTCACCAAAAAAAACCTAATTGAAAAATATTGCCTTGTTGTGTGTTTAGAGCAAATAATTTGCCGTCTTTGCTTTGTACAAATGCTTTTTGATGTCTGTACAAAAGAGGCATGTTTCTGACAGAGGGACACGGCTGGCCTTGATAAAAAGCTCCTGTGTCTTCATTAGAGAAGCAGCACCTCGTGGCGTCTGATTGTCTGATGTTTGCAGTGAGAAGGTAAACATGTTTGTCATACAGGGGTGTATTTATGCTGATCAAACAAGCAACGTGGGCCACGGTGAATGTTAAGGACTTTGGCTCACCACGGGGCTCGACAGCTCTAAGGACGGACAGCCTCACATTGGTCTAAACTTGCCCCTTACATCCGAGTCCGACATCTCTGTGCGCTTTGAAGGTGGGTTAGGAGGGTGGTTTATGGACTTCAACACTGACAGTACAATTGCCCTTCACTGAAAATGCTCCTCCATTTTGGACCATAAAGAATATTATTTTTCTGCCAGCCAATTTTCTCTGTTAGGCTCTAATTGGCTACATAAATCTCGGCCGTTGAGGGTGAGAAATGTTGCAGTGTCACACAGTGTAATCTTCACCCTTATTTACCAATTCATTAAGATTCATTGATGCAGGATCGGTGAGAGGAAATGACAACATAAATCAGGCCTCCAACATAATGACCCTAATCAGTTGGGAATTGCAGAAAATGTCATGATGAACTATGTCCTTGTATTAGTGCCACTGTACATTGTCATTGTGCTGCTTTATGAGTGGGACGCATCCTCCTGACATGGGCTGTATTTAACAAAAAAAAAAAGGAGTTGTTAAAACCTGATTCCATTAAAACGCAGAAATTCATGTAAGGTCTTTTGGTATTTAGCCCCACGCCTTTTATCTTCAATTTAACTGTTTAATGGAAGGCACAAACTCCCTTCCCTTTTTAACCCTCTTGTCCTCTCTCTGGGAAGCTGGGGCTTTTAAAATAATAACATGCTTCTTAGGCTTAAACGACCCCGGTACCGTGCGCCTTCAGAAGCAGCAGGAGGGGTCAATGGGTAAGATCGCTCCCGTGCCGGTGACAGTGAATCAGATGCCTAATAGCAAAATGGCTGCTGCGTTACAGATGCCTACGTTGGAAGCGGTCGCCGAGCGCCGACAGTCGCACGGGAGATATTGTTGAAATAAAATGGCGTTTGCCGTTGGATTTCCATGCCATTAATTGTGTGTAAAGGTTAATGATTGTGTCCGCAACTTAATCTCTGAGTGAGTAACTCTAAATAAAAGTGGTGGGAGACCCACACCTGCTGTGGGTTTTGTCTGTGGAGAAACATTTAACAGTGCTAAGAATCATTTAAATAGCAGGGGTTAGGCCAGACCCTACCGTTTCTTCCAGTTATCATGCCTGGTACTGAGAGAGGAATCATAATAAATGCATCTACCACACTTGATGACTTACTCAACAGTAATTAGTGGCTTATTTGGAGAGCGTTGGTTTACCACAAGTCTGTCCTGATGATTTAACAGAACTGCAAAGCTTTTTCCACCAAAAACTGATTAGGCTACGTGTTGTCAGCTCACAGAGGAAGCATGCACTCCAGTGAGTTGACGTCTCCCCAAAAGACAGCCGTTCTAATAATATTGTCCTCTCTTTGCGTAGGTACGCGATATTAATTAGACAAGTTCGTTAAGGCTAACCTTGGTTTTCCCAGGAAAACGCGTCTGACACATTTCCTCTCCACAAGTTCGCATTCCCATACCCATGGGAACAACCCTTGCATGAATTCTAGTAAAAATGATTAAAAATATATGACACACTTTAAGTAATGTTAAAACAATAAGCGCTTTTGCCATTCCCATAGGATGCTGATAGATTGAAGTTGTGTTTGTCTTTGGCTGTGCATGTTTGACAGGTCTAATTGGTAAGACGAGCTTGAGGGGAGCGACGGCTGCTTTTTTCCTGCGCGTCGAGCCTGTGGTCAGAAAACGAGGCCCCTTGTCTCCTGGTGTCTGTCCTCTCGCTGTAGTGTTAATGGGCATGAGCCACATGTGAGCGAGATTATCAAAGTCAAATGAAGGAGAGTCGCTGAGAAAATGTGTGGCGAACCACTCCTAAAAGAGGCTCCACATCCCAGAATTACTATTCCATTCATGTACAACCAGATTTAAACTCATTAGACTTCTCTATTTACTTAGTCTCTATCGGCCCTAGTTGTACTAAAAATACCATGGCCTGCCTTACTTTGGCACATTCCGTCATTGTCTGTGCACAGCAGGCCTTTACACAGAGGTGTTTCTCGGATGGCTCCATGCAAAGGAGACAAACTGGTTTGTGTATTTTCTGAAATTATGGATCTACTCAGCTTCTCCACTGGAGTCTGCCTTCTAGTACCCCTCTTATTGTTAATTTATCCGAGCTTGTAGCGTGGTAATAGGTTGATATTCATATGAATCATCATACTCGCGTAGCGCTCGGATGTCGAGCCCCTTTTCCTCTGCTCGTGGTGTAGTAATAGGTTTGGATCTAGATTTCATGCTTTGAGAATCCTATCACAGTCGTCCCGACGTGTTATAAATACGTGTTTGGCACCTCTGCTCATATTTTATGCCTTCCTTAGTGTTGAATGAAATCAGTAGGGGAGGTGGAGATGGAAAGCTATGGATTCTGGGTGGGGAAGCCTCATTGGATGGCTTCAGCTCAGCAGATGGCAAGTCGTTGTATATATGAAAAATTCATGGTCAAGGTGACGTGCAACTTGAAAGTCCTTACATGACATTGCCTACGTTGTCTTTTGTAATCACCGCTTATTTCTGGACAATAAAGTGTTTGATCTAGCAGATGGACTAACTTATGATCTGTTGATGTCAAACATGAATCAAGAAGTCAAAGCCATCCACTTTGATTTATGATAGATAACATTGTTAGGTGTAATTCCACATAATTCCTCTTTTTGTTGTTGTTTTTTTCACTCCATGCCCTGATGTGTCAGCTCTCCGAGCCCTCAGACATCCTTTGTTATTTCCACAAACCCGGTTACTGAATAATTGAGCGAGGTAAATGTTTAACATGTTTTTACAAGTTCCTCGCTGCGCTGTTGAAGAAGAGCCACTGTTTGTTGGGTCTGGAAGAAACACTTGGTTGCTCTCCTTGACAATGATGTGTTTCCATAGGAGACCACCTCGCTGGCTGCCCACCCCGCCGTCGCCCCATCTTGTTCTCATTCACCGTGGCTCGCTAGCAGCTGCAACACACCAGCTTAATGCGTCTTCAAATGTCAGAAGAATGACTTTTTGTTTATCTTGACTTCTGCCTTGCTGTTTATTCTAGCCGAGAGCTGCATTTGCATCGACCTTGATTCCCCAAAGCCCCCCCCCACACCTCCCACTCCTCCCAGAACCTGTTTACACTATGCCTGCCCCGAGTGTCACCTAGGAAATCGGCTGATCATTCCACCTGGTTAATATTAAATGGCTCCTGCAAGGAGATGTGTTTGTTCATAAACACAAACCCCGCTCCCCCTGTTTACTGTAGCCATGGCAGCAATCACTTATTAAACAAACAGCTGCTTTGTTTGCCAGCATGAGTGGTCTGCTTATACCCCGTACAAGGTCTGGGAAGAACTTGGAAAATGCTTCTGTGTCTCATGTGGTGCAGAGATGTGGTGTTTTTTTTTTTTTTTTTTTTGCGATGGAGGTATTAGTTGAAGGGGGGTGGGTGGGTGCGTGCTCATACTATATTGTCACAGTAGTCTGGAGATATGCTTTGCTTATCTGTGACTTGGTTGAAGTGGCTGACAAGATTACATGGTTGTTTGGTCTGACTGTGAAGTCTCCTTTGGCAGAATGTCATCCCTGCCGTTAGTTCCTCTCAGTGGAGAGCAGGCCAGAGAAAATGTAGTCAGAGCGGCAAGTGAGTCCAGATTGAGGCTCTTTGATTGAGGTGGTTCTGGTTTTCAGAGGGCCCCTTTTGTGTAGATAATACATGGAAAGGGTGTGGGACTATACTTTGGAAAGGTTATTGGGATTTAGCCCAATTTCTATGTCTGCTGGCCGCTGGATGTTTCCAAGATATATTCTCTGAGTAGTTTGTTATCAGTGATGAGGCCTGTGATAATGGATTATTTAACATACGGCCTGTGTTTGTCTTCTGACTTTACCAGAGAAGCAGGAGCCAAAATACATCAGAACACAAGACAAACCTTGAGAAACTTTCTGTTGCTGCACCTTTGGTACACACACCGATGTGTTGTCTATTCTAGCAACCAAGCTGAACCTAAACAGCTCTAAATTGAACCTCTCCCCATTGTCTCCTCCTCGGTGTGTCTTTATCTCCCGCCCAAGAAATGTTGTGCTTTTGTTGTGTGCTTGTGTAAACAAGGGCTGTGTGAGAACTTTGGCGAATCGAAGCAGGTGGCCGCCGAGGCTTTACTGTCATGAGCATTAAAGAAAAACAGAACATGAAGAAGGGTCAAAGCACAGCTGCGCCGGGCCGACCCTACCTTGAATCCACTGCTGACTTGTTTGAGCTGTTGAATTCCAGGCAAGCATGACAGGGGGACAGGCATTGGATTTCCTGTGAGGAGAGGGGAGGGAGGGGAGGAGGTGGGAGGGAGGGCTGATGAGCTCTGGCCGCCGGCTGTTCTTAACCTTCAACCTGTCTGGTCAGGTGGGAGACACATGTGACTCTTGTTTGTACTGTACTGCCCATATTTGAGGAAGGGAAAACAAAACAAAGTGTAAACAAACAGAAACTCTGACCTTTTTTTATTATCCAGTGTCTGTTCCAAACACTTGTTTTGTTTTGAAAGCAACTCCCCCCCCAAAGAACAGACAGGCATCTAATAATCAACAGCACAGCCAGTTCTTTTTGTACAAAAATGTTGTTGCCTTGTTTTGATCTCCTGGAATTTCCATCATTTTGAATCTTTTTTTTTTTTTCAAACTTTTTTTTCCAGCTCAGAAAAAAAGCTGACATGCTCCATTAATAATAAGAGAAGAGTTTTTTTCTCTCATGTCTCCTTTTGTGTGTTTTTTTATGTTGAAATGTTTGTGTCTGGAGCATGAATACATTATGTTTTTAACCCCACTAACTACACCCCTTTTAGCAGGACTCCTGACCCATAATTACAGCCGAATTTGTACGTGTTGTATATAAATGGAACGGATGGAAAATCTTTTTTTTTTTTTTTTTTTTGAGTCATCATGGACAAGGCTATCCCCTGAGCAAAAGTGAAAATAAATAGATAGATAAACAAACATGGGGCCAAGTCACGTGGTCGAGTTGCCCGGGCCCCCAGTTGATGACGGCTTCCCTGCCTCAGTGCTTCCCAGATTAACATTGTTATCAGCACAACTCTCTAATAAAGCTCTTTCCTATCTGCTTGATATTTATGATGGATAATGCCCATTTTCCATTTTCTTTTTTCCTCCAATTTTTTCGCTCATGATATTGCAGCTTTGAATTATTCTGTGGTAAAAATTAATGAGAAAGTAGATTTATGGGTTTCATTTGTTTGTCAATTCAAAAATTAATTGGGTGTTAATTTTAGCCATCCCCTCATCAGTGCCGGTTCCAAGCATGCGCGCATTACTTTGCATTCATTGTAGCCTTTCCCTCCTTTATTGTGGGTCACTAGTTTTGCATACATTAAAATAGCCCCGCGGCTCATTCTCTTGATTACTTTTGGAGATGCCATGCATTTGGAAATTTACGCCTTTCCGTTATAATTATGAAAATTTTGCATGGAATGACAGTGCATGTATAATAGCCATTACTTTCCCCCCTTTTATGTAGCTTTGGAAAGAAAAAAAAGAAAGCAGGCCCCTCTTTTTTTCTGCATGTGGAAAAATGTCTTTTATTTGAAAAATAAGTGGGGGCGAATAACGTCAGCCCATGGTTTATTTCAAATGGCATTTAATTTCGCCCGAGAATGTGTGTTTCTAATTGGTGTCTCAGAAGGGGAGTTGGTGCAAGCAAGGGCCTGTAGATGGAGTTGTGGCTGGCTGCGTCCCATCCCACAGTATTCCTCTTGCTCACTCCTTGTTTAGAAAATCCCATTATGGATGGAGGCCGTGCCAGACTGGAGGGGTGAGCCGGGTCAACATCTGTCTGAAGGGAGAGGGGGGCCGGCTCTAGCCCTAGCCCAGAGAACAGGGCCTGTAGGCCGGGTCCAAGCTGCTCAGACAGGCCCCTGAGTGTGGGGGCGTTGTGACACACAACTGAACCGGCACAGGCCACAGTGTCAGATGACTCACTCGGATATGCTTCTTGCAAGGAGGGCTTCTACAAGAGACGAGATGTAAACCATAGTGAACTTTTGATTTTTTTTTTGCTCTGGTACTGTTTTAGCTCACCGTAGCCCACAACTGCTACTGATGACACTGAGCTGGGAGACTGCTCGTGAGAACCACCATTTAAAAGAGCAGTGCTCCTTCTAGTAGTGCTGTTTATTTTTTAATAATGCCATTTCTAGATTATTATCTCACCTACGGTCTGTAAATATTCTTATATGACAAGTTGTCAACCTCAATTTCCTATCTGTCAGCCTGAGTGTGTGTCCCTGTGGTGTCTGGGTGTGTGTCTGCATCTTGTTTAGATCTGGATCTCTGGAGACACTGGGCCTGTGTAGTTGAGCACATATTAATTCACATTGGCCCTCCTATTACACGCCTAAAATGCAACACCATAAATCTGCATTTAGTTCCATTTTCACCTTCTTTCATGATGAGGCCCAGTGTTTTAAAGGCATTTATTCTGCTTCATATAAATAATTAATCAGCCAAGTTAATTCGCTTCTGCCTGACTTGGTCAGCTTCATTAACCGCCCTGGAATTGGGAGGCTTGACGCGTTGCGCCACCGAGGCCTGCGACCAACGCACAATAGCTGTAAATCATTCCACTGATTTGAAGAATACAGGCACAGATATGTAGCAGTGTCACTGGCACTCATCCCCAGAGAGGTAGGGGAGGGTGGGGTGGCATGTCTGTCTGGGTTCTGTGTATCCAAAAGCAGAACAGTGAATGTAAGCAAATAGCTGTGTGTTCACATTTAACACTGATTACTGCTGTTGTATCTTAACATGAAGCAAAAGGGTCTCGCAATCACTGCCACTATTTGTATGTTATCCTTTTAAGTTAGATGAAGTTATGAAAGACAACATTTTTTCCAGCAACTCAAAGGGCTTTATTTATATTCAGACCTGCATTTTGGTGTTAATTAAGCACCCCTGAAGGATTTGACTGTTTTCATTCGGCCTCAGATTGGATGTTTCTCATGGAGATCCTTTGGCAGGCCTCACATAGTCGCCCTGTTTCCCATTAAAAAGCCATTCTGCCGTGGTTCTTCTGGGAGCCATGCAAGTAAATATATCCATTTCCATAGAAAGTGTTTTGTTTTGGAGGTCCAGTGTTTTCTTGGGCTCCTCTGCTCTCACTCAGCTCAGGTTGGGTTCCTCTCCGATGTGTGCCGGACCCCAACCCCTCCACCGCACCCCTGCATATGCCCCATAATGGAGAAGACAAACAAAACCCGAGTCCCTCTCGCTCTTCTTCCAGCCCAGTATGGACTTGTCATAGGATCCGCACCGGAAAAGACAAAACAAAGGAGCAGTTGATTATTCTGTGAGAGCGTGTGTGTTTGCCTCATTGCATATGCTACAAGCAAACAAACAAGACACAGGGAAGCACAAACCAACAGGGAAACCTGCAATAAAAGTGAAATTGTGTGGGAAGGATATGACAGATGTTTATAGTTTGGCCCAGAGTTAAAATGCGACCTCATTTCTGTGTGTTTTAACAGCTGTTTCTGTCCCTGTTTTCTCTCTTTTCCGCGTCTCTCAGGTTTTTAAGTCATGATGCAAGAATCTGGGACGGAGGCGACGAGCAACGGACCAGCCAATCAAAATGGAGGAGCCAGCATGGAGGGTGGGTCCAGGGAGGGGCGACCCAAAAGCGCCACGCCGTCAGTGGAGGTGACTGCGACTGACCTCCTGCATCTCCAGCAGCACCAGGTAGACCAGTGCCCCTCTCACACCTGCCTTCACTTTATGGAGGCTTGTCAAGAGCAGGCCCAACCCCCCCTCTCAAAGTGCCACTTAATATTTAATTACTCCTCAAAGTACATCTAGTATATAAACACATTATTATTATTATTTATGTATATTGAGGCCCTTTTTGAATATTTAAAGAAGGGGAAGTGCTCTCTCTGTGTGATTGTGTTTGGTTGTGAGTGTGTTTATCTTAGCATGCGGCATCTGCATTTCGGTGAAATATTTATCGCGATGTCCTGACATATTTTAAGTATGTAGGTGCCACAGGATTCTGTAGACAGTTAAGAAACCGTGACATCCAATAGGATGACAGCATTTTTCCCTGGCTTGTTGTAAACACACCTCACACTCACAACTAATGCCACACTCCGCTGCGTTCGCCAATGAGGTGCGGAGACGCGCGCCGGCCTTATCGTCGACGGAGCCCCAAAACATTTTCACCATCTCAGACTTGAGGCAAACAGACAAGCTCTTTCTGTTGGTGTCAGCGTTATGTGTGGCACACGACAGCGCGTTTAAGGAAACAACACTGAAAAGATCAGTGTGTCTTCTGCTATCTCGGTCTATCCGACAGGACGACTTGGGTTGTTGTCAGGAGCTGTTTGGTGATGATGCACAGGCTCCGAGCCGCCGTCTGTTGTCACAGCACATCCATCAGTGTTTGCACAGGGAGGGCAACAACGCTGCAGCATGGAACAGGGAGGACGTGGCACTGTAACATATAGAGCTGAGCAATAATTCAGCATTATCGTTGAGCATCTTTCAGCAGAATCATCATGGTATTATGATGGTAGGATATTATAACACAGTGATACACAGTCCTGTTGTCATTTCTCATGTTGGCAGCACAAAGTATGAAACATTTTTACATGTAAATAGCTTAACATTTTGAAAAGACATTGCTCAACATCTCACTTGATGGAATATGGAGGTGGATGCAGTGATAGTCAGTTGTACATGTGTGATTGTGGAAGAAATCTTTATTTCAAGTGTGTGCAACCCGACTTATACATCTTACTTAAGTAGTAAAATGACCTCACAATTGTGTTCTGTTTAATTATTTCTCCATTTCACGCTTGGTGTTTAATTTTATAGAGAGATGTAGGAATAATTGTTAAAGGGGCACTATACAATGCAAGCCAGATGTGATATTTTCAATAATGTCGAATGGTGTGAGTCTGTTACTCGCGTTTTCCATTATATTAAGTGGGATAGTATTGCAATAAACACCAGAGCAGAAGTGTAAGCTGATCAGTAAGTAGAAAGGGTGTGTCGGCGTGCGTCCTGCTCCTCAGCCTCAGTGTTAGGCCTTTAGGCTTTACCAGATCTGCTCTTCATCCCCACTCCCCCAACCCCAGACCCTGAGTCCCAGACCCCACCTCCCAGCCATCTTTTTTCCAGCTCAAAATGAGCATGTCGTCAGTGAGAAAATCACAGCCATACTGAATTCATTACTGCAGTAGTCACACAAAACCATGGATAAAATTTCAATAACTGCAGGCCACAGTTGAGTAAACAGTTGCACTGAAACTTAATTCCTGTTGACTTTTCCTTCATTCTTTGCCAGGGGCACATTCTGATTCGCTCTGCAAAGACAACAGGGTTACAACTTTGATGAATTGACGCGAGGGGAGAAAGAGAGAGCGAGAGAGCGAGAGAGCGAGAGCGAGAGAGAGAGAGAGAGAGAGAGAGAGAGAGAGAGAGAGAGAGAGAGAGAGAGAGAGAGAGAGAGAGAGAGAGAAGTGTCATGGATGTGCACTTGACACCAAGAAGGGATGGAAATAAAGCCTCCCTGCTAGAATAGAGCTCTCCGTCCAAGCATGGTCCCTGTTTTCTAGTCATCCGGAAAGAACTATTACTCTCCAGGATCTGCCATGACATTTAAAGGAAGGAAAAACGAGCAACTCCCTCCTCCCCAATTCAATGTATTACAGTCGCATTTTCTGCCCTCTGCTTTCTACGCGGTAAATAGCGAGCGCTTTATGCCTTTTGAACAAATCCAGTGGTTAATTTCTCTAGCCTGTGGTCGGAGTTGAAACAGAGGGAGGCATATTAATTGTTGTGTGTGATAAATGGCGCATGCATGGGGACGAAGGAACGAGATGTCTCACTCTCAGTTCCTGACACTGGGCTTTGATAGGCTACTTACCAGGGTAGTGTTACTGGGAAGGCAGGCAGGCAGTCTTTTTATTCTCCCATTAGACTAACCCAGGATTTTCACTCATGCACCATGAACCATGTTAATTGTCCCCAGGGCATTACGATCTTCGCTCAATTACTTGATAACTTTTTACTTTTGTGGCATTTCACAGTCTTTCTTTTAAGTTTTATTTGCAGCTTGCACTAATGCCTCAAACTGACACACTGAGGGTTTTTCTTCTTCTTCTTTCTTTTTTTCATTCTTTGTTCTCCACAACATCCAAGATGCTATTACCCCTTTAGGTGATGCAAAAATCAATCTAAAATCTTCTCCGACTCAAAGTGCAAATGTCTGAGAGTCCCCTGAGTGAGCTCAAACAACAAACCTGGCAGTGGCATATCATTTATTCTTATTAGGGAACATAACTATGAAAGACAGTCCTCATTAATAAAGATGGGGGATGAAATAATTGTAATCTGTTTGATCATCTTGATTCTGACAGGGGAATTCATCTTGTGGACTAGTCAGATTTGGGGGAAGTGGACCATAAGCTTGATTTAAGCATCTCTATTAGTAAGTCAAATACGGTTTGTTAAGAAGTAAGGATGAAAAGAAAGCGCTGTCTCTCTCTTTTTTCTCTCTGAGACACTGTGGAGATTTATCAGATTTTACTTTTTGAGGAACTCAAAGTGTGTCTGTGCACGGTTAGAGGTTTGAGGGTGCTTAGAACTGTTTGTTGTGCGTGTTGTAGCTGTTCCAGGCTGCGCTCTGTTGTTTGTAGTTGCTTATGTATAATATATGAGTATCTACTTTTTGTTAAGAAAATGTATATTTTTTTCATAACGCGTGTGTTTGCCCCAGAACATGAGTGTGTTTATTTTCTCTGTGTTTTTGTTTGCGTTGCAGAAGTTGTGGTTTTATCGTTATCCTCATGAGGAAGTGAAGATACTGTAGGAGAGAAAAAAAAAACAACACAACACAATAGTATGAAGGAAGAGTGTTTTGCAATAACCTGTTTTGTGATTTAAATGATTTTGCAACAGGAAGTTGTGTTGTGTGGCTGTAGTAGTCTAATAAACACACAGTGACAGTGATACTGTTAGATTTGGAGGTTCTGTCTTCACGACATTTACTGTAACTCCCCAGACAAATTTCCTGCAATATATGGTCAATTTTAGCAAAGCCTTTATAACATCTCACATGTTTAACCATGTAAGTGATTTCTTCACTTGAAATTTGGTTCAACTGATACAACTGTAGAGCATTAAATATTCATATCCTGTCTTTTAGAAGAGCCCTTTTTAATCAAGTTAGAGCGATTTCTAAAATATCAGCCTGTCTCTTCCTCTCAGTGATACTGTACAAATACAGCCCAACAATATCTCAAAAGAAAAAAAAAAAAAAAACAGGGATGAATAATTACTTTTCTTTTCTTGCATATGCATCTATCCAGTCTGGCTTTGTAAAACAAGTGCCTTTAAAGCTTTGTTACATATGGCAAGATAAGGCCGGCCAATTATTTTTCTTCTTCTTCTTCTGTGCCTGTGCGGTTGAGGTGTCCGTCGTGTCGCGTGTGCAGAGAGGAGAGAGTGACACGCATAACAGTGGCCACAAAAAGAGCTGAGCGGGCACAGGTTTCCTGTTTGCATAATGCAAGGCTTACACGGTCCCTTGTGGAGGCTAGAGAAGGTGGAAATGCACGTCTTAGCCACCGTCACCGAGCCCTGTTCTGCGGAGTTTCAGGTGGCGGGGGGAAGTGCTAGATGATAAGCCGTCGCTGTCACTGCGCACTCAGACAGGTAGCACTCAGACACACACACAAATATACAGTACATATAAACACATGCATGCTCAGACAGAATAGATGCCCAAAGGCCAAGCCTGCCAGTGCAGGGCCTGCTGGTTTATGGCATCCAGTCCACATTATGGGCTAATGGTCAGACTGAGAGAGTTAACAGCATCAGGTCAGAGAGGAGGTCAGGGAGCATTTGCTGCCTCAGATCTCTGCTAATCGACATGTACTCTGCCGCAGAGCTGAGGGCGAGAGGGAGAGAGTGCTACGCCTGGATTGAAATATGGTGTTTCACAAGAAGAACGCGGCCTTATCGCCGCACTTCTGAATTGAAACCCTGCCAGTATCTCCGTATTTGCTCTACTGCAGAATTATATATCTGTGTGGCACAGTGCTGAATATTTGACATGTGTGATAAAGGCTTCTTTGCCCACGGTGCTTTTTGACCAATAGTTGTGGTGCATTATTCTCCTGAATGTGCGCTTCCTTCCTGAGCCGTGTCATCTAGCCCGCGCACACGCACGTTTTTTTTGCAAATGTGCATCCACGCACTGAAAGAATGTGAGTCCACGCTGTGTTGCCGTGCACACTCCTTCATCTCTAGGAGCTCTCAGGTATCTTCATGTATGCTGTTCATATTGTCACAGGAGGCCAAGCAGAGGCTCCAACTTATTGGAAAATCTGGCAGAGAGGATAACATCAGTGTTATGACACTGCATATTGCTTTAAATTGCTTTATTGGTAAAATGATAGTGCTCGTCCAATTTGAATAATTTTATGGAATCCCTCACAGAACAGTTTAATTATGTTATCACACAACTGGCAACATCTGTCTTTATACCACAGCACATGACAGTTTTATTACAGGCTGAATTTCTTTGCTGGTTCTGGCAATTGATGTGTGATCTGATTAATAATCACACAGATGGAGGTGAAAATTGAACAGCGATGCGCTGCTATGTCGAAAAAAGGGGGAAATAATTATTAAAGGGAAAAAAAACACAGGCTGTGTCTGAGAAAATATCAGGGCTGTTTTTACTCAGGCTTAAGCTTCTCTCACTTGAATCATATTGCTTTTTTAAACACAGTTGCATGCATTTTTTTTTTTATCAGAAGAAAAATCTGTTTAGTCTAGGTGCAACTTTTCAAATCCTTTTGTCACTCGGGTTTTGTTAGTGAGGTTTTTGGGAGGTAAACCACCCAGCACCTCTTCCTTTGTCTTATGGATGCCTTCCAAGACAGCCAGCCCATGAACTCATCCATTTTGTTGAGTCTACCTCCAGCCGCCGCTCCCCAACTGGGAAGAGATGAAGCACAGGTTGCATGTGTGCCGAAGCCATAGTTTAAAATAGTTGACTGTTGCTCGGGTCGACATCCTGTTTACACACCCTGCTTATGTGGGCAGCGGGAGGGGGGATCACAGGAGTTCTTTGACATTGTGGTAATCAGAATGGACACACACATACTCGAACACACACACACTGAATCTTAGTTTCCGTCTCTTTTCAGCACAAAATAAAAGAAAAGGAATTATTAGACCTTCTACACTAACATGAGAGTCACTACCTGGTGTTAAAGAGTCCTATTGTTATTATTAGTCCTATTAACATTTCCCTTTATTCACTAAACATGTGAAGATGTTTACTCCACAGTTTTAGAGATGTACTCGCCGGCCTCATGATAAACTGTTGAATAAAAAAGTATTTTTCTTCCCTGTCAAAACCTGGCACCTAAATTAATAATAATAACCTGGGAAGATCTGGGAGTGTTTTGCTAGTCGTGGCTAATATAGCCGCAAGCAGAGACTCAAGTGACTTCACTCAAGATAATTTAGCAGTACTCCTCAAGACGTGTGAGCATATTTTGATGTGTAAGATGAGTGAAGTTTCCCCTAAATTCATAGAACATACACTAACGCTGTTTATGGCGTCAAAGATGAACTTTAATGAATCACTCCACAGGTTTTGCTGAATTACAGGAATTGATACTGTAGGTTGTTCAAAGCCCATACTTCAGAAATCTTCATTAATTATTAAAAAAACAAAGACTAGAACTAAAAACAAAGTACACACATAAAGTACAACCTGGATTAGAAAACCTGTTTACTGTTTCGGGTTTAGGAAGTAAGACTACAGCTAAATAAAGATAAGGTATGTAGATGTTAAATACAGATAAACAGTTCAGGTGAATATAGACTCGCCTCCACACTTTCACTCTGTTAGTAAAAATCTCCGTCCGCACTGAAACACCAAAACAGTAAGGAAATTCTTACATTTCTTTCTCTGTCTTGGTTTTTGGTTGCAAACAACAAAAGAATAGTAAGGAAGCGGTTCAGACACGGCCTGGTTTGCTGTTCTGCACAGTCAAATCACGACATTTAATACAGGTTAATGACTTCTTTGTACAGTATATGTACAGTAAAGTTTATTACACAGTACATATTTTATAGGTTCAGAAAACATTCCATTTTCTCTGTCCTCCCCAAACACAAAGCCAGTGTTTTAGAATCATCCACTAAGAAGAAAAAAGTTGTGTAGTAAATAAAACCAGTGGCTTCATGTGGACGGGGGCAAAATGAGCCGGTTGGTAGAAGCACATTTGAAATCATTTGGCTAACTGGTTTCTATCAGGTTTTTTATGTGCATTACAAAGAAGACAGAAGTGTGTAAAAAGTTCGAACTTAAACACACAATGAGGAAGAAGCAGTGCTCACAGTTACAGTTTGTTCACTGACACCACTATTAACCAACTAAACAAACAAACCTGTGAATGCTCCTGTGTAATACTGATCACAGGAGTGCATAAAGGCACCGTCTGATTCACGGCCCTGAACTGATTTCTCACATTAAGCTGGTGTGAGTATAGTCTGTATCCTCTGTGTTTAAGGTTTGGTTCACTGTGTGTCTCCGTGAAGAATGCGCAATGAGGAAACCTCGAAGACGTGTGCACGTACAAATGCCTCCCATGTAAATGATGCAAGTGCATGCTGGTATCATTAGGAAGAGTGAAGTGGCTCTCATTGTGTGGCGCCCGGATGGTCTTTGATGGCCACGGTCTGCGTGTTTGTGCTGAAGTGGGCAACTCTAAACTTTGAGCAGGTGTCTGAAGCAGCTGGCTGGAGGCAGACAGGGAAACACGTCTGCGTCAGTTCAGTATTAAATGGCTTATAGAGAGGCCTCGGCTAGCCAGAGGACTAATGCATCCTCAATGTTTTATTTAAAGTAGTGCCAACAACTGCTTCTGAACGCTCCACATCAAGGCGCACACACAAATCATCATGCACACACACACACAGGCACACAGAGTAATTTTGCGCTGTTTAGCTGAACAACTTGTGTGTTTAGTGTTGTAAATAAGTAACCGTTTTAACAGGGCCTCAGGAGACTGTGGTTGGGGAAGTACAGGCTCAGACATGACTGGCTTTAATAGCCATTGTCAAAACACTGTTTCAACAAAACCCTTTCTTCACCCGAATGGAATGTTTACATGTAGCTGAATAATAATGCCATTTTAAGGAGAAGCTATTCTTTAAGGATAGCCAATCTGACCCAATTTATTAGGGATAGACTTAAGGATGCACAATTCCTCTTGGGAAAACATTCAAGCACAGGGCCTATTCATTTTTAATGAGAGCACTACTTTAAAAACTTCATAGAATTAATATGTATCAGTGAAGTCTTTCCTGTGCAGAAAACTTCAGGGTAATTAATATTCATAGGCTGTGCTTGTTAACACCCCCAATGCTAGTGCAATGTAGATCCAATTAACATAGAATGGACCCCAAGGATTTGGGCAGATAAGGGTTAAATGAGCTATTGAAATTGAAACTGGGACTGTCTCCTCCTAAAACACTTATTTGTTTCAATAAGGCCTAATCCTTGTTGCAGATTAAGGCATCTTTTGGGTGCGCATGTGAACGGCTACAAAGGTAGAGTTGCCTCAGAGACTTTGTGTATGTGCATGCAAAGTGTTGATGGGTGTTTGTGTGTGTGTGCGCATGCGGGTTTATGTACGTGTGGGTGCCTGTGCACTGTGCTTGTATACATGTATGCATAGAGGGCATCACCTACACAGCCAGGCTAATGTGAAAACCCTGTAGCGAGCCTGGCTTTTATATCTTATTCATAATCTCTTGACACAGTGTGGGTAATAGACATCAGCGTGCTCATTCTTGGCAAGTCCTGGCCAAGCTGGATGACAGAGGGGGGGGAGGGGAGATGCTGAGGGGTTTCAGAAGGGAGCTAGGTGATGGTAGCAAAATGCTTGTTTGCCACCTGCTGCCGTTTGTTAGCACACAGACTGCAGATATTGCTCCCCAGAGCATCCTGAGACAACTGTGCCCACCGTGTCTCAGCTCCAAAAGGACTCAACGTTAAAGACTAGATTTTAACAAGAGAGCTGACTGATGGGGTGAAACTAGGATAAGACGGCTCGAAAAAAATAGGGGGCACAGATTTTTCTGTCTTTTTTTTTTTTTACCTTAATTTTTTGTATTTTTTTATGCTGAGAAAAAGAGACTGAAACTAAAATCTGCCTGAAACTAAATGAGACTGAACTTCAACACATTACAAATGAACACATTTGTAATGTGGTTAAATGTAATGACCTGACAGGTCAGGGACAGTTCATTATTATGTCTCCATAGTTGTTTGTAGTAATGTCATAAAATCAATACATCAGCTTAATGCCATGACAAAAAACAGTGACAAATGATGATGTGTTTAAATATATATGTAGATACAGTGTACAATAGTATACACAATAGATAAAGATACACATTTGTAGTGTCAGTGATTATTATCACATACAATTAATCACGCAGCTCATTACGGATGGTGTTTTTCTTCTTTGGTTATATTTTGATATGTTCATAAATATTTGTTTGCCACATATTATTGAAGCTGCATTTTGATACAATAACCGCCATTTCAAGGCTGAAAAATATCAACATCTAACGTTTCAGTCACATTTTCCAGCTGGAAATGAGCCATACATACACACATAACGTACACAAACGGATTCTTTGTGTTTGTTTAGTTTCTCTTGGCCCTTTTGAACCTGTTAGGAAGCCTCGCCCATTGCAAACTACAGGACAAGAAGCCCTGCAGTGAAGTAAACGATAACATTTTGATGCTACGGGATTAAGGTTGATTTTTACATACTAATAAAATAATGATCTAATATAGAATTAAACCCTGTGTAGCTGTGTATCTAGTCAGTTATCATTGCTTGTGCACAGTGTCTATCCTTTTTCTGTGATATAGAAAAACAGTGACAGCTCTGTTTTTGGCTCGCAGGGAGGAATATGATAAATTACAGATGCTGGTGATCAAATGAGCCTTCATTGAAGTAAATATGCATGGACAGCCACGCCATGTATAGGTCTCTTAGAGTAAATTTGATTGTTTGACACGTATTCACCCATCAAAGTATGTATTGGTGATTAATAACAACCCCCTTGCACGTTCAGCACTGACATGGCCTCTATTTGAAAGAAAAATGGCACAGGTCGGTATTCACTGGTGAATAGCTGTATACCATTTAGAGAATGATATGCCATGATGGGATGTCTCGTCATAAATAAAAGTGATGGCACCTCCGCATCCTGTGAATGGCATGTGCCATAAATACTTAGCCAGGCCACAGACAATGGTTCATATAAATCCTCATGCAACCCTTTTCTCTGTGCAAAAAAAAAAAGATATATATTATTTAAATGGACAGTAAAAACAAATGTTTTTTTCCTCCTCACTCGGCGGCAGAGAGACCTCCAGAGCAGGACAATGTGTGCCGCTCCCTCGCTGTGGTCTCTGATGCGCTGTTGTTATTTGCTTGTTTACAATCTTTGACATGATGTAATGGGATGGCTGTGAAAGTACTAGCCAGTAAATGGCACAGAAAATAAGACGGCCCTTTATGTGTCCCCCCTCCTCTTTTCTCCTCGTCTCCCCCCACTTTTTTTTTCTTGTTTTTCCCTGCAAACGGGGGAATATGTTCTGCATTTGACTGAAGGAACATGAGCCTTGAATATAAGTAACTGTTTTTTGCATTAGGTACTCCCTGGAGGTAGGGGGAAAATATCATGTCCCTGCGTGAAATGTGAATGTGAAATCTAGCAGAAAGAAATATTTATGACCATTTTCTGCTTGATTAGAGCTGGATGACATGCCTTAGGAGACAGTGAGTGGACAAAAGGCAGCAGTGCTGCTTCTGGGCAGATGTTAAAGGAAGAGTTGTTTAGGGAGGAGGGCATTCTGTCCGGGGGCTCTGCGTGCATGTCTTTGTGTGTCTGTGGGTGGGATGGGGTGGGCCAGGGGGTCGGGTTTGAAGCATGGTAGAGGAAATTGAGTAAGTCCAACAGGAGTGTACTGGGAGGCAGATGGAGAGCACATAAGATCCATCACTGGTCTTGTTCTCTTACACACACACACACACACACACACACACACATAAGAAATGTCTCTCAGATGCCACTGCTACTGTCAAAATCTAAAACACTAATATAACTGCGATACACTGAGCTAAAACTAAACAGCGTGATTTGGACACTATCACAGCATGTTTCTGTGTCACTTCTGGCAACAGTTTAGCAACCAGTCCAGGTGGACTGGGATTAAGTCCAAGACGTGGTCCACTGGTTGATGATCTGATGTCTGAATTTATTTGAGTTTCGTGCTACTGTCCAATGTCAAAACACCAGACTGTCTTCAGTAATGCTGTACACTGAAGCGTTGACTGTGTACAGTGTATTCATCCAGTTCTAAAAGGACCCAAAGGTAGTTTACTTTTATCTAATGAAAATTAATTTACAATTCTACAAGCCTAAGTTAATTTGGCCAAATTATCCTGCTACGCTATTAGTGCTTCACATGTTTGGCAAGTCATTGCTATCTATATTTTTCTTAATTAGCAAAATCCCCCCCCCCATAAAAATCTGACACAATTATCCCTGCTTCTGTACATTTACTGTCAAAGCAAATCATCTTTCATCGCTTATCAGCCACAAACTCACCACCGCTGAAGATGACTTTAATCTGTGTTGCTTTTTGCAAGGATGAATCCTCACATGTATGAAGGTTACAGCTTCAATTATGCATTCAGTTTAATTTGTCTCATCAGTTAATAATAATCATCAACTAAAAACAGCCACCCACTAGAGGACAGACAGGCTGAAGTGGCTGAATTGTAAGGAGCCTCTCAGTATGTTGTTTGATGCGGTCGGTGATTTTTGTGGATCAGAATTAATAACCGAAAGTTGCACTTTTTTCTGCTTGCGCTGTAAATATTTGGGTCGACACGCGTGCACGCTTTGGAGGCGGTGATGAATTGGAATTTCATCTGGTTAAAACACCTTCAGTGAAAGCACGGCACGTCACATTCACACAGCAGTATTTAAGCAGGACTGACATTTTAGTGACCGTTATTGTGCATAATACCTTATTATATATGTCCCTTTCAAAAAGATAAAATTGCCACTTAGAAACTTGATAGTGTGGAATAAATCCCTCTGTCAACTAAAACTTAATGCTGTTTTGTCCTTCACATTAGCATATTTTATACTCAGTGCATCATATTAGCATAGATTGCATACAGCATTGGCGAGGGCCAAAACAAGGATTATTGAAAACCTACAGGGCCCACGCATGGGTAATTGAGTTGTATGGATGTGAAACTGCACAAGGCACCTGGTCTAAGCAATTTTGTCTTTACAACTGTTGTCAGTGAATGTGCATCCTATTATGGCACTGCATGTAATCCAGGGAGTGTGTTAGCGTGTTAATGTGTCGTCTAACAGTATGTGCTCAAGGCCAACAGACAGATATTTCTCCACTGTGTGCACCTATTGACACAACGCCCTGTCACATCAAGCCCCACAATTCTACATGGTATAATATTTTGGATAATTAAAGACATACTCAGTGTTCCTGTGTCGAGGCCAGAGAGGAACATCTCTATAATCATCACCGCTTGCAACAGGCCTATCAGTGTTGTGGCGTATTAGGACGAGCGCCAACATATAAATAATCAGTTAATTACTGTATTGATGCAATTGTCTCCGTTGCACAAGCAACCCATCTCTGGCAGCGGATTGATTGTGTTTAGACGGAGCTTGTGACGGGAGAGGAGCCACATCCATTTCCAGTGGATCAGAGAAGTACAAAACTGAGAGTATGATTAATTTTTCAATTTCTCTCTGCGGATATCTAATAATTGTGCCCATAGATAGCCAAGGGCTCTTATTAAACATTAACATGCAAAAGAAAAGTTAGAATCAGAAAGATGGTATTTTGGATTGAATAATGTAAAATATCTGTAGGGCAACAGGGAAAGAAGCAAACTAGTCCAGGTTTATTCTTCAAATGTTTTCCACCACCGCAATGCCTACTCCTAATTACTGAGCTCTTATCTGCACACTCAACACTATATTTATTTTTCCTCATCGCTAAATGCAAATTTCTCTAACCTTTTAATAACATATACATGTCAGTAATTTTTAAAAGGAATCATTAGAAATGTCTGTTGGACTCTGCCAGGATTGTGTTTTTAATTGGTATGTAACTCTGCTGGACAGACAAGTTTTTATTTTTTAATTCAAGTTTTTGATAATTAATGGGAGACTGTCTCCAGCATATAAATGCTTAGCTCTTTGATCTGGTGAAGGGAGTGTTGCAAGGCACATGGTTCTTATTAAAATATACCAGCGTGTGTTATCTCTTTTCTCTCCGGTAGAGAGGCGCTTTGCCTTTAAGAAGCCGAGCTTTAGAGGAGGTTCCACCTTCAGGTCTCGCTCCGTCTCCTTCTCTCTCTCTCTTTTTCTGTCCTTCTCTCTTTCTCCCTGTGCTGTCTCCATCGCTTTGCTCACTTCCACATAATATCATCTTCATCTCAGATAGCTGTGGCACAGGGGAACTGCATTTGTTGATCAGATTTGGCTTGGCTGACGCCTCCTCCCCAGAAGTATGGGGACGTGCGTGTAATGCTTGCCTGAGCCTAGCCATCGCTGGCTGATTGAGTGGTCCTGCCTGTCACAGGACAAGATAACCACATCAGTAAATACTCTCCACTCCTCAGCCCCGTCACTACTGGGGGCAGCGCTGTTCTCCACACACACACACACACGTATGCATCTTGTAGATTCAGCTCCCCTCTGTGTCATCTTAAGAGCCCAAATCGTGAAGCCCATTCTCTTATAAATCCATTTCTATCACAGCTATGAAGGATGCACATAAAACCATGTTCCATATTTAATACATAGACATATTGTACCAGCTCTCTGCTTCTCCAAAGGGAATTCTGACTCAAGTTACACTTCGCTTTTCTTCTCAATTTGATGAGGTCTCTTGCCGGTATCGCACCACCAGACTCCGGTTTCAAAGTGCGATCTTTTGATATTGCCCTCTCTTCAAAACATCACCGGCATCGAGGACGGATTGAATTAGCGATTTGTGGCGTATTTATCTCGATCTGAGAGTAATTTCGTGCTCTCTGTCTTAGCACTCAAGCTCAATGAAA